>JAXCHB010000214.1:0-2540000 GCA_036926305.1 Uropetala carovei
GGGTCCCGGCTACGGCGGACGGCGGGGCGACGTCGGCCCCCACGGCGGGCGACTGCTAGGGTGCACGGCGACGGCGGGATCGACTTCTGGGCGACTGCAACTTCTGTGATCTACTGCTTCTCGACGTCAACGGCGGGTTGCGACTTGCGACGGCACGCTCACACACCTGTCTTCTTCCCGCCCAACTCCACCCCCACCACCCCCCCACCCCACCTCCCCCTCCTCCTCCCACCTCCCCCTCCTCCACCCCCTCCTCCTCCACCACCACCCCCTCCACCTCCCACCCTCCCTCCCTCCTCCTCCTCCACCACCCCTCCCCTCCACCTCCTCCTCCTCCTCCTTCCTCCCTCTCCCCTCCCCCCCTCCACCCTACCCTCCCTCCCCATCCTACTCCCCCTCCTCTATCCTACTCCACTCCCCCTCCTCCTCCTACTCCTCCCACCACCCTCCCTCCTCCCTACTCCCCCCCTCCTACTCCTACTCCCCCTCCTACTCCTACTCCTTTTCCCCCTCCTACTCCTACTCACCCTCCTACTCCTACTCCCCCTCCTACTCCTACTCCTACTCACCCTCCTACTCTACTCCTACTCACCCTCCCACTCCCCCTTCTACTCCTACTCACACTCCTACTCCCCCTCCTACTTCCCCTCCTCCCCTCCTCATACTCTTCCTACTCCTACTCACCCTCCTACTCCCCCTCCTACTCCTACTCCTTTTCCCCCTCCCCCTCCTACTCCTACTCACCCTCCACTCCTACTCCCACTCATACTCCCCCTCCTACTTCTACTCGCCTTCCCACTCCTACTCTAATCCCCCTCCCCCTCCTACTCTTATTCACCCTCCTCCTACTCACCCTCCTACTCCCCCTCCTACTCCTACTCCTACTCCTACTCACACTCCCAATCCCCCTTCTACTCCTACTCACCCTCCTACTCCTACTCCCCCTCCTACTCCTACTCCCCTCCTACTCCTACTCCCCCTCCTACTCCCCTCCTCCTACTCCCCTCCTACTCCTACTCCTTTTCCTACTCCTACTCCCACTCCTACTCCTACTCCCCCTCCTACTCCTACTCCCCCTTCTACTCCTACTCACCCTCCTACTCCTACTCCCCCTCCTACTCCTACTCCCTCCTACTCCTACTCCCCCTCCTACTCCTACTCCCCTCCTACTCCTACTCCCCCTCCTACTCCTACTCACCCTGCTACTCCTATTCCCTTTCCTACTCCTTCTCCTTCTCCCCCTCCTACTCCTACTCCCCCTCCTACTCCTACTCACCCTCCTACTCACCCTCCTACTCCTACTCGCCTTCCCCCTCCTACTCTACTCCCCCTCCTCCTCCTACTCACCCTCCTACTCCTACTCCCCCCCTACTCCTACTCCCCCCCCCCCTACTCCTACTCCCCCTCCTACTCCTACTCCCCCTCCTACTCCTTTTCCTACTCCCCCTCCCACTCCTACTCCCACTCCTACTTCTACTCGCCTTCCCCCTCCTACTCTACTCCCCCTCCTACTCCCCCTCCCCCTCCTACTCTTTATTCACCCTCCTACTCCGACTCCTACTCGCCCTCCTACTCCTACTCCCCCTCCTACTCCCCCTCCTACTCACACTCCCACTCCTACTCACACTCCCACTCCCCCTTCTACTCCTACTCACCCTCCTACTCCTACTCCCCCTCCTACTCTTACTCCCCTCCTACTCCCCTCCTACTCCTACTCCCCTCCTACTCCCCTCCTACTCCTACTCCTTTTCCCCCTCCTACTCCTACTCACCCTCCTACTCCTACTCCCCTCCTACTCCTACTCCTTTTCCCCCTCCTACTCCTACTCACCCTCCTACTCCTACTCCCCCTCCTACTCCTCCTCCTCCTCCCCCTCCTCCTACTCCTACTCCCCCTTCTACTCCTACTCCTACCCCCTCCTACTCCTACTCCCACTCACCCTCCTACTCCTACTCCCCCTCCTACTCCTACTCCCCCGTCCCCCTCCTACTCTTATTCACCCTCCTACTCCGACTCCTACTCGCCCTCCTACTCCTACTCCCCCTCCTACTCCCCCTCCTACTCCTACTCACCCTCCTACTCCCCCTCCTACTCCTTCTCACACTCCCACTCCCCCTTCTACTCCTACTCACCCTCCTACTCCTACTCCTACTCCCCTCCTACTCCTACTCCCCCTCCTACTCCTACTCCCCTCCTACTCCCCTCGTACTCCTACTCCTTTTCCCCCTCCTACTCCTACTCCCCCTTCTACTCCTACTCCCCCTCCTACTCCTACTCCCCCTCCTACTCCTACTCCCCACTCCCACTCCTACTCCCCACTCCCACTCCTACTCCCCCTCCTACTCCTACTTCTCCTCCTCCTCCTCCCCCTCCTCATACTCCTCCTACTCCTACTCCCCCTTCTACTCCTACTCCTACCCCCCTCCTACTCCTACTCACCCTCCTACTCCCCCTCCTACTTATACTCCCCCTCCCCCTCCTACTCTTATTCACCCTCTTACTCCTACTCCCCCTCCCCCTCCTACTCTTATTCACCCTCTTACTCCTACTCCTACTCACCCTCCTACTACCACTCCCCCTCCTACTCCTACTCCCCCTCCTACTCCTACTTCTCCTCCTCCCCCTCCTCATACTCCTCCTCCTCCCCCTCCTCATACTCCTACTCCTACTCCCCCTTCTACTCCTACTCCTACTCCTACTCACCCTCCTACTCCCCCTCCTACTCCCCTTTCCTACTCCCACTCCTCCTACTCCCCTACTCCTCCCCTCACCTTCCTACTCCCCCTCCTCCTCCTACTCACCCTCCTACTCCTACTCCTACTCCCCCTCCTACTCCTACTCCCCCTCCTACTCCTACTTCTCCTCCTCCCCCTCCTCCTACTCCTTCTCCTCCTCCTCCTCCCCCTCCTCATACTCCTCCTACTCCTACCCCTTCCTACTCCTACTCCTACTCACCCTCCTACTCGTACTCCCCCTCCTACTACCCTCCTACTCCTACTCCCCCTCCTACTCCTACTCCTACTCCTACTCCCCCTCCTACTCCCCCTCCTACTCCCCCTCCTACTCTCACACCCACTCCTCACACCCACTCCTACTCCCACTCCCTCCCTCTCCCTCCCTCTCCCTCCCTCCCTCCCTCTCCCTCCCTCCCTCTCTCTCTACGTTCAAAGCAAACTTACCTCCATGGCCAGATTTCTCCAACTTAAGAGTTTTTACATAGCTGTAGGTGGCATATGATTGACAGAAGAAGAACAACGGATCCTTTGTGTTGTTATTGTAGATTGACCATAGATTGCATTTATTATTGTTGTGCTAAAAAAAATATCTTTTTATATCAGAAATCGATTTTAATTCGGTGTTTTACTTAGTTTTTCCTAATGTTAAATATTGATAAAACATACTTATTGAGCCAGTAAAATATCAGTTATACTACGGTTTAATTTTATATTGGGGACTGAAGTTAAAGACTGCAAACAAGACAAATAACGGATACTACTAATGCCCAGAATTTTAATGATTTTAAACTGGTTTCGCTTTGTTCATTTCTTTCAAACTAGTTGTTTCCTGCTAGACGTTCCTGTACTGTAGTATAGAAAAGTTATTTGCTAAGTGTAAAAGTTAACTGAAGGTTAATTTAGAAAATACATTCTTTTATTCTTTCAACTAGTTTTTTTCCAAAATATTCATTCATACTCCACCGAGCTTTCGGTAACCATGCGCAGTTGAAATTGTTCTATAATGAACTGTTTCATATATATATATATATATATATATATATTTAACGCGAAGATTATTTTTTTGTTCTAACCAGGGGGATATTACACAATCGAACAAAAACTCCGGAGACTGCGTCTAGTGGCCCTCAACACGAACTTATACTACAGGGCGAATCGCCAAACAGGAGGCGGCGCTATCGCTGGTGGGCATGGAGAAAGACGAGGTCTTGGCAATGGAGGAGGCGGTGGGGGCATGAGCAGCAACAGTGGGATGGGTACGATGGATGAGGAAGAAGAGGACCCAGCAGGACAGTGGCGCTGGCTGGAAGGAGTTCTCGACAAGTCGCTTCGTAACCGGGAGACGGTAAGTGCAAAAATTTCTTCGAAATAAACGACTACAATTAATGTGCAACAGAAACCTTGACAACATGAGACTGTAGCCACTATCAAATTTTGTTGTGATTAACTTAACGAATACTGCTAAACCAAGAAGCAGATCGGTTATTTAGCGGAAAGGTTATGTCGTAGTATTGTTTTCTGTTCATGATTTGGATACAGTTCAGTGGTTTATTTGCTATTTACTTTAAAAATTAAATAAAATTTACGATAAATCTTTTTTACTATAACTTGTAACAAACACAGCAAAAAGCAATAGTTTCATATTTTGAACTCAACCCATACTACCAATCAGAATTGGCGTTATTGAATTATTGGAAAAAAATCTTGTTTCAATAGTGATCGTACCACATGTTGCGTATAATGTCCTAAGCACTCAAAATCGAGTTATGATTCCCAACAAACCCCGCACCCCCTACCTTCTTCCAAAAATCCACAAACCAAATATCCCCGGCCGTCTCATAGTTGCCATCTACAACTCTCCCACGGAACGCATCTCTGCTTTTGTTGACTCACACCTACAACCCCTCGTTCGTCAAATCCCATCTTTCTTCCAAGATACCAACCACTTTCTTCAACGCTTAAAATCTCTCCCATCCCACCTAACACAATCATGACAACAATAGACGTCTGCTCCCTTTATAAAGGGGGATGTTAGTATAAATACTAACATCCCACACCACGATGGTCTGTCCGACCTGAAAAAATCCCTTGACTCGAGACCACCTGACGCAAGACCCTCCTCCCACTTCCTAACGAAGCTGGAGGAAATGATGCTCTACAAGAACAACTTTACCTTCGGAGGGCGCCACTACCTGCAAATAAAAGGTACGGCGATGGGTACTCGTATGGCGCCCTCATACGCCAGTGTCTTCCTAGGTGAATGGGAGGAACGTTTATCTCGACATACACCCCAGACCACTCCTGTGGCTGAGGTATATCGACGACATTTTTCTTCTTTGGACACATGCCCCCGACTCACTCCAATCCTTTTTGCAGCGCCTCTCTTCTCACCCCACGCTCTCCTTCACCTACCACTCCTCCCCCTCCAGCATCACCTTCTTGGATGTCGACCTATCCATCAGAGAAAACCAAATGCACACCAAAGTACATTTAAAAACCTTCCAACCGCCTTCAATATCTCCACTTCCATAGCTGCCACTCCCTCCACACTAAAACTTCAATCCCCTACGCCCTACCTCGCCGAGGCCGAAGAATCTGCTCGACAGAGACTCACTTTCCGAGTACTGATCTGTCCTCGAAAATGCATTCCTCCAACGCGGATACCCGCCGGACCTGATTCGGGACCATATCCGACGGGCAGTCGCACCCAGCACCCCTAACCTACACCCTAACCGCTCCGCAACCCCCGACTCTACCCCCCAACTAACCCTAATCACCACCTTCTATCCCGGCATCCACGATTCCCTAAAAAGCATCATAAAGGCAGCCCACCCAATCCTCACTTCCTCTCCCAAACAGGTCTCCTTCCCCACACCCCCAATCCTCTCCTTCCGCAGACCGTTTTTTCTTGGTTGATCAGACTCGTTCCCATAACAATAACTCGCCCGCGAGTTCCTTCCTTTCGCCATTTACACCTTCTAGGTATGATAATACGACATTCTCTGTATTGTGTGGCAAATTCCTACGCCCAATTACCAAGGAAGTACGCGAGGAGAGCCTTAGCGACGAGAGGTTTAACCATTCCCTTCAGCCATAATACGATGGTCGGCGTTACTCGATCGGGCTTATTCGTCTGCGACTTTTCCTTAAGTGCTGCGTATAAGTGCGGAGTGGCGGAGAAAATCGCTACATTGGAGAGGTTGATTCCACGTCAGGTCTTTCCCCTGATAAATATGTAAGTTCGATTGTTGCCGTACCGCATTGCCTGGCGAGCCTTTTACCCTAAAAATGGTCAAAACTTTCATTTTTGAAATCGCTTAAGTAAGTTCCGATGTAAACTCTAATCCGACCCGCCGAGGCACTCGTGACTACGCACTGAAATTTATGTATCGGCCCTAATAAAGACGACAGTCGATTGCATTGAAACTATTATACATTATTTATCTACACCGTTCACTAGAAGCCAGACTGGAATATTGAAAATAAGCATGCGCGACCGCTCAGCACACTTACTACCCTTAACGTGCCAGTAATTATTCTCAACAAAATGTCATGTAGGCTAAAAACTTACATTTTTGTCATACTTAATTTAAGCAGAAGGATGTTTTTTCTATCCTCCTGTGCATTAATGGGAAGTAACAACACGGTTACTATCCCTCCTTACCACGCCTCCCTTCTCCGAAGCCGCTTGAATGGAAAGCCACTACGACTTTTTTCCTATTCCCCTACGCCGCCGGCTCGGTGGCTGAGTGGACTTAGTAGCTCGCCCCCCAATACCGAGGGAGGAAGCGGGTTCGTGCGCTCAAAAGAACAAGAACTAGGCCGAAAAAAAAGGTCCGTCGAGAACAGTGTGTTTACAGCCGCTCAAAGGACGGGAGTTTTTTTTCAGCCTATCGAATTTGGCGGAGCTTTCGAGCCCGCTTCCGTATTGGTTGGGCGTGTGCTAAGCCCACTCCGCTGTCGTAGTTGGCCTCTGCGGTGGATTTTGCTCCCGCTGATAAAGTACGCGTGCATGCGAAGGGTTGTTTCTCGGTACCAGCTTTTATCTTCCAGAGTTAATTCACAGCGGCAATGTCAAATGCCAGTAAGGTATGAAGCACACGTTCGAATCGGAGTACGGCCGTAGTAAGGAAGTGGCATGTAAAGGGTTAATTTCAACAGTATTATTTACTGCAGCTTTCCACTTTCTCTCAATAAAATAATGCAACGAATTATATTTCAACATTGATTGCTCCTGAACCCATGCACCCCTTTGCCGCGAAAATGCTGTGCGGTCTTTTAGTTAGACGCTCTCATACTTCTTATATTGGCAAGAACGTTACAATAATTGATATACAAGAGGTCTCTGACTCACGAATATCCATACTTCTAACCAAGCGTCAACTCTCTGCGTTCTTTGACGCAGTCGTCCGTTACAATCAAGTTACATGTCCGTTCGACGATCGGACGGACATGCAAGACAAAACGAACGTCACGTACAACAGCTACTGTTATTCATAGCAAATGTTTAAGTTTAATTGTGCGTTAAAAGATGCATTTGTGGACTGACGTAGGAACCTAACCATAATTTATTAAATACTGTCTATGCGAGTTCCGAACAAACGTTTTGGAACGCAACCCGTTTGTTAATCGGGATCCTCCTGTATAGGACATCTCACTCTTAAAATTAATACATTCCGATTTCATATTTATCTCTGCTTCATTATGAAGTTATGAGTAAAGATGTGGTTTATGGGTGACTAATGTCGTCACGGGAGAAATTAACGATGGTGGCTATATTCCAAATCTACATACTCTACTACCCCAACCTTGTTCAATCAATTGCCCTTCCGTTTATGAATACTACTTTAATGAATAAAAAGTAACCCGACATAACTCGTACTAAACTAATAAAAAATAAGTACCATAGGAAAATCGGATTCATTACTCTCTCTTTAGCCTTAAGGACATTTATGGAATAGAAGTCAACAGATTGCCATACTGAAACAATCCAAGGAGGAAAAACAGACCTTTTCTCCATGGAGTCCATTTTCCTGTACCTTCCTTTCGTATCATAAAGAGAGAGAGAGAGATAGAGAGCAGGAGAAAAGTTTCCCAAAGCAAAGTTGATTCGGAGCAAGGAAATAGAATGCAAGAAATGGGAAGCAAGGACGGAACTAACCGACTTTCCCATCGGAACTCTTCTCCTCCATCCTGCAGATAAAGAAAGCGTTTTCTATTTGGGTTTTTAAAGCAATCCACGAAATCCTTCAATCCTAATACGCTGGTATATATATATATATATATATATATATATATATATATATATATATATATATATATACATACATACATACATACATACACATACATACATATATATATATACACATACATATATATATACATACATACATACATATATATATATATAAACAGAAGGTGGTAGCGATATAGGGTGAAAGCGCTGGAATCCGGCACTTCTTAAAAGTGTATCTCTCTTCTTCCCTGCGGGACGGGGAAAGGAAAAGAATAAAAGGGTCTTGAGGACGCTTCTCTACCACAATCGTGCGGGCAGCGCGCTAAAGACAAACTGGTAGATACGGAAGGAAAAAGGAGGAGGGTATTAAAAAAAAGCCGTGTATGGGAATTCCCCTCAGTTTCCGCGGATCGTTGAGAATAAAAAAAAGGAAAGTGGCGTTAGCACTCTTTCGGAAGAAGAAGAAGAAGAAAACGAGCGGATGAGGTCAATCCCTTCAGAGAGGCCGCGTTAATTGCGCGGAATTCAGTGCTGGAGAAAGAAGAGGACGAGGGGGAAAAAAGGGAGAGAAAACGGAAGTTAAGCTTATATGGTCTCCGCGGTGACCTGATGAGAACATCCTTTTTCCCCGTTGGTAGAAAGAAACGAGATTAGATGAAGGGATTAGAGAGATGGAACAAGGGACATTCCCGCCAAAATAGAAAGGGGAAAACGCTCTCTCCTCCATATAGACTACTACTCTTGCTATTCCACAGAACGTTGTAGCAATGGATTTATTCTACTTTGTGTACCATAGACCTTACCGAGAGACACTTTAAAAGGTGATTGTGATAAGATCAAAGTGAAGTTAAGGTTATTTTTCTCCTCTCGCTGCCTTTTTATACGGTAGCGGCCATATGTGGAACACACACGGGCGGCCAAACGACTGGGGGGTGGGCGATTTATTTTTTACAGTAATGCGGATTGTATTATAAATATTCCGTATATCCTTACATACTTATTGGCTACGAAAATTTATCAAACCATAAGGCGTTTTTATTTTTATTTTTGTAAAGAACGCGTCAAAAGGGCGACAAATGAGAGGCGTGCACACGAGCGGCCCCTAGGTATATAGCACGATGCTGTCACGCGATTTAAAGAGATATTGGGGATAAAGAATGTTATGATGAAAGCGTATTTAAGCAAGCCAAAAGCGTGGGAATACGTAAACATCCCGCCATCTCTTTCAATGTTTCCTTTTATCAAATCAAAATTACGCAAGCCTGCATCAATCCGTTGCGCATAATACCTAAGTCGGTAATTTCACGATTGAGGAGGCGCGATAAAATACCCATTATTTTGTTGATTCTGAATTACATTGTATCGCGATTATTCAGAATTAACTAAGTTATTTAAGAGATATTTTTACCATCAGTTACAGATGGAATTTGGTAGCAATGAGAAACCAATTATATAAAGCATGACACTTGACGGATAAATGTCGCTAAGTAATTTGTCCAAAAATGTGATTCTCTAGTAAAAAATATTGATTATTAAACAACCATAAAATTTGAGGAAAAAAGAAGTAATTGATATAAAAATAGAAGTGACAAAAAGGAAGAGATTGATTCAAATTATTGACGAATTAAAAGAAGGAAGAAGTTACAAACAATTGAAGAGCATTGTTCAAGATGGAAATAGATGGAGAGCAGTTTTATTTGGAATAAAGGTCCTGTCCTACGGTAGAGCGCTATAATAATAATAAAATATACAATAACAAGGACGGAAAACATACTACCATGCCCTCGGCAGGATTCGAACCTACGATCCCAGCATAGGGAGCTAGACACGCTAACCACCCCTCTACCTAGTCCCTCGACTTATTTATGTAGTATAAATTCGTTATGACCATGTCTATAATCTCCACAGAATTATTATACTCGTACAGTCGATTGTTGTGATCCAGATTTTCAGCAAGACGCGAATTCTCGAGCAGTGAAAAGACGAGAACAAAATCCAGGATTAAAAGAAGACGTTGAAAGACCGATTCTTTTAATTAACGTTCCCTTTTCACGAGAAAGCATTACGCAGGCGTCGCCTCCTTCCTCGAGATTATCACCAAGGAAACAAATGACGCCTATTCCTTTGCAAGTCCAACCTATTCTTCCACCTGCGTTCTCTTCTGGGCGACGAGCTGAGGAGAGAATGCTTCTCCTTCTGTACTGAAAATCGTCTATAACAGATATTTTAATCGACTTTTTTTTAACTGCTTCTTTCAGTTTTTTTCAACTTCCGGCGTAACAAGAATCCCTTCATATATATATATAAACTTCCGGAAGAGGAAAGGTAAATAAGGATATTTAGGGCAACTAAGTGTTGAAGGAAACCCAGTGAACACTTACAGGAAGGAGAGCCGCTGTGGTGTCGGAGAGACACATTTGTAGACGTTGTTGGAGCTTTCGGGACGATCACTTCGTCAACAGAAGAGAGACAAAACAAATGTCTCTCTCCGACAACCCTGCGACACTCTTCCGGTAAGTGCTCACTGGGTTTCCATGGTGTGTGTGTGTGCGCGTGCGTGCGTGCGTTAATCGAACAAGTCGAAAAAATGTTTTCTGCGACACGTTAAAATTCTGCGCTGCGCTGTTTTAAAGATTGAAGGATTGACTCGCTTTCTAGTTTTAATTTTTACTTCTCTCAAATTCTCTGCCTTGGCCATTAAAAAAACACTATTTACTTCATTGTTTTTGTTACTTTTTCTATGCACTTAAACTGTGAAATAAACACTACTTTGAGTTAGAAGAAAATTTTTCATTCCATAAAATCGCCACTCTCATGTTTTCCTTGAACAATTAAAATGGAAACAGCAATCCCCTGCATGTTAACGAACATCAATATCTCCATATATGGAGTGAATTATCAATTTAAAAATCAAATTATTTTCAGTCGATACGAATCATATATATTTTTAATTAATCCCTGCGTTCTTTCAATCTTAATGGAAAAAACTATTTATGCTAACGATAACTATCAATTTGCAAAATTAAGCGAACATTTCTCCAACAACATAAGCGTTTAAAACTTGTTCTTTCAATACTACCGGCTGCATGTTGAATTCATTCTCAATTAAAACCTAATTCTACCTCGTTCGTTTTAACTTTCTTGCTCATTTGTATGAGACTCGTTTTTTTACACGAAAAGTTTTTTACTTTCGCACATACCAAGTATATTATTGTAAAAGTATAGTTATCGCTAAAAAAATCGACCTCGAGATTTTGATGGAAATACGGTAATTTTCCGATTATGTATAAAATCCTCAGTCTCACAAGGAGAGGCTACGGAGTGTAACTCTCAGATTTGATTCATCTTCTACCAGTGGAAAAATTGGCCAATCATAATAAATCCTAGTAACTTCGCTCTTACATTCGTTAGCGACCGTAGCCTAGGGGATAACGGGTAGGGCTTTCGATGAATGGTCTCGGGGTTCGAGACCATTCATCGAATAAAATACGCAAACAGCGGTGTATAAATATTTTCTGAAAATGGAGGAAAATAGTGGTCTAGTGATTAAAAACAATTATTATGCGCGAACAAAATAAAAATTGCGGCGAATAAGTATTTTCCGAAAAACTGGAGGAAAACTAGCACGAAAAATGAAATTTTACACGAGAAAAGAAGTTCAACAACGCTGGTCTCGAACCCGGAGACCATTCATCGAAAGCCCTACTCGTTATCCCCTAGGCTACGGTCGCTAACGAACGTAAGAGCGAAGTTACTAGGATTTATTAAGATTGGCCAATTTTTGTACCTTTTAATTAATTATTTCTCTTAAACTAAAAGGCGTTGGCCCCTAATTCCGAAATGGTATTATTTTTTTGACCTAAACTTTCCACTGATGGAAGATGAATCGAATCTGAGAGTTACACTCCGTAGCCTCTCCTTGTCAGTGTTGCCTTTTGTATTAATCTGGTCGGATGGAATTGGAGTTCGCGCTTTCCTGCCAATGTGTGAGAGAGTTTACGAAAACATCACGTTACGTTCTGACTCCCGTTAAAGATCGATATGTATAAAAGCCTCAGTTTCAACCTGGTCGGTTGGAATAACAGTTCGTCCTTTGCTGCCCAGCAACGTCGTTCATACAAGCCGATCGAGGAGTGTAAAATGTTCTCGGCGACGCAATTTACGTAGACGATGAGAGGGAACGCAAGATCGCCGAGGAACTGTTCGAGGACAGTGAAGGGAGTGGTAATGAATTCCTAGGCTTTAGTAATTCTGACAGCTAAAGTAAATAACTTTTCTAATTTTTGTTTTGAAAAACAATATTTAAAGGAACGTTATCGAAATGCATTGAAATGTACGATTTATTTGTAAAAACATGTTCGTTATCGAAATGCATTGAAATGTACAATTTATTAGTAAAAACATGTTCGAAAATATAAATTATTTCCGTACTTAAAAAAGTTGTATGCATTTATAACAATATATAATACGCACCCTAACTTTTTTCAACTATTTCGAGAAAAAAATGCGTATTATAATCGGAAAATTACGGTATACGTTTTAGGTGTACCCGAGTCCGAAAAAATGGTTTTCGCAATGACTGAAATCTAGACAGTTTATCATACAGAATAGAAGCTATGAAGACATGATGATATTGCTCAATAATTAAGAGAATTTTATTCTACGCATTTTAGCAACAATTTGATTTTCTAAAAAACGCCTCTAACGATTTTGATCAAATTTCGTACAGTTACTTGAGTTTACGTCTACAATAATACTGCATGGTTAATATTTCTCAAAAAATTAATATCAGGCTAGTTTATTCTAGGCGTCTTTAACATCAATGTGATTTCTTTGATCAAATTTCGTACCGTTACTCGAGTATGCTTCTTAAATAATACTGCATAGTTCATATTTCTCAAAGAATGTATATAAGGCAAGTTTATTCCTGGGCAACTTTAACAACAATTGGATTTTAGAAAAAACGGCTAATACGATTTTCATCAAATTTCGTATAGTTATTTAAGTTGATGTTTATAGCGATTCTACTTAGTTCATATTTTTCAAACAATAACTAAACTACGCATTAGTATATGAGAAATTTTGTACACTGTATGTTGTAACGATTTTTCCTATAAAATTAATGCCTACGCCATTGGTTTTCTGGTTCGCGTTTACCGTTAGCATTTCCCAACAAAGATGTTGTTATTTCCATCTTTCTGAAAACAAACAGGAGATAAATATAAACGTGGGTGGGAATCTAACCCGGATCTTCACTTACCGGGCTCTTATTCTACCGCTGAACTATGGAGCAGACATCCTTCCGCTTTATCAAACGCCAAGGTCAAGCCAGCAAAGCTAGTACATATCAATTTCACTCACACTCGTGAGGAAGGAACGCCCGGCAAATGGAAGACCCGGGTTCGATTCTCGCTAGAGGCAAAATTTTTCTCCCGCTTTTACGGTATGTCTCCGTATCCGGCATGTGGCTGTCCGCATAGAATTTACATCAAGACGTACGATTGTCACCTTCGTCTGCACGCTCTTTAGTTACTAAGGTCACCGTCATCGATTTATCTTCGTTTTTATAGTCTGTTCACTATCTAAAGTCTCTTGGCCTTCATAGAGAAAGTAGCCAATCACCAACGTTTCCCATTCCATCGCTCCTCACAACTTTCGCGCGGGAGGACAGATACCCAATCACGAACAGCAACAGCAAGGAAGCGGCGGTAGAAATTGCAACGCAGACCGATGTGAACGCTTCGAAATCAAGAGTAACACTGAGTTCTCCCCACTACCTTCCCAAACGAACCGTCTCCTATCGGCTGCTGCTAAGTGGCGTACGTCTTCAAGGTCAAGAGACTTTAGATAGTGAACAGGCTATAGTAAGAAATTACCCCTTAGCATTCGGCAATTATTTTGTTACATTTTCTCTCCAAAGTATCGCCTTTTATGTGACTAAAACGGCTAAAAGGATAGATGTGTGCGAGTGCCGAACGATTTCGCCTATTTATAGGAAGCTGTTCGGCGAATCTGGGCAAAAGCCGATGGCCGGTCACGTGACGAATAAAAGAGAACGAGGAAGGTGATATAGGGTTAAGGACCGAAGACTTGCGCTTCCTTTCTCGAAACTTACTTCCTCTCTTCCTTTCTCTCTCCCTCTTCGCCACACCCCTTCATCCCCTTCCTTAATGTCACCCATCGTGAGAGCTGAGATATGTTATGTGCGCCGCCGACTTTCGCCACTTTGCTCCGCGCCATCTCCTCCTTCGCCTTTAGGATGAAAAACCCTTAAGGAGGGGAGGAGGTGGGAGAATGGAGTAGGTGGGGAGGAGGGTTGGGTTGGGTTGGAATTGGAAAAAGTGGGAGAGGAGGAAAACGGCATTGTTGCTAGGCACCGGGATGAGAACGAGGAAAAGGGAATGAAGCATCTGGTAGATGGCAGCATTAGTAATGGGTCGTGGCGCACTGGGTTGTGAAAAGGCGAAGGAAGAAGTGGGAAGTTCAATGAAAATAAGGGAGGAAAGTGGGATAGACAGGCGTGCGGGAAAAGGATGAAAGAAGTTGAAAACGGAGTGCAGCGAGGAAGGAGTAGGTAAAAACGTATTCTCTGAAAGAAGTACTCGGTCCGTCATATTTTTTTAAATTAAAAAGATTACTTGATCGAGGTTTTTGAACGTTCCGTCCGTAGACGTGGCAGAGAGATGACGACAAAAAGGGACCGAGAGCTCGTTGCTATGCAACGAAACAATGCCCGCTACAGGAAGTGCGAATGAGGAAGTGACAGTAAAGTGGGTGGAAATAAGATTGAAAGGAGAAGAAGGAGAGAGATAGCAGGAGATAATAAATATACGTATAATGTCGTGTGTGGCGGAGGTTCTGCTTCTCGAACTCGCAATAACATCGCCAAGGGTGGGAAGAATCGATTTTTTCACAACGAAATTTTCCATTTCGCGTTCTCTTTACGTCACAGTCGCGAACCCTATACTCTTACTTCGTTCGGACTAATTCTCGCTCGCTACTTGTCGGCGGATAAACAGCGAAATGACCCATTTTAGATGCATATTAAGTAAGCTGAAAGTTATAAAGGATGCAACACAGTGCCAAGATAGTTAAAGGTGACTACAGCCTTGCAAAATGAGTTACTCCGCGTGGAATAAAAGTCGTTGACTTGGTGTAACTTTCGAAGGGTACAAGGCAGTGGCCAAAACCGCGGGTCTTTTATATTTCCATATAAGGGACATGTCGATACTTTTCATTACGGAACATAATAAGCAGCGAGATTTTAAGATGTGTCCAAGAGGCATGCATTCCCTCTCTGTATTGCTTCAAATACGGATTAAGCTCACCAAAATTGATGGGTAAAGATTGATCTAGAGCAGGAGTCGGCAACCCGCGGCTCGTGAGCCGCATGCGGCTCTTTGAGGAATGACCTGCAGCTCCCGACGCCCAATCTCCCGCTTAAAGCGCACCAGACGACAATGACAGTCTCAATTGATAATAATATGTATAATCTTTCTCAATGAAAGTATCCAGTATGGACTGTTGAATAAAAATTTAATTTTCAACTTTTTCAATTTCATCTATAGTCCTAGATTCATTTTCTTCAAGGATCTCTATATTTGCTTCATTTGTATGTTTATTTATATTTTCATTGAATAAAAAATAATGTAAAATATTCTTTTTGTTTGTCAAGTTCTTTTTACGAATTACCTCCTAAACATCATCTTATGTGTATGTGTGTGCAAGGTTTTAAATAAATATATGTCATTAAATATGGCTCGACGGTATTTAATACGTATTTTTTCATTGTATGTACATGCTCTGCGGCTCATCTTATGTTGGATTCTATACAAATTTTGAAAAAATGGCTCTTCTTGTCAAAAAGGTTACCGACCCCTGATCGAGCGGCTCTCATACGCCTGAAAATTATTGTATGCGTCTTCGTCGTTTGACCACCCTTGTTATATACAAAGACCGAAATCTTGGGAATACGCTTCAAATGATTTATTATTACCCTAGATGAAAATGATCGTCGTCCGCAAGTATTTATTCTTTCAAAGTGTCCTAGTGAAGTGCTTGATTTCGGATCAACGAGACTTCGCAAAAAAGAATTAGCGGTCTTCGAATGAGAGATTCTTCAGCGACGAAATGACAAGTTCCTTTCTCCGAATTAATTTACCAATGATGATGCACATTAGTAAATTTCACAGGCCTGTCATTTCAATGAGAATGATAAATCAGCCTCATTCACTCATTTGAAATTTCCGTTTTAAATTATTTGTAGAACCCTTTACGTTTAAAAAAAATCTGTGGTCAACACACGACTTTCTCCATATTTGGGGTATTGATATTTAAATTATTATGAATAGCATTATAAGGCAAAATTATTATTTCGTATCGTAAAAGAATACAGTCGTCCTTATTACCGTAAATTATATTATGAATATGTTTACAGAATTCACCGCTACATGGTGGCGGCGCTGTATACTGGAAATTAAGAAAAATCATAATATCTATAAATACTATGTATGGAGAAAGTAAAAACTTTTACGCAACGATCAAATACTACATAATATGCCGCTTCCAACAGTTTCTCAAGTAATTCCACTTCCTTTTCCCTCCACTCCCGAATACTGCTGCAGAAGGAGAGATCCGAAACCCTTTCACCGATACCCTGCCAAACCTATTTCGCATACATTATTTACTGAAACTGCCGTGAAATTTTAAATTATATTTTTTTAAAAATGGCATGATTTTTTTAACCCATGCATTAATCCTATTATTTCGTCCACGACCTTTTTTTTTTGCAAATTTTCCTTTCGTTATTCACGAATCACGAACGAACGTCGCAGTCTCTACTCTGAATCCTTTCCGATAATTAAATGGAATCCGTTATCCCGTGTCAACCGCTCCCTTCTCCCCCACTCTTTTCCTCCCCGTGGCGATTTTTGACGACATCATCTCCCTTCAATCTGGAACCATCCAATCGCACCGAAATGTGCACGTGACCAATCCATGAATTATCAAAACGGCGTGGCGATCCGATGATACACACACACACGCACGGGCACGGACGAATGCACACAGTACGCATGCCACACCATCGGGCAGTGAAAAACCTTCGTTCGTCATCTAGTGGCTAATCTACTATATATTTATGAAAGTTTGTTTGTTTGTTTGTGCATCTATACATTTCCACACCGTTAAAGACAGAGTAATCAAACTTTCAACGGACACTTTCTTCACAAATAGGACGGCCGTAGGCTAATTTTTAATCGCAAATGTTTTATATTAATTGTACAAAAAGCAAAATAACTTTGTATGCTAATGGCACAAGATTAAGCATTACAAAGGTAATGCCAGCTGTATGTTGCAGCATCAAGAGATGGATCCGGAAAAACTTATATATGCTTATAAATAATCAGAAACCGAAAACATTGTTCACAACGAAGCACTGAAATTAAACCATTAATTTTTGTTAGAACATTTTGTTTGTGTTTCTCCCCGGGCAACGCCGGGTACTGTATCTAGTACATATATTTATAAATACACCTCGGATTTTTTTGCGATTGCTAAGAAGGTAATGCGTGAATACAATTGTTGAAACTAGCAGTATTCGAGCAAACGTAGCGCATTTCAAAAATTATTCTCCTGGGAGTGAATGAGTTTCATTGACAAAATCATCGTCTCCAGTGATTTGGAAGGCTTTACTCGACGTATGACTGCTAAATGTGAGTCCATCATGACCCTATAATGCATGATGAATGAAGCTACGTTTCTAATTTGTCACCCTCCTCGTCACTGATATGATTAATATTATTCTGATTCTAAGGGAAGTATAAAAGGAAACATTGCATGCCTGGAATTCAAGGATGTATCCATACCATACGAATATGACGTGGAATTGAATTTGGCAGTTTCATTTCGGGTGTCGTTAATTTCGTGGTTGATTATATACGACGATAACTAATGGTTTCATGATGCAGGAGAACCCTTACGGTTTTAGGACTTTGTGCATGATCATTCACTCGTGAGGGAGCGATTGTGGAGTGGCTCGAATATTGACTTTCCAAGCGGCGTGCCCGAGTTCAAATCCTGAAGGTGGCTAGTTTTTTTTTTAAAAACGAGTAATCGGCTAGAAGGAAATCGCGATACGGCGGCGTTTCTTTTCATGGACGAAATTTGAATTGCGTCCATTTTAAAATGTCTACAGCACAAAAATCATGTGCACGTCATTCCCCCCGAAGTAATTTTATTTTTAAAAGAACAAGACTATATGGAAAATTCTGCCGAGCCAACTATTCCTCATGAAAATTATTTTGTGCTGATGCAATCGATGTCGCTCTGACTCTTCTGTCAGAATACTGGTATTTGTAATTACATGAAGCTCTACGAAATTACGGTGTAATATTATCGTCAATTATCTCAGATCAAGCGAAAAAATATTTTTTGGCGGAATGGTGATCGTCCTGTGATTAGTTTTGCCCGATAATGTCGATAATTCCTAAAGCTGAAAACCGCGGCATCCCGCGATAATTAAGTCAAGGTATATAATATTCCTCTGATCCGCAATTTACCAAATTGCACCTTCAAAGCAATTATAAACGCGATAACTGCGCGAATTACCGTTAAAATTATATTTGAAAAATAAGAGACCACCGCTGCAAATTGCCAATCGAAATCGGCGAAACAGCCGAGAAATATATGGTGTACGGGAGAATAATTCAGTTGCACAACGGATTAATTTGGAACTAATGCACGCACTCTAGAACGCGTTTTGATCACTTGCTAGCGTTAAAGGCTTTTATCGATTCAGATACTCCCGAGATTCGACTGCTCGAGATTCGACCAAATCGAGAATTCGACAGGGCGAATCGACCCAGCCGATCATTCGGTCAAATTAGAAACTAGTTTACGCGAAGTAATTTTCGGCCCGCCCGACCACGAGAGGTTTAGTTTCAGTCTGGACGTCGTTATTTCTGCTGTAATTGTTTGAATTTGTGCTGATTCGACATTCGACGGTTCGAGATTCGACCAAGTTTTTAGGACCGCATCCCTGTCGAATCTCGGGAGTCGCCTGTATTTGGGGAGTTTTCTTTAAATCGCTTCGGGTGACCTCGCGGTTATTCGAGAGTAGAGAGATTGGATCGAAGCGTGCGACACACACGTACGCTCTGCCGCCGAGGGCTATACACGGACGCGATACGGCGCTTATCCGTCGGGTAAGCCTGCCTTCCCTCTCCGCCATAGATTCTCCATCCCGATTCCACGCCCCGCCATTTAGCGAAAGCACAACGGGACGCTTCGACGAGAAATCTCTTCCACGTCACTCTTAGCAACGCGGTAGTGCAAAAGAGCGTTACCGGGGCGACGCTCGGAGATGGATATGGACACGCTCTGTCGCTAAACCGAATTACCGATTCCTGACGGAGGAAAATTATTTTTTGCAATTTTATTTTTCACGTCGAGTTTTTTTTTACACTTTTTCGTGCGCCATTTCCTGAACGGTGCATCTAAGTCATTGTGAAGCGTGAAACAGCAATTGGAACGATACTTGCGAGAAGGCGGCGAGTCGTTTTCATTCAACCCCGATACTTTCCAAATTGAAGGGAAAAAAAACACGGAGGAGGAGCAGCGCTCATTGTTTCTCAGTCGGTGACAACGTCAACTACATCAGCACTGATATTTATTTATTTTGGGGAGTGTATATTCCCAAAGTAATTTGTGCGGCTCATTCAGCACCTGCGATGGCAATTGCGCAAGTTTACATGACGTTATTGCTAAAAAAAAACCGGCTTCTTTCGAGATAACTATCAAAATAATTTTCACGTCGTTTCTGTGAATATAACATTCCTTATTTAAAAACACTATTCCGATTCATTCGAAAATATATAGATAAAGCAATCAGGGGGAAAAGGCGGCGACTAAATATATAATCGCTAAGCGTTATAGGGTTAAGGATAATGTATATCTCATCGAATCGAAACTGTGTCCGCCAGTTCTAAAGATTATTTCTGCCTGTATTATGTAATACTCTGTGGTATAACACTTGGCCCACAAACATTAATAACTACAAATGCAGCTGAACCTCTCTCTAATGCGGAATTTTCAGTGCCAGAGGTGGTTAGTATGCAATGACTTTACTTTTACTTTGCTCTGTAGCCAAAATTTGTCTTTAGCAGAAATAATACGAATAAATAATGTAAAAGAAGGCAGAAAAATATTATAAAAATGTCCATGTATGAGGTTTCTCGTATAAACATTTTACCTTATCCGGACAGTATAATAGATGAAGGGGGAATTTTTTACGTTATATTTTTTTAAAATTTTTTATTTATATCTCAAACTTTTGGAATAGCACGGAACATCAGGAAATGTAAACTTTAAAGGATAATAGAATAATAATGAACTTGTGAGAAAGGTTAATGCTGTTCGTAAGATCGGGGTATCTTATGAGGTGTAAAAATTCGATTTAACGGATAGCAACTCTTTAATCCAGGAGTTCTATATTTCAAAAGACGCCGGGTGAATTTTTAATAGTACATTGAGCTAATGTTGACTATCGTGGTTCGTGTACCGGCATTCCTTGGGGCTTGATCCAACAATGTCATTCAAATCACCGGTTTACATGGGAATTTGGTGCTTGATATATTGGAAACGCCAGTTACGTTGACATTATCCGCCATGATTTCAGATCAATCTCCGTTACGGGTCACTGCCATGATTATCGCGTCGTATCCGGTAGACTGGACGAGATTAACCTGCTATTAATTACTCAAACTGCATCGGCATGATGATCACTTAAAAAATATCAACAGATAAATGGCACATTAATTGCTAAAATAGATAACTACTGTCAACATACCTTCGATACGAGCGAGAACTTTTAAAACTAGTCTAACCTTTGGAAATTAATGAACGAAACCCAGAACTTTAAAATTTTTACCATATTCTCCGTTTATTGATTAAGTCACACATACTAATGGTATTAATTACATTCTAGACGTACGCACATTAAGTAAGTCTTAGCACAGTGGTTACCAACCTTTTTTCGGTCAACGTACCCCCCCTGGCTTTAGAGTAAGGCCTTACGTACCCCTTATCAATTTTTTTAGAGGAGGTAAATTTTACTGTTTATCATGTATGTGTATATATGAAAATACACTGATATAAGACTTCATATGAAAAATTTTCGATTTCCTTTTGTCCAAAATAAGGCAAGTAATGGTTGAGACATGTCACCAATAAATGCAGTTTATAAATTCAAGCTCCTATATTTCGACAACCGTTTTATAGTAAACACTAGACGAATGAACCCGTTTAAAACGGCCTTTGAAAACAAACAATATAAAAATAAAACCAACAAACAAATGATAAAATTATAATATTTGAATAAGATTGGAAAGGGCTGCAAATGAAAACAAAGGAATAGTTTTAAAAAATTAAGAGGAAAAGTCTTATACTTCAATAATATTATTTATAACGATGTTCCTTGTAAATACTCTTTCGTTTAACAGCAATATTGTCCTTGATTATCTTTATCCTTAACCCAAAATTTCAAATTATGTTTGTCACATGTTCTAGTTATAGCTACATACAGCTGTCCATGTGAAAAGCAATATTTAATAAGTAACCACAATCAATCGTTCAATTCCACTAAACAGCAGTTAAGAACAATCTCAATAGATATATCAATACACACGCGCATATACCGTATTTATTTAGATAACAATGTAATCGTTGTATGGTTGGTTACCCTATAATTGGATTGACGCGAATTAAAAATAAACAGCACGAAAAAAAATATTTTCATAATATCGGTTCTATTCAGATAATGCGAAGGCACAGCGCAAGCAACTGCCTTTAATATGCAGGAAGACTTCGAAAGACAACGAAGGCACGTTAAAACATCGTCGAATTATTTCAAACATTAGCATGTTTTAAAATACGTAATTTACCGCATTTATCTATCCGGTACTTACGTATTAACGGGGAGCCCAACTTAATACGTAAGTACCGATTGATTTCTATCAAGATATCTTTTGTCTACAAAGGAATTATATCTCGCTTGACTGTTGCGCCGCAAATGCAGAGAGGATATT
Source organism: Uropetala carovei (assembly GCA_036926305.1). Classification (NCBI taxonomy): domain Eukaryota; kingdom Metazoa; phylum Arthropoda; class Insecta; order Odonata; family Petaluridae; genus Uropetala; species Uropetala carovei. The sequence goes on from JAXCHB010000214.1 coordinate 22,059, forward strand.
GGCGAGCCTTTGGCTCGCTTTGTTTATATTGTAGTTGCCACCAGAAATAAAAATGTGATTGATTTTTCAATTGTTATCTATAACAAATCATTTAAATGTTAATTGGTTTCTTTTAATGTTCATCAAAATTAAAACATGATTTAAATGGTATTTGTTCGGTTTTTATGTTGGGCTCCCCGTTAATGCGTAAGTACCATCCATCCAATTTACGTAAATGAATATAGGTGCGGTCGCAAATAGTTATAGAGTAGGGGCAGCACTAATTGTTCTGGCAAGTGCTGCCATCTACCAGCCAGTTTGCATAACTAACTGATGAGACCGTCCGGCCAGACACCGACAAAGACATCAAGCGTTTTCTTATAGTAGATTAAGTGTATCTTAAGGGAAACTTTGAACTGCATTGTATTTTTGGATTGAAAATTTCTTGATTAATTGATAATTAAAATATGCAATGAGCGCTAAGTTTTTTCTCGTATTGTATTGACATATTAGTTACATAACTTTAAATCCAACAAGTGATATTTCATGTTTTGATTATCTTTATAGGTATCAACAAAGGGCTGATGTTACTCAAAACGCAAATTTGAATGTGGAAAAAATGACTGCTTATCTCTGTGCCCGTTATTTCAATAGAAATCAGCTCAGACGGTTTAGAACTATAAACATGTTTTAAAAAGCCAAAAACAAATCCAACTGCCTGAAAGGAAAATAATAATGAATTTAATAAGTTTTGGTGAGGAATAGAGGTAGGCAGCAGAGGCATAGTGATTTTCAAAGCTCTTTTGAGTTTTTGAACATATAAATTTTTTTATTTATCAAACATCTCACGTACCCCTTGGGGGTACATGTATCCCATGTTGATGAAGTCCAGAAAATGACTCGATAAGATATAGTTTTAAATTTACTTCTTTGTGCAATAAAATTTCCCTCTCTGGGGCTCTTGGTCTTTCTTACTTTTTGGAATTGATTTAAAGTTTAAAGGCCACAAGATATTAAAATTAAAATTAAAATATTATCCTAAAACAGTGGTTCCCAAACGTTTTGTAGGTGTAGTGATAAACAGAATTTCCCGGCACCCCATCCTTGAAACAAGGTTCTTATATTTTTTACATGCTATTATTACAATCTTTGAACGTATCCATTTGTTGGTACTATACTACAATCGATTTATTATAAGAAATATGATTGCCTTTAATTACCCGTCAAGACATCCAAATCCGCGATAGAAATCAACACAATACACGATCAGGAGAATTTGCAAAAGGACCTTCAGGCTATCACGAAATGGTGTAAAGATTGGCAACTCGATCTGAATATAAAGAAATGCGCCGCAATGAACTTCACGCGCTCCACGAATTTCAACCGTTACCCGTACCAAATATCCGAACTAAAGCTAAAATACGTCAATAGCTACAAATACCTAGGAGTAATTCTCAGTAGCAATTTGTCTAGTAGAGAGCATATCAAATCCGTTATAGCATCGACAAACAGAATTCAAGGGCTTTCCTCTAGAGTCCTGCGGGGATGCCCCTCGAATGTGAAGGAAATCGCATACTTTTCCCTAATACGACCCATCGTGGAATACTGTTGCGCCGTCTGGGACCCTTTCGAGGAGGGCCTAACTAGAGAGCTCGAAATGGTTCAGCGTAGAGCGGCTAGATTTGTAAAAGGAGAATATCGGTATGATGCGAGTGTATCAGAGTTATTGAGAGATCTGAAATGGCAGACGTTGAAGAGTAGAAGAATTGAATACAAGAGGAAACTATTTGAAAAATTTGAAAGTTCCGAATTCGTTGAAGACGTACGCGGCATAGTCGTCCCCATCGGTGTTAGTGAACGTAATGTTAGATCACAGTGCAGGAGAAAATATCTCGAAATTACCGCTAGAACAGAGAAATACTACCGATCCTTTTTCCCAGACGCGATAAGACAATCCAACAGAGGAATTAGCTAGACTTCACTTGGTGTTGTGACACCCCCTGCCAAACGCTTCTAGCGGCTTGCAGGGTATTTATGTAAATGTAAAACTACGCGGAGGTTCAAAGTTGTTGGATATTATGCACGAACGTTGCGCCAAAATATTACAGAGCGAAAAGAAAAGCACAGTCTTTCAGGTTGATTAAATTAAAGAAACGCTATGGTAGTACGCATTAAGTAATGAAAATGAGACAGTAAAAATGAAACCACCAGAGAAAATCTATACAAGTGTTGAAATTATTATGTTAGAAATTAGAAACTCCTGCTATACGGAGCACTGAGGCGCTTACAAGCAGACAAACACCATGAGAAACAGGTACGGCACGAGCATTCCGGTGCCCCCTCCGTAAATGCTTGAGATATTTTCGAAGTACGTGTTAATTTATTCATCGCTATGTGATATTATTGACGATAAAAAATGTAATGGTTAATATAAATATTATAGCCTGTTCCGCGATATAAGTTGATATCCAATATTTATCTGCTTGCATGTAATGCATAGATATATGATCGTTATAGCACGCCCAAGACTTTGGCGCCCGGGGCAGTCGCCCTGCTCGCCCGTACCTCCGACCGGCCCTGATCACAAACCATATGGCCATAGGAAACCAGACTATTAAACTTTTACTTAATTTCCCAGACCTTAGGATCTGAACTACCCCATGATACTTTTGCGGTAAAACGTGGGAAAGTAATGAACAGGTGAAGGTTAATTCTCAAAATATAATTTGAGACTTCGTACAGAGTTGATGCACTCACTCAACTTAGTATTTACGGCATTCCATTCATCACGCGCATGCGGCATCAATTTAAAGCGGAGGTGGGGTTTTCCAGGCCCCGCCGTCCGGTTACAGTGTAAATAAAACCATTGGGAGGGAGCGACGCATATGCTGGCTGGGCACTTTTCGGGGAGTTGGTCTTCTTATCCTCAAAGTATTCATCCTAGTAGTGACGATGATGGGACTTCAATCGCTGCCTTCCCATCTCATATATCTATGTCAAAGACGTCTTTTAGCTCCTTCAAGTTAGTCCTCCCGTGCTATCGTGAGCGTTTTCGCAATAAAGAATCCAGTCTGAAATAATAGCAGTTTGTTCCCCTAAATCAGCTGTTTCCAATCTGGGTCCCGAAGCTGATTTTTTACAGCATACTAGCTGTTCGTACCCGGCTTCGCCCGGGTGCATTTCGGACTGCAAATAGTTATACTTTTTCCCGCTTAGAAGACAGCTTGAGAAAATGATACATGCTAAAACTTCTCCTCTCCTTTCTGTAAACTACATTAGGAGTCTTGAAATAAAGTGGAAAGAACACGAAACGAACCAATACGAAAACTACAAAAACCACCATGAAAAAAGAAATGAATTAAACGCTAACCAATACCCGGTAGAAAAGGATGTAAACCGACAAATAAATAATCGTGGAACATAAATTAAGGGTACAACCAAAGAATATAAGTTCAATGTAAAAACCACCAAGAAAAAAGAAATGAATTAAACTCTAACCAATAAAACCGGCATAAAAGGTGTAAACAGACAAATAAATAATCAAGGAACAAAAATCAAGAGCACAACCAAAGAATATAAACATAGACTACAAAATGAACAACTAAGAACGAAAATAAACAAAGAACACAAAAAATGGACACGAAACGAAAGCAAATGAAAACAACAAACTAAACAAAACCAACCAACGAATAATCTCCTAAAGCTCAATGTATCTGATGATGGCGACTGACGCTTTCTATTCAGTTGCTAAATAAACAACCAACAATCACAAAATAGCGTGTCGTAGTGATGAGTAAATATTGATTACGCGGAATATGAGTTTGTATGTCAACAGAATAACAGGAGAAACTAAATAACAATACCTATTATTACTCTAAATAGATATGAAATTATTGATCTTAATTGTGTTTTCCATCGTAATTAATAGAATAATAGATTGAAATATTCGAACGAATCGATTTTAAATAATGTAGTAAAATGTTTTACTTTTCTAACGTAATTAATTACGTGAGTGTATCGGTAGTGTTTACATTTTACCCATGGAACCGCATACATGAATTCTTAATTTTAGTTCAGAAGACATAATAAAGTTCAACAAAAGTATTATTCAAATAAAATCTTTCGAAATTCACTGCGTTACGTGTTCAAAATGTTAATCTAATTTAGTTCTCGTATTAAAATAACAATTACTCAAGAGTGAACCTTATTTCCAATTGATAAAACTTTCTTTTAATTCAAAACGATATTATATATTACAAAAAAGTATCTAATTATTATTGAAACGCAAAATGGATGAGCATAGGAAAAAACTTGCGTGTTAGCATGAAATACTCAATTCAATTTTTATTGATAAACTGTTAAAACAAAACACAAAAACTTTAACGTAGTAATTTAATCATATATCTTCAGTAATTTTCACTTAAACAAAATATGAAATAAAATAAAACAAAAGGCATATGAAAACAATTTAACTTATATCCAAACATACCTATAATGCGAATGACACGATTACAGAAAAAGAAACAGTTCACTAATGTTTATTCGCAGAATTAACCTGTGTATAGAAGACCATAGATAATGAAAGAAAAACATACAATCAAATCAGAAGATATTAAATGAGTATTTCATCAACTATTTCTACGTTTACGACATGTTTATAGTTCAAACGTAATTTGTTTACATCGGTTGCTAAGTATATCCAAATGCTGAGCAATAATGAAAAATAAGATTTTCCCTTCAATTCGTCTTATTTGATCTGTAAGCCCCTCTTTTAAAAAATTATTCCAAAAGAGGAGATAATTTACCACAAAAAAGTCTGCGAGAGCATATGTCTGCAATATATATGTAAGGAGTTAAAAATTCGAGAAATTTACGAAAAAATTTTAAATGGAAATCCCATATAAACGAAAATATTTTATTATAATTAAATAGTACACCGAATCGGTTTAAAAACCTTACTACACCACCGTACACATGATAACGGTTAATATGACACCTTCCTCTTTTTTCTGCGTGTTGTAGTTTCTGAGCCTTAGTAGAACATACATACATACAAACACCTTACTTTATAGATATGTATAGATAATAACTACTTTTACTAAATACGCACCTCATTTTTTCTAAAAAAATTCCTAATTTTTCACTCGGTTGTTAGCGGCATATAGACAGTTCTCGCCTTGCCGCCAAGCGAGATATGTGCGAGAGAGTTCACGATATAAACTTGGCTTTTAAAAGTATTCCCTCACAAACTTCATGGATGGTTCTGAAGACGACATAAGATAGAATGAGGATTTTACCGAGGTGGATAGCGAGGATAGAGACAACGTTTGCGGCGACGCCATTTACGCGGACGATGATAGAGAACACAAGATTGCCGACGAACTGTTTCAGGACAGTGATAAAGAATCCATAGACTTTATTGATGACGACGGCTAGAAGTAATTAAACGATTATTATTCTTTTTGGTTGGAAATTTTTTTAAAGCAATCCTGTCGTAATGCAATGAGAAGTACGATTTGTTATTAAAGATGCGTACGAAAATATCAGTTATTTACCGACTGGAATACGTTGTATGGATTTGTTACCATGTATAGTACGTAACCTAACTTTTCGTAAACTTTTCGTGAAAAAATGCTTATTATATACCGAAAATTACGGCAAATACATTACAAGTAAGTGATGAATAGCTAATTAAAGCAACCTCCTAATAAATTTATTATGACGTAGTGCCAACAAATGGCTGCATCCAAAAGCTGCAATATCCGTATATATAAAAAAGTAAAATCTCGCTTTAAGGCTGGGGTGTCGTTCCTACGAAAAGTTTTGGACACATTGCTCTATGCTGTCCCTCTATATCGATGTGTCAAATTTAATTTTATGGGACAGTGACGGCGACCGTTCTGCTTCGACGCGTGAGACTTATTCGGATTTTCCCCCATGTAGTAAGTGTGGTCTATCATTCGGCGCTGATGGTTGTTTAAATTCTGTCGTTGAAGAAACTGGGAGCGAGAACTGAACCTCACATATGTATAATGAGGCCCTTCCATTATTTTCTGCCTCAATAAAGATCCTTTCGATGTCTCATCTCAATAATGCCTCTTTGAAAGCGTCGCAGAACTCCCGTATGTTTGGCGGGAGTAACCAAGGATACGATCGAAAGAAACGTGCTTGTATGTGCAGATATAGCCTCTGAAGTTTCCCTATATATTAAAACCATTGCTCAAATCCGAGCATCTCTTCCGGTCGCACCGAGTTTATCTTGCTAAGAAGTTATCAAAATGAGTACAGAAGTATTCTACGCCTGACGCTTCGATCTTCTGATCCATAGTTTATCGACCGCACGCTGCATTCGATTCATATCTCCATATCACTGAAACCCATCTTCCTCCTCCTCGTATCGATACGTCGAAAACCATGATGTCTTCGAAAAACGTGGACGGTTAACCGAAACATATCGACTCGAAAGACTCCACATCGTAACCATTTTTCAAAGCTTGTGTTACGGAATACGAAAACGGCCGTTCCAGAAGCATCATCTTTTTGGAAGGAACCTCCCAATAAGCTTTTACGGCCGGCATAAAAAGTCTCCATAACATCGGCCATTGTTTGTCACGATGGTGCAATGTTTTCGATGCGAAAAACATGAAGGGTGGGATACAACGAGATTCCTAGGGTCTTGTGAATTTCCCTTGTTTACTGTATCCCAAAATATATAAATAAAATTTACTTTGCCCATTGCGAATTACAAAGAATTGTTCTTGAGAGCAAAGCGTGCTATTTTTTTTACAAAGTCGTTGAATTGCTTTTCCTACGCCAGAATTATGGTTATTATTTCAGTTGCAAGAGAGACACACATCACGCGCGCAGATTTTAATGATATTAAAGACGCTTCAGTGGAAGGAAATATCTCTCTTTGTGTTTTAAATCGATGCGGCACAATCGATTTTTAAAAAACGACTCCAAAATTCAATCTGTGGATTTTTACGTCTATAAAAGTAATTTACGGTAAGTCCTCGTTTTACGCGGTAGTTGAGTTTCTGAAAAGTAACGCGTTGAGTGAAATCGCCTTATTCGAAAATGATTTTCCCCTAAGAAACAGTGTAAATTTATGGGTTGCGTTAAGGGAGCACATAAGAAAAACCAAATACATATGAAATAAAATCCGCTAATATACGCTTACTGTGGGCTACGCCCCTACTCGCTTCGCTCCCCTATTTTAAAAAGTCAATAACTTAATATTTATTTAACTTGGTTTGGTTATGTAATCGCAAAATAACACCTGTTTTAATTTTATGGCAGTACGTGGGGGATGGATAATAGGCGTAAGCTTGTAATTTCTGTGTAAAATAGGAATTTTCTTTCAGGAGTAAACTAGTAGGAACCGCGTTATGGCCAAGAATAGACCGAGTTAATCGAATATGAGTAGGTACCAAAGTAAAAACCGGGTCATGGCGAAATCGCGTTATTAGAAATCCCGTAAAACGAGGACTTGCTGCATACAGAAATTCGATTACAAAAGTAAATTACATCGTGTCAAGGGCATCGATATTATATCTTGCTCCGTTCTTTCGCATGAGCGATTCGCGAATTTCATTATAAACGACCCCCAGTAACCATCGCGGAGTGTTTTATACTTAAGACGGCAAAATATAAAAATATTGACCACAGCAAAAAGACTGCAGGAAAATGATATTACAGCTACTACTGAAAATCTTAGTAGGTGGATATTAAATGATCCCGTAATGGCGTTTGCTGAAACAAAAGGATATAAAACAACGACTCCTAAAAGAAAAAGGAAACGCTCGTTCATTGCAGCTCTAAGACTAAAAGAATCCTCACTTCCTCAAAACATTTACTCCCAAATCCTCCGCATTAATAATAAAAAATAAATTCTTAGATCCACCGCTATCCATCAGCTTGTAGCTGGATTTTTATTTGTAATCGAATTCTTATTCAACGCCACGACGCGTGCTGTATATATTCCGAGGTTTTTCCCTCTAAGAGAGAATCACCCCTTCCCTTCATTATATAATTAAAAAAAGGAAACTTTCTAAAAATCCTCACCTACTTTCAATTTATCCCCTCCAGGATCTATCCCGGGACCTCTTTTCTATTTCACTGCCAACTTCCTATCTTTCTCATCAGCCCAAACATATCCTTTTTCGCTAGAACCACTTTACCATGCCCTTTTTCTCCTAAAATACAATTATTTCCCACTCTTTTTCTTTATCCATCACCACCGATATATATATATATATAATATATATATATATTATATATATATAATATATATATATAATATATATATATATATTATATATATATATATTATATATATATATAATATATATATATATTATATATATATATATATCGGTGGTGATGGATAAAGAAAAAGAGTGGGAAATAATTGTATTTTAGGAGAAAAAGGGCATGGTAAAGTGGTTCTAGCGAAAAAGGATTATATATATATATATAATATATATATATATAATATATATATATATATCGTTCCCTCGGTCCAAATCTCCAATTAATTCTCTTACGCCCTTTCCTTTCACTAATCCATCCCATACTTCCCTATCTCATCCTCTGTTTTTCCCGATCTATCCCATTCTCTAATTCAATGTCCCATTCATCACTTCCTTTTTTCAATTATTCCCTCTCATCCTCGCTCTTTTTCCACCCCTTCTTCATCTCTCCTCCTCTTTTCTCCGCACTTTCTCCTTCCTAACGCCGATCCTTTGAAAAGAATCCCTTTATTCCTGTTCCTCCTCTTACTCCTTCCATTTATTTTTTTTACTCTACGGTTGCCTTAATATATAAGGGATATTCCGAAGTCATTTCGTCTTCCTCCGTTTTTGCAGGCATGCATACAAGGCTATGGTGTATTTTATTACTTTATTTTCCTCCCCCGCTACGAGAAAAATAACGCCCACGCCTCTTAATTTCAACCCTTACTCTCTCTGAGAGGTCTCGGTGCCCTCTTCCCGTTTTTTTGTATCATTTTCCTAAAACCCTTCGCTTCCGGTAAAGGATCAGTTGAAATAGGAGGATCAGTTGAAATAGGTGCAAAGAAAAAAAAGGTAAGAATCCAAAAAGGACGTTTTCTTTATCTTTCTTTTTTTTACATTTTATTAATGGAGGAGGCACGCCCTGTCCTTAATCCTTTTTGGACATCCGAATAGTAAACGAGAAAAGGGCGAAATGGATTTTATTTTTCATCTAATCCAACTTCAGGACAGAGAGGGAAGCGTGCGATTCTTTTCACCTCCTTTATAGTCGCCAAGGCTGTGTGTGACTTACCGTTTTCCAGCTTTAAAAAAAATCAGAGACGCGTTTTTTTACTCCGCCTCGTATCCATTCTAATCTATGGAAAGTTTTTACGCTACCGAGATGGAGATTCAAAAAAAAAAAAAAAAAAAGGTTTACGTATTTGTTATGTATCTCCTAAAACACAAACTTCTTTTTATATCTGCGTAGCTGTTATTTTCCGTCTCTCTCGTTTTTGTTATTTTCATTCTTCAACCTCGTCTCGTTTGCCCCTTGTCCGTGAAACCTGTCACGGTTCTTGTTTTGTAATGTTTTCTTGTTCATTTATCTTTTCCAGTCTCTCTCCAACCTTGGCTTTAACCTTTTCTCCAGAATTTACTCGCGTGACATATTGATAACTTCAAACTATGGCTAAAATCGCGATTCTTTGAAATACTGTCATGAAATGTTGTAACTGTCACTGGTTATCTGAAAAGCTAGTTTTTCAAGTAATCGACATGCAATCGCGTTCTCATTTGAAATTTGCCGCCCTTGTCCGTATGATATGCAAAATAAGAGTTACTGTTCATAAATGTACTGACGCTAAGGGTGTAGATATAATTTGCAGTACACAACGAGTTTATTATTTATTGCAAAAAGTTTTATGCGTACATTTTGTTATCGACTTGATGTGTACTCAATTTATAATTACTACAGCGACGAAATCTGATTCCTACGCGTTATTTAATTTTTACTTTCCCTCTCATTAAATAAATGAAGTCTCCCGATAACTTTGATAACTCGTGTGAATAAACTCACTCAGAAAATAGATTATCTGTTTTATCTCAAAAAAATTTTAAAATATTTTTATACGTCGAATCCGTGAAATTTCGATGAATATTTCAATCTATTTTTTTCACAATCTGCGCCAACGCGACACAATATAATTTTTTTAAAATCGAATTTATTTCACGAAAAAACTCCTATTTGACGCTTGGATCTATTTCCCTGCACAGGCTATGCGTGTATTTTTCTCTATTTTGGAGGAATCTTTACTTAATTTCCTGGGAAAGTCCTCGCTGTCTCCATCGCACCCACTCCTTTCCCTTACCTTTTCATATACCGAATACATCCATCGTCCCCATCCAAATTTTTCGTTTTATTTGGTTTTTCTCGCATAAATTTCTACCAGTTTCATTTCACTCCATTTCCAACGTACTGCATGCATCTCTATAATTTTTCATCTTTTACTATTATTATTTTACGATTCTATTATTATTTTATACTACTAGTATAAGCGCCCGTAAACAATGACGGGGATGATCGATTATTCTGAAATACAATTGAGGCAGTCTTCTTTGACCTGAAATCATATCTCCTGCTGAGAGGGTTGCCTTCGATCCGAGCGAAGGTTTGAAACCCTCGCCGCGAGTATCTATTGTGCTTCAAAAGCTGACCTTAGTCCTCTCTTGCCAGGTATATTTCTGTTTCTCATATTTTGACAGAGGGAGTGACAAAAGGACAAAAGGGACAGAATAAGGCTTTTATATATTACCGATAAATTAAAACATTTTTCATTATCTCATAACGCTATCCTGAAAATTTCATCAAATTCGGTTCAGTCGTTTGCAAGTAGCTTCAAAAGCATTACACACAACGTTTGCTAAGGTTTTTCTTAATACTAGCTGAACCCGCGCAATGTTTGCGCGGTATAGTTTAAATTGATTTATAGAAAATTAAGAAGTATGTACAATAACAACTTATTCACATTTAACTCTAATGATGCGTTTCTTCGGTATAGGATTTTAACGTATTTGGCTCCCAATGTAAAGTTCGCGGGTTAGAATCTCGCTGAGGGCACGGCTGTGTGTGCGTATTGACAATTTATTATGGGAAGTCAGTCAGAAGTCTGCATTTTATAAGTCCCAACCTAAGAAAATATTGCCCCTCAGAAACAGGAGGATTAGTCTGCTATGATAGTTCAGTGGTAGAATATACGCTCGGCAAGTGGTCGACCCGAGTTAGTATTCCCGGTCATAGCAGATTTTTTCTCCTGTTTCTTCATTTCCCTACAGAGTAATTGATCGCGAACTTTTACGTTTTTAATTTTCCTTGTTACATTTTATTCAAATATATGTCCTTTATTTTTTATATAACAATGAATGCAACCGTTTATTTAGATTAGATACGAAGAGAAGATAACCGTGTAACTTTCATTATCTTTAAAAAATATCGTACGTCCCTATTCTCATCTAATTTTAAATTTATGCGTGAGCCTATTTGCGTTAATAAGCATTACAGATGTGTAATATAATGGTCCTACTTACAAAAAGGTAAGATTCCAGTATTAAAACGATGAAAAGAACATTCAACTGCTTTGATTAAATCGTTAGAAACGCTTCCCATACGCAGTGTTAACTGAATAATTATCCGTAAATATATACGTTGCCATGTATAAAGTGTGACATTGATACAACAATAATTTCGATGCTTAAAAGTGCGAAGCGAATAACGCTATTCTTTCACCTATTTGAAGGTATAATTGATAGTAATTGAATCGGAGGCAACAATGACGGTCGCCTTGCCAACGCCCGGAAAGAGTACGAAATATCCGTAAAAATTCGAAAACAATTGTGTATTTCTGAAAATTTCCACCGTGTAACATGTAAACATCGCAAGAATAAGATAGTGTAGAGTTTTAGCCGTCGAATAAAGATAAAACAAAGAAAATCGGTCCATATTTACGTATTTTGGTGAACGAAGGAAAAACCTTGCACTCTGAATTATCGAAAATCCCGTGTAAACTTATCGGAACATATAATTGTCTACTGGATTCGAACCCGGGACTTTATGAAAATGAGAATAGTTTCCTATGGATCTCCTAGCTTGTAGAAACAAAACGCAGTTTACCGCATATCTCTACGACAAATGGCTTTCGAGATAGAGGGAAAGACGGACGGACGGACACTTCCAAAATTATATATAGGATGATTCTATTTCCTATTCTCCTGTCTATTAAGCAATCTATTCTTCTACAAGATCAATTCCCAGTCCCCGTACCGCACCTCTTATTCGTCTCCGAAACCGTCTTTCTTGTTCCCTGTTCTCTCTCCATTCTCTTTCCTATGCCATTAAAATTTACCTCTTCTCTCCTTCCATTTTCCTAATTCCATCTCTTCACTTCCCCCCCTACCTCCTTCCATTAACTATACTCCCTATTTCACTATCTTCCTCTATCTCTACAACCCTCCTTTCTATTGTTCTTTTATGTATCTAGGGTTTTCGCAGGTTTTCTTCCAACCCCCCCCTTCCCTTCGTGGGTGTTTTCCTGCGTGGTCTTTTACTAGGATGGCCAAGTCAGGTCTTTCCTAGGTTTTTACCGCAATTACTCCGTCTTTTTATAGAAATTTTCCGAATTTTGTATTTTGCTTGTATGTTTCTCTATTTATTTTATTTTCTGGTTCTTTTCTGTGAAATTATTATTACTGTATTATTCTCAATTGTAATTTTTGAGGCAGTGTTAAACGTAAGAAGGGACTATATATAGTCTCAATTTCGCCCTAATAAAGTCGTTTTTCTGTCTGTCCGTCCTTTCGTCGTCCATCTCACCATCGCTCTTATCACTACCGAAACCCAATGTCATTTTCGTTTCTCAGTTTTCACAAAACTCGACCTCCCACGCCCCTCCTCTCTCTCTCTGTCCTTCCCCCCCCCCCCCTCCCCGTCCTCCCCCTTTCCAATCACACCCTCATCCCTCCCCTACCACCGCATAAATTCCCCTTTTCCCTGATTCAGGGCTTGCCCCAGCGTTGGGAAAAAGAGTTAGCCACACGGTCTGCGGGATACGAAAGCGAACGAAGTTTAACAATGGCCGAAAAGTGTTCGGAGAGAGAGAAGTTCAAAGAGGGGGGGGTGGGGGGGGGAAGGGAAGGGGGAAAGGAAGGGTCCAGTGAGAACCACACAGTCCATCGGGCGGCTGAAAGTGAATTTAATTTCTTTTTATCTCTTCTTCGTTTTCTTTTTTTTGTTTTTATTCGACCGAGAATAATGATGCGGTTGCCTAGGCGACGCACAAAAGTGGAAGTTCGACAACGAGTTGCTCCGGCGACCTCGTGAGATTATTTTTTTAGGTTTATTTCTGGAAAAGTTTGCATCGGAGATCACATGTCGTTGATAATGTATCTCGGAGGAGAAGAAGAACAAGTTAGGAAAGTGTATAACGTATCACAAATGGAGTATTAGAAAGAAATTATATACCTGTACGTAAGGGAAATAGCGTTTTAAAGTTCTTTTCTTCATCATAAATAATCCATTTTCTTCCTATTTAATAATATTACATGCACACGTAAGGAAATTAAACGTTTGTTTGGGAGATTGTTTATGTTAGCAATAATGAAGTAACTATGCAAGAAATTTTCCAAGTTCAACTCGATATAAGACTTTCTTGTTTGATTTTCTCGATAACGGCTACTCCTACGATAAAAATGTATAGGAAAAGAAATACTCTAATTTATTACTTGTACAACTTTTATTTGAAAAATATTTTGATATGAGCAATACTTTACGAGATATGACGACAATTTAATTTTTTGTTACCAGTAAAGTGGTACCCCTGATTGGCGTACGTGATTCATTTTTGCGATTTCCTTATTATATTCGATTGAAAGTCCTTAATATCAAATTTCACGAAAATCCGTTGAGTAGAAGCCGAGAACGACATGCGGACGGACGGACAGACACAGACAGACAGACGGACAGACCGACGATAATAAGCGCTCACCCTGGAAGCGAAACGCCCCTATAAAAGCTATTTGATAACGGTTCTATATTTATAGGTACATATTTATAAGTTTACGACACAGAATGACCACATATATATACACACGCTACCCTTGGCGAATAAAAGAAACATCAAGCGACAAATACCTTCCTAAAGGAAAGGACGAGGAGTGTGTGAATAAATTTCGCATCTGCGATTCGCGTTTTTTTTACATTCTTCATCCCGCGCCGAAATGGATCGAGTTTCGCAGTGCATCAATATCTGATTCCCGGCAAAAAGGTTTTCCGAGTTATGGAATAAGATTCCTCGCAATTTATTCACTGTGTACTTTTCGTGACAGAGCGCCGAATTCGGAGAATTGATTTTCATCCTCTTTCCGAGAGAGAGAGAGGGAGAAAGAGTTTTTATTTTCCTATCACCCTTTCGAATTCCCACGTTGAAATGGAGCCGATGCTTCAAATGTCAATACAATGCTACTCGAATAAAAAGACCTCTTTGTCAATATAGTGTGATTGATTTCTTTCAGAAATTTCAACGTTTCTGAGATTTATGGCAAATACTTTTACGGTAGATGGTTTTCCGTGGTGGTTTTTTATTTTTTAACACTTAATAGGAGGAGGAAGTGAATCTAACGAACTCGTCTCTTTACCCAAACATTAGTGTTTCATCTTGTAGTACAAATGTGACTTTCAAACTTTTAAAAAATGAAATTGCTTCGTTTATTTATTTGTTTTTAAATCTCTCACTAACAGACGTTACCGGTATTTTAGAATGAGAAAATAGAAACGAAAAAAATAAGGTACCTTCGAAAACGGTCTTTACGTCAACGGAAATAATCTTCACCTTGCTGTCTTAAAATACGATTTATAAAACACTTTATAAATTAAAATGCTTAGGATTGCATTTCTGCCTGTGTTTTCAAATCTCTCATAAACAGCCGTTATCGGAATATTACCAATGACAAAACCGATGACATTACGTACAACTACGCCGTCGGCAGAATTCGAGCCCGCGTCCCTTGCATTTGAAGCTGTTCAGTATCCCTCTATTTAGAAGATGTTTAAGGGTAAAAATACAGATGCACTGATCAATTATTGTCTGTTATAAATTTTCTTATCCTAGCACACTAAATGGCTTCGTTATGTTTTTTATGCGACCATCTAATTCTGTACACACGTTTTAATACCACGCGAAGCATTTATCAACATAAACTGATGGAATGAGTTCATCATAAGATTCTTATGCGACAGGCACAAACTGGAATTTCGGGAAATTTAGGAACAGGAGGAAAAAACACCGGCTATGACCGAGAATCCAACCCTGTTTTTACACTTGCCGGGCAAGGTATTCTTGCACTGATGGCTGGACCGGTCCTACCCTAAGAAAACATTCCCGTAATGAAACAGGAGAATTTATCTGCTACTGTAGTCCAGCGGTAGAATAATCCGATTCCCGGTCATTGCATACTTTTTTTCTACCGTTGCTAAATCTCCCATTAATCAACAATTTTTTTAAAATTTGGAATAATTTTAATAACAAGCTCCATCAAATACTTTCACATAACTCTTGTTTATAGCTTAAATTTTATTATGAGCGGCATTTAAATTGACTTTGGACGGCAATTAATTCCGCGACCATACACCACCGCAAGTGAGCTTCGATATCAAATTCTGATAAGCTAAATCCAATCAAGGCTGATAATTTTAAAAACTCGTTCGACCGCATATATGTCGCTGTTGGCAATTCTTACCATACAAAACTAGTTCATCCTGTAATTAACGACAAATTCATTAACGGAACCCTGGCGACACCATTGCCATGAATGCATCAAGAGTCGTTTAATTCAAAATTACCTTCATTAACAATAGATGTTTATCCTCTCCGGTGAAATTATCCATAATTCTACGATGATTTTTCACGTCAAATGCAACAATTAATTCGCGAAAAACGATATTTCGAACGTACGCAGCTTCGAAAGCCGAATCAAAACGGATTGGAATTTCATTGATGATAAAAATTTCCATCGGGCGGATTATTCGATGAAATTATGTCAAAACGAGCCCGTGAAATTAAATAATTCGTTATTCTCCATAGGCCGTGACTATAGGAAATATTATAAGTTCGTAATTTAATGAATGCTTAATGTCTGTCCCTGCAAGGCTATAAAAAAAAAACTAGCTTTGATCATTACCGAACTCGTGACGCGCTAACCACTGATATTTCGTGACGTAATAGATCCATACGAAATAAGGTGGCTCACCACATGTGACATCGACGTTTACTTTGAACTCGGAATCTAAATGTAAATATAAAGTCGGCTTCTCGCATTGTTTTCCGGGGTATTCAGTCTTACTAAGTACAGTCAATAAAAGTTCGAAAGATATTTCTCCGCTCGAAAACTCATTTTTCAAAAATAAAACGTTTTTTTTTCTATTCGAACTCGGCGGTTTTTTTTGCGGACGTCGTCGACCATTCGTCAAAAAAGAAGGAAAAAACAATCGCGAAAGGACGAGCTGAGATTTCTCCACGGATGTTTGCAGATTGGAGATCGATGATAACGACGCTTCGTCATCAATTTGTTGCTTTCAAAGAGTCAGATATAAATTACGCGCGATATTTCGTTCCGCGGATCCTGGACGACGTCCATTTTATCGACACCTCGAATAACGAGAAAGCGTGCGACACGGGAGAGGCCCGAGCGGAATTAAATTTCAAATTTATAAGGAACCGCTTTTGACGGCATAATTATTTGGGTACGTTTCCCACAGTATTAAACTAACGCGAACGATCGCAGTTTTCTTTAAATGCTATTTTTTTCCGTAAACAGCGCAACTTAAGTTTTCAGGAGAAAATATCGTCATCAGAATTCCATCGAATCAATCATCCTTAATAAACATCGCGAGTCTCTAATAAAAAAATGCTTGGTCATCAAAGTAAATACGACTTTGGCCGTATCCGTTTTCTCGCCAAACCCTGCTCGAGCTGAAAAAACGCAGGCAATTTGTCCACGTCCTTTAAGGTGCCCCTAGAGAGAGAGCCTTGTTCCGCGGCATCAGCGATCCCTTCGTGTCTCCCCTTCCCAATCTCCACCTCTAAAAGTTTTTTGTCTCTCTATTTCCTATCTACTCTCGCACCTAAATGGGGCATGGCTCCCTTCCTTTCTTACCGCTCCCATCCTCCCCCCCTCGCTCTCATTCTCTCTCTCTCTCTCCCCTCTCATCTGTCTTCGCCATCGAGTTGTGATCATAGATCAACCCTCAAGGAATTCAAGCTCTCAAAAATTCCAAACTACTCGATATCAAAGAAAAAAAATCTTAATTATGAGCCCCGTGTTTGTCAGTGAAAATGAAAATGAAGGAACCTCCTAATAACCACGCAAATATTTTTTTAAAAAAGGAAAATACTTGCATGCATATATAATACATTTAGGGTCTTTTTTGGTCGGCCTACTGGCGATGGAATCGTTGATTCCGAAATACGTATTTAGGCATTTTTTTTAGAAAGGAAGTACTCTTGTGTGTTTCTGGGGTTGGTGTGTATTTGTCTGTGTGAACATAGAATAAAACAAATAAAAAAATTTTTTAGGGAATATACTTTTATGTGAAATAAAATGCGCACAAAAACAAAAAAAAAATTTTTCTAGATAAATATTGTTATTGAAAAATTTGTATGCTTCATAAAAGTGGATGGCTTATTGTGGGAAATGATACTGGTATAATAGAAGAAATTAGTTGGCTTTTTTTATCAACCAACTAATTTCTTCTATTATACCAGTATCATTTCCCACAATAAGCCATCCACTTTTATGAAGCATACAAATTTTTCAATAACAATATTTATCTAGAAAAAAAATATTTTTTTGCTTTTGAGTTCATTTTAATTCACATAAAAGTGTATTCCCTAAAAAAAAATTTAAATTTGTGTTATTTTATACTTTTTAGTCTTTTTATTAAAATTATCTAATATTATTATTAAATATTCTTTAATAAAAAATAGCCAAATTCGATTTGTTTTGAAAATTTTCAATTTAGAAAGAAGTGAGTTGGCAACCCTAAATGTTGGCGGCAAACAAGATCCCCTAAATGTTGGTGACAAACAAGATCCAAAAAATGAAACAAGATCCAAGTGAAAATCAATAAAAGTGTAGAAAAAGAGTCCCTGACGTCGAGAGTAATTCCCCCTAAACCCGGAGTGGGTGAGATTGCGTGTGTTTGGTCACTGGCGTGGAGTACTCTCCTTTTTAAAAAATATTTGTATGGTTATTATGAGGTTCCTCCATTCATTTTTACTCGATATCAGATGGATAAACTTTAATATTATTTCATGCCCCCCTCATTAGGAAATTTTATTTATATTTTTCTAGATATAAATATTCCGCCTCATGTGGTTCTGATTTTGTTATAATTTACCGAGTAAAGATTTATTTTTTTGTATTTTCCTCGTCAACAGTTAATATAAATGCATTACATACAAGATATATGATGTAATAAGAAGAGGCGTGGTAAAAGAAGTTTTAAGATACAATCTTAGCGATTTGGAACAGAAGGGAAAAAATAGTCTAACGATTGAGCGAACCAATTACAACCAAATATTAACAAATTCTTTAATAATAACTTATTTTGTACTGTTTAAAATGAAATTCACTTTTACGGTGAATTGTAAACATTATTTTCTACTGTTTAAAAATAAAATTCACTTTGGCCGTGAATTGTAAATATTTCCTTTGCAACCACTCATAAGCGCGTTTCATATACGGTATTAACGTACATGTGCACTTACGTTAATGGAATCTCCTAAATGGCAAACGCGGAAGGAACTTAAGTTGACGGTAGAAGGTTGTACCGAATAGATACAACAATAGATACACCAAATCCGTAGCTTACGAGCTGAAAGATGTGAATGCATCGACCCAGTCTCTGCTGTATGTGTGCTTTCTTTAAACGCATAAAACTGCATCGTAAATGCGCTAGGTGAAGCCAATGGAATACATCAAATCCGATGCTGTTCTGAAAACCACTTCATTATAATAACATCGCAAAGAAGGGTATTGTTACATTTATAGATTTAAATAATGAGAAGTCAAAACACAAGCTACAGTATTTCAAGGCCGCGATTACACCGTGCAGCACAAAATCTGTTTTTTTTTGTTTCACGTTTTCCGTTTCTTTGTGAAAGTTCTCTTCTCCATTTCTAATTTTCCGAATTAAGTAAAATTCTGGAGAGATGCTATCGAGGAAAAGATGGCGAAAAAAGGCGTAAAAAAAGGAAGCAAAAAATGAGAAAATATTGGCAGAGGACGGAATTTATACGACGGAGAAAAGAACCTCAGTGGAACTGATGATCTATAACATGCATGCCAAACCTACTTACGATAATATTCTGAAATTCGAGAGCCGCACGACATATATACTGTGCCCATAAATTTACGAACAGTACATAACCTGTATCCGAAGCAATTTAGATATATTGCATGCCCCTTAGACATCCTCAAAACGCCTCGAGTCACACAATCACACCTCACTGTATTCTGTGGTGAAAAACGTTGAATGGATATTTAAAAGAGCCGCAAACTAAGTTGTAACGGCCGCATGCGGCTCGAGAGCCACGGTTTGGCCACCCCTGATTTATAAATAAAAATAATTAACTATAGTTTTTTTAAAGGAATGTTAGTTGCAAAAGTTGCCCGTTTTAAGCGATCAAGGCCGAATAAAGTTCCAGTCTCTAACACTTATGTTAGTATATCTAGAATATCGATTGAGCCTAGATATTTATCAACGCTACAGAAGAAAAACATAGTAATATTCTTTCAAGTTTGATCTCACGAAGTAAACATTACAACCGCCCTTGGTGTAGTTGATAAGGTTTAATATACGCTTAAGTCATTTAAATTTTGCAATTTTCCTCTTTATTTCTTTCGCCGTAGTTCCCTAGTACTGTGTCAGCAACGGGAACAAAAAATTCACCTTTGGGGATTCAGGGATAACTTTATCGATTATTTACCCATGCGCACAGTTTTAAAAAATTTGTATCAGCAAATATTTACGGTGACCACAATCTCCTAAACTATTTGAAAACACTGTAATCGAATATCAGACCGTAATTATTTTATAACGAGCGTATCCTTAACCGATATGCAACGCTACACAGAGATGCATCAAAAGCATTTATGACCATCCATCGTCTGTAATAACCGTAAGCGCACAGTTTTGTTGCCAACCGCAGTGAACACGCAAAACCTTTTTCCGTCATTTTGTGATGCACGTAACCTAAATTGCCTCATTCGCTGCAGTGATGCAAACATAATCTGACGGAGCCTGCCAAAGCACCTGGTTCCTCCTAATTTATGGCGACCGTCTCAGTAAGCGGAGCTATTTTGCGTTTAACAACTTTATGAACCCTAGGCGTGGAGAGATGCACAAGAAAATAAAAAATGAAGCGTTAGTGCTCCATGCTCGCAAAATTTTAGTAATAATGTGTTTTTTTTTAATGGCGAGAAATTTTCGGTAGGAAGTTTTAATTTCATTAAATTGATAACGCTATAATTTTTCTCAAAAATCGAAGATATTAAAAGTTTAAACGGCGACATTTCCATTTAATGAATTAGGATATGAATATGCAGCTCAATTAATAGGGGATGAAAATTACTTACAATTGATTTAGATCATCTTACATCAAAGCCTTTGTCTATAATGCTTTCCACGGCACATTTTGAAGGTGTTTGGCCACAAGTATTTCCTCAAATAGATCGAAATTTCACATGGCTTTTTCTCGGAGAATTTGAAAACTAGGCATGCTTGTAACGCTTAAGCTGAACATATTTTCCAATTGTGTGAAAATTAAGTAATGTTGATAAAATGGCCTATTAATTTAACGTATTTGCCCGAATATAATGCGCAATTTTTCCATACAGTTACCTCCCTGAAAATTAACTGCGCATTATGTTCGCGCATTTATTTCAAAATGTACCTGATTTTTTAAAAAAAAGTCACCATACTTTGTACTTTTAATGTTACTTCTAATAAAGTGTCGTATCGAGGAGTTACAATGACGAGTAATCAATATGAAGAATAAAACAAGTAAGAACAATGAAAGGGTCTCACAAAAAAGTTAAAGGATAATTTTTTTCCCGAATTCAACCATTCAAAATTGGAGTGCGCGTTATATATTCAGGCAAATATCAAGACCTTCCTTTTCTCTCCCACAGGTGTACTTGGTGGGCCACGTGCCCCCAGGGGTGGACGAGAGGAGCCCTAACTCGATGGCCTCCGGGGCGTTCAAGGAGCGCTTCAACCGCCGCTATCTCCGACTCGTACGCAAGTACTCCCAGGTGATAGTGGGGCAGTTCTTCGGACACCACCACTCCGATTCATTCCGGGTCGTATACAGCGAGAGAGGCGAGTATTTTCTACCGATGGGAATCTGTGCTCTCATAGCGTAAAATGTTCATTCGAGAGCTTTTTTTTAATTTGGTCGATAACGTCATGAGTATCTCCAAATATTACAAGTTCTGAGGTGCGCTTAAAAGAAAAAAATATAGTATTTTGAACGGTGAAGATAGGTGTGCGACACTATACAAATATACTGGGGCTACCACGAGGTCAAGGAGAGAGTTCCTTCTGCTCGTGCATGCGAGGCTGCTTTGAGGCAAAACAAAATAGGCTCCCCAATTCAGATTCGGAATTGTTACCTGAATTTGCCTCGCATTGAGCTAAATCAAGTGAATATATGAGTAACTTAAGAGAATATTTTTTCTTGCCGAGAATTTTTTCTTGCTAGAGAAAAAATTCGGGCCATTATAACCTACCCATTAAAAAAAAATATTAGGCTGCTTTTCGATTGTTCATAAAAAATACTATTATTTATTTATCAGAATTAATAGTTTGAGGTCTATAATGAAGGCTTTTTATATTAAAAATAAATTAAATTCGCGAAATTTTAACGCTGTTTTTTTAAAAAGATATTATGTGAACTCCCAGTAAGGTTTTTGAAAGCTTAAAGCACCTTGGGAGAAAAATAATTTGTTACTGCAATACTTCCATCAAAAAGAGAGACACGAATAGTTTGACCTATTAATGGATATACGATCCAATATAATCCCGATTCTTCTGTGCTAAAATGTAGATAAATGATACATATATGTGCCTATTCAGAATCATCGCGTTTAACCAATTTTCAACTATCATTATGTCTAAGTAACGCGTAACATTTTGCTGGATTATCCTCATCGAGATATTTTTATCTATCTTACACAATCCGGGTAGAAAATTCAAGCTATCTTTGATTCAGTTATATAAGAGCTAATATAGGCTAAACCACTGATGACCTCTGCCCGGTAGCCTAAATGCTTGTATGGATTTTTTACAACCTTCTCATGGCTATTGTAGAGATGTGAGATAATTACTTTTTTTTCAGTTTTGATATTTAAGTGCTTATCTTAATAAGTCTTTCGTCGTCGTTAAGCATCTCCGTTTATCCACGCCCTATAATACTTATAAAGCAATTGTAACCAAATAACGAATACGTAACATCGTGAAAAGGATATTTTGGAAGCAAAGCAGATAAAAACATTATACAATAGATGAAATTTTCATATCATTTAACTGTGACAACTAATAAAGTATAAAGTAAATTTTTTTATCTAAAACAACGGTCACAGGTGAAATTTTTTAGTATTTTAATGCACGCAATTTATTCCTCAAAATTTTACGTTCAAAATCGCTAGATTCGACAAAATCGCTAAAAAACGTCACATCGGAAAATATCAAAGAATCAAGTTTATGATTGATATCATTTGTCCTTTATAGCTGCTAATGTTGTTTGTGGCATTTAAAAGTAACAACATCCTCAACGACAGATTTCGAGTTCTCAATCTTTGACTGAAAAAAATTTAAATTTTTGAAATTCATTTCCTTCGCTGTGGCTTTACGTATAGCGTACAGAGAACCAGACTGATTACGTTTTTATTTTTCAGGTCAACCCATATCTTGGATGTTCTTGGCTCCCTCTGTCACGCCGTGGCGCACCCCAAGCGGTGCTAACAATCCCGGCCTGCGACTTTACAAGTTTGACACTGATACCGGACAGGTAAAAACGTCCTGCTAAGTACGGCAAATCCTTACTTTCTGCACTCCCATCCAATGGTAATATTAAATTTCTGTGTAGAATACAAATAATATAGTTTCTCTGCGTTTATAAAGACGCATTAAAAACATTTAATGATCCACGACCCAAAAAAGAAGTACATATCTCTTGAATCCTAAGATTATGTATTGTCAGGGGAGTACTTCTCTATTTAAAAACTAAGCATTTTTCAGATTTATTGGTTTTGAGTTTCCCGAATCAAATTGAAATGATTGCGTTAGCCGTACTTGTATTCACTCTTTATAAAATTTTGGGCTGTCTTATTCTATCGCGTACAATGCACTTATTTGTAGTTTAACGATGAAAGGATTAAAGATAACTATCTCCCAGTGGATGAAGAAGCAGCAACATGTATGCAAGTCGTAAGTTTCAATCGTCTCTGGCACCACTCTAAAAATACTTTCTCTCCTCGCATCAAAAAGGTCTTGGACTACGTGCAGTACTTCCTCAACCTTAGCTCCGCAAACCATCGCGACCACGCCGAGTGGCAAGTCGAATACAACCTGACGTCACTCTACGGCCTCCCGAACGTGTCCGCCGCCTCTCTCCACGAACTAGCCGAGACTTTCCGCTCCGGACCCACGATCGACAACAGCGCCTCTTTCTACGGTTCCGGAGGATACGGCTACGCCGGAAACAGCGGAGGATGGGGTTCTTCCGCCGTCCCCCTTCCTGTCGTCTCCCCTATGCTAGGGGTCGACCTGTTCGAGAGATACTACCGCGCCAATTCGGTGGGTTACCACCACGGCAGCGGGTGGGGCTCGTGCAACGCGGCGTGTCGCAGGGGTCATTATTGCTCCATCACCCGGGTGGACTACATCGCATTCAGGGAGTGCATGGAAGCGGACCTTGGAGATGGTAACTCGGGAGTGGGCAAACCATCGACTCTCCTAGGCATGCTGGGGGTCAGTGCTGCCCTCATCCTCGGGCGATGAGAGCCCAAACTAACCCGATCGCCTGGATTTTTTTCCCGAGATTGAGATTAGGAGAGAAAAATAAGGGAGACAGGAGAGAGAGAGAGAGAGAGAGGGAAATTTTTTTTAGGAAGCAAATTGAATATTTTGAAATTCCCGAAAAATAAAATAATTCTTGAGAACGCTTTGTGCTCGATTTCAGGAAGGGGAAACCGAATGAGGACACGCATTAAAAACAAAAAAAGAAGAGGCGTCCATTGTTGGTAAGTGGACCAAAAGGAAGGTCTTTCCCGCCCCTCTCCAGTCGGTTCCTTGTTACGTGTGGCGAAATATTATATAAAAAAGAAAACTGCTTTTCCGTTTCGTGTTTCTCCGTGTTTTTTGACCGTTCGCCTCTTTGGGCTGTGACGCCATGGCCGGATATCGCTTTCTTTATGGGAGCTATATGCGGCAAAGAAAATAGGTAGAAAGAGAGAAAAAACCTAATGTGGCTACCGAAAAAAGGACGAGTTTGAGAAAAAGGATTCTAGAGAGAGAGAGAGAGAAAAAAAATTGCTCTCTTTTGTAAAGGAAGAATCACCTTCCTCCATAAACCTTTTTACCTGAAATCTCAAGGCCGAGTTTATCAAAGCATGAGCCTGACAAGGCTGAAATGGTGCTTTCGAAAGGAAAAAAATGTTTTAAAAATAATATACATATATGTATATGTGTGTATATATATATATATAATGTATGTATATGTGTATATATACATGTATGTATGTATGTGTGTGTATATATATATATATATATATATATATATATATATATATATACACACACATATATACATACACACACGTGTGTGTATATACATGTGTGTGTATATATACGTGTGTGTGTGTATATATGTATGTATAGATGTATGTGTGTACATATATATATATATGCTCGATTCGAGTGGAAGTGTGTTTTTTTATTATTCCTGAATGAGATACCGTTAAATGTGGAGGTTCAGGTTGTAAGGTTTTTGACAAAAAAAATCTGTGTATAATGTAAAAATATTTACGTGGGTGTGCCCTTTTTTCTAAAAACACGGTAATGGATCACTTTTTTTTAAAGAGAGAAAGCGAGAAAGTTTTAAGAAAAGAGAGCGAAATATTTAATGCGTTTTCGTGAGAAAAATAAATCCTTGTGGCCCAGCCTCAGTGTCCTTTGCAAGTGAGACGGAAATTATACCAAAAAAAATTATAAGGTATTTAAAAAAAATTTGTCCTCGTGCTGTGTTCATTGGTTTCAAAGCTGCAGAAAATAAAATTGTTACCCTTCTCCCCTCCCACCCTCTCTGTCCTTAACATTTTATATGGCATTAAAAAAAAAAGATACGTTTTATTGTCTGTGGGGTTATGCTACAGCTGACGGCAAGTATATATTTTTGTACAATACAGTGTATATATATATATATATATAAATATATATAATGAAAAGGCTCTAGATGTTCTTGAAACAACTTACCGAAAAAAAGACTTTTAAATCGAACAACTCCAAGTATGTGCCACTTATTTGTGGTCAAGTCTTTTTAAGTGCATTACATTTAAAGGAAAATGCACTGACCAATGTTATTGTTGCTTTTTACTGTAAAAGCTTGTTTTTAATTGCATAAAAGCTGTTATCGAATAATCTTATTTTTTAGGATTTTGTTACCATTTATGGAGAGCTTATGTATGCAAAGCTAAAAAACTATGGCAGTGTTGTGAATATCATGAAAAATGTTAAAAGATTATGGATTAGTTCATGTTTAGTTAACTACATAATTGGGAAAAAACGGAGATTAATCGGTATTAAAAAAACGTTTAATTTCTGACATTAACGAGCATGGGTCAACTTATTAGCTGTTTACGAAACATACTTGGGGTCTTACTGCTGAATTTAATGAAAATTTAGTGATATTCATGGGTTTTATATAAATCGAAGAAAATCCACAAAGATTTTGAAACAATTGAAATGGAAGTAAAGGATCTGTTATGTAATTTCTTTGTGTGATCCACTGAAAAACCAGCATGAAATACCGTCATGAAAATTTCTTCATTCAATGACTGATTTCCTATTATATCTTTGGATTGCTAATGGAAGAATTGCTGAATTTCTTATTTACTGTCTCATCAGGGTGTTTACTCGGCATTAACTGTTGATAGGTGCAATCAACTTGTGCTTAAGAGACCCCAAAAGTGTAAAAAAAATCCAACACAAATAAAGATATTAAAGCTTCTTTATTCCAATGCGAGTTTTATTAGCTTAAATTCTTTATATATCCTATCAATAAATGTGATACTTATTAACATTCGCTTGAGTTTTTATTTGAAATGCATTATCATTTCTGGAGGAGATGAGTTTCTCCTGCCTCTTGTACCTTAAGAATTAATGTAACTTTTGTTCCCCTTGCATTTGTTAACCACACCTTGAGAATTTTACTGAATTGGAGAACAAAGCAAAGGCAATGTGCTTATAAGGGAAAAACTATAATTTTATGAGTTTTAGAATTGGATTTATCATTCATTTAGGATATTCTTAATTACTGTGTTCTTTTTTTTAACAAAAAGTAATAGTTATTACACTCTTAAGAAGCTGTGTGACTGCATATTCTAATTCTTTAGATTTGGAGTGTTCCGTAGAACATATATTATTTCAAAAACAGTTGAAATTAACATGGAAACTGAGGCATGCAACAATTCTACTTAGTTTACATTTTGATAATGTTTACAAACATATAAAAAATTCAGTTTCATTCAGAATACATTGTAGTAATCCAATGCCTCAGCATTCCACACAAACTGAACCCAAAATTAATTTAAAATTTTTGTTGCAAAAATGATTATCCGTTTCTTCATAAAAAATGTCGAAGAACATGTATTCTATCAAATTTATAAGGACTTCATTTGGTATTAAACTTGAAACATTACATCACCATTCTAACGATCGATTTCTCGCCAAAAATACAGGAGCATGAACTCACACCTGCATGATTCGTGAAGGATCATCAAAGTTAATCCTTGACATTGTGATGCTCAGATCAAATATGCGTATAGAAGAGCAAACATTTAAATATAACCTAAACTCAATTCGATGTGTGAGACAAAAATGAAGGTACTTTCATTGTTGTTGGAGTTTTTGAATAACTTCTGTTTTATACTTGAAAACCTATTGTTTTAGATTGAAATTGATTTCTAATCTAATAGCAGCAAAGGTTAACCTTCCTGTACCATCCATTGGCTTGCTTTTTATCTTTTATTAACTGACATTTCACCATCGACACCGGCTACATTTACTGTGATGGGGACAACCATCTGGCAACAATTAAATAATAAGCACCTATAGATGCTTCATCCACTTCACCTATAGGTGTCGTATGATAACTAAGCAAAACAACAATCCCTGAGGTGATTCTTTAGGAATGTCTGCACGCAGACCTCGGAAAAGTCTTGGAGGAAAAAACTTCAAATTCTGCTATCAACTACAAAACCAGCATGGTATATTATCCGATAAAAGTCGTGATTTCTATATCCTTATTATTAATCAATCCTTCCCGTTTGCAACAAAATTCATTTTAAAAAAGAAATAGAGTTGGAAAGAAGGAGAAAAAAGAGTTAAGAAGTGTATTCCACGTCGAATTTGAATTTCTAAATATGCTATTGGAATTGAGGTCCTGAATAATCAAGTATATTGTTTATTAAGGGCTCTATCGTTACGAAATATGTACGCCAGTATTGATGAGATATAAAGAAAAGATTTACCACCAGGCTTGCACAAAGGATTTTCTCTTAGGGGGAGGGGGGCTCAATTCTTACAAAAAATATTCCAGCAAACATTTGGGCAATTTGGGGTCCCCTCAACTACAGGCAGGAGGAGAGGCTCCTCCTGAGTACCTACATGTCTGATTAACGCAAACTCTTAGAGTTTAAAGTTCTTAAGTCAGAAAATGTAGCATTTGGGGGGGGGGGTGGGGGGCTAAGCCCGTCAGCCCCCCCCCCCTGGTTGCGCACCTGTATAACAATATAACTAATGAATTTTGAAAACAATGGTTGTCGTACATGAATGTTTTTACACAAGCTGTTTATAATGACTTTTTATGCAGTTTTAATTCTCCTTTTCACACTTTGCACAAAACTTAAGAAAGCGGTAATTAAACGTATTAATATTCTACCAATTCTTAAATTTTTGTAATTATAATTGTAAAGTTTTTTAAAACTTTACTTGTGTTTTTGTTATTTTTAATGTTCGCATCATGTATGTCGATGGGAAGTTGCAGTTAAGTTTAATTTTTATTTTAGAAAAAAATGTTTAGACAGAGATTCAGTCATTAGCTTTTAAAATGAAATCTACTCTTATTATACCAGATAAATTTAATTAACAACATTTATTTCGAGAAAGCGCGATAAATGATTTGCCGAATGAAATGACATTCCGCAAATATGTTATTACCCACAGTCTTAATCACGATAGCGTACATAAGTATATATTAACACAGTTTGGGAATTTGTAAGCGAAGAGATTATAAAATTTGGCCAAGGAAACATTTTTTCTTCGTCCGCTAAGCCATTTGATGGATTTATGGGCAGCGTGTCTATCTGCTGCCTAACCCATCTTTTCAAACACCTTCTCCAAACAAACTGCCATCTTTCCACCTTGAGTCTTTTATCCCCACCAAGAAAAGTGAAAGTATATGAGTAAGAACGCGTCAGGATAGAAGTAAACGAAGGTGACCTTTTTAGAAAGGCGGGTCCTGTCTCCGTCTCACAACGCGAGAAACCGGAAAGGCTCGAATAATTAAAGAACTATAAAAAAAAGAGTGCGAATAAATGTCCCCGGAACGACTCTCTCCCTTGATAATGGCTCCACGGATATTTATATAATTCTTTGTGATACGTTCATTCCCAACGTTGTGAAATCGCAACAAGTTTTTTGAAGTTTTTTTTTAAATGGATAAGTATATAATTTGGTTATACTGTTACTATGTTGTCTAAAAAAATTGTATAAAACAGTAAAAAGGTTCATCTATCATTTTTTAGTATAAAAGAAAATTAAATACTTAACGATGTTTTAAAAACATAATATTTTGCGAGTTTACAATGTTAGGTGTTAATGAGTTAAGACTAGATTTTCGCGGGATTGTCCCGACTTGATAATGTTTCCCGACTTATCTTTCGAATGTCCCGCTTTTTAAACAAAACCGTTAAACACTCAAAATGTTAATCGGAATATATACGGTGTTTGGCGTATTATGAAATGTGGACTTGGACATTTTGTTTGAAACTATTTCAAGATTAAATGTGTTTTTCCCCGAATCTTGTTCAAATAAAAAACTGATCGCAGAGAAATGTGTTGAATTTTAAGAATTAAATGTAGATCCTAATGAACTGATAAAAGTCGTCAGCTTTGTTTTATCGTTACCGCATTTGAATGCAGCGACTGAAAGAAGTTTGATGGCTGTTGCGTGGAGAGAATACTTTTCCAAATTAGAAGCTGACCTTATGATTAAGGAGAACTTTCAAATGAACTGTAGCGAATTTCGATTATATCTAGAGAGAGGATCTGGTAATAAAATTCTAGAGGAAAGCAAATCAGGCCTAAAATATTTGTAATTAATTTGATTTCAAATCATTTCTGTAATGATTATTTCTTTCCTTAAACTTTAATGTTTGTCAAAATATTTATGAATAAATCGAGTCCTTTATACTTTCTCCATATACGTAGCATTATAGAGAAAGTATTGTTTTCATGAAAAAAATCGAATTCGAGATTTCAACGAAAATACACGTTTTGAGGTCCCCTAAACAAGTTTTGACCGTTTTCTCGATGATGTATGTGTCTCCGCTTGTCCGTATGTGTGTGACACAACTCAAAAACTAATTCATCAAATCAGCATGAAATTCTATATTTGTGATTATATATATATATATATATATATACTTTTTTTTTAAGCTTTGAAAAGATGTTGATAACAATCGGTCAGCTGGAAGTAGCGGTTTACCCCCGTCAAATTTCCGTTTTTCTTAAATATTGCCCCTAAAACTGAATTTTTGTTTATATACTTAATGCTTAAGGAAAAGGAAAGGTAATAATAAAGGTAGAAACAAGGTGTTGGAAGAAGCCCAGCGGACACTTACCTGGATTAAAGAGCCGCTGGGGGTGCTGAGGACTCACGAAAAAGACAAAAAAACGACACAAAAATGGAGCTTTCGGGCTGACGCCCTTCTTCAGCGACGGAGAGACTTATACTCTCTCCGTCGCTGAAGAAGGGCGTCAGCCCGAAAGCTCCATATGTGTGTTTTTTGTGTTTTTTCGTGTGTCCTCAGCACCCCCAGCGGCTCTTCAATCTAGGTAAGTGTCCACTGGGCTTCCCAATAGATAGATAGATATATATATATATATATATATATATATATATATAAATACTTAAGGAAAAGGAAAGGTAATAATAAGGGTAGCAACAAGGTGTTGGAGGAAGCCCAGTGGACACTTACCTAGAATGAAGAGCCGCTCCTCAAACGCGGTTACCCACCGGGCCTGATCCGTGACCAGATCCGGAGGGTAATCACACCGGTAACCACCAAACACCACCCTCACACTCCTCCTATTCCCGATCTTACCCCTTCTCTTACCCTTACCACCCTCTTCCACCCCGGGATTCACGAGGTCCTCAAGGAAATCCTTCACGCTGCCCACCCAATTCTTACTTCCACCTCCCACCAACCCCCCTTTACTAATTCCCCCATTCTCTCCTTCCGCCGGCCTCCTAATTTGGGAAACATCCTGTGGAAGAAAGAACCCCCCACTCCCAACCCTCCATCCGCTGCAGGATCTCAACCCTGCGGCAAACCCCGTTGTCTCACATGCCCCATCCACCCACCCTCATTTTCATTTACCAGCCCCTCCTCCAACATCACCTACCCCATCCCCTCCAGAAGTAATTGCACGACGAGGAACGTCATTTACCTCCTCACCTGCACACTGTGTCCTGCTTTTTATGTTGGCCTCACCAGCAACCCCCTCAACATTAGAATCAATGGCCACCGGAACAGCGTAAACACTAACCGTCCCCTTCCGGTGGCTTCTCACGCCAATTCACACCAGGCCACCTTCAATAATTGCTTCACTGTAAGGATTATCCGTGCCTTACCGGATGATACCTCCGCTCCCCTACTTCGACAGTGGGAGTTGGCCTACATCTTTCTCCTTAACTCTTTCTCCCCACCTGGTCTTAACCTCCGATAACCCTATTGGCCGTCCCTCCTACCCGTCTCCTCCTATCCCCGAACTTCTCTCATTACCCCTCCCCCCTCCCCATATCCCCCCAGTGTGTCACTTCAAGCAGTATATGTTTCTCCGTCGCTGAAGAAGGGCATCAGCCCGAAAGCTCCATTTTTGTGTAGTTTTTGTTCTTTTGTAACCCACCCAACACCATTTTGGCTACCATTGACGTTTGCTCCCTCTACACCAATATTCCCCATGATGACGGACTTTCTGCCCTCAGAAAATTACTTGACACAAGACCTGACAAAAGACCGTCCTCCCATTTCCTATTGCACTTGGCAGAAATGGTGCTGAAAAAGAACAACTTCTCTTTCGGAGGGCACCATTATCTCCAAATTAAGGGTACAGCAATGGGCACTCGAATGGCGCCCTCTTATGCCAATTGCTACCTAGGGGAATGGGAGACTCATTTCCTCAACACACCTCTCAAACCACTATTGTGGCTGAGATTCATTGACGACATCTTTTTCATCTGGACCAATGGACCTGACTCCCTCCAATCCTTCTTGTTACGCCTCTCCTCTCACCCCACGCTTTCCTTCACCTACCATACCTCCACCACTAACATCACCTTTCTGGACGTCGACCTTTCCATCCATGACGGAAAAATCCGCACCGGCGTCCACATCAAACCCACCAATAGCCTTCAATACCTCCACTTCGAAAGCTGCCATCCCCTACACACCAAAACCTCGATCCCATATGCCCTAGCCCGCCGAGGA
This sequence comes from Uropetala carovei, assembly GCA_036926305.1. NCBI lineage: Eukaryota > Metazoa > Arthropoda > Insecta > Odonata > Petaluridae > Uropetala > Uropetala carovei. The sequence continues at coordinate 54,137 of JAXCHB010000214.1, forward strand.
TGGAGGATTTGCTCAGACAGGAGGTCTCTCTCAATATATTACTCCATCCTCGAAGATGCCCTCCTCAAACGCGGTTACCCACCGGGCCTGATCCGTGACCAGATCCGGAGGGTAATCACACCGGTAACCACCAAACACCACCCTCACACTCCTCCTATTCCCGATCTTACCCCTTCTCTTACCCTTACCACCCTCTTCCACCCCGGGATTCACGAGGTCCTCAAGGAAATCCTTCACGCTGCCCACCCAATTCTTACTTCCACCTCCCACCAACCCCCCTTTACTAATTCCCCCATTCTCTCCTTCCGCCGGCCTCCTAATTTGGGAAACATCCTGTGGAAGAAAGAACCCCCCACTCCCAACCCTCCATCCGCTGCAGGATCTCAACCCTGCGGCAAACCCCGTTGTCTCACATGCCCCATCCACCCACCCTCATTTTCATTTACCAGCCCCTCCTCCAACATCACCTACCCCATCCCCTCCAGAAGTAATTGCACGACGAGGAACGTCATTTACCTCCTCACCTGCACACTGTGTCCTGCTTTTTATGTTGGCCTCACCAGCAACCCCCTCAACATTAGAATCAATGGCCACCGGAACAGCGTAAACACTAACCGTCCCCTTCCGGTGGCTTCTCACGCCAATTCACACCAGGCCACCTTCAATAATTGCTTCACTGTAAGGATTATCCGTGCCTTACCGGATGATACCTCCGCTCCCCTACTTCGACAGTGGGAGTTGGCCTACATCTTTCTCCTTAACTCTTTCTCCCCACCTGGTCTTAACCTCCGATAACCCTATTGGCCGTCCCTCCTACCCGTCTCCTCCTATCCCCGAACTTCTCTCATTACCCCTCCCCCCTCCCCATATCCCCCCAGTGTGTCACTTCAAGCAGTATATGTTTCTCCGTCGCTGAAGAAGGGCATCAGCCCGAAAGCTCCATTTTTGTGTAGTTTTTGTTCTTTTGTGTTTTTCGTGTGTCCTCAGCACCCCCAGCGGCTCTTCATTCTAGGTAAGTGTCCACTGGGCTTCCTCCAACACCTTGTTGCTACCCTTATATATATATATATATATATATATATATATATATATATATATATATATATATATATATATATATATATATATACATATAAGCTGTAGATATTATTTTTTCTACAACTCTTCTTTGAAATAAATGTTCATATGAGGAATATTTGAAGATATATTCAATTTTCTTCGAAATTGACGTTTAGTGGACAGCTCGCGCGCGTGGTAGTGACAACAATTGAATCGCTGGCGCTGAAGCGTGTAAATTGAACTGTTCCTATCGCGGTATTTATTTTAGTTGACAACTTACGTGTTGACACATCATTTTATTTAATTAGTTTTTGATATAATTATGTCTTGAATTTTATTTCATGTAATTGTCCCGCCTTTATATTTTTAAAAATATTTGATTCCACGTAAATGTCCCAATTTGTGATTTCAAAAATCTGGCAACGCTAGTTAAGATCCATGGGTTGAGAAGTGCCTTGGATTAAGACGATGCTGTGTTAAGTTGAACAATTGAAGAAGAAGAAGTGGTAGAAAGAAGGGCGGGTGAGGGAGGGGGCAGGCATGGAACCAAGAAGGTGAGAGATTAATAAGAAGAAAATAAAGAGTTTGAGTATAATTTAAAACGTTAACGTTAAGGAAATTAAAGACGATTCAGCGAAAATGAATTAAAGAGAGAGGAGGAGGAGGGAGAGAGAGCGAGATAGAGAGGAGACAATTGGAATGAAATCATAAAGATAAGGAGAAATTAGGTTGTAAAAAGAAACGGCCGGGATGAAGTGAAAATGGCACGGGAGAAATGAATCGTGTGCGGAAAGGAAGAAAAAACTAATGAAAAGCGAGGAGGAAATCAGCGTGGAAACAAACGTCAGTTTGAGGACGTTTCGTGGTTACGACGCCATATAAAAGGTACAGAGTAACCGCTCTTGAAGAATATGAGACTTTATTAAATTGTTATTAGAACGTTTGCGCGCTCGCCTAAGACCTGGTAATCGCCTTCGCGAAAATCTTACCGCCTTGTGTCGGTAAATAAACCTCTTGACACGAATCGCAGATTTCCGTTTCCTATTACTATAATATATTTTGAAGTGTGTTTGTGTTTTTGTGTGTTTGTGTATTTGTTCATGGAACTACTCCTAAACGGTAAAAGCTAGAATAACCAAATTTTGTACCATTCTTCCTTACATCCAAACTTAGTGATTGGTCAAGGTTTGGTCAACCGGGAGTAATCAGTGTTGCCAATATAGGGGATTAACTTTTTTCCATAAGATAACAGGTATGAATCCATTTCTTGACTTGCAAGATATTCTTCCTTCAAGCATTAAAATACGTAAATATGGATCGATTTTTTCGTTTTTGCTTTATTCGATGAATGAAACTCTATACTATCTCATTCCTGCGAAGTTTACATGTTACACTGTCGAAGTTTTCAGAAATACGAAATTTGTTTCTAAATTTTGTGTATTTTTCGTACCCCTCCCGGGCGTTGCAAAGGCGGCCGTCATTGTTACCTCCGATTCAGTTAGCTTCAGTGAAGCTTACAAAGAGACGAAAGTTTAGCGTTATTCTATTCGCACTTTGGTTAAGCAACGAAACGATCGATGTTTATGGATATCAACTTAAATAGATACTGATTATTATTCAGGAAGCGTTTACTGATGAAAGTAATTGAACCTTCTTTCGTCTATTGAATACTGGAATCTTACATTTTTTGTAAGCAAAATCATTATATTCTACATTATAATGTTTATTAACGTAAATAAGCTCACATATCTGGTGTACATTTACCGGAGTCAGTGTTCAATAATGGACAACTGTACGTTGCTTTTTCACGGGCTTCTTGCTTACAAGACATAAATGTAAACATTTCATAGGCATAATTACACAAGAAATGAATCTGGATTTGGCGAAACTGATATGATAGGAAATAAAATTATCGTTATATACTTTATGCAATAATACCTATACTTGTGGAACGATTCAATTCAATTTCTATACGTTAAAATATGTAATTTTAGCTATCATTCTTACAATTAGATGCATATTTGAAAGTCATATATGCTGCACTCGTTTAACTATGAAAATAAAAAACGGATGATAAAATTTGTGCTAACATGAGGATTTTGTTTTATTAAAAATTATCGCATTCATCATCATCACATTCACAAATCAATTAAAATTCAAATTTTTATCGTTTCTACTAAATTTTTCAAAATTATAATAGTTCCGAAACTATTTGATTTTATCTGTATATCTCCTAAATTTTTATAAACAAAGATTAGGCGACGCTCTAGCCTCGAAGCAGGGATTTATATTTTTAAGTGAGTGTATTACAAACTTGGACGAATCCATTTAAAATAAATATATTAGAGAGTCGTTTGCCTCGGTGATCTATGTATGCCAACGCTTCCAAATCATTCACATATTTACCACACAACACGCGTAACCCTTAAAAATCGTCTGCTGCACATCCCCCTCCTCCTCCTCCCCCCCCCCTCCCCATGCGTGCCCTGACTCTCAGTTTTTGGAAGAGTTGCTACATTTCAGAATTGTTTTTTGCGTGATATTTAACATTCCTGTAACGATGCATTCCGTCGAATCAAATTAACGTCGCCGTGCGAATGACAGCCATAAAGTGCCAACAAGTGAAATGTGAAATTTTAGGTGGTTATTCAAATGCTTAAGAGTTGTCGAAATTGGATGATTGTTGTTTAACTATATAGTGAGAAGCGCGCCTTTTAAATAGATTAAGAGAGAGAGAGAGAAGGGAGAGAGGGAAAGAGACGGAAAGTGATATTTCTTATGGGAAAGGGGTTGAAGAAAAGAGAAGAACAGGAAAAAAAAGAAGCGTAGAGGAAGCAACGGAGCAATAATTCGGCTCTCATGCGAAATTGCTTAATAAAAAAAAAAGACAAGCAGTCGCCGTAGATAAAAAAAATAACGTGGAGAGGAGAGAGAGTGGGGGTGTATTTGAAGTGGCAATAAAATAGAATTGGATTGCCTCGGAGGGAAAATTTAAAAAAAAAGCAGAAATAAGAGGTTTAGTGGATTAAAAGCGCTTTCGTGAGTGCGAAAGGAGATTGAAATTAAGTTATCTGGATTTTATTCCCGCGAAACACATTGTATAAAGATATCCCTCGGAATTTTTAAAGAAAATATTTTTTTTTGCCGCTTTGAAGAGTGGGAAATGAAAAGATTTTTCAAATAGTATAAAGATTGTATAAGCGTGTGCGTAACGGACACTCATTTCAAAATTAAAATGTTCGTACATTAGAATGCAGCAGAATACCAAATTAAATGTTTTACAATAGGATAATATCATTTTGTTTATTAAAAGAGTTCCACTTCCTAGTTACGTTAACTTTAAAATGATCTTGTTGATTAACGAGGAAAATAGATTTTAATTGCTCTAAAAATACGATAAAACAATGTGATATAGTAAAATGTCGGTAATTTTAGAAACTAAGCAAAGAACCATTGTTGAATATTTTGTCGAACATAAAGAAACTCCTCAGCTTTTTTTTTATGAACAGCCAGTTTTGGCTTCCTTAAGGAATATTCTAAAAGTGATTTTTATAATGAGAAGTCTTCTGCAACGAAACGTACATTTTAAAAAATCGGGACATTATTTTTTATTAGGTATTTTGTTGTTAGAGCGCTCTCTAAGGCCATTTTCCTTCCCAAATAGCGCATTGACCTCTACACAAGGGAGATTAGAGTGTTTCCGTAGAACTCTGAGATAAAGCTTAATGGCTAAAGATTATAACCACCTGATCCTCACATTAGCTTTTAGGAAACCCAGAACAAAAAGAGATTCGAGGCAATAAGACTATTGCGATACTCGCACAACATTTTTAGAGGAGCAAGAGGGCCCATCACGTGCATTATTATTCCTGTAAAATCTTTCTCGTGTAAAGGGGTGACGTATTCGAAAACGTTTCCTTAAAACTGGGTCATATTTAAATTCCAAGGAAACGGCTGAGGAGGTTTTAGTTCTTAAAGCTATCTAAGCGAATTACGAATTATAGAAAATACGATGACGTAACCACGCGAGTTTCGATTTTTATTTCATTTTTCATCGGTATACCTAATATTACGCGCAAATCAAATGAGCGCTTTAATCATTATATGTAGAAAAATAACGTTAACGTAAATAATGGCTATCAAACTAATCACATATGAATGATAACCATTTTGATTAACGATTCACGGCCGATAACATTTGATGCGATTCACTGCAATTAAAATCATTAATCAAGTATTAAGTCAACTTGCTAGCTGTGCTATGTTTTCTTTCTAAATTTGTAAATTTATCCTAATGGCACTCAATACTATACCATTCGAAATAAATCTACTATTGAAATCATTTTCACCCATGAATCGCAGTATCTCCATCCAACTTGAAGCGCTTTCCAAATATTATTTAAGTGCAATGTTTATTTGCTAAATATACGAGTTATGTTTTATTGGAATATTTTTCCCGGTATTAGCCAAGAACGCACAAATTCCTTTTAAGAAGACATCACATATCAGGCTACCAAAGGCCTTCCGAAAAAAGATGTTTTAATAAAAAAAATAACGAATCTCTTAAAGGTTGACATTGGGAAAATGTATTTTATGAATCTCAAGATAGTTTCATAGTTCGTTGGTTACAATTTTCAAGGAATTACAAAGAACACAATCCGCTAACAGGACTAAACTTTCAAGCGAATAAAGCTCCCTCAGGGTAAAATTTCTTTTCTTCAACCTATAAAAATATCTCCGAGAGCGTAATTCGAAGGAAACCAGGCGAATCGTCCACGAAAAGAATTTCTATTACAATTAAAAGAAGAAACGTGAAAACTTTAGTCCATATTCCCGAGTAAATAACTGAGATCATTTAATATGATATAAGAAAAGTCGTTTTTTGCCAATTTATTCATCTTAGACATGAATTCACTCGTTTCAGCACTTTTTCTTAAGAGAAAAAACGTGCCTGTACGCGGATAATAATAATTATTTTTTTCGTTTAAGATATATCTGGAAAATTCCTTTTGAACAATCTATAAATATTCCACGGATTGGATTTTCCTCATAGTTCACAGTTTTTCTGCTAGGTGGCTTCAACGTCGAAAAATGCAGGATTTTGAAGGTGGCCAAACTACTGAAGCTCGAGGAGTGGAGTTTCCGCGGATGAAAAGGTATTAGTGATGATCTACATTCCACATTAGAGGAGGCGAACCATAATCCCGAAATATTTTAAAGAAAACGTGCTTTCATCTCTGGCTTTAGTACGAGTGTCTTAATTGTTAGCTTTAGGAAACAGTAACAAAAATAAAAGAAAAATACATTCGAAGCAATTGCGAACTCACATTATTAGGAGAATGTTCGATTTAAGCGATTCAGTTTGATCTAAAACATACATTTACTGGTCGTGTAATAATATTTAATTTGTTTTATTACAGGGAGTGATTTAGTTAAATTTAAAAAATTGAATAATTATTTTAGATTTGAGACTTTTTAGACTAAAAAAAGATGTTTTAAGATTAATAGGAATGCGCGTGAAAGCTGTACGTAACTGAGCAGGCGCGTAGATTCCATGCCATTGATTTTTTCCTACGGCGATGGAGTTCAACCATTTTCAGCGCCTTTAAAAAAAAGTCCGCTTATGCGTTCCGTTTACAATCGATTCAGTATTCCGCCTCGTTTTAACAATATTATTCCTTGCCAATCATACAGGCACAAATAAATTTTAACATCCTGTATTAACAATTTATTTGGAAAAACTGCCATTTAATGTTTACGGCAGAAAAATGAAGACTTTGATCACGTGTTCCTCAACTGCGGCCCCGGAGCTGGATACGGCTACCATGGAGACAACCATACCCACAAATATCCTCTTCCTACTCCAATATGATATGCACCCAAAACATCGGCACCTGAAGCTTATCAGGCTGCAACATACAAATCTAAAAATGTATAGTTTGAGTACGCACGTAATTGCTTGGTTGAGAAGGGTCTCAGAAAGATTTTTAAAAACGGATCTTGAAAATTTTCTCAAGTTAAATTTATCTAATTAATTAAACTTTAAGAGGTACGCTCAAATGTACTTGTACTTCTGTTGGTAGCCAATAAAAATTCTCGCATGAATTTTTACTTTCTCATGTACGATGTATATTGAGAAAGTATTGTTATCGCGAAAAAATTCGACCTCGAGATTTTTACGGAAATATACGTTTTAGATGTCGCTGAATCCGAAAAAGTGGTTTTCGCAATGCCGTATGTATGTCTGTTACTGGCTCTAGAACCTTAACGGTAGAGCGAAAATGAATGAAATCTCGTACTTAGGCATTTTATAATACTGAGCAGAGTATATGAAGAAATGGTTGACATTGCTCAATAATTAAGGGAAGATTATTCTAAGCATTTTTAACCACAATTTAATTTTCTGAAAAAGGGCTACAACAATTTTATCAAATTTCGTACAGTTACTTGTGTTAACCTCTTCAATAATACTATATAGTTCGTATTTCTCAGAAAATGAATATAAGGCTAGTTTATTCTAGACAACTTTAACAATACTTTGATTTTCTCAAAAACGGCTTCAACGATTTTGATAAAATTTCGTAAAGTTACTTTAGGATACGTCTGCAATAATACTACATATTTCATTTTGCTCAATTAATGAATATAAGGCTAGTTCATTCTTGAGCAACTTTAACAAAAATTGGATTTTCTAAAAACCGGCTGATACGATTTCCATTTTCTAAGGATAACTAAACGACGCATTAGTATATGAGAAAGTTTGTACTATGTATGTTGTGCCGATTTTTTATAGTACAAATGATATCAAATGTAAGATGATAATAACAAAACTCAATTCAAAAGATAGTAAGAAAAAGAAAGAATTCTTCGTTTCCGAGGACATTTACGACTTTGCCTGTGTCCGATTTATCCAACAATTGATTTGTAGCTTATAGTCACGTGGAAATGTTAAATATTTTGCACAGAGCAACCTCGCGAACATTAACCTAAAGGTTATCATCGCATGGCAATCTTTAGTTCTACGACAGAGGCGCCACGATAGATTTTACGCGAAATATTTTTAAAATTGCACGAAAGCTCTAACTTCTGAATACCGAGCGTCAAACGATCAAACCTATGTCCAATTGCATTCAAAGTCATACGAATGGGTAATGGAACAAAGATCTCCAAGAAAGAAATTTGCCCTTTTCTACAGCTTATCGATGTAAGTTTTATAATTGTCCTTCAAGTAGTTAACTTAATTAGAAATTTTGAGGCGAAAAAATCAACGCGAATATGAGCAAATGTTTTAACAGATATCCGTAAGGTGAGGCTACAAAATAAAACCAAGATACGATAATTATACACGAAGAGACGATTATATGAATTAACCAAGTGCATAATTAAAAAATCGGTACAATATATATTGTACAAACTTTCTCATATAGTACTGCGTCATTTAGTTATCTTTTGAAAAATATGAACCATGTACAATCGTTGTAAACATCAACTTAAATAACTATATGAAATTTGATGAAAATCGCATCTATAAGCCGTTTTTTTTAGAAAAATCCAATTGTTATTACAGTTGCCCAAGATAAATAAATTTTTGATAAATATGAACTATTATTTCAGGCGTAAACTCAAATAACTGTACGAAATTTGATCAAAATCGTTGTAGCCCTTTTTGAGAAAATCAAATTGTTGTTAAAAATGCGTAGAATAAACTTCTCTTAATTATTGAGAAATGTCAACCATTTTTTCATAGCTTCTATTCTGTATGATAAAATGCCTAAGTACGAGCTTTCATTCATTTTTGCTCTACCGTGTAGGCTCTAGAGCCACGAACAGACAGACAGACGGGCAGAGAGACGGCATGGCGAAAACCATTTTTTCGCACTCAGGTACCCCTAAAACGTATACTATTTCCATCAAGATCACGAGATTGAATTTTATAGCTATTACAATACTTCGTATACGAGAACGTAAAAAAAGTTCGCCGACGCACGATACCTTTACGACGGTAAGCGTCGAAAAACTAAAATATAAAAGAAACGGTGAGCTATATTTGGGTTAAGGTCGGGAGAGCGAGGGGCTTTGGGTGTAAATTTGATCGACAAGAGGATTTACTCTGTGCACGTTAAAGCGACGAGTGCCATATGCATGTTTAATTTGTATTTCCGTCTCTCCCTCTCTTTTGCGTACAACCAACGACGGTGTACATGCAGCACGCACGTGTGCCGCAGAGAGAGAGATAGAGAGCGGACGGAGAGCCATTAGCGAGTCCGCGTACCTCTCGCAGCGCGGTGGATTATTGGATTTTGTCGCGCGTTTGATCACAGAGAGCGTTGGTTAGAGGAGAAGAGAGGACTCGAATTCATCTCGCATGGCGCCACGTTGCGACGAGTGTTGTTGAAGCCATTAAATTCCAACAGAGGGCGCGTCAAGAAGTAAAAGACTTTCGTTAAAAGTTAATACATAAATGAATGAGCGATTAATGATTTTTCCCATCGTTTTAGTGGCGGTGTTATGACGGCGGTGTACTGTCGTAGAGTGGTTTAAAAAATAGGAGCTTCGTTTTGATGACGCTGTATGAAAAAGCTCGTTTCATTTACTGAGGTTTATTTTGAATAGTAAGCTTCGAATTCTTTATAAAATTACATAAAGCAATTTGTCCGATAATTCAAAAATTTAAACTTTACAATTAAAACTATCTGCTCAGAGCCTCGATTAGAAAATCTTGACCGATTTTTCGTAAAAACCGTCTTCTGTAATGTTATAGATGGCATCAAAGGTAATAAAAACGTATTACTTTTTATTTTATATCTGTAAACATTTGCTCAGAATGTTGAAAATTTTAAAGGCGCCCCCTGCCATGCACCGATTATCTCCAAAAATATTATTTGTCAGTTTAATAAATGGCATCATATATTACATACACCCTGTAAATGTCAGCATTCTATCGCTTATCGATTACATACTATTTTGATATAATCCTTTGCGCAGACGGACAGACAGAGCGAAAACAAGCGCGTTCATCGTAAAGGGAAATGACTATAGATAATTTTGCTAATATAAGGGTAAAGTTGAAAATTTCGTGCACTTTTTAATGTATCCGCTTGCGTTAAACAGTTTACGTAACGAAGGTAAACATATTCCTCAATAATGATATCCCGAATCCTGATTGGCTTGCCATTCAACCGATGAAAACGCTCCATAAGCTATACATTCGAGAAATAGAAGGGGGTACATCTCGGTAGAGAATAACGAAAGCGTTGTTGCCATTCTTTCCCGCCTTGGAGATCTACTTTCACTTAGCCCAGCACTTATGACAAAGTCCAGCCTTTACAAAGCCATCTCATTTCAGAAGAGAGGAGACTCGTGTCTCATTGGGTCCTTCGTAGCAACAATGAACTTCCTTTCCCTTTCCGAGATTGGTCCGGTTAGGGCATCCATGGAAAAGACAGCGAACGGCACTCCGTTTCGTATGAATTTCCTCCATCGCGAACGATTTCCTTAAAAAAGGATGCGGAAAGAGTGGGGGTATTCAAGCAGGAGAAGCAGGAAAAAAACTTACAGGATCAGTATATCCCTTTTTTGTCCCTCTGCAAACAACCCAGTATATTCTATTCCAGGCTGGGAATGGAGAAAAAAAGATACCTATTCGGAAACACCAGCCGCTATATTCCACACGATATCCCTCCCACCGTCTTCGTTCAAAGCAGTTTAGATATCCTTCGTCCGTAATCGTCAATCGCCTACAGTCAAGTGGAAGTTACCCCAAGAAAAGGCATTATTCAAGTGCGAGGGATTAGCTTAATGCTTTAAGCGGTCTTTTTTAAATAATCCGATAATGTAATCGTTTGGTCCGTCTGTCTGTCTGTCTGTCTGTCCTTCACAGTTCCTGTGGACTAATTCTCCACCATTAAAAGTGAGAGTAACCAAATTTCTTCCCGCGGTTGAAAATTGAATCCAGGAGCAGCCTAATGCGTTTAGTACTTCATATGATAATATCTGATTCGGGAGTTCTTTCCCTACTTGTTTACTTATTTAATATTTTTACTATACAAAATGGATTGTAACAGCTGCTATTTAAACTTGGTAGAAGGATGGAACTATCTAACACTCAAAACTGAAAGGTTTGAACCTCAAATAGTAACAGTACTAATCCAATGCTGTATAGCAGTGGCGCCCAAACTTTTCGACCCGAGAGCCACATGGCAATTGCTGCACCCATAACCGGCCACATAGTTCAATTTCGTTCTCTTCACGGGCCAAAACCCAGTCGAAAATAGAGTTTAAGAAAAACTTAAGGAAATTAAGGATTTAGTTGTGGGTCGAAATTGCCTAATATGTTTAAGTGCATTTATCTATTATGGGATCAGAAAGGTAAACAAAATATTTTGTTTTTATAATTTTCTATTATCTTTTTATGTTACATTGTGCCCTTTACTCGTTAAACTCCTAGCGGGCCGTAGTTTGAGCTCCACAGGTGTATAGTAATCGTAACCTTTGCAGCACATTAGATCGATAATCTATAGAGCTCAAATGGCATATACTCATAAATTACGGACTACTAGGACGATTATAAAGGCTAAAGGAAGGATCGATAATTCTTCATTAAAAATTTTAATCCAACGATAACTAGATGCAAAACTTTACGCAGTAATTGTATTATCTACTAAAAGGTACAAATTTAGGAACCCGTAAATAACAGAAAAAAAAGTTTCCGGTACCGGGAATCGAACCCGGGCCTCCCGGGTGAGAGCCGGGTATCCTAACCACTAGACAATACCGGATATATTACAATTAATTGCTGTAAATAATAACCTTCTAGAAATTCAGTTCTCCGTAACATTACTGTCTAATCAAGTATTTTATGACATACAGTAAACAAATTAGGGAAGTGTGCATCGTATCACAAGTGGGTGCGTTTCGTGTATTTTAAAGGAATGATATACGTATGGGACAAAACGTTTTAAAGTTCTTTTCTTCGTCATAAATAATCCATTTTTCTCCTACTTAATAATACTGCATGCACACGTAAGGAAATTAAACGTTTGTGAGATTGTTAATGTTAGCAACAATGAAGAAGTACCCATGCAAGAAATTTCCTAAGTTAAACTCGAATTAAGACATTCTTCTTTGATTTTATTTATAACGGCTACTCCTGCGATAAAAAAGGTATAGAAAAAAAATACTCTATTAGTTCCACAAGTTTTATTTGAAAACTATTTCGATATACTTTAGGAGATGACGGAAAGTTCATTTTTTGTCACCAATGAAGTGGTAGCACTGATTGGCTTACGTGATTCATTTACGTGATTTTCTTATTATCTTTGATTGTAAGTCTTTAATACAAAATTTCATGAAAATCAGTTCGGTAGAAGTCGAGAACGAATATGCGGACGGACAGACAGACGCTAATAGGCGCTTATGCTGGAAGCAAAACGCGCCTAAAAAGGATAAAGCTCACACACCATTTAGTGGGGCAGATTACGATAGAAGAATAGCACAATTACTAACTGTGCTGCACTAAATTATGAAATAAACGATCTCAGTGAAAATGTTTGCTCTATCGATTGAAGAACATTGAAATATCTACGCTCGCTTTTTCTGGTATTACCGGAGATCATAGGCTAATAAACCCTACATCCGTCGTGCATTTCTTGAGTTAAGAGTATTAGGATAGCTAGTGGAGCTGAAGGAGCCACATCCACCCTCATCATTGGCGGAATTAGCGAAATCGGTCAATTTCTGCAGGTGACGTTGCGCGTCAACGGGCGGCTTAAATCAAAGGAAATATCCGGAGGAAGGTACAGAGATTGGGAAAATTTTCAGATGCGGGGGGGAGGGGGGGGGGGGGGGGGGGGCGGATGTCATATTGAAAATTTTTCAATTAATTGAAAAACAAACCAGCAGTCTTTCAGTTGTTTATAAAATATATTATTATATTTTACCAATAACCGTCACCCATGGCTGGAATGGTTGAGCCGAATACTTTAAATCTTACGGATTTTACATTTAAAACTAGAATGAGCTATAGGGCATGGATAATTAACATGGCGTTATATTCATGTGGAAGAAAATTATAATTTTACGAATGTAAACGAGCAACTGTAATTTTGCGACCGTTACGTAGAACGGACCTAGTTTAAGGCTAGGCTCTTTTTCTTTTTAAACTTAAGGAGCCCTCGTTACAAAAGATTACTATTATATAATTGTTTTCTGCCGTCCGATGGCTGTTAATAAAAGTTCCTTCATGCGATTTGGGTACGATTTTATTGCAGATTCTCTAATCACTGAAAGAATTTCAATTCGATTTAGATTCTCGGACTTGTTCTTCTGATAAATAGTGCATGAAACACGTGCAGATTCAGAAAATGAGGTTACAAACTCCGTAACTCTTAGGACTGGAACATCACTCGAGTACTAATCAGAACAGAGAACAAGTCCGATTGCATCAAAATCAACGAATTCCGTCCTCCTTACAATGAGATGGAAAGAGTCCGAAAGCCTGTGGAAGAGGAAACTGGGAGGCAGCAATAGATCTAAAATGCAACTTGCGAAAGGAATTTAAGAAAAAAGGGAAAACCTACCAACACTCCAGACTTTCTTCCTTCGAAAACTTCCGTACTGTTTAAATCCGTTTCACTCGCCGCCTCAATACTTTTGCCATTTTCCACTTACGTCCGGAATTCTAGGCGTGAATCGAATACGCACTTTCTAATTACTTCCACGTGCTCCGCCAACCTTCTTCCTTCTCTTTTACTTTACCTCACCTTTTCTCCTCCTTCAAAAGCTTTGCTATTGCCTTTTCTCTCTCTCACACTTGTAGCACTTTTTCTCCTAGTTTCCTAATACCGAACTGGCTCTTTTAAAAGGAATGCGTTTTCGAAGGAAAATTCATGCGAAATTTTAATGTTTTCATTAATGATATGAACCAAAAAATGCACGCCACAGGTACTTTAATCTACAGGAAGTGAAAGGAATGACATCACACAAAGAGATCTGTGCAATTATCGCCTCGTGGTATAGGATTACTACCTGTAATTATTTCATAGTTATCTTCACCGGAGTCACCACCATTATTTATTAACAATATCCATATTTATGTAGATAAAATTATGGAAATAATAAAAGTTTGCGGAAAATGTGACTGGAGGATATCCGCGATGGTTGCTTGCGAAATGTTGCCAAAGACGGTGGACACCAAATAAGTAGCTGCTTGAATGAGGGCGTTCTGATTTGAAGAAATCTAATACAATCCACCAGTTTCAAATGTATGACTATTTTCTCATATTAAAAAGTTAACTGTAGAGAGTACACAGTGAATAACAAGAAAGCTCTGTAATGGTTTTAAGTCAGAGAGTAGCGATCGGGAACAGCAAGGGCTAGTTCTAATATTGCCAGATCAGCGTAGTTAGTTTTTCAACTTGTCCTGGGACCGATCTCAGATCTCCAACTCTCCGGAGAGGTGCTTTAACAACCTAAGCTTCCGAGCCAGAATCACACTCCGTACTAGAAATTGGATGAGTTATTCCATCTTATATGTTCAAGTTATGTCAGCGTATTGACATGTAGTACCTAAGGGGTTTTATGCTGTAACTCGATGAGGCCGTACAGTGTTGTGTTACAACTCAGCCCTACAGCGGAAATATGCCATTTCGAAAAAGCAACCGCCTTCTCTCGCATATCGTACATTTCGCGAACGTTGAGAGAAAACTGCGTTAATATGGATGACAATGATGTTAATAGCGTTTCACGTAATACACATCAAATTATTATTCGGATGATATCTTTTGACAATAAAACTATTCGAGGAAAACATATGTTAGCAAGGACCAAAATTAGTAGCAGTTATTTTCGTTAATCAACCCTTTTTCTAAGCACCGATATATCATACAAGATACAATGTAGATAAATTAATACATAATGCTGTGCATGGCTTTCAACCTAGAGAAGGAAAAAATTCCTAGAAAAGGCGGCAATAGAACCCGGGTCTCCTCCTTCTTCTCTGCAATATAATTTATGTTTTTTCTTACGTGTTCAGACATGAAATTTTCACGTGTGAACAATTAAAAAATTCTAAATTTTTCTCTTCCTCTAAATTTAAATTGATGTTAAGCATTACGTATTCATCATAAAATATTTACATACATCCAAATTTAGCGCTACTTGAGACACGAAATAAGGCGACTGCGTGTAAATTACCTAAAAGTTCCTGCTAAACTCCTAAGAGTAAATCAACTCGTTCAAAGGCACCTTTGATAATTATGACCGTCTGTAGGGCTTTTCCCAAAAAAAAATATCATATCAATATTATAATAATGCTGTGTATTACGGTTGGTCGCTAGCTAGTATCAAGACATTAGGATTTTAAATAGCTCTATGTTTTGATAGTCGAGGGGGTCCTCGCTTAACGTCGTCTCACTTTATCAGTAGAGGGGGCTCTCGTTTAATGTCGTCTCACCTAACGTCGTCTCACTTTTAACGTCGAAAATGTAATGAGGAACGTTTTTTTCTTAACATTTAAATGATTCACCTTAAGGTCCGTCCTTTTTCGTCTGCGCGACGTTTGTCCCAAGTCACGTATTTAAAACATTTAAAATTCGGTCCAGGCAATTATTAAAAGGTGGATTAAAAGTTAAAAAAGTAATGATGGAAATGCGTTTTATAAAGTGTTTCTTTTACTGTGCGTTTGTGTTAAAATGTTTTATGAGAATTAAGTAGACTTTATCCCATCAGTCCTTACGGGAGAAAATTCTCGTATTAACGTCTTTTCGCTTAACGTCCAACTTTTCAGAAAAGTTAAGTGAGGACCCCCTGTAACAGCTTTGATTTCAGCTTGAAATTCGATGTGGCCAGCGATATATAGTTTGGTAACTACGCCTTAGCCCCGGCTACATACTACGTAACTAATGCCTCTTTGTGCAATGTTTTCCTCGTTTACGAATTAAGTTAAGCACTTGGAGGAATGAGAATAAGACTGCTAAATGCAAATGAAAGAATGAGAGAGAGAGAGAGAGAGAGAGAAGGATAAGGGAAAATGGAAATTAAATATAGTAAAAGAGGTTAATGCTGCGAGGATTATTATCTACGCTCCCATTTCTAAACGAGACAAGAGCGAAATCGAGTAAGCTTTTGATGGAGTCTCCTTCAATCACAAGAAACCTTAACGCGTAATCCGAACAATGACACTTTTAATCTCTTACCCGATTCAAATATGGCTTTCTGTCCGTTTTATTACGAACCCGGTTTAGATTTTAACGACATTCGTCGAATTTTCCAAGTCGGCGTCGAAGGTATCGCGTCATAAATTCATCTGCGACGCTCGCATTGAAATTACGAAGGTACATTCTTTATTTTTTGCGTCGCTTTTTTTAAGGGAGCGGACGTTTTTTTTCGAGCCGCCGCCGGTCTTTGTAACCGTGTAAATGAGAGACGCTTCCCAATAAATGGATCTGTGCCGTTTGAAACGGTGGAGCATTTTTCGTTGTCGCCCGTATCAAGCAATCGGAAGGGAAAATTGTGTACCTGTTTTTTATTATTCCATCCGCCATAAATTACAATGGAGACTGTGTGTGTGTGTGAGAGAGAGAGAGAGAGACCTCCATCGCACGATCGTTTTTTTAAAAAGGTGACGTCCTCTCCTGAAATCTCGATAAAAAAAAGTATCTGGGAAAGAAGTTACATTTCTTTTTGTCGTCTCGTCCGCCAGTTACATACACCACTTGATTCTCTTACTTCTCATATAATCTTTAGCATTTCGCTCTGGTTTCTCTCAGGATGCCTCTCTCAAATGCTTCATGACGAGTTTATTAAAAAATTTCTATCGTGATCGAGCGTTTTTGTAAGAATATTTCATTTAAAGCCTTCAGCCATCGCACATTGATTGACAGTATGTAGGTACGGCGCAATCCAAGTTACTGTTACCTCAAGAATCGTTCCTCGGTTTACGCGTGAGAAATTTAAGTAAATGTGCAGAATATTTTGTAAGAGCGCGGTAAACATAGGGATACCAAGATCTAATTTCCACCAAATTGAATTATGAACACGTTATTTTACTCCGAAACAACAGAAAAAGTTTTGTAAATATTATCGAACGATATTCCACGTTGTAGCTCCGTGATACATCACCAAAAAAAGTCGTTACACTTAAAATTAAGCTTAAGAGTTACTGTAAAAAATGATATTATTATTGGTGTGAAATTTTTGTGTGGATTGTATAAATATATTAGTGAAAAACGAAAAATTTGCGCTTACGAACTGAATAATGACGTCCTTAACGATAATGATAAAACAAGTAAGAATTTTTAAAAAAATTCCAAAATAAAATCTTTTTGATTTATAAAATAGGCGGCCTTAAAAGAATAAAACAAGAAAAGATTTTGGTGTCATACTCTTTTTCATTACTGATGCTTTACGTATCATTTACATAATAATTTATCTTTGATAGGAGGTTTTCAAGGTTGAGCTTCATTTTAAAAAATGCGTTTTTGCTCTTAACTTTATATTCAAAATCAATTTACTCTAGCTTATGGAATGAGATTATTACGGAAATGCTATGTAAAGCAACAGTAATGAAAAGAATATGACACCAAAATCTTTTATAACGAACAAATAATCTGAAAATTTTCTTGTTTTATTCTTTTAAGCCCGCCGATTTTATAAAGCAATAAGATTTTATTTTTGAATTTTTTTAAATTCTTACTTGTTTTCATGTTTTAAGAGCTAAAATTAATAACAGTCAATGAAAAATAACGAACGCAATTAATTTACCTCAATCGCTTTCTTACAATGACTGATGTCAAAATTTGTGATTCGTGGAACTTTGTGACTTCATATCACTGTAGCGCTAGTAGGCTTGTCAGTTTAAATCACAAAGCTAATAAGAAGAGAAACCCGGCACAGGCATTAAGCCTACTCCTTTCGAAAAGCACCAAGGAGGACCAACGGCTTTATGTCCCTTTCGAAGGATGAAGTGTTGATTCGCGTGCTCTCCACTAAACACGCAGATAGGGTGCCGCGTAAACTATTGAAAAAATGCAACTTTCGCAGGTTTGCAACGGGTATGCTCAGCGTAGCAGGCCAACGCACTTGATAGCAACGAACCCTGTATATACCTACGTGTGATGTCAGGTCGGAGCGATACTTCTCCTATGTGTACGGCGCGAGGCGGGACAAGGTCATACACCTAGAAGCGATTCCTCTACAGAAGACGTTGCCTAGCATCAACGTGTGTACCTGGCGGTTTCGCATTGCGTCATTCACAACCTGATAATTAAAAGTGTCCATAATTATTTCTTTTCCGTTTATTTAATAGTAGATATAACACGCCACGGCGCCCCATTTCGCAAGTTTTGAAATTTTGAAGATTCTTTTCTACCCACAAGCCATCTACCGCAGCGTGAGGAATAAAAATACATTCCCAAAGGAACCATCCACTGATTGCGAGTTGTTAATTGTTTTATGAAAAGTTCAAATTTTTTAAACCAACAGTGAGCATTATTATTAGGCATAAAGTGACATAATATAAATAAGCTAAAATTTTAGTAATAACTTCTCTCGCCATATACTGACCAAAATGACAACTAACGTTGAAGTTCGTATTTCCCGCTATTATTTCTAACGTTTGGGTACAGGATACAGTGCTTATGTAGTAGTTTGATTTCTTGTTGCTAAAACGCCCCCAGTTTCGCGTGCAGAGCCGCCGCAACGAGATAGAATTTGGAAAGTTTGAACGTTCATATTTTAACATCTAGATGAGATATGAAATTTTTAATGGTCTTAAAACTATCTGTAAGCCATAAGCTTCCAAACAATGTAACACTCTTTACGATCCGATAATTCGTTCGAGAGATATGAGGGAACAAAAAATCGTCTACCCCAAAATAACCAAATAAATAAAGGACCAACGCATATAAAAGATTTTATGGTTACATTGGTTTTCCACATTTTTTTACGAAACCCCTAGATTCTATTACTGATCCGTAAAAATACGGTAATGCTATCTATAATATTCTTCCAAAACCCTACGGTATTCAGACCGTAGTTGGCGTAATACCTCACACATTCCACCCTCTTATTAACATTCTCTCTGTCACGACCCCTACCCGCTCTTATCTTTCACCACGGTTCACTTATTATCAGGCGGGCGCTACACCATGGGTGCGAACAACCACAGCGAAACAGCATAATAATCCCTTAAAATAGCAAGGGAACCGAATGCTAGTCAGGGGATTGTACAAAAGCCGCGGTCCACAGGAATCATAATTCACAATTTGCATCTGAAACCGGCCGAATTAATTCCATTGTGTCCAAGGGACGCCGGGATCGAAACTCTTAACGGTAGAGAGAGAGATCCTTCCGAATACCCCTTCGTAGGGGGAGAGAGAGAGAGACGCGTCGCCATTCCGCGTGTGTCCCGCAGAATTAATGGACTACGAAACCGATTCGAACGCACTAATCCAAAAGGCCAGTCGTCACGGCGATATTCATAATTGGAAAATCTTGTCGTGTGCGCGCAAAACACCAAACCGAACGGATTTTCGAGTTTCGAGCCAACGCAATGAACTATAGGACAGCTGCCTTGAATAATTTTCCCCACGAGGCGATTCGACAGAAAAAGGATAAATTTTGTGGAGGTTTTAACGCCAAAAAAAAGGACCTTTTTCTAATGTTCCTCCCCCCCCCCCCCCCCCCCCCTTCATTATGGGAAATCTTTATTCAGCAGTAAAAAAAAAGTACCTTCGAACCTCGTTAATAATTCGATAGACAAGCAAGACACATTCGTGTTATTCAGTGGGATGGATTTTAGAGTAATGAAATGCGAGCCACCGTATGAAATTGTTTCCGATCGACTCCCTTCGTTATAACGCTAATCCTTGTTTTCGAGAGATCGACAAGGCGTAATACATCATGTAACGATCCTAATTCTTTCTCCCACATTCCCTACCCTTAGGGATTCTCTATTCTGCCCCTCTTTGTATTCTCTCTCTCTCTCTCTCTCTCTCTCTATATATATATATATATATATATATATATATATATATATATATATATATAGAGGGCCGTGCCGATGGGTGAGGCGGCGAGGCAACCGCCTCAGGCGCCTCTTGAAGGGGGACGCCAAAATTTGACAAAAATGAAAACTTATGAAAATAAATTCATAAGGGCAGCCCGCGCCCGAGGCGGACGATGGTTGGCCACAAAAAATTATCTGGTGCTGAATATCGCAAAAGAAACGCTAAGACTCCATTAGAATTGAGAAAGCAATCCGGGTCTTTACATAAATTCCTCAAAGAAGATTGAGAGAATCCGTAACAAGTGAAAATGCGGTTCATTTCATCAATCATAAAAATACACAAAATCAAAATAATTTTATCCTATTAAACCAATAAACTTATCCCTCATATAACTTGTATGACTCTATGGGCGCCATAATTGAAATCTGCTTGGGGCACACGAATGCCTTGAGACAGCCCTGTCTCACAGCCTATCACACGATTTCAAATTTTCAATTAAATGTGTTTAGTTCCACACAAATAAATCAACTTCTTGAATTTTACATGATAATGAATTTAAACAAAAGTTTAGATCTATCTGAAATAAAATTATGGATTTGAATAAACAGATTTTTTTTATTCCCTATTGTTTTCGACTTACATATAATAAAATTACTTACAATTAGTAAAAAAAATGAAGGGGGCGCCATATTATATTTCGCCTCAGGCGGCAAAATGTCTGGGCACGGCCCTGTATATGTGTGTATATATATATATATATATATATATATATATATATATATATATATATATATATATGTGTGTATATATATATATATATATATATATATATATGTGTGTATATATATATATATATATATATATATACATACATGTCTCTTTCCGCATTCTACATTTTACAGCCTCTCCTACTAGATCTACGAATGTAACACGTCGTCCCTGATGGTTTTTTTATTTGCCTATCCTAACGAATTGGTCCAAAATCCCTTGTCGGGTGTAACGGAGGGGAAATGAACTAGTAGGGTTGAGCAGGAAATGTGCGAAGTGTCACTTCGCAGGTAGAGAACTGCGCACTGTTCCGCTTACACATAGCTGGAATAACATCACCGACAAGGTAATCTAACCCATTCAGATTAGCCACAACGGAAATGTTTAAAGTCTCGCCGAGTAATGGGATATTTAATATTTTTGGCGTTTATCGTGAAAATTTTATTGGAATGTCAAATTCTCATTAAAGAGATTCTTAGGAAATTGTTTATTATTACATCTCAATTTAAAACAGAAGATGTAACAATGCATAAGGGTATAGCACAATGAAGGCTAACCGTCTTATTGCCCGCGTGCCAATATTACGGAAATGGTCGAATCTTTTCCGCCTCGCGTGCCACAAAAAAGTCCATTTTTTTCGTGCCAACTAAATTAAATTCGTGATCAAGATATGAGATAT
The DNA here is from genome assembly GCA_036926305.1 of Uropetala carovei. Taxonomy (NCBI): domain Eukaryota; kingdom Metazoa; phylum Arthropoda; class Insecta; order Odonata; family Petaluridae; genus Uropetala; species Uropetala carovei. The sequence goes on from JAXCHB010000214.1 coordinate 75,650, forward strand.
TTAAATATGTAACCGTAAAACTAATGCTCACGATAGTTAACTTAATAACAAAAATGTTTTTGCGCCACTAAATCAGTACGATAAATCCTTTGTTTGGTTTTCGCCTTTCGTTGGCGTGCCAACCAAAATCAACTTGCGTGCCATAGGTTCGCCATTACTGGTATAGTACTTGGCACACCACAAGCGGGCATTGCATTATCCTAATCTTCCGCTTATACCCTTTACTTCCTTCGCTTTCCATTCTCCATCCCTCATAATCCCTCCAAGACCAGTGGTTCCATCGGCACGCTGTGGTGCTGCAGTTTATCCTTAGGGACACAGCGGAAAACATTGCTAAATATATAAACCCAACATTTGTAAAATACTGATAAGTCTACCGAACAATAATTTTTGCTCTAACAAATTGATAATAATTATCTAGTACCCGAATGTATAAATATCTCGTTTTCAAGGCAGGACCGCTGCAAAAATATTGTTTACATTCCTCATTCTCCCATTTTCAATCCAGATCATTCCCCATAGTCACGTTACAAGAATTTCGTCTTCCAGTCAATATTTTTTTATCACAGTCAACGAATAACTTGGATTTCTCAGACGTCTCTTAACACAAGGTCATCTCTGACACATGAGAGTTGACGAATTCGAAAATGCACAATTTATATCAACTTGTATAGGATTAATATCCTTGAAATTTTCGCATCTCGCGCGCGTATGCGATGAATATCTAAAGTAGTGTTTCCCAACCTGGGTGCCGCGAAGTGTTCTGAAGGGTGCCGCAAAAAATATACCGTTTTCCATTTTTAGCCTCATTTTGCATCGTAGGCTTTCAAAAATGCAAACCAGAGTTAAGTCGACCTTCATTTCGTCGCAAAGGCACTTCGAAATGAAAGAATATACGGAGATTGGGGTTAGGGGTCCAACTTCACCACGATTATATTATTACTGACGCTGGATAGGGAGGGGTCCGCCAAATTCTGAAAAGTCACTTAATGGTGCCGCGACTCTAAAAAGGTTGGGAAACACTGATCTAGAGAGATGCGAAAATAGTAATGGTAGATACTTATCTCAAGAACTTTTAATCTCTTTCCAAACTGAAAAATCTTTGACGAGTATTATCTTTGCCACAAATCCGTGCCATTATTCCTCTCCCCCCCCCCCTCTTTCTCTGTTTCTCTCTCTCTCTTCCTCTGTTTCTCAGAACCGTAGCGATAGAAACAGTCCTGCACGTGACGCTAGAAAGGAATAACGCTCGGAGGATTTTCCAAAGTATCCTTCCGGTGATTCTCCGACTTCAAACTTTCGTGACCGCCGTCGCTGACAAGGGGAAAGCGCCCATTTTTTTCAAGCGCAAAAGTTTAGCCTGTTATTCTAACCGTTGCTTTAGGGCGATAAGGGAAACCTACGAAATTTAAGAAATGATTCCAGCTGTCTTGGAAAAGATACTTATTGGATTTTTTACTTGGGAACGCTTAATAAAATATAGCACGAACATTTTTGTGAACCGGCTGAAGGTTCAATAATAATTAAAAGTTCCTAGAGGTGAATCTGAAACTGACAAGTTAATAAAAGATATTAAAATTGTCTTTAAAACGGAAATTGCTCTTATAATGGCGGGCATGCTTTTTGCCAAATTAAGGTGAGAGATCTTGAACGAGTCAGAATTTAAGGAAATGAAGTTTATCCTGAGAGGATAGACGAGCAAACGGCTTCTTTTCGACCTAAGAGTGCATTCAGAAAGTGATCGTTCCAGCCAGAAAAAAATGACAACGATGAAAGACAGAAAGCTTAAGAAATGTTTTTTTTATTTAAAAAACCATATGGTGGAAAAATACACAAGTAAATATCAATGCTACAGCATTCCAATATACGAATCTTTAGTTTTTACTTTCTCATATGCCTAGTATACTGAGAAATATGTAGTAATCGAGAGATAATTTTATCTCGAGATTTTGATGAAAATAATATAGGTTTTAGGTGTACCCTAGCCCGAAAAAGTAGTTTTCGCCGTGCTGTCTGTATGTCCGCGGCTCTAGAGCCTAAACGGTAGAGCGAAGATGAATTAAATCTCGTACATATGTATTTTATCATACAGAGTAGAGGCTATGAAGAAATGGTTGGCATTGCACAATAATTAAGGGGAGTTTCATTCTAGGCAACTTGAAAAACAATTTGATTTTCTCAAAAAACGGCTCCAACGATTTTGATTAAATTTTGTCAAGTTACTTGATTTTACGTCTGCAATAATACTGCATACCTCATATTTCTCAAAAAATAATATAATGCTAGTTTATTTTGGGCAACTTTATAAAAATTGGAATTTCTATGAATCGGATTATACGATTTTCATCAAATTTCGTATAGTTTTTTAAGTTGATGTTTATAATAATTCTACATAGCTCATGTTCTTAAACAGATGACTAGACGACACATTAGTATATGAGAAATTTGTACAATGTACCGATTTACTGGCAGTTGCGTTACGTAGGAGGCGCTGTATGTAGAGAATCGATTAAAGGTATAGTAAAACAGGAAGAAATATCACTCTAGAACTCATTAAGCTTTTATATGCTAGGGGGGGCATGCAAAATCGAGCATTAACTGGTTTTTAAAGTGGATTCGTAAATTCAAAATCATTCTCCCACACTCTCGGGAGTCTTAATAGGGTCGAAATGAAAACCAGCGAAGTGGAAGATTTAATCTCGAGTCTTTGTTTTCTTTTTTTTTTAGGAAGGCGACGTATACGGAGATTCCTTGTTCTCTCTCACCCCGAAGGTATAATCCGAGGACATTTTGGAAGAAGCAATTATACGCATGCGTCATTATTCGGACCTTTATAACTTTAATGTTTGCAAGATGAGGTCGAACTGATAGTTACAATTTTTTTAACGCGCATAACAAAAATGATGTTGTGGAATATCACGGAACATTCACACGTTAAGGATTAGGCTTGGTACACGTCTGTATTCAAGCACGAGAAATTTTCCTACTATGACGCAAATTCAAATTAACGAATTTATCGCGAGATAAATATGCAAAAGACACAGGTAATCTTAGAATTTTGGGAATCATTCGAAATCGAGAGAAAGATTCTGTCACGACCGGGAATCGTACCCGCGGCTTCCACTTGCAGGACGGATATTCTACCACCGAACCACTAAAGAACACTTAATAAAAAAAATCCGCCCGAAGACACGGGTTCGATTTCCGGTCACGACAAATTTTCTTCCTATTTCGAATTTTCCCTATGATACTTTCGATGAATAAATAATAATAATACGGAAACATTTTTCAAACTGTCCATTTACAAGGCTTCAGTCAATTAATTAAAATATAATCCGTAAGCTTTACCGACCTTAAAATGCGCATTCACCGCGAAACCCCCGGAAAATTAATTCCTCGTGACCCGATTCTCCAGAGTCGCCCTATTTAAGCGGAACGCCGTAGAGAATAAGAGCAGTCGGATTGGCACAGACGTTTGCGGTGCGGGGTTTTAGTGAAGGACATGCACTCTGATTAAACCGACGTCAAAATGTGGCGCTCAGATTAGAGCGAGAAAATTCGCTTCAAAGAGAATTGGGATAAAGCGAGAGATAGAGAAGCGAGTGGAACTCATTTTTCCCGCACTCTTGCGACCTATTTCTTCCACAAGCTGGAGGATCGATCTTAAAGGGAAAGACAGACAAACAGACAGACAAACGACTTTATTTAGGGCGAAATTGAGACTGTGAAGTCCCTTCTTACATTTAACCCTTAATCTTACAGAGGATTTGAGCTGCTGACAATTAGTGTAGAGAAACGGGTGGGTAAAATTAGGGCCTGCGAGCCGCACGTGGCCCGAAAGGTGTTCATACCACGCCCCCCCCCCCGAATCATCTAGAACTACAAATGTGGCCCACCTCTGGTATAGAACGTAGAACGCGGGAGAGATGACGAAAGAGGGAGGGAAAGGAGAATTTGAGAGTGATGCCACCTTTTGAGCGAATTTTCACTCTGGAGATGATTCCAGAATGTAAACCAGAGGTTCGCAACCTGGTGCTCCCGATCACCGCGGTGCTCTTTAACAGTTTTACCGTGTACTCTTACGATGCTTAAAAAAAGTGCCTTTAATGGTACTGTTAATTTTATTTGTTCGCCTGTTTTCTTTGTAAACGCTCGAAAGGACATTTTTAATCACATTGACATTGAGTTGATTTTATTTTTTATAGTTAAACAAAAGTGTAGTGGTGCTCGATGGGTGCTCTACAAGTTAACTTGGTGCTCGCCACATCGAAAACGTTGTCAATCCCTGATATAAAGTATCGCCACTAATACGATGCACGTCTTTATTGGGATAATTAAAAAAATATATATTGATCCAATATTAAAGCATTTATTTAATATAATAAAAGCCGTAGTCTGTTGGTTGGTTGGTTGGTCACGCTATGCAAACGCTAATAACTCGAGAAATAATAATGATAGAAACTCGAAATTTGGTAGCGATGCTTGATTAACCCTTACTCAGAGAATGACAAATTTAAATCTCGAAAAAATTCCTTGGTTCTTCTCCAAGAGAGGCATTTCCATTTCCCATTACTTTACATGTAAAACGCGATTTTTCGACGTGCAGGCTTTTATTCATTTGGAAATTAAAATTAGAAGAAATTAACAGGCGACCTTCGGATTTGAAGCATTTTCAAGAAAAATTTATTAAGTTTCTTATTCCGTTCATCTTCTTTCGCCCACAGTTCGAAATATTCCATGTTAAACGTTTAATTTGCATATTTTATGCAAATCTCGCCATTTTAACGTGATGTTGCTATGTCGACCATTAACATTGTTACACCTCAAATTACTATTATTGTATATACATCCTTCAGGGAATAAGCGTGCCTTGAGTGCTTCAATACGAGAGAGAGGAAGGAAGAGGAGAGATTGGTGTGTTTTGTGGAAAATAAGTATATTAACGTAAATATAAAAAAATTTAAGTATCAACAGTGTCATTTTAGAAAAATTGGAAATAAAAAGCATTCTTAAATTAAATTCTTTGTAAACCATACGTGCTTACGAATTTATATTGTTATTCCTCGAATTAATTTCGTAACAATGGCCGAAGTTTGGTAACGAATATAAATTAAAATTCAATTAAAATTAAAAGGACAATTAAAACTGTTAACAGGCAGTGTTCGAAGAAACAACAGTGGATCTTTTAATGAATTGATTTGTTTTTATAAAAGGAATTTTGGTGCTTATTTAATACAGAGTAAGTTCTAAGGCTTATAATCCATTTAAATCTAATAACAGTGTCTATTATATTTTAAATAAAGAACTTTATTTATTCACTTTACAGAATGAATTAATTTTAGGCTATGATTGCCTATTATAAAAGGAGTTACTTTGGAATTTACAGTATGTAAAGTGGAAGTTGTACTGAATTGACTCAAGTATATTTCAAAGCAAAAGTCAATTTAAAACTATTGAATGTTGTTTCGGAAACTGAGAAGTCCAGAGTGGTGAGTGGACGCTAAACGATATTAAGGTACATTTTATTCCAAAATCTATTTAAAGTATTATCAGAGGCAATTGAAGATTGAACAAATTTTTTTTACTGGAATTCTGCTTATTTCATGAAATTGAGATGCTAATGCATTAATCAATTAAAATCTGTTAAGAGTGACTATTTTAGTTGAAAGAAATATATGTACATGGTACTTTTATTCACTTTTCAGAATGAATGAATTCTAGGTTAACATTGCATATTATAAAAGGATTTTCTTTGGAATAAGAAGTTTGTTATGTGGTTATTTTAACTGAATTGAATCAAGTTTTCTTCTAAGTTTGAAATCCATTTAAAACTGGTGGAAGTTGTTGTTTCGGAAAATGAGAAGGCAAGAGTGCTGAGCAGACGATAAACGATATTGAGGTACATTTTATTCCAAAATGTATTTAAAGTATTATCAGAGGCAATTGAAGATTGAACCAATTTTTTGGAACCGGATTTCTGCTTATTTAATGAAATTGAAATCCTAATTCTATAATCAGCTTAAAACTAATAACAATGGATATTTTAGTAGAAAGAAAGATACTATTTTATTCCCAAGGAATTTCTGTGAGATTTTAGTTAATTAATTAAAACAGACTTATAAAAATATTCGATGTTTAAAACAGTGCACAATTTTATTGTTGCGATTTTTACGTGTTGCATTGACGAAAATTTAGATTCATTAAACCCGTTGAAATTCAACGGACATTTATGCTAGTCGTATAATAATTCTCCAAAGTCCTTCTTTCAGGCCACAACCTTCTCCGGAATCTGATTGGCTGCCAAGAAGCGACAATCAATTTTCCGACGTTTGAGCTTCTATTGTTTTCTCAATCCTAATATAACTACGTATGTGATATAACTCGAGAACCTTTAGTACGATTATTTCCCGTAAATAAGACGCGTATAGCGTGGGTTGTGGTTGAAAAGCGCAAGTTATTGATAAAATATATTTATGCGAGTATTGAATTATTTTCAAAATTTTACATAGCAACTTATACTGCAATGTAACAAATAGACGTTCTGTTAAGGGTTTAACGTTCTCTCTATTTAAGTTACTTTTTGGAATTCACGTGTTGGTACGATTTATTAGTTCGGTAATGTACGATAACACGACTGGAATGAAATTAAAAATTTCTCTTCATAAATACAGTTATGATTCATTTATAAGTCCGACGTAAAGTTATAAGATTTTATACGACTATAACGAAATACTTTCAAGTCTCGTTTTGCTAGTCACCTCAAGAGCGTAAGCTGCCTAGGTGGTTACAACAACATGCAGATGAAGATAAATGCGAAAGGCAAATGAATACTCAATTACACAGACAGAAAGAGAGATTTTCCGCTGTTGAACAAATCAAGCAAAATAATGTTTTTATTAATCAACGAGATGTAAAAAAGTAACCTCTTTCCTATGAGAGGACGCTTAAAGGTTCACATATTCCTGCTGTTTGACGAACGTTCCCAATTAAAAACTTCGCTAAAGTGATCGCCAAAATCAAACTAGGAACGATAAAAATATATACCCAGTACCTTTCTTCCACTATCATTCACGTTGTATTATTCAACCCACTTCGCTAAACCCAGAACTTTAAGAATCTCCGATAATTTATTTACAAACTCCATCGTCATAGGATTGCTTTTTAGCGAGAGTTTCTGCGTGCACGAAAAGGAAAAAAACGTCTAGTTTACGGCTTTAAAATGTAAATTTCCATGGAGGCGCTTCATAAATTCCCGCGAGGAAATGAGTTATCGCCTTTTACGTGCATAAAATAGCAGCGCACGCGATGCGCTAAAGGTTTTCTGTAAAGATGTCTCCTTTATGGGTAGAGCGTTAAGGTTCTGTCAACGCTTCGTTTTAAAACTTTTCAAAATAATAAGCAAAAAGAGAAAAAGGCTGTAGAGCAACTTCGCAAGATCATACGACATGATGAAACCGAAAGTTTTCAACACAATTGAATAATCATAAAATGTTGCGAGGCAAACACGTTCATCCCGCTTTCCGTGATGCAGCAAATGGATGTTTTAATTTAAGTAATGAGTTAAGAAATAATGAGAAGAGGATGTATAATCATCACATAAATAAAAGCCTTAGCAAACGTTGTAATGCTTCTGAAGCTTAATATCTCGCAAACGACTGAACCGAATTTGATGAAATTTTCAGGATAGCATTATGATATAATAAAAAAAACGTTTTAATGTATCGGTAATATATAAAAGCCTTATTCTGTCCCTTTGTCCTTTTGTCACTCCCCCTGTCACGCTCTGAAAAACAGAAATATACCTAGCAAGAGGGGACATAGGTCAGCTTTTGAAGCACAATAGATACTCGCGGCAGGGTTTCGAACCTTCGCTTGGATCGAAGGCAACCCTCTCAGCAGGAGGTATGATTTCAGATCAAAGAAGACTGCCTCAATTTTATTTCAGAATAATCTATCACCCCCGTCATTTTTGACGGGCACTTATACTAGTTTTTTATATAATACATCTAAAACTATTTCGCTGGTATGTTCCTTCCAATTGAATATATAATTACAGTATATCACACAAGAATTAATCTATAGTTTACCTCAAATAGTGTTAATGTGTACTCGCTGATTTTTTAACTTATGAAATCAATGCCCTTATTTCAGTATTTTATCCGGGAGTTCGTAATATGTGTATCTGTTATTACTTTAGTTTAAGCAAGAAAAATCTCGGTAATTTACTTCGTTTCCCAAAATTTTATATTTTCATTAAATTCGTATATCCGAGATAAATTAAAATTGTTACCGATGCAGGAATATATTTTTCACGTACGTTCCACTTATGTTTACAAAAGTATAAGTTAGCTTAAAAAAACGGTATGATACAAAAAAAAAGATTCAACAAGTTAATTCACTCTGGAGCGGAGAGACGAGTACAGAAACTCCCAGCGTTGATCCTACTCCCACCTCTGAACTATACGTGATGAAATATAGCACTACACCGTGGATTTGCAACAAATGAAACTGTCTGCACGTTGCAAGCGGCTTGTTAGAGAAAAAAATCACGAGTTAATGGCATTCGAACACATCCCTAGATCGAGATCTCGTGAAAACGATACCAATGCACACAACGTACCTTAAAAATGCATGTTTCAATTTATTTTAAGCCGAAGAAATTTTTTTGTCGAAATGGCGGCTCTATCCTCGTTTCACGACATAGATTTTTTATTTTATTCCTTTTATTTAGTAAAACGAATGAAAATGTCATACATTAACGTTCAGCGGAACGGCATCGCCAATCCAAAGACGTCCTTTCAGTTCGCTACAAGTTATATATACTTAATATATAATAATCCCATCAGAATACGAAACCTTCCAACCTCGCCCGTGCATTACAAATGGGATCGAGATTGACCGCCTATTTTCCGACGTCGCCAGCCGTAAGCCGCGACCGCCCAAATTTGCTTCGCCGCTAATCACGATAGGACGAGCAGCCTATCAGAGAATTCTCCTCCGACAAAAACCCCCACTCTGCTGCGGCGAAAGTACAAGAGGATTTAGTGGTTCGCAAGAGAGCTGTGCACCACGGCACACCTCTAATCTCGTCTCGATCCCTCCCCTCCTCCCTTTCTCCTTAAGCACGCGTGCAGGTTACACGCAACCGACCAATCTTGTGATGAGCTAATCATTTATTCGGTTGACAGCAGCCTGGACCACAACTCTCTCCCACTCTCTCCATAGACTCCCCATTGCCTCCATCTTTTGCATTCTTAATGCTGGGATTAAATGTGAAGCAGCATGCTCTCCGGATGGACATGTTCGCTATGAAACAAGTGAAGGAAGAATTGCAGAGCAAATTACTATAAGACTTTTCTTCGCCGACTGCTGTCTTTCCAGCGGAGTCAAGAATGGTCGACTCGATGCATTGCCGGTTGCCTACGTTTGCGGTAGGTTTTTTCTTTCTGTTGAGCAATTTTCAACAGTTAATCTTTGATCCACCAAAATTTTGCGAGGTCTAAAATTTATATAGACCAATATTTACTGAAAATTTTTGCTTCCCCTAGTCATAGGATTCCAGAGTTAATTTCAGAAAAGGCGGACACAAACCGAAAACATTAACTATATTTTTCTTCAGAAATTAGTATTATAAACTATTAGTTCTCAGTGTGCCGCGAGGAAGGGACTAGTGTGCCGCACACTCCGAAGATATGTAATTTTTAAAAGCGTTTGTAACAAACAAATTTATGATGCAAGGAATTTATCATGAGACTACGAGAGTAATTTAAGGTCTAAGAGCGTAGCATCTTTAAACGTTGAATTATGTATTTAATGTACAATAAAGTTATACAATTATTGCTTTACCAATCATAACAATCTAATATAACTGCGACTTTGGTTACGCTAGTTATTTCTTTAAAAATGAGTATTTACGCAGTGAAATTAATTAGGACTGGTTTGGTGTGCCGCGATGTTCTCAAGCATGCATAAAGGCATGCCGTGGAGCAAAAAAGATTCAGAAGCACTGCTATAAACGACAAAATTACATAGGATAGGCATTGTTAAAAACATACCTCAGAAATATTTTCCATTGATAAAAATGTTATCACATTATTCGTCCATCAGACGGGAAGCGGTGGATATTTTTTTTCCGACAAAATTGCCAAAACACTAACGATGTTATATTTTACATAAATTTGGCTTTTTCTAAAGGTACAACTATTATATAGGTCCACCTATTATTATGGGCTTCATTGAATTTAATTCTTCGAATCTAAATGTTCTCAAATAAGTAGAAGTTGCGCTTCTGAACTAATTTTTACAAACGTAAATACGATAATCGTTGTACAGGCTTTATAACTTTTAACCGGAAAGCCTTAGCATCGTATATGGCCACACCCAACTTCCTCGCTTATCAGTGTCTCCGACGCGTGTAATTTGAGTAACCCGGTGACCGAAGAATTACGCGCAGATTTACGAGGCGACTGTCACGTTCCGAAATTGCAATTGGCGTCCAGAGAGCATGTGATTATAGGCTGCGGTTCAAACCCTTGGTGAGCAGCGTGAAGATGAATCGAATCGATAGAAAACCACGCAATTTCCGATTATATCAAGGCCTCAAAAGTTCCTTTGGCATAAATTGCTGCGGTAATCGTAAATCACGCGGTTTGAGTCTGTCCGAAAGCTCCGATAGATTATCTCTGAGAATCTTTGGCGGGTCCTTTTTTTCACGAGGCACCAATTTGCATTCGAAATTTGCATAATTCTCAATTATTCACACTATGAAATTGATTCAGATTTCATCGTTGAAACCTGAATTGTTTTTTAATATGCCCGTCAAATTGAACCACGCAAAATCAATGCACGTTAAACTGGGGGAAACTATAATTTCTTGCGATCGAATTAAATGAGGAAAATACGCTTTATGTCACATTTTAAAAAAAAAATCAGGATGATGGATGCATATGATAGCGGTGAATGAAGAAAACGTCGAGAATGTAATCGTTAAAAGGTTTCAATAAACAAAAGTGATGGATATGTTAAAAGTGTAGCGCCATACATAAAATAGGTAATAAATAATGACCTAGATACCTTTTATTCGCAACATTGTTTTCGTTTAAATGTGCTTTTTCAAGATTAAAATGGATAACAATAAATCTTCGTGTGATTATTCCCAAAAAAAAGATAAAAATTACTACCTAATCGTGGTGAGCAAAATTTGCGCTCTATTTATCCTCTACAGCAGGGGTCGGCAACCTACGGCCCCCCGAGATCGTTTTATGCGGCCCGCCAAGCCATACCTAATGAAAAAGTGATCGTTATAATTTTACAGTCAATTTCCAAAATTTTCAGTAAAATTACGGTCCCAAAACCTTTTCCGGAGGAGTTTCAACGCTAGTAGACAAATTGGAATTGATTTCCACTTATATGAGACCGCAAATTCTCCAGGTAACTTCTAATTTAAACGCCCATACGGCCCGCCGAAGCTCTCGTGATTTACAATGCGACCCTCCGAAGCATTCAAAACGAACGTGGCCCGCCTTATAAAAAAAGTTGCCTGTCCCTGCTCTACAGCATTATTTTTACCTGTATCTATTAAAAAATTGTAGCATTCTTAAAAAACGACAAAGTACGCAGTATGCAGAACATTAAAACCAGAGCAGAGCTACAGAAATGCGTAATATTAAATCTTTGTTGTCAAGCACGTAGCCTACGCCGCAGTTCTTCACCAAGGTTGTCTTATTGTCTGGGATGACTGTAAAATCAATTATTTGTAGCATAAAGCATCATTGCAACTGAATTGCATGATGACATGTGGTCGAATCAGACTTTTTCAGTTTAGAATTCACTTGTTTGTGGTGCCAAACGAGACGCGACCATGACAAATTTCGAAAGTAAGAAATAAATACGTCCTCTGTATTATTATTTTGTGCTAGGAAACGATGGCGCAATCGGTAAAGGTATTCGCGCGCGAATAAAGCAAGATGTAATGTAATTAATAGGCTGAAACCATGGTGACGGTGAGAAGTTTTCCGATTTTGCTGCAAGGATTTTTCTGGACAAAATTTTAAAGATCTTTAATATCCTCTTAATAATATCATAACAAATTTATTTATTTATTTAGAGTTTAACAATTTAATCGGTTGGCAAGGCAACTTCACCTTAAAAACGCTAAATTTCGTCAAAATTTGATATTCGAAAGTTTTAGATTCGAAAGCGATAAAAGACGATAAGAATAAGAAACTACATTTATTTTTCTTTAATACAATCCAAGTCCGAAAATCGTAGGTCAAATATGTGAATTTTAATAAGCAAAATAAAATAAGGTTGCAGGTCGAAATATCGATTTTTCCATGTTATCTTACGAGGAATGGAAATCATTCTCGGAAATCGAACCCGAGTCGATTTTGGAATTTTTTTTTCGTAAATGGCTTCTACTTTAAGAACCGAACATTCCTACTAAACGTCAATCTTCGAGCAACTTGTAAAGTTTGTTAAAAATAGCATTACAGAGTTCCGATTTCCCACTGACGACGACGAAGTCTATTTTATATATTAGATAATTCACCGTTTTTGATGTATTATTCTGTTTGGCAATGTTATTCCTAGGCGTAAAAATCAGAAATTTTTATTATAAAGTCATGCATGAAAGACGAATTAAGAAGAAAAATATACCTTCCCAATTATCCTTACGATGAAGAAACCGTATGAGAATTTCGACCATAATGCCGTCACGAGAGCTGCGTATTCACCCAAAGAAGATTCCAAAAGAAGCGTTGCGTATTTTCTGTCGAATTCTTTGAACGTTGGTCTTAAATAATACGAATTGATACCCAATTTTCCTTCCGGATATACTACCTTCCCGATTATCCTTACGATTTTCGGAGTTGCCATAGGACGGCGGTTTTTAACTCGGAGTATGTCCAGCTTTTTAAGCTGGTAAGTAAAGGTATTAAATATGCTAATTTTTTCAATTCGTATTATTTAAGACCAACGTTCAAAGAATTCGACAGAAAATATGCAACGCTTCTTTTGGAACCTTCTATGGGTGAATACGGAGCTCTCATGACGGCATTATGGTCGAAATGCTCATGCGGTTTCTTCATAACGCTTATACGGTTATTGAAGATGCACGATATAAGCGTTTTTAGGCGCGTTTCGCTTACAGCGTGAGCGCCTATTATCGTCCGTCCGCATGTTCGTCCTCGGCTTCTACGAAACGGATTTTCATGAAATTTGATATTAAGGACTTCCAATAAAATATAATAAGAAAATCGCAAAAATGAATCACGTACGACAATCAGGAGTACCACTTTACTGGGGACAAAAAAATAAATTTTCGTCATATCTCGTAAAATATTGCTCATATCAAAATATTTTTCAAATAAAAGTTGTAGAACTGGTAAATTAGAGTATTTTCTTTCCTATACATTTTTATTGTAGGAGTAGCCGTTATCGAGAAAATCAAACAAAGTCTTATATCGAGTTGAACTTAGAAAATTTCTTACATAGTTACTTCATTGTTGCTAACATAAACAATCTCCCAAACAAACGTTTAATTTCCTTACGTATGCATGTAATATTATCAAATAGGAAGAAAATGGATAATTTATGATGAAGAAAAGAACTTTAAAACGCTATTTCCCTCACGTAGAGGTATATAGTTTCTTTCTAATACTCCATTGCACGAAACGCGCCCATTTGTGATACGTTGTACACTTTTCCAACTTGTTTTTATTGCAAGCTCTCATTTTTCGGGTTAATCTTAAAGGAGGATTTATAAAAGTAAAATCGGGTGACCGATGAAAAGGACAAACGAAACCAGAAAACCTTCACGCGTTATTCAGTATGATGGGAACGATCAAGATTCGATGAACGGAGAGTACATGACAGGTGCACGAGAGGAAGCAGATGCGGGCGAAGATCCTGGAGGCAATCTATTATTGCGTAAGCAGGGAGAGTTCTGGGCACCGGGAGATCGGGGCTTTAATAGGCTGGCGGAACTCCTGTGGGGCGCCGAGTCCTGCTTGTAAGCGAGTCCGCCGCAGCATCGGGATTATCACATGAGAGGATTCCTGCGATAGGGGGAATAAGCGTCCCTTTGGTGCTTAAAGGCGAACCGAGTGTGAGGAGGCACGGAATGGAGAAGTAAAGCGGGTAAAGTTGAAGGAAAAAAGTCACGGGCTACGGAATGCACTCGATCGGTTCCTCCACTAATCTGTTTATATCGAAAGTAAATACATAAATATCCCCGTTGGGTCATCAATGTAATTTAACTAACCGGGTTATTAAACGAGAATGTCGCGATGCTTGGATAGAAAAGGCAGACCATTTCTAGTTTTCCTTAAATCTTCTTTTATATTCTAATTTTTTTCTCTGAGCAAAAAATTCTCAACAAATTACGGAGCTATAATTATTTCTAATCTTCGAACACACACGTATTAGCTTTGTATATTTAGCGCCGTGTACTTTTTCTTCTTCCGGGCTTCTTCCGGAAGTATGTGCACGTTTTGTTACCAGTATAGACGTCCATATATTCTTGAAACCAAAGGTGAATGGGTAGGTTCACAATATTCGTAATGATTATAAACAAGTTAGGAAAGTGTACAACGTATCACAAATGGGCGCGTTTCGTGCAATGGAGTATTAGAAAGAAATTATATACCTGTACGTAAAGGAAATAGCGTTTTAAAGTTTTTTTATTCCTCATAAATAATCCGTTTTCTTCGTATTTAAAAACAGTGCATGCACACGTAAGGAAATTAAACGTTTATTTGTGAGATTGTATATGTTAGCAACAAAGAAGGAGTAACCATGCAAGAAATTTTCCAAGTTCAACTCGATTTAAGATTTTCTTTTTGATTGTCTCGATAACGGCTACTCCTACGATAAAAATGTATAGGAAAGGAAATACTCTTCTTTACCAGTTCTACAACTTTTATCTGAAAATATTTTGATACGAGTAATACTTTACGAGATATGACGAAAATTTAATTTTTTGTTCCGAGTAAAGTGGTACCCCTGATTGGCGTGCGTGATTCATTTTTACGGTTTTCTTATTATATTTGATCGGAAGTCCTTAATATCAAATTTCATGAAAATCCGTTCGGTAGAAGCCGAGAACGAACACGCGGACGGACGGACAGACCGACGATAATAGGCTCACACGCTGGAAGCGAAACGCGCCTAAGAAAGAGAGCACCTCATCCCAAAAACCTCACTCGGTAAAATAATCCTTCCTTCCCCAATCCCACTTTACCCTAACTATGCAATTTTTCATCATATCTACTGCAACCCCATTCCCCATCTCGTCTTTTTTTTTGTCCAGAGAGCGTTGCTTTAAGCCTTTTTTCCCTCCCACTTTGAATTCAAGCGTCGTCCTTCCTTTCCTTATCCTCTCAGCCACTCCCTCTCTCTACCCCATCATCTCCGGGGACGTCGTTCATTCCCCCCCCCCCCTCCCCCCAAAAACCCCCTCAAGAAATATGCCACGCCTTTATTCTATTCTCGACCCAAATTAGCTTCCCCTCGCGTCTCCGTGCGTTGTCATGGCTACTGGATTCCTTTGGTCTGAAGGAAAGCAGGTTGGACTGCAAAGAAGACTGGATGGTATATATATATATATAGGGTGAGTTATGTGATTACATGGATATGACGTGAGGGAAGGGAAAGAAGGACTTTAAAGAAGGCACGACAGAATGGGTGAAAACAGGACGAATTCCAGGAGTAAACCGCGGTTGTCTAATCCAGTGTTTTTCAAAGCGCGGATTCGCGACCTTCTATCGGGTCGCTAGGCAAATAGAGAAAATGCGAGCATTCAACGCGTAACCAGCAGAAATATATCGAAAATGACGGAGGAAGAAATGGTCCTATTAAACAAGAAGCTAATGTTTTAGTACCTATTGCTTTTTTCGCGAGATAATTGACTCAAGTCTTTTAAAAAAATCTTCGCCTTTCCTTCCCTTCCACAGGGTCACAAGACAGTTAAGTAGGAAAAAACGATGGAATATTATATTCTTAGTTTCTGCTTTTCTAAAATCAAAAAATACGAAATTCCCTCCTGATTATAAGGATACCTTCCACTTCAGCTGTACGAAATACGACGCCGTGGTAACAAGCGCAATTCCACTTGAAATTTCAAACTTTTACGAGTTCCGAATCACGAGTTGAAAAAATTTCGTGTTTGCTCCGCGCGGTTTTCTCTGGTTTTTTTTGTGTGCCAATTTCAATGCTATTCTTTGGTCATTCGTACGGAAAAACTTTTTACCCCCTCTCATCCTTGAAATCGCGTCTTTCGCCTCAAAAACACCTCTCAACCTGTCCAAAACTTTTTCCTTCCGTTCCGAACTCATAGCCCACCACCCTTTCTCCCTCTTTCTAAATGTACACCGTTTCTGTGTAGCTCTTTCTCGATTTATTTGGTCTCCCGTTACTGTAGTAACAATTTCACTTTTCCATCTCTTAAAAAAAAACAATAATCCCTCCCCCCTCTCTCTCTCCTCCGTATTCCTTGTCAACTCCCTTATCGTCTTACCGCACCTTATTATCAATTAGCCAACATTATTTTGCGTTGCAGTTTCAGGAACGTTGCCCTCCAATTAATCTTCCTCGAAAGATAATGTCGAGAAGAGGAAGAAACAAAAGTCATCCATCTATTTAAGGCTTTCCCAACTATTTTTTGGTAGAGTTGTGAGATCTTTCGGTTTTATATTTTCTCCCCCATGTATCGATACCGGGGGGGGACAAACGTGGCGTTAATTCAGTCATCGGTAGTAACATGGTTTGGAAATAAGAAATACGGATCTAATATATATAAAATTGTCACTTTTTGTGTAATGCTTTTTGAACCTTAATATCTCGAAAACGACTGAACCAAATTTGATGAAATTTTCAGGATAGCATTATGATGATATAATAACAGAACGTCCTTTTATGTATAGAACTCGATACCAAAGTCCTCGGTTTGACTCCAGGGGATAATTTCCATTTCCAATAAGGCACGTAAAAATCAATTTTTCGCCGTGCAGGCTTTCATACTTTTCTAGGTTAAAATTAGAAAGAATTAGCCTACAACCTTCCAATGTGAAGCATTTTTAAGAAAACATTATATAAAGTTTATTATTTTGTTCATATATTTTTGCATACAGTTCGAAATTTTTCAACGTAAACGTTTAATTCACAGTTTGAGAAAATCGAGGCATTTAAACGGGATATTGCCTTGCCTACCAATTCCATTATTAAGACCTCTATATCATATTGTTATTTCAATAAACGTGCTGTGAATGCTTTTAATACGAGAGAGGGGGGGAGAGGGAGGGTGAGAGAAAGAGAGACAAATATTTTAAGTATAACTAAAGATAGCCCGCCAACAACATAATATTCACTAGAAATGTTGTGTACGACGAAATATTTCATATGAAAAAGTGTGAAAATAATAATAATCTACCTATCTATAATTCTTCCGTTGATGTTTTAACGGGTATTACAATAGTAACATAATATTCAAGAACAACAACATGGAGACTGGAAAATTACAGTGGCTCGATAGATTAGCTAGTTATATCACTTGCCGGTAAATTGGGAGATCCGGGTTCGATTCCCGGTCAAGTTCGCATTTAAGATAATATTCGTTTACACTATTACTTCCTATATCGAGAATTCATGCATTTTAATCTTTGATATTAATCATAAAAAATACCTAGGTCAGGGGTGGGCAAACTACGGCCCGCGGGTCACATCTGGCCCGCGAGAGCACCTATGTGGCCCGCGATGCCTTTATAAAAGAGAACCGTGAAATGTGAAACAGTAAATTTCATATTTGGTGGTTAAAATTATGGCCGGAAAACCTTATATAGCGAAGCTATTGTATTAAAAATGTATTAATAATTGATTTTCATTGATAGGACCCTTCGCATTCTCTCATCTTCCTATGTGAGACCTAATGTGGCCCACCCAACCACTAACAACTAGGTAAACGTGACATAGAGAATGAGAATCAAATTGGCCCCTCAATCTTATGCAGCCGGTGGTGCATTTAACTCGAGATGCTCGGCAACTATGCGATAAGTCAAGTGCTTACCGAAATGGTGGCCGCCAGTTTCTTAGAAAGGTCACGATGGGTTTTTAGGAGGGTCGCGAAGATGGACCGATGTACATTTAATAGTTTAAATATTCCAATCACATTTTATATTTATAGGTAGATTAATGGAGTTAAGGGGTCGCTATAAGATTATGTTACCATTATAAGGGGTCGCGGTAAGGTCTTCTGCCATTATTGGGGGTCGCTAGAATATCGATTACCATAATTAGGGGGTCGCAGATGCTTCAAGTTTGGAAACCGCTGCGTTACGTCGTACCTGCCACTAAGCCCTACTGGGAAATATTAGATGCAGATTGTCAAAAGTTTTGAGATATTCGCTCATGATGATCTTATTTTAGTGTATTAGGTAACATTAGTCAAGGTGGCACTCAATAATTCGTCTTTTAAAATGTCATATTTTTTTACAATTTATTCAATCGGGGTTTTCGCATTAGCATTGCAGCTGGGACAAGTTTCCCAATTCCACCATCCGTAAGTACATTCCAGCGTTACACAGAGATGAAGAGATTTTCCGCGACTCGTAAACACACACATGCCCTTGCTATTATCCTTTATTCTACTGACAAACACAGTGGAACTTCCATGGGTCGAACTTCGAGAAAAACAAAAAATATTCCACTTAGAGAAAATTCGAGTTATAGAAGAAAAATAACATTAAAAGGGGTTTCGTCCAGTAGAATAATTTCACTTCGAGTTACGGAAAACTCGAGCTATATAAGTTCCAATGTGTGCCATTGCAGTATTTTTTTCTCTCCATGTATGTATGATTTTCTTCGGTAATCTGTGCGACAGTTCTCCGTGCGTCCTCACAGTCTCATCTCTTCGATCAATAGACATACCGTGTGACGTGTTACTGTCACTGCCGACAGACATCGCCATGAATGTTTTCCTCAAATACGGTAGGACCAACTGCAAATCCGAAAATCCTTATTGATCCGAATCCTTACTCTCCAACTGCAAATAACGCTTGCAAGTTTTCGACGAAAAAGTCAAATCTCTGAAGATCTCGATGTGTCTCATCTCATCCAAAAACGGGCCTTAATTAAACATTCGCAGGACATTAAAAATATACATGTCTGTGGCACCTGAGAATCAAGGAAAAAAATGACCGACTTAAAGGAGATTTTGTTCTTAAATACGAAAAGGAAGTAAGGAATGTATATCATAGTTTGAACAGGAAAGCGATAGGTTCGGTTTAAAAAATTTCAAACATCATTTATATTTATCCATAAACCTTACATACAGTAAAAAAAATACCAACCCTATTAACAATATAGATATTAGAAATATAGATAGCCGAACCTATTGATAATAGGTTTGGATTTTTTCATTATAACTACCCACAGCAGTCAGGGCCGCTTTATCTAATGGGCAAAGTGGGCAACTGCCCAGCCTCTCCTGATTTTAGGGCCCCACGGCGTGCGCGCTTAAACCTTGTATCGATCACTCGTAGGTGGCGCATTTTTATCTAAACAAATTACGCTTCAAATCGCGCTTTTTTTATAATAAAATTTGATCCAATTTTACTTGTTTATACTCGTCAAGTATTCTAGTTTCAATAAACAAAAAAATTAAGATTAAGATATGAAGTGAGCAACATAAACCAACGTAAATAAATACGAATTACTTAAAAGACATTAGATTTATTGGCGTGCTACACGCGTGTGTAGAAGCTTTGAACCGTCTCACAGTGGGCCAGGGTAGGATTTCAGCGGGACAAAAAGCAAATTTCTCAATATTATGAAACTGTTGATTACTTTTAAATTATTTTTATTGCATATCCATAAGGTATATATTTGCGCACAAAACGCGACTTAACGCTACTAATACGATGTGTCCACCTTGCAATTCCGCTCGACTTAATAGCGGGCGGCATAACCGCGCGTCAGTATTGTTCGTGTGCTCACTTTAAACATACATACGTGCAGTGCTTACAAGTTATAAATATTCACTTTACAATGAATATTGTAGAGACAGGTAAACACTTTATTTTTACCTATTTATGTAATACAAACTCATATCGGTAAATTTTTTATGCATATAATTAATGACACTAAAATAATGTAGGGTTTGTTTTATTCTTTATTGCATAAGACTTTTAAAGCGCATCTCACGTCGATGCACAGAGATGTCATTTTATGCATGTCCCTCTTTAAGTTGCCATGTGATTTAACTGCGTCCGAGTGCGTATGTAATAATAATATATTTTTTCAGAACGTCGGCGACCCATCACTTGGAAGAAACTGTACGAGTTGCTGCGTGCAAAATGTAATACAAGTTTATTAAGCGGTGACTGTGAACAAATTCTATTATGTTACGTCAAAGAACAGATGAATTTCGTTCAGACGATATTTCACAAATAAGGATGGCTTTTACAAGTGAAGAAGCTCTATCTGTCATAGTTAATAGATTAGGACACACGCGAAAGTCATGTTGTTTTCTTTCCAAAAATATATACAAAATATTGTTAATTTCACTTTTAGTTTGTAATAAAATATCTTCCTATTCTTTAAAATGAAATATTTATCTTTTAAAATTTTTGTCCCGTTAACATCCCACCATGGCCCACTGTACGACGTTCTGAAAAAATATATTATTATTACAGACTCACTCGGATCCAGTTAAATCACATGGCAACTTAAAGAGGGAGAACAACGGGACATGCATAAAATGACATCTCTGTGCAGCGACGTAAGATGCGTTTTAAAAGTCTTATACAAAAAAGAATGAAACTAACCCTACATTATTTTAGTGTCATTAATTATATGCATAAAAAATTTACCGATATGAGTTTGTATTACATAAATAGTAAAAATAAAGTGTTTACCTGACTCTACAATATTCATTGTAAAGTGAATATTTATATCTTCGAAACACTGCACGTACATCTGTTTAAAGTGGGCACACGAACAATACTGACGCGCGGTTATGCCGCCCGCTATTAAGTCCAGCGGAATTGCAAGGTGGCCACATCGTATTAGCAGCGTTAAGTCGCGTTTTGAGCGCAATTATATACCATATGGATATGCAATAACAAGAATTTAAAAGTAATCAACAGTTTCATAACATTAAGAAATTTGCTTTATATCCCGCTAAAAACCTACCCTGGCCCACTGTGCGTCTGTTTAATAACGTTTCATGAATTAAACATGGAAATAGTTCTTTTTACTTTCTCCATACGCCATACTTAGTAATGGGAAAGTATTGTATTCACGAGAAAAATCGACTTCGAGATTTCGACGGAAATACACCTTTTGAGGTCCCTAGAACACGTTTAGACTATTTTCGGAATGATATCTGTGTGTGCGTATGTGATTGTGGTCGCTCTAACTCAAAAAATACGTGCCATATCGTTACCAAACTTCATATATAACATTTTAACATGAGTACAAAGTAATGCTTAGTTTTTGGACAATAAAGGATAACAGGAAGTCGAGGTTTCTTCGAAACCCGATTCGGTTTTTGCGATATTTCTTCGTTAAAACATCATTATTCTATATACAATTCTATACAAAAATTATAAAGAATGCAATTTCCTAAAACTTTCATTTGAAACAATTTTTTTGTAGTTATTCTTTGGGAGTTATTTATAAATAAGCGGTTTTTCGGTTTTCTCCTTAAAAATATCGTTATTGGTAATCTCCGTGAGGACCAAAGTTGTAGAGAATAATATTTCTTCCAAGTTTTGTTTGAAACAAATTTTCGTAGATGCATCCATTTCGGAGATATTTTGCTTTTTACTTTCTCCATACGTAGTAATGGGAGTGTATTGTATTCACGAAAAAAATCGTCTTCGAGATTTCAACGGAAATACACATTTTGAGGTTCCTAGAACACGTTTAGATTATTTTCGGAATGTTGTATATGTGTTTGTGTGTGTCTGTGTGTGTGTGGATGTATGTGATTGTGGGCGCTCTAACTCAAAAAGTATTTGTAATATTATTTACTGTTGTGATCACGAAAAAAATCGACTTCGAGATTTCAACGGATATACACGTTCTGAGGTCCCGGGAACACGTTTAGACTATCTTCGGAATGATGCATGTGTTTGTGTGTGTGTCTGTATGTGTGTGGATGTATGTGGGCGCTCTAACTCAAGAAGTACTTGCCATATCGTTACCAAACTTCATATATAACACTTTAGCATGAGCACAAAGAATTTTCTATTTTTTAGACAATAACGGTTAACCGAAAGTAGAGGTTTATTCGAATCCCGATTCGGTTTTTGCGATATTTCTCCGATAATACATAATTATTGTATATACATTTCTGTACAACTGTTATAGAGAATGCAATTTCCTACAACTTTTATTTGAAATAATTTTTCGTAGCAGTTATTGTTTAGGAATTATTTATTAATAATCGGTTTTTTCGGTTTATCGGTATTCTCCGTGAGGACCAAAGTTGTAGGGAATAGTATTTCTTTCAACTTTTGTTTGAAACAAATTTTCGTAGAACCATCGATTTCGGAGATATTCAACTTTTTTCGTAATATCATGTTTACAGCGCCAAAACGACGTACCGGTGAATTCTGGAAACAATCAAAATATAATTTACGGCAAGAAGGACGACTGTATTCTTTTACGATACGAAATTATATTTTTGCCTCATTATGCTATTCATAATAATTTAAATACCTATACCCCAAATATGGAGAAAGTCATGTGTTGGTCACATCAGATTTTTTTAAGTAAAGAGATGGGGCCCAAGATGTTATTTTACCCAGGGCCCACCATTGCCTTAAAGCGGCCCTGACAGCAGTGTTCGGACAAAGTGATGCGGAAGAAGGTGCAGGAATTTCGAAATTTACGTATATCAGAAGAGTGGTGCTGCAAAGGAACGAAAAACGCATTTAAGGAAGTCTGACGCGAATTGCAGACACAAAACAATGAAAACAATCCTTTAAACACCATTGAAGGATCCAGAAAAACTTTATTTAGGTACGTACGTTTTTAAAAATTATGTTGATAATTATTAACTCCGATTATAATCGGAGTTGACTGAATTCAAGTACGTACGATCGAATTTTGAGGTCGTAAGTGGAATTTGTGGCGCAATAATTCCTGTTCGTAAGGCCGAAAGTTCCTAATCCGTGTGTTCGTAAATCGGAAGTTTACCGAACTGTACACTTATTTATATGGCAGTAGATATTTTCTATCATTAAAAACCTTAAATGTTTTCTCTTTTTTGGATTAAAAGCGACTGTTCGCTCTCATTCGAAATGGGTTTGAATTCTGTTTTTTAATAAATATAAACTTCAGCGTTTCAGCTATAGAACTGTCCCTTCTCCGAGCTCCTATCTTAATGTTAACTTATTTAAAAGTCGGGCTTTCATTATGGTAGATAGAAATGAAACAAAGCGGATGAAAAAATGATATCGATTACTACTCAGCAACTGTTCCTTGATGCACCAAATTTTGACCAAGTCTATCTCCCATGCAGTACAGACATATCATAGAAATTTGGCATCACCAAATAACAGGATTCCAAATATATTCCCCAAAGAGACGAGCACACAGACAAACCGAATACATGCGCGATCTTTTACAAAAAAACCTGATCTGGCCAACACATGACCTTCTCAATATTTGGGGTACAGATATTGAAATTATTATGAATAGTATTATAAGGCAAACTTATTATTTCGTATAGTGAAAGAATACATTCGTCCTTATTTCCGTAAATTATATTTTGAATATGTTTGCAGAATTCACCGCTACATCGTGGTGGCGCTGTATACTGGAAATTTACGAATAAGCAAAATACCTCCGAAATGGACGGTTCTACGAAAATTTGTTTCAAACAAAAGTTGAAGGAAATATTATTCTCTACAACTTTGGTCCTCAAGAAGATTAAGAATAACGACGTTTTTAAGGAGATATTTGATGGAAACCGATAAAACCGATTGTTTATAAATAATTCCTAAACAATAACTGCTATGAAAAGTTATTTGAAATAAAAGATGTAGGAAATTATATTTTCTACATTATTGTAATGGTCAATGTATACAATAATGAGGTATTATCGGAGAAATAACGCAAAAACTGGATCGGGTTTCGAATAAACCTCGACTTCCGGGTAACCGGTATTGTCCGAAAACTAATCAGTTCTTTGTGCTCATGCTAAAGCGTTATATATGAAAGGTATTAATATGACAATTACATTTTGAGTTAAGAGCGCCAACAATCACATACATCCATCCACACAGACACACATAAATATACATCATTCCGAAAATAGTCTAAACGTGTTCTAGGGACCTCAAAACGTGTATTTCAGTTGAAATCTCGCAGTCGATTTTTTTCCTGATCACAATACGTTCTCCATACTATGGAGAAAGTAAAAAAGCCTTGAATAGGAACAATGCGAGGTTAAATTGGAATTAAAAGACAAATCGACGTGAAATTCATGCATAAAGTGCAGAAAATACAATAGAATAACGTTCGCTTTCGGAACGTTGATGTATATAATATGAGAGAAGTAAGAGAAAGAACATACATACATACATACATACAGTCATGCCCGTCCCCAGAGGGGTGAGGGGCACAGGGTGAAGCAGTCTATGCGAGGCCCTCCTTAAATTAGTACAAGTAAAAGCTAATTCAAAGCCGGTAACCAAGTACGTTTAATATTAATGGCGCCCATCTGTATATTTGTTAAAGAGTGTATTCTTTTCTCTGTTCTGGGATTACAATGATGTTAATATACTTTAAAGTACAACTCTCCCGTCAGGATCGAGCTGCCTAAACGAAAACGCAATAAAACATTGCCACTCGTAAGAAAAAGTAATAAAATTATGTTACATCCTGATTTATGAAGTCCTACGGAGAGACTCATCTTGAGAATTCATTTGAAATACCGTTTGGAGATCGGAGTATGAGTGCTTACTCGGCCAAATCTGAGGTCTGAGTATTTGCGAGTGCTCGAGAATGCATTCATGAATTGGGCCTTAGATTAACAGGGTCTTCTTTTATATTTCTGTTCCATTTTTTTAAATTTTATCTTACAGTTCTAATTCTTGGGCACTTAAGGTGACGCTGTGCACAAAATACTTCATACGCCATATGTCGACGCGCGGGGCCGGGGGCGGCGCTCGCCTCGCCGTAGGGACTGCTCTTGCATATAGTGAAGACGATCCAGCGATAAATATTGTAAAAGGGGAGACAAAGCTATAGGACAATAATTCTATCTGTCCGCTTTCATCTGCACGGTACTCGAGTGATGCTATTCCTTTTCATACTCATGAGGAAGTACTACGTCTGATTCTAAAAATGTTCCCTTCTCTCTCTCTCTTTCTCTCTGTCTGTCTGTCTCTCTCTCTCTTTACCTCTCTCTCCCACACTCTTGCCTGACGGTGGCGTTGTGGAGGAAGGCTTATTGTGAAGGGTGGCTGTTGAGAGAGAGAGAGAGAGAGAGAGAGGAGGGGGAGAAAGTGAAGGAGGCGCCCTTGATGAAGGTGTTAGCTGGGGGTGAATTGGGTTCGGAAGCAGATGGATGATGTTCGGAATGGAGACGAGGGAGGATGCGGGATTTTGGGAGTGTGGCGGAGGGTGAATAAGGGGGAGAGAAAGTGGATAGGTAGAGTGGCTGCAGAGAGAGAGAGAGAGAAAGGGCGGGAGAAATGGGTTGAGAGCGGAGTGGTAAGGGGGAGATAAAATACTCTCGGAGAGAGAGAGAGAGAGAGAGGTGTGAATAATGCCGTAGGGAACACAGGAGTGCGGCGGAAGTGAAAGGGAATTTTGGCATCGGCTCGTAACGGCATGTAACAATTTCCTTGGAAAACAAATTGTCGACGGCGCGCACCTTTTATTGTCTCTCGGTCCGTGGGGTGGACGCTGCCTCTTGCTAATTTTCTAAAACGGCTAAGGTTTAAGCGATTCCTAATTGATACGGAAAAGTTGCTTCTACCTTATAAACAGATCCGCTGTTTTACGAATAGATAAATAATAATAGAGAATATTGTAAGTTGTAACAGACGACTATGGAGTTCGAGGAATTAAAGGAATGTTTCATGGGGTGAAGATGGGGGAGCACTTGAGTCTCTTAACCGATATTGTAGCCGCGAAGGCCCATTTTGAATCTAGAAGACACTAACGCCATAAAAATAAAGAACAATTGAATTAAATAAGTTCTAAATTATTCATTACCGTTTTTCTTTATGTGTAAACATATTGTATAACCTTGGGTGATTTTATAATTTTAACCAATGCATGCAGAAGACTTTTGTCTTCAGTATTGTAGAAGTCGCCATCTGGCTTTATCTTACGTGCGAAATTGAAGGCTTAAATAAATAAATAAAATTACTACTGAAACTACTGCATCTAAAAATTATTTTTATTCATCGATCGAAAAAGGAATTTGTCAAATATTCGGAAATAAAAGACTGCACCAATGAAATCAAAGGCAAAACGCGGTTTCTGGGCAGTAATTCATGAAAACAAAGTTTACATGAACTTAGGTTTTCTCACATCCGACCATAATCATTCACGATATGTATATACCTGCTACTGTTATTTTAGCGCGTTCAGTTACGTGGCAAAGCAGCCCTTTATTTCTTTCTGCACCACGTGCGACAGCGAAAGTCTGATAACCTAAAGCGTGTATATGTTTGAGAAAATGCGTTGTATGTCGCTCTGCGAGGGATAAAGCGCTGAGCAAAATGAGAGGTAAGTTAGAATAGACGGAGAATGTGAGTGTCCAAGGGATTTCCGCTGGAGTTACGTTGATGTTTGGGGGCGGGTGGGTGGGTTGGGAGAAGAGAACGATGGGGGAGAGGAACAGAAAGCCTAAGCGGAAGAGGAAATGAACGAATCGGAGAAAGTGATAGTGATACAAGTGGGTCGCGCATACGTCTCGTCCGTTTACCCATATTCCTCGGCTAATTCCGATTTCAAACTCTAGGTTCTAATGCGGATGCGCCGTCAGACCCTCAAGAGAACACACCCTGAGACCATCATTTCGAAAAAAAAATTCCAATTCCGCCAGGACCGGCTTCAGACGGTGATCAGTAGAGGCAGCCGTCTCAGGGCGCACGTTCAAGGGGAGGGCGGCGCCAAGTCCATAATGGGAAATTCAACTCGTGTAGGATTCCGCCTAAGCAGAGCCGTCCCAAGAGGGGCGGCCGAAGGAGAGGGCGGCATGAGACCGCTATTAACCTTTTATCTGACGAATGGCACGCCGGTGCGCCAGCAAATATGTGGGGCTATCTGCCGAACGGGCCACCGGTGGCAAACTTTGCTTCCGACGCCGCTCACCGACGTCGTTTTTGTCATGGAATCGAGTTGGATAGATGAGACGAAAGACCGGACACCCGCCTCTTATTCTCCTCCTCTCCTAAAGCCGAAGGTCTTAAGCTTCTACTCCTGTCGTTATTTTTCGATCACGTTAACTACTATCGTTGGGCCTAAAATGACCCAATTTTTCAAAATTGAAAAAATAGACAATTTTAATTTTTGGGTTTGAATTTATGGTCATTCATCGGAACAAACACTCGATAATGTGAGAGCGTCATTTATATGAAAACGAATACAAATGTATGCTCCAAAAAAGAAAAACTGAAAAAACTCAAAATTGACTAACAATAAGAGTTAAGAATATTTTGTTTCGAGCCCTGAAAATTCGTTTTTTTATGAAAATGAAATTTTTCAAATTTATTTGTTTAATTGTTGTTTTGTACGATATTTTATTGAAAATAAATGGAACTAGCAAAATGTTGATAAGCGCATCAGTGGATATAAATGCTTCCGTAAATTCTCTAGAGCAGATTCAGGCATATTTTGAAGAACGTAGTTCAGAACTTGGATTTAACGATATTTTCGCATTTGCTCGAGAACGAGCAAGCGAATTAAAGATAGAACCGACTTTTACAGAAGAGACCGAAATTCGCCCACGAAGAAAGAAAACTCACTTTGAACGTGAGCATGTCGATTAAAGTTTGCAGTATCCTAAGGATAACTTTAGGGTAAATTAATTAAATTCTGTATTGGACCAAACGATCGCTTCTATAAAGGAGAGGTTTGAATTACTTAAAAACCACAGTGACTCTTTAGTTTCGTATAAAATATTTAATCGTTGTAAGAATTTACAAACTCTATTAAGTGTGTTGGTGAAGAAAGTGATATAGATGCTCAAGATATGACTGAAGGGTTTTGATACAACAAGTAACTAATAGAAATGTTACCAATAGACGTACTAAATTATATACACGAAAATCACTTTGGTGCTGTTTATCCCAATACATTTATAGTTTTACGGATTTTGTTAACCTTGCCTCTAACAGTAGCATCTGCAGAAAGAACAGTTTCCAAGTCAAAAATCATAAAAAATGACACGTACATCAATGACAGATGATCGTTTAACTGGTCTATTAATAATGTCCATAGAGTGTGATATTATGGAATCCTTCAAATATGAAGACATAATTGATGAATTTGTAAAAATAAATTGCCGAAGAATCCATTTTCAATAAGTACCTACCTATATATGTCCAATGAAAGACTAGTTTTTATAGTTCAGTATTTTAAATTTAAATTCCTGATAATCGTAAAATTTCTATTGTTAGTAGATTGCAGTTATTTATTTTTACTTATATTCTTGACAGCATTTTGATTTTGCATTCTTAATATATATTACTTAGATTTAAAATTTTAGATAAAATACTTGCAATTATCACGTAAATAAAAATAACCTGCAATATATTTTCTGTACAAATTTAAAAAATCCTTATATAAACTGTACACATCAAATCCCTAGATAATGAGGAATTTGTGACCCACAAAACTTGGGGGGGGGGGGGGGGGCGGAAGTATTTTTCCCGCCTCAGGGCAGACAAATGTCTGAAGCCGGTCCTGGGCACTACGACTAAATATCCCAATGAGAAAACATCCTGTTTCTTATAATCTACTTAAATCACTGCTTTTACTCAAATGGCTCGGTCGAGTGGAGATTTTCAAAAGTTAATGCAATGCACAAATGAATTTTAGGGCCGGTTCAAGGTGCATACCTTAGGTCAGTGGTTCTCAAGCTGTCTGCCGCGGCACACTGGGGTGCCGCAGCTGATTTTTAGGTGTGCCGCGAAAAACTTTGTTAACTAAATAAATCAACGATTTTAAAGTGTTGATAGGTCATCAGGACAATAATTTTTCCTCTAATAAATTGTTTACGGTGTAGAACCAACAAATGGATGCATCCAAATGTTGTAATATTGGCATGTAAAAAATATAAAAATCTTATTTCAAGGCTGGGGTGACGCGAAATTCTGCTTACCTTTGAAAGGGTGTCTCGTCTACAGAATGTTTAGAAACACTGCCTTAGGTAACCATTTATTAAAAATATATTAGAATAAACCAACGCATGGCTCATTGTCGACATTTAAAGGATCTTACAAGGTGTTAATTATACTTTGACGTTGATTCTAGTTACGTTATTTGCCAGACCGGTAGCCTTTGAACGTTTTTAAATGGCAGAACAGATACTAAACAGGAAAACTTTCTATGGTTATAATTTTAAATGAAATTCTGTTGGGTTACTCAGAGGAAACAGCAGAGAAATTTCAAATGTCAATCACAAAAATTCCTATCGGCAGGGGATTAGACATTTTGTTGTTGCTCCCATATGAAGCTATAGTTAATAATAAATAGGCTTAACTTCAACTTGAGGAACCCAAATTCTGATGCGCTATATATGTATCTGATGTTTAACAGAAATGGTCGACCGCAGAATTTGTACTACCTCAATTTCCTAATTCGAACGCGTAGCAGATGTATCATGGCAGAATACCCAAAATAGCGAAAGCCAGCATTTTCTTTTTACTCATACCGCAGTCCTAAAACCCATATTCTCCCCAATTCTCTAATCCCTTGCCCAGAATTGACGTGACTCTCCGCAGAGCGGCGCTGACGACGTAGGGCTCTTACGAGAGTGAAAGGCAAGTGGAAGCCGCGTATACATTAGTCACGCCTGGAAGCCAAGGATGAATTTTGTAAGGGTTGGCGCGTTCCCCCCCTCTGAACTCTCCCTTGGTTCGAACATTGGTTTACCTCTTGCGTAACAGTGTCTGAGGTGCCGTCCTCTCCCTCCAAACCCTCCCTCCCTCCCCCCATAGAGCCGTCTGTCAGAAAGTGATGTGGTGGTTTGTGATGCTTGGTGCTGGGACTGTGTTTTCCCAACCCCTTCCATCCGACTCACCTATTCTCTGGGGATACTCACGTCAGATTGGGTAGTGTGCGTGGGAGTGAGAGCGGTGGTTGAAATCAAGTTACGTCTCTTTATGCCCGCTCCAAACAAATAGAATGCCAAACGAACCGAAGCCTTTTGACTGAATTTGCTTGCTGATGTAATTAAAGTATTTTTTTCTTTCAGCAATTTCAAAAATTTGAAAAGGACGAAAATGTCGACTTCATGTGACATAAAAAAATCTGATGTGGCCAACACATGACTTTCTCCATATTTGGGGTATAGATATTTAAATTATTATGAATAGCATTATGAGGCAAAATTATTATTTCGTATCCTAAATGAATACAGTCGTGTTTATTGCCATAAATTATATTTTGAATATGTTTACAGAATTCACCGCTACATGGTGGCGGCGCTGTATAATGGAAATTAAGAAAAAGCAAAATATCTCCAAAATGGATGGTTCTATGAAAATTTGTTTCAAACAAAACCTGGAAGAAATATTATTCTCTACAACTTTGTTCCTCACAAAGATTACCAATAAGGGAGCGTTTAGAAATCGCACGATGCGAAAAGGGGGGAGGGGGGGTCCTCAGCAGAATCACGGAACATCACATGGGGGAGGGGGTTTAACTATGATGAGGACATATTTTAAAGCAGGTATGTCAAACTCGGAGTAGCATAAGGGCCGCATCGAAGTGATAAATTACAACTGTTTACTGAGGGCCAGAATTGATAAAAATTAGGCTTTGCCTAGAAGACTGGTTACTTGTTTTGTTATTAAAAACAATGACTTAGAAACAGCGTTCCATTGTATCTCAATAACTAAGAAAAAATAAAGTATTTATATAAAATCTCTAAGTTTAGTTAAGAGAAAAACTAACCGTTGGGTCACAGTAAGACAGAACAAGTTAGGAAAGTGTACAACGTATCACAAATGGGCGCGTTTCGTGCAATGGAGTATTAGAAAGCAATTATATACCTGTACATAAGGGAAATAGCGTTTTAAAATTCTTTTCTTCATCATAAATAATCCATTTTCTTCCTTTTTAATAATATTACATGCACACGTAAGGAAATTAAACGTTTGTTTGGGAGATTGTTTATGTTAGCAACAACGAAAACGTAACCATGCAAAAAAATTTCTAATTGTAAGTTCAACTCGATTTAAGACAGTCCGGTTTGATTTTCTCGATAACGGCTACTCCTACGATAAAAATGTATAGGAAAGAAAATATTCTTCTTTACAAGTTCTACAACGCTTAACTGAAAAATATTTTGATATGAGCAATACTTTACGAGATATTACGAAAATTTAATTTTTTGTCCCCAGTCCCTGATTGGCGTACGTGATTCATTTTTGCGATTTTCTTATTATATTTGATTGAAAGTCCTTAATATCAAATTTCATGAAAATCCGTTCGGTAGAAGCCGAGAACGAACATGCGGACGGACGGACAGACGGACGGACGGACCGACCGACGATAATAGGCGCTCACGCTGTAAGCGAAACGCGCCTAAAAAGGACTGCGAGTTTGGCATGCCTGATTTAAGAGGTAGCATCACACCATATATAAAATATGTGGAAGTCTAGAGCAGAAATAGTTGCAACGTAGTACACTTATCACGGCATAGGGAGGAAGCTTATTTTCCCAACAAAGTCGTCACAGACCACATATATTCCACCCTCCTCTCATATTTAAAAAAAAAACTTATCCTTCGAGACTTCTTTTGTTTCTTTCCGCCTCAAAAGAAAAATAATCGAAATTCCGAAATTTTCATTCATCGTCGTTTGCTTTCACATCGTTCTCCACGCTGCCGTCAGCACGCGATGGACTACTCTTTTTAACTTCCCCCCCCTGAAAAAACGCTGCTTTCAAATTCCCGTTTCGTTTCCCTGAAAATTAGAAGGCGGTTTCATTCAAACGTCACGCTGAATTCTTGGTCGCTTCGAAAAATGTCCGCTGCACGCCAAGCAACCTTTGAGATCGCTCCTTTTCAGTGATATCGAAATCTGGCGAATCGCAGCATTAGGAAAAATCGTTTTGTCGCCGTTTTACATTCAGATGCTCATTTTTTTTTCAAACAAACGGCTGGTGTTTATAGGGATTCAAACATTCCCCGAAAATTATAAAACAAAACGGATATGTTATCGTAATTCCGAGTCCTACCAGCTCCGTCGAATTTCAGTAGAGCAACATGGGAATAGACGCAAATGTTTAAGAAGTAAAAGCTCCAGGAAAATGCCTTAACTATCAAAAAAAAGTATATACAATATATGCATGCGACTGCTCTAGTACAGGAATCGTATCTTGTCGTAGTAGTAAATGTTTCGGAGGGTCGAATTGCAAGTCACGATAGGTTCGGCTAGCCGGATAAGCGTTTACTTAGAAAATTATCAAGAGATTCTGTGGTCCTATGACGATAAAAATATAGTCTAAATAACTTACTAACATCAGAACTTCATCATAAAAAGCTTTGAGGGCAAGATTTTACCGAAAAAATAAAAGATTGCGTATGTTACATTTTACCGCTCAATCTTTCAAGGTTCATTCACGGGCAGCACGAGTGCCCTGGTCCTCCTCCTCCTCTAGCAAAGAAGAGAAAAGAACAATGGAAAATGACAGATGTTCTGCAAAATGAATGAGATGGAAACAAGGGAAAACCTTGAGACTTGAACGAATATAGGCGAAGAGCGAGCTAGTAGAACAGGCAGAGAACAGTATGAATAAATGGAAGTATTTTAAAACGAGATCTCGACTAGAATTATGAAAGCTGCATCCAGATATTGTACTGTTGTTAATGAGTAAAATATATGAATAATTTATCAAGAGAATACTCGAAAAGCTTCCATATGTGGGCGGGTGGTCAACCTATATCGTGCGGGTCTCCCGAGAACGTTTTGTTTTCTTAAGAGGAACTTGCGATAAATTTTATGAAAAATAAAGTTTTACAATACCTAAATACGATAGGAGATGAAAAGACTGATTTTTTCTTATCCAAACACAAACATGACTTTCTCCATACAGTAATGAATATGATTGCTTTCAACATCAAGAGTCCTCAAGAATATATCTCGGCAATTACACTCGTGAATAATTTTAAAACATTTTTCATAATCTTTTTTTAACAATAAGTAAAGAAAACTGTACCCATTGGAGCAGTTTTTTATGATCGCGTACCTCCAAGTACATTTATATCTATAATAAAATAAATGACACTTGTATTAAGATGGATAACTGATGTTTAAGACATTAAAATTTAGCTTCAGCGTATTTTTTCTATTTCATTTGTTAGTCCCTACATTGTAACTTCTGATTCCGAAGTCACGCACGAAAGACGAAATAAGAAAAGTTATAACATTTTACGCTTTCGCGTACCCATTCAAAACTGTCGACGTAACCCTTGGGCAGGGGTCAGCAGTCTTTCAAAGTAAAAGAGCCATTTTATTGTTTTTTGTCTCATTCCAAAAAAACCTAGATAGTCGCCCAGTGAAATCTGTATGACTTTTTTTTTCAAGTTTAGAGTGATGGGATTCACGGAAGAAAAACAAATTCCTGAATCGAGAGGGAGAGATTTCGAAAGAGGAGGGCGGATTGCAATAAGCATGTTTTCATGACTGGTAGGTTAAGAGAGTTTAGCTAACTTCTAAACAGACAGAAATATATACTCAAGGAGCCTCATGAGGCTACGGAGCCGCAGTTTACCGAACTCTGCTTTGGGGGTACGACTGCCACCTGTTAAAAACCACTGGCTTAAGAGTCTATAGTAGTGGTTCTTAACCCCTGGGTCGCGACCCAAAATTGGGTCGCCAAGACATTTTGAGTGGACCGTCAAAGATCTTCCATTGCTTTCTATATCCATATATATCATTCCTCCTAACAACCCGTTCAATGCTAATGATTTGAGATGTTATTTTCATTTATTTATTAAAATCCTATTTATTTTGTTACTTATTACAAGTGAGCTATTGGAGGAAATGGGTCGCCGCGACCGGAATTTGGGTAGCAGCCAAAAAAGGTTAAGAACCACTGGTCTATGGCGTAGACCAGGTTTGATACATAAGTGTCACGCTTGCAATTCTACATGACACGCGTAAACTTGTATTTTGTGTATAAAACGAAATTCCTAGGAGAAATTATTAATTTCACATTACATTCTTGCATTCATTTTCCAAACCTGGCGCAGACCGCTTTACTGTAGACCAAAGCTCAGCAACCTTTCCCAAGTGGCGTGCCAAATTCACGTCATTGTAGCATCTAGCGCGACACTAATACATTTTAATTTAGTAATAATTAATAATTTTTATAACTTGGTCAACCTCCCCGCTTTGTTTAAACAAGCTTTACGTTGAAATCGTTCTGTATCTGTACCTATCGGACAGAATTACCGTATTTTATACTCGTTATTCGCAAAGACGGCGAGAGAGAACACGAGAGGGCAGGCACATGAACTATTTGAGAAAAGTGTTACAGAATTAGAACGAACGCGCAGGTTTCAGATGAGAGAAAGTTACCATTACTACAAAATATAACTCGAGTTCACTAAATTTTCGAAAATAATGTAATTATAATATTCACTTGCAATAAATATATAAAATGCGAATTAATGATCTTCTTTACTATTTTTTTTATTAAAAATCATCTCGCGTGCCATAGGTTGCCGATTCCCCATTTCACTCCCCGGAGGTGGCCCACTGAGAAAACGAAGGCGTAAAAGTAGCGTTTTGGGGAAGGAGTGGAATGAGAGTAGACTACAGGAGGGGGAAAGGGGAAGAGGGTTGGATAAAAGGGGCACGTGAAGAAAAGGAAGGGTGGGCCGGTAGAAGTTGAGAGAGGGAAACAGGAGTCGAATCGCTCTGAAAACTTCGGTTGCCAAGAAATTTCACGAGGTTACCAACAAAATTCGGGCGGAGTTTGAAAAATGCACGTTGTAAATAATTAACAAATTCGTATGAAATGTGGAAACAGGTGAAAATGATAGGAGGTAAGTAGTTTAGTAAGGGATTTCGATAGGTGTCCATTCACATGAAATTAAGTGTTATTTCGCCTAATTTGATGGTCTTTTTATGTAAATTATTTTAATTCCTAAATTCATCAACTTTCGCCATTTCTATCTCAAAACATCACAATCGGACGTGAGTCATAACAACTCTATTGTTAACAATAAAAATTAATTTGAGTAAATATTTTTTTAAGTTAAGTTTAACTTTTTAATATCTCCTTACTCTATCTCTTAAACTTAATCTCTATCATCCATTTCAAAAATTTTAATTCCTAAAATACCGATATTCATCCCCCATTAACCCCCTTTAGTTTTCCTATTTCTTTGGATCAATTAATCTCATTTAAACCATTGAAACTTCTCATAATATATGCTTTATCAGTTCTGTGTCACTCAACCGCACCTATATTTCCACATAACCTATCCCTTCATGGTATAATGCCATCTGCTTCGTGCCGCCATATTCTCATTTGTATTTTCGCTTTTTCCTGCCTCTTTCTTATTCTATTATAACCCTTCTCCGTATAACATCCGAATTTATATCCCCCATGGCACCGATTCATTCATTCCCCGATTGGCTCAAAAACCAGACTTTGGTCGCTGTTGTCTCCTTCGAAGTGGTCCCTTTGCGAGTTTAGACACCGTGTCCAGTGTTTCTGCCAATGCTGGAAACACCGCTGGAAGTCTTCCTTCGAGATGACGTTCAGTAATGATTCGGTCTGAATCTTGGAAACGTCTTCAAATCTCCGTCCTTTGAGCTGCGATTTCATCTCAAGGAACAAGAAAAATCGAAGGAAGCCAGGTTTGCAGAGTACTCTGGGTGGCATTGTCGTGATGAATCAACCAGTCCTTAGTGTGCCACTTTTCTGGTCGTTTTCGGCGAAAAACTTCCCTTAAATGCCCGAGGAACTCTATGTAAAACTGTTGATTGACTGTTTGGCCTGCAGGAACGAATTCCTTATGCACAACTCCTTCGAAATCATAGAAAACAAACGACATGGTCTTGATGTATGAGCGCGGACCTGCTTGGCCCTCTTTTGATAAAGTGATAACCGACTTTTTCACTGAGTGGATTACAGTTTACCCAACTTTCATCTCCTGCTATTATCTTTGACAAGAAGTTTGTGTCGTTTATGACGTGTTCTAGAAGACTTTTCCGAAAATCAGACCGAATTAACCCCATCTCGAATGAAGACTTCCAGCGGTGTTTCCAGCATTGGCAGACACGCTGGACTCAGTCAGTGTCTTAACTCGCAAAGGGTCTACTTTGAAAGAGATAGCAAGGACCAAAAATTAACCTACTATTACTATTGTTGTTATCGTTATTTTTTCGATCACGTAATTACTATTGCGGAGTCAAATATGACTCCATTTTTCAAAATTAAAAAAAAATAACATTTTAATTTTTGTGTTTCGATTTCTGGTCATTCATTATAACACACACTCTTCAATGTGAGAAGGTCTTATTTAAATAAAAAAGAATACAAATGTATAGTGACTTATAGAAAAACAATACAAATGTATACTGCAAAAAAGAAAAACTGAAAAACCTCAAAATTGCCTAAGGGTTTAGAATATTTTATTTTTTTAAAGGTCTGAAAATTCTTGTCATCTCCTTCATCCTTCCAGGTTCCAACTGCAATCGAATTAGGAATCAACTGAATAATTTAAAAAAATACTTGTTGTAAACTGTAAAAAATAACGATCTTTTCCAACCATATTCTCACACCCGCATTTCTGTATATTTCACTTATCGTGATCAAAATTAGGTTGTGGCACTTGCTCTTCTTCTTCGTTATCACTTTCACTGTTCAAGTACTCACTCACTTAAACCAACATAGTGCCGCCCATCAACGACAAAACCCTCTCTTGACATTTTTTATTAGCCCAATAACGAGAAGAAAAAAGTACGACACAACTACTATAGTGGGGTCAGAAATGGGCAAAAACGGTAATAACTCCCATTCACTCAACCGTATACCTTAAATTTTCAACGTCAACCGAAATGGAACATTGAAGAAGGAGATTGGATGCACTAACAAAGCCACTGCGCGCGCCATAATCGAGTAAACAAAGAAAATTTTTTCTCTCGGGTAACTTTTGACTCCACGATATTAGTAGAAGGTTAAGATAAGCCTAGGCCAGTCCGGAAATTTTTGGAACGCACCTCGTGTACCTTTCGTTCTCTTATTACGCACGACACTTACTCCCTCTTCTCATTTCTCTATTCTCCTCTCTCCACTTTCCCTCCTCCAAAACTTCTCCATCCATCCATTTTTTTAAATTTTTTAAAATGATTTCGACAGATGTTTTGTTTGTTTCAAATTTCTTTTTAGGGTTTTTACATTAACAACTATATGGTGAGCATGTTTAGCGAAGGTGGTGGTGTACTGGGATAAGCGGTGGCTTCGTAACTTCACGGTCTCGTGTTCGATTCCGATTATAGCATTTTTTTTCAATTTCAATTATTTTTTAAGCTGGTTAGACGATCCTCATTACGTAAAATTAAAATTTTTTTTCTTTTGAAGTACTTTTTAAAATATTTTTTCTTGTTATTACTCTATCTTGTCTCGTCCCTAACCCATTCCTTTCTCTTCCAAACTACACCGCCACTCCTCCCTCCAATGAGTTCATTACTCCTCCAATGCAATATCGCACTATATCGCCTTCCCCCTCTCTTCAGTACTATTCCCACTCCCGCGCCCACTTCTATACCTCATTATGCGGTGACACATTAAAAGAAGCCGATGACATTAAGAGGCCACGGACGTGATACGTTTATCCAACTCGGAAAACATTTGACCTCAGCAGTAATAAATCTGTCAACACTATATTAATTACTGAGAACGCTGTTAGGAAATCAAACATCTCACAAAGGGCGCGACGACGGATAACCTTATAATCGTGATTAAAGAATTTCGCTTAAATAGCCCTTCCTCGTGTAAACGAAGTCATACGAAGTCTCCGCTTGAGAAGAGGAGCAAACCGTTCACAGCGAGGTTTTCACTGTCGAATATTATGAAGTCGCTCGTCGTTTTAATAATAGCGTGCTCGGCTTTTCCGATTAACGGTGCAGGAACTGACGCCAGATGCAGCATGCGGCACCGATCCAGGCACCGGCCGAGGAATTCAACTCTCTGTGAACAGCCGACGGAACCAAACTGATTAAAAAATCTGATGTAGCTAACACATGACTTTCTCCTTATTAGGGGTATAGATATTTAAATTATTATGCATAGCATTATAAGGCAAAATTATTATTTCGTGTCGTAAATGAATACAGTCGTCCTTATTGCCGTAAATTACGTATATTTGTAATATGATTACAGAATTCATCGCTACATGGTTGTGGCGCTGTATACTGGAAATTAAGAAAAAGAAAAATATCTACGAAATGGATGGTTCTACGAAAACTTATTTCAAACAAAAGATGGAAGGAATGTTATTTTCTATAACTTAGTTCCTTATAAAGATTGTAAATAACAGTGTTTTAACGAACATATTCGATGAAAGCCGAAAACAGCGATTACTTATAAATAATTCCTAAACAATAACTACTATGGAAAATTGTTTCAAATTAAAGCTGTAGGTAATTACATTCTCTATAATACTTGTATCAATTTGTATACACAATAAAGTATGTTTTAACGGAGAAATATCGCAAAAACCGAATCGGATTTCGAATAAACCTCGACTTCCGATCAACCGGTATTGTCCAAAAACTAATCAGTTCTTTGTGCTCATTCTAAAGTGTTATATATGAAGTTTGGTAACGATATGGCAAGTGCCTTTCGAGTTAGAGCGCCCACAATCACATACACACAAAGACATCATTCTGAAAATAGTCTAAACGTGTTCTAGGGACCTCAAAACGTGTATTTCCGTTGAAATCTCGAAGTCGATTTTTTTCATGATAACAATACTTTCCCATACTACGTATGGAGAAAGTAAAAACATTGGGTAAGAAATAGTGAACATAACATGCACAAGTGTTAGTTATTAGTGTGTTAAAAGCAACTAACTGACAAGAACAAAATCAGAGTTATGCGTTTAAGTTTCCTTTAATATTATTTCCTAATGTGTCTAACATGAAAACAATTCGCGCCTAGAAGACACGAAATACGAAAGTGACTGACGTGTACAGATGTTCTGTTGCGTCGGCCTTACACTAATGCTACTCTAAGTCAGTGGTTCTCAACCGGTGTGCCGCGAGGAAGGGACTAGTAGAGATTGTGTTCGAGAATTCTCGAGAAATTCCTATTTTTCCAATTCTCATTTCTCGAGATTTTTTTTCTAATATTCGAGAATCTCCAGTCTCGAAAATGATTTCTCGAGATTTCGAGATTCTCTGCAAGACATAGCAATGAACCGTCCATTAGTAATGCACTGATAATTGCATTTTAATCTTGAACTTTCTAAGTCATATTACCTTTGTTTGTTATTGAGTTTCAATTAAACATCATCTAAACACAGAATATATTATTCATTTCGAAATTATTTCTGTTGTAATACTAAAGAAAATTATTATCGAAAATAGTAAGTAGCTCACTTTCGTAAGAGAAATATTAATTACAATTAATTTTTTTAAATTCAGAATTATTGTCTTCCATTGCCACTTTTTAAGAAAAAAATATTTTGTGAAAATGTTTAGGAGCAATTGCTTTCGCACTCGAGATTTCTCGAGAATTCTCGAGACTGAAAATAAATTCTCGAATTTTTGAGAAAAAAAATACTGGGAAAAATGAGAAATCTCGAGAATGAAAAAAAGTCGAGAAATCACAATCTCTAGGGATTGGTGTACCGCACTCTCCGAAGATGTTTAATTTTTAAATTATGTATGTATTTAATGTACAATAAAATTATACAATTACTGCTTTACCAATCGTAACAATCTAATATAACTGGGATTTTTACTTGTTACGCTACTTTTTTATCTTTAAAAATGAGTGTTTACGTAGTGAAATTAATTAGGGGTGGTTTGGTATGCCGCGATGCTTTTAAGCATGCATGAAGGTGTGCCGTGGAGCAGAAAAGGTTGAGAAACACTGCTCTAAGTTAGTTAAAGCGTTAGTTAAAGGTTAGTGGTATGGAAATTTTCTTCTACTTTTCGCTGGGGCCGGAGCATCGTCCGTCGTCCAACGGTGGAAGTGCCATCTGCGTTGATTAATTACTGACCTTAGGGAATATTCATTCCATCGGCGAATCCTTTGGAACCTCGGCTGTCCTTGCGTCGACGGACAGACCATCTCCGATGTGACTTGCAGGCTCTCCGAAGTCTTGATGTGGCACAAAAAGAAAACACTGCACACGAACTGTTCGTTCTTTGGTTCAGAGTTTCACTTTTGAATATACACTAAATAAAAAATTACTGATTTTCGCAACACAACACCCCCGAATTAAAAGTCGCACGATAGATTTTTCCAAGGTTTCTGCCCCACCCAGCAATCCTGGCTGCTTTCCATCTGGAAATACAAGAAGCCAAATGTTATATATTACAACATTTTGGGTTAACAGTTACTTACAGAGATCATAATGTTGCATTTTAAAATACGTAAAAATTTAATATGCGATTTCGGCAGGTACATATAATCAATAGAATTAATTTTAATTTTTTTGCAGCGTGAAAAAAATGCTCTTATAGTTTTACTTTGCCCTCTGCCTGTCTGTAATGTTTCGCAGCCGCACCGATGGAACTTGCCTCAAGCCCTACCTGCCCTCGATAAGTGAAGATTTTTCATCATTAATTTTTTTCGAAATTACGTTATGGTTTTTTAATTTGATTTTCCAAATCAACACCTAATGTATTTTAGTATCAAAAAAGCAACGCGTAAAAGAAAATTGGTGCTTGTCATAACAGACGACTACATTTGAATCGGAATTTCCTACACTTTGCATTGTGAGGTCCCCCGTGACATTTTTAAGAAACTGCGTATCTTGCGCTGCAGCAGAGTTCAAAAGTGTGAATTAAAGGACAGTAGGTCTTAGTATGAATGAATACCGATCTCCATATGTCCCTATGGTATTTTAAATAACAAACATACAGAAAATCCATCCCCGAAGGAGAGTTTCCCATTCATGTGAAAGAATCATCGTTTCCTGTTTGCGTTCTAAGCATTTTTCCTCCTGATTTGTTACAACCTGGCAACTTTTTCCTTCGTGATATTTACGTAAATTTGTTTGTATATTATAATAGCACAACATTAAGTTTGTTATTGAATAGTCACGATTTCGTAATGGCACGATTCAATGAATAAAATTTACAAATGTGAAGAGGAGAAAAATTACCAACTTGACCCGGAATCGAACCCGGGTTTCCTACGTGCCGGGTAGATGCTTTAACCAACTAAGCTATCAACACAATCTTGAAATTATGGAAATTTAAATTATATACTTGATTTGTGATCAGTCTTATGCAGTCACGCACAAAAGTTTCCATCATTTCTCTCTTGTTGAATAAAATTTAGTTTCCCATTTATTTCCAGGTAAATGGTTGTCACATTTACTATAATTTACAGAATAGCAGACACGAAGTAATCATTTATTTATGTGCCTTTAGTACAGTTTAAGTCGATGGAAATTATCGTCGTGACAGCCTTATATGCGATATTAAGTGTACTTAAATATTCCAAGTTCAGCATCATAAAATATGGTCAATAAAAAAATTAAAAGTACCATATCCCAAAAAATTGGGAGTAAACAATATTTTTCTTTGGAAATGACCGTACGACGACACTCTTGAGTGATTGTGGGTCCGGACCCCGGGTCCAAAGATGGAATTTCCCGAAGAGGATAAAAATGAGAGTGGTGGGGAGGAGTTTCAGGGTGCTAAGGGGTGATAGAAAAGCAGTGGGTTGAGCTTGGAAAACCCAAATCCAAATCTGAGAAATGGAAATGAGAAAGAGAGAAAAAGCCGCTCTTTGGTATCGGTCAACTATGTTCCTTGCACACGCATATTACGATAAATATACCTTATGACAGATCCTAATACCGGGCCCCTCAGAACCCCGGGCCCCGGGGATTTTGCCCCGGTATCCCCGCCCTCTCGGTGGCCCTGTATATATGTATATATATATATATATATATATATATATATATATATATATATATATATATATATATATATATCCGCATGTTAACAGAAATAAAGTTTTTAGCGAAATATTTAAGAAAAACTAAAATTTTACAAGAGTAAACTGCAACTTGTGGCTGACCGATTGTCATCAACATCTTTTCAAATTTTAAGAATATATATAAAATCGTAAATATAGAATTTCATGCTGATCTAATGAATAGTTCTTGAGTTAGAGCGCCCACTAAATTTCTGTCACACACATACGGACACACACACAGACATAATCAAGAATACGGTCGAAACGTGCTCAGGGGACCTCAAAACGTGTATTTCCGTTGAGATCTCGAATTCGATTTTTTTCTCTATACCACGTATATGGAGAAAGTAAAAATGAGGGATTATCTATGG
This sequence comes from Uropetala carovei, assembly GCA_036926305.1. NCBI lineage: Eukaryota > Metazoa > Arthropoda > Insecta > Odonata > Petaluridae > Uropetala > Uropetala carovei. The sequence continues at coordinate 118,393 of JAXCHB010000214.1, forward strand.
AGATTATAAAAGTGAATTTTAAAGTGGAGGAACTAATATCAAATGATTAATTATTTTACTGAAATCTGTCCTACTTCTTAAGGTTGTGATCCAAGCCCCATGGACCCTCCACACCATCCTGCGTACGCCACTGCTATAAAGTGAAAATTTTGCTCTTGAATAACATTCACACTCTGCATGATATATTTTATAGGTTGGTGACACAGTGGGTGTAATGAGGAGCCAGTACGGAACCCTTCACTTTTTCGTCAATGGGACCGATCAAGGACCCGCTCTATCCAACATACCCTCTCCGGTTTACGGAATACTCGAACTTAGAGGAACTGCATCCATGGCGACCGTCGTCGATACTTCGTCATAATGGTTTCAAGAATCTGAGATATCCTTTTTTTAAATTTTATATAATTAACTACGAAATGTAATGAATTTTAATAAAAGTAATAAGGGTTATTTTAACGGTGAGATAACTCTGATATGCTTTAATAATTATGTAGTTTCATACTTACTAAACTATTGAGTTGAGCATGCATAATGTGTACTGATTTATATGGTTATAAAATAATATTATACATTGTTTGCACATGAAATAGTAAAAATTGTTTCTATGTCAGCTACCCATATAAAGTAAACCTTTGTCGAGGATATATTGCAAATTTCCATTAATATAAATAACGTAAGATTTTATAGGATTACAGTTGCATCATTCGCAAAAGTGAAAATTAACAATCAATACCTGATGAATACAAATTCAAACGAATTAGGAAAGTGTACAGCGTATCACAAATCCTGCAATGGAGTATTTGAAAGAAATTACAGTATACATGTACGTAATGGAAATAGCGTTTTATAGTTCTTTTCTTCGTCAAAAGTCATCCATTTTCTTCCTATTTAAAAATATTGCAGGCACACCTAAGGAAATTAAACGTATTTTGTGAGATTATGTTAGCAACAACGAAGGGGTAACCATGGAAGAAATTTTAAAAGTTCAACTCGAATGAAGACGTTCTTTTTTGATTTTCTCGATAACGGCTACTCCTACGATAAAAATGTATAGAGAAGATAACACTTTTCATTACTAGTTATACAACTTTTATTTGAAAAATATTTTGATATGACTAATACTTTACGAGATATGACGGAAAGCTCATTTTTTGTCACCATAAAAGTGGTACCCCTGATTGGCTTAAATGATTCATTTATGTGATTTTCGCATTATCTGTGACTGTAAGTCCTTAAAAGCAAATTTCATGAAAATCCCTTCGGTAGAAGCCGAGAACGAACATGCGGACGGACGGACGGACAGACCGACGCTACTAAGCGCTCATGTTGGAAGCGAAACGCTCCTAAAAAGCGCTAAAAACATCCGTGAAACTTAACACACATTTTAAATTCAAACTATGATTTTAACTCATTTAATATTGAAATTTAACCTTACAAATATAATTTACGCCTGCTTTTGACGCGCGTGATACCTCAGCGTCTGAAGATAATTTACGATTTTACGCTCCTAATCCGGCCCACAGAAGCATTGGCAGATTCCATTGCTGCCCGCCGAATGATTCGCAACTATAAATGGGACCCTCCTCATGCAGAAAAGATGGCCCATTTACGATATAATATGGGGTGGATGTCGATAAATGCTAAAAGTGTCCGGTGATTTTCGAAATGGATGTAAAAGATAATGTCGCTTGGTTTGGGTAGAAATAAACTTGGTTTGTAAAAGGCGGTTGTTCGTTTCCAATTTGTATGGTGTCGTTTCCAATTTGTATGGTGATGGATAGTATATACAGGGAGGATAGTTTCGAGCATGGGAGAAAGATGCCACGGTTTTGGTCTTTCGGTTATACCATCTCTTATTAATTTCTTCTGGCGATATTTACGTATTTCTTCAATTCCGCCTCGCACCCCGTAATTCATCACCCACCCGGGAATTTCTCCTTTAACTCCCCCCCCCCTCCCCCTTCAACGTCACCTTCCCGTTTTCTTAGGCCAACGCCATTCTCCCATTTCACCCTTTCCCTCTAAATTCTCCATTTTTACTTTCTCATACGTAGTAATGGGAAAGAATTGTATTCATGAAAAAAATCGACTTCGAGATTTTAACGGATATACATGTTTTGAGGTCCCTAGAACACGTTTAGACTATTTTCGGAATGATGTCTGTGTGTGTGTTATTGTGGGCGCTCTAACTCAAAAAGTACGTGCCATATCGTTACCAAACTTCATATATAACACTTGAACATGAGCACAAAGAACTGATTAGTTTTTGGACAATAACGGATAATCGGAAGTCGCGGTTTATTCGAAACCCGATTCGGTTTTTGCGATATTTCTTTGTTAAAACATCATTATTCTATATACAATTCTATAATAATGTTATAGAGAATGTAATTTCCTACAGTTTTAATTTGAAACAATTTTCTATAGGAGTTATTGTTTAGGAGTTATTTATAAATAACCGGTTTTTCGGTTTCCGTTAAATATCTCCTTAAAAACATCGTTATTGGTAATCTTCGTAAGGACCAAAGTTGTAGAGAATATTATTTCTTCCAAGTTTTGTTTGTAACTAATTTTCGTAGAACCATCCCTTTCGGATATATTTCGCTTTATCTTAATACCAGCCTACAGCGCCAACACCATGTAGCGGTGAATTCTGTAAACATTCAAAATATACGTAATTTACGGCAAGGACGTGTCTTCTTTTACGATACGAAATAATAATTTTGCCTTATAATGCTACTAATAATAATTTAAATATCTATACCCCAAATATGGAGAAAGTCATGTGTTGGCCACATCAGATTTTTTATACTGACTTTCTCCATCCATTCTCGCTTCGACCATTCCCTTCCGCCGTAAATGCTAGGCTCAAAAATTTAACGTTTTAGCGCGCGCGAGGCGGTCTGGTCTTCTGGTCTGGGGTTTCGTATAAACGGCGAGTGAAAAGGTTGCGCCCGCGAGGTAAACGAGACTTTACATTATCCAGTTCCCTCAAAACGTGGCCGCAACCGCATCGATTCCTTTCGCCTTTATCCCAGTTTAAAACCGCTATAGAACCACTACCTCCCCGTGTTAAAGGCTTATCTTTCGTTTTTCATTCTTTTTTTTCGTCCGAATCACGCACGAAACTCTGAAAAACGTCGCACTAAATCTCCAAATAAAGGAGAAGAAGAAGGAAGTGTTTCTGTTATGCATCGTAATTACGTATCATTCTTCATTACCGTTCTACATCGCATTGCTCTTTCCTGTTGTTCTTTTTTACAGCGATGGAGGGGATTTGAGATACGTTATCGCGCGCCATCTTTCTTTTTTTTTTATAAACCTAAATTAAAAGAATATATATCTTTTTTAGATCGCGTGCGCGTGACAGAACGCGAGGTTTAACCACGATGAAATCACAATCGTTCCTTTTTGTTTTCGCGTTTCCACGGAAATCGTTACGACGTTTGGTTGTCGGATTTTTTTAAATAAGTGAAAAACTGTATTCTTATTCTGCGAGAACGCTTTACGACCTTTTCTTGTTTTCTTTCTCTCTCTGTCTCGGAGACCTTTTTGATTTTTCTGGAAATGTTTTTAACGTCACGTGAAGGAGAGAAGTGATATTCCGGAGGTCCCCCCTTTTATTTTACCAAATGCCTCCCCCGCCTTATAGTCGACATGTTTCTTTTTTTCAAAAGAAGAACCTCCTCGACCCTTTAACGCAACTTTAACAGCAATCTAAATTTACCACCTTTTTTTTTATATCGATCACCTTTTTTAAAAGCCGAGTTGGTTCACTTTTTTCCGCAAAAAAAGCAGGCAGGGGAGAAAAACATATTCATCCCTTCGTTTGGTTTGAGATCGAGGAACGTGTTCAAGGGCTGACGCTAAAAACAACAAGTTAGGAAAGCGTACAACGTATCACAAATGGGCGCGTTTCGTGCAATGGAGTATTAGAAAGATATTATGTACCTGTAGATAAGGAAAATTGCTTTTTAAAATTCTTTTCTTCGTCATAAATAATCCATTTTCTTCATATTTAATAATATTACATGCACACATAAGGAAATTAAACGTTTGTTTGTGAGATTGCTTATGTTAGCAACAATGAAGAAGTAACCATGCAACAAAACTCGACTCGAATTAAGACATTTTTGTGTTATTTTCTCGATAAAAATATATAGGGAAAGAAATACTGTAAATTATCAGTTCTGCAACTTTTATTTGAAAAATATTTTTATATGAGCAATACGTGACGAGATATGACGAAAATTTCATTTTTTGTTACGTCAAGTGGTACCCCTGATTGGCGTACGTGATTCATTTATACGATTTGCTTACTATAATTGATTGTAAGTCCTTAATATCAAATTTCATGAAAATCCGTTCGGTAGAAGCCGAGAACGAACGTGCGGACGGACGGACAGACAGACCGACGACAATAGGCGCTCACGCTGCAAGCGAAACGCGCCTAAAAATAGGTCGATCTCTTTAAATTTATAGAGGGAAAAAAGAATTGCTCTCGTACTTTTATCTTAGATGGTGTCGATATCCGTTATTTTCGTTTTTTTTCTTCACCTATGCTTTTCCAAAACTTTAAATTCTCATTATAGTGTTTCTTAACCTTCGGGGCGTATGAGAATTCCAAGGGTGGCGCGAAACATTTTGGAACAAAATCAGTTTTGCTTCAAATTTACACCTTTCACGTGTTTTTAATGCAGTCCATTTTACATGATTTAATGTTTTTATATTTCTTTTAAAACTACTCTGATGATATTAGTCTTGTACCCCACCAACTTAACACTTCCAACAACAGATGTAACGCGGGCGAAGGAATCTATTATGCGTAGAAATAATGTTTTTCATAACTACACGATTTTTAACGCAATGACAAGTTATTGCTGGCTGCTCAAAAAAATGAAGCAAGCTTGTACGTCGAAACCATTATGAAGTAGAATAGAATCAACACACACCAACAAACACTTCGAAAACTATGGCATAAAGCATAGGTAACTATTACTAATACATACTTTTTTTAACGCAAAAGAAATATTTCTGGGGATGGAAGGGGGGCGTGGAAATTTTAGAAGACCTGCGGGGAGGGGGAGAGGGGGGGGGGGGCGGGGGGGGGGGGGGGGGCAAGGCGGAAAGTGTTAAGATCCTGTTTCTTTTTATAACTCAAATCCCCAGAAAGAAGCGCGATGACAGGGAACATAAATGAACACAGACGGGAATTAACTCTATCATATAAAAGACATGCGGTAAAATTCCCTTGGAAATATTTTCTAAAAATTTTCCATTTCCATTTCGAATCTTAAACCCCTAGAGTGAGATTCTGTCCTTTTGTTTCGAACCTTTTTAGGCGCGTCTCGCTTCCATCATGAGCACCGCTCCAGGACATTTCCTTCCAAAGACATTTCGTCCAGGGATATTTCGCCCTAAGACATTTCGTCCAAGAACATTTCGTCCAAAGACAATTCGTCCAATGGATATTTCGTCCAAAGACTTTTCGTCCAAAGACTTTTCGTCCAATGTTTATTTCGTCCAAATCTTCCCCAGGTCTTAGGGTATTCGTTATATTTTTCCTCAAGAAATGTGTTTTCGGTTTTAAATTACGATTTTATAAAATCTATGTTTACTTCCGAGTAGATAGACACCTATAACGCCTATACTTGATAAGTTTACTTGTCCCCCTTCCCCGTCCTCCCCCCCTACACTGCCAGAGATTTTTTCGTTTTAATTTATCATTTTATTATATCTATGTTTAATTCCGAGTCGATAGATACCCATATCGCCTATCTTATAAATATTTTAGATAGTATGTGTGTGTGCGTGTATGTTCTTTATACGTTTGTACACCGTTGAAGCTATCGAATTCAAAAGTTTCATGGGCCATGCTATGGACCTATGGAAGAACTTGGCCTAGGTTTGCAGACCGTGTGGTCTCTTATACCTCATGGGGTCAACAAAATACTATTTCCATAAGAATTCATGGGAAATGGTGTGGAGAAACCCCAAAATGCCATGCAGCCCTTCACTTATGTGGATATAAATATACATAAATATTAACTTACGATCACGGGAAATGGATTATTTTACGCAGGGAAGACTGAATATTTTAATTCTGTTCATGTTTCGTGGTATTACCTGTTAAATCGCTCGGAATTTTCCTTTAACCGCAACATTTATCGGTTTAGATGTCCATTTTCCAGGCGGCAACAAAGCTAAATTTCTTAATTGTTGTCCTCTTCAAAGTGAGAGATATACACGTAAAGATTACTGCAAGGAAAATCCACGCCGAGGCACGCCGTAGAGGAAGAATAGCAAACGCCAAGATAAAGGGTACAATGGATTCATGCCTAAATATAGTCTATGAATACTTTTAAAGTGAGTCAAATGATTTTTAAGGAATATTTGAACATTGTTATCTTTTACCATTCACACTGAAAGATTTACCGCAACACAAATCGATATATTTGTTCAGTAACCAAGATGTTGTTTATTGTTTACGTTTTGGCTAATAGTAATTAAGGAATGGGGAAAGTTTGCCCCGAGCAATAAAAGTCGTTTGCCACTGAAAAGAAAACTTTCCCGAGCGAAGCCGGGCGTTTCAGCTTGTATCTGATAAAGATTACGTGTCCCCCATCCTTCCCCTCCCATTTCCTCTGGACGAAATGTTTTAGGACGAAATATCCATTGAACGAAATATCGTTGGACGAAATAAACATTGGACGAAAAGTCTTTGGACGAAATATCCATTCGACGAAATACCCATTGGACGAATTGTCCCTGGACGAAATACCCATTGGACGAAATGTCTTAGGACGAAATGTCCCTGGACGAAAGTCTTTGGACGAAATGTCTTTGGACGAAATGTCTTTGGATGAAATATCCCTGGACGGAATGTCTTTGGATGAAATGTCTGTGAACCATTAGCACTGGTCCGTCCGTCTGTACGTATGTTCGTACTCGGCTTCTACAGAACGGATTTGAGAGAAATTTGATATTAAGGATTAACAGTGAAAGACAATAAGAAAATCACATAAATGAATAACGTAAGCCAATCAGGGGTACCACTTTTATGGTGGCAAAAAATGAGCTTTCCGTCATATCACGTAAAGCAGGGGTCCCCAAACTACCGCCCGTGGGCCACATCCGGCCCGCCAACCCAACCCACACCCTCCCCCCCCTCGAAATAATTCGTAACTGTGAAACTTCCCGATGACCATCCCCCCCCCCCCCCCCCCCCCCCGGACCGCGCTGTCGTACATAAAGCCTAATGTGGCCCTTTCAATAAAAAGTTTGCGGTCCCCTGACGTAAAGTATTAGTCATATCAAAATATTTTTCAAATAAAAGCTGTTTAACTTGTAATGAAAAGTATTATATTTCCTATATATTTTTATCGTAGGAGTAGCCGTTATCGAGCAAATCAAAAAATAACGTCTTAATTCGAGTTGAACTTTTAAAATTTCTTGCATGGTTATTCCTCCGTTGTTGCTAACATAATCTCACAAAATAGGTTTAATTTCCTTACGTGTGCCTGCAATATTTTTAAATAGGAAGAAAATTGATGACTTTTGACGAAGAAAAGAACTTTAAAACGGTATTTCCCTTACTTACATGTATGTTATAATTTCTTGCAAATACTCCAATGCACGATACGCGCCCATGTGTTATACGCTGTACACTTTTCTAACTTATTTTTCTTCCGCGGCGAACCCCTTTATGCGAATCTGCAGCGTAAATCTCTCGCCACAAAAAATGTACTATATCGATTCTGTGGGATTTTGTTCCGGCGATAGTTCTCGTCCCGTTCCCGAGTCTTCCAAACTTAAACTTTTCAACCTCCCCCCTCCCCTTTCATTCCGTCTCCGCTGCCTCCACTCCTTCCGAATTCCATCCAACAAACTTCACCGAGACCGACGCAAGTATGTACACGGGTCAGACCCAGCCGAGGAATATCTCCTTTTTCGCTGCTCTTCCCCTCTCCCACTGGCATTCTAACGCTTTTCGGTATCTACCCTCCATATCTCATCCAACCATCCACTTCTTCTTTTACTCCGTTTAACTCTGTCGCTGCCCTTAACTCAAGCCGCTTTTACTGGACGAGGTCGTTGTACTCTCTTCTTACTCGCAAGAGAGCGGAAATTCCGAAAAATAAATAAATCGCAACGTCGGACGCACTAGCAGTGGCTTTAAATAGAAGCACTGCAAAAGATGTGCTCTATAAAAGTTATAATGGATCTTTATTTTAAAAACATGAATGGAAATAACTGTTGAATCAGTAAGTTTTCGATAAAAAATATATATATTATGTATACTTTTAAATATAGGTGGTCAACCTATTCTATATGGCGGGTCACATTCGTAGTTGTGAATGCTTCGGAGGGCCGCATTGGAAATCACGAGAGCATTGGCGTTTTAAATGAGAATCTACCTAGAGGTTTTACCGTCTCATATTAGTGAAAATCAATTATAATTAGTTTTCTAGCCTTGAAACTTCACCAGAAAAGGTTTTGAGATCATAATTTTACTGAAAATTATGGAATTGACAGAGTTGAATTGTACTTTTTATCATAACTGCGCGGGACGCATGTGAAGCCCTCGGGGACCGCATGAAGACCTCGGGCAGTAAGTTGCCGACTCCTGCTTTAAAACGTCAAAAAAATATTTGTAAAAATAATGGCTTACGAAAATAAACTCTCATAAATTATATAAAAAAAACTAGCAAATAACCCGTGAAAGATCACGGAAACAAATTCGAGTAAAATATGTAGACGAAATGAAGTACGAATTCCTTTTTATATTTAAATGAAGATTTTAAATGATTTACTCAAGGATTGTGCTTTTACCTTCCCTCCAATATTTAATTTACCTTTCATTGTGAACTGCTAAACGAATCGAGTATTGAAATTTATTAATAAACTATCAGAAATGCCCGTTGAATTTCAACGGATGTAGTGAATCTAAAACTTCGACCATGTAACGTACAAGCATCGCAAGAATAAGATAATACACAGTTTTAACAGTCAAATAAAAGAAAAATGAAGAAAACCGCTCCGCAATTACCTATTTAGATGAATGGAGGAAGAAAATCTTTCACTCTGAAAAATCGAAAATTACGTGTAAACTTATAAGAAAATAATTATTGAATTAAGCACCCCCTCGACATATAGCCTCTTGTCGCCCGCAGGGTAAAGTTATATACCTATCCGAAGTTTCGTGACGATATCTTCAAAACGAAAACTGTAAGTAAAACCAGCAAGAACATAACAATAACAGAAAGATGAACAAAGGAACAAACGAAATTAATTAATTTATGGAAACACAAATAAATCGAGAATGTTTAAAAATCACAGTGCGAATATTAGCCTCCGACTATTAGCCCGATTCTCTCATCCATGTGTTCCATTACGAGAAAATTTGTTTATATCAACAATACTTTGGAAACAGTGAAACGATATATCCAATCACAATTTGTGGAAAATCTACTTCTAATTATTTAAGTTACGTAGTTTTAAAAACAGTTTGGGTTCTTTTCCTTTATATCCCCGCCTCTAATTGTTTACTGATTATGTTATAGCTGCTAAAGGGGGTTTATTTATTCCTCCCTGCTGCCATTGCACAACAACAATGGCTTCATTGAGTTAATTTAAAGCTTGCTAACCTATGACTGATCGGCCCGTCGCGACATTTACAAACCCGATCACCGGAAAACGGAGAGGGATAGTTTGGGTTCCAGCGAGGCGAAGGGCGCGGCAGCGCCCGGAGACGACAACTAAATTAAAAACAAAGCTAGCCGAAGGCTCGCTAATATCTTCTCCATTTGCGGTTGAACAGATAAGCGAAATTTAATTCTTCTGTAGACTACAGATATCTTGGTAGAAACCAATCCAACCTTGTTCTCTCCGTCAAAACATGGTAAAAATGAATAAATAAATGGTATAATTTAGAATGTTATAAGCATAATTGTATCTCGCTTGAATGTTGCGCCGCAAATGGAGAGGATATTAGCGAGCCTTCGGCTCACTTTGTTTTTAATTTATCTATACATCAAATCCGTGTATTAACTTTATTCGATTTTAAACAGCCTTCGTTTTTCTGTGCATTATATTATTTCAATACAATGATTCGTTTTTTACTTTTTCATATACGTAGTATACTGGGAAAGTATTGCAATCGCGAAAAAATTCGATCTTGATATTTTGATGGAAACATACGTTTTAGATGTACCAGAGTCCGAAAAAGTGATTTTCGCTGTGCCGTCTGTCTGTGGGTGATAAGATTTTCATCAAATTTCATATAGTTATTTAAGTCGGTGCTTATGATGATTATACATAGTTCTTATTTTTTATATAACTAAATGACGCAATATTATGAGAAAATTTGTATATTTTATACTGTACCGTTTTTTTTATTCGCGTCCTTGTAGTCCAAGAAAACCGCATTTCGCAGCCAATATCCGACTACACTTAAAAAGATATCTAGTTACTACGTATATCCATTCATCTTCTGCATTTTTAATGCGAAACTGAAAAAGGAGACATTTAGGCTTCTAACGAAGCAGATACGGGCCGAGCTACGAAAATCTCTAAAAATAAAATTCTGATGTCTGTCTGTACATTAGTTATTTTTCAGAATTTCACTTTTATTGTGCATTTCGTGTGAAATGCCGATGATTACAGCAATTTACAGACTTGGTGTATGTTTGTTTGTCTGTTTGTTTTTCTGTCTCAGTTTGTTCCATCATCACGCCAAAACGGAAAGTCGGATTTTCATGAAACTTGGAACCTGTCTTTAGGTAAGCCCAACTTAGAATCTAGAGTGTATGGTATCCGGAAATTCTTGACGGGAAGGGGGGTTGTGGGGGGGGGGGGGCGCCAACCATAATATCCACAAAATATCGCTTACCATTGCTTTTAAAGCAAAAATACATATGACAAAAGTTGTTGTAAATTATATTTTGTATCGTTTTTCTTCTATACTAATTTTTGATAGGACGAACAGCTACTGAGATATCGACAAAAAACGAGATCGGGAGAAGGGAGTGTTACAGTCTAGGTTGTGAGAAGTGTACTTTCAGCTAGTAATAAATAAAACCAACCACTATATAATTTAAAAAGTCGACCGTGGGATAAATAAATATAGCTGCGGAAAAATCGCTGAAGATAATAAAAAAGGGAACGGCGAAGAAAGACAGAGCGAATGGAGAAAGATGGTTCGGCGAATAACGCGATCTGAATAATTGGGCTTACACAAAAAGATAAAAAATCCGCCTGATAATATTCCCTCGGGCTTTTTTTATTATTTCTGGCTGCGATCTGTCTCTCGAAGAGAAAAAGCATATCAAATCTTCTTCATCGTAATCCACTCTTTGTCGCCGGTAGGCTATCGCATGGAGCTTACAAAAAATTAAACTCGCGATTCGCTTTATTTTTTGGAAGGAATGAGCTACTTTGTCCGCCGGAGAAAACAGTAAAAATGCATTCAACAAAAGACGCTATAAAAAATTTTAAATTATATATTGCAACTGAAAAAAACTACCGCATAATAAATCGTATACAAATTTTCCTGTTGTAAATTTATAGAACAATTGTTACAACAAAGACTCCTTAATAATTATTACTTAAGTGAATTTGTAAGCGCAAAGGTTGATTTTGAGCTGTTCAAGTACGAGTTACTTTTTGCGAAAAATCCCGGTGGAATTATGCCCATTTGCTTAACTTGGTGCAACGTAGATTAATCACGTGGAGAGCACTGATTTTCCAAATTCTCTAGTCCTATTAAAAACTAGCAGAAATTTGGTCGAAATCCGATCGGAATTCTAGATGATACATGGTATTTAAGAATTCACTCGGCCGCCGTTTTGAATAAAATGGGCAGAGAGATATAAAAACCACGTATGAATTATTTCTGGGAGCCCTCCACAATCGTAACAAATTTCAATCAAATCGATAGTAGGACTTTGGAAAATACGCGTAGTTTAATGTTTAAATCGACCGCCATTTTAAATGAAGCGGATATACAAACACTAAAACCCCGCGTCGGCCTTTCCCTTAGTGCTCCCTAATATTCTGCCAAATTTGGTTGGAATCGGTTGACTGTGGGCGTGCATAAAGGAGCCGACAGAAAATGGGCTGCCATTAGCATTAGCATACAAAGTTATTTTGCTTTTTGTACAATTAATATAAAACATTTTTGATTAAAAAGTAGCCTACGGCCTTTCTATTTGTGAAGAAAGTATCTGTTGAAAGTTTGATAACTCTAACTTTAATGGTGTGGAAATGTATAGATGCACAAACAAACAAACTTTTATAAATATATAGGAGACAGGTATTAAATCCAGTAATGCTAAATGTAAATGATGCCTTGAAGCAATATTGCATAATTTTCAGGATAGCTCAGCAATTACGATAATTGAGGGGTGTGAGACAAAAACATGGTAAACCGCAAACTTATCTATTTGTAGTTACGTTACGTACAGAAAAGAAAAAAACTTCAATTATGATTTTGGAAATTTGTTTATCATTTGTTGTAGTTCATATTTTGACTTTATTTATGATTTCTCTCACGGGTGCCCCTCCCCCCCACACCCCCCCTCCCTTTGGTCTGATTTTTCTCATCTACAAACTTTATCTTATACTTGTATTGAAAGTGACAAATATCAAATTAGAACTTCCTAAGTTAATTTACTCGAGAGTTATCGTCGAAAAACTAAATCGATGCCCCCCCACCAAAAACCCACAAATTTTTTTTGAGATACACCACATAGCCTATATTTTAAGCTGGACCAGTTTAAAGATACGCTGCAAGTTTCATAAAAATTCGACCAGCCGTTTTTGCGTGATGCGGTAACAAACAAACAGACAGACAACAATTCTGCAAACCGGTTCAAACGTCTTGTGATACAGAACACACAAAAAAGTAAAACCCCGACAAAAAAAATGTACAGACAGAGGGCACAATTTTATTTATAGTATAGACTGAGCATAAATAAACAACAATTTAAAGGATGTTCACTCCTCAATAAAGGCGCTCCCTAGAAACATTCGATCGTGTTCTTATTTTGATTTTCATGAAAAATTTTTATCTGCGTAAATATTTTAAACAATACGGTTTTTAATTTTTTATCGGTTTTGGTTACCCTATTATAAAAAATATACGCAAATAAAAACTTTAACTTGAAAATTAGAAAGAACACGTCATCGAGAGAGATTTAAGAATAAATTAGTACCGAATAGCGAAATGAGGAGTTTGCTCTTGACTACGGACTCACCATTAACGAAACTAAAATTACAGTAAAACCTGCGAAAGGCGAAACCTGTATTTTGCGGAAACCTGCCAAGCCGGAAATACAAAATAAAATCGTAATAGTAGATACCGTTTTTAATCTGAATGTCTTTCTGTAAGGCGGAACCTGTGAGACGCGGACGGAAAGTTTTTTTTCTTGTAATTTTTGTATTATTAAGTACATTTTGAACCTGCGAAAGACGGAAAGAAAAATCGTTCTCATTAAAATATGTCTCGAGGGCCTTTATATATTCATCAACTTAACAGAGTATTGGATTTGACAGTCAAAATTGATGTTTTAAATGTTAATGTGTACAAGAAGCACGTATCAAAAATTGTTTTAGAAACTGTGGCCTTGTTTTCAATGATTCTAATGAACGTGAGGAAGCAAGTTGCTATATTGGTTATTGTGAAATTCAAAATTAGATTGATGAGATATATGAAGTTGAGGATACCGACGTAAGTATAAAAAACTTCGTAAGTATTGATGAAAGCGTTTTACAAAGATTTATGAAATTGACTTGAAAACTTGTAGAACCACAAAGCGATGAAATTGTTCCAAATGCAGAATATAAAGAGTGAAGAAGATTGTGAAGAACTGGAAATTAAACAACGTCGGAAGTTTTACACTATCACAAAACTTTACAACAGTCTGCCAGAATGAAGGTTGAAAATGATTTTTTTAACAAAGTTATAGAAATAGGATTTTCTTTTGCCATTTTAATCAAATCACAGAAAAAACAGCACAACTAAAATTGGATAGCTTTTTAAACAATTTTCTAGAATTTTTAAAACTTTGATTAATATTTTTATTCGATTTTAATGTGTATTTGAAATGTTTTGCAACTGTATGAAACTGATGTTATACTGAAATTTTGTAGCATTTTTAACGGAAGTTCTTTTAATTTATAAGAAAATCAGAATTGTGCATGCATGCAATTTCAAGTTTATGTTTCCATTAATTACATATATAGTATATATATTTGCAATTTTAAAGCTTTTGTTTCCATTAAGATCTACCAAAAGGAAAGAATTGCGTAAATTATTTTAACCTGTATAAGGCGGAAAACCTGCGAAAGACGGAATAATATGCCGGTTCCGTGAGGTTCCGCCTCTCGCAGGTTTTTACTGTATATTGGAAGAGTTATACATGTCTATATATAATATATAAAATTGACTTCGTCGTCGTCGGTGGAAAATCGGAACTTTGTAGTGCTATTTTTGACAAACTTTCCTAGTAGCTAGAAGATTGACATTTGGTAGGAAAGTTCGGTTCTTCAAGTAGAAGCCTTTTACGAAAAACATTTCCCAAGTTCGATTCCCCAGAATAATTTCCATTCCTCATAAGATAACATGGAAAAATCGATATTTCGACCTGCAACCTTATTTTATTTTGTTTATTAAGCTTATTAAAATTCACATATTTTATCCACGATTTTTGGACTTGGAGTGTGTATTAAAGAAAAACAAATGCAGTTTCTTATTATTATCTTTTATCGCTTTCGAATCTAAATCTTTCGAATTTAACGTTTTAATATCATATTTTGACAAAATTTAGCGTTTTTAACGTGAAGTTGCCTTGCCAACCGATTACATTGTTAAACTCTAAATCCTATTACTCTCACGTTCTCTCCGGACCTCTCTCCGGGCATCGCCGGGTACTTTCAGCTGGTATTATATAAATTCGTAGCGGTAAGATCACGCCACGAGGCGTTAAAGCGACACGTTTAGATGAATTCGGCGCGTCGAAAACTCCCAAGCACTCATTGAAGGCGAGGCACAGCCTTTCTCATCTCATTGCACTGCGTAAAGCATTCAAGGCAAACATTTTTAAACGCCTAAACGCGCGCTACCCCATATTTTTCTCTTCACTTCCCATCAACACTCTTCTAACTCCGCCTCTTTAAGGCCGCCCAACATTGCTCGACCCTTCTCTGCTGGAGTTTGGAACTGCGAGTAACCCAACTTTTTTTTTTTTTTTGAATGACTCAACTTCTGCTGCCTTCCATCCGTTCTTCCCTCTACTACCGAACCCCTTTCAACCCCTACTACCTGAAAACACCTATTTTTCCGTACGCTTTCCCGGCGCGCTACTTTTTTTTTTTTTTTTTGAGGTTCACAGCTAGATGTAGTCAAGAAAAGGGGAACGAGAGACTTCGACGAGGGAAAAAAAAGAACAAGCTGAAAACGAATTTAAAAGGATGGACGGTCGCGGGAGTGCCCAAGTGAACACTCGTTTCATTTGTCAGGTAGAAGTTTCTGGGAAGCCTAAGGAAAGAGCGTCGCGTAAATAACGCAAGAGCGTGAATTAAGCAATGAATAAATGCGCGTATTTAGCGAGTTATGCTGCCACAGGTTAATTCTAAAATTACCTATGTTTCAGTATGTACTTAGAGGAGTGTATGGAACGCGAGGTATGGACATTAATCACGCAAACGCCTCACCGATGGGGAGTGGAGGGAAGGGGGGGATGAGTTGGGAGGGGAGGGGGAGGGGAGGGGGAGAGGAGTGGGGGTAAGAGATGGGAGCGGGAGATTAGTTGCAATGGGAGGGGGAAAGGAGAGGGAAGGGAGGAGGGGAGGGGGGAAGAAGAGGGTGAGAGGAGGGGAGCAAAGAAAGCACGCCGCGAATTAATTACACTTTTTCGAAGTCATCCATCATTTTTTAAGTGGGTACGTTACTTCATAACGCAAAAATGGTACCATAAAGAAAATCTTGAGTACTATTTCTCTATTTTACGTAACATATCCCCCAGTTCAATTCGTATAAATTATCTTGTTTCTAGGTTTGATACTCAAAATAGTACATACTAAAATTTACGAATTGATCCGTAGGTAATATATTCTATTTCTTATACGTTTCAAACACATTGAAAACTGAAAGAAAAACTGCGCAGCCCAAAGAGGTATTTATAGACATGTCATCCTATCAATGTATGAATATATCTAGTTCGCACTCTTTAAATATTTTAAAGGAATTTCATGTTAATTTAACTATAGTTTTCTCCAATATAAAAATGACAGCGCTAATTCTGGGAAAAAATCGATTCCAAGTGATTTAATCAAACAATCGAGAACTTTCTTTCAAGAAGGAGATTTGGCAACGGCTGCCAACAGATTTTCATAAAAGTGAACGTCAGGTATAAATATGAATTAGAGAAGTGATTCTCAAACGTAGGGTCGTGATCAGTCTTCGCTATGCCAATTGATTTTTTCCTCATTCTATCCATCCTTAAATTATTAATTTATACGTTACCAGCAGAATTTCCCGTTGAATTTCAACGGATTTAGTGAAGCTACTACAGCACAACATACAAACTCTTTAAAATATATAGTAGATATTTTTTAAATTACAATTAGTTTTTCTTAACAATTAATCATATTCGCTTGTAACAATCCGTTTACGAACGTATTGCATTCAAATATAACGATAATTGTATTACCTATCATATATATCACTTTCGCCAAATCCAGCTTCATTTCTTGTTTAATTATGCCTATGAAATGTTTACTTTTATGGCTTGAAAAGGCAACGTAGAGTTGTCCATGAATTAACGCTGACTGGTAAATGTACACCAGATACGTGAGCCTATTTACGTTAATAAACATCATAATGTAAAATATAATGATTTTACTTACAAAAAATGTAAGATTCCAGTATTCAATAGACGAAAGGTTCAATTATTTTCATCAATAAACGCCTCTTGAATAATAATCAGTATCTATTTACGTTAATATCCATAAACATCGATCGTTTCGTTGCTTAAACAAAAGTGCGAATCGAATAACGCTAAACTTTCGTCTATTTATAAGCTTCATTGAAGCAAACTGTATCGGAGGTAACAATGAGGGCCGCCTTGGCAACGCCCGGGAGGGGTACGAAAAATCCACAAAATTTCGAAATAAAAAGCGTATTTCTGAAAATTTCGACCGTGTAACATGTAAAATTAGCAGGAATAAGATAGTGTAGAGTTTTATTCGTCAAATAAAGCAAAAACGAAAAACATCGGTCCATATTTACGTATTTTTATGCTTGAAGGAAGAATACCTTGTCAAGAAATGGATTCATACGTGTTGTCTTATGGAAAAATGTTAATCCCCTAATTGGCAGCATTGATTAATCCCAGTTGACCAAACCTTGACAATTCACTAAGTTAGGATGTAAGGAAGAATCGTACCAAATTTGGTTATTCTAGCTTTTATCGTTTAGAAGGAGTTCCATGAACAAACCCACAAACCAACAAATACACAAACCAACAAACACACGCTTCCAAATATATTATAGTAGATAAGTCTAATTTTTGTGTTTGATTGAGGGTTAGAATCTTCAAAACTAAGTTGTTTATTTTGATGTATTTATATTTAATATATGAAGTATAATTTAATAATAAAAATTTAATTAATACGTCGACTTACATATACTATCATCGCTCTTTTTCTCAGTCCTCTCATTTCTCATATTTATTGTAATTCATGGCGATATCTGAAATTTTGATGAACTAACTTCTTTTTGCGAAATATGGAAACGAGAAAAAATCTGCTATGACCGGTAATCGAACCTGGGTCTTCCACTTGCCGGGCGGATATTCTACCACTGAACTACCGTAGCAAAGTAATTCTCCTGTAGTCATCTGTGTGCAACAATAAGAATATTCCAGATTATTTATAATGTAGTGAATAATTTAATCAACATACGTCTTTTTAAAAAAGAGATTCATTACCATATACAATGAAATCTCGTTACAACCTAATTCACAATTACGTATATTTCAAATTAACGTACTTTTTTGTATCCCCGTCAATTTTCCCGTATAAATACTGTATAAATATTTCAAAATAACGTACTTCAACTTAACGTAATTTTCAATACCACGTATAAAATTCAGAGCTGCCGAAAAAAGATTTTTGTTGTTTTAACGTATGCTTTCATCCGTAAATGACTCAACTATAACCAATTCTTGCTCATTCAAGTCGTTTACACCAATTTTGTATGCATCTTTTGTCTTTAGTACGAAAATATCTGCGGGATTCCGCCAAAATCCCAAAAGAAGGAATTTTCCGAGGTGAAAAATGTTGAACCGATGATCAGTTATCCCTATCTTTATTTTCACAATAGCATTGAGATAAAATCTTAAGTTATAGGAAATATATCTCTTGTTAGACTCATTATCGCCGGTTTCGGTTTGCGCCGGACCTGCGAGAATGCCGATCCCCCACTGAGATGCTTCCAGAAAAAATACTGTACTACTTATGGGTATATTCAGTATACCGTACTTTCAGTATAAAGTATAAAAATTCATGCTCCGTAGAGTTACGTTGTATCGAGATTTTACTCTATGTATAATGAAAATTTTCCTTAAGATCCAGATATTTTCTTGAACCCAAAATTTATTTTATACTCTTCGGTGCGCTTTATAAAGACAGTATAAATGAAAAAGGTTTTCTATATATTTTTATTATTTCTCAAAAAATCACGGGGAGTCGTGGCTACCGAAAATTCGCACGGAGGGGGTCGCATGGCAGATCTGCCTGAGAACCACTGAATTAGAGTACACATTGACTTTCAAGAAAAGGATAACTAGCAATGATTATGAGTCGGAACGTGAGTTTATTTAAAAAATTAATTTAACCTGCGTATCTGACAGCGAAAAACTATCTAATTAATCTAGAAAGTAAAATTTTGTAAAAATACAAGGTTGTCGTTTTGTTCCATTTTTAATTTTCCTAGAAACTCAAAAATCACACACGGGCAAACATTGTAAAGGTATTACAGGAGAGATATTACGGTCAACCTTCAGAAGATATCCACTAATACAGATCCCGTCATTGAAACCTTTCAAGAGTGCCATATCGATAACCCTAACAATGAAATCCAGACAAGCTTTACATCACTCTATCAAACCATATTTACCAAAATCCCTTTTTTACGGAGTGAGCTAGGACCGCATTCATTTCTTATAAAAAAAATTTCCTTAAAATCGGTATTGGCTAAAGTAATCATTGAATTACAACAAAATGTGGAAAAAACGAATAAAATTGTATAGCGACGATTGTTTAATTTCGATTATTGACTTTTTAAATACAGTAGATAAAACAATACAGAAATATCCTACAGAAATTTCATGGTCAAGTGCTTAAAGGTATGTAATGTTACGTGCAGACGCACGAGTGGCAGTCAGCTGAGTCGCAGGGTTTCATAGTATGACGTCACAAGCCCCGGGGGCTCTGCGATGTCAGCCGAAGATGCAGCAAATTTTTATACCGTATTGAAACCTGAATTTTACAAATTCTACAAGGCAGGATTTCAAAAATTACCGTACGTGAATATTGAGTGGCAGGTGCATAGCAAGCACCGCGTAGGGGCCAATTTTGAAACTATATGGACCCAAATTCAAATTCTACCTCCAACTTTTTTCCGTTCAATAAAATAGGCATTTCTACTAAAATGGCACAACGCAAAAACGGGATTTTGGCGTATATCGATATACCATTAAATACCAATATTAATATTTCTCCCGTCAGATTAGGTTCAGCTCTACTTATAAACAACATTTAGCCAACGTAAATATTTTTGGAATATCCGAAAGAAGCAAAGTACTGGCTGTTTTAATGTATATATAACACTCATTGGTCCTTAAACTATTAATTCATATCCTAAATATTTTTTCCAAGGTCCTGGAACGCATCTCAAAATGTATAACAAATCCATGGGAAATTGATATTCGATTTACGATGGGATTTTCAGGAACGCATTACAGTCATAAATCGGGAACTGCCTGTACCAGCAAAATTTATTTATTGCAACAGAATCGACGGTCTCGGCCTCATTTGGTTGTATTCCATCATAGCGAAGCAAATAAAAGGAAAGAACTTCTTAAGTACCACTATTTATTGTTCAGAAAACAAGATTTCGACACTTGGCGTCATTATACCCTTTCATAAAAGAAAAACAAGAAAATCTGATGGGGCCAACACATGACCTACTCCATATTTGGGGTAGAGATATTTAAATTATTATGAATAGCATTATGAGGCGAAATTATTTCGTATCGTAAAAGAATACAGTTTTCCTTATTGCCGTAAATGAGGTATATTTTGAATATGTTTACAGAATTCACCGCTACATAGTGGTGGCGCTGTGTACTGGAAATTACGAAAAATTACGAAAAAGTTAAATATCTCCGAAATGGATGGTTCTACGAAAATTTGTTTCAAACAAAACTTGGAAGAAATATTATTCTCTACAACTTTGGTCCTCACGAAGATTACCAATAACGACGTTTTTAGGGATATTTGACGGAAACCGAAAAAACCGATTTATAAATAATTCCTAAACAATAACTCCTATGGAAAATTGTTTCAAATGAAAGTTATAGGAAATTACATTCTCTATAATCCTTTATAGAATTGTATATACAATAATGATGTTTTAACGGATAAATATCGCAAAAACCGAATCGGGTTTCGAATAAACCTCGACTTCCGGTTAACCGGTATTGTCGAAAAACTAAGAATTTCTTTGTACTCATGTTAAAATGTTATATATGAAGTTTGGCAACGATATGGCACGTATTTTTTGAGTTAGAGCGCCCATAATCACATACACACACAACATTCCGAAAATAGTCTAAACGTGTTCTAGGGACCTCAAAACGTGTATTTCCGTTGAAATTTCGAAGTCGATTTTTTTCGGGATCTCAATAATTTCCCATTACTACGTATGGAGAAAGTAATAACACCTAAACATTTTCTCCCGCGTATAAATGGCGGACAACAATCAAAGTAGAACGAGAAAAAATACAGACGGTAATAAATCAAGGATGTGACGAAAACAAAAGTGAAAAATTGTACGATGAAGGTAACTTGAAGGAAGATGCAGATTTAAGGATCGGAAGACGTGTACAGGTGGGCGGATGACGGAG
Organism: Uropetala carovei; assembly: GCA_036926305.1. Taxonomy (NCBI): domain Eukaryota; kingdom Metazoa; phylum Arthropoda; class Insecta; order Odonata; family Petaluridae; genus Uropetala; species Uropetala carovei. Next base: position 139,584 of record JAXCHB010000214.1, read on the forward strand.
AGGGTGCGAAGAAGCGTAAGGATGGGGTGAGCTGGTTTTCCCAGAACCGACGGAAGGAACGGAGGAGGAAAGGGAAGAGAGCAAAAGATCGAGATATCGCAAGCATACTTGGACGAAACTTTATCAATTTCCCGGAAATCGTTTTGGAAGCATGGAGGGAAGGGGGGAAGGAGGGGGGGAGGGGAAGGTGATGGATGCCTTCTGGACCATAATGAGAGAAGATGTAGAGGGGAGGGTAGTAAAAGAAATTGAGGGTTTGGGAAGGGGAGAGAGGGGAGGGAGGTTTGCAGACGAAACTAAAGAGTATAGCGATAAGTGTGCGTATAGAATAACACTAAGAATAGTCACATTTTTAAGGGTTTACACATTTCCTGAAGGTTTTTCTATCCTTCTCGCATTATATATATATATATATATATATATATATATATATATATATATATATATATATATATGAAAGACATGATACAAGGAAGAAAGAGGAAAAGGTAGGAAAAGGCTTCAGCTGATAAGAGGACCTGGAAGAGAAAAAAGAGATACCGAGACATTAAGATAGCGTATTATCTTTTATTCTATATTTCATCAAATAACGACTTCAAATTGCGAGAATATCCATAACTACGGTACCATCACGAAACAGAAAACGGGAAATGGTTTCATCTCAAAAGGAATGTTTTGGTAGTAAAAAAAACTGTTTTGGTAGTTTTAGTGAATCCACCATGGTTGAAACGTTTAATTGTATTTCGATTTCGATCGAGAACTCAAGGTTTTTTTTATGAAGCGTACAGGTAAATTATCTTTAGCAATTTCTTTTATGGAAGGAAATTCTTGTTCTATCGGTGCCATCCTTGCATATATACACACACACATATACATACATACATACATATATATATATATATATATATATATATATATATATATATATATAGGGTGATTCACGAAGATATGGAATAATTTCAGGAGCTGATTTCTGAGGTCATTATGAACAAAAAAGTTCATATGAACATGTGTCCGATTCCGAATAATTAAAGAGTTATGGCTTTTTGAAAATTAGAAAAAGGCAAGGCAATATCCGGAACTCGGGAGACAATTGCCGACCAGTACGCGATGCGTTCTCCGCTACATTGTATATTTACTTGTTTATTTACTTATTTACAGTCTGTATTGTCAAATACGAACGTGTAGGTTTTCAAAAACACCACCTTCGACTTCAATGCATTTCACCGCTCGTGTTTGAATCGCGCTCGTTGCCTGCCGAAGTTCATCATGACTGTCTTTTATGCGAGCCACAGCATTCAATACGCGATGAAGTAATGCATCCCGTGTTTGCACTTTAGTATGGTACACAAGATCTTTCATCCACCACCACAAGCAGAAATCCAAGGGGTTTAGGTCTGGGGACCTAGCTGGCCAATTTTGTGGACCATTGCGACCGATCCATCGCCCAGGGAACTGCTCATTGAGGTAAGTAACCACTGCACGGAAACAATGAGGTGGTGCTCCGTCGTGTTGGAAGTGCATTCAAAGTCTTGTAGCCAGGGGCACATCTTCTAACAGTTGCGGCAATTCGTTTTGCAAAAATTGTAAATAAATGTCCAGTAAGACGACCCTCAAAAATGAATGGACCAATTACCTGATCACACAACATTCCACACCACACATTGACACTGAATCAGTGTTGAAAGTTACTGTCCACGGTGGCACGGGGATTAATTTCTGACCAACCATGGGAATTGTGTGTGTTGTTAACACCGTTGCGGGTGAATTAAGCTTCATCAGTGAATAAGATGTAACGATGCAGACGCCGATTCTCATTAAGCCAATGACAAAATTCCAGTCGTCGGGCAGGATCCCCAGGTTCGAGGTGTTGGACACGTTGCAAGTGGTACGGGTACATTCCTTCTTCATTCAATGTTCTCCATACTTTTGATTGCGAAACACCGAGACGTGTGGATATCCTTCGCGTACTAGTACAAGGGCTACGCTGTACCGCCTCAAGGATGTTCTCTTGCTCAGCCACGTCTTGTCGAACCACACGCTCATATGGAGTGTTAACGCTGGTAAGTGAGCCGGTATCTCGCAAAGTTTGGAACACACTGCTAATAACCTTTTGATTTAGAACGTCGCTGGTATTCAGCGACAGCAGCAACAACATTTCCATCGCAAAATCCATAAACATACACCATATCGGCATATTCAGCACTTGTAAATGTAAAAGGCATCTTGAAAGTAATACTAACACAGTAACAACTAACAATGCTATTGTCGATTTTTGCGTGCGCATGTTTCGACAGGTTACGTTCGGACAAGGTCATGGTCGCGCAGGCGCATGAGTTATGAGTGAGATTCACAGTGCTGAAAATCTACGAGCAGCCATAACTCCGCAAATTCGTATTTGACAATACAGACTGTAAATAAGTAAATAAACAAGTAAATAAACAATGTAGCGGAGAACGCATCGCGTACTGGTCGGCAATTGTCTCCCGAGTTCCGGATATTGCCTTGCCTTTTTCTAATTTTCAAACAGCCATAACTCTTTAATTATTCGGAATCGGACACATGTTCATATGAACTTTTTTGTTCATAATGACCTCAGGAATCATCCCCTGAAGTTATTCCATATCTTCGTGAATCACCCTATATCTTTGTTAGTCTTGTTGTTCATGATAGAAAAATGCGTATACGCTGAGACTGGAATGATAGACTGTCAAATATTTTGTAATTTCGTACGCCCTTACCCGGATATCCTACATAGGATCCTGAAAAACGCCTTAAAGATGACAATTATCCAAATTGCAGAGTTCCCCTTATTCTGTACCTTCGACAACGAGTTCCTTTTCTGCAATCGTTCTCCGTGAAGGATTTAAAAGCACGTTTCCATACAACCGGCGTGGTAATAAGCTTTTAGCTTTGACGGATACAAGCACGACGTATATCCCAATTATACCCTACAAGTTACCGAAGAAACCTCACGGGAGTTAATTATGCAGTTGCTCCGTGCGCGGCACGGATGGGAAAAACGTACTACCTTCGGAGTTGAGATGGAGGATGAATCCAAACAAAAAAAAAAAGATGGATGCTGAGCGAATTCACAGCATCGTAAATCTTCCTATCCCCCTCTTTCACTTCCCGTTCCCTTGTTTTGGGGGCTCTTTTAATTTTTTCCTCATCTGCCCTCTAAAAAGAAAATCGCCAGGAGAGGAAGAAAAAAGGCGGAGGAAGTCTTAAGAGACAAACGACTCTCGACAGGTGCTCGTGCTGGAATCGTGGAAGATAACAGGATGCAGGGGGTTAAGAGGTGTGGGGAGGGAAGGAGAGAGGTGGAGACGGGGGGAGAGTAGAGGGGAGAGATGGGGAGGGGAGGAGGAAAGGAGGGGGGAAGAGAGAGGGGGAAGAGGACGTGCAAGAGTTGAAATACTTCTAGCGGAAAATTAGAACGAGCGTTTAGAGGGGGGAAGTTGAAGAAGGGTGATGGAACGGGTGTTACGTTTCTAAATCGAACAATGCTTTCATTTTTTTTTTTTTTTTAGCTTTACGTTTTGATGTCGGATTTTTATCCCAAATGATGCATGGAAACGGGATCTCTTCAGAGATTGCAAGGAGACTGCGTACCAGAAAAATATTCCACGATGATAGTTAAATACAAAAAAACAGGAAGTCGCAGCCGAGAACTTTTCGTGGCTTTAACATCAACTGAGGTTATAAACGAGCCCGAAATGCAAACTTAAATTTTCTTCCGCTATTTCAATTAGGCATAACTTACCCATATTCATAAGTTTTTATAAACGTTTTTTCTTTCTATTTTTTTAATTATACATCTCTGGGTTATACCTATATATAACCGTAAACTGAACTTCTTGATGCAATTAAATAAGAGCTCTCAATATCCAAAAATTTTCAACAAAACTTTAAGACCTATTTAATAGAAACAATGAATATTTTATACTTCGGCATTTGCTTGTATACAAACACGGTTGCGTAAAAGTCCAGCAATACATAACGTAAATGCAAAATTTGTTCCTCCTAAGCAATTGTATAGCTTTTTTATTATATGTTTCCTTAAAGAGCTTTTAATTTTTATTGGAAGCTACTTATATCGCAGAACTCAAATTAATAATAAAATATTGTTGAATATTATTCCACCCTTGGACCGAAACGATTGGAAAGAATAAGGTCGTAGGGATTTTTGATACGCCGTCCGATTTCCGTTATTAACTGATTTTTATAAAATTATACAGAAACCATAATTATTTTCCACCGAGGATACTAGCAGGAGTTTTAAAATTTCAATTTAAATAATTTTATTTACCGTATTTGATTTTTAACAGATTCAATCAAAACACAAAAACATTTAATGCACCGAAAATTTTCACATTTGATGTGGCGGGGTTCCCTAAATTAATTAATATTCCCCAAATACAAAAACCTAATTCAATAGCAGAAACCATCCCCAGACAGGGCCACCGAGAGGGTGGGGGGGATACCAGGGCAAAATCCCCGGGACCCGGTATTAGGATCTGTCATAAGGTTTTCCTATCGCAATACGAGAGTGCAACCAATACACCAACGGGCGGCGTTTTCTCCATTTCCCATTTCCATTTCTCAGATTTGGATTTGAGATTTCCCAACTCAACCCACTGCATTTTTATCACCCCTTAGCACCCTGAAACTCCTCCCCACTACTTTTTCTTTTTCTCCCCTTCGGGAAATTCCGTCTTTGGGCCCGGAGTCCTGACCCACAAGCACTGGGAGTGTCGTCGTACGGTCAGTTCTGAAGAACAATATTGCGAACTCCCAATTTTTTAGAGATGAGAAACTGAATTTTATTCGTTGAATCGTACAATTACGCACTCGCGACCATTCAATAACAAACTTAATGTTACGCTATTATAACATAAACCAAATTTATACGTAAATATCATGTAGGAAAAAGTTGCGATGTTAGTAAAAAATCAGGCGGAATCTAGAAAAATATCTAGAAGGCAAACACAGAACGATGATGATTGGAAACTAACCTTCGAAGGATGAATTATAGGTATGGCCCCTAGAAATGTAAATTTTGTGAGAATTTATTAGTTAAAGTACTATAGTGACATCTGGCGATTGGTATTCATTCATACTACGATCTACTTTCACGTAATTCGCACTTTTGATAGGCAGCTACTTAAAAATGTCACGGGGGACTTCACAGTGCATAGTGTAAGAGATTCCGATTCAAATGTGGTCGTCTGTTATGACAAGTACCGATTATTTTTACGCGTTGCTTTTTTGGTACAAAAATACATTTTAGGTGTTAATTTGGAAAACCAAATTTAAAAACCATGACATGTAAGTTCGCAAAAAATTTAGTGATGAAAAACCTACACTTATGAACGGCAATTAAATTTCGTCGGATATTTGATTTTTACAAATTCGCTGTTTATCGAAATTAATCGAATTATACCAAGTCTAATTATGATGTTATACATGTAGTACCAACATACATTTTACACGCAATATTGATAAAAAATTTTAATTTGATGGAATTCGACAAATTCTATTTATAATACTGCGAGCCAAAACGGTAGAGAAGGGGGTGGGGGCCTGCCGAGGGGCCGCGTTCCCTTTTTGAACTTAAAACAGAGAAAAGGGGCCCGGTAATGGTATTTGCCCTAGGGCCCGCGTTGACTCTCGGCGGCCCTGTCCCCAGACACGCACCGAGAACATTCGCTTTAAATAGGGACGGCGAACTAACCCATCCTCTTTTCTCAAAACACCTCGTTTTTCCCTCCACCAGCAAACTTATCCCTTGCTTTTTGTCCTCCTTTTTCGGCAGGCAGGGTTTTAGAGGACGACGTTCAGAGCGTCCCTTCCTTTGCCAACTTTTCAAAGCCCATTCCTTCTTTCGAAGCCGATTCCTATCTCTGGGGAACATCTTGTAGGATTCTTTTTCTTTCTTATTTCATTCTGCCCTCCCATTTTTCGAAGTCTTTTACCACCTACAGACACACCCCCCTTCCTTCTGAAATACCGCTTTACACTTCAAGAGACGATCTCGTAAAATAAAAAATGTCTACTCTTCCGACCTCAAGTTTCCCCATAGCAACGCGTTCTTAAACGAAGAATTCTTTGTCGGAGCAGCAGGCGGAATTACACTCCAATTTCTACAGGTCGAACGCCTGTAACTCGAATTTTCTATAACTCGAATTGATTTCATTTTATTACAGGACAAAATCTTTTTCATGTTTTCTTCTACTATGACTCGACTATATTTTTGTTTCCCTTGAGGTTCGACTTATAGCTGTTCATCTGTATTTCGTTCGTATAATCGTTTGCTAATTCACTCCGGAGTGAAATTTCTTTTTTTTTAAAACAATTCGCAGGGAGATCCTCGTTCACTTCATCTCCTATATATTTATAAAAGTTTTTGTTTGTTTGTTTGTTTATTTGTATATATTTCCACATCGTTAAAGCTAGAGTAATCAAACTTTCAACAGATACTTTCTTCACAAATAGGAAGGCCGTAGACTACTTTTTAATACCATAGTTTTATATTAATTGTACAAAAAGCAAAATAACTTTGTATGCTAATTTTTTCGCATGGTCAGGTGTATGTTGGAGCATCAAGAGTTGGATCCGAAAAAAAACTTATGTATGCTTATAAATAATCAAAAAACAAAAAAAAAATGTTTACAACGAAGCACTAAAATAAAACATTAATTTTTGTGTTTTTCCCCGGGCAACGCCGGGTACTGTAGCTAGTATTCAATAAGCATCGAAAAATAGACCGTTACCTTTAATGACATTTTCTTGTGGTGTAGAGTTCTACAAAGCAAACTGTTTTTAAAACTGCGTAAGTAACTTAAATAATTAGACGTCGATTTTCCACGGATTGTGATTTCCAAACCTTTGAAGATATCGTCACGAAACTTTGCATAGGTACGGTATATAAATTTACCCTGCGGATAACATACGCTATACGGCGATAAAAATATTTGGGGATGCTAAATTCAACAATTATTTTTCCATAAGTTAACACGAAATTTTCGGCTTTTCGGAGTGCAATATTTTATTCTTGTCCCAAAATATCTGTGAAAATAAAACAAAAGTCCTACGAAATATTTTACGCGCCATGTTAAAAATGGAAAAATTACGAAAACGTAGAAATGACAATTACGACCAATAAATTAGCTGTTAGACGATAAAATTAGGTTTGAGAACTTATCGCATTTGTTACCATCGAGACCATTCAGAATTCACGCAGCAGACATCGCTCAGCTGATTGTCGCTATGGTTATGTGGAGACGAGCCAGATTATTTTTCTATTTAAAAATGGATTGCGAGAGCAGTAAATCCTTTGTTACTATCGGTAGTACTGCTTCGGGCTGAGTCAAAAGAAACTCGGCCATTCATTTTAACTAAATAAATCTCCTCTGCTAATTTTTAATTCTACGCTCTACTGCAGTGCTTCTCAAGCTTTTCTTCTCCACACCTTCATGCATGCTCAAGAACATCGCGGCACACCAAACCATACCTAATTAATTTCACTGCGTAAATACACATTTTTAAAGAAAAAAAACTAGCGTAACAAGTAAAATTCGTAGTTATATTAGATTGTTACAACTGGTAAAGCAATATTCAAATAATTGTATAATTTTATTCTACATTAAATACGTAATTCAACGTGTAAAAATGTTATGCTCTTCGATGGAAAATTTAGGCTTGCCTTTTTGGTACAAAGACGCTTTACATTTGGTTCAATAGTAAAAGGAGCTTCAAGAAGTTCTCCATCTATGTTCATTAAACATGTCCTTTTAATTTTTTTAATATGGGCCGTTGAGGAATAACTAAATTCGCATAAATACACTGTTGAATTTGGAACGTCATATCCATGGCATATTCAGATATTGAACGATATTCACCTATAGCTTTAAGCCAAAATAAATCTAAAGATAACATACTGATTTTAAGTTGTGTGATCGTTGCTAAGGTATATCAATTCCTGTCGTAGTTTCATGATAAATAACCTTGCATCATAAAATTTATGCGAATTTGTTTGTTTCACACGCTTTTAAAAATTAAATGTCCTCGGAGCGTGCGGCACACTAAGGTTACGGAAGGTCGCTGCACCTGCGCCCCCAGTCAGCCCAACCAGAGCGCGCCAGCGGGGAGCATGTGTCACCTATTGGGCATTCAATTACACTACAGCAACTTTTTAATTTTATTGTCAGTTCCTCTCAAAATTGTTATTATTGAATTCTACACAAAATTTTATGGAAAACGACTCCAAACACGACATAAATACGACATAAAATAAAGCCAACACACTGTTGTTTGACACAACAAAGGTCAACGCACATAATTTGTGAAATGACAAATAAGTGACTCATAGGAGATTGGCTGTTCTATAACAGACGCAGAAGATCGTTTTTCGTGGAAACTTTGCTGTGACTGATGTGTTTAGCTTTGCTGTGTACTGTGTTCCCTTCCGTGAAAGATTTTCTGTTTTGTAAAGGTTTTAGAGCAGGCGTCTCAAACTCGCGGCCCACGCGATGCATTTGTGCGGCCCGCGAAGCAATTTACTTTATACTACGCGACCCGAACTCAAAACTATTTCTTATAAAATATTTCACGCAAATATTTCTAAATAATCTAAGAAGTGTATAAAATCATTCCTATTTATATCAGCCTGCATGGTTGAGTTACTGAAGAATGTTTATCCCACTGCCACGTATCAGAAGGACAACCCTCGACGCCAAATCTAGCATTTTTGTAATGACTGCGTGTAAGACGCGTAATAAAGCGATTCCTCTCTTGTGGAAAGGGAAGAGTGAATATAATACGAAGAATACGAAAATATGTGAAGACTGGGAAAGTAATGAATGCCCGCACACCAATGTGAGTTTGAGACCCCTGTTTTAGAGGAATGAGTTCATCGAAAATACTTCTTTATGAAAAAATAATATTTTAAGTATGCACTACAAAGTAGTAATTGTTTAGTCCAAGCTTTATAAAGTTCCACTTTCACATTGACTTATATTAGTGTAATTGCATTAAATAAATATTGACGATTGAATGATTGGTTTATTTATAAAAGTCCCGTGTACAAATTATTTTATGTCGTATTTATGTCGTGTTTGGACTCGTTTTCCATAAAATTTTGTGTAGAATTCAATAACAACAATTTTGAGAGGAACTGACAATAAAATTAAAAAGTTGCTGTAGTGTAATTGACCGCCCAATAGGTGACACGTGCTCCCCGCTGGCGCGCTCGGGTTGGGCTGGCTGGTGGGTGGGTGGAAGCAGGTAGCCCGAAGGTGCAGCGGCCTTCCGTAACCTTACAGACTTGAGTCCCTTCCTCGCGGCACACTAATGTGCCGCGGCACACCGGTTGAGAAGCACTACTCTAATGTGACGTATTATGAGCAAAAAACACGGTACACAGTAGCGTAATAAGAACTGTCATTGAAAATTTAAATACACTTAGCAAAACTTCCTGAAACGACTTTCTCGATATTCAATCTTGAAATCGCCGAATGAGCGACGTTTTGATGTTGAAATTGTCTTTGTAACTTAGAAGTTCGACCTTAATTCTTATTTATTAATGGCAGAATCAAACCACCTTCGGCGGCATTTATGTCTATCACTGTCCCTCGTTTGCTGTACCCGTCGAAGTTATATATTGCGAACATTTTCTCTTTCCGGAACTCGAAAGTCTATTATAAATGAGTCATTAGGAATTTATTTGATTTGAGGAATTCTTGGGATGGATTGGCATAAGAAGGAATTTTAAAATGAAAGAGAGAGAGAGAGAGACATGAGGATTGAAGGGCGTAAAATGTTATTATGGGGATCGGTCAGCGGATAATTCTCTTTCCGCCGGGAGAAATGAAAGGAGAAAGTCGTTATGAACTGATAATTAAAAGGGGATTGGATCTTTGCAAAGATTCTGTAAAAATAAAAAGGAAATCGGAAAAAAAATTTGATAAGCGAAGGAAAAGTTCCAAAAATCAGATATCTCGCGAACAAAATGGAGACGAACGTAAAAAAAAAGTATTTTTCGTAGGTATCCCTTTTCAGAACAAATAAAACCTCCCTCTCTTCCTTCGCTTTAAGGGAATTTTACCCGCTATTAATTGACGTTTCGGAATTTCCGCCGCGAAAAATCCGAAACAGTCTATATAAAACTCATTAAAATCTCCCCCAATCAAAGGAAAGTTATCTTCTCATTCAAATTTAATAATTAAAATGCTTTCTTGTCCGTGTGATTTCCTTTATGATGGAGGGGGGAGAGAAGGGGAGGTAAGGTGTTCTCGTGGAATGCAGGAAGAGCCGTAGATGAAGAATATCTACAACACTTGCTCTTCTTAAAAGGAGTAATGTTGACATCGGACGCCCAAATGCTACCTCGCGTTAAAATATTCGTTCGTGGAAAGAATGCGAGAATGGATACTACTACTTCCGAAAGAGGCATTTTAAGGAAAATTAAATTAAACTACTCTTCCTATATGAAGTATGTCAAGCGAATATGAATATGCATCAACAATGATATTGTATGGCTATAAGTATGTTTCCTGTACAATGTAATTTGAATGTAATTCTACGCATTACGATCAATCTAATTTGAACCGGAAAGTATCAGATATTCATCAGTGGCGTAACTAAGAGAAGAAAGGCCCGCCTCGTAACATTATTCTGCACCTACCGTCTCAACCAACAAATACAAACCATTGCAAAACCTATCAGGTTGCACTTATGAATCAATAGGAATATGCTGAAAATGTCAGGCTTTTAAAATTATTGCCCAAAATAATAATTAACTGGAAAGTCATGCATAAATTGTGATAAAAAGGGAAATTCCTTAACAAAGGTCTTAATTTATTCCTTTTTTAGAGAAAATCGAGGGCCTCACAGGGGCTCCCCCGGGGACCTAGGCCCATGACGTTTGGCCATCCATGCCTCCACATTATTACGCCATTGACATTCATCAATTTTTCAAATATTACATGAATAACAAGTAATATCCAACTGCGTACTATTATAAAAGTGAAACTTTCCAGGTAGGTACTTAAAGACGCATTAGATTTAACGTACGAACTACGAAACCTTTTACGTCACCAATTAATGTCCCGAAATTTAGGATCATAGTCTCTGTCCTCTGAGGTGACTAAAGGGGCATTTTCGAGGGACTTAACATCTCCACGGCGACCCGCATTTATGGAAAACGGGCTATTTTGAGCCGTTTGATGCAATATCGCCGCTGGTCGTTAAAAGCTTCAACGGAGCATCGACGCCATTCAGCGTCTCAAGAGAGGATTAAAAGGGATGGGACTGATCTTTCAATCCCGGTCACGATGCAGATTTATTATTAATGCGACGCCATAGAGATTTGAACTTGAATCGCGTTTCGCAATGGTTTGTCTCTTTTACAACTCCCCGAACGACAGTCTTGATACCTTGTCATTTCGGAACTTTAGTACGACTAGGTGAATGTATGAGATTCTCTTGGTTTTCTTAGTTACCGAGTTTGTCAAAAATTCGAAAGAAAAAACTTAAAAGCTCTTTCAAATATAAGCGTTTACATCAAAGATTACCTATGGCAAAACGAATCCCTAATTAATTTAAGGCTGTATTGGGCAGATCTTTTAAATGATTTAGATGAAATATATTTTATATTTTGTTTTCATCAGAATTTTGTATGTAGGTGTTCGTTTGCGTATTACTGTTCACCCGTAAATTACTGGATAACGTGTGCCAATAAATAATAAAGTATATGTAATTTAATTTTAATTTTGGCGTAAATTCACTCTAATTTTGGGCGTTTTAAAATATAATTAACAACGTTCAAGGATAATTTTCTTTTAAAAATCATATTAATTTAAATGGAAATTTAAAATGTAATGATTTAGTTGCGTTTGAAAAGAGAGTGCAATAAATATGCTGAAGATCCAAAAAGTACTCGGTTTACTTATGGCTTTATTTGGAAAAAAAAAGAATGATGAAAAACAGACACACTGAGGAAATTTTTGCAATGAAACCATGAAGTTCCTTTAAAATGGTACAGATTTCATGAATTTTTTCGAATCAACTTTTCCCGTTTTTTCTCACAAATAAAAATTACAATTATTGCCATAATATCGACTGCTATCATTACCAGCATAAATGAAAATTTGTTTCAAAATTACAACACCGAAAATTTGAAAGAAACCACGACTACACGCAGTTTGATTTATTGTAGGGTGTACGTATTTGCGCTCAGATGGCTCAGCATACCTGATATACTAACTCAGAAAATTATCCAAGATGATACACGAATAACGCTCCGATTCAAGAATCTAATCAATTTTTTACTGATTGGATTTTTTGTATTTGGCAATATGGTAACAATATCATAATCAAAACTCTTTGATAGCGAACCACAAAAATGGGAGGGAGGGTAATTTTCCGAAAAATCTCTACGCTAAAAATTTCCAAGCAGCTGTTATAATCCCTCGTACCTAGTTACTTCTACAAATTATCGAGCCGCTTCAACAACGACAACAGCAAGAGAGGGGGGGCGGGCGAGGTCATGGAAGGTTAGGCACGAACTAGCCTCGACCACCAGCGAAATTATTTGGTTATCTACATACGTTCGGCTGCTCTTACCCTCCGAGATTATTTCAATTCGAAAACACTCCCCCGTCTATTTGCGAATTTCTCGCAGCAGAATAGTCTAAACCCTACCTAAAACCCCTTGCTTAAGCCGATTTCCGTCATAAGCATCCATGCCTCCTCGCCTACCCCCTCTCTTTCTGACCTCTCGCCCTTGCCCTACTTCAGGCGATTCACTCCAGCCCTTCCTACGTGACGCAAATGCTAAGGGAAAAATCGGTACAATATACATCGTACAAACTTTTTCATATACTACTCATGGGCGTAACTACGGCTTTTGAGCCCCCACGCAAGTCAAGTTTTTGGGGCCTCCATTTATATAAAAATATATGAAATTATTATACCGTTTTGATTTTTATCGATATTTTTTGCGTTTTAATTCCAAAAATACATTGAGACTTCTATAAATCTAACATTGTAAGGGCAGGACAAAACAACTCCAAACACTTGAGATGGGTATCTTCCTCTTCATTTCGAGCGATGAAATCTTTCGTCCCCAGAAGAATATTACTACTTCGAATGCCTTACGGCCGATTACGGGAAAAATTCTAAATATTTTTGTGGGGCCCCAAATATCCTGGGGGCTCCACGCACTGCGCGAACCTCAAGTTACGCGCCTGATACTAATGCGAAGTTTAGTTATCTTTTTAAAAAATATGAACTATGTAGTATTATTGCGGACGTAAACTCAAGTAAGGGGCCATCCATATATTACGTCACGATCTGAGGGGGGGGGGGTAAGAATTTTGTGACGGATCGTGACGAGGGGGTTTTATGGTAACGTGACGTTTTTGGTTTGATGAAAAAATTATTCATATCACTTTACTGATTTTAATTAAAAGTGATTCAAAAATCAAAATGTGTATAGTTTATGTGTAATGTACTAAAATAAATTAAAATATAAATTATTTTGTTAGTATAAACTAAATCCTGTATTTCTTTACATGGAAAGGGGCAATTGCAAACTGTGTGACGTAATTTTAAGGGGGTTTAAAAATTTGCGACGATATGTGACGAGGGGGAGGGGCTAAAGAATTTATTTTTTTGTGTGACGTAATTTATGGATGATCCCTAACTGAACATACAAAATTTGTTCAAAATCGTTGTAGTCCTTTTTTTAGAAAATCAAATTGCTTTTACAAATGACCTAGAATACACTAGCCTTACATTATTTTTTTGAAAAATATGAACTATGTAGTATTATTTCAGACACAAACTAAAATAATTGTATGAAATTTGATCAAAATCGTTGGAGACATTTTTGAGAAAATGAAATTGTTGTTAAAGTTGTCTAGATTAAACTGTCCTTAATTATTGTTCAATGACAACTGTTTCTTCATAGTTTCTATTCTGTATGATAAAATGTTTAGGATCTAGAATCGGAAAAAGACAGCCAGACAGACGGCATGGCGAAACCCACTTTTTCGGACCCGGATATATAAAAATATGGGCAACTCCAGACATCGCCGACCAATCCGTGAAAACAAAACATTTCCGGTATTGGAAATATTGACCGTTTACCGAAAAAAAAAACTTTGCTTCGTCGAATTGTTTGCATCCTTCTCCTATAAATTTAATCGTACTTATTCGACGCATGGATAAAACAAAGCGCTTGCTCTGACGTTACTTTTAAGGTTTTAGAAAACCTCCTATATTGGAGTTTCCCCCAACTCGTAGAGTCTATTTGGACAAAATAATTTGCCAATTGCGCGCCACAAAAACTGAAAGTAATAATTTTACGAGCAATCCAACTTCGTCTATGTGACACAAGAAGAATAAAAAAATACAACTGCCATTGCACTTTAAAAACCAACATGATGGAATCAATTGCCAGTGGTTGAAAGCCATTTTAAAAACACGAAACCGATTTTTCACTGTATAGAAAAAGAGGCATAAAAATTAACCGCGAAGAATGTCAATGTCAGCACATGTTCGCGAGGTCGAATTTTATTTTTAGCGATAGCTAGATAAATGTGAGAACGGCTATCTTATAAATAAAGAAAGCCTGAAGAAACCTTTAGATATAACTCGTGTTCTAATCAACGCGAAGACGAAAAAATGGGACGTGCAAATCGCAAGTAACATAAAAGGTTCACACCATGAAAGATATTTTGTCACCGCGATTACTACTAAATTGAGAAGAATACAAATTGATAAAACTTATCCTTGAAAGTGTAATCGGATTAATCATGGGAAAAGTTACGATATGAGACATTAAAACAATGCCGTATTTCCAAAAAAAGGAATTCAGTCCAAGTTGAATTTCATTCCGATATCCTTAAAAAATACTACCTGCGGAATAACAATGCCTCTTTTTACTTCGATGCGATTTTGTAGTTCCGATTATTTGCCATTCGTAATATACTGGCAGTATGTCACGAATCGCAGATGGTGTTGCCTTTTTTTTAACGAAGAACTAATGGAAAATATGGAAAAATTATTAAGCCCCTAAGAAAATTACTTTCTCGTTAACTGATAACAGCTCTGCGTAACCGTAGTTGGGAGTGTGATAACAGAATACGCACGATTTTTTAGGCGCGTTTCGCTTCCAGCACAAGAGCCTATTATCGTCCGTCTGTCCGACCGGCCGCATGTTCGTTGTCGGTTTCTACCAAACGGATTTTTATGAAATTTTATATTAAGGACTTATAATCAAAGATAATGAGAAAATCGCAAAAATGAGTCACGTATGCAAATCAGGGATACACCTTTCCTGGTGACAAAAACTGAAATTTTCGTCTATCTCGTAAAATATTAGTCATATCAAAATATCTTTCAACTAAAAGAAGAGTAGGTATTTCATTTCCTATACATATTTATCGTAGGAGTAGCCGTTATCGATAAAATCAAACAAGAATGTCTTAACTCGAGTTAAACTTCATTGTTGCTAACATAAACAATCTCACAAACATTTGATTTCCTTACGTGTGAACGCAATATATTAAAATAGGAAGAAAATGGATTATTTGTGACGAATAAAAATTTTAAAACGCTAATTCCCTTACCTACATATAATTTCTTCCTAATACTCAATTGCACGAAACGCGCCCATTTGTGAAACGTTGTACACTTCCCTAACATATTTTCCACTTCGCAGGACTTGCTCTGATTTGATACTCAAAGAGGTCCGAGTGTTCAACTATCGAAATTTCTTTCTGAACCTTGTTAAACTATTTTTCTTGAATTTCATCTGCACAAATTCGGCGGAAGCATCTATTAACTACAGAAATAAGCCGGCATTCGAAACAAAGAATTATTTCGAGAAAAAATTAATGGAATCCTACCATTGCTGGGGTATATCCTCCGGCGACAGACGTCCTCCGCTCTTCCTCGAAAGCAGACCTTCCCGCGATGCGATGCCATCAGGCCAGGACTGAAAATTAAAAATGAAAGAATATCATAGTCGGATGTTATTGAAAGTAAACCTCGAGTATCGAAGTTATGGCAACTATTTAAAGTGTATAGAACATCATCAAACATTTCACAAAAAAATGTCAACCATTTTTTTGTATTACGTCTTTTTATCCGATTAGTAATAAACTTCATTTACACTATAAACATGTTTACGAACAACGATTATTTAAAATTTAAAGCTCCATTCTACTATTAAGATAACTTCAATCCGCTTAAATTAATACTATATAATAATAACCCACGTCTACGCGTACGTTGGTCTGTTGGTTGGTCGCGATATTGCATAGGTCGTGCGTCTGGTGGCTGATTATGGTGTAAAGCGAATAACTCGAGAAATAATCGAGATAGAAGTTCAATTTCGCAGGAATGCTCTTTTCACATATTTGAAGGTTATGACGAAAGAAAATCTGGAATAAAGTCCTGGATTCGACTCCAAGAAAGACATTTCCATTTCCCATAAAATATCAAGTAAAGATAGCCTTTTCGAGGTGCAGACTTTCAATCTTATTTTAGATGGATATTAGAAAGAATTAACCTACGATCTTCGAATCTGAACCATTTTGAAGAAAAATTATAAGGTTAATATTTTTCCGCCTACAGCTCAAAGTCGCTCTTGTTAAAACGATTAATTCACATAGATTTGGTAAATAATGCCATTTTAACGGGATGTTGGCATTCCTACCAATTACACTGTTAGACAACGAAATCGTATTGTTATTTCCTTGTAGATGTGCGCTTCGAATGGTTTTAATACGAAAGAGAGGTAGAGGGGGATGGGGGAGGAGGAAGAGAGGGAGATGTGGAGGAGGGAAAGGGAGGAAAAGAAAGAGGTGAGAGAAGAGGGGAGGGATAGAGAGAGAGCCGGAGAGAGTGGGAGAGGGGGATAGAGGGAGAGGGGAAGGGAGAGAGGGGAAGAGAGAGAGGGGGATGGCGAGAGAGGGGGATGGCGAGAGAGGGGGATAGCGATAGAGGAGGATAGAGAGGGGGAGGAGAGAGAGGGGGAGGAGAGAGAGGGGGATAGAGGAGGGGGATAGAGAGAGAGGAGGGATAGAGGGGGAAGAGAGAGAGAGAGAGAGGGAGATCGAGAGAGGAAGGGAGAGAGAAAGGGAGAGAGAGAAAGGGAGAGGGGGAGGGAGAGAGGGGAATAGAGAGAGGATAGAGAGAGGGGGGGAGGAGAGGGGGATAGAGAGAGGAGGGGGATAGAGAGAGGAGGGGGATAGAGAGAGGAGGAGGATAGAGAGAGAGAGAGATCGAGAGAGGAAGGTAGAGAGAAAGGGAGAGGGTGGGAAGAGAGAGGGTGGAGGAGAGGGTGGGAGTGATGGAGAAGAGTGAGGGAGGGGCGGGAGGGAGTTGGGGTTGGGAGGGAGGTGGGAGTGGGAATGAGGTGGGGAAGGGAGGGAGGGGTTGGAGAATGGGAGGGGTTGGAGAGTGGGAGGGATTGGAGGGAGGGTTTGGAGGTAGGAAGGGATTGGAGGGAGAGAGTTTGAATGGAGGGAGGGGTTGGATGGAGGGAGAGAGAGTGGAGGGAGGGACGGAGGGGAAGAGTGAGAAGGGGCGGGATGGAAGTAAGGGGAGAGGAAGGTGGGGGTGGGAGGGAGAGGTTGGATGGAGAGAGAGAGAGGGAGGGACGGAGAGGGAGAGAGAGGGAGGGACGGAGAGAGAGAGAGTGAGGAAGAACGGGATGGAGGTAGGGGGAGGGGAAGGTGGGGTGGGAAGGGTTGGAGGAAGTTGGGGTGGCAGGGAGGTAGTGTTGGAGGGAAGTGGGGTGGGGAGGGAGGGGTGGAGGGAGGGACGGAGGGAGGGACGGAGGGGGGGGAGAGAGAGGGAGGAGCGGGATGGAGGTAGGGGGAGAGGGGGGTGAGGGTGGGAGGGAGGTGGGGATGGGTGGGTGGGATGGAGTGTGGGAGGGATGGCGAGTGGGATCGAGGTGGAAGGGACAATTATTTTATGTTTAACTAAATATAATCCGTCATATTGACGGGCTTTTACATTAGTTTTTGCAATATGCGAAAAACAACGCTAAAGTGTTCCATTGCCATAGGCGAGTTAAAACTACTAGCCGTAAGCGCGCTTACCGTAACCGCCGAGCCGCATTCTGTCCGCTCCGCGCTCCTTTCCGCTACACGAACTACCACTTACACGTTCCAAAATCAACTACGACGAGGGTAAAGAAATGCACGCCTCCTCTCGAAGGTTTTCCCTACCAAGTGTAAGGAAGGAAGGTATTGGTGGAAATAATTGTGGAAGGGGATGGGCATGTGACCCATTGCCCCTTTACTTTTTTCTCAACTTAGTGCTTTCGAAATGGTTATACCGAAGGTACGCCACGACTGCACTGCGCTATTAGACAGGGTTAAATACCCCGACTTCCCCAAAGAGACCCGACGGCCACTTGAATTGGAATCCAATAATGCCGGCGATATACAGCGACGAGCAGATTTTGCGTAAATTAACTGCATTGGAACGAAGCTTATTTATTCAATTATAGGTATTCAGACGGGGAAAACGCAGGCATTCGGTGACATGTAAGGCCGGATAGGAATTATTTCACCGACGCAACGTAAACATCAGAAGTGGTCTGTTATAAACCGAATCAAGGGTTAGGCCTTTCAAATTACATACTTTTAAAAATATCACTCGACAGAAACTAAGTTAATCTATATTACCACAAGTTACGAAAGTATATATATATTGTATCAAAATTGGCGCCTTTCGTGTGATAGAGTATATAAAACCAACTGATATACATTGTTTGAACGAATTTTACATGCGAAAAATAATTTTTACATTCTGAGATAATCAGTTGTATGTAGGTGATATTTATTTTTCACTTTATAGCGCATCTCATTAATTTTTATACAAATATTTTATTTTATTCATTCATACGCTTCATTTTTTAAGGTTAACCACGATGGTTTGTCCAAAATTGACTATTGTCCCTCCGGGACAAATGTGTTCAGCACGGACGATTTAGGAAGTGAAATGTATTCAGATTAAAGCTCACTATCACTTATAAACATAGGGCATACTGTTTTTTTTAAAAAAAAACATCTCTAACTTATAGCACGCCAAACTAAAGAGCGATAACCTCAATGCCCGAACGGTCTGTTTGTACTGTTCCATTCCGAACCGATTAATGCGTGGACATACGACTTATCCGATCTTGTGAGCGTCCTGCCTTACTGTGAGAAGAGAAATTGTATCGTATGAGAACCGTCGATCGGCAACAAATAATTTCCGAGAGTTATCATCACTAGGGAGCAACGTATCCCTACTGTTCTACGTAGTAATTCATATAATTTCAGTTGGCGTCTTTCCCCAAGTCGTATGACATAGAACAGACGAATCACCAATACATGAAGAAATTTTTAAAAAACACGAACATTAAAGAGAGCGCTGTCCTAATATCCTAAGTTCTTATTTTATTGCCTGATTAGAAAATTCATTTTGTTATATCAGCATGAGTTAAGAACCACCGATACAAACCAACGGGAAGTGGAGTCATTCCCCTCTTCGAAGAGAGGGAGGAAAATGGAGAGTGGCCATTGAAGGTGCGCGTGGGGAAGTGTGGGGGGAGGGAGGTCTGGGGCGTGCGTATTTGAAAGGGAACTATTTCAACCAAAGGGGAAAGCAAGGTTTATTTCCATGGGAAGGGGAGGAAGCTGGGTATCCTGCGTTGAACCTCGAAAAATTTCTTAGAAATCGACGTCACTTGTTTTGTGAGGGATGGCAGCAGAGAAGACCGGAAGGCAGAGCAGCGAAAACAAAACAAGAACGTGAAAATGGAAACGGAACGGGCTGCGGAAGGAGTCAGCGAATTACATTAGACAGTGCGTGCGTGGGGGGCGAAAACACGCTTTACGTTTTTACCTTCGTTTTTGCTTCATTTCTCATGGAACTTCCGCAACTCGATTGAACACACGAACGCAGCTTTTGTACGGATCAGCGAGTATATATTCGAACGTCAAAACATTCATTGTTAATTCCCAGAGATTAAGTAATTTGTTTCTTTCGCCTTACGCTCTCGGGAAGTTAAAGAATCTGTCCCACGTGAGGATAGCCGATCGGAAAATGTCGAATAGAGGGTAGAGATGAAATTGTAGCCATCCTGATAAAACCAAAGTTTCTTATAGAAAGAATGAATTAGTGGCACGCGAAAAATTCTGATGATTCACCTTACTTTCTTGGCACGCGACACGAAAATCATTTGACATCCCTGAGCTAGAGTAAAAACAATAAACTATTAGGTGCATCATTTTCTCATCTTGATTGTTAATACAAATTCTTTCAATAAACAAATATTTGGCAAAGTTGTTGTGAGTGCACGATGATTTATTTACAATACACTGTAAAACAGAAAAATAACATTTTTATTTACCAGTGTTAATGGACTTTATTACCAATCTTTAATAAATTTTCCTTTTCCCAACGTTCGTAACTAACCTAGGTTTTTTCAACCCTTTTTTGCTGACGTACCCCTTAGAACATTTTTTTTTAAATATTCGCGTATGCCTTAGTACATTTAAAGTGCTAATGAATTAATGACACTTGTATTAAGATAGTTAACTAATGTTTATAATGTTAAAATTGACTATTTTGGCTGAATAATTCGTTTCAAAACGTTGCACATAACCGTAACATCGCAACTTTTGATTCCGAAGTCATTTGAGAAAGACTAAATAAAAAGAGAAATTATGATATTTAACATTTTCGCTTACCCCTTCAACGCTCTTGAGGTACCCCAAGGGGCACGCGTACCACCGGTTAAAAAACACCCTTATATAATCCCCCCATATATATGTTCAAACTCAAGAGCCGCGCCGGCCTATGGGTGCAAGGGGTGCATCGCACCCGGGCGGCAACATATTAGGGGCGGGAATTCACGGGCGGAGGCAAGAATCTCTCTTAATTTTGTGCTTTTACAAATATACAAACGGAGCCTAACTTAGCGACCAGTAATTTAAAAAATCTCTGCGACAACATTGTACCCTTTCTTGGAGCTTGTAGATGGCAAAACAAGGTCAAAATTCATGCAGGATACAATGTAATAATGTGTCCTTTACCATCTGCTGTGTTTCTAAACTCACGTGATACGCCCCCTTCTAAAATAAAGTACTTTTACGTAACATATCGAGACGATTCGTATACGAGAAAGTTTGCGCAATGTTTTTTGGACAATTTATTCCTCAAATTAGTTACAACTTTTAATCTAAAAATCGGAATAATAAAATCTGGATAATTCCTTAAGGGGCGGCATAAACTGCTTGCACCCGGCGGCAAATATGTCCGGCGCGGATCTGTTAAAACTATTAACTAACATTATCATAAGCGTACACCGAAGTATGTATTTATTAACTACACTATTTCCGCTGCTTCTCATACCGAGGAAAAAAATCGGTACAACATACATTGTACAAACTTTCTCATATATAGGTACTAATGTGTCATTTAGTTATCTTTAGAAAATGAAAATCGTATGAGCCTGTTTTTAGAAAATCCAATTTTTGTTAAAGTTGCCCAAGAATAAACTAGCCTTATATTCATTCATTGAGAAAAATTAAATACGTAGTATTATTGTAGATGCATACTCAAGTAAATGTACGAAATTTGATCAAAATCGTTACAGCCGTTTCTGAGAAAACCGAATTATTGTCAAAGTTGCCTAGAATAAACTAGCCTTATATTCATTTTTTGAGAAATATGAACTATACAGTATTATTGAAGACGTAAATTCAAGTAACTGAACGAAATTTGATCAAAATCGTTAGAGCCGTTTTCGAGAAAATCGGATTGTTGTTAAAAATGCGTAGAATAAACTACTCTTAATTATTGATCAATGTCAACCATTTCTATGTATACTCTGCTCAGTATGATAAAATGCCTAAGTACGAGATTTCATTCATTTTCGCTATACCATCTAGGCTCCAGAGTCAGTAACAGACAGGCAGACGGCATTGCGAAAACCACTTTTTCGGATTCAGCGACACCTAAAACGTGTATTTCCGTAAAAATCTCGATGTCGCATTTTTTCGCGAAACAATACTTTCTCGATACTTCGTATGAGAAAGCAAAAACGAGGCGGATACTTTTTAATTCATTAAACACTTGCTACGATAGAGGCGGACGTCACTGTGCAGCCGATGTCGTTCCTCCCCCTCTTCCTCTCGTGCCTTTCTCAGCTCTGACCCACTCACTCAGTCGTATTTACGAGAGACGCGTCAGCGAGCCGATCGCCTGAATCACTGGGTTACATAAAGAAGGCTCACGGCAGTCGTTGCCTGCGGTCGTGCGGTACGAAATAGCTGTACGCTACACGGAGATAGGGGGGAGGGAGGGGGGGGGAGAAAAGGCTAGTCGGATGGGATAGCTGACAGAATTGGGTTTCTATGGAGTCCGATAGTCCCTCCGTCAATTCCGCCACCGCACGGCCTGAAAGCCTGGCCGCGGCGGTCCCTAGGATACTGTAGTTCGGGTAGCGTGTGTATGCAATGTGGTTGGGAGGGGTGGGGAGGGGGAAAGAGAGCAGCGGCGGAGGAGGGGAATCCGACTCCGGTGCAGTTCACGAGGTAGTCAAGGAATGGTATATGGATGTCCCTCGAAACACGTTCGCTTCTCGTGCGACTGGTCCGTTTTGAAGTTGGGAAGCGGAAAACTACGAGCATGTGTCGATTTTTCGAACTTTTCTGTCGCATTTAAATCGAGCAACAAAAAAAAATACCGAGGAAAATAGTTGCGCGGCTATTTATATATATATGCGCCTGCATTCTGCCAGAATTTCGGCTTATTCTGAATAACGGGGTTAAAACAACGGGGTTAAAATATTCTCTTCTCCGGTTATAATAGCTTTAGAATAATAAGACGGCATAGTCCTTCAAATCTCGAAGAATTGGAATTTTACCTATTTCGAATTTTTCCAATTGGTTGTGACGAAAAAACTTTATTCCTGCCATATTTAAAGTCTTTAGCTCATCTGAAGTTGCCATGTAATTTTTGTCCTCGTATTGGAAAATAATGGGGTATAAACAAACCCTAAAATTAAAATTTTAACAATTTCGTATTGTTTCCATTTGTCGTGACCTAAAATCTATAATCGTACCAAATTCCAAGTTCCTAGCTTATTTAGAAGTGCCTTATAATTTATATCCTATGTAAGAAGTAGCTATATATTATAGAGATATACTATTTATTTTCTATTTATTTACTATTTATTTTATATTGATATTTATTCCTATTATAAACACTTCTGTATAGCAGAGGACAAAACTATTCATTTCCCGGCGCGCATTCAGAATCGCTCTATCCTCGCGGAATAACTATACAAATTTAAGATAGTTTTTGCGTAGAAAGTATTGGCACTCTATAGTCAAAAACAGTATGCGATATTAATCGCCCTCAATCGTACGTATAAAAAAATTATAGCCAAAATTATTTCAAATTCAAGAAAAATATTTCAGTTTGATAAATAATAAGTACGATGAAAACAATTACCATTCTCCAAATAAGGCGTCATTTTGTTGCACGTACATTTTCATAAAATTGAAGACAGCATGGCAATTTCTAAAGTGAATCGTCGTCATAATGAAAATATTCTCTTCTCCGGTTATAACAGCTTTAGAATAATAAGGTTCTTCAAATCTCGATATTTCCAAACAATCCGCGGCACACCGGATTAATTATTAATTATTACATCAGATGGTTGTATTTTTGACTGGAAGAAACATTTCCTCAGTTATATGAGCCGATCATAGCGAAAGTGGTACAAGTCGGTTAATTTTAGTTTTGCGCGTATTTCAATCTGAAAACAAGTGAAGAAAGAATTGCAGAGCAAATTATGTAAAGTGTTTGTATGCATGTTTTTTATAACTCAGGAACTACAGCACGTAGAAACAATAAAATAAAACCAATAAATAGTTTTTAATGATATTTTCGTTTGGCGTAGATTTCTCCAAAGCAAACTGTTTTTAAAACTACGCAAGTAACTTAAATAATTAGAGGTAGATTTTCCACAAATTGTGATTGGATAAATCGTTTCATTGTTTTCAAAGTATTGTTGATATAAACAATTTTCTCGTAACAGAACTCATGGATGAGAGAATCGACCTAATAGTCGGAGGATAATATTCACTCCGTGACTCTTAAACGTTCTCTATTTTCTTTTTTGCCTTTCGTTAAATTAATTACTTTCGTTTGTTCCTTTGTTCGTCCATTTTCTGTTGAATATTGTGTCCTTGCTGGTTTTACGTACAGTTTTCGTTTTGAAGATATCGTATATAATTTTAACCTGCGGGTGACATAGGCTATATGACGATATAAACATTTGGGAGGCGGGAGAGCTTAATTCGATAATTATTTTCACGTAAGTTTACACGTAATTTTCGATTTTTCAAAGTGCAAAATTTTCATCTCGCATTCGTCAAAATAGATAATGGCGAACCGGTTTTCTTCAATTTTGCTTTATTCGACGGTTAAAACTACGTACTATGTCATTCTTGCGACGTTTACTTGTTACACGGTCGAAGTTTTAGAGTCACTAAATCCATTGAAATTCAACGGGTACTTCTGACTGTACTAAAATAAAAACATTCCCCTGCAGTCCAATCTATCCAGAAAATTTTACTTCTTTAATTATATTCAATACATTAATTATGATAATACATTTTTAGACCTATGTAATGTCACTTTTATTTCGAAAAATTAATTAACTAATCTTACAGCAATCTATTTCACCGTTAAAATATTAATAAGCAGCATATCACTTAAACATTTCTTCAAAAATAATTATCATTAAATATCAACGAAAAATATTTCAAAGAAAAAAATTTTAGAACTGCGTAATTTCACTTACTTCTGCTTATTTGTATGGTTATTAGGAAGTTCCTCCATTCATTTTCATTGATTAACCATAGGGCTTTCGCTTAAATAGCATACTTGTTTATGTACATTAGTTGCTGTGAATATGGCCAACAATGCGAAAGCCATAATGGACCCGTATAGATAGTTAGCAAGGTGTTTTCTAATATAATGTTAAAGGCAAACGGACAGACGGACGGACACCAAATTCCATATCTAGTTCGAATGTGGAACTATACATCCCGAAAATTTGGTGTTTGTAGCTTACGTAACTTTTGAGTTATTTTGTACACTGTCAAACAGACAGACGGATGAACCGAATATGATAAGATCTTTTTTTTATTTAAAAAACGCTAATCGGTTTATTTCGAAGAGCAAAAAATTTACTCAGAGAAGACCAAAATTTTTATTCCGCGTTTCATTTGTCCGACTTATACCTATTTAGCAATGACAGTTTATCGCTTTTGCTACAAAGCATCGTAACCTTTTATTATCCGGTCCGTTAAAAAAACTTCGACGTTTCGTTACGCGTGAGTATGGTCGATTTTTAGGATACACTTTTCCACTTTCTCTTTTTCGACCTCTCCAATTTTCCTCTTAAGTATTACGCTCCACGCCATTCATTTTTCCTCTAATTTTCCTGTTTATCCTATTCCACTTGATGGGGACTTCCGAATTCACCTTTCCCTTTTCGTCTCCCTCATATTATTTTATAATCCCCTACTAATTGATCTTCCTTTGTTTTCTTAATCCACTCCTTCCCTTTTATGTCCACCCTCCCCCCCCCCCTCCTGATCCTATTACCCCTATCTGTAGGTTTAGTAGGTTTATACACCACCTCCCCCCTTAGTGTGCGGGTGTTTACCTGAAATGTAATTATTTGATCTTTTTCTATTTTCTTTTTTTTTATCTTTCCTCTAGTATTTCATTTCTTCTCTTTGCTTTTCATTCTTTTTCCTGTCTTATTTGCTGAGTTTTATAAAGAGAATTTCAGGACCATGCACCCCTTATTGTGCGGATGCTATCCTGTAGTTCTTTTATTTGTGTTCCTTTCTATTTCTTCCTCTCTGTTTAGTTTCAGGTATTTGTCTTCTGTTTGTGTGTTTATATGTTATTATTTTTATTGTCATTTGTAATTCATAACGTAGGGTTAAATGTAAGAAGGGACTAAGTAGTCTCAATTTCGCCCTAAATAAAGTCGTTTGTCTGTCTGTCTCTTATGTATGTTTTATCCTATAAATTATATATTACTAGTGTATAGCCCGTCACAAATGACGGGAGTAAAGATTCGATCGCTGAAGCTATTTATGGAGATCAGATTGGCATCAGAAACATAAATTGTATTGAAAGCCATTTCCCTCTCCTTCATTCCCCCCCTCCCACTCTCTTCCCCTCTCTCCTTTCCCTCTCCCTTCCTCTACCTCCCACTCCTTCCCACGTTCACCCTCCCTCCCTCCCCCTACATTTGCCCCCTCCCTACCTCTCTCTCCTATTAAAAGCAATCAAAGCACGTTTACACCCATAAGGATTGAAATAACAATATGATATCGAGGTCTAACAATGGAATTGGTAGGCAAGGCACCATCCCCTTAAAATGGCTAGATTTCCTCAAACTGTGTGAAATAAACGTTTAAATTAAGCTATTTAGAACTGTAAGCGGAAAAGGAAGAACAGAATATGAACCTAAATAATGTTTTCTTCAAAATGGTTTACATCCGAAGATTGTAGGTCAATTATTGGTAATTTAAATACCAAAAAGAATGAAAGCTTGCGCGTCGAAAAGTTCATTTTTACGTGAAATTACGTGTTATCTTATTGGAAATGGAAATTATCCCTTGGAGTTGGACCCGGTTTGTGATCTCGAGTTCGATACATTAAAACGTTTTGTTATTATATCGTAATGCTATACCGAAAATTCGGTTCAGTCGTTTGCGAGATAAAATGCTTCAAAAAGCATTACTGTCGAAGTGACACTGTCTTTTATGTAGTTTGGATGGTTTGTTTAGTGAATCTTAGTAGGTTTGGATGGTTTTTCGCATCCCCTTTCTATATGGTTGTTTTCCTACAGTGGTTTTTTTATATGGATGCAATAGTCTTTATTTTCCCCCACACAATTATACCTTTTTACAGTAAGTATTGTATTATCATTATATTATTATTATTTCTAGTATGTAATATTATATTTGTATCATGGCGAAGGGTTAGGTCAGGGGTGGGCAAACTTTTCTGCATCTCGACCACATCAGTGTTTGCGAATTCTTCAGCGGACCGAATTGAAAGGTGCCAATGCTTAGGCCGGATTATAGTTTAAATCGGAAATTGCTAAGATTCATAGGCATCATACATAAGCGAAAAAGAATCATAAACAAGAATTTTAAGGCTACATTTTCAAAACTAAAGGCTTTATTATCATAATTTTACCAAAAGTAATGCGAAACTGCGTTAAAATGTTACGGGTCGCTTTTTCATCAAAGCTTCGCGGGCCGAAGAATATCCGAATAAAGACCATATCTAATCTAAATGACTAAAATTCAATCGCCGACCTCTCCTCTATATCTTCATCTTCCTCCTCCATATTATATCCCTGTTTGTCTCCCTCCCCCATTTTCTGTCTGTACCTCCCCTCTCTCTCTCTCCCTCCCCTCTCTTTCTCTCTCCCTTTCACTCTCCACCTCTCCCTCCTCCACTTCTTCTGCTAAATACGTATGTTTTCATCTTATTTTATTAATTATCTTGTTCATTTCTCATAACAATAAAATATCTTTTGAAAATCTTATCTTGTTAAACTTGTAAATATTATTCTAATTCCATTATTGTTCTTTTATGTATCTAGGGTTTTCGCAGATTTTCCTGCGTGGTCTTTCATTAGGATGGCCAAGTCAGATCTTTCCTAGGTTTTGACCACAATTACTTTGTCTTTTTGTAGAAGTTTTCCGAATTTGTAATTCGGTATTTTGTTTGTATGTTTTTCTATTTATTTTATTTTCTGTGAAATTATTATCACTCTTTTATTCTCATCTGTAATTGCTGACGCAGGGTTAAATGTAATCGTAAGAAAGGATTATATAGCCTCAATTTCGCCCTGATAAAGTCGTTTGTCTGTCTGTCTCCTTTGCTGACTTCCTTTCCCCCAATTTCTCCCTTCTTTCTCTATTTCTAGTCTTACTTTCAAACTACTCGGCTCAAACACTCGTTCTACCCGTCTTATTTCCAATCTCCCTTCCTCTCTTAATTAATCAACCAAGCCTTTCTTCTCAACATGTATGTCCTCTTCTTTTCAAAGCTGTTTATCAGCACCTCCTTCATTCCCTTCCTCTTCTTCTTCCTGCTGTACATTCCCTTCCTCCTCCTCCTCCCATCATTTTCCTTTTATCCTTCGCACTAATCAGATGTCCCTTATTGTGTATCGTGTCCCGGATGGAGTTCCCATTCAACCTGTTGGTTCAATAACGTGTTGGTGGTGGAGGCAATCGCTCTTTCCCGTCCAGAGTCACAGGGATCGATGTGTTCTCCTCTTAACTTCCGACAAAATCTTCTCTCCCTTTGCACAGTCTCTCGTGTCTGTGTGTCCTAGAGATACAACGGCTGCGTTTTTCTTTCTCTCTACGAAGAGGAGGTGGAGGCTTGCTTCCCATTCGCATCAGTTAGGGCAATAAATAAAATATAAATTAGATGGCGTGATTGCACGGACGACAAGTAGGAAAATAAGGACGGTGCTCTCCTTTGGGGATGGGATTGTGGTAGTGCTCTGAACGGGGCTGATTTTCTAATGCCCTGGGACCGTACCGTCACCTACATGTGTGATTTTTTAGGAGGATACGCAAGTCTGCGCCCGGTCCTTCCTCCTTTCTCCCATGTGTCCGGTCTCGAAAGCAACGGGAAACCACCATAAATGTATGTAGGTATTTCCCAGTTTGCAAGACCAATCGTAATATTGACGCTGCCGATGATGACGGTGCTTTTATTTGGCCGATTTCTCGTGTTCTATGCCATAGAGCCTTGTTGAGGTTAAAGGAACACGATGTTAAATTTCATTAGTTATTTTTATCAGTTTGTTGTTGAAGTTAGGTACGCGTTTAAAATAACTCGTTTCTTTATTAATTACTTTGTCTTGACTTCGAGCAGAGCAAATACTTTTGTGAACTATTCAGAGACATTTTGTATTGTATTAATTAGTATACGTCTACTAATTATTGACCAAGGCAGCCACGTAATTGAATAAACATGGTGCGAATTTATAACTTTAAAAAATACCCATTTTAACTTTCGACTATAATATCATTCCCAAGTGATTTTTGCTTCGTAAAAGAATTTATTAAGTAAATTTGATTACTTGATAATTTATTAAATTCCGCAGTAATTGAAGGGTTCTCTCATAACCAGTGGCGGATTAAGACACTTAAAGAGGCCATAGGCGCAACGTATTTTGGAGGCACCGCTTATACATTACTCGTTCGCCCGTACCTATTATAATTTCGCCTGAAATTTGATTATCACCTGTATTATTTTTTAATTTTCTATTCTCATATTTAATTTTGAGGCCCCTAGTATATTTGAGGCCCTAGGCGGGCGCCTACTGCGCCTAGCGGGTAATCCGCCTCTGCTCATAACAATAATCGAATGCAGGCAAAAACTTAAGCTTCTATAAAGCCAAATAAATACATTCAATTCTTGAATTTTGTTTTTTTTTTATTCATAAAAAACCTCTTTCTCCGCCTTTATTAGAAAATGTATTTTTAAATTCAATTTTAAGTTTATCCCTCCCGGGATATTTAACTTTATTATGTTAACGCAGTTGACATTTAATTAACCATAATCCCGCGATGAAAATGTAAGAAATTATTTTCGTTTACAGAAAATATAGCCAACAACCGTAATACAGGTTTCACTCATTTATATCGCAATATCCTTCTGTAATGACCCGCCACCCGCATGGGACATTGAGCACTAGGCCTTATTCGTACATATTTGTTTTCGGGATCCCAATCCATTTCGCCTCGTTCTCTATTACGGAGAGGCTGATGATAAACATTTCTCTCTCCACCCGACAATGGGCTTCCTCTGGAAAATCACGTGCATTCACCGTGCTGCACACACTACGCCACGAGTGGAAACAGCAGATGCAGCCAATGAACAACCCATTCTTCTCCCGGGCCTTCCTCTCTTTGGCTTCATTACGCGAGCGGTAGGATGGAGTGGTAGAAGGAGAAAGGGAGGGAGGGAGGAATTGCAATAGAGGGAGAGAGAGGGAGGGAGAAATAGGGAAATAGACAGAAAGGGATAAAGAGAGGGAGAGAGAGGGGGGGAGAGAGAGGGGGGGAGAGAGAGGGGGGGAGAGAGAGGGGGGGAGAGAAATAGAGAGAGAAATAGGTAGAGAGAGAGAAATAGAGAGAAAGAGGGAGAAACAGAGAGGGAGAAACAGGGAGAGGGAGAGAGAGATATGGAGAGAGGATAAATAGAGAGAGAGGGATAAATAGAGAGGGAGGGAGGGAGGGAGAGAGAGAGAATTAGAGAGAAATAGAGAAGGAGAGAGGGAGAAATAGGTAGAGAGAGAGGGAGAAACATAGAGAGGGAGAGTGAGAAACAGGGAGAGAGAGGGAGGGAGAAACAGGGAGAGGGGGAGAGAGATAGGGAGAGAGGGGGAGAAACAGAGAGAGAGGGGGGGAGAAACAGAGAGAGAGAGAGGGAAAAATAGGGAGAGGGGGAGAGAAATAGAGTGGGAGAAATAGGTAGAGAGACATAGAAACAGGGAGGGAGAAATAGAGAGATAGGGAGAGAGAGAGGGAGAAACAGAGAGAGAGAGAGAGAGAGGGAGAAACAGAGACGGAGAGGGAAAAATAGGGAGAGGGGGAAAGAAAAAGAGAGAGTGGAATAAATAGGTACAGAGAGAGAGAGATAAATAGGGAGGGAGAAAAAGACAGAGAGAGGGAGAGAGGAGAAATACGGAGAGAGAGGGAGAGAGAGCATTGTAAAACGATCGTTCACGTTGCTTCGTCTAAGGATTTAGGGCGGGCGGATATGGATTCGGTATAGATACTGAGATAATAGGAGAAGTAATTGGAAGGGGAGAGCTTATAGAGAGAAGGTAGAGAGAGAGAGGATTTAGAGGGTTTTGTAGCGGGAGATAGAGGGCGGGGAAACGACAACCGATTAGTACCCCTGCCATCATCATAATCTCTGATGAAAACAAGGCCTGCTATGCATGGCCTGTCTGTCCTACAGGGCCATCAAAATTTCTCATGGCCGGAGCTGTGTTAGATTTTATAGGTAACCAAGGGAGCTCTCCTGCATACACCGATACTCCACCGAAATATATATGCCACTTATCGCTACAGTCTCAGTGACAATCCCCGCTGAGGTATAATCTTCTTTTTTACTTTCTCATACTAAGTATCGAGAAAGTATTGTTTTCGCGAAAAAATTCGACCTCGAGATTTTTACGGAAATACACGTTTTAGGTGTCGCTGAATCCGAAAAAGTGGTTTTCGCAATGCCGTCTGTCTGTTACTGGCGCTGGAGCCTAGACGGTCGAACGAAAATGAATGAAATCTTGTACTTAGGCATTTTATCATACTGAGCAGAGTATACATAGAAATGGTTGACATTGATCAATAATTAAGAGTAGTTTATTCTACGCATTTTTAACAACAATTCGATTTTCTCGAAAACGGCTGTAACGATTTTGATCAAATTTAGCACATTCACTTGAGTTTACGTCTTCAATAATACTGTATAGTTCATATTTCTCAAAAAATGAATATAAGGCTAGTTTATTCTAGGCAACTTTAGCAATAATTCGATTTTCTCAGAAACGGCTGTAACGATTTTGATCAAATTTCGTACAGTTACTTAAGTTTACATCCCCAATAATACTGTATAGTTCATATTTCTCAAAAGATGAATATAAGGCTAGTTTATTCTAGGCAACTTTAACAATAATTCCATTTTCGCAGAAATGGCTCCAACAATTTTGATTAAATTTAGTACAGTTACTCGAGTGTACATCTACAATAATACTACTTATTTCATTTTTCCCAACAAATGAATATAAGGCTAGTTTATTCTTGGGCAACTTTAACAAAAATTGGATTTTCTAAAAACAGGCTCATACGATTTTCATTTTCTAAAGATAACTAAACGACGCATTAGCACGTATATGAGAAAGTTTGTACAATGTATGTTGTACCGATTTTTTAGCTCTAGCCCTGATAATCATAGTTAAGAGGGAATATGCTCAATGGATTAGCCTCTTATTTCATTTCGCATATCCTGCATCTTCGCCACTGCTTCTACTTTTACCCATCTCCCTGAAACTTCTCCGCGTTAATTTTTATATCATTTTTAGCAGATTTTCTTAAAAGAAAAAAAAGTTCTTATTGGATCAATCTGTCTGTCCGTGAACAATGTAGGTACTTTTCTTATTTTAGAGATTTTTCGAA
This sequence comes from Uropetala carovei, assembly GCA_036926305.1. Classification (NCBI taxonomy): domain Eukaryota; kingdom Metazoa; phylum Arthropoda; class Insecta; order Odonata; family Petaluridae; genus Uropetala; species Uropetala carovei. The sequence continues at coordinate 171,920 of JAXCHB010000214.1, forward strand.
AATTCTTTTTGAATTAGGTAGGTACCTTTTATTGATGTATGAATTTTCCACTGGTAGGGATTTTTCCAAGTAATTCACAGATTTTCCGCTAGGTGGCTTCAAAGATCTGAATATTCGAAATTTTGAAATAGTATTTGTAGCCAAACTACGGAAGATAATTGGAAAATTATCTTTCGAATTGGGTAGCTCTCATTGATCTATGAATTTTCCAAGTAATTCACAGATTATCGGCTAGGTGGCTTAAAATATCCCAAAAATACGCGATTCTAATGGACTGCTGATGATGATAATACTGAAATGTTTATATACAGCGCTCGTGTCCGTCATAATTTGACTCGGAAAATCGCTGCATTTATAAATTTTTGACAATCGACAATTTTACCTGAATAACTAGAGAATATGAGCGGTGTCATAAATTATGGAAGCTACGATGAATTAAAGGTTTGCGTCTTTAGTTTCAACCTTCCCCTTTCTTTAACTCCTAAAGTGTAAATAAAAATCATCGAAGAAGTGAGGAATTCCTGTAATTCTCCACCTAGCCTCCTTTCTCACTCGTCCTCCTAATCCTTATCTGGAAATGGCATGATAAATACTGATGTATAGCGTGATGCAAAAAGTCGAATTAAAGGCATTATGAGGTGTATAAGACGACTTCGTAATTTAAGAATTCCTCTGTCAAAATATATGACAAAAAAATTAAACAGCGAGAAAGTGATACAGCTTTAATAATGACGAGACTGGCGTGTCCGGGAAAGATAATAAACATCATAAGGATTACCATGGAAACCGTCAAACGAGTTTGATAACGCACCACGTATACATTACGAGAAATATCTTTTAGTCTGTGTTATTGCATTTGGGACAAAGGACTACAGATGCCTTTCTTTTATAACGTATATTTTGCGAGCTGCGGTCCGCCTCTAAAATCATTAGCAACAGTAGGAACAAGAAATCACAGCTCCATTTTTTTTAATCAGCGCGCATCGTTGAACCTAAGCAGAAAGGAAACGTATGCACATGAATTTATCGTCAATTACTGAAAAAAATCGCACAGTTCGAACGACAGTAATGTCCCTGACGGGAGTTCATTACCAGATTACATTTTGTTGTTCTGGAACTTTGTCACCGGTTCCGATTGCGGAGATGTAAACGTGCGTTTTCGATAAATACAGCGTTCAAATCGATTCATCCGGCGCTGTTTATATCTCATTTCCCAAGTGGTAAAAATTGATAATTATCGTTTTAGATTCCAAACTGTGGAACACCGATCATAAACGTTGACACAATGGAAACAGCAATACGTCGATATTATTTTGGGCAGTTTATCTTATCACTCCGCAATATCGAAACGAAAGCCATCTTGCTATAAACACGAAATCCCTTAATTGACGAAGCTCCCTCAGTTAAATTACACGCGTTAATTACATTTTCACCGGGAAATATTTTTAAAAAAAATTAATGTCAACAACTTTTAGGTATCACACACAGCCATAGGTACTATGAAGCTGATTTACATAGGACGAATCCATAAACTACGTCACGCTCTAGGGGGAGGGGCTGATAATTATGTGACGGATCGTGACGAATGGAGGTGGGTGGAGAGATTGTTTTTTATAACATCACTCTTTTGGTTTGATGGATATTTTAAATAAAATTACTAAAAATCAAAAACAATATTACGCAAAGAACAAAAATGAAATCTTACCTAACTTAGTGAGTAAAGACTAAATCCTGCATTAATTTACATGGAAGGAGGGGTTGAAACATTTGTGATATAACATTCAGGGGGCGGTTAAATTTTTGTTATTATATATGACGAGGTGGGAAAAGGGGGATAAATAATACAATTATTTTTCGTGACGTAATCATATAATTTTTTCACACAAATTAATGTACAGCTGAAGACAAGCAAAGAATCACTTATCTCGTCCAAATTATCGTCCAGCAAATTTCACTACCATTCCTATTTTATAAAGATTAATCTACTACATGGAACTAGATAGAGAAACTACCGGAGAATCGGCAGGCAAGCGATTGAAGATAAAAGCAAAGCGATCAAATACGAATGACAGCAGATCAGGCGAGCAGCAAACGCGGTACGTCGTATGTTAGCATATAACATCACTATTCCTATACATGGGAATGTAATACACTGTAGCGGAAGAGTAAATGGAACACTGGAACGGAAAAAAAGCCTCTTGCGTAACACTATATTAATCAGACCGACATGTGAATAAATACTAGGAAAACAATTGAGAGAAGAATTGCGGAGAAAATGACATAAGGCGCGTGTTTCCCTACTACTCCCCAGCAGCTAATCCTAAATCCATCAAACTTTTACCGTGTCTACCTCTCATATAGAAAAATCTAATTTGAAAATTTCATTTCTCCATGCAGTAGGACTCCAGAGATAACGTCCACAAAGACCGACAGACAGACAAACCGAATGCATGAAATATTTTTTAAGGAAAAAATTTATAAAAAAATTAGGACAAAAGTAAGGTGAGAAATGTACGCGATCGATACAAATGGAAAGGCTGCCTAAAAAAATGCACATAAAAAGTTGAAGGAACACGGAGAACAACCTGTATTCAACGACCACCAGTCTAAAAAAAAAAAAGCTTTTAAAAAAATTAAGGAAATTTTGTTGAGAAGTGTTTTTACCTTTCGTTTGCGTCATTTTCAACAACAATAAAAACAAGGTTTAGGCTTTAACACTTCATTATTACGCACTAGTCCTTTTACTAGGTTGTCGGATTTCAGTGCGCAATGTGAGACGCACGTGAGCGTCGTCGCGAGTGTTGCTAAGGAAAAAAATGTTAATAACTGCTGCTCTAAAGGAACTATTTTCGTTTGTAGCCCAATAATAAAAGTTTCACTACTATTCCGAAGGAAAAGGAGTACAATTGGAAGCGGGGAAAATTTTCTAGTCTTAAGTGGTAACCGATTTCCAATGCGTAGTTAGCTCAAAATTGGCACTTAAGTACAGTTCGGTTCACGAATAACAAAAAACCGCGGCCATAGTAACTGGAGATATCCGTACACTCACTTCTAGAGTGGAAAATTTTACGCAGTCGGTAGGATTCGAACCTACGCTCCCAGAGGGAATCTGATTTCAAGTCAGACGCCTTAACCACTCGGCCACGACTGCTTCGATGGCTAGATATCTATACTTAGCGATTTCATCAATTCACGCGCATGATTTACAAACGATAACATTAAAACACAAATCGCGCTGAAGGATTATAAAATGTAATCATTCACATCCATATTCTTGTCACCGTATTGTTTTACAGTATACACTAATTATTTAGCGATTCCTATTTTGAAATGCTTTTTCATTTACCTATCCGTGTGGTTATTCGATCTAATGGCTGTTGCTCCTTTTATTTAAGCGCGATGACGCCTTGATTGCGCGCGGGTAAATTGGATATATAAGTATTAATCTAATTTCACTCGCAATTTTATCGTATTATATCCTAGCGAAAATAGTTGTCCGTAGAATTACTTGCCAGGTGGATTTTTCAGTGTTACAAATATTTACGTTGTTTTTTTATCAAATATTTACAAAATACAATGCGTTTAATTCACCGGCGTATCCAAAATGTTGGAGTATCGCCGGTTCCAATGATTATTCTAACATTTACTCCGTATTTACATTTATTTTGAAGTTTTTGAAAATATATTTCGTGCTGATCTTTATAAGAGATTATCGATGCAGCTGGACCGCGGGGAAAAAAAAGAGTTATTGCCGCGAAACGACATGCGGCAAACGAACAATTCGGCGTAATTAAAGGGAGTGACATCGTCGAACACGTAGCTCAAATAAAGGAGAATTCAATTTTTCGTATCTCTATGGCTCTTATCATTCCAAAGAATGATCACTCGTCCACAATCGCATTCACACGTGAATGTCGATTTCCGTTTCGCGGTAACGCTGACTCTCCAACAATGAATCGCTTCGCCAAATGAAATCACGAGTAATTCATCGAGTCCAACCAAACAACTGCCATTCGCGTCGATTTGAATTTTTTTTTTATTTCTCGCTCGTTAGCCTCGAATTTACCAATTCAAACGCATCTGAATGGCCATTCAAATTAAACTACATGATAAGTTTATACCTATAACGGCAGAAAAGAACCAACTCTACAATTGTTAAGAACAGAACGTCAAGGAAGATAAACACAGCGGAACTCCTTACGAAAACGATAAAATATCATTTTTATAAGCATTTCGATTCAATATATATATATATGGAGAGAGGCTAGTGAAACAAGCGTTAGAAGGCACAGAAGATTTCAAAATTGGAGGAAGGACTATAAGAAGAGTGAAATACGCTGATGACCAAGTATTTCTAGCAAGAAAGGAAAAGTAACTCCAGAAAAAGATAAATAGACTAGTGATAACAGGTAGAAAATACGGTATGGAAATAAATACAGAAAAATCCAAGGTCATGCGAATATCAAATAAAGAAGAAGAACATTTGAACATAAGTATTGGAGGAAAGACATTACAACAAGTCTCGCTTGGAAGCGTCATAATGACAGAGACAAAATGTACCGATGAAATCAGGACTAGAATAAGGAAAGCAAAAGCCCCTTTCAGAAGAAAGAATCTCCTACTAACGGGGAATATAAAGGAGGATATCCGCAAGGCGTCAATGAAATGCTATATATGGAGTATAGCTTTGTATGGGGCAGAAACACGCTAAGGAAAAAGGATATTAAATACATGGAAAGCTCCGAAATGTGGACATGGAGAAGAATGCTGAAGATTAAAATGGACAGACATGGTGAAAAACGAGGAAGTACTACGAAGAATAGGAGAGAAGCGAAAGATTATACAGAATATCAGAAAGAGGAAGGCGAACTGGAATGGACGTTATCCTAGGAGAGAGAGCATGAATAAAGAAGTGCTAGAAGGAAAACTGGATGGAAAAAGAGAAAGAGGTAGGAAAAGGTTTCAGCTGATAGACGACTTGAAAGGGAAAGAGAGCTATCAAGACATGAAGAAGACTGCGGATAATAGGAATATGTTGAGAACCATGAATGATCACGGACCTGTCTACCGACAGACTAACTATGATGAGGATACATATAACGCATCTCAAATAAAATATTCAAATTGGATTTATGCAATGGCTTGACCTTGCTGTCTGATGTATCGTGCTTGCTAGTTCAGTATGTCGAATTTTCGAAAGTACGGAAAAGCAGATTTTGAGATTATAGTTCCGCGGCCATCTATAAAGGCTACTCCGCTTTCTCACGTGAGGGAACGTAATGACATGATTAATACAGAGGTCAAGTGCTTATAAAAAAAACTTTTCCATTTTCCGGAAAATGCTAAAATACGTAAAATCTCTATAAATTTTCTTGGCTTGAACCATTAGCTTACCTTGATATAATTTCCACTGCCGTCTTAATGCAGTAATGTTTCCTATCGCGTTGCTTTTGTGCACAAGTTTCAAAATGTTGGGGACAGAGTGATACTTGAGTGTTATACTTTCACGTCTTCTAAAAAAATATTCAAAATAGAATCCTACGTGGAGATTACCAATTATATGTTCTTTAAGCCTGGTGAAAAAAACAACTGTACTGAGAGATAGACGAATTGGAATTAGAGATCTGCGCGGATACAGATTTCCGTATCCGCACCCGACCCGTACCCCCAAAAATTTCTAAATCACCCGACCCGACCAGCACGAATAAATTATACGATCCGAGCCGGAAGCAGAAGTCATATCCGCAGGCAAAAATTATCTGGAGCGGCATCTATGAACCAGAACCCAAAATTCAAAAGAAAATGATACCAAACTGTATATAAACACTACAGTTTATTATAGTGAAAGGTAAGAAGTAAAAGTAGAACTTGATAAGAAATCGAACGGATTGTCAGCCACTAAACTACCAAGAAAAATTCCATACCGAATAACTAGATTACATCCAAGTATTGTACTAGTATTTACTTTGCGAATATGGTTATTGGCAACAGATGCGGATTTTTTCCTAAGGCACAAAATCCGCGCGTCTAGGACATCGCAATCGAAGGATTACAAAGTAAAATATGCCTGGCGTATTTACAGCGCCAAATATCTGGATATGCCAGGCGTATCCCCATGGGCACTACAAACAGCGCAGAATGGGTCATAATGTTGGTAAGTTTGACTTTTTAAACCGACTTATGCTCATATTTTGAATCGACGTATCTATGATAGCTCCTTAAATTAGTTTCTGTGCTAAGGATTAGAATGACGGGAACATTTACATTTAGGATATTATTATAATATTATGATTATCGATAAAAGCGTTATAGGCAAGCCAAAATGGTAAGGTGGTAACAGTAGAATCGTATCTTTCAAAAGTAAAAATTTCATTGTTTATCATGTGTTACTTTTGTAAACGTTATTTGAGTGCGCGTCATAATATTAAAATAAAAGACTTTTGTCAGAAAACCGCTATTGCTTCCTTAGGCATACGTTTATGTTAATGAATAATTACGCACACGCTGATTTAAATTTCTCTATGAAAACACCTCCGGTTTCCTTCATCCAAGATCTTTACACTTCGATTACGTTAATCCTACCTTAACTGCACAACATCATTACATATTTGTTATACACAATTATCCAATAAGACTTTAACACTATTTTATCCTCTAATCTAAGCCATCATCACCGCATTAAATATCTTTTTAATGCTTTATTTCAATACCGAGGAATGCAGCCTTAATTATGTATAATTTCCAGAATAACCTATTTAATTTCAGGACTTATTTCAATACGCCGGAATAAATTTGTAATCTTTCTGTATTCTTACACTCTTGCCTATATATGCAAGTGTCCAGAAAGGACTACGAAATACACGGAATAATATAGCACGTAGCCTTTTATTCGCAATTTGCAGCGGTCCTTGAAGAATCACTCAGGCGATTGTACCCTTGATTAAATTAGCGGGCTTTCTGGAGGCAATTTCCGCTTCTTGTTTATATTCTTTGTGCATTCTTGGGGCGAGGGTTCTTCTTCTCTTTCCCTCCATATTTTCTGTTTGAACTTTTCCCTCTCTTTTTTCTTCTTCCAATATTTTCTTTCCTCTCTCTCGCCCTGTTTACACTTTTATCGCCTCCGGACATCTCCTTCATAAACCCTCTTAAGGGACGACAAACACTAACCCTCAAAATATTTTCCCTTTTTCTCCCAAAGATTTTCCTCTCCATTACGATCTCTATTTTCCCTTCCGCTCGCAATATTATATGTGTTTGCGTGTGCTTGCGTATGTCTGTACACATCATCTCTATGCTTCGCTTGCTACTTAACATTATAAGCCTTTTATATTTTTCCGTTTCTTTATCCCTCTGTTCCTTAACTCTACCAGATTTTCCTTTCAACTTATTACCACAGCGACCTACTTCATTTTAAGCCCAAATCTCTTTCTATCTCTTAAAGACCTATTTTCTTACTCGGTAAATCTTTCGCACTATGCCTCTTTCTCAAATACTTTTCTTTCAAGAACTCGTTAGTTTTGCTATTCACTTCACGGATTGACTGCCTTAAGTGCTCCCTAGGATTTAAAGTTGGCTCCAAACTGCTACGGATTTTATACATGCATACGAAATCTTCTTTTTTCTGAGGTTATACAACTCTTGCAGCGTACAAAACATCACCTGGGAAATGATTTTATTTTCGTATACCCCACTTAACTTCACTTAATTATACTGAAGAAACTTAATAAGTCATTCCTAGTTTTTAATTTCACCATACGAAGTAATGGGGAAGTATTGTGATCACGAAAAAAGTGGACTTCGAGATTTCAACGGAAATACACGTTTTGAGGTCCCTAGAACACGTTTAGACTTTTTGGAATGATGTCTGTGTGTGTGTGCGTGGTGTATGTGATTGTGGGCGCTCTAACTAAAAAAGTACTTTCCATATCGTTACCAAACTTCATATATAACACTTTAGCAAGAGCACAAAGAACTGATTAGTTTTTGCACAATAACGGTTAAACGGAAGTCGAGGTTTATTCGGAACCCGATTCCGTTTTTGCGATATTTCTTCGTTAAAACATTATTGTGATATATACAATTCTACACAAATGTTATAGATAATGCAATTTCCTACAACTTTCATTTGAAACCATATTCTATAGCAGTTATTGTTTAGGAGTTATTTATAAATAGCCGGTTTTCCGGTTTCCGTCAATTATCTCCTTAAAAACGTCGTTATTGGTAATCTTAGTGATGACCAAAGTTGTAGAGAATAATATTTCTACCAAGTTTTGCTTGAAACAAAGTTTCGTAGAACCATCCATTTCGGAGATATTTTGCTTTTTCTTAATACTAGTATACAGCGCCAGAACCATGTAGCGGTGAATTCTGTAAACATTCAAAATATACTTAATTTACGGCAATAAGGAAGACTGTATTCTTTTACGATACGAAATGATAATTTAGCCTCATAATGCTATTCATAATAATTTAAATATCTATACCCCAAATATGGAGAAAGTCATGTGTTGGCCACATCAGATTTTTTAGAATGTAATGTAACTCTATTGACAAACTCGTTCGGAAACTATAAACCTAGAAAAATATCTTAACTAATTTTTAGAATAAAAAATAGTAATTTTCGTCGCACGAAATTCAGAATGAATATTTTTAAAAAAATGATAACACTAAAAGGAAGATGAACTGCGTAGTAATATTTTCATTCAGTTATCGGTTGAATAGGTAATAAATGTGGTAAAAAGAAGAGTGGTTATCTTCCAAATACCGGGAAGCAAATACGAGAACGTTAATATTTTTAAATCACACTTTTATAATTGAATGTTTACCTAGATGGCAATGCTCCGATTAGTGGTCATAACCCACGTTTTCGTCATCGTCATTGCTAGTATCTGGTCACTCTTCATCCCTCACTTCATGTGTCCTTGTGACTATTTTAGGTGAACGACTCAAAATTGTCGAGAAAAATACACAATGATCCCTTTGGCCGTTTCCTCAGTGAGCAGTCTCCTGTCCTAGGAACGCATCCCGAAAGGAAAGCGGAGTTTTTATGTATATACCTTTTAATTAGGCTAATGTATGCCTGATATTAAACCTGGTATGAACTTCGTCAAGCTACCTCAATATAATTGCAACGGTGAAAACTCATCAATCGTTGGAGTAAATTTTATCGATTACGGATTTTCACGAGCACGAAACGTTATTATCTATTTGGCATTAAAAACATCGAGAGAGAAAAAAAGGAAAAGGATAACTTATAACGGGTGTTTTGGCTTAGCTAAGACGAACTAAATGAACAAAAAGATGTGGATAAAGTGGTTTTGAGGTCTGTGGGTTATTGGGGGAGGGGGGAGGGAATGACTACAATAAGGGTGATGTAATGAAAGGAAAGGCAAGAAGAGAGGATGAGGAGAGATGAGGAACAGGTGTGTGTGTGGTAGGGTATATTGTATGGAGAGAGGAAGGGGAGAGGAGAGAAAAAAGATTGGTAAAGATGGGGAGAGAGGAGAAAGAGAAGGGAGGGAGAGGGGTTTGGTAGGATATATTGTATGGAGAGAAGAAGGAGAGAGGGGAGAGAGAGAGAGGGGGATAGGGGTGGAATTGTGGAGAGAGGGAGGTGGAAGAGGAGAGGTAGGGAGGAGGAACAGGCTTCGAACAGGGGTGCAGTTGCTGATTACCGCACAGGGGCATGTGGCGCTCGCCTGGGGCCTCGACACTCATGGGGGACCTCAAAACAGTCAAAACTCGATTTTCCAATAGTTTATATAGTAAACTATTTCACAATCAGCATAATCTACTACTTACGCGCACGTCTCGTGTTTTTACTTGGGTTTGTCACAATTTAACATCCCTTGCATCACTCGAAAACACATCTCACAGTTATAATTCATTTTTTGTTTTTTTTAAACAAGTGCAAGTCTATATATAATAAATAATAAATTTTCTATTTATGCATTTCTGTAATTCAATTTATTTAACCTGCTGCATATTTTTTTCAATTCGTAAGTTGAAAAAAATTTTGTATATTGAGTAACCCCCCTCCCGGTCAGTTGGGGGCCTCCCGATTTATTTGCGCCTGTGGCCTTCAGATACCTTAATCCGCCACTGCAGGGGTGGGATAGTGTAGTGATATTTTATTGAGGGTGATGGGAGAGAGGAGTGAGAGTAGGGAGAGGGGGAAAGGAGGGAGGGAAGAGGCGGATATAAGTTAGCGTGTAGGAAGAGCGTAAGGAGGGGGGGAGAGGAACGGAAGAGTGGGAGAAGAGAGGGAGAAGAGAGAGAGGAAGTACGTAAAGGATAAAAAGATAAAGAAAATCTGATGTGACCAACACATGACATTCTCCATATTTGGGGTATAGATATTTAAATTATTATGAATAGCATTATGAGGCTAAATTATTATTTCGTATCGTAAAAGAATACAGTCGTCCTTACTGCAGTAAATTACGTATATTTTGAATATGTTTACAGAATTCACCGCTACATGGTGTTGGCGCTGTATACTCCAAATTAAGAAAAAGTTGAATATCTGCAAAATGGATGGTCCTACGAAAATTTGTTTAAATCAAAACCTGGAAGAAATATTATTCTCTACAACTTTGGTCCTCACAAAGATTACCAATAACGATGTTTTTAAGGAGATATTTGACGGAAAGCGAAAAACCGATTATTTATAAATAATTCCTAAACAATAGCTGCTATAGAAAATTGTTTGAAATAGAAGATGTAGGAAATTATATTTTCTAAATTTTTATTATGATCAATGTATGCAATAATGAAGTATTACATTTATATTGGGCAAACAAAAAGGAATTTAGAAACACGTTTCAAAGAACACTTAGCCCATTACAGAAACAACAGAATAGACAAGTCCAGTGTAGCAGCTCATATCAACACCTGCCATCATCCCATCACAACAAAAAATTTAAAACTTCTGAAAACGGTCACCAATGAAAACAAACTAGACGCCTATGAAAGCCTCTACATACACAACAACCAAAACAAGATAATGAATAACGACGCTGGCCCTATCCCCCACTCCCCTCTATTTCAGTTAATGACCAATACACCTTTCTCTTTCCCCTCCCCTACTCCTCCAACGGTCAACAGCAGTATAAATACTCCGCCTAACACTACACACATTGACATTGCTGAAGATGACAGCGTAGCTGTCGAAACGCGCGTCCTCTAAGTGGTCCTGCGAGTCTTGACACGTAAGTACCGCCTTTACGGTGAATTGGAGTTTTTTTTAATTTTCCTATTCTGTTCATTGCCTTCACCGTGTTTAGAGTTCTTCCTTTATTTATTGTAATGTCTCTCCAGACTTTTGAACTCAACAAATTACACAAACTCACCACACACATCAAAACATTATCCCTTGACATCAAGTTTCTGAAAACTTGTAAATTACACAATGTTTTTCCCAAGTTCATGAATATTTTCCCTAATTCTAACAACCCGTCGGCCATTACTGCTTTTTCCTTCGCCAAACAAAAGTGGCTGAACACAGAAATACGTAAATTGTACAGCAAAGGAAGCACACTTGAATTAAAAACTTATAATTTACATCTCAAAATCACCAAAAATCTTTCTCGCACAGACATTTTCCTCTTTGATCAGTACAACACAAAGATGCACAATGTCATAGAACATAAAGTTGAAAATAAAAAACTTAAATTACGGAAAAAAATACTTTGTCTCACAAACAGCAACCCTAAAACGTCACCTACACCTAGTCCATCTAAGAATTTCGTTGTTAACTTATCGAACGAATCGTTCCATAAAAATGAAATTGATCTTCTCAACAAAGGTCTCAAACACACTCTTCAATACCGAAAACCTCCGATAGACGACATAATCGCGGATATCGAATCTTCCATAAAATTCCTCCCTGAAAACACTAAAACATTCATCAGAAGTGCCACTTACCATCAAATAAAAAATAATATCACCAACATAAATAAACGCCCAACACAAACACCGAAACCTTATCATACGATTAGTTCTTTAAACAAAAAAAATTGTTACTACCTAAAAGCAGATAAAGGAAACAACGTAGTAATAATAGACAAAACTGATTATCACAAAAAAGTTGAACATCTTCTCAACGAAGGTCCGTACGAGAAAATCACAAAAAACCCTCTTAACAAAATGATCACCTCTACAAAGAACGTTCTTAAAACATGTCCTACACTAATAAACAAACAACTCCGTTACCGTTTAAACATCTCAAATCCGACAGTCCCCAGAATGTACGGCCTACCAAAAGTACACAAACCTAACATTCCTTTAAGACCTATAGTTTCAGGAATCAATGCTCCCACATACAATTTAGCCCATTGGCTGAACAACGAATTTAAACAAATGCAGTTTCCTAATGATTCACGCATCAAAAACCCGACAGATTTCATCAACAAAGTAGAAAACGTAATTCTTTCAGACAACGAAATATTGGTATCGTTTGACGTAAAATCTCTATTTCCTAGTGTGCCCATAAAAAACACCATAGAATTTCTAAGAAGCTCACTACTAGAAAAAAACTTTCCCGGCCCGGTCGTGGACGAATACATCCGTCTAACTTCCCTCTGTATGCAACAAACATATTTTCAGGTCAACAACTCCTTTTATCAACAGAAAGAAGGCACAACCATGGGCAACCCTTTGTCTCCTTTATTAGCAGAAGTCTTCATGACTAATTTCGAACGCACTTGTAAGAACACCTTTCCGTATTTTCCTAAAATTTGGCTCAGATATGTAGATGACATCTTCGCTATTTTCGACACATCGAAAGGAAACATTGTAGAATTCTTAAACTTGTTAAACAAACAGTTTGACACCATTAAATTCACACATGAAACAGAAAATAAAAAATCTCTGCCTTTCCTAGACATTCTTCTAACGAGGAAAAACAACAAATTACATTTCAACATTTACAGAAAACCTACACATACCAACACATACATCCACATGAGTTCTCACCATCACAATTCACAAAAACTAGCACCTTTTCATTCAATGATCCATCGATTAGTCAATACACCACTATCAAATACAAATTTCTCCAAAGAATTATCCTATATAAAACGCACGGCCATTCAGAATGGTTTTAAACCAGAACTCATTCATAAAATGTTAAAAAAAACATCAACACAGAATGATCCTTAGAAACTGCACAACACTCAACAACAAAGACACCAATACCAAAAAATTTATGAAGCTACCTTACTACCCCTATGCTACCAAAAAACTTCAAAAAATTTTTTCCAAAATAGGATTACACACAGTTTTTGTTAATGAAAATAGATTGTCAAATCTCATTAAGAACCCTAAAGATAGCATACCCTCCCATAAGAAATCAGGCATATACCAAATTAAATGTGAAAAGTGTGACAACATTTATATTGGGCAAACAAAAAGGAATTTAGAAACACGTTTCAAAGAACACTTAGCCCATTACAGAAACAACAGAATAGACAAGTCCAGTGTAGCAGCTCATATCAACACCTGCCATCATCCCATCACAACAAAAAATTTAAAACTTCTGAAAACGGTCACCAATGAAAACAAACTAGACGCCTATGAAAGCCTCTACATACACAACAACCAAAACAAGATAATGAATAACGACGCTGGCCCTATCCCCCACTCCCCTCTATTTCAGTTAATGACCAATACACCTTTCTCTTTCCCCTCCCCTACTCCTCCAACGGTCAACAGCAGTATAAATACTCCGCCTAACACTACACACATTGACATTGCTGAAGATGACAGCGTAGCTGTCGAAACGCGCGTCCTCTAAGTGGTCCTGCGAGTCTTGACACGTAAGTACCGCCTTTACGGTGAATTGGAGTTTTTTTTAGTTTTTTTTAATTTTCCTATTCTGTTCATTATCGGAGAAATATCGCAAAAACCGAATCGGGTTTGGAATAAACCTTGACTTCCGGTTAACCGTTATTGTGTTTCCGTTGAAATCTCGAAATCGATTTTTTTCATGATCACAATACATTCCCTATACTTCGTATGGAGAAAGTAATAAAGAGGAAGCAGAGAGAAAGAAAGTAGAGAGAGTAGCGCAGATCAAGGTGAGTTTCACGAAGAAACGATTTAAATTATCAAATCTTATTTATATTTTAAAAGACTATTCAAAAAATCTTTTTTCCGCCTACGTATGACAATGAAGCCATTGCTAAAAACTACACGTTTTGTCATTTTTACTTTCTCCATACGTAGTAATGGGAAAGTATTGTGATCACGAAAAGAATCGATTTCGAGATTTCAACGGAAATACACGTTTTGAAGTCTCTAGAACAAGTTTAGACTATGTGTGTGTGTGTGTGTCTGTGTGGATGTATGTGATTGTGGGCGCTCTAACTCAAAAAGTACTTGTCATATTAACACTACATTTCATATATAACACTTTAGCATGAGCATAAAGAACTGATTAGTTTTTGGATAATAACGGTTAAACGGAAGTCGAGGTTTATCCGAAACCCGATTCGGTTTTTGCGATATTTCTCCGATAATACTTCATTATTGCATACATTGATCATCATAAAAATTTAGAAAATATAATTTCCTACATCTTTTATTTCAAACAATTTTCTATAGCAGCTATTGTGTAGGAATTATTTATAAATAATCGGTTTTTCACTTTCCGTCAAATATCTCCTTAAAAACATCGTTATTGGTAATCTTTGTGAGGACCAAAGTTGTAGAGAATAATATTTCTTCCAGGTTTTGATTTAAACAAATCTTCGTAGGACCATCCAGTTCGGAGATATTCAACTTTTTCTTAATTTGGAGTATACAGCGCCAACACCATGTAGCGGTGAATTCTGTAAACATATTCAAAATATACGTAATTCACTGCAGTAAGGACGACTGTATTCTTTTACGATACGAAATAATAATTCAGCCTCATAATGCTATTCATAATAATTTAAATATGTATACCCCAAATATGGCGAAAGTCATATGTTGGCCACATCAGATTTTTGCATTATGAATTCATTTTTAAATATTCTTACGCCGCAGTCCACGTAACCGTGGTTACACCAGTCAGTAGAGAGATAGGGCAAGGAAGGGAGAGATGTAGGAAAGAATAGGAGTTGTGACAAGTAGTCAGCAGAGGGCGTGGGAAAGTGATGGTAGGGGGAGAGAGAGAGAGATTCCGACGGGATTTGTGGAGTTGAGTGCTTCTTTCACGGGTGGAGGAGCTATTGCAGACGATTACCGTTAATGCACTGAACCTCGTACGACCAACCTTACAGAATAGCTTTTCATGCTCCGCGCGCACTCGTGGCGTTCCACGGACCTCGGAAGTTCGTGTCACTGGCTGCGGCTTCGCGTCACGCTCATTCAGGTTTCCCTTCTGGATTCGTACCTTCGAACTATTTGACGTCCTCGGGGAGGGAGGAAATATATGGAACAGGCACGCAAGATGCAATAATGCCACGAGTGCAGTAATTATGTCCGGAATTTGTTATCGCAACCACAGCGATACGTCGAGTGAGTGATTGGGCATACATTTTTAAAAATCTGTTGTGGCCAACACATGACTTTCTCCATATTTGGTGTAGAGGTATTTAAATTATTATGAATAATATTACTAGGCAAAATTATTATTTCGTATCATAAAAGAAGACATGTCCTTTTTGCCGTAAATTACGTATATTTTGAATGTTTACAGAATTCACCGCTACATGGTGTTGGCGCTGTGGGCTGGTATTAAGAAAAAGCGAAATATATCCGAAATGGATGATTCTACGAAAATTAGTTTCAAACAAAACTTGGAAGAAATATTATTCTCTACAACTTTGGTCCTTACGAAGATTACCAATAACGATGTTTTAAAGGAGATATTTAACGGAAACCGAAAAACCGGTTATTTATAAATAACTCCTAAACAATAACTCCTATAGAAAATTGTTTCAAATGAAAACTGTAGGAAATTACATTCTCTATAACTTTTGTTTAGAATTGTATATACAATAATGATGTTTTAACAAATAAATATCGCAAAAACCGAATCGGGTTTCGAATAAACCGCGACTTCCGTTTATCCGTTATTGTCCAAAAACTAATCAGTTCTTTTTGCTCATGTTAAAGTGTTATATATGAAGTTTGGTAACGATGTGGTATGTACTTTTTGAGTTACAGCGCCCACACTAAAATACACACACAGACATCATTCCGAAAATAGTCTAAACGTGTTCTAGGGACCTCAAAACATGTATTTCCGTTGAAATCTCGAAGTCGATTTTTTTCATGAATACAATACTTTCCCATTACTACGTATGGAGAAAGTAAAAATCTGATGTGGCCAACACATGACTTTCTCCATATTTGTGGTATAGATATTTATATTATTATGAATAGCATTACTAGGCAAAATTATCATTTCGCATCGTAAAAGAATACAGTCGTCCTTATTGTCGTAAATTACCTATATTTTGAACATGTTTACAGATTTCACCGCTAGATGGTGATGCCGCTGTATACTGGAAATTTACGAATAAGCAAAATCTCTCCGAAATGGTTGGTTCTACGAAAATTTGTTTAAATGTAAACCTGGAAGAAATATTATTCTCTTCAACTTTGGTCCTCACGAAGATTACCAATAACGACGTTTTTAAGGAGATATTTGACGAAAACCGAATAAACCGATTACTTATAAATACTTCCTAAACAATAACTGCTATGGAAAATTGTTTCAAATGAAAGTTGTAGGAAATTACATTCTCTATAACCATTGTATAGAATTGTATATACAATAATGATGTTTTAACGGAGAAATATCGCAAACACCGAATCGGGTTTCGAATAAACCTTTGCGGTTAACCGAAATTGTCCAGAATTAATCAGTTCTTTGTGCTCATGCTAAAGTGTTATGTATGAAGTTTGGTAAGGATTGGTACTTACTTTTTGAGGTAGAGCGCCCACAATCAGATACACACACGCACACACACATAGACATCATTCCGAAAATAGCCTAAACGTATTCTAGGGACCTCAAAACGTGTATTTCCGTTGAAATCTCAGTCAATTTTTTTCGTTAACACATTACTTTCCCATTACTACGTATAGAGAAAGTAAAAAATATCACGTCCTCTTTTTTAGAGCGTTTTGTTTATAAACGCGGTTATGTTTTCGTTCTGTCTCCTTCTCTGCAATCGACTAAATTAAAATAGCAAGTATACAGCGAGAGTCAGAAGACTGGAATTTTCTGGGTGTATGTCATCAATGATGCCATTTATTACAATGCCAAAGACATGTTTGGAGAAATATGTAGGTGGGCGTTAGGGAGTGCAGTCACACTTTTCATATTAAGATGCCGAGCAAAACGTTACAGATAGAAAGTTTAAGCTGTCACTATTTGTGTGACTATAATGCCATCAATTACACCGCAGAAGATTTTTTTGAAAAATCGGTGAGCGGTAGGGGGAGCCATCAAAATTTTCTAATTAAGATTCTCAGCAAATGGCTATAGTTAGAAAGATAGAATTTTAAAAGTAATCATTGGATAATTACTAATAACTTAAGTAGACTGTGCGGTATTAGTCATAAGCCCTCTTGTTATTATTTATAAACTAACGAATATGGTACTGTTTCCTTTGTTTCGTGTACGAGTATAGTAATGAAAGAGTTGCAGTTCTAAGCCACGTGGGAGATTCAGGAACTCTCTTCTATTTCATATACTATATTAAATTAATATCTCAAATATACGTAACTTTACTTACTCTCAGTAAGATTCCAAACGGTATTTATATTTCAAGAACGATTCAGATAACCGGATTTATAGCCGCGCCTCCGAGATCTACATCAAACAACCATAAGCTCTTTCAAAGGGAGACAGTTAAACGCCTGGCGAAATCACTTTTCATCAAACGGGACACAATCTGCTAAACTACATAAAGGAACCTCAGTTACACCAATATGGCGTTTCCCCCTCTTGATGTACAGTCATCTTCTCTATCTCTCTCATATGATGAGGGATTGTGTTTTGAAAAGCTGACCTCCTCACCACCTCCCCCACCCCCTCCCACTCCCCTCTCCCCACACCAGCTGCACCACATAGCTGCCCGACCTCTGTTCTCTCGATTCCAATTTGTAACCGAGGAGATATGCGTGCCTGTGTCCCTCCGAAAATGAACGCCGCATTCCTCAACCACTTTAGCATCGACCCTTTCACCGGCGACCAGAGCAACACACACACACACAACTCCTCTCCATGCGTGTGTCTGTCTGTCACTCTCTTTTACCAGTTCTTAATGGTGCGTGCGCGTTTGCCTGTATATAGTGTGTAGAGGAGGATAATGCGCGCTCCTTCAGAGAGAGAGATGACGACAAATCCTCGCTTTATACTCCCTTCTACCAGAGCCCTCTTTGATTCATGAGAGAAACGCGAAGCAATTAAAGCGGCTCCCGTGAGGACATGTTACGGTTTTGTTGAGGACGGATGACCGCAGGTGCTTTCAGGCTTAATGGAGAATAATCCCACTCACACTCCGGGACCGCACGTTCAATCATTCCGATTCCCCGATGAATTCATCCTAAACAAATCATTATCAGAATAACTTTTTCATTAATCATATAAATAAATTGATGACGTTTAAAAATCAAATCAGTGCGATAAAGCCCCTTTTTAAAAATCTCATTAGCGAGCAGCGGATGTTTATTCGATTCGAAAATGAAATTTTGAACCTTCGCAATTTTCAGCAAATAAAATCACTTTTTACTTTCTCGTATACCAAGCATATTAAGAAAGTATTGTAATCGCGAAAAAATTCGACCTCGAGATTTTGACTGAAATAGGTACACGTTTTAGGTGTAGGTACACGAGTCCGAAAAAGTGTTTTTCGCAATGCCGTCCTTCTGTCTGTCTGCCTGTGTGTTACTGGTTCTAGAGCCTAAACGGTAGAGCGAAAATGAACGAAATCTTGTACTTAGGCATTTTATCATACAAAATAGAATCTACGAAGAAATGGACGGCATTGCTCAATAATTAAGGGTAGTTTATTCTACGCCTTTTTAACAAAAATTTGATTTTCTCAAAAACGGCTCAGACGATTTTGATCAAATTTCGTACCGTTACTTGAGTCTACGTCTTCAATAATACTACATAGTTCATATTTCTAAAAAAAAATGAATATAAGGCTAGTTTATTCTTGGGCAACTTTAACAACGATTGGATTTTCTAAAAAACGGCTCATCCGATTTTCATCAAATTTCTTATGTTTATAATAAATCTACAAATTTCATGTTTTCAAAAGATAAATAAACGACGCATTAGCATATGAGTAAGTTTTTACAGTGTATGCTGTACCGACTGTTTTCATTTCTACCGCAAGTAAAATCATTAATTTCTCGTTCCTTTGATAAGTCACGGTGTTTTCCGTGGCATTTTCAAAATAAGTTTTTTCCTATCTTGCTACCGAGTATAATCACGGACGATGAGTAGGCGGCTGATAAATTATTGAATAAATAAGTAGCACCTTTCTCTCTCTCTCTTTCTCTCTCTCTCTTTCTCTCACTCCAGCTCCCACACCCACTCATTTATACTTTCTTTCGATACACTTGCCTTCTATTCGATACTTTCCTCTTTTTCCAGCATCGATTTTCCACGCGTTTTATTACGACAAAATTCGATAAGGTAAAATTTTCATGGGGAAAGAAGAGGAATAGAATATAAAACACTTAGCAAAGAGGCGAAAAAAAAGAAACAGAAGGTGGCAGGGTAAAATCAATAGCGATATCTTATCTGGTGTATGGGAGCAGTGCCGGGACGAGGATGGGGCGAGCGGGGCTCTTGCCTCGGGCGCATAATTCTAGGAAGCGCCAAAATTGAATTGGATTATATGTGCATATACTATGTATTTTGTAGAAACATAAATCATATATAATAAAAAGCAACTCTCTGTCTATAACGCTAACTTTTCTCTGTCTATAACGCTAACTTAAACGCTAATAACTCGAGAAGTAATGAAGATAGAAACTCGAAATTTGGCAGGGATGCTTGATCAACACTTTTTCAGGTAATGACGAATTTAAATCGCGAAAAAATTCCTTGGTTCGACTCCAATGGTGGCATTTCCATTTCCCATTACTTTACATGTAAAACGCGATTTTTCGACGTGCAGGCTTTTATTCATTTGGAAATTAAAATTAGAAGGAATTAACCTACGACCTTCGGATTTGAACCATTTTGAAGAAAAAGTTATAGTGTTTCTTATTCCGGTCGTATTTTTTCGCCCACAGTTCGAAATATCCCATGTTAAACGTTTAATTTACATATTTTATGGAAATCTTGCCATTTTAATGGAATGTTGCCGTGGTGACAAATTGTATTGTTAGACCTCAAAATCCTATTGTTAAATCAATCCTTATGGGTGTAAGCGTGCTTTGAATGTTTATAATACGAGATAGGGAGGGAGAGAGAGGGATTTTAACGGAGGGGGAGGGAGAGAGAGGGAGGGAGAGAGAGAGAGGGAGGGAGAGAGAGAGGGAGGGAGAGAGAGAGGGAGGGAGAGAGAGAGGGAGGGAGAGAGAGAGGGTGGGAGAGAGAAGGAGGGAGGTAAGGTTAACTAAAGATATCCCGTCATATTGACGGGTAATTACGCTATTTAAAAATAATCGGTGTTTTCAGTTTCCCTCAAATATATCCTTAAAAACGTCGTTACTGGTAATCTTCGTGAGGACCAAAGTTGCAGAGAATAATATTTCTTCCAGGTTTTGATTTAAGCAAATGTTCGTAGAACCATCCAGTTCGGAGATATTCAACTTTTTCGTAATTTCCAGGTTACAGCGCCACCACCATGTAGCGGTGAATTCTGTAAACATATTCAAAATATACGTAATTTACGGCAATAAGGACGACTGTATTCTTTTACGATACGAAATAATAATTTTGCCTAATAATGCTATTCATAATAATTTAAATATCTATACCCGAAATATGGAGAAAGTCATGTGTTGGCCACATCAGATTTTAATAGAATACAATAGGCTCGGAAACGGATTGTTACAAGAAAATATGATTAATTGTTAAGCAAAGGTAATTGTAATTTAAAAAGTATCTACTATATATTTTAAAGAGTTTGTATGTTGTGCTGTAGTAGCTTCACTAAATCCGTTGAAATTCAACGGGAAATTCAGCTAGTATATATATATATATATATATATATATTTACAACCATAAAATTTATTGAAATGCCGCGATAAAGTGAGGTTGGCGACGACGGGCAGACGGTAATTAGAATTAGAATTTTTTTACGTCTCATAAAATACATGGATTGGGCTAGGGCGCCCCTAGCCCAATCCATGTATTTTATGACGTTCTTTGCTCCGGGTGCCAAAATAACTAGCCCCAGCTCTGTGTGGGAGTACACATCTCTCGCTTCCTTCTTTGCATTTCTCCCTCTATCCCACCACAATGCGATTTATAACCAAACATTATTTTCATTATTGTTTTCTCCCAACTTTAATAGACTGAACGACTTTCTTTTTATAACTTCTATTAGGCTACGTTAAATTGAGATCAGGAATTGTTTTTTCCTTTTACTAAACTTTGTTCTATAATACGTATGTTTTCTTTACTTTTCATGTGTTTTATTTCATCGTTAGTAATTTTCATTTATCGACATTCTTCATCGTGTTTTGTTCCGATGCTTACAACGGTGGGTTACGCTTAGAAAAATATTTCGTTTTATTTTACAAGTTCCCTTCGCCTAAAATTACTAAATGCCTGTATACTGGACGATTTTCGGAAAAGATAAATTCCGAGAAAATTTAACTCTAAGGGAATATCTCTTATATTATTCGGTACCTTGCATGCATGTTATTATTACGTATTACAGAACCGAGATAAAAATAAACTATGTTAATTGCCGACGTAAACCTTTTTGCTCCTATCTCCAATTCCCCTTCTTCTCACCTCACCCCTTTCCTAATCCCATTCCCATAAGCTTCCCCTTTCTCTGCCTTTTCTCTTTTGCGACCTCTCAGGCACATCTGCTCCTATCTGCGGGTGGTCACTAAGGGACGGAGGCGATTAAATCCCTTTCTTCCGAAAGTCCCTTTACCTAGAACCTCTCACTTTCATACGTTCCTCTTAATCCCCCCCTCCCCTCCATATCTCTCTCTCTTTCTCTCTCTCCCCTTCCTCCTACGTTTCCCTTTTATTCTCTCCTAGGCTTACTGTTGCTCCAAAACTCAACAGCGTAATTATTTCATTTGGTGCTTTCATTCCGCTCCTTCTCTTTGTCTGCGATTTGAACAAAATGTGAATTAAAACGTTCCTTAATGAGAACAAGATACGAAACTGTTTATAAAGTTTATTCCTGTTTATTTAACAATGCGTATTTTATAACGTCGTTCGTAAGCAAATGGATAAACAACTGAATTTCGAAGGGAATTATCGAACTTGCCTTATGGATAGCACCATTTAAATTTACACGAATACCCTGCAATCCGCTAGAAGCGTTTGGCAGGGGATGTCACTGCACCAAATGAACTCTAAATAATACCTCTTTTTGGCCTGTATTATCGTGTCTGGGAAAAAATATTTGTAGTATTTCTCGGTTCTAGCGACTGTTTCGACGTATATATTTTCCCGTACGCTCTGATCTAACATTACTCTCACTAACACCGATGGGTACAACTAAGAACTAAGAACAATGAATTAGACTCGGAGTACAGAATTGATAGATTGTATATCCAATCTGCAGAGTACGTTAAATATTTAGGAGTCACCATTTGTCGTGATCTATCGTGGAATATGCATATTCGAAGGATCGTAGGCGCAGCTAATAAGAAATTGGGCTTCGTAGGCAGAATAGTAAGAAGTAGCACAGAACAGGTACGAAAAACGTGTTATTTATCATTGGTCAGATCTCAGGTCGAATACGCTTCCAGCATATGGGATCCGTACGAAAAGGGGCAGATACTTGAGTTAGAAAGAATCCAACGCAGAGCAGCCAGATTCGTAAAGCAAAAATATGAGCAAAAATTAAGCTAGAGGATCGCAGAATTAGCGCTAGGCTTCTGCAGAAATTTAGGTCTGAAGTTCTTTTAGAGGAGGTCTCAGGAATATTAGAGGCACCTACGTACATGGGCAGGCACGATCACTAGGATAAAATACGAGAGAGCGACTGTAGGACCGAGCGATATCAGGGCTCGTTTTTCCCAAGGACCGTACGGGATCATAATAGGAGGGTGATTCCCACGAGGGACGTTATTAGGTAGATTTTGGTGCGCTGCACCCCCTGCCACCAATCAGTCTGGTGATTTGCAGGATATCATGTAGATGTATGCCGCGTACGCCTTCAACGAATCCGGAGCTTTTAAATTTTTCAAATAGTTCCCTTTTATACTCAATTCTTCTACTCTTCAACGTCTGCCATTTCAGTTCACTCAACATCTCTGATACACTTGCATCATACCGATATTCTCCGTTTACAAATCTAGCCGCTTTACGATGAAACATTTCGAGCTCCCTACTTACTAGGCCCTCCTCGAAAGGGACCCAGACTGCGCAACAGTATTCCACGACGGGTCGGATTAGGGAAAATTGCGAAGCTTCAATAGCGCAGAGAAGTTACAATGCAACCGGCATCAGTATTGATATTCGGACGGGAATTCCTACCGTATTTTAGTATTTACCATGTATTTTTTTGTTTCTGCCTACATTTAAATGAGTTTAATGGGCAAAAATGCTAGCATATGTGCCTGTGTATTAAGTCATGCACATTCGAGGTAAAGGCAATCCAAGTATGAAAATCACAAAAAACGTATTTCTTGAACAGTGTTAAGCGAAACAGTATATAGTTATAGTAAAATCCCGCTATACGTTGTTTCGCATATACGTCTCCAATCAATTAAGGAACATGTTTCGTTATAAGTTGTGTCGCTTCGCATATACGTCGTTTGTGAAATGCTAAAAGCAAAATTTCAGAAATTCCAATTGCGGTGCATAAATTACAACTATAACAATAAAAACCCTCTATTCAGCTTTTAATTTAATTTTTATTATTATTTATGTGAACTAATTTAATTTCGTGTTTATCAATTCGTGTAAAATCATACTCAGAATAAACATTTGCTGGCCACGTGTTTGAGAGATCACGATGGGTTAGGTGGTTCACAAGATACACAGGGGATAAAAGGGACTGTCCCAATTTTAATGACGATGTGTAAAAACCTATTTCTGTGCGACATTCAGCTATAAGAGTGCTTTGTGAACAGTTGTGTCTAACATTTTGTGTGTCCTTTCATCCCGGTTTACGTTTGCATTGATATGACGCATTGAATATAGTTTGGATTGCGACACCTGCATGAAAAATACTCTTAAAGTGCGTATCAGTGCACATGTAAGTAAAGAAATAATTTTTGTGCTCCATCACACTATAGACAATTATTTTCGGTGATTTCTGAATTTAATATTGCAATTGGTTACTCGTTTCAAGTTTTCACACTTAACATACTTATCGTGGAATTTATGTTTAGTTTGTTTTATAAATAAGAGAGGAAACGGTTAATGCATAAAATTTTGATGGAGAAAATTTCATTGGGAACCCTAATTCAAAAGCACAAGAAATGAATTAATCACTTGTATTCACCTGTCACTTCAATCTTGACCTTCGTCCCAGATGACCAGAAAACTTTAACGAATCTCCGCTTCTATTTCTTCGGAAACCGTTACTTCTTCTTTAAACCCTGTCGGGATAGAATAATCGTACACTTTAATTTCCGTTTATTAAGCAATATTTAAAATGATATTTATAAACTTAACGGATATAATATACAGCAGTGGTTCTCAAACTTTCAACTGTCGCGGCATCCTTGAATGCTATGCGGCATCCTTTGAATTGAAAATAGTAAAAATAACAAACTTTAATACAAATTCCTTCATTTTATGTAACTGTTAATAATTTTTATCACATCATATTTCCTAAAATTTCCTGATGTAATTTCATCATTCGTGATTATTTTATATTTTTTTCATTTCGCCTAACATCTAAAAGAATTTTGTGCTCCCCTGAGGTGCCGCGGCCCATAGTTTGAGAAATATTGCTCAACAGCAGGGGTCCCCAAAGTGGTCTATATCGACCCCCAGGGGTCGATAAGATATTTTCGGGGGTCGAAAATTACTCGGTGGTCGATTGGGGGTCGATTAGAAATTATTGAAACAGAAGTATATCACATCACATCATTGCATACTTTATTAAATATTGTTGGTCAAATCGACGTTTTGTGCCGAAAGCAGAAGTCGTATATTATACAAATTGGCAATCATGCGTCCACTCCGCTGACAGTTGTGATTGCACCAATCAGGAAGCATTGCGAGCGTGTCGTATTCTTCCCTAATCTCCGTTTTTCACTGTTTCAGTTTCATTCTGACTTTCCTTAATGCTAATTACCAGTTATAGTTTCTCTTGATTATTTTACTTATTTATTTGTGTTTGCTGTATCCGGAAGTGGAGATGTGAGTTCCTTTAGTAACTAAAGGCAGTTCCTTTAGTAACTAAAGGAACTGCCTTAATACCAGTTTCGGCCCTACGACGCGACGCATAAAAGGTATCGGTTCGCTCAAAAGAAGATGCCTGATCCCAACTCGGAGCCGAAGATTGAATGAATGACACGATGAATGAGACTGGAAGACCAAGTGAAGTACATATATGAACTAGTTCTTGAACGAATGAGTGACCGGTTGACTCACTGTTTTATGCGACAGCCTCTCGGAACGAAACGGAATGAAGCCGAATCTAAAAACAGGTGAAGAGTTGGTCACCGCCGCAAAAAACTAGTTCAGTCGTTCAGTTTAATTATTCATTCACGAACTACACATCTCTATGTTGAAGTCTTGAACACGGCTGATAGTTTTGTATATCCTATAGATATATAGAAATACGTGAGTATATTATTGAGACATTACTTTTTACTTACTGACTTATTTTATTAATTTAATTATTTTGTTACAACCCCAGTAACCACAATGGCAGCTTCAGATTCTAAAAAGAAATGCAGACAATATTCATGGAATATTTGAAACTTGGATTTATTCCTTCGTTAACATACGGAACAAGGCCTATGTGTCTTCTCTGTGAAAAAACTTTTAGTAACGATGCAATGAAACCAGCAAAAATGAAAGATCATCTTCAAAGCCTCCACCCTGATAAGAAGGATAAAGATCTTGACTTTTTTAAAGAACTGAAAGAGAAATACACACATCGAGCAAATATAAAATCATTTATGAAAGCACCTGCCGAAGCTGACAATGAACGAGGATTAACAACCTCGTACAATATTTCTCTTAATATAGCAAAAAAGAGAAAACCATATACAATTGCAGAGGACATCGTTATTCCCGCAATTAAAGAAGTAATTGAAACTATAATGAAAAACGACTCCGGTCCTATTTTAAAATGCAAAGGTGTATTGATGAAATGGCTGAAGATGTAGAAAAAACCGTAGTATCAGAGCTCATACATAGTAAGTTCTCCATCCAACTTGATGAGTCCACTTTTGGTAGTTCTTCTATTCTTATGGCTTATATAAGATATTTTAGTAAAATCAAACATCAAATTATTGACGAATTTTTATTTGCAAAATATCTTGAAAGTGATGGAACGGGGTTGACAATTTTCCAGCGATTGGAGGAATATTTAAATAAGTACGATATTCCATTTACTAATATAACAGCAGTAGCCACAGATGGCGCAACTGAGACGGTGGGCCGTTACCGAGGTTTCGCCACCTTTCTTAAAGAAAAAGTTCCCGGTGTACGTACCATTCACTGTGTGTTGCACAGAAACAATCTGGTGGCAAAAACTCTCATTGACGAATTGCATGATACTCTAAAGGTGTGTATTAAATCTATTAATCAAATTAGAGCTCATCCTCTTAAATCGCGATTGTTTGCCAAACTTTGTGAAAAAAACGATGAATTATCAAACCGATTACTCTTGCATACTGAAGTAAGATGGTTGTCTAGAGGTGCAAGTTTACAAAGACTTGTTGAGTTGTTCGACTCGACTGTAGACTTTCTTACAGACGTTAATTCGTTTTTGAGTGATGAACTGAAGAGAAATAAGAGTCATATTTTCTACTTGGCGGACTTATTTGCAAAATTTAATGACGCCCAGACCCGTCTACAAGGTAAAGATGTCACGATTATTCAAGCTCGGACAATTCTTTCAGGCTTCCAAGTTAAATTAGGCTTGTTTAAATCTTCGTTGTTACGAAGAGATTTTCAGTACTTTTCGAATGTACGGCAATTGGAAGTAAAATGTGAAGATTTGGAAATATACACTAAGCATCTTCAAAAATTGAGCAATGATTTTAAATTGCGCTTTGAGGATTTAGAGAACGTGCACATTCCAGATTGGGTTATCGCGCCATTTTCTGCAGAAGTTGAAAACATTGAATGTAACTTACAAGATGAACTTATTGAATTGTCAGTTGATCTTGAAGCTAAGACGCTTTTTAAAAATGTGACTTTAAGTTATTTTTGGACGAATATAAATGTCGTACAAAAATATTTAAAACTTTCTGAAATGGTACTTCCCTTTTTGCTTGCATTTCCAAGCTCGTATATGGTTGAAGCTGGTTGCAGCCATGTTAATTCCATCTTAACAAAACAGAGAAATAAGTTAGATATAGAATTCCGTGGCGATTTACGGCTGAAACTTACTAATCTTGAACCCAACATTGCTAATCTTGCCAAGAGTCACCAAGCACACCCGTCACATTGACAATGTCAGTCAATTTTACTATACTCCGCGGCAGGAAAATGTAGGGCTCAAGGTCAGCGGTACAGAGCGCAGCATTGCCAAACCTCACTTTACTAAGGAAACGAAACGAGCGAAAATGCGGCACGCGCCGTGACAAATTTTTCTTAAAACTTCTACGGCGATAAGGAACACATAGCTACACTCAAGTTGTTCAGAAAATTATTGCAGGTTGCTCAGTATCTAATCTCACTAACGAACTCAATAAATATTGAATAAATTTAGCTATTAGGGAAATAAAAAATTAATTACCCTTATACGACGGAAAAATTTACCTCGATGCAATGCAAAAATTAGTCTCTATCGAATTTACTTTCTATTAAAGATAGAGACAAAGTGTCTCCTATGAATTTTAGAAGGATTAAAGCGTCTTTCAATAAAAGATTCATTCTGATATTTTACTTCGTTCTCGAGTTATGCTTATTTATATTTGGATAAAGGAAGAAGTCGCGGCAGACTTGACGCGTAAGGGTAACGGTACGGAACATTTCTAAGTTTAATCCATTAAACCTCAGTGCTTGCAGAATGCAAGCAACCACCTTCTCGTATGTAATAATTCCTATTATTTTATTTCATTATCAATTATTTTGATTTTTCCATGGCAGTTTAGGATTGGAAACAACATGTATATAATTCAAAATAATAAATTTATAACACAATTACATAATTGCATTTATTATATATCAATCTCAATATCTGACAGTTCACTTTCATCTGAATCTAATTCCCCTAAATGAATCACAAAGGGTTCAACCACTTCATCACGTGCACACTCTTGAAGAAAGTCTTTCTCTTGTATATCTTCCGAATGTCGGACGCATTTTTGCCAGTCCTCAATTATCACATTTTTAATGGCCTCGTGCATGAGTTTTTCCACATTGCAATTTTAAACGTTTTATTACGGGCAGCTATCTCCCCTTTTACCTGAGCCCAAATCAACTCTATCGGGTTGTAATGCTCATGATAAGGTGGTAAGCGAATGACTTGGTGTCCCATTTCGTTGGCCAATTTATCTACCTCGTAAATCTTAGGCGCATTTTTAATTTCATTTTTATTAAGTAATTCAGCCCTTGTCTCATCCGGAGAGAACTGAATATGTTTTTTCCGAAGCCAGTCCTGAATGTCAGCCTTTTTCCAATTGGATGATGGGATTTTTTCGTACCTGACGGAATGATAGCTTGCATTGTCCATTACTATTATGGATCCCTCTTCCAACAAAGACAAGAAATCTAAAAATCATTCTGTGAACAATTTGGAGTTCATTTCCGTATGGTAATCTGAATGAAGAGCACTTTTTTTTGAACGGAAAACTAATTCACACTCTTCAACGAAACCAGTCTGAGCTGATCCCACATGTAGCACAATCAGTCTACCCCCTTTGCCTGTGGGCACTTTCAGTCCTCCATGTCGGTCTGAATCCTGCCATATGAAATTCTTCGAGTGGTTTTGGTTTACCCACGTTTCATCCAAATAATAAATGGGTCTGGAAAAGTTTTCTTTCCTCGCATTGTGCATAGCACGAAGAAACCTCGCCCGCGCGCAAGTAATGTCTCTCCGTTCCATTAAAAATTTACGCCCATCGTTGCATTTTCTATACCTATAAAAGGATCATTGGCTGTTAAAAAATTCCCTTAAACTGTTAACCAAGCACGTACTATTTCAGTTTTCATATTAAAAATTATATTGTGTTTATATAGGGTGTTTCAAAATGCACGGAAATTTTTTTTGATAAATAAAATTTCTGATAAATTACTTTAAATATTATATTTTTGCTACATTATTAAATGTACCTCCGATATATTTATTATTAAATAGAGGTGTAGGTACCGTACCGTCTACCATGAGCCGCCGGCTTTGTCGGCGTACTTGTCTCATCGACATTCTCTTCAGTGTTCATTTTAAGAAGCACCGAAGGTTGATATCGGAATAACTAAACTAACAAATATAACAAATAACAAATCCCACAAATAACTACACCAATAACAGGATAACAAACAACTAAATTATATTCAACATGAACAACGTGAGACGAGACGAAATCAGAACCGCAGAAATGCTACGAGAGCTACCTCACAAGTGACGCCGAAATGCGTAGCGTATCATCAGGCAACATCGCCGGGCGAGGGGCGAAGAGGAGGACGGAGGGTTGGTCGACCTTGAGCCTTACATTTTCGTGCCGCGGAGTATAACTTAATAAAAGTCTTATTATAATGCATCTGATTAGACATAATTATATTAGATATATGTAATATAAATGACAAACACTGTAAAATAAACAATCTAAAAAATCACATAAGCGTCTTTTTTTGCTTGTCCTATTATAATTACGTAATAGTAAAGTAGAGGGGGTCGATAAAAAGTCGAGAAATTCTTGAAGGGGTCGACGGTCAAAAAAGTTTGGGGACCCCTGCTCTACAGTGTACGTTTTCCGTCGTTTGCCCTTCTCCGCCTTTCCACTGCAAAAACTGACCTCTATGCGGGCGACAGTCTTTCAACTTTCCTTTCTTCTCTCTCAAATCGGACATTTTCTTTTATATTCATCACATCCGTCTTCCTACCGTTCAACTTCTCTTTTGATGTTTCTAAAAGTCTTTTCATTCCGTGCCGTTTGCAAACATGAGAACGAATTTTAACCGCTTTCATATTTCCGGGAATTAAAAAACAGAGTCTCAGTTCATTCTTTCTCCTTCACTTCTATTCATTTTCCCATTCTTTTCTTTTACTTATATACCATTTCTTCCTTTTCCACCCTATTTTCCATCCAATCCTTTCCCAAATTCATTCCATTCTCTTCCCATTCGCCCACCATAAAGATCTTGTCTACTTATTTCACAGTGCTAAACCTTTATCTAGCTCCGTATTCGCATATATCTATGTACCTTTATCTCTGAGTTTTTATTCACATATCGTTGATGCTTTCAATACCCTTATCCAGGGGCGGATTAAGGTAACTGAAGGCCCCAGGCGGAAAAACTTCGGGAGGCCACCAACTGACCGGGGGATACTTAATCTACAAAAATATTTACAACTCACGAATGCAGCAGATTAAATTGAATTACAGAAATGCATAAATATAAATTTGAATAATCATTATATAAACTTGCACATGTTGAAAATTAAACAAAAAATGAATTATAACCATGAGATGTGTTTTCGAATGACGCAAGGGATGTTACATCGTAACAAACCTAAGCAAAAACACGCGATGTGTACGTACGTAGTAGTTTATACTGATTGTGAAATATTTTACTGAATAAAATATTGAAAAAATCGAGTTATGACCGTTTTGAGTCCCCCATGAGCGTCAAGGCCCCAGGCGATCGCCTCATGCGCCTGTGCCGTAATCCGCCGCTGATTCTACCGCAAAAGAGATTTCATCATTGAATTGACAACAACAAAAACGACTCATCGCGCGTATCATAGAATACTTGCGAAAAATATAGAGATGTATTTTTGAATTGGTAACATAATGGATTATGTATTAAACCATTTCCCTCTAACCATTTATAGATCGCATATCCATTTAGTAGTTTCAGTCATTCGATTAACAAATGAGAACTGCGATGAAATACGGAGAGACATCTGGCGGCCAAAAATAACCGTCCACATATTATTATCATCATTCGTAAACAAAAATTTAATTACAAATAACCTTGAATGGACCCTATTTTTTTGGGGCCCAAACTTGCTTATTATTCATCTATCTTTCAGTTTTTTTATTCTCTTCCAGTACTGTTCATTTGTTAATGTTTTCCGTGGAATTTGGCCCCTTGCTGTATTATCGCCATAACTCCTTCCCAAAAACCGGACAAACACAGAGGGAAGGACAACAAAAACCCGGTGCCCTCACTAGCATACTCTTTACCAACTGCTTAACGTCCCCTCTGAGTTTCTTCATTTCTCTTACACCTTTGTTTTCTCTCCTTTCTTCCACTTTTTCACTATTTTACCACCGTCTCCATTACATTTCTATCGTGCTCCCTCCCTCCAACTGCTTCAATTGACTACTAGCATTTTGAATTAATTTCCCCTTTCCGGCATGGAAAAAAAAAACGCTGTCCCCATTCACTTTCGTTGCCGTTTTCCTTCTCTTAAAACTTCTCTGCTAAAAAAAAAATAGTCAGTCCGCTCTTAACTCTCCCCTAATCAAGGATAATTTCTACCTTTCGACTAACCGTGGAAAGATACCCTGGAATTTAATTATCCTCCATACGTCCTTAACGTTTTATCTCTATTTCATCCCCTTCCACGTGCTTCCATCCAATTCCTCCCACCTACGATGTGACCTTTGTCTGACATTCTTCGTTTTTGCTTTCTCATATACGAAGTATATTGAGAAAGTAGGTTTTGTTATCGGGAAAAAATTCGTACCTCGAGATTTCGATGGAAATGTACATTTTTCGTGTACGTGAGTCCGAAAATGTGGTTTTCGCAATGCCGTCTGTCAGTCTCTCTGTTATTGGCTCTAGAGCCTAAACGGTAGAGCGAAAATAAATGAAACCTCGTACATAGGCATTTTATAATATTAAGCAGAGGCTATGAAGAAATGGTTGCCATTGCTCAATAATTAAGAGTAGTTTATTCTACGCATTTTTAACAACAATTTGATTTTCTCAAAAACGGCCCTAACGATTTTGATCAAATTTCGTACAGTTACTTGAGTATTCGTCTGCAATAATACTACGTATTTCATTTTTCTCAATGAATGAACATAAGACTAGTTTATTCTTGGGCAACTTTAACTAAAATTGGATTTTCTAAAAAAACCGGCTGGTACGATTTTCATTTTCTAAAGATAACTAAACGACGCATTAGTACATATATGAGAAAGTTTGTACAATGTATGTTGTACCGATTTTTTTTATTAAAGAGGGTTAGCCTCTACTCCTACGCCTTTCTCCGCCATTGTTAGCAAAAAAAAACCTCACTTTTCTCGTAATTCGCCTCTCCGACCCCTTTTATACTCTTAGCGTCTTTCTTCATACGCACCCCTCTTTTACGTGCTCAAAAAATTAATCTTCATTCCTCGCACGTTCGAGCTTTAATTACTCCCTTCCGCTCACGCTCCTGTCCTTCCAACCCCGTCCAACCACCAACGTACTTGCAGATCCCTATTCCCATCGCCCACGCTTCTCCCCCCCCTCATCCCATCTCTATGTCCTCTTCCTGCCTCCTCCATCTTCTCAATTTCTCCTCTCTACATCCATTCTCCTGTCCATCTCTCCCCTCTCTTTCTCTCTCTCTATCGTGCCTCGCCCCCCCCTCTAACCCCTTCCTTTCTCCGCCCACGCTTCTTCTCTCAATTTACTTTCACTCTGGAGTCCACGCCTAACCTTCTCTTCTCACAGTTACCCCTTTTACCTTAAGCATCCTAATAGCATGTGGTCTCTATGCGACACCAGTCAAAGTTCATCCTTTAATATTGTTGAAACCTGGACGATAAAATATAAATTAAATAAAAATTTGAAGAAACTCGTATCTTTCCGTCTAACTTCTTACAGGAAAAACTTTACTTTCTCCATATGAAGTAATGGGAAAGTATTGTGATCCCAAAAAAAATCGACTTCGAAATTTCAACGGAAATACACGTTTTGAGGTCCCTAGAACACTTTAGACTATTTTCGGAATGATGTCTCTGTGCGTGTGTGTGCGTGCGCGCGCGTGTGTATGTGATTGTGGGCGCTCTAACTCAAAATGTACTTGCTATATCTTTACCAAATTTCATATATCACAGTTTAGCATGAGCACAAAGAACTGATTAGTTTTTGGTCAATAACGGTTAAACGGAAGTCGAGTTTTATTCGAAACCCGATTCGGTTTTTGCGATATTTCTCCGATAATACTTCATTACTGCATACATTTATCACCATAAAAAATGTAGAAAATATAATTTCCTACATCTTTTATTTCAAACAATTTTCCATAGCAGTTATTGTTTAGGAATTATTTATCAATAATTGGTTTTTCGGTTTCCGTCAAATATCTCCTTAAAAACGTCGTTATTGGTAATCTTCGTGAGGACCAAAGTTGTAGAGAATAATATTTCTTCCAAGTTTTGTTTGAAAAAAATTTTCGTAGAACCATCAATTTCGGAGATATTTTGCTTTTTCTTAATACCAGTATACAGCGCCACCAACATGTAGCGGTGAATTCTGTAAACATATTCCAAACATAATTTACGGTATAAGGACGACTGTATTCTTTTACGATACGAAATAATAATTTTGCCTAATAATGCTATTCATAATAATTTAAATATCTATACCCGAAATATGGAGAAAGTCATGTGTTGGCCATATCAGAAATGTTTTTATTATCATTCAGACTTCGATGATACAAAAATTAAAGCTTCACTGGCAGAATCAATACGAAAAAGCGCATTTATTGAGTTTTATTCGGATTGTAAACATAATTTTTTGTGAGTTAGGAAAATACTCGTATGACAAAGTAATTTATTCAATAATAAATTAACAAAATTCAGTTTTAAATCTCTAACCATATGCTCATAGCCTTTATTTGATAACTTTAGAGTCGCCCTTTGCCAACCACCGATTTCTCAAAAAGTATTCTTTGACGGCGAAATCACAGATCACGAATTTCAGTCTTCTAGTAGCTCTGGCCTATTACTTGCTATTTTAATGTAATCGACTGCACAGACGGTCAGACGGAGCGAAAACATAAGCGCGTTTATAAAATAAAACTCGATAACAAGACAAAACCTGTATTGGGAGGGTTAAACACGTTGGCCACCATATCGAGCAATGATATACGTACTTTCTCTTTAAATGAACTGTGCTTTCAAACAGCAACCCTCTCTCCCCTACCTTTTTTCTCCCCTCCTTCCCTCCCCATGTCTTTCTCCATTTTTTCGCTTAATTCATCCGCTTCCCTCTTTATTCGCATTACTATTCATGCTCGTTTCCTCCTCCATTCCACCGTTTTCCCGTTCAACACTTCCTATTTTGTCCCTCTTTCATTCCGCCATTTTACACCCCTCTCATTCCCCATTTTACTCCTTCTCATTCCCATTTACTCCGCGAAGTATCGCAGCAACGTCCCATCTCCGATTTACCCACAACCTTCTCTTGTTTTACCCCTCTTTCCCGGTGCCTTCCTTCTTGTATCCAGGCTTTCCCCCCCGACTCCTTCCCCCCCTCTTATCTCTTCTTCCCCTTCTCCTTCCATGCCGTCACCACTATCCTATGGATTCACCACCTTTGGCTCAGAGCGGCGCGCATTCGGCCTCAGGAATTTCTTGTTCCGACGGTTGCCCTCCGCGAATACGTGGATAATAGGGAAGGTGAGGGTCGTTTTGGAGTAAACGGAGGAAGTGTATAGTGCAGAGCGAGGGATTTGCCGAGGAGAATAAAGAGGTGGGGGGACTAGGCGAAGGGTCAAGTTGACTGTAGTGGGTGTGCCTTGAGTTTTTGCGTGGGCTGCAGTGGAAAGGAGGGGGAGCTATGTATAGTGGAAAAGAATGTGCGGAAGAATAGGTAGAATGGAAGAGGGCGGATGTAGAGCGGGATCAAATAAGAAACGAACGCTGGCGGAAAAGGAATAGACGTGAGAAGGGTAATGACTTCACTCTATTAGGCTTTTTCGAAAAAAAAAATGTTATACTACCTCTGCTGCTATGTATCTATTAGAACTGCTTCTTCACATTTGTTATGTCTAAACTCTTAAACACAAGCACTGATCTTTGTTATTATTTCACTGAACCATCCTCGATGGAAAAAATACCTCCTCTCATTGGCGTAATGAGTATACATATCGCCTTATATTAAAAACCTTATACTAATATATACTAATGTCACATTATATATAAGATTTGATTCGACATAAATAATTTGTATAAACTCAAATACACACAACTTAAAATTATATAATCCCAATATTTTTTAGAACCGAAAATAAAATTGTCTTTCGACTGAAACAGCATATAATTTTAGATTTACTTTTAAATATCATGTGATAAAAATGGTGAAGGAGTATTTAGTGATGGATTTCAGACTCTCTCAGCGTACATGTGTAATATACAATTGGAAACAATATATTTATACCTGTAAGATGTACACAATACATCCCATTAATCCTTCTGATTATACCCGTCTTTTCCCTCTTTCTACACGAATCCATCTCCAATTTCCCAAACTTCCTCCATTCCTCATTCCCCTGAACACACTTAAAACTCTTCCCTCTTTCTTACTTCATTCGTCAAGCGACAGTGGGCGCTGCGGCGTCCTTAATCCGAGAGAATGGAGTTAATTAAAATTCCCTTCCCTTCCACAACGCATCCGATTGATAGAAGAGAGGGAGAGAAAAGAGAAAATGGAGAGAGATAGAGAGGAGAGAATTCACGTGAGTATTTGTGGGTGCGTTCGGGAGAGCGCCCGCGCGCGTGCTTTCGTTTCCTTTGTTTAATCTTTCGAAACCCCATTTCCTCTCTCCTTTTTCATTTCCTCTCTATAAGTACTTCTTATCAATCATTCTTTCTGCTCACCTTTGCCATCCCTATCCGCATTAAGTGCCGATGGAACACAACAACAATAAATATTATTAACATTATATAATTATAGTTATTATATAATAATTTAATATATAATTAAACTTCAGTAAAATGTGTTATTAATGATGATGAATTTTTAACTCCACAACGGAAAATAATGCAATTTCAACGCTGACGGAATGTAGAATATTTATTCGATCTACACGTATTTCTTAAATGCATACCTTCCCCTCTCGCTCGGTATCGTTTCGAAATCTCGGCGCGGCCGTGCGTGGTTAGCCTGGAAGGACAAGTCTGCGCCACATGTGGTGACATTGCACCGAACCTTATGCATTCGTGCCTGTTTCCTATGTGGGAAACATGTTCTGCATCTACACCTCCCTCAACCTCCGCACCCTATCCCTTTGTATCCGAAATCTCCGAGTCCCGTTTTTCGGGTTCAATCCCTTCTCCGCCAAAACCAACAGAAATACGATGAATACGGAAGGCAGATGTGCTTTTCGTCTCGGGAAGGTATTGAATATGCAACTTCTCCTTCCGAAATGGGACGGGAAAACTTGAAGTTCTGAGTCAAGCGCTGTTTCCTATTGCGTACAGTCGCGAAAGAAAAGGAAAACCTTTGACCTTAAGCCGCCCTTTTCTCCGAGTCTTGCGTTTTATGAGGAAGGAAAAAAGTCAAGTATTCGATGAAAATTAGAGGAAGTCTGAATAAATGCGGCAGCTTTAGTAGAGGCGCGCGATTTTTTTTTTGCTTGATCGATCTGTTGAAGGCGCATCGTTTCCTCGACGTCCAATCGAAATTTTTTTTTTTCTATTCAAAGGGTGAAAATGTTTTTAGAATATGTAAGTGCCCGTGAATGCATTTTAGGAAATCCGAGAGAACTTGGTGCTAGCATATGAAAAACCATGACAATTACGTGAACTCTATAGGCAGCTATTTATATTTTTAAATGGTTATATAAACAGAGGTATTTGTTGAAGATTTTTAGATTTTTACATCCTGTTTTACTCGCTAAATTGTTCGCGGTAACTATCATTCAAAGTACATGAGAGCTGAACTTATAGTTTTGTTTCTGATGACTAATGTTCTAACTGAATTAAGAGTTTATCAAACATTAAATAACCGCAAAACTTTGCATTATCAGTGATATGGCCTTATTTATAATTTGAGTAACGTTAGCTGTAGAAAAAATTGTGTGAATCACTGGAAGACTGGCATTTGTACGCGAGGGAAGTTCCTGAGAACGATGCGGACTAATGAATAGCTATTTTTATATGCATATGTGAATACACAAGGGCATAAGTTTATTCGGCAGAAGAGTAGAGAGAGAGAGAACACTTCGATCCAAAACGTGAAGAGGACCCCGAAGAGCGTATCCATGCATTTGGTATTCCAAAGAGTCCCAAGAGGAATTCTCCAAGGAGATGTTTCGGCTCAAGTATAGCCTACCCGACTAGATAATCCTCTTCACAATATCTCCTGCTTCCATCCAAAACCATGCTGTTTTCTCTCTCCTCCCCTCCACCCCCCCTCCCCCCCTCTCTCGACTTTCCCTTCTTTCGCTATCACTCGCCTCTCTCCCTATCTTTCGCTTCTCCTCTATTCCCTCGAGTAATATTCTGAAATCTCTTCTCTGATTACTGGGTTTCCATTCCGCCTATTCATCGATATCTCCCCCTCTTCCTCTCTCTATTTTATCAGATTTTTATGTATCAGCACCCTCCAAAATTTCATTATTCCTCCCCACCATACTCGTTTCCACCATATTTATTTATTTAGCCTTATATGCCGCAAGCAGGCTAAAGCCAGGTGGCGACAGGAGCTATAACATTGAACCCACAATATCTTAAAATACATTAATTAAAATTCTAAAATTACACATAGTTATACAATATACGCAATAATAACTAATGTATCCGTAAACCAATACAATATTATATAATGTATAATTTATTAGTAGCAGGTATTTATATCCATATCGTGAATAATTATGGTCGGATGTGAGAAAACATAAGGCAACGTCAAGTTTCCCTCCCCCCTCCCCGTAAATTACTGCCCAGCATCCGCTATTTACCTTTGATTTCAATGATGCAGCCATTTATTTCCGAATATTTAACAAATTCCTTTTTTGCTCGACGCATAAAAATAAATTTTTAGTTGCAGTAGTTTCAATAGTAATTTTATTTATTTATTTAGCGTTCGATTTCGCAATTAAGCTAAAGCCAGATGGCAACCACTGCTACAATACTGAACGCGAATATCTGTAGCGTACATTGGTTAAAATTATAAAATTGTATAAAAGTTATACAATATATATATATATATATATATATGTTGTCTCTCTCTCTAGTGCTGACGAAGGGATCATCCCGAAAGCTCCAATAACTTCTACAAATGTGTCTCTCCAACACCCCAGCGGCTCTCCTTCCAGTAAGTGCTCACTGGGTTTCCTTCAACACCTAGTTGTCCTAAATATCCTCATTTACCTTTCCTCTTCCGTAGTATATATGTATACACACACACACACATGCTTAGTAACTAATTTCACATAAAGAAGCAAGATAATGAATAATTTATAACTTATTTAATTCCGCTATTCTTTATATTTGTGGAGTTTACAGATTTCTAGGTTCATGATGGGCCTCCACGGCTACTGTAGCGGTTAAGGAGCTCACGAGGTCCCCACCGTATTCTTTCTCTCCTGCTCTCTGATTGTGAGCCGTAGATTTTTTTCATATTCTTCCACTTTTACACCCAGGGGTGGCTAATGGTATGGACTATTGGGGATATATCTTAGGAGATACAAGCTCAAGGAGGCGTTATAAATTAGCTATGAAAACATGGACTTGGACAAAAATTAACCTGTAACGGCCGTAACTGCAGTAACAGCATCTATATTAAATGATAAGTTGTAGATGACGCAAGCAAAGGGTGTGAACGAGCATTCGTCCTTGGTTACGCTCAATAGACCAGTGGCTCCAGATACCATAAGCCGCCCCTGCCTACACCGCTATCACTCTCCTTCTCAGCTTCCTTCTCCCCCCCAACACTATATTCTCTTGTGACTCATCCCGAAATTTCCGATGCGATCCTGACAATCTGGGATGAGTTAGGCGGAAAGGCATTACTTAGATACGCGAACGGGTTAATTTTCACGGAAATACGTACCATGCTCACGCGGTGCTAACTCGATTGATGGAAAGGTTTGAAGATATAAATATGTTTTTTCGTTAAACGAAAAGAGAACGGAATCTCGATAGGAGGAAAAATCGGTCTCTGGAGAATATTTTTTTATTTCGCAGTTTTGACCTCTATTTCGGACGCGCGCTTCGTTTTATTCAGAGCATGAAAGTGCTCATGGTAAATTTTATTTAAAACAAGTCGTATTTCGTCCACTAAACGTAATTTTACATTTTACTAAAAAGATGGCGCCACATGTGATCAATTGTTTTGGCGAGCTCTTTTAAGAATTACTGAAAACATGTTTTAAATAATATTTTAAATCTAAAGTCAGAAAATGTGAAGTATTTCAGCGGAGTAACTACAAATAATCGCTGAAATTTCCAAGTTCCTGATAAGTTACTCTTTAATTTCCGAAGTAATTGCAAACTACGAAATAGAAAGAATGCAATAGTAGATAGGCATTACAATGGATGATGTACTTTTTTATAGGTTAAAAATTACTTTTTAATCCAGAAATAATTGTCTTGTCAAACTAAACTAGAAAAAATGCTAAAAGTTTGAAAAAATATATTTAAGACTTCCTAATTTAAGAGAAAAAGAACAAATACGTTAATACGTCAATAAACGTCTTTTCGTTCTTTTCCTTTACATTAATCCATTCGATTCACTTTTATTTTGCATTGACTCAAAGAATTGCCAAATTTTATTTATCGTTCGGATACATATTGAGGCCTATCCATAACCGTTCAAATATATTTATCAAAAGTTTTATTTTTCTTTCCTTTAAAGCAAACTGTCCCTCGTTTCCATCCTCGCCCGAGGCATATATCGGTCGATCATCCGTGTATATTTTTTCCTAGCATTCGTACAAATGATTTTTAAGAGGCACTTTGAAGTAAAATTTCATGGTAAAGGTTTATTAACTTTAGCTCCAATGTGAAATGTCCGTAAAAAACATGGCAATGTCTTTCGACGGCCTGTGGACTTCCATAAATGATAATAAGTTAAGATAAGGGCGATCGCATTAAAAAGTAAGTCCAAATCTTACAAAGAAGGGAGAGGCTGTATTAAAATACAAGGGGAAAGCATTATTACAATATTTTACCTCAATCTAGGATGAAGTCTGAAATTATAAATTTCTGATTTCTTTGCGAGTAAAAACCAAAAAAACCGGGACCAAGTTTTACCGCATGTTGTGAAAACGTGAACTTACAGAAGCACTCGAATTTCCTCATTTCAAAGCGATATGATGATCCACAGAAAACTGGATAAATATTTTCAGCGTATGTCTGTGCCTTTAACGAATCACTTGAATTATGTCTGGTGCAAAACTCCCATATTTTGCGCATATGAGACTTTTTCTATTTCGCATCTCCTGAAGGTCTAATTTATCATCATAGAAAAGCGCAACAGAAACGTTTAGCAGACCCTGCCCCTGTTTACTCCAAAGAAGATAATTTTAAATCCCGAGAAAATCATGAAAGATAGACCAATGACAATGAAAACAATCATATTTTCATCGTCGTTGCTTTATGTTTAATATTTTATGGGCCCTGTAGAATACTTGAAAGGGAAATCTGAAAGGACGGAGTCGCTGTACGTGCTGTAATTCGGAAAAGCAATGTCGATTTCAAATTTCCCTCCTAAAAAGCTTAAGGCAAGTCGTTCCTAACTCCGTTGATATGTATCGTAGAATTTCGTTAAAAAAAACGAAAATAATCAGCATTTTCACCGCAATGCAATACTGTAACTTTCAATCGTCTTATTTGCAAAAACTATTGCAATTTTGCAATGATAGATCGGTAATTTCACCACCCGCTGTGAAGGTAGACTACACCGAGCTATGGTCGGGGACTGAGTCCGAGCAAGGGATCCTAATCCTAACTAACGACTGTCTAACGCGAAGAGCAGATAGTCTTCCGAAACATGGCCCCGGATCTGTTACATAAACCCAGTTTTCTCCTTCTCGGTTTCTTTCCCCAAGTCTGTATTGACCGATAACATTTTCTTCTTGTCCTTCTCCAACTATGCTCTTCCACTCACCCATTATTACGCAGTTACCATTCCTCGTCCGTCTTCCTCGTAAATGTCGTTAATTTGTTCATATATTTCCTCGATTTCATCTTCTTCATAAACGGACGTTGGCATATAGTATATGTACCTGGATTATCAACATGTCCACTGGGTCTGCTTTTAGCTGTATTGCCATCAACCTATCGTTCGTTGCTATTATTTTTGTAACGCTCTTCATCATATCTTTCCTAAGTACCAGAGCTATTCCCCTATTACTTATTACTATTTCCTCCAGAGTACACTACCGTCAATTCTTCTGATTCGAACAGCCCTTCTCCTTCCCATCTAGCCTCGCTCAGTCCTATGATGTGTATCCTGTTTCTTATCATTTCTTCTTTCACGTTCTCTAGTTTTTCTGCCTTCATCATGGCTTTTACATTCCAAATACCTTTGCGTAATTTACCTTCGACAAATGCTTTCATCAAGGCAGTCCCCGCCCGAAGACCCGATTGGGAGACCACTTTACCTCCGGAATGTTTTACCTCGAGAGAACTCATATTATCCAACCATATACTCATTACTAGGGAATTTTAATGTGGTAGTTTCCCCTCTTGCTATAATGAATATAATAACAGAATTATTATATGTACTTATTATCAAATTATAATTATGAATTTAAATTCAAATCTGAAATAACTGAAACGGCTTACGGACAATTCACCGACCACAATACACCGAAGGAAAATTCACCGACCACAATTCACCGACGGAAAATTCACCGAAACCACAATTCACCGAATCACAATTCACCGAATCACAATTCACCGAATCACAATTCACCGAAAGGTAAATTCACCGACCCACAATTGATCGAATGCAGTATTCACCGAAATTTCCAATTCACCTTATGAAGACGGGGAAGAGCGGAAGTAATATAAGCGGAATGTTGGCAACAAAGACACGTAACAATAAACCATTAACGTTTAAGGAGGAATGGGTATGGGGAAGATAGAAGGAAGATGGAATAGTATGACAAAATGAAATAATGGCATCATGGATATCCTTCCATTACAAATAACTCGTACATGAATAATAAATAAACAAATTAAACTCACGGGAGTAGGGGGAGAAGAAGGGGAAGGTTAAACATTAAAGAAAGTAATACTGGCACCATGGGTGTCAATCGATTGCAAATAACTCGTAGATGAATAATTAACAATAAAAAAACAAATTACGCACTCAACGCTTATGGTAGGGGGAGGGAAGGGGGAAGGTTAAACATTTAAAAACAGAATACTAGCACCATGGGTGTCATTCGATTACAAATAACTCGTACATAAATAATTAACAATAAATAAACAAATTACGCACTCTACGCTTATGGTAGGGGGAGGGAAGGGGGAAGGTTAAACATTAAAAAACGGAATACTTTCACCACGGGTGTCATTCGATTGCCACTAACTCGTAGATGAATAATTAATAATAAATAAACAATTTACGCACTCAGGGCTTATGGTAGGGGGAGGGAAGTGGAAAGGTTAAACATTTAAAAACATAATACGAGCACCATGGGTGTCAATTGATTGCAAATAACTCGGAGATGAATAAGAAAGAATAAATAAGGAAAGGGACGCATGCAAGGCTTACGGTAGGGTGAGGAGTTGGTAATTTTTAAACATTTAAAAGCGGAATACTAGCACAATGGGTGTCATTTGATTGCAAATAACTCGTAGATGAATAATAAACAATAAATAAGTAGATGGCGCATTCCAGGCTTATGGTAGGGGGAGGAGAGCGGGAAGGTTAATCATTTAAAAACGGAATACTAGCACCATGGGTGTCATTCGGTTGCAAATAACCCGTAGATGAATATAAACAATAAATATACAAATGATGAACTCAAGGCTTATCGTAGGGGGAGGAGAGGGGAAGGTTAAACATTAAAAAAGGTAATACTGGCACCATGAGTGTCATTCGATTGAAAATAACTCGTAGTTGAATTATAAATAAACAAACGACGCACTCAACGCTGATGGTAGGGGGTGAGGGGGTTTATCGTAACTTACAAGTTTTTATAGAAAAAGTTGAATCAAAGCCAATGTTCAATCCTGGATAACATGGGCGTCAGTAAAAAATCTTTCAAGGATGGGCAAAACACAAAAATGCCTATTACCCACGTGCGGACGCAATTTTTCCCAATCCGGCAAAATTTTACTTAACCGGCCCCCAACTGACCACAAATCCTCACCACTGAATCACTATGAATGAATTTATCACAGTGTTGAATATCCTCTTGAAATTAACTCAAATTATATTTTAAATGGCTAATTTATTTCCTTTAAAGCAGCTTAGAATCAGATCTCGGAATGAGCCGGAACGCACCGGTACGCCGCTCCGTAACATTTTACATTTCGAGCACTGGTTAAAATCCACTCCGATCTGATTAATACTTTGACACAAATACCCTATCTCCCTACACCCGATCTTTCTTCCCCTCACTTTCCTCTTCCCGTCTACATCTCGGTGATATTCAACCCTTTTGATCAGCGTGCCCCTTGGAAAACTTTGAAGATGTGCATACCCACTGGTATTATCACATAATACGAACAATTTAAATGATTAGAATTAATTTTGGTGGACTAAGTTTGTATTCACTTCACCTAATCGCAAAGGTTATGAAAAATGAATCTTTTGCGTATCCTGAAAAAACCTCCCGTATTTCCGGTTGAATACCAATATTTATCTCCTTCCTCCTCGCCATCCTCCCTCTACATCTCTTTCGAGCGCATATAGACACCGCATTGACACTTTTGCATTACACACGTGAAATAATACAACAATTGGCATGGTTAGTTAAAAACGCGGAATTACGCCCAAATTTGAGCGAATCCGAATAGAAGGATAAATTGACTTTCAAATTAAGAAATGTTCCTTTTTTTAAAAAAATATTTTTGGTCTGTAGAACGCATGTCAAATTTTCCAATTTTCATTTGCAATAGGAACAAGGGTTGCTGAGCGGAATTTTAAATATTACATATTATCTTACGAGAAATGAAAATAATTGCTAGAGGTCGATCTCGCGACATTTTTCGAGATATATTACGCCGTTACCTTCATATATCCCATTTAAATATCCTGTCAAATTTTCGATCCTCTGTGTACACCATTTAACGAATTGTCAGAATTTCGATACAGCGTGACACACGGACCAAACAAACAACCAGTCAGAGGACAAACCAATTAATACTGCCTTTTATTATAATTGGAATCTTGCACATCAGCAGACGGACGAATAAGGTGAAAACAGAACTTTAAAAAATAACACGAAATAAATCCAAAATCTAAGAAATCGGAATTACAAAGTGGTCATAGGATAAGTATGTA
The DNA here is from genome assembly GCA_036926305.1 of Uropetala carovei. Taxonomy (NCBI): domain Eukaryota; kingdom Metazoa; phylum Arthropoda; class Insecta; order Odonata; family Petaluridae; genus Uropetala; species Uropetala carovei. Next base: position 216,792 of record JAXCHB010000214.1, read on the forward strand.
TGTACTTCGATTTTTAAAGACGCAAACATAAATGAACAGAGAATGATAACTCTCCTAAAATTCGAAACAACAAGGCAAGCTTCATTTATGACGTTCAATAATCATAATAAAATTCGTTGTATAATTTGTACATCGAGAAGAATACCTTAATGGTTTATGTCTCAGATCCGGGGCCATGTTTTGGAAGACTACCTGCTCTTCCATTTCGACGCTCATTAGAGAGGATCAGCGACCCTCACTAGGACTCGGTGTAGTCTATCCTCACAGCGGGTGGTGAAATTCCCGATCTATCATTGCAAAATTGCAATACTTTTTGCAAATAAGACGATTGAAAGTTACATCATTGCATTGCGGTGAAAATCCTGATTATTGGCGTTTTTTAAACGAAATTCTACGATACATATTAACGGAATTAGTATTCTTTTCACGATTACAATACTATCTCTATACATACGATATACTACATATATAGGAAAGTAAAAAATCAATTCATAATTTCGTTACGTTACGTATAACTTTTTTTTTAGCACTTTGCTGTACGAGCATACGAACTTATACATGACGCACTTGGTCGATTCGTGAATGTGAGTCTGATTTTTTTGGGGTTTTGCTTCGCCCCCTGGATTCTCCACTGATTTCTATATGAGAAAGTTTGTACAATGTACATTATACCGATTTTTTCATTTTGTACCGAGGTTGTATACTGATACCGACTTTCGTGTTTGCATCTAAACTTTAGCCTCGCCATATTTTTTCGTATTCGACGGATATGAAGATGTTGTCTTTTTTCAACGAAAATGAGTTATGACTAACGCAATTTGAGCGAATACGAGACCAACGCATTTGTCGCACCCAGTGAGGTGCCGCCCTAAGGCGGTGTCTTACCTGCTTACCGCCTATAGACGGCCCTGGTGGTATCAATAAATAAGGTATTTGTTACAATAAAGTGACGTTTGAATGGCGAGAATTCTCGCCATCCGTACGCAACGTGATAAGTTTTTTTGCATGTATAGTTTTTCCACGTTTTAAAATAATATCTAATATAATATTTACATTTTTACACATTTCCGTTGCCTATTCACGGGTTTCATGCTTATAAAACATAAAAGTTAACATTTCTGAAAGGAGTAATTACACAAGAAATGATGCTGGACTTGGCGAAAGTGATACGGTCGTAGATCAAATTATCGTTATATTTGAATGCCAAACACTTGGAAGCGGTTTATATACAAACAAATTTGGTTGGTAATTAACTACTAATGAAAATATTACATTTGACGATTAAATCACGTTTTAAAATGTTTAAAATTTCAGAACAATAGAAAACTATTAACGGTAAAACCACAGGTGATTTTCGTTCCAACTGATTGTGAGGTGAAAATTCACTTAAAAGAAAAGAACGTTCTCTTTTTTACAATAATGTTTTAATTATTTTTCTTAACTATATGGCCACCTTATGGTATATCGTCAACTCGTCGTAGTCAATTCGTCGCAGGACAAACTCGTCGCACGTCACTTCGTCGCAGGACAAACTCGTCGCGCATTGCCCCATAAGGAAAGGCCGTAAATCAGTCTAGGGGTTTTTAAGTTTGCTTTTTAAATTATTTCCCGTCAAGTTTCGAACTCATTTAAATTATCATAAAGATTTAGCGTAAATTGTTAGTTACTATCGGAAAAAGTTGAATCAAAGCCAGCGTTCAATCATGGACAACGTTACCTATTCACGAGTTTCATGCTTACAAAACATTTCAGAAAGGCATAATTACACAAGAAATTAAGCTGAGTTTGGCGAAAGTGATACGATAGGAAATGAAATGATCGTTATATTTGAATGCAACACACTTGGAAGCGGATTGTTTACAAATAAATTTGGTCAATTGTTAAGAAAAGCTAAGTGAAAAAGTATTCTTTATAGGTGGTTTCCAGTTTTTAGTAGAATAAAATGTTTTCGTATATATTGCATACGCCCTAGAACTGATAGCGAAACTAAATTCACAAAATCCATTGAAATTCAACGAGCACTTACACTTCCTTAAACATTAAACGTCATATCTCAGCTTCAATCACTCCAATATGAACAATTATTTTTATCGTCATATAGCCTATGTTACCCGCGGGGAAAAATTATAGATCTATGCGAAGTGTGGTCGCGATATCTTCAAAGGTGTGGAAATCACAATCTGTGAAGTCTACGTCTAATTATTTACGTTACTGATGCAGTTTTAAAAACTGTTTGCTTATGAAGAACTCTATTCAACACGAAAATATCATTGAAACTATTTATTATTAATCCTACACCAAGCATATTTCAAATTCAGAATTTTTGCAATTTCGAATTTTTCGAAACGGTTTTATCCAAAAACATATAACCGTTACAAATTTCAAGTTCAGCTGAATGTGCCTTATAATTTTTGTTCTCGTATGGGACAATATTATCATTAGAAACCTTTTATTAGTACTACTTCAAGAAATCAGCATATATTTGGTTTCCGTGTAAACAAAGCAAAATTAAAAAACAACATACATTGTACAAACTTTCTCATATATGGGTACTAATGCGTCGTTTAGTTATCTTTAGAAAATGAAAATTGTATGATCCTGTTTTTAGAAAATCCAATTTTTGTTCAAGTTGCCCAAGAATAAACTAGCCTTATGTTCATTCAGTGAGAAAAATGAAATACGTAGTATTATTGTAGATGTATACTCAAGTAACTGTACGAAATTTGATCAAAATCGTTAGAGCCGTTTTTGAGAAAATCGAATTGTTGTTAAAGTTGCCTATAATAAACTAGTCTTATATTCATTTTTTGTGAAATATGAACTATACATTATTATTGAGGACGTAAACACAAGTAACTGTACGAAATCTGATCAAAATCGTTCGAGCCGTTTTTGAGAAAATCGAATTATTGTTAAAAATGTGTAGAATAAACTATTCTTCATTACTGAGCAATGTCAACCATTTCTACGTATACTCTGCTCAGTATGATAAAATGCCTAAGTACGAGATTTCACTCATTTTTGCCCTACCGTTTAGGCTTCAGAGCCAGTAACAGACAGACGGCATTGCAAAAACCACTTTTTCGGATTCAGCGTCACCTAAAACATATATTTCCATAAAAATCTCGAGGTGGAATTTTTTCGCGAAAACAATACTTTCTCGATACTTCGTATGAGAAAGTAAAAACGATATTACCTACGTTAAATGTTTTACCATTTTTAATGCATTGGATTCAAATCCGGCGGCAATCGGAGTTGTCATGGCTGCTTTTAATTGGTGTTGTCATAAAACTAATAAAATCGCGTATTTTTCTGATTCTAAATGTATTTTTACGATAAATCGATCAGGATTCGGATTCTGAACTATTAAGTCTCAAGTTCGAACTATGTTTCTAAGTAATATTAAAATTCAAATGAAAAATAAGCTGCAGTCACCCCCATGTTATTCAAATGGGGAAAATTAAAAAAGGGAATATTAAAAAAAAATTAGAATGATCAATCAAATCGGTTTAAAACCCGACTACACCACTTAACTCTTTATTCCGGTTAAAATGATACCCTTTTCTTGCTTCTAAGTGCTGTCAATTGCTGATTTATAGAAAAACACACACACAAACACTTTTCTTTATAGATATCTATAGACTATAGATAGACTAGAGATAGGTAGATAGATGCAGATTACTATTTAACCACCAGCAAAACTGCCCGGCGTTGCTCGGGTTGATATGATATTTGGCACTTTCCAATGTTAAAAACTTAAAATAAATACCTTTTTTCATGATTAAATACTACATTTTACCGGAAATCGGCTTTGATGGGATTTATGTCTTTTAGAAATATAAAGTTGATTTTTTCAGATTAATAGGTTTTTATCCCGAGTTCGTATATTCATTTTAAGAAATATAAATTTGCAAAAGAATAAAATTTTGCGAGTCAAGCAATCGATTTTTACTTGTTATCTTATGGAAAAATGTCAATGCCCTTTAATGGCAGCACTGACTAATCCCGAATTCACTAATAAAGAAATCGCAACAAAATTTATTTTATAATCATTATAATTGTTATTTACATAATATATGTATCTTGCAATATACAGTTTACAAGTGAAGTTCAAGTTTCCTGCTGTAAATAAGTCTATCGCGGAACCCTTGGATTTCCTCGGGTCACAGTTTGAAGACCTTTGTCGTAGAAAGCGTCGAAAGATTCTTTCAGGGATAAGTACATACATGAAGGAGCGCGTCCCACGTCAGGAGGCAAACTTCCTCCACACCCTAATCACGGGGGGGGGGATACACTTCGAGGTTGAAAGGGTAGAGAGTGGAGCTTCCAATGGTATATGGTCAGAATCGAAAATGTTCCTTCCCGCTGAAACGGAAAGGAAAACATTTAAAATAGCCTCCTCACGGGTAACACTAATTTTTATTGAAGACAGAAACCGAATCTTGACCGAATTAGCGGAAAAATGCGTTTAGAACAAGGGTCTCAAATTCGCGGCCCGCTTGTTCATTTTATGCGGCCTTCTCACTGATCTTCTTCTAATTATATTATTCGGCCCGGCTCATTGTCGAACAATTTTTCCAATTTGGAAATATTTTTAGTCCTTTTGAAGTGTAAGTTTCTCATTTTTGGCCCGCGAACGATTTGCATTAGAGATCTCTGGTTTAGAATCAGAAAAAAAGAAGTGATTTCATCAGTTTTATTACAACAATTACAAACTACCTTTGGTGGTTGACAATTTTCGTGGGTATGTCACTCTAATATCCTTATGTTTCATTCTTTAATCATATAATTATTTATTTATTATGCATATATATTCCGAGTCATAAAAACTCCTCAAAATATTTTTTTAAAGATTAAATTTGGAAACTTTCCTTTAATAATATTTTGCATTTGACAACTTATGTATGGAGGAAGTCATGTGTTGTACACCTCCGTTTATTTATTAGTAAGGCCGGCGAAATTTCGTCTAATTAATTTTTACCCGTTTTAAAATAATTATTAAAAAATGTATAAAATTGTCTTAATTTTCAAATTTAAATATGTATCAATAAAAATAATTTTAAAATTTCGATTAAAATAAACATCGAGAAAAATGTTGTTATAAAGGTAGTTAAATATAATTTTTATATCTTGCATTAAACGTTTGGACCAGACGCCAAAATTTCCGATAAAGTGATCAAGTGCCTAAATTTCCGATGAATATTTTTAAATCCTATGGGAAATTTATCGGAAAATTACTTACCACTCATTCAAATTTAGTTTATATAGTTAATTTGTGTTTTTATTTTTTAAATTAAAAATATATAATACCAAATGCCAAATTTCCGCCCGCTCTGAATATTCCAATGAAAACAATATGAAATAGCATTTAAATAACGTAAATCAAAATAAGCATTATATTTCTTAATAAGTTCAATTAGTTTTTTTTTCTTTTCTTAATAGCGTGTTCTTGTTGTTAAATTTAGATTTGCCATTATAAACTGGAAATTATTCTGTAATAAGCTTTGCTTTGTTCTTCATACAATGATAAATCTAATAAGGAAGGTTTTGTAAACATTTTACGAAGGTTTATATTGAAAGCTTCAACCGAATTTGTTTATGGAGGAATTTTTTTGTAACAACTCTTCAAATGAAATTTCTCTTTTTACAATATACATAAAGGTTTTAACCTTATTTTACAGTATTGGGTAACCAATATACAATAACGTTCCTTTATTTTAAATAACTTATTATTTTAAATTTCTTATCTTAGAGCATTTATAAGAATTAGGCAAAATTTCGCAGCGTCTTCATTTCTTATTTCTAGTAATACTGACAGATTTTGAATCTGCAATGACAAATGCAATAAAACGCGAATTCCCCCAAACAAGGAATCGCGGATGTTATTTTCACTTCTCCCAATGCATATACCGTAAGATTCAATCCCATGGACTTCAAAAAAGGTATGAAACAGAGGCAGCATTCGCCTTGCAACTACGCCTATTACCTGCAATAGCATTTGTACCTATAGCACACGTCGTGGAAGCATTCGAATCACTTTGTGACAATAATCTCCTTCCTCCAGAAGCACAAGCTGTAGTGGATTATTACGAAGATACGTGGATTGGTCTTCCACAAAGAGGTCACCGTCGCCGCCAACCACGTTTTTCTCACGACGTGTGGAACTGCTTTGACGGAGTAGTGGAAGGTTTGCCAAAAACCAATAATTCAATTGAAGGATGGCATCGTGGTTTTGAGCAGCAAATTTCTGCCGAACATCCTAGTATATGGAAATTTATTGCTGCCATCCAAAGGGAACAGAGCTTTCACGAAATCCAAATCGAGCAATATATACGCGGCCAAGAAGTTCCTCCTAGCCGTAAAAAATATAGAGATTGTGCGGAAAGAATAAATCGGCTTGCTTCAAATTTTGATGTTGGAAATATTTATGATTATTTACGTGGTATTGCACATAACATAGGTTATTAAAGTGATATGTAAAAATGAAAGAAACGTATTAAACAATACAGAAATAAATTGTTAAATTAATGAAATTACAGTTGTAAAATTTAAAAAAAATCTATCCATCAAAAGGCTTGGGAATGTTTCCATCCTTAACAACGAAATTCTTGCTTGTTATGTATAATGTAATGAACAACTCAACGTATAAGATTTTTGCTATATCTGCGTTTGCTTATTTGCATTTCATTGGAATAAAATTTAAAATAGTGTATTGTTATTTACTTCCATTGTAGATGAATATCTTTTTGTCATTTGGATATATATTATGAATTTTAGAACTAATAGATAATGATTTAACATGAACAAATTAATTATGCGGTAAGATGCTTAACACCAGAAATTGCAATCCCGGCGGGATTTTTCAATCCCGGGATTTCGGGATTCACTTTCTCCAATCCTGGGATCCCGGGATTGGCCTTTATTACGATTCTACGTATAAATAAAAAGAAAACGTTCTAGATGAATGAACTGCATAATAAAATATGACTTTTAGAATTAAAGGACTCCTATTATGTTCTACTGTAAGATTGTGAAATGTCATTATTGTTATGCACACCTATGCCATTTGAGCTATAAATTCAAACCAGAGCTGCAAACCACTTCAACATTTGGGAGTGGTTCGGTTCTAAATTTTTGGAAGTGGTTCGGTTCAGACGAGAATTTTGACAAGTGGTTCGGTTCAACTAAATTAATCATTTGAAATACTATTCAGAAATATTTTATCCAATATAAACAAATTACACATTCAGTATCAATCTGTAAGTAAATCAATCCGCAGTCATTATTATTTTAAATGAAAGAAGAATTTACTTAAAGAAAGGAAAATTTTATAGTTTAAATATATTACAATACCATCATCATCTTTATTTCTTTTTTTTACCTGTAATACAGATTATTTAGAGGAAAAAAGATTTATAACAATGGCCTTACCGTCCGTCTCCCAATATTTAACCTCTTTAGTTCTACCACCGGCACTTGCCTTTATTTTCCTTATTCCCACACACACACACCCAGTGCCGCATTGATAATTTCCTCCCTCCTCTCTCTGGGGTTCACCCTCTCTCCGTCTTCCACAAGACCTTTCTTTTAGTCCTTCCCCCGTCTTTCCCAGAACCCTCCCGAGGTGGTCCCCCGCCTTCAGCCTTTCCTTTCCCCTCCCCTTTATCCCTTTACAACCTACCGCAATAACCCTCTGAGACTGGTTCCTCCTTTCCCTCCCCTCCATTCCTTTCCGTCTTACACACTACCCTCCCTCCCCCCTCTCCACCCATTTTTCTCCATATATACTTTCTATTCTCACCATATCTGCATCTGACGATAGCATTGTTATGCAGTCGTAAGAGAAATAAAAACAATGGAAGTTACAAAGCGTTATTTCTTTGGTTCATTTATAAAAAACAAAATAAAAATTCTTCGCTATATATATCAACGGTCCAGGAAAATTCAATGACCACAATTCACCGAAACACAATTCGTCGATTAGGAGAACTCTTTTCCGTGAGCCTCTATTAAGATTTCCTTGATTGAATGATAGATTTAATTATTGAAGTAGACAGTTTCTTGCTTTCCAATGGCGATGATGCACGGCGTGGGGGGCAGAGAGAGGGAGGGGAGAGAGAGAGAGAGAGAGAGGAGGGAATTAGGGGAGAAGAAGGGTTATGCAGGAATGTAATAATAAAGAGGGTAATGGGAAAAGGAGACAGGGTGAGGGAGGGAGGAAAGGAGAGAGGGGAAAGGGGAGAGACAGAGAGAGGAAGATGTATCAGTAGTGCAAGAAAATAGTATAATACGTCTTTAATAGAATAGTTTTCTATGGGGATGTCATTTGCATCATTAATTAATTCACATTATTATTAATACATTAAAACATTATGCGGGTACAGCCAGAATGCCTCCTCATGAACTGAAGCCATTATCATGCTTCTTAGAAACCTAATGCCATTGAGAGGACTGTGTAATGGTACAACACTTACTGTTACTCGTTCAGGTAAGTTAAGGTAATCATGAACTTTAGTCACTTTTATTATCGAAGGAGTTCCAAGCTAATGAAGTTTAGTCACTTTTATTATAAAGGAGGTTTTAGCACTCAAGAAATCCCTAATTCAATTTTTAAAACATTTATTACTTTCATGTTTAATAAAAATTCAAGTGAATCACAAAACATACTCCTCAATAACATGGCTTACGGAAAATTGAATTGTGGTCGGTGAATTTTCCTAGATCCCAATAACACAAAGTAAAAAGCTATTGAAAAGATCTGAATCACGAAATGCGTTTCGACAAATAAATTACATTGGTTCCATTTGCGGCGCAACAGTGAAGAGAATATAACATAGAAAGGATATATTGACGAGCCTTCGGCTCGCTTTGTATTAATGGGTAGTCGTCTCCGGGCGCTACCCGGAACCAAAGTATCCCTCCTCGTTATCCGGTGATTGGGTTTGTAAAAGTCAAGACCGGCCAATCAGTTTCTGTTAATGTTGTCTAAAATTTTCCATAAATAAAACATTTTGGTCATCGTGTATTTTAGTGTCTTCATTATGGAATGTAATATGCAGGAGGATAACCGACCAGTACCGAAATATATTATTTATAGCAACATGAACTGATTGTTGTTTGAAGTATACATATCAATTTACATAATAAAAGTGACTGAACTTGAGCTTGGAAACCCTTTGTAATAAAAGTGACTAAACTTAATTAGTTTGGAAATCCTCGAATAATAAAAGTGACTAAACTTCATGATTACTTAAGTTACTTACGTAGTTTTAAAAACAGTTCGCTTTGGAGAACTCTATGCCACACTTTGTGTTTCTTTCTTCGCAATTCTTATCGCCATCATTATAACCTATGTTACCTGCACGGTAAAATTATATACCTATGCGAAGTTTTGTGACGATTTCTTAAAAACGAAAACTAAGTAAAATCAACAAGAACACAATAATCATCAAAAAATAAATCACTAAAGGAACTTACGAAATGATTAAATTTAATGAAAGACAAAAAAGGAAATAGGGAACGTTTAAGAAAAAGAGTGAATATTACCCTCAGACCATTAGCTCGATTCTCTCATCCACGAGTTCTGTAACAAGAAAATTGTCTACATCAACAATATTTAGGAAACAATGAAACTGTTTATCCTATCACAATCTGTGGAAAATCTACGTCCAAATATTTAAGTTATTTACGTAGTTTTAAAAATATCTTGCTTTGGAGAACTGTACGCCACAATGTAATCTGGCACAGAGAAATTGAAAAACGACATTACGCTAAAACATTTTCAATATAAATGCTTTGGACTGCCACTTTCAGCGACAAAGGGAGTTGTCATGGTAGATTATAATGGGTATTCTAATAAAACTGATAAAATCACGTATTTTATTGATTCTAATTGCATTTCTATTCTAATTTGATAAGAATTCGAATTATGCCTCCGATAAAAATAAACATTTTTCTATTCTTCTTAGAATTATTCAAGTCTCAGGTTCGTACCATATTTCTAAGTAAATTTAAAATTCAAGTGAAAAAAAGCTGCACAAGTCCCTTTGTAATTCGAATGAAAAAATAAATTATTGTCTTTTAATTCGGCATTCCAATCAAATCGAAATAAAAACCTTACTACACACACGTATTCGTTCATCCGATTAAAATGTTACCTTACACTTGTTTCTACGTAACGTAGTTATTGCGCTTTAAAATTACATACAAACATTATATATATATATATATACATATATATATATAGATTATTCATCTACGAGTTATTCGCAATCGAATAACACCCATGGTGACATTATTACGATTTTTATTGTTTGACCTCCCCCCTCTCCTCCCCTCCCATAAGCGTTGAGAACGTAATTTGTTTATTTATTATTTCTTTTTCACCTACGGGTTATTTGAAATCGAATGACACCCACGGTGTTAGTATTCTGTTTTTAAATGATTAATCTTCCCCCTTTCCTCCCCATACTATAAGCTTTGAGTGCGTAATTTGTTTATTTATTGTTTATTACTCACATACGAGTTATATACAGTCGAATGACACCCATGGTGCTAGTATTCTGTTTTTGAATATTTAACCTTCCCCCTTCCCTCCCCCTACCATAAGTCTTGGTTGCGTAATTTACTCATTTAATGTTTATTATTCATAAAATTTAAATGTATCAGCAAAACACACTTTTATAGCACTCTCTTACCAAATCTATTTTAAAATATCTACAAACTTTAATGTCTATTAAATATATTGTAAATATTAAACTCCATTCGCTGACATACAACTCCCAGCCATTACTGTGAAGCGAAAATTTCAAACATTTCACTCATTATTTCATTTACTCCACACTATAACCCTGACATCGAATCCAAAAATGTTAAACTTACTTTCGTTTGTAACGATAATGTCGGACAACACACGAAACAATGTAAACGAATACTTTTAGACGAAATTTATCAGAAACACGATTACTGAAGTTCTTTCCCATGTTTTACTTTCATACATTGTTGTAAATTTTATAGAAGATCATTATACATTGTATACTATAACGAATATGTCGGACAGCAATCAAAACAACGTATACGAATACTTTTGAGACAATGACATCGTATAATTCATTATATTTTAACGTAATTTATCAGAAACACAAGATTATTAGCGTTCATTCCAAAATTAGACTTGCTAAATGAAAATTTCGAAAAAATACGTACATATAAGAGGTTTTCGTAAAATACATTTCGTGAAAAGAATGATTGATTTTTGTCAAAAAACTTACCTAACTACAGTAACCAACTTTTCGCGGCAATTGGGGACACGGCACTTCGAGCCACCCATATCTTCACCTCTGACCAATACTCCAACTCACTTTAAAAATTAGTTTTAACACGTTACACAACGCTATACCTCCTACAACAGTTAAAACCGCTTCAACTGATTTGAATCAACAAACCCGCGACGACAACGAACCACGTGACGTCAAATGTGGAATTTTCTATTGGCTCCTCAGACGGTCCCCATCCTGCTATGAAAGAGCCAGGACCCTGCATACAAACTCGCTATGACTGGAGCTCCGACGAAAGTGTTCTACCTTACCCCTCTTTCTATCCCACCCTCCCCGCTTGCTCACGACCTTCCCCCCTCTCGCTGGCCTCGGTTCGGAAGAGCCAGGCCAACTTTTGCACGACTTTTCCATGTCGACATGTTGGAGTAGTGGTGCGTGTGACAGTCTACTAGTACTCTACGTAAGCGGGTTCGAATCCTGTCCGCGACTCTTGCGAGTTCTGGAAAAAGGCTTTCCTTAATAGCCGCTCCTATTACGGAGACTTTTTCCCAGTAGCGCAGTGTCAACGATTGGGTTCGGGCCCGCTTACTGTACTGGTGGCTGTCACTTTGCCCATTACTCCTGGAGTGTCGACCCCGGGACGGCCGGGCACGCATTTTTTTTCAAGTTCGATTTTACTTTTGCCGTCTTTAAAAAAATTCTATTTTTTCCATTTTTATGTCTTTAATGAGTTAAACCCGAAAGACCATTAAAATAATAGTCTTTCGGGTTTAACTTATTAAAGACATAAAAATGGAAAAAATAGAATTATTAAGCATGAAAAAACCTGCGCAAAACTTGTGTGCGAGTAAAACGACTGGGAAAGATAAATTTCGAAACGAAAAGATGATTGGAAAGAAAAAATTATGAGCGATAAAGAAAATAATATGAGTGATAAAAAGTAACAATTCGAGGGGAAAATATTATTTTCGAGTGATAAAATGAAAAATGCGCGTGAAAAAAAGAATGGGCCTGAAAGAACACGAATGGGCGAGAAAAAATAGAATGCGCGTGAATCGTGAAAAATAAGAATGCGCGATAAAAAAAGAACAAGGAAAAAAAAGTGCGAGGAAAGAAGATGAAAAATAAAGAGCGAGGAAAGAATGTGCGCGCAAACAAATTATCTGAACTTTCTAATGAACCAAATGAAAAACCTAACGAAATTAGAAGCAAAAAACTATACAACTGTTTTGAAGATTATGAAAGAGCACTTTTGTTGATTTTATGGAATACACTTCTACAACGAATAAACGCTACTAATAAAAATCTGAAAAGTAAAAATTGCAATCTACAAGAAGGTGTAAATCTTCTTAAATCATTGTCCTCATTTATTTTTGTAAGTTCGAAACAGTAACGCGTTTGAAAGTATGGAAACAGAACTACAATCATTGCCAGGTAATGAAGAATACAAATCTGATAAAGGAAGAACCCAAAAAATGAAACTACAGTTCGGCGAAAACAGGGATAACGTAGCAATATTAACTGGCAAAAAATTAGTTATTGTGAGTTGCCTTAATGTAATATGCGAGTCTACTATCAGAAATTAAAGGACGCATTCAGGTGTACGAAGACGTCTTACAGCAATTCGCAATATTTATAGGTACATTTAAATTTACGCGATACATCACCGAATGATTATGACAATTGTATTGTAAATTTAATTCATAATTATAAAGATGACATTGATGAAATTTTGTTTAGAGATGAAGTAGCCCAATTTCTTCATTTTGCAATGATTGAGAAATTAAGTACACCGATGGAAATGTATATAGCAATTCAGGGAGGGCTAATTTCAGCCTTCCCAAATGTTTACATAAGTTTAAAAATATTTTTGTCAATGCCGATCGCGAATGCATCTGCGGAAAGGTCATTTTCCGTGTTAAAAAGAGTAAAGAATTATATGAGAAATATATCCTCTCAATTTTCGGCGCAACAGTCAAGGGGATATAACATTGAATAAGAACACGTTTCTAATAGGGACGATGTATTTTTGTCGTGGACGACTAATAACAGACCTGTTCCATAATTTCTTTCTAATACTCCATCGCACGAAATGCGCCCATCTGTGATACGTTGTACACTTTCCTAACTTGTTATTAATTGTCCAATTACTTCAGCGTTTTACAGTACAACCAAGCGCCTATTTAAAGTAACATTTAACAGAGGAAGAAGAATAACGGCGATCTGATCGCGTAGGAAGGAATCTTGTAATCCCTAAGGATTTCATATGAATGTTTTTCTTTTCAATATTACTATCCAAGAAAAAAACTATGAAAATCAATCGCGATTCCTAAAGCTATACGGATCTCTTCGTGAGATTATTTCATGCCTTCGGGGCGATTACAGGCGATTTGAGAGGAATTTGTTAAGGCAGGTGGTCCAGCATGCTCCTATCCAGATAATGATAAAATTCGAACGAGAAAATTAATTTACGGCGTTCTACGATGCTATACACCGCAATTCTCCTACGAGATTCCTCAATTTCTCTTACTTTGGATGCGTCATTCCAGTAAGGTTTTATGATACGTATGCGGATTCCACGGTAAAGTTTAAGTAGCATCATTAGAGTATGAAATGTATTATATCATTAACTGATATAATACTCTCGTCAAGTAGTCTTGCTATCTAACTTTGCAATTGCGGGCACAAAACACGGGTGAGCATTTAAGTATTAAATTAAAATAAGTCATGAATCCAATCGAATTACGACGAATATTCCCCACATAAAATCATGCGGAAGTGCGACGACGATGCTGGTTGACATGGCTGTCACAATTTCTCAATAATACAAAACGCGAAAAATTTCCAACTAATTTCTATGGTATTTTAACGAGTATCACAAACGGCCGCGTTTCCTGCAATGGAGTATTGGAAAGAAATACGTATGTAAGGGAAATAGCGTTTTAAAGTTTTTTCTTCACCATGAATAATCCATTTTCTTCCTATTTAAAAATATTGCATGCACACGTAAGGAAATTAAACGTTTGTTTGTGAGATTATGTTAGCAACAAAGATGAAGTAAACATGCAAGAAAATAAAGTTCAATCCGAATTAAGACATTCTTGTTAAATTTTCTTGATAACGGCTACTCCTACGATAAAAATGCGTAAGAAAAGAAATACACTAATTTACTAGTTCTACAAGTTTTATTTGAAAAATATTTTGATATGACTCTTTACGAGGTATGGCGCAAAGTTCATTTTTTGTCACCAGTAGCGGTGCCCGTTTGGCTTACGTGATTCACGCTGGAAGCGAAACGCGCCTAAAAACGGATTGAAGTTCTCTTAGCAAAAATAAAACTTCACTTCCTTCTATTTCTCTTACGGTGATTTGAGTCTCAAAATCTTATCTCGCCCCTGACCCACTTTATAATGGGAATAATTATTATCCTGCACTCGCTCCAATAATGGTACATATTAAAGAGAAAACGTTCCTGAAAATGAACCGTAGAATCTTGTGGAAATTTTTTCTTTTCCTGGTCATATACGATCATCTTACGTATCTGACACTAATTCCAGCTGAAAGTCCCTATATAGCGTAAAGAGTGATACAATAGGTACACTACTAAAATTTTGATGAGTGCAATGTGAAATGACTATGAGCGCGTAACCATCGTTAAATTATAATAACTTACAAAAAAAGAGATTAATAAGCTTACCTCTAATTTCTCTCTCTCTCTCATTGTAAACCTAACCTCACAATGTGACAATAACTGTCCTAAAATTATCTTCGCTAAACGGCTTAATTACATAATAATTACGGGAGATTTATACCAAACAGAAGAGTGCGAAATTAGAAGAATGAAAAACTGACCAATACATACAGTAAGATTCTACTGAAGAGAACAATTATGGAAGATTTCCGACGGAAAAGCCTTTCTCAAACGTATTCTTCAGCAAGAGATTCACTAAACGCACGCACTGGCGTACAGAGCGCGCCTACGCATTTAAAAATACTGGCAATTTCTAAATTTTGCTTCACATACATTGTTCTTTTATTTAACCTATCGACATTGCCTGAGATGTCGAACATGTTGTTCAATAACGCTATTTTTAGAATTGTTTATTCTATTGTTAAAACCTTTGGCCTAAAATTGCGCTTATTTTAACATTTTATAGTAAAAAAATTTTAATGCCATTGTCCTAAATATATCAAAAATTTCGATCGTATATAATGTAGAAAATACTAACAATAATTTTAACAATAAGAATTAAAAGTCAATACATACATTACAAGACTGGAAAAACAAAAATTAGAATGAATTTGTCGTTATTACTACTGTTTACAGCCGCGTTTTACAAAATAATACAATGGCGCACTCAGTACTCCGCGCGACGTTACGTGAATTTTTTTTACACGCCCAGTTAAGGGTTAATTAATGCCCACAACGTCCCCTTGAACATTACTTCATATCGAAGGAGAATTAACATTACAATGCACAATTACGTACAGATAAAAAGTATACTACGGTCCTATTGAGAAAATCGCTTTTATTACCAACTTCCATAAAGTTAATCATAAAGCGAGAAGGCCGGCTTTTCATATCACTATACTTTTCATAGAGTGTTATTTTCCTTGCGTTTTAGCAAGTGCCTCAGTTATGAACAGAACCAAACCTAAACATTTAGAGCAGGGATGCACAACATACGGCCCGCGGGCCAAATGTGGCCCGCCGACACCTTTCGTTTTGCCCGATTGAAGCTGGGAGTAACTCATCTGGTTAATTCCTTTTATGTAAAAAATCAATTAAAAAATTGTAAGTAAATTATATTTGTTTGCCACATTTTTTAAACATAAAAGTTGCATGTAAAATTTGTTATGGTACTTAATAAATCGACGACAGTGTATTTAAGTTCTAATTATGGACAACATTTTCAAAGTGAGATCCGCTTAGGTACAATCATGGTCGATTTTGGCCCGCGTCAACTTCTGAGCTGTGCAGCCCTGTTTTAGAGAAACGTAAACCGACCTTCGGAATGTAGAAAGATACGAGCGCATTTTTCCACTGAATTCGGAGACCCTTTCTTCTCCTCGCGTTTAAGCTATACCCAGCAGACACACAAATAAGCGAGCACCTGAAGGTCACATTCAAGTTGAAACGGACCGATAATGCATTACATAATAGCCGCTATTATAGGACCATGTAAAATTGGCTCATTCTCTATGGCTCATCGTGCGGCGATTGAACGCAACAACATAACCTTTTTGAAGACATATAATGTTTGCGATTATAACGGTCATCATAGACAAAATAAGCATTCGCTCGTTCCACTAAATAAATAACGCCGAAAAGTTCCCAATTTATTGTACGTACGTTCATAATAAATCGCAAAAATAAAAGCATTTATATGGTGTTTAAGAAAAAAGTTAACCGAATAAAAGTAGTCGGTTAAATAAAAAATACAAAATTTATTAAAATTTTCATTTATAATTCATTGTTTGATTTTCACATAACAATAAGTTTCCGCTAAAATTTTGCCAGTTTTCAAAAGCATTGTTAACCAATATTAAATGTTTATAAATCATTCGCGGTCCACCTCAAACTTATTGCGGCCCACCAATTACGAAACGCTGTATTAGACCATCTCACGGCAATCCTTTCAATGTCCCTTTTTTTACTTCCACCACCGCAGCAATAGGGCCCGTTTTTGTGGAAATTTCCAGAAATAACGCCTTCTTAGAACGAACGTGACCGAGAGACTTGCGATGCCGACATCACCGCCCGGTTTCTACATATGAGGAATCAACACGGACCGCATATACCCGCCCCTCCGACAACGGATATCTGCTAAATGTATATTTTTCGTATTATATGGCATAATCCGAAGATTCATTCAAATTTCAATTGGCGAATCTGATCACCCATAAAATCCTACGCTCGATGTCATCAGATCTATTTCGATGGTTGAGCATCGATTTATCATAACGGCACTATATAATTAAGTAAATTTAGTACCCAAAAATACGCCACCATATTTTCTTAAGTTATTTCTCAACATGGAAACCTTTAATTACACATATCTACGTCTTGTTCATTTTTCAGTAACCAATGTATAACATGGGAAACGTTAGCCCAAATTCGAAAGGGATAGTGGAAAAAGGGGGTAGAGGAGAAGGGGGTAGGGGAGAAGGGGGTAGGGTAGAAGGGGGTAGGGGAGAAGGGGGTAGGGGAGAAGGGGGTAGGGGAGAAGGGGGTAGGGTAGAAGGGGGTAGGGGAGAAGGGGGTAGGCGAGAAGGGGGTAGGCGAGAAGGGGGTAGGCGAGAAGGGGGTAGGGGAGAAGGTGGAGGAAGGCTGTCGTCAACCACGTGGCTCAAGAAACTTAATACAGAAGCGCCAATGACAGAGCCTTCGGAAGGCAGTTAGGATATCTCTGAATTCCGTGGCAGTCCCTACCACTTATGTTAGCGTTTTGACAAGCAGGGGAAGGTCCAAAGACGAAAGGGTCTCAAAATGCCTGCTTCGAGTCAGTGGCCAACGATAAGAACGGTCTTATTTCTAGGAAAGGTATCGGGAAAGACCTTGTAAAATTGGTCCACTCTCGCTAGTCAATGGATCAAAAGTTAAAAAGTGCATTCGTGTGCCAAAAAAAGACGCGACCCTTAAATTTTGAAGGTAAGCAGGAGGCGTGATAAGAAAAGCCAGCACTACAACAGAACGACGATTTCTTATAAACGAAAACTAAGTAAAATCAGCAAGAACACAATAATCATCAAAAAATAAATCACTAAAGGAACTTACGAAATGATTAAATTTAATGAAAGACAAAAAAGGAAATAGGGAACGTTTAAGAAAAAGAGTGAATATTACCCTCAGACCATTAGCTCGATTCTCTCATCCACGAGTTCTGTAACAAGAAAATTGTCTACATCAACAATATTTAGGAAACAATGAAACTGTTTATCCTATCACAATCTGTGGAAAATCTACGTCCAAATATTTAAGTTATTTACGTAGTTTTAAAAATATCTTGCTTTGGAGAACTGTACGCCACAATGTAATCTGGCACAGAGAAATTGAAAAACGACATTACGCTAAAACATTTTCAATATAAATGCTTTGGACTGCCACTTTCAGCGACAAAGGGAGTTGTCATGGTAGATTATAATGGGTATTCTAATAAAACTGATAAAATCACGTATTTTATTGATTCTAATTGCATTTCTATGCTAATTTGATAAGAATTCGAATTATGCCTCCGATAAAAATAAACATTTTTCTATTCTTCTTAGAATTATTCAAGTCTCAGGTTCGTACCATATTTCTAAGTAAATTTAAAATTCAAGTGAAAAAAAGCTGCACAAGTCCCTTTGTAATTCGAATGAAAAAATAAATTATTGTCTTTTAATTCGGCATTCCAATCAAATCGAAATAAAAACCTTACTACACACACGTATTCGTTCATCCGATTAAAATGTTACCTTACACTTGTTTCTACGTAACGTAGTTATTGCGCTTTAAAATTACATACAAACATTATATATATATATCCTCCTTAAACGTTAATGGTTTATTGCTACGTGTCATTGTTGCCAACATTCCGCTTATATTACTTCCGCTCTTCCCCGTCTTCATAAGGTGAATTGGAAATTTCGGTGAATACTACATTCGATCAATTGTGGGTCGGTGAATTTACCTTTCGGTGAATTGTGATTCGGTGAATTGTGGTTTCGGTGAATTTTCCGTCGGTGAATTGTGGTCGGTGAATTTTCCGTCGGTGAATTGTGGTCGGTGAATTTTCCTTCGGTGAATTGTGGTCGGTGAATTGTCCTAGATCCAACTGAAACATACTACCTAAAGAATTGAAATTTCAAATTTTTTATCTTTTATCACCAAACCTTGTAGTAATTATGAAATAACTTCAAATTTTCTTTTCTGCAAACATACGTAGTACATGGCTCTTAGTTTTATACATAGTTATGGCGAGTTTTCTAATCTCCGTATTATTGTTAAGCAAAAAGAAGTGTGCATCAGGGTATATGTCAATTTTATTTTGTATTTCGGTTTATTATCCTTTTTATGTCTACAGTTTATGTCCCTTTCAGACGAAAATATTAACTACCCAAACTTCCTCCTCTTTTCCTTCCCATAAAGTACGTGCTGATCCATTTTCCTTGCCGTATCTTGGAAAAGCAGTCATCTTCCTCCTCGTTTGGAATCCCTTCCTCCGTCCTTCTTCCATTCTCTTTGGAAGCCCTCTGAAATATCTCCTACTTCACTTAATTTATTCTTCCGGTTCATCCCCGGCTCTTTCTCCTCTCATGTGTTTTTTACAACTTCTCCTTAATTCTGCCATTCGTGACTATCTATATCTCTTCCGAGTGACGACGTAACGATGCGGGTGTCTTCCATATTTCTGATTATCACCGCTGATGTCGTCAACTTTTATTTCCTTGTTATTCAGAGCCAGAAGTCTTCATTTCTATCTTTCTGTCTTATTACGTACGGTAGTCCCTCGCTAACCGCATGGATTACTTTCCTGACTTTTAAAGTTTAAGTTTAAAGTCACCTTACGTTCAGCGTTGCTATCATTTTCCCTTCTTATAACCTGACCTAAAAAACAATCTAAGGAATTTGGCTCAACGTTACGGTACATTATAGGTCACACAAGTGTATAGTCTGTCAAAAATGACGGCAGTAATGATTCATCGTTCAAGCTATTTATGGAGATCAAATTGACATAAGAAACATCAATTGTCTTGAAAATTATTTCCCTCTCCTTACTTCTCCTTCTCTCTCCCTCCCTCCCTCATTCTCCTTCCATCCCTCCCTCTCCCTCCCCCGTCTCTCCCTCCCCTCCCTTCCTCTCTCTCGTATTAAATGCATTCAAAGCACGTTAAACCCATAAGGGTTGAAATAAAAAACAGGAAATTGAGGTGTAACAATGGAATTGGTAGGCAAGGCAACATCCCGTTAAAATGGCAATATTTCCTCAAACTGTGTGAATGACACGTTTAAATTGAGCGATTTCGAACTGTATGCGGAAAAAGACGAACAGAATAAGAACTCGAGTAATGTTTTCTTTAAAAAGGTTTAAATCCGTACTTCGTAGGTCAATTCTTTCTTATTTTAATCTCAAAATGTATGAAAGCCTGCACGTCGAAAAGTTCATTTTTACGTGAAATTACGTGTTACCTCATGGAAAAGTGAAACGTCCTCCTTGGAGTTGAACCCGGATCTTTTTTCAAGATTGTTTTTTCCATCAACTTAAAATACGTGAATCGAGCATTCCTGCCAAATTTAGAGATTCTATCTCGATTCTTTATCTAATTATTCGCATTTTTATATGACCACCAACCAAGAACACTTGTCTAATATTATGAAATTTCAGGAGAAAACAACTACGTAACTTTCACACACAACACCACTGAACTATTTATGTCGTACGTGTGCTAAAGTAATTACACCAAGACACGATGATGCAGACAGAATTTCCGATCGTCCTGTCTTTTCCACTACCAACTCGTAAAGGTTTCTTAAAGAGGTGCATTCCACTTAAAGCCTACAAAAGGAGGGCACCACTGCCCTACACGATCCTCCTGATCTTCGGAGGTGGAAGACCGTCAGCTTCCTCCGTCGCTGCTCGCGGTCTCTTATGCCGATCCCACGGAATAACATTTTGTTTTCCGATGTCCTGCAGCTCCTCCGACGTCTTATGCTGCACGTCAGCGAAGAACTCACATCAGCCGCCCTCTTTCCTAACCCTAAGAGGATGATGGGCTCTGTATCCGTAAGGTAGTAAAGGGCCTCGTTGCGGAACCTCACCCCGAGGGCTAGGATAGAGCGGAGGCAGGACCTCTCTGCAACAGCGATGGTATTTTTTTTCCTGCCGACGACAATCTCCCGCTCCACGCTGGAGAGGCGTACGTCAGGGCGCTGAGGATGACGGCTCTGTATATATGCAGATTCCTCTGTAGAGGAATGTGCTGTTAGCGGAGAAGTGGCGCAAGCGCAATTTTCGTCCCAAAGGCCTACTGTCACCGAAAACACCATAGGTAAACTGCTGAAGCAGCTTCAACGACGGAAAACTCCAGGAGAAAATGGCCTCCGGAACGAAACTACCCGTCAAATACCCAGATCGCTAGGCCTCTGGCTGGCTGACTGCGGTTTTCTGCGCCTGCTTCCGCCTTGGGCACTTTCCAACACCTTGGAAAGAGGCCTTCCTTTCGAAGGAAACAGGATGATTTTTGTTCGTAACAAATGATGAAAACCTATAAATGTGTTGTAATTATAAATTTTAGGGGTTGTTTTTACCCCAATATTTTCGAAACAGAAAAACACGTAATTCGGAGCCGAGATGCGAACTTATGCATTGAAAGTAATTTTTAGGCTTTTAGTTTTACTTTCAGGTGAGAGAAAATGCTTGCAGAATGCAAGCACACGTTCACTAGTAATTAATATGTTTATGTATTATTAATTAGTATACCTACATAATTTAGATATAATTTTAGCGTAAATTAATGTATTATAAAGGAGTGATATATAGATTACGTTGTCTCCAAAACCCAGCGCCGCTGTCCAGCGGCCGCCTCATTGTAGTGACGTCACAGAAGAGCTGGTAAGTATTCGATTATAGATATACCCCAACTGATTAAAATGTAACAGTAGCTCGCAAGTAATTCTCTCAAAAATAAAAATAAGCGTAATCCACCCACGTGGGAGATGAACGACTGGATGCTAGAGAAAAGGAAGTAACTAGATGATCCAAATTTCTTAACTAAATTCCTCATTTATATAATTAATTCGTTACTTTGTTCCTGGTTTTCCGCCTTTGCCAATCCTCTAATTCTCCATCGATTCCAAACTTCATTCAACTCGTTTACTCAGTATTGTTTCCATTATATATGCATTTTCTGTTTCCAGATAAAAATGCTTTCTCAGAACACTTTATCTATCTTTTCCCGCCTCCATAATTCAACTCATTCATTGCGCCTCCTTAACGCCATCTCACGTTGACGTTTTCAAGCAAAATTCGTATTTGCGCTTCGGAAGTAATTCCCACGCCTACGTCACTGCCGCTGAGTCCGCGATGACTTTTCCGAGAGCGGAATGGAGATTCTCTATCTCCCTATCTCACTCCTCTTTTGTTTTTCATTCCAAACAAATCCATTTATCTTCACTTATTTCCACGCTTCGCTCACAATCCCTTCTCTTTTTACGGCCGCAACTTTTTAACTGCATCACCGAAATATTCATTGGACCGTATATAAAAATAGCATTTATTATTTACACCGATTAAAGTAACCTAATTACAGTAATATCACGTGAAATTTATCATACGGGTCTGTCTTTTTAAGTAAAATCGAATTTTTGTTAGTTAAGTATATTTATTCCGATTTGGTAAAGAAACTTTGTAAAAATGTGCAAGCAGCAAAATTTAGCAGACTATTGACATTATGGCGGTGTTGACGTGCATCATTGCTGTAGGAAAACTCCTCATTTCTTTACGTTCGGTACTTCAAACTCCAACTTCTTCTAGGGCGCATACATATTTACCAAGAGCTAAGGAGCTGTTAGAAATAAGCATGGCCGAATTACGAGGACAATAGGGCTCCATGTACAACACGTTTAAGGCCCCACCCAAATTGTTAAATTTTAACAAGTTACAGATTATTAAAAGCTTTGTGATATGTGCGGCAACACTTGAAAATGATTTCTGCGAGACGAAATGAGATTGGGTCGGCCCACTGTGGGCCCCATTGTCCTCTGGGCCCCACGCACTTGCGTGTTTTGCGTACAGCTTAATCCGGCCCCGGAAATAAGATATTTATTCCTTTTGCGTCTATTCCAGAGTGGGTAAGGCAGAAAACTGATCTTTTTAAAGCAACTATAATAATTTTTGAGACTTCATTTCATCCAGGACGCTTTTGCGATTTTCAAGGGAGGCAAATGTTTGTTTTTACTTTCTCCATACGTAGTAATGGGAAAGTATTGTGATCACGAAAAAAATCGACTTCGAGATTTCAGCGGAAATACACGTTTTGAGTTCCCAAGAACACGTTTAGACAACTTCCGGAATGATGTATGTGTATGTGGTTGTGGGCGCTCTAATTCAAAAAGTACTTGCCGTATCGTTACCAAACATAATATATAACACTTTAGCATGAGCATAAAGAATTTGTTAGTTTTTGGGCAATAACGGTCTGTCGGAACTCGAGGTTTATTCGAAACCTGATTCGGTTTTTGCGATATTTCTCCGTTAGAACATCATTATTTTATATATAATTCTATACAAATGTTATAGAGAATGTAATTTCCTACAACTTTCATTTGAAACAATTTTCCATAGCAGTTATTGTTTAGGAATTATTTATAAATAATCGGTTTTTTCGGTTTCCGTCAAATATCTCCTTAAAGACGTCGTAATTGGTAATCTTCGCGAGGATCAAAGTTGTAGAGAATAATATTTCTACCAAGTTTTGTTTGAAAGAAATTTTCGTAGAACCATCCATTTCGGAGATATTTCGCTTTACCTTAATACCAGTATACAGCGCCAGCACCATGTAGCGGTGAATTCTGTAAACATATTCAAAATATACCTAATTTACGGCAATAAAAACGTCTGTATTCTTTTACGATACGAAATAATAATTTTGCCTCATAATGCTATTCATAATAATTTAAATATCTATACCCCAAATATGGAGAAAGTCGTGTTGGCCACATCATTTGTAAATTATTTTCTGATTTTGTAAATTTTCCTTTGATATATTTAATTGTATGTACCGAAAAAGATTTCATGAAGCAGGAAGTAGAATCATTTCTTATTACGCACGTAATTTCTCAGAATCTCATCGACATTCAACTCTTATACTAAGACATCCTTCTGCACACAATAAAAGAATAAAGTTACTAAAATTAATAAAACGTAACCTTGCCTAAATTTACCATTATATAATAGTACAACGCCAAATGAAAATGCCAATTTACGACCCGGAGGGCTAAATCTCGCTTTATATCTCAATCATAATTTAGTCGACGTAATTCAGCGTAAATCTCCATTCTCAGTCCTGAGACGATTCAGGAAGGAGAAAAAAAAACGGTCCCTTTTGTTAATGTAATTAATAGCCTGAGGAACAGCGAGTAAACCTTCCGTAAACGGACGTAATTCGTTCAACGGCGGTGAGTAGGGCGGCCGTTAAACAGTTGCGAGGGAGTCACGTGGCGAGAGATAGCAGGTGGCCGGGATTATACACGGACCCGCCCCTGGTTTTAAAGGAGGAGATAAAGAGAGAGAGAGAGAGAGAGAGAGAGAAAGAGTGGGAGAGAGAGAGAGAGTGGGAGAGAGAGATGATGGAACAATAGGGAGACGAAGAGAACAGGAGTAGTTTGGAAAGGGAGAGGGAGAAAGGAGGGAGAGAGAGAATGGAGTGAGAAATGGCAGGAGGAAACGGTGGAATCGCTTTGCGGCTGAATAAGACATCAATGAGGATTGAGCAATGAGAAACTGCGGGCGGAATGAGAGGGATTGGAGGAGTAAAAGTGGAAAAGATCTCCTCCAGATAAAGGTTGTAGAAAAATGGAAGAAAGGGGTCGTACAATGATATATATATATATATATATATAAAGGTTACCTCCCCCTGTTTCCAGGATACGGTTGCTTAGTAGTTGCCTGGTTGGACTGATATGATCCTTTTTAATCCATTCCCATGCTTTCCCTCTCTCTCCACCTCCGTTTCTCCTCTGTCTATCTCCTTCTCTCTCTCTCTCTCTCTCTCTCTCTCTTCCCCTCTCTCCACTGTATCGTCGCTAAACTCTAATGGTATCCTTGTCATCCGCGACTTAGTTAGCGATTAATCCGTTAAATGAATGGAGCTTTTTGGGTCGTTGCAGTTGCTTAGCGACGTGCTTTATTATGGGGTTTCCGCGCCTTCAGAAACGGAGTGTAAATGTGTGGAATGGGGATTATATATTTTTTTTAAAGAGACGCGGTAGTTACAGTTTCGGCAAAGACGCAATGGTGCGTTTAAAAAAGAAAAAAGAAAGATTCTTTTTTCTCTGGTGTTACGGTGGGATTATCAATATTCTCTTTTCTTGAATAATTCCAAGTCCTGCTAACAATCAAGAGGAAATTAAGTCTTGGGATGGTTATAGAAATTGGAATGGTGTAGCATACCATTTTTTAAAAAAAGATTTATTTTATAGTGTTAATAAAATATGTGAAACGGTTACTTTTTGTCCAAGTTTTATTAGAGAGATGTACAAAACACATATGCAAGTTGTAAAATAAATATACTTAGGGATATAATGTGCAGTCGTACAAATGCATGTCTACATGAATCAGCCTGACTGAAGGCAATGAGCTCTAAAGGAAAGAAACAAGTAATTCTTGCTAATACAAAAGCAATTTATTTTGTTTTTCCGCGCCCTCCATAAGATACCTTCGCGTCCCCCTTGGCGGTCGCGCCCCACACTTTAAGAAACATTTCTGTACAAAGTGGGAGGTCTCAAAAGGATAAAAAAAAAGAAAAATTTCACACTATTTGTTCGTTATAAAAGATTTTGGTGTCATATTATTTTCATTACTGTTGCTTTACATATCATTTAAGTAATAATTTCGCTTTCATCGGAGGTCTTAAGAGGTTGAGTTGCAATAAAAAAAGTGTTTTGCTAGGTATTAACTTTATATTCAGAATCCATTTACTCCAGCTTACGGAATGAGATTATTACCTAATGAATGAATATGAAAAGAATATGACACCAAAATCTTTCATAACGAACAAACAGTCTCAATTTTTTTTGTTTTGTTCTTTTAAGCCAGCCGATTTTATAAAGCAAAAAGATTTTGTTTGATTTTTTTTAATTCTTACTTGTTTTCATCTTTTAAGTGCGAAAATGAATAAAATTCAATGAAAAATAACGAACAAAAATAATTTACCACAATCGCTTTCTCACAATGACTGATGTCAAAATTTGTGATTCGTGGAACTTTGTGACTTCATACGACTCTAGCGCTAGTAGGCTCGTCAGTTTAAATCACAAAGCTAATGAGAAGAGAAATCCGGCACAGGCATTAGCCTTCGCTTTTCGAAAAGCACCAAGGAGGACCAACGGCAAAGAGATACACTTTCGGAAGGTTTGAACATACACAGTTTAACTTCTAGATAAGATATATTATTTATAATCTACAAACTATTTACAAGTCATAAGCTTTCAATCAATGTAACATTCTTTACGATCCGATCATTCGTTCAAGAGATATGAAGGAACAAAAAATGTTCTACCTTAAAATAAATAAATAAAGAAATATCGGGCGAACGCATATAAAAGATTTTATAAAAATGCGTCCATTCGCTGCTTAATCGATTTCCCAAGATTACATGTAGCCGAAAACGGCCGTTAGATAGCTCTGATCTCTTATATAAAACGATCAATTTAAATATGCAGCAATATTTACGTTACAGCCACATATAAAAATCGGAATGTGGGGAGAAGAAACTACCTACGTAGGAAAATTCATTATTTTTTCATTGAAATAACTGCAGCTGGAATTACTTTACCATCCCACAATTCTCTATTAGTCGTTAAATTTTAACGCTAAGCTTATGAAATTAACTCAGAAATGCCTCGTGGCACAAGTATTTGCGTTCCTCAGCGGAAACTCAAATATCGTTACAATAAAGATGATATTTTTGCCCAAAAAAACTTTTGTACTCTTGAGACTTCTTAAAATTCTTCATTTATAATAGACTTTTCAAATATGTCTCGAAGAGTTGCTGCAATAATACAGGGGCTCGTAGTATCTTTAATTTTTTCCCACAGATTTCCGCCGCGCGTGGAACGATTTTTTATTCCCCGCTAGCAGCCCGACTCTCAAGCTATAACTCTACTCGTCCCTGAACGTCTGCACGAGAAAGAATCATGTATGCGAGGAGATTACATGCCGAAACAAAAAAAGGAATGGATGAAGAGAAAATGGAGACAGATGGAGATGCGAAGAAACTCCATCACTTACAAATAAGCCGAGATCGCGGCCGTGCGGAAGGGAAGAATAAATGGTCTTCAGAGGATCGGGAAGATTATCGAAAGAGTATCGGAATTTCTTCTTGGCCCCATGGCTCAACTCGATAGTTCGGCATACGCCTCGAGAAAAGAGGGCAGCACTATACCATCCCTTTCAACATTCAGTGGGAAGCACCTATTACCGAATAATTTCCTCCTTTTTCGTCCCCTTTTGATGAAATTCTTATCATCTATTTCTTCTTTACTTTTCAACGTAGAAAATTATTACACCAAAGAATCACAAGATCATCTTATTACACGTTCTCACACGCCCGAAATCGAAACATAAAAAGTTCTTTTGCAGCTTAAAAAAAAAGAATTGCAATTACTTCTTAAAATGTTATAATTGTTTGGTTCATGTACAGCTATCCTTTGAAAAGTAACGTTGGAACTGGTTAACCTATTTCGATTCCTTAAGTTAGCTCTCAAAGCATCACTCCCGAGGGAATGTTTAAAAAAAAAAATGAAATGATACGATCCATCTAGGACGATAAAAATTCCTTCTTAGCCGACTCTTAAAAGTTCCGTTATATCGGAAGGGTGCAGATAACGAAGTGGAGCTACGTACAAAAAAATTGAGTTTTACGTGTTTTCGGTGGAAAGGAATCGAGCTATTCTTTCTAAGGATGCATCACTATTATGGAGGTTATGGGATGAGTGGAAATGCTTATTACACGAGGAAGCGTGGAAGTAGGTCAGAAACCTGAGGATAACGTCCCTTGTGAGGTGGGGAGGGGGAGGGGTGGATTATGTTTTCGGAGTAAGACGGGGGCAAGAAACGTGGTCTTGGAAAAAGAAGAAGATAGAGCTCCAGAAACGTAAAGCGTGAAGCAGACAAAGGACTTGGCGAACAATGGGAAGGATATGAGCGGTGCAAACAATTGCCACACTCTGCAAAGATGGGAAAATAAAACGGGAAAGGAAAAATGCACTCCGATAAACGTCCTAATCGAGGGAATGTTTGCTAGCGTGTATTACCTTTCCTAGAAAGCATACTGGCTGACGTCCATGGTATTAAGCGCAATAAAAAACGATTTTTTCGATTGCTCGAAATTGTTCGAATAAGGTCACGCATAGCAGTTTATTTTTTTAGCCTTATATTTTGAATTCTGACTGTCGTTTAAAATTTCATGTTATAAATTTTTAGTTCTAATATATTGAGATGGTAAAAATAATTAATAAAAAGGCCATAAACATGTTTTGAGCAAAGGTTTTACAGTAGGTATGTACGAAGTATTATTTGGCAGCATCTCGGGAAATGGTGCATTCCTCAGTAATTATGAGTTCCTTTTTAAAAAAGGCTGGTTTCTATGAAGATATTCAGGATAATTTCGAGTGTGTTACTGATTGCAATGGAGAACAGAAAGAGGTTCCTCTTATTGAATGGGATTTCCTACTAAAGATTTTGAATTTTAATGAAAGATTCCATGAATATATTAATACAGTGTGGGACCCTGTATCCGACATGATTGGGACCTGAGGATTGCCGGATAGGGGGGTTTCCGGAATTCGGGTAGCCAGCCCTAAAATGTACAAACAAATGCACAACCTAGAACTGTTATCCTTTCTTTTGAGTCTTTAAACCCACTGGGTGCTGATTCCTCTAGGCCGGATTAAGAGACCAATGGGCCCCACGGACAGCGCGTTTAAGGCCCTACCGAAATCGTATTTTTTTTTAAAAGTAACATTATATAAGTTTTGTGATCTGAGCGGCAACACTTGGAAAGTGTTTCGGCAAGACTGGGTAGGGTCAGCCCCCTTGTCCTCCCATGTTTTGCATACCGCCTAATCCCGCGCTGTAAACAAGTAAGCTACAATAAATCCAATTCTCAGGGACATCTACTTCGCCAACGGACATACCACGATGAAAACACCGGTTCTCGTCCGATCACCGAAGTTAAACATCGTAGGGCCCGGATAGTACTTGGATGGGTGACCGCCTGGGAACACCGGGTGTCGTTGTCATTTTTGCAAAATTTTCCCTTGTTTTGCGGATTCTGTCGGAAAGATTACTATTTTTCCGACTTGCAATTATTTTCTCTCCTCGATTACATTTTGTCGAAACATTTCTGGCGACGTTTAAACGTTTAAAAAAAATTGGTAAAAGCTACGTTGAAAACCGTTATTCGGCCCACCGTGGACCGAAATTTTTAATGTGTAAATAAAAAGGTTGCACATCATTTAAAATAATATTTCGAAGAAGCTGATGCTTTGCAGTATTTCAATAATTTGAGGAAAATAGAAGAAAAGAACAGGTCGATGAACAGGAAAGATTATGGTTTGGGAGCAGATTGCGAGTCAGGAGCGTAATTTAATAATTCTATCCACGATTAAGACACCCATGGGCCCCAAGCACAACACATGTAAGGCTCCATCCAGATCGTAAATCTGTAACAAGTAACAGTTATTGTAAGGTTTATGATCTATGCGGCAGAACTTTGAAAGGGCGAGACGAGACACGTTCTCTGGGCCCCATGCACTTGCGTGTTTTGCGTACCGCTTAATCCGGCCCTGGGTGCAACAACAGTTTTTCTAGGAATATACCTCCAATATAAAGAAGTCTCGTCAGCATTATACACCTGTTCTGCAGTAAAAATGTGAACACGAGAATAAAAGCCTTCACCATCGACTGGTTATAAAACACATCAGTGGCGCCACCAACAAACACAAATTGCTTGGTGCGCATTTTAAATATTACACTTTATCGGTTTCCGGTTTTCGGAACGTTCCGGATACTGGGTAGCCGGATACAGGGTTCCAGACTTTATAGACAATGTTGTTATTTCATGTGAATTGCAAAGTATTACAGATATTTGCAAAGAAAAACGAAATGTGTCTGAGAGTGAAGACTCGACAAAACAATCAATGCCTTGACCTCGTTTCAAAAATCCAGTCAAAATGATTCTGATATTCCTGCATCAGCGTTGAAATGCGTTAGGGAAATCGGTACATTTTGTAGGAAACGCTCACCAAAATATGTATAATAAAGAATCCACTCCAGATGACTATAAAAAAAAAGCGAAATTTATATTTCTTCAACAATTAAAATTAATGTTTTTTTTATTTTTTCAGTTTTTAGTATTTATTATGTTATACCTTATAGCCATTCTCCTAAGAAGTATTCCCGCTTAAGAAGTTCTTAACCTCCGACCCCTTGAAAACCCTCTTCACAGTGTTTTACTGTGTATTTATCAATTGATTCATTCTCCGATCTCAGATAAATGTATAGATACACAAGTGAAATATAAAAGATAACAGGTCTTGGACCAGGGACGAACTACGGTTTTGGGGCCCACACGCAAGTCAAGATTTTGGTGCCCCCATTTATACATAAAAATATGTATAGGAAATTATTACACTATATTGATTTTTATCGAAATTTTCCAAAATAATTCCAAAAATACATTGACACTACTATAATTCTAACATTATAAGGACAGGACAAAACAACCCCAAACACTTGAGATGGGTATTTTCATCTTCATTTCGAGCGATGAAATATTTCATTCCCATAAGTATATTATTACTTCGAATACCTTAAGGCAGATTACGGGGAAAATTCTAATTATTTATGTGGGGCCCCAAATATCTTGGGGCCCCCACGAAATGCGTGGGCCTGCACCCCCCAAGTTACGCGCCTAGTCTTGGCATGTTATATACGGTACAACCGTGAGAAAGCGAATTCCTGTATCTCGTTAGCACATTAATCTCAACAGCACAATATTGATCGGAGTGGTTATTGTGTATGTAAAACTGAGGTGGCAGCCACCCCTGCGGCACGTTCTTTTCCCGGCGAGCGAGGAGATTGACGGGAAAATGAAGGAAGGCATCTCCTCAACAAGCACCATAGGTCCTTTACAGAGCCGATACTCTGAAATCGCGTCACTGACACTACATCCATACAGAGGCAGCAGAGCTCCTCTTCGCTACTACGGAGTAGTCCCGTGCCTGCGAGACCCCCGGACCTCGGCCAGGAGGGCTGCTGAGGAATCCACCACGTCCTACCGTAATGAAGCGTCCAATGGCAGCCGAGGGCGCATCCTCTAAACCCTTTCAAGGATTGACCAGCACCGCTGAGGCAAACGCCACCGTTCAACAACAAAATGCGGTTCCGGTGACGAATCGTAACGCAACATTCCTGGGAGACCACATGATTGATACGGCAGCATCCCATACTGAGGAAATGCACACTACCCCCTGCTCCGGCCACGCATCCACGTCGTAAGCGGTCCCCGCCAGTTGTCATCTATGGCATCGCAGATTTATGCGAACTTCGCCAAGACCTGCGCGACATCGTGAAGGACCAGAACTTCCTCATCATAGCCCGCATATAACCAAGGACGGCAGAGGAGTACGGTGAGGTCAAGGCCAAGCTGAATGGGACCGGGGCTCAATTTTCCTCCTGGGGATCTACCGAGGATAAATTATTCAGCTTCAAAATCTACGGCCTGCCCAGCACGCTTCCTCTGGAGGCAGTCGAGAAAGACCTCAAATACATGGGCATCGAGACATGTAAAGCCCGCCAAATTTTGAACGTGGACAAGCAACCCAATGACGTTTACGTCGCAACGATCCATGCCACTGCAGAATGGAAACCACCCAGGGTATGCGGGGATATCCCAGGAGCAGTGTGATACAATGTGATACAGATGTAATTGCTTTGGCCACAGAAGCACTTTCTGCACAGCAACATGTAAAAATGTTTACTTATTTTTTTTTTCAATGTGAAAAGGGATTCCGAGTATTTTTCACGCTGATGTCGAGAGCAATAATATTCATTACTTTGTATAGAGAATGACATGTGCTGGACACAAGATTTTTTTAAATTGATGAATATATCATTGACAATTTATACTCGTAACAGTTTTCTTTGAGTATATCGCACATTCCATTTCTATACTTTTCTGAAAATACAGTATTCTCAATGAAATTTCTTCTACCACTTACTGCCAGATTAAATCACATCCAATCGCTAATAATCCAATCGCTATAAATACCGTACTTACTCGTGTAATACCCGCACTTTTTTCCCCAAAAGCTCCCAGCAAAGAAGGGGGGGGGGGGGGGGGGTGCGGACGTTACATGAGATTTGCCCATTCATTTTTAGAGAAGGGCACCAACGAAACGCCTACTCAATACTTCGCACCTGACGTGAGGTATTGAGTCGGCGTTTTTCTGTAGGCGCAGTATACCGTGCTATTTATTTATCCTACCTTTAACCAAGGTATTTTTAATGCGTAAAATAATGTAATAAGCACGTTATTTATCAGGTATTTTTTAAAATTCCTTGCCAGCTGTCAGTAGGAAACCTAAATTACTTAAATATTCTATGTAAATTGAAGAGTGACAGACAAGAGTCCATTATCGTAGAACAGGCGAGGAAAGAGAAATAAACAACAGAATTATATGCTCAAGTCACATTTTACCGTAACTGCATTTTTTTGGGTTCCTTTGAAAATAACGCAGTTTAAATTAGATAACTTGAGAATGCGTAACCACTATAAATGGAACTATTCCGCAAGATTAAGGAGCTTGACTCCAAAATAGGTCTTCAAGTAGTCTCCATGTCATATAAGGACATTGGATGTCAATTTTTCATTATTACGTACGTTGAAAAGGTATCAAAAGCTATTTTTAGAAGTCACTTCTTAAACGTTTGCTTTGCTGCCAGAATTGTATCATCAAACTCGGCTTCCGTCTGGTTATTCAACCGATGTTGCAATGAAAATATCAAAATCTAAATTTTGGAAGTGTGCACATTACACGAATTCTATTTTTTCTGAATATTTAGCTCTAAAAACGGGATTGTTGGCATTGCACGCGTGCGGGTATTACTCGAGTAAATACGGTGGTTTTTTATTAAAAAAATACCGACTCGGTCTTTGGCAGTCAAATGACCTTGATCTTTAAATTTTGGAATCCAAGTACATACCTGCATAGTTTTTAACATTTTATTTAAAAAGGATTGCTTCGTGTAATCAATTTAAGTGCTTTAATTATCAGGAAAAAGGGAATCTGTTTTACAGCCCCTCCGGATGCAACGACACTTCAACGAATTTAATTCTGGATTTCTTTCCACTTTCATTATCCCTGCGCTGAAATTGATTTATGTCGTAATATCCACGAGGGCTCTTAATAGTCCTTTTTGACTTTGGATCAGAGAAAGCTAATGCCTATTATTAATAATGCTTCCGCTCTTTATAACACCGATACACTTTCCTCTTTTAACCAAAAGGAATAAGATTTTTTCGCCATTAAGAATGCATTCAATTCGTTAAGTCGTTAAATAAGAGGGGGCTATATAGTCTCAATTTCGCCCTAATAAAGTCGTTTGTCTGTCTGTCTGTCTAATCCTCTTATTTGTGATCCAATGTAAACCTTGTAATTTCCTATTTCTGAAAGGGTTATTTCGTAGGCGAACTTTATAAACCCTTCCTCGTCTATTACCTTTTGCGTCATACACAACTTGACCCTTAAATACACTAACTCCTGTCCTTTTTTAAAGTTATTTATCAATGTAATACCCAGTTTCCACTCTTAACCCAGATATGCCAGGCATATAAAAAAATATTTTTTCGCTGATTTAGTATTTTTATGATTTAGTATGACTTAATGAAAACAAATTATGATCTCATATCCTATATATTATGCGCGTAGTGAAGCTGCGTCCGTCCGTCAGTCCGTGCGAATGAAGCCTCGCGTAATTATATCGGCGTATTTCTCGAGAACCGTTCGTCGTAAAGATATGCGGTAAACGGCGTTTTGTTTCTACTGGCTATGAGGTCCCTGGAAAAAATATTTTCGTTTGCTAAAGTGTCTCGGGTTCGAATCCAGGATACAATTATTTTTTCCCATAAGTTTACACGGGATTTTCGATTTTTCAGAGTGCAAGGTTTTATTCCTTCATTTGTTAAAATACGTAAATATGGACCGATTTTTTTCTTATTTGCTTCATTCGACGGCTAAAGCTCCATACCATCTTATTCTTGTGATGCCTACACGTTATACGGTCTAATTTTTCAGAAATACGCATTCTTTTTCGAAATTTTGCGGATTTTTCGTACTCATTCCGGGCGTTGCCAAAGAGACTCTCAGTGTTGCCTCCGATTCATTTAAGGCCAATTAAACCTTCCAATAGACGAAAGAAAAGCGTTATTGTTGTCTTCTCTTCACTGATAATCTAAATAAACGCTTGCATTGACGTGTGTGAAATTTCTTTAACTACCAGAGAAAGATATAAATTCCCGTATTTTTAAGTAGGAGTCGCGCGCATTCTCCTGGTACTACATATTCTTTGAATTTACCAAATATTCGCGCCACTCTAAGTAGAATTTTCAGTTTCTGTCTTTTTGTCTGTTTTTGCAAATAAGAT
This sequence comes from Uropetala carovei, assembly GCA_036926305.1. Taxonomy (NCBI): domain Eukaryota; kingdom Metazoa; phylum Arthropoda; class Insecta; order Odonata; family Petaluridae; genus Uropetala; species Uropetala carovei. The sequence goes on from JAXCHB010000214.1 coordinate 251,479, forward strand.
TTCACCTCATCGATGGGTGCTACCACCTTGCGGCAGTAATTATAACTGCTAGGAGCTTTCAGAAGACGGTCAGGCTATTTCCTCATTGTTTTATATTTAAATGCAAATATTAATAGCAATATTTTTAAATGAAGAAAATGGATTATTTATGATGAAGAAAAGAACTTTAAAACGCTATTTCCCTTACGTACAGGTATATAATTGCTTCCTAATATGTACTCCATTGCACGAAACGCGCCCATTTGTGATACGTTGTACACGCTTTCCTAACTTTTTTCCATTATCGCTTCTACTTTAATACCTTGCTCCATCTTCTCCTCTCTTCGTATTTCGTCCATTCCTTGATCCCCTCCGATAGCTCCGTTCCATTTTTATCCCGTTTCCCTCCTTTATCTTACATTTCCTTTTGTTTTCTCCCACATGATCCCTTCCAATCCCCTAAGAGCTCTTCTCTTGTTTCGCCGCAAAGGATTCCCATCAGATATGTGTACATCAATATCAAGCAACCACATCGACAGCTTCTTCTTTGTCAAAACTCCTTACGATTTTTTTCCAGAACATTCTCGATTCTTCCGTCTATATCTATAAATGCGTAAACTCCCCCCTCCCCCCCTCTCTATCTCTCATTTTCCCCTTCGTCTATAACGTGTTACAGCAATTGATATTTATGATTTGAATGCTCTATGAACATTAAAATTTTTTCAGGGGCGTGATTGTACAATTCCTTTTTTTTGCGTATTTCTCAGTATATAAAGCGATTATTAAGCATGGCTTGTTCGCCGAGCAGACTACACGAAAAAAAAATCGGGCACTTTACCCCTAGAAAAGATTCGATTTAAGATTCGCATTAAAGAGGATGATGAAATTGAAATACTACGGCCGGATTACCCTATCACGGTGGCCAATTTAATTGTAAAATTTAAATAATGGCTTTAGCTCGAAACGCATTAAAATATTCGAACAAAACGTGGCGAATTATCGTATTATTATTTCGCGTTAGCATTATCATAAACTTAATGAAAATGAAATGGATTTACTTCACCAAAACGGTTCGTTTTTTTCACGCGTTTGTTAAAAATATTTTATACTAGCGGAATTGCCCGTTGAATTTCAACGGATTTAGTGGATCTAAAACTTCGACCGTGTAACATGTAAACATCGTAAGAACAAGGTAGTACACAGTTTTAACCGTCGAATTAAGCAAAAATGAAGAAAAAGTTCGCAATTACCTATTTAGATGAGTGAAAGAAGAAAATCTTTCACTCTGAAAAACCGAAAATTATGTGTAAACTTATGGGAAAATTATTATTGAATTAAGCACCCCCCAACCCCCAAATTTTTTTCGCCATATAGCATATGTTATCCGAAGGATAAATTATTTACCTATGCGAAGTTTTGTGACGATATCTTCAAAGGTCTGAAAATCACAATTTGTGGAATATCTACGTCTAAATATTTAAGTTACTTATGTACGTAGTTATAAAAACAGTTTGCTTTGGAGAACTCTATGCCAAACTTTGTGTTTCTTTCTTCGCTACTTTAGTTTATATTAGGTATGTATTATTTCTTTTAGTTTATATTGGGTATATATTACTTATTTTAGTTATAACGGTTGTCACGTAAATTGTTAATCCAACAATACGCTCATTCCCGTGTTATTTAAATGGGAAAAATTAAAAGAGAAAAACATTATAAATATAAAATATGTAGTTAAAATCACTTTAAAAACTCTCCCATTTTGCTTACTATACATTGCGGTTAAAATGGCACCTTCTTCTTGCTACTATGTTTTGTAGTTGTTGCGCTATAAATGCACAAACTCACAAACACATTCTTCAAAATATTTATGGTAGAGATGGACTAAAAGAATATCGTTGCACTTTACTGCAATAGCTCGTAAATAACAATACCACGTATTCAGCTAAAATAAATATTGTACTTTAATTATATGCATTTTTATTTCCAACAAATTCTCTCTTTCGTAGATTTCTTAATTTTAAAAATCTACATCCATCACAACATTCAATCTTTTTTCGAAAACTAACGATCGTGTTTTGTCATGCAAATAAGGAAATATATCGAGGACCGAGCGAGCGAAAAATTTTAGCGTGGAACATCGGACACGTTATGACTCTTACTAGTTACAATGACATCCCTGCAGTAAATCATAAGACCTTACTCGACTTTTTCTGTGCGGTCGACTTTCACCTCCGAATTCCCAAAGGCTCCCGCGTACGCAATGCGGAGAATTCTAAATCATCATTTTTCCGAGCATGCCGCCTAAATTTCAACCTGCGTGCGTGTGAGTGTGTGTGCGCGCGCGCCTGCGTGCGTGCGTGTATGCATACAGGGCCGTGCCCAGATACTTTGCCGCCCGAGGCGAGATATAATATGGCGCTCGCTGGCCTTATGAATTTATTTTGATAGGTTTCCATTTTTGTCAAATTTGGCGCCCCCCTTCGAGAGGCGCCTAAGGCGATTACTTCGCCCTGTGTGTGTGTGTGTATATATATGTATGTGTGTGTGTATATATATGTATGTGTGTGTGTATATATATATATATATATGCGTAAATACTAGTTAATGTGTTCTTGCACTCTGCAAGCATTTTCTCTCACCTTAATATAAAGAGTAAGAGCAGACAAATAATTTTTAAACGCAAAAGTATGCACCTCTGCGCCGATTTACGTGTTTTCCTTTATGGACAATATTGGAATAAAAACAACCCCTAAAATTTATAACTATAAAAATTTTATAGGTTTTCGTCATTTCCTACGAACATCTCACATTTCTGCAAAATTTTATCGATATAGCACCTCTAGAAGTGCATTTATATAAATTTAATTGTTTAAACTCTTTGAATTTTTAACAGCCAAAATAATAAATTATGTTGTAATTTTCAAAGTTGGTTACAGCTGGAACGCCATTCTCTAACTTTCTCAAAAATTTCAGCTCTCTAACTCTAATGAAAGTGCATAAACATTAGTCAATTTGTTTAATATTTATTAATTTTTAACGACCGAATAAATAAACATTTTAAAATTTATATAATCCCGTTTTCGTTATCTGGTAAATTCTACCGTTAGAAAAAATTTCAGCATTTTAGCACATCAAGAAGTACCTTAACGACGAAATATTTTTTTAAAAGTTTATAATTTTTAACGGCCAATAAACTGAACATTGTTGTAATTTTATATTTATTCTGGCGGTTTTGCGACCAAACCTACCTATCCCCCATATTTCAGCTTTTCAGCTCTCCATCTATTGTAGTTTGGGCCAGACATTAATATCCTCCTATATCGTATACCATCCTCTGTAAGAAGATATGATATATTTTTTAAAGGGACTCTATGATGTAACATCCTGAATTTTCCCTCCTCTAACCTCAGAATGAGTGTGCGGGTCTGGATAGTTACGTAGATTAATCTCTCGCTTTCTCTTTTACATCCAACATCCCGCAATTTTTGTTGCATTTTATTTTTTATTTTTGAAAAATTACTCCCCACCCCTTTAGCGGCTCCACCTGCTGTTTTTGTCGCGTATGCGGTGAACGTTTCCAACCTCAAAACTACTAAGCCATTTTTTTTCCTTCTCCTTCTCCTATCGACTCTGCAATTTACATACTCGCTGATCCCGCTCGATTTCAGGTAAAAAAATGTGGACTACGAGCTATCGCAGTGGCCGACATTAATTTAAGTACATATTTACAAGTAATATCCGAAGACAAATGCTTATAGAATATATTGATTGATAGAGGTAAGATTAAGCTCTTTTGAGACAGGAGATTTTAAATTTTAAACTTCATTTTTAAGCGATGTGAATGCGCTTCAATTTGATTTAACGAAGTGTCCGTCGTAATAGGCACTTTTATAAAAGAAACGATAAAAATAGATTTCACACACTTTCCCATATTTGTAAGCTCCTGCTCATTGCAATAATGTCATTGCTTACGATTCTTGTTACTGTTGGAGTGGGAAGAACTTGGCGGTGACTGAACGTGCAATTCGATTATATTATAATGTCATTGAAGGTCATGTAGCTTATATATAGAGCACCGCTAATGACATCATGCTCTATTACTTGATGACATTTATTCAATATTCGTCAAGTTTTTTTTTTAGTATTTAAATTCGAAATGAATAAACTACCCTCGGTACGGTTCATTTCGTCAATGGTTTTACTACGTTTAATACCGTATGTAATTAGGAAATTTCGTCAGATTCTATTGAATAGTTTAGCCCTTAGATCATCACAAAGTCGACATAGTACAAACAAACGGAACTGGTAAAAAAAAGTATCTTATTCGGACAGAGGACAACGTAAAACAAATTTTTCACGACCACGTTATATTTTCTACATTATTAAAATGCGATAAATTGAAAATATTATGGGGTAATTGCATATTTTATAACCTATTTAATTGATTATTCAAAATAAAGCGAAATGAAAAAGTTTACGATTAAAATAAGGAAGAATTTCTTCACTTGCAAAATATCGTTCGTTTCAATAACATCTATGCGGCTGAGGTGAGTCAAAGAAACGACATCTTAAAAATTTAGCCTATCCAACGTTAGTAAGTTCCCAGAAACTATTAGAGAGAAAATAAAAATTAAAGCAATTAATGAAGGCTGAATTAGCAATTTTGTTTTACACACATAAAAGCTTCACGATTCTTCTTTGTTCAACCTTACATAGTTATTCCCTTGATAGTGGATCTAAAAACTATTACAATGAAAAGCCAAGGTTTACGCAAAATTACAACAGAAATGATATCTTCATTCGATTAAAAAAATTGGTTTTAAAAAATGGGAGAGACTGCGCAAGACTGATTTCTGATTCGTGTGTACTAAGCGGAAATTATAAACTCTGATAATGGACACATTTAATATTATACTGAAGATAATATTCCAATATATTAGATGATAAAGTCTGTAACACAATTATAAATTAATAATTACCTTGCTCAACATTTTAAACATAACGGAATGTTAAAGTAATGCAAGGATTTTTTTTATTTAATGAAAAAATGAAAAGATAATCCAATATGAATAGTGAGATTTTTATCTTTCAAAGTTTTAGTATTATAGACTTGGTAAATAATGGCGTAGTTGTCTTACTAAGAGTTACTTAAAATTTTTTTAAATATCTGGATATCGCTTTAAATTCAGTTTGTCTTATATTATATCAGCGTCACTCACGCGTTTTCTCTCCGTCGATAAAATTTTCTGCGCCATCATTTATCGCAACGACAGAATGTGGACAGTAGTGGAGGGAGACCTCAAGCCTGAAATTCCACCGACCGGATTCTCAACCAATCGATGTAATCGCAGTGTGGCCCGATTAATCCTCTCTTAAAAGAAAAATATCAATACTGTATGAGAGGATTCCAATAGAATCAGGTGTCGGGTTTCAGAGCGATCTTTAAGAGACGGTAATTATTTTATGAGATTTGGTCTTTTACAAAGCCGACTTGACCAATATTTTTTGCACGGCTTTCAATCTACTTTGCGATACAAGCTTACCACACCTGCGAGGACTGATTCACGGAAAGAGAATTTGGGTCAAGCTTCGCGTTCTTTCAACCTCTAAAAACAGTACGTCGCCGATTTTTGACTGATTCCCGAGAGATCGGAAAAACTCGCAGTAATCTTTCGGGTGAATTTTTATGTTACTCATCTCGCTTGTTTAAAAAATAATAAAATACGCGCTCACCTTGTTGCTGGAAACCAATTGTTGAATAAGGCATCGGCTGAAGTCAGAAAATGGCATAAAACATCATAGTCCGTCTTAGGTCACACAAAGCAGTCGTGTTGCACCACCAATCGTAGTTCCTACGAGAAAGGGTCGAATTATTTACCATTTACACCGCATTAATTGGTTCTCGTGCATTTTAATTTCCTTGTGGTTTCATAAAATACACACATGCGCCGATTTTATATCAATTTTATAGTACAAAGTTGATAAAAGTAGTTGATGTAGGATTAGATTTTTTTTCAAATATCAGATAAATCACTCCGTGAATATTTACTGAAATTATGCATGAGACTGGAATAAAAAAAAACGGTAATAGAATTCGAAACCAAAACAAAAATGAAAACATCCCGAGAAAGAAACATGAACATCGACAAATGAAATCAACTACAATGAAATAAAAATATAATATTCACGTCAACAAGAAAAGGCAAAAACAATAGCAACGACAACGGCATCAGCGAAAATGAAAAAAAAACAAAAACGACAACACAACCGTGACATCAGCAGCGATGACCTAAACAACAGCGGAAAGAGATGAAAATTCCGACGGAAAATATTAATATCACTCGCCTCATTTTCCCTCACAGTTGACCTTCGCCCAATTGGTTCGGAAACTTTAAATCTCTTTACTTCACTCTCTCTCTCTCTCTCCTTTTTATGTCTCTCCGCTACTCTTCATCCGTTTTTACTTTCTCCATACGTAGTAATGGGAAAGTATTGTGATCACGAAAAAAATCGACTTCGAGATTTCAACCGAAATACACGTTTTGAGGTCCCTAGAACACGTTTAGACTATTTTCGGAATGATGTCTGTGTGTGTGTGTGATTGTTGGCGCTCTAACTCAAAAGGTACTTGTAATATCGTTACTAAATTTCATATATAACACTTTATCATGAGCATAAAGTACTGATTAGTTTTTGGACAATACCGGTTAGCCGGAAGTTGAGGTTTATTCGAAACCCGATTCGGCTTTTGCGATATTTCTCCGTTAAAACATAATTATTGTATATATAATTCTATACAAGTGTTATAGAGAATGTAATTTCCTGCAACTTTCATTTGCAACAATTTTCCTTAGCAGTTATTGTTTAGGAATTATTTATAAATAATCGGTTTTTTCGGTTTCCATCAAATATCTCCTTAAAAAGGTTAATGGTAATCTTCGCGAGGACCAAAGTTGTAGAGAATAATATTTCTTCCAGGTTTTGCTTGAAACAAATTTTCGTAGAACCATCCATTTCGGAGATATTCAACTTTTTCGTATTTTCCAGTATACGGCGCCACCACCATGTAGCGGTGAATTCTGTAAACAAATTCAAAATATAATTTACGGAAATAAGGACGACTGTATTCTTTTACAATACAAAATGATACCTTTGCCTCATAATGCTTTCATAATAATTTAAATATCTAAAGCCCAAATATGGAGAAATTCGTGTTGGCCACATCAGATTTTTTAGTCTCTCTCTCACTCACCACTTTTCGTCTCCTTTTTCCTTTCATCCCACTTATTTCCCTTCCTTTTAAGCGTCTCTGTCCCCCCCTCCCTCTCCCTCCCTCCCTCTCCTCCTCCACTCCCTCCCTCTCCCCCCCTCTCTCTAAATTATTCCTAAACCATTTCCTTTTCCTTGTCTTCGCCCTCTTCACTTCCTATTCGCTTTAAGGTTCATCCACCCCCTTTCCAAAGCATCTTCAACGTTTCGCACTCCATTTGCGTCCTGACCCCAATCCCTTTGACGCCTTTTCTCACTTTACATGTCTCTTTCCATCCCTTTTTTTCGCAGAGTCAACCACTTTCGGGAAATTGCGGAGAAAAAAATAACGGATAAGTAAAAACGAAAACACATAAAAAAGAGAGAGAAGATGGATTCGGGAGGGATAATCTTCGAAGTAAAGAAAGAGTTCGGAAGAGGAACGGAACTGAGCAAAGATGCGCTTTTAATATTTTTTTTAAATACGGTTTCCCACTTCCAAGGGAGCTTAGAAGAAACATTACGGAATGGATGGAGGAAAATAAAATGAAAGGGTCTCGGATGCATTTAAAAACGACTCGAGGAACTTGAAATATTTCTTGTTTTTCGTTTGGGAAGCGAGAGGTGGATATAATCGGATCTTCAATTCTAGGGTATGAAAATGTTTGATGTGAATCGGGGAAAAATACGGCGAAAAAAATGATGGAAGATGATTCAAAAGTAACAAGGAAAATATTTTTGGAAGTTTTTCGTTATTTTTTAACGCTTATAAGCAATCTTTTAGGTTATAAAACACTCTTTAACCTTTATCTAAGACTTTATAATCATTGTAATTGTTATTTACATAGTTTACGTGTCTTACAGTATATTTTTTACAAGATAAGCCCATGTTTCCTGTTGTAAATAAAAGGATGATCGTATCAGGTCTCTTCCTCTGTCTATCATGGAACACAGTCTGGGAAACCCCATTGTAAGACATCATATTTTTCTAAGAATTATTTAAAAACAGGATAAAAATTCTGCATTGATCGGGAATCGAACCTGGGTCTTCCACTTTTAATAATCGACTACCTAGTTTCACAGATTTCTTCATGGCCAGCGTAAACCTACCAGCATAGAATTTTTCAGTTGCATTTTCATCTGTGTTTATCACGTTTTATTCTTCCCTTTTGTATTAAAAAATTTGAGATGCGAGTCACTCCCTTCTTCAAAGGAGTTTAGCAATAATTAAAACCGCGAACGAAAAAAAACGAAAATCTCGCGAGTTTATTTCAATTTCGTGCGTTAGTAAATTGGTGTGAAACTAATGGTGCCTGATTCATTCAAAAATAAATCTCCATCTGGTTTGTTGTTGTTGTTTTATTGCACTAAAAATCACAAATTATGTGTTCATTTAATACCAAAAATTGAAATTGCTCTTTCTGTAAGTACTGGCTTTGAAAGACTGCAGGAATTTATTGCGAAGTAGTGTGATTGAGTAACATGGTTTAAAAGGGGTTATTGCATGCCTTTCCGCTCTGATGCGTCGGGATTGATTTAACTTTATGAAAGATAGATGCAGCATGAAATTTAATTTAGAAAGTTTGTTTTCAGGCATGGGTTAAAGCTTGCGGTGTAAATAAAGAATAGAATATGAAGTCCTCAGTTATAAAAACAAATCGGAGAAATTATTTGTTGTGAAACGCAAGATTGTATCTCTTGTTAGATGCAACAGAAATAAGAGGAAAAGGTATTTTATCCGCAAATAGCTCATGAAACAATACTCCCGAAGAGAAAAGTTTTTCCCAAGTATTCTCTTGAAGATAAGAGTTTGATAACGAGCGACATAGAGAGAAAGTTAAAAACCTTTCTTTATTTAAATTAAAATCTAATATGAAGTATTACTGCTTTTCTTTTATCCAACGAACATTTTTCTCGCTAACACCACTTATAGTTTTCCTCTCTTCCGCCTCTGACTAATTTGCCTGCATCTCTTCCGTTTACTCAAACTTATGCATTTCCTCCCAATCCGTGGCTTGCTACCCTACATGACTTTCGCCGTTGGGATGAGCCACTGCACGTTGATCCTTTCTCCTTTGGCTTCCACCATATAACTCCAACGCTTACAATATCTTTCATTCTCTTTCCAAATCTCCATTCGTGACCCTGCTTCACATTTATCCCTTTCAATCAATAACTTCGTGGAATAACGCTACTTGGTCAAGGTTTCCAGTGCTTCGGCTGAATTTATCTACTTTTCGTCACTATTTGAAATTATTTAAAAAAAATTGCAAGAAGTTATTAGTTATGAGATAAATAAAGTTCCTTCAGCATGAATGTTTTTAAAAAGATGTTAATTAGGTTTATTTGCTAGTCAACGCGGGCACGGGAGATAAACGGAAATAGTTACTTTCCGCTGAACGATCCGTCATCGGTTTCATTAGGCCCTTAACTAATAAAAATTAATGGCATTGGTTATCCTTATAATGAAAACTACGTTGAACCACGACTTGCAATTTCCTCATAACCAAATTTAAGACCGAATCTTTACCTTTCAGGCAATACTATATTAATTCCTTAAACTGGTAATTATTCAGGGGAAATGTTCGATTTGACAAACTTAAACCCGAACGATGACCTCTCGACCTTTAATTTTCGTTTCGAAATCCATTAAACATTTAAACAGGTTCGCAACATATAGTTCTTCGTATCTTTTTTCCACATAAATAAACATCAATTGTCGCAACTGAATTATGCCCCGGAAGCGTAATCATTTTAGGCGACGATTTTCCTTTTTTTTCCATTCCCCCAGCGGATGAGAATCTCCCATCTCAAACTGTTCCCCTAAATACGCCGTTACCTTCTATCTTAAATGCTACCCCATAAGGCTCTATAAACCCTCTACCAACACCCAAACCTCTATCACTTCCAAAATGGACCGAAATCTTCAATCTGTTGGCTTTATGTTCTCTCTGAAACACCCTTTCTCCCCCCCCCCCTTCCCAACCCTCTTAAATTCCTCCTCCCTACCCTTTCAGGATCTCCTCCCCACAGCCCATTGCCGCAGGTTCATTAAAACCCTTTAGCAAAAGGACCCCTCCAGACCCCTTTTGGGGTCCGAGGTGTGTTCCCTCAATAATGTACAAAGAGAGAGAGAGAGAGAGAGGTGGTTATCGACCGCCGCATTGGAGTAAGGGATATAGTTTAGGGGTTTTGAAACAATCGTCGCTCTGTAAGAAGGTTACTTTTTGGGGGGTGGGGTATTTGACTAATTGGTAAGTTTTAATGTTTACTCAAGGATATGAAATCTATAGCGGTTTATGCAACCTGGCGGTGATCGCCAAAATTGACCTATTTTCTCTCTTTCAAGGAAGCGTCCCAATTGACCAAACGCCGCCGCCTCCACCAAACGCTTTTGGGCGGCTTGCAAGAAATCATGTAGTACTTCTTTAAGTCGAACCTCAAGGGAAACAAAAAATATTCGACCAGTAGAAAATTCGAGTAACGGAAGAAAAATAACTCGAAAAAGATTTGGTCCAGCAAAAAAAATTCGAGTTATAGAGGTTCCACTAACAGAAGCTCGACTGTAATTGTAAACGTAGGAATTCTACGTAGTGCCGACCACATTCGCCAAGTTCTGCCGTCGTTTTTGGAACAACATCCGATGAAACTGGGTGAACGAAGGGATGAAACGAGTAAGTACCATGGATGGATGTTGAGCATTGAATTGTAACGGAAGGAATCATAGGCGCTAAGAAAAACGATGTTCGCGCCATGGAAGAAAAGAGAGGGATGTGTTGTCGATGGAACAGGTGAGAGGAGTTTGCAAAGAGGAAGAGAGAGAAAGAGACAGACAGACAGACAGACAGACAAACGACTGTGTCAGGGCGAAATTGAGACTATATAGTCCCTTCTTACATTTAACCCTGCGTCAACAATTACAAATGAGAATAAAATAGTAATAATAATTTCATAGGAAAGAACCAGAAAATAAAATATAGAGACAAGAAAAACACCAAATTACAAATTAGGAAAATTTCTATAAAAAGTCAGAGTAATTGTGCTAAAAACCTAGGAAAGACCTGACTTGGCCATCCTAGTAAAAGACCACGCAGGAAAACAGCCACGAAGGGAAGAGGGGGGTGGAAAAAACCTACGAAAACCCTAGATACATAAAAGAGCAATAGTGGAATTACAATAATACATATAAGTTTAACAAGATAAGATTTACAAAATATATCTTAATGTTATGAGAAATGAACAAGACAATTAATGAAATTAATAATAATTAATGAAAACATACATATTTAGCAGAAGAGGGGGAGGAAGAGAGGGAGGGAGAGAAGGGAGAGTGAAAGGGAGGGAGAGAGAGAAGGGGGGAGGGAGAGGGAACGCGAGCGAGGGAGGAAGGAAAAAGATGGTCACGAGAACACTTTTGATCGGGAAAAGGAAATTATAGCAAAGTCGCCCTCCTTGGAAAGTCTAAAGACGCCTAGGAAGGAGGAAGTAGATGGATAACATAGGAGAAAAAGAATGAATTTCATAAGTATAACAGAAAAAATATATAATAAGCAAAGAGACGGGTATTTTTAAAAAAGAAACACATTAATGCAAGCACTGGTAGAATTTCAAGGAACACGCCTACTTTTTGAAATAAATGATCTTTTCTAATGAATCATGACCAGTTTTTTAATGTTTCGAATTCAATTTCCTTTACAAAAAATATTCTTGAGCGGTAAAATCATCAGATATTTTCAGGTAAACACACATTTTTTAGGTTTATACTGTAAACTCTGGCAGTTCGCATCGATAAAGCATGTTTTCCAAACAGCAGCACTCCAAACCTTCAAATTATAATAAATTCCAACAGTCACTTCTAAGCGAGAATGGCGTTAATTCTAATACCTCGAGAGGCAACTCAGTTCCAGACAGAATACACGAACGAGAAATTTACCGAATCAGATGCGGAAATAAACCTAGCGCACGAAATTTAAAATTACTATGCTGGATGAACAGAGTAGAACGACAAAGCCCGAAAATGCAAAAGAGAAGAAAGAGAAGGCGGAAGAAGAATCGAAGGAGAAAGGGCGAGAGGAATAATCAGTGAGGAGATGAAAAGAGTCAAGTAACGCGGAAGGATCTGTTCGATTTATAAAAAAAAACATATATAAGCTCGGATTTTGGAGAAAAAAAGTGAAGGTGCTCCGAAAAAAAAGGGGAACCGAAAGGCGTCCGAAACCAGGAGGGATTCCCCTCATTTTTCTAAACTTAAATCCTCGTAAAAAGTGGAAACGACCCTTGTCTCTTTCTCGCTCCTTCCATCCCGTCTGTCTGTCTTACCCCGTTTTTCTTCTTTCCTCTCTACACATTTCTTATTCTCCCAAACTCCTTCGAATGTCACGTCAGTGAGAATCTGTCTTCCGTCCGAGTTCCATGGTGATCAATCGGCTAATTGCATATTTTTTCCTTTTCTTCCAGAGCGTTCCCCATCTTCCCTCAACTACCCTTCCGCTTACTCCTTTTTTTTTTACTTTCTCATACGAAGTATCGAGAAAGTATTTTTTTCGCGAAAAAATTCGACCTCGAGATTTTTACGGAAATACACGTTTTAGGTGTCGCTGAATCCGAAAAAGTGGTTTTCGCAATGCCGTCTGTCTGTCTGTTACTGGCGCTGGAGCCTAGACAGTAGAACGAAAATGAATGAAATCTCGTACTAAGGCATTTTGTCATACTGAGCAGAGTATACATAGAAATGGTTGACATTGATCAATAATTAAGAGTAGTTTATTCTACGCATTTTTAACAACAGTCCGATTTTCTCGAAAACGGCTCTAACGATTTTGATCAAATTCCGCACAGTCACTTGAGATTACGTCTTCAATAATACTGTATAGTTCATATTTATCAAAAAATGAATATAAGGCTAGTTTATTCTAGGCAACTTTAACAACAATTCGATTTTCTCAAAAGCGGCTTTAACGTTTTTGATAAAATTTCGTAAAGTTACTTAAGTATACATCTACAATAATACTACGTATTTCATTTTTCTCAATGATGGAATATAAGGCTAGTTCATTCTTGGGCATCTTTAATAAAAATTGGATTTTCTAAAAACAGGCTGATACAATTTTCATTTTCTATAGATAACTAAACGACGCATTAGTACCCATATATGAGAAAGTTTGTACAATGTATGCTGTACCGATTTTTTTTTCTCTTACTCCTATTCCTCTGAGATGCCGAGAAAATCCGTAAGGAAATTATCTCGCCTTGATGACTGCAGATTCAACCGCGATTCTTACCAAATACGTTATCCCCTTATATGTACATATATCATTGATGACTCAAATACAAAAGATATTTGTAATTTCCCTTTATTTCGACGAAGTTTCGTATTCAGTTGCAGCAATTTTCCCCACAACTCCGCACTTAACGAAAGCACTTAAGAAAGCAGCGATATTCTGCGATTTTTCTGCGTTTTCGTCGATGGCTATTCCGACGTAATCTCTTCACAATTAGGCCAAACCAACCTGATGTGTTATGAGATTGAATTGCTCGATTCAACTCCGGTCAGATCCCCTCCATATCACTGTTCACCGCCAAAATTGGCCATGATGAGGGCTCATGTCGATAAGTTACTCGCTGACGGTATTATCCAGCCTTCGTTATCAAACTGGTGTTCACCTGCCTTTCTCATCCCCAAGAGAGATGGCTCCGAAAGACTAGTGGTCGACTATCGTAAACTCAATAAGCAGGTCAAGGCCGATAATTTTCCTACGCCTTCGATAGAACACGCCCTACAATATTTGGGCTCTGCCAAATATTTCACGATTCTTGATTTAAATTCTGCCTTCCATCAAATTCCTTTGACATCGCCTTCAAAGGAGTATACCGCCTTCGTCACACCGTTTGGGCTGTATCAATATAATCGTCTTCCATTTGGTTTAACCACATCTCCTCAGGTCTTTTCGAGGTTAATTGACAAGGTGCTAGGTGATTTAAAATATTCTTGTGTGTATCCATATATTGATGATTTATGCATTCATTCCAAGAGCCTCCAAGAACATCTTCGTCATGTCAAACTGATATTGGAGAAGCTAAGGGCAGCTGGTCTCACGGTCCATCCAGAGAAGATGAAATTGGCCCACGAATCCATTACCTTCCTTGGACATCGAATCTCCCATGGCGAACTTACCACTGACCCAGAGAGAACACAAACCCTTTCGGCATTCCCTGCTCCTAAGTCAGTTAAGGAGGTGTCACGCTTTCTCGGTATGTGCGGTTTTTATTCCAAATTTATTCCAAATTATGCGGAGATAGCATCCCCTCTGAATGCACTCCGCAAGAAAGATGTCATTTTCAAATGGACCAGTTTGCAGCAAGATTCTTTTGTCACATTGAAACAATGTCTGTCGTCTCCGCCTGTACTTCAACTTCCTAACTTTGAGGAAGAATTCCATTTGTTCGTGGATGCCAGTCAGGTGGCACTGGGGGGGGTTCTTCACCAAACGTTCGATGGGAAGCTAAAGCCTATAGCTTATGCTAGTAGAACCTTAAATAATTTTGAACAGAAGCAGCCATCTTATGAATTGGAGTGTCTTGCTTGTTGTTGGGCGGTCGAAAAATTCAGGACTTATCTACAGCCAAAACTATTCCATTTATACACAGACAATGGGGCGATAACCTGGTTGTTTAAACATCCCAAGCAACTAGGAAAAATTGGACGAATGGTTTTAAAATTGTCATCCTTTCGCTTTGTAATCCATCATGTCCCAGCTTCTAAAAATAGGGTAGCAGACTGTCTATCTAGAGCGGTCGATAAACCAATTGAGAATCCAACTCATTGTTCTATGCTGTTACATCAAATACCTCTGTCCTTCACAAACATTAGGGATCACCAGAATTCAGATCCACAGCTAAAACAGCTGATCGAGCAAATCAGACAGGGAAGCCCATCCCACAATTATTTCATTAAGAATGGATTATTATATCATGGAACAAGCAGACTTCAAAGGGGTAGAGTGGTGGTTCCAGATGCCCTCAAGGCCATGCTATTTTCCTATTTCCATTCCTTACCAACTGCTGGACATATGGGCATTAGTAAGACTTCTGAGCGAATCTGTAGGGAGTTTTGGTGGAGTAACATGAAGTCAGAAATAGCCCAGATGGTAAAAACCTGTCATGACTGCCAAACATGTAAACCTAGGAACACCCTTCCCCCTGGAGAAATGAGTTCTACTACTCCTAACTACCCCTGGGAGAGAGTTTATATAGACTTTGTTGGCCCATTACCCAGAAGTCGGAATGGAAATACCTGTGCACTCACAGTCATTGATGGTTTCACCAAATTTACCTTCATTGAACCGGTACGCTCTCAGTTAGCCTCACAAGTTGTTTCCACGTTATTCCAGAAAATCTTTCCTAAATTTGGCTATCCTAAATTCTTGGTTTCTGATAATGGAACCCAGTTCAGATCTGCGCTTCTGGCAGATATGTGTTTTAAATATGGTATAAAACAAATTTTCACAGCCCCTTATTATCCGCAACCTAACCAAGCTGAACGGGTCCACCGAAACCTGAAATATGCCCTAACTATCTTATCTCAACATGATCATAGGAAGTGGGATGAGTATGTCCCCAGCCTAACCTTTGCCTTCAATTCTGCCAAACACAGTAGTACAGGATATACTCCAGCGAGGGTGTTTATGGGAAGAGAACTTCCACACCCTCTAACAAATTTCTGGAGAATTCCTCCACAAGCTCTGTCGGAGACGTTAACACAATCTGAAAGGCAGTCCCTATGGCAAGAGGTGTTAAGAAATTTAAAAAGGTCAAGACTTAGACAAGCAGTGGCATTTAATCGAAGTCATTCAGGGAATCCCTTTAAAACTGGTGATATGGTTTTGTATAAAAGGTTTCCTACTAGTTCAAAGGCGCACCACCAAACCGCCAAACTGACACCACAATGGGTCGGGCCATTTTCGATTAAAAATTTCTTATCTCCTGTGACAGCTGTTCTGGAACTGTCACCCACTAAGGAGAGAATTGCCAATATATCGCATTTAAAATTATATCATAAATAATTCTGTTATTATAACTTGTATGTGCCGGCGTAGGGAATTAGCGACCCCATCGCCCAATGATACTGCATCATTGCAATCAGCACCCAGATGAGAATCTGGAAAAATATATCCATTTTCAGCTTAAGCTATGCCTTTGTGAATACAAAGATGATGTTCGAGGCAGCATACAGGATGTTTAGACCTTTATGTTTGTCTCCATGGCTCTAAATTTTTATTAGTTAAAGTAACCTAGCCATGCTTTTCTTATGTTTACTGGTAATACTGCCTCTATTACCACAATAGTTTTGTGCACTCTCCCCAATTGGGATAGTGTACCTTAAAATGTTTATTACACTGTATGCTATTGTCAAAAGGCTGTGCATCTCAAACAGGGGAAATATACTAATCTAAAACTGTCTCACTAATCATAATTATCTGTACTACTGTGAAAATTAATTAATGTCATAACAATTATCTGTACCACTTACTAAGCTCAAAAAGGTTAATGTCATACTGACTCGAGCCCTTGTCTTAGAAAATAACTGCTGGTAAGTGCCCAGCATAAAATACTGTTTACTTTACTTGATACTTTAAATTCAAAATAATCTTTTGTTAAATTTCGGTATTTCCCACTTGGAACTACCATGAACTCCTTTTTTCTTATAATATCCATTGTCTTTGAATGTGCCCTTGTTGTAAGCCTAAGGCAAGGAGTGGGCAATAAGTTTTGTATCTCAATTCACTGGTGCTATTCTGAAACCACACACCAGAACCTTTCATGATAATTAATATCTGTTATGGTAAAGACATAAGTGGGCCGATTAAATATCCAGCCGAGAAGACATCTCACTGCAGTGCTTAGTGAACACTTTCCAAACCTGCCTTCAAGAAGTGTACTAAACCCGAACAGTGTGGATCAGTGGTGAATGTTTTTCTGTTTCCCCTAAGAACTTCCACGGAAACAGGGGCGCAGACTCGGATTTTCTGAACAAAATAACATTTCCAGTGAATTATTCCCAATATGTTTGAATTATCCCAAAGACAGTAAATAAATTATATTAACAATACTAAAGAGAATTCGTGTGTGTGATCTAATATAAAGAGCGAGTAAGGAAGTGCTACAGAGTAAGGGTGTGAACACTTGGGGGAAGAGATGGTCTAAGGAATCTCCCCCCACCCTTCAAAACTTTATTTTTCTTTGGGAAAACTTTATTTTTTTTCATTTTCTGAGGGAGGATGCAGCAATTTTCCCCACAACTCCGCACTTAACGAAAGCACTTGTCGAAATAACGCGACGAAAACGCAGAAAAATCGCAGAATATCGCTGCTTTCTTATCGATGTCTTTTTCATCGATGAACAGAACACGGATGGCCTCACCGAATGGCCCGCCGAATGGCCGCTACCACAGCAACGCGCTTTATATAGGGCGAATATTACCCCTATTTCCCATTCCCTCCTTTTCGTAGGGGTATATCACTTAGTCACGAATTTAACCAATACGAAGTCGAGGAGACGGGCATTTAAACGACCCGCCGTACCCCCTCCCTCGAGCGGCGACGTCAGGCGAGAGCGGGCAGTCAAGAAAACGACGCAGACCACGGGGAGAGAGACGGCGAGCGAGCTGTGACAGGAGTGGTAAAGAAAAAGGAGAGAAGGGGGAGAGTGACAGAGAAAGGGAAGGAGAGAGTGAAAAGTTTCCTGTTGGAGAGACGGTAACAATAAGTCCACAGTTTCTGAAGTGGTTAAGTGTTGTTGATATTTAATGTTATTTTGTTATGTGTACGATATAGCATTTAGTTGGAGCTGTATGTGGCGGTAATCTTTGGGTCGCCACACAGTCTCGTAAGAAAACTGATATTGGCACCCGAAGCCAAACTACGTATGAAAATAAACGTCTTCGATGGGCGAAAATTGCGTAATTAACTGTAGATGCTTCAAAAAGAAAAATTCGTTGAACCTTTTTCGAATACATGTATATTATTCTATTTTAATCTGTGTATAATGGCATATAAAAACTCTCTTTGGTTTTTATAAAGGAAACATCTTAGATGTGAATGACATCATAATCTAATTATGATTACCGGCATTGTCTTTAAGTAAATTGAGCATTAGGAGATGATTAACCATCCATCGTGATAAGGCATACAAGTTTAAATGAAGGCTGAATATTACACGTGTCGTTTTCAGAATTCAATCGAAAGAATTAAAGAAAGTTTTTATCAAATATGCTTTCACAGAATTTGCTGAATGGTTCTACCCTTGAATTTTTCACTTGGTCTATAATCGAGATGCTTGAGGAAATACTTGTTCGGGAAATTGTTATGTTGCAATGCACATAGGACACTTTTCCACAAACAAATTGTTGTGTCTGAGAAGGGAGGATTCGGCTGCTCTAGCTTAACAATTTCGTTAGTTGTTGCCTAAACGCCATCATATACACACAACCAGAGAAGGAAAAAGGGTCTAATTTAATTAAAAAACTTGTGTGTGTTTGATAAAATTAGACAATAATTTGCTCCCAATTCGGTTCCATTAGTGACCGACCAATTTCAATATCCTGAGACAAAAATAAAATTCCCGGTTTTATTACAATTACTCGCGGAGCGAGAGAATAAAAATAGAACGTATCACTCAGCCCCGCTAGTGCACTTAAATCAATACTCTTTATTGACGCGTATATTGTATTCCAAAACGTTTACGTTCCGTAGAATTCTATTTGCTACCCTAACTGTAACGTTATACACTGAAGAAGAGGTAATTTGGTGGATACCATCAAAACCCATAAAAGTAACAACATAAAAAGGATACGCGATATTAATAAAAGAACGGGAATAGGGTTTGAAAAGAGCTTAAAAACAGAAAAGGATGGGAAGAAAATTTTCTAAAGGTTTCGTCACAAAAGAAGATGGAGGCGAACAGAATCCGACACATGGAGTACGGCAAATTGAAAACTTCTTGAAGGGGACGGAGTCTTAACAATGACAGCGTTATATATATATATATATATATATATATATATAATATAGTAGGGTAGGAAGAGAGTTATTTAATTCAATTTCCTCCTCCCAAGACCCTTCAATCGTCTCTATGGCATCCGGAGGGTTCCACACAAGTCTTTTCTTCTTTCCCTCCGAATACATAAAAAAAGATACTTCTTTCCCCTCCACATGTTCAAGAGAATCCCGCTCATCTCCTGCGATATCCCTCCGTTTCATCTCCATCCTTCAGTTTTCCCCACTTACGCTACTCGGATTCCGCCCCGTACCTTGGCAACCCATGACAAAGAATCCGAAAAGAGCAATTATTTCTCGCTATGCGAGTCTAAAAAAAATCGTACTGAAACTCTTAACAAAACAAGTTCAACTCCTTGTCTGCGGAAATCGGATATATCCGAACGAGCGTTTTTTACTTTCTCATACGAAGTATCGAGAAAGTATTGTTTTCGCGAAAAAATTCGACTTCGAGATTTTTACGGAAATACACGTTTTAGGTGTCGCTGAATCCGAAAAAGTGGTTTTCGCAATGCCGTCTGTCTGTCTGTCCGTCTGTCTCTCTGTTACTGGCTCTGGAGCCTAGACGGTACAGCGAAAATGAATGATATCTCGTACTTAGACATTTTATCATACTGAGCAGAGTATACAAAGAAATGGTTGACATTGATCAATAATTAACAGTAGTTTATTCTACGCATTTTTAACAACAACCCGATTTTCTCAAAAACGGCTATAACGATTTTGATCAAATTTCGTACAGTTATTTGAGTTTACGTCTTCAATAATACCATATAGTTCATATTTCTCAAAAAATGAATATAAATCTAGTTTATTCTAGGCAACTTTAACAACAATTCAATTTTCTCAAAAACAGCTATAACGATTTTGATCAAATTTCATACAGTTACTTGAGTATACATCTGAAATATTACTATGTATTTCATTTTTCTCAATTAATGAATATAAGGCTAGTTTATTCTTGGGTAACTTGAACAAAAATTGAATTTTCTAAAAACAGGCTCGTACGATTTTCATTTTCTAAAGATAACTAAACGGCGCATTAGTACCTATATATGAGAAAGTGTGTACAATGTATGTTGTACCGATTTTTATTAATAAACCATGGAGCATAATGAAATAGCATGATAACGATCACAAAAGTACAATTTTTACAAGTTAATATATAATTCTCACAAAATACTTTGATTCCTTGATCATAACGTATAAATTATTATATAAAAACATAAGCGAATGCCTTATTGCTTTGATTTTTTCCAAAACATAAAAATAACCAAAGGTCTACAAAAGTAAAGGAAAATAAAATTTGTTGTTATGAATGACAACCCTCTAGGCCAGCGTTCTTCAAAGTACGGGTCGCGAGGCTCATGAGGAAAATATGAGCACTCAACACACAACCAGCTGAAACGTGTCAAAAATTACAAGAAACTAAATGCTCTTATTATATAAATGGCAGTATTTTAGTATGAGTTTGTTTTACGGAGAGTCAATGAAGGCTCAGTTAAGAACGCATTTTTCTTCGTGTTGTCTTCGCATCGACTGGGTCGCGATGGAAGAAGTTTGAAGAACACTGCTCTAGGCGTCCCTTTTGCTACCCCTAAAGAAGATCGCCCCCCCCCCCCTCCTCCCTTAACCCGCTCCTTGGATCCGCCACTAGTAGCACATAAACCTTATTAAGCCTCGTCTAAGGTACATTCCCTTTTTAGGCACGTTTCGCCTCCAGCGTGAGCGCCTACTAATTTCGGTCTGTCTGTCTGTCTTTCCGTCCGCATGGCCGTTCTCGGCTTCTACAGAACGGATTTTCATAAAATTTGATATTAAGGACTTACAATCAATGTTAATAAGAAAATCGTAAAAATGAATAACGTAAGCCAATTAGGGGTACTACTTTACTGGTGATAACAAATGAACTTTCCGTCATATCTCGTCGAGTATTGCTCATACCAAAATATTTTTCAAAGAAAAGCTGTATAACTGGTAAATTACAGTATTTATTTTCCTATACATTTTTATCGTAGGAGTAGCCGTTATCGAGAAAATCAAACAAAAATGTCTTAATTCGAGTTGAACTTCTCCATTATTGCTAACATAATCTCACAAATAAACGTTTAATTTCCTTACTTGTGCATGCAATTAATTAATTTTTCTTGGTGATTTAATTTGAGTTCCCTATATGTATCCTTAGCAGAACCAGTATTTTCAGCATATTCTACACACATTATTATCGTTAAAAACTACTCTTTTAATTTACTGGTACATCGATGTATCCGGCAACGCTAAATTAATACATAAACACAAACACACACGCATATAAAACCCCACCATTTTGCATACTTTGCCCCTCCTCCATTCTTTCCGCCTATTTTAATTATCGCAGTCCCCCTTAAAAACTCCTCCATTGGTCCCCTTGCGGCAATTAATATATTTGCTTAATCCTACCAAAAGCAGGGAATTGGGAGTTGAGTCGCCCTTTTCCTCGCCATTAAGCATCCCCCGCTTCCCAACTGCACTACGGGGAAAAGTGAGAAATAGAGAGAGAAAAAATGAGGTGTGGAACCCAGTAATTCATTTTAAATCCCATTCATTCGTTTCTCTCTATCTCTCTCCCTCCTCCCCTCTCTCCCTCCCCTCTACCTTTCCCTCACTGTACATTCTCAGCCTACCTTCATTCTCTCCACCTCATTCATTACTACGCCCTCCTTTTTCCATCTCACTGGTTCTATCCTTTCTTTTTACTTTCTTCATACGTAGTAATGGGAAAGTATTGTGATCACGAAAAAAATCGACTTCGAGATTTCAACGGAAATACACGTTTTGAGGTCCCTAGAACACGTTTAGACTATTTTCGGAATGATGTCTGTGTGTGTGGATGTATGTGTTTGTGGGCGCTCTAACTGAAAAATCACTTGCCACATCGTTACCAAACTTCATATATAACACTTTGGTATTAGCACAAAGAACTGTTTAGTTTTTGGACAATAACGGTTAACCGGAAGTCGAGTTTTATTCGAAACCCGATTCGGTTTTTGCGATATTTCTCCGTTAAAACATCATTATTGTATATACAGTTCTACACAAGTGTTATAGAGAATGTAATTTCCTACAACTTCTATTTGAAACAATTTTACATAGCAGTTATTGTTTAGGAATTATTTATAAATAATCGGTTTTTTCGGTTTCCGTCAAATATCTCCTTAAAAACATCGTTATTGGTTATCTTCGTGGGGACCAAAGTTGAAGAGAATAATATTTCTTGCAAGTTTAGTTTGAATAAAATTTTCGTAGAACCATCTATTTCGGAGATATTTAACTTTTTTGTAATTTTCAGTATACAGCGCCACCACCATGTAGCGGTGAATTCTGTAAACATTTAAAATATACGTATTTTACGGCAATAAGGACGGCTGTATTATGTTACGATATGAAATAATATTCATGTTATTCATAATAATTTAAATATCTATATGTAACCCAAATATGGAGACAGTCATATGTTGGCCACATCAGATTTTTTCCTTCTACGTTCTTCTATTTGTTTACTTTCAGGTTATTTTCTGTGAAATTATTATTTTCTTTTCATTCTAATTCGCAACTGTCCACATAGGGTTAAATGTAAGAAGGGACTATGAGGTATCAATTTCGCCCTCTCCTTTCACGCTTTGGTTCCCCGCTACTTTTTCAGTAAATAAGGCGATGATTCTCAAGCAAGACCGGAGACGGGAAAAATCCACTTCTTAAGTGCGGTCGAACTTCTACGAAGTCGAACGTCTGTAAATCGAATTTTCCCATAAAGAAGTGAATTCATTTTACAGGGCAAAGTCTTTTTCTTGTTATTTTTCTCCTACAACTCCAATTTTCTATAAGACAAATTTTCCATAAACCTAATATTTTTTCGTTTCCCTTGAGGTCCGACTCATGGAAGTTCCTCTGTATATATCGTTAAAGTCTTATTAATCGATACTTTATTTTTAATGGAACTCACTTAAAAGCAATGAATTATCACTTATCAGTTTATATTGGGTTCGTACTAAATTACTTTTTATCTTAATAGAATATTAAGTCATTATTTTGATAACGGAAGAGTCGTAAATTTTATCCTGTGTTAACAAGTTCAAGTTTTATATTGTCACTTCGTAGCCTTTTAATCCACCGTTTTCTTGAAAACCTTTTCGTTTGAGAACATTTGTCCTAATCTATCTTTCTTTTCTCTCTACTTTTCTCCCCCAAACTAGAAAATTTGGAATCTTACACTTGCTACAACTCGAATTCGACACTTCTATACGACCACCTTTTCAACCGAAAATATAGGTACTAATGCGTCGTTTAGTTATCTTTAGAAAATGAAAATCGTATGAGCCTGTTTTTAGAAAATCCAATTTTTGTTAAAGTTGCCCAAGAATAAACTAGCCTTATATTCATTCGTTGGGAAAAATGAAATAAGCAGCATTATTGAAGACGTATACTCAAGTAACTGTACGAAATTTGATCAAAATCGTTTGAGCCGTTTCTGAGAAAATGGAATTATTGTTAAAGTTGCCTAGAATAAACTAGCTTTATATTCATTTTTTGAGAAATATGAACTATACAGTATTATTGAAGACGTAAGCTCAAGTAACTGTACGAAATTTGATCAAAATCGTTTAAGCCGTTTCTGAGAAAATCGAATTATTATTAAAGTTGCCTAGAATAAACTAGCCTTATATTCATTTTTTGAGAAATATGAACTATAAAGTATTATTGAAGACGTAAGCACAAGTGACTATGCGAAATTTGATCAAAATCGTTATAGCCGTTTTCGAGAAAATCGGATTGTTGTTAAAAATGCATAGAATAAACTACTCTTAATTACTGATCAATGTCAACCATTTCTATGCATACTCTGCTCAGTATGATAAAATGCCTAAGTACGAGATTTCATTCATTTTCGTTCGACCGTCTAGGCTCCAGCGCCAGTAACAGACAGACAGACGGCATTGCGAAAACCACTTTTTCAGATTCAGCAGCACCTAAAACGCGTATTTCCGTAAAAATCTCGCGGTCGAATTTTTTCGCGAAAACAAAACTTTCTCGATACTTCGTATGAGAAAGTAAAAATGTAACTCATCGCGGTCCGGATCCCTTACTGGCATAACATTAATAAAACGTCAAATAAATGTTATAATAACATTTTTGTTTATCTTAATTAATTATTACAGAACACTTAGAGATAATATTTTTAACTATATTGCAAATGCATACTTTAATGAGAAAAATTACACATATTTTGGACAATAATTTTCCCAAATTTTTTAGTCAAATTTGTACTTGATATTTGTAGCAAATTTCGAAAAAGTTTGTCGGTTATCCGAGACCGACGTTTGTTATATAGTTAATTTTCGAAAATTTTTATTCACATATATATGTTGAACCGAGGATACATTGAGGAAAAAGTGGATTATTGTGACAAGAATTGAAGACAAGAAATGTGCTTGTATTTGTAGCAAATATTTTAATTAATTAATTTTTTTATGAAATAAAATTACGTATATTTCAGAAGTTTAATGGCATCGGAAACGCGAAGAAAGGTTCATTCTGTATAATGTAAGATCGATTTTTTAAATGTCACCCGTAAAATAAGAGAACTTACAAAAATGCAAAACTAAAATAATTACTTTATGTACAGACTTAGGTTCAGGTCACACGCGGTCCGCAAAAAAACGTCGGCGGTCCGGATGCGGACCGCAGTCCGCCAATTGGTGACCCCTGCTCTAGATACTGGAGAAGTCCGCACATCCCGACCGTCGCGGCTGCGTGCTTATCGATTTGCAGAGGAAAATGGCGTCTGGACGGCAGCACAGCACTCCCACCGTGAAAAAACAGACCCCGTGCACTCTTTCTCTCTCTACACGTAATTTATTTTTTAGAAATTTTCTAAATATATGATAGATTTGTCAGATTAACGTCATTAGCATCTATGGACAAAAGGGAGAGCAGCCCATGGCACATGGATATATTAGCACTCCATCCTCTTGAGTTCTACTAGGCCTATCCTAGGTGGAACGTCATTCGAGTGAGGTGTCTATATTTTTTAGTGCTCCGTGAAACTAACGTCAAATTTTGCTACTACATATATAAAAGGTTAGACTTTTCATTTGAACTAATTAAAAGTCAAATGAAAACATTTATTAACTTGGTAATATAATAACTGTAATTTACCCCATAATTAATTTAAAATCGAAAGTCATTTGGCCAGAAAAAATTTGAAAAACTTGAAGGCACCCTCTGTCGCCCACGGGTTTTTCAAAATCATTTCTTCTGCAGTTTCACCGATCGCATTGAAAGTCACACAAATAGTGAAAATTAAAACTCTTTATCTATAACCATTTGGTCAGAATCTTAATTTGAAACTTTAAAGGCACCCCCTGCCACCCACCAGTTAAAAAAAACATATCTTCTGAAGGGTTATAGATGGAACTAATAAATAGGTGGGACTAATAGACACACAATGGCGAACGGACAGACAGAACGAAAAACATAAGCGCGCTCATAAAATAAAACCCTCTTCATAGACCCAAGCGAATAAACATCCATTCGTATTTGCTGTTCAACTCCGCCAAATGTTCAAACGCCCGACAGAACGAACTCATTAGCATAAAGAAGAACCTCTTGCAGATATCCTCTTCATCCGAATTTCTCGTCTCGCGTACGATTTCTCTTTCTCTACGCCATTTAATAACTCCTCATTTTTTCTCTTAGTAACCATCTCACCACGGTCCCTGATTAAACTTTCCTGTTTCCATGGCATTCCAAGATATCGCTAAGCATTCCTTTGCGAAGAGTTTTAAGGAAGTCCAATCTTAGCGGCGGCGGCGGCGTCTAAGCACACTCAACATCAAAAAAAAAAAAGAAAAGTTAGGGACGGATGAGAGATGGAAAGATATAGGCTTTCAAGCAAAAGGGAGAGTGGAAAAGGAGATGGAGATAATTCCTTTTAAGACGTAAAAGCCAGTATCCAAAGGTTGATGGAAACGCGACTGTAACCACGGTGATTCGCTTGGATGAAAAAATAAAACCTCTCCTACCATTCTTACTCTCCCTTTCATCTCTCTCTCTCTCTCTCTCTCTTTACTCCATTCTCATCCGCTTCCTTTCCCCTTCCTCAACTACTTGAATTTACCCCAGAGGGAGTCCGAGAATAGGTCGGTGGGCAGCTCCCGCCCCCTGGTTATGAAGACGAGAAGTAGGCTTCTCCGTGTTTTGAGTGTAATTGGTTGCTACGAGAGGAAAACGGAGATAGAGGGGGAGGGGGGGGTGGTGGTGGAAGAAGTAAGGGAGAAGATAGTAAAAAAAATTGGTAGCAATACGCTTTCCCTTCTCGTAGCGGCACAAGTAGCGGTTATTACCGATGCTTTTATTTTTTGCCTCCCTCTACAGTACGTGCTGTTGAATGGAATGTCGTATGAGGAGGAGATCGTAAGGAAGATGCACGAGAGGGACGTGGACGGAATTCGAGACCTCTCCTCGCAAAAATCCCTGTGTGCTGAGTTATAGACACGGGATGAATGACAAGTCGGCGCAATTTCGGGTTCGGCTTTTTGGAGAAAGTCTTTTTCCAATTGTTGCGTTGAGGTTAAGGCTTTAACGTCGCATGCAGATGAATCTCCTATATATTTAAGAAAGTTTGTTTGTTTGTTTGTTTGTTTGTTTGTGCATCTATTCATTTCCACACTGTTAAAGCTAGAGTTATCAAACTTTCGACAGATACTTTCTTCACAAATAGGAAGGCCGTAGGTTACTTTTTAATCCCAAATGTTTTATATTAATTGTACAAAAAGCAAAATAACTTTATATGCTAATGCTATATGTGTTAACACTAGAGATGGGTCAGAAAGAACGGAACAGTTCTTTTCGAACTGTTCTGATGCTTAAACTGTTCAATAAAATAACTGTTCTCATAAACTTCCTCTTCTCAAAGAACAGGTAACTCTACACCTTATACACAGTGATAAAGGTGGGAAACGACTACTTCCTTATCCGTAATTGGACGGCGGGGACTGATTAAACTACGCGTATTTTCCCAAGTGCTACTATTGATTTGAATCAAATTTGGTAGGAATGTGGAGGACTCCCAGAAATAATTCATCGTAGTTTTTGTTTCTCTCTGCCCGTTTTATTCAAAACGGCGGCCGAGTGAATTCTTAAATACCATGTATCATCTAGAATTCCGATCGGATTTCAACCAAATTTCCCCGGGCAACGCCGGGTATTTCTGCTAGGATTCTATACATGTAGATGCTTACATTTTTCGTCATGAATTTCGAATTATAAAGTAAGAAAATCGCCGAGAGTTTTATGGCTTTACATTGCATTATGGTAATAAACGTTTAATCTTCACAGGCTTATAAACATCTTATCAACCAACCAAACACCTTCTGTAACAGGGGTAGGTAACCTATGGCACCCGTGCCAAAAGGTGACACGCGATGAGAATTTAAGTGGCACATTATTTCAGAGAATAATTACGAAAAGTTTTGAATTTTTAAATGAATTTCACTTTTATTTCTATTTTAATTTGTATTTTATTGATACTTCATTATATACAGGATTCCTTAGAAGAAACGATTTTTGTAATCGTTACGGACGAAACGATTTTAAAGTGTGGCACGCGTTTACATACAAAATAAGACATTTACCCCCCTATCTGGCATCTCTGCGATCATTTTAGGCGCGTTTCGCTTCCAGGGTGAGCGCCTGTTATCGTCGGTCTGTCCGTCTGTCCGTCCGTCCGCATGTTCGTTCCCGGCTTCTACCAAACGAATTTTTATGAAATTTGATATTAAGAACTAACAATCAAATATAAAGAAAATCGCAAAAATGAATCACGTACGCCAATCAGGGGTACCACTTTACTCGTGATAAAAAATCAACTTTCCGTCATATCTCGTAAAGTATTGCTCATATCAAAATATTTTTCAAATAAAAGTTGGAGAAATAGTAAATAAGAGTATTTCCTTTCCTATACATTTCCATCATAGGAGTAGCCGTTATCTAGGAAATCGAACAAGAATGTCTTAAATCGAATTGAACTTCGAAATTTTCTTGCATAGTTACTTCTTCATTGTTGCTAACATAAACAATCTCACAAACAAAAGTTTAATTTCCTTACGTGTGCATGCGCTATTTTTAAATTGGAAGAAAATGGATTATTTATGATGAAGAAAAGAACTTTAAAAAGCTATTTCCCTTACATACAGGTACATAATTTCTTTCTAACACTCCATTGCACGAAACGCGCCCATTTGTGATACGTTGTACACTTTCCTAACCTCTTTTATAACTCAAAACTATGGCTACTCATCCCGGTGATCTGAATCAGGGAAAGTGAAAATCAAACTAATGTCGCACGTTTGTTCCATCATTTCCGCACTACAGTAAAACCTCGATTATCCTACCCTCAATTATCTGACTTTCGGTTTAACCGCCCAAAAAATAAATAGATAAACGAGCAGTCTAACCATTGTCGGTAAGCATATATCGGTTGAATCCACCGAAATTCGGGTCAAGCGAAGAGATCTTCCGACAGATGATTCACGCGGGATATCATTACCGCTAATTATTTGATCTAGTAAAATAATGCTACGATTAAATATTCATATCTTATAATCAATAAATAAAACAATTTTCATAGATAACGTATGATTTTTTTTAATCTAGAAAATAATCTCTCGGAATTAACTTCTTATGAGTTGGCAACACTACTAACAATTGATTCATCCCCCGACAGTAGGTTCACGGGAGAGACCTTTCAGAGACTCAAGTATACTACCAGAACCCGCAATAAATGTGTGCTTAGGCTGTTTTTTTTTCAATTTTAATTTAAGTACTTCATCATGGCCCCTAATCACATTGACATGAAGAGGGAGCGTGCTGTACTAAGCATAAGTAACAAACTGAAGGTAATTTAGAAAATTGAGGCTTCGATTGCAAACATCGCTTCGGAGTCCGGCATTGGTGCCACGACGACTGTGAAAGCCATCAAGAGGAACGCGAATTTTTTAAAGAAGTTTACTCTTAAATACGATGTTGCTTTGCAACCGAAACGCACGTCTGATTTTCCCAACATGTTTTCGGCCATTGGAGATGAATAATTTCCTAGTTAGAAGTATTAAGCTTTCATCAAATAAAACATCTCGTCCGTCTTTGATCAAACACCGTCAAATGTGATTGATTACTTCTGAAACTTGGAACAAAGCTGTCCGTCCAAAAGAAGTGAAACCCGATAATCGAATCCCCCTTTAAGAGACAAAAGACGGCGGAATTATACCTTCAAAAAGCCATCGAGAAAGAATGTTAGAGATAACGACGCATGAGAGGGATTAAAGCCTCAAATGAGACCGCGAAAAAAAATCTCTCCTACTGCCGACATTTTATTAGATGAAAAACCTTCCCACCCCCCACTCCCCCCCTCTCCCTCGTGTCTTAGAGGAGGGGCAGAGATAGAAAGGTTCCCTAAGGAAAAATTACTCTTAGGGAGGAAATGATTGTGAGAGATGGGAGGTGGAATTGGATCTGAACCTCATCTCCTTAGGGGAGAAGTGAAGCCCCACCAAAACCGAGAGAGATAAGAGCCTATAGGGATTAAATCAATCCAAGGTAGGCCGCATAAAACCTAATCTTGTGTCATTGATTGAAAGGACAGAAATAGAATGGAGAGAGAGATAAGAAGAAGACAGTTAAAGAGATTTTAAGGATTAATTTCCCAGTAAAGCGAACGGGACGCGGCACTGAATAAAGCCTTCCTCGAGTTGTGGACACGGTCTAGAAACCCGCATTCCGGAAAATCCACTATCTCGAAAGCTGAACGGGGACAAGGGTTTGGACGAGCGAGGCACCCGCTTGACAATTTCATTTTATTTCGCATCTACAGTATTAATAAACTACTGTTTTGAGAGGTAAAATTGTGTGCCGTTTCATCAGGAAGAAGAGCGGGATTTTCAAACCATGCCTACGGAACAAAAATATCCTGTCCCGGCCGTGCCCGAAACGCACTATTAGGAATAGACATAAACTCGAAATATTTCGTTTGAGGTAAGGTACGTCTATGTACGTCTCATGTGTCTTACGGCTCGTCTCCACGATCCAGATGATTTAAAAAGCGTGTGAACGCTAGTTCTTTTCTGTTTGTGTAGCCGAAGGTTTGAATCCCGCATTGTGGTGTTATAGTTGATTTTAATATGGAATGAAATCTAGTACATACGCTACTAGACAAGGGGGCGACAACATGCGGCCCCCGGGAGCGCTTTATGCGGCTCGCTAAACTATGATGAAAAAGTGATTGGTAAATCTTTTACCTGAATTTAGTATTTTTTTCATGATCACACTTGATCATGAAAAAAATCGACTTCGAGATTCCAACGGAAATACACGTTTTGAGGTCCCTAGAACACGTTTAGACTATTTTCGGAATGATGTCTGTGTGTGCGTGTGTGCGCGCGTGTGTGTGATTGTGTGCGCTCTAACTCAAAAAGTACATGTCATATCGTTACCAAACTTCATATATAAAACTTTAGCATTAGCTCAAAGAACTGATTAGTTTTTGAACAATAACGGTTAATCGGAAGTCGAGGTTTATTCGAAACCCGATTCGGTTTTTGCGATATTTCTCCGTTAAAACATCATTATTGTATATACAGTTCTCCACAAGTGTTATAGAGAATGTAATTTCCTACAGTTTTCAATTGAAAGAATTTTCTATGGGAGTTATTGGTTAGGAGTTATTTATAAATAACCGGTTTCTCGGTTTCCGTCAAATATCTCCTTAAAAACATCGTTATTGGTAATCTTCGTAAGGACCAAAGTTGTAGAGAATAATATTTCTTCCAAGTTTTGTTTGAAAGAAATTTTCGGAGAACCATCCATTTCGAAGATATTTCGCTTTATCTTAATACCAGTATACAGCGCCAGCACCATGTAGCGGTGAATTCTGTAAACATATTCAAAATATACGTAATTTACGGCAATAAGGACGACTGTATTATTTTGCGATACGAAATAAGAATTTTTCCTAATAATGCTATTCATAATAATTTAAATATCTATACCCCAAATATGGAGAAAATCATGTGAGTGGCCACATCAGATTTTTTCAGTAAAATGATGGACTCAAAAGCTTTTTTGGCGAAGTTTTAAC
Organism: Uropetala carovei; assembly: GCA_036926305.1. NCBI lineage: Eukaryota > Metazoa > Arthropoda > Insecta > Odonata > Petaluridae > Uropetala > Uropetala carovei. Next base: position 282,928 of record JAXCHB010000214.1, read on the forward strand.
GTTAGAAACTTATGCAGAATTGATTTTCATGAAACCAAAGAAGTTACAGGTAGGAAAATGTATTTAAAATTTATTCTAACGCTATATCAGAGACATCTCATGGCGAGTTGCCTAAGTACGATTGTTTAACAAATGCGGCACAATTGGTAATTGGCAACTCCGACTCTGCGTGTTTTAGTAGATTTGCGGAGATTTCCCGCATTCGAGCTGTCGGTGAATAGTTACAGACTTGCAGTTTCTGAAAGGCTATTGATGCACGTTACAGTTTATCACAGGGTGGATATGAGAAATATTACTACAACCTTAACCGTCTCCATCATAAGTATACGGCACGAACACATTTCCAGATTTCACCCGGGGCCTCCGCTTTAGAGAAGGTGAAAAGGCGTCAAACTCTGGTACCCAGAATGAGGCGTCGTTATTAGAGGGTGTCGTGAAGAAGAATTGAAAAAGGAAGCTAGTTGTGGGAGGGGGGAAGGAAGGAAGGAGCGAACGAAGATGAAGTCAATCTAATAATCCCAGAACCCGTTAGGCTGTTCCGATTGGAGGGAAAGGGAGATAGTTAACCTCATGACCTCTTGCCGACCTGATGAGAAACTCCAGCGTCCTCTATCCCAGAAAGAGGAGACGAGATTAGTTGGATTGAAGGTATTTATGGAAGAGGAGGAGGGAATTGGGGTGGACGGAAAGGGATAATGGCAACTTCGATGAAAAGGGAGGGAGAGAGAGAGAGAGGGAGGGAGGGGGGGGGATGGAGAATCTCACACTTTCTCCGTTTTTATCCTTCGTGCCGTCATCTACTTCTAACCCCGGTTAAGGAAGTTTATTTTGAGCTTTGTGCGAAGTTCGGAGTTTTGTCCGAAGGAAGCTGAAGTATCCTTGATACGACCGCGGATTCCGTGCCTTTTTGATCCTCTTAAAAACAAAAAGTTTTTTTCTCTCGGCTTTTGACAAGATCAATAAATTCTGCCCTTTGTCCTATCATAAATAAAATTATTACGGCTTCCAGGTCCTCGGATAAATCGTGGGGGGAAAAGGCCTTCTTATCTCAGAAGTTGCCTTAAATCGTTTGCTCGAAAGGATGGAGAAGAGTGTCCTGGGTTCTAAATTGGTACTGTAGTGCATAAGTACAGAGTAAGCTAAGTATTGAGAATTTTATATAATAATAGCCGACGTCCGTTAGTTGGTTGGTTGGTTGGTCACGCTATGCCAACGCTAATAACTCGAGAAATAATAATGATAGAAACTCGAAATTTGGTAGGGATGCTTGATTAACACTTTTTCATGTGATGACGAATTTAAATTGCGAAAAAATTCCTTGGTTCGTCTCCAAGAGAGGCATTTCCATTTCCCATTACTTAACATGTAAAACGCGATTTTTCGACGTTCAGGCTTTTATTCATTTGGAAATTAAAATTAGAAGAAATTAACAGACGACCTTCGGATTTGAACCATTTTGAAGAAAAAGTTATAAGGTTTCTTATTCCGTTCGTATTTTTTCGCCCACACTTCGAAATGTTCCATGTTAAACGTTTAATTTGCATATTTTGTGGAAATCTCGCCATTTTAACGTGATGTTGCTATGTCGACCATTATCATTGTTACACCTCAAATTACTATACTTGTATACATCCTTCTGGGAATAAGCGTGCCTTGAGTGCTTCAATACGAGAGAGAGAGAGGAAGGAAGGGGAGAGATTGGCGTGTTTTGTGGAAAATAAGTACAGTAACGTAAATATAAAAAATTTTAAGTACCTATCAACAGTGTCATTTTATAAAAATTGGAAATAAAAAGCATTCTTAAATTAAATTCTTTGTAAACAATACGTGCTTACGAATTTATATTGTTATTCCTCGAATTAATTTCGTAACAATGGCCGAAGTTTGGAAACGAATATAAATTAAAATTCAATTAAAATAAAATTAAAAGGACATTTGAAACTGTTAACAGGCAATTTTCGAAGAAACAACAGTGGATCTTTTAATGAATTGATTTCTTTTTATAAAATGAATTTTGGTGCTTATTTAATACAGAGTAAGTTCTAAGGCTTATAATCCATTTAAATCTAATAACAGTGGTTATTATAGTTTAAATAAAGAACTTTATTTATTCACTTTACAGAATGAATTAATTTTAGGCTAGCATTTCCTATTATAAAAGGAGTTACTTTGGAATTTACAGTATGTAAAGTGGAAGTTGTACTGAATTGACTCAAGTATATTTCAAAGCAAAAATCAATTTAAAACTGTTGTAACGGTTTCTACGATAAACAATTAGTTTATTTTTTTAAGCTTTCTTTCTTCGTAAGTACAGAGTACATTTTTAAAACAAACATAATGTTAAGTGCACGAAATTTAATTATTTTCCCTACGTTATATATGTATACATATAATTATTTCCCGGTCTTTGCACACCGACATTTATATACATCTTTGACGAGAACAAGGTGGGAGAAGAATATCAGAATTTTATAGCAGAAAATAAAAACCAAAGTCATTAACTAAACGACAACAGAATATTCATTAGAAATGCTATATATGACGAAATATTTCATATGTAAAAGTGTGTAATAATTATTTTAAATGCAAATATTAATAATCAATCTATCTATAATTCTCCCGTTGATATTTCAACGGGCATTACACTAGTTTATCATATTCTCACTAAATTCAAGACTTTAATTGATTTACCTGAATTACCTAATTCGTAAAAAAAACCGAGGTTGAAATCGTGTAAATCTAACGAAATTTCTTTCTAGACGAAATTTATGTCATCGTATTAATACTACGCGAAAATTAGAGATAAACACTATATACTCTTTACGCTATGCTGAGTGTCGGAATCTTCTATTTTTCTATTCGACGAACGCTTTATTAATAAGAAAATGCCAGTCTCTTGGATAATTTAAAATTACAATAAAACGCGCTTTTTCATATTACGTCAGTAAACTAAGCTCTCATTTTATGCTTTTATAATAGACGACTCAAGATATATACACAATGTTCGTAACAACAGTTGGAATTACCCACACTTTTATTGATATTTGGAGCATTCAACCTGTCAATATAATTTTTTCCAATTAATCTCTAACTAACGGTGGGAATAAATAATGAAACAAAGGGTAGACACAGATACTTCATAGCCTTAATGAAATCCATCACACACGAAGGGCGGATCTAGAAACTTCCCAAGGGGGGGGGAGGGGGGGGGATTATTGACTATTTTTATTTGGGGGTGGGGGATATTTTTAATTTGTACACTAAATCTTTCTCAAAATTATATTTTATTAATAAACCACGGTACACAATAGTATATATAGTAATATAATTATATATAGTAATATAATTATCACAGTGAAGCCTACAGGGGAAAACCTCCTGCAGCATGACAACCCTCTCGGCTTCCCCTTTTACTACCCATAATGAATATCCAAGGGCGATCGCCCCGCCCCCTTGGATCCGCAACTGTCACTCGCCCTAAGATTTCATCTTGATGGTAGCGGCTTGAACAAAGAATGAAGCGAGAATAGGAGACAGACAGACAAACGACTTTATTTAGGGCGAAATCGAGACTACGTAGTCCCTTCTTACATTTAACCCTACGTTATGAATTACAAATGAAACTAAAAATAATAACATATAAACATGCAAACAGAAGACAAATGCCTTGAAACTAAATAAATGAAAAAAGAACAAGAGAGAGAGAGAGAAAAGCACGGAGAGGAAGGCGAAAGAAAGTGATATGTCTTGACTAAAGACTCCTACCCACAATTACCATTTCCTCCTTACATTCTCCATTTAGCCGCACGCCCCTTTCGTCCCACCCACCCCCTTAGCCACCTCCGTAGTTATCGTAATCGTGAAACGTAATGGATACACTTTGCTCCATTACATCTCCTGCGTCTAAAAAGAGAAAGCCACGAGTAAATAGGGAAGGAGAAACGTAATGGGCGAGAGAATCCAAAGGAAAATTGAGAGGAGGGAAGAATTTAGTAATGGGAGAGGGAGGCTCTTCTGTTGCGCGGGATTATTGTATGAGCGGGTGGCTATTGGAGGATTGAAGAACTAATAACATGTAGCACCGTTACGGTGTGTTGAAAATTAAGGGAGATGTGGTAACTGCGATCAGTAACGGAGCGATGGTTATTTTCGGAAAATAGCTTTAAACAAGTCAGGAAAGTGGATGACGTGTCACAAGTTGGCGCGTTTCGTGCAGTGGAGTGTTATAAAGAAATCATATACCTGTACGTAAGGGAAATAGCGTTTTAAAGTTCTTTTCTTAATCATAAATAATCCATTTTCCTCCTATTTAAAAATAGTGCAAGCACAAGTAAGGAAATTAAACGTTTGTTTGTGAGATTGTTTATGTTAGCAACAATGAAGAAGTAACCAAGCAAGAAATTTTCTAATTGTAAGTTCAACTCTATTTAAGAAGTTCTTGTTCGATTTTTTGGATAACGACTACTCCTTCGATAAAAATATATAGGAAAAGAAATACTCTAATTTATTGGTTCTACAAGTTTTATTTGATAAATATTTTGATATGAGCAATACTTTACGAGATATGACGGAAAGTTGATTTTTATCACCAGTAAAGTGGTACCCCTGATTGGCTTACGTGATACATTTATGCGATTTTCTTATTATATTTTATTGTAAGTTTTTAATATAAAATTTCATGAATATCTGTTCGGTAGAAGCCGAGACCGAACATGCGGACGGACGGACGGACGGACGAACAGACCGACGAAAATAGGCGCTCACGCTGGAAGCGAAACGCGCCTAAAAATAATAAAAGGTTGGGTCGGAGCCAAGTGGTGGAATCTGAGGCGTTTGTTTCCCAGGTGACCAATTTCATAAACACACTGAAAATACATGAATTCTTGCTGTCAAGATATTAAAGAGGATAAGAATATTACGTGACCTAATTGATCAGAATTAAGTATGTGGAAGCGTAGTGAAGTGACGAAAGAGAACGCGGTGATATGTATGTATGGGAGAAGAGGAATGTATAGAATATGGAATACTACTCCATGTGAGAGAAACGGCGAAAAGGTAAGAGAACAAAAATCAGAAACAGCGAAGAACAAATAAAACATATCTGCCAAAATCAAGAGTGGATTTTAAAATTTAGGTTCATGGGCCGAAACGAATGAAACCTCATGCTTGGTTTTGAATTTTCGTATTAGTTTACCTTGACCAGCGAAATATTTTCTTGAAATTTCTTTTGCATTTTTGGATGCTGCAAAGAATTCAAATATCTTTCCGTAGATTTATCCTGGCGTTCTAAGAAGAATTCGCACTTTTACTTTGCATATCTCTACTGGCATTATTTTTTTAAAATTCCACAGTACTTTTAAAAGTTCCAGAAAGTTGGAATGGAGAATTGCAAAATACATATTTATTATTTTCAGAGTTCTCCAAAAAATGTGGAGTAGGTATGTACTTAGATAATTCAAGCTGTATTTTTTTCAAACACCCACTTCAGAAGAAAATTTTGAAATGACTCATAAAATAAAATAATATATTTTCTGCATTATCCTTTTCCTCTCCCCTTTGAAATATAGGTAGATATAGATTAAATATTTAGGCTACAATACAATTTCAAAGTACATATTCAATTCTCCGGCGTTGGAGCCACCTAGCGGGGAAACTATGAACTAATACAGGGAAAATACAATCGGCAGAAATTCCTAGACTGATATTAGATGACTAATTAAAAAAGAAATTTCCATATATCTCTTAAAACAAAAAGGAAAAACTGCTTGTCCACAGACAGGAAGGACAGACATTGCAGATTTTTCTCGGTTTTCTTCGAAGAAAACGTGCTTAAATGAGTAAGAAAACTTGAGAAGAGAATGCAGTTTAAGGAAAAAAGGGACAAAACGTTAACAGAAGGAAAAGAAGAAAAACTTGGGATGGAAGAGAGACGGAAGGAAGTTAAATGATAAAGATATCGAGAGAGAGAGAGCGAGATAGAAGGAAATAGAGGAAAGCAAGTAGAACTGAAAGAGAAGGATAACTACGACCTCTCCTTTGGTCCCCTCGCCCACCAAGACTTCTTTCGCCCCTCTCGCCTCTTTCTAGATGTCTGTCACTGTTAAAAATTTGCCCGGAGGAATATACAGCTTTCAGCTACAAAATGTTCCCTTCGTGTACACATCCCACGTCATCGTCGACGGATTTCACGTTTTTTGACGCTCTTTTTAGGCGCGTTTCGCTTCCAGCGTGAGCGCCTATTATCGTCGGTCTGTCCGTCCGTCCGTCCGCATGTTTGTTCTCGGCTTCCACAGAACGGATTTTTATGAAATTTGATATTAAGGACTTATAACAAAATATAATAAGAAAATCGCACAAATGAATCACGTAAGCCAATCAGGGGTACCACTTTACTGGTGCCAAAAAATCAACTTTCCGTCATATATCGTAAAGTATTGCTCATATCAAAATACTTTTCAAATAAAACTTGTAGGACTAATAAATTAAAGTATTTATTTTCCTACACATTTTTATCGTAGGAGTAGCCGTTATCCGTAAAATCGAACAAGAATATCTTAAATTGAGTTGAACAGAAAATTTCTTGCATGGTTACTTCTTCATTGTTGCTAACATAAACAATCTCACAAACAAAGGTTTAATTTCCTTACGTGCGCATGCACTATTTTTAAATTGGAAGAAAATGGATTATTTATGATGAAGAAATGAACTTTAAAAAGCTATTTCCCTTACATACAGGTACATAATTTCTTTCTAACACTCCATTGCACGAAACGCGCCCATTTGTGATACGTTGTACACTTTCATAACTTGTTTTTTATATAGATCCACTTGCAACTGGCGTCCCACTATCGGGCGATGATGTCATGTAGCGCCATTTTTTACTCCGTCGCACGAACGAATATTTTCAAACGAAGAAAATCGCGAATTGGACTTTTATAATTTGACAAAATATTAACCGGTGGAAATAGTAACACGCCAGGTAACACAGAAAAAATAAACCGCGGGTTAAAATAATCTAAAAATGTACTCCTTTCCACATAATCGCGTATTTATTTATTTATTATTTTTTATAGCAGGATTTATTCCTTGTATCTCCTTCGCTGATGGCTCTACTATATTTTTTTAATCGTCTTTCGCTCTTGCGCGAAAATTATGGACGAAGCTCGTAATCTCGCCATCCCATCGATTTTCAGTAATTAAATAACGCAGGCGGTGACGTCATCAGACCTTGTATTTTGTTTTCCCTCTCACCCTTCGCCTTCCATCACGCTCGCATGGCAGTTTTCGGCGATGGATCCCCGTTAAATAGAGGGAGAGAGAGAGAGAGTCGTTCATTCGCACGGAAATGCACGCTACCGATACGAAGTCATGAATTATCGAACGGCCCCTGCAATCCGGTGATCCGCGGAGCGAATCGCGCGAAAGTGCGGACGTAGAGAGAGAGAGAGAGAGAGAGAGAAGCGGAGGCGCATGACGACAACATTTATAACTTTCTCCTTTTTCGTGTGCTTTGTCTGACACTGATACATACATGCAAACACACACACACACACACCCGTTTTTTTTACTTATTTACAAACAATTCGATACGAAAAAAAACGGCCTTTCATATTTGAAAATGTCAAAAATAACGCCAATTGAAGGGAAATCAAGGCAAACTGCGTTTTTTCAAAATTATTCTCTCGTGTACCTACCTACAATAAAAAGCAATCCTCGTCAATAGGACGCGAGAAAAATATGAACCGATCCTTTTAAAAGGATATTGAAAGCTTATATTCAGTAAAATAATAGTTCTCGCAAATCGAAAACGTCATGCAGTTTTTAAGAAAGTACTAATCAGTTCTTCATTCCATTCTTTCAAAAAAAAACGGGAGAATTCTATATCCATTTATATGTACACGCACTAAAATTTACATGGCGTGTATCGTTTTTAAAATGAAATATTGGCTTCCATATAACGTAAGACTAGAAGAACTAAATCCACTTATTTCTTCGACGACATTTTTCCCCCTCAGAAAAATCTATTAATACTAATGGTAAATTTGGTAATCCGTCCACAGATTGGTCTGTGATTACAAGTAAATTCGTGTCTGAACATCGTCTTCTGGAATGTCTTCCCTTTCTTGTTAGCTCTCTTCCCTTTTCGTCTAACAGCTTCGTCTCCTTTCACTTTCTCTTTTGCCTCGAAATCCTGTCCGATCCTATCGCCGTCTCTTCCAAGGAAATGCTCAATCCAGTTCGCCTTCCGATTTCTTATCAGTTGTTTCATCATTCCCCAAACTATCCCATTCCTCTTAATACAAAGTCGTTCCGTACCCCCCATACGTTCATTTTTAGCGCGCTTTTTTTTACACGCGTAGATAAGTTTCCGCTCTGTCCCTCCGTCTGTACCATCGATGAAATCAAAATAGCAAGTTAAAAGGCTAGAGCAATTTGTAGGGTGTATGTTAATCTATGATGCCATTAATTTCCTCGTCGAGGAATATTTACGGAGAAATCGTTGGGATGCAGGGAGTGCAAATGATCAAATGACTACAGATAGAAAGTTATCAGTTTCGGTATTTCGGTGGCCTTTAATGTCATGAATAACGCTGCAGAATAAATATTTTCGAAAAATCCGTAGGCGCCTCCAAAATGTTCAAATTAAGAGTCTGGGTAAATGGCTTTAGATTTTTAATATATTATTGGATAAATTACTTTATATCATGCTAGCGGAAGTGCCCGTTGGATTTTAACGGATTTAGTGAATCTAAACCTCGACCGTGTAACATGTAAACATCGCAAAAATAATATAGTACACAGACAATCACTTTGCTTTATAGATATCTATAGACTATAGACAAGTAATTACATTACAGAATCACCTAAAGTAACATTATAATTTGTGGAAGAAGCAAGAGGCCATTTTTATTTTCAAGTAACATAAACTTTGATGATACAGTTTCTTCTTCATAATCCGGGAATAGCAGTTCTGTTAACCTTCATAAAAGTACTGATTTACTATTAAAGTTTTGATTCATATTTTTGTATGTATAACACATCTCCGCGGACATTTCAGAAAATAGCTTTAAAAAATAGAATTTCATAAAACAAATTAGAAACTCCGAATCCAAATGTGACATGAAACAAAAAAAAACCCTAAGTTTTACTTTTGACCGGAAAAAGTTTGTCTGCACCAAGGGGCGGCCCGAGGAATTTTGGCGCCCCGGGCGAGATAGCACTGCAGCGCCCCCCTCTGTAAATTTTTCTTGATATATTTACAAAGCACATGTTAATTTATTCATCGCTCCGTAAAACTTATTGATAATGAATATATAAAAGAAATTTAACCAAGAATCCAGCCTGTTCCACGGTATAAATTAGTGTCCAATATTTATTCGCTTGCAAGTAATGCACAGATAAGACGATCGGCATAGCGCCCCCAAGACTTTTGCGCCCCGGGCGGCCGCCCGGGGCGCCGGTACCTCGGGCCGGCCCTGTATAGCACAATACGCAAATTCCGAATTTCTGAAAAAAAAATTTACTTCGATCATCGGTGTGAAAGCAGGTATCGATAAAAATTCCGCGATTCTCGATCGTGTATTTCACGCTACTTAAGCTGCGACTGCAGCGGGAAATATCGCATCTAGGCGGTGTGGCGTAAGCGCACGCCAGGTCCCGAGGGCTGCGACCGCGAAACGGCGCTTACGCGTTCGATCGTCCTTCCACCGCGATATGCACCCCATTCGATTAGACGCGGTGCCATTTGACAACACCGCGGGGAACAGTGGGGCAGGAATCCCTCCTCCTCTCTTTGATCTCCATGGAGGTATTTTCCGTCGGATAAAAAAATGGCAAGATCCGGGTGGCACGCGGGGATTGATCCGGACACGTTTTGGCATCGAACTGAACCCGAACTGTAACGCGAAAGGGCGCTTTTATAGCTTTTTATCATTCCTATGTTTTTCTGCTTCGCGTCCGTTTCCCTTTCCGTTTCCTTTTTTTTCGTCGATTCCGAAAGGACGAAAGCGGTCGCGGACTAGAGTCCTTTCCGAGATGTAAAACGATTCCGGTGTTAAGGTGTTGATGCGTATTTTCGAGCTACACCGTTTTTTATTTAACCGGAAAGGCTAAAAAAAAAATGAAAATTCCGCCCGTCGCGGCGGTTATCGGTCAGCACGCCTATATAACATACGTATGCATATCTTTTTCCATTCACATGCTGTCATTGGAATGCGTGGTGACAAGCAGGAAATTACAGAAGAAGAGGGAAAGGTAGAAATTAGCAACGGAGGGCGGAAAAACTGTACAAACTGTGGTAAGGCGAACGAAAAATAACTTATGGCAATAATAATTGCATAAATTGGCAGCAGAGACTAGTGTGTTTTAAAAGCATATTATTATTAGCTATTCATATGCATTTCCTATAATAATAGCCCAGGTCTGTTGGTTGGTTGGTCAAGCTTTCACGATGGCCGATATAGAATGTTTTAACAAACTCCCCAATAGGTAGAAGATTGAAATTTGGCAAGGTTGCTTGATTAACATATTTTAAGGTAATGATGAAAATAAATCTCCAAAAATGTCCTGGGTTCGACTCCAAGGAAGCCATTTCCATTTTCCGTACGGTAACATGTAAAAATCAATTTTTTGATGTGCAGGCTTTTATTGTTTTGGAAGTTAAAATTAGAAGGAATTAACCTACGATCTTCGGATCTGAACCATTTTGAAGAAAAAATTACAAGTTTCTTATTCTGTTCATCTTTTTCCGCATACAATTCGAAATCGCTCATGTTTATTTCACATATTTTGTGGAAATATTGCCATTTTAACGGAATGTTGTCTTGGCTACCAATTATATTGTTAGACCTCAAAATTGTATTGTTGTATCAATCCTTATGGATGTAAGCGTGCTTTGTATGCTTTTAATACGAGATAGGGAGGGAGGGAGAGAGAGGGATGGTAATGGAGGGGGAGAGAGGGAGGTGGAGAGAGAGAGGGAGGGAAGGGGGAGAGGGAATGAGGGAGAGGGGTGGAGAGTGTGGGGGAGTGAGGGGAAGAAGGGAGGGAGGAAGAGGGAGGGAGAGAGGGGGAGAGAGGGAGAGGGAGGGAGACGGACACGAATTTATTGAGGGCGAAATTGAGGCTATATAGTCCCTTCTTACATTTAAGAGAGAGAGGGAGGGGGAGAGAGAGAAAGAGGGAGGGAGAGAGAGAGAAAGAGGGAGTGAGGGAGAGAGATGGAGGGAGGGGTAGAAGGGAAGGAGAGGGTGGAATGGAGGGGGAGAGAGAGGGGAGAGAGAGGGAGAAGGAGGCAACTACTTTAAGGTTAACTAAAGATATCCCGTCAGATTGACGGGCAATTACGCTAGTAGGTACATAACGATCGAAATAACTACGGTCCGAAGATTTTTTTTAGATAGGAAGAATTTTCTTCAAATATAATCAATTCCCAGTGGTGCTTTTAAACCTTTTGGGGACCATGGCCCTAAACAATTGGAGGCATAAATCGCTCAAACCAATCATATTATTTCTTCCTCGTCTCTATGGAAACGGGGCTATTTAATCTCCAAAGTAATCCTTAGATAATCATAAATTCAGCCTCTTTTATCGCGTCCTTCGCAGTTAACTTTTAAAATCTCCATGTTATTTTGCGAATCACAAACATTTAGAATGCTTTCAACGCATGAATCCACTCTAGTATTTCTCAACTCTCTAGTCCAGTGCTTTTCAACCGGTGTTCCGCGGAACACTGGGGTTCCGATAGCATTGCGTAATTGTTCTGCAAAATATTCCACCGAAAATAATTTTTCCATAAATTTAATTATTTAATGAATTTAAAAAAATGAAAAGTATTTCTATTTTTCTCTCACATCATAGCACCATCTATCGCAGGATCAGAAGGTACTTATATTAAGTACATAAAATAAAGGCTATGTGTGTGTGTGTGTGTGCGTCGTGCGTGTGTATACATATATATATATATATGCATATATATATATATATATATATATATATATATATATATGTATATATATATATGTATATATATATATGTGTGTGTGTATATATATATATATATATATATAAAAGCGTTAGTTAATAGACAACATTTCTGATGATACCGCGATGGAATAGGCCTACTTCGGCGATACTGTTCGCGTTATTTTTCTCCAGGGAGAGGGAAGAAACACTGCGTGGCAGAAAGGAGGCAAAGTTAGCAATACAGGAATAATGAGAAAGGAAAAGGCAAAAGAGAGAACGCGAAGAAGCTGCTATAGAGAGAGGAATAAAGAGGACAAGCATGGGATAGATAGATATCTGGACGAAACCTCCATTCCTTGCCAGGAAATTCCCCATACCTCCAGCAGGGGAGCAATACATGCGTTCCCATGGGGACAAGAGACCTGAGAGAGCGTAACAGTCGGCAATCCAATCTCTCGGAGAGAAAGAGAAGAAGAAAAAAAAGTTGTCTCGTGGAACCTTCTCAGCGACCTTTTTTTTTATAGACCCCCGCCTAGTTCTAAAGGAGCTGTCCCCGAAGCATGGAAGGTCATAGGACGAGTTGGTCAAATCGCTTGTGCAGCCTTCCTGTCTCGCAATCTCCATTCCAGTCACTACTGCCTAAACGCTTCCATTGAACGCGGTCCTTCCCGTTTCCCATTGGAATCATACAAACGAAAGCGAGACAAGCGGCGGGTTGAGATGGAGGAAAAAAGTGTCCAATTCTGAAACTCCCACCCTAATCAGCTGGTTTAAGAGCGATCCCTCTTCCTCTCCACTGATGAAGACGCAGATTCACTCCCGTTGTGATTTCTGATAGGACTCAAAGAGGTCCGCACTTACAAACTGCCGAAAATTTTATCTTCCTCGGTGCCAATATAATGTGTTTAACCCTTCCGGACGCTTCCACAAGAAAAGGGGAACACGCACCTAATACAATACGCACCGAAAATGCTGTCGAAATGAGATTAATGTCATGTTGTCGGTGTATAAACATAGAAAGTAGAAGATTGTTCTTATGCATTCAAACAAAAATTTGGAAAGAAAATCTATCGAAACCGTAACACACATAATAACTATGCTTTATCAGTGACAACGCTGAACGAAGGTAACTAATATTGAACGGCTGGGGGAAAAAATATCTCCATTTGTTATCGTGTATAATACGTACGTTTTGGTCAATATTTTGCGAAAAATTCCTTATAACGAACAATAAAATTTTCCTCAAAAAGTATCCTTATTAATATAATAATAGCGTATGCGTTTAATTAATTTACGCAAATAAAGTATACGTCAGATACAATTATTGATGGAAACATTTTTAAAAAATAAATCCCAGAGAAAAGATTCCAGAAAAAGGAAGTGTAGGAGAAAAGTTTCACTGCGGCGCACGTCAAATCCTATTCAATCAGAGTCATCTATTGGGATTGAGAAGAAGTGAAATTTGAGCGCGTCTCGTTTTCTTCTCTCTTAAATAATTCTATGAATGTATATTTAAAATAATGGCTATTTTTACCTCGCTGTCGTCCCTTATCACCCTTCATTCTCCTCCCTTACCTGTCAACCGCCCTCGCCCTATAACGAGTTTTCACAATTTTTCCTTACCTGACATTTACTTGCTTTTTTCGGAATTTTCTATCGCATATCAATCAAATGATTTATAATTTTAAAAGTCGTATTTGCCTCATTTGAAATCGTCGCTGAAGTATTTACTTCGACTTTTTCCACCTCTTTTACGTCAGATTGCGAACGCTTATAATAAAACAAGTTGCTGTACTGAAAGCGAAATATTCATAAAATTTAGAAGTAACTCGAGTAAAATAACAATGGTGGCAGGAGGGATTCGGAAGATATCGTTCCAGTAAAAATACTATAAAGAAAGATAAACAAAGAAATCAAAATATTGTTACATAAAGGCAGTGCTGCAGTCTTAAAAAACTCGGTAGAACATACATTGTACAAACTTTCTCATATATAGGTACTAATGCGTCGTTTAGTTATCTTTAGAAAATGAAAATCGTATCAGCCTGTTTTTAGAAAATCCAATTTTTATTAAAGATGCCCAAGAATAAACTAGCCTTATATTCCAACATTGAGAAAAATGAAATACGTAGTATTATTGTAGATGTATACTTAAGTAACTTTACGAAATTTTATCAAAAACGTTAAAGCCGCTTTTGAGAAAATCGAATTGTTGTTAAAGTTGCCTAGAATAAACTAGCCTTATATTCATTTTTTGATAAATATGAACTATACAATGTTATTGAAGACGTAAGCTTAAGTAACTGTACGAAATTTGATCAAAATCGTTAGAGCCGTTTTCGAGAAAATCGGACTGTTGTTAAAAATGCGTAGAATAAACAACTCTTAATTATTGATCAATGTCAACCATTTCTATGTATACTCTGCTCAGTATGACAAAATGCCTTAGTACGAGATTTCATTCATTTTCGTTCTACTGTCTAGGCTCCAGAGCCAGTAACAGACAGACAGACGGCATTGCGAAAACCACTTTTTCCGATTCAGCGACACCTAAAACGTGTATTTCCGTAAAAATCTCAAAGTCGAATTTTTTCGCGAAAACAATACTTTCTCGATACTTCGTATGAGAAAGTAAAAAGCAGAGGGTATACTGTATACTAAGGAAAAACCTTGAGGCAGGGTTCTTACCCAGTTTTAAGAGCATATTACACGATAGTCATGATTGTTACGATACCAGGAGAAAACGTACGAGAGATTTCTTTCAATCGACCTGTATAATTTTTTATAAGGCGTGGATATACGCTATTCGTTCGGCAAAGCAGAGGGTATACGGCGTATACCACCGTATACCCTCCACTACAGCACTGCTTAAAGGTCAAAGAGAAATCAAAACTTATCTCTTAAATAAAAATTCTGATTCTACAGGATATGTCCTCAAGATTTGCGTGATAGTACTTGCACTATTTAACGGAGAAATATTTTTAAAATTGACATTGACGACATATGAGTGCACAAACAACCAAATATGTATTATTATTTTATTATGGTCAAGGGTCTCAAAATCTGGAGGTGGCATGGCCCTCTCTGGACCTCTATGAGGGCCCGATTGGAAGTAATTATTAGCCGATGAATTGATTAACAATTTGATGCGCACGGCATTATCAATCTTGAAACGTCCCCAATTTATTAGACCACTTTCGTTAAACCGTATTTAAGGTTACCATTTATTGACCTACACATCCGTAAATAAAACCAGAATGTTACTTATTTAGTTTACAGAAGTGGAAATTTTTTACCTATCATAATTACTTCACTGGATTTTAAACAACTTTAAAAAGAAAAAACAAGTACACAAATGTTTGAAGCACAGAAAAACAAAACTTCACTTTTTAATTTAGTGAACATTTCGTATAAACTTACATTGATTTCTTTGAACCCCATACGCATTTTTTTTCGGAATCGGGCCCCGTACTTTTGGTTATTCCCGAAAACAAATTGAATTAAACGTTAAAGGAAAGAATTTTTTAGAAAATTTGACGCACGCCTTGGAGTGGACTAGACTTCATCATAAAGGACAAATATCTTGTGTCGGATGTGCGACATGTATGTACAAAGAAAACAAAAAATTGAAGGGACTTTTTTTGCGACATCGACTCAGGAAAAAACGAATATGTTCCCTTTGATCTTCGACCATCTGGGGATCCAAAATTTTAACCGTGTTTCCATCCTTTTATTATCGAGTGAGCAACCAAAATGTACATGAAAACATGGGCATAATTGTCAATATCAATTTACAGAGTTACAGAAGAACGTCGCTCGTTGATTCGATCAATTTATAAGGATAGAGGTACCACATAAAAGTAATGGTAAATATGAAAAATCGAAAGGTTTGTTAAAAACTAAAGACATGGTTTTTTTTGAGGAAGGTAAAAAATATGGTTTGAGACCGATCTGATAAAAGACAAATATAAATACAGTGGAACTTCTCTAATTGTAAGTCGAACCACGAGGGAAATAAAACACTTCGACTTATAGAAAATTCTAGTTATAAAAGACAAATAACACGAAAAAGTTTTTGTCCTGTAAAATGAATAAAAACTTCGAGTTGCGGAAAATTTGAGTTATAGAAGTGAGAAAAATGCAATAAATAGACAGAAAGCAATCGAATATTCGCGAATTTATTATCACAGCAAATAAGAGGAGTTTTCGTTTCGAGGTAGCAATTAAAAGAATTACACGAACAAATCACGGAACTCGTGGATGAAGTAGAAACCTAGGTACCAATCTAATAATCTGCGGACCACTATATTGAGCGATAATTATTATAATTTTATACTATAATAGCCCAGGTCTGTTGGTTGGTCACGCTTTCACGATAGCTTATATAGAGCGTTTTAACAAACTTCCCGAATAGGTAGAAGATTGAAATTTGGCAAGAATGCTTGATTAACATATATTAAGGTAATGATGAAAATAAATCTCCAAAAAAGTCCTGGGTTCGACTCCAAGGAAGACATTTCCATTTTCCGTGAGGTAACATGTAAAAATCCATTTTTTGGCGTGCAGGCTTTTATTTTTTTGGAAATTAAAATTAGAAGGAATTAACCTACGATCTTCCGATCTGAACCAATTTGTATAAAAAATTACCGAGTTTCTTATTCTGTGCATCTTTTCCCGCCTTCGGAATCGCTCATGTTATACGTTTAATTCATATATTTTGTGGAAATATTGCCATTTTAACGGAATGTTGCCTTGGCTAACAGTTCCATTGTTAGACCTCTATATCATATTGTTAATTCAATCCTTATGGTTTTAAACGTGCTTTGAATGCTTTTAATACGAGAGGGGGGGAGAGGTAGAGGGGGGAGCGAGAGGAAGGGGGAGAGAGGGAAGTATGGGGGGTGGGGAAGAGGGAGAGGGGAGAGAGGGGGAGAAATAGGGAGGGGAGGGAGGGGGAAGAGGGAGAGAGGGGGGGGGAGGGAGGGAAAGAGAGGCACCTATTTCAAGTTTAACTAAAGGTAGCCAGTCAACAACAGATTATTCACTAGAAATGTTGTATATGGCAAAATATTTCATATGTAAAAGTGTGATATTAATTATTTTAAATGAAAATAATAATAATCTACCTATCTATCTATAAATCTTCCGTTGATATTTCAACGGGCATTACACTACTTTTTTCATAAAACCTATGTGATGGATGATTCAAAATTTTATGCCCATATTTTCCATTTGCCAATATTTTTCTTATCGGTGTAAGCAGATTTCCGCTCTCGGCCAGAAAAAGCATATTTTCATCATTCACGACGTAAAAAAAAGGCAAGTAAATAAAACGCGTAAAAAAGAAAACATTGGAATGGAAGGAAACGATAATCCCAGGTGCGCCCTTTCCTTGAATCCACGTTTTTAAAAAAAACAAACCGCTCAGGAAAAGAGTCGAGAACGAAAACGATGATTAAAAAAAAATAAGCGAGCTGCTTTATGATTTTCGGTTTACTCTTCGGCCTTCATGCGTATTACACTCGTACCGTAGCGATATCAAAACCAGATCCCGCCTCCCACGACTCGACCTCTGCCTCTCTCTTTCGTTTTGATTTCGACCGTCTTTTTTTTTTCTTCTTATCCACCTCCCTTTCCCTCTCGCTCGCACGAATATAAACATCCGTCGAATTTCCCTCTCAATTCTCCGCTTTCACTTTCCTCTTTCAAAACGAACCGTGCTTTTTTTCTGCCGTTTTTTTTTTACCACCGTCCAATATATGCGTGTGTCTTACATAGGAAAAACGTTTTTAAGAGAGGAGGAAAAAGGCGATGAGGCAGAAATGGAGTGCAGGTAGGTTATGGAATGAAAAGTATAGACCAGTAGTTTTCAGCGGGAGTGCCGTGAAGTGTTCTGGGGGATGCCGCACAAATTATTCTGTTTTCCCGTTTTCAGCCTCGTTTTGCCTTTCAAAAATCCAAACCAGATTTAAGACGAACTTCATTTAGTCGCAAAGGCACTTAGAAATGAAAAGAGAAGGGGGTTATTGTTACGATTATTACTGACGGTGGATATGAAGGGGTGCCGCCTGGGCCGGATTAAGCGGTACGCAGAACACGCAAGTGCGTGGGGGGCCCAGAGGACAAGAGGGCCCACTGCTGGTCGAACGTGTCTCGTCTGTTACTTGTTACAGATTTACGATCTGGATGGAGCCTAAAAATGTGTTGTGCTTGGGGCCCATGGGTCTCTTAATCGTGGATAGAATTATTGAATTACGCTCCTGACTCCCAATCTACTCCCAAACCATAATTTTTCCTGTTCATCGAGCTGTTGTTCTTTCTTCTATTTTCCTCAAATTGTTGAAATACTGCAAAGCATCAGCTTCTTCGAAATATTATTTTAAATGATGTCCAACTCTTTTATTTACATGTGCAACCTTTTTATTTACACATTAAAAATTTCGGTCCACGGTGGGACGAATAACGGTTTTCAACGGAGCTTTTACCAATTTTTTTTAACGTAGCCAGAAAGGTTTCGACAAAATGTAATCGAGGAGAGAAAATAATGCAGGTGGGAAAAATAGTACTTGTTTCGACAGAATCCGCAAAACACGAGGGAAAATTTTGCAAAATTGACAGCGGCACCCGGTGTTCCCAGGCGGTCATCCGTCCAAGTACTATCCGGGCCCTACGATGCTTAGCTTCGGTGATCGGACGAGAAACCGGTGTTTTCATCGTGGTATGCCCGTTACCGAAGTAGACGTCCCTGAGAATTGGATTTATTCTAGCTTACTTGTTTTACAGGGCCGGATTAGGCGGTGTCCAAAACATGCGAGGACAAGGGGGCTGACCTTACCCCGTCTTGTCGAAACCCTTTCTAAGTGTTGCCGCTCAGATCACAAACCTTATATAATGTTACTTTTAAAAAAATTACGATTTCGGTAGGGCCTTAAACGCGCTGTGCGTGGAACCCATGGGTCTCTTAATCCGGCCCTGGGTGCCGCCAAATTCTGAAAAGTCAACTCTAAAAAGGTTGGGAAACACTGGTATAGACAGTAGTGGTCCCTCACCAACCGCGGGGGGGATACATTCCTCGTTTGACCGCGGTTGGCGAGGGCCATGGCTTATGAGAAATTAGGGGTGAGAGACATACCTTAAGTCCCATAACGTACGAGGGGTGCGTTTGGTTAAATTTAGCATTTTGTACTAGCTTATAATTTTCAATTTATGATTTACCAAATTAAACTAACCTAAACATTGTTCAATATTAACCGTATGATGAATAATCATCCGCGGGCCGTACGAATGTCAACGGAGGGTCGCACTTAATACACCCCTGAGTTAGATCGCTGAGATTGTAGAGTCAAAAGAAATAAGAGATTGTGAGATGGATGAATGAAGGGAGAGAGAAGATGAGGACGAGAGAGAGAGAAAGAGCAAAAAGGAAGAAAAACCGAAGAGGAAGAAACTAAACCCCTCACTTTAATGAGGATTCCAGACTAATATAGACTTTCGCTCGTCACCAAAACAAAAACACCCTTGCCAACAACCAATTTGCGAAGCACTTATCCCCAATTTCGTCACCCTCGTAACTCTCCTGATTGTGTCCGACGACATCTTCGAACACCACCGATCCTAAACGTCTCCCTCGCACTCTAGACCAAGAGACTTAGCAAGATGTTCGGAGAGACTCTTGTGCGAGCGAATTCCATTACAAACCACACGTCACCCAGTCGTACAACATGTCGGCTGGAACTTTCCGATTGATATCGGTACCGTGGAATATTAGTTCTCTCAACTTTTTGTAGGCGTGGCACCCAGTGTCGGATTATGGCCTAGGCGCAGTGCACAGGGCCTACGAAAAGGTAATGGTGTATCGGTAAATTATTTTGGTTATTTTTATAAATTCCTTAAATATCTATAATAAAAGTAACTTACCATCTTCTGTGTATTTTCTAATAGAGCAAATACGACGGTATTGTATTTTGATGGAAATATACGTTTTAGGTGTACTTGAGTTCGAAAAAGTAGTTTTCGCAATGCGACCTGTCTGTCTGTCCGTCTGCTCGCGGCTCTAGAGCCTAAATGGTAGAGCGAAAATGAATGAAATCTCGTACTGAAGCATTTTATCATACAGAGTAGAAGATATGAAGAAATGGTTGACATTGCTCAATAATTGAGGGTAGTATATTCTACGCATTTTTAACAATTTGATTTTCTTAAAAACGTCTCTAAAGATTTTGATCAAATTTATTACAGTTACTTCAATAATACTACATATTTCATATTTCTCAAAAAATGAATATAACGCTTCATTATTCTTAGGCAAATTTAATACCAATTGGATTTTCGAAAAAACGGCTCACGATTTTCATCAAATTTCGTATAGTTAATTAAGTTGATGTCTATAACGATTCTAAATAGTTCATATTTTTCAAAAGATGACTAAACGACGCATTTCTATATGAGAATGTTTGTACAATGTATGTTGTACCGATATTTTTCTTTCGCGTGTCATTCAATATCACCCCGCGCGCCAATTTTAGTACGCGTGTCATAGGTTTCCGACCCCTGTACAAGATCAATGATAAACTCAAAACCCCCATGAAATGATCATGGTTTTTATAAATGTAAAAATTTACCATAATCATTTACATAAATTATGAAAAACAAATCTTTTGACGTAGGTGCCAGCGAGTTTATAGTTCTACTTTTCCAATCGACTGTTAGTTAACTGCGGAGAACATGGGTAATAACTGTGAGGAAATATTTATTTTTGGGAGATATTAAAGTAGTTTCCTATCTACTATTCCTGTGTGTGAGTGTGTATATATATATGAGGAGTACTTTAGTCAAGAGATCAAATGGTACTTCGCGATGCTAACTTAGTCCGAATTTTCAGTTCACTTTGTAGTCCATTAGTGTTGAGCGTTGTATCTCGAGAGGTAAGAGGCGAGTTCACCGCAGCTTTCTCACATTCTTTCTTACTTTCTCTCGATCTCTGCCAAACCATCCGACTGTAACTCCCACGAGGAAGGAGCAAGGAGAGCCCTCGGGATCAATAATGCACCTTTCGCTCACTCGCGTTCTGATGGACGGCGTGAGGCACTCTCGGACGCGTTTACCGCGCCCGAAATAGTCGAAAGCTTAATCCAAGCCAGCGGGCAGATCAACCACTACAAGAACTCATTCGTTAGCTCCTAGGAATATATATATATATATATATAATTCACCAAGAGGCCGCTTTTCGTGCCTCAACGCTTGTTGCAATGTATATATCATCACAAGGGGGGAGGGATCCTACCTCGGAGCTGATCCACGCGTGTTATCGCCATTAAGAACCGCGCCAACACATTGCGTGGGATAGAATGCCGGAGGCCAGGGAGGGGTAAGAGAAGGAAAGTTTCGCTGGGGTACGCGAAATTAAGGGAGTTGGTTAGACGATACGGGGTATTACGGTATTTGAGATTCCAAGTGGATTTGGAGCTTAAATCATTCGTAAACCGTGATATGATGAAAGACCGAAAAATGAATTTTTTTGTCAGAAGAAATATCTAATAAAACTCTCTTGCGGCTGTTTCTATTTAATTTTTAACGGCCGAAAAGAAAACCACTCTGTAATTAACTGGTAATATAACGCAGTATTGTCAGATTTTAAGGTGTTAAAGCCGAATGAGAACGATCCAGCAGTTTCTATTCCAAATTACTTTTACCTATTGATAAGAAGTTGCATGCTCAGGAAATATTCTTATTAATTGCGTTATTTTGATTAATATTTTCGAAAGTTTTCCTACCTGCGTCAGCAATTTATGCATTTAAGACAGAAGTTCATAGCAAGTATTGTCGTATACATAAATTACCCTAAGTATTTAACTAGCACTATAGTCTCAAATTATGAAACTGGGTTCCAAAATTCTTATAAACTATGAGCTTCTAAGAGTGAAAGTAGAACAGATAAAATTTCTGAGTTTATGCTTCAGAATGTTTGATTTCTTTTTGCTAAATAAATTATAAATAAATATTTAACACAACGTTAATTATTAGTTTGGCATTTACACTCGATGGATAAAGAAAGCTGTAACATCATAAGTAAATTTTAACGTCGTAATCGAAATGAACATTTTAAGAGATTATTTATATAAAGTAATTCTTCGTAAGAATAATTTGGACACCAGTTCCCTAAACATGCATCAATCTCTTTATCCATAGATACCGAATTTTACATATGCATCACCAGAACATCGAATATCTTTTATGATTAACAAGTTCCCTATAACATTATAAAAGAAACGAAAACAAGCATTTTAATGTTGTGCAATTTTACGAGTAAGAGAGTTTAAAACTTTGAGACGTGAATTCCCCTCCTTTACGAGATATCCAAATTCCATTTCGAGCCTTCACCTCGACTACAACATTTTCAGTTTCCTATCCCGACGACCGTCCTAACCTCCTCTCCTCTACTCCCTATCATAGTAGGTGGTATTTTCGTAATCTCTGTTCATGCTAAAAGCGTAGCAAGAAAGAGCCCGATAGTTGCAGTTGAAGCACGTTGCGTACATAAATCGCTCGCCTCTGCCTCATTCCTATCCTTTCCTCTCTCTCCCGATGTCTCCCTCTCGCTATAATTCCTCGCATTACTCTCCGTCCCAAGCCCACTTTCTCCACATTCTAATTCTTCCCCATTGCATTACTGTTAAGCTTTAGGAATATTTTTAACGCGTTTAAAAAAATGCACTTTGTCGTCTGTCCGTCTGTGCACTTGCTTAAATCGAAATCGTGACGAAACCGCGAAAGATGGAGAGCTGAGACTTGGAGGGTAGATTTCTGCTCCGCTGTCCTATTGTTTTCCTTTAAATTTTGAAAAATATAAAAGTTTCGATTGAGACCCATTTAAAATTTTGTTTTTTTCAATATCGCCGAAAGTATAAATGAAGGAATGCTGGAAATTTTAGCGCAAATTTCCACATTTATGTCACTTATTCTGTAAAAGTATGGGGAAAACCTAATAAAGAAATACGTAATTTATTTTGAAATTAGAAAATATTTTATGCGAATTTATCACTCGTCGTCAACGGAAACAATCTTCGCAGCAACTGAAGTAAAGAAGATAAATTACAAATTTGATTTCTTGTGCACAAAGTACATGGCAATTGATAGGAAATGGTTTATCTGCGACGAAGAAATGAACGTTAACATAAAGATTACGCTACAATCGCTCGAGTGAATTGTGTTTCAAATAATTTTCGGTTGTTTTAGTTGTATCTTTGAATGTATAAAGAATGGAAAGCTAGATGTTTGCGCGTACATTTCCACAATGATGCCACTTATTCTTGAAAGGTTTCTGAAAACTTTACAGAGGCGAATAGGAAAACGCACAAAATTTTAATACAAAATTGGCTGCTCTAAAAAATAAACTAAGCAAGGCTCCAGTGGCTCAATATGTGGTGGTATAACCTCATAAAAAATAAAAAACCTGCTAATTTACCCCTGTTCATGGATCAAACTCTATTTGTTTTGCCCTTATCATCTCTCTCCAACGTCTCCATTTTCCTTGATTTTCGTCTGCGTTTTTTCCCTGGACACTTCAACTTATTTTCATTCCCGTCTTCTCCAAGCTTTGCAGTCGGCCGACACAAAGACGATCGGTTGTTTTTTTCATTCGCGAGAATCCTCTTTTTATGCAGGCAGAATCACTTTAAGGACTGCTTCTTTGAAATTTAATAAATGGAATGCAATTACCTTTCGCAAAATTTTTACGCAGTTGATGCTGAATCTAGACATCCATTTGTGCCACTAAATAATGTTTGACCCGTAATTCGAGTGCTAAATTTAAGTGATTTCCTCTGATATGCTTTAATAAAAAATTACTATAAAAAATATCAAGGGTAAGGAACGTATCTTCCTTACGTTATTTACATCTTATCGGGAATGGTGCTCTGATTTTCGTCGTTTTGCTTTTCGTCGCCTTTTTCAGAAACGTAACCCCCGAGGCCTTGCTGTATTGATATGATAAATCATACTTCCCTGTATAGCTTCAAGATAGTTAAATCTCGAAAGAATTATATATGTATTCTATAAACACATTTGTAATACAATTTTTTAAAACAACTGCATGCAATGACGTATCAGGTGTCTCGTACGAAAACACACACTTCTGAATCTCTAGAAGCTGGTTAAAATGAAAAATCTCCAATCAGTCAAAGAAATGTACGCTACGTCTACAAGATACCCTGCAAATCACCAGATTGGCGGGTGGCAGGGGGTGCACCGCACCAAACCCTACTTAATAACTACTCTCGCGAGTATCATTATCCTGTTATGGTCTCTCGTATTGTATCCTCGTGATCTTGCCTACCTATGTAAGTTGGTGCCTCTAATATTCCTGAGGCCTCCTCTAATAGAACTTCCGGCCTGAACTTCTCCAGAAGCCTTTAACCTAGCGCTAAGTCTGCGATCTTCTAGCGACGTCTAATCCAACTCCTTCAACAGTGATGTCACGCTAAATGCCAAATGTTTCTCTCCTCGCTGGCGCTAGTAGAAACAAGCAGTGACACCTATATTTAATTCCTGGCAGTTTCTTAGCATTTCATAAGGAATAATTTGAAGAATCTGCGCATCAAAAATCACGCCTGAATGTAAGTAGTTTAATACATACGAGATACCGCTGTTCCTATAATTCGTTAACCCATGCCACCCCTTCCATTCGTGCGTGTTTTCCTGCGTGGTATTTTACTAGGATGGCCAAGTCAGGTCTTTCCTAGATTTTTACGGCAAGTACTCTATTTATAGAAATTTTCTGAATTTGTAATTTGTTATTTCGCTTGCATGTTTTTATATTTATTTTAATTTCTGGTTCTTTTCCGTGAAATAATTATTACTATTTTATCCTCAATTGTAATTGTTGGCGCAGGGTTAAATGTAGTAAGAAGGGACTATATAATGTCAATTCTGCCCTAATAAAGTCGTTTGTCTGTCTGTCATCCTTCCCACTTGTCGCCCTACTATCCTCGTTTCCTTCCTTCCGCCCTCGCTATCGCTCATTTTTTCCCGTTCGTGACATTCCTTATTTCTCTGGGCGAAAGATCAGGGCGCAATCTTCCTCACATTCCATTCACGTTCCTCCGGCCGTAATTGATTTCACATTCCAAGCTGTTTTCCGCTTCCTTCCGTTTTGTCATATATATATATATTTTTTTAAATTTTGATGTAGTTCTTCAACAAAGTGAAAAATAATACCTTTTCCGTTCGCAGATTTATATTTCGGCGCACAGAGAATTTCTAATTTTGACGCAATTTAGTGTTTACTCGTACGTGATTTCTTCAAATCGTCATACGATCGCGGAAAAGGAAAACGTGCGGACACATCTTTTTTACGGGAATAAAAATTCCGTGAGATTCAGCAATTTTGGAAAACGTTTCGCCGACTTTTTAAATAGCGAAATTCCAGGATTTGTCAATTTTCCCAAGGCATTTTAAATTTTACGATTTAAGGAAAATTTTAAAAAACTATTACAATACGACGAATCAATCAAGTGGTTTTACTTGTCGATTCGACTAAAAACATTGGAAATTATTCCGTAATATTATGAATATAGCCTAAATATAACGCATTACAATAATAAATGGAAGAACAAACGAAACACACACACACACATATATGTGTTTGTGTGTTTGTATGTATATGTATATGTGTGTGTAAAGTACTAACATTTGCGAAATTGATATTTTATTATTAATTTTTATTCTTCTGCCGTTGCAAAAGAAACCCGCCTTGTCCTCCAAGAATTTCATATATCGTTTCCATCTCCATCTCCCTTGGTTTCCTACCTACGGCTACGCACCGTTTAATATCCCTTTTTCTCCGCCATCATACTCACCTTCCACACTATTTTATTCCTCATTATAAACCTTGCATTTCGCCTTCTTAGACACGTATTCAAACAATCGTGTTAGCGAATCTCTTCGTGACACTCTTAAGACACCTCCATTCTCCTAGTATTTTTTTGTGTCTACTCGAGACTAAGGGCTTTCCTCATCGTTTCCCAAAACAATCTTTGCATTCACCTGCGACGATTGCAATGAAGATCATCGAGAGCCGCTTTGTTTTTACATTTATTACGCTAAAGCGCTCTACAGACAGTTGAAGTAATGTTCCTAATATAAAAACGAAGGTGCCTTACTTTATTATTTGTTTATTCGCGGCACTTTTTACGGAAGACAATTAATCCAAGCATGGCATGCTTTTAAACGCCTTTTAATACTTTCTCCATAGAGGTAGTATACAGAAAGTATTGTTTCTTTAAACGCGATTATGTTTTCTCTCTGTTTCTCCGTCTATACAATCGTAAAAATCCATATATCAAGTAAACGGTGAGAGATATGACGCTGAAATTTGCAGTGTGTATGTGATCTAAGATTCCATTTAATTCGCCATTTTTTGTAGAAACTGGTGGGTGGAAGTAGGTGCCCTCTAAATATTCTAATTAAAATTCTGAGCAAATGGTTATAGATAGAAAGTTAAAAGTTGCAATACCAATTACAGCACTACAGAAATTATTTTAATTGGTAGAGGGTAGGGGGTGCCTTCAACCTTTTAAATTTAAGATTCTGAACATAGGTATAGTTATAGATAGAAAATTTAAAAAAATAATTTATTATTTAATAAATTACTTTGTGCCATGTAATTTTATTTCTGAATTGATATAGAATTTTAAGTTTAAAATTCTAAATACACCTCAAAAAACATATCGCGCTTTTCCAAATTTCTTCAACAAATGAAGCTCACATTTCTTCAATACACTGCAGTCAAAGTCACAGCTACATTTCCTAATGTAAACTAGATTTACTAATCAGATATGTTAAAACAACGTTTCATAAAAATTGATGAGATGAACGAATCTTTTCCTTTCATTTACATTAACAGAGACAACACAAATCACTTCTACGCAGTTCTAGTGGCACTAAAAAGACCGAATTTCACTGCTGCGGCTTTTACTCGTAAAACTTTCTCTTTACTTTGAGCTTTTGAGTACACTTTTTATTGATTTGGATTTCTGCTTTGAATGTGACGAGACTATCGCGAAAAAATAGATTGAAAATTACGTCAAAATGTTTATTCTTGTATCATCGTTAGATTAAAGGGGGTGATTCGACAGTTAAGGGGATTAGCATATACGGAGATACGGGATAGGAAAGAGATTACGAAAATATACTGAAAAATGAAAGAGGAACTTTACTTTTTCTCAACGATGTTATTGGATCCTCCGGGAGATTGTTATTCGCAAATGTTGTCTCAATTGAAGTTTTTTGTGCTAATCGCAAATCAATATTTTCTATTAAATTCTTAAAATTTCGATGATTTTCGCTACCAGCATTTCCAAGCAAGCCTCTTTGCCCATGCATGGGTCACTCCGATCAAATAAACCTTTGACGTTTGCATAAAAATGTTTAAGTTCATTCCAAAAGCATAATTCGAAGCAAATGCGATTTGTACACAGTCACCATTTATCAATACTGCTTTTGTATGAATTCTCTTCCGCAGAGCTCGTTTCTTCGCTAACGGCAAGACCACACCAATATAGACGCAACTGGATTTTCCCTCTCTTTCACTCTCTCCCTTTCCCAGGATGCAATTTTCCCTCTGTTAACAAACAAAGCAAATAAGGTCTGCAACTGCGTAAAAAAACCACAACATCTAGATTGATTCCCAAAGATGAGGACTCCTTTAATTATTCCTTCGAAACAGAAACGGCATCGAAAAAATTGTTCCTCTCTCTGTCATTGGCGCTACTGTGGTCACCGTATAAGCAGATTCTGTGCCTTACTTCAAGCTTACCGATAATGTAAATGTACGAGGACTGTTTCCTCAATGAATATTAACACGCGGATGGACTTCGCCTACCATGACTCGAGAAACAGTGTAGTGATACCTCGTTTAAAGAATTACATGCGTTATACGACGTCATTCCGTTGTCAGAAAGTTATTAGAGGTAGAAATAGATTAAGAGGCATAGGGGATGCGTTCCAGGACTTCGGGGAAGTGGTTATTCAGTGAAATATTATTATTTACTAAAAAAATCTGATGTGACCAACACATGACTTTCTCCATATTTGGGGTATAGATATTTAAATTATTACGAATAGAATTATGAGGAAAAATTACCATTTCGTACCGTAAAAGAATACAGTCGTCCTTATTGCCGTAAATTACGTATATTTTGAATGTTTACAGAATTCACCGCTACATGGTGGTGGCGCTGTAAACAGGAAATTACGAAAAAGTTGAATATCTCCGAAATGGATGGTTCTCCGAAAATTTGTTTCAAACAAAACCTGGAAGAAATATTATTCTCTACAACTTTGGTCCTTACGAAGATTACCAATAACGATGTTTTTAAGGAGAGATTTGACAGAAACCGAAAAAACCGATAATTTTTTATGGAAAATTGTTTCAAATAGAAGTTGTAGGAAATTACATTCTCTATAACACTTGTGTAGAACTGTATATACAATAATGATGTTTTAACGGAGAAATATCGCAAAAACCGAATCGAGTTTCGAATAAACCTCGACTTCCGGTTAACCGTTATTGTCCAAAAACTAAACAGTTCTTTGTGCTAATACCAAAGTGTTATATATGAAGTTTGGTAACGATGTGGCAAGTACTTTTTGAGATAGAGCGCTCACAATCACATACACACACGCACACACAGACATCATTCCGAAAACAGTCTAAACGTGTTCTAGGGACCTCAAAACGTGTATTTCCGTTGAAATCTCAAGGTCGATTTTTTTCGTAATCACAATACTTTCTCATTACTACGTATGGAGAAAGTAAAAATAAAATCAAATGTGCCTAGAAACATGAAATATAATAATTGGTTTAAGAATAAATCAAATTAGGTAATAAATGCTACTCCTGCTCATGCGTATTGGCAGCGGTGGAAGTCGAGATAGCAGAAACTATATGAGTGGTAGGCCAGTTAGTATCATCCCTAACAATCTAGCTAAAGTTTCTCGACACACACTTCCTGGGAAATTTGTTATATGATGTGTTAATACAATTTTACTAATTCAGTCGATTTATATGAAGTTTATACAGTTTTTGCTTAATTTTACGATTTTTTTTGTAAAAATAATGCGTCTATCCCAGTGGATTCGTTAACTGAGGAATTGCTGCAATTATTTACCGGTAAACCGGTTAATCTTTTGATTGATGAAATTCAAGAGGCCCCGAAAAAGGTTTTTGTGGTTTTAACGTACGCTTTCATCTGTAAATGACTCAAGTATAACCAATTTTTGCTCATTCAAGTCGCTTTACACTAATTTTGTCTTTAGTACAAAAATATCTGCGGAACTCCGCCAAAATACCAAAAGAAGGGATTTTCCGAACGCAATTTTTTAGAACCGATGATCAATTAGTTATCCCTCCCGAATTTTCAAATTAGAAATTAGAAAAAAAAATCTTAATTTCGAGGAGTTAGCTCTCTTGTTAGACTCTAATTCTCGTCGGACCTGCGAGAATTCCGACACCCCACTGACAAAGTCGCTTCCAGAGAAAATGCTGTACTCCTTTTGGGTATTTCAGTATATTGTACTTTCAGTACAAAGTATAAAAATTCATGCTCCGTAGAGATACAGTAAAACCCCGCTATACGTTGTTTCGCGTATACGTCGCCAATCGATTAAGGAACATGTTTCGTTATAAGTAGGTAAGTTGTGTCACTTCGCATATATGTACTCGTTTGTGAAATGCTAAAAGCAAAATTTCAGAAATTCCAATTACGGTGCATAAATTATAACTATAACAATAAAAACCTACTATTCGGCTTTTAATTTCATTCTTATTATTATTTATATGAATTAATTTAATTTCGTGTTTATCAAATCTTACTCAGAATAAAATGACGATGTGTAAAAACCTATTTCTGAGCGACAGTCAGCTATAAGAGAGCTTTGTGAACAGTTTTGTCTAACGTTTTGTGTGTCCATCCCGGTTTACGTTTGCTTTGATATCTCATGAGATATAGGATATACTTTGTATTGCGACATCTGCATGAAAAGTACTTTAAAGTGCATATTAGTGTACGTGTAAGTAAAGAAACAATTTTTGTGCTCCATCACACTATAGACAGATATTTTCGGTAATTTCTGAATTTATTATTGCAAGTGGTTACTCGTTGTTACGATTAAATGTAGTAGTATATTAAACCCTATTAGCAATGAGTGGTAACATAGTATGTCTAACGTATTGTATTGATATGTATTATCTGGGACACAAATGTGTCACAAAATATCCGTCAGGAACGTAACCCCTGCTTTAATCTTATAGTCGATCCCCCATCTGAAGTCTCTTGGCCTATTTAGAGCAACTAGCCAATCACGAACGTTTCCCCTTCCATCGCCCCTCTCAACTTTCGTGCGGGAGAGCAGATGTCGGTGCGCGCTGCCAGCTCTTGCTCAGCTGATATACTACGCAGTTTCTAAATAAAATACTTCCCATCCTTCTTTTTGATCCACAGCAAGGAAACGGCGGTAGAAACGGCAACGCAGTCCGATGCGATCTCTTCGAGAGCAGGAGTGAGACTGGTTTCCTCCCCACTACCTTCCCAAACAAACAGTCTCCTATTGGCTGCTGCTAACTCGTGCACGCCCAGTTTTCGAGGCCATCAGACTTCCGATGATGGACCGACTATAGTTCTTACGGGAATCTTTGTTTCGCTATACGTTGTTTCGTTGTAAGACGCATTTTTCAGGAACGCATCTCCGACGTGTAGCGGGGTATTACTGTACTTTGTATCGAGATTTTACTGTAATTCTATTTCCTTTTACATCCTTACATATCACAGGCTCTGGTCCCTTCACAATCCCATTCCTTCGCACGCCTATCAGTTTCATCCTTAAGCATCTCATCCAACGATTGAATACATCCGCCCGCTCTATCTCTACACCCTCTTTGCTTCCTTCGACGTTACACATCACGCCCTCTCAACAAACTTTCCCGCAAGCACTCGCCAAACTACGACAAAACCCTAAAACCTTCCGCCACCACAAACATGTTATCAATTCAACGCCCTTCCTCCTACTCTCTCTTTGCCCCCGCCACCTCTTAACCCTTTTCCCAAAACCTATGCCTCACCGATAATTTATTTATAAACTCCGCGGGAGTGGGGAACTTAGAAAGGGGTTTTTGGAGCTCGCGTGTTTGCATAGCGAAGAGTATCCGGAATATATTTGCGCGCAGGAGATTGAAGGCTTGGCAGATTTTTTTTGCGTTGTTGTCAGATTTAATAAACGGAGCATGCGTTTATGGCACGAAAGAAAGAAATATCCACTTATGACGTTCACCCAAACCTTATTTTTATGAGTATGTGTAAAAAAAAAAACAAGGCGAAATAGCTCATTCAACCGTGGCCGTGAGGATACCTTTCGACGTTATTAAAATCATACTTATTACAATAAATACTATAGGTAGGTATATTTATAGATTTAGCACTAATGCTACAGTAATCATCGCTGAAAATCGAGTTGGAATAATCGCCTCAAATAAATTCAAATATTAGCGCAGATATTCAATAAGGATACCATTACGTATATGCAGTAGTATGGTAGTGTTATTTGACTTAAATAGTTTGCTGATGATAACACAACGCTAAAATTTCTTCCAAAAAAAAAAGAATCTTCCATAATAATGCTTTGTTAGAATCTTTTGTCGCACGTTCAAAATTTATACGTCACATCGTTGTTAACTAAAATACCCCAAAATGTCGCGAATTCCTTTGGAGGATAAACAAAAGCTCAAGTAATGTGCCAAGTTTTATTGTCATCGTGTTATTGGGCTTGCTACCCTTTGGCCAAGAAGCGACTTTTTCTTTCTCCAGAATAAACCAAGTCAAGGATGAATCGATTAGTCTTACTAGCTCAAGGATTATTTATTTCCATGTCTCCACTCAGGGGTTTAAAATTATAATGTAAATTGATAAAAATATACGAGAAACGTCTTTTTTTTAAACATCACCCTAAGCATTCACTATACAAAATAATATCCTTTCTTTTATTTTTTAAACTTGTGTTTTTTTACGTTAGCACTTTATTGCACCTTGACGCAGTGTATATTTAACATTCACTAAAATTATAGGATAATTATGGATAATTTAAGAAAAAAGAACTCATGAAGGAGACGGGAATGGATTAAGAATGACGAGGAAAAAGACGGAAGCGGATGATGGGGAGGAGAGTTATGGGGAAATTTTAACATATTTCTCACGACCCTTGTAGAAAGGGAATAGCAAGTAGTATCGGAGTAGATGCCATGTATCTAATATTCCGTTTTCCACGGGATCATAAGGGACGGAAATAAAGAGAGATGGGGAGGAGAGGAGAGAGAATACCATATTCTATGGCATTGGTTTAAATGTTGCATTATCACCATGGGGCACTGTGAATTCTAAGTTGGAACTGGGGAACATCATTGTTGAGGGAGTCCTGTTAGCAGAGGGGCCGTAAATACATATATTTGACGCGGAATTTGGATAGAGTGAGAGGTCGGGGGGGGGGGAAGCTTTCAAGGCCATAAATACGCGAAGGAGAAAATAATAGGAGGGCATATAAGATCAAATGGCTTCAGATTACGAGAATAAAATATTGAGATGAAAAAAGAAGAATTTTTGACATTTGTAAACAAACGAGGAAGGTGTACAACGCATCACAAATGAAATTATAAACATACGCGTACGTAAAGGAAATAGCGTATCGAAGTTCTTTTCTTCGTCATAAATAATCAGTTTTCTTCCTATTTAAAAATATTGCATGCGCACGTAAGGAAATTAAACGTTTTTTTGCGAGACTGTTTATGTAAGCAACAATGATGAAGTTACCACGCAAGAAAAATTCCAAGTTCAACTCGAATTAAGACTTCGTTGTATGATTTTCTTAATAACGGCTACTCCTAACGATAAAAATGTGAAGGCAAAGAAATACTCTAATTTATTAGTTCTACGATTTTTATTTTATAACTATTTTCATATGACTAATGCTTTACGAAATATGACGAAAAGTCATATTATTTGTCACTATTAATGTAGTACTTACGTGATTCATTTTATGTGATTTTCTCATTTTCTTTTACTGTAAGCCCTTAACATCAAATTACATGAAAAATCCGTTCTGTAGAAGCCTAGAACGAACATGCGGACGGACAGACAGACAGACAGACGAACCGACGCTAATAGGCGCTCAGCGAAACGCGCCTAAAAATATCAATTCTTATATCGTAGTTATTACTAATTTTAATGAACTGAAAGTTTTATTTTTTTCTTAAAACTCTTGTTATGATAACTGAAATATCTGTCTTGGAATGAAACCGAATTATACTTCATGTACAGATTTTTATCAAGGGTATTTTATCGATTTAAAATTTTATATTTCTACATTTTATATTAAATATTTGAAAATGGCGTTGATGGGAAGATTGCCACGGAATGCCTGCGGACGGAGGCAAGAAAGTCTTTAGGATCTAGCGGAGCAGAGGTTACAAAGAGAGGTAGATGGGAGTCGAAACTTAAAAAAACACCGAGGATTAATATAAGATTATATTTCGTGGAGAGAAGTAAAAGAAAGTATAACAATCAGGAGCGGTCCATACAGGCGAACTAGGCGGTCGCCTGGGGCGCCACATTAAATGGGGTGCCAAATTTGTGGCGAAAAAATTAAGTTAAATAAAATAATGTAAAAAAATGAAAAATAAAATAAAAATAGAAATAAAATAACGATGACATTATTTCAATTTACGTGTGCGTACTGAGGGAATATGAATTATAATTCACTTCTATACATTCCCGATAATGTACTGATACTTCAAATACACTAGCAAGGCACAGTAAGCTTTGAATTTCGCGCGCTTTGTCACCACTCCGCAAGAGTAGCACGAGAAGGCTTTAAAAATAAAAAGGAAAAAAGGGGCTAAATGTTTTCCAGTTTACCAAAAACCTCAGCCTTGATCTGCCCTTGGGGTTTAGAGGGGAGAGGGGGAGGGGGGTGGCGCCGATTGCATGGTTCGCCTAGGGCGCCAGTTGCTGGCAGATATTCTAGGGCCGCTCTTGATAACAATCGAGCTCACCGAATGGGTGAAATATATTTTATGGTAAAGATAACTCCGATGACCGCGAAACGCTTGATTTTCCTTTTATTTTATTGGCCAAATTACATTTATTTTTATCGTGAAGTAATAATTTACGACAAAAATCTCAAAAAACATTACCAATTTATGATTTCGCTAATGAGGCAAAGATTCAAATATGTAGTTCTCAGTCGATCGTTAAAATGTATGAAGTAGCCATGACGAGACTGACGATGGAACAATATGCCCGTTACGCAGTTAAGGCCCCTCATCAAATTTAAGAACGTCTGAAGCAATCGGACAAAAAAACAAAGGCGTTCACAAAATTGTGTTCGAGTTTTATGGTAAATTTGAAGGGGTCCGGAAGTTGAGTATAAGCGGACAATGTTTGATAGAAGAGGGAATATTTTGTGTGTGTTTAGTAGAAAAAGTGGAAAAATAACGCTAAACATGAAGTTAAAGAAGAATGGAATGGTTATTTTTGACAGAGAAAGTCAGAAAGGATAGTAACAGAGAGAGAGAGTGAGGAACAGCAAAATGCATATAAGCAGAGAGTAAAAAATGACGGTAAAAAGAGGGGAGAAAGTGAATGCGGAATAAAAAATAAGGACAAAAGCTTAAACACTGGAAAAAAACAAGAGAAACCACAGCAGCGGCGTTTTTGGTTTTCTAATACCACCTTCGAAAACGTCACCGTCATAAACACTAGCCTATTTGTACCTCGCGGCTTCCTTGTCATTTACTTCCGCTGCGTCTTGAGCAGCTTAAACGGTTAAAAGCACAGACCAAAGATTAAAAGCACCTAGTAGCCTCCAAGGTAAGCATAAATTAATACAGGAACAAGGTCCATCCTACCCTATAGGAAGATACGAATGCTAGCAAAGGGCGAGAAGATTGAACTATATGGATGTAGTAGTATAGATGTACAATTTTGAAACGACTAGACCGTGAAGAAATATAATATATATATACATATATATATATAGATGGCTGTAAGATGAGTGGAACGG
The DNA here is from genome assembly GCA_036926305.1 of Uropetala carovei. Lineage (NCBI taxonomy): Eukaryota > Metazoa > Arthropoda > Insecta > Odonata > Petaluridae > Uropetala > Uropetala carovei. The sequence continues at coordinate 317,998 of JAXCHB010000214.1, forward strand.
ATATTTTAGGGACAGTGCAGCGTATGGCGCACTCGTTAATGCTAAATATATGTGTGCAGTTAAAAGGGCGGTGTGTTGTTTGATTGTATGGGGGTTTTCTCCTTCTCTCTCCTTCTCTTTGCTTCAAAAGAAGCAGATTAAGCCTTTTGCGGCATTTTTCTCTGCCTCTCTCTCTCTCACTCTACCCCTCTCTCTCAATCTCTCTCTCTCTTCACCTTAATTTTGTCCTCGGCCTCCTCCATTCCTTTGAAGTACCATCAGCTCCTCCGGACGCAAACTGGATGAAGGTATGAAGAAAATTGAAGAGGATATGGGAGGAGGAAATAGGGGTTGGTGGTACGATTGAAAGACTCAGTTCAACAAACGGAAGGAGGACTACGATTACTGCGACATGTGAAAATTCTTCGTATCCGTCTCTCCAACAACGACAACAACGTGATCACATAGAAAATATACGTAGAAGACACAGCGTATATTCTTTTCTGCGAACGTGATGGGTAAATTCAACTGATCTTATCGATGAGACGTAATGCATACATTAGGAAAAATATAGTGGCACTTGAAACCAGTTTTTCCGTGGCTACATTTTTACCGCATTACATTCCGATAATCACAGAGTGGCGCTGCGGTTAGAAATAATGTTGCATCCGATGATAATAATGATGTAATATAAAAATCCTAGGTTTTTGTTGCTAAAGCGACAATATCAAATTAAATAATTTATCTCGTCCACTCAGAATATATCCAGCTTTCATAGTTTTGTCTATACATCGTAAAATTAGCCATGTATAATTAACGTACTTCACGTGGAATTGTATTACGTTGTTTATAAAACCAAAAGCTTCGTAATATTCCACTTACAATTTATTTTAATGATACAATTTATTTTAATGATGAAACCTAGGTTTACTACAAGACAGCATCATCATAGACAATAGGATAATAATAGAAAGTGTATGTCCTTATTATAAATACTTACAATTAGTGCTTCTTAGCCAACGCATGGAATAGAATCTAAGGGGCATAAAAATTTATTTTATTTGCCTATGACAACATCATCCATGTCGCTCATTTAATATACCGTATTAATATACCGTATTAGCCCGAATATAAGGCGACTCCTTATTTTCCCAATGAGAAAATACAAAAAAAAATTTTGGCCAATCTATCGGAGCATAGAACATCACTCGTCCACGGCTACCGTTGAAGTGAGCGAAACTGGAAACTTGGCGACATTGCGTAGTGTCCTAAGCGAAATAAATTGCATTATTCATATTAAATTAGAAATTATAAAAGACGAATCGCTAGAAATAAAGGACACAACAGACCGATCTTACACAAGAAAATCTTTAAAAAACTAATATTTTCATTTTTTTCTACTCCTGTCACCCATCGCCGATGTAAAAAATTCAATTCATAGATGTTACTTCTTATACTAGTACATTTAAATAATGGGGCCAAAACAACCCCTAAAAATTAGAATTTCAAGGATGTCGAATTTTTCCCATTGGTTGTGACTAAAAACCTATAATCGTGCCAAATTCCAAGTCTAATAGGTCATCTGGAAGTGCCTTATAATATTCATCTTAGTGTGGGACAAAAATGGGGCGAAACAAACGCACAAAATTGCAATTTTAAGAGTGTTATATTTTTTCACCTAGTTTGTTGCAAATTCCACACACATTTATGCCACATATTAATGATGTTTATCCTCTAGAAACGCATTTATGTTGCTTTAATTGTTTAAATTTTATGAATTTTTAGCGGCGACAATAATAAACTTCGTTGTAATTTTCGATATTAATTGCTGCGGGTGCACCAAGCTCTAATTTTCTGAAAATTCTCAGCTCCCTAGCTACAACGGAAGTACATAAGTAAACATTTGTTTATTTTTTAAATCTTTTATGAATTTTTAACGGCCAAATAATGAAATATATTTAAATTTGTATAACACCGTTATGGTTATTCAGCAAATTCTACCGTTACAAAAAAATTTAAGCCTTGTAGCACATCTATAAATAACTAGAAATGCCTAGAAAAATAAAACTTTTTGTATTTATCGACCTTTTTCGTCGGTTTTGCCATTACACCTACCTACATGTCAAATTTCACGTTTCTGCCCCGTCCGGAAGTGCCTCATAATTTGCATCTTCCTCATTCTCCTCCTCCTCCTACATCCTCCCATGTCAGAAACGTCAATATACCATATATGTAATCCAGTAATAAAAGACTTGATATTAATAAAAATTTCTATAATCGCTTAAAATAAAAAAATCAAATCGATAACAATACGTATTGCTGTGATGTCTTCGATAAATGTGGCATTCATAAAATCATCTATCATCGTCGCCTAGCAGTATAAATAGGAAAAAAACGGGAAGATGTACCGGAATTCGAGGAACAATAAAATATTTTCTTAAATATGTCTACCGATTCCAATCGCATGCAAGCACAACCTTGAAAGTTCATCGAGGAAAAGTGAAGCTCTTTATGAAAAAACAATTGGCAATTTTTGGAAAAAAATCTTTTTAAAACCAATTTTCTTTATAATATGGGTTTTAATTAACCCACGAAAGAAGTAATCATGTCTCTGTATATATAATAATATAAAAAATTCTTCTTATGAACTTGGGTAGATTATCCGAAAGGAAAATACAAGCAAGAAATTCGTGGCACGGAGCCGCACTTAATTACCATCCGCAGAAGCGTTTGTAAGAGCAAAAAAATATGAAGGAGAAAAGTTGGCCAAAGGGGTCACGTTATTGGAGCATCATCCTCTCTCATCTACGACCGGCCCTCACTCCCGCCTCCTCCTTTGGCGGATACGCCAACAGCAAGTGGAGCGGAAGTGAAGAATCGAGCGCATCGATTGGGGAAAAATAAAAGACGGTAAACGAGCGATGAGGCAGGAAGGAATGAGCGATAAAAGAGGAAGAGGATGCAGAAAATGTAAGGAGTGAGAGAGAGAGGGGGGGAGGAGAGGGAGAGATGAGAGAGAGAGATGGGGGAAAGAGATGGAGGGAGGGGGAGAGGGGGGAGGGAAGAGGGGGGAGGGGAGAGGAGGGAGAGGAGAGGGGGGAGAGGAGAGGGGGGAGAGGAGAGGGGGGAGAGGAGAGGGGGGAGAGGAGAGGGGGGAGGGAGAGAGGGGGGAGGGAGAGGGGGGAGGGGGAGGGAGAGATGCGGGAGGGAGAGAGGGGGGAGGGAGAGTGGGGGGAGAGTGGGGGAGGGAGAGAGAGTGATGGGGAGAGAGTGATGGGGAGAGAGTGATGGGGAGAGAGTGATGGGGAGAGAGTGATGGGGAGAGAGTGATGGGGAGGGAGAGATGGGGGAGGGAGAGATGGGGGAGGGAGAGATGGGGGAGGGAGAGAGGGAGGAGGGAGAGATGGGGGAGAGAGAGATTGGGGAGGGAGAGATTGGGGAGGGAGAGATGGGGGAGGGAGAGTGGGGGAGGGAGAGTGGGGGAGGGAGAGTGGGGGAGGGAGATAGGGGGAGAGAGATTGGGAGAAGGGAGGGAGAGAGGGGGAGAGAGTGATGGGGAGGGAGAGAGGGGGAGGGAGAGGAGGGCAGGGAGAGGATGGAGGGAGAGATGGGGAGAGAGTGATGGGGAGGGAGAGAGGGGGGAGGGAGGGAAGGGGAGGGAGAGGGGGGGGAGAGAGAAAGAACAATGAAGATAAAAAAGTCATAAATTGCCTGACCCCCATCTTAAAGCAGTGGTCCCCTAGCTAAAATGACGGAGGGCCACGTCCAGCATTTTAACGATTAAAATATACACTCTAACAAAAAATAAAAATATGAAATTATGAAAACAATATATCTGTCTTTAACACTCCTATCCCCATAATGGATAAGCACGTGAATTTTAAAACAAATCAGATGATGTTGACGACTAATCATTTTAGTTTCACTGAATTATTCATCATGTCTATTTGCGACTGGATGTGGCCCGAGAAGAGGGCAGAAGTGGGCTAGCATTATCCAGGATGAGTTCAGGAATGGGTTATTCTGACGTAGAACCTAAAATATTTGGACGCCGCTGATCTAAAGCGAACTTTGCCGAATTTATCAAATCGAGATCAAACTTGATTTTCCTCTTTCACATTATGTTAAGAGATTCACAGAATGATAGGCAATGGAGTAATATAAGTAAGAGAGGAAATAAGGAAGTTGTCAAAAAAAAAAAAAACAAATTAAAAATCCATTAATAAATTAACTTTAAAATCATCAATTTAAATCAGTGATTATCAACCGGGGTGACATGGTAACACAAGGTGACGCGATGGTTATTGAGGGGTGATACGAATATTTGATAAATTCACAGTGTATCATATTCTGGTATATAAAATATATACAACCAGAAGAATAACCACGCGTGCTTATATAAATGCCGGAATTTTATCACTAAAGTTGACTCGAAGGTAATGGAACTGCAGACGGGGTGAAGCATGACTGAACATGGGATGACGCAGAAAAAAAAGAAGTTGAGAACTACTGCTTTAAATATGACGTGCTCTTAAGGTATTGTTAGTCCTTGGTGGAAGGGCAATCGGGTTTTTTTTTGTTGTAAGGGCCGCGGGTTCGAAACCAGCTTCGGGCATTTCATCACAATGGTGGTGTAATTGTTAACTGTAAGTACTAAATATGTTCTCTTTATGAGATGGTTAGATATAAATAAAAATATATGCAGACACCCTTAACCGTATGCAACCCAAATAACACATTTCCCGGTTTCTTGAAACCGACAAACTCCCGATTTATGAACATTCCGTTTACGAGCTTTCGGTCTTACGAACAAGAATTTTTACGCCGCAAATTCAACTTAAGACCTCAAAATTCGATCGTATGAACTTGAATTCAGTCGACTCCGATTACTACCGTCATTTTTTTTTTATTTTACGAAAAAGTAACATTTATTTCTGAGATGCTGAAATAAATTGTCGCTGGACTCTTTCAATGACGTCTAAATGATTTTTTCATTGCTTTGTGCCTGCAATTTGCGTCAGACTCCCTCGGATGCGTTTTTCATTCCTATGCAGCACCATTCTCCTGATATAAATGTTGAAATTCCTGCACCTCCTTCCGCATCATCACGCATGTTAAATGCCTTCACGCCCGTAAGACCTCTATCCCAAACTTTCGCTTAAAGTGTAAAATGACGCCAAATTCAACGAATGAACAAGTGATGATTGAGGTATATTTGTTAAAATTTATTATAATTTGTTCCGTTCTCCTTTTTCTTGCACGTGTAGGAGGAAAAATTATTTTTGGAACACACCCCTTTATTTTAACATTGCATCCATGGGAAAATCTCTCCAGATTTACGAACCTTTGGTTTACGTACTACTTGTCAGGAATGTACGGTGTTCGTAAATCGGGAGTTTGCTGTATATCACTTTTCGTAAGCTGTTTCGCAGCTTAAATTCATGCATTCTTTACTCGATAGTTTCAGAGTACTTGTAGATGCCACTTTCGATTTTGAATCCATTAAAAAAAATCGGTAAAACATACATTGTACAAACTTTTTCATATATGGGTACTAATGCGTCGTTTACTTATCTTTAGAAAATGTAAATCGTATGAGCCTGCTTTTAGAAAATCCAATTTTTGTTAAAGTTGACCAAGGATAAACTAGCCTTATATTCATTCATTGAGAAAAATGAAATACGTAGTATTACTGTAGATGTATATTCAAGTAATTGTACGAAATTTGATCAAAATCGCTATAACTGTTTTTGTGAAAATCAAATTATTGCTAAAGTTGCCTAGAATAAATATGAACTATACAGTATTATTTAAGACGTAAGCTCAAGTAATTGTACGAAATTTGATCAAAATCGTTGTAGCCATTTTTGAGAAAATCGGATTGTTGTTAAAAATGCGTAGAATAAACTACTCTTAATTATTGAGCAATATCAACCGTTTATATTTATACTCTGCTCAGTATGATAAAATGTATAAGTACGAGATATCATTCATTTTCGCTGTACCGTCTAGGCTCCAGAGCCAGTAAGAGACAGACAGACAGGCAGACAGACAGACAGGCACACATACAGACAGATGGCATTGCGAACACCACTTTTTCGGATTCATCGACACCTAAAACGTATATTTCCGTAAAAATTTCGAGGTCGAATTTTTTCGCGAAAGCAATACTTTCTCGATACTTCGTACGAGAAAGTAAAAATGTCAAACTTTTCTATCTCCATGCCTAGGTATTAAAAAAAATCTGCTAAACATAGACGCATTATAATAAAAATAGATTGAAAAATTGTGACAATAGACAGGAGAGAAAGGGACACGTGTTGACAATGATAATAGTGCTGTAATTCAAGCAAAAAGTGATGAGATAGATGAAGAGAAAACACAAACCCAGGAATTAAACAGGAGATGAAGCAGCGAATACGTGCGAAATATGGCTGGATATTGAATGGGGACGAAACAATAAAGGAGGAAATAATATAGATAACACACATTGTAGGGGAGTTGCAAGAGAGTTGATGGAATAGTATGGGGAAAACGAGAAGGACGGCAGAGATGATTGAACAAAGAGTGAAAGGGTGAAACGGAAAACGAGGTCTCTCTTGCGGTCGGGAAAGGGATACCCTGCCTCGATACCTCATATCTGAGCAGGAGTTGTTGAATGGAGTTGGATATGAGAGAGGGGGGAAAGGAGAGGAGAGAGAGTGGGAGAATAAAAGGGAAATAGAGGGAGATTGATTCATTGATATGGTCTTTATTGGGGGCAAGATTGAGTCTAAGAAATCCCATCTTCCACCTAACCTCAAAGATATGGGGAGAGAGAGAAAGGGAGGTTAGAATGGGAAGGGAGGTCAGAATGGGAAGGGAGGGAAGAAATGGAGAGACAGATGGAGGGAGAGAGGGAGGGAGAGAGGGAGGGAGAGAGGGAGGGAGAGAGGGAGGGAGAGAGGGAGGGAGAGAGGGAGGGAGAGAGGGAGAGAGAGAGGGAGAGAGAGAGGTGAGTGAGTGGGGAATCGAATTGAATAACGTCTACATTGGGGCGAGATTGAAAGTAAATTAGTCTCCTCTTCCAGGAAGAAGAGGGAATAGGAGAGACATGGTGAAACAGTTGAAGACACCTAATCTAACTTTGAAGAGAGGCATATAGAGCAGCGTTTCTCAACCGGCGCTCCGTAACCATAGGTATGTGCTCCGCAAGCTTTCCATCCTTCGTCACTTTTTATGGATTTATTTAAATAAATAAATAAATAACCAACAGGTAGGTATATATAATATGTGTGAGATAGTATTTAATTTCATTTCGATTTTTTGAGCCCATTCATTCATTTTTTTTCCTAGATCGTTTTTGTACTGACAAATGTACTGTGATGGACATTCCAGCCGGTAGGTAACAAATGTTGTACTGGAAAGTTTGTTCTAATGCTCCTCCTAAGTTAATGAATACCTCTAGGTGATCCCCGGCCTACCAAAGGTTGAGAAACACTGATATAGAGGATATTACGGAGAAAGAGGCTGACAGAAATGGAATTAGAGCAAAGGAATAGTGGATGAAAGGGGAAGAAACATGTGGACATATTACCTTTAAGGAAGGAAATCACCAGGATAAGAAGGTTTGAAAGTAAAGCAGGTGGGTTTCAGGAGAGTTTCTTATGAGGAATGAGAGAAAAAGAGAGAGGGGGAAGAACCTAACGGTGAATATGTAATATTAGCGAAATGCTTAAAAAAATGAATAAATCACTTTACAGCCTGTGAGTTACCATCCTGCAAGTCATACAGGTTCTGTTGACACAGGTGATTATTTAAAAAATTATACTCTAATACAGTGCTATTCAAACTTTTTTTTTTACGCGTACGCTTTGGAAAACTTCGCATTCTGGCACTCCCACATTTATAGCAAAAAAATTTCTCTGATAAAATTACACCAAAATCATCGCGCCGAAGTGGAAAAATGTACAATTACCTTGTCAAGTTACCAAATAGTTTATTAAAGCAATCTAATAAAATTGAAAGGATAAGTAGATGAGGCGATGTGGTATATGAGGAAACCAAGATAATACCAAGATTTTGCTCGTACCACTTTCCGATCCTTCTGGTACCACACTTTGAATATCACTGATCTAATATAGTATCTATTTATTCCTTAAGTTTTTATAACGAAAGGAATTTTATACGAAATAAGTATCTTTTAAACATTAATATTTCCTGAGCAATATCTGCGTGGAAATTCTGTGCGTAAGGCACTTTGCTGGATTCCAAATTAATTTTTTGGCCGATTTCAATTTTCCTGTGTTAAATATAAACTTTTATACTTTGTCGGTAAATTAATTCAAGATCCGACATTGTAGTTTGAAATTTAAACAGTTTTAAGATGAAAAGTAAAAAATAACGCTGCTTATACTCTCATGAGCATTACACCCATTACACCATGCCACGCTATTTTACATTCGAAATAGCATTAAATAGCGATTTTTTACGGAAGATGGTTATATAGACGGATCCTAAAGCTTAGGGATATTACGAATGAAAGTAACAATGGAGGCTCATGTTCTTGGAACTGACTCGCCAATGAAGATGTTGAAACGCAACGAAACCTTCTTCCGAATAAAGCCATTCATTCCAAAGAAACTATGCAACAAAGCCGTTGCCTTCTTTTCTATTGCTTTACTATATTAATGTAGTGAATGTACTCGTAGATAGCAGTGCTTAATTTGTACCCAATTAAGAAAGGGAACACCTAACCTTACCTAACCTAACCACTCAGAACAAAACTGAATACATAATGAAATCTATAATCTTTAATAAATATAAAGTAACTTGGAAAGTGTAAAATAAAAAAATTGTCTTGTACAAATCAGATGTTGTCCCGCAAGAGGGAGGTTGAAATGCACAGACATCCTTCAAATTCTTGTAACTTAAACATTTTTTATTCGTATCATTTTAGAAACTTCCTCCCAAATACGTGAGGGAACGCCGTTCCCTTTGCGTTCCCCCAGAAATTAAGCACTGGTAGACATAACAGAGTGGACGGTCTGATAAACTAATATTCCACTTTAATCGGATACTACCTTTCATTCATATTAAAATGTTGTTTTCATTAAAAATAAACGTTTAATTTCTTTTTTTCGCAATCTCTATGAACCTGTTAAATACATAAACGAGCTTCCATGGTGATTCATAGGCTCGAGTGCTCGGAATAGGAAAAACAACAAATTCCAACTGACGCGCCATTAAAAAAACATCTGTACAAGATACATTGTACAAACTTTCTTATATACTAATCCGTCGTTTAGATATCTTTAGAAAATGAAAATCGTATGAGCCTGTTTTTAGAAAATCCAATTTTTGTTAAAGTTGCCCAAGAATAAACTAGCCTTATATTCATTCATTGAGAAATATTAAGTTGTAGTATTATTGCAGACATATTTTCAAGTAACGGTACAAAATTTTATCAAAATCACTAAAGCCGTTTTTGAAAATATCGAATTATTGTTAAAGTTGCCTAGAATAAACTAGCCTTATATTCATTTTTTGAGAAATATGAACTGTAAAGTATTATTAAAGACGTAAACTCAAGTAACTGTATGAAATTTCATCAAAATCGTTATAGCCGTTTTCGAGAAAATCGAATTGTTGTTAAAAATGCGTAGAATAAACTACTCTTAATTATTCATCAATGTCAACCATTTCTATGTATACTCTGCTCAGTATGATAAAATGCCTAAGTACGAGATTTCATTCATTTTCGATCTATCGTCTAGGCTCCAGAGCCAGTAACAGGCAGACAGACGGCATTGCGAAAACCACTTTTTCGGATTCAGCGACAGCTAAAACTTGTATTTCCGTAAAAATCTCGAGGTCGAATTTTTTCGCGAAAACAATACTTTCTCGATACTTCGTATGAGAAAGTAAAAAAAGCGCATTGGACTTTTTTTCCGGTTCATCCATTTCGAAAGAGCACCACTCACCTTGCCAATGTCACCCATTCTATTTCCTTTTATCCCGTGGCTAACCTATTTTACCACGCCTCCCAAAAGGGCCACCGTTGAGCGCCAATTGGTGCGTAGCCTAACAGAGAACCCTCTCCAGCGATAACTCCAATGTTGTGGTGAGCGGATTCAGCGCTCCGGAAGACTTCCACCCGCACGATGCGTCCTGCTCCACTTCTCGCCCACTGCACCCGCGCCACTATAGATACCCACACGCAACGAATCCCGGTTATCTACATACCTGACATATTTGCCTGGTGAGTGGACCATTGTTACGTCTTTTACCATTTTTTTTTCAAGCGCTGCGGCCTTATCGCGTTCCTAATGTTTAAATTGGATAAATTGATTTTTTTTCTCGTCCGCTTACATCTGAATAAATGTAGGAAGTTTGAAAACGGCAAAAAAATCTTTCATGACCGGGAATCGAACCCGAATCTTTCCACTTGTCGGGCGGGTATCTAATTTGTGCGGATTTTGCAAAGCAGATCTGATGCATCGAGAAATTAATTACTAAACAATGGAAAACGTAATAAGAATCATCAACATCCCAAACGTCAATTCGTGTTCAGCTGATTAGCCACACAACTTTTATATTAAGATGTGTTCAAAATTCGTTAATTAGTATCCTAACAATAGATATGTTATTAATATGGAAATTTTAGGTTCTATCACGACGGATGACACTCACCCAAGGTCAAAATTTAATTTATTTTTTAGGTTTTCAGTGCCTTTAATATAAAAGTCGTATAAACTAAGAAGTTTTATTTAATTTATTTGTAGGTTTTTAGTGCCCTTAATATAAAATTTGTATAACATAAAAAAGTAATTTTAATTTTTTTTATTTATTTATTTTGGGAGAGCTACTAATTATAATCGAATAATAATGCGTAACAACTATTGGATTATAATTTCTTTCTTAGTTGACAAAAGCCATTAAAGACTTCATGATTTTTCAAAGAAAACTTAAGTTGATAATGTTTGAACATTGTTGGTATTGTTTAAAAAATATAACAATAAATCTGAGAAATATCTATAGAAAATTAAGCAAAAATCACAACAATACTGCACGAATTAATTAATAAAATAACTTCATCGTTATTCCGTTTCCCACATTCAATACTCCTAAATGGCGGAATTTTTACGGTAAGCATGCATTAATGACTCCTATATTTTTAGAAACAGCATTCTTTGCTTAATAATGAACGAGAGAAAACCGCTCGGGGATTCATCATTTTAAAAGATTGAATTCTATTATACATATTAATGTTAACGCCAGACGTACTTATCCATCTGGGAGTCATATTCTTTTGAAAATGCGGATTTTTCACGCAATTTGTGCAGTCTTAAATTTAGGGAAACATTTTTTTTCATTTTAAGCTTCATGAGGAAATCTCCATCGAAATTCGAAAAGCTCGTGCGGCTTTATATATATATATATATATATATATCATCATCATCATCAGCCTTTTTCAGTCCACTGACGGACGAAGGCCTCCCCCAGACTCTTCCAGTTTTCCCTGTCAACTGCCTCTCTCCTCCAAGTTTGCCCCAAGAACTTAACAAGCTCTCTGTCCCACCTGTCTTTCGGTCTTCTTTTTGGTCTCTTGATGTTTCTTGGGATCCATTCGATGATACTGGACGTCCAACGCTGGTCATTTCTTCTAGCAATGTGGCCCGCCCACTGCCATTTTAACACCTTCACTCTTCTAATCACGTCACAGACTCCCGTCTTCTTTCTTACCCAGTCGTTCCTCTTGCGGTCTCTTCGGGTGATCCCTAACATGCATCTCTCCATGCCCCTCTGTGTTGTTTGCAGGCGCTGTATCATTCTGGCATTCATGGTCCATGTTTCACAACCATATGTCAGAACAGGCAGAACACATTGGTCATACAGTCTCCTTTTTAGGAAGACTGGAATATTTGATTTAAGGATGTTCGCATTCTTGCCAAAAGCACTCCATGCCATCTTCACTCTCCGGTTGATTTCTCCAAGAAGCGAACCATCAGTAGTGATGAGTTGACCTAAGTAAACATAGCTGGTTACTTCTCCAAGTTCTGCTCCGTTGATATGTATCTTCTCAGAATTCGTGAAGGAGTTGTACATAACCTTTGTTTTATTAAGATTCATCTTAAGTCCAGCTTCTCGGCTTGCTTGCTCAAGCTCTTCAGTTCTTCTAAGGAGCTCTTCTGGGCTTCCTGCGAACAGTATGATATCATCTGCAAAGCGCAGGTGACTCAGATATTCTCCATTTACCTTTATGCCTTTTTCCTCCCAGTCTAGCCTTTTGAATACTTCCTCTAGAGCTGCTGTAAATAACTTAGGGGACATAGTATCTCCTTGTCTCACTCCCTTTTCGGCCTTAAAGGCACTCGTCTCTTCATGCAGCTGGACAGATGTTGTCGCATTTTCGTAGATATTCTTGATCAAGGTTATGTACGTTTCTTCTACTCCTTGTTTCTTTAGTGCACGTAACACCGACGAAGTTCGGACAGAGTCGAATGCTTTCTCGTAGTCGATAAAGCACATACATAGAGGTAATTCATACTCGTTGGTCCGACTGATTACCTCTCTCACGACTTGGATGTGGTCCATCGTGCTATACCCACTGCGAAATCCAGCTTGCTCTCTGGGTTGGGCAGAATCAAGATGGTTTTGAAGGCGCATAGTGAGTATTTTGGTGAATATTTTGTAGACTGTTGGGAGTAGGCTGATCGGTCTGTAGTTATTCAAGTCTTCTTTGGAACCTTTCTTGTGCAGAAGGATAATACATGCGTGGTTCCATGTTTCTGGTATCTTTTTCTTCCTCAGACAGGAATTAAAAATCTTAGCGAGAATTGTTTCCGTATGATTCCCCATTGCTTTGAATACTTCCGCTGTGATACCATCCATTCCAGATGCTTTTCCATTCTTCATACTTCTGATTGCGTGTCTCACCTCTTCCGGAAGGATACCTGGGACCTCTTCGGTGGGCATGTTTGCATCATCATTTACTTCATCATTTCCTAGAGGATCCTCATACAGCTTGGTGTAAAATTCTTGTACCCGTTTCAGGATCAGTTTCCTACTATGGGTTATGGAGCCGTCTTCTAGCATCAAGGCCACCAGCTGTCTCTTTCCGATCGAGAGATGTTGCTTCATTTTCTTGTAACTTCTATTGTTTTCTATGGTTTTCTCGATTAGTTCATAATTATATTTTTTCACATCTTCCTTGATGCACTTCCTTATAGTTTTGTTTAGTTCTGCAAAATGGATCATTTCTTTAGGATCATTAGAAATTAACATTTTCCTTCTTTTTTCCATCAGCAGTCTTGTTTTTTCAGTCAACTTTTTCTCTGGTTTTGTTTTAACTGTTCCGCCTATTTCTTCAGCAGTTTCCTTGAGTATCTCTATAAATTGGGATTCAACTTCTTGGTCTTCCAGTGCACTGAATCGATTTTTCAGTTGGAGCTGAAATTCTTCTTTTCGTTCTTTTAGCACCTGCGTGTTGATAATAGACTTAGGCTTCTTCTTTATAAGCTTCTGTCTTTCTAACTTTGAGTTAAATTTTATTCTGCATCTTACCAAGCGATGGTCGCTTCCAGTTTTAAACTGGTTGAGGACGGAACAGTCTTCAGCCAATTGCATCTTATTTACTAGTATGTAGTCAATTTCGTTTTTGGTACCATTGGGTCCTTTCCAGGTCCATTTTCTATTGGGATTCTTTTTGAAGAAAGTGTTCATTATATATAGACTAGTACATTCAGCAAAGTCTACAAGGCGGTCCCCTCGTTCATTTCTGTCTCCATAGCCCCATTTTCCAACTGCGCTGTCGTCTTCCTTTTGTTCTCCTACCTTGGCATTGAAATCACCCATGACCACTTTTAGATGGCAGCTTCCTTTGTCGTGCAGTTCTCCAACTTCTTGGTAAAAATCTTCCACTTCCTCATCCGAGTATGATGACGTTGGCGCATAAACTTGGACTATTTGAAGTTGGTATCTTTTATTTATTTGAAGCACTAGTCTAGCTGCCCGCTCGGATGAACTTTCCATTTCCACGATATTATTCTTCAATTTTTTGTTGATGATGAATCCAACACCTCCTGTTCTTCCTGTGTCAGTTCCCCTGTAATAAAAAATATCTCCACTCTTCAACTCCAATAGGCCTTCACCTTTTCTTCTCACCTCACTAAGTCCTAAAATGTCCCACTTGATCTTCTCCAGTTGTTCTTGGAGCTCTTGAAGTTTATCTTCACTGGACAAAGTCCGGCAGTTAAAGGTAGTTAGGTTGAGGTTAAAGGAATTTGGTAAGGATGAGAAAGAGTGGCAGTGGGCGTTTAACCTCCGGGGATTCTTAGCACCCTCTGCCTTCCTGCCTTGTTCCTGACCACTGCCACGGTCAGAGGCAATCCAGCCTCCGGAGAATGAGGGCCGTTTTTTATGGGTGTACATGTCATGGGGGGATTGTGGGCCTTAAAACACCACGCTGGCCCAGAGCGGGTTGGTGAGTACCTCTTTCACTTTGGCCGGAGATATTGCAGAAAGACTTCACAGCATGGTTGAACCTACCGGTGTCCGAGGACACCACTGTTCTTCGCCCTTTAGCCTCCGTTTACACCCTTCCGCCGACTTTGAGGCAGTGAACTGAGGCAGTTGGAAGGGATATATATATATATATATATATATATATATATATATATATATATATATATATATATATATATATATATATATATACGAATAAATATATATATACGTATATATATATATATATATATATATATATACACGTATATATATATATATATATATACGAATAAATCCGCAGTTGTAAGCATTCTCAGGGTTAATTGCCTATATTCCAAAGCACACTTCTCTCGCAGTTCAGCGAGACAGAAAATAATAAACCTTCGGCTGAAGAGAGTCTTTTTTTTTTTACGAAAACCCACATCAATTCACTCGTTCTTTTAAGCGACACCTTCCAGCGGACTTTAATAGCCGACAAAAGGCTGTCGTCCGCGAGGAGCACTTCAAGTGATTCAGACGTTAAAAGTTTGCCACGGAAATGTCACGGTGAGAAAACCGCCCTTTCAACCAGACATTAAAACCCACTACCAATCACCTACACTCTTTCGTTGCCCCCTCAAACCTTCAGTTAGTCAATCAAACGATTCAAAAAATATTCACCAACACGCTTTTTTTTTTTTTTTGCCATGCCGAACGCTCCATTTTAATTCCACGGAGAAACGAGTTCATTACTCATTTGTTTCGATCAATGCAAATAAACGCTTATCCATAAAAAAATATTAAGGATATTTTTTTATGGATAAGCGTTTATTTTAATCCCATGGTAATTTTACACGCACATTGACGTATATGTCGCTAGTCCTTCATTTGTTCGTACCTTTACACTGATAAAACGGCAAAAGGCATGTATAAAGTAAAATTAATTCCAGAGAAGTTTAATATTATATCACATTTTTTTGAATTAAAAGCACAAGTGTTTTTTGAGGCCGAGAGCAAATAAAACCTTTCATTTCCTCACTTCACGGTACACTCTATACGATCCACATCCATTCATTTGTTCATTCAAGCACTATTCTCGCTGTTTCCCTATTAGCCTACAAATTCACTTGTCCTTTTTATTAATTAATCCGCCTACTGAATAAACACAGAGTATATATTCTCGAGCAAAAAGTACAGCACTCGCTGGAGAAACATCCTCGAAATGGTGATATTTTCATAAATCAAACTCTAAATTAAGGAAAAACGCGGGATAATCTTTCTTCATAAATGTCGAACATTTGAAGCGATTCACTGTTGCGATATATCACGCAAAATGTTAGGAAAGAGTTAAAAGGTTTCCCTAACTAATGCAGTTTTTTTTATATTTTCTTATTTATAATCGTTATAGAGTCGCGTCGAAGATAAAAAGGGCTTTCTTAACTGATGCAAATGTCGCATCAAATTATTCATACAAGTTTTCACCTGTATAGGTTTACTCTCCTATTATGAATTCTGACCCACACCGGAAAAAACATCTTTACACGTTAACACAATTTACATTTCCATCATTACATTTTTTTTAAAATCGGCACAACATTATACAAAATTTCTCATATACTAATGCGTCGTTTAGTTATCTTTAGAAAATGAAAATCGTATCAACCTGTTTTTAGAAAATCCAATTTTTGTTAAAGTTGCCCAGAAATAAATTAGCCTTATATTGATCATTGAGAAAAATTAAATATGAAGTATTATTGCAGACGTATACTCAAGTAACTGTACGAAATTTGATCAAAATCGTAAAGCTGTTTTTGAGAAAATCAAATTGTTGTTAAAATGCGTAGAATAAACTACTCTTAATTATTGATCAATGTCAACCATTTCTATGTATACTCTGTTCATGATCATAAAATGCCTAAGTACGAGATTTCATTCATTTTAGCTCTACCGTTTAGGCTCTAGAGCCAGTAACACACAGACGGCATTGCTAAAACCACTTTTTCGGACTCTGGTACACCTAAAACGTATATTTCCGTCAAAAGCTCGAGGTCGAATATTTTTGCGATTACAATACTTTCTCAGTATACTTCGTATATGAGAAAGTCAAAATGGCAAAAACCTACGGTACGAGTGCCAATTCGTCATTGCAACACGCCAAGGAAAATATTTTTTTAACCTGACTTATAGCATCCGCGAAATACCACCGATAGTATCCCTCTGATCTGGCAAATATTAAAACGTATATTTTTCAGTTCCTTCCATAGTTCTAACATACCCACACACACATTTTTATATATGTATATATATTGTGACGGTTCTCTTCGCTAATGTTGTCAGTACATACACAATGCAAACGCGTACTTTTCTAACCTCGACACGTTTCCCCAAGCAAACGTCATCAAAATGCGATTTCCTTATCGAACTGAATCATTTCTCTTGCAACTACTATTCTACTTATCATATCATATTCGTCCATGATTCTCATCGATATTATGAGCTCCATTACTTCTTAATAGATATTTTCTTGTTTCTCCGATTATACCACACAAATAGCACACTGGATTGGGAACGGAAAACCTACTTCTGGTTCCACTCATGCATCGACACAACTCCATGATGTTTATATATGTAAAATCAATCTGCGATTTAAAAAAATAATTTTATATGGATACAAGAAATGTATTTTTTCTTCTATTATGTAGTTATAAAATTGTACGCGCTTTCCCACGCTATAATGGTTGGAATAAATGTCGTAATACTATGAGGATATATGAAAATGTAAGAAAAATTACTCTTGCATACCTGAGAAAGTGATTGGAACAAAAGAAGAGGCTAAGGTATTGAATATTGAATTGGGACCTTATGCTAAGGTAAATCCATCTTCGAAGAGGGAGTCACTGCGCATACGCGGGAGCTTCTCAGATGTTTTAAGGGGAGAGGCCGCAGATTCCGGAGGGCGTGGACAGGAGGCGCCTCTGAGGCGAGCTTACTGTATACACCGCCAGTTACGTCTTTGCGTCAGCTGAGTCGGGTCGTTGTTTCGCGGGGAATAAAAAGGCTGGTTTTGTTCCGTAATGTAAAAAAATAACGCCATCTCCGTTTGTCGTCCAAGACATGTTGGCGGCATCTGGATACGTCCATCTCGGTGACAACCATCTTTTGTTTACGTTTTTTCGAATTTGATTGGGTGCGTCGATTTTGAATATTAAGTTTCGCTGTACCGACATTTCTGCAGTGTTTTTCTTTTTAATCGGGTCTGTATGTAGCGGGAGGACCGCAATGATTGTGATATCCCCATCACATGTTTGTTTCAAGAGTAACTAGGTAATATAATCTGAAGAAAACAAATTAGGACGCCGTTCCATCTGGACATGCGTGTTTTTTTAATGGATAAAGAAGAAAAAGTGGTGTTGTTGATTAAAAAGCCCGGGTTGTTTACTTAGCGGAGTTACCCTTCATAATAAGGCACAAATACACAATCAATTCGTTTTCGAGTTTGATCGAAAAGGTGAATTTTTTGTTCCGGATATGGAAAGTCAACCGCTGATTTTTAAACCAACGAATAATTTTATGCGAGTGACGAAAACCATTCTATTTTTATCATAGTTAGATTGACAAACGGGAAAAAGACGCTCTCAGGAGCTATCATAGTCGCTATTGCCTTCGCTCGCGAACTAGTACGTACTTCATAGCGACATCCTTCGCTTATTAAAGTCTTTTTAACCAGTGTATCTCTTTTTTTTAATGAAAAAAGTGATAGCTTTTTCTCTAGTGAAGCAAGGTTATTCGTGTGTCATATTTTGCTGCACTAATGGCAAACGTATATGACCGCACATGACTGAACATTTAAAATGTCTTGGATATTCATCTTATTTGATTAAGAGAGAAATATATGTACATGTATAAAATCGTAGATGTCATCGATTTATCTCTTGTTTGTGGTAGATCAAATTAAAGAAAAACCGTGCCTGGAATGAATGTAATTTAGATGTTTACTTATTTTTTGGTGCATCGAAATCGTCTATTATTTGCCGGCTTTGGTAGAGGAGTGGTTAGCTCGTCTACCTCCCAATATTAGGGTCTCGGGTTCGAATCCTGCCAATGAGTTCGTCTTTGACATTGTTATTACAATTTCAATTCTATTCATTGTCTTCACCGTGTCTTGTGAGTTCTTCATTTTATTAATTGTTATTACACTCAATGTAAAAGTCCGTAAACTGCTGTTTATGAGATTGTGATAAATAAACCAATAAAAATTACCTGGAAGGGTGAGTGGACGGATTGCCGATAATGATTAGGTACATCTTTAGATCCTAATGCTTCGTGTGGATTTTGGCATATGAGACGTGTTGAAAATATTGTTCACAGCTGATCGACTGATTGACCGTCTGATAGTTAAGAATCAGCTTTATTGATTACAGTTAAGGGAACGGGGTGAATATAAATTAAATATTAGCTGCTTACATATTAAAACGGGTAACCCAAACAATTTTAAAGTTACTTGGGTTGTTGAACCAAAGTACAAAATTGTTTGGGTCACCCGTTAACACGTGACTGTCTGATATTATCTCATCTATCATTGTTCACATAATTATTTGCCTATAATCTGCTTTATAAGTGATAAAAAAGTCTTCCATAAAGTAAATCTGAGTATCGAGAAAATATCAGACTTCATTTTACATTCGTTTCCTAAAGGAGTCATTGATTATTTACGCATGTTGACGAAAGGTTTCCCGTTTAGCTTCAGCATAATTTCCGCTGCGTGTCGCTTTTATCTTGTTCACTTGGAATTCCTAAACTATTCATGTATATAAAGTTGATATTAATAGGACGAATCTATCAAGATAACTTTTGCTCTTCAAGAATATCCTATGTGGTGCTTATAAAGCTATGTATATAATAAAAAAATTGTTTAATTTTAATTATACGTTATACTCGTCATATTGCTGGTTAAGATACAAAAATATGGAAGAGAATTTCAAATTTGAAATGTTATTTATTGCGTAAAGTTTTGCTAAAATGATCTCCTAATTTATGTTAAACTAAGCTTTCGCTTAGCTTTAACTAACTAAACTTTAGCTAACGAAGTGCTTCGGTTTTCTTTACATTTTGATCATTTAATTTGAGACATATTCGGTAACTTAATGGATAGGATTTTGGTTTGCTGAAAACATATTGCATTGACTTTAATTAATTATGGTAGCTTTATCGTGGAAGACGGTCGATCAATATCCTCACATTATAATTCTCAGAATCCAACGCTCATATGGAGAATGGCTATAAATGGAGATACGGTAACCAATCCGTCCATTTATTGTTAAGTCATGCCTAGCTGAAAGGACCATAGCAAAAGGTATCAGTCGCCAATAAAAAAAACAGTACAACATACATTGTACCAACTTTCTCATATATAGGTACTAATGCGTCGTTTAGTTATCTTTAGAAAATGAAAATCGTATGAACCTGTTTTTAGAAAATCCAATTTTTGTTCAAGTTGCCGAAGAATAAACTAGCCTTATATTCATTCATTGAGAAAAATAAAATATGTAGTATTATTGCAGATGTATACTTAAGCAAATGTACGATATTTGGTCAAAATCGTTTTAGCCGTTTTTGAGAAAATCGAATTATTGTTAAAGTTGCCTAGAATAAATCAGCCTTATATTCAATTTTTGAGAAATATGAACTATGCAGTATTATTGAAGACGTAAACTCAAGTAACTGTACGAAATTTCATCAAAATCGTTATAGCCGTTTTCGAGAAAATCGAATTGTTGTTACAAATGCGTAGAATAAACTACCCTTAATTATTGATCAATGTCAACCATTTCTATTTATACTTTGCTCAGTATGATAAAATGTCCAAGTACGAGATTTCATTCATTTTCGTTCTTCCGTCTAGGCTCCAGAGCCAGTAACAGACAGACAGACATACGGCATAGCGAAAACCACATTTTCGGATTCAGCGACAGCTAAAACGTGTATTTCCGTAAAAATCTCGAGGTCGAATTTTTTCGCGAAAACAATACATTCTCGATACTTCGTATGAGAAAGTAAAAATAGTAACTCAAACATCATTTGCAGAGTTTTCAATTTTTATTTGGAATTATACCTTATTAAGCGTTTCTCCACTTACTTTATCTCTCTGTTGACGTCATTGTTTTCCTCAAGATTTCAATGCACGGGAAATAATAATTGAAATTATCCCACGACAAGTATAATAAATGTCTTCGTGGTATTAAAAACAATCCATTATTTAATTACATGCGTTCTGATTATCAATTTCCACCGATATGCGGAAATTTGAATCTGAAACAATTGGGCGCATTAAAGCTAATTTTACTGCTTCGAACTTCAAAAATTAAACGTGTCATTTCATTTATCCCAAAAATACCCTCTACTACACTTTAAATTATTCATTTCGAAGAAATGGGAAAATTACAATTAATTATCATGAGAAATTAATATTTCTATCAAGAACGTCAAAATGGATTTTGCATATTATATATAAAAGAATATGTTGCTCTATTATCCTAAAAATAATATCCTCGAAACATGCTTGCATATTCCACATACAACACCCAGTGTCTCAGCCATCCTTAAAATCCTGAACATCCACCGTGTTCTCTCCGCTACCAATGTTCTTCCTGAGAGAAATAACTAGGATAACCGAAGATCGCATGGTTTAAAGTATATTAAATTATGCATTACGTACATATTTTTTTCGTAACCACAGTTGACGCTGAACTTCGAGGTGGGTCAATAGAGACATTCCTTTCTTTTAATACCCTCATCTCGTCCTGATTTTGTATTTTAATAATCCCAGTCCTTTGTATCTTGGTAAGCGGTTCAAAACTGTAAGGCCCGCGGTTAACGTCACAGCGAAAAACTCGTTTACCGTTACGGTTCGCGGAGCGAATTTCAAGCAGGCAGTTAAAAGAAAAAAACTGCAAAATTTCGGAAGAATGCCTTGAGTGAAGAAAAAATAACATCGGTTTCCATGTTTCCATCCGAAAGCCCTCAACGTACTTACAAATACATGCATTTTTCCTGTGTTATAATTACCGCAATTAAAAACTTGCCTTTATACGTTTTGTAATTTTCTTGGTGATCGCTAGTAAGAAATCTCGTAAAAATACTCTGAAACGGAATATACACTATTCTTATTCATAACCTCGCTCCCAATGACTTGTTTTATAATGGAGAATAATTAACACCTACAAAAATATATAGAATATTAGCTTTAAATGGATAGAATAAAATAAAACAGACTCGGACATTAATAGCTACATTTCGAGCATAATGATGGCGACAGATCCACCTAAATGTCGTGTAACTGGAAATGAAGGTGAGATACTGTTCATCGATGCTGAAAAGTTAGGTACAGCTAGGCTACTAAGGAGGATATTCGCTTTCTATACTGTCGTGCCATGGGAAAGTGCTGCCAAGCGAAACGCTCTCTCTCAAAAAACGCACTTAAGGCCACGGCACACCGGGCGCTATACTATATAGCTAGCGATAAGATATAAATATGCGCACACCAGATATTATAATATGTTTTATTTTTTCCCGGGAAACCAAGAGAATATACGCCAAGGCATTGCTGTTGTTAACATTGGCTTTAAAGCCAAAGAAAAGGAAGTGGATTCATGAAATTAATACAAATCTAAATCGTCTTGTGTTTCCTGGCTTTCATCGTTTTTCTGCAACACATGTTCTTCCTATTAACCTCCTTGTAGTCACTGCTACTTGTATGCCACAAGCAGGGATGTAATTTCACCTCTTCAATTAATTTTTCCATGTCAAACACTGTATAAGAAAAAAACAAGCAGCACGACACTTGCTCAAGTAAAGACTTCAACTATATGACGCTAGGAGCACTGTACACGTGGTCGCCCGTGCATTCTGCGCATGCGCCAGTTCTGCTATATTTTGTTAAAATAGCCAAGACCACAATGCATGCTATATAGCGGGGTTTTATAACTTATAGCACGCTATATTTTTCCGTCAGTCTACGGACTTACATTGAATTACATGTTGCACAAAAGTTAGCTATATATATTTATATAATATCTTCATAGTATAGCGCCCAGTGTGCGGTGGCCTGAGAAGGAGCACAAGGCACAATGCGCGTCAATTGTGTCCATGGCGACCCAAACGCAATCTACTGTGCTCTCGCTTGAAAAGTGAAATTCAATTTGAACCAGTTGAAGTAAGAAGAAGTGCAAGTAAAAAGTGTGGAAGAAAAAAATAGAATAATGTAAAAGATGGTGTGCTCTAATATTTTGTCGAGTGACGCCGCCAATAATTTTTACGCTTAAAAGGTATAAATAAATAAAACTTGGAAAAAAATTTAAAAGAGTGTATAAAATTATTTGATATGCTCATGCATAAGGACATGCGATAGGACATCTCCCCTAATTAATTTCGCCCTATTTATGCAGGAAATTTCGGCTATATCTCTAACACACTTTTTCAGGAGAAATACTTAATTAATAAAAAGAAATCCATTAAACCTCTAAAAAACGCAGAGCTGAGAATTTAGAAAGTGTTAAAGGATACCTCTGATACACATTTCCTTTCTCACCTCCTTAAATTCATTGTTTTTGACAAATTGTTAATGTTTTTTTAGGAGCGGTCCTCAGTATAATTAATTCTCAGAGGAGAGAAGGGTGGAAAAGGTAAGCTTAGGCGGGATATTGCACGTTTTTATTTTTCTCTCCATTTTATCGAGCTCCTACCTATTAAAAGGCTTTATTCACTACGGAACCGTACGCGAGGCACGATAACGTTGACGTCACACCGATGAAAGTGAGTTTGATAAATATTTAGGGGATATTAGAACCATTGTTCGCTTGAAGAAAGTTCGTGAAAGCCGGAGGATATTGAGTGATTTATTGCCTCGCTTCTAGCCAATAACAAAAAAAATTTAAGTGAATTAAATTATGTGGAAGCGGGTCCGGATGATAATAATGCTTCAGTTTTTGGAGGCATGTCTATACGTGAGTTACGGTCTATGATCCCGTGGATTGTATCTCACGTTTTTGATGTGACGGTTGGAATAAATCGCCACGCAGGAACTCATTCGCAGGAGTAGCAACAATCCAATCGTAGTTTCAGAAAGAAGAATAAGAGTAGTTCGAAAATTTAAGCATTATTCTTTAATTTTAATTTTAAAAATTTTGAACGTGCACCTGATTCCTTTCAATTCTCACGAAACTTATATCATAAGAATTTTCGGTCCGATCTTAATTTAATTAAAAAGTTGATAAAATATGACTCGATATAAATAATAATTTTATTATAGTTTTATATATGTATATATATATATATAGTGTGTATATATATAGTGTGTGTGTGTGTATATGTGTATATATATATATATTTATTTATTTATGCATTTCTTTTAATCTCTAAAAATTCAGTGTATTATTCAATTATGTGTGGGGAATATTTATGTTACTTTGTATTGAATTATACTGTTGCCACCTGACCTTATGGCCAACAACAACAATGTGATTAATAATAATAATAAAATAATAATACATTTGGCACCTTTCAGCGTTTAATGTAAAATAGAAAGGAGCTTTTCAAAGTCGTGCTCAATCAACGATTTAATCAATTTTCACTGACAGACAATTAATTACAAATCTCGAATCCTTTTTGTAAATGGTTTTCCTAACATTTCCATTATATTTCACTTTTAAAAAGATTAATTATGAATCACGAATCCTTTTTGTAAATGGTTTTCTCAAGACTTCCATTATATTTCACTTTCAAAAAGATTCTAAATTAAAGGAGATAAATGTAATTGACTTTCAAATTCATATTTTTACTAGTATCTATAATAATAATATTAAAAGGTAACCTTGGCCTATATCAATGGGCATAATGTTTCAGTAAACAAGAACTATGACAGTCGGGAGAGAATTCTATCAGCCTTCTGTTTTCTCCATAAGATTTTTATGAAATATATGTCACCTTTTAACTTTATTTTTGTATGAGGTAAGAAACCACTTAGACTATCGGAAGAAAATAAAACCATTAAATCTTAAAGTTTTGCAATCGGGCGTGAATTTCTCCGACAAAAGAGAGTGAAATATACAATATAGATAAAAATATAATAAATGTGTATGCTAGCAAGGATTTCAGTAGATTTCGCGGCGAGAGTGAGGATCTATTACAAATAAGAGGATGAGCAGAAGAATAAAACCGTGGTTAATTAACGATTTCTCGAATTTAAAGATCGAAGGAGTGAATTTTTCATCTCCTAACTCGCTTCACGTTTACCGCCTCGAAGATAACGCAGAGAACGCTTTTTGAGACCACTAACTAGTACAGTGAAACTTCGATTTCACGTTTTCCTCGACTTTACGTATTTTTCTTTCGCTCCCGGTGACATATCATCAAGAACAATACTAAATTTTAACGGAATTTACGTTCACTCAAATTTCCGCTTACTTAAAATTTACGACCAAAATTAAAAATACAAACGTATCCAATTCTAAGTTTATCGTACATAATAAAATTAAAATTTATTGAATTATTTTCCATCTTCTCTGATAAAAAAAGTATACTGCTGTATTCCATATCGTTTGCCCATAAAAAAAAACACTCAACAAATGATATTTCTGTCAGGTTTCCAAAACTGACCATTTTCACTATTTCCTGCTTGAATTTCACGACGCACATAGAAAAATTATTTTCATCTGACCGATATCCGAAGGCTTTTTATAATTTACGACTGCATGAATTTTGCTTGCGCTCGAGTCTTAACGCATCGAATTTTTTGCGATCTAATTTCCTTATTTTTTCCAGCGTTGAGAGAGCTTAGAACGTTATCAAAACACACCCTAGAGTGACTGAATTAAATTACCAGCTTTTAAAATCGGTATGTTCTCTATGTTCTATGACCCAAAACCACTCATTCAAAATATTGTATTCTGAGATAACGTTTCTTTCGTTGATTTAGTGGAGCAATGTATGAAGAAAAATCCTTTAACAGTACGGAAAATGTCCTCTCGGAAAAAAAACATCTCGAACGCTTGACTTAATGGTCTTAGAGAAAAAGGTACGACCTCTTTAGCCTATTTTTAGTTTTTTTCTGAAAACACGTCTGGAATAGTTGCTGTAGCTCTGTGTATCTCTCAAATAGGCAGGTGACTGAACGCAAGGCTATAAATAAAACCTATATGACCAAAGTTGAATTCACAGTCCTGCATCGGCCGTACTTTCTTTATGATTCATATTTTTTTGTCTGTGTCACAAAATGAATGATTTTTATGCATCGAATAATGATAAAACTCAATCAGCTAATTGATGAATTTCATCCTCACCTTTAAAAAATTGTTTTAAAAAAAATCGTCCTTTCACTTCTGAGAGAGTATTTGTATTTTCGTTCGACGCAAAAAAATACAGAGAAACCCGATTTAGATTTTCGTTATATATTTGCTCCCTTGAATTACGCTCTGCCTTTCACAATATTTCCTTATGGTTATCAATCGCAAAATTTGCTAAAACATGTTGAAAAAAGCGTCACGCACAAAGTGACAAAAGGAACAAGCCTTTCATATTTGAACGATAAATACCGGTACAGAAGAATAATTCAATTATTGAAAGCGACTACATATTTTTAAATAGCATGTAAAAAGATTAGAACAAAATTTGAATTCACGTCGAAGAATCTAGGACAAATACAATTTAATTAGAACAGTAACATTTTAATAGTGTTAAATATTTGATAAATAGTAAGCGACGTCTCCGAACATTGTTTTAAAGAAAAATATTTTATCGCAGTTATGCTTATGTTCAGCCAATCGACAAAATAAAAAGTTGAAAATTCAAAAACTAAAGGAGCTAACTTACATCTATACAATCGCGGCAAAGTTAAGCACGAAAACTTTTTCATTCCCGTAAATATACTCAAAGAAGGCTCGTTATGCGAAGATGATGGGGAAACTGGAGGTAAATGAACCTATACAATTCTTTTAGAGCTGTGGAGATAAGTTCGAAGATAGAAATGGTAAAGAACGTACGTATTAAAAAAAAAGTCATTCTTAAATTGTAGAAGGCTGGAGGTAGTTGAACTTATCTTTACGTAAAAAGAAAATGCCGAAAACCTAGAATGCACAATATTCGCGCAAGTTACACCATTCGATAAAAGTTTCACGAGTACATGAAAAAAGTAATTTACATGTATTGGCTATAAGAGTTCATAGTAAGTTCACAGTAGATAATACGCAAATTCAAGTACTGCGAAACTGCCTTTTATTTCTATTTTTAAGTTTTTTCCACGTTTTTCTTCCAAGAACGTAATTCATGAAATTCGTTCGCGATATGGATGCGTTTTGAAACGCAGATGTGTTTTTCCAGGATGACTTTAACAAAATATACTTCACATTACAAAAAGCTTCGACATTTATTAAAGGTGCAAAATACCCACAAAAAAAATAAAAGGCTCATCCTTTGGCTAGAATCCAACTTATGTCGAAGATAATTAATTTAAAAATATTAGAAAAACCATAAGCACACTTGGCCTGAAAACGGAAGTCCTCTCATTTAAATCGTCTTAATATTAAATCTGAATTATTTTATTTAATAATGATACTGTAAATGCTATAAATCTTTAGGATACAATAATAAGCTGATCAACAGGTAATGTACATTTTGAAGCAGAGAGCCGTCTAAAATGAAGAATTTTGATCAACGTTTTCTAATCCAAAACCACTATTTCTTGGAAAAAAAGTATTCCTCTTTGAGTGGGAAAGGAATATTAAATTTTGTCACGAAGTGAAAAAATGCGGAAACGTGGGTAGGAAGGAAATTATACGTCAAAAAAAGCGGAGACAGGCATCGTCGATAAACTGATGAACAACACAATTAAAGAGAAATGCGGCGGAAGAGGTATAAAACATGAGAGAGAGAGAGAGAGAGAGTGAATGGAGGATACGAAGCTGAAGGAATCGATCATAATGCGTGCATTCGATATCAGGAAGCCTGTGCAGAAGAAGGCGAAGCAGATTTAGCTTGAAAAGAATATATCAAAGGCTTCGGGAAACGGAACGTTTTGAATTTTGTTTAGTTTTTTCAATCTGAATCATTTTGTGAGAGAGATATCTCTCCCATTTCTCGTCTTCCTCTCCCACCCACTTCTTTACTCCCCCCCTCCCCCCTCTCTCCCCCTCCCTCCCTCTCTCTCTCCCTCCCCCTCTCTCTCCCCCTCTCTCTCTCCCCCCCTCTCTCTCTCCCTTCCTCTCTCTCCTCTCCCTCTCTATCTCCCTCTCTCTCTCTTTTCCCCTATTTCTCTTCCCCATTTTATTTTTTCTCAGCAGACGTCGAATGGCTCTTAATTTCGAAATCGGGGCGTGCGGAGGAGGCGGGATTCCACCGACTAATTGCGTTTTTGGTCCCTTATTTTCTCCATTCTCCGCCTCGCCACGTTCCTCCCTCCATTCTCTCCTACTTCGCGCTAGCTGAATTCAGATGGAGGACAGGATAGAGACCCCAATTCCTTTTGATAAAAATAAAGGGGGCTCGTACTAAGATCTAATGAGAGGAGGAGTTTTGTGCATCCACTTCCTCTGAATTTCAAATTTACGAATTTGTTTTTTTTTCTTCTAAACTCTGCTGCAGACACTATAAAGGTTCCATCAATATAGATTCTTCTGTGTGTGCTGCCACCTGCTAACGTATTTTAAAACTTTTTGCTTTCAAGAATAGATTACGATGGAGTTTTCACAAGTCGAACCTCAAGAGAAACATAAAAATAGGCAACTTATATAAAATTCGAGTTATGGAAGAAAAATAACGTGAAAAAGATTTTGTTCTGTAAAATGAATTCACTTCGAGTTATGGATATTCGAGTTATATACGTCCGAATTTTAGAAGTTCGACTGTACCTACGTATCTTACCCACATGGTCGCGTTGTGTTGCAATGGCGTCTGCTGGCAAAACATTTCTCTAGGTATAAGGATAATTGGATGAAATGAAAAATATAAATTTTCGCAAACAAAATTAGATTGGATATAATAAAACTATTATATCTTTCAAAGTTTTTGGAGCGAAGAAATAAGGGGAGAAAAAATTTGGACTATCACAATAGACTTTGTTCCTCCACCCTCTCCCTTATCAATTTTAAGTCCTCCGTGTCCATCTTGGGAGAATATTTTCCTTATTTACCACAGTCTATTGCCACAGTGCTCATTACTCAGGACTCGGAGACAATAAATACCATTCGCTTTTTCCTCGCCACGAACTGTTTATACCTCACCTCACAAACCCCTCCACTCCCTAATTTGCATCAATGGGATCTAAAAAAAAATGCAAATAAAACAACTCCAGTTTACTCTTCTCTATCCTCCATATCTTCCTCTACGCACCTCCCCCCCCCCCCTCTCTCTCTCCCTCCCCCACTCTCTCTCCCTCTCTTAAATGGAATAGCGGTCAATATGGTTTCAATTTCGCCCTGATAATAAAGACGATTATATCTCTACATCAGGGGTTCTCAAGTGCGGCCACCAGACAATTTCGTTGAGGCCGCAAGAAAATTTCAATAATTCTAATTATTTAAAGAAAAACAATTGTTTATGATGAATAAGTAACCGTTGCCGTTAAATAAGAAGGTATATGGAAGTTTTTACATGATTATCGTTACATTTTCTGTAATCTTTCCTTGATGCAGCCACGAGGGTTTGCTTGTGGCCGCAGATGCGGCCACGAGAAAATATCTCATGAGAACCACTGCTCTATATACCCTTCCTCCCAGACATAGATTATCCATTGGGCACAACGGGCACAGGGCCTACGAAAAAGTTTCAGGCCCCAAAAAATCATAAGATGAGAAAATTAAACTGATAAATCAAACGTAGAAATTTGCTTTAACTGACTTACTTCATAAATTAATGATGGGACCTATACATTGTATACAATCTAAATATATGCTGAAACCTCACCTGACGACTACCCGTTTATTTCACACCCTTGTTTAAATAAATGAACCCCGGTAGTGCAAAAAATAAATTTTTCTTCGTGGCTTTTAAAATGAGATATTTAATATTTCAGAGATTGTGCATGAAAATATTTTTTTATTCTGCTCCTCTTACTTCAAGGGGCCTCTGACGCGCGCCAAGCGCGACCCCCTTTAAATCCGCCACTTCCTTCCTCCCTCCATTCCTACCGGGGGCGGATTGGGCCGCCGGGACACCGGGCAAAATCCCGGTGGGCCGATGCTGCTCCTGGGCCGGGGCTGTTTGAGTGGTTGACGCCTTGGCCAGGGGCGGTTGCTTTTCCGTATTCCAAAGTAGTGTTTCTCAAACTATGGGCCGTGGCCTCCTAGGGGGGCCGCAACATTATTTTAGTTGTTAGGTGGGCCGATATCCGAGTATTTGCCAGGGTCGATTTTTGCTCCCGATCCGCCCCTGATTCCTACCCCCACCAACAATCCATCCATCTCGTTAATCATCTCTTAATCATTCTTGTTACCTCTGGGCGTCCATTTTTCTTTCCCATAGATCCCTATCCCGCCACAAGTTGTATTTTCTCCGAGTCTCACACGCGTCGTCGCATTCGCGGCGGCGCGGCGTCCAGAGATCAATTTATTTTCGCGGCATCGTGTCCGCCTGTTTCCACTCCTGCCGCTAGATGGTGTGGCTCTTCGGCTTATACATTTCGCTCTAGGGCTGCCACCTTTCGAGGATTCCAGAACCTGATATACACGACCTTATGAAGATTCCAAAATCGGAGATATGAGCAAAAAAATTATATTAAGTATTTTCATGAAAAAAATGCTCACGCGACAATGCGTGGTTCTTGAATGAAGTCGCAACAATGGATAGCATTGCATCGCACATCTGTTCTCGGTGGCTTGTGAAATGCAACACGGAGTCCGAGTTGACGAAATTGTCTTCAAGATATGCATAGAAAAAGATTCATTGGAATGACTTATAGACGAGCGAAATTTAGAAGTCATAATGTGGACTAGAGGATTTCTTTGAGTATCGAATGGGACATGCGTTTATACTGCTTCTGATGTAAAAATGGTATTCGTTTATATAAGTTAAATCCAGTAGTTCTGAGTGTAAAAAAATAATGCATTGAACCTTTCTAATCCGGGAAGCTGGGGGAGCGGGCGTTTCGGCCTATAAAAATATCCCTATCATCGGAGGTAGGTATGTAATGACTATAGCGATTAAATAAACACTGCCTAATCCACTAATTTATGTTGCTTTGGACATGAGTAAATAGAGCAGGATGGAAAAATAATATAGAGACGCATTTAACTACAAAGCTGCCACAAGTATAATATAAAATCGTAAATTTAACATATTATCCTTACCAATATATTCCCGTAATAAAAAATAAATTAAAAACAAATAAGGTACTACTGACAACCGACGTTGACAATTTAAAGGTACGGTGTAACATAAAATGAAAATATAAAATCATAAAAACAATATATTGTCTTCACCACGCTATTTGAGAAAATCGAATTGTTGTTATAGTTGCCTAGAATAAACTAGCCTTATATTGATTTTTTGAGAAATATGAGCTATACAGTATTGTTGAAGACGTAAACTTCAGTAACTTGATCAAGATCGTTAGAGGCGTTTTTGAGAAAATCGAATTGTTGTTAAAAATGCGTAGAATAAACTACTATAATTATTGAGAAATGTCAACCATTTCTACATATACTCTGCTCAGTATGATAAAATGCCTGATTGTGAGTACGAGATTTTATTTATTTTCGCTTTGCCGTTTAGGATCCAGAGCCAGCAACAGACAGACAGACTGCATTGCAAAAACCACTTTTTCGGATTCAGCGACACCTAAAACGTATATTTCCGTAAAAATCTCGAGGTCGAATTATTTCGCGATAACAATACTTTCTCGATACTTCGTATGAGAAATAAAAATAAATAAATAAAATTGTTAGCTGTTTCTATGGATAACAAATTGTCGATGCACAATTAAAATTCCCTTAGCAGCGAACGCAACACTATCAACGATTAAAAATTGTATCGTAGCAACGCAAATAATGTTATCAATTAGCGACGCACTTAACATAAATTTTCTTGGAAATTTGAAATGTTTATTAGATGCGAAATTAATTTAATATCTTAACGGTTTGTATGTATTATTTTATAAAGCAGACCGATTACGAAAGAAATGGGATTTATAAGGAAGAAACTACGAGTAATTAAATTCGGAGACTACGGCGAGATGAATTAATTAAAAAATAAGTACTCCTTAACCGTATAAAGTACAGCAAGTCCCCGACTTACACAGTTAATTCTTTCCAAAATTCCCGTGTAAGTCGAAAACCGTGTAAGTCGAACGATGTTTAAACCAATACCTTTTTTGAAGCAACGCAGTCGCCTGTGCAGTACTAACGGCAATGTAAAGAGAACTTCAGTGGAAATGTACGGCAAACGCCATCTTCTGAGTAGCTGGTCAAGTAACCTAATACGCAGGGCAGTTACACAAATTTGAAATTCCCTTCATTCGATAATTAAAGCCGAAAAAAGTAGAGCTTATAAAAACAAAATGTTAAGAAAATTAAAATTTATTCATTACAATACATCATACTTAAGTAAAAATGTTAGTAATTGCAAGAAGAGTATTAGTACAAAGTATATACGTATTTAAGCAGATTCTGCAGGTGACTATGACATTACATCATTTGTCTCTGTTTTACGTATGTACTTGTCCAGTGATGTTTGTATAGTAGCTTCTTTCTTCTCATCATAAATAATAATTCGATCTTTATCCCTTATAATTGTTCTAATTGTCGGCTCATTCATCTCATAAACACGCGCAACGGCAACAAAATTTTCACCTTTGTCATGGCTTTTAATAATTTCTACTTTGGTTTCCAAAGTTATAGTGTGCCTCTTATTAACACTCCCAATGTTGTCACCACTCTTACGTTTCTCAGCCATAATGAGGGCTTATACCTAGTTCGTTTATCAGATTTGTTTTAATGCAATTACGAGATAACTTTCATGCACTTAAACGCTCTTTCACAATAAAAAACAAATCTAACAAAAGCACTTCTGCCTGCTACGTTTCCTGCAGTGTACAAATATCGCCATCTATCGAGCAGCTGTCCAACTAACTGTATACGCGCGGCAGTTCAATTACCCTAATGACACATTCTGATAAGTTACGCCGTGTATCTGCGGATCCGTGTAACTCGGATCCGTGTAAGTCGGGGACTTGCTGTACTTACTTTATACGGTTAAGGAGTACTTATTTTTTTAATTAAGAAAGAAACTGCAAAGAATGGTGGGACATCTGATATCGTGGGAGAAAAATGGAAAATAAAATCTTTTTTAATAGCTGGATGATATGGCGTGAATCTCCGCTCATCTCTCGGCGGTTTTCCCGAGAAGGCAGTTGAGTAACGGAAGGCGGATTCCCGAAGGAGAGGATGATGGGAGGAGGATAGAAAAACGAAAGGTGTGAGTATTAGCCGTTACAGAAGGAGTGGGTGTAGGAGGACATAAGCTCAGGTCGGGAAGCAGAGAGTGTGGCTAAGGAACTGCTGATGCTGCAGAACAATCTCTTTGGACACTTAAAAGGACGTGGACGAATCGCCTGCTGGGTTTTGAGGGAGAAATATTTCATTGGCGGCGGCGTCATTGTGGATTAGGTCGAAAAAAAATAAAGGAACATTCCCTTTGAGTCGATCCAATTTTTTCATCCCTAGAGTTCAGTGATAAGCTCTTCCAAATGGATTCTATGATTGAGGATCGTGCGACGATAAATTCCTTACTTGATGACGTCATATGTGTATTTGTGTATTTACGGGTTACCCGAGTGACCTTAAAATTTTGGACAAAAGGTGGCATCATAGCTCTGTGTTTGGCCAAAAGGTAGCACTGTGTACGCGTCCGGTGTTTGTTAAATGCCTTACATGGGTCTTCCTATCTGACAATGAAAATTTAACCATGGATAAGAGAAAATGACTTGGATAGGAGGCGCCAGGCACGTAAAATGGAAAATATCATCCTAACAACTCCTAAATAAAGCGTAGATCCATTAAGGGGCGGAAAGACCCAGGTCATTTCGACCCAACCCAATGAAGCACAAAATTTCAACTCGGACCAAATTTTCATAAGACTTTTCTCCTGTGATTTTTTGCATTTAAAATGCTCAAAAAAAACTATTTAAATTGTTTGTATTTTTCTCTATTGATACAGTTTTAACATGGTTAATAATTTTCTAAATGTTCTAATTGTAAGTCTAATTATTCTTTTTTTTTTTTTTGAACTTCAAAATATATTGGGTCGTTTCCACCCAGCGCGAATGCTTAAGTGATAATTTTTAACGCGAGCACTCAACGGTTAACGTTGCACATACGTTTTGCGCGTTCATGGAACCTGCTCTCATTCCGACCCCGTTTTGCGAGAATTTCGCTTAGCCCCTAACTTTTAACGGACCCATGATAACATTTTCTGGTTGTTGATAATGAAGCGTACGCTTCCAAGGGTAATTTCCGATCTTTAATTACCGAAAGAAACATCTAAAAATTTTGTTTACCTAATGATTATTTTCGATTTGAAAATTATTGTGTTTAATAGTTAGTCACAAGTGTAATTGCCGGTAATTATTCTTGAGGACGCTGATGTCGAGCGCAATGATAGTTATTACTCTGTAGAAATTCGTGCGCTGTAAACATAACATTTTTTTATGCTAAAGGGAATATGTGGTAAAAGTGGTGTTGACGAGAAAGATATGGATAGCCTGAGAGAGGAAAAAGAGAGATGTTATAAACTAGAAAAATCTGATGTGGCCAACACATGACTTTCTCCATATTTGGGTATAGATATTTAAATTATTTAAAATAGCATTATGAGGCAAGATTATTATTTCGTATTGTAAAATAATACAGTCGTCCTTATTGCCGTAAATTATATTTTGAATGTGTTTACAGAATTCACCGCTACATGGTGGTGGCGCTGTATACTGGAAATTACGAAAAAGTTGAATATCTCCGAAATGGATGGTACTACAAAAATTTGTTTCAAACAAAACCTGGAAGAAATATTATTCTCTATAACTTTTGCCGTCACGAAGATTACCAATAACGACGTTTTTAAAGGAGATATTTGACGGAAACCGATTATTTATAAATAATTCCTAAACAATATCTACTATTGTTTCAAATGAAAATTGTAGGAAATTACATTATCTATAACATTTGTATAGAATTGCAAATATAATAATGACGTTTTAACGGAGAAATATCGCAAAAACCGAATCGGGTTTCGAATAAACCTCGACTTGCGGATAACCGATATTGTCCAAAAACTAATCAGTTCTTTGTGCTCATGCTAAAGTGTTATATATGAAGTTTGGTAAGTACTTTTTGAGTTAGAGCGCCGACAATCACATACACACACACATACCTACGCACACACACACATACCTACGCACACACACACAGACATCATACCGAAAATAGTCTAAACGTGTTCTAGGGACCTCAAAACGTGTATTTCCGTTGAAATCTCGAAGTCGATTTTTTTCCTGATCACAATACTTTCCCATTACTACGTATGGAGAAAGTAAAAATGGTAGAAGACGGAGTTTTTTTAAGGGATAGAGAGAGACGATGGGGTGGGAAGAAAGAGCGCGAAGGGAAGAAAGGTAAACAAGAAAGTGATATGATAATTCCACTCAAGTGGCAGATGAAAACCGAAAAAAAATTGAGCCGAAAGTAAAACAGAAAGGAGCGAAGAGGTTTTTAAGGAAAGAATGAGATTATTCCATCGCCCCCTGAAATTAAATAAAAGGCGAAAAAAAAGCGTTTGGGGAAGGAATTAGGAACTGGAGACTTTTTTAAGCTGGGAAAACAATTCGGAGAAACGTCTCTCTTCGCTGGCGAAGTTTTAAAATCTTTTTAGACCTGAATTTATCTTCAACGTGTTGACAAATACTTAAAAAAAAAAAAAAAGGCCTACCATCGTTAAATTAAATAGACACACATATACTTACACGTAGAAAATTTATATGATCATGTAAAATGTGTTAGAATTACTGTTCAGCACAACTTTTCACAGAGTAATGGAAATGATATCGTGCACACGATCGCGTACACAAGGACTGGAAAGGTTGAGTCGGGTATTTCAAAAATCTTTCCTACTTCTTGATTCATCAAGTGCTATTGCGCCATAAATGACGCATTGCAACATCTAATCCGGACCATCGTAGGTGTTTTCTGAGAAGTTTTGGCCATATATCATACGAATAATCACTGCGGATATTGGTGGTACCTAAGACGAATGATTGTATATAGATATGTTTTTTAATATTTTAAACTTAAGCGATTAGACTTGCATTTTGTAAATCCCTTATTTTTTATCAGGAAAGACTGAATTTTTCCGTACTTGAAAATAATTTCCCCTCTCACAATAATTATTGGAGCAAAAATATATATTACCGCGTTTACATCTCTCGAGCCTGTGGGTGCCTCCGCTAAATTAGCTTGACCTCCTCATAGAGCAGAGGGTTGACGGGCAAACCACGGCCCGCGGGCCACATAAGGCCCTCGAGAACATCTCATGCGTCCCGCGATGCCTTCATGAAAACGAACCGTGAAATGCAAAACAGAAAATTTCGTGTTAGGTGGATAAAATCATGGCCGAAAAATCCCTATATATATACTGAAGCTTTGGCGCTAAAAAATTTACTAAACATTGATTTTTCACTAATAGTAGCCTTCTCATTCTCTCAAATTAACTTCCGACGTGATTCCTGATGTGGCCCGCCGATATATTGTGATCTGCTATACTCCTTTAAAAATGAGATTGGGGTTTAGAGAGAGAGCGAAGTAGAGAGCTCTCGCTCACGTGATTTTCCGGGAACCAATAGATGACGGCTCTTGCGAGGCTTAACCTGGCGGAGCTCATTCTCTCTTAGACCTCCGTTGAGCATACATCGTGTCTGCGAGTGCTGTGTTGCCAAGCGTTTCATTCGTGTTGCTAAGCGTTTCGTTCGTGTTGCATCCCGTTCTTCGTATTTGTATAGCTTTTTTATACATTTAAACAAGCTATGGAAAGGAAGAGGCAGTACACTGTTCTGCATAGCCAAACAAAAAGGGTTGTGCATTCCATATTAATGTTCTTCCCGAAGGTATAACCATTTTTTTTTAGGCTATCGATGGAATTACAAAAGAGGCTTGGGCCGCGCGCGTTCGTCATGCAGAAAATCTTCAAGAAGAGGACTTAAAAAAAGACGTAAATCGGGACAAAATGATTGATCCTGTCGTGATTAATCTCATGGATAGTGATGATGAGTCCAGCTATGATAGTGATAACGAGGAAGAAGAAAATTTAGCCACTCCGTTGCAATAAAATATTTTGTGCAATTGTAATAGGAAATAATAAAATACATAAATACATTTAATATTTGGTGAATTTTGTTATTTATATTTTTCTTTGTATTTCGTGTCCGCGTACGATGAAGCGTTTGTCCGCCTCAGCGTCTGTAACTTTCTCGTTCCCTTAGCCTAGAGAGAGAGAAAAAGAGAGAGAGCCCAATGTGAAATAGATCTGACAACATAGGTGCCGAATTTTCCCGCGCAAGCGCGTTTCCCCACCTCCTCGAAGTGAGAGCGAACGACGTGTTCCGAGTATCTCCGAAGAGCCACCCCCAATGTCATTTTTAAAAGAGATTAACGCCCAGTAAAACGTTTTCCCATCCCTGTCCTGGAGGATGTTAGTGCGTTCCCGCAAGAAACCGAATGGAGAAAAAGCAAAACGTGAAAGGTTAGACATATTCCCACAACAGGCAAAATGTGTACGGTATTAAAAGAGAGAGAGAGAGACAGGAATAGGAAGGTTAGCAAAGAGCACATTAGGCAATTACGAGACGAAGGCGAGCCTCTCGTTTCCATAGGCAAGAACGTAGGGCGTGGAACTGACGGCCTTAAATATTTCCTCCACATTCCCCCATTCAAGACGACACGAGTGCATATGTAAGTATATCACAGTTTCGCTCTTCCCTCTTTGTTTCGGCGGTTCGTGCAGGGAAATGCCCGGACCCCTATGCAACGTATATTTTTAATGGAAGTTTTTGGACATAAAGTGCGTAGAATGGAAGCATAAAAACGAAGGAGTGAGCATGCTATGCATATATACTTGGAATGACCCCCCATTTGCCCCTCCACGCTTCGAAGCGCAAGAGCTCTGCACGTTGCGCACGAAGTTTCCGCGAGTCAACTGTTCCCTTTATTTTTCCTGGAGATTGCACCACCGGTCCTTTAGCCACTTGTTCCCATGGGATAGTAGCGCGTATTTCCGCTAATGAAGGTAGAAAATTTTCTTTGGACGAAAACGACAGTTAATTCAGACACTTCCGTTTCTTTCATTTAGCTTTAAATCTTGGCCTATCTCTCTGTATCCTTATTACTATCTCCATACGTACTAATGGGAAAGTATTGTGATCAGGAAAAAATCGACTTCGAGATTCCAACGGAAATACACGTTTTGAGGTCCCTAGAACACGTTTAGACTATTTTCGGAATGATGTCTGTGTGTGTATGTGATTGTGGGTGCTCTAACTCTAAGATCACTTGCCATATCGTTACCAAACTTCATATATAACACTTTAGCATGAGCATAAATAAATGATTAGTTTTTGGACAGTATCGGTTATCCGGAAGTCGAGGTTTATTCGAAATCCGATTAGGTTTTTGCGATATTTCCCCATTAAAACACCATTATTGTATATACAATTCTATGTAAATGTTATAGAGAATGTCATTTCCTACAACCTTTACTTGAAACAATTTTCCATAGTAGTTACTGTTTAGGAATTATTCATAAATAATCGGCTTTTTCGGTTTCCGTCAAATATCTCCTTAAAAACATCGTCATTGGTGATCTTCGTGAGGACCAAAGTTGTAGAGAATAATATTTCTTCAAAGTTTTGTTTGAAACTAATTTTCGTAGAACCATCTATTTCGGAGATATTCAACTTTTTCGTAATTTCCAGTATACAGCGCCACCACCATGTAGCGGTGAATTCTCTAAACACATTCAAAATATAATTTACGGCAATAAGGACGACTGTATTCTTTTACGATACGAAATAATAATTTTGTCTAATAATGTTATTCATAATAATTTAAATATCTATACCCCAAATATGGAGAAAGTCGTGTTGGCCACATCAGATTTTTTATTTTTTGTTCTTCACGTTATTTCTTTTTCACGTTTTCTCTCTCAACAGACGGCATTGCGAAAACCACTTTTTCGGATTCAGCGACACCTAAACCGTATATTTCCGTCAAAATCTCGAGGTCGAATTTTTTCGCGATAACAATACTTTCTCAATATACTTCGTATATGAGAAAGTAAAAATCTGATGTGTCCAGCAAATGACTTTCTTTGCACAGAGAATGAACCCGATTGCCCTCGACGCCTACGCCCTCAAGAATGATTAACGGCAATTACACTGCAGAATAATTTTTTAAAAACACCTTCAATAATCTTCCGATGAAAAATATTTTGAATAACTTTTCAAAAATTAAAAAAGCAATACGTAAAGGACATTTATATCCGTTGCTATGGATAGCAAAACATCGATGCGAAAGCTATATTACCCTTTCAGCGAAAACATCGCTGTCACCAATTAGACAATTTTATCTTAGCAACGTAAATAATGGTATCACTTAGCTACGTATTTAACAAATTCAGACGAAGAAACAAAATCTCTATAACAGTCCTTTTTATGATAATACTTCTCAAACAAAACTTGTAGAAAATGACATTGTCTAGAGCTTTAACAACAACAAATATTTAAATATATTGAATTTTAAGGGAAAAAACGGAATAATGACAGGAATAAACCTCCATTTTTACCAGTTTTAGCCGAAACCTTTTCGGATCTTAAATTACTTATAACAATCTTAAATATAAATTTCTGTACTGCTCTGATTATTAATTTTTCAGTTAGAGCGCTCAAAATGTTCCTCTCACACAAACACAGACATCATCGAGAAAACAATCAAAACGTACTGAGGAGACCTCGAAACGTGTACAGTAAGTCCCCGACTTATACGGATCCGCAGATACACGGATGAGGGTAGTTGAACTGCCGCGCGTATACAGTTAGTTGGACAGCTGTTCGATAGATGGCGTTACTTGTACACTGCAGGAAACGTAGCTGACAGAAGTGCTTCTGTTAGATTTGTTTTTTATTGTGAAAGAGCTTTTATGTGCATGAAAGTTATCTCGTAATTGCATTAAAACAAATCTGATGAACTAGGTATAAGCCCTCATTATGGCTGTGAAACGTAAGAGTGGTGACGTGACGGTTCACGAAGGTATCTAGTGCAGTTAATGATGAAATTGCGTGCTATAAAATTTTATCTCGTAATTGCATTAAAACAAATCTGATAAACGAACTAGGTATAAGCCCTCATTATGGCTGTGAAACGTAAGAGTGGTGACGTGACGGTTCACGAAGGTATCTAGTGCAGTTAATGATGAAATTGCGTGCTATAAAATTTTATCTCGTAATTGCATTAAAACAAATCTGATAAACGAACTAGGTATAAGCCCTCATTATGGCTGTGAAACGTAAGAGTGGTGACGTGACGGTTTACGAAGGTATATAGTGCAGTTAATGATGAAATTGCGTGCTATAAAATTATTTATTTATGAAGGGGGAGTCGTGGCGTAGTGGTGCGGGCGCTGGCCTGCTACGCTTAGCAAACTCGGTGCGAACCGGGTTGCCCGGCTCCCCATTTGCGTGTTTAGAGGAGAACACGCAAATCAGCGCCCCGTCCGGAAGGGACGTAAAACCGTTGGTCCCCTTGGTGTTTCTCGTTAAGTGTAGGCTAATGCCGGCACCGGGTTTCACTCCTCCCTTGCTTTGTGATTTAGACTGCCTTCTAGCGCTGGAGGCGTCTGAAGTCACAAGGTCCCCCCAATTGGTTGGTTGGGTTGGTTTATTTATGATGAGAAGAAAGAAGCTACTATGCGAACATCACTGTACAACTACATACGTAAAACAGAGACAAATGATGTAATGCCATAGTTACCTGCAGAATCTGCTTAAATATGTACTATGTACTAATAGTGATGGGCGAACCGACTAATAGAAAAAATCGATTGATAGTCGAATCGCCGACCAAAAAAATCGACTAATTAGTCGATTTATTAGTCGGTTTTCAGTGCCACACATCTGACTAACGATATTAGTCGGTTAAGATTAGTCGTTTTCCAGCGCTATCTGTACGGCCAACTATTTAACGATATTATTCGGTTAAGATTAGTCGTTTTCCAGCGCTATCTGTATGGCCGTCTAACGGTATTATTCAGTTGATAGTACCAACTCATCAGAACAACAACGTTATTCTAATTAATTCAGACTGTTGTAGAACTTTGAAAGAAAAATACAAAAATGAACTGTAGTTAGGAGTTAGTTTCCTAGTTATTTAATCTACTTTACATTGGTGAGGTTGAGGCTTTAAACCCCAATCTTCCGTATAAACTCATATAAAGATATATACATATAAACTTACAAAACAAACAAAAGATAAAACAATGAAACGTAGTTACACATATAAAATTTGTAAATATATTATGTGAAAAAATAATTTCAAAGGAATGCAAAAAATACCTGAAATAAGACAATACGAATTATACAAAGATATCAAAATGACTAGAACTTCCAAGGTTACAAGAACACAAAAATTACAAAGATATCAAAATTACTAGAACGTCCAAGGTCTAAATGCACAATAAAAGTGAAATTCTGAAAAAAAATCTAATGTACAGACAGACATCAGAAGTTTATTTATAGAGATGTACCACGGATGGAGAAGGCAATAATGGAAAACTGAAAGGCAAACTAAAACCATATAAGTATCTCTGAGGTAATACTCGAAAAAAAGAAACGAAGATTAATTTTTAGCGTTGAGAGATAAAGTAAAGGCAGGCAATATAACATTTAAAAAGACATAAACAAAAACTACATTAAGAAGGCTTTTTTCGAGGTGGAAGAAAATTAGCAAACATCTTCTGAGTGGGATGTTGTGGAAAAAACTTAAAACTCTGGATTTTATTTCAATAAAATTTGTATAAATAAAAGGAAAATATAATAAAGAACTGTAATTTAATAAGGAATAATAAAGAACGAAAGCTAAAAAAAAAACGTCTCATTCTACCACCTCATACATTTAAATCCCTTTCTCTTTCTCACGCTCCCATTCGCTTTCATCACTCCTTTGCCAGATGATCACAGAGCGCCCACATATACGCTCCCCCCCCCCCCCCTTCCCCCCCCGTCCCCCCACATTCTTTTTTTCCCACTCCATTTGCCCCTCCCGCCCCTTCATACCCCTCTAATTCTCTTTTTAGGACTCCGTCCGTCTCCAGTGTCTCGATCGAGGGAGATTCCGACCGAATTTCCTCGTTCGATTTATTTTTTCAATCTTTCTCGCATTCTTTTTCCTTTCTAATACGTTGAGAATGTACATAGCGTAATCGCGAAAAAATTCCATCACGAGATTTTGATGGAAATATACGTCATTAAGTGTGTCCGAGTCCGAAAAACTGGTATTCGCAATGCCGTCTGTCTGTCTGTGGTTCTGTTTGTCTGCGGGTCTGCTCTTGGCGGCTCTAGAGCCTAAAGGGCGGGGCGGAAATAATTGAAAGCTCGTACTTAGGCGTTTTATCATGCAGAATATAAACTAAGAACAAATGGTTGAAATTTCACAATAATTAACGGCAGTATATTCTAGGCAATTTAAAGAACAATTAGATTTTCTCAAAAACGGCTCTCACGACTTTGATCAAATTTCGTACAGTTGCTTGAGTTTGCGTCCTCAATAATACCAAATCAACTACTATAATATATTTTGAAGCGCGTGTTTGTTGGTTTTTTCACGGAACTCCTCCTAAACGATAAAAGCTAGAATAACCAAATTTGGTACGATTCTTCCTTACATCCTAACTTAGTGAATGGTCAAGGCTTGGTCAACCGGGATTAATCAGTGCTGCAAATATAGGGTATTAACATTATAACACGTATGAATCCATTTCTTCATTTGCAAGGTATTTTCCTTCAAGCATTAAAATACGAAAATATGGACCGATTGTTTTCGTTTTTTGCTTTATTCGACGAATACAACTCTATACTATCTAATTCCTGCGATGTTTACATGTTACACCGTCAAAGCTTTCAGAAATACGTTATTTGTTTCGAAATTTTGTGGATTTTTCGTACTCTTTCCGGGCGTTGCCAAGGCGACCGTCATTGTTACCTCCGATTCAATTAGCTTCAATGAAGCTTACAGATAGACGAAAGTTTAGCGTTATCAGATTCGCATTTTTGTTTAAGCAACGAAACGATCGATGTTCATGGATAGCAACGTAAATAGATACTGATTATTATTCAGGAAGCGTTTATTGATGAAAGTAATTGAACATTCTTTCGTCTATTGAATACTGGAATCTTTCATTTTTTGTAAGTAAAATCGTTATATTCTACATTATAATGTTTATTAACGTAAATAAGCTCACGTATCTGGTGTGCGTTTACCAGTCAGTGTTCCATCATGGACAACTTTTTCACGGGTTTCTTGCTTACGAGACATAAAAGTAAATATTTCAGCGAGGCATAATTACACAAGATATTAAGCTGGATTTGGCGAAAGTAATATGA
This sequence comes from Uropetala carovei, assembly GCA_036926305.1. Lineage (NCBI taxonomy): Eukaryota > Metazoa > Arthropoda > Insecta > Odonata > Petaluridae > Uropetala > Uropetala carovei. The sequence continues at coordinate 361,121 of JAXCHB010000214.1, forward strand.
TAGGAAATAAAATTATCGTTATATTTGAATGCAATAGACTCGGAAACGGATTGTTACAAGCAAATATGATTAATTGTTAAGAAAATATAATTGTAATTTAAAAGGTATCTACTATATATTTTAAAGAGTTTGTATGTTTTGCTGTACTAGCTTCACTAAATCCGTTGAAATTCAACGGGAAATTCTGCTAGTAGTTCATATTTCTCAAAAAATTAATATAAGGCCAGTTTATTCTAGGCTACTTTAACAATAATTTGATTTTCTAAAAAACGGCTGAAACGATTTTGATAAAATTTCGTACCATTACTTAAGTTTACGTCTGAAACAATACTACATAGTTCATATTTCTCAATAAATGAATATAAGCCTAGTTTATTCTTGGGAAACTTTAATATGAATTGGATTTTCTATACGATTTTCATCAAATTTCGTATAGTTATTTAAGTTGATGTTTATAATTATTCTATTAAAGGATCATTAAAAGTTCAATCACCGCTCCTATTTGATGTTTAAACATTGCATTAAGGTTTATATAATATGTATTTATTTGCAGCAAACGAGAAGAAAAAGATATTGATGCTCACTTTTAGTCAAACATAAGCGATCTCTTCCAAACTGTTGGATGGATATTATAAAGTCCGCGCTTAGAAAACCCTAGACATGTAAATCTTTTAGGAATTTCTTACGGACTATTCTTTGAGAGAGAAAACTGAGGACACATCCGGGAAGATAACGAGGCGCATGGCGAACACAGCTCCAGAAGAAAGTTTGTCAACGGTAGGAGAAAGTGAGAGTGAAATGGAGAAGAAAGACAGACATATAGACAGACAAACGACTTTATTAGGGCGAAATTGAGACTATATAGTCCCTTCTTAAGGGGTTAAGAGATCTCTTGCAAAAATATCGGTACAATATACATTGCACAAAATTTTCGCATATACTAATGCGTCTGTTATCTTTTGAAAGATATGAACTATTTAGAATAATTATAAACATAAACTCAAGTTACTGTACGAAGTTTGATGAAAATTGCATTAGCCGTTTTTTAGAAACTCCAATTGTTGTTAAAGTTTCCCAATAGTAAACAAGCCTTACATTAATTTTTTGAGAAGTATGAATTATGTGGTAATATTGCATACGGAAACTCAAGATACTGTACGATATTTGTTCAAAATCGTTGTAGCCGTTTTTGAGAAAATCAAATTGTTCAAGTTGCCTCGAATACATTGCCCTTAATTATTGTGCAATATCAACCATTTCTTCGTAGTTTATATTCTGTATGATAAAATGTCTAAGCAATAGATTTCATTAATTTTTGCTCTACCGTTTAGGCTCTAGAGCCACGAAGAGACGGACATCAGACAGACGGAATGGCGAAAACCACTTTTTCGAACTCAGATACAACTAAAACTTGTATTTCTATCAAAATCTCGAAGTCGAATTTTTTCGCGATTACAATAATTTCTCAATATTCTTCGTATATGAGAAAGTAAAAGTAAAAAGAGAGGGAGACAAAGCGCTGAGTGAAACAGGAGGAGAAGAGAGGGTCTCTTAGCGACGAGTCACGAACTCATTGTTAACCGCTCCCTAGGATACACGAATATCTTCTTAAATAAAATTGATCTCATATCCTATTTTTTCCTCTCCTACAGTTTACTGCCCCTTTTCCCCTTATTTCCAGGAGACCTTTACGCTGGAACCCTTGGAATGCTTCGAGACGAAGCCCTCTGGGTGATAGGAACATACACGGCATTCCAGCGAAAGGAGTTCCTTAATATAGGTTGAGAAGAATGTCTGAAGTATGATTGCTCGAGAAGTTAGTAGGGAGCAACGTATTACAAAGAGGGTCCACAAAGAGATAAGCGTAAATATATGTATGTGTGTGTGTATATATACTTACATACCTATATACATACGCGTACATATCAGTTATATCTCTCTCTCTCTCTTGTGTGCTGACGTAAAGATCATCCAGAGAGCTTTTATTGACCTTTGCAAATGTGTCTCTCCGACACCTCAGCGGCTCTCTTTTTGGTAAGTGGTTTAAACGAACGCTGATAGAGATTGTTGGAGCGCTGCCATTTCATTTCTTTTTTCCCTTATCGCTTGCGAAGCGGTACTTTTCTTTAACCAAAAAGTATACTTGATATGATGTAGGTAATTTAAAGAACGGAATGAAAGGAAAATGTTTCAAAAATTTATGTGTTCGTTGTGATTTTTCCGTCAAATAGAGTGCCGCGTAAAAATGTTTTCCCGTGTTACTTTGGAGGCTCGCGTGCTACGTTTTCTCGACTAACCTATACATTTCCATTATTGATTAAAAAGTTATATGCACACTTTAAAAATTAAATCAGATTATGTCACTTGCGGAAATGTCCAAATGAATTGTTTTAAAATTTTCGGACGTTCCAAATTACAAGAATATTGAATTGATTTGTCTGTTCGAATGATGTAAATTAGGGGGTGTCGGGATGCCCTTCGGATATGAGGCACACTCCACAAACATCTGAGTTTCGCGTCATGAGATAGAGAGACCGATAAATGCAGGGCAATCAATCGGAAAGACATTCTCCATTTCCTTAACAGAAGAGAAGATTAAAAAAAAAAGTAGGCAATTATTAGATTAGCTTAGGGAGAGAGGGAGGGAGAGTGGGAGGGGACGGGAGAGAGGGAGGGGAATGGAGAGAGGGAGAAAAGGAGTGAGAGGGAGGGAGGGAGGGACAGACAGACAGACGACTTTATTTAAGGTGAAATTGAGGGAGGGAGAGAGGGAGAGAGGGAGAAGGGAGAGAAGGGAGTGAGAGAGTTAGGGAGAAAGAGGTAGGGAGAGAGGTAAGGGGGAGGGAGGGCGGGAGGGGGATGAAGGGAGTGAGAGGTAGGAAGAGAGAAAGGAGGGGAGAGAGAGATATATAGGGAGTTAGAGAGATATATAGGGAGATAGAGAGATATATAGATAGGGAGTGAGAGATATATAGATAGGGAGAGTGTTATATATAGGGAAAGATTGAGTTATAGTGAGAGAAAGAGAAAGACAGAGATATAGGGAGAGAGAGAATGGGGAGAAAGTGAGAAGAAAAGAGACGAGGAAATTTCTACTGTCGAAGAAAGAGGACGAAAAAAATGCAATTAGGAAATGCCTCAGAACGGAAGCAAATTATTTTAATCATGGCAAACTTCGGCATCTAAGAAGATGGTTCGGATTATGAGCACAGAAGAAGAATTTGAGGCAATAAAATGAGGAAGGAAGGGTAAAAGGAGGTGTAAGAAACGGAGGGAAGAGGCCAACATTCCACGAAAGCAAAAAAAAACGGGATCTCTTTTTACCACCTTTGAGACGATCCCTTCTCTCCTCCATAAATTCACCTTCCATTCTTCCCGATATCCTAGACTTCAAACCCGAAATTAAATTCTCTCTTCCTAGTTACTCCAAGGACTTCCACGCCCACGTCAGCCCCCAGATTTGTAAAAAATAAATAATGTGTTTTTTACTTTTTCCATATGTAGTAATGGGAAAGTATTGTGATCACAAAAAAATTGATTTCGAGATTTCAACGGAAATACACGTTTTCAGGTCCCTAGAACACGTTTAGACTATTTTCGGAATGATGTCTGTGTGCGTAGGTATGTGTATGTATGTATGTGATTGTCGGCGCTCTAACTCAAAACGTACTTGCCATATCGTTACCAAACTTCATATATAACACTTTAACATGAGGATAAAGAACTGATTAGTTTTTGGACAATAACGGATAACCGGAAGTCGAGGTTTATACGAAACCCGATTCGGTTTTTGCGATATTTCTCCGTTAAAACATCACTATTTTATATACAATTCTATACAAAGGCTATAGAGAATGTAATTCCCTTCATCTTTCATTTGAAACAATTTTCCATAGCAGTTATTGTTTAGGAATTATTTATAAATAATCGGTTTTTTCGGTTTCCGTCAAATATCTCGTCGTAATTGGTCATCTTCCTGAGGACCAAAGTTGTAGAGAATAATATTTCTTCCAAGTTTTGTTTGAAATAAATTTTCGTAGAACCATCCATTTCTGAGATATTCAACTTTTTCGTAATTTCCGGTATACAGCGCCATCACCATGTAGCGGTGTATTCTGTAAACACATTCAAAATATAATTTACGGCAATAAGGACGACTGTATTCTTTTATGATACGAAATGATAATTTTGCCTTATAATGCTATTCATAATAATTTAAATATCTATACCCCAAATATGGAGAAAGTCATGTGTTGGCCGCAGCAGATTTTTTATATCTTATAGAAAAATATATTGCTGCGAAATAAAAAGTAAATAAAAATGTCTTACAATTAGGTGTTAGTCTATACGAACATGTTCAGTCGAGGTGACGTAATAATACAAGCATCATATATCAGAATTTGTTGCTAAGCAACTGCGTAATTCACCTCGCCTCATTCTTTTCCGCCTATCTTCGAAGGATCAATTTCGTAATGCTATTCCTATTTTCCCACATTTTTATTCTTACAAAACCCTTCTGAATAATTTCTATGCTTTCCTTTTCTATATCACCTCTTATATATTCTCTAGATTTGGTCACCACTAAAACTTCTCAATGTCCCGTTTATTTTTTAATAAAAAAACTCCCCATGTCCTCTTACTTCCTCATTCTCCTCTCTCTCTCTTCCTCTTTTATCTCTTTCTCTCTCTCTCTCTTTTACTCTTTACTTTACGATCTCTCTCTCTCTCTCATTCCTTCCTGCACATCATTCTGTTTCCTCTCCCATCAAAACTGGTTTCCGTCTTTTTCCTTCATTTGTTTCTTCTCCTTCTTCACGGGTCGCCCTAAGTCCTCAATCTAAACAAGCTAGTCTCTTTTTCTCAAAAAAAAATCAGATCCTATTTGAAAACAAATGGCATTGCATGCGAAACGAATTGTACGAAAAGTTACGTTGAATCATTTCCCCCCAAACTTTGACGTGAAAACGACAAAAAAAGAGAGAGAGAGGGAGTGAGAGAGGGGAGAGGGGGAGAGAGAGGGAGGGGGGAGAGAGGTGGAGAGTGAGGGAGAGATTGAGAGAGGGAGGGAGAGGGGGAGAGATTGAGAGAGAGGGAGGGTGGGAGGGGAAGAGGGAGGGAGAGAGGGGAAGAGAGGGAGAGGGACAGACAGACAGGCAAACGACTTTATTTCGGGCGAAATTGAAACTACATAGGAGAGAGGGAGGGAGAGAGAGGGAAAGAGAGAGAGAAAGGGAGGGAGAGAGTGAGAGAGAGGAGAGAGAGGGAGGGGGAGAGTGAGAGAGAGCGGGAGAGAGAGAGAGATAGAGGGAGGGACAGAGAGAGAGAGTAATATTGGCTGTATAGAAGGAGAGAGCGGATTAAGTTTGAAGATATATTTTAATATTGAATTTCGCTTAAGGAAGACGGTTGGGTTCACTGCGAGATAGGGTTTATGGGGAAATATAGAGAAAGGGAAGTCAGAACAGCGTCTCATAAGAGAGTAACGACGTGATTTGAATATATCACGAACTGGATACATTAAGAAGGATATGACGAGAGAGACTGGGATAGTAAGGGTAAAAGAAAAGGGTTCGAAGTGGATTTGACTATTACTATCTCCCTCTTCACTCCCTTCACCCACCTCCGTAAACATGTTTCCCAAAGACAGGAGTAGTCCTAATCTCAAGCAGTCGCCAAAGCTTTATCCAACTTCCTCTTCCAAAAGCTCCCTCTTTCTCTTTCCACATCGTCTTTATCCCGACCTTATCTGCATCCATAACAGTTGAATGCTACCGCAATCTCCATCTCCTCCGCCTCAATTTTCTCCCAGTAACTTCTTACGGGAAACCTTTAGCTGAATTGCACGGGGCACATATATGAGGATTAATACGATAATCTCCTAAATGGTTATATACTATTTTAAAGGATGGCGAAAGCGTTGGTCTTTGGTTAATCCTGTAAACCTACGCATGGGATTCGGACATTTTTTAAATTCCCCAAGGGAGTTCTTTCGCCAATTTTATGTTAAAAAATCTTATGTGGCCAACACGACTTTCTCCATATTTGAGGTATATATATTTAAATTATTATGAATGGCATTATAAGGCAAAATTATTATTTCGTATCGTAAAAGAATACATTCGTCCTTATTGCCGTAAATTACAGTAAAACTCGTTTATAACGATCACGCCTAAAACGAAATCTCGCCTATAACGAAGAAATGTCTCGGTCCCTTGAACTTCTCCATAAGAGCATTGGTTAAATTTCTCGGATGTAACGAATACGCATTTTACGAATTCTCGGCTGTAACGAACAAATGTTTGGTCCAGTGGCAAAAAATGCCCCGCATATAACGAATTTTGGCGAGCAGAGCGATAAGTAATGAATAGTTTCCGCCCGTTTACCGCGCACTTGTTCGTAGAGGTCCTCTTCCTCCATCTACCCCTTCCATACGAATTTCCAAGCTACCTTTGTTTTTAAATTGATATTAAAAATGTGAAATGTGTACGTAAATTAATGACCACAATAATAATATTAATTGACCATTTAAAAAATCGTATGTAATAGCGGTCGAACATTTTACATGCCGCGAAGTTGATAAGCATCTCTTTGCATATGTAAGTACGGCATTGAAGTCGACTCATTGCGAATACAGTAAAAGCTGTGTTATCCGGCTATCTTTGGGATTGTGGAAAGCCGATTAGGAGAAATAGCCGGTTAGGGGAGCGTTTTTCGATTTTGACATCGCAAATTCAGCAATAACCAAACAAAATTAGGCTTAGGTTCGCTATCGTACACCCCAAACATAACTATGCATGGGGTTTGCATTTTCCATTTTAATTCTTCCACACTTAGTTAGATATAGACACTATTTACCCATTCTTATTTAATACGTTGCTACGCTTACATGCAAAACAAAAAGACTATTGGAAAGTTTAGGGCGTCCGGGAAGTTTGGGGATTACGGCAGTGAACCTGTTCCCAAAATTGAATTTATTGGATTATATCTTTCTTATTTATCTTTATTGACCCTATTAGAAACGGACGAAATTATTTAATTCTTCTGAACATTTCTGTGAAAACCAGTAATATAATATTTTATCCAGTTCCTCCATTTTTGGCTTATGAAGCGTATGATTCTTATTAATTGATTTACTCGTCTCAGAAGATGTCACAAATTTCATTAATTTAGCCTTATGAGCCTTGATATCGTAGAGCGTGGAAGATCCGATGTTGAATTCTTTTGCTATGGCTTCTCTATTTTTTCCTTTTTCAATTCGTTTGATCAGCTTCAGCTTTTGTGTTAGCGTTAAAACAACTTTTTCTCTTATTTTGATGCCATATTCAATGGATGGGTAATTTTTAAACAATAAAAGGCGATAAAACTGGAAATTCTATAAGTACACGAAAACATCTAGACAATGCAAATGGCTTACGTAACCAAAAACGTAATGCTTACTCGACAGCCGCAGAAGTATAGGGAGTAAATACGTGATATATACATCTTATATTTTAATAAATTCTACAGTGGAAGTTGTGGTATTACACAAATACAATTCACAAAAAATTTATAAAAAAAGAGAAATAAATACAAAATGAATTGTATTTGCCGGTATCTAAAGGTGGTCGGTTCTAAATAGCCGGATAGCACAGCTTTTACTGTATGTGTCTACGTGTTATATGGGATATATATAGGCCAAGAACCATGTTTGTCGTATATAACGAAATCACGCTTATATCGAAGCAATGAGTCGGTACCCTCAAATACGTCTTAAACGAGTTTTACTGTATATTTTGAATATGTTTACAGAATTCACCGCTACATGGTGGTGGCGCTGTATACTGAAAATTACGAAAAAGCAAAATATCTCAGAAATGGATGGTTCTACGAAAATTTGTTTCAAACAAAACTTGGAAGAAATAATATTCTCTACAACTTTGGTCCTCACGAAGATCACCAATGACGATGTTTTTAAGGAGATATTTGACGGAAACCGAAAAAACCGATTATTTATAAATAATTCATAAAAATAACTGCTATGGAAAATTATGTCAAATAAAAGTTGTAGGAAATTACATTCTCTATAATATTTGTATCGAGTTGTATATACAATAATGATGTTTTAACGGAGAAATATCGCAAAAATCGAATCGGGTATCGAATAAACCTCGACTTCCGCATAACCGGTATTGTTCAAATACTAATCAGCTCTTCGTTCTCTTACCAAAGTGTTATATATGAAATTTGGTGATGCTCTGGCTAATACCTTTTGAAATAGAGTGCCCACAATCACATACACACACACAGACGTCATTCCGAAAATAGTCCAAACGTGTTTTAGGGACCTCAAAACGTGTATTTCCGTTGAAATCTCGAATGCGATTTTTTTCATGAAAACTACAGGCTTTATACTACGTATATTGAGAATAAAAATATGAGGATTAAAAATATACATCCACCACGCTATATATACATAGCAAGATCGTTTTAATCGATGTCCGTTTCTTAAAGTTGTGACGACCGAATTGGCTACTGTTCTCAGTTATCATCGAATTTCCTCCTGTTTACACTATGAATTCAATACTATAAAATATGTAATAGTGCCGATTGCTATACATATGACTGCGCAGTCGAACTTCTATAGTACAAACTACTGTAAGTCCGATTTTCCATAACTGGAAGTGAATTCATTATGCAGGACAAAATATTTTCATATTATTTTTCCTCTACAACCAGAATTTTCTATAAGTCCTATATTTTTTTGTTCCCCTTTGAAGGCTCAACATAAAGAAGTTCCACTGTATAGTTGCGCAAAATCAGTACTACTATAATTTTTAAACGGTTTTGTAACATTTATAAAGAAATTGAGTGAGAATGGCGAGAGGAAGAAAGCGGTGTAGACCCCACTTTCCCCTCTTTCTCCACCCTATCCTTATACGGGTTTAGGACAGTTCGGCACGACCGGTTAGGCGACGGACTATTCGGCGATGTGACTATTCGGAACTGGGCAATTCGGCGCCATCCGTATTACGCACGGCACGGTTATTTAACTTAATACATTACAAATCCCCTCACCTAAATTGATTTAAAGGTTAAGCTGTTCTAAATATAGCCATGTTTATTCAAACGTCATTGGTTCGGTGAAGTCAAATCAGCCGCGTTAACTTCATTGTTGTTGTATATTGTAAACGTTTTCTCACGAAAGTAAATTTCCAAGTTAATTCTTTAAAAATATGTATAATAATTTGTATTTAAACTGTATTGGTTCCATGAAATCAAGTCAGCTAATTTAGCTTAACAGTAACATTTGTATTAAATTAACATTAATATAATTAATTAATTGTGCAAATCATTATGCTTATCATCCGGTGATTTTTCGTCGTATAATTTTTATCGTGTACTTTTTCTCACGAAAGTAAATTTATATCTATTTTCCTTTAAATATAGTCATTTTTATTTCTAGGAAATAGATTCGGTAACTTAATAGTTACAATATTAATATTGTCATGACGCCATTCCCTCCTAAATATATTGGAATTGTGCCGTGCGGTCGTGCCGAAGTGTCCCTTTCCGTCCTTATACACCCTCCAAAAACGTCTCTTAGACTTGCTTGCTCCACACAAATGGAGTCCCAAGCGATCTTAAGCACCAAATTTGCATCCCGTAGGTTTCAACTTGATCTTAAGATTAAAAGCCCTTCTCTCTCATATCCCTCCCTCATCCATATTCCTCTTCCACATCTCCATAAGAGAAAGTGAACTTTCTCCAGTCTCTCTCTCTCTTAATATCTCTACAGCAAACACGGTTTTCCGCAAAGTTAATGATTTCAGTTTCGGCAATTGGATGCCGATCAATACACAAAGTGCCGGCTTGATAATATCATCATCTCCTTAAGTGTTGCCAGGTATCTTTTGCGCAATACAAATCTCGCATTTTCACTTTCTCCATTTGTAGTACATAGGAGAAATAACGGAATTCGTGAAATAAATCGAATTCGAGATTATTACCACGTATGATACGCACCCTAATTTTTGGTCAATTTTTTTGCGAAAAAAATGCGTACTAGTCACGGAAATTTGCGGTACCGTTTTCTCGGTCTCTTCAGTAATGTCAGTCTCTTTCCTTTGGCTGTCGTTACAAAACACCTCCATTCCCCTTCTGCTGAATCCGCATCCAACCAAACGCATCCAATTTTCATTTCCGTTCAAAAAATCAAGCTTTTCTAATGCCAAAGCCACATTTCTCATCTCCTTTAGACGCCGACCTCTCCATTCTGCAATGCGCATGTCTCTCTCAGTTCTAGTTGCAATGAGGGAGGTCGTTGCGCTCCCTCTTCCGTCTAGCAGGAAAAATATCTCGCTAGAATTCGAAAGAATTCGGCCAGACGTCTCCCGAAAGGCAAGATTGCACATAAGAACGGAACGCATCTTAGAATTTTGAGGGTTTGTTCCGTATCTAATAGACAGATTAAAATAAGATTTTAAAAAGATTCTATCCGAAATTATTTTAATAAACTCGACTTGTTTTGAGTAAATAACTTAATGTTAAAGAAATCTGCGATCCATTCAAAACACACCGGTTATTTTAAATATTACAATTAGTAGATTCTTTTTTTTTTATAACTGGAAATTTGTCTCAATACTTAAAAAGGAAAATTCATGTGGCCACAAAGGTGTAATGGGTATCTTCAAATATGGATGAAAAAAACAGCTTCTCACAGATCGCATTGATTTTCACCTATGGAAGGAGTTGCACCCCTTGTCAAGATTATAAAATAACCTCGAAAATACATGTGATGTGTTTTGGCACTTGGTCTTCGGTGAGGTTGACCACTTCCTTTGAACATTATCTTAAAAGCCCTTCGGACCTTATGTTTACGGCAATAACCTAGTAGACCCTAGGTCAAATCAGATTTTAAGTGTACACTACCCCCGCCCGTGCAGTGGTTCATGCCCTTATCATTATAATTCAAAATCTGTGACTACTATCTAGCAAAATGGAATTTTTACTCAACTAGCATAACAATAGCTGGACATGGTTCCTGTTCAAACGGTGTGGTGCGGGATGCCAAAATGAGCAAATGTGAGACTGTTGTACCAATGCGTGATGAGCACTGCAAGTTTCGTTTTTGTGTAAGCTTTCGACATAAGAGTCAACAGCTAAACCTACATGTATAACCTCACCTGAAATTACTTGTATATTAACCCTTTCAGTATTGATTTCTTAATAAAAATAATTTTCAAGTGACGATTCTTATGCTATTAAGTCCGCTCTTACATGTATATGTGACTTTCATTAATTTTTGTGAATCGATTAATATTTTTCGGATTGTACGGGATCATGTACATTCCGCACCAGAGGCTGTAATCAATAAGATGTTATAATCCAAAGCAGCAGCGCCCAATGTTGCCAAAATACTAACAAATACAACAAGATTTAAACAAGTTAGGAAAGTGTACAGCGCATCAAAAATGGGCGCGTTTCGTGCAATTGAGTATTTGAAACAAATGATTTACGTGTACGTAAGGGAAATAGCGTTTTAAACTTCTTTACCTCCTCATAAATATTTCTTTTTCTTCCTATTTAAAAATATTGCATGCACACGTAAGGAAATTAAACATATTTTTCTGAAATTGTCTATGTTAGCAACAATGACGAAGTAACCATGCAAGAAATTTTCAGTTCAACTCGAGTTCTTCTTCTCTGATTTTCTTGATAACGGCTACTACAATAAAATGTACAGGTTAAGAAATAATTTACGTTAGTAGTTCTACAAGTTTTATTTGAAACTATTTTGATATGAGCAATACTTTACGAGATATGACGGAAAGTTAATTTTTTATCACCATAAAGTGGTATCCCTGATTGGCTTAGGTAACTGTTTTTTTTATTTACTTATTATCTTATCCTTAATATCAAATATCATGAAAATCCGTTTGGTAGAAGCCGAGAACGAACATAGACACAGACAGACGGACGGATGGACAGACAGACGGACGAACAGACAGGCAGACGGATGGACAGACCGACGCCAATAGGCGCTCACACTGGAAGCGAAACGCGCCTAAAAATGGCTATCATGAAAAAAGCGTACGTGATAGTCTACAATCGGTCAGAAAGGGATAATATTTAGGCTTTTCATCACATAATACGCGAGGTTAACCTCGTTAATCACGTGATAAGACGGCGAAAGCGCAAGAGTCGCTGTCTGATCTCAAGGTTATAATTCAAGTTCCGGCTTGCTTTATTTTCAATATTAAACTACAATAATTTTTTCTGAGCCTTTTCCGAAATAAATAAACCATTTCTCTAAAAGGATTAAATCGGCTTTCCCCGATTCATAACATAAATCTCTATTTTCTTAAAACAATAAAGGTCGCAATAAGTGAAATTCTTAATAGCCTGTTAAATATCGCCCCATAATCATATAAAGTATTTCTTATAACGGTTAAAAGTTTCTAGACATTAATTTTAATGTTATAGCATTATCGTCTGATGACGCCAATCACAGTGTTATTTATGTAATACTCTTAATATCGTTGTGTTGCTGCCATATAAGAATTTTTCCTCTAAACGGAAGGCGATGTATTTCAGTATGTTTAAATCAGCGGATTTATTTATATATTTTGCCTTACAAGAAGACCATAAGTATGGTGTTTAGGAAATGTAATAACACAATAGCGGAGGTTCCCGTTGAAATAAACGGATTTAGTGAATCTAAAACTTCGACCGTGTAACACAGCTGTTTCCAAACTTTACTCACCCCTCACTTAAGAAAGATGTCTTTGCGTCCCCTTTTCTATCATGTTCAATCAAAGTTCATAGACAACACCTTATGGATATACAATTGCAATTAATGTAGCCACTTGAGAAAAACATGGACGCAAACGATACTCTCTAGCCGCTCGAGCACTAGAATTAGGCGGCTGTATAAAGTAAATACAGTGCCATGTAGTAACTACATTGCCAAATATTTTTTTGCCCCCCAGCCGCTCGAAAATATTTTGATCAATATGTTCGTAGAAACGATTGAATCTTTCAGATAAAAATGAAAGTTGACCAATGAACGAAACGGAAACGTTTAAGAGAATGAATTAAGAAATGGGTGTGCTGGCGATAAGAAAAGAATAAGAGATTAAAAATGAATGTGAAGGAAGGTAGGAGAGAGAAAGGCATCACAATTTGTGAAAAATATACGTATAATCATTTAAGTTACGTAGTTTTAAAAGCAGTTTGCTTTGGAGAACTATACGCCATAAGAAAATCATTTGAACCGTTTATTAGTAATATTTCAATTAAAATCAACAAATATTTAGTTGCCATGTAAACAAAGCATAATCGCATACGAAAATTGAAAAACGATATTACGTTAAAACATTTCCCATATAAATGCATTGGACTCGCAACTTCAGCGACAATGGGAGTTGTCATGGTAGTTTACATTTAGTATCGTTATAAAACATAAAATCACGTCTTTTTCTGATTCTAAACACAAGCTCGTAACGTTTCTAAGTAATTTTAAAATTCAAATGAAAAATAAGCTGCATGCACCCCTATGTTATTCAAATAGAGAAAATTTTTTAAAAAATTTAAATTACAAAACTCAATCAAGTCGGTTTAAATACCTGACATACCGTTAAACTCTTTATTCCGGTTAAAATGGTGCGCTACAGTTGTTGAGATATAGAATAACATACTTTGCTTTATAGATATTGTTTCATAGCTGTTCGTTTGTTTCCATGGTTATTATTTACGGGCACACACGAACAACGAAATTAATATAAAAAGATTAATATGATTAACGAATAATCAAAATGTCCCTTAAACAATCGGTCCTATGAAAAAATGTTTCGAATAAAACTTGCAGGAAATGGTAATGTCCACAACTTTGGTAATAACAGATATTTACATAAATTAAGTTCTAAAGGAAATATTCGGAAAGCATGGAAAAAATGCAAGAATAAACCACTTCAAATTTATTAGTTTACGTACTCAAAACGTGCATTTCCGTGTAAATCCCGAATTCCATTTTTTTTCGACGTTACGATACTTTGTTCTACAATACTTAGAGAGAAAGAAAAAATTCAATCCCAAATCATGCTATATTTTCATATCCCAAAAACTCTTAATTGCACTGGCGACAGATCGTATCAACCCCGTCGGAACGCGGACGTGCCTCAACAGGTTGGGCACACTAGACTCGAAGCAAGCGTAAATAAAAAGGGGGATAAGATGAACGCTTACCTTCAGCGGCAGCAATTCCTCTCGCAGGTCGACCTCTGCCCCACTCGATGCCACCGTTCTTCTCGAAGTCAGTGGGAAAGGTAATGGATGAACGCGCTGAACACTCACGAAATAGCAAGAATCGTGCAAACACTGACGATGGGCAGATGATGATTTGGGGAAAGAGAGACATCAAAAGGACGACGAAAGCGGAGACGTCTTGAAAACCTCGCGAAATGATCAAATAGGCAAAGAAATTCACTCGCGAATGGACAGAACACGTATAAATAAAAAAATGCCTAGTTTGACGACGCGGTCTGGATCCAGCTGTGACATCTGAAAGTTAAAAAATAAAAGATTAAAAATGTTATTCCTAATTCTTATAAATTTTCAAAATATACGTTTCCCCAGCTTTATATACCATGAAAGTTACTTTTATAACAAAATATCACTGGAATATTGTTTTTAAAAAAATCGTAATAAAATAAGTGAAAAGACAGAACACCGAGGTAAAGATTTGAGCCGCCATTTTTACTTCATAACGTTATGGCTACGTGTCGATTGAATAACTTGGAAAAAACTACGATACGAAATGTTAAACGCGTTTAAATGTTACAAAATCCAGCATGAAGTGATAGTGAAAACTTACCATTTACAGTCTTTACCCCTCTCTCTCTCGAATCCGCAAATATTCACTTCAAATTCCGCGACGACGACGCAAATAACCCACAACTAGCCTCGCTCAGAAGAACACGATACTGTGACTCAACAAGGATGGAGGTAGGGGAGAGGGTATAACTCACGCGAGCGGGTTAACAAAAAAACAGCTGGGCCAATCACAGGCAAGGATTGGTCAGGTTCTCTTTTTTTACCTCCCCCCCCCCTCTCCCCTTCCAACATCCTCGTAAACCTTTACCCACAATCCTTTGCGCTAGCTTAGTCGTCCTGTATAGTGCCGTGTATAAGTGAGCGAAGCCAGGATGGGATATAACAGCCTTGCAAGTGAAGATTGGAATTCTGAGGTAATTTTAACGCCTGTTAAGAGAAAAAAGTGATAGTCTAGTTTGATATCTTTATTTTTCATCCACAATGTTAGAGCAGTCGGATGGTTTCAGTTTAGTATATTCAATGGAACCGAATGATTCTCGTCAACAGGTGTTCCGCGACCTCTCCGTGTACGAGAAGGTGAAATTTGAAGGTCATGGAAGGAAGCAGCCCCCGCGTCCCTTCTTGGAGTGGCTGGAAACTACGGTAAGTTAGTGCTATCCCTATTAACAGTTAGCTGCTTCAAAAGCAGAGCGTGAAAAGATTGCAGGAATTAAACATCGAGTGAGTTAATTAAGTCTTGATTTGCGTATCGCGACTGAAATGAACCAGTTCAAGATGGCTGATTAAGTTTTGCGTAAATTTATTCGTCCTCTTAATAATAATATTTTTAAATTTCCGTATACTGGCTGAGGTCGACATATACGTGTAAGGAAGTTCATTTATGTATTAAAGGAGATTAGGATGCAATGAATGCTGATGTAAGAGAGTTTGAGCCGATTTTCGAGTGATGGAAATAATTACATTGCAGTAATTGTGATGAAAAGTGTGAATATAAAGTCGGCCATCTTGCTTGTCTTATGACAAACGGGGGTTGTCGTGAAAATAAAATTATCAAGTATAAATGCTCTAATGTTTGATTAAAAGGACGATAATTAAGCCTCGATATGATGCATTGACCTAAAGAAGAATTACAGGGATTTTAAGAGAACATTTTTTATTTATAATCATAGGCACAGTATAAAAATAATATAAATAGTAAAATCCACTGCACGGAAACTTTTGAAACACCCTGTATATTACAGATAAAGTATCCGTGCTTGTGTAGACCTTTACTTATCCTTACTTAACTGGACTTCAGCTATTACGGATGGTCATTATACAATAAAAATGAATCACTGGGATACAAAATTTTTAAATATCCTCAAGCAAATGATTATATTTACATTCAACTTTGTTTATGCAATGATATTGTATAGATATTGATGTATGGTTATGTTAAAGTTTTTCTTCGCTCCGTTAAATAATTCGGCTTCGTGAAATTAAAATGTAAATCACATTTTAATTATTCAAAACTTTTGCGAACATACCATTAGCATTTATGAATACTACCTAACTATATATTAATTTTACGTTGACGTCTTTAGACATTTGTTTACAATTTATATCGGCGTATTTCTCGAGTACCGTTCGTCGTAAAGATATGCGGTAAACGGCGTTTTCATTTGCTAAAGTGTCCCGGGTTCGAATACAGGAGACAATTACATTTTCTCATAAGTTTATACGGGATTTTCGATTTTTCACAGTGCAAGGTTTTCTTCCTTCGTTCTTTAAAATACGTAAATATGGACCGATTTTCTTATTTTTTTGCTTTATTTGACGGCTAAAGCTCTATACTATCTTATTCTTGCCGTGTTTATACGTTATACGGTCGAAGTTTTCAGAAATACGCATTCTTTTTCGAACTTTTGCGGATTTTTCGTACTCTTTCCGGACGTTACCAAGGCGACCGTCATTGTTGCCTCCGATTCAATTACTATCAATTATACCTTCAAATAGGTGAAAGAATAGCGTTATTCGCTACGCACTTTTGTTTAACATAAGCATAGAAATTAATGAAGCATAGCGACGTAAATATTTACGGATAATTATTTTGTTGACTGCCTATTGGAAGCGTTTCTAGCTGTGTCAATAACATGTGTATAACAAACAAGCTCCCAGAGTATTGTTTTATTTTAAATTGTGCAATTAATTTGTTTTTTGTTTTGTTTCATCTTTTGAATGCTGGAATCTTACCTTTTTGTAAGTAGAACCATCATATTACACATCTGTAATCCTTATTAAAGCAATTAGGCTAAAGCATCAGTTAAAAATTAGTTGATAATAGGGACGCACGTTACTTTGTAAACACATTATATGGTTATCTTCTCTTCATTGATAATCTAAATAAACGGTTGCATTGACGTCGCCTTTATAGTAGGTCCTGTAAGAAGTTAAAAGCAGTCGTTGATAGATACTTGAAGTAAAGCAGTTGTTTGCGAGTTCGTCTATAAGGGTGTAACGATAATCATTGGAACTAAGGTAAGGTAGAGCTATTAGCCCAGCCACAGCTGCCAGAGAAAAAAAGAGGAGCCAGAGATCAAAGGAAGAGTATTGTAGGAAAGAGAGAGAAAGAGATGCGGAAGCTCATAGGATTTCCCGTGTAGATGAGGAGCGGAGAGTACAAGAAAGACAAAGAAATAGGGAAACACGTCAACTGAATAGAGAACAAAGAAGATCTAACCTAGGGCCGAACTATTTAGTTCATTTGCATTTAATTTATTTCATTAATTATTCAATCAAAATTATTTCACTAAACTTTCAGTTTATTTAAATCGCGTTGAGGATCGGAGATCCGGGGCTGCCGTACTAGTGGGAATTAATATTCTCTGTCGTCCTCAGTTACGTATCGCGTTACATATCCTTACGCCTCGAGTCTTGTTTTTGTCAACTTAAGGAATTTCATGGTCGCCGAAGTTTTCGAGTGGCTCAGATACTATTTCCCATCCCCCCCTCTTCCGGCCTTCCTACCTATAACATGCACGTGTTCCTTTGCCGGTGTTGCCAATTCTAGCGAATTTGTAGCTGTATCTGGCGTTTTCAGGTTCGATCTAGCGCATATAACACATCAGTAAAATATACATTGCACAAACTTTATCATATGATAATGCGTCTTTTAGTTGTCTTTTGAAAAATATGAAATATGTAGAATCGTTTTAAACATCACCTTAAACAACTATACGAAATTTAATGAAAATCGTATGAGCCGTTTTTCTAGGAAATTCATTAGTTAAGTGAAATGCGATTTTACGTTTTTGAAGGGACCGATTTTAAAAAGATGTAAAAAATAGAGATAAACATAAAATCAAAAAATTGCAATTCTTTACTCTGAAATTTTTTTACAGTTTATAATAGGTACATATATATATATATATATATATATTGGGCAACTAGGTGTTGAAGGAAACCCAGTGAACACTTACCGGAAGTAGAGCCGCTGGGGTGTTGGAGAGACACATTTGTAGAGGTTAGAGCTTTCGGGATGATCCCTTCGTCAGCACAAGAGAGAGACAACAGTTGTGTGAAAATTTTTTACTTTATTATAGGTACATATATATATATATATATATATATATATATATATATATATATGTGAACTATTTGAACATATTACTATAATCTTGTATCATAATAACCTTCTTCTGTGTAGTGACTCTCTCCTCCTTACAAACATTAATTTAATAGTAAATATAATACATACTGGTGTATCCGCCCGTCCTAGGACGGGAAAATGTTTTTTTGAATGCATGCGAGGGTTGTTTAAAATTAAAAACAAAACTCCCAAAAATTGTCTTGTGAACTTTTTTCACAATATCAACAAAGATTCAAATACAAAAACGCCTGCGACGAAAGCATTAAAATGTGATAAAAAGTTTATCGAGAACACAGTAAAAAAGCTAATAAAAACAAATATCGCTTTCTCAAAGTGAAATTCGCATATACTTTATACATTTTCCATACGTAGTAATGGGAAATTATTGTGATCACGAAAAAAATCGACTTCGAGATTTCAACAGAAATACACGTTTTGAGGTCCCTAGAACACGTTTAGACTATTTTCGGAATGATGTCTGTGTGTGTGGATGTATGTGATTGTGGGCGCTCTAACTCAAAAAGTACTTGCCATATCGTTACCAAACTTCATATGTAACACTTTAGCATGAGCACAAAGAACTGATTAGTTTTTGGACAATATCGATTATGCGCAAGTGGAGGTTTATTCCAAACCCGATTCGGTTTTTGAGATATTACTCCGATAATACGTCATTATTGTATACATTGACCATTACAAACAATGTAGAAAATATAATTTCCTACATCTTTTATTTCAAACAATTTTCCATAGCAGTTATTGTTTAGGAATTACTTATAAATAAACGGTGTTTTCCGTTTCCGTCAAATCTCCCCTCAAAAACGTCGTTATTGGTAATCTTCGTATGAACCAAAGTTGTAGAGAATAATATTTCTTCCAAGTTTTGTTTGGAACAAATTTTTGTAGAACCATCCATTTCGGAGATATTTTGCTTATTCGCAAATTTTCAGTATACAGCACCGTCACCATGTAGCGGTGAATTCTATAAACATATTCAAAATATACCTAATTTACGGCAATAAGTACGACTGTATTCTTTTAGGATACGAAATAATAATTTTGCTTTATAATGCTATTCATAATAATTTAAATATCTATACCCCAGATATGGAGAAAGTCATGTGTTGGCCACATCAGAGTTTTAAAATACCTATCCTAAAATGTGAATTTAAGTCTTAAAGAGCATATTATCACAATATGAACTTCTGATAGATTCAGCGGTACCCGAAGGTACATTATTAAAAAACAATGACATAATCGAATCTTTAGTCAAAGTGAATAAATTATACAAATGACATGTTAATTTAGAAGTACGATTGACATGAATCATTATTTTATAAAAACAAATTGAAATTAAAATCTCCAATACCGCATCGAGACGGGGACATTTTCAACATAATTCTCCGAATGGACATTATTTTTTAATTCGAAAAATCCATACACTGAATGCGATAAAACTGTTGCAATGTACATTTCTCCTCTCTTGAATGTATTCCATCATGTGCTAATTTATTTAGACTTATGTTAGCTGAGATAAGTAAGGAAAATATTTCGAAAATAATTAATCTTATATATTTGACTCATTGTCAGTCCCGTAACTACGGTGTGGCGAAGGTTGCATTTTCCACAGGCTCCGCTTGGGAAAGGTGACAAATGTTATCGCAAAAATGTCAAAAGTTTTTATATCCCATACATAAGTAATATTTCAACGCTCAACTGTTAAAGTTATCGTTAATTAAAATTCTATCATTCCTCGTGGAAACGCAGCATAAATTATAACACAAGGTTTTCCTTAAAAATTAAGGCTCTGATTTGACTCATTTATTCTTTGAAAGTTAGTACACAGGTATCAGTTCGAATAATAACAAAAAAA
Organism: Uropetala carovei; assembly: GCA_036926305.1. Taxonomy (NCBI): domain Eukaryota; kingdom Metazoa; phylum Arthropoda; class Insecta; order Odonata; family Petaluridae; genus Uropetala; species Uropetala carovei. The sequence continues at coordinate 381,433 of JAXCHB010000214.1, forward strand.
AGATCATTCAAAACAAGGAGGATAGCACATATACAAGTTATAAATTCTGCATAACATGTATTGCAAATATTATTCAAAGTTGGTCGATTTCCCTAAATAAAAATTGCAGTTAAAAATTCCTCCGGAGTTATGAAGTTGACTTTGCCTAAATTATGGTCACTTTTGATACATCATGATAGAGCTCAAAAACTCCATAAACAGGATAGGGTAGTTTATTTGCCGCTTCTCCCTGGTCGACTCCATTGATATAAAGATGCAACGAGCCGGAATCTTTTCTCATTACACCAATACGGTCACCGACCTGAAAATAACAGACGGAGAGATATATAAACAAGTGAGGAAAGAATTTCAGAAGAAATTACATAAGACGCCTTTTTAAAATTACTAATATAAAAACATTCCATTGCCGACCAACCTATCTTGAAAATGTGGCATCTTTAATAATATTCAGTACGTTAATTATATAAATACATTTTTTTACTCCTGCTTCGAAAAATTAACTAATCTCACAGCTGTGTATTTTACCATTACAATGTCAATCAGCCTATCACTTAAATATTTATTAAGAAACAATTGGCATTAAGTAGCAACGACAAATATTTCATAGAACCCCTTTCCCCTCTCTCCCTTCCACCTCCGTGTTTTTCCTTTATCCGTTTCCCCTCTCTCTTTTCCACCCTCCTTAACCAAGTTGACTGTAAATATTGATAAAACTAGCGTGTTTTTCTTTTGTTATAAAATTCAGTAGCATTTCCTGTTTCTTTCCGGATTGATGATTTCTCCAATTAAACTAATTTAAGAACTGAAGGGAATATTATCATTTGCTGTATGCGTAAAATTAGCTCTTCATATTTCCAATCAGGGACTCCGCCCCTCTTAGCATCGCTCGCCAACCCTCCGACCGTTCCTTTGAAACCATTCTTCATACCCACTCAACTAAACAATTTTTCAGAATGTTCAGGTAAAATTTGTGATCCTTTTGCATCCTTTCCTACAGTAGTGAAGGACTTAATCGGTCAGACGTTATTTATACATATTTAAGGATTTGGAATATGATCTTTATCCCTTTTCGAAAGTATATTGAATGTATTTACGTTTCATTCTTATAGTCGTAACAGCGTAAGCAAAACGAATCATTACCATAGTAAAAGACTCTTATAGATGGTCGTTAAGTCTTTTTTTAATCCTGCTAAATGGAAAAAGGACAACAGAAATCCACGAGGTTCATGACTTTCACCGGAATTTCACCATTAATTCAATAGTTTGGCATTCGCGTTCTACCGGGGAACGTAACGTCAACGTATACTTGTATTACAAAATCACCTTATGCAATAAATGAGAAGGTGATATATCTATATGATTTATATGATATAATTTTTGTAACCCATAAAGCTTATTTATACCCCCAATAATAGTTAACGCATTTATAATAAACCGAAATAATGATTAATAAATGCCAAAATTAACTTTAAAAGGAAATTATATTTTTTCATACAATCAGCTACATTTTATGCATTAAATAAAACATTTTAAACTCGCGTGGCTATGCCCACGTCTGAAACGAAAAAATATATAGTTGTTGTGTTGGAAAAATAATTATACACATTTTACAAGGCACAGTGAATAACAGAGGAAATGTTTCATATTATTTAAGGAAAGAAAATATAACCGAGTGCAACTTACCTTTAGCTCTTTTAAATTTCTCATAAAATTGGTTTTTATACCCGATCCATCTTTATAAACATTGTTGAGATACATCATCCATGTCCCAGCGCTTAAAGGTGAAAAGAAATCATATTGTTTTTATTTGAGGCATTCTTTCTAATTAATAATTGGACAGGTGATTACATTTACCAGGTTAATAAGGCGACTGTGAAAATATAGTAATACAATAAATGGACAACTGAAAAACTACCTTTGTTTGGCACTAAATTATTTATGAGAATAACGAAATATATTCTGAAACATTTTAGCATCTACTTATTTAATATTGTAAAACTGACTGCGATTATATTGAATTTAGAATAGAAACTGAAGTCAACGAGGGATAGATAACGTCAAGACTTTTATTTTTTTGATTTCACGAAAATCTTAAACTGAAAAGATCAAAATAAATAAATTAGAATAAATTAGGTTTTTTGAACGTAATATTTAAATTTTGTAACTCTCATAAACTAATAATTTGCTGTTAACTAATCTGGCTTGTACATCTCTGCGACTATTTTAGCACGGTGCCAAGTGAGTGAAACAGTAAAGGGCCATAGAAAAATAGCATCCCCATCTATTTCAGCAGTGTGTAACGCCGATAAGATACACCGACTATCAAAGCAAACAATAGCAGTAGCCAAAATGATACTTACCTCATGCTATTCATATGCGACGGTATCGTAATCAAATCAGGTGATTGAGTGGTGACACCAATTCCTATGGCATCGTTAAATTTGGTGCCTTTCTTGTCTATCCTTACCTCAAACAATTCGTTATTATTAATCGGCCTATTTGTAAGCGCCACTCCGTTTAAGGCTTCATCCAATCTATGGAAGAAAAATCATTAACATTTTAAGACTCATATCGATGATGTAACGAAAAGATAATTTAAAATTATCAGAGCGTCATTATGAAAATATATTATAATCAAAGGCATGATTTCGGAAAAAAGCTCACTTAATTTTTTCAAGCGATCGTCCATTATTACTAATAATGGCATTTTTCCCGATATTTGTGTGGAATGTTAGTTTGCCGACTTCTTCTTGGGCTGACATATCTGAAATAAACAAATCTCATAAAGCGAGATGTTAAGTTATGCTTGCAAAATAACATGGAAATAGTGCTTTATGATTAATATTAATGTCGCTAATACGATTGTCAACGAAAATTCGTATTCGAGCATTTTTTCAAGCGGTGTTCCGCTAGCATTTTCTAAGTGTTCCGCGAAAAATTCCACCTTTAAATCTGAAAATTTATATTTTTTAATGGATTTAAAAATAAAAAAGTTATTATTTTTTTATCTTACTCCGTAACACCATCTATCGTGGAAGTAAAAAGTAGGCTATAGCTTCGAACCTGCTGCAATACGCGTGCGCGTTCCCACAGGCGTGGTTATATGTGAAGATATAAATGCGTAAGTATGTAGGTGTTATGTCTCCATTCCAAAGTGTTCCGCCACCCAAAAAAAATCGGTACAATATATATTGTACAAAATTTCTCATATACTAATGCGTCGTTTATCTTTTGAAAATATGAACCAGGTGTGTGGAATCAATATAAATATCAACTTAAATAACTATACGAAATTTGATGAAAATCGTATGAGCCGTTTTTTAGAAAATTAAATTGTTTTTAAAGTTGCCTGGAATAAACTAGCCTTATATTCATTTTAGAGGAATATTAACTATGTCGTATTATTGCAGACGTAAACTCAAGTAACTGCACGAAATTTGAACAAAATCGTAGTAGCCGTTTTTGAGAAAATCAAATTGTTGTTAAAGTTGCCTAGAATAAACTGCCCTAAATTATATTGCGATGTCAACCATTTCCTCATATTTTCTATTTTGTATGATAAAATGCTTATGTACGATATTTCATTCATTTTCGTTCTACCGTTTAGGATGTAGAGGGGTGCACAACATACGGCCCGCTGGCCAAATGTGGCCCGCCAAGACCTTTTGTTTGGCCCGATTGAAGCTAGCTAATACCTTTTATATTAAAAACATTATTGAAATGTGTAAGTAAATTGTATTTGTTTGCCACTTTATATTTTGTCATATAAAAATCGCACGTAAAAATTTTTATGGTAATTACTAAATCGAAAATAGTGTAGTTAAGTTTGTATTATGGACAAAATATTCAAAGCGTGGCCCGCTTACGTCCAACCAAGGTCGATTTTGGTCCGCGCCAACTTCTAAGTTGTGCACCCCTGCTCTAGGGCCTCGAGCAGATAGACGTCATGGCGAAAACAACTTTTTCGGACTTGGGTCCACCTAAAAAGTATATTTCCATCAAACACCTGGTCGACTTTTTCGCGATCACAATTTTTTCTCGGTATACTGCGCAAATGAGAAAGTAAATAAAAAGGTTGAAAAACACTGCTCCGGAAACTAAAAACTTACAAGGATGACATAAAATTTACCGCACCAAAAAGAAACTTGAACACTTGGCGAGTATGTATGTTTTAACGTTAGCATAACTTACCCTTGATCACTCCTTGGATGTGCACGGTCTGTTTTCCGTCACACTCCACGACTTCATGGGCCACGTCCAAATTCATGTCGTTTATCGTGATGTTAGAATCCCTTCGTGCGGAGAACTTGGTCACCCACTCACCGCTATGGTTCCTCTTGGTGTTCACGGTGATGGTCAATATACGGCCGGTGCCCGGAACGCCGCAAATGGATTCGGATGCTGTATCTCGCACCACGAATTGCACGAGACAAAACGTCAGAATTATAAATATGGTCGAGTTAATCATGTTCGCGGATATCTTGCTGAATAATGTAGTGTCCTTCCTCCACGGCTCTGCTTCGCACTGATTTATTCCCAATTATTCCTGTCATATATATACTGCTTGCAATGGGATATCAAGCTTAGATAAAATTCCCATTGACGTCATAACTGCGCATTATATTTTTCCTCCGTCCTCTCTTTTTAATGACATCCACAGATCATGACCCGAGACTTGTGGCCCGGGTGTTGCCATGAGCTCTCAAGGATGCTTCTGCATAAAACTGTTTATGTTCAGATTCTTAATTATTAACCACTTGTGTACAACACTAATACATCACCAGACAGGAGAGCAGGACAGATTGGAAATTTTTGAACGACCCTTGTAGTAGGAACTAGACACTCCAACCACCCCTCTACCAAGGCCTTCTTATGAGAATGTAAAAACTGACAATCAGATCGGCATCATAACTTTGTACTTAAGATTTATATTTGTAATTTAAGATTTTAGAATGTTTTTTTCCTGAAAACTGTAAAACGGAATTGGAGGTTTCATTTTTTCGTTTTTTCCGCCTTTTCCAAATATCTCCTTTAAAACTCAATGTGTGTAATCATTTGTCATTGTCAAATTTTGTAGACAATGTAATTTCCTACAAATTTAGTCGTAGACAGTTCTTTCATAAACTCCATTGCTTAAGAGATATTTCGAGGTTCGTTTAAATTTATGTTAAATACGTGTAACATTTATTGTGTGGGCTCCTACAACTATTTTTAGAATATTTTATTTGACAAAAATTATTGTCTGTAAAGTAAAGCATTTGAAACAACACAATTGAAATACCTAGAGCGTTTGCATTTTAAATAATTTTATCAAAAATTTAAACAATTTTTATTATTAATGAAACAAAATTCTAACTTAGTAACTATTTAGTAAGACTTCGTTATGCACTACATTAACTGTCCTACCATTTGGAGTTAAAATACGTAATTTTCTTTTGTCACCTATTCTTGAGCATCCTATGTTTATGTTGCCCGCGTGCAGAGCAGATCAAGCCCAACTCGAGCTTTATTGATGCTCATTGCTAAACTTGTCCGAATTGGAAATTGAAGCCTCTTAAATAGAAATTGAAAGACTGATGGTATTATTGGAATTCTTGGAATAAACACATCCTGTCCTGCTGCATGGCCTGGAATTACGTTAGCTTTCGTCACGAAATCAAAAGCTGTTTAACTACCAATATTTTATCACTGCATAGTGTTTGTGTATTCATATTTCTCAAAACATTGATGTTAGTGAAGGTTTCATCCAAGTCGGTCAATTGCCTGCTGAGAGATCATCAAGAAACCGAAATATTGACCGACCGTTCCGTGACCTTCTCGATCCCGACCCCTTAAACCGATTTGAATTATTTTAGGCTGTGACACTCTCATGATCAACCTGAAGCTGCTGCCGAGAATTGAATCTCTTAGCGTTATTTTCTGAGGAGTTACGACTGGCAGAGTCAGACACACATACACACAAATCTTCTTTTATTATTATAGATTTAAAATCACGTATGATATCTTCAGAAAGTTCCTATGTAAACTCTCATCCGGCCCGCCAAGGTACTTTCGACCTCTAATACGGCCCGCCAAAGCAATTACATGCATGAATGCGGCCCGCCACGCGAAATAGTTGCAATCTCATGACCTAAAGGAAGATAGAATTACCATAAAATCAATGTAGGTACTAGTAGAAAATATATTTTTTTTAAAGTTTTGCTCGTGACGCTTATTTTCAATAAAAGCGATTATTTTAAGATATATTTGACATTATTCGTCTGAATTTGTTAAGTAGGTCGCTAAGTGATATCTTAGATTCCGTTGCTGTGATAAAATTTTATAATAGCTGTCAGCGACGCGTAAGTTGCCAGGGGTAATTTTAATTCCGCTTCGACATTCCGTTATTCACGGAGAAAGATATCACATTTGTTTACTTATGGCTTTTTCCGGTGTTTTAAAGTATTTTTCACAGTTAAAATTATTCACGAACTTAATTAATTATAGATTACGAGTCGTACCTAGGCGTACGGCGCCTATAGCACATTTTTAGGAAACGCCTCGGTTATGTAGGATATTATTATGTCTTCGTTTTAATAAAGAATAATAGCGTTTTTATTATAAAAAAGGTGAAACGTATTTATTGTAAAATTAACTTTTCGCACTTATTGCGTGAACTTTGGGCTCCTTTTGCAAGCGGCGTCTACGGAAAATGTCGCCTCCGCCATAGCATAGTAAGCGTTCTAGCACCTCCATATTACGTGTCAATTTATTGCCTCTGTTTTCCGCTAACGACGGGTGTGGTCGGATTCAAAGACTTTCCGTAAGGGGGCAATCGCCCCTTCTTTCTCTTGAATCCGTCATTGCTTTCGACCCTTAATTATGGTAATTCCTACCGCTGTCAGAATCTTTCTTTCACTTTCGTTACGGACCTAATCTGCATCTCAGAAACGAGGAATTTGGCGTGGAAAGTGTTTAAGAAGGAATCGAATGGAACACAACGGGCACTACCGAGGAGGGAGGTCGCCCCATCCCTGAATCCGCCACCGATGACAGTTTTGCGATAGAAATACCACAAGAAATAGATAAAGCAACTTCGTTAATTTAAATTAATATCCTGAAATTAACATGACAATGGAATAAATCGGTACAATGTACAAAGCACAAGCTTTCTCATATACTAATTCGTCGTTTAGTTATCTTTTGAAAAATGTTAACAGTTTAGTATCATCAAAAAAGAAATTTGCACCATTCGTTTACGATTTTCGTTAAGATTAAATATGTGCTTAAATTTTGTTTATGCGTCGCGGATTAGAAACTCCGTATATCTCATTTAACATATTTTGAGATCTCACCGGCAAACGCTTCAAAACAAGTTAGGAAAGTGTACAACGTATCACAAATGGGCGCGTTTCGTGAAATGGAGTATTTGAAAGAAGTGATATACATAGTATGTACTTATTTGTAAGAGAAATAGCGTTTTAAAGTTACTTTCTTAATCATAAATAATCTATTTTCTTGCTGTTTAAAAATATTGCATGCACACGTAAGGAAATTAAACGTTTGTTTGTGAGATTTTTTTATGTTAGCAACAATGAAGAAGTAACCATGCAAGAAAATTTCGGTTCAAATCGAATCTTGTTTGATTTTGTCAATAACAGCTACTCCTACGATAAAAATATATAGGAAAGGATATACTCCTTTTTACTAGTTCTACAACTTTTATTTGAAAGATATTTTGATATGACTAATACTCTATGAGATATGACGAAAATGTAATTTTTTCACCAGTAAAGTGGTACCCTTGATTGGCGTCCGTGTTTCATATTTGCTATTTTCTTATTATCTTTGATAGTATGTCCTTAATATGAAATTTCACGAAAATCCGTTCGGTTGAAGCCGAGGACGAACATGCGGACGGACGGACGGACAGACCGACGATAATGAGCGCTCACGCTGGAAGCGAAACACGCCTAAAAAGAGGGAAGAGGGTGTTTTAACCTGGGCAGTGTTGCTGATGAAGGGGGAATTGTAGGTGTGGGGATAGCTCGCGAAATCTAAGGTACGGGAGTGGAGAAATTCACCGATTTAGGCATTTAACCCTTCAGTAGGCGCGTGGGGCATATGCGACCCCACTAGATTAGATTGCCAATTAGACCATATTCCATTTTATTTCATTTTTGTTCAATAATACGAATATTTGAAGGGAACATGTCTGCCCTCCCTTCAGTATATCGTAATTACTCCAACGGCCTGCCATGCCTTATTTATCCTTTTTCTCTTTTTCCGCCTTCCTTCGGCTCTCGTTTAGCTTTACCTCCCCCTCCAACAGCTCGAGTTTCGTTTGTTATGCTCGTGGTATTTCTTGGCAAGCGAAGTTTTAGAACGACTCCACTCCTTCGACCTCTACAGGCACTTCCTTCCTTCAATGCACGTGTCCCTTCTATCCAACCCTCTTCCCTTTCCCCCTCCTATACTCTCGTTCCACTCCTTTCCCGAAAGGCTACTTTTACGCCTTCGTTTTCGCAGTGGGCCTCCTCCGAGCGGAATGAAATGGGGAACTAGGAAAGACCTTTAGTATGCGGACTACGCCAGGGATGGCAAATGATTTTTCTCTCACGCGCCCATTCTAAACGCTAAATTTTCTCTCAACTAAATCGTCCAAGATTTTATGTAAATAGATTAAATTTGTGAAAAGGATAAAAGATGTTTCTTAGTTGTTGAGATACAATGGAATGCGGTTTATAAATCAAGGCTTTTAATAACAAAACCGGCGACCAATTTTATTTAAGGGCCCCATATGCGATCAGTTTAAACGCGTAAATTAACTATTCCACATCATAACTGCGGTAAAAAGTGAGTAAATTGCGCATGTGTACAGTTAAAAGGACGAGCATTTTAACTTAGTGAAACTCTCATGATTTTCTCAGTTAAATCCCGGCCAACAAAGCACTCAGCGGCTTTGTTCAAGACTAAGGAATTCGCAATTTTTCTAATATCGTAAAAATCATCAGCAATTACACTCGTGACTCTTTTAAAAACATTTTCAATAGTCTTTATTTAAAAAAAAAAATTACTAAATAAAATTGTTAGCTGTGTCTATGGATGGATGGCAGCTTTGGAATCGCCTTATGCAAATTTCTGAATATTCTAAATTTCTTAACATCGCTATAAGAACGTGATACGTCCGCGGGCTATGCGATAATATCACGGTCCGAAAATATTTTTGGAGCACTTAAATAAATCACGTGCATGCTACCGGACCGATGTTGAAGTCGTGGACGTTTTTCGTGTTACCAAGGAACCTCGCGATGGTGGGGGAAAAAACACCTTGAAGCGCATTATTTTTTTTTTAATCACCAGGGGTAAATAATAAAATGATGTTAAATCCCGTTCATTCACATATTGTGAAATGACAGCGAATAGACTGAGCTAACGATTTATCTCCGTACATTTTCTGTTTTCGAAATAAATCGAACAAGACATCGGATTAGAGATGTATCGTAGGGACGGTCGATTTCATGAAAGACGGAGTTTTCCTTAGAGTTTATTTGGGAGCAATATTTTAATTTTGAGCTATTGTGATATTAAGTCACTATCCCTTAAATGTCCTTTCAATTCTAACGAGTTGGCCTGTCATATTCCACGGGTGATGAGCTGTGGCAAACTGTAGATAATCTGTTTTTATTTGCGGTCGCCTCTTCTCATAATAAGCCTCCTGAGGCATTGCTTGAAAACTCATACATCGAATAATGATTTTCGGTCTTCGCTTCTGCAAATAATGCAACTGATATTATTTTTCAAAATACGCAAAATTTATTAGTGAATATTTCCAAGACTCTGAATAATTGCCATAGAAACGTATCAATTTGTTTCATTATTTAAAGTACAAACAATATAAAATGTCAATTGATAACCACGCAGCTTCATATTATATATATGATTAACTCAGAAGTTTAGTTAATATGAGTTCATAATTTTTAAAAACATACCATAAGTATTGCACTGGTATTTCTTGAGATTCACCTTAAAATTACATTTCTCAAATAACATTATCAAAGTTAAAAGGATGATATGTGAGTTTGTTAAAATCGTTATGACGAGGCATCGACGATGGTCGCCATGGATACAGTGCCTCTTAGCTCGAGTATTCCGTAGACTGGAGAGGGCATGTTGGATAGAGCGGGTCCCTGATCGACTCCATTTATAAAGAAGTGAAGTGATCCGTACTGACTCCTCATTACACCCACTTTGTCACCAACCTATAAAATAAATCATGCAAAACAGGTAAGACGATTCAGGAGACAATCGTACACTTATATAAAAAAATTAAGTCATACAGTAAGTTATCAAATGCTACATTTAAATTATGTGATAGAGATTAAAATACCTGCAGGTTTCGAATTCCTTTTCCGTAACTATTAACAATTATCGTTCCGTTTGAGTAGATGTGCTCATATAAATATACCTGAGCAAAAGGCCTAAAAAATATATGGAAAAACCGTAAAACAATCATTTACGTTAAAAAAATTATCGAGCTCATATATTGTAGCTAAAACAGTTATAGAAAAATAGTTATTTTGACAAATTTAAATAATAAGGTTGTATTTTTAGAATGGTATTAATATATGGAAAGTACTCCTATGATAAAATTAAATGCTCCGTTTTGTCATAAATTTAACTTTTTCTGTACTTGGGCATTTTCTGTGCATAAGCAAGCATTTTAAAGAAAGTTCGATATTATCATAGCATATATATTTGAATAATTTGAGAATATGCAAACAATCCAATTAAAATAATTTCTACTTGTGGATACGCGTTGGATATAGAGAAAGTTAATATTTTAAAAGTTAAATATTGAAAATAACTTACGAATAGTACATGTCCTGTAAAATATCGATGTCGTTAGGATTGCGTGTGATGACACCGATGGCAATGGAGTTGGACAGTTTTTCGTTCTTTTTATCGAACTTTGCTTCAAATATTTCATCATCCTTTAGGGGTCTATTCGTGAAAACAGATGAATTATATTGATTATCTAATCTGTGAAGAAAAAATGCAGAACAAGATTTAAAGTTTGTGTTTTTACCGTTCCATGTTAACACCATAGAAATAAATTATTATCTGTCTTTTAAAACTCACTTTAGTTTCTGTACTGTGCGGCCATTGGGTAGGATGGCGACATTTCTCCCACACCTTGGATGAAAAGCCAATTTCTCTTTCATCTTCCCTTTTTCTTCGGAAAACCCCACGTGTTTACCTGAGGGAAAAACAAATTCACGGTTATTTTGGAGGTCTTACACATGAGAAATTCTTTAGTGTAATGGTACCGACAATTTTCCAAATACTAATGAATAAAAATAATTTTCGTAATGATTACGTAATATTTAATAGAAATTTATGTAATAATCTTGATGTTACAATTTAAAAGAACGACGTAATTACCTTGCGACACCCCTTGGATGTAGATCACCCTCTTTCCTTGACACTCGATCACATTATGCGTCACGTCCAAATTCATTCGATCCGATGTATTGCTGGATTCTGCTCGGGCCGTAAAGATGTCCACCCAATCGCCAGTTTGGTTCCGTCTGCTGTTCACTGAGAGTTTTATCCCTCGGCTGGTGCCTGGATCGGTTCCGCATGCTGCATCTGGCGTCAGTTCCTGCACCGCGCATTCCAAAAGCGAAAACGCCGTTAAAATGAGGAGCGACTTCATAATATTCGGCTTTGAAAATCTCGCGATGATGGGCGTGTTATTCCTGACAAGCGAAGACTTCGTATGACGTCGTTTACTTGAAGGAGGGATATTTATACGCATTTCTTTAATCGCGATAGTGATAGTCTTCATGACCCTTGTGACATGTTTGATTTCCTACCAGCGTTCTCAGTAATTAATATGCTGTTGACAGATTTATTACTTTTGAGGTCAAACGTCTTCTAAATTCGATAAACGCATCATCTAATGTCGTCGGCTTCTGATCGAAGGTTTTTGACCAGGAAATACTCGTATGGAGTCATCATTTTTTTTTCGATTTCTCCTGAATTTCCAATGGAGAGACTGATACATCGCCTATCTTACGGAAAATAAGGTTTGGAATATCCTTCCATGGCGACGCCGTTATTTAAAAAATGTTCGAGAATCCGAAGTATAATAAAAGGGTAGGAGTAGATGGGAGAGTGAGAAAAATGACGAAGAGAGAGGAGAGGATCTGTTGGTGTGGCAAGATTGCTTGAATGGCATATGAGTGTGAGTGCAATAGGAAAATAAACAAGGAGGGAGTTTGATGAGAGGGAGGGTGGGAGAAGGGAGGGTGCGAGGGAGGATGAAAGAGAGTGAGATAGGAGTAGAGGAAAGTTCGAATATTGGGAGATAGATGGTGTTGGAGTAGGTGTAATAGGAAGAAGGGGTAAGGTCACAAAAGAGCAAGTGATCGTAAGAGCAAGTGGACATTTCATTTTTTGCTGCATACTCCTTCCCCCTCCTTCAGGCAGTTTACATTAAACATTTCTATTTTGTCCACCATTTGTGGAATGAGAATGGAAGAAAAGATCATACTGAAGGTCAGGTAAAAGAATCTGAGATGTCCTTCACATGAGTTTCTCCATTCAGAGCAATGAATATGATTGCTCTCGACATCAGCGTCCTCAAGAATAATTGTCAGGGATTACACTCGTGAATAATTTTGAAACATTTTCAAAAATATTTATTTTGAAAAAAACAGTAAGTAAAGAAAATTTTTAGCAGTTACTATGAACGACAAAACATCGATGCGCAATTAGAAAATTTTATCGCAGCAACGGAATTAATGGCATCGCTTACCGACGTATTTAACGTAAATTTATAAGAATAATCAAAATATTTCTTAAACTATCGGATCAGTGAAAAAATGTTTCAAACAAAACCCGTAGAGAATAACATTATCTACAACTTTTATAATATCAAATATTTACGTAAATTGAGTTTTAAAGGAGTTGATTGGGAGAAATACAATAAAAATGATATGAACAACCTCCCCCTAATTCCGGTTGAGCAGAGTAAGCCAAAACATTTTCAGATCGTCATTTGCTAATAAAAATCTCAAGTATTAAAGTTTTGTACTGCTCTGATTACATACTTCACTTTAAGGCTAGCATGCTCTCATGTAATGAATTTACTTCTCACGCAGAATGGTCTGTTGACGGTTTTAAAAGCAAACACAATTACGACAGATGTATTTATCCTATATAGTTTGATCCACCACATTTTCCTCAAAAACAATTTTTTGTGATATTTTTCGCAACAGATCCCATTTATTAAGTTAAAATCATTAAAATACTTGCACTTTTCGACGCGTCTCATTTTATAAACGCGCTTATGTTTCCGTTCTGTCTGTCCGGTTGCGCAATCGATTAAATCAGAATAAAAAATAAACGGTGAGTGGTAGAAGACTGATATTTATAAGGTGAATGTGACCTACGATGCCATCATTACTCTGACACGAGAATTGTTTATGGAGAAATCGGTGGGTGGCAGAGGGTGCCTTGAAAATTTTCAAATTAATATTCAGAGTAAATGTTTACAGATAGAATTATTTAAATGTTTATGACCTTTAATGCTATCTATAACGCTGTAGAAGATATGTTCTTGAGAAGTAGATGGATGGCGTGGTGTCCCTTCAAAATTTTCAAATTATAGTTCTGAATAAAGATTTTAAAAAATTTTTTAAATTTAAAATTAATTATTTCAGATATCACTAAATGTTAAATGTATATTTATATCACTAACTATATTAAGAATTATGTATCTTATGATTCCAACTAAACCTCAACAAATGAATAGACCTTTTTTGTTTTACGTCAGCGATTGAAGCTCCAATATTTCTTTATCGAATTACTAATTTCCTGTACTTTATTGAGGTTTATTCGTCGCACGAAACTTATAAGTCATTGTCTGGAGCAACACCGGTGTCGTGAGTTCGAGCCTTACCTGTAGGATTCTCAACAAATGAAACGCGCTTTATCATATCGCGCGAGCAACTTGTGCTCCCAATTTTTAATTACTCCAAATTATTATCGTTTTCTTGAAAAAAAAATCGAAATCGCGCTCTAAAGAAACAACTGTTATGTCGGCAAAGAACTTTATAATTAAGATTTTTATTAGTAAATCAAGATAAGAGTGGGTTTTTAGCTGAAACTGGGCAACCGGAAGTCGAATCATATTCTTGTCGTTTTCTTCGGTTTTTTTTTCCAAATATCTCCTTAAAAACTGAATTAAAGATAAAGGTTTTTTTTGCAGAATTTTTTCATAAACCGGTCTTTTGAGAGATATTTTGATTTTTCGCATGAATTTATGTTAAATACGTTGCTAAGTGATACCATTGTCACCGTGGCTATGATAAATTTTCTAATTATTGATAGAGATTCCATCACTCCTAAGGGTCATTTTAATTGTTCATCGTCATTTACTTATCCATAGCTAACAGTCAACAATTTTGTTCACTTATAGTTTCTTCAATGCGAAAAGTGATCAAAATATTTGTCGCTGAAATTTCCGTTTAAAAACTATTCACGTGTGTAACAGGCGATAATTATTCTTAAGGATGCTTATGTCGAGAGGAATCACCTTCATTACTCTGTATGGAGAAAGTGATGTGCTGGACAAATCCGCTCTTTTTGGAAATTATCGAATAACACGTGACGGTGCTGAATTAAATCAAATATACATATATATATACACACATATATACACATATATATATATATTACTTTTTTAATTAACAACTTTTAGGTAGTGTATAGAGTAAACATGAAACACCAACCAAACCATTCCAACGGTATGATTCAATGATTTTACTTCCCATTAAAAATTTTAAATTAACATTTACTTCGAAAGTATTTCAACAAGCTTTTACGAAGGGGGCACCGGAATGCTATCTCGCCCTGGTCGCCAGCATTCATCGGGGCTCCCCTTTCTCCAGCTCATCACATATGGGTTTCAATGCCAGCAAAGGTTGGTTCTAAAAGTTCCTGGAAAGAAATAGGCTGCACTGCATTAAAGCTACGTATACACTACGGGAACAACGTCGACGAAAGAATTCGTTTAGTGTGTACAGTCAAACGAATGCGAACGAATGCTTCTGAATGCATGCGTGTAGACGGAAATCGTTAGCGTCTTCTGTCCGGTCGCACATTCTAGTTGGGTTTTTAACTGCCAAACAAACTTTCAGTCTAGCACGTGTTGTAAATAAAAAAATAAATAATGGAGTGTTCAAATGACATCATACTTGAATTATATCGGGAGATACCATGTTTATTGGGAACTGACAAATAAAAACTATAAGTTAACGTAAAAAAATTACGCATTGAAGGAGATTGCGGAATGTTCTTCTAGTTTTTTTCCTAAGTAGTTCACTTAACAATATGAATGACGCACTTGCGATAATAAATTATTAGTCGGACATTGTCATTACAATTAAAAATATCTTATGTGGCCAACACATGACTTTCTCCATATTTGGGGTATAGATATTTAAATAATTATGAATAGCATTATGAGGCAAAATTATTATTTCGTATCTTAAAAGGATACAGTCGTCCTTATTGCCGTAAATTACGGATATTTGGAATATGTTTACGGAATTCACCGTTACATGGTGGTGGCGCTGTATACTGCAAATTACGAAAAAAGTTTAATATCTCCGAAATGGATGGTTCTACGAAAATTTCGCACAAACAAAACCTGGAAGAAATATTATTCTCTACAACTTTGGTCCTCACGAAGATTACTTTTAACGACGTTTTTAAGGTGATATTTGACGGAAACCGAAAAAACCGATTATTTTTTAATAATTCCTAAACAATAACTGCTATGGTAAATTGATCCAAATAGAAGTTGCAGGATATTACATTCTCTATTATGTTTGTATGGAATTGTATATATAACAATAATGTTTTAACGGAGAAATGTCGCAAAAAGCGAATCAGGTTTCGAATCAACCTCGACTTTCGGTTAACCTGTATTGGCCAAAAACTAATCAGTTCTTTGTGCTCATGCTTAAGTGTTACTTATGAAGTTTGGTAACATTTTGAGTTAGAGCGCCCAGAATCACAAACACACACGCACGCACACACAGACATCATTCCGAAAATAGTCTAAACGTGTTCTAGGGACCTTAAAACGTGTATTTCCGTTGAAATCTCGAAGTCGATTTTTTTCGTGAACACAATACTTTCCCATTACTAAGTATGGAGAAAGTAAAAAGTAAAATATCTCCGAAATTTTTACTTAACATTTCTCTAAAAGTAACCAAAGTTTTATGATATTTGATCTGTTTTTAATAAAGTTATAAAATATTATTCGCGAAATTGTGCCCTGAATGACTTTTGAATAATTTACTTCCGCGAATAGGGCTTACCGGCATTTAAATTTTGACCGGCCGGAAGGGTTAAGGTTCCCTTTATAGAAGTTCCATTGTATATTTTATTATTGAGAAACTAACCTTTTATAGACAAACTTCATGGTGGCATGGAACGTAGAGGATGCAATACGGAACAATACAATACACAGTAATTCTACCTTCCTGTCTATCCAAAGACTTTCTCTTAAAATTCTCATATCTAATCCCTTCTTTCAACGAATCTAAAGTGCCTATCCTCTTCCTACCTCTTTGCCACTTTCATTATATTCTTCCTTCTATGACGTCTTTCAGTTCACATTTTTCTTTCAAATTTTGACACGCCCACTTCTTCTGTCTACGCATTATTACTGTATTTAAGTTCCTGTCTTCACCTGATATATTCAAATCTTCCTCATTCGTTTTCCTCCCTGTCCAACGGATTTTCTCTAATCTACGCCATAGCCACATCTAAAAACGCCTCTAATCTCCTCACGTCTTCTTTTCTCATAGTCCATGTCTCGCACTCATATAATGGCCACACTCCATAATGCGGAACACACATCAATATACAGCAGAGGTTCTTTTTGTTTCTTTAGCAGTGGATGGTAAAAATTTATAGCACAGAACATAATTTCTACACGTACGTACAAAAAGTTGAGTTTCAAAGGTAAGCGAAATTTGAAGCGATTACGCGCGTGGAACCATCAAATTAAATGGCTGGTTAAATGTTTGGAAATAAAGGTTATCATATGGGTATGCAGAAAAAGGTAGGAAGGTGAAAAAGCAAGAATTGGGGAATGGAAAGAAAGAAAGGTGATGATAACTATGCGAAGCGGAGGAACCGAAGGAATAACGCAAGAAAATGTAGAAATTAGAATATACGTGTATTTCTATGGTAAATGAGATGGCGCAATGGTACACACGAAATAAATAAATAAAAAATGTCGAAATAGACTAAAATGTACAAATGTGAGAATAACATTAGAAAAGTGACATTTATCGCCATACCACCGAACGAACGCAAAATTATCCTCGAGAGAATAGGACAAACTGTTTGCCCCTAAAATGTATGCCACCAAATGTACATAATATGTCCCCTGAAAGTATGCCATCCAACTTGCATTTGTCTGCTCCCATAACGTATGTACACCACCAAATATGCATACATACATACTTTAACTGTTCCCTTATTACACATACAGTAATACTCATTTATAACGAGCACGCCTGAAACGAGATCTTGGCTATAACGAAGAAATGCCTCGGTCCCTTGGACTTCTCCATAAGAGCATTGGTTAAATTTCTCGGATGTAACGAACACAAATTCTACGAATTCTCGGCTGTAGCGAACAAATGTTTGCTCCAGTGACAAATAAAGCCCCATATA
This sequence comes from Uropetala carovei, assembly GCA_036926305.1. NCBI lineage: Eukaryota > Metazoa > Arthropoda > Insecta > Odonata > Petaluridae > Uropetala > Uropetala carovei. The sequence continues at coordinate 399,178 of JAXCHB010000214.1, forward strand.
TAACGAATTTTGGCGAGCGGAGCGATAAGTAATGGATAGTTTCCGTCCGTTTACCGCGCACTTGTTCGTAGAGGTCCCCTTCCTCCATCTACCCCTTCCATACGAATTTCCACGCTCCCTTTGTTTTGAAATTGATATTAAAAATGTGAAATGTTTATGTAAATTAATGACCATAATAATAATATTAATTGGCCATTAAAAAAATCGTATATAATATCAATCGAACATTTTACATGCCGCGAAGTTGATAAGCACCTCTTTGCATATGTAAATACGGCGTTGAAGTGTACTCACTGCAAATACAGTAAAATCTGTGTTGTCCGGCTATCTTGGGGATTGTGGAGAGCCGATTAGGAGAAATAGCCGGTTAGGGGAACGTTTTTCGATTTTGACATCGCAAATTTAGCCATTATCAAACAAAATTGGGCTCCCCAAACATAACAATGCATGCGGTTAGAATTTCCCATTTTAATTCTTCCACACCTAGTTAGACCTAGATACTATTTACCCAATCTTACATCATACGTTGCTACGATTACATGCAAAGCAAATACTATTGAGAAGTTTAGGGCGTCCGGAAAGTTTGGGATGTACGACAGTGAACCTTTTCCCAAAATTGAATTTATTGGACTAAATCTTTCTTATTTATCTTTATTTACTCTATTAGAATAGGACGGAATTATTTAATTCTTCTGTACGATTTAACCAGTTCCTCCAATTTTGGCTTATGAAGCGTATGATGTTTATTAATTAATTTACTCGTCTCAGAAGATGACACAAATTTCATTAATTTAGCCTTACGAGCTTTGATATCGTACAGCGTGGAAGATCCGATGTCGAATTTTTGTGCTATTGCTGCTCTACTTTCTCCTTTTTCCATTCGTTTGATCATCTCCACCTTTTGTGTTAACGTTAAAACAACTTTTTCTCTCCTGTTCCTTGCTTTTAGGTATTTATTTGATGCCATATTCAATGAATGAGTAATTTTTAAAATAATAAAAAGCGATAAAACTGGAAATTGGAGAAGTACACCAAAACATCTAGACAATGCAAATGCCATACTTAACCAAAAACGCCATGCTTACTCAGCAGCCACAGAAGTATACGGAGTAAATACGTAATGTATACATCTTATATTTAAAGAAATTTTAAAGTGGAAGTTGTGATATTACACAAATACAATTTACACAATAATTCATAACAAATGAGAAATAAATACAACATGAATTGTATTTGCCGGTATCTAAAGGTGGTCGGTTCTAAACAGCCGTATAGCACAGATTTTACTGTATGTGTATACGTGTTATATGGGATATATATAGGCCAAGAACCATGTTTCTCGTGTATAAAGAAATCACGCTTATATCGAAGCAATGAGTCGGTCCCCTAAATTACGTAATAAAGGAGTTTTACTGTTCATTTATTTACATTGCGAAACACATTCCCCGTGACATTCATAATGGACCTAGGGGATCCAAACATTATCTTCGTGGGATTGACCAAATACTTGCATGTTCCACAAAGTAGGCAAAAAATACGGAAACATTCATTTACACCCCAATTGAGCGAAGATTCGATTGAGAGAACAATGGGAGTGAGCTAATTAACAGGAAGATCGTTTAGGGCGAAACATAGACGAGGTGCGGAGATTGAATTTATCGAAGTGATAGGAAGTGAGAGAGGGAAGGGGACAAGATGGAGGGAGTAAAAACGGATGGAGAAGTTTTAAACATTATTCTCCGAATGGACATTATTTTTTAATTCGAAAAATCCATACACTGAATGCGGTAAAAATGTTGCAATGTACATTTCTCCTCTCTTACAAGTATTCCATCATGTGCTAATTTTTTTAAATTTATGATAGATGAGATAAGTAAGAAAAAAATTATTTTGAAAATAATTAGTCCTATATATTTAACTCATTGTCAGTCCCGTAACTCCGCTTGCGAAAGATGACAAACGTTATCGCAAAAATGTCAAAAGGTTTTATATCCCATACATAAGTAATATTTCAACGCTCAACTGTTAAAGTTATCGTTAATGAAAATTCTATCATTCCTCGTGAAAACGCAGCATAAATAATAACACAAGGTTTTCCTTAAAAATTAAGGCTCTGATTTGACTCATTTATTCTTTGAAAGATAGTACACAGGTATCAGTTCGAATAATAACAAAAAAATGATCACTCAAAACAGGGAGGGTAGCACATATACAAGTTATAAATTCTGCATAACATGTATTGCAACAATAATTCGTAGATGGTCCATCTCCCTAAATAAAAATTGCAGTTAAAAATTCCGCCGGAGTTATGAAGTTGACTTTGCCTAAATTATGGTCACTTTTGATACATCATGATAGAGCTCAAAAACTCCATAAACAGGATAGGGTAGTTTATTTGCTGCTTCTCCCTGGTCGACTCCATTGATATAAAGATGCAATGATCCAGAATCTTTTCTCATTACACCAATACGGTCACCGACCTGAAAATAACAGACGAAGAGGTATATAAACAAGAGAGAAAAGTATTACAGAGCAAATTACTTAACACCTTTGTTTAAAATTACTAATATAAACCATTTCCTTGCTGACCAACCTATCTTGAAAATGTGGCATCTTTAATAATATTCAGTACGTTATTTATATAAATACATTTTTTTACTCCTGCTTCGAAAAATTAACTAATCTCACAGCTGTGTATTTTACCATTACAGTGTTAATCAGCATATCACGTAAACATTTATTAAGAAACAATTGGCAATAAGTAAAAACGACAAATATTTCATAGAACCCCATTTCCCCTCTCTCCCTTCCACCTCTGTGTTTTTCTTTTATCCTTTTCCCCCTCTCTCTTTTCCACCCTTCTTAACCAAGTTGACTGTAAATATTGATAAAACTAGCGTGTTTTTCTTTTGTTATAAAATTCAGTAGCATTTCCTGTTTATTTTCCGATTGATGATTTCTCCAATTAAACTAATTTAAGAACTGAAGGGAATATTATCATCTGCTGTATGCGTAAAATTAGCTCATCTTATTTCTTAGCATCGCTTAGCATCGCTCGCCAACCCTCAGACCGTTCCTTTGAAACCATTCTTCATACCCACTCAACTAAGCCATTTTTCAGAATGTTCAGGTAAAATTTGTGATCCTTTTGCCTCCTTTCATACAGTAGTGAAGGACTTAATCGGTCAGACGTTATTTAAACTTATTTAAGGATTTGGAATATGATCTTTATCCCTTTTCGAAAGTATGTTGAATGTATTTACGTTTCACACTTATAGTCGTAACAGCGTAAACAAAACGAAACATTGCCATAGTAATGGACTCTTATAGATGGTCTTCAAGCCTTTTTTTAATCCTGCTAAATGGAAAAAGGACAACAGAAATCCACGATTTTCATGACTTTCACCGCAATTTCACCATTAATTCAATGGTTTGGCATTCGCGTTCTACCGGGGAAAGTAACGTCAACGTATACTTGTATTACAAAATCACCGAATGCAATAAATGAGAAGGTGATATACCTATATGATTGTTATGATATAGTTTTTGTAACCCATAAAGCTTATTTATACCCCCAATAATAGTTAACTCATTTATAATAAACCGAAATAATGATTAATATTGGCCAAATATTAACTTTAAAAGGAAATTATATTTTTTCATACAATCAGCTACATTTTGTGCATTAATTAAAACATTTTAAATTCGCGTGGCTATGCCTACGTCTGATACGATAGAATATATAATTGTTTTGTTGGAAAAATAATTATACACATTTTACAAGGCGCAGTAAGTAACACACAGGAAATGTCATATATTATAAAGAATATATAACCGAGTGCAACTTACCTTTAGCTCTTTTAAATCTCTCATAAAATTGGTTTTTATAGCCGATCCATTGTTATAAACATTGTTGATATACATCATCCATGTCCCAACGCTTAAAGGTGAAAAGAAATCATATTGTTTTTAGTTTTTATTTGAGGCATGCTTTCTAATTAATAATTGGACAGGTGATTACATTTACCAGGTTTAATAAGGCGACTGTGAAAATATAGTAATACAATAAATGGACAACTGAAAAACTACCTTTTTTGGCACTAAATTATTTATGAGAATAATGAAATATATTCTGAAACATTTTAGCATCTCCTTATTTAATATAGTAAAACTGACTGCGTTTATATTGAATATTGAGTATCATACTTACACAAATTATCAAATCAAACAATTGCAATACCTAGCTAAAATGATACTTACCACATGCTATTCATATGCGACGGTATCGTAATCACATCAGGTGAAAGAGCGGTGACACCAATTCCTATGGCATGGGTAAATTTGGTTCCTTTCTTGTCTATCCTTACCTCAAACAATTCGTTATTTTTAATCGGCCTATTTGTAAGCGCCACTCCGTTTGTCGCGTCGTCCAATCTATGAACGAAAAAACAACATTAAGACTCGTATCGATGATGTTACGGAAAGATAATTTTAAATTTTCAGAGCGTGATTATGAAAATATACAGATTATAATCAAGTGCAATGATTTCGGAAAAAAGCTCACTTAATTTTTTCTAGCGATCGTCCATTGTTACTAATAATGGCATTTTTCCCGATATTTGTGTGGAATGTTAGTTTGCCGACTTCTTCTTCGGCTGGCATATCTGAAATAAACAAATCTCGTAAAGCGAGGTGTTAAGTTATGCTTGTAAAAAAACATGCAAATAGTGCTTTGAGATTAACATTAATGTCGCTAATACGAATATTCCTACTCCAGCACAGTGTTTTTCAAGCGATGTTCCGCTGGCATTTCCTAAGTGTTCCGCGAAATATTCCACCTGTAAATCTGTAAATTTATATTTTTTAATGAATTTTAAAATAAAAAAGTATTTTTAATTTTTAATCTCGTACCGTAACTCCATCTATCTTGGAAGCAAAAAGTAGACTATAGTTTGTAACCTGCTACAATACGCGTGCGCGATCCCACAAGCATGGTTATATGTGAAGATATAAATGCGTATGTACGTAGGCGTTTTGTCTCTATTCCAAAGTGTTCCGCCACCCAAAAAAAATCGGTACAATATATATTGTACAAAATTTCTCATATACTAATGCTTCGTTTATCTTTTGAAAAATAATAACCAGGTATGTGGAATCACCATAACAATCAACTTAAATATAACTGTACGAAATTTGATGAAAATCGCATGATCCGTTTTTGAGAAAATTAAATTGTTGTTAAAGTTGCCTAGAATAAACCAGCCTCATATTGATTTTTGAGGAATATTAACTATGTCGTATTATTTCAGACGTAAACTCAAGTAACTGCACGAAATATGAACAAAATCGTTATAGCCGTTTTTGAGAAAATCAAATTGTTGTTAAAGTTGACTTGACTGAACTGCCCTAAATTATATTTTGATGTCAACCATTTCCTCATATTTTATATTCTGTATGATAAAATGCTTATGTACGATATTTCATTCATTTTCGTTCTATCGTTTAGGATGTAGAGGGGTGCACAACATACGGCCCGCTGGCCAAATGTGGCCCGCCGACACCTTTTGTTTGGCCCGATTGAAGCTGGCTAATTCCTTTTATATTAAAAATACTATTGAAATGTGTAAGCAAATTGTATTTGTTTGCCACTTTATATTTTGTCATATAAAAATCGCACGTAAAATTTGTTATGGTAATTACTAAATCGACAATAGTGTAGTTAAGTTTGTATTATGGACAAAATATTAAAAGCGTGGCCCGCTTAGGTCCAACCAAGGTCGATTTTGCTCCGCGCCAACTTCTGAGTTGTGCACCCCTGCTCTATGGCCTCGAGCAGATAGACGGGCTGGCGAAAACCACTTTTTCGGAATCCGGTACACCTAAAAAGTATATTTCCATCAAAATCTGGTGGTCGACTTTTTCGCGATCACAATTTTTTCTCGGTATACTGCGTATATGAGAAAGTAAATAAAAAGACAGAAAAACATTGCTCCGGAAACTAAAAACTTACAAGGATGACAAAATTTACCGCACCGAAAAGAAACACTTGGCGAGTATGTATGTTTTAACGTTAGGATAACTTACCCTTGATTACTCCTTGGATGTGCACGGTCTGTTTTCCGTCACACTCCACGACTTCATGGGCCACGTCCAAATTCATGTCGTTTATCGTGATGTTGGAATCCCTTCGTGCGGAGAACTTGGTCACCCACTCACCGCTATGGTTCCTCTTGGTGTTCACGGAGATGGTCAATATACGGCCGGTGCCCGGAACGCCGCAAATGGATTCGGATGCTGTATCTCGCACCACGAATTGCACGAGACAGAACGTCAGAATTATAAATATGGTCGAGTAAATCATGCTTTCGGATTTCTTGCAAAGAATGATGTAGTGTCCTTCCTCCACGGCTCTGCTTCGCACTGATTTATTCCCAATTATTCCTGTCATATATATACTGCTTACAATGGGATATCAAGCTTAGATAAAATTCCCATTGACGTCATAACTGCGCATTATATTTTTCCTCCGTCCTCTCTTTTTAATGACATCCACGGGTCGTGACCCGAGACTTGTGGCCGGGGTGTTGCCATGAGCTCTCAAGGATGCTTCTGCATAAAACTGTTTATGTTCAGATTCTTAATTATTAACCACTTGTGTACAACACTAATACATCGCCAGACAGGAGAGCAGGACAGATTGGAAAATCTTGAAGTTCTCTTTTTTTTCACTTTCTCCAATCGGAGTATGAGAGAAAGTATTTTATTCGCTAAAAAAATCGAATTCGAAATTTCAACAAAAATACAGGTTTTGAGGAACCCTGGTTACGTTTTTGGCTACTTTCTATATTATCTCCGTGTGTGTGTGTGTGTGAGATAGGATTTTTGGGCCGTCTAACGAAAAAAATCGGCACAACATACATTTAACAAACTTTCTCATATACTAATGCGTCTTTTAATTATCTTTAGAAAATGAAATTCGTATGACCCTGTTTTTAGAAAATCCAATTTTTGTTAAAGTTTCCCAAGAATAAACTAGCCTTATAATCATTCGTTGAGAAAAATGAAATACGTAGTATTATTGTAGATGTACTCGAGTAACTGTACGAAATTTGATCAAATTCGTTATAGCTGTTTTTGAGAAAATCGAATTATTGTTAAAGTTGCCTAGAATAAACTAGCCTTATGTTCTTTTTTTGAGAAATATGAACTATACAGTATTATTTATGACGTAAACAAAAACAAGTTTACGAAATTTTATCAAAATTGTTATTATTGATCAATGTCAACTATTTCTAAATATACTCTGCTCAGTATGATGAAATGTCTAAGTACGAGATTTCATTCATTTTCGCTCTACCGTTTAGGCTCCAGAGCCAGTAACAGTCAGACAGACGGCATTGCAAAAACCACTTTTTCGGATTCAGCGACCTCTAAAACGTACGAGTATACTACCGGAAAAATCTCGAGGTCGAATTTTTTCGCCATAACAATACTTTCTCGATACTTTTATAATAATAATAATTTATTTAACACAAACGGGTTTCCCCCATTTACATGTGTTGTAATAAATTTTTTATGGCAAGCACAAACGACCATGCCCACGGCTGGATTCGAACCCGCGACCCTTGTAGTGGGAACTAAACACGCCAACCACCCCTCTACCAAAGCCTTCGTATGAGAATGTAAAAACTGACAATCAGATCTGCATCATAACTTTGTACTTAAGATTTATATTTGTAATTTAAGATTTTTAAATGTTTTATTCCTGAAAACTGTAAAACGGAAGTGGAGGTTTCATTTTTTGTTTTTTCCGCCTTTTCCAAATATCTCCTTTAAATCTCAATGTGTGTAATCATTTGTCATTGTCAAATTTTGTAGACAATGTATTTTCCTACAAATTTGTCGTAGACAGTTCTGTCATAAACTCCATTGCTTAAGAGATATTTCGAGGTTCGTTTAAATTTATGTTAAATACGTGTAACATTTATTGTGTGGGCTCCTACAACTATTTTTAGAATATTTTATTTGACAAAAATTATTATCTGTAAAATAAAGCATTTGAAACAACACAATTGAAATACCTAGAGCGTTTGCATTTTCAATAATTTTATCAAAAAATTTAAACAATTTTTATTATTAATGAAACAAAATTCTAACTTAGTAACTATTAAGTAAGACTTCGTTATGCACTACATTAACTGTCCTACCATTTGGAGTTAAAATATGTAATTTTCTTTTATCACCTATTCGTGAGCATCCTACGTTTATGTTGCCCGCGTGCAGAGCAGATGAAGCCCAACTCGAGCTTTATTGATGCTCATTGCTAAACATGGCCGAATTGGAAATTGAAGCCTCTTAAATAGAAATGGAAAGTCTGATGGTATTACGAGGCGTACCTAGGCGGTATGGCGCCTATAGCACAATTTTAGGAAACGCCTCGGTTATGTAGGGTATTATTTTGTCTTCGTTTTAATAAAGAATAATAGCGTTTTTATTTAAAAAAAGATGAAACGTATTTATTGGAAAATTAACTTTTCGCACTTATTGCATGAACTTTGGGATCATTTTGCAAGCGGCGTCTACGGAAAATGCCACCTTCGCCATAGCATAGTTAGCGTTCTAGCATTAGTCAATATATTGCCTCTGTTTTTCGCTAACGACGGGCGTGGTCGCATTAAAAGACTTTCCATAAGGGGGCAATCGCCCCTTCTTTCTCTTGAATCCGTCATTGCTTTCGACCCTTTATTATGGTAATTCCTACCGCTGTCAGATTCTTTTTTTCACTTTCGTTACGGACCTAATCTGCATCTCGGAAACGAGGAATTTGGCGTGGAAAGGGTTTAAGAACGAATCGAATGGAACACAACGGGGGCACCGAGGAGGGCGGTCCCTGAATCCGCCACCGATGACAGTTTTGCGATAGAAATACCACAAGAAATAGATAAAGCAACGTCGTTAATTTTAATTAATATCCTGAGATTTACATGACAATGGAATAAATCGGTACAATATACAAAGCACAAGCTTTCTCATATACTAATGCGTCGTTTAGTTATCTTTTGATAAATGTGAGCAGTTTAGTATCATCATAAAAGAAATTTGCACCATTCGTTTACGATTTTCGTTAAGATTAAATATGTGCTTAAATTTTGTTTATGCGTCGCGGATTAGAAACTCCGTATATCTCATTTAACATATTTCGAGATCTCACCGGCAAACGCTTCAAAACAAGTTAGGAAAGTGTACAACGTATCACAAATGGGCGCGTTTCGTGAAATGGAGTATTTGAAAGAAATGATATACATAGTATGTACTTATTTGTAAGAGAAATAGCGTTTTAAAGTTCCTTCCTTAATCATAAATAATCCATTTCCTTCCTATTTAAAAATATTGCACGCACAGGTAAGGAAATTAAACGTTTGTTTGTGAGATTTTTTATGTTAGCAACAATGAAGAAGTAACCATGCAAGTAAATTTCGGTTCAAATCGAATCTTGTTTGATTTTGTCAATAACAGCTACTCCTACGATAAAAATATATAGGAAAGGTAATACTCCTTTTTACTAGTTCTAAAACTTTTATTTGAAAGATATTTTGATATGACTAATACTCTATGAGATATGACGAAAATGTAATTTTTTCACCAGTAAAGTGGTACCCTTGATTGGCGTCCGTGTTTCATATTTGCTATTTTCTTATTATCTTTGATAGTATGTCCTTAATATGAAATTTCACGAAAATCCGTTGGGTTGAAGCCGAGGACGAACATGCGGACGGACGAAGGGACAGGCCGACGACATTAGCTGTTCACGCTGGAAGCGAAACACGCCTAAAAAGAGGGAAGAGGGTGTTTTAACCTGGGCAGTGTGGCTGATGATTGGGGAATTGTAGGGGTGGGGATAGCTCGCGAAATCTTAAGGTACGGGAGTGGAGAAATTCACCGATTTAGGCATTTAACCCTGCAGTAGGCGCGTGGGGCATATGCGACCCCACTAGATTAGATTGCCAATTAGACCATATTCCATTTTATTTCATTTTTGTTCAATAATACGAATATTTGAAGGGAACATGTCTGCCCTCCCTTCAGTATATCGTAATTACTCCAACGGCCTGCCATGCCTTATTTATCCTTTTTCTCTTTTTCCGCCTTCCTTCGGCTCTCGTTTAGCTTTACCTCCCCCTCCAACAGCTCGAGTTTCGTTTGTTATGCTCGTGGAATTTCTTGGCAACCGAAGCTTTAGAACGACTCCACTCCTTCGACCTCTACAGGCACTTCCTTCCTTCACTGCACGTGTCTCTTCTATCTTCTTTCCCCCTCCGATACTCTCGTTCCACTCCTTTCCCAAAACGCTACTGCTCCGCCTTCGTTTTCGCATTGGGTCTCCTCCGAGCGGAGTGAAATGGGGAACTATGAAAGACCTTTATATAGTATGCGGACTATGCCAGGGATGGCAAATGATTTTTCTCTCACGCGCCCATTCTGAACGCTAAATTTTCACTCAACTAAATCGTCCAAGATTTTATGTAAATAGATTAAATTTGTGAAAAGGATAAAAGATGTTTCTTATTTGTTGAGATACAATGGAATGCGGTTTATAAATCAAAGCTTTTAATAACAAAACCGGCGACCAATTTTATTTAAGGGCCCCATATGCGATCAGTTTAAACGCGTAAATTAATTATTCCACATCATAACTGCGGTAAAAAGTGAGTAAATTGCGAGTTTGTACAGTTAAAAGGACGAGAATTTTAACTTAGTGAAACTCTCATGATTTTCTCAGTTAAATCCCGGCCAACAAAGCACTCAGCGGCTTTGTTCAAGACTAAGGAGTTCGCATTTTTTTAATTATCGTGTAAAATTATCAGCAGTTACACTCGTGTCTCATTTAAAAACATTTTCAATAGTCTTTATTTAAAAAAAAACAATTACTAAAGAAAATTGTTAGCCGTATCTATGGATAGATGGCAGCTTTGGAATCGCCTTATGCAAATTTCTGAATATTCTAAATTTCTTAACATCGCTATAAGAACGTGATACTTCCGCGGGCTATGCGATAATATCACGGTCGGAAAATATTTTTGGAGCACTTAAATAAATCTCGTCCATGCCTCCCGACCGATGTTGAAGTCGTGGACGTTTTTCGCGTTACCAAGGAACCTCGCGATGGTGGGGGAAAAAACACCTTGAAGCGCATTATATTTTTTTAATCGCCAGGGGTAAATAATAAAATGATGTTAAATCCCTTTCATTCACATATTGTGAAATGACAACGAATAGACTGAGCTAACGATTTATCTCCGTACATTTTCTGTTTTCGAAATAAATCGAACAAGACATCGGATTAGAGATGTATCGTAGGGACGATCGATTTCATGAAAGACGGAGTTTTCTTTGAGTTTATTTGGGAGCAATATTTTAATTTTGAGCTATTGTGATATTAAGTCACTATCCCTTAAATGTCTTTTCAATTGGAACGAGTTGGCCTGTCATATTCCACGGGTGATGAGCTGTGGCAAACTGTAGATTATCTGTTTTTATTTGCGGTCGCCTCTTCTCATAATAAGCCTCCTGAGGCATTGCTTGAAAACTCATACATCGAATAATGATTTTCGGTCTTCGCTTCTGCAAATAATGCAACTGATATTATTTTTCAAAATACGCAAAATTTATTAGTGAATATTTCCAAGACTCTGAATAATTGCCATAGAAACGTATCAATTTGTTTCATTATTTAAAGTACAAACAATATAAAATGTCAATTGATAACCACGCAGCTTCATATTATATATATGATTAACTCAGAAGTTTAGTTAATATGAGTTCATAATTTTTAAAAACATACCATAAGTATTGCACTGGTATTTCTTGAAATTCACCTTAAAATTACATTTCTCATATAATATTATCAAAGTTAAAAGGATGATATGTGAGTTTGTTAAAATAGTTATGACGAGGCATCGACGATGGTCGCCATGGATACGGTGCCTCTAAGATCGAGTGTTCCGTAGACTGGAGAGGGTATGTTGGATAGAGCGGGTCCCTGATCGACTCCATTTATAAAGAAGTGAAGTGATCCGTACTGACTCCTCATTACACCCACTTTGTCACCAACCTATAAAATAAATCATACAAAACAGGTAAGACGATTCAGGAGACAATCATACACTTATATAAAAAAATTAAGTCATACAGTAAGTTAACAAATGCTACATTTAAATTATGTGATAGAGATTAAAATACCTGCAGGTTTCGAATTCCTTTTCCGTAACTATTAACAATTATCGTTCCGTTTGAGTAGATGTGCTCATATAAATATACCTGAGCAAAAGGCCTAAAAAATATATGGAAAAAACCGTTAAACAATCATTTACGTTAAAAAAATTATCGAGCTCATATATTGTAGCTAAAACAGTTATAGAAAAATAGTTATTTTGACAAATTTAAATAATAAGGTTGTATATTTAGAATGGTATTAATATATGGAAAGTACTCCTATGATAAAAGTAAATGCTCCGTTTTGTCATAAATTTAACTTTTTCTGTACTTGGGCAATTTCTGTGCATAAGCAAGCTATATTAAAGAAAGTTCGGGATTATCATAGTATATGTATTTGATTAACTTGAGAATATGCAAACAATCCAATTAAAATAATTTCTACTTGTGGATACGCGTTGGACATAGAGAAAGTTAATATTTAAGTTTAATGTTGAAAATAACTCACGAATAGTACATGTCCTGTAAAATATCGATGTCGTTAGGATTGCGTGTGATGACACCGATGGCGATGGAGTTGGACAGTTTTTCGTTCTTTTTATCGAACTTGGCTTCAAATATTTCATCATCCTTCAGGGGTCTATTCGTGAAAACAGATGAATTATATTGATTATCTAATCTGTGAAGAAAAAATGCAGAAAAAATTAAGAACAAGATTTCAAGATTGTGCATTTGCTGTTCCATGTTAACACCATAGAAAAAAATTATTATCTGTCTTTTAAAATTCACTTTAGTTTCTGTACTATGCGGCCATTGGGTAGGATGGCGACATTTCTCCCACACCTTGGATGAAAAGCCAATTTCTCTTTCATCTTCCCTTTTTCTTCGGAAAACCCCACGTGTTTACCTGAGGGAAAAACAAATTCAGGGTTATTGTGGTGGTCTTACACATGAGAAATTCTTTAGTGTAATGGTACCGACAATTTTCCAAATACTAATGAATAAAAATAATTTTCGTAATGATTACGTAATATTTAATAGAAATTTATGTAATAATCTTGATGTTACAATTTAAAAGAACGACGTAATTACCTTGCGACACCCCTTGGATGTAGATCACCCTCTTTCCTTGACACTCGATCACATTATGCGTCACGTCCAAATTCATTCGATCCGATGTATTGCTGGATTCTGCTCGGGCCGTAAAGATGTCCACCCAATCGCCAGTTTGGTTCCGTCTGCTGTTCACTGAGAGTTTTATCCCTCGGCTGGTGCCTGGATCGGTTCCGCATGCTGCATCTGGCGTCAGTTCCTGCACCGCGCATTCCAAAAGCGAAAACGCCGTTAAAATGAGGAGCGACTTCATAATATTCGGCTTTGAAAATCTCGCGATGATGGGCGTGTTATTCCTGACAAGCGAAGACTTCGTATGACGTCGTTTACTTGAAGGAGGGATATTTATACGCATTTCTTTAATCGCGATAGTGATAGTCTTCATGACCCTTGTGACATGTTTGATTTCCTACCACCGTTCTCAGTAATTAATATGCTGTTGACAGATTTATTACTTTTGAGGTCAAACGTCTTCTAAATTCGATAAACGCATCATCTAATGTCGTCGGCTTCTGATCGAAGGTTTTTGACCAGGAAATACTCGTATGGAGTCATCATTTTTTTTCGATTTCTCCTGAATTTCCAATGGAGAGACTGATACATCGCCTATCTTACGGAAAATAAGGTTTGGAATATCCTTCCATGGCGACGCCGTTATTTAAAAAATGTTCGAGAATCCGAAGTATAATAAAAGGGTAGGAGTAGATGGGAGAGTGAGAAAAATGACGAAGAGAGAGGAGAGGATCTGTTGGTGTGGCAATATTGCTTGAATGGCATATGAGTGTGAGTGCAATAGGAAAATAAACAAGGAGGGAGTTTGATGAGAGGGAGGGTGGGAGAAGGGAGGGTGCGAGGGAGGATGAAAGAGAGTGAGATAGGAGTAGAGGAATGTTCGAATATTGGGAGATAGATGGTGTTGGAGTAGGTGTAATAGGAAGAAGGGGTAAGGTCACAAAAGAGCAAGTGATCGTAAGAGCAAGTGGACATTTCATTTTTTGCTGCATACTCCTTCCCCCTCCTTCAGTCAGTTTACATTAAACATTTCTATTTTGTCCACCATTTGTGGAATGAGAATGGAAGAAAAGATCATACTGAAGGTCAGGTAAAAGAATCTGAGATGTCCTTCACATGAGTTTCTCCATTCAGAGCAATGAATATGATTGCTCTCGACATCAGCGTCCTCAAGAATAATTGTCAGGGATTACACTCGTGAATAATTTTGAAACATTTTCAAAAATATTTATTTTGAAAAAAACAGTAAGTAAAGAAAATTTTTAGCAGTTACTATGAACGACAAAACATCGATGCGCAATTAGAAAATTTTATCGCAGCAACGGAATTAATGGCATCGCTTACCGACGTATTTAACGTAAATTTATAAGAATAATCAAAATATTTCTTAAACTATCGGATCAGTGAAAAAATGTTTCAAACAAAACCCGTAGAGAATAACATTATCTACAACTTTTATAATATCAAATATTTACGTAAATTGAGTTTTAAAGGAGTTGATTGGGAGAAATACAATAAAAATGATATGAACAACCTCCCCCTAATTCCGGTTGAGCAGAGTAAGCCAAAACATTTTCAGATCGTCATTTGCTAATAAAAATCTCAAGTATTAAAGTTTTGTACTGCTCTGATTACATACTTCACTTTAAGGCTAGCATGCTCTCATGTAATGAATTTACTTCTCACGCAGAATGGTCTGTTGACGGTTTTAAAAGCAAACACAATTACGACAGATGTATTTATCCTATATAGTTTGATCCACCACATTTTCCTCAAAAACAATTTTTTGTGATATTTTTCGCAACAGATCCCATTTATTAAGTTAAAATCATTAAAATACTTGCACTTTTCGACGCGTCTCATTTTATAAACGCGCTTATGTTTCCGTTCTGTCTGTCCGGTTGCGCAATCGATTAAATCAGAATAAAAAATAAACGGTGAGTGGTAGAAGACTGATATTTATAAGGTGAATGTGACCTACGATGCCATCATTACTCTGACACGAGAATTGTTTATGGAGAAATCGGTGGGTGGCAGAGGGTGCCTTGAAAATTTTCAAATTAATATTCAGAGTAAATGTTTACAGATAGAATTATTTAAATGTTTATGACCTTTAATGCTATCTATAACGCTGTAGAAGATATGTTCTTGAGAAGTAGATGGATGGCGTGGTGTCCCTTCAAAATTTTCAAATTATAGTTCTGAATAAAGATTTTAAAAAATTTTTTAAATTTAAAATTAACTATTTCAGATATCACTAAATGTTAAATGTATATTTATATCACTAACTATATTAAGAATTATGTATCTTATGATTCCAACTAAACCTCAACAAATGAATGGACCTTTTTCGTTTTACGTCAGCGATTGAAGCTCCAATATTTCTTTATCGAATTACTAATTTCCTGTACTTTATTGAGGTTTATTCGTCGCACGAAACTTATAAGTCATTGTCTGGAGCAACACCGGTGTCGTGAGTTCGAGCCTTACCTGTAGGATTCTCAACAAATGAAACGCGCTTTATCATATCGCGCGAGCAACTTGTGCTCCCAATTTTTAATTACTCCAAATTATTATCGTTTTCTTGAAAAAAAAATCGAAATCGCGCTCTAAAGAAACAACTGTTATGTCGGCAAAGAACTTTATAATTAAGATTTTTATTAGTAAATCAAGATAAGAGTGGGTTTTTAGCTGAAACTGGGCAACCGGAAGTCGAATCATATTCTTGTCGTTTTCTTCGGTTTTTTTTTCCAAATATCTCCTTAAAAACTGAATTAAAGATAAAGGTTTTTTTTGCAGAATTTTTTCATAAACCGGTCTTTTGAGAGATATTTTGATTTTTCGCATGAATTTATGTTAAATACGTTGCTAAGTGATACCATTGTCACCGTGGCTATGATAAATTTTCTAATTATTGATAGAGATTCCATCACTCCTAAGGGTCATTTTAATTGTTCATCGTCATTTACTTATCCATAGCTAACAGTCAACAATTTTGTTCACTTATAGTTTCTTCAATGCGAAAAGTGATCAAAATATTTGTCGCTGAAATTTCCGTTTAAAAACTATTCACGTGTGTAACAGGCGATAATTATTCTTAAGGATGCTTATGTCGAGAGGAATCACCTTCATTACTCTGTATGGAGAAAGTGATGTGCTGGACAAATCCGCTCTTTTTGGAAATTATCGAATAACACGCGACGGTGCTGAATTAAATCAAATATACATATATATATATATATATACACATATATACACATATATATATATTACTTTTTTAATTAACAACTTTTAGGTAGTGTATAGAGTAAACATGAAACACCAACCAAACCATTCCAACGGTATGATTCAATGATTTTACTTCCCATTAAAAATTTTAAATTAACATTTACTTCGAAAGTATTTCAACAAGCTTTTACGAAGGGGGCACCGGAATGCTATCTCGCCCTGGTCGCCAGCATTCATCGGGGCTCCCCTTTCTCCAGCTCATCACATAAGGGTTTCAATGCCAGCAAAGGTTGGTTCTAAAAGTTCCTGGAAAGAAATAGGCTGCACTGCATTAAAGCTACGTATACACTACGGGAACAACGTCGACGAAAGAATTCGTTTAGTGTGTACAGTCAAACGAATGCGAACGAATGCTTCTGAATGCATGCGTGTAGACGGAAATCGTTAGCGTCTTCTGTCCGGTCGCACATTCTAGTTGGGTTTTTAACTGCCAAACAAACTTTCAGTCTAGCACGTGTTGTAAATAAAAAAATAAATAATGGAGTGTTCAAATGACATCATACTTGAATTATATCGGGAGATACCATGTTTATTGGGAACTGACAAATAAAAACTATAAGTTAACGTAAAAAAATTACGCATTGAAGGAGATTGCGGAATGTTCTTCTAGTTTTTTTCCTAAGTAGTTCACTTAACAATATGAATGACGCACTTGCGATAATAAATTATTAGTCGGACATTGTCATTACAATTAAAAATATCTTATGTGGCCAACACATGACTTTCTCCATATTTGGGGTATAGATATTTAAATAATTATGAATAGCATTATGAGGCAAAATTATTATTTCGTATCTTAAAAGGATACAGTCGTCCTTATTGCCGTAAATTACGGATATTTGGAATATGTTTACGGAATTCACCGTTACATGGTGGTGGCGCTGTATACTGCAAATTACGAAAAAAGTTTAATATCTCCGAAATGGATGGTTCTACGAAAATTTCGCACAAACAAAACCTGGAAGAAATATTATTCTCTACAACTTTGGTCCTCACGAAGATTACTTTTAACGACGTTTTTAAGGTGATATTTGACGGAAACCGAAAAAACCGATTATTTTTTAATAATTCCTAAACAATAACTGCTATGGTAAATTGATCCAAATAGAAGTTGCAGGATATTACATTCTCTATTATGTTTGTATGGAATTGTATATATAACAATAATGTTTTAACGGAGAAATGTCGCAAAAAGCGAATCAGGTTTCGAATCAACCTCGACTTTCGGTTAACCTGTATTGGCCAAAAACTAATCAGTTCTTTGTGCTCATGCTTAAGTGTTACTTATGAAGTTTGGTAACATTTTGAGTTAGAGCGCCCAGAATCACAAACACACACGCACGCACACACAGACATCATTCCGAAAATAGTCTAAACGTGTTCTAGGGACCTTAAAACGTGTATTTCCGTTGAAATCTCGAAGTCGATTTTTTTCGTGAACACAATACTTTCCCATTACTAAGTATGGAGAAAGTAAAAAGTAAAATATCTCCGAAATTTTTACTTAACATTTCTCTAAAAGTAACCAAAGTTTTATGATATTTGATCTGTTTTTAATAAAGTTATAAAATATTATTCGCGAAATTGTGCCCTGAATGACTTTTGAATAATTTACTTCCGCGAATAGGGCTTACCGGCATTTAAATTTTGACCGGCCGGAAGGGTTAAGGTTCCCTTTATAGAAGTTCCATTGTATATTTTATTACTGAGAAACTAACCTTTTATAGACAAACTTCATGGTGGCATGGAACGTAGAGGATGCAATACGGAACAATACAATACACAGTAATTCTACCTTCCTGTCTATCCAAAGACTTTCTCTTAAAATTCTCATATCTAATCCCTTCTTTCAACGAATCTAAAGTGCCTATCCTCTTCCTACCTCTTTGCCTCTTTCATTATATTCTTCCTTCTATGACGTCTTTCAGTTCACATTTTTCTTTCAAATTTTGACACGCCCACTTCTTCTGTCTACGCATTATTACTGTATTTAAGTTCCTGTCTTCACCTGATATATTCAAAACTTCCTCATTCGTTTTCCTCCCTGTCCAACCGATTTTCTCTAATCTACGCCATAGCCACATCTAAAAACGCCTCTAATCTCCTCACGTCTTCTTTTCTAATCGACCATGTCTCGCACCCATATAATGGCCACACTCCATAATGCGGAACAAACATCAATATACAGCAGAGTTTTTTTGTTTCTTTAGCAGTGGGTGGTAAAAATTTATAGCATAGAACATAATTTTTACACGTACGTACAAAAAGTTGAATTTCAAAGGTAAGCGAAATTTGAAGCGATTACGCGCGTGGAACCATCAAATTAATTGGCAGGTTAAATGTTTGGAAATAAAGGTTATCATATGGGTATGCAGAGAAAGGTAGGAAGGTGAAAAGGCAAGAATTGGGGAATGGAAAGAAAGAAAGGTGATGATAACTACGCGAAGCGGAGGAACCGAAGGAATAACGCAAGAAAATATAGAAATTAGAATATACGTGTATTTCTATGGTAAATGAGATTGCGCAATGGTACACACGAAATAAATGAATAAAAGATAGCGAAATAGACTAAAATATACAAGTGTGAGAATAACATTAGAAAAGTGACATTTATCGGCATACCACCGAACGAACGCAAATTACCCTCGAGAGGATAGGACAAACTGTTTGCCTCTAAAATGTATGCCACCAAACGTACATAATATGCCCCCTGAAAGTATGCCATCCAACTTACATTTGTCTGCTCCCAGAACGTATGTATTTACACCACCAAATATGCATACATACATATTTTAAATGTTTCTTATTACACATACAGTAAAACTCATTTATAACGATCGCGCCTAAAACGAAATCTTGGCTATAACGAAGAAATGTCTCGGTCCCTTGGACTTCTCCATAAGAGCATTGGTTAAATTTCTCGGATGTAACGAACACAAATTTTACGAATTCTCGGCTGTAGCGAACAAATGTTTGCTCCAGTGGCAAAAAAAGCCCCATATATAACGAATTTTGGCGAGCGGAGCGATAAGTAATGGATAGTTTCCGTCCGTTTACCGCAAACTTGTTCGTAGAGGTCCCCTTCCTCCCTCTAGCCTCTAGCCCTTCAATACGAATTTCCACGCTACCTTTATTTTCAAATTGATATTAAAAATGTGAAATGTTTATGTAGATTAATGACCATAATAATAATATTAATTGGCCATTTAAAAATCGTATATAATATCAATCGAACATTTTACATGCCGCGAAGTTGATAAGCACCTCTTTACATATGTAAGTACGGCACTGAAGTCTACTCACTGCAAATACATTAAAAATCTGTTATCCGGCTATCTTGGGGATTGTGGATAGCCAATTAGGAGAAATAGCCGGTTAGGGGAACGTTTTTCGATTTTGACATCGCAAATTTAGCCATTATCAAACAAAATTGGGCTCCCCAAACATAACAATGCATGCGGTTAGCATTTCCCATTTTAATTCTTCCACACCTAGTTAGATCTAGATACTATTTACCCAATCTTATTCCATACGTTGCTACGATTTCATGCAAAGCAAATACTATTGAGAAGTTTAGGGCGTCCGGGAAGTTTGGGGTGTACGACAGTGAACCTGTTCCCAAAATTGAATTTATTGGATTAAGTCTTTCTTATTTATCTTTATTTACTCTATTAGAATAGGACGGAATTATTTAATTCTTCTGTTGAGAGGAAATAATGTAAATAACAAAATTTGGCGAAATTTTAACGCTTTGAAGCGCATTTCATACGTCGAATTTCAAGAAACGCAATATACTTAAATTTATCCAATCGCATTGATATGAAATTGAAAACTAAAATGCAATTGTATTCAGTCAGTACATGTAGCAATATTTTAGCATCTTATTATTTACCGGTAATGATCTAAAATATATTAAAAACAAAATGCATAACAATTACGAATGTGAATTATGCTAATAGTGAAAAAATTAATCTAATTTACTTGGTATATTCAAATTGTATTTGCAACATTTTAAAAAATCATGAGGTTTACAAACAACAAAAGATTACTTAAGAGGACATTGATCTTATAGAACTGGATCGTTATTTACAAAATGTACAAACATAATTAATTTCATCGTGTTCACAAAGATAAAATGTATTATTTAAGAGGACATTGTTCTTAAAGAACTAGATCGTTACTTACAAAATGAACAAACTTAATTACTGTCATCGTGTTCACAAAGATAAAATGTATTCAGAAACGCAGGAAATTAATTACTGAAATCGTTTTTACAAAGATAAAATTATTTACATAATATACAAAATTAATTGCTATCACTGTTTTCGGAATCATACAAATCTGTTTCCTCCTTTTCAGTTTCAGATAATTCGATCTTAGGAGATGTCAACAATAACAAAACTTCTTTAGGGAAAGGTGCTTTTTTCTTTTGAGGTAATTTCTTCATGCTAGAAATGAGAGGATCAGAAGATATGAGAAGTCTCTTGATGAGATCCTCGATTGTCTTCCTTCTAGACATCTTACGTGAAAATCCCTCACGGAAAATTTTAATGTCCTTATTTCTGGCTTCCTGCGCCTCCTCCGATAACTGCCCTATAGGTAATATGCTCGCAGATATGACCTGAGCGCTATGAATTAAAATTTTGTGTATAGTAGTCGGCATGTTGTACCAAGAGTACTTTTCCACGAATAGTCTTGCTGTTGATACTGCATAGTCTTTAAAAGCAATTATATATATATATATATATATATATATATATATATGTCATACCCGGATGACAAATACTGAAGTATGTTTCCAAATCTCTTGATTATTTGAAAATCAACTCCTGTAATCAATGAAGATATTTCGGAATTTGCGAAAAATGTGCGGGCAGTATTACTATCATTAGTACTTCCATAGCCCGGTTTTGGCCGATCAAAAAGAAGGGCCAATTGTTTTTTAAATTCCGTTTGAATTCTTTCTTTGTTTACCGCCACTGATTTTTTTCAATCTCATTGTCAGTTCGCGCCTGCCATTTTTTAATAGGCAGCTTGTATGACAAATTAGCAAAGCTTCAAAAAAACGAACAATTTCTCAGTACTAAAGTATTTTAAAACATATTAATTTCTCATTGCTAAAATGAATTTTGAACATTTCTAAAGCGTTAAAAGCATTGTTACTCTTGCAGCGGGAATATATTAGCGCCTTTTCTTGTACCGTAAAAAGTTATTTGTTAATAATAGAAAATAAAGATTTTACCGTAGAATTGTATTAATTTCAGCATGTTTGCAGTACACCGGATTACACAGAAGTTTATTTATAATGAATATAGTTTTAATTTGTTAATTATCATGCTGTCAACTAATATTGTATGACAAATATCAGCTCAAATTTATAATGACGCACCAACGTATATAAACAAGAAAAATTTTTTTGGCGCAAATATGCGCAAAATGTTTTTACATTTTCAGAAAATAGAATGCCTACGCTTTATTACCCAGTATAAAAGTTTGTTTAATATAGCTTAATACTATACTAAAAGTCCTTATGAACAAAATATTTACATGCGTATTTTAAATTTTATGCTTAGTCAAAGAAAAAACATTAAAAAAATACAAATGAACGGGATTAAAGTTTTAAAATGTATAATGAAGTTTTAACAGACCCCCAGCAACAGAATCCATATTAAAGTTATGTCACAATATAAGTGTTAAAAGGAATTAACGAAGGCAAACCTCAACGATGTGACTCACACGCTACTAGACGCCAAGCAAACGTTACTGTAGGCCACCAATTTTGAAATGATACAATGTCAAGAGATTGCACAAAAGGAGTGTTTTATTACCGATACTTTGTGCGTAGGTCGTTTTAGACTACATTTAGAATAATAAACAGGAAATATCTGACATTTTGATTTTTTCATTTATGACCAGTTTTTCCGTAATTTGTCCCACTGTGCGCCCCCTCAAATTTCCAGAAAAATTTCTTTTTCGTTATTAAGTCTTGTTATCAAAAGAGTATTAGTAATAGTAACCAATGTGGTATTTAAATCCGTAGTAGTTTTTCATAACATTATTTCTACGTATAATAGATTCATCCGTATGCATTACATCTCTTATGGAAATGATAAGTTGGCTGAGCATTTGTATACATAAGTACAAGACTAATATCATGAAATCTGTCATAAAAGAAATTTAAAAACATTAAAGGATGCAGAATTGACAGGATTAAAATATGTGAAAGATGTAAAATTGTGGTAAAACTGATTTTGGTTCAAAATGCCCCCCCCCCCCCCCCCCCCCCCCTCTAAGAGATCGCACCCCACAGGTGAAAGAACCACAGATTTATAGAGATCTAGATATAGGTTCCATTTATCTCCCTCTCCATAAATGATTTACAGTCGAACTTCCATAATTCGGCATTCCGTAACCCGGCAACTCTACCTAATCCGGAGACTCCCCCCTAATCCGGCAACTCCCCACTAATCCGGCAACTCCCGACTAATCCGGAAACTCCCCCCTAATCTGGCAACTATCCCCTTATCTTGCACGCGTGTTTGAAAGTATTATTCAGGAAACTCAAATTTTACGCAAGTAAAATTTCAGCGCGAAACATAACAACGCGAGATTTAAAATCATTGGAGAGGCAGAGAGAGAGAGAGGCGAAATTTAATGCAAAGTGGTGGAATGAGGACGCAATAATGTCCCCTTCCTCTCGTATTCTCCCAGAATTACATACGGAATGAGGGGAATTGGCGTTTGTGGAGGAAAAGGGGTAGCATGAAAGTAATCCGCGGGCGCGGGCTATATAAGTAGGTTCTGAGGGGGGGGGGGGGAGTTTTGTGCGATAATCGTAACAGCATTATAATGGTTCCTCCTCCATGTGTATTCGCATTCGATTACGAATCATATTGCATAGGTTAATTCACATAACGTGACATTCCAAACCTCAAGCGCCTTCATATTTTAGTTTTGTCCACACTCCGAAGTAATCTAGGAATTTTCCTAGTCTGACAAGTTAGATTTACTAATCAAATTGTATTCAAATATTTTGTCCAGCAAATTCGAACTGCGCTGTGTGCGTAAAACATTTGTCTTGAAAAAAGAAAGGATTATGTGTTCGGCTCATCCGTCTGTCCGTTTACATAATAGATCAGAATGAGCGCAAAGAAGAATCGCTAAAATCCTATAATAAATAGTTTTACATTATATCTATGTATGGTATAAACTCGGTGGATGTAGGATCAGCTGCTGGAGAGTAATCGGAAATAATAGCAAAAAAAGGTAGTACATGCTACTGCAAATTTAGGCAACCAACAACACATCGCATCTGTGATTCCTTACTACAGTCGGTGAAAACAAAGCGCCTTAAGTAATTTTTCCTGCAATTTTTCCCTTCGCTTGATTATGTTGTGTCCCTTCTGCTGGGTAAGGGTTTAAATATTTCAATTTTATTGCAACTGCACATTCCCTTAATCGATAATATTAAGGGTTTAAGCCGCTAAAAGTAATTTGTTCATATGTGATTACCAGGGAACGATTTAAAAAAATTTTAAATAGTCGCCTTAGCAACGGCAGATGCCAAAAAATTAGCCGTTGCCCGCTCACAACCCTTCAATTGAAAATCGGGTTAAAGGAGAGAAGGAAAAGGAGGGTGACGATTTGGTGACATTCCACGTGTAATTTAATCGGCCGATTTCACTACACTATTTCGTCATAACGGGGTCTAATATCACCGTGGGATGTTACCATGGTTTCATTCTTCAAATAATGCCTGCGTATGTCACGTAGCGATGTCTATGTTGTTAGGATATATGCTTCGGAAAACTGCTCTTCGGAATTCAAGACTCTGCTGGTGGAGAGGCGCGGGAAATTGCGAATTTCACCTTTAAAAAATAATAATTTGATCCAGATTTATAATAATAATAATTACAGGGTGGCTCAAAAGTCGAGCACCATAGGGATTTGAAGTTGATGGCCAACAATCCGAACATTTATGATGATGTTTTCAAGTATTGATTAAAATCACTGTGTAATTACCATTTATGGTTATTCGTCCTTGTATTGATTAAAATCCCTGTGGGGCGGGACTTTTGGGCCACCCTGTATTTCGGAAAATTTGCGTATATACTGATACAAAGCTGATTGAGATATGCACCTGTGAACTTGAATTACACGCACACGTATTTATGTGAAGCTGGGTTTTCTGCGGTTCCTGTTATTTAACCCATTAAAAGCCCATCACTGAAAAAATGCAATATTGTAAGTATTTTTTGATAACTTTCGAAATTAATAATTTATTTCTGTCGTTACTTTAGAGAGATAGATGAACTTCGTAGCTGTCAGAGCGCGGAGTAACGTCAGAAATGATTTATTAATCTCACAATTGGTAAAAATTTTGCAAATTTGCAACGTAGGGTTAAGATGAGTATAGGTCAAAGATAAATGTCTTAACGGTAGATAAGAGCGCCAGAGTCAAAATTCATGCCTCGTAAATCCTTCTCGTTTGTTGGGTATTTATTAGCTGAAATATTTACGGCGAATGTTTCCATATAATGATTTAGCATTTTTTCATAACAGGAATGGTTGCTTTAGTTAAAATTCCTATTTGATTTTTTTTAGAAACGAAGGGATTTTTTAAAAACCTTCCCGGGGAGGCCTTGATCTAAAAATAAATTTGTGAGCTACTGGTTTAAGATGGTGAACTGAAAGCGCGTGACGCTAATTACGTGATAAAAATTAACCGCGTCGCGAAATGTCATACGGATTTTTCACTTCATCCTCGATCAAACTTCAAAGGAAACGAACGACGTTTTTTTTTTTTTTAAATAGAACAATGAAGATTAACTGCACGTTGAAAATATTTTTTCGGCTTCCAACATAAAGAGTATTGGAAAAGTCGTATTTCCGGAAAGGTTTCTGGATCACTCGAATAAACACTTGCTGAAAAAATAAAAAGTATCGGGGTGAGAATTTTTTCCACTCCGCATTCGCTGAAACTCCGCCATGAACCGATATTTTTGTATATGTTTTTAAATGATATCGTCGCGATGGAAACCAAACTGTTACCGATCGCTAAGCAACGGGCGCCGCTCCAAGCGATCCGAATTACGACGGGGGAGACGCAGCTCTCCGCAAGCGAATCCTAAAATCTGGCGAACTTGTCCGCTGCTGGAGACGAAGATCTGTTGAGTTATCTATCTCCCGGAGGGGAATTTCTTCAGATTTATTTTATTCCACGGAATACTTTTATTACTTTCATAGCAGCGCACAACTTGAACTTCACTGTCACCGCGACACTTATATAGAAAATGAAATACAAAAACTTTTGGAAAATGGATGGAAAAAGAGGTTGAGAGACGACACTTCTGAGAATGGAGCGAGATCGAACAAACGACGACCCGATTCCGTAGACGCGAGGACGGTGACTGCCGTTCCGGCGCAGGTAGACGGCGCCTTTGTATGCGCCACGTGTCCCCCACCCCCTCCTCCCCTCCCTCCAAAACGTCTCCCTCCCCCATCGAACTCCCCGAATTGCGCATGCTCCGTGAATCTTTATCTGATCGCGTTACGTCATTTTTTCCCGTATATGTACTGATATGTAGTACGTTGACTGAGTAATACGTAAATGGATTCACATACTCAAGGTTCACGTGCGGAGCTAGCAAATCTTGGATAGGCGATCATTTTTCTCTTTAAACAAATGTCATTTTGGAACGATTATGATTAAGCATTTACTTTATTTGTAACCGAACGTCGCGAAGTATTTTCTTGTAAAATGCCAAGAGTTTATATGAAATGAAATAACTTAGGAAAGTGTACAGCGTACAGCATTAGAGTACTTGAAAGAAATTCTACGTAAGGGAAATAGCGTTTTAAAGGTTTCCTTCTTCAGAAATAATACATTTTCTTCATATTTAAAAATATTGCATGCACATGTAAGGAAATTAAACATTTTTGTGAGATTGTATATGTTAGCAACAATGATGAAGTAACCATACAAAAAAATTACCAAGTTCAGTTCGAATTAAGACTTTCTTGTGTGATTTCCTTGATAACGGCGACTCCTACGGTAAAAATGCATAGAAAAATAAATACTCCACTTTACTATGTCTACAAATTTTATTTGAAAGGTTTTTTTATATGAGCATAACTTTAAGTGATATGAAGAAAATTTAATTTTTATCTGCAGTAAAGTGGTAACCCTGATTGGCGTACGTTATTCATTTATATGATTTCCTTATTGTCTTCGAATGGAAGTCCTTAATGTCAAATTTAATGAAAATCCAATCGATAGAAGACGAGAACGAACAGACCGACCCTAATAGGCGCTTATGCTGGAAGCGAAACGCGTCTAAAAAAAATAGACCAGGTCATGAAATAGGAATTGTTCCATTAAACTCATTAAACTCTCAACGTGCAAAGTGTGCGATGCTAGTGAATGATCGGACTTTAAAATGAACACAATTAGATTCAAGGCTAAGGAAGCGATTATAATTTGCTTATAATAATTGATATTTTTAAATTCCCATTTGCTTACCAGGGTGTTCAACGTTTTAAATTTAAAATTTTTGTAACCATGCCATTAATCATCCCTGAAATGTCGTTTCCCATTATTTCGCTCCGTGTGTTTCCAAGGACAACAAATTATTTTATTTAATGTAAATTTTATAATTTTTAAATTAACGTTTCATGTTTCAACTTTATTTAATAATCTCGCTTTCGCGAATTCGAGCGTAACTAAACGACAAATAAAAAAAACTCGTTCTCCTGAAAGTAATAATAATTCATTTCTTCTTTTTTAGGATTGATCAAGGTTACACACCGGACAATCATTTCAATTAATAATGGCATAAATTAAACCCAAAATAACATTACACTCAAATCCAGTAAATAATATCCTCATACATCCACGTAAGGCATTTATAGGAACCATGAAAATCCTTACATTACGTTACATTACATTAGTCAGTAGGTACATACAGGGCCAATCAGAGGGGGCCAAGTTAAGAGACTTGTTTGTTTTCTTGGCAGGCATGACATCTCAATAAATGGTACAATATGAGTTTATTCAGTCCCCCCTTGTTCGACTCAGAATTAATTTTTATATGAAGATAAAAATTAATTTTAAAATGTTGCTTATTGCAAATTTTTATTGTGACCAGAGGCCTCAAAATCTGGAAGTGGACCGGGCCTCTCTGAATCTTTGAAAGAGCCTGGGTATATATTTAGCTTTACTTTCAATTATTGAAATTGTAAATTTCATTTGGAAGTAATATAATATTGCAATATATTTAGGAAGGGTGTGGAAGACGATAACTGTGAATGTGTCGTGGTACCTGTGTTGGAAAAATATTTGTTAATGTATTTATCGGTCTGCAAAGTTGTCACCGGGCCTAATGGCCAAATTGTAACCTATATGTAATAGTAATTAATTAATAATAGTTTTTAAAATCTTCATTTTTACCGATTAATTATCAAAGGAATCCTTTAAAATATGCCATTCTTAAAACACCGTAACGAAGGTACATTTTTGAAAACGTCTCCTTACTAATTCAACCCATGCTCCAGCACTAGAACGTTTAGATTGTACGTCCAAAATCAATTACATGAGAATTAAAACAAATACAGTCGTACTTCTATAACTCGAACTTTCCGTGACTGGAAGTGAATTAATTTTAATTTGGAAATTCTTTTTCTTGTCATTTTTCTTCTAGAACTCGAATTTTCTATACTTCGAATATTTTATTTTCGTTTCCCTTGAGGTTCGACTTATAGAATTATAACATACAATATTTTAGAAAGTATTATGATGATGGAGGAGAAGGAGCGTCGACGATGACCGCCTTTGGTGCGTTTCCCCAGAGTTCGAAGACACCGTAAACTTCAGATGGTATGTTGGATGCGGCGGGTCCCAGATCGACACCATTCACGAAAAAGTTAATGGTGCCGAATTGGTTCCTCTTGACACCCAAGCTGTCGCCAACCTATAAATCAGGTCGTGCAAAAAGGAGAACAAGGTGATTCGGGAGGCATTTAAATTCATTCCACTGCGAAATCACACCAAGAGTTGCTGAATTAGGAAAAGTGACGCAATCTAGACCGATAAAGATAGCAAAGAGTTTACTAACCCGAAGGTCTTGGGTACTTCTTCCGTATTTTTTAAATATTATCGTACCGTTTGTGTAGACGTTGACGTTGTGATATATCCAACAAAAGGGCCTGTTGAAATAAACGCGTAACAGGATTAATACGGGAACTATAGATAATACGTTTAATGGGTTGTTAAGAAGCTTTGTCCTTTTATTTTGAAGGAATATTTTTAGGGAAGGGAAAAAATTGAGGACAATAAAACAGTATGCCATATACTATATCAGGGGTCTCCAACCTTTCAGCACGCAAGATATATTATTCAATTGTAAATTTACCGAGGATCGACCCAGCGGAATGAGCCTTGATACGAGAAATACTGTTTAGCAGAGGGGGAGGGGGAGAATCTTCGCGAATTTCTCCCAAACATTAAGAGACATCGAAACCAGCATCATAACATGAAATGTCCTGCTTAACACGTCAATCAAATTTAATCGAAACAACTTTTTATTCGAGTAAAAACAAGCTCGAATAAAGTTTTATTCTATTTTTCGTTCTCTACAAAAGAATATTTTAGTTCTAATAAAATTTATTCAGATTTTATCCACCAGAATAATTTAACGTAATGCTAAGTTTTAAGCTATTAGAAGTTGAAGAGAAAGGCTATTAAATAAATATATAGTTGGTAGAAATCAACCAAAACATAACTTGAATTAGTTAATCAAGTTACACATAAAGTCGCAGCTAACCTCAAACTTTTACCTTTTGCAGTAATTTGCGATTGGAACGCCACGTATCGAGCAACACTTAAGCATGCTCAGGGTCGATAAACATCGATACGCTCGTGTCTCCCTGCGAAAACTGATATCGAGAGATATCTTTATTATTTGATTTATGATTTCCAATTGCTCTTAATTTTTGAACGATTATAAAATCACCTGCATAGCTAGATAAAAAAGTTCCAACTGTAAGTTCAAAACCTTATCGGCTCAACATTTCTCACTCGATTCAATAAAAAGTAATAGCGTTGAGGTATGATTCAGCGATTGACTTTCAAAGGGTCAAAGATCGACCGGTCGATCGCGATATACTGGTTGGAGACCCCTGTATAACAATAAAATTTCAATGTTTCAAGCATTTCCGTGATCAAGTTAAACAAAGTCATGCTTTACAAAATCATTTTTTTATACTTTCTTTTGTTTTGTTGAAGTTTTGGCATTGTTAAATATGATATCACAAGAGTGAATGGATGTAAATGTAACTTTTATGCGTGAGTGCATATGACGGAACACACATGTGAAGTTTGAGAAGGAGATAAATTCTGAACTTGACCGGGAATCGAACCCGGGTACTCCCACTAGCCGGCTAGGTGCTTTAAGCAACGAAGCTCTCAAGCCTGTCTGCATTCTCGAATTGGGTGTTTACGTTGTTGTTTAAAAGCTATCTCACTTTATCAGATAATGTAAGAGACCTAGGTTCGATTCCCGGTCAAATTCAGAATATTTCTCCTCTAACTTCACAAATATAAGATCATTAAAAAGTCGTTATCTTCAAATTTAGGATAAACGCCAATTCATAATGACTTCATCGCTTGTACAAATCGAGTTATGCGTGACATATAAAATTTAATAATTTCTCAAATACATAGGAATATGCATATCTTTTTTTTTAAGTGACGTTCTTTTTTTTAAACGGAGAGTTGCGGAAGAACACTCACGATTTGTACATTTCCGGGAAAAATTCAATGTCATTCGGAGTGCGCGTGATGACGCCGATTCCCATGGAGTGGTCGGGTCTTTCGTTTTGCTTTTCGATTTTCACTTCGAACAGTTCATCATCCTTCAGCGGCCGGTTCGTGAAGACGGCCGAATTATATCGATCGCTCAAGCTGTAATAAAATAACATTTAATGTAACTACGGCCTCTTAAAACTAAGTAAGCCAAAAGGTTATTAAATAAGAATAAGTATGATGACGCAGCGAATCAAATCTATTGAAAAACTCACTTAATTTTTTCAACTGTGCGCCCGTCGTCTCCAATAGCAACATTTTTTCCGCACCTTGAATGGAAAGTCAATTTATCTTGTTTTTCTTCTGAAGGGTTGACTGAGGAAAAAATAAATTCATAGGCATGATAGAAATTCTTTTTCAATGTGTGTGTATATATATAATATTGTAAATCGCAATGGGTTGGGCTGGGTCACATTGCAAATTGCCCGGAAAATTTTCTAAAAATATTTCGGGATTAGCCAGTCAGAGTAGCGTTAGTTACAAACAGCTTATTATTATAATAGATTTTATGAACCCTATCTTATTTTCCGAATGACAGGATATATCAATCAATAATGCAAAGAGTTTTATCGGGTTTGTTTTCGTTGCTACATCAATAAATCCTAAATTATTTCAAGAAGGAAGAAGGTTTATAAATCCTTCATTATTTCGAAAAGAAAGAAAATTTACATTTTATCTGCTGGTGAGCGAATTCGTTTCATTTACCTTATTTGAATATTTTTATTTTCGTTACCGTCATATTATTTAACGTAACCAAGGTATAAAATTCAAAAGGACGTCGAAATTTCGCGTAAATATGAACAGATGCGATGAGAATTACTAATCCCAGACGATCGTACTAAGTGACGCGAAACAGGCAACAATGCAAATCACCTTGACGACTAAAGATTTTTACGTAAAAATACGACAAATTTCCGCGTTGAAAACAGATACGTACGCAGGGCCGGATTTAAGTTTTTGGCGCCCATTGGCATTATTTTTCGATGCGCCTTTTCTCATTAAATTAAATTAAATATTGACGGACATTACGCTAGTGCAGTGGTTCTCAACCTTTTATCTCCGGTGGGCACTTAACAAATGCTGAGATATGGAGCCGGGCAAAAGCATAAAAAAATGTTAGAAATCACAAGAAATGACGCAATGACTTATATAATTTAATATATTTACTAACGGACATGACCTGCCCTTACTCAATTAATATATGTTGATTTTTTATTAATGCTTGAAACAATTAAATCCTTTGAAAAGAAAACAAACTGATTTAAATACTTTTTTCTATCAGAGGAGGGAGAGGGGCTTAAGTTGAGGATGTTGGATGGAAAGAATTATCTCGTCACTGGCGACAGGATGTCTGGGCACTGTGCTGGTAGTAACGATTATTTTAATGAAACAAATAAGTTATTGCTATCGTATGTTACAGCATTAACAACGTTTTCGGTGGCATTGCAAAGGAAAGTATTAGTAACGAAATTTTCAAGACTTGCATCATTATATAGGGGATTATGAATATCTTCATGTGTACAAAGGAAAGCGGGCACCTAGCAACGGCCCGGCGGGCACCACGTTGAGAACCTCTAGGCTGGTGTATTCTTAAATGAGGAGATATAATTCAAAAATTGTTTATTATTTACAGAAATCTTCGATATTTTGCGTCTTTCATATTTGGTACCTTTCATAAATTGGTGCCTTTCATAATTTGGCGCCGTAGGCAGTTGCCTATGTTGAAATGAAAAATACGCTACACTCGTTCCCGTGTTAATCAAACGGAGAAAATAAACGCTGCTGGAATCAAACTCATGATCTTATGATAGACAATGACATGCATAAAAGGTGCGAAATTTAGATTTCAGTGTATTGCGATAAAATCTTTGAAGTCGTATATACCGTTCTCGGGTTATTTGCGTTAAACCATAATTCGTCGCTACTGTCAGGATTAGACACAAAAATACAGCACTGGGCTTTTATATGTGTTAATATAAATTCCCTCTCAAGATTTTTCTAAAACAAGTTAGGAAAGTGTACAGCATATCACAAATGGGCGCGTTTCGTGCAATGGAGTATTTGAAAGAAATGATATACGTGTACCTAAGGGAAATAGTGTTATTTTCTTCGACATTAATGCTGTATTTCCTTCCTATTTCAAAATAACGCATGCACACGTAAGGAAATTAAACGTATTTTTGTGAGATTGTTTATGTTAACAACAATGATGAAGTGACCATGCAAGAAATTTCAAGAAAGTTCAACTCGAATTAAGGCATTCTTTTTTGATTCTCTTGATAACGACTACCTCTACGATAAAAATTTATAGGAAAATAAATACTCTTCTTTACTGGTTCTACAAGTTTTATTTGAAAACTATTTCGATATGCCTAGTACTTGACGAGATATGACGGAAAGTTCATTTTTCATTCATTAGTAAAATGGTACCCCTGATTGGTTTACGTGATTAATTTATGTGATTTCCTTATTGTCTTTGATTGGAAGTCCTTGATATCAAATTTCATCAAAATCCAATCGATAGAAACCGAGAACGAACATGCGGGCAGACGGTCATACCGACGCTAATAGGCTTGATATGCTGGAAGCGAAACGCGCCTAAAAATCTGTATAACTGATATTACAAATCTGCCGTGATAATTCCTCAACCAAATGCGTTGAGACGATATGCGATGCTCCTGCATTAGGAACTTACCTTTCGAAACAACTTGGACGTAAACCAAAAGTTTTCCTTCACACTCGGTCACTTTATGCGTCACGTCCAAACCAATGCTGCTCGATGAATTACTGCGTTCCGCCCGGGCGGTGAACGTGTCCAACCATTCTCCGGTTTTGCTCCGTCTGCTGTTCACGGAGAGTGTAATTCCTCTTCCGGTGCCTGGATCGGTGCCGCACACTGGATATGCCGTCAGTTCCTGCACCGTTAATTGGAAGAGAGAAAACGCTATGAAAATCAAGTACGACATCTTCATATTCGACGTTTCAGAGCCTGGCAGCGCGCTGCTTCTCTCTAAGTGAAGTCTCCTTAAATGACGTCGTATTCTCGCGGAAGAGGTATTTATGCGAATTTCTCAATTCTGGAGCTTTCGCTAAACATGGTAGTCGGTTATCCGTCGCCATAACCCCTTGTGGGCTTATATTTTTCTGTCGCATTTTAAATGGCTTGTGACGACAGATTTACTGTCTCTGGAATCAGATGTCTTCCAAAGTCGGTAAACATTTTCATCGCGACAGTGAACTCAAGTGGCATAAAAATCTTCAAAAGTCAATGACCTTACTTGACAAAAAATAATCGTGCGCTGAGTAGACCTCATGTCACTGACCCGGAAAAATTCTCGTTGCGAGGACATCTTTTTGTTTCAGACGTGCACCATTGTCAGTGTTGTGCGCCTTTTTATATTTTAATCAAATGTGTACAGAGGTTGAAATAGGTATGAAATGAAAACTTTTTAGGTAGTTCGGTGCGTCACAAAAGAGCAAGTGATCATAAGAGCAAGTGGACATAAGAGCAAGTGACCTTAAGAGCAAGTGGACATTTCATTTCTTTTTGCATATTCCTTTCCCCTCCTTCAGTCAACTTACACATTTCTATTTTGTCCACTTTTTGTGGAATGAGAATGGGAGAAAAGATCTTACTGAAGGTCAGGTAAAAGAATCTGAGATGTCCTTCACATGAGTTTCTCCATACAGAGCAATGAATATGATTGCTCTCGACATCAACGTCCTCAAGAATAATTGTCAGCAACTACATTCGTGAATAATTATGAAAAACATTTCAAAAATATTTATTTTGAAAAAAGTAAGCAAAGAAAATTGTTAGCAGTTACTATGAACGACAGTACATCGATGCGCATACTAGAAAATTTTATCGCAGCAACGGAATTAATGGCATCGCTTACCGTCGTATTTAAGGTAAATTTATAAGAAAAATCAAAATATTACTTTAACTATCGGTTCAGTGAAAAAATATTTCAAACAAAAGTCGTAGAGAATAACATTATCTACAACTTTTATAATATCAAATATTTACGTAAATTGAGTTTCAAAGGAGATGATTGGGAGAAATACAATAAAAATGATATGAACAACCTCCCCCTAATTCCGGTTGAGCAGAGTAAGCCAAAACATTTTCAGATCTTCATTTGCTAATAAAAATCTTAAGTATTAAAGTTTTGTACTGCTCTGTTTACATACTTCACTTTAAGGCGAGCATGCTCTCATCTAATGAATTTACTTCTTACGCAGAATGGTCTGTTGACGGTTTTAAAAGCAAACACCATTACGACAGATGTATTTATCCTATATAGTTTGATCCACCACATTTTCCTCAAAACAATTTTTTGCGATATTTTTCGCAACAGATCCCATTTTATTAAGTTAAAATCATTAAAATACTTGCACTATTCGGCGCGTCTCATTTTATAAACGCGCTTATGTTTCCGTTCTGTCTGTCCGTTTGCGCAATCGATTAAATCCGAATAAAAAAAATCTAATGTGGGCAACACATGACTTTCTCCAAATTTGGGGTATAGATATTTAAATTATTATGAATAGCATTATGGGGGAAAATTATCATTTCGTATCGTAAAAGAATACAGTAGACCATATTGCCGTAAATTACTTATGTATTTTGAATGTGTTTACAGAATTCACCGCTACATGGCATTGGCGTTGTATACTGAAAATTACGAAAAAAGTTGAATATCTCCGAAATGGATGGTTCTAAGAAAATTTGTTTCAAACAAAACCGGGAAGAAATATTATTCTCTACAACTTTGGTCCTGACGAATATATTTTACGGAAACCTAAAAAACTGATTATTTACAAATAATTACTAAACAATAAATGCTATGGAAAATTGTTTCAAATATGAGTTGTAGGAAATTACATTATAATGTTTGTATAGAATTGTATATACAATAGTGATGTTTTAACGGATAAATATTGCATAAACCGAATCGGGTTTCAAATAAACCTCGACTTTCGGTAAACCGTTATTGTCCAAAAACTAATCAGTTTTTCATAGTCATGCTAGAGTTTTATCTATGAAGTTTGGTAACGATATGGTAAGTACTTTTTGAGTTTAAGCGCCCAAAATCACAGACATCACTCCGAAAATAGTTTACACGTGTTCTAGGGTTCTCAAAACGTGTATTTTCTTTGAAATCTCGAAGTCGATTTTTTTCGTGATCACAATACTTTCCCGTTACTTCGTATGAAGAAAGTAATAAACGGTGAGTGGTAGAAGACTGATATTTATAAGGTGATGTGACCTACGATACCATCTATTACGCTGACCCGAGAGTGTTTACGGAGAAATCGGTCGGTGGCAGAGTGCCTTGAAAATTTTCAAATTAACATTCAGAGTAAATGGTTACAGATAGAATTACTTAAATGTTGTATGACCTTTAATGCTATCTATAACGCAGTAGAAGAGATGTTCTTGAGAAGTATGTGGATGGCGTGGTGTCCCTTCAAAATTTTCAAATTATAGCTCTGAATAAATGTTTTAAAATTTTTTTACATTTAAAATTAATTATTTCAGGTAGTACTAGATGTTATATGTATAATTATATCACTAACTATATTAAGAATTATGTAGCTTATGATTCCAACTAAACCTCAACAAATGAATAGACCTTTTTCCTTTTACGTCAGCGATTGAAGCTCCAATATTTCCTTGTAGAATTACTCATTTTCTGTACTTTCTTGAAGTTTATTCGTCGCTCCAGTGTCGCAATTGGGTATCGCACGAAACTTATGTCATAGTCTGGAGCAACACCGGTGTCGTGAGTTCGAGCCTTACCTGTAGGATTCTTTTAAGCCATCACATTCAAAATATGTCATCAACGTAATTTTTGTAGGCTATGATAACACGGTCAATAAGTTTGAACTGATTTTTTTATAAAAGTTTTTTATTTGCACCGAAAAATAACGCGATGATTCGCGGAAAGGTATTTTGTTCACATATCAGTAAAAATCGTAGGTCAGAAACCGGTACAATTTTGGACCGAGCAAATTACTGTATTAAAAAATTAATCATTGGATAAATGACTGTGTATGTACGTATGTATATATATATATAATATATTATGTGTGTATATATATATATATGTATATATGAAATGAAATTATGAGTAAGTTATAGTGGAAAATTGTGGAATATGAAATGTTGTGTCAAGTTATATTATGGAAACTGTAAAAAAGGAATTGATATCATAGGTATCTATAGGAAACCTAATAACGAAATAATTATGCTGGAGGTTCTGGCTCATAAGTGTTCGGAAAAAGTTGACATACGTTAATTGCCGGGGATCTAAACCTCCCCCACGTTCAATGTGATGGGAAAATGGAATGTGAAGGGAAATTTCTAATTATTGTTAATAGGCTAACACAGGAGGAGGGTTTTACTCAAACAGTGGATGAACCCACGAGGGGACAAAATATTTTAGATGTTTTTCTTTTAAGACCTTGCATAAAACCCCTAAACTTCGAAATAATTCCTGGGTTAAGCGATCACTCTACAGTAAATATAATATTAGAAGATTTTAAGACACAAGCATTTAGTGAAATGATTACTCCAATTTGGCGATACAAAAAAGGGAAGGTTTCAAAATCTTTTTAAGGGAAGTTTATCCACAGTGGGCTGGAACAGAGGTAAATATAAATGATATGTGTCTAACAAGGAGAGGCTACGGAGTGTAACTCTCAGATTTGATTCATCTTCTACCAGTGGAAAGTTTAGGTAAAAAAAAATACCTTTTCGGAACGCCTTTTAGTTTAAGAGAAATAATTAATTAAAATAATCAAAAAAGGGAAAGTTTCAAAATCTTTTTAAGGGAAGGTTATCCACAGTGGGCTGGAACAGAGGTAAATATAAATGATATGTGTCTAACAAGGAGAGGCTAAGGAGTGTAACAATCAGGTTTGATTCATCTTCTACCAGTGGAAAGTTTAGGTCAAAAAAAAATACCTTTTCGGAACGCCTTTTAGTTTAAGAGAAATAATTAATTAAAAAATTCAAAAATTGGCCAGTCTTAATAAATCCTAGAAACTTCGCTATTCAGTTCGTAAGCGACCGTAGCCAAGGGGATAACGAGTAGGGCTTTCGATGAATGGTGTCTGGGTTCGAGACCGGCGTTGTTTAATTTTTCCTGGTGTAAAATTTCATTTTTCGCGCTAGTTTTTCTCCAATTTTTCGGAAAATACTTATTCACCGCAGTTTTTGTTTTTTCACGCAGGATAATTGTTCTTAATCACTAGACCACTATTTTCCCCCATTTTTCATAAAATATTTATACACCGTTATTTGCACATTTTATTATTTCAAGTGCAAACAATGTACAATATTAATTGGTAACTACATAGATCCATACACTACATTATGAATGATCAACAGAAAAGTTTATTATTTTCAAAATTATTGAAGCTTATCATAGGTATTTCACCGTTGAAATTTCATTTGTTATATTTATTGAAGTTCACCTTGAAATTACATTTCATAAATAATATTTCATAGCTATCATAAAACGATGATATCTCAGATTCTTGAAACCATTATGACGAGGCATCGACGATGGTCGCGATGGATGAAGTGCCTCTAAGTTCGAATATTCCGTAAACTGGAGATGGTATGTTGGATACAGCGGGTCCCTGATCGGTTCCATTGACGAAAAAATGTAGGGTTCCGTACTGGCTCCTCATTACACCCACTGTGTCACCAACCTATAAAATATACCATGCAAAATACAAAGATTATTCAAGGGCAATTTTGAACTCATAGGATGATCTAGAAAATATGGCAACATATATACACACACACTGTACATATTTACATAATTTATCAACAATGATATCCAAGGCCATACTTACCTGTAAGTATTCGATATCTTTTCCGTAACTTGGAAAAACTTCTTTCCCGTAAGAGTAGAAGTCATCATAAAAATATAAATGTGCAAATGGCCTATAAAATAATATTTAATTAAAAATCGGTAGAAAAGCTATACATATTAACTAATAACTATTTTGGTATGAAAAATATTTTGCACTATAATTAGAAGTTAGAATTTTCAATGGTAGGGAAATTTTCATCTGGAAAATAATCGACACTATAATGAGCGTAATATCCTTCTTGCAAAAGAATATTATCGATGATTAAAAATGAACTCATTTTTTATTCTTTAGTACGAAGTTTCTTAAATTAGATTAGAATTGCTGAAAGAACGCAAACAGGAAAATAGAATTTAAAAAAAATATTAACTGCTTGGTAATACGAAAGCAGGTAAGCGGTAGGATCATTTTTTATGGTCTAATACAAGGAAAAACTCACGATTTGTGCATCTCGGGTAAAATTTCGACATCATCAGGGTTGCCTGTGATTACACCGATTGTTATGGAGTAGGTGGCTTTTTTTTCGTTCTTCTTTCCCATTTTTATTTCAAATATTTCGTTATCCTCTAGAGGTCGGTTCGTAAATAGAGCCGAATTTGTGGTATCATCCAATCTGTATTGAGAGAATTATGAAATAATAAAGATTTAATATTTAAGATTTAATAAATTTGCGGCGAAATCAGTTATTTCATGTAAACACAAGAGAGGAAAATGAATCATTTTCTGTATTTCAAAATTACTTTAGTTTCTGTGCCGTGCGTCCATTGGGTAGAATTGCAACGTTTTTCCCACACCGTGGATGAAAAGTCAATTTCTCTCGAATCTCCACCTTTTCATCGGATAACTCCACAGGCTTACCTGAGAGAAAAAGAAAATCAATGTCATGGTGATATGACATTTTAAGAATGTTTTGTTGATGTTGTCTGGAAAATTGACCAAAATGAAATTAAAAATATCAGGTTTCGAGCTGATATTATAATATCCCAAACATTAGTCATTCATCATGATGCTACGATTTTAACGAACGACAAAATTATGCACCTTGCGACACCCCTTGGATGTAGATCACCCTCTTTCCTTGACACTCGATCACATTATGCGTCACGTCCAAATTCATTCGATCCGATAAATTGCTGGATTCCGCTCGGGCTGTAAAGATGTCCACCCAATCGCCAGTTTCGTTCCGTCTGCTGTTCACTGAGAGTCTTATCCCTCGCCTTGTGCCTGGATCGGTGCCGCATGCTGCATCTGGCGTCAGTTCCTGAACCGTTAATCGGAAAAGCGAACACGCTATTATTAAAACGACGAGCGACTTCATAATATTCGACGGTGAAAACCTCGCTGTGAACGGCTTGCTCCTCTTCTCAAGCGAAGTCTTCGTGTGACGTCGTTTACTCGAGTAAGGGCTATTTAAGCGAATTTCGTTAATCACGATTATAAGGTTATCAGTCGTCGCGCCCTCTGTGGCATGTTTGATTTCCTAACAGCGTTCTCAGTAATTAATATAGTGGTGACGTATTTATTACTGCTGAGGTCAAATGTTTTCTGAGTTGGATAAAAGTATCACATCCGTAACCTCTAAGGTCATCGGCTTATTTTAATGTGTCACTTCATAATGAGAGATAGAAGTGGGCGGGAGTGGGAATGGGACTGAAGAGAGGGGGAAGGCGATATAGTGCGATATTGCGTTGGAGGAGTAGTGAACTCGGAGAGTGAGAGAGCATAATAAGTTCAGGAGGGATAGTGGGAGACTAGATGGAGGGCGGGAGGATAAGAATTCGGGGTGGAGTAATAAAGTGAGAGTGGAAAGGGGGGAGGGGAAGTTGGAG
Source organism: Uropetala carovei (assembly GCA_036926305.1). Lineage (NCBI taxonomy): Eukaryota > Metazoa > Arthropoda > Insecta > Odonata > Petaluridae > Uropetala > Uropetala carovei. The sequence goes on from JAXCHB010000214.1 coordinate 439,384, forward strand.
GGGAGGGGAGGTAGTTGGGAGGGGAAAGGGTTAAGGATGAGACAAGATGGAGGAAGTAAAAACGGATGGAGAAGTTTAGGAGGAAGGGAATGTGGAGAGGGGATTAAAGAGAAGGAGCATGTGTCACACGTAAGAAGAGAAGGAGAAGCAAATAAGGTTCTTTAGCGGAGGAATGAATGAATGAACCGGTACCTTATCGTTGCCATGGGCGATAGAAATTCGGATGATAGTAGTATACCGGGAATTTTTGTGATAGAAACAGAAAGAGGAAGGAAAAGGCGAAAGCACAAATGAGAATATGGCGGCACGGAGCAGATGGCAGTAGAAAGCAAGAAGGCAAAAATGGGATAAGTAAGTTGGAATAGAGGTGCGGTTGAGTGGCAACTGATAAGCCGTATATAATGACACATTTTAACTTTTTAAAGGAGATTACTTGAGCCAAAGAAAAAGTACAACCAAAGGAGGTTGGTATTTTAAGAATTTAGAATTTTGTTTGAAGATGGATGATAGAGATTAAGACTGAGCGGTAAAGAGATGTTAAAAATTTTGGAGTATTAAATTAAAAACATATTTACTCATATTGAATTGTTATTGTGAAGAATAGGGTTATGGGACGTGAATTACTGAGAGAGAAATTGTGATAACAAATGATGTTAGGAATTGAAATAACTTATATAACCAGCAACATATTAGGAAAAATTACGTTTGCAGCTACGCTTGCAAATAATATAAATATGTAGTTCTGCCCTAGGTTAGATCTTCTTTGTTCCCTATTCATTTGACGTGTTTCCCTATTTCTTTGTCTTTCTTGTACTCTCCGCTCCTCATCTACACGGGCAATCCTATGAGCTTCCGCATCTCTTTCTCTCTCTTTCCTACGGTCTCTTTCTCCTATTCCTTTCTCTTGCAACTTAACTGGGCTAATAGCTCTCCTTTTCATTGGTCTATTCCTTGGTATTTTTAAATTTTCTGCGATTTTACAGCAATATATTGGAGCAATTACGTGATCACAACGTCACAGCATTACTCAGTGCTAGTTTAATATCGCGGTATATTCAAACAGGAAAAATTTTTAATTCTACCTTACCTTAGTTCCAATGATTGTCGTTGCACCCTTATAGACGAACTCACAAACAGTTGCTTTCCTTCAAGTGTCTATCAACGACTGCTTTTAACTTATTACAGGACCTACTATAAAGGCGACGTCAATGCAAGCGTTTATTTATATCAGGGGTCTCAAACTCATGACGGCTCACTGACGATCCGCAGGCCGCATTCCTTACTTTCCCAATCTTCCCACCTTTTCGTATTCTTTGTATTATGTTCACTCTCCCTTTCCAGAAGAGAGGAATCGCTCTATTACGCGTCTTACACGCAGTCATTACAAAAGTGTTAGATTTGGCGTGGAGGGTTAAGCCCTTCTGATACGCAAGAAACTCGCTGGCAGTGGGATAAACATTCTTCAGTAACTCAACCATGCAGGCTGATATAAATTGGAATGATTTTATACACTTCTTAGATTATTTAGAAATATTTGCGTGAAATATTTTACAAGAAATAGATTTGAGTTCGGGTCGCATAGTATTAAGTAAATTGCTTCGCGGGCCGCACAAATTCATCGCGCAGGCCTCATGCGGCCCGCGGGCCGCGAGTTTGAGACACCTGATTTAGATTATCCATGAAGAGAAGATAACAATAACGCTTTTATTTTGTCTATTTTAAGGTTTAATTGGCTTTAAATGAATCGGAGGCAGCAATGAGAGTCTCCTTGGCAGCGCTGGGAATGAGTACGAATAATCCGAAAAATTTTAAAATGAATGCGTATTTCTGAAAAATTCGACCGTGTAACGTGTAAATATCGTAAGAATAAGATAGTATAGAGCTTTAGCCGTCGAATAAAGCAAAAAAGAAGAAAATCTGTCCATATTTACGTGTTTTAATGAATGAAGGAAGAAAACCTTGCACTTTGAAAAATCGAAAATCCCGTGTAAACTTATGGGAAAATATAATTGTCTCCTGGATTAGAACGCGGGACACTTTAGCAAACGAAATTATTTTTCCTGGGACCTCATAGCCAGTAGAAACAAACGCCGTTTACCGCATATCCTTACGACGAATGGTTCTCGAGAAATACGCCGATATAATTACGCGAAGCTTCATACGCACGGACTGACGGACGGACGCAGCTTCACTACGTGCATAATATATAGGATAACTTTATGTGAATGAACACCTCTCTCCTTTGCACATTCAAAATCCGTTAGTAAACTCTTAATCACCTATAATTTTCTCAGAACTGATATTTTTAGGTGTTTTCCCAATATTCTCCTTCTTAATTCCAAAATTTCTCAATATTTTGTCACATCTGAGCCGACTATTGTTGTTTTCTTAGTTTATCATTCTATTTCTACGGGAACCACGTGTTTTCCATCTCATATCCATGGTGAATTTCTTGTGAAAGTGTAAGTAGTTTTCATCTCATGATTTCGTGTAAATGTGGACTCGGAATTACGTATTAGAGAATGGCTTTCGATTGCCTAGCTACCGCTACTCATTCCAAGAATATTCGTATATTTTATATTTCAGAATGATACTGTGGATACATTACCCTATCACCGGGCTTACGGTAAACCCATTTATACGGTATGGCTAAGGACCTTTTTCCGACTGACAAAATATACAGTAAATCCCCGATTTTACGACAGGTTATGTTCCAGGCCACCGTCGTAAAGCGGATTACGACTTAATTCGGGAACCAATTGTTTTTGGGGCCTGCGGACTTTTTCTTATCAGAAAGAGCACTAGAATTATTGCTTGCACCATTATCAGGCATTGTTTCTGAACAAAATAATTTTAATTTAGTAAAAAAAAAACAAAATCACTGAACAGTTTAAGGATATCCAGCAACGACGCCGACGTAAACAGACTGTCCAGCGCACTACGACATACCAAACTTCCTTCTGGGTGATGTCACGTGATAAACAATGCTAGTTCTAACAATAAGCTACGCGCATTCGCGGCCGACGCAGAACTAGGTTCGGCGACTTAAAACCGGATTATAGATTCTATGGAGAAACTGACGTAATAGCGGGTCGTCGTAAAGCGGACAGTCGTTAAGCGAGGGCTGACTGTACAAGACACAGTTATGTCAAAACCATTAGCCACTGAAAAAGATGAAAAATTCTTCGCACATTTAACATCGTTACTGGAAATAGTTTTCTTAATGTAGAGGTATTCATTTTGTATATCGCTATTGAAAACACATTTACTCTTCGGGGACATTTTTATAGGATACAATTTCCACGTAATAAAAATATATGCTAATCAACATTTAGGCGTTCAACAATCAGAATAACTCGGTTTGCAATCGATATATTTATACCGAAATAGGAACGCGAGAACTTGAATCTTGAACAAAATCGAGAATATATAATGAAAAATGTTTCCCATATTTGTCATACTGCAATATATCCATTAAAACTTTTTGATGTTAGATGATACAGGATTTTTACGGGACAGTTAATAAAATAAAGGACATTTGGGCGTCCTTGATAATAATTCAAAATATACGGGACAATGTCCTGACATACAGGACGGATGGTCACCTTAGGTATGACCCCAGTCCCAAACAATTCCATAAAAATGGGGTTTTTGTGTAAAGATAATCCCCGACTTACGACGCTCTGAACCTACGACGTTTTCTATTTAAGGAAGATTAACGGGACTTCCGCTTCACGCTCATGACGCTCGGCTTTGCTGAAACGATGTTTTAACCTTTAAGGCCTAATCGGACAACAATGTTTAAGACGAGTAATTACAAGCCACGCATAACATGATATAATTTAATGTAATGTCAAATCAAAACACATGGAAAGTACTCCTTAAATGAAGCTAATCTGAAAACTTCCGATACACGCTTATGTTAGAGCCAGTTTTTCAACCTTCACTTTTTTAAAAGTACCTCATTCCTTCAGAATTTTTTAAAATTTAAGTGTTTTCACAAGTTCTAATTGGAACCTAATTACAATAACATGATTTGTCATATCTTAAGTAAGCCACACCGACATATGTCTGCCTTACCAGAATAGTAAGGATCATTTTTGAGAAAATATATTACTTAGCCGATTAGTAACAGTCGTAACACCACTTTATAACATTGTTCTTATGGGTGAATATAATTCGACAAGACGTGGTTTTCAGTAACAGATTGTGTAATAGGCGCGAGGACTGGCTGCAGTTATTGGCACACTACGTAAGAACCATTTAGGATCCCGGCAGTACAGCCTGCCATGCCTTATGCATTCTTTTTCCCTTTTTCCACCTTCCTTCTGCTCACGTTTCGCGTTATATACCTTCCTCCATTGCCCGAGCATTGTTAGCCTCGTGGGATTTCTTGGTAACCGAAGTTACAGAATGACTCAACTCCTATCCCTGCCTCCTCCTCTTCCACTACCGAAACTTCCTTCCCTGCACGTGTTCCTTCTCCCCTTTTTCTGTCGTCCCATTCTTCTCTCCTTCCCCCAAAAGCTCCTTGTTCGCCTTCCTTCTCTCAGTAGGCCGCCTCCCATCGGAGTCAAATGGGCATGGCGATAAAGAAAAGTGGCTGTGTATGTACTAGATTTGTGAAGGGAGAGTTATCCGAGCGTCTCAGAGATATTGAGAGACGTCGAATGACAATGGCAATGAAGAATGGAGGAATGGAATAAAAAACTATTTGAAAAGTTTAACAAGTCCGAATCTGTACCCATCGAAGTTAGTGAGCGTGAGGTTAGAGCAGGGCGCGCCAGAAAATAGTACGTAGAAATAGTCGCTAGAACCGAGAAATACTAGAGCTGTTTTTCCCTAGACGCGATAAGTCACGCCAATAGAGGCGTTAGTTAGAGTTTATGGTGGTGCAGTGACACTCCCTGCCAAACGTTTCTGGCGGCTTCAGTCGAGTAGCAAACTCTTATTGGGCCCGCGTGCAATATTCGATTTTGGGGTCCCTATCATTAATTTTGTCATGAAAAGTATAATATGTCAGGGGCATTTGGGGCCCCTTTTGACTGGGGGCCCCGGTGCATCGCACCGGTTCGCTACATGTAGTACGCTACGCCTCTGAGCGGCTTGCAGGGTATCTATAATAATACGCAGTTTTTGTCTGTCCGGAGAATACAGTAGTGCTATCTAACAGCGCGTGCAGGCTTTTATTTTTATGGAAATTAAAATTAGAAGGAATTAACCGTGTTCTTAGGATCTGAGCCATTTTGAAGAAAAATTACGTTTCTTATTCTGCTCATATTTTTCCGCCTACAGTTCGAAACCGCTCATGTTTAAAAAATTGTGGAAATCTTGCCATGTTAACGGGATGTTGCCTTGGCTACCAATTATATTGTTAGACCTCAAAATCCTATTGTTATATCAATCCTTGTGGATGTGAGCGTGCTTTGAATGCTTCTAATACGAGATAGGGAGGGAGAGAGATGGATGGTAACGGAGGGAAGGAGATGAAGAGAGAGAGAGAGAGGAAGAGAAGGGGGAGAGGGAATGAGGGGGAGGGGGGGGAGAGGAGTTGAGGGGGGAGATGGAGAGAGGGAATTAGGGTAGGGAAGGGGAGAAGAGAAAGAGAAGGTGGGAGGGAGTGGGAGTTAACACGTAATTTTCGATTTTTCGCAGTGCAAGACTTTCTTCATTCATCTAAATAGGTAAATTTTCTTCATTTTTGATTTATTCGACGGTTATAACTGTGTAGTATCTTATTCTTGCGATGCTTACATGTTACACGGCCGAAGTTTTAGATTCCCTAAATCCGTTGAAATTCAACGGGCACTTCTGCTATTTGATGTAAATTTTATCGAGTGACTCGGCCGTTAACTTTGTCGAAGTCCATTTGTGACAACAACAATTTTATCATGTCAATATAAATGTGATCGAGAATATAGGAGAATGAATGGAAGAATTCATAAATCGTTCTCTCGGGAAAAATTAATTTAATTTATTGGATAACGTTTAGGAGACTATGGAATCGGCTTGGTGGAAAACTTATACCAGGAATGTCAAACTGGCGACCCTTTTTAGGCGCGTTTCGCTTACAGCCTCTGAGCGCCTATTATCGTCCCTCCGTCCGTCCTCATGTTCGTTCTCGGCTTCTACCAAACGGATTTTCATAAAATTTGATATTAAGGACTTTCAATCAAATATAATAAGAAAATCGCAAAAATGATTCACGTACGCCAATCAGGGGTACCACTTTACTGGTGACAAAAAATGAAATTTTCGTCGTATCTCGTAAAGTATTGCTCGTATCAAATTATTTTTCAAATGAAAGTTGTAGAACTGGTAAAGAGGAGTATTTCCTTTCCTATACATTTTTATCGTAGAAGTAGCCGTTATCGAGAAAATCAAACAAAAAGGTCTTAAATCGACTTGAACTTTCTTGCATGGTTACTTCTTTATTGTTGCTAACATAAACAATCTCACAAACGTTTAATTTCCTTACGTGTCCATGCAATATTTTTAAATGGGAAGAAAATGGATTATTTTTTAAGAATATAAGAAGAGCGGTGAATTCTGTAAACATATTCAAAATATAATTACGGCAATAAGGACAACTGTATTCATTTACGATACGAAGTAATAATTTTGCCTTACAATGCTATTCATAATAATTTAAATATCTATACACCAAATATGGAGAAAGTCGTGTTGGCCACATCAGATTTTTGAATGATATTTTCGTGTGGTGTAGAGTTCCCCAAAGCAAAAACTGTATTTAAAACAGCGTAACTGAAACAATTAAAAGTAGATTTTCAAGAAATTGTGATTGGATGAATATTTTAGTTGTTTCCAAAGTATTGTTTGTTTGAACAAAATTTCCGTAGTCTTTATAGTCGGGGTATCATGTCCCGCGGAATATAAATAATGAGATAAAGAGATGTTGTTTCAATGAAAGCAGGTAAGCAGTACCAGGCGTCGGCAAACTGCGGCTCCTGAGCCGCAGGTGGCTCTTTTAAGGATTTGCGTGCGGCTCCCAACAGCAACTCTCCCTGACAAAACCTCCAAGAATGAAATTGGCTTCGTAAATTATTTTAATAGAAATTGCAGGAAAATAAAAACGTAAGGACGCAATCCGTAGAATAAACGTTTGGTTTGCAGAGATAATTCCAAGAAGTAAAACAACAGCAAGGTTAAGGAGGTGAGAATCGCCCCCCTCTGTCAATGACTGCGGCTCTTCTTATGTTGCGTTTTATACATAATTCTGAAAAGTGGTTCTTCTTAGGAAAAAGGTTGCCGACCCCTAGCGGGCCATACAAACCAAGCTCACTACTGTGTGTCACCTTCCCCTATCCCCACATTCGCTTTCCTTCACCCCTCTCTCACCTTCCTACTAACTATCCACTTGCACCTACTTTCTCCACACTACCATCTTCCTAATAACCACTCTCAAATACCATCCCCCAATCACCCCTTCATTTCCCCCTCTTTCACTTTCCTTCGCTCTTCCTTTCAATTTCCGCCATTCCCGCTTTTCTCTTCCCCCCTCTCTCCACTTCCCCCCCCCCTCTCCACTTCACACCGCTCTTTCCTTCCCCCCTCTTTCCCCTTCCCTCCCTCACTCCGTCTCCTTCTTTCCCCTACGTTAGCCTATGACCCATTTATCTTTTCCTATAGAGCTCCTGTGGTTAGCTCGTGTCCCAGCGTCCCTCTTCTTTTCTCCTCCTCTCCCCTCCTCCTCCCCTCTTTCCCCACCTCCCTCCTGCCACTCTGCACTTCGATGGGACAGTCTGTTCTTGACCTTGATTTGCCTTAGCTCCACAGTCGCTCACATTTTCCTCTCTCCGAAAATTCACTTATCTGTTGGCCTTCGCAACCGCTAACGGGACTATAGCAACGCCAATTCTGCGACCGCCGGTCTCGGGAGGGGGTATGAGCAGGGTGGGAGGGGGGGGGGAGTGGACGCATAGAAAACCACGTAGATTTAATGGGTCTTGCAGGTGTATATATGTGTTAACTATAATTAATATCTTTATATACTGTAATTAAGGTCTCCTTTAAATTCCACCTTGCTATATTATGCAAATTGGCAATGTTTACGATGTGCCGGAAATAGGTGCGTTTCTTGCGATTGAGTGATGGTTTTCAATTGTTTTATCGAATTCATAAAACGGCGAAACTCCACTGCTCTCAATATGTCTCTCTGTCTATTTAAAATTTCTCCCCTAACCAAATTTGGCGCATTAATAAACCTATTAAAGTAATTTTTCATACTGCAGTACGATATAGTACCTATTGTAGAAATTATGCCGGGGTAATGCTAAATCTTTATTCACCGATATATTTTCTAATCTGCTGTAATGAATCGAACATCCGAAAATTATTTAAACCAAATATCATTTGAGTTAAGCATTTGCAATATTTACGTTTGCGTTCTTTTCTTCTTCACACATAATTTACTTATTTCATTCCGCTTTCGATATCCTGCATGCACACACGTAATGATGCATTTTCGTAATCGCAGCGGATCCTATTTACGAAGATGGTTTTCCTTGACGACAATTACGTATCCACGCTAGACATTTTCAGAGTTCAAAGTAAACTTAGACTTTCTTGCTTTATTTTCTTGAAAACGGTTTCTCCTACGATAAAATTTTACAGGAAAAGAAATATTGTACTTGGCTTGTTCTACAAATTTTATTTGAAGACCTTTTCCGCATGGCTAATATTTTACGGGATGTGAGGGAAAGTTCGTTTTTTTTTTCCGGTAAAGTGGCACCCATGATAGGATTACGGGCCATTTTTTTTCATTTTCTCATTGTATGTATACGGACTGATGTGCGTCTGTATGTAATAGGAAATTTGTGGGTGCTCAACTCAAAACGTATTTGTCATTTCAGCACCAAATTTCTAATATAACATTTTCATAGTAGTGGAAAGTTTTTTTTTGTTTTTGGGCAATATACTAGGTCAACCGGAAGTGGATGTTTATTGTAGTCGTTTTTTCCGTTATGTTCAAATATCTCTTTTAAAACTCAATTTTCGTAAACATTTGTTATTATAAAAGTTGTATAGAATAGCATTTACTGTAGGTTCATTTTGAAACAATTTTTCGTAAAACCTATAGTTAAATAGATATTTTGATTTTTCGTCGTTTATTCCAAATATCACCTTTAAAACTCAATTTTCATTAATAGTTGTTATTATAAAAGTTGTAGAGAATAAAAGTTGCTAGAAGTTTTATTTGAAGCGTTTTTTCATAAAGCCTATAGTTTATGAGATATTTCGATTTTTCTTATAAATTTACGTTAAATACGTCGCCAAGTGACACCATTGTTTCCGCTGCTATGATAAAACTTACTAATTGTTGATAGCGGTGAGTACGCCTCCAAGGGTGATATTAATTACTCATAGATATTTTGTGGTCCATAGAAAGAGCTAACAATTTTCTTTACTTATTGTTTTTTTAAATAAAGACTGTTGAAAATGTTTTAAAATTATTTTCGGGTGTAATTATTTCTGAGAACGCTGTTGTCGAGAGTAATCATATTCGTGTAAAAAACCGATTTCGAGGTTTCAACGGAAATATACGTTTTGAGGTCCTCTTGAGTAGGTTTTGACTATTTTTTCGATGATGCCTTTGTGACAAGAACTTTGCGGGCGCCCTAACTCAAAAAATAATAATAATAATCAGATCAGCTCAAAGCTTTACACTTAAAATTATCATTAGGAAAAGGTAATGATTGAAATTTAGGTAAATATATAATTTGATGCGTGATGCATTCGCTAAAATAAAACGCGATTGGAACATTAGAATTGTACAATACTTGCCATTATTTATATTTGCTTCCAATTGCTACCTTTCGTGATTTCTACTTTGAACCAAAGGTTCCGTTGCTATGCAGACAAATCTGAAATTACAAACGTAATTTTAAAATGGTTATGATTGGAATTTTGATATACAATTTGATGTATGTACAATGTAATTCGCTGAAATAAAATGCGAATAAAACATTAGAATTGTAGAATGAGCACCATTAAATATGTTTACTTCTAATGCCAACCTTTCGTGATTTCCATTTTACAAGATTTCATTATAACGGATTAATATTTATGGCGACGAAGCGAAAGCAGAAATGTCGCTATTGTTATAATAGATTCGTATAAATTTCGCGCGATTAAAATAATTAATTTTATTAGATTGTTTTTTTTAATGGTAACCACTAACAGTTACGGTCAAATCGTCTAAATCTATTTTGACGCATACAAGACAAATATTCAGGTATTTTTTTTATCCTCGGAAATATTCAGGTGTGTGCTCTTTAAAAATATACGGAGCATTAGACGCTCGTTAAAAAGGCTTCGCGCGTCATATCCTCCAATTTGAGTCGGGAGGGGGAAAAAAATAATAAAACCGCTCGTATTTTATTTTTTGTTTTTGGTGGGGGTGATAACATACCTAAAGCGGAGAAGTCAAAGAGCGATCAGTTAAAAAAAAAAAATGGGACGGCGGAATCAACGCCAAGACTTTTCCTCGTTACAGAATAATGAGCTGTCAATCACATATTTTTACGACCCGTTAATAAATCGCATGACATTTATTACTCGATAATGAGGAAAGGGCTCGAGTTAGATGGAGGCTAAAGTCTCTCTTCCCCCCTTTTCCCTCCCCCCCCTCTCTTTCCCTCTTTTTCTCTCTCTCTTAGTCGACGGGCATAGGAAAGAGAGGAAAAAGAACTGCGGGGAAAAAGCGCTGGCTTCCTCCTAAAGCAGGAGAAAAATAGGGCGGCAAAGTCCAAGCTTCGTCCGCGCCGTGACGTCATCCATGTTTCGCAAAACGGGTAGGTGCTCGTAGAGGGATAAAGTGTTCAGACGAGGCGGGGAAGCAGCTGACTGAGAGAGGGGAAAATAATTCAAGGTATTATTACGTGCGGCGAACACTTTTCCTACGCGAGGTTTTCCCCCTACGCGGATTTATGTTGTGGATTGAATGCAAAACTCATTCGCCCAATGCTGGGAAAAATTTAAGTTTTATTACTTTCTGTGTATGTAGTATAGGCTTTAGTTAAGTAGGTCACTAAGCCATTGTTTCCGTTGCTACGATAATATTTTCTGATTGTTGATGACAATGCGTACGCTGAAAAGGGCAACTTTTAATTACGCGTCGATATTTTTTATCCATAGAAACAGTTAATAATTTTGTTCGCTTATTCTTTTTTAGACGCTTTTCGCTTCCAGCGTGAGCGCCTATTAGCTTCGGTCTGTCCGTCCATCCGTCCGCATGTTCGTTCTCGGCTTCTACGGAACGGATTTTCACGGAATTTGATATATTAACGACTTACAATCAAATATAATAAGAAAATCGCAAAAATTAATCACGGACGCCAATCAGGGGTACCACTTTACTGGAGGAAAAAAATTACATTTTCGTCATATCTCGTAAAGTATTGCTCATATCCAAATATTTTTCAAATAAACGTTGTAGAACTGGTAAATTGGAGTATTTCTTTTCCTACGCATTTTTATCGCAGGAGTAGCCGCTAACGATAAAATCAAATGAGAATGTCTTAATTCGAGTTGAACTTACAATTAGAAAAAATTTCTTGCATGGTTACTTCTTCGCTGTTGCTATCATAAACAAACTTTTAATTTCCTTACGCTTGCATGCAATATTATTAAATAGGAAGAAAATGGATTATTTTTTAAGAATATAAGAACTTTAAAACGCTATTTCCTTCACGTACATGTATATAATTTCTTTCTAAAACTCCATTGCACGAAAGACGCCCATTTGTGATACGTTGTACTCTTTCCTGACTTGTTTAGAAACGTGCCGAAAATGAAAATGCAGGAGATTGAAAAATTCGAACGGTTTCCTCATAAGAGAAACGGAAAATAGTGGAATCAAACATGGAGATTTAAGAGGTACATACTACGATCAAGTAAATTAGAAATTATGTTGCAACGGATTACTGTGTGTCGAAGAACATCCCGCGGAAGGTTGACGCCGCGCTCCGCCTTCGCAAGTACCGCATGTTCGTTCTCGGCTTCTACAGAACGGATTTTCCTGAAATTCGATATTAAGGACTTACAATCAAACGTAATAAGAAAACCGCAAAAATAAATTAATTGAAAAATATCCGCGCAATAATTTCGCGGGTACAGCTAGTTTCAAATACATCGTTCCGTTTGCAGAAACTCAAATTTTCGTAAAGGATTCTTAAACCGCCTAAGAAATATTTCCGAATAATCTTCTGCGAGTAGTCGGAAACTGCAGCCATTTTTTAAAACGGCGGAACTAGAAATTTTCCCGTCAAAATCTCGCGCAAGAAAAGATTATTTAGTTAACGCACTGTTTAGTCGTCATCGAATTATTCATGCCTCTTGAAAGTTAAAAAAATCCTCATACCGCACGCCTTTCCACACCGTTTCTCAATGCAATAGGGAACCCTATAATAGAGCGCGTCGCTAAGCAACGTAGAGGATCCCGAACGCTCATTTAGCGGATTAAACAGTAACTAAGTCGCGGATGACAAGGATCCCATTAGACGATGTAGTGGTGAAGGGGGAAGAGAGAGAGAGAGGAGAAGAGAGAGAGAGAGGAGAGAGAGAAGAAGAGAGAGAGAGGAGAAGGATGGTAAAGGGAGAGAGGAAGGGAGATAGGGAAATCATGAAGATGGATTAACAAGTTAGGAAATTTTACAACGTATCACAAATGGGCGCGTTTCGTGCAGTGGAGTATTAGAAAAAAGTGATATACCTGTACGTAAGGGTATTAGCGTTTTAAAGTTATTTTCTTCATCATAAATAATCCATCTTCTTCCTATTTAAATATATATCATGCACACGTAAGGAAATTAAACGTTTGTTTGTGAGATTGCTTATGCTAGCAACAATGAAGAAGTAACCATGCAAGAAAATTTCGAGGTTCAACTCGAATTAAGACCATCTTATTTGATTTTTCTCGATAACGGCTACTCCTACGATAAAAATGTGTAGTAAAGGAAATACTCTTCTTTACTAGTTCTACAACTTTTATTTGAAAAATATTTTGGTACGACCAATACTTTACAAGATATGACGAAAATTTCATTTTTTTTCACCAGTAAAGTGGTATTCCTGATTGGCTTACGTGATTCATTTATACTACTTTCTTATTGTCTTTGATTGAAAGTCCTTAATATCAAATTTCATGAAAATCCGTTCCGTAGAAGCCAAAAACGAACATGCGGACAGACGGACGGACGGACGTACAGACCTACGATTATAGGCGCTCACGCTGGAAGTGAAACGCGCCTAAAAAGGATCGTATCAGTCCGACCAGGCAACTATTAAGTAACCGTATCCTGGAAACACTCCTTTTCAGGGGAGATAGCCTTTATATATTTCTCTCTCATTGTACGACCCCTTTCTTCCCTTTTCCTACAATCTCTGTCTGCCCATCTCACTGCCTTTACTGTAGAATGTTTTCACCTTTAAAACCTTTATCTGGGGGAGATCTTTTCCCATTTTGCTCCTCCAATCCCTCTCATTCCGCCCACAGTTTCACATTGCTCATTCCTCCTTGATGTCTTATCCAGCCGCAAAGCGATTCCTCCGTTTCCTCACTCCATCTCTCTCTCTCCCCTTCCAAAGTCCTCCTGTTCTCTTCGCTTCCCTATGGTTCCATCCCTTTAAAACTGGCGATGGTTCCAGTTGTGAGCTGCCGAACTCTTAACTATGGGCTCGCTATATTATAACGAAAAGAGATGGATTAGGAAAGTTATGTTTCTGCGGGAATTGCAACTTCAGCTCGTTTATTTAAAAAAAATAAATATCCTCTTATAGTTTCATTTTGGCTGTGTCTGTCTGACTGTCTACGACCATGCATAAATTGAAATTGTGACGAGACGGCAAAAGATAGAGAGCTGAAACTTTTGAGTGTAGATTTATGTGCTACTGTCATTTGTTATTCTTTAAATTTGGATTTCGAAAAAGGTAAAACTTTCAAATTTTTTAATATCTCCGAAAGTATAAAAGACGGAAATATGAAAAAATCTAGAGTAAATTTCTGCGTTCTACGTTAAACTCATGGATTAGATTCCAGGATCGTTATTTTCTGAATGAATATCCGTCATATTTGACGGCTAATTTCGCTAGTGACAAATATAAATACTTTAAATCGCCTTTCTTGTGTGAGCAGAACATAGTTATTGAAAGGAAATGGAAGTTCATGAAAACATTTACATAGGCGAACAGGGAAACTTTTAAAATTAAAATGCAAAATGTATTACCCTCAAAACTAAACTAAACGAGGCTTCAGTGACCAAATATGTGGCGGCATAAGCAGATGAGAAATAAGGATGCGCTAATTTATCTTCGTTCATGACAAGACTCTACTTGTTAAAATTCCGTTCCATCACTCACGAATGACGCCATTAAATGAAACAGTTCGCCATCCTATCAATTCCTTTTACTTTTTGACATATAAGTATTGTAATCGCGAAAAATTCGATCTCGAGTTTTTGATGGAAATATACGTTTTAGGGGCACCTGAATCCGAAAAAGTGGTTTTCACCATGCCGTCTGTGTGTCTGCTTGTCCTTTAGAGACTCTTAAGAGAAGTAGTTCTCAATGTTTTTTGTCTTCGCCACCCTATGTTAAGTTCATTCAATTATGCGACACCCCATTTACAGTTCCATTACCTCAAGTCACCTTGAAAGATAAACTGGGCTTTCTCTAACACATAAAGATAAAATTCCGACATTTAAATAAGCACGGGTGTTTATTCTCCTTGGTTTATTTGTGTTTATATTTTGTCAGAATTTGATACACTGTGAATTTATCAAATATTGTCGTCACCCATCAATAACCGTCACGTCACCCTGGGGTGCCATGTCACCCCGGTTGAGAACCACAGCTGTAGAGCTAAAATTGCTTGGCGAAAATGATTGAAATCTCGTACTTAGGCATTCTATCATGCAGAAAAGAAGATGTGACGGAATAGTTGACATTGATCAATAATTAAGGGCAATTTATTCTAGGCAATTTTAACAACAATTTGATTTTCTCAAAAAAGGTACAACGATTTTTGATCAAACTTCGTACAGTTACTTGAGTTTACGTCTACAATAATACTTAATATTTCATATTTCTCAAAAAATGAATATAAGGCTAGTTTATTCTTTGGGCAACTTTAATAACAATTTGATGTTCTTAAAAACGGATCATAATTTTTTCATTTTTCGTATAATTATTTAATTTGTTGTTTATAATGAATCTATATTGTTCATACTTTTCAAAAGATAACTAAACGACGCATTAGTATATGAGAAATTTTCTACAATATTGTACCGATTTTTGTTTTGCCGGTCGGTAATTTCAAATCATTATCCCATTTGAATGTCTTGGTAATCTTATCGCTCCAATCAATCGCTAATCCCCTCTTTACGATCTCATTTCCCGTTCCTTTTTCATTGTTCCCTCCGCTTTAAGGCTTTTCCCAAGAAAATGTCCATTCTGAAGTGATTTACGACATTGGGTCTCTTGAAAAGTGCGCGAATTTCTGCGTCGGTAATCCCTTTAACCTTTGACCAGCTATCCCGACTGATTTTGGAATTGATTCCTCGTTGATTATATTTGTGATCTTAATTATTCCGCTCCGTATTCATTCAAGGTTTGTTTCTTCCCTTCGCGCGCTCGTTGGTCGCACAACTGGTGTCAGTGATGAATTATTTCTTGTGTTTAGCATAGGTTTTTCGGTATATCTCCTGCTTATCCGCGTAGTTCTAAGGGAAACGTAATGACGAATTCGGTGGAAATCATATAAGTCGGACATTAAGGGGGAATAGAAATATTCGACCTTTAGAAAATTCGAGTTTTAAAAGGGTAATTTACTTGAAAGGGTCAAAATTACCCTTGTCAGAGTACCTATCGCTGTCAACAATCAGCAAATTTTATCATAGCAACGGTAACAATGGTGTTACTTGGCGACGTACGTGACATAAATTCCGACGGAAAATTAAAATATCTCTTAAGCAATCGAGTTTATAGAAACATGTTTCATACATACTTGAATAAAATTACATTGTCTATAACTTTGATAATGACTAATGTTTACATGAGTCGTTTGAAAACGCCCATGAGGTGAAATGGTTTCTTCCTCTGCAATACTCTACGCATTAGAAGGCGATCTTAGAATTCATGATCAGTGTCACCGTATATTGCGCCACTCACCTAATGCGATAACGTCAATCTCTACTATAAATATTTTGAAGAATGTATTTGTGCATTT
The DNA here is from genome assembly GCA_036926305.1 of Uropetala carovei. Classification (NCBI taxonomy): domain Eukaryota; kingdom Metazoa; phylum Arthropoda; class Insecta; order Odonata; family Petaluridae; genus Uropetala; species Uropetala carovei. The sequence continues at coordinate 455,630 of JAXCHB010000214.1, forward strand.
ATAGCGCAACAACTACAAAACGTAGAAGCAAGAAGAAGGTGCCATTGTAACCGCAATAAAATGTTAAGCAATATGAAAGGGTTTTTAAAGTGATTTGAACTATATTTTTTTATATTAAATATGTTCTCGTCTTGTAATTTTTACCATTTAAATTACATGAGAACGAGAGTATTGTTGGATTAACAATTTACGTGACAACCTTTATAAACAGTACCTAATATTAACTAAAATAAATAATATATACCAAATATAAACTAAAATAGCGAAGAAAGATACAGGAAGTGTGGCACAGAGTTCCTCAAAGCAAACTGTTTTTAAAACTACGTACATAAGTAACTTAAATAATTAGACGTAGATTTTCCACAAATTGTGATTTTCAAACTTTTGAAGATATGGTCACAAAACTTCGCATAGGTAAGTAATTTTAACCTGCGGATAACATAGGCCGTATAACGATAAAAAATTTGGGGGCGGGGAGGGAATCCTTAATTTACTCATTATTTTCCCATAAGCTTACACGTGATTTTCGATTTTTCACAGTACAAGATTTTCGTCTTTCGCCCATCGAAATAGGTAATTGCGAACAGGTTGTCTTCATTTTCGCTTTATCCGACGCTTAAAACTGTGTACTATCTTATTCTTACGATGTTTACATGTTACACGGTCGAAGTTTTAGATTCACTGAATCCGTTGAAATTCAACGGGTAGTTCTGCCAGTTAGAGTGACTCCCCGACTTACACGGGTCCGAGTTACACAGATCCGTAGATACACGGATACATGACAACTTATCAGCGCGCTCCGTTTTTAGTTCAACTGCCACTCAATAGATGGTGGTACTAGTACAGTAATCCCTCGGCATACGAGTAATCGGTTTACGAGTTTTCGCTTATACGAGATGCAAAAATTAATACCTGTTTTTCAATTTACGAGCCAATTTTCACTTATAATACGATCTCCTTCCTCTCGCAAACCAATCGTTTGTCCCAGCACCTATTCTCGGCTTTCGTCGGTTCCCGAATCTTCTCGAATGTGCAGAAAGTCACGGCATCCCAACTTTAATGATTTAACTATTGTTTATAAAATTTATAACATGGGATGTATTGGGAAATTAATTTTCGTTTTACGAGTTTTTGCCTTACGAGCAGTTTTCGAGGAACAAATTAAGCTCGTAAACCGAGGGATTGCTGTACGCTGACGCACAGCTGACAGCGTCGCTTTCGCCATTTAGATTAGTTATCCCGTGGATGCAAGTTGTGTCTCGTTACTGTACTGCTCTTCATAAACAAACTATAAACCCTCATCACATAAGCACTACTTTTTTAGCTTTAACTATTCATTGAAACGAACGTATATGTCAAAAAATATATCGTATTTAAGCATTGTTGGACGTACACGGCGACCTTCGGAACGAATTAACCGTGTATGTCGGGGACTTACTGTATACATATTTATTCCACTATTCTGATTCCATAAACCAACGTAAGCGAGTTTATTTAAGCGATCCGCCTACTGGGATATTATCGTCAATATACATGGGTTAAATTAACTCAGCCTCTTAACTATAACATTATGAATGTTGTTCTGTAATGTTATTATTAGATAATTTTTGATAGCCATAAGGAGATTATGAAAAGTCAGATGCGTGTTTCGGCAAAATTGAAAGCGTCTTCATTTGTCGTTCTCCGAAATGTGGAGGCTAAAATTATCATATTTTCCTTATAATTATCAGTAAAATTGGCATAATATAGTTGATATTATTGCGTTTGTAAAGTGATTGCCTAGAGCTCTGAAAAGTACAAATTAGAATGTCAAAAGTCATTAATGTTGATAACCAAAACAATAATCGGTTTTAAGGAAACGTAAGTAGGTACCTATAGATGTAAAATTCCCGTAACATTAACAACAATTTGATTTTCTCGAAAACGGCTCAAACGATTTTGATCTAATTTCTTACAATTTCTTGAGTTTACGTTTGCAACAATACTACACGGTTAATATTTCTTAAAAAATAAATATAATGCTACATTATTCTAGGTAACTTTAACAAAATTTTATTTTCTCAGAAACGACTAATATGATTTTCACGAAATTCCGTGTGGTTATTTAAAACGAGGTTTATAATGATTCTACATAGTTCAAAATTTTCAAAAGATAACCTAACGACGCATTAGTATATGAGAAAATTTGTACATACAATGTATATTGTACCTATTTTTGTTTTGTTCGTAGGTAATTTCAAATCATTATCCCATTTGAAAGTCTTGGTAATCTTAACGCTCCAATCAATCGCTGATCCCCTCTTTACGATCTCATTCCCCTTTCTTTTTCATTGTTTCCTCCGCTTTAAGGACTTTCCCAAGGAAATGTAAATTCTGAGGTGATTTACGACTTCGGGTCCTTTGAAAAGCACGTGAATTTCTGCTTTGGTAATCCCTTTAACCTTTGACCAGTTGTTCCGACTGATTTTGGAATTGATTCCTCGTTGATTGTATTTATGATCTTAATTATTCCTCTCCGTATTCATTCAAGGTTTGTTTCTTCCCTTCGCGCGCTCTTTGGTCGCACAACTGGTGTCAGTAGGGTTGTCACCTCTTCCGGAATTCCGGGAGTCTCCCGGACCTTGCCAGGGAGGTCGAAATCTTCCGGAAATTAATAATCTGAAGATTAATTGCTCTATTTACGTACATAATATTTTAAAATTTGATATGGCTATTACATTTAATTGAAATAAATGGAAATTTAGTATAAAAAGTGATGTAACCAGCACATGACTTTCTTCATACGGAGAATATGATTGCTCACTAGATCAGCGTCCTCGGGAATAATTATCAGCAATTACGCTTGTGAAAGATTTAAAAAGTCTTAATTAAAAAAGAATAAATACAGAAGATGTTTAGCTGTTTTAATGTAGATAATAAAATATCGATTCGGGATTAAAATTACCCTTGGCAGTGTACGCAAGACTATCAACAATTAGAAATTGAATCATAGCAGCTGGGATAATGGTATCACTTAGCGACGTATTTAACATGAATTTGGAATGAAAATCAAAATATGTCTTAAACAATCGGCTTTATGAAAACGTGTTTATAAACGTAGAAAATTACATTGTCTACAATTTTTATAATAACAAATAATGACTTAAATTGAGTTTTTAATGAGATATTTGGAAGAAAAGGAAAAGTGACAAGAATAAACCTCCGCATACCGTTCAGTCGTTTCTGCCAAAACCGTTTCAGATATTCATTTCCTAAAAAAAATCGTAAGTGGAAAGTTTTGTTTTGATTTGAATGTCAGTTTTCGAGTTAGAGGGTCCACAAAATTTTGTCACAGACACACACGCATTGGGTCGCGAAAATAGTCAAAACATACTCAGGTGACCTCAACGCGTGTATCCATGAAAATCTCTAATTCGATTTTTTTCACGAATACAATAATTTCTCCTATATGCACTAGGTATGGAGAAAGTAAAAAATGTTTACTTTTACACAACATCGTACAGGATATAGCTCAGGGGCCTCTCAACGGGGCCGCGCGCCGGTTTTAAACCTACCCACAAACATTCATTTATCTTATCTTATTATTTCAAAATCAAGAAAGAACTCCTTAACCGTACAAAGCGATTATTTAGAGAAAACACAAATAGTAAAAGATATCAGGTTCCTGCCGCGGAGTAAATTCCCGTAAACCTGGTATTACTTCCTTTCTTACCCCTTTTCCTTTTATCCTTTTTCCCTATTTGTGCGAACGTGTGTGGTTGCTGGGTAGGTCCCTGTCGCGATCAAACAGATTCACAAACCAACCAACAACGGTGTGAGTAAGAGTCACCGACGCAGGTTAACGCCTCGTAAACCCTTTCCTTTTATCCTTTCTAACTTAGGATTAGTTCTTGTGTGAGTGAGTGAATGTATGAGCGATTGACAACAGGTCACCGGCTTGGAGTTACACCCCGTAAACCTCTGAGTGTACCCACTTATTTGTTCCTTTTTTTCTTCCTTTGCCCACTTTTTAACTCGAACCATTCGCTTTGTACGGTTAAGGAGTTTTTTTATTGATTTTGAAACATCCATCTCGCCGTAATCTCCAACCCTTTTTACTTTCTCATACGTAGTAATGGGAAAGTATTGTATTCATGAAAAAAATCGACTTCGAGATTTTAACGGAAATACATGTTTTGAGGTCCCTAGAACACGTTTAGACTATTTTCGGAATGATGTCTGTGTGTGTGTTATTGTGGGCGCTCTAACTCAAAAAGTACATACCATATCGTTACCAAACTTCATATATAACACTTGAACATGAGCACAAAGAACTGATTAGTTTTTGGACAATAACGGATAATCGGAAGTCGAGGTTTATTCGAAACCCGATTCGGTTTTTGCGATATTTCTTTGTTAAAACATCATTATTCTATATACAATTCTATAATAATGTTATAGAGAATGTAATTTCCTACAGTTTTAATTTGAAACAATTTTCTATAGGAGTTATTGTTTAGGAGTTATTTATAAATAACCGGTTTTTCGGTTTCCTTTAAATATCTCCTTAAAAACATCGTTATTGGTAATCTTCGTAAGGACCAAAGTTGTAGAGAATAATATTTCTTCCAAGTTTTGTTTGTAACTAATTTTCGTAGAACCATCCCTTTCGGATATATTTCGCTTTATCTTAATACCAGCCTACAGCGCCAACACCTTGTAGCGGTGAATTCTGTAAACATTCAAAATATGCGTAATTTACGGCAAGGACGTGTCTTCTTTTACGATACGAAATAATAATTTTGCCATAATGCTACTCATAATAATTTAAATATCTATACCCCAAATATGGAGAAAGTCGTGTTGGCCACATCAGATTTTTACTTATCTTATTAATTTAAGTTGGGATGGCGAAAAATCGGGGGAAGTGTGTTTGGTGGTATACATTTCAGGGGCAGGTCAGTGTATGTTGGGTTGCATAAAATCAGGGGCATTAGATCCCATTTGGTGGTATAGATTTTAGAGACAGCCTGATGTAAATTGATGACATAAAATCAGAGGAACATTTGGCATAATTTAGTTAATGTAGGCTTCTGAGTGAATATAGAGTGGGTTAAAATATATCCCCGAAGCAGGCGTACGTAGATACGTCTCTCCCGGCTCCCGACGGACCTTGCCTGGGAGACCGAAATCTCCCGGAAATTAGTAATCTGCAGATTCATTCCTCTATTTACGTAATTAGGGTATTGAAGTTTTGGTCGAGACAATAGATTTGATTGAAGTTAATGAAAACATAATGTAAGAATGTATGCTCTTACACAGCATCGTACGGACCGTTGGTTCTCAGGCAGATCTGCCATGCGACCGCCTCCGTGCGGATGTTCGGTCGCCGCGACCCCCCGTGACTTTTTAAGAATAAAAATGTATGAAAAACTTTTTTAATTTATACTTTTTTATAGAGCGCATTGAAGAATATAAAATAAATTTAGGGTTAAGAAAATATCTGGACCTTAAGGAAATTTTTCATTATACCTATATGATCATGAATCTCTTTTTAAAAAGACGTATGGCATATGTTGATCAAATTATTCCCTACATTATAAATAGTCTGGAATATTCTTGTTGTTGCACACATATTCGCCCGGCAAGTGGAAGACTCGAGTTCGATACCCGGTCATAGCAGTTTTCGTAACTTGTTCCCACATTTCCCAAAAAGAAATTAGTTCATAAAAAATTCAGATATCGCCATGAGTTACAAAGATCAGACTACGCCGTATCAATTGAAGTTTTATTATTAAATTATATTTTTTATATTAAATATAAATATGTTAAAATTAAGAACGGCTTCATTTGAAAGATCCCAACCCTGAAGCAAACGTAAAAATTAGACTTATAACCTATAAATAAAAATTGAAGGATTGATAGAATGAGGAAAAAATCAGTTGGCATAACGAAGACTGCCACCGTACGCTTGAGAACCACTGGTACCGTCGATAAATAAGGTCCCTCTCAACGGAGGTGCCGGATTTAAACCTACCTACAAACATTTATTTATTTTATCTCTCGATCCTTCTTAAATAATGAGAAGGAGAAGTTTCTTTTTAATCTTATCATGAATTGCCACTTTTATGTGAGTATCAGTAATGCAGCGGAATTTTTCAGCCTGCTTATTATAAATTTTTTTTGTAAATTAAAGTCACGTTTTATCTCGCGTCAGACGACAGGTTGGCTTGGGAATGTCCTGATTATACAAATCTTGCAGAAAATGCAATTAACTTAGCTGTACCCGTAAATACATTGTGTTCTTTTTCAATGCGGGTGTGGCCACTAGAAGGCAGCTTTCCGTGAGAAATCATAGCAAAAGTTTGTACTCCTCGTTCCAGTGTCACAAATCGAGTCCATATCTATTTTAGCGTAAATAAAAGGTTATGCAGTAAGTATTCCTTTTAATTACAATTGACTAATTTTTATTTTTAATATGCCAAGAGATTAGACACGGTGGATATCTCGAAGAATCTGCAATTTCTGGTGTGGCAACCCTAGTTTCTGCAGTTAGCTCTCTCTCGTTTCGGCGGTCATAAGAGAAGTGAATTTATATTCTGGTAAGCCGATATACAGTATCGTCACAACAAAATTCAGGTTGAATCCTCATTATATGTTTAGTAATAAATAAATAACCAAAGTTGTATTGCTCAGAATAGTTGTTTTTCGCACATAAAAAATCTCTCGGAATATCCCGGAATGGACACCTCCTGCAGTGGAAATCTCCCGGAATTAAACCATCATAAGGTGGTAACCCCAGATGTCAGTGATGAATTATTTTGTGTTTTTATCATACGTTTTTGGTATATCTCGCGGTTATCCGCGTGGTTCGAAGGGAAACGTAATGATGAATTCGGTGGAAATCCTATAAGTCGAACCTCAAGGGGGAAACAACAGTATTCGAAGTTTAGAAAATTCAAGTTTTAAAAAGGTAAATTAAATGAAAAATATCAAAATTTCCCTTGTCAGAGTACCTACCGCTGTCAACAATTAGAAAATTTTATCATAGCAACGGTAACAATGGTATCACTTGGCGACGCGCATAACATAAATTCCGACGGAAAATTAAAATATCTCTTAAGCAGTCGAGTTTATGAAAATATTTTTGTTATAAACTTGTATAACATTACATTGTCTACAACTTTGATAATGACTAATGTTTACATGAGTCGTTTGAAGTGTTAAAAACGTCCATGAGGTGAAATGGTTTCTTCCTTACCAATACTTCAGCCCTCTGATTATCCTCCACTCATTTAAACCGCCACGAACAATAGGTCTTCGCAATGTTCAGTATTATCTCTTTCCTAAACTTCCATCTTTTCTTACTTAAGCGACTCCTTGGCAGTGTTTCGTACGCGAGGGTAACCAGGTTGCGGAAAATTTCGCCTTTTTCTGTTTCGGATTTCAACAAACCGATGTGATTACTAAGTCTCAGAATCTCACTCCTAAATCCCTTATTCCTGCACCTACTATTGGCCATCCCATGATCCAATGCTACTTAGGTATCATGTGTTAATATGTATGCACTAGTGGGATAAGGTTTCTGGAAGCGTCCTCGCATTAATTAATTGGAATAAATGCAATATGAATCTACAGGGTTATACGAGGACGCATTAGAAGGCTATATTAGAATTTTATGATCAGTGTTACTGTATAGTGCGTCATTCACCTTACGCGAATACGTCAATTATAAACATTTATTCTGATTCCCTATAACAAGGTAAACGAGTGTATTTAAGCCTACTGGGATATTATCTTCAATATACATGAGTTAAATTAACTCAGTCTCTTAACTATAACATTATGAGTGCTGTTCGGTGTTGTTATTATTAGGTACCTTTGATACCCATAAAAAGATTCTGAAAAATCACATGCGTATGTCGGTTAAATGGAAAGCGTCCTCAATGGTCGTTCTCCCAAAAGTGAAACCTTAAATTCTCCTATTTTCTTTATAATTATTAGTAAAATTCGCATAATATCCTCGGTATTATTGCGTTTTTTACGTGATTGCTTAGAGTTCTGAAAACTACAAATTAGAACGTCAAAAGTCATAATGTAGATGACCAAAACAATAATCGGTTTTAACGAAACATAGGTAGTAGGTACCTATAGATTTAAAATTCCTTCTTTTAAATTGCCAAGATATTTGAGCTAAAATGAAAGTTGCTCCAAGTAGTTTTATATAACTATTACATATTTCTATATAATTATATACTGTTTGTATGTGCAATTAGTGCAGAAGTACTATCACGTGACATATTTGTATGCTTCATTCAAATTAAAAAGGATTTCTCTTAATTGAGGCATCCCATGTCTTTTTCCTGCTATTTAAACTTATATAATGCATCAAGAACATTAAAAGCCCCTTTGTTACCGTGAAACGAAATAATTAATTAAAATGTGAGGGTTAATATAGTTTGATCACTTACAACTCGAAGAAAACAATCATAAAACAATCCATATTTAAATCTTTAATGTATTACTAAATGATTGTACACAAACAACTTTATTCATTCAAAGTAAGTGATTTAATTCTTTCAAGAATGAAAAATTTAACATTTCAATATCAAGTACATAAAAATTTCGACAATTTATGAAATCATTATGATGATGGAGGAGATGACGCATCGACAATGGTCGCCTTGGCTGCATCGCCCCTAAGTTCGAATATTCCGTACACTTCAGAGGGCAGGCTGGATGCTGCGGGTCCCTGATCGACTCCGTTGATGAAGAATTGAAGCGTTCCGAATTGGTTTCTCATAACACCCACTCTGTCGCCAACCTAAAAAACATCTTGCGTTAGGATTAAGTGCATTTAAATGGATATTGTAATCGAATTTCTTTAATTGTGGAAACGTTCGAAAATAGAAACAGAATATATTCATCGAATCTGAATACACTATTAGGAATTTGGTTTAATACGAAGAGGTTTTCATCGAAATGCGTAATTTGATTTAATTGAGGAGAAATATAAGCGTAAAAACGAGGAGAGAATCAATTAAATGCGTACCTCAAATTGATCAAGACTTTTTCCATACTTATCAAGGAACTTTGCATTGTTTGAATAAATGTTTGTATGAAGATATATCCTTACAAGAGGTCTGTAAATTAATAAATATATTAATTAAAAATTTATTAGATAAATTAGAACATTTTCTATTACAAAACACAATTAATATTATGTTTAACATTTTTTGATAATGTATTAGAAGTGTAGGGGAACATTTAACCCATTATATTAAAAAAATGGTTCTTCATAATCTCTTAAGTAAACGATGTGAAAAATATAATTTGCTAATAGAAGCTAAACAGATTATGCTTCCAATAATTTTCCGCGCCTTGTCGGAATATAAATCCGGTGTTTTTTAATTTTTTCATAAATTATTGTTTTTGATGATTTGTGAACGTCACACGATTAACCGTAGTTTATTTATATAAAGAAATACTTACGATTTATACATTTCGGGTAAAATTTCGACATCGGCAGGATTGCGTGTGATGATTCCGATGCCCATGCCGTGGTTAAACTTTGGAATTTTTCTCTCCAACTTTACTTCAAATATTTCATTGTCCCTTAAGGGTCTATTCGTGAACACCACTGCGTTAGTTGAATCCTCCAAGCTGAAATAAATGAATTATAAGAATCATTAAACATGAAGCTCGTCGTAGAGATTTAATACAGAAGGGCTGTTATTTTTTTAGTACTTTATTTTTTGTACTGTGCGGCCATTTCCCAGGATTGCAGCGTTTTTCCCACACCTCGAACTAAAAATCAGCTTATCGTGTATTTCTCTTTTTTCATGGAAAAATTCGTTAGGATTCGCTGAGGAAAAAAGAATATCAATTTCATAATGACGGCAATGAATTTGGACAATTATTAGTACATTTTTATATGGGTATTAAAAAATCATTATTCTAATGATTATTAGATTTTTTATGATCATATTGGGCGATATTAAATCGTCCACACAAAGCAAGTGACAACAATAATTTGTGTTAAGTCTAGATTCGGTTTTCGAATTTGCAATTTGATAAAAAAAATAGGAGTTGCGATTTGCAATTAACCGTTATAATACACACACACAGGGCCACCGAGAGGATGGGGTTACCGGGGAAAAATCCCCGGGGCCCGTTATTAGGGTCTGTCATAAGGTTTTTCTTTCGCAATACGCGGGTGCAACCAATACCGACGGTCGGCGTTTTCTCCCTTTCCCATTTCCATTTCTCAGATTTGGATTTGGGTTTTCCCAGCTCAACCCACTGCTTTCTATCACCCCTTAGCACCCTGAAACTTCTCCCCACTACTCTTTTTTTTCTCCCATTCGGGAAATGCCGTCTTTGGGCCCGGGGTCCGGAACTACAAGCACTCGGAGTGTCGTCGTACGGTCAGTTCTAAAGAACAATACTGTTTACACCCAATTTTTTAGAGATGAGAAACTAAATTTTATTCGTTGAATCCTACAATTACGAAATCGCGACCATTCAATGTTACGTTATTATAATATACAACCAACTTTATAGGTAAATATTATGAAGTAAAAAGTTCCGAAGTTGGTAAAAAAAAATCAGAAGGAATCTAGAAAATGCCTAGAACGCAAACACAGAACGATGATGATGGGAAACTCTCCTTCGGAGGATGGATTATACGTAGGCTTCTACAAATGTAAATTTTATAAGAATTTATTAGTTAAAGTACTATAGGGACATCTGGCGATCGATATTCATTCATACTAACAATAAGATCTACTCTCAGGTAATTCGTACTTTTGGACTCTGTTGCAGCGCAAGATACGCAGCTACTTAAAAATGTCACGGAGGACCTCACAATGCATGGTGTAGGAAATTCCGATACAAATGTGGTCCTCTATTAAGACAAGTACCGAATTTTTTTACGCACTGCTTTGCTGGTACTAAAATACATTTTAGGTGTTAATTTGGAAACACAAATTTAAAAATCATGAAAGTAATTTCGCAAAAAATTTAGTGATGAAAAACCTACACATATCGGCGACAATTAAATTTCATCGAATATTTTATTTTTACAAATTCGCTATTTATCGAAATTAATCGAATTATACCAAGTCTAATTATGATGTGATACATATTATACCAACATATATTTTACATGTAATTTTGATAAAAAATTTTAATTGGATGGTATTTGACAAATTCCGTTTATAATACTGCCAGTCAATACCGTAGAGAAGGGAGGAGGGGGAGTCGACTGTCCTTGGCCTGCCGAGGGGCCACGTTCCCTTATTGAACTTAAAACAGAGAAAAGGCAATGGTATTTGTCCCAGGGCCCGCGATGGCTCTCGGCGGCCCTGCACACACACACACATACATCATTCCGAAAATAGTTTAAACGTGTTCTAGGGACCTCAAAACGTGCATTTCCGTTAAAATCTCGAAGTCGATTTTTTTTCGTGATTACAATACTTTCCCTCTACTACGTATGGAGAAAGTAAAAATAGAATTCGAGATTTCAACGGAAATACGTTTTGAGGTACCTAGAAAACGTTATGACTATTTTCTCGATGTTGACTGTGTATGTGACAGGAATTTTTCAAAAAACCGATACTTTAACTCGAAAAGTACTTTCCATATCATTACCAAATTTCATATATAACACTTAGGTATGAGAATAAAGAACTGATTAGTTTTTAGACAATCCCGGTTAAACGGGTCGAGGTTTATTCGAAACCCGATTCGGTTTTGGCGAAATATCTCTGCTACAGCATCATTATTATATATACAATTCTATCCAAAGGTTATAGGGCATGTAATTTTCAAATACTTTTATTTGGAACAATTTTCCATAGCAGTTATTGTTTCGGAATTATTTATAAATAATCGGTTTTTTCGGTTTCCGTCAAATATCTCCTTTAAAACGTCGTTATTGGTAATCTTAGTGAGCACCAAAGTTGTAGAAAATAATATTTCTTCCAAGTTTCGTTTGAAACAAAATTTGCAGAATCTTCCATTTAGTAGGTAATTAATTTATTCGTAAATTTCCAGTATACAGCCCACCATCCACCGGTGAATTCTGTAAACATATCTATATAAGTAAAGTTGTAACCTCTGTCTGTACATTTGTTTTTTTGTCGGGGTTTTACTTTTTTGTGTGTTTTGCATCCCAGGAAGACGTTTGAACCGGTTTGCAGAATTGTTGTCTCTCTATCTGTCTGTTTGTTTGTTACCGCATCACGCAAAAACGGCTGGTCGGATTTTTATTAAACTTGCAGCGTATCTTTAGACTGGTCCATCTTAAAATACAGTCTATGTGGTGTATCTCAAAAAAAATTTAAGTGGGGTTTTGGGGGGGGGGGTCATCGATTTGGTTTTTCGACGATAACTCTCGGGTAAATTAACTTAGGAAGTTCAAATTTGATATTTTTCACTTTCAATTCAAGTATAAGATCACGGTTGTAGATGAGCAAAATCACACCAAGGGGAGGGGGGGCACCCGTAAAAGGAATCGCTGATTTCAAGCTAACGGTTGATTGCATCGAAGAAGTATAAATAAGAAGTATTTTAGGAAAACAATTGGGGTAAATATTTTAGGAAAATGTCTGTCTGTTCGTTTGCTTGTTACCCCATCACCCAAAAACGGCTGGTCGGATTTTTATGAAACGTGCAGCGTATCTTTAGACTGGTACAGCTTAAAATATAGGTTTTGTGGTGTATCTCAAAAAAAAATTTAAGTGGGGGTTTGAGGGGCATCGATTTGATTTTTTAACGATAACTTTCGGGTAAATTAACTGAGGAAGTTCGAATTTGATATTTGTCATTTTCAATACAAGTATAAGATCAATCTCCTATATATTGATGAAAGTTTGTTTGTTTGTGCATCTATATATTTCCACACCGTTAAAGCTAGAATAATCAAACGTTCAACAAAAACTTTCTTCACAAATAGGTAGGTCGTATGCTAATTTTTAATCCCAAATGTTTTATATTAATTGTACAGAAAGCAAAATAACTTTGTATGCTAATGCATTGCCATCTAGAGATGGGTCAGAAAGAACGGGACAGTTCTTTTCGAACTGTTCTGAAGCTGTTCAATAAAATAACTGTTCTCATAAGCTTCCTGTTCTCAAAGAACAGGTAACTCTACATCTTATACACAGTGAGAAAGGTGAGAAACGACTACTTCCGTATCCGTAATTGGACGGCGGGTACTGATTAAACTACGTGTATTTTCCCAAGCCCTACTATTGATTTAAATCAAATTTGGTACGATTTTTGAGGTCTTCCAGAAATAATTCATACGTGGTTTTTGTTTCTCTCTTCCCGTTTTATTCAAAGCGGCGGCTAGTGAATTCTAAAATACCATGTATCATCTAGAATTCCGATCGGATTTGAACCAAATTTCTACGGGCAACGCCGGGTGTTTCTGCTAGTTTAAAATCTAATTTATGGCAATAAGGACGACTGTATTCTTTTACGATACGAAATAATAACTTTTCCTTATAATGCTATTCGTAATAATTTAAATATCTATATCCCAAATGTGGAGAAAGTCATGTGTTGTCCACATCACATTTTTTCACTTTTTACGGGTTTTCTGTTATTCACGAGTTGCTAATTAGAAAGTATTGTAAATTATATCAATACATTTTCATTTATCAATTGAAATATTATTTAGTTCGGCATGCATAAGTAGCGTAGGTAAATGCCTTATTGTCACCTCTTTCCGAGATCAGAATGTATTAAAGTAGTTATCTAGGAGAATGTTAAAATTTGTATTAAGTTATGTTTATTTAAAACTGTAAAAACGGCATTTTTTACTCGAAATTCAAGGAAATGCGATTTATAATCAAAATATTACAGTGAGGGTGCCTTTGAGTCCCAAACAAATGTATTTCGTCCATAATACCATTCTTTGTTCATTTCAAAGGAAAAACACAAAATGCATTTCTTAATTAAAATTAAAATTTTCTAAGCTAATACTCGGTGGCTTTCAGTATGTTTGTGTAAGGTGAACAATTAGAAAATTTGTAGCTCCACTTCTGACATTTACCCGGAGAAATTGTTGTAAAACCCTGAACCCGGAGAAACATTGCTTCACCCGGAGTCTCCGGGTCAAAATGACGCAGTTGGACACCCTATCGGTAACGCTTTTTAATTTCTCCATACGTAGTAATGGGAAAGTATTGTGATCACGAAAAAAATCGACTTCGAGATTTCAACGGAAATACACGTTTTGAGATCCCTAGAACAACTTTAGACTATTTTCGGAATGATGTCTGTGTGTGTGATTGTGGGCGCTTTAACTCAGAAAGCACTTGCCATATCGTTACCAATCATCATATGTAACACTTTAGCATGAGCACAAAGAACTGATTAGTTTTTGGACAATAACGGTTAACCGGAAGTCGAGGTTTATTCGAAACCAAATTCGGTTTTTGCTATATTTCTTCGTTAAAACATCATTATCGTATATAAAATTCTATACAAAAGCTATAGAGAATGTAAATTCCTACAACTTTCTTCGGAAACAATTTTCTGTAGCAGTTATTGTTTAGGAATTGTTTATAAATAATCGTATTTTTTCGGTTTCCGTCAAATATCTCCTTAAAAACGTCGTTATTGGTAATGGTCGTGAGGACCAAAGTTGTAGAGAATAATATTTCTTCCATGTTTTGTTTGAAACAAATTTTCGTAGAACCATCCATTTCGGAGATATTTAACTTTTTAATAATTTTTCGTAATTTCCTGTATACAGCGCCACCACCATGTAGCGGTGAATTCTGTAAACATATTCAAAATATACCTAATTTACGGCAATAAGGACGACTGTATTCTTTTACGATACGAAAGAATAATTTTACCTTATAATGCTATTCATAATAATTTAAATATCTATACCCCAAATATGGAGAAAGTCATGTGTTGGCCACATCAGATTTTTAACCATATAGAACCTTATGCATTTGTAATATAACAATCGACTTTTCGACGTGCAGGCTTTTATTCCTTTTTAGAAGATTTTTAGATAGAATGAACTTACGGTTTCCGGATATGAATCATTTTGTAGAGAATATTATAAAGTTCGTTTTCTATTCATATTTTTCCGTTCACAGTGTTTACTTAACCAAAAAATTCATAATCTTTTTCATTGTATCAAAGCGTTTTAACTGAAATGACGTTTGGCTACATAGTAACATTTTTCTCAGCGTTCTCGTAGAAAGAAGAGCCGATTAAACAACTTTGTTACAAATTAAATTCTTGTCTTATCTCAGGCGGCAGATGTTTGGGAGAGGTCCTACACTTGAGATGTTCCATTCTATACACTAAGTCATCAAATCGTAAAAAAGTATTAAGTTAGTTTTCTATAATTATACGTAAATAATTAGCATTTTCCACGTAAATCAAATGAAAGTTGTGAAGTTACAGATTTTCGTAAAAGTTTTCACTATACTCGCTGTTACCTTTTAAAGGTACATATGTAGATACTGAAACCGACACCCGAAAATAGCAGCTATCGTAAACATTAGAAATAATTAACTGCCATTAAAAATATGGAAAATCTGATGGATGCACGTTATTATATTAGGTATTAGACCTCATCTGAAATAATTGTTACGAAAATAAACAACTCGGCATAGATATAAACATTTTCTTTTGGGGTCATTAAAGACCCCACGCGTCAACTTAGGTTACGAAAGGCCACGCGTTTACTTAATGGTTAAACCGTACAGGAGATGCTTCATTAAATGTGCTGTGATTTCCGACGGTGAGTGAGGAAGGGCGGCTTCTATAGGAGTTGGAATTCTACCAATATATGAATGAAAAGAAGACAACTAAGTACGTATATTCACTTTATGTCCATACAGATGTTTTATAATATCGGCAATGATTAAACTTGTGTTCACATTTTCTATTTGAATTATAAAATTAATTTTACTGCAACAAGTTGAGATTTCCTTTCCTATTTAGAAGCATTTACTTCCAGCGTGAGTGCCTATTATCGTCGGTCTGTAAGTCAAACGTCCAAGCACATTCGTAATTTGTCTAGAACTGGCAAGAAATTTTCAACGCGTAACTTTTGACCACCAGTTAAAATCACTTCTCGCGAAAATTTAATTTTTGCGTTTATACGAATTCTGGCGTTCTATATCATTTTAGTTCTGCGGAAAATGCAGTTTGCGGCTATCTTCACATTTAATTTATGTGTGTGAATTAAGGCGAGTTTGCAGCTTGCAAATTCTACCAAAATGAATTTTATAATGATTTCTATGGTTTAAAAAGATTATTTGAATAAAATATTTCACCCTAAAGTGGACAGCGATCACTCGAAAGTGTCAAAGCAACTTAAAAATATAAAAACGAAGAGTCAGAAAAATGTAATCACCGCCCAAACAAATTTTATTTTTTTTGTATAGCAGGAAATATTGTTACTAAAATCCGAAACAGGCTCGCCGATGCATCAGGAAACATTAGTGTTTTTTTGAGAAGCTCCTTTGCAAATTAAAAATGTGCTCATTACTACAATTTCAAAAGAAATAAAACTATTAAAATATATTTGCTGTTTGATTTAATTCGCAAACTCATCAAATTTCTCGAGTCCCGGGAAATAGAAAAAGGTCGGAAATCAGAATCTATACATAGTAAATCCTCTTCGAGTCAGTGCGGTGTTTGTGCGTGTAATTTCGTGCAGTAAAAGTATGGGTTATTCTTCAAATATATCTTTTTTTGTAAAATGTAAATAAAACGCATATTAAAAAATACATTTTTATTTTTTATCAAGATTTTCGAAGCGAATGTAGATGTAGATTTTTCGTATGAGTTTCCTATATTTTCGCGGGGGAGGGGGGTGGGCAGGAGTTATAGATACGCCACTGAGTGTATACGTAAGGCATAAACACTCTCAACACAAAGGAATGATTCGTAAGGCCTGAAAGAGAACGCGCAGCATTAGTGGACGCGGTACATCCCAAAATTTGAAAGAACCCTGCACTTTTTGATTGGAATATGCCACTTGGTGTGCGGATAGGTATGTGCAAAAGTAAATTTTTCAGATAGGGAGCCACCTCAAATTCCGTGTAGAACACCGTAATGGCGGCCATTGAAAATGGCGGCGGAGGTTTTATTAAAATCGTTAATATCTCGGCTATCTTTCATCCGATTGTAATTTTAGTTTTTTTATCTAAAAGCTTGTAACTTATGTTATATTTTTTATAATTATCATTTTTTCTGTAAACCTTACGATTTTCCCGGAAATTGCGGAAAACTGAAAATTTCTCAATTTATCTCAGGTTTTTTGCTTCATAACTTCCATATAACGCAAAATTCCACTTTTTTGTGTTATAACAAAGAAAAAGAAAATTCTTTAAGCTTTCCATTGATACCACCTGTGCGCTGCTATCATGAAAACTGCCGCGGTAATTAAAGGAAAACCAGCGGAAGAGCGTATTTCTGGACTCGGGCAAGAGCCACCTACACAAACCAGGTTGTCATTCTTAAGGTCATAATACTAGGAATTTATTCATTCTTAAATACTCTGTTACTAATATGTTTAGTGAATGTTAAAAACCATTATCTAAGTAAGAAATCAGCAGCTGTCAAATATGGTGGCAGTTGTTCAAAGATGGCGACCAGACGGTTTTTTACATTTTTTAGAACTATATTTACTTTATTTACAAAGTTTATCCTTAATCTTAAGATATTCCAGAAAATGCATAACACTGTCATTGTTGTAATATCATTGTGAGTTGCCCGTGGTCATTGTATATCTCTGACTTCACAGTCAGGGGGAGGAAGCACTATGAGTGACGATACATGAAACATGTAAATTAATACTACATATTACTACTAAATTTATACTACAATACTATTGCAAAATAAGGAAGTTAATCAATCACCATAAATAATTTTAAGCCTGGAAGTAGATATAATGAAAATCCCTGCCTCTGTTTTCAGCGTGCTAAGGTACGTTATCATCCTCATCTTCGGCTTCAGCACTGCATTAAATAAGGGCAAATGATGGACATCATTCTAAAGTGTATAAACTTAAGTAAACCGTGTGTTTTCAAATGTTTTCTTTAAAAGTAAAGAATACTTTGTTATAATTGCCTTTTGTTGCAGCAGTTTTAAGCGCAGTTTGTGCAAAGAAGTGTGCATGGCACCTGTGCCTTCCGACAAGAGCATCTTGTTTGGCAGCCAGTGGAGCAGCCACACTTCACTAGTTCTCTGCACGTATCCCAAATCGGATGTAGAGATGACCAGACAGGTTGCCACTCTCTATCAATAATGGTCCAGCCCCATCCATTTGGACTTGGTATTGGGTCATTCACTGAGCAGGCACGGCCCCAAACTTGACCTGCTTGATATGTGGTGCGAAGAGAATGCTGCTCCAACGCCGCTGATGTGGGTGGCAAGTTATTCAAAGTAGGACTCTTAGATGTGAAGAGAACTTTTCGCACTTCATTCAGGGAATACTCTTCGCCACCTTTGTAGTATAGGAGAACTACATACTTCTCTAATACTTGAAATAACTTATCAGGAATGGAAGGTAGAGGATGAGAAATAGCTTCAAAAGCAGCTGTAACTTCAAGGAAGGATTTCCATACATGTCATGCACTCATTTTTCCTTTCATTGAAAAAGATGAGGTAGTATCGGATCCAGTGAAAGAGTGAAAGCTTCTCAAGGCATTGGATTAATCTAGGCCCAGAGATTCAACCATGGCATGCATACAAAGGTATCGTTGTGAATTTAGTTCCTGTTTTCCGTAATGGAACAAACAAGCAGGTTTTCGCTCCCTGGATCAAGCGCTATCTCACAAAGTTACGGTATAGGCCTAAGCCCCTTTCCTTGGCATTGACTAATGCACTCACACGTTCCTTGTCAATTACAACCTTCGTATCCCAAACAATAAGATCAGAGGAGGATTCTCTGAAAGGATTTCCGAATTCAAGAAAACTATCGTTGAGAGCTTGCTTTTTTGACTTGGAATGCGGAATACTGTTCGTGATGGAGGCGTTTGTTTGACTTACTCGGAACCTCAAACTCACCCAGAATGCTGATCAACTCTGGACCTGCAAGCATCCACCTCCTTAACATTGCAGGGTCTTGCAGCAAGCCGACAGCGCCACCACCTCCTTTTATGACTGCATTGTGCTGTTCGTGTGCTTGGTCGACAGCTATCGCAGAGAACGGACTGTTTGTCTTATGAATTACAAACTGCCCATTACAGAAACACCTGTGAACACTGGGTGCTTCCTGTTCCAGTTCCTCCAAATTTTTTGTGTGGACGGATAACCAGCGTGCATAATTTTGGTGGTCAAGCAAGAGAAACCAAGGCATCATGTTTTTCAGGGACTGCTGGAAGGGTTCATATTTCCCTTCCCTAACGGATCGAACAAAAGAGAGAAGAAGGATCTCAAGGTTGAGAACCAGAAACCAAAATCTAAATGTTGGAGATTGAGAAGATCTCTCTGCAATCCATTCTTCAAAGGATTTTTCAGGGCTATCGGCTGTATATGAATCTTGCAGTAGACTGTAGAGAACTGAGGCAGTTTTTTGATGTATTGCTCTAGCCTTGGTTACATAAGTTACTTTAAGATTGGCTTCTGCACTCGCTTCTGTATTTATGCTTGAATTGGTAATCACACCTACCCAGCCACTACCTTGGAGGATTTGTCCAAGCACTTTCAAAAAAGCCTGTTCAATGTGAAAAGGAGCAAACATTGCTACGAAGCTGGACTCCCTAAACCTCAGGCCAGTTCCACTGAACTAATTTAGTTAAGGCGTACAAAGGTTGGTCTGCACATATGACAGGAACTTGCCCCGGATTCAGAAAATTTGTTAACTTCCTGATATGGTCCATTGCGTGTTTGAGCATCGATGCTGAAGAAGAGTCTTCATTAAATAGGCGCAGAAGAGAAGTAAGGGCTACGTCGAAGGAGCAATCGGCCTGATTTGTGGCATGGAAAGCAGCCCAGGTGAGATCTAAAGGGCCATCCTTTCCGTCAGTGAGCACATGATCTAGCCACTCTCTTTCATTTTCCCATTCCAGACCTATGACAGAAGGTAACATTTTGTCATAAATGAGCTCACAGGCTGTTGGCGCAGATGGCTGCTTGGTGTGAAGGGTTACTGCCTTTACGACACCGTAACTATCAGGAAGCTGAGGAACTGTACGACTCCTTTGGCTAACATGGCAGAAATTAGTAAGAAAGTTTCGAGGATCTCCCGTCTGGCCTTCGACAGGTATTTGAAACAAGGAAATACCTCTTCCATGGAAAGATTACTGTCCTGTGGTGCCGCTATAGTTGTGGTCTATATTGTCGTAGGCTCCAAATGTGCTTTTAGCACCTTTGTGGTAATGTGCCTTCCTCAATGCTTCTCACTGTTGCTTTCTTTTGTTCTCCGTGGAATTCCCCAGGAGAAATGCATTCATTGGCCATGGTTAAGAGCGAGAGTCGACTTCACTTGACAGCTGCTGATTTCTTAGGTAGATAATGGTTTTTAACATTCACTAAACATATTAGTAACTGAATATTTAAGAATGAATAAATTCCTAGTATTATGACCTTAAGAATGACAACCTGGTTTGTGTAGGTGGCTCTTGCCCGAGTCCAGAAATACGCTCTTCCGCTGGTTTTCCTTTAATTACCGCGGCAGTTTTCATGATAGCAGCGCACAGGTGGTATCAATGGAAAGCTTAAAGAATTTTCTTTTTCTTTGTTATAACACAAAATAGTGGAATTTTGCGTTATATGGAAGTTATGAAGCAAAAAACCTGAGATAAATTGAGAAATTTTCAGTTTTCCGCAATTTCCGGGAAAATCGTAAGGTTTACAGAAAAAATGCCAATTATAAAAAATATAACATAAGTTACAAGCTTTTAGATAAAAAAACTAAAATTACAATAGGATGAAAGATAGCCGAGATATTAACGATTTTAATAAAACCTCCGCCGCCATTTTCAATGGCCGCCATTACGGTGTTCTACACGGAATTTGAGGTGGCTCCCTATCTGAAAAATTTACTTTTGCACATACCTATCCGCACACCAAGTGGCATATTCCAATCAAAAAGTGCAGGGTTTTTCAGTGTACCGCACCGACTACATGGGAAAGCAGGGAGGCTTACTTAGTACGGAAAGGGATCTCCGAATATGTGTTTTTAAAAGTCAGCACCGAGAGGGTTAATCAACATTTCGAACGTTTTAATTCGATGGTTACGGATGACACAAAAAAATAGTCTCCAGTTTCTACTCCATTAAGACCGGCCTCTGAGATATTTGTTAAACTGTAGGGTGACGTCATCTAAAATTAATTTAATTCTTAATCTGCTGAAAATGAGCGCCTTCTTAAGACATCTGCCATAAGAATTAATTTGTGTTGTTTACATTCAAAACTGGAATTGCATATTTTATTTAAGAAAAATACGAAGAAGATATTCCAGAAATATATTGTAAATTATCTCTCTATCATGAAAAAAAAAAATTGTTTTCCTCCGGATGAGATTGTAAAAAAATACTTTCAGGCAGAATATTTCTCGAGAACCGTTCGTCGTAGAGATATGGCGAATACGGCATTTTGTTTCTTCTAGCTCTTCCACTCCTATATTGAAATGTCCTTAAATTATTATTAATATTTTATTTTATATCTCAAATATTTATTTTTGCTTTTTTAAAGTGCATAATACAAATTCATTATGGTTACCTGAATTAAACTGTCTCATCTGGAAAACATAAAGGTTAAACATTGGAAAAGATATCGCATAAATCTATATTACCATGGAAAATTAGTATAACAATATCATCATCCATCCATAGTTTTCACCCCTAAGGTTGGTTTGAAATGACTAGGGAATAAACACATATGATGTGGTGAGTTTCCCGTTGCCTTCCACATCAGACACACACACACATGATTGATGAAATATGAAATTATGAAAACGACACAAACATCCATGCCCTTGGCGGGATTCGAACCCTCGACCTTAGTGATGGGAGGCCCTCCTCCACCGGGGCCTGCTATATAACAATATACCAGAATGAAATTTCAGTAGCGAATATGTTTTTAATATATTTCCATCAAAACACGTTCCTCCAACTGAAATGAGGTGGCTCACGATTTTATCCGTGCTATAATACGTGACTCAGAAGAAACTGGTCGCTCGTATGAGTGAACGGTTCGAAAATACTCTGCCATCTATCCGTCGCACAAACGAAATGCGTCATTTTTTCTTCTACACGAGAGAAGTTTAATTTTTATGCATGGATCAATTTTTTTGTTTGGCAACAGAGACTAAAATTGAATCCCTATTTAATAGTGATTTTCTCGTTGCTATGGCGAAGCGAAACCGAATATTTGAGATGGCCGATCCGGTTTAATGATTCCGAATGGATTCTCTTAGCTCGGTCGATGAAATTCGCCGGTCGGAAAACGCAAGTCACTTGGCATGCATTTCCTCTCTAGACCCCATACCAGTCTTCCTTGTCCCAATGCCCCTCACGCTAGACCCCATTACTATCTCTCTAGGCCCCAAACACCTCTATGTAGGTCCCATACTCCTCTCCATAGGTCCCATACTCCTCTCCATGTCCCCTAAACTCCTCTCCCTAACTCCATACCACACTCCTCCGGCACCGCACCACTCTCTTTCGGCCCAAATCCCTCTCATACCTGTCGAGCACCTCTCGTGGCAGAAAATATAATTTAAGAATATGCACTTTAATTAATTACATTTGAAGAAAAGTCAGATGCGTGTTTCAACTAATTAGCAATCAATTTCATTGGTCTTTCCCTCGAAAGTTGAATATAAAATTCTTCTGCTTTTCTTATAAATTTTGTTACATTCGCATTTAGTTATATACTAGCGGTGATATTATTGTTTGTTAAATAATTGCTTAGGGCTCTGAAAATTAATAACTATTGTGTCAAAAATCATGAACGAAAATAATCAAACAATAATCGGTTTTTAAGAAAAGTAACCTGAGATTTAAATTTCCTTGGCTTAAAGTACACTTGTAAAAAATCAATGATGCATTTTATTTATTATATATTTTTATTTGGTTATTAGTGTAGAAGTACTATAATGTGCTTTATAAGTATGCATTAGTGCAATGAACTACGAAATTTCAAAATTGAGGTATCCATGTCTATTCCCTGCTATTTCAAATTTTACCATGCATTAACAACAATAAATGCCCGTTTATTATGATACACCGTAATGATGAATACAAATGTTAGGGCTAATTAAGTTTTATCACTTACAACACTAAGGACACAATCATAGCACAATTCATATTTAAATATTTAATATATATTTATGAAAGAAATGATTCTCTATAAACTTGATTAATTCAAATCATGGGATTTTATTCGTTACAATTTTCAAGAAATGTAACATCTCAATATCAAGTACATACATAGAAATTGCAACAATTTATTAAATCATTATTATGACGAAGGCGATGACGCATCGACAATGGTCGCCTTGGCTGCATTGCCCCGAAGTTCGAAGACTCCGTACACTTCAGAGGGCAGGCTGGATGCTGCGGGTCCCTGATCGACTCCGTTGACGAAGAATTGAAGCGTTCCGAATTGGTTTCTCATAACACCCACTCTGTCGCCAACCTAAAAAAAATTCATGCGTTAGGATTAAGTACATTTAAATGGATACTGTAATCGAATTTCTTTAATTACGGAAACATTTGAAAATAGAAAGTGTTGCATGAGAAAGTGGCAAGGAATATTTTCATCGAATACATATATACATAGGAATTTGATTTAATTGAGGAGAAATATACGCGTAAAAACGAGGAGTGATACAACTAAATGCGTACCTGAAGTTCATCGAGACTTTTTCCATACTTATCAAGGAATAACGCATTGTTTGAATATATGTTTATATGATGATATATCCTCACAAGAGGTCTGTAAATTAATAAAAATATTAATTAAAAATTTGAAAGATAAATTAGAACATTGTCTATTATAAAATTCAATTAATATTACGTTTAACATTTTTTGATGAGGTATTAGAAGTATAGGGAAACATTTAAGCCAAGATATAAAAATAAGTGGTTCTTCATAATTTCTAAGTGAAAAATATAATTTGTTAATAGAAGCTAAACAGGTTATACTTCCAATAATATTCCACTCCACGCCTTGGAACATAAATCCTTTTTTTTAATTTTTTGATAAATTATTGTTGGAATGATTTTTAAACGGCACATGATTTAACGGTAATTTATTTATAAAATCGAATGAACATATAAAGAAATACTCACGATTTATACATTTCCGGTAAAATTTCGACGTCGACTGGATTGCGTGTGATGATTCCGATGCCGATGGCGTGGGAGAACTTTGAAATTTTGTTCTCCAACTTTACTTCAAAAATTTCATTGTCCTTTAGAGGCCTATTTGTGAACACCACTGCGTTAGTTGCATCCTCCAAGCTAAAATAAATCAATGAAAGCAACAGTTATAAGCATAATTAAAGTTATCATCAGTAAAACTGTAATAAAAATTAAGGTATTTCTTTTTTAAATGTTCACTTTATTTTTTGTACTGTGCGGCCATTTCCCAGGATTGCGGCGTTTTTCCCACACCTCGGACTAAATATGAGTTTATCGTGTGGTTCTCTTTTTTCATGGAAAAATTCTGTAGGATCCGCTGAGGAAAAAAAATATCAATTTCATAATGAACGCAATGATTTTGCGTAATTATTAGTACATTTTTAAATGGGTTTTAAAAAAAATCATAATTCTAATGCTTATTAGATTTTTTATGATCATATTGGGCGATATTAAATCGTCCACACAAAGCAAGTGGTAAAAATAAATTGAGATAAGTCTATTCAGTTTTGGAATTCGCAATTTGATAAAAACTAGGAGTTGCGATTTACAATTAACCGTTATAATACAATATGGCATTTCGACTTGTGGTCCTTAGCTTGTTAACTGGCCAACAATTCGTCATTATTGAAGGAATAATGTTATTAAAGATTAACTAAATGTTACCTTGCAACACCCCTTGGATGTGGATCACCCTCTTTCCTTGACACTCGACCACTTTATGCTTCACGTCCAAATTCATTCTATCCGACGAATTGCTGCATTCTCCTCTGGCTGTGAAGATGTCCACCCAGTCGCCAATTCCGTTCCTCCTGCTGTTAACAGAGAGTTGGATTCCTCGGCTGGTGCCTTTATCGGTGCCGCATGCTGGATCTGGCGTCGGTTCCTGCACCGTTACTTGGAATAGAGAAAACGCTATTAAAAAGACGAGCGACTTCTCCATATTCGACGTTCTTAAATTCTCGCGATTAACGGGGTGCTCCTCTTCCAAATCGAAGACTTCGAATGACGTCGTTGACACGAGCAATTGGTATTTAAGCAAATTTCTTATTTCTGGAACTCTCTGCAGGCATGATAGCTGGTTATCCGTCGCCCCGTGACCCGTATGTCGTATTTTTTCTTTCTTTGTGATTAAAATAATTAATGAACAGACGACGGATTTACTGCCTTCTGGATCAAATTTTTTTTATATCGGATAATATATTACGACGTCCATGGGTTTTTATTCTAATTACTCGAAACAGTTTGCCTTTTGCGGCTTCTTTATTTACGCGGATCTAGAACGGCATCATACGTTATCAGTCCATGCGAATACACGGATTTTAATGGACATGATATGCATTTTGATTTTATTTTATTACTATTGATTTTATTTTATTACTATCAATCGTGTATAGCATTTCACTACATAACGAGGGAGAAGGCGATAAGCACGAATTGAAAGAAAGAAGAAAAAATCTCGGGAGATGCTGCGTTACTACGTGAAACAATAATATTGCAGGAGAATCGAGCATCGGCACAGGAAATAGAGTTATGAACTGACATAACTGGAGTGAGAGAGGTGAAAAAAACCCTGTTATATATTACATTTGCATAAAAATTTTTCATGAGCTTGCGCACGACCGAAACGCACACAGTAGGAAACAAGAAAGAGAGTGAGAGAGAATAGTTGGCAATTGTTTCTAGAGACAAGTATTGGGTATAAAAATAAATTTTTATAAATAACTTTTATATTTCAACATTTATTATACTCGTTACTTCAAATTTGGTGGAATTACCTGTATAAGTTACCTTTTACTGGTGGAGGCGGTGTTATATTCATTAATCTGGTTATCAATGCTGAAGACATTTCTTATCGTATGCAAATCAACGAAGCGCAACGCGAGTAATATCAAAGGTAAGTAATCGGTACTATTACTCAACCAATATGGGCGTAAACGTGCTTTGTTGTTTTTAATACTAGAGAGAGAGAGAGAGAGGGAGGGAGGGTGAGAGAGGGTAATGACTTTCAATACAATTAATGTTTCTGATGCCAATTTGATCTCCATAAATAGGTTGAACGATCGAATCTTTACTCCCGTTGATATTTCAATGGGCATTACGCTAGTAAGGTTTTAAAGGAGAAATATAAGACTCTGATTTTCATTAAAAGCTTACCCATATGAAAGCATTAAGCCTGTTGCCTAGGAAGCCTATTGTTAGACCCAGAAAAAATACCACTTTTTACCGATAAAAACTATAAATTTATATTAATTCTACTCGGATTTGAATTCTGTCTTCAAAAATAAGAAACTACAATTTATATCCTATCCGATAGTTTAAGTCTCGAGTTCGTATCTTGACGGGAAGTAATTTTAAAATGCAAATATAATAACCTCTACACCAATTTACATGTTTTCTTATGGGCCAAAAATGAGGCAAAAAGGGGCCAAAATAGACCCTCAAAGTGGGAATTTCGAAAGTTTCGGATTTTATCCTTCGGCTGTGACCAAAAACCTATAATCCTACCAAATTTCAAGTTTCTAGCACATCTGGAAGTGCCTCAATTTTGTATCTTGCCACAGTGGTTACAAACCGCTATATATACCTATATATATATCGAGTGAGGTTAATATAAAAGTTATTAATTACACTGTTCGACAGCATTTTTGTATCCTGAACTTTGAAGGGTGATTCTTTATGATTTCGGCACGCTGAAAACAAATCCGCAATCCGTTTTTTTCCATCACCCTCAATTTTTTTAAAAATTGCAAAAATCTATTTTTTCAGTCAATTTTTTTTCGAAAATTCTCAGATGGCAACAAAAAATGATAACGCAATCTGATTTGCAACTTATTACTCCAAAAGGTTGCTACTATGTATTAAAAAATGCATCAGTTCAAAAATAAATTACTGTAGAAGCCACAAGCACAAAACTGACATTTTTGTGAAATAACGAGAAAAAACGGAAATTTTTTAAATTGAAAATGACATAACCCTCCGAAAATAAATCGTAAAAAATTTGGGTAAGCGTAAATTTGAAGCTTACTCTCCCTACTTTAAAGTATTTTTTCAAGAACTGAATTACGATTATTTGTTAAAAAGTTATTAGCATTTGAAGCACCGAGATGCGCATGGCTCGAAGAGTCCACGGTTAGATTCGACGCCGCTATAACCACCGCTAGGCTGCGACGCAATCTATCCGTAGTCTTCTCAGCTCACGCATTTTGCCGCATCAAATGCAATAACTTTTCAACAAATAATCAAAAATAAGTGTTTTTCTGTTGTCCAGTGAATTATTCTTCATCAAATATACTTTTAAGTATTAAAATTATTTTTGCACATTGAAAACAAAAGTAGATTTTTATTCCTCAAAGAATTGTAATAGGTATAGATGATATTTATTGCCAGGATAATTATATAAACTGCATCATTGAGTTCGATAACGGCAATTCTATAAAATATAATAAAGGTTAATATTCTAACATCGAAAATATTTCAATATTATAACGTAGAATAAAATAAGGTAAATCTCTCTAGTAGAATCATAATCTTACACCGATATATCTTACTTTGATTAAAAGGGCGATGTCGCGTTCGCGACTGTTTCTTTGCTTTCTTAATCGAAAAATATTTCCATGTCATACGCGTAAAAATAACACTGTTAAACACAATTTTTGTTCCCTTAAAAATCTTAGGTGATTCAAGCTTTTTTATGCTGAATCCGAATCTACTTTAAAAATTTTTGTATCACGTATAGATTTCGAGAAATGAGAGTAGTTGTATTTACTCCGTGATGATGGTGAAATTGTGCCTAATCTCGCATCAGCTATTCGACCAGTTCCACATTCTGTTGACTTACCAGTGCCAAGACCACCAACAAATTCAGATTTGGAGAGCAGAGATGAAGAGCCGATGTTTGTAGAAAAAAATAGTTATGATACAGATTTTGGAGCTGATGATTCAAAAAGCCCCCATTTAGTTACTCAATCAGAGTTAAACGATCTTGTCATAGATCTCAATCTATCAAAAATTCAGGCAGAGCTTTTAGCCTCTCGCCTTCAAGGATGGAATCTTCTTGAAAAGGAAACCAAAGTAACTGCTTTTCGGAACCGCCAAAAAGACCAAATTAACGTTTTCTCAGAATGCGGCGAACTAACTTTCTGTAACGATGTAAATGGATTAATGAAATGCCTGGGACAAGATCATAAACCAGAAGAATGGCGACTTTTCATTGACTCATCAAAAATAAGTGAAAGCTGGACTTCTTCATAATGGTAACACTAAGCCATCCATCCCACTTGCACAGTCAGTCAATATGAAAGAAACTTATAAAGATATGAAGTCCCTCTTAGAAAAAATTAATTATGATAAGTATAAATGGAATATATGTGGTGACCTTAAGGTAATAGGAATTCTTCTTGGATTACAAAGTGGATATACAAAATACTGTTGTTTTCTCAGGAATGGGATAGTAGAGCGAAAAAGGATCATTACGTGAATGATTAACGCCAGGAGAAAAAAATATTAAAAATAAACCATTGGTGAAAACACAAAAAGTATACTTGCCACCATTACACATAAAGCTTGGACTTATGAAAAACTTCGTGAAGGCAATGAATCGTGATGGTCCAGGTTTTCAGTACCTCCATAGTAAATTTCCGAAGATTAGCGAGTCTAAACTGAAAGAAGGCATTTTTATTGGCCCTCAAATTAGGCAACTACTTTCAGACACAAAATTTGAGGAATCTTTAAACCAGAAGAAACGTGCTGCCTGGACTGGATTTAAGCAGGTTACAGAAAATTTTTTGGGAAAAGTGAAGTCTTCAAATTACGAAAATATTGTGGCAGCAATGCTACAGGCATATCATAATTTAGGTTGTAATATGTTCCTTAAATTACATTTTCTGGATTCCCATCTGCATTTTTTTCCTGCCAATTTGGGCGAGGTCAGTGATGAACATGGAGAAAGGTTCCACCAAGATATTTCCACCATGGAACAATGATATAAAGGAAAGTGGAGTTCTTACATGCTAGCTGATTATTGTTTGTGTCTCATCCGAGAAATTCCACAGTCATCCTACAAGACGAAGTGATCAACCAAAATATTTTAGGTAAGAGAAGGCATATTTCACTTTTCTTATCGTAAACACAACTATGTTCATTTCTCAAAAAGTATACGTGATACAAAACTTTTAAAAACAGATTAGTATTCAGCACAAAAATGTCTATAAGAAACACCTATTTTAGCAAAGGAAACAAAAAAAACTTTTCATTTGTTGGACTGTGTTATTAATAAAAAGAAAGAGGAAGTGCGTGTGAGAGAGAGGTAGATTTGGGCGTAGGTCACGGCAGGACAGAAATTTGGAAACGCCGAAAGTATTCTACTCCGCCAAAGTTACAAAGAAAAAAGGGGGAAAGGAAAATGCACGGAAGGTACTTAATGAACTTGTGGAAATAGGTACAAGGCACCGGGTAAAGGGGAATTCTGGAGAAAAGAAAGGGAGAAAACGGAGAGAGAGAAGAAGGGGATTTTTCTTAGCGGTAATAAATGAAAAACATAAATAGGCGGAGGTCATTACCCATAGAGGGCACACTTATTTAATTGAGGGAACTGCCGCTGTAAATTGATAATCAAAGGTTTTTAAGATAACTCCCATTCTTTCCTCTTTTGATCTCCTTGGCAACCGGAGAATGGTTCAAAAAAGAGAAAGGGAGAGGGAAAATGAGAGAAAGAGATAAAATGTGGAAATCATAGTTGAATTTAAAACGGACATTAACCTGGAGGCACATCTACGGCTCGAATTGAATTTCATCCGAAGAACAATGATAATAACAGGTTGGCAAAAATAAGAAATAAATTTAAGCAGTATTTTGGTTGAATGAGAAAATGCGTTTGTTAAAGTAGATCACGTCTTCATATGTAAAGAGTTAGACCAAAAGGTAATTTCATTTTAAACTCGTTCAAAATCGTTATTCTCTTCATTGAAATACATCTAAATTTGCTAAAAATTCTCCGACCGTGCAAATGTTCGCTCGTAAACAACAAATGCAGTCGAGCGATATAAAAGAGATCTTTTCCGTAATTTCCGTTCCGTAATTACCGTTCCGTAATTACCGTTCCGTAATTACCGTTCCGTAATTACCGTCCCGTAATTACCTTTTTCTTCCCAACCAAACATAGTGCGCTCAGAAAAAATTATCTGAATCTTTTCCGAGAAGCGATTTCTTCCCGGATTTGTTTCCGGGGACCAAAGTTTCTTTCCAGGAACTCTTCCTCATCGTTCTGCTCCTTATTATAATTTCGTCTTCGCGCGTTGAGATTTTTGGAGATTGCTCTGCGGATTTTCAAAGAAAAAGAAAACAGAAACGGACTTACGTAATCATGTAATCGTAAGAGGGTCGGGAGAGAGAGAGAGGCGGAGGGAGTGGCGGATGGAGGGGGGAGGAGAGAAAGAGGGACGATTACGTTCTTGGAACAGTTTTAGTGGTAAGGAAAGCGGTATTTTGAAGTGCCTCTTCAGAATTCTCCAGAAACGATAAGTAAATCTTTTTTAAGATGACGCGAAATTATCAGCGTGAACCACGGCGGATAAATGAATCGTCCATAAAAGAAAGAGATTAGGACAGTTGTGGGATAATGCATTAAGAGACTGGCCGCATTATAGAGAATGATTATTCGTGCCGAAATATTAGTGAGATGTGGGGCCACATTAGAGTTTACATCGGAGGTTGAAGTGAGAAACAGAGTCATCCTATTAACTAAATTCAGTTAAAGCGTGATGTGTTCGCTATTAAAGGTTTTCCGGCTATACTTTTAAACTAACAAGACAGAATTATCCTCATTGAACTACATTTTAAACATGAAAAATAATGGATTAGACTCAAAGAGACAACTTCTTGTGAATTTATTTATTTATTTATTTGTTTATTTGTTTGTTTGTTTGTTTGTTTGTTTGTTTATTTGTTTGTTTGTTTGTTTGTTTGTTTGTTTGTTTATTTATTTATTGCGGTGGGAAGCGTTTGTCGGATGATGAAAGCGCTCGCACCGAAAAGAATTTTGTGAAAGCGAAACAGTAAATTTTCATTTCATAACCATTTACTGTGTTTTAATCCAAGGGTAGCGGAGGTTTCCCTTTAAAAGAAGCGACAGAGAGAAATGAATTATATCAAAATGAACGTTTTGTGCAATAGTATACTGTGGTTGTTTTTGCAGTTCACATTAGGAAGTTCGTTTAAGGACACTGGGTGATAAAATCACTTCGTGACTGGAGTGAAACATATGTAATTTATTGCGATGTTGTTATTTTTAGAGGATTAAAATGCCATGAATAACGTTCAATTCTATCGCAGATGATCTCGCGTGAAATATGTGATGCTGGAAATTGTTCTTAATGATACTTTGTCGACTTCTAGAGATGAAAATCTCTGGTTGATTTCACCCCAAAAAA
Organism: Uropetala carovei; assembly: GCA_036926305.1. Lineage (NCBI taxonomy): Eukaryota > Metazoa > Arthropoda > Insecta > Odonata > Petaluridae > Uropetala > Uropetala carovei. Next base: position 487,401 of record JAXCHB010000214.1, read on the forward strand.
TGCCGATGAAACATATAATCATTATGAAAATTTAAAGGATAAAGAGTTTTGAATACAGGTAATTTAAGATAAGTGAAGATTTGAAAACATCAAAACAAACTCCCGCTGTGACAAAAATACGATAGGTACCAATTTCAACGATCGAATCATGCTCAGATAATAAGATGAAATTTCATAAGCACGTAACCTCAACGTATACTTGTAATGTATAATAATAATGTAAATTATATTTTCCCGCTTGATTTATGTATGAGACTTGTGAAGAATTGGCAATATTTCTAAGCATGGAATTATATGAAAAATACAAATAGATTATAACTTACGTTTCCGTATTTAAATCGTGAGCGCTGAGACGTATGGTTAGGGAAAATCTGTATCAAATCAATGGTTAGATTAACTCTTTTGCATTTCGAAATTTATCCTTTCCGACAGAGTAATATTTACAATAATGATTATTTAGACGAGAATAACAGTGTTTACAAATGTGATAATGAACGAAATGGGAGGAAAATTATTGCTTTTTCATCATCCGATTGTAACAAATAAACGCGTATTTAAAGCTGTAAAACATTTGTTGTTCATATGATTTCCTATAAAAGAAGCAAATATCGAAGCCGGTATTTTATGTTTCAAGGAGAAGTTTCACAGCGATTATTAATGAATACACCGTTTTTGTACGCTTCAAATATTATCGTTCCGCGAGAAAATTTCAATGGCAGTCGTATTTATCGTGAATGCCGCTCCATAATATTAAATATGAAATTATTTATGTAAGAGAGCTGAAAAAAACAAAATACAGGAAAAGACCCAATGCTGCACCAGCTATGAGAATCTAACTCTCCAGCATCAATCCTAATGTGAAACGGATTTGCGAAGAAGGAAAAACATCATTTTCATTTTCAAAAATTGTAAAATATTTGTATTTAAAAATAACTGACTTTTTACTATTTCTTTTCTGTCAGTAAATTTTTGTAGGTACCATTTGTCCAAAAAGAGACTCGTTTTGTTCCTACTTTTTTCTGCACTATAAGAATGTTTTTAAGGGTTACATCAATACTTTTTAAGCCCCAAAAAGGTTTCCGTGGTCAAATTACTTTCCCCAAAGCGCCATCTCTCGTCCCTAACTCGTTCCCCTATAACCTTTCCAAAACCCTGACTGAAATTATTAGCGTTCGCTTCCATACCATTCTTAAGCCCGTTTCATTTTACTTCACTCCCACGGTAGAGGGCACTTGCACTGTTTTCTCCCTTTAAAAAAATTCTTCCGTCGACCAATCCTTACTCCCCAAACGCCAGAGAGAAGTCACGTGACCGGTAAACGCCTCTCACCTATCGTTTTGAAGGCTTAGTTTTGGTTGTCGGTTGGTCGGGAAAGGTCGAGGAGTCGTCGACGGGAGAGCGACGCGTTGAATATGGTATGAACATGTTATTACTAATCTATCGTGAATAATGTTAATAATCTATCGTGAATAACTGTATTTCAATGTTGTCTACTGACGCAATACTTTTAAGTTGATAGCAGCTTCCATTGTTTTTAATCCATGAATATATCCAAGGAAGTAATATTTATTAATAATATTACACAACATAATGATTATAAAAAAACCTCCGGAAATATTATTAACACGCTTTTGGTTTGGTCGGGCTTGATATTATTAGCGAAAAAACTAAAAGGTTTCTTTTGGATTTTCTTGTAAAATTCAATATATTTAAATATAGTATCTCGTTGAAAGACACCTCATGGATCTTCTTTTTTAATTCCAGGTGCGACAAGACTGCGGCGTCGAATCGCTGTCAAAGGAGCATTAGGTAAGTAGGTACCTAATTTCAATCTTTGAAAACAAGTACAAAACATATTGAAGGGAATCGACAGTGCCGTGCAACACTAAAATTTCAGCACTAATCAACTGGCCTAGTACACACACAGGGCTGGGCTTCCATGTCTCTCCTGGAAGCCCATCCTTGGAAGCTTGGGTGTGTGTGTGTGCTGGGTGAGTGGATTAGTGCTGACATTTTATTTTTGCACGGCGTTGTCGAGACCCATTTTGTATGTTATAACTTTAACTTGCCGTAGTGGTTTAAGAATATAAACAAGTATAAAACGGTAACGCGAATGTGTTAGGGCTTAGATCGCCTTTGAAGTTGTTCCACGCGCACGAACACAATTTTACTGCCAAGAACGCTTAAGTTTTGTTTGGGATAGTTCAGTGGCAGTGGCGCAATGACTAGGAATACTCCTCCACCTTCCCTTTACCTCCCCACACCCCACGGCTGGCGCTGACGCAAGTCACGCTGCGGGAGGTGGAGCGAGGTTTAAAAAGGAGGGTTGGGGGAAGAGGGGAAGGGGAAATTGCATTCCTTCGCGAAAAATGGCAAGGAGAGACTGAAGCATTTGCATTGGGCTTTATAACCGAGTCTAATTTTGAAAAAGTAATCTTTATGAAAGACGGATTTCTTTAAGTAATTAAAGTTGTTAAAAAAAGGGAGGCCGGAAACTACGGTGAAGTTTTTTTGCTAAACTGAATAGCGATTTTATTCTAATTCTGTTGACCGTTTAAGTAGGCGTCAAGTAACTGCACGAAATTTGATCAAAATCGTTAGAGCCGTTTTCGAGAAAAGCGGATTGTTGTTTTAAATGCGTAGAATAAACTTCCCTTAATTATTAAGCAATGTCAACCATTTCTATGTATACTCTGCTCAATATGATGAAATGCCTAAGTACGAATTTCATTCATTTTGACTATACCGTCTAGGCTCCAGAGCCAGTAACAGGCAGACGGACAGACAGACGACATTGCGAAAACCACTTTTTCGGATTCAGCGACACCTAAAACGTGTATTTCCGTAAAAATCTCGAGGTCGAATTTTTTCGCGAAAACAATACTTTCTCGATACTTCGTATGAGGAAGTAAAAAATATCAATTTTACACGATCGTGGAATCATCCCACATTAGCTATAGGATTTTGCAACTAAATTTAATTAAAAACAATAGGAGGAAAGAAATTATCATTCTAAACTAGGGCTGGGCAACCTTTTCTACTTGGAGGGCCGCATCGGTGATTGCTAATATTTGGGCTTAAATCAGAAGGTACCTTGAGATTCTCGGACCTCATATTAGAGAAAATGAAGCTTAAATAAGGATTTTAGGGTTAAAATTTAAAGTTTTAGCATTTTAATTTTAACAAAAGAATAAGAATTTGTGCGTAAAATTTTACGGGTATTTTTTCTGTCATAATCCCACAGGTCACATAAAATGCTCTCGGATGATATAGCGCTCTAAGAGGTTGCTAAGCAATTATAACCGTACACTTTTTATAATAAGATCGGTCGTTTTTATGAGGGTGTATCAACGTATAGCGTGGCAACGTTTAGCGGGGTTTTACTGTATGTGGAAATCGTAATCCTTGGACATTCTCATTTCTCCTCGACGCGACGCGTGCATGGCAGGCGGAAACATGGTCTTTGACAGCTTTGCTGTGCTCTTCTGCGGTGATTAATATCCCATTTATTTGGAGTAATAATTTAATTTGCACGGTTGATTTCTTTCTATACGTATTCAAGATCATTACGAATAATTTTGATGTTGGTTTGATTTTATTCAACAAATTGTGGTCCTTCAATCTAAATATATAATGAAACCTCACTTAACGGCTACCACTTCATTTGAACCCCACCCCCCCCCCTCCCTCCCCCCGTTTTAATAAGTAAACCATCGCAGTGCAAAAAATACATTTTATTTTATATTTTTGAGATTTTTTCGGGGTCCCTTACCTCAAGGGGCCCATGACGTCTGCCAAGTGCCACCCCCCTTAAATTCGCCGCAGCTTGTGACCTGGATCGTTTTAAAGAAAAATGGTCAAGTATTGTTTTTTTACCGTCTTTTTTCGTTGACGATTCGTAATAGCCCGCTCGAAGTCCTATTGTTTTTAAACCGTATATAGCTAAGGAGCGTAAAATTAACGTGCTTTATAAGCCGTTTAAATGAAAAGGAGTGAGGGGAAGGGGAAAGGGGGGGAGAGTTGAAAAGGATAGAGAGGAAGAGAGAGATGGAAGGAAAGGGAGTGAGGGGAAAGGGGAGATACAAATAAAGAGAACGGGAGAGAGGGGAAAAGAAGAGTTATGCAAGAATATATTTAAAAACTTCCTTAGTAGAATAATTTTCTACGGGGATATCATTAAGTGATTCACATTATTATTAATTAATTATTTGAAAAAAAATCCGCGCAACATTGCGCGGGTACAGCTAGTTCTATGTATAATTTCACAAGTGTACGTCCCCATTTGTATCTCGAGAACCGTTCGTCTTAGAGATATGTGGTAAACGGAATTTTGCATTTACTGGCTAGGAGGTCAAAGGAAAGCTATTTTCGTTTTCATAAAGCGCCAGGTTCGAAGGAGAGAGGGGAAATGTATAGAGGGGAAAGGGCAGAGACAGAGAGGGGGAGCAGGAGAGAGAGAGAGAGAGAGGAAATGTTTCAATAATGAAAAATATAGTAAAAGACGTCTTTAATAGAATAGTTTTCTATAGGGGTATCATTTGCCCCATTATTTTATTGACATTATTATTAATAAATTAATTGAAAATATCCGCGCAAACATTGCGCGGGTACAGCTAGTACGTTTAATTTGCATACGTGTGCATGCATTGTTCTTAAATACACTAAATATTTCCACATCGTTAGTAATACTTATATCTACATAGAAAGCTGTGCCTCGCTATAAGGATCTCTAGAAAGACAAGATGAAGCCTGCGAAACAGCGGTTCTTAGACAAATTCTTTTTTAAACGTCGGAAAAAGACTTAAAATGATGATGATTCTCAGCCGTCAAACAAAGTCAATAAACAATTTATTTTAATACTGATTTTACTAAAATGATTAGCTATTCAACAAAAATAATCAGTCATTCTATTTTGTAAAAAGTTAAAATAATAATTTTTTAAAAATATAAGTGAATTTAGGCAAATTTTCAAGTAAGCAACCTTCGTTTACAATGTTATTGATATCGGGAAGAAGTTTCGAGTTAGTCAACTATTCCGTAAGTGTATTTTGATTTTTAATCTAAATTTAAGTTGATTGCGTCGCCAAGCGATTCCTCCATTTCCATTGCTATGATACAATGTTCTGTATTTGTACGCTTCTAAGGGTAAGTTTAATCGAAAATTTTCTTATTTTATTTCTTTTATCATATTTTTTTTCAATCAATAGAATATTAAAATTGTTAAAATATTATCCACGAGTGTAATTGAACATAATTATTCTTGAGCACGGTGATATTCATTACTTACAGAGAAGGTCATGTGCTTGAGGCGGAGAGTTTGTGCACGCTCTCGTCCTTGCGTCTTGACGCGCGTGCATTCGAGCCAGGTTATTTTAGTTAGTATAATTGTAGGAGCAATGCTTGTAAGATTTTTTAATATACAGTTTTATTGCAGGTAATTGGAATGATGCAAAAAATGACAGTATTTCTACTTGACTCGAACTTATGCTGTATGATGTACCTTTATTATCTGGCAGGCATTTGACATTTGCGAATAACTCGGGAAGATAACAAGCAGGTAGCGAGGAACTCAACCCTTTATCAGCGGGTGCAAAATCCGCCACAGAGGCCAACTACGACAGCGGAGTGGGCTTAGCACACGCCCAACCAATACGGAAGCGGGCTCGAAAGCACCGCCAAATTCGATAGGCTGAAAAAAAACTCCCGTCCTCTTGGCGGCTGTAAACACACTGTTCTCGACGGACCTTTTTTTCAGCCTAGCTCTTTCGAACGCACGAATTTGCCGTTGGTTTCGACCCAGCTTCCTCGGTATTGGTGGGCGAGCTACTAAGCCCACTCCGCCACCTAGCCGGCGGGCGTAGGGGAATAGAAAATAAGTAGTAGTGGCTTTCCCTTCAAGCGGCTAAGGGGAACCTTCGGGGGAGGGAGGGGTAGTGACCGTGTTGTTCTTTGCTGAAAGCTCGCACGTTGAGTCTTTTCTATGCTCCAGTACAGCGCAGTGTGTGTCAATATTCCGGACTTTATGTAGTGTGCGATCATTTCTATAGAATCGATAAAAAAGAATAGGAGGTGAGAGAGGTATTTCGTGCAGTAAGGGTTTCCATGTTCCAGTGTATCGCAGTGTGTGTCAATATTCATACCGCTTTATTATAATGCGCGGTCCTTTTCGTAAACTCGATAAAGAAGAAGAAACGAGGTGCATTACCCCTTCCGTGAGGGGAAATATAGGACATTCTTATTATATAAATTTCGTAATGCCCGTGTATATATTTGCACGTTGTAATAGATAATTTGTAAAAAAAAAAAAAGGCTCTCACGTTGCTCACAAATTAGGCCAAAGTTTTCTACTTTTTTCCTCTTTCCGAGACAAGCTAAATTATATATGTTCGGGTTCCTAAGACGTAATGACTTATTTTCGCAGACTTTCTCCATCAGAATAATTTTTTCATAGTTTTTTCGTACAAGAACAGTGTAGAGAAATTGTTTTCTTAAAGTTGTTGTTAGCCAATAATATTTTCGTACTAATCGATTTAAACGAAATACGTAATGGTATCCTAGATGTTTTCTGGATTTCCTTTAATTTTTTCATTTAATGCAGAACGACTTAATGTCGTCATGTATAATTTATTGTGGTGTTTTAGTCGATACCTCACAGATTACGTATAAGAGTTTCGGAGGGAAATATTTTCATTAATTGATATTTACATTCACAATCTTCTCAGCATCCGATGTTAACAAAAGTGACGTCTTCTCGGATAATTCTCGCATCCAGTTACTAGACAACTAGCTCACCCTTTCCCATTACCCAGGGAATGGTTTCTCAACCTTTTCGTAACAACAACACATCAGTATTTAATACAACCCAATACATATTACTCGGATATATTTACAGATGTCGAATTTGCATACTTCCTTTTCACCTCCTCCAGTTATCTTGCAAGCGTAAATGTCATTTCCTCTTCCGCCTATTGCTGTGTCTTTTCTGTGTACCGGAGGCAAGGACGTCGAATGTCGTTATTCCACGAGGCATAAACAAGCCAAAGGAATTTTCGATAACAGCTGATGAGACTATCTCGAGGGCATTCGTGTAGCATTCTTGCATTACGAGCAAGATGATGCAGATTCGTTTGATCAACGAGACCGTGTGCAAAAGGTTTCTTTTGTATAGAAATACTTCTTACCAAATCGGAATGTTCCTTACGCACATGCGATAAACATCTTAAAGAGGAAAGATTAAAGCATAGCGTAGTTTAGTAAATTTGGGGTAGCGTGTTTTAACGCAAATATCCCCATTCATTTATTGCCGGCGATAACCTTGTATTTACGTATGAAGTACTTGCAAATAGGTCCACGGATATTTTCCGATACAAGAGTAAGAATTAATTGTTCGAGCCAATTAAAAAATCCTTAACTTTGAATCTAAAAAATTCTGGAGGAGTTCCTTACGTTGCGTGATTCAGTTGAGATTTTTATATGTGTAAGATATTTTTTATTTCAACGAATCTCGAGTGAATCTGAAGAGCTGCAAGCCGTCTAGCTAGCCGACTTAAGACATTTTGGCACCCCAAACTGTTAGACTTTCAAAGTCAAAAGCTTTTTACTGTCCATTATGAAATACATTTCAATTTAGAAATTACAAGTCAAATCTTTTATTACAACTGTTCCTCACAAATAGTATTTGTAGCATCTCTTTGTTTTATATTTATTACATTTTAGTTCGTTTCCACTATCATCTTTGAGGAACATTTGCAATAACCCTCTTTTCCTAGTTAATAAATATAATAATTTAAGTTGAATTTATGCTATTTACACTATATACAGTATTTGCAGGGAGTTTTTTGGATCATATGTTTAATTCATTTCATTTCCTTGCTGTCGGGATCTAGCCTTGTTTTTCTCCCTGGTCGGCTCCTTGTTGTGTGGCATCCCTCTTTTGTTGTCCCGCTCTCAGTCCTCTCCTGGTCCTTGTAGACTCCTGCTCTTCTGCTCCTTCTCTCTCTTTGCCAGATGGCTCTGTTGTGCCAGATGGCTTCTTGCCGACTCCGAATAGCCTGTTTGCGGTGCGTCGTTCGTTGTTCATCAGTCGTTGATTTTATTGATTTTCGGGTCATTCCATGCAAGATGTCCAGATTCGGTAAGTGATGGTTCCTTCGAATCGAACAAAATTTTCAGAAACGTTAGTACATATGACTACCTCCCCAAAATGCATGTGGATTTATAGTCCATGTAAATTTCATGGACAGCAGTCTTTGACAAAATTCATGGACTAAAGTTTTTCAAATATTTCATGAACAATACATTAAAAAATTTCAGGGACCATAATTTCATTGACTATATTTTTTGAAAAATTCATAGACAATAATGTTTGAAAAATTTCATGGACTATAGCCTTTGGAAAACTTCATATACTATAGCCATTTAAAAATTTCATGGACTATAGTTTTTGAAGGATTTCATGGGCTACAGGCTTCGAAAGTTTTCATGGAATAAGGTCTGAAAAATTTCATGGACTATAGTCTTTGAAAAATTTCATGGACAATAGTCTTTGAAACATAACGTGGACTATAGTCTTTTAAAAATTTCATGGACTATAGATTTGAAAAATTTCATGGGCTACACGCTTCGAAAATTTTCATGGAGATAGTTTGGAAATTTTCATGGAATATATTATTTGGAAAACTTAACATTCTATTTGAAAAATTTCATGGACTATAGTCTTTGAAAATTGCATGATTTCGTGGACTAGAGTCTTTGAATAATTTCATGGATTATCGTTGAAAAATTTCATGGCCTATAGTCTTAGGGAAATTTGGTGGATTACAGTCAGAAAAATTTCATGGACTATAGACTTTGAAAAATGTCATGCACTATTATAGCCATTAAAAAATATCACGGACTATTATAGCATTTGAAAAATATCATGGACTATAGTCTTAGAAGAATTTATTGGTCTATGGTCTTCTAAAAATTTTCTGCACTATAGACAGAAATATAGTATGGACTATAATCCTTGAAAAATTCTCTGCACCATACTCTATGAAAAATATCACGGACTATTGTCTTAGAAGAATTTCATGGACAATAGTCTGAAAATTTTCATGAGCCTTTGAAAAATTTCATCAACTATAGTGTTTGAAATACTTCATGCACTATAGTCATTGAAAAATTTCATGGGCTATAGTCTTAAAGAATCCATGGGTTTTAGAAAAATTTTGTGGATTATAGTCAGAAAAATTTCAAGGATTATAGTTTTGAAAAATTTCATGGAACATAGTTTTTAAAAGTTTCACGGTTTTCAGTCTGAAGAATTTCATGGACTGGTCTTTAAAAAGTTTCCTGGACTGCAGCCTTTGAAAAATTTCATGGACTATAGTCTATGAAAAATATCATGTACTATAGTCCAGGGGCCTTCAACCTTTTCATCCCTGAGGGCGCATTTGCGAATTTAGAGAAGTTTTGCGGGCGCCAATTGTGGGTATACAGAAAAATAAAATTAAAAGAAATGGTTTAAGATTATTTGTTTATTTTCAAACAGATAACTATATTATAATAATATAATACAAATTTTATTAGTAATAAATAATGAAAATCTTGATATTTTTAATGAGAAAATTTAATTTGTACCTACTTCTTCGGTTAGCTTGTTGTATTCGGGAATGTAGCTTGAACAAGCTGCTCGTAGACAATCGTCAAGATGGTCATCGGTCAAACCTGACCGAAGCTTAGATTTAACATAACTCACATGGGAAAACACTGTTTCGCATAAATACGTTGATCCAAAACATGAGTAAATTTTTAGAACAATGCTCCGTATCATTTTGCAAGACAGTGATTTCCAACTGAAGCTCTTCAATTTTTACACTTTCAAATACTGAACTGATACACAAAGCAAACTCAGTGACATTAATAGGCATGAATGAATTCAACATGAATGTAACGAATGGTTCCAAAACACAGCACTCACTAAATCTATTATTAAATTCTTGTAGGGGGTCTTCAATATAACAAATGAAAGGACTAGGATCAAATTCCTCTTGTATACTTTCTACGATCAACTTCAAATTGGGGAAATATACCAACGAATTTCTTGCTATATGAGTTTTCCATAAATTTAACTTACCTTTAAATCCATTTACTGAGCTAATCATTTCAACAAGCTTACGATTTTTGCCCTGTAATTCTAAATTTAGCACATTCAAATTTTCGGTTACATCTGTCAAAAAAGCTAGATCTAGTAACCAAAGTTTATTCTCTAATTCAGGGTACATATCTTTTTTTGGCCCTAAGAATTCCTTAATCTCACTTATAAGGCCAAGAAAACATTGTAAGACTTTTCCTCTGCTGAGCCACCTAATATCTGTGTGCAACGAGACATCAATTCTAAAAAAATATTAAATTAAAAAAAGTAAACTACAAAAAACGAAGCGGGAGGAATTCATAGTTTAAAATTAAAAAGCATAGATAATAACTATATTTACCAATTATTTCTAGATGAGAGTAGGTAAATTATCGTCTCTATAGTATAATATTAGTGAGCAATATTCTCCTTTTCTCAAAACCTCGTGTTTTTCACTTTCACTTTGCGACCACGATCTACCAACTGACGGTGGAGAGTGTCATTCTGATGTACGAGGCGAGAGTAGAAGACTCAGCGCAGTGCATATCGTATAACAATGAAATGTTGAACGTAAAATGTTACATTGTTTCTTTTCTCTCTTAACAATGTTAAATATTGAGCTTTCCTATGGGATATAATTAGCTATATTTAAGTGAATTACCACAGATTCAGCTGAAAAACGAAATCTGTATAAAATGTTATTTGATCGTATCTTACTGCACCTCCACAGTGAATGACTTGCCATAGCCTTAGTAGCAGGCGCCAAGGAATTCTGTGAAGGACGCCATGGCAACTGCGGGCGCCGGTTTGAGGGGCCCTGCTATAGTCTATAAAAATATCATGGACTATAGCCTTTAAAAAATTCCATGGACAATTTTAGCCTTTGGAAAATATCATGGACTATAGTCTTTGAATAATTTCATGGACTATAGTCTTATAATTTTTATAGAGTATAGTCTTTGGAAAAGTTTGTGGACTATAGATTTTGAAGAATTTTTTGGAGTATAGTTTAAAAATTTCCTGGGCTTATAGTCTTAGAAAAATTTTGTGGACATTAGTCAGCAAAAATTTATGGACCATAGTTTTCAAAAGTTTCATGGACTATAGCCTTTGAAAAATACCATGGAATATAGTCTATGAAAAACTTCATGGACAATAGACTTTAAAAAATTCATGGACTACAGATTTTGAAAAATATCATGGACTGTTATGTTTGTAAAATGTCATAGACTATAGTCTGAAAATTTTGGTGGACTATAGTCTTTGAGAAATTACTTGGACTATTGTCTTTGAAAAATTTCCTGGACTTTAGTCTGAAAATTTTCATTGATTATAACCATGAAAAATTTCATCGAATATAGTGTTGAAAAACTACCTGGACTATAGTGTTTAAATAATTCATGGAAGATAGTCTTTGAAGATTGCGTGAGCTGAAGTCTTTGAAAATTTTTCATGGACTATAGTTGAAGAATTTCATGGGCTATAATTATAGAAAAATTTTGTGGATTATAGTCAGAAATATTTCATGGATTACAGTCTTCCAAAAATATCATGCAACAGTTTTAAAAAGTCCATGGACTTTAGTTTGAAAAATTTCATGGACTATTGCCCTTGAAATATTTGATGGACTATAGTCCTTGAAAGAAATCATGGAGTATAGCCTTGACAAATTTTATGGACCAATATCTTAGAAAAATTCAATGGACCGTACTCTGAAAAATATCATGGACTGTAGTCTTTGATAAATTTCATGGACTATAGCCTTGAAAAATTTCATGGACTATAGTCGATACAGAATTTCGTAGACTAAAGCCTTTGAAAAATTCCTTGGACTTGAACATTGACAAATTTCATGAACTATAGTCTTCGAAAAATTTCATGGACTATAGCTTTGATAAACGTCTTGGACTATAGACTATGAAAAATTTCATGGACTATAGTTAAAAATTTCATGGGCTGTAGTTTTAGAAAAATTTTTTGTGCTATAGTCTATGAAAAATTTCACGGTGTTTATACTCTTAGAAAAATTTCACGGTCTATAGTCTTTAAAAAACATCATGGACTATAGTCTTAATGAATTTCATGGATTATAATCTGTAAATTTTCATGGACTATAGGCTTTGAGAAATTTCAAGGATATAATTTTACAAATATTTTGTGCACTATAGTCAGAAAAATTTCATGAACTATTCCAGACGTTGAAAAATTTCATGGAACAGCTTTTAAAATTTCATAGACATTTGTCTGAAAAATTTCATTGACTATAGTCTTTGGAGTATTTCATGGACTATAGTCTTTCGAAATTTCATGGACTATAGTCTTCGAAAAATTTGTGGAGTATAGTCTTTGAAGTTTTCAAAGACTATACTCCATGAAATTTGTTGAATACTATGTTCTTTGAAATTTTTCAAAAACTATAGTCCAAATTTCTCGAAAGCCTTTGAAGTTTTTCAAACATGGTCAATGAAATTTCTCGAAGACTAATTTTTCTGACTATAGAAGACAAATTTTTCGAACACTATAGCCTTTGAAATTTTTGAAAGAAGATAGTGTTTGAAAATTTAAAAAAAATATAGTCCATGAAATTTTTCAAAGGCAATATTTTATGAAAATTTTCAGAATATAGACCACGACATTTTTCGAGGACTATAGTATTTGAAGTTTGTCAAATACTATTGTCCATGAAATTTTTCAAATTTTTTTCTTTTCTTTGAAAATTTTAAAAGACTATAGTCCGGGAAATATTTCAAAGACTGTAGTCATTGAAAATTTTCAATGACTATAGTATATGAAATATCACGAAGACTATAGAGTTTGAAAATTTTCAGACTATATTCTTTGAAATTTTTCAAACACTGCAGTAAATGAAATTTCTCGAAGACAATATAGTTTTTGAAATTTTTAAACACTATACTCCATGGAATTTCTCGAAGCCTATAGTCTTTGAAATTTTTCATAGGCTAGTCCATGAAATTACTCTAGGACTATATCCTTTGAAATTTGTCCAAGACTATACTCCATGAAATTTCTCTTTGCAATTTTTCAGTCTATATCGATGAAATTTTTCAAATACTATAGACCGTGAAATTTCCGAAAGACTATAATTTTGAAAATTTTGATAGACTATAGTCCATGAAGTTTTTCAAAGACAATAGTTCATAAAATTTCTCGAAAACTATAGTCTTTGAAAATTTTGAAAAACTATTGTCAATCAAATTTCTCAAACTCTATTTATTGTCTTTGAAGTTTTTCAAAGACTATATTCCATGAATTTTCTCGAAGACTGCAGCCTTTGAAATTTTTAAGGACAAGAAGTCTTTGAATTTTTCAATGACTAAAGCCCATTAAATTTCTCGAAGGCTATATTCTTTGAAAATTTTCAGACTATAGTCCATGAAATTTCTCGGAGGCTAGTCTTTGAAAATTTTCAGTCTATATAGTCCATGAAATTTCTCAAAGACTATAGTTATTGAAAATTTTCAAATACTGTAGTCCATGAAATATTCCAAAGACTGTAAAATGTTTGAAAATTTTCAAACTATAGTCCACGACATTTTTCAATGATTTTAGTCTTTCAAATTTTTCAAATACTATAGTCCAGGAAATTTTTCAAAGCTAATGTCCATGAAAACTTTCAAAGTCTCCAGTCCATGAAAATTTTCAGGGCTAATCTCCAGGGAATTTCTCAGACTAGTCCATGAAATTTTTCAAAGATTATAGACTATGAATTTTTTTGGAAGACTATCGTCCATGAATTTCTCAATGATTATAGTCCATCATATGTTCAGACTATAGTCCATGAAATTTTTCAAACCCTATTGTCCATGAAAATTTTCAAATACTATAGTCCATGGAATTTTTTGAAATGAAATTCTCAAAGCCTATAATAGTCCATTAAATTTTCAAATTATATTCCATGAAATTTTTAAAGACTGCAGTCCATGAAATACTCAGACTATAGTCCGTGAAATATTTCAAGGCTACACTCCATGAAAATTTATAAGGCTATAGTCTATGAACTTTTCAAAGACTATAATCCATGAATTTTATTAAAGACTATAGTCCACGAAAATTTGAGTCTTTAGTCCAGGCAATTCTTCAAAGTCCATGAAATTTTTCGAAGATAATAGTCCATGAAAATGTGCAAGTCTATTATAGTCCATGAAATTTTGCAAGGTTACTGTCCATGAAGTATTTCAAAGTCTATAGTCCATGAAATATTTCAAGGCTAATATCCATGAAATTTTTCCAATACTATAATCTATGAATTTTTTGCAAGACTATAGTCCATGAATTTTTCAAAGATTATAGTCCATGAAATGTTCAGCCTATAATCCATGAAATTATTCAAAGACTATAAAGGTCCATGAAATTCTTCAAGGCTATAATCCATGAAATATTTCAAACACGATAGGCAATGAATTTCTTAAGGTTATAGTATTTGAATTTTTAAAAGAATACAGTCCATGAAATTCTTCGAAGGGTATATACCATGAAAATTTTCAGAGGCTTAGTCCGTGAAATTCTTCAAGGCTATAGTCCATGAAAATTTGCAAGACTATAGTCCATTAAATATTTCGAAGACAATATTCCTTGAAATTCCTCAAGGCTATAGTCCATGAAAATTTTCAATGCAATAATCATTGAAATTTTTCAAAGCCTATGGTGCATGAAATTTTTCAAAGACAGTCCATGAAATTATTCAAAGCTGTAGTCTGAAATTTTTCTAAGACAATACTCCATGAAATTTTTCAAATACCATGTAGTCCATGAAGTTTTTCCATAAATTTCCATGACATTTTTCAACGAATATAGTCCATGAAATTTTTCACAGAGTTTATATAGTCAATGCAAATTTTGAACTCTATATACCATGTAATTTTCAAAGACAATAATAGTCCATGAAAATATCAGATTATAATCCATGAAATATTTCAAAGACAATAGTCCTTGAAATTTTTAAAAGACTATAGTCTATGAAATATTTCAAGGCTATATAGAACATGAAAATTTTCAAGGCTACAGTCTAAGAAAATTTTCAAGGTTATAGCCCAAGAAAATTTGCAAGGCTATAATAGACCATTAAATTCTTCAAAGTCCATGAAATTTTTCAAGATGTAGTCCATGAAAAAATTCAACACTATAAGGCCCTGAAATTTTTCAAAAACAATAGTCCATGAAATTTTTCGAAGACTATATTCGATGAAAATTGGAAAGAATCTTGTACATGAAATTTTTGAAATACTGCATTCCATGTATTTTTCAGACTACAGTCCATGAATATTTTAGAGCCATACTCCATGAAAATATTCAAAGCTATAATCCATGAAATTTTTGGAAGATTTATATTCCATGAAAATTTGCAAGACTATATATAGTCCATGAAATATTTCAAAAACTGGAGTCCACTAAGTTTTACAAGGCTATTGCCCATGAAATTTTTCAAAGATTAGTCCATGAAATTTTTCCAGGCTTTAGTCCATGTCTGTTTTCAAAGATAATAACGCATGAAATTTTTAACATATTACAAAACTATAATCCATGAAATTCCTCAAGGCTATAGTCCATGCAAGTTTTCAAAGCTATAGTCATTGAAATTCTTCAGAGACTATGGTACAGGAAATTTTCCAAAGACTATATAGTCCATGAAATTATTCAACGCTATAGTCTCTAAAATATTTCAAAGACTATAGTCCAAGAATTTTTCAAATACGCTAGTCCATGACATTTTTCAAACAATATAGTCAATGAAATTTTTCACACACTATAGTCCATAACAATTTGCAATGCTATATAGACCATGAAAATTACAAAGACTATAGGCCATGACAATTTCACATTATAATCCATGAATTCTTTCCACGACTTTAGTCCTGGAAATTTTACAAAGACTATAGTCCATGAAATTTTTCGAAGACTATAGTCCAGGAAAATTTTCAATGCTATAGTCCATTACAATTTTCAAGGCTATAGCCCATGAAATTTTTCTAAGGCTAGCCCATGAAATTTTTTTAAGGCAATGGCCCGCGAAATTCTTCAAATACAATAGTCCATGAAATTTTTCGAAGTATACAGTCCATGAAATTTTGCAAGACTATAGTCCATGAAATTATTCAAAGTCTATAGTACATGAAATTGTTCAAAGACTATAGTCCATTGAATTTTTCGAAGGCTAGGGACCATGAAATTTTCAAAGACTATAGTAAATGAAATTTTCAGATTATACTCCATAAAATATTAGAAGGACTGCCGTGCATGAAATATTCAGACTCGAGTCCATGAAATATTTCAAGGCTATATACTCCATGAAAATTTATAAGACTATAGTCCAGGAATTTTTCAAAGATTATAGTCCATGAAATGTTCAGGCTATAGTCCATGAAAATTTTCAAAGACTATAATGAAATTTTTCATTTCTATAATCCATGAAATATTTCAAACACTATAGACCATGAAATTTTTAAGGTTATAGTCCTTAAAAATTTTCAAAGAATATAGTGAAATTCTTCGAAGGCAATAGTCTATCAAAGATTATAATCAATGAAATTCCTCAACGCTATAGTCCATGAAAATTTTCAATGCTATAGTCATTCAAATTTTACAATGATTTTGTGCATGAAATTTTTGAAGCCTGTAATCTGAAATTTTTCAAATACTATATACTCCATGAAGATTTTCAAGGCTATAGTCCATGTAATTTTTTAAGGAATGTAGTCCATGAAATTTTTCAGAGAGTATAGTCCATGAATATTTTCAAGGCTATAGACCATGAAATTTTCATAGACTATAATAGTCCATAAAAATTTCAGAATATAATCCATGAAATCTTTTAAAGACAACAGTCAATGAAATTTTTCAAAGGCTTATAGTCCTTGAAATTTTTCAAAGATAATGCCGCTGAAAAATTTCAAAGCTATATAGTGCATGAAAATTTTCAACCCTATAGTCTATGAAATTCTTCAAGGACTACAGTCCTTGAAAATTTTCAAAGAATATAGTCTAGTCCATTAAATTTTTCACACACTATAGCCCATAAAAATTTGCAAATTATAGACCATGAAATTTTCAGACTGTATGCCATGAAAATTTCAGATTATAATCGATGAAATCTTTCAACGACTTTAGTCCACGAAATTTCTCGAAGACTATATAGTCCATGAGATTTTTCGAAGACTATAGTCCATGAAAATTTTCAAAAACTATAGTCTATGAAATTTTTCACACTCTATAGCCCATACAATTTTTCAAAGACTACAGTCCATGAAAATTTGCAAAGCTTTAGTCCATGCAATTTTTCAAAGACTATAGTCCATCAAATTGTTCGAAGATAGTCCATAAAATATTTCAAAGTCTATAATCCATGAAATTCCTCAAGGATATAGTCGATGAAAATTTTCAAGACTATAGTCTTTGAAACATTTCATGGACTATAGTCTCAGAAAAATTTCGTGGACTATAGTCTTGAAAAATTTTATGGACGATAGTCTTTGAAAAATTTCATGGACTATAATCCTTGAAGAATTTCATGGACTATCGCTTTGAAAATTTTCATATAGCCTTTAGAAATTTCATGTACACTAGTCATTGCAAAATTTCATAGACTATAGTCTGAAATTTTCTTGGAATGTGTATTCCTTGAAATATTTCATTGACTTATAGTCTACGAAAAATTTCACGGACTATAGTCTTTGAAAAATTTCATGAACCATAGTCAATTAAAAATTAAAAGACAATAGTCTATGAAAAATTTAATGGACTATAGTATTTGAGAAAATTCATTGACTATAGTCTTGAAAATTTTCATGGACTATAATCTCCAAGGATTTCATGAACTCTAGTCCTTGAAAAACTTCATGGACTACAGTATTTGAAAAAATTCATGTACTATAATATTTGAAAAATTTCATGGTCTATAGCTTGAAAATTTTCATGAACTATAGCCTTGAATAATTTCATGGTGTATAGTGTTGCAAAAACTTCGTGGAATATTGTCTCTGAAAAATTTCATGGACTATATCTTGATAAATTTCATGGACTACAGTCTTTAAGAAAGTTCATGGACTATTGTGTGAAATTTTCATGGACCATATCCTTGAAAAATTTCATGGACTATAGTCTTTGGAAAATTTCATGGACTATAGACATGCACATTTTCATGGACTATAATATTTGAAAATTTTCATGGGCTATAGCCTGTTAATTTTCATGAAGTGTAGCCTAAAACATTTCATGGACTATAGTCTGAAAGATTCATGGACTACCGTCTTTGAAACATTTCATCGACTATAGATTTGAAAAATTTCATGGATTATAGTCTTACCAATTTTCATCGATTATAGTCTTCGAAAAATTTCATGGGGTATAGTCTTTGGAGAATTTCATGGACTATTGTCTTTGAAAAATTTCGTGGACTACAGTCTTTGAAATATTTCATGGATTATACACATCGAACTATTTTCACGGACTATAATTTTAGAAAAATACCTTGGGCTATATTCTTTGAAAAATTTCATGGAATACAGTCTTTGAAAAATTTCAAGGACTATATTCTTTCAAAAATGTCTCGCACTATAGCCCGGAAATTTTCATGGAAAATAGCCTGAAAATTTCATGGACTATAGTCTTTCAAATATTTCATGGATTATAGCTTCGAAAAATTTCATGGGCTATAGCCTATGAAAAATTTTGTGCTATAATCTTTGAAAAATTACATTGACTATACTATTTGAAAAAATACATGGCGACAGTCTTTGAAAAATTCATCGACTACAGTCTTCAAAAAATTTCATGGACTGTATTCTTTGAAAAATTTCATTGACTATACCCTTGAAAATATTCATGGTGTGGTCTTGAATAGTATATAGTCTGAAAATTTCATGGACACCTTTGAAAAATTTCATGGACTATTTAGAATATTTCATGGACTATTGCCTTGCCAATTTTCATTGACTATATTCTTTGAAGAAATTCATGGACTAGACACACAAAAAAATTTCATGGACGTTAGCCTTGCAAATACTCATGAACTATATACCTTGAAAAATTTCCTGGTCCGTAGTCTGAAAATTTCCTTGACTGTAGTCTTTGAAAAATTTGTTGGACTATAGTCTTTTAAAAATTTCATGGACTATAGTCTTGCAAATTTACATGGACTATAGTCTATGAAAAATCACGGACTATAGTCTTTGAAAAATTTCTTGAGCTATAGGCTTTGAAAAGTTTCATGGATTAGAGTTTTTAAAAATTTTAAATAGACTGAAAAATTTGGACGTATTGTCTCTGAAAAATTTCCTGGGCTACAGTGTCTCAAGATTTCAAAGACTACAGTCCTTGAAAAATATCAAAGACTACAGTTTTTAAGAAAATTTCAAAGACTATAGTAGTTGAAAAATTTCGAAGATTATACTCTTTGAAAATTTTCAAGGACTATAGTCTTTGAAAAATTTCATGGGCTTTAGTCTTTGAAAAACTTGAAAGGCAATTGACTTCGTATAATTTCAGACTATAGTTTTTCAAAAATTTCCTGGAAAACAGTCTTTGATAAATTTCATGGACTTACAGGCTTTGAAAAATTTGAAGGACTACTCTGTTTTAAAATTTCATGGACTATAGGCTTTGAAAAATTTCATGGTCTGTAGTATTTGAATAAAATTATGGATTATATCCTTTGAAAAATTTCAAAGGCTATAGTCATCAAATAATTTGAAAGACTATAGTCTTTGAAAAAAATCCTTGAGTACAGACTTCGAAAAATTTTAAAGACTACAGTCCTTGAGAAAATTTCATAGACTATAGTTTTTGAAAATTTTCAATGTGTATAGACTGAACAATTTCAGTGACTATAGGCTTTGAAAATTTGCATGGCTACTATAGTCTTTGAAAAATTTCATGGACGTCTCTCTTTGAAAAATTTCATGGATTGTATTTGAAAAATTTCAAAGTCGAATGATTCCAAAGACTATAGTCGGAAATTTCATGCACTATAGTCTGAAATATTTCTACGACTATAGTTTTCACATAATTTCAAAGATTATAGTCTTTGAAAAATTTCAAATATTTCTATGGACTATATAGCCTTTGAAAATTTTCATGCACTATAGTCTTTGAAAATTTTCAATGAGTATAGACTGAAAAATTTCACAGACTAAGTCTTTGAAATGTTTCATGGACTAAAGGCTTTAAAAATTTTATGGATAATAATAGTCTATGAAAAATGTCACGGATTATAGGCTTTGAAAAAATTCAGACTATAGTCTTTGATATATTTCAAATACAACCCATGAAATTATTCAAAGCCTATAAGTCCATGAAATTTTTCAAAGAGAGACGTCCATGAAATTTTTCAAAGACTATATATAGTCTTTGTAAAATTTCGTGGGTTGGGTTGGGTTGGGTTGGGTTGGGTTGGGTTGGGACCATAGCCATTGAAAAATTTCGTGGACTATTGTCTCTGAACAATTTCATGGACTATATTCTGAAAATTTCCTGGAATATAGTCTTTTAAAAACTTCATGGAATAAAGCCTTGCAAATTTTCGTGGACTATAGTCTTTGAGAAATTTCGTGGACTACAGCCATGTATATCTTTATGCAGTTTAGACAAAATATTTCATGGACTGTAGTCTGAAAATTTCATGGACTACAGTCTTTGAAAAATTTCATGGTCCGTAATCTTGGGAAAATTTCATGGACTATAGTATTTCAAAAATTTCACTGACTATACCCTTCGAAGAATTTCATGGACTATAGCTTGGAAAATTTTGATGAACTATAGCCATGAAAAATTTCATGGTTTTTTCAAAGGTTTCATGTTCTATAGTTTGAAATTTTCATGGAGTAAACCATAAAAAATTTCATGAATTATAGTCTTCGATAAATTTCAGGGACTATAGTTTTTTAAAATTTCATGGACTATAATCTTCGAAAAAATTCATGGGGTATATAGTCTTTGAAAAATTCATGGGGTATGTAGTCTTTGAAAATCATGGAATATAGACTTGAAAATATTCATGGTGTGGCCTTGAAAAATTTCATGGAAATATAGTCTGAAAATTTCATGGTCTACACTCTTTGAAAAATTTGGACTATTTAGAAAATTTCATGGACTATTGTCTTGCTAATTTTCATCGTCTATAGTCTGTGAAGAATTTCATGGGCTAGAGACTTCAAAAAATTTCATAGACGTTAGTCTTTGAAAAATTTCATGGTCTAGGGTCTTCGAAAAATTTCATGGGCTATAGTTTTTGAAAAATTTCATCGACTATAGTTTTTGAAAGATTTCATGTACTAAAGCCTTGCAATATTTCCTGGACTATAGCTATGAAAATTTTCATGAATAGTTTCATGTTCTATAGTCTGAAGTTTTCATGGACTAAAGTCCTTGGAAATTTCGTCGACTATAGCTTTCGAAAACTTTTCTGGACTATATTATTTGAGAAAATTCATTGACTATAGTTTTGGAAAATTCCATGGACTATAATCGTCGAAAATTTTCATGAACTTAAGCCTTGCAAATTTTCATTGACTATAGTCGTTGAAAACATTCATGGACTATAGTATTTGAAAAATGTCATGGACTTTAGTATATGAAGAATTTCATGGACTCTACTTTTTGAAAAATTTCATGGACTATACTTTTTGAAAAATTTCATGGACAGTCTTGCAAATTTTCATGGAATACTACAATCTTCGAAAAATTTCATGGACATAGTCTTTGAAAAATTGCATTGAGTAAAGCCTTGAAAAATTTCATGGACTACAGTCCTTGAAAAATTTTGTGCCGTAGTCTGAAAATTTCATTGACTGTTGTCTTTGAAAAATTTCATGGGCTATAGTCCTTGAAAATTTTCATGGACTATAGTCTTTGAAAAATTTCAAGGACTATAGTATTGCAAATTTACATGGATTATAGTCTTTGAAAATTCATGGACCATAGTCGATGAAAAAATTCATAGACTATAATCATTGAAAAATTTCATGGACTATAGCCTTGAAAAATTTCAAGGACAATTGTCTTTGAAAGATTTCATGGAATATAATCTTTAAAACCATGTACTGTAGTCTTTGAAAATTTCGTTGTCTATAGCCTTGCAAATTTTCATGGACTATGGTCTGTCAAAAATTTCATTTAATGCCTTGAAAAATTTCATAGACTGTAGTCTTTGAAAAATTTCGTGGGCTACAAACTAGGTATTGTTAACTTGTAAAAATATTAATTAGAATTTACCGGTGAAGACATAGCCGTGGAATGTGGATTCCCCATCAGCTACGGATGATGCGAGCATAACTATCGAAATATGTATTTAGCGCTCCGCTGAATATTTAGAGTGTAGCGAGTGTTTCTTGAGTACGTGTGTAAGTGACTTCTGTCTGACAGGTCCATGTCGCTGTCGAAAGACACATACACCTGCAGACATCGTGTATGATACCAGTTCCCTGGCTCGGAATAACTTTCCGTATAACTGATATTGTTTCCTAATTGTGCGAGCGTGTGTGGTTGATGAGCAGGTCCCTGTCGCGATCGTACAGATTCACAAACTTACCAGCAACGGTGTGAGTCAGGGTCCCTGGCATAGGCTAATGCCTCGTAAACCCTTTCTCTCTTACCCTTTCCATTTTTACCCTTTCCACCTTAGGATTAGATCTTGTGTGAGTGAGTGTATGAGTGACAACAGGTCCCTGAGGAGGATTAATGCCCCGTAAACCTGTTTTTGTTCCTTTTACCTACTTTTCAACCTTATCGGTTTTTGTTGTCTCTACGGTCTAAACGTTTAGGAGTTTATTCTACTTTTGAAACATCCATCTCGCCGTGATCTCCACCCCCCTTTTTAATTACTTTCTACTAGTTATGAAATTCGCCGTCTGAAGTGAAAAGAGAGACAAACGACTTTATTTATTGCGAAATTGAGAGAGAGGGGGGGGGGGGGGGGGGGGGGGAAGGAGGGAGATTAGCGCTATAGAGAAAGAGAGAGAGGTCGAGATAAAGACATGCCTACAAAAAGTTCATTGAAGCGTGAGAGGACCTCGATTAACATTAAAAGATTGTTACAATGCAGCGTAAGATAAGCATTTTGGATGAAAGCATTTTATCCCTTCTTTTATTATTTTTAATACCCAGACTGAATCATCTTTCATACCGATTCCCATCTCTCCGTTGAACATTGTCAGTTTTCTCTGTGTTTTGGGGAGAGGAGTGTTTACTGATGTCGTAGGATGCGATAAGGTGTTTTCACAAACTTATAAGGTTTCGGAAAGTTTTGGACGAGGTTAATTCGGTGGAAGAGGGAACCATAGGAGGAGAA
Source organism: Uropetala carovei (assembly GCA_036926305.1). Lineage (NCBI taxonomy): Eukaryota > Metazoa > Arthropoda > Insecta > Odonata > Petaluridae > Uropetala > Uropetala carovei. The sequence goes on from JAXCHB010000214.1 coordinate 510,818, forward strand.
ATGTGGAGTGCAATATTTGAAGACGCAAGATAAAGCAGTCGTTAGTATTTATCTTATGTCATTCTCGTAGTCGTAACGGAATTTGGGAAGCGTGTTTCCTGTTTTAGCGTAAAATAAATTATTGATAAAAATAAATAAGCAATCCACTTTTAATAACGCGCGTTATATAATCATTATATAACGCACTTAATTAAACTATGTAAAGGCAGATCAAATTAATAGAAATATCTTTATAGTTATGTATCTATTCATGTCAGCGTAAAAGAAATTTGACGTTTGTATTAGTATGCGTGTGTGTGTGTGCGCGCGTGCGTGCATGCGCGCTAGCAATGACCTACGGTATTTGCTTTTTAAGACACTTTTCTTAAAAGAAAAAGCTCCTATTGCAATTATTTCGTTCATTTGTCAGGATGTACATATTGAATTTTGCTGTTTCCTTTAAATTAACAGCATTTACTTGTTAAACTATATCAGTGTTTCCACGTAATTACTGTTAGAAAAATATCAGTTTCGCCTCACACACACACGCACGCAAACATACATACATACGTACGTATATATAGAGTTGTTTTTTTCGGTTTCATTCAAATATCTCCTTAAAACCTTCGTTATTGGTAATCTTTGTGAGGACCAAGTTGTAGAGAATAAGATTCCTTCCAACTTTTGTTTGAAACAAATTTTCGTAGAACCATCCATTTCGGAGATATTTAACTTATTCGTAAAATTCCATTATACAGCGACACCACCTATCGGAGAAATTGGAAAGTATTATCTACCCAATACTGGTGCTTAAAGAGGATGACTGTATTCTTATTTCACAAAAATAATAATTTTACTCAAAAGTTAACTTTGAAATACATATATATTTTCGAAATAATTGATCTAATATAAATGCTTCGCTTCGTCAATGTTTACTCTTCGCTATAACATACAATTTCGTATTCTTTTGTTTACATAGCAACAATTCAAATCGTCAGTCACTACTTGAAAATTACCTTGTGATACATTGAGCTGAGGAGATTTTTCCGTTCGTGTTTTTTTTTGTTAGTTAAATGAATTACTTCGCCATAAGTGGTATTATTAAACTTTCATTAATTTTAACTTTAAAATTCTAAATAAGCTTCAACAATTAAACGCACTTTTTCACAATCCGCCTGCATATGCGGCTCTATTTTCATTTACGTAAACTCTCATTAGGACTGGCTCGCGGCGCCGCTTAGTCTCGCTCACGCGCCTCATGCGTGATTATTTCGTAGGCAATGCAGCGTCAAATAAAATTTATTTGTTAAGGCAACGTTTTTAATCCCTCCCTCTACCGCGCGTCAATTTTTTTAAGAAGAAAACAAACATATTTCCGTTGAAATCCCGAATTCGAAACGAAGAAATCAAATTATTAAATTAAACCCTTAAAACGTAGGAATTCGTATTTGAAAAAGTTAATTTAGAATAATTACAAAAATTTTTAAAATATTTTCCTTTGGTTTTTAGTAAATTTATTTTCTATCAATAATGTTTTTGAAACAGTTTAATTTTGCGATCTAGATGGCAAAGAACATTCCAAAGAGTTAAAATTATTCGTGACGATATCCCATTAGACCAGTGGTGGGCAACCTTTTCTGCATGGTAGGCCGCATTGGTGACAGTGAATCCTTCGGTGGGCCGCATTGGAAAATTCCAATTGATTATAGTTAAATAGTAAGCTACCTAGAGGTTCTTAGGCACCATATGCGTGTAAGTCAAGTTAGAATTAACTGTTTAATGTTAACATTTCCATATTAAAATTCAGAGTGAATGGAATATATAATCTTATGTCTTTGAGAAAATGCATCAAAAACAGCATTAAAAAGAACTTACTCGAACTGAGAAATATTTACTAACAATAAGATGTGGCAATTTAACGTTAGATATTTTAACAGATTTTGCTACATGGAAAATAATATTTGGTAGATACTAATTAAAATAAATGAAAAAGGTTTTGAAAACTATGAAACACTGGCGGTGGGCAACATAAAATTAACATAAAATTGCTTAGTGGGCCATATTCGGCGCGCCGCAGGTTGGGAATACCTGCCATAGACTATGGTTGTACTGCAGGATTTGAAAAATTAATATTCACTAATAAAATTAAACATTTTTGTCAAATGTTTTCATTGCGCTGAAAATCTTATTAACAAATTATATTACAGCTTCGACAATATAAATAACAAAAACAAACTATTTAAGATCAAAAATAGTTTTAAATAAGATTAGCTGGATTATGTCTTACCTCTAGGAAATTAATTGTGAAATTAGATTGATTTTAGCTATATTGTACAATGTCCCGCACAAAAAATTATACGTGTTAGAGAATATTTTACGCTAGATAAGTATACATGTGTACACATACGGCGAAAACTACTTAACACGAAATATGGGTTACCACGCGCATTGCTCTATTTTTTAAATTTAATTCGATTGTTATGAAGTAATGCAATACTCCCAATAAAACTCATAACGGAAAAGGCCACGGACCTCTTTATATGTCATCCGGTGTAATAAACACTTTGACCCGGGAGGCAATTAATCAGTAGCCCGCCATTAATTATTTTAATCACAGATAAAAATAAAATACGCCATACGGGTCATGGGGTGACGGATAACCGGCTATCATGGTTGTAGAAAGTTCTAGAAGGAAGAAATTCGCATAAATACCAATCGCCAGAGTCAAAGACGTCATTCGAAGACTTCGCTTGAGAAGAAGAGCACGCTGATCGTCGCCAGAATTTATATTCCAATATGAAGAAGTCACTTGTCATTTTCACTGCGTTTTCTCTGTTTCAATTGACGGTGCAGGAATTGACGCCAGATACAGCATGCGGCACCGATCAAGGCACCAGCCGCGGAATTACACTCTCTGTGAACAGCAGACGGAACCAAACTGGCAACTGGGTGGACATCTTTGCAGCCCGAGCGGAATGCAGCAATTCATCGGATCGAATGAATTTGGAGGTGACCCACAAAGTGATTGAGTGTCAAGGAAAGCGGATCATATACATCCAAGGGGTGTCGCAAGGTAATTTATGGTTAAAAGCAAAGCAACACTAACTCCCCGATAAGCATGAATGTGTTCCCACTTAAAAAATTTAGCGAGATTTAGGGTGGAAAATTATCATCAGAAGTGTTTCTTATTACAAATTCATTTTTATCAATAACTGAATCTGCAGTTTATATTTACTATTTTCGCATAGTGTCAACATTAAAATGTAACATAACATTCTCATATACCTATGTACCTGGGCGCTATAGCTATTTTTAAGAAATCCAATTTTTAATATTTATCGAATTTTACTAAGTTGCATCGACATCATATTGACCGCGATGTTCTTTTTCTCCTTAGCTAATCCTGCGGATTTTTTCCTTGAGAAACAGGAAGTAAAAGATCAACTTACATTCCACAAAAAGTGCGGAAAAAACGTCGCAATTCTTGGAGACGGCCGCACTGCACAAAAAATAAAGTGAGTCATAAAAAAAGGAATAACTCGTCTTGTTATCAAGACCTGCCTAAATAATGTCATACCACCAGCTTTACTAATAATATCTCTTAACGGTCATTATGATATTATTAATCTTTCATTTCAGCTTGAATGATCAATATAATGCAGTGGCGTTCACTAATAGACCGCTGAAAGATAATGAAATATTTGAAGTAAAGGTTGGCGAAGGAACTGGAAAATTCCCAAGCTCCGTTGGCTTCGGCATCGTCACACGCAGTCCTGAAATTATAGATATTTTACCTGAAATGTATAAATCGTGAGTATTTCCTTTTATTTCTTAATTATTATTGATTGCCGAAATATCTAATTCACTTTTCATATAAACTCCGAAACCAACGGAAAATAATAGTCTCTTAAGCTTCTTCAACCATTTTATATATCTGACAAATTTCGCAAAAATATCAAATCAAACACATTCTCTCTTGTGTTCACTAAATTTTATCCCGATAATAACAAAATATTATCTTATTATTATTATATTTCACAGGCCATTTGCATGGATGTATTACGGTGTCAGCATCTTTTCAAACGGCGCTGAAGTACTCTCAAACTACGGAAAAAATCTCCATGGGCTTAAGGTGAGCATTATTGTTTTTATGCTCTCTCTTATTCTTTAAGCATATATTTCCCGTTTTCATTACATTCATAATAATAATTAATTTTAAGTGCAATCGATGAAAATGTTTCACGCATACATACGAATATCGAAGGAGAAACTCGCTTTTAATTTAATTCAATTCAATGATTTCCTCCTAAACGCTATAAATCCTTACGCATGATCTATTTTATTTTTCAGGTTGGCGACAGATTGGGCGTAATGAGAAACAAATTCGGCACCCTTCACTTTTTCTACAATGGAGTCGATCAGGGACCCGCAAAATCCGACGTGCCGTCTGACGCTTATGGAATATTCGAACTCAGGGGAGACTTAACCAAGGCGACCATTGTTGATGTAACACCGCCTCCATCATCCTAATAGTGTCATACTGTCAGATATTATGCAATTGTTCCAATTTTCATAGAATTCATTTTCCAAATTTAATCTTTAACATTTGTTCAAGAAATATATCACATGTTCAGAATTTATTACATCGGTAAGTTACCTAAAATGTATGTGTTGTAGATTTAAAAAAACAATGAAATATATAGTCCTTATTTATTCACCTACCTGGAATTATCGAACCTTTGTTATGGAAATCAAATTATATATTTCATAAATAATTAATAAATGTTCATTTATTAAATAAACTTAAAGACTTACTGCCCATGTAAGTATGTAATACAATGCGTAGCGTTAATTTCAAAGCAGTCTGTGCATATGAATGCATCATCATGATGGAATAATTTGAATTCTGATTATTACATTGCAGTTGTGGTTACCTTAAATATACGAAATAGATTTTAAATTGTTATAAGGGATACTAATATTTGTACGTACAAAAGTTTCGTGCAACTTGAAGCAAATAAAAAACGTCTTGGTGCCAAAATGTACCTCTTTTTCTATTCAAAGTCACCGAGCAACCCTGATATTAGTTAACTAACTTGTTTATCTGGTTTCATTTTATGAAATGTAAAGAAACATTTTTTTGATCATAGCATATGTCTAGTTAATCCCGTAACTGTTTTGTTAAGCTCTATTCAGGTGATGATTTTTTATGCGTAAATGTGGTTCTCAGAAATCTTAACCATGATTTAACGAACAATAAAATTTAAGTGTTTCACTATATAAGCGAGTTTTATTCGAATTCGATAATTCTATAGCGGATCCCTTTTATTATACCTGAGGATTTTCTATCAACACGTTAAATTTAAAATTTCTTTAAATAAATAAATATATACGTATATACGTTACTGAGAAGATGGTGGCAAAAGGTCAGGAGATTCATATGATTTTTGTGGATCTCGAGAAAGCATATGACTCTGTCCCAATATGTCAGATGTGGGATGCCATGAGGAAGGTGCATGTGGATGAGCAAATAATAAATCTTATACAGAGAATGTATAAGGGAGGTCGAGCGGTAGTGAAACAAGGAAAGTGGATATCTAAGGAATTTTCAACATCAAAGGGTTTGAGGCAGGGTTGCGCCATGTCACCTACTTTATTCAAGGTGTACTTGGAAGGGGTTCTAGAGAAGTGGAAATTGTCACGTGATAAAATGGGTGTCCAGGTTGGGGATGATGTTATTCACTCTCTGATTTTTGCAGATGACCAGGTGATTATTGCACAGGACGAGGATGACGTGGAATATATGTTCCGTAAGCTAATAGAGGCATATGAGAAGGGTGGTCTGAAGATAAATCTCTCAAAGACAGAGTACCTGGTGATTGCAGGGGAAAGTCAGGACATTGTCCTTACTGCAGGGACGGTAAAAGCGGTTGACCAGTTTAAGTACCTAGGATCCATTATTCACAAATCTGGGACTTGTGAGAAGGATGTGGAGAACAGGGTAAATCAGGCTCAGAAGGCGATCAAGATGTTGAATTGAGTGCTGTGTAGTCGGGAGATTAGTAAGAGAATAAACAAGACTATTCTACGGGTCATTGTGGAAAGTATAATGACATATGGAGGAGAGGGATGGACTCTCACGGAGAGGTTAAAGAAACGCATTAATGCAGTAGAGATGGACGACCTGAGGCGGAGCATGCGTGTATCCCGATTACAACGGGTAAGGAATGACGTGATTCGGCGAGAGATGGAAGCAGAAGAGACTATCCTCGACCGTTTGGAGTGCAGGTCACTTCAATGGTATGGACATTTGCGGTGAATGACGCAGGAGAGATGGCCGAAGCGAGTATTCGACTGGTCACCCCCAGGACGCAGGAAGCGAGGACGCCCGCGCATCACTTGGCGAAGGCAGATGGAAGAAGCTATGAGAGCACGCAACCTGAGAGATGGCCAGTGGGAGGACCGACAACTGTGGCGATTGGGAGTACAAGGCAACCGCTAAGCAGTGGAGAAGCCTTTTAATAATAATAATAAAAATTTAAGCAAAATGGGAGGGTTTTTAAAGTGATTTGAACTACATCTTTTATATTTAAAATGTTTTTCTATTTTAATTTTTCTCCAAGCAAACTGTTTTTAAAACTACGTAAGTATCTTAACTAATTGGACGTAGATTTTCCACAAATTGTGATTTTCAAACCTTTGAAGATATCGTCACAAAACTTCACATAGGTATATAATTTTATCCTGCGGATAACATAGGCTATATGGCGATAATTTTTTAAACATTTAACTGTCAAAATAAGAATAAATTTATTTTAAACTTTCCACCAAAGTTTTGCGGACCGACGGTTGAAACACACTGCCATAAATCACAATTCATGTGCAGAGTTTTTATGTTCCATTCGTATAAATAATTAATATTTTTTATGTCGTTACCACTCATTCTGAACAATCTGTTAGATAAGTAACTTCTTTATGTGATCATGATTTCAATTTCCTTACGTGTAAAATACAATATGTTATGTATTTAATTTTAAGTGTATAAATAAAAATTGGAAAACTTTATAACAGAAAAAAGTTTAAACACGTCTTATTTTCTTATTATAGAGTAACATAAGCAAAAAATACATTAAAACAATATTTTAATACCTCGAACTACATAAAATGACTAAATATGCTTTTTTCCAGGATATGCCCCGGTAATTTCCCTGATATGTCCCGGTTGTCCCGGATTTTTCATCCTCCAAATAGGAACTGTCCCGGTTTTGCACCCTCGGCCTCTGGACACCCTTCGTACAGATCATATTTATACTTCTTAATATTAGATTTGGTTGATATCGGTTAAATGGTTCTCGAAATAACTCTATGTAGTATTATAAAATTCATGTCGCTCTTCATGTAAAGTGGTCGTTGATCTGATTACACGATACCACATCTCAGTTTCGATGATCACTGCACTTCACGCATTAAATTAGTTTCATAGTAACGTAATTTCACTTATCTTTCTTTCGGCGAAAACGACAGGAATTATATGATAAACACGTTTTTGTATGTAACGGTTTCCACGGTAAACAATAAGTTAATTTTTTTGACAATAAGGATTGATAAGGATCTCCAATACTGAACTACAGCAAATTAACTGATTAATAAAGTATATATTTGGATAAAAAGGATCAAAGTAAACAGAAAAAGCATTTACTCTCTCTCTCTCTCTCTCATTAATGGATACTGTAGAAAGTACATTTATACAATGTATAATAATGTGAAAGTTGTTATATTGTAACATTTGAAATCAGTTCCTTAGGAATAATTTAGGAATATTGATGTGGACCCATAACAGTTCTAAGGCTTATTACTTTCTGGAGCATTCGGGTATGTGGAATTTATATTAATTTTTTAAATTTTTAGTGCACATAACAGTTGGTGTAATTAATTTTTATATTATTGCCCGTCATATTGGACGGGCAATTACACTAGTGAATAGTTAATACTAACGGGCACCAGATGAGGCCAACCACAATTTCAAAAACGAAATTTAAGAAAATATTGTTCTTCCTTTTATGTATTTTTAGGAGCGTTTCGCTGCCAGCGTGAGCGTCTATTATCGTCGTAATGTCCGTCTGTCCGTCCGTCCATCCGCATGTTCCTTCTCGGCTTCTACAGAAAGTATTTTCATGAAATTTGATATTATTAATTTAAAATCAAAGATAATGAGAAAATCGCAAAAATGAATCACGTACGCCAATCAGGGGTACCACTTTACTGGAGACAAAAAATGAAATTTTCGTAATATCTCGTAAACTATTAGACATATCAAAATATCTTTCAAATAAAAGTTGTAGAACTAGTAAAGAAGAGTATTTCCTTTCCTATACAATTTTACCCTAGGAGTATCCGTTATCGAGATAATCAAAAAATAATGTCTAAATTCGAGTTGAATTATGAAATTTTCTTGCATGGTTACTTCTTCATTGTTGCTAACATAAACAAACTCACATTTCCTTACATTTGCATGCAATATTTTTCAATAGGAAAAAAATGGATTATTTATGACGAATAAAAAACTTTAAAACGTAATTTCCCTTACGTACAGGTATATAAATTCTGTCCAATACTCCATTGCACGAAACGCACCCTTTTGTGAAACGCTGTACACTTTCCTGACTTGTTAAAAAATGGCATTGGAAATTATTCATATCATGAACCGGTTGGCCAAAAAAAGGAAAGTGTATGCACTCTACCGGAGGTGCTAAAACAAACAATACCTTGGAAATACTCTCGATTCGGAACTATTAGGTAAATATATGTAGTTTGTCATAATAAGAAATGTAAATAGGAGCACATATCTCAAATAGGGCATGAAATTATGGAATTTTTATAATTACAAAATCTGTCAATATTACGGGTGATATCTAAATGAGAGAACGCTTCTCTTTTTCTGCACAGAAAAAACACTGGATTTTTGTTATTTCGAAGGTTTGTGAAGTGAGACGATTCTCGTTATAAAATTTATTATACCATGGACATCCTAATTTATTATCCGATATCAAATAACACTTGATCCAGAAGGCTATAAATCTGTCGCTCGTGCATTAATTATTTTAATCACAGCTAGAAAAATAAAATACATCACATGGGTCACGGGGCAACGGACTACTGGTTATCACGACCGCAGAAAGTTCTAGAAATGTTTAACTCTTATAAAAAGCTAACGCTCCCTAAAGACGACATTCGCAGTCTTCCCTCGACAAGAGGAGCACGTCGTCAGTCGCCTGAATTTTCAACGTCGAATATCATGAAGTCGCTCGTCATTTTAATAGCGTGTTCGCTCTTGAAGTGCGCGGTGCAGGAATTGACGCCAAATCCCGTATGCGGCACCGATTCAACCACCAACCGAGAAATCCAACTCTCTGTGAGCAGCAGACGGAACCAAACTGGCGATTGGGTGGACACGTTCACCGCCCGAGCAGAAAACAGCAATTCATCCGACAGCATCGATGTGGACGTGACTCATAAAGTGATCGAGTGTCAAGGAAAGCGCGTGATCTACATCAAAGGGGTGTTGCAAGGTAATTTTTAATTAATCCCAAACAACATTATACAATCAATACGCTTGAATTTTTATCCAGTTAACAAACGAAGCTTCAAATACAGTAAATCCCAGTTTTTATTTTTATTGTTAATTGCATCCGTCAACTATATTTTTGCAAAACCAATAATACCAGAATAAAATATATCTGCTTTTAAACTAGACTATAGATTATTGTTATTTCTCTTTTTATGTCGACAATGTAAGATTAATCAGAATGATTATATTAATCTACAAATCATGATTGAACTCAGTTTATTAATTCTCGTTGCGTGGACGATGTAACACAATTCAGTATGATATGTACTCCATAAATATTCTTCGTACAATTATAAAAAAAAGAACTATTTATAAATATTCTAAAAATTATCAATAGAGCTTTGCGGTTTGCATTACATTGAGGTTATTTTCTCCCTCAGCTAACCCAGCGGAATTTTCCCACGAAAGAACCGGAATAGACGATAAACTGACTTTTCAACCGAGGTGTGGGAAAAACGCCGCAATCCTGGGAAATGGCCGCACAGTACAAAAAATAAAGTTGGTCTTTCAAAATGAATAATTAGTATTTTTATTTACAGCCTGTCTAAAAAAATCCTACGACGATCTTTACTGACGCTATCTTAAATTGTCATTATAATTAATTTCTTTAATTTATTTAAGCTTGGACGATCCATATAATGCAATGGTTTTCACCAATAGACCGCTGAAGGATAATGAAATATTTGAGGTAATGCTGGAAAAAAAGATTTCGAAATTCGGCCACTCCCTTGGCATCGGCATCATCACAAGCAATCCTACAGATGTGGAATTATTAGACGAAATGTATAAATCGTGAGTATTTGTTCATATTTTTTGGTATAAGAAATATATCGCTCTTAATCTTGTGACGTTAAGAAAATCACCCCATACAACTTTCAGAACTTATATAAAATAATAGATATATCATCTGATTTACTTTAAAGAAAACATAGAAAGCATGTGAAATGGAATCTGTTAAGGTAATTTAACCTAATATTATCTTCTAAATCTATCAATAAAACAGCATAAACGAACCTATTCCTTTAGATGTCCTAGGTTTAGTATACCCCCTAACCTTTAAGACCTTATCAAAGTGAAAGCATCATAAAGTTTCATATCGTTAAAAATGCATTTCCTGGTAAAGAAACATTCCTATTTTTCTTATAATGTTCTAAAGAGTCTATTTCTATTTACAGGCCTCTTTCAAGGATGTATCACCACACTAGCATCTATTCAAACAAGACGCAAATACTTGCAAATTATGGAAAAAATCTCGATGAACTTAAGGTATCCATTTTGTTGATTCTCCACGTTCTTATGGGCATATTTTAACCAATTATAATTCATTTTTATAAGTAATTTTACGTAAAATCAATGAAAATATTCCTTGAATTTATGCGCAATTCAGAGCTGAATCGCCGCTTCCTTTCTTTTCGTATATTTCTTTAATTGAAGCAATTGAAATTTGCTTTTTAATGCAGTTAATGTTACTCATGACCTATTTTTTTAGGTCGGCGACAGAGTGGGTGTAATGAAAAACCAATTCGGAACTCTTCAATTTTTGGTCAATGGAGTCGATCAGGGACCCGCAGCATCCAGCCTGCCCTCTGAAGTGTACGGAGTCTTCGAACTTTGGAGCAATGCAGCCAAGGCGACCATTGTCGATGCGTGTTCGCCTCTGTCGTCATGATGATTTCATAAATTTCGGGAGTAATGATTTTCTTTCAATGTTCGTGTACTTCATATTGAAATGATAATTTTTTGCAATTTAGTATGCAAGAACTCATTTTCAATAAATGAAGTCATTTATGCATAACTAAAAATAATACATTTTAAATAATATATTACTGATTTTAACATGGATTGTGCAATGATTGTTTTATAAATTTTTAAGCAGCGGAGCTTATTTAGCTCTTATGTATGAATTTATTATTATGCTGCATTGTAATTAATTGCTTTTAATTTGGTTAATGTAAAAAAGCAGGGACAGGAAATAGGTATCTCAATTAGTTGAGACAGTTTATAATTGTGATGAAGGATACTAAAATTTGTATTTGATAGTAATTTGTGCACTAATACAGTAAATAAATAAGCAAATAAAAATATATTGGCGTCAAGGTAATGCTTATTTCTTGCGTTCCCTTCCAAATACACGCCGCATCATTTTCTTTATCTAAAATATATTTGTAATTTACTACTCGGGAATTTTAAGCACAGCTTATGTTTCGTTAAATTTGATTGCTGAATTGATCAGCCTTGCATATGATTTTTGGGGTAATAATCTGTACTTTTCATAGCTCAAAGGAATGACTTGACAAACAATAAAATCAACGATATTATACCACCAATTGTGAGTTTAACTAAACATTATCAGGAAAATAGTCGAATTTTGGATTTTATATTCGGGAGAATCACCTATATGTAGACGATTTCAAATTAGTCAAAATACGCATCTGGATTTTTATAACCTTGTTATGGCTACCAATGGTACCTAATGAAAGAACATAATCTTGAATTATTGTTTTAGCTATAGGACGAGCTCGATAGGTATGAGAGAGGGATTTGAGCTTGAGGAGAGGTATATGGGGCCTAGAGAGAGGGATATGGGGCCTAGAGAGGGGGGTATGAGGCCTAGGAAAAGGGATATGGGGTCAGGGGAGAAGGGGTTGGGGCCGAGAGATTCGGGTTTGGCTGGAGATGGATGTGGACAACTCACACAACCTTATTGCAGAATTGCGCAACCTATTTCCATTGGCATTATTATTTCTGAGTACTTCGACGGGATGCATTTAAAGCCGCGGTAGTTCCTATAGGCCGATTTTAATGTCTCATATGGACTGCGTCGGACTTAATCACCTTAAAATTCTCACGGTATTCTGTGATGTTAAGAGTTTCGCGAGGTGATTTTGAATCGCTACACACGCATTGGTTTAAAGACACAAGTGATATTGGATAGGAGTTCCATGAAAAAATAATATTTTCAATTGCGTGAAAATTTTCAAGAAACGGAACGTGCGAGCTATAAGGGAAGGGAAGATGGTTTTTGATATATTTACCGAGAAAAAAATTTTAAGAAGAATAATTTCATTTTGGAGAGGAGTTGCGAAGAGATTAGAAGGGCTAAGGAAATGGGTGGGTGTCTCCAGCGCATGACTTTCTCCATATAGAGCAGGCATGTCAAACTCGAAGAGACGTCAGGGACGAGTTAGGGCGATGGATGATATAGGAGGACCGAATTAGAATTACAGCTGTGTAATGAGGGCCATATTTGGAAAATAATTGATTTTATCTGGAAGATTGGACTCTTTTCTGTCATTGAAAGAAAGAATTTTAAAAAGCCGTTTTATGAAATGCAAAAATATTGCCATTTTCATAAAAATGAAAAAGAACTTATATAAAATTATTAGAGCTTTAGTTGGAACAAAAATTAGCATTCGGGAAGCAGTTAGGCAAAGAAAGGGCCGCCAGTTTTACATGTCTGATATATAGCAATGAATATGATTGCTCTCGACATCAGCCACCTCAGAATAAATATCAGCAATTACGGTTGTGAATAATTTTGATACATTTTCAAGTCTTTATTTAAAAAAACAATAAGTAAAGAAAGCTGTTAGCCGTATCTGTTATTACAAAATGTCGTTGCGCAATTAAAATCACCCTTGGCTTCGTACGCAACGCTACCAACAATTAGAAAATTTTATCATAGCAACGGAAACAATAGTATCACTTAACGACGTATTTAACATGATTTTAGAAATAAATCAAAATATCTCTTAAAATATCGGTTTTATGAAAATGTTTTAAACAAAAAGTATATATAATTAAATTGTCTACAATGTTTAAAACAACAAATATTTACGTAGTGAAGTTTAAAAGGATATATTTGGAAAAATTGAAAAAAGACAAGAATAAAATCGCTTCCACATGAAAGTTTGACTGATACTCAGAAACATGAAGATTCTAACAAAACACCGTTCAACTGAAATAAAGAGATATTCGGAAATTTCAGGGAAACAGTATATAATACACTCTAATTTGAAAAGATTAAGTTACGACTCGTTCCCTTTACTTGACCTCAAAATACATCTTCCTCTCTCCACTTCTGCAAACATCTTCCTCACTCTCTCTTCATTCCTCTCCTTCTCGCCCTCTTTCGTCACTCTCACCCCTTCCAGCTTCCTCCCTAATATCATCCCTAATGAGAAAAGAAGTAGGCATAACCCACGTAGAAGGCTTAAAAACAGGCTCTTCTGGTGATCCATATCCGCCACTGGCTCCCTCACTCGCCACACTTTTTCAGCTCACATTCCTTCTCGCCTCTCTGTTTCCTTCCCTCCCTTTCTTCCTTCCCTCTCTACTTCTCCATCCGGCTGAGTATTATCTCCTTCCTTGCCTCACCTCCTGTCACTAACCGCCGTATAATTCTAAAGACTCACGGCAATAGGTGAGCGAAAAAGACTTTCGGATCCACTCTACCTTTTGCCTCACTTGTCGCACACACATATACTCGAGCATTTTGACATTGAATTGTAGAATTGCAGTAAATGGTGGAAGGCCCTGATACTGCGTGGGTCAAAAGGAAACAGGAGGATGGTGTGGCTCCCACCAAACTAAGGTTTATGATTTTTGAAAGACGAAAGACCCTCTTAGTCAGGTGAATCGAATTTGCCAACCGCAGGGTGTAAATGCTTCTTGGTATTCAAGGCAGTGGAGCGGATGTAACGAGGTTATTGAGAAGTGTCATCGTTTGAAATTCTCTCGAGTTAAATTTATTGTAATAATTTGTCAATACCTTCAATTTTTAAGCTGCTTTATTGATACAGTAGTGAATTAAAGAATTATTGAATCATCTATTTTCTTAAGTCCGTCACAACGGTTGTTAAATTAAAATGGCGAAAAATTATATTCAACTATCACATAGTATTTTTCAATACATGGTTTGCAAATAAACGATCTGTCCTGAATTAAAAGGAGGAAAGGAAATCTCAATATGTTGCAGTAAAAATAATTTTATAATTCAAACACAAAATGTGAACTCAAGTTTTATCTTTGCCGATATTATAAAACAATTCAAAAAATGAAAATAACCACACCGTAAGAACAAATCTTTATATTAGTAAATGAAACAAAGTTTTGATAAGCTAAAATATAGAATTTAGACTCAATAGTAACCTATTGAAACAATGTAGTTAGTCGGATATAAGTTCAGCACATTCCTCGAAAATTAGTCGACAGCATATTAAGTTATTGTTTTAAGCGAATCTCACAATGAGATGCAATAGCATTATTCAATTCGTGGAAAGAGGAATCATCCTTTTCCTTAACCTTAAGTGGGCGCGCTGGCGAACGGAGCACGCCAAATATTTTTAAATGCTATCAATTTGTAAAGAATGCTTCATATACATTGTTCTCATATCTAACCTATCTTTATTGCCTGACTAATCCAACAAGTCGTTATCAACCTTTTAGCTATTGTCCTTGAGGAGTAAAACAGATGCAAAGCTATGTGCATCGCTTCCGCTGTGTTAAACACGCATCGAGATGTGTCTGTAAAAGTTTAAATATTTCTACAACGTAATAGGTATTCTACAACATAAATAAGTATGTTGATGAAGAGAAAGTGATGGAGAATGAGAGACAAAGAGAGAAGATATAAATGAAGATGGAATTACTGAGATAGGTCTGAAGGTTTAGCGTATACAGAAATGAATATTGAATAAAAAATAACAAAGGGACAGCAGATTCGTGAATGAAAGGAAGTGGGCTATGGGGTGTGGCGAAAGAGTGAAGAAGAGAAAGAGAAAGAAAGTGAAAGGTAGGGAGAGTGGGGAAAGGGAGAGGGGAAAAAACAGTAGGGAGTGAGAGGGGAAAAAGGAGCGGGAGGGGGGAGGGGGGGGAGGGGAAATGAGTAAGGGAGAGACGAAAAAGAAGAGAGTTAGGAGCGGGGTAAAATACGGGATTTTAAAATTAAAAGGACCGAAAAAAATAATAATTTTCGAGGGGTTTATTATCACACTTCGACACGGAGCGGCCTGAAATGAATCATGCGCATGCGCAGAGACCATACCATTGTTAAGTCGGTCGCAATTCATCTTGGTTATGAGTCTAAACGGCGGTTTTTAAAAATAAACACGCATCAGATGCAGTGGGAAAGCCCTTTCATTCATGCCCGGATTATTTCTTTTCCACAATCGGTTTCTCAAATGTGCATTTTCGGATAATTCCTTTTGTTTTGCGAGTTGAAATAGTTTCCTGCAAGATAAATACTTTAAAGGCCATCTTGTATTTTTCCCGTTGTTTTCAATTTTTATCTAAAGGGAATGGGCTACACGTGGTGTTTTAAATTGATGGATCGTTTTTCGCAGAGCTTATTCTTTTGAAGCAATATTAAGCGATTAAATGTCTCGGCTTAATAATTGGAATTTGAATTCATAAATGTAATATTATGAATGGAAATTCGAAGTGTTCCACTTGTTTCGTAAAACTCAGAGCAGTAATAATTGTTGTAGTGTAAGTTTTATACGAAACGTCTCGCACTCCTTCCTTTAACATGATATTTATGTGTATGTTATATCCTATTAAAGCAACCCTGGAGTATTCGCGATATTATGCGTTTAAATACGCCGTGTTTTCATGTAACCAGCGGAACGCATGATATCAAAACCTGCCTACTCTTAAGGGGACAAATATCTCAAGTGAAGAAACCGACCAAGAGACGTATGTATTAAACCAGGGATGGGCAAACGGTGAGTCACTACTCCTCAAGAGTGTCGGAAAAGGTACATTTAAGGGTCGCGGGATGAGAAATACATATCCCTAAAATTATCTATTGTAGCGTTGCGTACCACAGAAGCCACGGCGTATTTTTTTTTTAATGACGCCTTCCCCGCGAAGCCAATTTTAGGCTTGTCTGCAGGTAGGGGAAAAACCCCAAGACGAATCACAACATCCATGCCCGAAGCGTGATTCGAACCCGCGACCTTTGGATTAGAAAGCAGTCTAACCCGACCGGCATATCGAACAAAAGAAACGGAACAATACTGCAAGCCATCCGGAGCAGGGCCGTTTCAAGACCTTCGTAGGCCCTAGGCACTCTTGCATTCGAAGGCTGAACTCTATGTCATATCAAATATGTTAAAATGCACCCACGTTAAATCTAATTTTTTGCTATTAAAGATATTCGAAAGCATTTTTATAATTTTGCTTTGAAATTATCTCAACAATACTTCAACACTTATTCAAGCATCAAGAATTTTGGTAGGCCCCTAAAAGGCTCGTAGGCCCTAGGCACTGTGCCTATTGTGCCTAATGGATAAAACGGCCCTGATCCGGAGAATAAAAAGTGAAATACATACATATCCGAAACATCTTTCTTCGCGAAAAATAAACGCAAATAGCACGAAATGTAGATAAAGGAGATAAAGACAGGGACCAAACGTTGACCAAACACTAAGCTAAGGTGTAAGTAACAACCGTACCAAATTTGGATGTTATAGGTATTAACAGTTTGGGCGTCCATAATGTAATCGTATGATGTCGTCAAAATCCTTAACAGAAAGCCCTTCGTGTAACTTTCTCTGCAATTATTCCCTCGCCCGTTATTCTTCGCAAGAGGGGAAAAAGAATTCGCGTTACGAACGGATTCATTGCGACGAAGATATCTTATAAAATTAAAAAATAAATAAAACTCACTATGGACTGTGGAGAGGGCTTTATCAAAAAAGGAGAAAACGCACAGAGGCGCCAAGAAAGCCATTTAAAAAGCTAACGCCTACACATTAGGCATTAAGCGATGATTAAAAAAATGTCGTGTTTTCTCGGTTTCAGAAGAGAATTAAGCGTTAGTAGGCGGGCGCCGAGGATATAGGATATGCTCGGATAGCACTTCGCTATCCGAAAATTGCACGAAAATTCAGGAGGCATTGTTCAACCGAAGTTACCCTCCTGAATTAATTTGATACCAAATACACGCGCCATTTCCACCCTCCGGAAAAATATCTAAACCAAACCCGCCTACTCAGAGGGAAACCCACCTGATACAACCACCTTCTTATCCGGGGCTACACGAATCTCTAAAAACGTCCTTGTCGCCGCCCACACAGTTCTCAAACTCTTCTCCAAGACTCCCATTATATCCTTCAGTAGATCTAGCAATCTCAGCGATTAGTTCTGTAGCAACTGTTAAAACTGTGTAGTTCTATGTTATTCTTGCGATGTTTACATGTTACACGGTCCAAGTTTTAGATTCACTAAATCCGTTGAAATTCAACGACAACTTCTGCTAGTATTCAATAAAATTTCATGCTTCTCCGTGATCGTTATGAAAAATGCTGGCAACTTTCAAACGTGAAATGCAGTCTCCTCTAGTAGTTAATTTTAGAGTAAAATTATCAACAAATAATCTTCAATTGCACGATTAATTGTTGTTTATTATGATGTCATCTCACATTCTGAATCTGCCGTTTATCGTTATCAGCCGCTTAATGTTATCAATTTCCATGGAACCAATGTGTGTATTAGTAAAGAAGGCGATTCAGTTTGTAATTTCCCAACATTTTTATTGCTAAATTCCGGATTTGAATTCATTTTTAGGCGCGTTTCGCTTACAGCGTGAGCGCCTATTATCGTCGGTCCGTCCGTCCGTCCGTCCGTTCGTCCGCATGTTCGTTCTCGGCTTCTACCTAACGGATTTTCATGAAATTTGATATTAAGGACTTTCTATCAAATATAAGAAGAAAATCGCAAAAATGAATCACGTACGCCAATCAGGGGTACCACTTTACTGTCGATAAAAGATGAACTTTCCGTCATATCTCGTAAAATATCGCTCATATTAAACTATTTTTCAAATAAAACAAGTAGAACTAATAAATTAGAGTCTTTCTTTTTCTATACATTTTTATCGTAGGAGTAGCCGTTATCGAGAAAATCAAACAAAAACATCTTGTATCGAGTTGAACCCTAGGTGTATCGTTTATCGATATAATCAAACAATAATGTCTTATATCGAGTTGAACTTGGAAATTTTCTTGCATGGTTACTTCTTCATTGTTGCTAACATAAGCAATCTCCCAAACAAACGTTTAATTTCCTTACGTGTGCATGTAATAGTATTGAATATGAAGAAAATGGATTATTTATGATGAAGAAAAGAATTTTAAAACGCAATTTCCCTTACGTACAGGTATATACTAATTTCTTTCTAATACTCCATTGCACGAAACGCGCCCATTTGTGATACGTTGTACACTTTACTAACTTGTTAATATTTACAGTTATCTATCTTTCCAATCTCATATCTCCACCACCATACTGTAGTAAGTCTGTCTGTTTCTTTACCCACGCCGCTCCCGATTCCGACCAAATTTGGCATTATTGTAACGGACACGAACGAGAATATCAACGCGGGGTCCAGTGTCTGTCCGTCCGATTGATTCAAAAAGGTGGACCTTTAAAATTTTTCATTAACAGTTGTTCTTTAATATATAAATGGCCTCCATATACGGAATAATGTGAATATATTTATATATAAGACAAAAATTATAGGACTAAACTCGATGTAAAAAATATATATTGTTTTAATTTTAAATGTCTTTCTACAAAAATAGTGAAAATAATAGTAACAAGTTAGGAAAGTGCACAGCGTATCACAAATGGGCGCGTTTCGTGCAATGAAGAATTTGAACGAAATTATATACGTGTAAATAAAGGTAAGGCCGTTTTAATGTTCTTCTTTTCTTCGTCATAAATAATCCATTTTCTTCCTAACTAAAAATATTGCATCATCGCGAAAGAAAATTAAACGTTTGTTTGTGAGATTGATTATGTTAGCAACAATGATGAAGTAACCGTGTAAGAAATGTTCAACTTGAATTAAGGTAATCTTGTTCGATTTTATAGATAACGTCTACTCCTAGGATAACAATTTATAGAAAAAGAAATGCCCTAATTTACTAGTTCTACAATATTTAATTGAAAAATATTTTCATATGAGCAGTACTTTAGGAGATATGGCGGAAAGTTCATTTTTTATCATCGGTGAAGTGGTACCCCTGATTGGCGTACGTGATTCATTTTTGCGATTTTCTTATTATATTTGATTGTTAGTCCTTAATATCAAATTTGATAAAAATCCGTTTGATAGTAGAGGAGAACGAACTTACGAACTGACGGACGGAGAGACAGACATACGGACGGACGGACGGCCAGACCGACATTGGAAGCTTAATGCGCCTAACAATTGACGGTAATATATTCTTATCTAATTTTTCTGGTAATCTACAAACAATAATTAGGAAATCATATCTTCAATTACAATAAATTAATTTAAATTCAATTATTAATGAAGTCCCGACTCACAGATAGTCTCCAAAATTCTGTTTATTAGGAACAGGCATGTACAAGCACAGCTCTGTACCAAGAAGAAAAGCCTGTTTGTTTTAGGTGTCATTTTAATCTAAAGTACCTGAATTAAAAACGAACAATGACAAGGATACCTATAAAAAGATAATAACGGACACCAGATGAGACCAACCACATTTTCAAAAAAGAAATTTAAGAAAGTATTGGTCTTCCTTTTATGTATTTAAAAAAAATGGTATTGGAAATTATACATATGGATCGTGAACCAGCTGGCCATTTAAAAGGAAAATGTATGCAATCTACCGGAGGCCGCAAAAACAAAATACACCTTGGAAATACTCTCGATTCAGAATTATTAAATATATTATGTAGTTTGCCCTAATAATAAATTTAAATGAGAGCACATATCTCTAAAATAGCGCATGAAATCATAGTTTCTTTATAATTAAATAATCTTTTAATATTATGGGTGATATCTAAACGAGAGAACGCTTCTCTTTTTCTGCACAGCAAAAACACTGGATTTTTGTTATTTCAAAGGTTTGTGAAGTGAGACGATTCTCGTTATAAAATTTATGACAACATGGACATCCTAATTTATTATGCGATATCAAATAACATTTGACCCAGAAGGATATAAATCTGTCGCTCGTGCATTCATTATTTTCAGTACAGCTAGAAAAATAAAATACGCCACATGGGTCACGGGGCAACGATCAACTGGCTATCACGACTGCAGAAAGTTCTAGAAATTTGTAACTCTTATAAATACCTAACGCTCCATAAAGACGACATTCGCAGTCTTCCCTCGACAAGAGGAGCACGTCGTCAGTCGCCAGAATTTTCAAAGTCGAATATCATGAAGTCGCTCGTCCTTTTAATGGCGTGTTCGCTCTTGAAATGCGCGGTGCAGGAATTGACGCCAGATCCCGTATGCGGCACCGATCCAGGCACCAGCCGAGGAATCCAACTCTCTGTGAGCAGCAGAAGGAACCAAACTGGCGATTGGGTGGACACGTTCACCGCCCGAGCAGAAAACAGCAATTCATCCGACAGCATCGATGTGGACGTGAAGCATAAAGTGATCGAGTGCCAAGGAAAGCGGGTGGTCTACATCCAAGGGGTGTCGCAAGGTAATTTTTAATTAATCCCTAATAACATTATACAGTCAATTCGCTTTAATTTTTGTCCAGTTAACAAACTAACAATTAAAAACAGTAAATGCCACTTTATTATTATTTATTTTTATTGTTAATTGTATCCGTCAACTTTATTTTTGCCAAACCAATAATCCCAGAATAAAATGTACCTACTTTTAACCTAGACTACAGATTATCGTCATTTCTCACTTTATGTCGACGATGTAATATCAATCAGAATGAATATATATATATTAATCGACAAATCATGTTTTAACTCATATTATTATTATGCAGTATGATATGTATTGCATAAACATCCTTCGTACAATAGTGATAAAAACCTACATATAATTTTTTTATAAATTATCATAGTCCTTTGTAGTTGTTATTACAGTGATATTACTTTCTTCCTCAGCTAATCCTGCAGAATTTTCCCAAGAAAGAACCGGAATAGAAGATAAACTGACTTTTCAACCGAGGTGCGGGAAAAACGCCGCAATTCTGGGAAATGGCAGCACAGTACAAAAAATAAAGTTAGGCTTTAAAAAAGAATTAAATGTTATTTTTATTTACAGCGTTTGTAAATAAATCCTAGGACGATCTTTAGTGGCGCTATCTTAAATTGTCATTATAATTACTTTATTTCATTTATTTCAGCTTGGACGATCCATATAATGCAGTGGTTTTCACCAACAGACCGCTGAAGGATAATGAAATATTTGAGGTAATGTTGGATAAAAAGATTTCGAAATACAGCGTCTCCATTGCCATCGGCATCATCACAAGCAATCCTACCGATGTTGAAATACTGGACGAAATGTTTAAATCGTGAGTATTTCTTTATATTTTTTCGGTATAAGAAATATATTGCTCTTAATCTAGTGACGTTAAAAAAATCACCCTATACAACTTTCAGAATTTTTATAAAATAATACACATATCATCTGATCTCCTTTAAAAAAAACGTCGAAAACATGTGAAATATAGTCTAAGGCAATTTAACCTGATAATATCTTCTAAATCTATCAATAAAACAGCATAACGAACCTATTTCTTTTTATAGCCCAGATTAAGTATTCCGCGAAACTTTTAAAACCTTATCAAAGTGTAAGAATCATAAAGTTTCATATCGTTAAAAATGCATTTCCTGGTACAGAAACATTCCTATATCTCCCAAAATGTTTTAAGGAGTCTCTTTCAATTTACAGACCTCTTTCACGGATGTATCTCAACAATAACATCTATTCAAACAAGGCGCAAATACTTGCAAATTATGGAAAAACTCTGAATGAGCTTAAGGTATGCATTTTGTTGATT
Organism: Uropetala carovei; assembly: GCA_036926305.1. Classification (NCBI taxonomy): domain Eukaryota; kingdom Metazoa; phylum Arthropoda; class Insecta; order Odonata; family Petaluridae; genus Uropetala; species Uropetala carovei. Next base: position 533,225 of record JAXCHB010000214.1, read on the forward strand.
CTCCACGCTTTTATGGGTATACTTTTACCAGTTATTAATTCATATTAAGTAATTGTAAGTAAAAAAAATGAAAATATTCTTTGAATTTATGCGCATTTCAGAGCCGAATAGCCTTTGACATTCTTTTCGAACTTTTCTATAATAAATCAATTAAAATTTCCTTTTTAATGCAGTTAATGTTACTCATGACCTATTTTTTTTAGGTTGGCGACAGAGTGGGTGTAATGAGAAACCAATTCGGAACTCTTCAATTTTTCGTCAATGGAGTCGATCAGGGACCCGCAGCATCCAGCCTGCCCTCTGAAGTGTACGGAGTCTTCGAACTTAGGGGCAATGCAGCCAAGGCGACCATTGTAGATGCGTCATCGCCTCCGTCCTCAAAATGATTTCATAAATTTCGGTTGTAATGATTTTTTCAATTTTCGTGCACTTTATACTGAAATGTTAATTTTTTTTGCAACTTCATCAACAAACTGAATAAATGAAGTCATGTATGGATAACTAAAAATAAGAGATTTTTAATAATATATTACTGATTTAAACATGGATTGTGCAATTATCGTCTTATTAGTTTTTTAAGCATTGGAGCATAAGTAGCCCTTATATATGAATATAATATTATGCTGAATTGTAATTAATTGATTTTAATTTGGTTAATGTAAAAAGCAGCGAGAATAAATGGGTATCTTAATTACTAGAGCAGTGATGGGCAAACGACTGGTTGCGCTCCCAGAGCGCTCTTTGCTGTGACCTTGAGAGCGAAGAGCTGCGGAGGGCGAAACTTTTAGTTAATTTTGACGTAAGAATTCTAGGTATAATAGTTCATACATGGAAAAGGCCGTGTATTTGGCAGGTAATTGTAAGGTGCGTTATCAGTCGCTAGCGCTTCCCTTGTATTCCTGCAGTAGTCGCAGCCTGCTTCAAGAGGAAATAGTATTGTGTTTCTTGCGCTTCGGAAGCAGAGAATTAGAGCTTTCCAAAGCTGACCTCTCGTGTACACTTGCTGCAGCAGCATGATCTTGAGAAGTATGCTGCAATACTCAGCACACTTCGTAATGAATTTAACAAACGATTCGACGACTGGAATGCATTAGAAAGAGAAATGAAAATCTTCGCGACACCATTTTCAAATTCCTTCGATGCAAATGATGTCCCAGTCGCACTGCAGTGCGAGTTTCTTGATCTTCATTGTGATCGTGAAATGAAGGACAAATATGAGAGAAGAACGAGTTTAGTGCAGTTCTACGAGAACTTTCCAAGGACACGTTTCCCGAACTGCACACGTTAGCGAGCAAAATAATATCTATATTTGGCACAACTTACATTTGCGAACAGCTTTTTTCTCTCATGAAACTAACGAAGTCCAATGTCAGGAACCGAGTCTCAGATGCAAATCTCACAGCCATGCTATGCATCAAAAGTGCGCGGTCTATAGTCCCGCGAATAAATGATTTGGTGTTACGTAGACGTAATCAAAGTAATGCGAGCACAATGTAATTTTCATCAAAATAAAATTTCATCGTAAAATTTACTTAAGGACAACATGTAAGTTTCTTTCCACTCTCATGCAATTTAAACACCCGCCAACCTTAAGCCTGCCTTCTGCGTCACGTCCTCGCCCCTCTCCATATCCTCCCTCTCGTTCTCCCTCCATTAGCTTCCCCTCTCGCTCAACGTTGCTCCCCCTTACGGTCGTGCTCTGAGCGTGCTCTTAGAGCGCTCTCTTGCCCATCGCTGTACTAGAGGGTTTATAATTGTGATGAAGGATACTAAAATTTGTACATAGTAGGAACTTGTACACTACTACCGTAAATAACTAAGCGAATATAAATATATATTTGCGTCGAGGTAATGCTTATTTGTTGCGTTCCCTTCCACATACACGGAGCATCATTGACTATATCTAAATTATATTTGTAATTTAATACTCGGCAATTTTAAGCACAGCTTATGTTTCGTTAAATTGGATTGCTGAATTGATCAGGTTTGCATATGATTTTTGAGGTAATAATCTGTACTTTTCAGAGCTCAAAGGAATGACTTTACAAAAAATAAAATCAACGCTAATATACCACCAAATGTGAATTTCACTAAAAATTATCAGGAAAATAGTCGAATTTTGGAATTCATTTTCGGGAGAATCACGTCTGTTGACGATTGAAAATTAGTCGAAATACGAATCTGGCTTTTTATAACCTTGTTATGGCTATCAATGGTACCTAACGAAAGAACATATTCTTGAATTATGATTTTAGCTATAAGACGAGCTCGATAGGTATGAGAGGGATTTGGGCTTAATTAAGGAGGGGTATATGGGGCATAAAGAGAGGGATATGGGGCCTAGGTAGAGGAGCTTAAGGCCAGGGGATAAAGGGTTGGGGCCAGGGGAGAAGGGATTGGGGCCGAGAGATATGGTTTGGCTGGCGATGGATGTGGATAACTCACACAACCTTATTGCAGGGTTGCGCAACCTATTTCCAATGGCATTACTCTTTCCGAGTATTCGACGGGATGCATTTAAAGCCGCGGTCGTTCCTATAGGCCGATTTTAAAGTATCATAGCGTTATATGGACTGCGTCGGACTAAATCACCTTAAATTCGCACGGTATTTTGTGAAGTTAAGTGTTTCGCGAGGTCATTTTGAATCGCTACACATTTGCGTGAAATTTTTCAAGAAACGGAACGTGCGAGTTTTAAGGGAAGATTGTTGCTGGTATATTTACCAAGGAAGGAATTTTAAGAAGAAGAATTTCATTTTGGAGAGGAGTTACGAAGAGATTAGAACGGATATGGAAATAGGTGGGTGTCTCCAGCGCATGACTTTCTCCATATAGAACAATGAATATGATTGCTCTAGACATCAGCGTCCTCAGGAATAATTATCAGCAAATACGCTTGTCAATAATTTTAAATCAATTTCAAATCTTTATTAAAAAACCAATAAGTAAAGAAAACCGCTAGCTATTTCTATGAATTACAAAATGTCGATGTGCAATTAAAATCACCCTTGGCCTCGTACGCAACGCTACCAACAATTAGAAAATTTTACCATAGCAACGACGTATTTAACATAAATTTAGAAGAAAAATCAAAATATCTCGTAAACTATCGGTTTTTTGAAAAATGTTTTTAAAAATTGTATACACTGTTTACAATAACAAATATTTACGTAAGTGAAGTTTAAAAAGGATATATTTGGAAAAAATGAAAAACGACAAGAATAAAACCACTGCCACGTGCAAGTTTGACTGATATCCAGAAACGAAGATTCGAACAAAACACCGCTCAACTGAAATAAAGAGACGTTCGGAAACTTAAGGGATAGCAGTAAATAATACGCTCTAATTTCAAAATCTTACGTTACGCCACGTTCCCTTTACTTGACCTCAAAACACATCTTCCTCCCTCTTCGCTTTTGCAAACATCTCTCTCTCTTCTTTACTCTGCTTATCGCCCTCTTTCGTCACCCTCGTCTTCTTCCAACTTCCTCCCTAATATCGTCCCTAATAAGGAGACATAACCCAAGTAAAAGGCTTAAAAACAGGATCGTCTGATGAGCCATATCCGCCACTGACTCCCTCTACTCGCCACACTTTTTCAACTCATATCCCTTCTCGTCTCCCTGTTTCCTTCCCTCCCTTTCTTCCTTCCCTCTCTACTTCCCCATCCGGCTGAGTATTATCTCCTTCCTTGCCTCACCTCGTGTCCCTATATAACCGCCGTATAATTCTAAAGACTCACGACATTATATAGGTGAGCGAAAAAGACTTTCAGATCCACTCTAGCATGTGCCTCACTTGTCGCACACACATATACTCAAGAGCATTTTGACCTTGAATTCTACAAGAAGGCGGAAGGCCCTGATACTGCGTGGGTCAAAAGGAAACAGGAGGATGGTGGCTCCCACCAAACTAAGTCTTTTGATTTTTGAAAGATTATCTGGCAAGGGGAATCGAATTTGCCAACTGCAGGGTGTAATTGCTTCTTGATATTAAAGGCAGTGGAGCGGATGTAACGAGGTTTCTGAGAAGTGTCATCGTTTGAATTTCTCTCGAGTTAAATTTATTTTAATAATTTGTCTATACCTTCAATTGTTAGGCTGCTTTATTGATATAGTAGTGAATTAAAGAATTATTGAATCATCTATTTTCGTAGGTCCGTCTCAACGGTTGTTAAATTAAAATGACGAAAAATTATATTCAACTATCATATAGTGTTTTTTAATAAATGCTTTGCAAATAAACGATCTGTCCTGAATTAAACGGAGGTAAGGAAATCTCAATTTGTTGCAGTAAAAATAATTTTATAATTCAAATACAAAATATTAACACAAGCTTTATCTTTGCCGATATTACAAAACAACTCGAAAAATGGAAATAACCACACCGTAAGAACATATCTTTAAATTAGTAAATGAAACAAAGTTCTGATAAGCTAAAATGCAGATTTTAGACTATATAGTAACCTACTGCAACAATGTAGTTAGTCGGATATAAGTTCAGCACATTCCTCGCGAATTAGTCCACAGCATATTAAGTTATCGTTTTAAGCGAATCTCACAATGAGATAAAATAACATTATTATTCGATTCAACGTGGAAACAGGAATCATCCTTTTTCTTAACCCTTAAGCACGCCAAATATTTTTTAAATGCTGTCAATTTGTAAAGAATGCTTAGTATACATTGTTCTCTTATCTATCCTATCTATATTGCCTGAATAATCGAACAAGTTGTTATCAACCTTTTAGCTATTGTTCTTGAGGAGTAAAACAGACGCAAAGCTATGTGCGTCGCTTCCGCTGTGTTAAACACGCATCGCGATTTGCCTGTAAAAGTTTAAATATTTCTACAACGTAATAGGTATCCTACAACATAAATAGGTATGTTGATGAAGAGAAAGTGACGGAGAATGAGAGACAAAGAGAGAAGATATAAATGAAGATGGAATTACTGAGATAGGTCTGAAGGTTTAGCGTATACAGAAATGAATATTGAATAAAAAATAACAAAGGGACAGCAGATTCGTGAATGAAAGGAAGTGGGCTATGGGCTGTGGCGAAAGAGTGAAGAAGAGAAAGAGAAAGAAAGTGAAAGGTAGGGAGAGTGGGGAAAGGGGAAGAGGAGAAAAACAGTAGGGAGTGAGAGGGGAAAAAGGGAGCGGGAGGGGGGAGGGAGGGGGGAAATGAGTGAGGGAGAGACGAAAAAAAGGAGAGAGTTATTAGGAGCGGGGTAAAATACGGGATTTTAAAATGAAAAGGGCCGAAAAAATAATAATTTTCGAGGGGTTTATTATCACACTTCGACACGGAGCGGCCTGAAATGAATCATGCGCATGCGCAGAGACCATACCATTGTTAAGTCGGTCGCAATTCATCTTGGTTATGAGTCTAAACGGCGGTTTTTAAAAATAAACACGCATCAGATGCAGTGGGAAAGCCCTTTCATTCATGCCCGGATTATTTCTTTTCCACAATCGGTTTCTCAAATGTGCATTTTCGGATAATTCCTTTTGTTTTGCGAGTTGAAATAGTTTCCTGCAAGATAAATACTTTAAAGGCCATCTTGTATTTTTCCCGTTGTTTTCAATTTTTATCTAAAGGGAATGGGCTACACGTGGTGTTTTATATTGATGGATCGTTTTTCGCAGAGCTTATTCTTTTGAAGCAATATTAAGCGATTAAATGTCTTGGCTTAATAATTGGAATTTGAATTCATAAATGTAATATTATCAATGGAAATTCGAAGTGTTCCACTTGTTTCGTAAAACGCAGAGCAGTAATAATTGTTGTAGTGTAAGTTTTATACGAAACGTCTCGCACTCCTGCCTTTAACATGATATTTATGTGTATGTTATATCCTATTAAAGTAACCCAGGAGTATTCGCGATATTATGCGTTTAAATACGCCGTGTTATCACGTAACCAGCGGAACGCATGATATCAAAACCTGCCTACTCTTAAGGGGACAAATATCTCAAGTGAAGAAACCGACCAAGAGACGTATGTATTAAACCAGGGATGGGCAAACGGTGAGTCACTACTCCTCAAGAGTGTAGTAAAGGTACATTTAAGGGTCGCGGGATGAGAAATACATATCCCTAAAATTATCTATTGTAGCGTTGCGTACCTCAGAAGTATTTTTTTTTAATGACGCCTTCCCCGCGAAGCCAATTTTACGCTTGTCTGCAGGTAGGGGAAAAACCCCAAGACGAATCACAACATCCATGCCCGAAGCGTGATTCGAACCCGCGACCTTTGGATTAGAAAGCAGTCTAACCCGGCCGGCACATCGAACAAAAGAAACGGAACAATACTGCAAGCCATCCGGAGCAGGGCCGTTTCAAGACCTTCGTAGGCCCTAGGCACTCTTGCATTCGAAGGCTCAACTCTATGTCATATCAAATATGTTAAAATGCACCCACGTTAAATCTAATTTTTTGCTATTAAAGATATTCGAAAGCATTTTTATAATTTTGCTTTGAAATTATCTCAACAATACTTCAACACTTATTCAAGCATCAAGAATTTTGGTAGGCCCCTAAAAGGCTCGTAGGCCCTAGGCACTGTGCCTATTGTGCCTAATGGATAAAACGGCCCTGATCCGGAGAATAAAAAGCGAAATACATACATATCCGAAACATCTTTTTGGCGAAAAATAAACGTAAATAGCACGAAATGTAGATAAAGGAGATAAAGAGAGGGACCAAACGTTGACCAAACACTAAGCTAAGGTGTAAGTAACAACCGTACCAAATTTGGATGTTATAGGTATTAACAGTTTGGGCGTCCATAATGTAATCGTATGATGACGTCAAAATCCTTAACACAAAGCTCTTCGCGTAACTTTCTCTGACATTATTCCCTCGCCCGTTATTCTTCGTAAGAGGGGAAAAAGAATTCGCGTTACGAACGGATTCATTGCGACGAAGATATCTTATAAAATTAAAAAATAAATAAAACTCACTATGGACTGTGGAGAGGGCGTTATCAAAAAAGGAGAAAACGCACAGAGGCGCCAAGAAAGCCATTTAAAAAGCTAACGCCTACACATTCGGCATTAAGCGATGATTAAAAAAATGTCGTGTTTTCTCGGTTTCAGAAGAGAATTAAGCGTTAGTAGGCGGGCGCCGAGGATATAGGATATGCTCGGATAGCACTTCGCTATCCGAATATTGCACGAAAATTTAGGAGGCATTGTTCAACCGAGGCTACTCTCCTGAATTAATTTGATACCAAATACACGCGCCATTTCCACCCTCCAGAAAAATATCTAAACCAAACCCGCCTACTCAGAGGGAAACCCACCTGATACAACCACCTTCCTATCCGGGGCTACACGAATCTCTAAAAACGTCCTTGTCGCCGCCCACACAGTTCTCAAACTCTTCTCCAAGACTCCCATCATGGGAATGGGACTTTTAGCCGCAGCCACCTCGCCGCAGCCATCTCGCCGCAGCCATCTCGCCGCGAAGGTACATTTCGCCGCGGCCATCTCGCCGCGGCCATCTCGCCGCGAGGACTTCTCTCGCCGTGATTGATTAAAAATTAACGGAAAATCACGTTGAATATTCCATATTAGTTTTATTTTACATTATACGTGTATTTTTAAGTAGGTATATATGAAAATCTCACGGCCTATGCGAACAATGTTCAGTTTTCTTTCTGTCTTCACGTCTTTGTCTGATTTTCGTCCTTTTAGTAATAATAAGTGTTTAACATAATATTAATATTAAACGTGCTGATTATCCTATGCTATTAACATATCGATCTACCGTAGCAACAAAACTCTGACGATCGCGAAGAACCTTAATCGCTTATCCATCGCTAATTTGATAAAAATGCTTTGGGTGCGATTCGTCTAACATGTAACTATACACTATTAAATTGAGTAAATTGAGATAAAGCGAAAAGAAGATTTCGACAAACCAAAAAGAAGCGTTGAGTTTTCAAATACGAGTGCCCAAATATGGAGTTTTGAAGTGATAAAAACTATGAATTGTTTTCATGCTTGCTTCGTACTTTCTCATATACGAAGTATATTGAGAAAGTATTGTTATCGCGAAAAAAATCGACCTCGATATTTTTACGGAAATACACGTTTTAGGTGTTGCTGAATCCGAACAAGTGGTTTTCGCAATGCCGTCTGTCTGTCTATCTGTCTGTTACTGGCTCTGGAGCCTAAACGGCAGACGTTGAAGAGTAGAAGAATTGATTACAAAAGGAAACTTTTTGAAAAATTCGAAAGCTCCGAATTCGTTGAAGACGTACGCGGCATAGTCGTCCCCATCGGTGTTAGTGAACGTAATGTTAGATCAGAGTACAGGAGAAAATGTGTCGAAACAATCGCTAGAACAGAGAAATACTACAGATCCTTTTTCCCAGACGCGATGAGACAGTCCAAGAGAGGAATTAGTTAGAGTTCACTTGGTGTTGTGACACCCCCTGCCAAACGCTTCTAGCGGCTTGCAGGGTATTGATGTAAATCTAAACGGTAAAGCGAAAATGAATGGAATCACGTACTTAAGCATTTTATCATACTGAGCAGAGACTATGATGAAATGGTTGACATTGATCAGTAATTAAGGGAAGTTTATTCTACGCGTTTTTAAGAACAATTTGATTTTCTCAAAAACGGCTCTAACGATTTTGATCAAATTTCGTACAGTTACTTGAGTTTGCGTCTTCAATAATACTACATAGTTCATATTTATTCTAGACAACTTTAACAATAATTTGATTTTCTTAAAATACGAAGTTGCCGCTTCGTTAATATGTGATTCACTTTGGAATACAAGTGGGTATTCTAGCTTTGCACATTCCACGTTCTTCACAACGCCAAAATTTCTCACGCTCATCGCTACTTAACCGCACAAACACATACACAAAACCTTCCACTAATAGTTTCTCCTTTCCACGGATAGACAGAATAATTTCCATTTTAAGGGATTAGTAAAAGTTAGAAAAACTTTCGGAATGTTATGGTAAAGTGAATAAAAATGTTCACTGAGCAAGTTAGCAAGGATCCACAGACGATATCACACCGTGAATGGGAACTCGGAGGACGGATGTTTACCATACGGTAGCAAAGATAAGACTGCCATAATCATGGTCGATCTTAGGCTATAGCTCGATTGTTTAGCGAAAGGCCGAATTGTCCTACCTTCCATGGTCATCGACACCCTCACGCTCCCATACCCTGTCGCCATGGGGTCCAAACCCCACCCAAATTCACTAATCCTCAAGTCCCTTGGTTCGTTCCACAAATTTGACATTAAGATAATATCTAACGACTTCCAGAAATTCCATGGGGAAATTTACTCATTTGAGAATTCCGTGAATCTTATGAATGCCTAGTGGGAGTAGTTTTATTTTCTAGTTCAGTTCCTCGTGCAGGTGGTCAATAGAGGAGGAAGCTTCTTTGATACAAAGTATAACAACTACTGAAATATATTTTTAAGGAAACCTTTATTTATCATTTTATACATGCAAAATATAATAGTTAATAATTATTTTGATATTTATTAGTCACTTGCTTCAGTGCTATCACTTTCATTCTCCGAATTTATATTAACAAGTATTTCTTCAATTCCGTTCATTACACATTCTCTTTGAATGTACTCATTTTCTGTATTTTTTCTGGCTTACTGTTCTCCACTCATTTTCACCTATTAAATTACGTTTCTCCTCCACTAACTCCTGCGTCGTCGCCTGCTATTGTAAAACGATCGAGCTATAACCACGGCAAATTATGTATGAATCTCATCGAGAGAATTTTTTGAAGCCATTAGTGCATCTCAATAAGTCGATTTTAAAAAATAGGGTATCCTCTCAGAAAGAAAAATTTATTCAAATGGTAATTATACAAAAACCTTGTTTTTGTGCTTTTTGATAGGCAAACTCATGCAATAATTTTCAAAAGTTTAAGACAACTTCTGTACATTAATGGCCGCCAGTCAACCATTCCTATGACTGCTGATATCAAGCACATACACAATATAGGAAGTCTAATTTGGATTATACCCCTAGTTCCATTATAAACTCAAATGATACAGAAAATAATTTCTTCAGAATACGAATAAAATGTACTGAATAGACGCTTTAATAAAGTTTTCTAGATCAAAAGAGGAGATAATAATTTGCGTAAAAGCACATTTTATAATTATATGCATTTCAAAAATGAATGTAACTCATGATGATCATTCATGCGAGTTGACTTAAAGAATTTAATTTTACAGTCAAGATAACCTAATAAAAAAGAATTTCGGAATATTTAATTGGTTATTCTGAATTTTAGTGTTTCGTTTCTAGTTTAACTCACAAACGTTTACCATAAAAATTCCCTTAAACACTCGACTTACTAAAATTCAAAGACTTTCTCTCAGTTTATCAATACATACTGATGTTTTTCAACTTGGGCTCGCTTCTAGAAAAGTAAAAACATTAAACTATTACACACTATACATTTTATATGCTTTGTATATCATTTGTATTGCAGATAATACCATAGGTAAAAATTACAATTCGGAAGTAAACTTTTATCTATCTTCTCTAAAAATTCAACTCTGGAATGCACTTAAAAACATCCAGCGCAAAAAGTCCCCGCGGCGAGACGGCTGCGGCGAAATGTCTCGCGGCGAGACGGCTGCGGCGAAAGGTCTTCGCGGCGAGACGGCCGCGGCGAGGTGGCCGCGGCGAGATGGCCGCGGCGAGATGTCCTAGACCCCCCATCATATCCTTCCGTAGATCTAGGAATCTCAGCGATTAGTTCTGTGGCAACTGTTAAAACTGTGTAGTTCTATGTTATTCCTACGATGTTTACATGTTAAACGGTCCAAGTTTTAGATTCACTAAATCCGTTGAAATTCAACAACTTCTGCTAGTATTCAATAAAATTTCATGCTTCTCCGTGATCGTTATGAAAAATGCTGGCAACTTTCAAACGTGAAATGCAGTCTCCTCTAGTAGTTAATTTTAGAGTAAAATTATCAACAAATAATCTTCAATTGCACGATTAATTGTTGTTTATTATGATGTCATCTCACATTCTGAATCTGCCGTTTATCGTTATCAGCCGCTTAATGTTATCAATTTCCATGGAACCAATGTGTGTATTAGTAAAGAAGGCGATTCAGTTTGTAATTTCCCAACATTTTTATTGCTAAATTCCGGATTTGAATTCATTTTTAGGCGCGTTTCGCTTACAGCGTGAGCGCCTATTATCGTCGGTCGGTCCGTCCGTCCGTTCGTCCGCATGTTCGTTCTCGGCTTCTACCTAACGGATTTTCATGAAATTTGATATTAAGGACTTTCAATCAAATATAAGAAGAAAATCGCAAAAATGAATCACGTACGCCAATCAGGGGTACCACTTTACTGGGGATAAAAGATGAACTTTCCGTCATATCTCGTAAAATATCGCTCATATCAAACTATTTTACAAATAAAACAAGTAGAACTAATAAATTAGAGTCTTTCTTTTTCTATACATTTTTATCGTAGGAGTAGCCGTTATCGATAAAATCAAACAAAAACATCTTGTATCGAGTTTAACCCTAGGTGTATCTTTTATCGATATAATCAAACAAGAAAGTCTTATATCGAGTTGAACTTGGAAATTTTCTTGCATGGTTACTTTTTCATTGTTGCTAACATAAACAATCTCCCAAACAAACGGTTAATTTCCTTACGTGTGCATGTAATAGTATTGAATATGAAGAAAATGGATTATTTATGATGAAGAAAAGAATTTTAAAACGCAATTTCCCTTACGTACAGGTATATACTAATTTCTTTCTAATACTCCATTGCACGAAACGCGCCCATTTGTGATACGTTGTACACTTTACTAACTTGTTAATATTTACAGTTATCTATCTTTCCAATCTCATATCTCCACCACTATACTGTAGTAAGTCTGTCTGTTTCTTTACCCACGCCGCTCCCGATTCCGACCAAATTTGGCATTATTGTAACGGACACGAACGAGAATATCAACGCGGGGTCCAGTGTCTGTCCGTCCGATTGATTCAAAAAGGTGGACCTTTAAAATTTTTCATTAACAGTTGTTCTTTAATATATAAATGGCCTCCATATACGGAATAATGTGAATATATTTATATATAAGACAAACATTATAGGACTAAACTCGATGTAAAAAATATATATTGTTTTAATTTTAAATGTCTTTCTACAAAAATAGTGAAAATAATAGTAACAAGTTAGGAAAGTGCACAGCGTATCACAATGCACGCGTTTCGTGCAATGAAGAATTTGAACGAAATTATATACGTGTAAATAAAGGTAAGGCCGTTTTAATGTTCTTCTTTTCTTCGTCATAAATAATCCATTTTCTTCCTAACTAAAAATATTGCATCATCGCTAAAGAAAATTAAACGTTTGTTTGTGAGATTGATTATGTTAGCAACAATGATGAAGTAACCGTGTAAGAAATGTTCAACTTGAATTAAGGTAATCTTGTTCGATTTTATAGATAACGTCTACTCCTAGGATAACAATTTATAGAAAAAGAAATGCCCTAATTTACTAGTTCTACAATATTTAATTGAAAAATATTTTCATATGAGCAGTACTTTAGGAGATATGGCGGAAAGTTCATTTTTTATCATCGGTGAAGTGGTACCCCTGATTGGCGTACGTGATTCATTTTTGCGATTTTCTTATTATATTTGATTGTTAGTCCTTAATATCAAATTTGATAAAAATCCGTTTGATAGTAGAGAACGAACTTGCGAACTGACGGACGGAGAGACAGACATACGGACGGACGGACGGCCAGACCGACATTGGAAGCTTAATGCGCCTAACAATTGACGGTAATATAATCTTATCTAATTTTTCTGGTAATCTACAAACAATAATTAGGAAATCATATTTTCAATTTCAATAAATTATTTTAATTTAAATTCAATTATTAATGAAGTCCCGACTGACAGATAGTCTCCAAAATTCTGTTTATTAGGAACAGGCATGTATAAGCACAGCTCTGTACCAAGAAGAAAAGCCTGTTTGTTTTAGGTGTCATTTCAATCTAAAGTACCTGAATTAAAAACGAACAATGACAAGGATACCTATAAAAAGATAATAACGGACACCAGATGAGGCCAACCACATTTTCAAAAACGAAATTTAAGAAAATATTGGTCTTCCTTTTATGTATTTAAAAAAAATGGTATTGGAAATTATACATATGGATCGTGAACCAGTTGGCCATTCAAAAGGAAAATGTATGCACTCTACCGGAGGCTGCTAATACAAACAGCTCCTTAGAAATACTCTCGATTCGGAACTATTAAATATATTATATGTAGTTTACCATAATAATAAATTTAAATTAGAGGACATATCTCAAATAGCGCATAAAATTATGGAATTTTTATAATTAAAAAATCTGTCAATATTACGGGTGATATCTAAATGAGAGACTTTTTCAGTACAGCAAAAAAAACTGGATTTTTGTTATTTCAAAGGTTTCGAAGTGAGACTATTCTCGTTATAAAATTTATTATACCATGGACATCCTAATTTATTATCCGATATCAAATAACATTTGACCCAGAAGGATATAAATCTGTCGCTCGTGCATTCATTATTTTCAGCACAGCTAGAAAAATAAAATACGCCACATGGGTCACGGGCAACGATCTACTGGTTATCACGACTGCAGATAGTTCTAGAAATGTGTAACTCCTATAAATACCTAACGCTCCATAAAGACGACATTCGCAGTCTTCCCTCGACAAGAGGAGCACGTCGTCAGTCGCCAGAATTTTCAAAGTCGAATATCATGAAGTCGCTCATCATTTTAATAGCGTGTTCGCTCTTGAAATGCGCGGTGCAGGAATTGACGCCAGATCCCGTATGCGGCACCGATTCAGGCACCAGCCGAGGAATCCAACTCTCTGTGAGAAGCAGACGGAACCAAACTGGCGATTGGGTGGACACGTTCACCGCCCGAGCAGAAAACAGCAATTCATCCGACAGCATCGATATGGACGTGAAGCATAAAGTAATCGAGTGCCAAGGAAAGCGGGTTATCTACATCCAAGGGGTGTCGCAAGGTAATTTTTAATTAATCCCTAACAACATTAACTAAATACGCTTGAATTTTTGTCCAGTTAACAAACTAACAATTAAAAACAGTAAATGCCACTTTTATGTTTATTGTTAATTGCATCTGTCAACTTTATTTTTGCCAAACCGATAATACCAGAATAAAATATATCTACTTTTAATCTAGACTATAGATTATCGTCATTTCTCACTTTATGTCGACGATGCAATATCAACCAGAATGATTATATTATTAATCTACAAATAATGTTTTAACTCATTTTATTATTATTCAGTATGATGTGTATTGCATAAATATCCTTCGTACAATAATGATAAAAAAACCTACTTATAACAGTGAGTTTATTTTCTTCCTCAGCTAACCCAGCGGAATTTTCCCACGAAAGAACCGGAATAGACGATAAACTGACTTTTCAACCGAGGTGTGGAAAAAACGCCGCAATCCTGGGAAATGGCCGAACAGTACAAAAAATAAAGTGAGTTTTTAAAAATGAATGACTACTATTTTTATTTACAGCTTTTCTAAAAAAATACTACTACGATCTTTACTGACGCTATCTTAAATTGTCATTATAATTACTTGCTTTCATTTATTTCAGCTTGGACGTTCCGTATAATGCAGTGGTTTTCACCAACAGACCGTTGAAAGATAATGAAATATTTGAGGTAATGTTGGATAAAAAGATTTCGAAATTCAGCTACTCCATTGCCATCGGCATCATCACACACAATCCTACCGATGTTGAAATATTAGACGAAATGTATAAATCGTGAGTATTTCCTTATATTTATTCGATATAAGAAATATATTCCTCTTAATCTTGTGACGTTAAAAAAAATCACCCTGTACAACTTTCAGAACTTGTAAAAAATAATAGACATATCATCTGATTTTCTTTAAAAAAAAACGTCGAAAACATGTGAAATACAGTCTAAGGTAATTTAACCTGATAATATCTTCTGAATCCGTCAAGAAAACAGCCTAAGGAACCTATTTCTTTATATATTCTAGATTAAGTATTCCCCGAAACTTTTAAAACCTTCTCAAAGTGTAAGAATCATAAAGTTTCATATCGCTAAAAATGCATTTCCAGGTACAGAAACATTCCTATTTCTCCCATAATGTTCTAAGGAGTCCCTTTCTATTTACAGACCTCTTTCACGGATGTATCTCAACAATAACATCTATTCAAACAAGGCGCAAATACTTGCAAATTATGGAAAAACTCTGAATGAGCTTAAGGTATGCATTTTGTTGATTCTCCACGCTTTTATGGGTATACTTTTACCAGTTATTAATTCATATTAAGTAATTGTAAGTAAAAAAAATGAAAATATTCTTTGAATTTATGCGCATTTCAGAGCCGAATAGCCTTTGACATTCTTTTCGAACTTTTCTATAATAAATCAATTAAAATTTCCTTTTTAATGCAGTTAATGTTACTCATGACCTATTTTTTTTAGGTTGGCGACAGAGTGGGTGTAATGAGAAACCAATTCGGAACTCTTCAATTTTTCGTCAATGGAGTCGATCAGGGACCCGCAGCATCCAGCCTGCCCTCTGAAGTGTACGGAGTCTTCGAACTTCGGGGCAATGCAGCCAAGGCGACCATTGTAGATGCGTCATCGCCTCCGTCGTCAAAATGATTTCATAAATTTCGGTTGTAATGATTTTCTTTCAATTTTCGTGCACTTTATACTGAAATGTTAATTTTTTTGCAATTTTATTAACAAACTGAATAAATGAAGTCATGTATGCATAACTAAAAATAAGAGATTTTTAATAATATATTACTGATTTAAACATGGATTTTGCAATGATCGTCTTATTAGTTTTTTAAGCATTGGAGCTTAAGTAGCCCTTATATATGAAAATAATATTATGCTGAATTGTAATTAATTGCTTTTAATTTGGTTAATGTAAAAAGCAGGGAGAATAAATGGGTATTTTAATTACTAGAGGGTTTATAATTGTGATGAAGGATACTAAAATTTGTACATGGTAGGAATTTGTGCACTACTACCGTAAATAACTAAGCGAATATAAATATATATTTGCGTCGAGGTAATGCTTATTTGTTGCGTTCCCTTCCACATACACGGAGCATCATTGACTATATCTAAATTATATTTGTAATTTAATACTCAGCAATTTAAAGCGCAGCTTAGGTTTCGTTAAATTGGATTGCTGAATTGATCAGGTTTGCATATGATTTTTGAGGTAATAATCTGTACTTTTCAGAGCTCAAAGGAATGACTTTACAAAAAATAAAATCAACGCTAATATACCACCAAATGTGAATTTCACTAAAAATTATCAGGAAAATAGTCGAATTTTGGAATTCATTTTCGGGAGAATCACGTCTGTTGACGATTGAAAATTAGTAGAAACACGAATCTGGCTTTTTATAACCTTGTTATGGCTATCAATGGTACCTAACGAATGAACATATTCTTGAATTATGATTTTAGCTATAAGACGAGCTCGATAGGTATGAGAGGGATTTGGGCTTAATTAAGGAGGGGTATATGGGGCATAAAGAGAGGGATATGGGGCCTAGGTAGAGGAGCATAAGGCCAGGGGATAAAGGGTTGGGGCCAGGGGAGAAAGGGTTGGGGCCGAGAGATACGGGTTTTGGCGATGGATGTGGATAACTCACACAACCTTATTGCAGGGTTGCACAACCTATTTCCAATGGCATTACTCTTTCCGAGTACTTCGACGGGTTGCATTTAAAGCCGCGGTCGTTCCTATAGGCCGATTCCAAAGTATCAGAGGGTTATATGGACTGCGTCTGACTAAATCACCTTATTTTCGCACGGTATTTTGTGAAGTAAAGTGTTTCGCGAGGTCATTTTGAATCGCTACACACGCATTCGTTCAATGACACGACTGATATCGGATAGGGGTTCCAAGAAAATAATTAATATTTTCATTTGCGTGAAAAGTTTCAAGAAACGGAACGTGCGAGCTATAAGGGAAGATGGTTGCAGGTATATTTACCGAGGAAGGAGTTTTAAGAAGAATAATTTCATTTTGGAGTGGAGTTACGAAGAGATTAGAACGGATATGGAAATAGGTGGGTGTCTCCAGCGCATGACTTTCTCCATATAGAACAATGAATATGATTGCTCTCGACATCAGCGTCCTCAGGAATAATTATCAGCAAATACGCTTGTCAATAATTTTAAATCAATTTCAAATCTTTATTAAAAAACCAATAAGTAAAGAAAACTGCTAGCTATTTCTATGAATTACAAAATGTCGATGTGCAATTAAAATCACCCTTGGCCTCGTACGCAACGCTACCAACAATTAGAAAATTTTACCATAACAACGGAAACAATGGTATCACTTAACGACGTATTTAACATAAATTTAGAAGAAAAATCAAAATATCTCGTAAACTATCGGTTTTTTGAAAAATGTTTTTAAAAATTGTATATAATTACATTGTCTACAATGTTTACAATAACAAATATTTACGTAAGTGAAGTTTAAAAAGGATATATTTGGAAAAAATGAAAAACGACAAGAATAAAACCACTGCCACGTGCAAGTTTGACTGATATCCAGAAACGAAGATTCGAACAAAACACCGCTCAACTGAAATAAAGAGACATTCGGAAACTTAAGGGATAGCAGTAAATAATACGCTCTAATTTCAAAATCTTACGTTACGCCACGTTCCCTTTACTTGACCTCAAAACACATCTTCCTCTCTCTTCGCTTTTGCAAACATCTCTCTCTCCCTCTCTCTTCTTTACTCTGCTTATCGCCCTCTTTCGTCACCCTCGTCTTCTTCCAACTTCCTCCCTAATATCGTCCCTAATAAGGAGACATAACCCAAGTAAAAGGCTTAAAAACAGGATCGTCTGATGAGCCATATCCGCCACTGACTCCCTCTACTCGCCACACTTTTTCAACTCATATCCCTTCTCGTCTCCCTGTTTCCTTCCCTCCCTTTCTTCCTTCCCTCTCTACTTCCCCATCCGGCTGAGTATTATCTCCTTCCTTGCCTCACCTCGTGTCCCTATATAACCGCCGTATAATTCTAAAGACTCACGACATTATATAGGTGAGCGAAAAAGACTTTCAGATCCACTCTAGCATGTGCCTCACTTGTCGCACACACATATACTCAAGAGCATTTTGACCTTGAATTCTACAAGAAGGCGGAAGGCCCTGATACTGCGTGGGTCAAAAGGAAACAGGAGGATGGTGGCTCCCACCAAACTAAGTCTTTTGATTTTTGAAAGATTATCTGGCAAGGGGAATCGAATTTGCCAACTGCAGGGTGTAATTGCTTCTTGATATTAAAGGCAGTGGAGCGGATGTAACGAGGTTTCTGAGAAGTGTCATCGTTTGAATTTCTCTCGAGTTAAATTTATTTTAATAATTTGTCTATACCTTCAATTGTTAGGCTGCTTTATTGATATAGTAGTGAATTAAAGAATTATTGAATCATCTATTTTCGTAGGTCCGTCTCAACGGTTGTTAAATTAAAATGACGAAAAATTATATTCAACTATCATATAGTGTTTTTTAATAAATGCTTTGCAAATAAACGATCTGTCCTGAATTAAACGGAGGTAAGGAAATCTCAATTTGTTGCAGTAAAAATAATTTTATAATTCAAATACAAAATATTAACACAAGCTTTATCTTTGCCGATATTACAAAACAACTCGAAAAATGGAAATAACCACACCGTAAGAACATATCTTTAAATTAGTAAATGAAACAAAGTTCTGATAAGCTAAAATGCAGATTTTAGACTATATAGTAACCTACTGCAACAATGTAGTTAGTCGGATATAAGTTCAGCACATTCCTCGCGAATTAGTCCACAGCATATTAAGTTATCGTTTTAAGCGAATCTCACAATGAGATAAAATAACATTATTATTCGATTCAACGTGGAAACAGGAATCATCCTTTTTCTTAACCCTTAAGCACGCCAAATATTTTTTAAATGCTGTCAATTTGTAAAGAATGCTTAGTATACATTGTTCTCTTATCTATCCTATCTATATTGCCTGAATAATCGAACAAGTTGTTATCAACCTTTTAGCTATTGTTCTTGAGGAGTAAAACAGACGCAAAGCTATGTGCGTCGCTTCCGCTGTGTTAAACACGCATCGCGATTTGCCTGTAAAAGTTTAAATATTTCTACAACGTAATAGGTATCCTACAACATAAATAGGTATGTTGATGAAGAGAAAGTGACGGAGAATGAGAGACAAAGAGAGAAGATATAAATGAAGATGGAATTACTGAGATAGGTCTGAAGGTTTAGCGTATACAGAAATGAATATTGAATAAAAAATAACAAAGGGACAGCAGATTCGTGAATGAAAGGAAGTGGGCTATGGGCTGTGGCGAAAGAGTGAAGAAGAGAAAGAGAAAGAAAGTGAAAGGTAGGGAGAGTGGGGAAAGGGGAAGAGGAGAAAAACAGTAGGGAGTGAGAGGGGAAAAAGGGAGCGGGAGGGGGGAGGGAGGGGGGAAATGAGTGAGGGAGAGACGAAAAAAAGGAGAGAGTTATTAGGAGCGGGGTAAAATACGGGATTTTAAAATGAAAAGGACCGAAAAAAATAAAAAATTTCGAGGGGTTTATTATCACACTTCGACACGGAGCGGCCTGAAATGAATCATGCGCATGCGCAGAGATCATACCATTGTTAAGTCGGTCGCAATTCATCTTGGTTATGAGTCTAAACGGCGGTTTTTAAAAATAAACACGCATCAGATGCAGTGGGGAAGCCTTTTCATTCATGCCCGGATTATTTCTTTTCCACAATCGGTTTCTCAACTGTGCATTTTCGGATACTTTCTTTTGTTTTGCGAGTTGAAATAGCTTCCTGCAAGATAATTACTTTAAAGGCCATCTTGTATTTTTCCCGTTGTTTTCAATTTTTATCTAAAGGGAATGAGGCTACACGTGGTGTTTTAAATTGATGGATCGTTTTTCGCAGAGCTTATTCCTTTGAAGCATTATTAAGCGATTAAATGTCTCGGCTTAATAATTGGAAATTGAATTCAAAAATGTAATTTTATGAATGGAAATTCGAAGTGTTGCACTTGTTTCGAAAAACGCAGAGCAGTAATAATTGTTGTAGTGTAAGTTTTATACGAAACGTCTCGCACTCCTGCCTTTAACATATCAATGCGTACGTATGTTATGTCCTATTACAGCAACCCAGGAGTATTCGCGATATTATGCTTTTAAATACGCCGTGTTTTCATGTAACCAGCGGAACGCATGATATCAAAACCTGCCTACTCTTAAGGGGACAAATATCTCAAGTGAAGAAACCGACCAAGAGACGTATGTATTAAACCAGGGATGGGCAAACGGTGAGTCACTAATCCTCAAGAGTGTAGGAAAGGTACATTTAAGGGTCGCGGAATGAGAAATACATATCCCTAAAATTATCTATTGTATCCTTGCGTACCTCACAAGCACGGCGTATTTTTTTTTAATGACGCCTTTTAGGCTTGTCTGCAGATAGTGGAAAAACCCCAAGACGAATCACAACATCCATGCCCGAAGCGGGATTCGAACCCGCGACCTTTGGATTAGAAAGCAAGCACCAGTCTAACCCGGCCGGCATATCGAACAAAGGAAACGGAACAATACTGCAAGCCATCCGGAGAATAAAAAGCGAAATACACACATATCCGAAACAACTTTCTTCGCGTGAAAATAAACGCAAATAGCACGAAATGTAGATAAAGGAGAGAAAGAGAGGGGCCAAACTTTGACCACTCACTATGCTAAGGTGTAAGTAACAACCGTACCAAATTTGGATGTTATAGGTATTAACAGTATGGGCCTCCATAATGTAATCGCGTGATGACGTCAAAATCCTTAACACAAAGCTCTTCGTGTAACTTTCTCTGAAATTATTCCCTCGCCCGTTATTCTTCGTAAGAGGTCAAAAAGAATTCGCGTTACGAACGGATCTATTGCGACGAAGATACCTTATAAAATTAAAAATTAATAAAACTCACTATGGACTGTGGAGAGGGCGTTATCAAAAAAGGAGAAAACGCTCAGAGGCGCCAAGAAAGCCATTTAAAAAGCTAACGTCTACACATTCGGCATAAGCGATGATTTAAAAAAATGTCGAGTTTTTTCGGTTTCAGAAGAGAATTAAGCGTTAGTAGGCGGGCGCCGAGGATATAGGATATGCTCGGATAGCACTTCGCTATCCGAAAATTCAGGAGGCATTGTTCAACCGAGGCTACCCTCCTGAATTAATTCGATACCAAATACACCGCGCCATTTCCACCCTACGAAAAAACACCTAACCCAAACCCACCTACTCAAAGAGGGAAACCCCCTCTGATTCTCACAACCACCTTCCATCCGGGGCTACACGAAGCTCTGAAAAACGTCCTTGCCCCCACGAACCCCGTTCTCACAACCTCACCTACAAATCTTCCCCAAGACTCCCATTATATCCTTCAGTAGAACTAGGAATCTCAGCGATTAGTTCTGGAGCAACGGTTAAAACTGTGTAGTAATATGTTATTCTTACGATGTTTACATGTTACACGGTCCAAGTTTTAGATTCACTAAATCCGTTGAAATTCAACGACAACTTCCGCTAGTATTCAATAAACTTTCAAGCTTCTCTGTGTTTGTTATGAAAAATGCTGGCAACTTTCAAACATGAAATGCAGTCTTCTCTAGTAGTTAATATTAGAGTAAATTTATCAACAAATAATTTTCAATTGCACGATTAATTGTTGTTTATTATGATGTCATCTCACTTTCTGAACCTGCCGTTTATTGTTATCAGCCGCTTTAATGTTATCAATTTCCATGGAACCAATGTGATCACATTGAGTGGAAGCTACTCTATTAGTAAAGAAGGCGATTCATTTCGTAATTTCCCAACATTTTTATTGCTAAATTCCGGATTTGAATTCATTTTTAATATTTACAGTTATCTATCTTTCTAATCTCATACCTCCACCACCATACTGTAGTAAGTCTGCCTGTTTCTTTACATACTCCTACGATAACAATGTATAGAGGAAAAAATACTTTAATTTACTAGTTCTACAATCTTTATTTGAAAGATTTTTTCATTTGAGCAATACTTTAGGAGATATGACGGAAAGTTCATTTTTTATCAACGGTGAAGTGGTACCCCTGATTGGCGTACGTGATTCATTTTTGTGATTTTCTTATTAACTTTGATTGATAGTCCTTAATATCAAATTTGATAAAAATCCGTTTGATAGAAGAGGAGAACGTACTTGCGGACGGACGGAGAGACATACGGACGGACACGACAGACTGACATTGGAAGCGAAATGCGCCTAACAATTGACGGTAATATAATCTTATCTAATTTTTCTGGTCATCTAGAAACAATAATTAGGAAATCATATTTTTAAAGCCTTCATCTTTTCAATTTCAATAAATTATTGTAATTTAAATTCAATTATTAATGAAGTCCCGACTCACAGATAGTCTCCAAAATTCTGTTTATTAGGAACAGGCATGTACAAGCACAGCTCTGTACCAAGAAGAAAAGCCTGTTTGTTATAGGTGTCATTTCAATCTAAAGTACCTGAATTAAAAACGAACAATGAAAAGGATACCTATAAAAAGATAATAACGGACACCAGATGAGGCCAACCACATTTTCAAAAAAAAAATTTAAGAAAATATTGGTCTTCCTTTTATGTATTTAAAAAAATGGTATTGAAAATTATACATATGGATCGTGAACCAGTTGGCCATTCAAAAGGAAAATGTATGCACTCTACCGGAGGCTGCTAATACAAACAGCTCCTTAGAAATACTCTCGATTCGGAACTATTAAATATATTATATATAGTTTACCATAATAATAAGTTTAAATTAGAGCATATATCTCAAATAGCGCATGAAATTATAGTTTCTTTATAATTAAAAAATCTGTTAATATTACGGGTGATATCTAAACGAGAGAACGCTTCTCTTTTTCTGCACAGCAAAAATACTGGCTTTTGTTATTTCAAAGGTTTCGAAGTGAGACGACTCTCGTTATAAAATTTATTATACCATGGACATCATAATTTATTATCCGATATCAAATAACATTTGACCCAGAAGGATATAAATCTGTCGCTCGTGCATTAATTATTTTAATCACAGCTAGAAAAATAAAATACATCACATGGGTCACGGGGCAACGGACTACTGGTTATCACGACCGCAGAAAGTTCTAGAAATGTGTAACTCTTATAAAAAGCTAACGCTCCATAAAGACGACATTCGCAGTTTTCCCTCGACAAGAGGAGCACGTCGTCAGTCGCTAGAATTTTCAACGTCGAATGTCATGAAGTCGCTCGTCATTTTAATAGCGTTTTCGCTCTTGAAATGCTCGGTGCAGGAATTGATGCCCGATCCCGTATGCGGCACCGATCCAGGCACCAGCCGAGGAATCCAACTCTCTGTGAGAAGCAGACGGAACCAAACTGGCGATTGGGTGGACACGTTCACCGCCCGAGCAGAAAACAGCAATTCATCCGACAGCATCGATATGGACGTGAAGCATAAAGTAATTGAGTGCCAAGGAAAGCGGGTTATCTACATCCAAGGGGTGTCGCAAGGTAATTTTTAATTAATCCCTAACAACATTAACTAAATACGCTTGAATTTTTGTCCAGTTAACAAACTAACCACCAAATACAGTAAATGCTACTTTTTATTTTTTTTATTAATTGCTTCCGTCAACTCTATTTTTGCCAAACCGATAATACCAGAATAAAATATACCTACTTTTAATCTAGACTATAGATTATCGTCATTTCTCACTTTATGTCTACGATGCAATATCAACCAGAATGATTATATTATTAATCTACAAATAATGTTTTAACTCATTTTATTATTATTCAGTATGATGTGTATTGCATAAATATCCTTCGTACAATAATGATAAAAAACGTACTTATAAATTTTCTAAAAATTATCATATTCCTTTGGAGTTATTATAACAGTTAGTTTATTTTCTTCCTCAGCTCACCCAGCGGAATTTTCCCACGAAAGAACCGGAAAAGAAGATAAACTGACTTTTCGACCGAGGTGCGGAAAAAACGCCGCAATCCTGGGAAATGGCCGAACAGTACAAAAAATAAAGTGAGTCTTTAAAAATGAATGGTTACTATTTTTATATACAGCTTTTCTAAAAAAATACTACGACGATCTTTACTGACGCTATCTTAAATTGTCATTATAATTACTTGCTTTCATTTATTTCAGCTTGGACGTTCCGTACAATGCAGTGGTTTTCACCAATAGACCGCTGAAGGATAATGAAATATTTGAGGTAATGTTGGACAAAAAGATTTCGAAATTCAGCCACTCCATTGCCATCGGCATCATCACACACAATCCTACCGATGTTGAAATATTAGACGAAATGTATAAATCGTGAGTATTTCCTTATATTTATTCGATATAAGAAATATATTCCTCAATCTTGTGACGTTAAAAAAATCACCCTGTACAACAGAACTTTTAAAAAATAATAGACATCATCAGATTTCCTTTAAAAAAACGTAGAAAACATGTGAAATACAGTCTAAGGTAATTTAACCTGATAATATCTTCTGAATCCGTAGGGAAAACAGCCTAACGAACCTATTTCTTTATATATTCTAGATTAAGTATTCCCCGAAACTTTCAAAACCTTCTCAAAATGTAAGAATCATAAAGTTTCATATCGCTAAAAATGCATTTCCAGGTACAGAAACATTCCTATTTCTCCCATAATGTTTTAAGGAGTCTCTTTCTATTTACAGACCTCTTTCACGTATGTATCTCAACAATAACATCTATTCAAACAAGGCTCAAATACTTGAAAATTATGGAAAAACTCTGAATGAGCTCAAGGTATGCATTTTGTTGATTATCCACGCTTTTATGGGTATACTTTTACCAGTTATTAATACATATTAAGTAATTTTAAGTAAAAACAATGAAAATATTCTTTGAATTTATGCGCATTTCAGAGCCGAATAGCCTTTGACATTCTTTTCGAACTTTTCTATAATAAATCAATTAAAATTTCCTTTGTAATGCAGTTAATGTTACTCATGACCTATTTTTTTAGGTTGGCGACAGAGTGGGTGTAATGAGAAACCAATTCGGAACTCTTCAATTTTTCGTCAATGGAGTCGATCAGGGACCCGCAGCATCCAGCCTGCCCTCTGAAGTGTACGGAGTCTTCGAACTTCGGGGCGATGCAACCAAGGCGACCATTGTTGATACGTCATCGCCTCCGTCGTCATAATGATTTCATAAATTTCGGTTGTAATGATTTTCTTTCAATGTTCGTGTACTTTATATTGAAATGTTATATCTTGAAAGTTAGTAAGCAAGAAATTTTGAATTAATGAAGTCCTTTATGCATTACTAACAATAATACATTTTTAACATTATATTACTGATTTAAACATGGATTGTGCAATGATTGTTTTATTAGTATTTTAAACTGTGGAGCTCAATTAGCCCTTATACACGAATTTAATATTATGGTGAATTGTAACTAATCGCTTTTAATTTGGTTAATGTAAAATGCAGGGACAAGAAATTGGTATCTCAATTACTAGAGAGTTTATAATTGTGATGAAGGATACTAAAATTGGTACATAGTAATCATTTGTGCACTAATACCGTAAATAACTAGGCAATTAAAAATATTTTGGCGCCGAGGTAATGCTTATCTTTTGTATTTCCTTTCAAATATGTTGACCGAGAATCACTGACTTATCTAAATTATACTTGTAATTTACTACTCGAGAATTTTAAGCACGACTTATGTTTCGTTAAATTTGATTGCTGAATTGATCAGCCTTGTATATGATTTTTGAGGTAATAATCTCTACATTTCATAGCTCAAAGGAATGACTTTACAAAAAATAAAATCAATGATAATATACCACCAAATGTGAATTTCACTAAAAATTATCAGTAAAATAGTCGAATTTTGGATTTCATATTCGGAAGAATCACGTCTTTAGACGATTGCAATTTATTCGACATACGAATCTGGTTTTTTAGTAACCTTGTTATGACTATCAATGGTACCTAATGAAAGAACATCATCTTGAATTATTGTTTTAGATATAACACGAGCTCGATAGGCATGAGAGGGATTTGGGCCTAAGGAGAGTTATATGGGGCCTAGAGAGAGGGATATGGGGCCTAGAGAGAGGGGTATGAGGCCTAGGAAAAGGGATATGGGGTCAGGGGAGAAGGGGTTGGGGCCGAGAGATACGGGTTTGGCTGGAGAGGGATGTGGATAACTCACACAACCTTATTGCAGTGTTGCGCAACCTTTATTCAATGGCATTACTATTTCCGAGTATTTCGACGGGGTGTATTTAAAGCATTAAAACCTTTTCTATAGGCAGATTTTAAAGTATCATAGCGTTATATGGACTGCGTCGGACTAAATCACCTAAAATTCGCACGGTATTTTTTGAAGTTAAGTGTTTCGCGAGGTCATTTTTAATAGCTACACAGGCATTGGTTGAAAAACAGGACAGATACTGAATATGGGTTCCAATAGAAAATTAATATTTTCAATTGCGTGACAATTTTCAAGAAACGGAACGTGCGAGCTGTAAGGGAAGATTGTTGCTGACATATTTACCAAGGAAGGAATTTTAAGAAGAAGACTTTCATTTTGGAGAAGAGTTACGAAGAGATAAGGAAATAGGTGGGTGTCTCCAGCGAATGATTTTCTCCATATAGAACTATGAATATGATTCTCTCGACATCAGCGTCCTCAGGAATAATTATCAGTAATTACGCTTGTCAATAATTTTGAAAGAATTTCAAATATTTATTTAAAAAACAATAATTAAAGAAAACTGCTAGCTATTTCTATGGTTTACAAAATGTCGATGTGCAATTAAAATCACACTTGACAGCGTACTCAACGCTACCAACAATAAGAAAAATTTATCATAGCAACGGAAACAATGTTATCACTTAACGACGTATTCAACATAAATTTAGACGAAAAACCAAAATATCTCGTAAACTATCGGTTTTTTTGAAAAATGTTTTTTTTAATTGTATATAATTACATTGTCTCCAATGATTACAAAAACAAACATTTACGTAGTGAAGTTTAAAAGGATATATTTGGAAGAAATGAAAAACGACAAGAATAAAAATCCACTTCCACATTAAAGTTTGGCTGATATTCAGAAACATGAAGATTCTAACAAAACCACCGTTCAACTGAAATAAAGATATATTCGGAAATTTCAGGGAAACAGTATATAATACGCTCTAATTTGAAAAGATTACGTTACGCCCCGTTCCCTTTACTTGACCTCAAAACACATCTCCCTCTCTCTCTTCGTTCCTCTCCTTCTCGCCGTCTTTCGTCACTCTCACCTCTTTCCACTTCCTCCCTAATATCTTCCCTAAGGAGAAAAGAAGGAGACATAACCCAAGTAAAAGGCTTAAAAACACGATCGTCTGAGGAGCCATATCCGCCACTGACTCCCTCCACTCGCCACACTTTTTCAGCTCATATCCCTTCTCGCCTCCCTGTTTCTTTCCCTCCCTTTCTTCTTTCCCTCTTTACTTCCCCATCCGGCTGAGTATTATCCAGGGTTGTTAAACGAAAGGAAATCTCAATTTGTTGCAGTAAAAATAATTTTATAATTCAAATACAAAATGTGAAGTCAAGCTTTACCTTTCCCAATACTATAAAAAAAATCGAAAAGAGGAAAACCACACCGTAAGAACATATATTTAAATGAAACAAAGTTTTGATAAGCTAAAGTACATAAATTAGACTATACAGTAACCTATTGAAACTATGTAGTTAGTCGGATATAAGTTCAACACATTCCTCACAAATTAGTGCACAGCATATTAAGTTATCGTTTTAAGCGAATCTCACAATGAGATACAATAACATTATTCAATTCAACATAGAACCTTAACCCTTAAGTGGCGACCGGAGCACGCCAAATATTTTTAAATGCTGTCAATTTTTAAATAATGCTTCATATACATAGTTCTCTTATGTAACCTATCTTTATTGCCTGACTAATCGAACAAGTTGTTATCAACCTTTTAGCTATTGTCCTTGAGGAGTAAAACAGAAGCAAAGCTATGTGCGTCGCTTCCGCTGTGTTAAACACGCATCGCGATTTGCCTGTAAAAGTTTAAATATTTCTAAAACGTAATAGGTATTCTACAACATAAATAGGTATGTTGATGAAGATAAAGTGATGGAGAATGAGAGACAAAGAGAGAAGATATCAATGAAGATGGAATTAGTGAGATAGGTCTGAAGGTTAAGCGTATACAGAAATGAATATCGAAAAAAAAATAAAAGGGACCGAAACTCGTGAATGAAAGGAAGTGGGCTATGAGCTGTGGCGAAAGAGTGAAGAAGAGAAAGAGAAAGAAAGTGAAAGGTAGGGAGAGTGGGGAAAGGGGAAAAAAGGAGCGGTAGGAGGGGGGAGAAGGAGTAAGGGAGAGACGAAAAAAAGGAGAGAGGAGCGGGGTAAAAATACGGGATATTAAAATGAAAATGACCGAAAAAAATAATAATTTTCCAGGGGTTTATTATTACACTTCGACACGGAGCGGCCTGAAATGAATCATGCGCATGCGCAGAGATCATACCATTGTTAAGTCGGTCGCAATTCATCTTGGTTATCAGTCTAAACGTCGGTTTTCAAATAAACACGCATCAGATGCAGTGGGGAAGCCTTTTCATTCATGCCCGGATTATTTATTTTCCGCAATCGGTTTCCCAAATGTGCATTTTCGGATAATTTTCTTTTGCGAGTTAAAATAGCTTCCTGCAAGATAATTACTTCAAAGACCATCTTGTATTTTTCCCGTTGTTTTCAATTTTTATCTAAAGGGAATGAGGCTACACGTGGTGTTTTAAATTGATGGATCGTTTTTCGCAGAACTTATTCTTTTGAAGCAATATTAAGCGATTAAATGTCTCGGCTTAATAATTGGAATTTGAATTCATAAATGTAATATTATCAATGGAAATTCGAAGTGTTCCACTTGTTTCGTAAAACGCAGAGCAGTAATAATTGTTGTAGTGTAAGTTTTATACGAAACGTCTCGCACTCCTGCCTTTAACATGATATTTATGTGTATGTTATATCCTATTAAAGAAACCCAGGAGTATTCGCGATGTTATGCGTTTAAATACGCCGTGTTTTCATGTAACCAGAGGAACGCATGATATCAAAACCTGCCTACTCTTAAGGGGACAAATATCTCAAGTGAAGAAACCGACCAAGAGACGTATGTATTAAACCAGGGATGGGCAAACGGTGAGTCACTACTCCTCAAGAGTGTCGTAAAGGTACATTTAAGGGTCGCGGGATGAGAAATACATATCCCTAAAATTATCTATTGTAGCGTTGCGTACCACAGAAGCACGGCGTATTTTTTCTTTTAATGATGCCTTCCCCGCGAAGCCAATTTTAGGCTTGTCTGCAGGTAGGGGAAAAACCCCAAGACGAATCACAACATCCATGCTCGAAGCGGAATTCGAACCCCCGACCTTTGGATTCTAAAGCAGTCTAACCCGGCCGGCATATCGAACAAAAGAAACGGAATAATACTGCAAGCCATCCGGAGCAGGGCCGTTTCAAGACCTTCGTAGGCCCTAGGCACTCTTGCATTCGAAGGCTCAACTCTATGTCATATCAAATATGTTAAAATGCACCCACGTTAAATCTATTTTTTGCTATTAAAGATATTCGAAAGCATTTTTATAATTTTGCTTTGAAATTATCTCAATAATACTTCAAGACTTATTCAAGCATAAAAAATTTTGGTAAGCCCCTGAAAGGCTCGTAGGACCTAGGCACTTAGTGTAATTTCCTTTCAAAAATGTATAAATGAATAAAATTTTGAAATACTGTATAATTCTTTCGATTCGTGTGAAACTTTTGTATAGGCATGTTTTTATCTTGAAAAAAAAAATTTAATGTGCGCATAAATTAAATTTTACGAACGATAATCGTAATTGGTCATATACTCTTGTGTTATTCACAAATTTATAATTAATACCAACTTGAAAACTCAAAATTCAAGCGATGCCATAGGGATCTGAACTTTTATGCATGTCCATACTGAAAGCACTATAAATAAATAAATAAAATACCCTTCTGATAAATAAAAGTATCATTTTTAATTCCGATTTTCTTTTGGGATTGATATAACTCGCATCTATTATAAAAAGTTTTAAAGATGCTTTCATTAATTCAGTATCTACATTTACGAGATGGTCAACAATGACAATAAATATCTTTTTAGGTCCGTTTCGCTTCCAGCGTGAGCGCCTATTACCGTCGGTCTGTCCGTTCTTTCGTTTGTTCTCGGCTTCTACGGAAGGGATTTTCATGAGATTTGATATTAAGGACTTTCAGTCAAAGACAATAAGAAAGCCACATAATTGAATCACATAAGTCAATCAGGGGTACCACTTTACTGGTGACAAAAAATGAACTTTTCGTCATATCTCGTAAAGTATTAGTAATATCAAAATAGTTTTCAAATAAAACATAGAATTAGTATAGTATTTCTTTTTCTATACATTTTTATCGTAAGAGTAGCCGTTATCGAGAAAATCGAACAAGAATGTCTTACTTCGAGTTGAACTTGGAAAATTTCTTCGCCATTGTTGCTAGCATAATCTCAAAAACAAACGTTTAATTTCCTTGCTTGTGAATGAAATATTTTTAAAATTGGAAACGGATTATTTATGTCAAAGAAAAGAATTTTAAAACGCTAAAGTACATGTCTATAATGTCTTTCAAATACTCCACTGCAGAAAACGCGCCCATTTGTGATACGCTGTACACTTTCCTAACTTGTTTACGGATTGTTTTGTCTATAGTGTGCTTCAACCTATGTTTTCCCGTCGCTTTCCATCATTTACATGTATCGTCTGACTCCGTCGCAAGCCGTGTTCTCCCATAAACCCGTGTTTCTCAATGCTCCCAAAAAGATTCGCAGGTCAGAAGTAATATCCGATAACTCACGTTCGTTCTTTTACGATGGACACGATGTAATAAAAAACAATGCGTAAAATTCGGAACTCTTACACAAGTTAAGAAACATTTAGTTAGGTATTCCAAAATAAATTTTAGATAATTAGGGAAAAAGATGTTATCAATAACAAAATCAGAAGATACATGTAACTATCGGTTTTATGAAAAAATGTTTAGAACGAAACATGTAGAGAATTACAATTCCTACAACTTTGATAATAACAAATATATATAGGTAAAATGAGTTTTAACGGAGTTATTCGAAAAAAAAAGAAAAACGGCAAAGAATAAACTTCCACTTCCGGTTAACAGTTTCGGCCAAAAACATTTTCAGTTCCTCAATTACTAACAATAATCGAAGACTACTTTTTCGAAAACATTCGTATCATTGTCCTTCAAGTGAATTTTTTTTATCGTTTCGCCGTATACCATATACGCGTTTGACAAGGTTAAACATCATGAATTTAATTTTTTTCAAAGCCCTTTCAATCCCTTAAAACATTGTAATGCTGTATCAGGAATGCGGATAAATCATGTGAAGTTTTTCGACATAAGATAAACACACCAAAACTTCGCTTTTGGCGAAAAATATAAACGTTTACGTTCACAGTTACGACGCGATTTCGACTGATATAAATCCATGAGCCTAAGTCCGGAATGGTACGTTGAAAAATTCTATAAGTCGAATCTCAAATTGAAAAAAATAAAATATTCGACTTGTGGAAAACTCGAGTTACAAAAAAAATAACACGAAAAAGATTTCGTCATACAAAAAAACGGACTCGCTTACGGAAAATTCGAGTTATAGACGTTCAGACATTTTTTTTAGAAGTTCGACTGCATTTTGAACAGATAGTGAACGGTAACTATGCGTAATATCGAAATCCTTAGGCCTGCAAACGACCAAGCTTAATCCCGGTCACCTATCGTTATTTCGCGATTTCATCGCATTGGAGTGTGTCCATAATGAAAGATGCAAATGATTTAACGCGCATGCGCGAGCGAGCGTAGAAGGGGTCGATGTGGGGAGCGAGATGGCGCTGATTGTATTTGATAGGCCGGCAGTATATATCCTCCCGTTCAACGATACGGATCGTCATTTCTGTTTTTATTTTCAACGCGCTCCTTTTCCCTGAAATGCAATTTCCTGCTTACCATCAAAGAACGTGGTCGACGATGCGTGTGACGTCATTCATAGCCCCTTAGCTTGTCATATTTTTTAAGTACTCTTTTTACATCCTCTGCGATCTCCTGTATCAAGTTTTGAAGTGACAGTGAACTTTTACGTCGTTAATTGACGAAAAAATAAACTGTTTTGGCAAGAAAATATAAACTGGAAAAATTTTCCATCTGTGATAACGGTGGCATAGCGTACTAATAGCGAATCGAAGACACCACAAAACAAGTTAGGAAAGTGTACAACGTATCACAAATGGGCACGTTTCGTGCAATGGAGTACTAGAAAAAAATTATACACCTGTACGTAAGGGAAATTGCGTTTTAAAGTTCTTTTCTTCATCATAAATAATCCTATTTCTTCATATTTAAAAATAGTGCATGCACACGTAAGTAAATTAAAAGTTTGTTTGCGAGATTGTTTATGTTAGCGACAATAAAGAAGTAACCATGCAAGATAATTTCTATGTTCAACACGAATTAAGATATTTTTGTTTGATTTTATCGATAACGGCTACTCCTACGATAAAAATGTGTAGGAAAGGAAATACTCTTCTTTAATATTTATACAACTTTTATTTGAAAAATATTTTGATATGAGCAATACTTTACGAGATATGACGAAAATTTCATTTTTTGACACCAGTAAAGTGGGGCCCCTGATTGGCGTATGTGATTCATTTTTGCGATTTTCTTATTATCTTTGATTGTAAGTCCTTAATATCAAATTTCATGAAAATCCATTCAGTAAAAACCGAGACCGAACATGCGGACGGACGGACAGACCGACGATAATAGGCGCTCACGCTGGAAGCGAAACGATCCTAAAAAGTCAACATCCCTTAGAAAATTGTTTATATTTCGTCATATTATATTTGTTTTAACTCCTTATTTTCTGTGAATTTTGTATTTAACCTTTTACAGCTGTTCACAGATATCCCTTACGTCAGTGATCACAACTTTTTCTACAAGACGTGCCACATCGGAGGTGGCGATTCCTTCGGCGGGCCGGATTTGGAGCATATATATTTATTCTGAGGTGCCATTTAAATGAAAATCAAGTCTAAATTAGGTTTGGTTATATGGTAGACATTCCAATAATATAAAGTTTTAGTATAAAAATTTTCATAAAAGTTTAATAATTTTTTGTACTGAATTTTTCGGATAGCTTTTTCATCGTGGCTTCGCGGGCCACATAAAAAAAACATTCTGGGGCGGCATCCGGCCCGCGGGCCGTAGATTTGGCACTACTGCCTTAGGTAAACGTGATTTTTCCGTCTGCCGGGAGAGCACCAACTACAATAGTATTGTTTTCGATTATCGCAATATTTTTTCGCGAGACTCACCAGAATAATCGAAAATCATTTGCCACCAATTTATCGCATAGGGAGTAGCGGAAATGAATTTTTATAAGTTTTTCCGTATCTTTTCCATTTTTAAACAAGTTGAAGGTATAAAAATGTATTTTTAAAAACCAATTTTATTTATCTTTGCACACACAGCTTTTCTCTCCAACAGAACGGAAACTCGTAGCAGGAATACGAGAGTTAAACGCAAACGCTCAACAATGGAAACTAATTTAAAATCAATAAATTAGAATTCCATTGTTGAGCGCTGTTGTGAATTCGAATTACTAATTATTAGATTAGTAATAAAATGCTATTTAATTTTTAAATTCACAAAAGTATCCAGCACAATTGTTGAAATTGATCTAAAACATATTTAGGAAAAAAGAAACGTAAAAGCAGAATCTCTTTTAAAGATTCATTATCACGTAAGAAAATTTAAATGAATAAGAATCATGGCAAACACCTACGACATCGTTAGCCCAATGGATAAGGCGTTCGACTGCGAATCAGAAGAATGGCCGTACGAATTCTAAAGCTTTTAAGATTTTTTTCTGTTATCGAAGGGGTTGAAAATTAATATAAAAGTTGGTAAAAAGCTTTTTCTAGGATAAACATTTCGGTGAGGAAATATTTCCGTAACTTGTTTTCGGAGGTCATGACGGCGGAATGGAAATAAATAATTTCGAAAGGATAATAAAAAAAACTTTTTCCCTGTGAAAAATATTATCCCGTTACTTTTCATAGCGCGTGAGTCAATTTTGGATGCCTACGTCTAAAAAAGAAAATTTTATATTCTGAATAGGGATGACATGACGAAGAAAGGGCGGCATTTGTATCCAATGGTAACAATGTGTTACAGAGACGGTCGCGGAGGGAGGATAGGAGAGATGGAACGGGAAGATTGTTGGGAAGTGAATATACCGCGGCATATAGCACGACTTGAGTCCAGGGGCATGATGGGAAGATGGAGGGCGAGATTCGAAGGAGATTATTCCCGAAACGAAGGAGAAGCGGTTGAGGAATTGCAATACGCATAGACGTTATGGCTTAAAAATGACTGCGGTTCGAAATGTATTTTTTCCTTTCCTCCATACGTACAGTATAGGAGAAAGTACTGCATCGTGATTTTAACGGAAATACACGTTTTGAGATCTCCTGAGTAAATTTTCACAATTTTATCGAGGTTGTCTGTTGTGGTAGCAATTATGTGGGGGCTCTGATTAAAAAACTAATAATCAGATCTGCACAAAATTTGATACTTGAGATTTTTTTATTAGTAAATGAAGATCTGGAAAGGTTTTGACTGAAACTTCAACCAGAAGTTGAGGTTCATTCTTGTAGTTACAGCGTGTTTTCCAAATATCGCTTTTAGGACTTAATTTATGTGAATATTTGTCACTATTAATGTTGTAGATAATTTTCCACAAAGTTTGTTTGAAACATTTTCTCATTAACTCGGTTTTTAAAAGATATTTTGATTTTTTTCTGAATTCATGTGCCGCGCGTTGCCATGGGATACATTGTTTCCGGTACTATGGGATGCCATTGTTTCCGTTGCCATGGGATACCATTCTTTCCGGTACTATGGGATGCCATTGTTTCCGTTGCCATGGGATACCATTGTTTCCGTTGCCATGGGATACCATTGTGCATTATTTAGATCAACTTATTTTACACATTTCTTAATTTTTTAAAAATTAATAAAAAACGCGCATATATTGCGCGGGCACTGCTAGTAATAATAGAATCGGAACAATTAAAAATATAACTTGCCCTAACATACATTGTAGGATGATGTATATATTTAAGAAAATGTCAGAAAAATTATTTGAATTGAAATCAGCAATATATGGAATAATTTAGGTTTAATAATGACAATGCTGCAATATGAGATGGCCTATATGAACCGTACCTTCCTACACATTTGAAAAAATATTTATACATATGGTTTTGGATCTTAACACCACATTTCTACAGTGTTCATGGCGCGATATTTTCTTGCCAATGGAAACTTAAAGATGTCGTAAGAAAAAAATGAATTCAATATATTATATTATCCTTATATTTAAAGAAAACGTAACAGGTGCGACCGCCTTGAAATCCACTTTTATTGGAACCGCTTGTCTATTTTCCCCGATCGACCCTTTTACTTTCTCCATACGTAGTAATGGGAAAGTATTGTGTTCACGAAAAAAATCGACATCGAGATTTTAACGGAAATACACGTTTTGAGGTCCCTAGAACACGTTTAGAGTATTTTCGGAATGATGTCTGCGTGTGTGTTTGTGCGTGTGTGTATGTGATTGTGGGCGCTCTAACTCAAAAAGTACCTGCCATATCGTTACCAAACTTCATATATAACACTTTAACATGAGCATAATGAACTGATTACTTTTTGGACAATAACGGGTAAACGGAAGTCGAGGTTTATTCGAAACCCGATTCGGTTTTTGCGATATTTCTTCGTTAAAACGTCATTATTGTATATACAATTCTATACAACGGTTATAGAGAATGTAATTTCCTACAACTTTCATTTGAAACAATTTTGTTATTGTTTAGGAGTTATTTATAAATAAACGGTTTTTCGGTTTTCTCCTTAAAAACATCGTTATTGGTAATCTTCGTGAGGACGAAAGTTGTAGAGAATAATATTTCTTCCAAGTTTTGTTTGAAGCAAATTTTCGTAGAACCATCCATTTCGGAGATATTTTGCTTTTTACATTCTCCATATGTAGTAATGGGAAAATATTGTGTTCACGAAAAAAATCGACTTCGAAACTTCAATGGAAATACGCGCAGCAAAAAGAACATTAGTTTTTTGACAATACCGGTTAACCGGAAGTTGAGTTTAATTCGAAACCCGATTCGGTTTTTGCGATATTTCTCCGTTACAACATCATTATTGTATATACAATTCAATACAAAGGTTATAGAGAATATAATTTCCTACAACTTTCATTTGAAACAATTATTCTTTAGGAATTATTTATAAATAACCGGTTTTTCGGTTTTCGTCAA
Organism: Uropetala carovei; assembly: GCA_036926305.1. NCBI lineage: Eukaryota > Metazoa > Arthropoda > Insecta > Odonata > Petaluridae > Uropetala > Uropetala carovei. The sequence continues at coordinate 569,934 of JAXCHB010000214.1, forward strand.
ATATCTCCTTAAAAACGTCGTTATTGGTAATCTTCATGAGGACCAAAGTTGTAGAGAATAATATTTCTTCCAGGTTTTGTTTGAAAGAAATTATCGTAGAACCATCCATTTCGGAGATATTCTAATTTTTCTTATTACCAGTATACGGCGCCACCACCATTTAGCGGTGAATTCTGTAAACATATTCAAAATATACTTAATTTACGGCAATAAGGACGACTGTATTCTTTCACGATACAAAATGATAAATTTGCGTCATAATGCTATTAATAATAATTTAAATAACTATACCCCAAATATGGAGAAAGTCATGTGTTGGCCACATCAGATTTTTTCCGCATTGGCATTAATACGGCCTATTCTTCCCTATCCTTAACTAGGATATACCTGGCCCATCACAGACATCCAATACCACGTCAAATACACAATGGTCGTGGTCGGCGAATAGCAAGACGCAGTATAGTGAACAACCCTTCCCAACATACTCCTACGTTCGACTCCATTAAGGGAGCGTGTAATGGGAAGCGATTGTGGAGATCCAAGGACGAAGAATGATCGAGAGCGGATCGGAGGTAATGAGGGAGGGAGAGATAGGGGACGCAAGTGGATAGAGATATAGGTACTACTATACTACTATTGATCGCGTTGCTTAGTAGCAGGACCGAATGGGCTTGAAGGCTGAGAGAGAGAGACATATAAATCAAGGTAGCATTATAACACGAAAGAGGTAATGGATAAGGAGGAATTGTCCCGTACTAAGAGTCGAAGAGATTATGTGGAGAGAATGTGGCGTGTCGCTATTCATCCACGGTTATGACAAAAGTCGAAAACATGGGTACCGTGTCTGCCGCGACCGTTAAAAATTTCTCATATACCACAACATCGCTTACGATTTACTGCCTCTTGGGTAACCAAGGGAGAACACATGTCAATAGTCCTGCGATACACACGTGTATCTCTCGCCTCATCTCCTCGCTACCATCTCTCTCTCTCTCTCACACAATATTTTAATCTTTTTAATAAAGTTAATTTAATAGATGAAATCTGATTCAACTGTCCAATTTACTCATCTTAATCACAGAAAAAACTTATTTTAGTAAACTCCACTTTTCGCGGAAGTTAGAGAGCTATTTTTTCTGCGATCGTTAAGCCTGGTGAAATTTCCACGTAAAACTAGTCATATCTTTCAAATTTTAATGCACGCTATTCATCCCTGATGATTTTTTTATGACGGATGAACTTTTGCATGTTATTTAATATTCTCTTTAATTTTTAGTGTTATGTTACGTTTGTCACATATTACAGGTTCGCATATTCCTGGTTTAATTTAACAGAACAGATCCACGTTTATACTGCCCTTAATTAGGACGTGCAGATATAACGTCATCTTTCCCGCTCTTGAACGACTAGTATTACGATTTAATCGCTTACATCTACTGCCTTAAGTCTTCCTCATATTTCGTTATTGCTGTTGTTTTGGAAAACTGCTTTTAAATCCGCCATTAAAACATTTCTCTAAAAATAATGACGCTAAATTTCAAAGAGTTCTAACACGGTATACGTATATCCCTCCATTCCCTCCAAAAAGAAAAGAGAATCGATTTTAATTCAAGAGTAATAAATTTTAAGGTGTTTCTTTCCATCTTTAATAGAACTTTCGACTTTTTCTCAAGAGGTGATTACTATTTACGGAAGTTGACATTTTTTATTGCATAATACAACGGTTCTCAACCTTTTCTACGTGGCGAGCCACATCAGTGATTGCAAATTATTCGGCGGGCCGGATTAGAGTTTAAATCGTATGTTCCATTTTAGTAAAAATCAAGTCTAAATAGAATTTTTATGGTTAAAATTGCAATTAAAAGTTTTATTATCACAAATTTCATAAAGTTGCATGAATTTGTGTGTTAAATTTTTCCGACTGTTTTTTCATCGGGGCTTCGGGTCGTTTGGGCGCAGTAAACAGGAACGAGGGAGGTATTTTCGGAGCGAGGGAGATGATGATTTCGAGGGCGGAAGAAAACGCGGGGAAAATAACGAAGCCATAGTGCGTGAGAGACAGAGACTGAGTGGGAAGGGAGATGTAGGCGAGAATCAAATCATGCCATTCCGTTTTCATTTTGGAATTCGAGACTGCCTCGTTTGCACCGCTGCCATAACGAAGAGCGCGTTGCCACGGAAGCTAAAAGGGATAATAGGGTTCCTATATTACCAAATGGAGGGAAATGGATGAAAGGGTTTTTGGGGGGGGGGGGGAAGGGTAAAAAAACCATAACGACGCAACCTCTCGTTTCCTAGGCAACTTCGGATGCTTCCATCCAGGTGCGAAACAGTAACGAAAAAAAGAACGCTGATTATATTTGTTTTTCGTTTTGAATTTAGGTTTTAGCAATCATTATATTTCTCACCCGTACTGTTATTGCGTCCCGAAAGGAAACTATCTTTATTCGGAAATATGCAATTACTTAATTATATATTTTCAAGCGATCCGGCGACACACGCGGACGGATACACGGTAGACGTACTGCATTCCCAGGCAGCAGGAAGTATTCCCCTGTTATTTATTAGGTATTCCAACAGCTTTCTCTTCCGAGTATTCCATTTTAAATTTAGCCTTCCAAATAATTTTGCAAAGGGTAGAAAGATGCAGGAAAAGAAGATTTACTGGATAAAAGATTTTGAAGCAGTAATAGAAACTAAAAAGGTTAGTCATTATTTTTTTATGTACATTATTATTTTTGTCATTGCTATATACATATATTTGTACAATAGTGTTTTATTTAAAAGAGTTCAGTGCTTATTAAATGATTCTCATTAGAATATCTGTGATGTATCAGGAAAAACTACGAATACTTCATGAACCAGATAGTGCTTTTTTTATTTCTGCTTAACAAAACAGGATTGCGCGATTTTCTTTTGACTTGACCCAGAAGGCAGTAAATCTGTCGCCCGTCATTAATTATTTTAATCACAGATAGAAAATAAAATACAACATACGGGTCACGGGGCGACGGATAACCGGCTATCATGCCGGCAGAAAGTTCTAGAAGTAAGAAGTTCGCATAAAAACAAATCGTTTGAGTGAGAACAACGTCATAGGAAGTCTTCGCTTGAGAAGAGGAGCACGCCGTTCAACGCTTCAGTTTCCGTGTCGAAAATGGAGAAGACGTGTTTAATTTTCATTGCGCTTTCCCTCTTCAAATTCACGGTGCAGGAATTGACGCCAGATGCAGCATGCGGCACCGATCCAGGCACCAGCCGAGGAATTACACTCTCTGTGAGCAGCAGACGGAAACAAACTGGCGATTGGGTGGACACGTTCACAGCCCGAGCAGAAAACAGCAATTCATCCGACAGCATTAATGTGGACGTGAAGCATAAAGTGATCGAGTGCCAAGGAAAAAGGGTGCTCTACATCCAAGGGGTCTCGCAAGGTAATTTATGGTTAATCATAAAGCAAAGCAACACTAGTCCCCCCGATAAGCATGAATGTATGATCCTTTAATTTAGTGCAATACTCAGAAAAAAATAGCCTCCAGTTATTATCACTGGCAACGTTTATTACCATTTATTTTTATTAAAAATTGAATCTTAAGTTTATTTTTATTACTTTCGCTTATTGTAGACGATTATCAACATTATCATATGCATACCTGTATACTGTAGTGTTTTTTAATACATTTATAAACTGTCTGAATTTCCGACTACAACGGCATCATGTTGACCACGATATTCTTTCTCTCCTCAGCTAATCCTGCGGAATTTTTCTCTGAGAAACAGGAAGTAAAAGATGAACTTACTTTCCATACAAGGTGCGGAAAAAACGTCGCAATCCTTGGAAATGGTCGCACAGCACAGAAAATAAAGTGAGTCTTAATAAAGGAATAACTCGTTTTGCTATCAATTCCTGTATAAATAAAGTCTAACCGCGACCTTCGTTAATGATGTCTCTTAATTGCCCTTTTAATTTGATTAAACTTTAATTTCAGCATGGATGATCCAAATAATGCAGTGACATTGACTAACAGGCCGCTGAAGGATAATGAAATATTTGAAGTAAAGTTTCACGAAAGGACAGGAAAATTCAGGCAGTCCGTTGGCATCGGCATCGTCACGCGCAATCCTGAGATTATAGATATTTTACCTGAAATGTATAAATCGTGAGTATTTCTTTGTATTTATTAATTATTATTTCTTAACTAAATATATATTTTACTTTTCATACAATCCCCGAAAGCGAATGAAAATAATTTTATTTTAAGTTCCTTCAACCTGTTAATGTATATGAAATTGTCGCAAAAATATCATGGTAAAACTTACTGTCTCGTGGGTTGACTAAAGCGTTTCAACTCAAAATATTATCGTAAAGTATGAATCCAAATAGTATTCAGTCCTGCCGAAACGGTATTTTATGATAAGAAAACGTACCATATGATGCTCTCTTAATATATTTTAATGTATGGATTTATATTTAACAGGCCATTTGCACGGATGTATTACGATAAGAACATCTATTCGAACAGCGCGGCTGTACTTTTAAACTACGGAAGAAATCTGGAAGACCTTAGGGTGAGCATTATTATTTTTCACTCTCTCATAGATTTTAAGCATATATTTTCCATTTTTTAAAATTCATAATAATATTATGTAATTTTAAGTGTAATCGATGTAACTTTTGCATGCATGCATACGGATATCGAAACAGAAAACTTCGTTTTTTTACTTTTCCTATAATTTCACAATTACAACCTCAACGCTCTCAATCCTTAGGCATGATCCATTTTATTTTTCAGACTGGCGACAGATTGGGCGTAATGAGAAACAAATTCGGCACCCTTCATTTTTTCTACAATGGAGTCGATCAGGGACCCGCAGGATCCGGCGTGCCCTCTGACGCTTATGGAATATTCGAACTCAGGGGAGACTTAACCAAGGCGACCATTGTTGATGTTACACCGCCTCCATCATCATAATAGTGTCATAAAACTCAGATATGAGGCATCTGTTGCAATTTTCATGGAATTAATTTTAAAACGTTAATTTTTGTATACGTTTATGCGAAATCTCATGTGCTTAGTTTGAATTACTTAGCTAGGTTTCCTAATAATATCTTGTCGATTAAAAAACCAATAAATATGTTGTGTGCTTAATTCTTTCATTCCACATGGAATTATGGAGCCTTTGTTATAAACGTTACATTACTTACTTTGTAACTGATGTAGTAAATATTCGTTCATTAAACCTGCTTAAATTCTCACTATAAATATTTAGTATGTAATCAAGTGTATGTATGCTGTTGACTTCCTAATAAAACAGTATGTACGCCTGAGTGCATCCTTATGATAGATTAATTGGAATTCTCATTATGTTATTGCATTCCGTTTAAATATAGGGAACCAACAGTGGTTTATTATGAGACTGTTTTAAATTGTTAAGTCGGATACTGATACTTGTACATGCAAACATACTGTGTACTAAGAAGGAAATAAAAACATTTTGGCGTCAAACTACAGCTTATTTCTTCATTTCAAAGAAACCGAGCAACACTAATATCAGTTAGTTAGTTGTTTATACGGTTTAAAGTTCTGAAATGTAACGAGACCTAAGTTTATTTATCGTAGCATATCATATGTTTCGTTTAATCCATAACTGTGTTGATTAGTTTTTTCCTGGTGATTATTTTTGATGCGAAAATATGTTTCTTCTTTAAGAGCTCACGATTTCACAAACAATAAAATTTACGTAATGTACTACTATATAATCGAGTCTCATTCAAAATCACCTGGAAAATCAAATAATTCTATAAACTAATTACGATGAATCATTACTGAAGACTGTAGCATTGCAGCCGAAATTGCACCTCTAATCTTTCTAAACCTCATTACGGCTTTTATAACTACATAAGTTAATCAAGTAATCCTCATTTTTTTTTCAATATTTTCTATAAGTGCTTATTACTGAATTTGTTTTTTCAGCCATAAGACGAGATCTATAATTCTATAGCGGATATCTTATTCTATTCCTGAAATTTTAAATTTCAATAATTTTAAATTTAACATTTCATGAAATATTATATAGACCTTCACTTTCTCTCTTCTTCGCAATCATCTTTTTTCACATTTTTCTTTAAAAACTTCCGTTTTTACGATTTTTCTATCCGCGTGTGACTACAAATTTCTCGAATTAAGGTTTTGAGCATACGGTTATAGAGAGAAAGTTATAAATTCTTTATTAACTGTCGAATAAATTACTATATATACAATATAATAAAATTTAAAACTCATAAAGAACTGCAGATTACCTTTGTCTTAATTTTATGTTGGTACATTTTCATAACTCCGAAGATTCTCCATCACTAAAATAGTTTTAAGACGACATCACGGAATTATTTAAAATCACATAATAATGAGTGCGACTTAAAAATGCAATTTTTTGACGCTTGATTTTGTTGGGCGTCTGTAATATTACGCGGTTAAAGTCGTCCCATGATTATTAATTACAGCAGATAAATGCATTACCAGAAAGGGAAACACGAATGAAGGGATTGCTATCAAATGCCGTAATGCCTTAAAAGAAGTGAACGACGGTAAGGTTAAATATGCATATAATATGCCGCTAAACATTTAAGTTTGTGTCGCCTCGGATAATAATCAAAGGCATTTACTATATTCATACCCATCTCCCTCCTTTGTGGAGCCAAGAAATGAAAAAATACATAAAACAGTCGTCAGTTCACTATCAAAAAGGGATTATTTTAAGTGTCAAGGCGACCCATGTCCAAAAGTCACGCCGTGTTATTTGATTTTTTTGCATGGTAACCAAACAACCAAACCGTGCCTTAGGAGAATATATGTCAAAATATGCTATATTAAATATTGTATATAGGAATACATATACAATCGTATCAAAAAAAATTGTACCTGGTTAGAAACGAAACATGCGCTGTCATAGAACTCTTATGATATAAATATACGGTTAAATTAAAGGTTTTAAATAAAAGCATTTTAACTGAACTCAAAAGATATAAAACGAGTCAATTTCACGGAAATGAAGAATAAAATTATTTTTACATAGTTTGCATAGTAGTTGCGAGTGAAAATTCGAAATACGTCGCCAAAGTAACGAGGCGAATCAACACGAACCATAAAGCCATTAAAGAGAGAGTTACGGAGGAAAAGACAAGTGGAATATCATCTATAAAATACTTAAATAACATAGGCCGCAATACTATGAGCGAGCAAATATTTTTTATGGGGAGTACATTTAAGTTTTATTTCTGGAGTCCTGCATATATGTATAGATATCTATAAAGAAAAGTGTTTGTGTGTGTGCGTATGTAGGTATGCAACTACAGCACGTAGAAGCAAGAGGAAAGCATCATTTTAGCCAGAATATAGAGTTAAGTGGTGTGGTTAACTTTTTATACCGATTTGATTAACCTTTCTGATTAAAAAAAATATTTTTTCATTTTCTCTATCTGAATAACTTAGGGATCAGTTCAACTTATTTTTCATTTGAATTTTAAAACTACTTAGAAACATGGTACGAATTTGAGACTTGGATGGTTCTATGAAGGAAAGAAGAAAGTTTATTGTTATTGAAGAAAGAATCCGAATCCTGATCGAATTAGCGTAATAATGCGTTTAGAATCAGAAAAATACATGATTTTATCAGTTTTATGACAATGCCAATTATAAGCTACCATGACAACTCCTATTGTCGCCGAAGTTGAGAGTTCTATGTTTTTACACGGGAAAATTTTTGTCGTAATATCGTTTTCCAATTTCTGTTTCCGATTTTTTGGCGCGTTTCGCTTACAGCGTGAGCGCCTATTATCGTCGGTCTGTCCTTCCGTCCGCAAGTTCGTTCTCGGCTTCTACAGAACGGATTTTCATAAATATGATATTAAGGTCTTACAATCAAATATAATAAGAAAATCGCAAAAATTAATCACGTAAACCAATCAGGGGTAACTGGTGATAAAAAATCAACTTTCCGTCATATCTCGTAAAGTATTGCTCATATCAAAATATTTTTCAAATAAAACTTGTAGAACTAATAAATTAGAGTATTTATTTTCCTATATATTTTTATCGTAGGAGTAGCCGTTATCCATAAAATCGAACAAGAATGTCTTAAATCGAGTTGAACTTTGAAAATATTTTGCATGATTACTTCTTCATTGTTGATAACATGAACAATCTCGCAAACAAACGTTTAATTTCCTTACGTGTGCATGTATTATTATTAAATAGGAAGAAAATGGATTATTTATGATGAAGAAAAGAACTTTAAAACGCTATTTCCCTTACGTACAGGTATATAATTTCTTTCTAATTCTCCATTGCACGAAACGCGCCCATTTGTGATACGTTGTACACTTTCCTCGCCGCGAGTAATCTAATAGAGAACGCGTATATTTTCAATATTTTACATAAAAGAGCTGGATATTATTAGAATTCATAAAAGGTATTTTTGTTGTGAGAGCGGCATTTTATCTTTGTGTTTGTAAAAAATTATTTGAGCTAGATATCTTACTTTACAAAGGTACCATGAAGTTTATTATATTATAAAGTTATTCATTTTGTAAATTGGACAAAATCAAAACAAAATGATAGAATACTCGTTTAATTCGAGTTTAAAATTTCTTGCATGGTTACTTCTTCATTGTTGCTAACATAAACAATCTCACAAACAAACGTTTAATTTCATTACGTCTGCATGCAATATTTTTAAATAGGAAGAAAACGAAATATGTATGAGGAAGAAACGCTATTTCCCTTAGGTTCAAGTGTATCATTTATTTCAAGTTACTCCATTGCACGAAACGCGCCCGTTTGTGATACGCTGTACACTTTCCTAACTTGTTCTCTCATCCCATCCTATTTGGTATAACGAATCCTCACGTCATCTTATTTTTCTTTATCTTTTTCTCTCTCTCTCTTTCTCTCCCTCCAATTACTCTCTTTCTCTCCCCATTCTCTCCCACCATTTTTTTCTGCCTTTATCACAGCGTTCATTATCACATCCTCCAACCTGTCATGATTTTTATTCCTATTGAAAATCACTTATTCGCCTTACATATATACATATATATATATAAGGCGGAGTACATGCCTCTATGTCGCTGAAGAAGGGCGTCAGCCCGAAAGCTCCATATTTTTATTAGGTAAGTGTCCACTGGACTTCCTCCAACACCTTGTTGCCACCTTTATTATTACCTTTCCTTTTCCTTAAGCTTATATATATATATACTACGGAAGAGGAAAGGTAAGTAAAGATATTTAGGGCAACTAGGTGTTGAAGGAAACCCAGTGAACACTTACCGGAAGTAGAGCCGCTGGGATGTTGGAGAGACACATTTGTAGAGGTTAGAGCTTTCGGGATTATCCCTTCGTCAGCACAAGAGAGACACAACTCTCTCTCTCTCTCTCTCTCTCTCTCTATATATATATATATATATATATATATATATATATATATTAAATTTCTTTAGTAATTTCTCCATTTATCTCTACAAATTTCTGTTTAAATAGAGAACATGATTTTTCACATTAAGATTAAGTCATTCAAATCATAAAACTATTGTTTACTGCTGGGTTATAAATCACTTTGTTTTTCCCTTTTTTCTGCATTTTCCTGCATTCTCTCTCTCACCTCCTTTTAACTCAAGTTACAGATTCATTTCCATCCGTTTATCCTCTCACATCAACTGCCTTCCGACGGCGTCGCTTGGATACGGTACCATCAAGAACTTTCAAATATTCCTGTTTCAGAGATAGGAATATCTATGAACTACTTGGACAATCCAATCGCTGGAAAACCCATATTTCAATAAGGGCTATTTAACATAAAAAGTTTTTTCAAAACATCCCTAAAAACGAAAGAATTGATTCTCCACACATACGGACGGACAGTCAGACTTATCAAATAAGCAAGTTTTTTTTCTGGTAACAAAACGTGCTAAAATTAAATAAGGCAAAAATGTTTTTATTGTTTTGGATCGTGCCGCCGATGCCAGTCACCTAGACAAAATGTTTCTGATTTTCACTAAAAAAAACTGTGAAGGACAGGAAAAATAACTAACGATCGCTTAAAAGAGAACGCATCTCTTTTTCGACCTAACGGCACTTGACACCCATATTGGGCTATTTTTTGTTTATTTCGAATGTTTATTAAGTGAGACAATTCTCGATATGAAATTCTGACATGCCCATGAAAATCGTAATATATTATCCTATGCAATAAACATTTGACCCAGAAGGCAGTAAATCAGTCACCCGCAATTAATTATATTAATCACAGATTGAAAACAAAATACGCAATACGGGTCATGGGGCGGCGGATAACCGGTTATCATTAACTCCAGGAAGTTCTAGAAGTAAGAAATTCGCATAAATACCAACCGCCCGAGTCAAAGGCGTAATTCGAAGACCACGTCTGAGAAGAGGAGCACACTGTTCGTCGCCAGAATTTATAACGTCCAATATGGATAAGTGGCTCATCATTCTCACTGCGTTTTCCCTATTTCAATCGACGGTGCAGGAATTGACGCCAGATGCAGCATGCGATACTGATCCAGGCACCAGCCGAGGAATTCAACTGTCTGTGAACAGCAGACGGAACCAAACTGGGGATTGGGTGGACACATTTACAGCCCAAGCGGAATGCAGCAATTCATCCGACGGCATCAATGTGGACGTGACGCATAGAGTGATTGAGTGTCAAGGAAAGAGGGTGATCTACATCAAAGGGGTCTCCCAAGGTGAGTTACGCTTAATCATAATACAAATCAACATGATCCAGTAGATAAGCATGAATTTAAGTCCAGTTAGCACTATAGGCCCTAAATGCTACCTTTAAATATCGCTATTAATTGTTACTATCAACTTATTTTTGAAAACTCGCGAATTCCAAAACCAAATCTTGCTTTAAATTAGAATACAATTTATTATTGTCACTAGCTTTGTGTAGATCAGTGGTTCCCAATCTTTTTGACATGACGCCACCCTTTTGGTTCTCACTAAACCCTCAGTCACCTCCCCCTTCCCCCCCTCTTAAATTACTTTATTAGTATGAATCAAACGCGGTACACGCGTACTTAATATTATCGTTCATTTACGTTTTATTGGATATTTTAAAATGATTTTTCTCGTATATTTTATTATGCAAATATTTTGTAACAAATTTGTTCTTGATCAACCAACGGATTATTAATTGACAGCATGTATCTGTGCATCAGTATCATTATAATGAAAAATACGCATAAAAAATTAGATTTAATTAAAATTTTCCAAATGAAAAAAACATTATCCAATATAATATATGTACTTTAATTGACAATTATAATATGGTTGTTGTTTTCCAATTGTCTCATGCGCCCCCCCTCCTATAAGTTACTCGCGCCCCCCCAGTTTGGGTACCACTGATGTACACGATGTAATGATTATTTTTAAATAAGTTTACTGTATAAAAATCCTTTGTGTAACAGAGATTTATTAAAAACCATATAAAAATTCACTTAAAATAACCAAAATTCTTTTCCGTCAACATGACTATGATATTCATATTCCCCTCAGCTAATCCTAATGAGCATTTCCATGAAATAAAGGAAATAGACGATAAACTGGCTTTTCATCCAAGGTGCGGAAAAAACGCTGCAATCCTGGGAAATGGCAGCACGGTACAAAAAATAAAGTGAGTTTTAAATATTGTTTTTTTTTTATTATGTGGTAGTATCTATATAAAATCCTACGACGATCTTTACTGATTATATCATTAATTGTCTTCATAGTTATTTATTTCCATTCATTTCAGATTGGATGATCCATATAATGCAGTGGTGTTCACGAATAGACCGCTGAAGGATAATGAATTATTTGAAGTAAAGTTGGACCAAAAGATTTCGAAATTCAGCCACTCAATTGGCATCGGCATCATCACACGCAATCATACTGATATCGAAATTTTGCCCGAAATGTATAAATCGTGAGTAATTCCTATAATAAAAACCTAGATGTGTTTTTGGTGTATAACGATGGACTGTGGCGCCGCTCTTACAGAGCCGTTATAAAAGAGCGTGAGAATCGAGAACTATATGTTATATGTAAGTGTAGCGTAATATTCTGTTATAATTGCTTTGTAATCCTCACATTAATATATCGTCTAGAAATTATTCCGCTGATTGATTAATTAGTAGTGGCCTGAATCGGCACTTTTTTGCTTACATTACGACCGAGTTTTATTGTTATAACGTTTCATCGGAGTTTGATTTAGGTATCGGCAACATTTTATTTTGATTTGTTTAGAATAAAAGTAGTAATATTTTGTGATAATTGTTTTGTAATACTCACTTTAATATATCGCCTCTATTATTATGCAAAGCCAAATTTATTCAGAATAGATTAAATACAATTTTTCGTCTATAAATTCTTCAATGACAATTACATTTTTAAGGAAATTAAAACATTTGAAAGATAATATTTAGGTAAGTTTGGTGTGTTAACAGTTTAAAATGTTGAAATAAATTGGTGATTTGTTACAGACCTCTAGCGCGGATGTATCACCAATCTAACATATATTCAAACACTGCAGCAGTAATTGAAAATTATGGAAAAAAACTGGACGACCTTCAGGTACGCATACTTTTTCCTTTCTTCGTTAATTTTTCTTGCATGAATACGCACATCAAAAGAGAAACGTCGCTTTTTCTTTTCGAATAATTCCATAATTGAAGCATTTCCTCCTTGTAATGTCTTATTCCTTAAGCATTCTATTTTTAGGTTGGCGACAGAGTGGGTGTAATGAAAAACCAATTCGGAACCCTTCAATTTTTCGTCAACGGAGTCGATCAGGGACCCGCAGCATCCAGCCTGCCCTCTGAAGTGTACGGAGTCTTTGAACTTTGGGGAAATGCAGCCAAGGCGACAATCGTCGATGCGTCATCGCCTCCGTCGTCATAATGTTTTCATAAATTACATATGTAATGCTTTTGTTGCATTTTTCTAATACCTTTTAAAAATGCATTATACAAGTGTAAATATCGGGAACAAGTCATGGATTTATTGATTACGACAAATTGGTCTTATATGTTATAACAGATACTTATATTGGTACATGGAAGTGTTTTGTGCATCAGCAATCAAATAAAAAATATATTGGCCTTAGAGAGCACCTTATTTGTTGTTATTTATTGCGTTCCATTCCAATTACAATGAGCATCAATGATGTTAGCTACATTATACTTGAAATTTAAAACTCGGAAATTTTAATCACAGCTAACGTTTCGTTAAAACCGATTTTGGTTTCGAGTATCAATGTTGATGATTTTTGAACTGATATTGCGTATTTCTGAGAGCTTTATCGAATGACTAAAGGAACAATAAAGATAATTCTATTTCACTACTACATATTAGTTCAACTAAAACTTTTCAGAAATATCGCATAATATTACTAGATTCCACTTTCGCGAAGACGATTACCATTTATCCTAAATACGCGTCTGGATTTTCAAAATCTCGTTACGGCTATTAAAAGCACATAGGTAAAGTTAATCTTTTAAAAATACCTTTTAAAGCCATAATGCGAGCTCTTATCACTCCGTAGTGGATTCTATCTCTGATGGTCAAGATTTTATTTGCATCCCACATTTCATTAAATATCTCATATTTCAGCCCCTCCTCTCATTTCAGCAAACTATTTGAATTTTTTTTCATTCTAAACATCTTACTTTAGCGGTCTTTCAATCGAGTTCGAAATCTTGCCGCCAAGTTTGAATGGTAAAATTTTCGAATCGACTGTAGCGCCGCAGGTTGGCTTCGGCGGACATGGATTACTGTTCAAAAGTTGTTGCATTTAGGCCCCTCTATACACTCACGATGTTTGGGGCAAACCTTTTGAATCACCCTGTGTGTATATACAGCATGCGTATATCTGAGATTAAATGTACTAACGTCATTTCCTGGCCCCATACACTTCATGGGAGTTGCAGGCGCGCGGCAAACGCGAGTCTCCACCACCCATTAAGGTGGGAGCTATTTTAAAAATTTTCTCGACAAAGTCTTCGGCCGTCTGCGTTTAGACGTGACAGATATAGTGGACGTTCTATTTTTTTACTTGTTAGTTGATATAGGTTGATGATGATTTTTTGTCCCCTATAGCAACTATTCATTAACCATCATTATCCAGAACATGGTTACAGATAAGAGAGTTGAAATTCTAACATTTAATGTGACCTTAAACGCCTACTACACCTTTAACTGTTTTCTTAGAAATGGTCGGAAGGGGATACCTTCAAAATTTTAATATTAGGATACCGATGAAGGGGAGACAGAAATTTGAAATCTTAATTAATTATTGAATCATTATACTCTCTCATACAGTTATATTACTAAACTTTTAATGAATTTTAACGTTAAAATTCTAGATAAGTACCGATAGTAAAACGCGCTTTTTCGTATTTTGTCAGCAAGCGAAAGTCCAGATTTCTTTGTATTATCATTCCATAAGACTGGCTCGCGTCTCCGCGGTGTCTCACTCGCGCGCCTCACATGAATTGCATAGGCAGGATACCGTTGATAAAGTTCGCTTTAACGATGGGTTATGTAGATCCTCCAAAGATTCCTCGACCCCTTTCGCACAAAGGTGGCTGCATCGTAGAATCATTAAGAACAATACTCCTCTCGATAGGTTTGCGTTATTTTTTTATAATAATCATTATTACTACTCGTCCCATCTCTCTCTTCATTTTTCCCCTATAATACTTTCTCTTTCCATTATCTATTTTTTATTGTATGTGTACATACGCACTAAATATGATAAAAAATTCTCTTCATTCTCATCCCACTTTGTTTAAATCTCTCGTATATGTTTAGGAATTTTTAATCAATGCCCCTAATCATTACTTTCATACGCTGAATTATTACGCTCTGCCGTGAAACCAATATATGTATCCATTTCCGTCTCCTCCCATTCAATTTTCTCGACCCCATTTCCTTTCCGTATTACTGGCTAAGAGACATGTTTCGCGGCGTAATTATCCGTTCCATAACCCACTCGGCGCAGTTACGCTTGGCTATTGTTTTCCTCGGTCTGTCCGCGAATCTGGAATTCCCGAAAGAACGAAAAAAAATGACCTCGCATCGAAAATTCCGAAAAGTGAATTCCTATATAGTTCGCGAACATAACGAGGATGGATTTTTCCATTTCCGAGATTTGCTTTTCGTCGTAAACACCACAACGTAACTACGCAACGCATGCGCAGTATGAGATCTCGCACCCTATTCACGATTTCAGCCAATTCCCGTACTGAATCTCTCCTTTTAGCGTTCTTTCTGTTCAAATAATAATACGTTACCGTATTACTCTTTCTTTTTTCTTTAACTGGCGGGCATTCGGCGATAACGGAGCGACGAGGAAGTTTCTAGTGAAAGTGAATGTAATTATCGTAAAAAGGAACGTATTTTCAAACGCACGTAAATGTTGAGAAAAAAAACTCCGATAGCAAAAAATAAAACAAATAAACAGATGGTTATTAATCTCCTGCAAAGCCAATGCTGCAAATAATAACCCGATTTTTTCTCTAAAAATACCGAATTCAATTCTGTCACATCGTTTACCCACATGCATTAAATTTTCAAAACAAATTAATAGAAAAACTATTTTTTTAAATTTGCAGTAAAGTAATTTCGCGAATAAAATTAATTATAATGTTTCGTCAATGTGGCGGCACTGAATGGAATAACATCACAACCCTATGAATCCAACGGCAGACAATCCCAGTGGTCCATCTCCACTTTTGAAAATGTAACATTTACTTCACGTAATCACCAAGCCACTATAAGTTGGAATTTCAAATGACTTTACGTCGGTGCAAATTAAGTGGAATTTGAAATTTATTCAAAAATTTCCCCTCAAAGAAGCCGCTCTCTGCGCGAAAACGGAAGTTTCGAAATGGAGAGAAAACGCACAAAATCGAGATGGAATGATTAAATCAAAGAATTGGCTATGAGGAAGAAAAATAAATGATTTGATTTTCCACTTCAAAGAAAAAGCTCGTCTTACAAAAAAAATGCGACATAAGCTGTCTCTTACGAGAAAAATACTTTTCCTTTGAAGATTTAACTTTTCTTTATTTAAAGTAGACGTAGGTATACACTTTTCCATTCTTCTTCTGAATAGAGAATTCCGTTCCTCTCTCTATCTATCTATCTCTCTCTCGCATTTAATTAGGCTGCGCAGGAGCATTTCGTGATCGAATCGGAGCCTTTCGTGTTTGTGCAGAAGAAGAGAATTTCGTTTTTAATGCTCATACATTTTGTCCTTTTCCTTTCCCATTTTCCCTTTTCTCTCCCATCCCTATCTCTTTCTCTCTCTCTTTCATTCTCTCTCTCACTCTTTCTCTCTCTCTCTTCTTTTATTCTCATCAATATGATAAAATAAAACTTGGCGCTATAAGTTCAAATTTAACCTTCTGGGAAACTCTTCCTTATTTCCACTTTTCGATTAATTAAATTAATTGGCAGCTAGGATGTTTTGGGCGAGTTATTTTGTTTCTTGCTAGTCTGAAGTTAAAAATAATCGTTCTAAATTAATGCCTGTTCGCATTCCTGGTTTCCTTTGATGATAAACAAAAGCGGCCTCCTTTTCAGTCAAATTTCTTTTACCTAAAATTTTTCAAACTTCAAAACTTCATTCAAACGTTTTTTCCTCCTTAAATTTAATTGTAAAAAAATATAAATGGAATCGACGAAAGTTTCTTGCCTCATTTTGAAACGCGTGTTCCGAAACCATGTTTCCACCTGACATGCGCGCGTCGAGGAGAAATGAGCACTTCCAAAGATTGCGAATTCCACATTTATTCAAAGCAAGCATTACCATCTCGTTCGAATGGAAGAAAGCTGCATTCGCGTGTACTCTTTGCAACACGTAATTACATCCAGAATCAAATGCGGAGGAATAAATTCCGCTCCGCAGCCTTCCATTGTTGCAGTCTTGGTCTTACTAACATCTGATCTTACATATGTATAATACAATCAAATAATTATTTTACGCCAAATATGATTATGATATATAAAATTCAATGAAATTAATGATACACAGCTACCCTTACTTTTTCATCACACAAATTTCTGGATGACGCAATCAACCGTTTAGCAAACGCACGCTTAAAATTGAAGCCAGCTGTGTCTTTCAACAATAGGCAGTGAAATTCGTTTATTTAAATAATTCGGCTCTCTCATCCCTCATTTGAATTTTATTTATTTATTGTGCATTATTTTGAAAAATAAACAACTGTTTCACGCTCTGAATTAGCATCACAAGTAAAAATCTTCCATTGCCCTATTTCAGGCATTCCGAATTCTTAAAAGAAATTCCTCGTCCAAGCCATATGAGCGAGAGAAAAAAACAAGTGAGGAACTAAATGTCTTTTTTAAAAAGTTATGGGCAATAAAGAATGGAAATGAATGAGGAGAGGGAAGGTAAAAGGCGAATGTGAGATAGGTGTAGGAAGAAGAGGTCAAAATATAATTCGATAGCTTCGAATCGGAGGAAAAACGAGGAGAAACTAAATGATGAACCGCTAATTAAATAGAAATTGTAGGATATATTTTCGGTGAATACGAAGGAAAATAGAAATCGAAAAACGCAACATGTAGAGAGAATTCTCGAGAACGAAATTCTTTGGACAAAACGACTTTTCTTCTTATTTTTTTAAAAAACCATTCTTCCTCGAAAGAAATGCTGGTTTGTTTCACCAAAAGAGAGAGAATTGTGGTGTTGAAACTCCCTCCTACAAAAGACCGATGCCTATTAAATAGATTTACAGAATGAGGGACGGCTTTCACGGAATTAAGCATAACCTTGGTTCTTGAATCATCAGCCTTACACCCCGGGTTGCCACCTCTCCGGGTTTGACACCAAAGTCTCCAAGTTTTGAGACTAGTCTCAGGGGTTAAGGATATCATTCTCCGGGTCGACAACATACGAAGCAGCGTGAAATATATCGATAAATAAATACGTTCCTCACATTTGTATGAATACTAATTAAATACAGAGTATCAAACACTTAATTATAGAAAAAACATACTATTACTTCTTCGGCTATGAGAATCTCCGGGTCAAATTATGAAATCTCCGGGTTAGATTCGAAAATCTCCGAGCCGCTGACGAATTTGAGGTGGCAACCCCGCGCCTCAATTTCTCTCTGCATATTCTCGCCGTACGCCGTTCAATCCGACCAAGAAATACACTTCCTTTAGCACGCGTGGAAGTAGGAAGAAGAGGGGAAGGGTGGAGTGAGAGGGGTCTCTTATTCCACCCTTCCCCTCTTCCTATACCAACCTTCCTTTAAAAACCTCACTCCACCTCCCGCAGTATATGTCATTATCAGTAGTGAGAGGGGTGAAGAGGCAGGTAGAGACTCATTCCTAGTCACTGTGCCACTGCCACTGAACTATCCCAAACAAAATCCTCCAGTTAAGCTTCTCGCGGTAAAATTGGTTTCTAGCGCGTGGAACTGCTTCAAAGCACATTCACTCCCATTTATTCCCTTCCGTCGAATTCGCAGTGATAAGTCCAAACTTATTCGCGTTCCCGTTTTACACTTGTTTTCAGAGAAGACTGACATTAGGTACTTACCTAACGTTCCTTTGACAGCGAATTCGACGCCGAAGTCCTGTCGCACCTGGAATTTAAAAAAAGATCCATCAGCTGTCTTAACTTCGAGATACTATATTAAAATATATCGAATTTTACAAGAAAATCAAAAAATAAAACTTGTTAGTTTTTTTTCCCTAATAAGATCAAGCCCGACCAAACCAAGAGCGTGCTAATGATATTTCCGGGGTTTTTTTTTTAAAATCATAATGTTGTTTAGTATTATTAGCAAATATTACTTCCTTGGATATATTCAAGGAATAAAAACAGCGGAAGCTGCTATCAATTTAAAAGTATTGCGTCGATAGACAACATTGAAATACAGTTATTCACGATAGATTTTTAACATTATTCACGATAGATTATTAAGAATACGTTTATACCATATTCGAGGCATCGCTCTCCCGTCGACGACTCCTCGACCTTTCCACGAACAACCGACAACCAAACTAAGCCTTAAAACTACACGTGAGAGGCGTTTACCGGTCACGTGACCTCTCTGGCGTTTGGGGAGTAAGGATTGGTCGACGGAAGAATTTTTTTAAGGGGAGAAAACAGTGCAAGTGCCCTCTACCGTGGAAGTGAAGTAAAATGAAACGGGCTTAAGAATGGTATGGAAGCGAACGCAAAGAATTTCAGTCAGGGTTTTGGAAAGTTTATTGGGGACTGAGATGGGAACGAGAGATAGAGCTTTAGGGAAAGTAAGTTGACCAAGGAAACCTTTTTGAAGTTCAAAAGTAATGACTGAACCCTTAAAATCATTCTAATAGTGTTATAAAAAGTAGACACAAAACATGTCTCCTTTTGGACAAATGGTAACTATAAGAACAAACAAAGTTATGTAAATATGCTGATAGAAAATAAGGTCAGTTGTTTAAGATACAAATATTTTGCCATTTTTTAAATGAGAAAATCCTTTTCATGTTAGGAATGATGCTGATACCGCTTTAAGTCTGTTCCTGTATGTTTTTTTTCAGTTCTATTACGTAAATAATTTCATATTTAATATTATGGAGCGGCATTCACGATAAATACCAACGCCATTGAAATTTTCTCGCGGAAGTCCTCGTCCCACGGCGCGGAACAATGCTCGAAAAAAGCTGGCCGAAGGAGAAGTGAAGCGAGGCAGTTAAGGGCAGAGTTAGGAAATAAACGCGTATTTCACGATGTCAAATGCTTGAAACTCAACAGAATTTCACAGCGGAAAATATTTGAAGCGAAAAAAAAATGCGCATTAATTGATTCGATCGCTGTGAAACTTCGTCTTGTACCATATAATATCGCATTCGATAATTGCTTGTTTTATTGGAAAGCACATGAACAAATAAGTTTTTTTTAGAATGTGAAAGGCGTTTATATGTTTCGGTCATTATAACATTTATAAACACCGGTATTCTCGTCAAAATAATTCTTGTAAAATTTATTCTGGCTGAAATCATTAATTGGAGGAACAATCTAACAAGTCCGAAAGAGTTAAAAAGTGAATTATTGACACAGATTTTTCTCAGCGCTCAATTTTTAAATACGAAAACGTCAGTTTTAATCTATTATTATATTTATTTAATCCCATGCCTCGCAATATAGTACTTTATTCACAAGTTCCATACATTAATCATCAAGCACGTAAATATCATTTAATCCATGGAAGTTTATGGCAATTACAGATAAAGCTTTAGTGCTATACGTACCTATTTCATATAATTTGCTTCTTGACAATGCATTCTTTTTTAGGGCATTATTTGAGCGCATAAAATGGTACCTATTGTTATCGCTGCGAGAGTTTGTACTGGTGTTATCAAGTCTTCCTTAATCTTAAATTACCTGTATAAAAAAACTACTTATCGTTTGAAATTTAAAAAAAAACTAAATATTTCATCCGTATTATTTATTTATTATTTTTATTATTTTTCTCTAGAGCAGCGGTTCCCAAACTTTTTTTTTCGCGTACCACCAAAAACATGACAAAATTTCCTCGTACCACATAGTACCAGTAAGTATGAATGTAGTGAATGTAGTAGTGAATGTGGCACCAAACTCACGTACCACAATTGATCTGTCCCTGCTTCTTCCTGTTCGAAGCAGGTATTCTGCTGCTTTTCACTCTGCTCGCGTACCACTGGCAAAAGCTTAGCGTACCACTAGTGGTACGCGTACCACAGTTTGGGAACCGCTGCTCTAGAGGTTGACAAAGTAATATTAAGAAATATTTCCCGCGTCAAATATTCCACGCGACATCACCTGCTTTGAAACTGACGAAGGTAATTTATCGCATTTTAATCCTCTAAAAACAACATCGCATTCATTAACTGGGAACCCATTCAGAAACTGAAACGAGGAAGGAAATTCGATGAAAAATATAATATTACATATTTCTAAATTCCCAAAAAGTCGAGAATCCTCATTGGACCCATAGTCCCGTTGCATTTTGGACACACACGCCGCTCCATTGCTACGCCAATGGCGATTAGATTTCCATGAAATGTTTTCTCTCGGTTCGATTAAAAACACAGCAAATTTCAAATGACGATCGCGGAAGGTGGTTTTAGGACAATTTCAAATTTTTGTCTGGTAACTTAACGATACGTTCTCGATATTAACTTCATTTATCTCTGTTATCTGTTAAGGTTCCATAAGTTTTTTTAAACTCTATGATATTTCGTCATGAGCATCATTCTAAACAGCATTTCGGTCTGTTGCATTCAGCTTTTTAATAATAACAATAAGATCCATGTCTACAACGATATTGCAATCGGTTATCCTAGACTTGGAAATCATTAGTCCACTCCTTTACCGGAATACACGACTTTTGATTTTCGTGACATACCTTTTTAAACTGTTTGTCTTATCTGAATCCATGCAAACGCTAGCTGAAAATATTTTTAAAAATAAAGATCTCCGTTGAAGATAGTTGAATAAAAAGTTCATTTTCAAAAAATTCATCAAAAATGACGCCGGGGCC
This sequence comes from Uropetala carovei, assembly GCA_036926305.1. Classification (NCBI taxonomy): domain Eukaryota; kingdom Metazoa; phylum Arthropoda; class Insecta; order Odonata; family Petaluridae; genus Uropetala; species Uropetala carovei. The sequence continues at coordinate 591,550 of JAXCHB010000214.1, forward strand.
CAGCGGGGCATTTTTTGAAGGTCATGATTTACACATTTTGATGGAAATACTCCAATCAATTCTTCTTTCAGTGGTAGGCAGCATCAATAAGCTTCAATATCACTCATGAGACACATCGAACATGAAGATGGGGTCATTTCCCAAACATCTGTGTACAAAAAGCGGGTCAATGTCATTTCGAACAGATTAATTCCCATGTACACACTTTCGCTCTCTAACACTGGAAAACGAGGCGCGGGTTCGAAGCCGCCACTTTGAAGCCGTGTTGGGGACTATACGAGGGTCAAACCAATGCAAATGTTATTGCTCGTTGAAGCTTAACATTTAAGCTTCTCATTTCACCCACTTCCGTTCACTTCACTCTCACTTCGAAATTTGACTTTTGTCCAACCAGATCGGCCTTTCCGACCACTGTGCGGCGGGCCGTTAATATTTCGGTGGATAGCATTTAAAAATTGCCAATACTTCGGCGGACTGGATTAAAGTTAAATCACAGGTTACCTACAGATTCTTTTGCACCATATTTGAGTTCATCAAGCTATAATTAGGTTTTTAGAGGTAACATTGCAGTAATAAAATTCACGATGGAATCCAATATTAGAAATACCTTTGAGAGTAAATACGCTAGTGCAATGACAGAATAATTCAACAACAACCGTGAATGTGTTAAAATTAAATAAATTTGTCTTATTAGAAGCTGATTGCAACAGATAGACCCGTCTGCCGTATCACTTCAACAAAACTTCAAGTCTTATTCTCTCGCTATATCCTCCTTTGCTATATCCACATCTACCCAATTCCTCCCATTTGCCCTCCTAATATTCACATGCCAAACTACCACGCACGTTCTATACATGAATAGGGGCCCTGGAGGTATACCGAAATCAAATAAGTACGAAACTTGTTGGATCGGTGTCATTGGAGGCGGCGTTCGAAGGATTGCCCACTGCTCGCCTCAAGCATCATCCATTCCATTCCCTCATAACGTCGCAAGAAATATTCTCTTTGGGTCCAATCCATTATTTTTCACATTTACATTTATAAAGCGGGCTCTGAACTTCAGTGCGGATAACTCTATACTTGTTAGTCTAAACGTATAGCCGGAAAACCTTTAATATCGAACACATCACGCTTTAATTGAATTTAGCTAATAGGATGGCTCTCAGTCTCTGGTTACAACTTCCGATGTGAACTCCAATGTGGCCCTACATGTCACTGATATATCGGCACCTTTAATGATTCGCTCTAATGCGGCCAGCCTCTTAAAGCGTCTTCCCACAACTGGCCTAATCTCTTTCTTTCATAGACCATTCATTTCTCCGCCGTATTCCATGCTGATAATTTCGCGTCATCTTAAAAAAATTTCTGGAGACTTGCAAAGCGGCACTTCAAAATACGGCATCCTATTCCGCTAAAACTGTTCCAAGAACGTAATCGTCCCTCTTTCTCTCCTCCCCCCTCCAACCGCCACTCCCTCCGCCTCTCTCCCGATCCTCTTCCGATTACAAGATTTCCTACGTCCGTTTCTTTTTTCCGCAAAGCAATCTCCAAAATATAAATGCGCGACGACGACATAGTAATAATAATGATAATAATAATGAACATAACGAAGAAGAAGAGTTCCTGGAAAGAAACTTTTGTCCCCGGAAACAAATCAGAGAAGGAATCGCTTCTCGGAAAATGATTCAGACAAAAATTTTTTCGGGAGCGCATTGTTTGTTGCCAAAAGAAAGGTAATTAAGGGACGGAAATTACGAAAAAGACCTTTTTTATCCTTCGAATGGTTTTATTTACGGGCGTACGTTTCCATGGTCGGAGAATTTCTAAGAAAGTTTGGAATTTATTTCTAATTAAAGTTTTTGAATGAGTTTAAGATGAAATTACCTTTTGGTCTAACTCAGGGGTTGGCAACCTACGGCCCGCGGGACTCATGCGGACCCAGAGAGCGTTTCATGCGGCCCTCAAAGCCACGATGAAAAAGTTATCGCTATAATATAACACAGTCAATTCCATATTTTTTCAGTGAAATTGTGGTCCCAAATCCTTTTCTGGTGGAGTTTGAACGCTAATAAACAAATTAGAATTGATTTTCACTAACACTAAACAGCAAAATCTCTAGGCAACTTCTGATTTAAACGCCCATACTGCCCTCCGAGGCTCTCGCGATTTCAAATGAGGCCCTCCGAAGCATTCACAATAACGAATGTGACGCGACTTAGAGCAAAGGCTACGGACCCCTGACCTAACTCATTATGTATTAAGACATGAACCATTTCAACGCATGCGTTTTGCCGTGTCCATATATATATATTTATTCCTCTTTAAATGGAACCCATTCATTATCACACACACACATTTTCTCATCCATCCAAAATAAAGCTTCAATTTATTTTTACTTTCTCCATAGGTAGCACTATAGGGAAAGTGTTGTTCTCATGAAAAAAAATCGATTTCGAGATTTCAACGGAAAGACACGTTTTGGGTCTCCCTGAGTACATTTTGAGAATTTTTTCGACGATGTCTGTGTGTGTCAGTGTGTATCTGATAGGAATGTTGCGGGCGCTCTAACTCGAAAGGTATTTTCCAAATTTAAAATAAAATATTTTCATCATATGGACAAGAGCCGATTAGTTTTTGGACAATATAGGTCAACCGGAAGTGGAGGTTTGTTCCTCTCCTTCTCCTTTTTTTCCAAATTCCTTCTTTAAGACTCTATTTACGTAAATATTTTTTATTATAGAGTTGTGGAAAATGTAATTTTCTACGGGTTTTGTTTGAAAATTATTTCAGAAAACCGATAGTTTAAGAGATATTTTGATTTTTCCTCTAAACTTATGTTAAATACGTCGCTATGTGATACCATTGTTTCAGTTGCTATGATAAAATTTTCTAATTGTCGATAGCGTTGATTGCGCTTCCATGGGTAATTTTAATCGCGCATCGGTATTTTGTTACCCTTAGAAACATAAAAATTTATTTACTTATTGTTTTTTTAAATAAAGACTATTGAAAATGCTTTAAAATCATTCTCGGGTGTAATTTTCTGATGTTTCTGAGAACACTAATGTCGATAGAGCAATCACAGTCGTTGCTCTGTATGGTGAAAGTCATGTGTTGGCCACATCAGATTTTTTACTTTAGCTAATCTGAGATTAAAGGCAACTTTTCCTCATTGCTCTCTCTTCAGATGAATTTCATTTCTAGCTGTAGAGTTGCTTTCTGGTTATTCTACATTTAAAACTCAGCTATGATTTCTTCATTTTCGCTCATTCCCTCGCTTCCTCTATCCGTCTCTGTAACATTCTCCGGTTGCCAACGAGACCAAAAGAGGAAAGAACGGGAGTTATCCTAAGAAAGGTTTATTCTCAATTTGCAGAAGCGCCACTCCAGCGGCAGTTTCCTCAATTAAATTAGTGTGCCCTCTAGGAGAAGAAGGGGGTAATCACCTCCGCCTGTTTATTTTTTTCATTTATTACCGCGAAGAAAAATCCCCTTCCTCTCTCTCCGTTTTCTCCCTTTCTTTTCTCCAGAATTCCCCTTTTCCCCGTGCCTTGTTTGTTCATTCCATTGCCAACACACACACCTCCTGCACGCCTCTCCTTAAATTACATCAAAACACTAAACCCTTTAATTTTCACTTACTTCATATATTCCTCTTTTTTATTCTCCAGACCCCAGTGTCTACAATAATGAAGTATTCCTCACATAATTTAAAAAGTGGTTTAAATATTTGTGACAATATTTGAGGAGGGAAAAGTGTCAGGGGTGTGAAAATAATTTATGAGTGACGTAATTTATGGGTACCATTTATCATGGGTTTATGCAATTGATTTAAAAATTACCGCTTCAAAAAGTGAGTATATATATATTTTAATAATTTGAATTTTTATTTATTTAATTTTAGTTGTCAATTGCAAGGGTATGTTTACTAATGCGGTTGTTAAATATAATCCCAACCAAAAATAAGAGATTGAAGAGCCTATCCACTTGGTATTCTCCGCAGAGAAAAAGTCCCTAGAGAAAAACTCAACGGTGACAAAGCAGCAGGCACGCAAACAGGATGGGAGGGGGGGGGGATGAAATGCTTATCTTCCCCCCCCCCAAAAAACGCTAAATTTTCTGACTTAAGAACCTTAAGCTATAAAAGTTTGTATTAACCAGATATATAGATACTCAGGAGGGGACTCTGCTTCTGTCTGTAGTTGAGGGGACCCCAAATTGTCGAAATGTTTGGTGGAATATTTTTTTTTTGGAACTGAGCACCCCTCCCCCAAGAGAAAGCCCTTTTATCCTTTCCTTCGCCTCTTCTCTCGTTCATCCCCATTTCTCCATCCATCATCCTCTGTCCTCTAGTCCGTAGAATATGAGAGGCACGTGATGAAAAGACACGTGAGGTTCTTTTTTGTTTTTTCTCTGGTTAATTGAGTTTGCGTGCAGCGTATGGGTCCCGAACGATATAGGCTCTATTCGTTAGTTAGAGAAAATGTAAAGAAAGGGATACGTATGTATGGTGGGCAAGCAAGCCTCAACAAGCATAATATATGAGCTTTGGATGGCAGTCTCTGGAGTAACAGCGACTATTACAGAGATTTATATCAGAAGAATGTTTATTCAGATTTTTTATATCTCTAACATCCGTTTCCTGCAATCTAAAAATCTATAAATATATGTATGTATGTATACCCGTGAACCTGCTTTCATTTCTCTCCCTCTTATCATAATAAAATTCATCCCAAGAACACATTTGAATACCCTTCTTTTTAAATGCCATACGTTTTGTAACAACGTTGTCGTCTATTGACTGCGAAATCCGCTTTCAGGCAAACGTTATTCAAAGGACAAAATATGCTTACTTTAAAGAAAATACGAATCCGCTCTTTTTAGTTTAAGGTGTTCTCCTAAATAATCCAGGAATCTAGGAAAGTGACTGCTAAACCAATTGTGATATCTTCCTGAAATATAATGGAAAGAGGTAATCTTACCTTCTTTTTAATGTTTCAAAGAATTTATACATAAAAATTTGGCCTGGAATTAGTTAAGCTCCAAATTCGTAAAGTTAAAATCAGAACTTAATTCCGAGATTTTAATTAAGGTACCGGCAACACGCATAACATACAAGTGTTTTGAGTAATATATGTTAACGGCGCTTACGTATGCATAAGTACTAAGCAAGGTTGATCTTAATATGGAAAACGAAGTTATTTTACGCTGATTATTAGAAAGGAGAAAATAATTGTTTGATTTCGTTTATTAAAAACTTACTTGAAGCAGGCCATGTGGTTCGAGTCCCTTAAAAGAGATAAGAAATGAGTGGAAATACGTACTTCCTCCAAGTAGCAGAGTGCTGCTCGGTCAAGGAAAATGTAGGTCAGAAAGATAAAGATCTTTGGAAGGGAGTGTGAGGAGAATAAAGGTCTGAAACGTGTTCTGAAGAAGATAACGGAGCTGCAGAAGGAGAAACAGGGACGTGGGAGGAAGAAAATAGAGAACAATGGCGTAGACATGACTTGGGCTGTAGGAAAAACTTTATTATCGGGAAAAAAGTCGATTTTCAAGCCTATACGAATTTGACATCATAACTTTCTTACAAAAACGCCTACCGATCGCATTATTATCGATAGCTAATTGTTGAAATTGTATTAAAATACTAGCGGAGTGCCCGTTGAATTTCAACGGATTTAAAACTTTGACCGTGTAACATACAAACATAGCCAGAATAAGATAGTACATAGTTTTAGCCGTCGTATAAAGCAAAAACGAAGAAAATCGGTCAATATTTAGGTATTTTGGTGAATGAAGGGAAAAAACCTTGCACTCTGAAAAATCGAAGATGACGTGTAAACCTTTGAGAAAGAATTATTGAATTAAGCACCCCCTCACCTCAATTTTTTTATCACCATATATCCTATGCTACTCGCAGGGTAAATTATATACCTATGCGAAGTTTTGATATCTTCAAAAGCGTGGATTTGTATAAAGAACAAACATAATCTGCGTTTCACTTTTATGTATATAGATTGATTCATCAAGGCATAAAGAAATCTCATACATAGAGGCGCTTAAAAACCAAAAAGGTGTTAATAGAATTGTCCGTGAGTGTAACTGATTGTTCTTCATTAATTATTTTATATAAAGAAATCATGCTAATTTTTTTCATATATCGTATCATCGTAGCACATGGGATTCCTTTCTCTGCCTCTCTCGACACATCCATATAAACATTCACACGCAGGCGTTCGAATTAAAAGGCATCGAACGAATAAATCATGATTTTTAATCCCCTCGAATCAAATCGTTTCATTCGTCATTTTTTTTCTCTCTCTCCCACTCTCTCTCCCCCTCTCTCGACATGTCCGTCTCTTGCGTTGATTGACGAGGCAATGTCTCGTTATTCGCTTCCCGCGGAGGCATATAAATGGGGCAATAAAAAACCGGAGCCAGAGGGCATGAAAAGCCTTTTATCAATTTGAATCCTGACAATTACGCTTCCGTTTTTATTAATGCAACACTCCCCTGGCGTTTTCCTTTCGTTAATTTTGTTTAAAAAAATATAAGCTGTGGAAACATGGTCTCATAATGCCGCGATCTTTATATCAACATACCTATGCTCCGAGCCTGTCATCGGTACAGCGGATATACTATATTTGCGTTTCATTCCCGTAAATACAGTTTTTTTTCGCTCGTTAAATTATAGCAATGGGCAGTGGCATAGATTAGCTTTGTTTACCCTATATTTACCCTATATTTTAATTGATTTCAGTCTTAAGGAAATTCGCGTTGTTTAATCCCGTAGTTTTTTTGCTTTCTGTAAATGTTTTCAAATTCAAAACGGTCCTTCTTTTGCAATGTTTTACAATTTCCTTGCAGATCAAATATGGTACCTAAGCTATTATCCTAGATGCCAAGAAAATCTGACAATTATATGGCACCGATTATTTAGAAATAGTTTTTTTTATTTCTCCTCCAAGCCATTTAATTGTTGCGTCATTCATCTTCATCTATTCCTCAACTAGAGCGTGAAATACACTTTTTTAGACATTAAAACACCTTCCATAACGCCTACAGCAGTTGAATCAAATCGGAATTTTTAATATACTTGTTTATCTCAAACTATACAGTTGCGATTATCCTTATTTTCCCTTTTCAACAAAATCTTTTTCGTTTTTCCCCAAGTTCATACATTTACACTTTCTTTAAAGGTAATTGAAACAATGCAATTGATTATTCCTTGATTTGCAATGAGAAAGAAATAAATGTATACATTTCTCGAAGGCGAATTATATCCTACAAATTGAACCCTTTTACTCTTTAGTCACTTCTGACATACAGCGGCATTTTCTTCATTTTTTATGCGTAGCACTTTCATGCTCTGACTTAATATCTACGTAAACATTATAAATCTCCATGTTCTACAAGTTTCATTCTTTTTCTATTGCTTGAACCCTCCTGCGAGTGCGGCCTTTTTGATTTTAGATTGATGATTAGACCACGAGCCGATTCCTTTAGTGACTGAATGGAGTTTTTTATTCTGTCGCTTTTGCGATGCCAAATTACACCTCCGCCAAGCGGACCTGATCGAATTTAGGGAAAGTTACTGTGGAGCAAGTGATTGATTGACCTTTCTTGGGACGAGATAGAGAGAGAGAGATTGAAAAATAAATGGCAAAAGGATAACGCACTTCTCCTAAACACTCCTCTTTTTTCTCTCCATCTACTCCAGTGTGACCAACCGTACCAAATTTTAAGGGACAGTTTTAATCACTCTTCCCACTTTGTTTAATGCCACGTTTTTTGAAAAATGATTCCTATCTAAAACCTCATTAAATCTGCACAGGAAGACCCACACTACTCACTGCATGCTATCCGTTATCTACTACATCTATCTATCTAAAGCTGATCTATCGGTTAACACACACCACTGTTATGTATATAGCAGATACATACAGTAGTACCCCGCCATCTGCGGTTGAAAAATTGCACCTGGATTTTACTTATATTCGAGTTTATTACAATGAAGAATCAACGTTCTAACTAGCCTTTACCTTTAATAGAGACATAGGAAAGATGATGAGATCACGAATCAGTCAGGAGGTTGGAAGAATTTTATTTGAGGAATCAAACTTAAGGTCATGCGAGCGGCGTCATGAGGTACCTATCTGCCATTAAGTTATTAATTTACGGGAATTCTTTGTACTTTGCACGTATTTTAATCCGTATTTTTATATAATATACATTTTTATAGGTATAATATCATTTTAACCTTTAAATGTACATTACGGGCTTTAGATATGTCTTTCGGGGATCTCTCCTCCTATAACCATCAATTTCCCATAAGCCCTCACCCTCACCAACCGCTGGTTAAGTCAGGAAAGTAACTCCGCGTTTGACGAGAGACTTCTGTATTTGAAAAAATCCCTCTTAAGCTTCCTGTTATTCGCCGAATCTACACCATCCATTCTTTCAAACGTTGATTCACCTTATAATAAACTCCACCTCTCCATCTAGGGAATTCCAGGGGGATAATCACCCACAATTCTATCATAACCCTCTTGATCCTTTTTCCAGTTCCTATCTCTCTCCCTCTTGCTTTCCTCCTCTTTCTTACTCTCTTATATTCATCATTATATTGTAACAATGCATGAAGAATTTATGTGATTAAGCCCTTGACGTTGTCATTTAGTTTTCTCCGTCATATCAATAAACAATTCAAAGTTAAAACTGAATGTGACTCATATTGCATTAATATCTCGCTTTGTTGGAAGAATATCTTGAAGTATGGACTAGTTCAGCAGGAAATTTGACGATGCATCTGTATCACAAAAGCAGAAACAGCTAAAGTACATTTACATTATTGTGCATTTCGTTTATAAATTCACAAATAAATTTATTTTAATGCCATTGAAAAGATTTAGGCTGAACGCACACTTATCAGACAAAACGTCTCGAGGCAAAACGTTTTGTCGAAAGGTAAAACATTTTGTTGGGCTTCAACGCACACTGGTCATACAAAAATGTCTTTACACAAAATGTTCTGTCGTTGAACAAAACTTTCTGTCGAAAGGCAAAACATTTTTGTTGGGCTCCAACGCATACTGATAAGACAAAACGTCTTTGCAAAACATGTTTTGAGACAAGACATTTTGTATACATTGAAATCATTCTTGTTCGGCGCAGTCTCGGCCTGGACTAATTGCGAGAATGTCGTCCGATGACGAAGTTTGTGCTCTCATTTTGTGGCAGTGGATTCAACTCGCTTCCATGGAAGAGAGTGAAAGACGCTTATGGATCCACCCGATTAATCAAAAGAGGACCGGGAAGAATGCCCTTAAAGAATTTATAAATGAACTAAAAGGAGATGAAAATAAATTCCGAAATTTTACGAGATTAAGTTTGAGTTCCTTTTATTATGTTTTAAATATAATTGAAGATGGAATCAGGAAAAGGGATTTTCCAGCAAATCTTTTTGGTGATGTTCTTTCACAGTATAATTAAAAATAGGAGGCCTTTCTTCTATTAAAACAAGTAACTTTTCAGCATCCACATCCATGTTAACAGAAGCACACACAACTTTCCCTCCACCCTACTCCTATTACTTCTCAATAAAGACTGAACTCATGCAGAATGTTTTGCCTCAAAACAAAGTGCAGTGTTTCTGCTTTCGACACGATAAGTCGTCAACAAAGATGTATTGTTGTGTCAAAGATCAACGCATACTTATCAGACAAAAACGTCTTTCGACAAAACGTTTTGTTTACAGATGTCTCAAGCGAAAACACTTTTGTCGGTCTCCAACTCACACTTAAGAGACAAATGTCTTTCGAGAAAACATTTTGTCTCGAGATGTTTAGAGTTGTTTTTTCGTGTTTTTGTGTCCTGTTCGATTAGTGTGCGTTGGGTCCTATTGATAGCATTGCGAAAACAGTTTTCGACGAGTTTATACAAAAACGTTTTGTCAAAAGACGTTTTTGTCTGATAAGTGTGCGTTCAGCTTTAGTACTAGGTACATTTTCTTAAAATGCTACGAGTTTGTTTCATTTCCCGCTCTCGTAGTTTAATATGCAATTGATATATATATGAGTAATTCATTGGTTAATAAACAACGTTTTGATTTAAAATCAATCAATCAATTGGGGGGACCTTGTGACTTCAAACGACTCCAGCGCTAGAAGGCTTCTCAGTCTAAATCACAAAGCAAGGGAGGAGTGAAACCCGGTGCCGGCATTAGCCTACTCTTAACGAGAAACACCAAGGGGACCAACGGCTTTACGTCCCTTCCGAAGGACGGGGCGCTGATTTGCGTATTCTCCTCTAAACACGCAAATGGGGAGCCGGGCAACCCGGTTCGCACCAAGTTCGCTAAGCGTAGCAGGCCAGCGCCCGCACCACTACGCCACAACTCCCCCCCTAGTGTGATTTAAAATAACCCATTCGCTGAGCATATATTTATTTTTCGCGTATATTTCCAGCTTATATTTTCGAAAAGAAATTCATTCCCTACCATATCGAAATTTAAGTATTCACATTGCTTCAAACAGTGAATGTTCAATGTTCCATTTTCGTTACGTAATTTTTCCCCTTCCATCGCTCTGTCCCTAAGGCGAACTAATTATTAATTTTTAAGGAAGGGAGTACTACCTGCGCTTCACAGCAACGCCCTCTAACGGACGCTGTAAGAAAAACTGAACCTAGCAAAAAGTCGATTTACAATGTGTAATATTAAAATAGTTTGTGATTATTATTTATTTATTATTAAAATAGTTAATTAAATTATACAATGAATTTAAATAAAAAATCTGTGAAGGATTCGTAAAAATAACGGATCATTTCAGTACGAGAGAGTACTTCTCCTTGTCCTGATAGCAAAAACTGGATAGTGCGATCTTTTACGTTTATTTTGTTTGTTTGTTTGTGAAATGTGACAATTCTCGTTATAAAATTCTAATAACATAGGAATCCATGGACGTCGTAATATATTACCCGATACAAGAAACATCTGACCCAGAAGGCAGTAAATCTGTCACCCGTCATTAATTATTTTAATCACAGATAGAAAATAAAATACACAATACGGGTCACGGGGCGACGGATAACCAGCTATCACGACTGCAGAAAGTTCTAGAATTTAGTAATTCGTATAAATAGCAATCGAACCCCAACGACTTCATTCGAAGTCTTCCCTTGAGAAGTGCAGCACGCCGTTCTACGCTGCAATATCGTCGCCGAAAATGGAGAAGTCGCTCGTCTCTTTAATAGCGTTTTCTCTCTTCCAATTAACGGTGCAGGAATTGACGCCAGATGCTGAATGCGGCACAGATCAAGGCACCAGCCGAGGAATTAAGCTCTCTGCGAACAGCAGGAGGAACCAAACTGGCGACTGGGTGGACATCTTTACAGCCAGAGCGGAATGCAGCAATTCGTCGGATCGAATGAGTTTGGACGTGACGCATAAAGTGATCGAGTGTCAAGGAAAGCGGGTGATCTACATCCAAGGGGTGTCGCAAGGTAAAATTAATTAATCGTTAACAACATTATGCACTCCATAAGATTGAATTTATGTCCAGTTAATAAACTAAGCACTATATGCACTAAGTTTCAACTATAATTATCATTGTTATTTCTTAACGTGAACTAACTTTTCATCAAAAAGCGAACTCTATAACCGTATCTAGTCTTCATTCAGCCAGCAGTTTATTGTTATCACTCACTTTGTGTAGACGATGCAATATCGCTCAATTTCAAACGGAATCTACTGTATAAAATCATTCGTACAATAGAGACTTTTTAAAATATCCATTTACAAATTTATTTAAAATTTCCTAAATTCTCTGCAGTCCTTATGACTTTGATATTATTTATTCCTCAGCTAATCCTACGGAATTTTTCCATGAAAAAGGAGAAATAAAAGATAAACTGTCATTTCATCCAAGGTGTGGAAAAAACGCCGCAATCCTTGGAAATGGCCGCACAGTGCAAAAAATAAAGTGAGTCTTTAAAAACTAATAACTTGTGCTTTTATTACAGCGTTTTTGCAATAGAGTCTTCCGACGACATTTATTCATGATATCTTTAAAGATGATTATAATGTTAATGTTCATTAATTTCAGCTTGGATGACGCATTCAACGCAGCGGTCTTCACGAATAGGCCGCTGAAGGATAATGAATTATTTGAAGTGAGGTTGGACGTGAAGATTTCGAAATTCAACCACGCCATTGGCATAGGCATTATCACAAGCAATCCTACCGATGTCGAAATTTTACCCCAAATGCATAAATCGTGAGAATATCTTTATTTTTATTAAATATTAGCTATGCAATAAGTTTATTCGCGTTCTTTTAAGAAATCGTCATAACGAACGTTCATAATTTACCTAAAAATATAAAAACGTCACCTGATTTATTTTTCAATTGAGCCGCTGAGTCTGTTGGAAGTAGTATAACATGATAAACTTCTTTGTTCGAATTATGTTTTTGACATCTATGACAAAAAAATCATGAGGAAACATTCAATTTTATATCTCGGCTTAAACGTTCCCCAATACTTCCACAACATTGTCAAAATATACATATAATAATATTTCTTACCGCTAAAAATATATTTTCTAATAAAAACGTTCCGGTTACTCTCTTTATTGTTTAATAATTGCCTTTATATTTTTACAGGCCTCTATCACGGATGTATCACCATACAAACATCTATTCAAACGGTCAGACCATAGTGAAAAACTATGGCAAAAAACTGGATGAGCTTCAGGTACACATTTTGATGACCATTTCATTTCTATTTTACCTGTGTATTTCCCGTTTATTAATTTAAAGTGAAGCATTATATGCACAGTAGATGAAAAGTTCCCATGAAGGCCTACGCTTATTAAAAGAGAAACGTTATTTTTTATTTTAAAATAATTCTATAATTGGTTTCCTTTTGAATGCTCTTAGTCCTTATGTACGATCTATTTTTTTTTAGGTTGGCGACAGAGTGGGTGTAATGAGAAATCAATTCGGCACGCTTCAATTCTTCGTCAACGGAGTCGATCAGGGACCCGCGGAATCCAGCCTTCCCTCTGAAGTGTACGGAGTCTTCGAACTTTGGGGCGATGCAGCCAAGGCGACCATTGTCGATGCGTCATCTCCTCCGTCGTCATAATGATTTCGTAAACTGTCGCAATTTTCATGTACTTGATAATGAAATGCCGTTTTCGCAAATTTTAACGAATTAAATCGCTACTTTGAATGAATTAAGTTGTTTAAACATATGTACTTTCATATAATAAATTCAAGATTTAAACATGGATTGTGCAATGAGTTGTAATTGATCAAACTTAATTACTAGTTCATTATTACGTTGCATCATGATAACGTGACTTTTAATGTTGTTAATGAATTATTCATGTGTAAAAAGCAGGGAGAGTACATGGATGCCTCAATTAGGAGAAATCGTTCATAATTGTAATGAACGATACAAATATTTGTACGTGGCAGTGTTTTCTGCACCAATAATAAAATAAAAGTGTATTGGCCGCAGAGTACACCTTATTTCTTGCGATCTATTACAAATAAACTGAGCATTATTGCTACTATCTTAATTTTATTTGCGCTTTAACCCCTCAAGCGCGCAGGACATTTAACTATAATACGTCACGCAGGTCGCAAGAGATTTAGGGAAATTCGCAGTTTTTGCGCGAAATCATATAAAAATTCGTTACTTATTAGATATTTATGGAATTTGACTGAAATTTTTTGAGGTTTTACGTAAAACTATGTATATTTACCTATGTTTTTCACACCGTCTTAGTTATTATTATTCGCGTGAAATACCTCGATGAATTCTTTCACTCAATCACGGAAGCCATTTACTCAGTTTTTCTTTATTCAAAGTTTACGGAGTACTTCAAATCTACTGTTTTATCTTGGATTTCAACTTCTTCCCCGTAAGTTTTTCAGGAAAAAAAAAAAAAAAAAAAAAAAAAAACCTTCAAATAAGGATTCTTACCCCTCAGCGCCGTCCTGTGTACTGGGTACGCCGCGGAGATTGCTAGTTTTCTTTATTTTTTTGACACAGTAAATTTTCTTAAATATGGGTAACCTTCATAATTTTAAAAGAGGAACCTTTGGCCTACCTATTCAAAACTATTGCCATGGTCTTGTTTACATTAGCTGAGACAATGGGCGAATGAAACACAGTATCCTTCCCCGTGTATACAAGAAATGACCATAAGTAGCCAGTACTTGCATCACAGAGCTCGAAGGTCTTGATTCCGAACTTGGAGGACTTCAGAGGGAGATACTGCTTGAAAGATAGACGGCCCTTCCACAATGTTAGGGACTCGTCTATTGAAATTTCCCGTTTCGGTAAAAAAAATTCCTTGAATTTTTCGTTCAGATGTTCAGTAAACGGAAATATGTTTTGTAGCTTTGGAGGACCACGGTAATTATTCTTTTCTTCGTTATTATTGAAATGCAAAAATTTGCAAATAAGCTCAAATCGATCCCTAGTGATGACATCGCCGAAGCCTGGTGTGGATAGAACTCTTTTCGTCGAAAAATAGGAACGAAGCGTGGGCTTCTGCACAATTCCCATCAACATAAAAATTCCCAAAACAGTGTACATTTCCTCCACGGTAACTGGTTTCCACGATAAAACTCTTGATTTCATCGAAAATGTACGCTCACTTCCTTTGATGTATTGGTCAGCATATCGGTTGGTTTAATTTACTATGGCACTAACAAATTCCTCATCGAAAAACAATTGAAAAGTACCTACAATGTCAGTCAAACCTTAGCTGCCTTTTGAGGTCCGTAACCACCAATGAAATTCTCCTTTCGTCCTACGTAATTCTCCGTGCCCTCCCAGAAGTAGTTTTCTACATTATCCTCCTCATGATCACTATCATTATGTGTCAGTGAATCAATTTGAGTACGTTCATCCAAATCATTCTCACTACCAATGTCCGAACTCACGCTTTCTTCCGAATCACTTCCGAGTAGGACTTACGTCTCCTTGTCAGCACTCGGTATTGCTTGACTATTTTCACGGGTTGAGCACATGATTACTCCTAGTATTTTGAAAATAAGTAAGCAAGTAAACGTAAAATTTACCACAGTAAAGAAAGGCGAACGAAACCTGCCTCCGCACAGTGCAAGGTTTCACTCACAATCAGACTGATTTTTTCAGAGCGACGAGAGAACATTTTCCGCGCGATACAAGCGCCAGCATATTTCCCACGCTTTCCACATCGCAAATATCTTGGAAATACAAAAGATAAATACAAAATATGATCCTCTAGTCTGTCTCACTCTAGCTATATTCCCTCACGAAATACTAAACCAAGCACATGGCCCAGACCTCCGCCTCTCTCTCCCTCTCAAAGTGATGACACAATTTAAAAACATGTCTCAAGAGCGGGATAGATGTCTGATAGCAGACAAATGGGGCCTATATCCTCTTCTTACACCTCACAGTTGCTTTCGTGCAAAGATTTCGTTGAATAGGGGCTTTTTTAGAAGCCAAAATTCACCAATTCTCCTATCTACGTGAAAATTTAATCACAAAACTTAACGTATAATAAAAGTAAAAAGAAGGAGAGTAAAAATTACAGAAATAAGCACAATAGGAAGGCCAAAGGTTCCTCTTTTAAAATATATAAAGGTTATCCATATCTAAGAAAATTTACTGTGTCAAAAAAATAAAGAAAGCTAGCGACCTCCGCGACGTTCCCAGTACGCATGACGACCGCATGTGGAGTTTCCGTCCGACGTTCCCAGTACGCATGACGACGCTGACGGGTTAAAACTCGAAACTTTTAATAATAGCTTATGTTTCTTTTAAACCGATTATTATTTAAGGTTAAATGGAATGGAGGGGGCCTTATGGTCTCAATTTCGCCCTGAATGTATATGATTTTTGAAGTTGTAATTTGTACTTTTGACAGCACTAAGCTACGACAAGACGAAAATAATAAAATCAACGCTATTACACCACTGAATGCGAATTTAACAAAAAAATATAAGAAAAAAAGAAGAATTTTAGATTCCATTTTCGGGAGAAACAACGAACACGACTGCAAATTAGCCGAAATACGCATCTGACTTTACATGACCTCCTTATGACTAACAAAGGTACCTAAGGAAAGTTCATATTCTTAAATTATATTTTTCAGCCATGAGACGTGCTGGATAGGTATGAGAGGAGTTGAGCCCATTTGGAGACGGGTTTCTGACTTATGGAGAGGAGTATGTGGTCGAGGAAAAGAGGGATGGTGCCTAGAGAGGGAATTAATGCCACGTGACTCATGTTTTCCGACCGGCAAACTGTGTCGCCTGACCGAAGAAGGTAAGGTAAAAGCATCGATTTGGAATCATGACGCCTGATCGTTCACCTCAAATATTTGGCTTCGCTTCGCCCTAACAATGAGAAAAATGATTATTTACCATCGAATAGGGAATAGATTTTCTTCTCTGTTTCCATGCGAAACAACTTGATCCGTGTTAAAGAGAGTATCCTTTTTTTTGGGAGAAAGGAGAAAATGTATTTCTTTTATGAACGACGGATGGATGGCAGAGCATTTTCGTATGGTTCACCCACACGAACGAGCCGTGTCTTCAGTGTCACGTATTATATCAGCACTTAATTTCAGTTGGCGAAATGTGTTTTTGATGAAAAAATATAAGAAACGTATCTAGACACGTCCATCACGATAATTTCCCATCACTCTATCATAACTCTACTGTTCTTTTTCCATTTCCTCTCTCTCTGGTCACTCTTTACTCTCCTATATTCATCGCTATGCTGCAAAAATTGAAAGCAGCATTTTACATAATTATTATCTGCACATCGCCGCTTATTTTCCTCGCTCTTTTCGATAAATATTCAAAAATTAAGACTTACTACGACTCTTATTGCGTGAATGCCTAGCTTTGGTGATAGCACATCTCGAAGTAAGGACTCATTTGGCATGGAATTCAATAAGATACAACATCTCGTATACCCCAGAAGCAGAAACAGCTAAAGTACGTTCAGATTATATATTTAGATTTTAAACTCGTAAGTAATCTTTTTCTTATGCCATTGAAAATATTTAATATCTACTGGATAGCGTTTTTTAAATGCTACGATGTTATTTCAATTTTTCGTGCTTGCAGTTTTATATGGAACTTGATTATCAATAATGAGTGATTAATAAATACGTCGACGTGAACAATCAATTCGTTGTGCATTTTTTCAGTTTTCGTTCAAAAATTCGTAACATTCGTATTTTTCAAGCTTATTCTTTTTATATAATTTTTTTTATTCCTACTTTAAGTTATTAAGTTACGTAAGTTCCAAAGAACCTGTGTAATTTACTTTTTAAATAAAAGTGCGGTTATTATGTAACAATGCTCACGCAATATATACGGATATTTTTGCGTTATTTAGTTAAATAAATTAAAATCGGCATGACGAAAGGAGTTGAAATAGAAAGAAAGCAAAATGGTGGACTTGGACTGTTGTGTGATGCTTTTGTTAAACCGAGGGGAAAATGTTTTCATGAATCCGGACCATTTCGAAACAAAATGCGCAATTCAAAACTCAAAATTCTTTTCTTCTTTTCTTTATAAGGTCACATTCGAATGTTAGAAAAAATATCTTCGTCCGAGATGTACACAAAAAAAAACTTTTGATTCAAGAAGAGAAAAGTTTTTGCGTCTTTCGTTTCTTCTCGCGGTAGAGTTGTTAGGATTCCACTTACGAAAACTTTAATTGGAAAATCAAATTATAATAAAATAGTACTTGCTCTTGTTTCGTTTTTATTTTCAAGAGATACTTCCTTCCTCCCTCTTTTCCCCACCCTCCCTCCCTCTCTCTCTCTCTCTCGCTCTCTCTCTCTCTTGATTAACCCGCTACGTCACTTCCTCCCCTATTCCACTCACACTTCCTCTCCCCTCCCCTCTTGCAATTTACATTACATTATTAATTAACTTGGGGCTAGTGCAGCGATTTTCCCCACAACTCCGCACTTAACGAAGCACTTAACAGAGCAGCGATATTCTGCGATTTTCTGCGTTTTCGTCGCGTTTATTCGACAAGTGCTTCGTAAAGTGCGGAGTTGTGGGGAAAATCGCTGCACGGATCTCATCTTTGCTTACATCTAAATCTACATAATACCCTGCAAATTACCAGATTGGTGGATGGTAGGGGGTGCAGCGCACCAAAGCCTACCTAATAACTTCTCTCGCGGTAATTACTCTCCTGTAATGATCTCGAATGGTACTTGGGAAAAACGAACCCTGATATCGCTGTCCTACAATCGACCTCTCGTATTTTGTCCTCGTGATCGTGCCTACCCATGTAATATTCGTGAAACCTCCTCTAAGAGAACTTCCGACCTAAATTTCTCCAGAAGCCTTAACATAGCGCTAAGTCTGCGGTCCTCTAGCGGCATCCAATTCAACTCCTTCAAGAGTGATTTGACGCTTCATTTTTGCTCATATTTTTGCTTTACGAATCTGGCTGCTCTGTGTTGCATTCTTTCTAACTCAAGTATCTGTCCCTTTTCGTACGGATCCCATATGATGGAGCGTATTCGACCTGAGATCTCGTACCTGTTTTGTGCTACTTCTTACTATTCTGCCTACGAAGCCCAATTTCATATTGACTGCGCCTATGACCCTTCGAATATGCATGTTCCACGGTAGATCACGACAAATGGTGACTCCTAAATATTTAACGTATTCCGCAGATCGTACATTAAATCTATCAATTTTGTACTCTGAGTCTAATTCATTGTTCTGGCTCTTCCAGAAACTCAAAAGGGAATATTTGCCGTGATTAATTTCGATTTGCCTATCTTGACACCATGCTGAAAGGGCGTTTAAGTCTTCCTGGATCGATTTTTGGTCATCCTGGCTCTTTATCTTCTTATATGACAGTGTAATCTGCGAAAAGTCTGATTTTGAAGCGAAATACAGAGCAGATATCGTTTAAATATGTGTGTGTATATATATATATATATATATATATATATTAGTAATAGTGGTGGACCTATTACACTTCCTTGTGGAACACCGGATGTGACTTTTACTGGGTAGGAAGATTTCCCATCAATGAATACTAACTGTTCTTTATTGGAGAGGAAGTATTTTATCCAACTCATGATACTCGTGTTTATGCCGTACTTTCCTAGTTTAATTTCTTATGGGGTACTTTATCGAACGTCTTTTTAAAGTCAATGAAAACGGCGCCAACCTGAGTGTTTTACTCTCCGCATTGCAACAAATCATTAATAACAGGGTGAGTTGCGTTTCGCATGACCTACCTTTCCGAAACCCGTGTTGGCTTTTGCTTAGCGAAGAACGACCATCTAAATAGGACAGAACAGAGCTAACGATTATATGCTCTAGAATATTACACGTCAATGACGTCAAGGAAATCGGTCTATAATTTTCGGGGTTCTCTTTATCACCGGCTTTGTGGATGGGCGTAACGTACGTTAATTTCCAGTCTTTCGGAACGATACCATGTGCAAAGGATTCTTTGAATATTATTTTCAATAAGGTGCGATTGCGGAGGCTAGCTCTTTTAACACTCGCGTGGGTATGCTCTCAGGCCCGGGAGACATTTTGCTTAATCAACTCTAGTTGGTGTGCGATACCTTTTTCAGAGAATATCAAATCCTCCATCGAATTTCCCTCATCGTTCAAAGCTGGTTCTCAAATTCGTTGCACTCTGAAAGTGTACATTTAACAAATTCGCCTTTTCCGCGCTATCGTGAACTACATCACCTGCCTCCGTTCTCAGTGACGCTATGGAGGGGTCTCTACCCTGAACCTCCCAAACGTATGACCAAAATACTTTCGGATTTTCTTTGAAATTATTATGCAGAACTTTCTTTTTGTAGTCATTAAAAGCTTCCCGTATTGTTACTCTAGCTCTTGACCGTGCTTCCCTATATTGATGCCGTATCATTGACCTTTGTTCCTCCGTGACTTTAGAAGAATTACTATTTAAGCGAGCGTGAAGTTTTCTTTGCCGTCTAAGAGCGCATCTAACTTTCTGGTAGCAGCGTCTTAGTTCCGCACCATCAAGTTTAAGTTTATATGGAATGAATTTATCTGGACAGTCTCTCATCATATTCCTGAACATTCCTCTGTACTAGCGTTGATTGATGCCTCACAGAAATTAGGGAATTGCGTCTGTAAAAAAGACCTAAAGTTCGAGAAATCGCGTTCGGCGGACATATATACGCGGCTTCTAGCCTGTTTCTCTCCACTTTTAGCTTAAATTCTACGTACACGGCATTATGATCGCTTATTCCTTCGTCTATGCTCTATTGATAGCTTGTTCATACACTCGGGTTAGTTCGTTACGAGTAAATCTAATCTATTTTTCGATATCGTGGGGCATCTCACTAGTTGACACAACGAGTGTTAAACGAAGTTTTCTATCAGGGCTTCGCATGATTCACGCTCTCTACCACCGGAATCAAAGCAATTATGATTCCAATCTAATGAAGTTAGGTTGAAGTCTCCTCCAATTATAGTGACCCACTCTTTATTTTTCGATATTAGCGTTGCCACTTGTTTCTCTAGATCAGGGGTGGGCAAACCGTGGCCCGCGAGGCTTTGGTGAAAAAGCTATCTGTAAAATTTAATACAATTTTACATTACTTTTGGTAGAATTATGACAATAAGACCTTTAGTTTCGAAAATTTAGCCCTACAATCCTTGTTTGTGCTTGTTTTTCACATTTGTATGATGCCTAAGAATCTAAGCAATTTCCGATTTAAACTCTAATCTGGCCCGCCTAAGCATTGGCATCTTTCACTGAATTCGCAAACACCGATGCGGCCCGCCATGCAGAAACGTAGGCCCACCCCAGCTCTACATTGTGAATACTTTCCAAACTTGAATTGGGAGGCCTATAAAATGAGCATATATTTACTACTAGCAGAAATACCCGGCGTTGCCCGGGAAAATTTGTTTCAAATCCGATCGGAATTCTAGATCATACATGGTATTCAAGAATACACTCGGCGCGCCGTGTTGAATTTAATGGGCAGAGAGACACAAAAACTACGTATGAATTATTTCGGGGAGCACTCCACAATCGTAACAAATTTGATCCAAATCATCTTGGGAAAATACGCGTAGTTTAATCAGTACCCGCCGTCCAATTACAGAGAAGGAAGTAGTCCTTTGCCAATTTTCTCACTGTGTATAAGATGTAGATAATAAAGAAAATCAGAAATTCTGGAAAATCAGGAAATTCATGTAAATCAGGAAAATTAGGAAGTTCAGGAAAATTAGGAAGTTCAGGAAACTCAGGAAATTCGGGAACATCAGGGGATTCAAGAAAAACAGGAAGATCAAGAAATTTTTCTGAATTTCCTGGTTTCTTGATTTTCCTTAATAAATTGTATAAAATAAGATGCAAGAAAATCAGGAAATACAGTAAAATCAGGAAATGCAGGAAAATCAGGGAATTCAGCAAAATCAGGAAATCCAGGAAAATCAGAAAAATCAGGAAATTCAGGAAAATCAGAAAAATCAGCAAATTCAGGATATTCAGGAAAATCAGGAAATTCATGAAAATCAGTAATATTATTTTCATGAATTTCCTGATTTACCTGATTTTCCTGAATTTCCCGATTTTCCTGAATTTCCTGATTTTCCTGATTTTCCTGATGTTCCTGAATTTCCTGATTTTCCTGATGTTCCTGAATTTCCTGATTTTCCTGATGTTCCTGATTTTCCTAAATTTCCTGATTTTCCTGAATTTTCTCATTTACCTGATTTACCTGATGTTCCTGAATTACCTGCATTTCATGAATTTTCTGATTTTCCTGAATTTCCTGGTTTTGCTGAATTTCCTGGTTACCTGATTTTCCTTAATAAATTGTATGAAATAAATTGCAGGAAATTCAGGAAAATCAGGCAAATCAGGAAATTCAGGAAAATCAGGTAAATCAGGAACTTCAGGAAAATCAGGAAATTCAGGAAAATCAGGAAATTCAGGAAATTCAGGAAAATCAGGAAATTCAGGAACATCAGGAAAATCAGGAAATTCAGAAAAATCAGCAAATTCAGGAAATTAAGGAGAATCAGTATTATTATTTTCCTGATTTTCCTGAATTTCCTGATTTTCCTGAATTTCCTGATTTTCCTGATTTACCTGATTTTCCTGAATTTCCTGATTTTCCTGAATTTCCTGATTTTCCTGATTTTCCTGATGTTCCTGAATTTCCTGATGTTCCTGAATTTCCCGATTTCCCTGAATTTCCTGATTTTCCTAAATTTCCTGAATTTCCTGAATTTCCTGATTTTCCTGAATTTCCTGATTTTCCTGAATTTCCTGATTTTCCTGAATTTCCTGATTTTTCTGAATTTGCTGAATTTCCTGATTTTCCTGATGTTCCTGAATTTCCTGATTTTCCTGAATTTTCTGATTTTCCTGAATTTCCTGATTTTCCTGAATTTCCTGATTTTCCTGAATTTCCCGATTTTCCTGATGTTCCTGAATTTTCTGAATTTCCTGATTTTCCAGATGTTACTGAATTTCCTGAATTTCCTGATTTTCCTGAATTTCCTGATTTTTCTGATTTACCTGATTTTCCTGAATTTCCTGATTTTCCTGACTTTCCTGATTTTGCTGATGTTCCTGAATTTCCTGATTTTCCTGATGTTCCTGAATTTCCTGCATTTCCTGATTTTCCTGAATGTCCTGATTTTCCTGAATTTCCTGATTTACCTGATTTACCCGATTTTCCTGAATTTCCTGATTTACCTGAATTTCCTGATTTTCCTGAATTTCCTGATTTTCCTGCATCTTATATTATACAATTTATTAAGGAAAATCAGGAAAATCAAAAATTCAAGAAATTCAGGAACATCAGGAAAATCAGGAAATTCAGGAAAATCATGAAATTCAGGTAAATCAGGAAATTCAGGATAATCAGGAAAATCAGAAAATTCAGCAAAATCAGTAAAATCAGGAAAATCAGAAAAATCAGGAAATTCAGGAAAATCAGAAAAATCAGCAAATTCAGGAAATTCAGTATTATTATTTTGTATAAAATAAATTGCAGGAAAATCAGGAAAATCAGGTAATTCGGGCAAATCAGGAAATTCAGGAAAATCAGGTAAATCAGGAACTTCAGGAATATCAGGAAAATCAGGAAAATCAGGAAATTCAGGAAAATCAGGAAATTCAGGAACATCAGGAAAATCAGGAAAATCAGGAAATTCAGAAAAATCAGCAAATTCAGGAAATTCAGTATTATTATTTTCCTGATTATCCTGAAATTCCTGATTTTCCTGAATTTCCTGAAATTCCTTATCTTCCTGATTTTCCTGATTTTCCTGAATTTCCTGATTTACCTGATTTTCCTGAATTTCCTGATTTTCCTGAATTTCCTGAATTTCCTGAATTTCCTGATTTTCCTGATGTTCCTGAATTTCCTGATTTTCCTGAATTTCCTGATTTTCCTGAATTTCCTGAATTTCCTGATTTTCCTGATTTTCCTGAATTTCCTGATTTTCCTGATGTTCCTGAATTTCCTGCATTTCCTGATTTTCCTGAATTTCCTGATTTTCCTGAATTTCCTGAATTTCCTGATTTACCTGATTTTCCTGAATTTCCTGATTTTCCTGATGTTCCTGAATTTCCTGCATTTCCTGATTTTCCTGCATTTCCTGATTTTCCTGAATTTCCTGCATCTTATATTATACAATTTATTAAGGAAAATCAGAAAATTCATGAAATTCAGGAACATCAGGAAAATCAGGAAATTCAGGAAATTCAGGAAAATCATGAAATTCAGGTAAATCAGGAAATTCAGGATAATCAGGAAAATCAGGAAATTCAGCAAAATCAGGAAAATCAGAAAAATCAGGAAAATCAGAAAAATCAGCAAATTCAGGAAATTCAGGAAAATCAGGAAATTCAGGAAAATCAGTAATATTATTTTCCTGAATTTCCTGAATTTCCTGAATTTCCTGATTTTCCTGAATTTTCTGAATTTCCTGATTTTCCTGAATTTCCTGATTTACCTGATTTTCCTGATTTTCCTGATTTTCCTGATTTTCCTGAATTTCCTGATTTTCCTGATGTTCCTGAATTTCCTGATTTTCCTGAATTTCCTGATTTTCCTAAATTTCCTGAATTTCCTGATTTTCCTGAATTTCCTGAATTTCCTGATTTTCCTGAATTTGCTGAATTTCCTGATTTTCCTGATGTTCCTGAATTTCCTGATTTTCCTGATGTTCCTGAATTTCCTGATTTTCCTGAATTTCCTGATTTTCCTGAATTTTCTGATTTTCCTGAATTTCCTGATTTTCCTGCAATTTCTTTTATTCAATTTATTAAGGCAGACCACCGGGATATACGGAGAGCGAGGTGTCGCCGCGGTGGTCGAGAGTAAGAGAGAGAGAGACGAGGGACAGAGAAAAAAGCGAGAAGAGTCGTTCCTCGCAAGGGAGAGTGTGAAAAGTTTCCTGTCGGACAGACGGTAACGATAAGTGACAGTTTCTGAAGTGGTTAAGTGTTGTTTATACTTTATTTTACTTTATTATGTGTACGATATAGCAGTTAGTTAGAGCCGTATGTGGCTTTGATTTTTGGTCGCCACACTAGTATCGCCGCAGCAGACGGTATCGTTCTCTAACAACTCTCATTTTTATATATCTCTACGCAGTTTTTAGCTTGCTTTACTTTTTATAAACCCACATGCTTTCACTCTGACCGTCCATCAAAATCGATTAAATTAAAATATCAAGAGATCGATAAGAAATAGAATACTGTAATTTGCCTGGTGTATGTGACCTATGATGCCATTTGTTACACTGTCAACGAATATTTTTGAAGAAATCGGTAGGTGGCAAATTTCCAATGAAGATTCTGAGCAATTGGCTACTGATAAAAAGTTGGAACATTTTCACTACTCGTGCGGACTTCAATTTCATCTGTAATTCAATGGTGGAAAGATATTTGAAAAATAGATGGGTGGTAGGGGGTACCTTCAAAATTTTCAAATTAAGATTCTGAGCAAGTGGTTACAGATATAAAGTCAAAAATATTCAGTATTTGTTGTTTTTTTCACCGAATGAATCATACTTTATGTTACAATTTACTTGTGCATATTTGGAGTACATTCTGCGACACCTCTCACCGCACGTAGCGACGCACAGCTTGGAACTCACTGCCCTTAATGAATACGAAACTTTACATTTGAGCGCCAATAAACCCCTCCCGAACATGTCTTTTCTTTTCCTTCCCTTTCACTTCTCAGGCAAGAAGGAATCCTATATATTGCCAATTCCCGCGTTACTATCCATGATATTCACAATAATTTAAAAGGAGATTTTTGTTGGCCGACGTTGAAGGATATAGTATATGGGTTTTGGTTTCGAAACAGGCGCCAGTAGTAAGAAGATGTCCTGTCGGGAAAAAGCGGTCAGCATGGTCCTCCGCTAACTGGATTTAGTCTGTTGTCTTTGCAGTCGGTGGCATCGGATGGGTTAATGTATTACTTAGTGGGGTGCTGAATTTTTTTATCTCTCTCTCTCTCTCGCCGCGCAAAAACATGTTTTTGTTGTGGTCCTCGTGTCAGCTGGCAAGTTATATTATAGTCTCTTCGGAAGTCTCTTGGCCTACTTAGAGCAAGTAGCCAATCACGAACGTTTCCCCTTCCATCGCCCCTCTCAACTTTCGTGCGGGAGAGCAGATATCGGTGCGCGTTGCCAGCTCTTGCGGATTTTCGCCTTCATCTGATATACTACGCAATTTCTAATGGCAACGCATCCAGATGTGATCTCTTCGAGAGCAGGAGTGAGACTGGTTTCCTCCCCACTACCTTCCCAAACAAACAGTCTCCTATTGGCTGCTGCTAACTCGTGTACGCCCAGTTTTCGAGGCCATCAGACTTCCGATGATGGACCGACTATAGGTTAAAAGTCACGGAGCGAAAAGGCACAACGGAGTGAAAGGGACTTTCACTCCGGGGACCTTACGAACTTCCATAAATTTCGACGGAAAATTGCTGAAACGCTGTCTCTCACTCTCGATGGAGCAGTTCACTTTCGTCGGTTTAAAACTAAACCAGAATTTTCAAAACGGTTCAATTTCCTTCAAGTGTAACGAAGACTACTCTTCAAAGAAAATTATATTATAAAAAAAATAAAGGATGAAGCACGTTTTGGTATATTTTCATTCCAATATACCTCTAAGCGATTAAAAAAAAACGCGAAATTATGCTTTCATTTTAATTGTATGACCTATATTGTTCATTCGTTCATGAAACACGCGTGTACAAGGTGGTGCACGAAGTCCGCATTCTCGGCTTCTAAGGAACGGATTATCATAAAATTTGATATTAAGGGCTCACAGTCGAAGACAATAAGAAAATCACGTAAATGAATCACGTAAGCCAATCAGGGGTACCACTTTACTGGTGAAAAAAATTAACTTCCCGTCATATCTCATAAGCAGGGGTGCTCAAACTACAGCCCGCGGGATACATCCGGCCCGTCGAGTGTCTTCATCGGGCTCGACAAGAGGTTAACTATTAAAGGACCCAATGTAACATAAAAGGAAAATAGAAAATTATAAAAACACAACATCTCTAATGCCATATCGGATAAATGCATTTAAAACAAATCAGGCAGATTCGTCTAATTGTAAGAATTAAATCATTAATTTCCTCATGTACGAAATTGAGCTGTGTGGCCCACGATGAGTGCAGCAATGGATTATATGTCCCTCGGGTCGAAAAGTTTGGGCACCACTCTCGTAAAGTGTTGGTCTTATCAAAATAAATTCCAATAAAATATGTAGAACTATTAGCACAACATTGCTTTCCCTATACATTTTCATCGTAAGAGTATCCATTATCAAGAAATTCATACAGGAAAGTCTTAATTTGAGTTGAACATAGAAAATTTCTTGCATTGTTACTTCATAATTTTTGCTAATATTAAACGTTTATATAATAATTTCTTTCAAATACTTCATTGAACGAAACGCGCTCATTTGTGATACGCTGTACATTTTCATAACTCGTTTTAATCTTCAACCAACCACGGCAGACGAAACGCAATGAGACTTTTATCTTTTCATCCGAAAGCTATTTAACCGATTTCAGTTCTTTTACTAGGTCCCTATCGAACCTATTTTTCTTTTAGAGGAAGTAGCTATTAGAAAAACGTGAAGGTGAAAACGACGACCGAAACAATTAAGTTTTCATCTTTATGGAAGTCGGAAGGGATGAGTTTCAATTATAGCAACAAGTAATGCTAACCTATATTATTTAAATTAGATTGTTATACATTGAAAAGTCTAAATCTACTAAATGGTTAACAGGAATACAGAACTTTACAACCTGAATCAGCCCTGAAGAGCCCTTAATTTTGGTCAGGCCCAGACATAAAAAATCTGATGTGGCCAACACATGACTTTCTCCATATTTGGCGTATAGATATTTAAATTATTATGAGTAGCATTTTAAGGCAAAATTATTATTTCGTATCGTAAAAGAAGACACGTCGTTGCCGTATATTACGTATATTTTGAATGTTTACATAATTCACCGTTACATGGTGTTGGCGCTGTAGGCTGGTATTAAGAAAAAGCGAAATATATCCGAAATGGATGGTTCTACGAAAATTAGTTTCAAACAAAACTTGGAAGAAATATTATTCTCTACAACTTTGGTCCTTACGAAGATTACCAATAACGATGTTGTTAAGGAGATATTTAACGGAAACCGAAAAACCGGTTATTTATAAATAGCTCCTAAACAATAACTCCTATAGAAAATTGTTTCAAATGAAAACTGTAGGAAATTACATTCTCTATAACTTTTGTTTAGAATTGTATATACAATAATGATGTTCTAACGAAGAAATATCGCAAAAACCGAATCGGGTTTCGAATAAACCGCGACTTCCGATTATCCGCTATTATCCAAAAAGTAATCAGTTCTTTGTGCTCATGTTAAAGTGTTATATGTGAAGTTTGGTAACGATATGGTATGTACTTTTTGAGTTAGAGCGCCCACACTAACATACACACACACACACAGACATTATTCCGAAAATAGTCTAAACGTGTTCTAGGGACCTCAAAACATGTATTTCCGTTGAAATCTGGAAGTCGATTTTTTTCATGAATACAATACTTTCCCATTACTACGTATGAGAAAGTAAAAATCCCATGTTGAAAATGCAATGTATGGGTCTGAATGGAAATAAAACCCTTTTAAAGTAAACTAAATTGCAAACAGAGTAAGTGCCGATATTAACATCAGTCAGGTTGACAGCGGTCTAAGGCGCCAGGATGACTCTTTCAATATGACTACAGTATAATGCAAGAGACCGAGGCCCTGTCCAACCAAGAAGGGCATTCGTATACAGCAGTCGTCCCCAACCTACGGCCCGCGGGTCGGATGCGGCCCCCGAAGGGTTTTTGTGCGGCCCGCGAGGCCATGTTGAAAAGGTAATCCGAAAAATTTAGCACACGACATCATAGATTTTTATGAAAGTTTTGATAAAACTTTAATTATTGGAATTTTTACCATAAAAACCGGATTTAGACTTCATTTTCTCTTAAATGACATCTCAGAATATATAGATAACTCCCAATTTAAAACATCATCAGGCCCACAGAAGAATTGCAACTTCTAATGCGGCCCGTCGAGGATTCGCAATCACCGATGGGGACCGGCACGTAGAAAAGGTTGGGCACAGGAAAGGCCTTTTTCGTAGAAGTGCACATTCTCGGACGACACTAAAAATTTCCGTGGCCAGTGTGGCGTAGCAAACAGGGCCAGATTAAGTGGTACGCAAAACACGCAAGTGCGTGAGGCCCAGAGGACAAGAGGGCCCATTGCGGGCCGAACGTATCTCATCTCGCCCTTTCAAAGTGCTGCCACACTGATCACAAACCTTACAATAAGTGTTACTTGTTACAAATTTACGATTTGAGTGGAACCTTAAATGTGTTGTGCTTGGGACCCATAGTTCTCTTAATCGTGGATAGAATTGTTAAATTACGCTCCTAACTCCCATACCATAATTTTTACTGTTCATCGAACTGTTCTTTCTTCTATTTTCCTCAAATTGTTGAAATACTGCAAAGCATCAGCTTCTTTGAAATATTATATTAAATGAGTATGCAACCTTTATTTACGCATTAAAAATTTCGGTTCACGGTGTGCCGAATAACGGGTTTCAACGGAGCTTATTACCAATTTTTTTAACGTTTAAACGTCACCAGAAAGGTTTCATAACCATAATTTTTATTTAAAAGAATATAAAATTTGCCAGTACTAAATTAGGTCGATTTTTAAATCGAATACACGCTTTTTGGATCAAGCTCGACAAAATGCACTCGAGGAAAGAAAATGGAAACGGCGTAAGTCGGAAAAATAGAAATCGTTCCGACAGAATCCGCAAAACACGAGGGAAAATTTTGCAAAAATGACAACGTCACCCGGTGTTCCCAGGCGGTCACCCATCCAAGTACTATCCGGGCCCTACGATGCTAAACTTCGGTGAACGGACGAGAACCGGTGTTTTCATCGTGGTATGGCCGTTTCCGACTTAGGTATCCCTGAGAATTGGATTTCTTGTAGCTTACTTGTTTATAGGGCCGGATTAGCCGGTATGCAAAACACGCGAGGACAAGGAGGCCCAAAGTGGGCTGACCCTACCCCGTCTTGCCGAAACCCTTTCCAAGTGTTGCCGCTCGGATCAAAAATCTTCCAAAAATGTTACTTTTTAAAAAATTGGCGATTTCGGTGGGGCCTTAAACGCGCTGTGCGTGGGGCCCGTGGGTCTCTTAATCCGGCCCTGGCAGCAAACCTTTTTTTTTTTGGAAAAATCATTTTTGGCCCGCCTTCCCCTCCCCTTCTTTCACTCCCTCCCCTCCTCACCTTCATCCCACCCTACCGTTCCTCCATCTCCTCTTCTTTTCTTCCCCTACCCCTTCCCCTCTTTCCCTAATTTCCTCCCCTCCCCTTCCTTCCAATCCCTTCCTCCCCCATCCCTTTTTGCCTCTCCTCAACCTCCCCTTCCCTTCCTCCTCTTCTTCTGCAAATTCTCCCCCACCCCTCCTCCATCCCTCTTCTTTCCCTCCGCTCATCCCTCTTTCTTATTCGGACCTCTTCATATCTCCAAAGAAGCAATCAAGGGAGAATCCGAGCGAATTTATTCGTACGCATTTCATTACATGCATACTTTTTGGTTAACTGAACTAGAATAAAATCCGCATAGTGTCGAATAGATAAATTCAGTCCAAAACAGAACATCTAAAACACATTTCCCTGAAAAAAAGAATTTTCCGTTTAGGAAATCTATGTCTCCGCATCGTGCGACTTGACTTCGATCGAGTCCAATCTCGTACAAAAATGAGAAAGCAAAAAACATTGACGACATACTGAGATCACGGACGCAATGACGTCTATCGAGTTTTAAAAAAAGAAAAACTTTTGACCTCAGAAGCAGTAAATCTGTCAACATAATCTGTCAACAACACATTAATTATTATTTTTTAAAAGCAGATCTGAAAAAAAATAAGGCGTAAGCGACGGATAACCGACTGTCGTCATTAGCGATAGGGAAAAATGTGTGGAATTAGTTAGTATAAATAGACCATATTGAATTCTACGACGTCATTCTGAAATCGCCCCTTTGAGAGGAAGTGCACTCCGTTCGACGCTTTGCCGATTACGATGAAGTCGCTCGTCTTTTTGATAGCGTTTTCTCTCTTCCAATTGACTCTGCAGGAATTGACGACAGATCAAGCATGCGGCAACGATCCAGTTATCAGCCGAGGGGTTACAATATCTGTGAACAGCAGAAGGAACGAAACTGGAGACTGGATGGACGTCTTCACAGCCAGAGCGGAATCCAGCAATTCGTCGGATCGAATGAATTTGGAAGTGATGCATAAAGTGACAGAATGTCAAGGAAAGAGAGTGATCTACATCCAAGGGGTGTCGCAAGGTAATCTTTTTGTTCGTAAAAAAATGTTAGGTGATGCATCGATTAAAAGCTAGATAATACGTCATGTACACAAAAACTTATCTGTATTCATTAACTTTTAGCAAATATATTGATAAACTTGGTTTTAAAAATTTCTAAAAACTCAGTACCTTTATTTTATGACTGTGAAGTTGTTTTTATGTCCTCTAAGCTAACCCAGTGATTGTTTTCGGCGGGAAGGAGGAGAAACGAGACAAACTGACATTCCATCCAAGGTGTGGGAAAAATGTCGCAATCTTGGCCAATGGACGCACAGTACAAGTAATAAAGTGAGTTTTTTAAAAAGAAAAGGGCAGATAATTTGATCCTCTAGCTAATAATCTATATCTCTTCTTAAGACATCCTTCTTGGCTTACGCGATAATTCAGTTTATTTATTATTTTGGCATTCGTTTGTTACAGATTGAATGATCACACATTCTCGTGCGCTTTCACCAATCGGCCGCTGATGGACAATGAAGTATTTGAAGTAAAGGTCGACAAAAAGAACGAAATGGCCAACTCTATAGGCATAGGCGTCATCACGCGCTCTCCCGACGATATCGAAATCCTTCCGGAAATGTTCAAATCGTGAGTTTATATTAAATATTTTTTGATTGAAATGGCACATTTAGATTAATAACATTACAAATCTTAGGCAGATAAATAGTTTTTAATAAGCGACCATTCATTTAATTCCCAATTTTTATGATATGTGTACTATATATTCGTTTTATGTTTTCACTTGGTCCGACCGTCCATGCGCGAAACTTTGAAGCAATGATAAGAAATGGAAAGATCAGAAATTTCGGTTACTTTCTTTGGTGACATACCCTATTGATTTTTGGGGTCCGTTTGCCTTTTAACGGGATTTTTAAAAAAACAATCCTGACCTATATACACCGACCAAGTTTCGTTTCATTTACGATAATTTACGTGAAGCGTAAGTTCGATTAATTTATTATTGAAAAGGATTCATGTTTACGTTGAAAAATATTTGACTGCGGAGAAGTAAGCCTTTAATCACTTTATATTCCTTTCGGGGTTTACGTTTCGCTTTTAATGCTATTTCTCTAATGAAAATACAGTGTTTAATTATAGTAACGCAGTTTGATAGCTAAATCTTAAGAAATTTGAATCGTGAACATACATTAAATGTTTGATATTGTGAAAAGTTTAATAATTTTATTTTTTTCCATACTGATACATATGTGTGAAAACACATTAAAAAGTGGAAAATATTCTTTGAAATATCTTGATAATAAAAATGTAGGTAAACATTATAAACAAAAGGCTTTCGGAATCTGCAATTTGCAATTCTTTTTCAACTCAAACGATACATCCCCAAAAATATAAAAAACATTTTTAAAATGCATTGTCATAGAAACGTTTGTAACCGAGTAACGTCACGATCAATACGATATTAACCTACGTGAATTTGTTCGTTTTCTCGAAAGCACCGTTTAATATTAGAGAGCAGTACTTTTTTCATCAGAATTAAGAAGTTTTACGCATTTTCAGAAGGTTCTACTTTTTGCATTAATTTCTACGAGTTTCTTTTGACAGGCCATTTTCTCATGTGTTCATATGGACGAAATTTTACTCAAACGGCACGGAAAAACTCAGTAACTTCGGAACGGATATCTTAAAGTTGCAGGTACGTAATCCGTTAGCCATGCTTACATTTACTATATGTTTGTATGTAATACAGCGGTTTTAACTTGAACTATATATGATTTTTCCGCAAATAAAGAATATCAAAATTGCCTCCTCAACCATCCTATTCCATTTTCTGATTTCTAGCTTGGTGACAGAGTGGGCGTGATGAGGAATCAATACGGCACCCTTCATTTGTTCGTCAACGGAGTCGATCAGGGACCCGCTGCATCCGGGATACCTTCTCCAGTATATGGAGTGTTAGATATCCGGGGCACGGCGGCGAAGTTGACCATCGTCGATGAGTCAACGCCTTCCTTGTAATAATGGATTCAACGATCATATATTTTATGGAACCTGTGGTTAATTAACAGCAAAACGTGCTTTTAATCTTCATTGAAGTAACGAATTTTATACCAATATTCAATTACCGGGTGATTCTTCCAAAATTTATTACGCATATTTAGCTAAGATTAATAAATGCATGTAGCAATTCAGTGTTTCCCAACATTTTTTCGAGTCGCGGCAACATTACGTGACTTTTCAGAATTTGGCGGCACCCCTCCCAATCCTTCATCAGTAATAATTGTGTTTTTTATTATCATATCTAAATCACAAAATCAAAATTTTATGCTTATCAATATCTCCTTTCATTTCGAAATGCCTTTGCGACGAAATGAACTTCGTATTAACTATGGTTTGGATTTTTGAAAGCTGACGATGCAAAATGATGCTAAAAATGGGAAAGGAGGATGATTCTTGCGGCACCCCTCAGAACACTTCACGGCACCCAAGAGTGCCGCGGCACCCTGGTTGGGAAACACTGGTTTAATTAGTTATCAATTGCCATTATATTAATCTTTTTCACTTGTAATCTTTTATACGCTGTTGTGACTATAAAGTGTTATATAATATGACATAGTCACATTTATACAACATTGTATTGTGAAGGATCTTGAGAATGTTTACATGTATGGATGAATAAAAATTCATGGCCTAAATAAAATACTTTCGGCATTTACGCTTACCGCATTCGAAAAATTGATAATTAGCGAACTTTGGGTAAAAAAAAATGAAAGGACGGCGTGGAAAGCCAGACAGCGGAGAGAATATCGACAGTATAATTTTAATTTAAAATTTATAATATGCCATAATTTGTTACCCGAGGATATTAAAAAGAGAAATTGACGTTAGTTTAAAATTTCATTTCATTTAATATGATTGCATGGTGTACCAGGTGCGAATGCCATACTTTGAACACAGGTTCCGCTGAAATAAATGTTGCTCTTTCATGAAGTCTATTATTTTTCTTTCATAAAAACGATCCGTATAAAAATCTTTTAATTTCTTTGATATTAATGTGTTATAATATAGAAAATAATATATACCTCTATAAATAAAACTTTATTTCTGTCTATCGAATGCATTTTCAAGAACAAATATGAATTATTAGATTTTTACGATTACACGACGGAAGTGTTTTTTACTTTCTAATACATACCTAGTATACTTAGTACGTATTGTAAACGCAAAAAAATTCTACAGCGACGTTTTTATGGAAATATACGTTTTAGGTGTGCCCGAGTCCGAAAAAGTCGTTTTCGCCATGCCGTCTGTCCATGATTCTGTCTGTTCACGACTCTAGAGCCTTAACGGTAAAAATAAAATGAATGAAATCTCGTACTTAAGCATTTTATCATACAGAATAGAAACAACGGAGAAATGGCTGATATTTCAGAATAATTAACGGTAGTTTATTCAAGGAAACTTTAACATCAATTTGACTTTCTCAAAAACGGCTATGAAAAAATCAACGATAACTATAACATTAGTTATCAGTAAACTATGTATCATCAGAGTATAGTAAAATAATAGATGAAACCTAATTACAACAATTGTATGTATATGATAACGTTTGATTTGGGTTGAAGCACACAAAACTCATGATTTTCCTGAAATACTTGCATGTGAGCGCAATATATTGGAATTTACTCTTGCACGGAAGTCATTTTAGTTAAATTACAAGTTGACTTTGGGAATGGAAGGGATTCTATTAGATAATTTTCATCGAATTGAGTAAAAAAATAACTTCTGAAAATTTGTTTATTTTCCAATGGAGTTTAATGGAGAATTAGTTTAGGCGTTTAAATGATTCAATATTACCAATTAAAAAAAGTCTAATTGAATCCTAATTTATTTTTCGGATCAAATTAACAGGCCAACGAACTGCTCTCTCACGGGACTAATCATGGCGGAAAAACGCAATAAGTGTTTGAAATAACAAGTTGACTGATTGCTAGCTGCGGTGAATTTTACAAAATGCCCGGCGGTGGAAGCGAATCGTTATTCAAATTCGCATCACGAGTCGAGCGAAATCGTTTTCTCTGACGCCCCCTCCCCCTTCGTGACGGGGATAGAAACTAGAGTGGCACAGATCACCCCATACCAAAATTCTCCCCATCCCCCAAAACCCACCCTTCCATTTAGAGAACAGTGGCGCCATTCTGTGAGAATCCCAGGAATTAATGAGTTGTGTATGGTTTCACGCGGGCGTCGAAACAAGTGAACAATACTGAATTGGGAATAGCCAAGGGCATTTTCGCCCCCCTCCAGCTTGCGTCCTCCTCCCGTGAGCGCTCAGGATGTACTTGGTCTTATTCCTTTTAAATTTCTAGCTGATTACCGTCTACATTAAAGTCATGGGTTCGATTCAAGGAGTCTCATTTTCTCCATTTGATTAACGCGTGGACAATTCACGTATACCAGTAATATTTGACGGGAAATTAACTTGTATTATATTATTATAATAGATAGATATTGCTCGAAATTCACATCAAAACTTACGATGGCCTTGATTTTTTTTTTACGCGGTCGTCGTCTCATTTGCCTGATGTTGGATAGTGTATGTGACGGCAAGATAACACACGTGCTGAAAGCACCATCGTGCATAAACGGTGACCTAATTATTGCTTCGAAACCGCGACCTTAGCGTATCCATAACGACCGACGAATACGTAGCAATGTGTGCAAATAAAAATAACTCAAAGGCAAAGAGAGAGCTTTCAAAGGTTCGAGGTGGAATAATACTCTTAATCATTAAACCTTATAAAACCACCCTAAAGTTGAAAAGGCTGTCGCTATATAGAATTATATTAAAGCTTGACTGTTACTTGGCATTTAAATATTTTCGCTGCATATGAAGACAAATGAAACCCGTAAAAGATACTCTCGAAGTCTAAAGAAGAGCGATTCTTACTATTGGACGCTCAACTCTAAACTGAATGCAAGTGATATTTGTCGAAGATATTTTTATCTGCGAATTAAAATTAAATGTTTAGCCTAGAGGTAATCTAACCCCGAGACATTTGAGACCGTTTACTTCAATGGAGAGAATTCCAAGGGTATTGTGCATACTTTCGGTGACGTAGGCCCGGTCAGGTTTACTTTACCGGCAATGCATAAACAACGTAGATGTGCTCTCAAACGATATCATGTTGCAGGCCTTCTAAAGTGCGTTCAAAAAGATATCACGCGAAAATGAATGCGATGGGGGCGAAGCTAATTTTCTCGGGATTGATTTTGGACCTCCCTGGAAGTACTATGTGTTCTGCACAGCCAACGAATACATTTACCGGAACACGTGTGTTCTGCACGGAAGCTATCAGCGAGTTGAGTGAATGACAAATTATATTTTTTTTATAAAATGAAAATCCGGTGAAATGTAATGTAGACATATCCCGATGTAACATTACAAAAAATCGGTACAACATACATTGTAAAAACTTTCTCATATACTAATGCGTCGTTTAGTTATTTTTAGAAAATGAAAATCATATGTCTTTTTAGAAAATCCAATTTTTGTTCAAGTTGCCCAAGAATAAACTAGCTTTATGTTCATCTTTTAAGAAATATAAACTATACAGTATTATTGAGGATGTAAACTTATGTAACTGTACGTAATTAGATCAAAATCGTTAAAGCCGTTTCTGAGAAAATCGAATTATTGTTAAAGTTGCCTAGAATAAACTAGCCTTACATTCATTTTTTGAGAAATATGAACTACACAGCATTATTGATGACGTAAACTCAAGTAACTTTACGAAATTTGATCAAAATCGTTATAGCCGTTTTCGAGAAAATCGGATTGATGTTACAAATGCGTAGAATAAACTACTCTTAATTATTGATCAATGTCAACCATTTCTATGTATACTCTGCTCAGCATGAGAAAATGCCTAAGTACGAGATTTCATTCATTTTCGTTCGACCGTCTAGGCTTCAGCGCCAGTAACAGACAGACAGACAGATGGCATTGCGAAAACCACTTTTTCGGATTCAGCGACACCTAAAACGCGTATTTCCGTAAAAATCTCGAGGTCGAATTTTTTCGCGAAAACAATACTTTCTCGATACTTCGTATGAGAAAGTAAAAAGAAGAAACTTTAAAATAATTAAGACAAACATCGTCTTAATCCCAGACAGAATGACACCGATTACATAACCTATAGATACAGTTGTGATCAGGGCCGACCAAGGGTGGATGCGGAGTGTGCGAGACATCCGGGCCCTCTAATAATGGGGGACCCAGAAATTCTCAATTATTCAAGCATCGAGAGTAAATTTTGCAAAAACTTTGACTAAAAATCATATGCAAAGTGATTTATAATTAAGAAACACTCTGTAAAAGTTACGATATTAAAACGGGGCTCCATAAATCGTTCGTTATTATGTACTATAATTGCTAAAATTGTGGGGTCTTCATTGATATTCGCACCCGGTCCCACTCCAATGCTTGGTCGACGCTGTTTGTGAAAAGACCATTCAAGTAAATGGAATCCACGCATTCGCCAAAGGCGGACTAACAATAAGTAGGTCTCACAAAAATCTGCCACAGGACCGTCCAAGCCTGGAATTACCTCTCCGCAGGAAAGATACAAAAATTTCGGACAAATATTATATTTTAGAGCGAGTTATCTTGCATAAAGCAGCAGTAATGGAAACGTAATTAATTTATTAATGTAACATATTTTCCCTGTAAACAAATACGTGGTGGATTTTCGATAGATGTTTTGAGCATATTTTTAACGCATTTATTATGTTAAATTAATGACGTAAATTTAATTGAAATTATTATTAATTTATTAGTGTGATGATTTTTGTCCATAAACAAATACGTGGTGGATTTTCGATAAATGATATTTTTAACGCATTTATTGTATGTTAAAATAATGACGTAAATTTAATTGAAATTATTAATTTATTAGTGTAACGCTTTTTTCCGTAAACAAATACCTGGTGAATTTGTGATAAATGTTCTGATATATTTTGTCGAAGGGTTGTTATCGCATTTATTGCATGTTAAAATAATGAGGAAAATTTTAAAATGGAAGAGTTTTGTTATGAAGGTTATATTAAAAATATGCGATAAATGTTCCGATCATATTTTTTGAAGGGTTATTACGCATTTATTGCATGTTAAAATAATGAGAAAAATTTTAAAATGGAGGAGTTTTGTTATGAAGGTTATATTAAAAAATTACCTCAAGATGAAGTTTTCGGTTTGAAAACGAAAGAGAATGATGGCGCTCCAGAGTGTCACATTCTGGAGTTAAAGAGAAAGAAAATTATGTGAAAATAGAGGAAAAAAGAGAGGGAGAATGAAAGGAAGAGAGAAAGAAAAAGAAGAAATGAAAACTGACATTATGAATCGATTTCCGAGATGTGTTGATAACGGTGTTTTGATAAGATGCAAGAGGAAAGTAGAATGCAAAAAAAGCAGGATGATTCAACAGATGTTCCTCGCGGATAAGAATTTGCTTCATATTTTCTTCGGGATGATGGAATGAACTTTTTAAAAAAGTTGTGAGAGGCATCTCTCGCGAGGAAACATTTTCAGAGGGAAAAATGCGTCAAGTTTGGAAAGGCTGAAAATATTTTATCTGGAAATGGAGACTTTAAATAGCGCTGCCGTGTGCTGGTGAATGTCTGTAGCAGTCGTTGACTGATCATGCCAAAATTAAGACAATATGTGAACTGATAATAACTGTCGAAATTTTAAAAATTA
Organism: Uropetala carovei; assembly: GCA_036926305.1. Taxonomy (NCBI): domain Eukaryota; kingdom Metazoa; phylum Arthropoda; class Insecta; order Odonata; family Petaluridae; genus Uropetala; species Uropetala carovei. The sequence goes on from JAXCHB010000214.1 coordinate 630,263, forward strand.
TTTTGTCTAATTACTACGACATTATGCTTCAATATCATTCAAACATATATTTATAATATTATTCATTTTTATCATTTTCTCACATTTTTACTATTATAAATTATCGTGTAGATAAGGGTCTCATAATGTTATAATCTACTGAACGGCCATCTTACTAGGGCAAAATTTAACGTTTTAACATGAACACTCGATACTAACTCTAGTGGCCAGGTTTTGAACTACACTTTTTCCTTAAAAATGTTGATACTTGCGATTTGAGGATAACTGAAAATCGGTTAAGAAAGATTTAACTAAAAATTGTCAATTTTGATTTTGAAAGATAAATTTAGGAGTCTGGAGCGAAATGCGTCGTATTGGACGAAAATTTCGATATTCCATAAAATGATTCTAAAAGAATGAAGCTCATTAGAATTTGACACGACATTTTGGGCTTAATACTTCGATAGCAAATTATACATTGGACGGTCATTAATAGACATGCATTCAAGAGATGATTTCGATTATCCAGCATTTTTAAAAAAGTCTCTGAATTACTAGGATTATTTTAAATTGTATAAACAGCCCGGTTGAGCAATTTATAGAAACTTTTATTTTATTCCGTCTATTGACTGTCAGCACAGAATCCGCTCTTCTCATCCAAAACGGAGTTTAAAAAAATAAATAAAAACACATCGTGTAGCGTGTTTCCATACAACTAGAATTGTCTTCGGTGAATTTCCCTAGAGCCGGATGGGGTGTACCTATAAACGGATGACCCAATCAATTTTATTGCATGCTTCCGTGACTTCTGTGCCGGACACACGCATAGTGTCACGTTGCGGCCAAAATTTGAAGTTTCTGTCGTTCACTAGATAATACACAAGTACCTAAATAAGAGGCGGTAGCAACAGTGTTTGGATTAGGGCGGGAAATTCTGAGAGGGAAGATGAATGGAGGACGGAGTGAGGCGGAAGGAAAGGAGGCGGAGGCTGCTTTCATGTTCGAAGAAGAAGAAGAGAGATGAATGACGTATCAAGGGCGTATGTGAAGGGAGTGGATGAATGGGGTAATAAATGCCGAGCACTTTACCGTTCTTCGGAAGTGAAAGGGCGGGAAGGAGGAAAATGGATCGATTTCCCATAATCGAAGCGACGATGAAAAAGAAATTTCCTCATAAAAAACAATTTCCTCTCTCTATCTCTCTCTCTGCCTCCCCGCCTACCTTAAACTCAACCTCTCCCCCTCTCATCCCCTTCCTTCACATTGTGCGATAAACTGTTCCCAGCCCACCCTAGTTTACACACACACATGCAAACACATTCGCATGTGGGGAGGATGGACTCTCTTTGGAGAGCTGAAGATTACTCGCGCGGTGAAGAGGAAGGCGATTGCCCTCATAACAACCTTTAACATTTTTTAAAATGCACCAAAATAAACTATTCAACATTTTTTTTTTTTAAGTGAAGAAATTTTAATACCTTAAAGGATATCATAATAATTCATTTTTAGCGCTTTTTTATTTAAAAAAAAGAGGTTATGTATTCGTTCATCTGTCTGTCTGACCGTATACAAAATAACTTCAAATTACGTAAACCACAAACACCAAAATTTCTGGATATAAGTATAGGTATACATTCGTAATGGACATGGAAAAAATTTTGGTTCCATCCGTCTGTCCGTTTGCCTTTTAACAGGATATTAGAAAACCCCTTACGAACTATCTATATGGGTCATTACTGCTTTCGTATTGTTGGCCGTATTCACAGCAACGAATGTAAATAAACAAGTATGCTATTAAGCTAAGGTTACCAACCGTCCCAAATCTGGAGGGACAGTCTTTTTTCATCATTCGTCTCTCTTTGTTGCTTGTCCCAAATTTTGTCACTCTTTTTGAAAAACTCTTTATTGAAATCCAAAATTCTCATTTAAATTGACCCGTAACACAATTATTGGTCTTACCAATTTACAATCTGGACAAGTCATTTGTATATGGCAAGATCCTTCGCTTGGATTTAATTACGGAGGGAGATAGTTTGGAACGGTGTTCATGAAACTTTTCTGACGTTTTAAAAACTATCCATTTGTTAAAATTGAAGATAACTTACCGATCGATGAAACAAGGAGAATTAACATGTTTTTTACTGAAGAAAAATTGCAAGAATGGAGGGAAAACAAAAATAAAATAGACAAAAAATGGGTCGAAATATTTAAGCATTTTCTGGATCAACATACTGATATTAGTAATGTAAAAAAAATCATTGAATTCTCTTGAGTCTTCCAGGGACAAATACTTATGTGGAACAAGTATTTTCATTAATGAATCGGTTGTTGACATGAGAGACACACAATTTAAAGTGGGAATATTACGAGCAATAAAAGTGAAATTAAATTTTGAATGTAGTTGTGAGGAGTTTTATGAATATTTATTTTTAAAATCCTGATGCAATAAAAGAAATACATTCTGTAGAAAAGTATAACTTTAAGAATTAATAAATTTTATTTTGTTAATAAGTAATTTTTTTCTTCGGAAAATGTCTCCTTTCAGCTTCTTCAGAATTTTGTTAATAACAGAAATAACAAGCTAAAATCATATATGAATGAAAAATATATGCCACTATAAAATGTCCCTCCTTACTGTCATGTTGCCCCTCCTTTCATTTGAAAATGTCCCTTCTTAGCTTCATGAAATGTTGGTCACCTTATATTAAGCAAAAGTAAGTGAAATTACAAAGTTCTAAAATTTTATTCTATGAAATATTTTTCGTTTTATTTAAGTCCAATTGTTTTTGAAGGATTGTTTACGTGATATGCTGCTTAACATTTTAATGGTAACAACATTTCTGCGAAATTAGACTAATTTTTTTAAACAAAAGAGAAATTTCATATGTCTAAAAATGTATTTACCTAATTAATGTATTGAATATTATTAAAGATGCAAAATTTCCATTATAGTACCAAATATTGGATAACAGCTTGCTATGTTTTGAAGATCACATTCCTTTTCGTACCAATTACATTTAATTTCTGAAGTATTTTTCCATATTCAATACTTGTATGTGATGAAAAGACCCGTGAGGTTTGTTAATTCTCCCCATTTAGACCGCTAATTCAGTATTTGTGTAGCGCGTGAGACTCTTATGAGATTGGCATTATTCAGGAGTTGGAGAAAATTCAACGTAAGGGAGCACGCTTCGTGAAACGTAAATGTGGTAGGAAAGAAAGTGTCACGAACCTAATAGAAGAGCTTGGATGGGAGTCTCTGGAGAAACGGCGAGAAAAGTCTAAGCATCGGCTATTGCAGAGATTTAGATCATAAGACATAAATGCTGAATTATCAGGTGTAATTAAGAACCCAACTTACGTAGGACGCCACGACCACGCAGACAAGTTTAGAGAAATTGATTGTAGGACCGCTATGTGCAAAGGACCCTTCTTTACTAAAACGATAAGAGAGCAGAAGGAGGAGGAAAATAATATGATAGGTCGGAGATAATCTCCCCCTGCCACACACCAATTGCGGTAGATTGCAAGGTATTTATTCAGAGTCAGAACAATTAAAATTTTTTATCATAGCAACCAGTTGACCTAAAATCGCGTATTTCCGTCAAACCCTCGAATGCAATACTTTCTCCTATATTTCCTTTATGGGTCTTCAGCAATGTAGAGGGTGACAAAATAAAACTTGACTCGAATGATTTTATCGGATGTTTCTCATTACTCAAAAGAAACGCAAATCTTGCTATAACATTTGAGTTTTCGTCATAAAACGTATTTCGCTAACGTCTATACAATGCCCAAATTTTTCTCATTATAATCCATAAAACTGTGTTTCTAGTTTTATTTTGAGGGATGACATATTTTCGACCCAACTGTCTTAACTCTTCCAAAAGAATAAGTGACAAATAAAGAAGACGCGTGGTTCGGAACGGAATGGGCAGAATAAATAAGCTAATCTCACTCGTTGCCATGGCTTCTCTCCAAAACAAAACCAGGATCAGCATTTTTTCTTTCTTCACATACTCCCCTTGCCTAACTACGTTGCGTACGTGTTAAAAGCATGGAAACGACCATCTTTTTGATTTTTTCTTCAATTCCCGACACCATAAAGAATCTGCACGAGTACTAAAACCTAAACAACAATGTGCGCCATTTTTGTAACCGTCCAGGAAAACATAAAACCCTGAAAACAAAAGAATAGCGAAAATCCAGCGGTGCAGTTTTAGGTGGACCGTGACGAATGGCCAACCGCAAAAAACACACTGTGCAAAAAATCGGAGACAAAAAATATTTTCCTACAGTTTCGGGTGAAAATAGCCTCCTCTAAAATAAACAACAAGCAATTAGAGTGTTTTCCATTAACGTGGATATATTATTAAATTCTGTAAATCTTTTTGTGTTTTATTTCTCTATGAAGATTGTTCCCATTAACGTATCGTAATTGGCGAACTCAGAAGAATTAGGAATTTGATCACCTGTTATATGCGTAAATTTAGATTATCTCGATTTTATTTGATTATACCGTCACGTATTCGGTCAAATGTGAAAATATACGCTCAAAATTTTAGCTTTCCATCTTTGATACCATTGGAGATAATAAAAATTGAATTAAATGGGCCCCTGTCAGACCCTGTATATTTTTCAAAACCTAAATTTAAAGAAAAATGGCATTGCCGAAATATACCCTCTAACAATAAGTATCAGCTCTCTGTCATTTACGGTTTCGTCACAATTTAAACGTAAGCAAGTTCCCAGGCAGACAGACAAGACGCCGAAGTGAAACTATAATCGCGTCTTTTTAAATGCGCTAAAAATTAATGGCTATAGTAACAACAAATATTTATAAATTTGAAATTATACGACAATTATACTCATTTTCTCGCAGAGTAGTACGAATCCAGAGTAGGGAGCTCATCTGTCTCATACTTTTTCAAAAATCTTGCAAGCAAATATTCTGCTTGGCTAAAATAGACGGCTATGTATCTTCGCATATTGTCATGAGGCGAGTTGGCAGAGGGTGTAAGGTGGCCATTTAAGAAAACCAAGGATTAATTCTTAATGGTGGAAGAAGTTTATTAAAATGAATCGAGAAGAAAAATTCAAAAAACTCTTTTGAGGGAGACGAGATGAGAATTTTGACCTATTCTTGTTACTTAGAGGAACTTGAAGAGTCACCATACCAAATTCGGTGGAGATTGGTCAAATAATGTTTGTAGAAGACACCGGACTGACACACAAAATTTCGGTTTATTATATATGTAGATACACGTATAAAAATATGTACTACATATAGTTTGAAGTTATTAAAAACGCGAATGACTCGAAAGAAGGATAAAAGGAAGAGAAACAGATTGCTTAAAGAGATTAATTACGTAGGAAAGACGAATACGAAGGGGAAAGGGAAAGGGAAATATCTCATCGTTCTAATTTCGATTATAATTGCAAATTAAGTCTCCTTTCTCTTTGCATGGGTACAGGATATGCTATAGCAGATGCAGTCTTCTATCTCTTACCGTTTACTTGCTATTTTGATTTAATCGATTGCACAGAGGGACAGACAGAGCGAAAACATTATCACCTTTATAAAATAACACGCGCTAAAAAAATTCGGTCCACCATCGAGCTTCTCCACCGCCGTGACCAATTAAGGCATCCGAAGGCCCCAGGCGCAAAAAAAAAACGGTAGGCCTCCAACTGACAAAAAAATTTACAACTTACGAATGGAAAAAATGTATGCAACAGGTTAAATAAATGGAATTACAGAAATGCATAAACAGAAATTTTAATATTTATTATATTAACTTGCACATATTGAAAAATAAACAATAATGAATTATAACTGTGATATGTGCTTTCGAATGACGCAAGGGATGTTACATTGTAACAAACCTAAGTAAAAATACGAGACGTGTACGTAAGTAGTAGATTATACTGATTCTGAAATATTTTATTAAATAAAATATTTAAAAAAATCGAGTTTGGACTGTTTGGAGACCCCCATGAGTGTCGAGGCCCCAGGCGATCGCCTCATGCGCCTGTGCGGTAATCCGCCACTGGCCGTTACTATATTACGTAAAAATTTCCTCATAAAGACCAACAAGTGCCATTAAGCGCCATTTACTTGATCTCAATAGCTAAAAACAACAAGTTAGGAAAGTGTACAACGTATCACAAATGGGCGCGTTTCGTGCAATGGAGTATTAGAAAGCAATTATATACCTGTACGTACGGAAAATAGCGTTTTAAAGTCCTTTTCTTCATCATAAATAATCCATTTTCTTCCTATTTAATAGTATTACATGCACACGTAAGGAAATAAAACGTTTGTTTTGGAGATTATTTATGTTAGCAACAATGAAGTAACCATGCAAGAAATTTTCAAAGTTCAACTCGATATAAGACATTCTTGTTTGATTTTCTCGATAACGGCTACTCCTATGATAAAAATGTATAGAGAAAGAAATACTCTACTTTATCAGTACTACAATGTTTATTTGAAAAATATTTTGATATGAGCAATATTTTACGAGATATGACGAAAATTTCATTTTTTGTCACCAGTAAAGTGGTACCCCTGATTGGCGTACGTGATTCATTTTTACGATTTTCTGATTATATTTGATTGAAAGTCCTTAATATCAAATTTCATAAGAATCCGTTTCGTAGAAGCCGAGAACGAACATGCGGACGGACGGACGGACCGACGATAATAGGCGCTCACGCTGTAAGCGAAACGCGCCTAAAAAGCCCTTTTCTTATTAATAAAGCTGGAAATTGCGGATGCACGTCAATAAGAGCAGAAAATAACCTACCTTTCCACTGCCTCATGACGTCCAACGCTGGAAGATCTTTTTCCACGGTGAATTCCTCTTGAACACAAACACACAAACACACGTACAGCGCATCTATCAATGAACACACATCACTTCGATCATCACATAATGTCCCGATGGCGGTCAAATTTTGATGTTTGAGGTGGAAATGGTTCTGTAAGAAACCATTAATAGGGCGAGATGCGGACGGAAGAATGGTGTAAGAAGAAATACGTTGAGGATAAAATGTTTGAAACAGGAGCGAAGATGAAATCCCGACGAAGTGAAGGGCGTCAGGAGCGACAGGTGTGTGACGTCACAGCCGCGTTGCTCCTAAAAAGACAAAAGAGAACTGGTTATAAATGTAATACCGGACCGAATTAGGGACAAAGTAGTTTTACTTTCTAATATATGTATACTGTGTGTGGATAAAGTAAAAAAAAACTAAGCTAAAACCTATAAACGAACGCGATGGAGTTTGGTATTGTAAGAACTCTCCATAAGTGCCGGAAAAATACATGACAGATCACGTCTACAAAAGCATGGCTGACAGTAAAGGACCAATAGTTATAGGTATGTATTTATAACTTGAAATTTTAACTCTCAACTGTGAGGACTTGGAGATGACCAGTATGTATGTAAGGCTAAGCGAGGACTTAACAGTAGACCAGTAAATCTATATCGTTCAAGTTATTAGGCATCTTCGTCATAATATTCGTTTCCATCAAGTACCATAGTTATATTTATATGGCATAAGGTTTGTCACTGTGTAAAGGTTCATGACACCGCAGTTGGTAAGAAAAGGATCAGAATAAAGAGAGCGATGAACTCAGACGATAAAAGGAAATATCTCTTAAACAATCCATTTAATGAAAAACAATTTAAAACAAAACTTGTAGTTTATTGTATTTCCTACAACTTTTTTTTAACGATGGCCAACATTTACATAAATTGAGTTCTAAAGGAGATACCTATTGGGAATAAACGGAAAAATGACAAAGAATGAAATTTCACTTACGGCGGCTGACATGTTTCACCCAAAATCTTTTCAGATACTACTACTACTAAAAATAAATGAAAATAATAAATACAATAATACAATATAAATAAATAAATAAAAGTATAACGTTTTGCGCTGATACGATTATTAGTTCGGATAATTAGCACCCACAAAATTCTTATCACACTAAAACGCACACAGACGTCATCGAGAAAATAGCGAAAACGTACCCAGGGGGACTACAGAACGTATATATCCCTTGAAATCTCGATTTCAACTGTTTTCAAGAACGAAACACTTTCTTCTTATATGTACTACGTACGGAGAAAGTAAAATTAGGTACATGTATCCCAGAATGGTTATAAACCGCCGGAAAGAGACAGAAATCCATCGATGTGACGTGAAAAAAATCTTCGTAATTTTAACTAAAAAAAAAAACGATAAAACTTTTCGAGACATTTTACTTATTGTTAGTTTGTAACTAACATTACTCCTTGACGTAAAGTCTTACGGCAATCGGAGGAATGGGAAATGAGAGGATAAATGAGATGCACTTCATCAATATGGTAAGGATGCCGAAATTCTATCCCATTGGAAACAATATTGAGTTTATTTTCGAAATGCGAAGAAAACTGACATGGTTTCCTACATGAGTCATGTAATGGGACAAGAACAGGACGGAGGAGAAGAGAGAATGAGAGAGAGAGAAGTAAGGAGAGAAGAGGAAATGATAAAAGAAAGAAGACAGCTGAGGAAGAAAAATGATTGACAACCTAGACGGCGCTCCCCGATCGTTTATCCCTTCATCCTCGTATTTCGAGAATGTCTCCCAGTCCACTTAACAAAATAAAGGCTTGGTGACCACGGAAAGGGTAACTAAGTGACGCGGGATTAAATCGGGTGTTTTTATATTTTTGCTATAATCGTAAAGGACAGTCGAGAGAGTAATATATTTTTTCATTCGATTAGAAATGGGGATTGCATTGCAAATCCGTAGAAACAGTGCTCCTACGGAAAGGATGAATTACTGTGAAAATTGGCGGTAGAATAAATGACGAAAACGGGGAAAACGCAGTAAGAAAAAGATGAGTCAAAAGAGAGGGAAAAAATAAACAATAGGAAAAAGAATGACTTTAATGGAGAATAAGAGAGTGGGATTTAAAATAGAGTCCACTATGGAAGACTTAATTTTTTGACGTCCTTAATTATAAACAAACAATACAACAAAGCTACATACTTAATAATTTCATTATAATATTAATATTATTATAATATTATTGTCTTAAAGATCGAAAATAAGATTAAAACTTGCTCGAAATGACCGAATATATGAATTTCATGTAAATAAATCGAACGCAGTATTCATGTTATTTATATTTTTATCTATATTACTAAAATTCTATTTCTGGGTGTCCCCCTCTCTCTCTCTCTCTCTCTCTCTCTCTCTCTATCTCTCCTTAAATCTCTATACCTCAGCCATTTTTAATCTCCGGGAATTTGAGACCTCTAAGTTTATTTTTTATCTAGCGATTCAACTAATTAAAAACCAAACATACATCCCTTATAAAATATATTCATTATACTCGTATTCGAAACATATTCCCGTTAAACTAATCTAAATCTAATAGGTACATGGTAGGAACGAAGAAACAGCGAGCAAAGGGTTAGCGAGCGTCAGCCCCATAGTACAAATATATAAATAAATAAAAATGATTGGATAAAGTTGGTAACTCGATAAATGTTTTATTTGGTCACGCGGACTTTTTAATAGTAAATACTGTTATCTATTTATCAATATTATAATATCCTATATGTTATCATACATTATCACATATGCTCCAATTGGGAACGCAGTGCCACTTGATGCAAAATGAATCCCATAGTGCACCCTTTGTCGGAAAAAATCAGATAAGAAAATTCCGTTTCTCAAAAAACATTTCTTTAAGTGGTGCACGACTCGTCAAAGATTTTAAATTACATATTGCCGATTTATTTTTTGAGTTAGCCCTACGAAAAAATGTGCGGAGGTAACTAATGTGAAAAATTCGGTAAAGTTGATTTAGTTCGATGATAGCTGAACCTCGAAAAAGAAGTAACTATGGGAAGCCGAGGAGGTGGAAACGACTGCCAAAACAAATCAGCGAAATATTCATCCTTATGGAATTTGGGAGCAGTGTTTTCGAATTATAGCACTAACTATTGCTACAATAAGTGGATATTATTTAATCAGCAATCAGGACAATGACGGTTGAGCGTATCTGTCAGGTTGACCGAGCGGTCTAAGGCGCCAGACTTAAGTTCTGATTCCGCCACAAGGAAGCGTGGGTTCGAACCCCACACACGACAATATTTTGCTCGTTCTGAAGGACGCAAGAGTTTTTATGAACTGGTAAAGCGAATAATTTCTCTACGCTAAAGCAACGGTGACAAAATTTAAATCCGAAAGATTTATATTTAAAAAAGATAAAATAATTCCAGTCACGAAATACATCTTTACTGTATTAAACTCCTAAACCTTTAACTCCATCATCGTCTCCTCTTCTCCCTCTGGAAAAGAGAAAGTGATAGAAAAGGCCCCTTCTCTCTGCAGTGAGGCCTGTATTCCCCTCTGTATCCTTCCTACCTTAGGAGGTGATTGGGCAAGGTTAAACCGAGTGCCCTTCTGGGAAGTATTCTTCAACGCCTTTTTCCCCAATCTTCTCATTCTATATCCTATACAATCGCCCTTCCGAATAATACGATCCCTTATTCTCTCCACTCTATATCTCCCAAATCGTCCACCAATCCCAAAATCCACTGGAAGCCTTCCTTTTCCCTTTTCATTCCCACTTCCTTTTCTAACACCGTTTTCCCTTGATGCCATCCTATATCAGGCACCCTCTGCCAAACGCCTCTCTCTCTCCCAATTTCATTCCATTTTTGCATCCATCTCTTCCATTCTTCGGTGCTTTTTAGTCGCGTTTCGCTTCCAGCATGAGCGCCTATTAGCTTCGGTCTCTCCGTCCGTCCGTCCGCATGTTCGTTCTCGGCTTCTACCGAACGGATTTTCATGAAATTTGGTATTAAGGTCTCACAGTCAAAGACAATAAGAAAATCACGTAAGCCAATCGGGGGTACCACTTTACCGGTGAAAAATAATGAACTTTCCCTTATATCTCATAAGCAGTGGTGCTCAAACTACAGCCCGCGGGATACATCCGGCCCGTCGAGTGTCTTCATCCGGCTCGACAGGAGGTTATCTATTAAAGGACACAATGTAACATAAAAGGAAAATAGAAAATTATAAAAACACAACATCTCTACTGCCATATCGGATAAATGCATTTAAAACAAATCAGGCAGTTTCGTCTAATTGTAAGAATTAAATCATTAATTTCCTCAAGTACGAAATTGAGCTATGTGGCCCACGATGAGTGCAGCAATGGATTATATGTCCCTCGGGTCGAAAAGTTTGGGCACCACTCTCGTAAAGTGTTGGTCTTATCAAAATAAATTCCAATAAAATATGTAGAACTATTAGCACAACATTGCTTTCCCTATACATTTTCATCGTAGGAGTATCCATTATCAAGAAATTCATACAGGAAAGTTTTAATTTGAGTTGAACATAGAAAATTTCTTGCATGGCTACTTCAGCATTGTTGCTAATATTAAACGTTTATATAATAATTTCTCTCAAATACTTCGTTGCACGAAACGCGCCCATTTGTAATCACAATTCGTTTTAATCTTCAACCAACCACAGCAGAGGAAACGCTATAACACGTGCATCTTTTCATCCGAAGCTCTCTATCCAACCTATTTTTCTTTTAGAGGAAGTAACTATTAGAAAAACGTTAAGGTGAAAACGACGGCCGAAACAATGAAGTTTTCATCTTTATGGAAGTCGGAAGGGGTGAGTTTCAATTATAGCAACAAGTATTGCTAAGCAATATTATTATATAAATTAGATTTTTATACATTTCAAAGTCTAAATCTACTAAATGGTTAACAGGAAAACAGAACTTTACAACCTGAGCAAGCTCAGAAGAGCCCTTAACCCTAAAACAAGGTGATTTCGGTCAGGCCCATTCATAAGAAAGCTGATGTTGTAAAAATCCTATGCTAAAAAGGCAATGTATGGGTCTGAATGGAAAAAAACCTTTAAAACTAAATTAAATTGCAAGCAGAGTAATTGCCGATATTAACATCAGTCAGGTCGGCCGAGCAGTCAAAAGCGCCAGTCTTAAGCTATGGTTCCCGAAGGGGAGCGTGGGTTCGAACCCCAAAGGTAAAAGAAATGCTGAAAATACTCTTTCAACATGACTAAAGTATAAATGCAACGGACCGTGGCTCGGTCCAACCAAGAACGGCATTCGTATCCACGATACGCTTGCTTTGTAGAGGTGCACATTCTCTTACGGCACTAAACATCTCCATGGCCAGAGTGGCGTAGCAAACTTCTACTTGTTTTGGGGAAAAATAATTTTTGGTGAGCCTCCCCCTCCCCTTCTTTCACTCCCTCCCCTCCTCACCCTCAACCCACCATTTTTACTTTCTCCATACGTAGTAATGGGAAAATATTGTCTTCACGAAAAAAATCGACTTCGAGATTTTAACGGAAATACACGTTTTGAGGTCCCTAGAACACGTTTAGACTATTTTCGGAATGATGTCTGTGTGTGTGTTACTGTGGGCGCTCTAACTCAAAAAGTACGTGCCATATCGTTACCAAACTTCATATATAACACTTTAACATGAGCACAAAGAACTGATTAGTTTTTCGACAATAACGGGTAACCGGAAGTCGAGGTTTATTCGAAACCCGATTCGGTTTTTGCGATATTTCTTCGTTAAAATATCATTACTGTATTTACAATTCTATACAAAAGTTATAGAGAATGTAATTTCCTAAAACTTTCATTTTAAACAATTTTCTATTGTAGTTATTGCTTAGGAGTTACTTATAAATAACCGGTTTTTCCTGTTTTCTCCTTAAAAACATCGTTACTGGTAATCTTCGTGAGGACCAAAGTTGTAGCGAATAATACTTCTTCCAAGTTTTGTTCGAAACAAATTTTCGTAGAACAATCCATTTCGGAGATATTTTGCTTTTTCTTAATTTCCAGTATACAGCGCCTTCCTTCTATTCCTTCTTCCAATCCCTTCCTCCCCCATCCCTCTCTGCCCTTCCTCCTCCACCTCCCCTTCTTTCCCTCCCCTTCCCTTCCGCCCCCTCCCTTTCTCTGAATTCTCCCCCACCCCTCCTCCACCTCCCCTTCTTTCCCTCCCCTCCTCCCCCTTTCTTACTCGGACCTCTTCATATCTCCCATGAAGCAATCAAGGGAGAGACCAGGCGAATTTATTCGTACGCATTTCATTACATGCATACTTTTTGGTTAACTGAAACAGAATAAAGTCCGTACGGTGTCGGATAGGTAAATGCAGTCCAAAACAGAACATCGAAAACATATTTCCCTGAAAAAAATAATTTTCCGTTTAGGAAATCTATGTCTCCGCATCGTGCGACTTAACTTCGATCGTGTCCAATCTCTTATAAAAAAAACATTGACGACATTGAGATTACGGACGCGACGATATGTCTATCCAATTTTAAAATAAGAAAACCGTTTGACCTCAGAAGCAGTAAATCTGTCAACAGCACATTAATTATTTAAAAAAGGATATATAAAATAAAATAAGGCGTATGCGACGGATAACCGACTGTCGTCATTAGCGATAGGTCGAAATGTGGGGAATTAGTTAGTATAAATAGAACTTCTTGAATTCTACGACGTCATTCTTAAATCGTCCCTTTGAGAGGAAGTGCACTCCGTTCGACGCTTGGATTCCATTGCCGATTACGATGAATTCGCTCGTATTTTATATAGCGCTTTCTCTCTTCCAATTGACTCTGCAGGAATTGACGCCAGATCCAGCATGCGGCACCGATCCAGTTACCAGCCGAGGGATTACAATATCTGTAAACATCAGAAGGAACGAATCTGGAGACTGGATGGACGTCTTAACAGCCAGAGCGGAATCTAGCAATTCGACGGATCGAATGAATTTGGAAGTGACCCATAAAGCGTTCGAGTGTCATGGAAAGAGGGTGATCTACATCCAAGGGGTGTCGCAAGGTAATTTTGTTGTTCGTAAAAAAAAGTTAGATGATGCATCGATTTAAAACTAGATAATACGTCATGTACATAAAAGGTTATTTGTATTCATTACCTTTTAGCAAATATATTGATAAACTTGGTTTCAAAATTTTCTAAAACTCAGTACCTTTATTTTATGACTGTGAAGTTGTTTTATTTCCTATCAGCTAACCCAGTTGTAATTTTCGGCGGGAAGGAGGAGAAACGAGAAAAACTGACATTCCATCCAAGGTGTGGGAAAAATGTCGCAATCTTGGCCAATGGGCGCACAGTACAAGTAATAAAGTGAGTTTTTTAAAGAAGAAAGCTGTTAATTTAATTCACTAGCCTCTTAAGGTATTATACTTGGCTTACGGAATAATTCAGATAATTTATTATTTGGCATTCGTTTGTTACAGATTGAGTGATCACACAAACTCATCTGTTTTCACCAATCGACCCTTGAAGGACAACGAAATCTTTGAAGTAAAGATCGACAAAAAGAACGAACTGGCCAACTCTATAGTCATCGGCGTTGTCACACGCTCTCCAGACGATATCGAAATTCTGCCGCAAATGTACAACTCGTTTTTATGATTACCCCGTAAGGGAACAGCGTGATTGGTATGTATGTATTATTGAAATGATAAATTTATCTCAATAATAAGTATTACAAATCTTAGATAGTTAAATAGTTTGCAATAGGTGACACTTCATTTAATTTCAAATTTTTATATAGTTATTTGCATGAATAAAAAAATTCGCTTATATTTTCACATTGTCAGTCCGTCCAAAGGCGAAACTTTGAAGCAATGATAAGAAATGGAAAGATCAGAATTACGGGTTAGTTTCGTTGGTGACAGTCATTAATTTTAACGGGATTGTAAAAAAACAAACCTGAAATATATATACGGATCAAATTTCGTTATATTTACGACAATTTATTTGAAGCGTAAATTCGATTAATTTATTATAGAAAAGGATTTGAGTTCACACACGTAAAATAATGCTTAACTGTGGTGAAATATGTTATAAATCACTTTATATTAATTTCGGGTTTTACGTTTCGATTTTAATGCTATTATTGTAATGAATATACAATTTTTTAAGTTTCACGAAATGCTTTGTCATAGAAATATTTGTAACAGAGTAATGTCACGATCAATATAATATTATCCTATGTAAATTGTTCCTTTCATCGAAAGCACCGCATAATATTACAGGGCGGTTTTTTTCATCCGAATTAAGAAGTTTTAAAGTGACTTTCAATAGTTCTACTTTCTACATTAATTTCGCAATAAATTTATTTTAACAGGCCATTTTCTCATGCGTTCATATGGGGAGATTTCTACTCAAACGGCAAGGAAAAAATCAAGAATTACGGAACGAATATCCTCAATCTGCAGGTACGTAATCCCTTAGCTCTGCCTACAATCTCTATATGTCTGTATGCGTATGTAATGTGCAGTGTTTAATAACTTATGCCACATTTGATTTTTCCGCAAATAAAGAACATCAAAATTGCCTTCTTAACCATCCTATCCCATTCTTTGATTTCTAGCTTGGTGACAGAGTGGGCGTGATGAGGAATCAATACGGCACCCTTCATTTGTTCGTCAACGGAGTCGATCAGGGACCCGCTGCATCCGGGATACCTCCTCCAGTATATGGAGTGTTAGATATCCGGGGCACGGCGGCAAAGTTGACCATCGTCGATGATTCATCTCCTGCCTCGTCATAATGGATTCAACGATCGTACATTGTATGGATCATGCGGTTAATTAACTGAAAAACGTGCTTTTAACCTCCATTGAAGTAACGAATTTTATACCAATATTTAATTACCGGATGATTCTACCAAAATTTATTACGCATATTTAGATAAGATTAATACATTCATATAGCATAACTAGTTAATTAGTTATTAATTGCCAATATATTAATCTTTCACTTTTAATATTTGTGTAATATATCTGTTATTTTACATACATCATAGTAACGATCCTATTCCAATTATTAATAACCGGGAGAATCTTCAAAGATTTATTACCCATATTTAGCAAAACTTAAGAAACGCATGTAGCATAAGAATGTAGTTTGTTATCAATTGTAAATGTATGCCATTCTTTAACTTGCAATATTTTATCTGCTGTTGTGATTATAAAGTATAATTTATGACAAAGTCACACTTGTACAACTATTAACGTTATTCGTTGTGTACCGTGAAGGGTGTTGAGAATGTTTACATGTATGTATGAATAAAAATTCATGATATAAATAAAATATTTGGGCAATGACGCTTGGAGCCGTGTGGTGGGCTTGAACCGTAGGCTGTGGGACTTCTGTAGGGGCAATGGAGTGAACTTCGTTGACCTGAGGCCGGTGCTGGACTCATGTAGGGTACCCCTAAACGGTTCTGGTGTCCACTACACGGCCGAGGCAGCGGATGCGGTAGCGCGTAGGGTTTTTGAACACGCTAGGGTTTTTTTAGGTTAGACGAGGATAACACAAATATATCTGTTAGAAAAGAGTCCGCCAACATTAACCCTCGGGAGCGAGAGTGGTCGAAAGGGGAAGGGAATACAGAGGTCAGACGGAGAGACTCCGTAAAAAGATTTTATTTAGCATTCGAATGGATGGAATGAGGGGAAAGAAGGGGAATCCTCGAGTGGATTTTACCCGGGATCGGAAGTTGGTCTTTGTGTGGCAGAGGGGAGTGAAGTAGGAGGATGGTGGGAGGGGGTTGGAGGGAGAGAGCTAGTTGCAACGGCCGAGAAGGAATCAGAAAGGGGAATATTATAAGGTTTGGGAAGCGAGTTGAGAGTAATTTGCCGATTGCAAATAAACAGGAAAGAAAGGAAGCCAGATGGACTCGAGGCAGGCTTGCTTTTTGAAAATATTTTGCTGTGTAGGGAAAGGAGTAGAAAGATACTCGCTAGGGCGCGTAAAGGTTCCGACAGAAAAGGACGGTATCTCTTTCCCCATCCTGGCTGTAAGATGCGACTTGTAAAAGGGATTTTGCAGGAACGGATGTTTTTAAAAGAATGATTAGTCCTCTGGCATGCGCGTTACCCTCCTCTTGCGCCTTTCACTCGTGTAAGAGCCGCGTCATCAGCGCCGCCTATATCATCAACAGTGACATTTATGCACTTCGATCTTTCTCTGTTGGTTAGGGTTTGGGAATAGGGTGTATAAAGAAATATGTACTTGTAGTGGGAATGATGGTTAGACGTATTTCAGCATGTGAAATAAAGGAATAATTCATGCGTTTATTTATTTTGGTACCATAACGATAATTTGATTGTATTTTTTATCGTTTCTACTTTAACAAAAGTTTAGTGGTGCTTGCTGGGTGCACCATTATCTAACTTGGCGCAGCTGGGGGGGGGGGGGGGGGGGGCGGGTTAGCAACCGGGCATCACCCTGCTCCCTGTATCGGAGATAATATTGCCAAAAACATAGTGTTTGATGGGAATAAGGTGAATCGAAGTTGTTCAAATTAGAATCACTGACTCCTATCATTGCACGTTGGCGTAACTTACACGTTTGCTTGGTCGCATAAATACGCGTATACTTCGTAGAATTCGACGTCTTTTACGAATATAAACGTAGATGCAATCATATTGCAGAGAATTTACTATCGATACTCACAATTTATATAACCTGATCAGAAATCCCCGGCGTTTCGGGAAAAATGTGCGCGGGGTACACGAGCAAATACGGTAATTCCTATTTAAGAATGCTAGTAATTTTATCGTTTAAAAAAATGTTTCGTTTATTAAAGTTATTTACTTAACCTTTGGTTACACATAATTCATAAACTTAAATTTAATAGTTTCTCACTTAATTCCTGAAATGTTACGTTTTTCGTAGTTTTCTATACTTTGTTATTTTTTAAAATTGCTTATCTAAGTGCTTGGCATCCCGTCATATAACTGACCAAAATCCTCCTCCTATGTAAAATCGAATAAAGATATTGTTCAAATTCAACTTATAGCATTCATAAACAGATATTTGGCCTCGAAGTAATGAAATAATACGTGAAGTAGTCGCAACTAAACATTTCTCATTGTTAAGGCGTTGAAATGTGTATTCCTTTCGACTCCTAATAAATATTTATGCTAACTCGGAATTTAATTAATTTAATCTTGAATGTAAAAATAAACATCGTTCTTTTTGACGTCCGTATGTTAAACTCCGGAGTTCATGTCTCGATTCTAACTAATTTTGAAATGAAAAGAATTATATCTGACACTCATTCACGTGTTACCGCAATGGGGAAAGTAAGCGCTACTGAATTCAAAACCATTATCTGAGGGAAATATCCGATCCTTAAAAGCTAGAAGAGAACCGTAAACCCTTCTCTAAGGGGGGGAGGGAGAGGAAGAAGATCCTTCACCCCCTCCTCTACCATCTCTGTTGCCATATCGCGTGACAGCTCGTTCGAGACTAGTAGTTTACTGAAATTCCGGTGGAGCGCTCGTAAGGTTGTGCAGTTTTTTTGGCCAGCACTGTACTATGTGATACGGAATATTTCATCACCTGTTGTTCGGTGAGGAAATGTTCTGCAAAACAAATAGTGATCTTTTATGTAATATCCATCAGCAAATCGCACAATGGCAATAAGTTGCGCATGACCACTGTTATCTATAGATTCCTCAACCTGTAATGAAAAATGTACTCGGCGCAATGAGAAAATAATACGTCGTAGGAAAAGGGAAGTCATCAGTTTTCTGATAATAAAAACCAACAGTATAGAGATTCTCGGCGAATACGATATAACCGGTTTCACTGTGCACGTGTTTCTATCAATATGATTGGCGAAATAAAATATAAGTGAACTCTCTTTGTTTGGACACGCTTTAGCGAAAATTACAAACCCTCGGAATTTGCGGCACACAAAGGGCTTCCTCGCGGCACACCGGTTGAGAAGCTCTGCAATAGATAACTAAACGACGCATTGGTATATGAGAAAGTTTGTACAATGCATATTGTACCGATTTGAAAAAATATATAGTTCCATCTCATTTATTTCCCAACTCGAACTTCCCTTATAAAGTTCCAATCCTTCTCAACGGCAGGTGTATTTGTCACCTATTCTGGAGCAACTGTTACTAGGATACGTTTACGTATTTCCGAGTCCTATCCGGGTATGATGTTAAACCGCGTCCACTGACCACCGGTATAAGTGGTCCCCCTCCACCAAGTGCCAACAGCCTCTTCGGAGGGTGGATGAGCGAGTGGAGGTCCAGGGCACCCTCTTGTCCTTGGGGTGAGAAATCACCCCTAAAGGCGGAAGAACCACCAGGTCAACGGCGGGAGGCAAGGGGAAACCACAGCATTAATGATCCTAAGGGATTCCCAAGCACCAGCAGCTGAGGGAGGAGTTAAAATATGAGGCGTACTCTTGTAAAACAATCCGGAGTTAAAATAGCCCCCCAATCGGATCTCCGGGTGGGGGCTGCAGGAGACTGCGCTTCCAAGAAAAGAAGACGAATTGGGACTTGGAATGTCCGGACACTGCTACAGTGCGGGAAGCTTGAAAATCTAAAGCTGGAAATGGACAGGATGAGGATAGACGCGCTTGGAGTGAGTGAGATGAGGTGGACTGATAGTGGAGACTTCTGGAGTGGGGATTACCGAGTGATCCACAAAGGCAGCATCGAGGGGAGACCAGGAACAGGAGGAGTGGGAGTGGTGCTAAGCAAGGAGCTGGGGCGGAGAGTCAGTGGATATGCGCAGTTGAATGGACGGATTATTCTAGTCAAATTAGATACCAAACCGAACAAGACTGTGATAGTTCAAGTGTATATGCCGACATCAAACCAGGACGATGAAGAGGTGGAAAGAGTTTATGATGAGATAAATGGAGTTATAAGGGGGGTTAAGGGGGAGGATAACTTGATTATTATGGGGGACTGGAACGGGGCGGTAGGCGAAGGAGTTGAGGGAACGGTAATGGGGTCTTATGGACTTGGAGAGAGGAACGAGCGAGGAGACCGGCTGGAGGAGTTCTGCACGCAGCACCAACTAGTGGTGTGTAACACGTGGTTCCAACACCATCCACGGAGACGGTACACCTGGAAAGCTCCTGGAGATAGCAGAAGGTACCAGATTGAATATATCATGGTCAAACAAAGGTTTAGGAACCAAGTCCCCCTCCCTCCCCCTCCCCCTTCTCGCACCCTTTTTTCTCACACAATTTCGTCTCTCATTCTCTCCCATCCTCCTTTTACTATACAGGCCGTTCCCGACTTAAGGCTCTAATATGTTCCTGAAAATCGCATCGTAAGTCGAATTATCGTAAGTGGAATATAAATTTCCCGTAGACTTACATGTTATAAATTGTGATACGTTCCAGGGCCTTGGGAAAATATGTATCGGATGGTTAAAAAGGGAAAGAATAGAATATTTTGAGGTCTTTCTGCAAAAGTAATGAATTGTGCTGTCGAGATAGGAATAAACGTTGGACGGAGAGCAATAAAACCGAATGTATACACAGCTGAGCATTTTTTACAATCTTCCACTATTGGTTTTTATTCCTTGAAACGGATTCCTGTTTTTTTATAATACATACTTGTTGTTAGATCCATAAATAACGTGGAATGCTTTAGGATTTTTCGTCTGTTTATTATACGCAGATAGTATTACAAATGGTATTTTGACCGGTCAAAATTTATTAAGAGTTCATATGCGTACGATATTGGTCGAAAAATATACCCGTGTAAATATTAATAACCAAATAAACTTTCAAGACGATGGGAGATAATGTATTAAACGACTGTGGAACCAAATTACACGACCGAAATCATTGAAAGCAAACGAAAAATGAAAAAGTTGTTATATACCAAAACGCAAAAAAATTCCGCCTAGAACTTTTTTAAAAATTCCCATTTATTATGTCCTTTTTTTTAATTTTAGGGTTTCTCATCTTTCTTCCTCGGCCCTTATTTCTGCACGACCCCTTCCGTCACGCTGTACCGGAGGAAAAGACATTTAATCCCCTTAAAGAAATGATAGCAGAGAAAGTTTGGATAGGAGAGAGAGAGAGGGGCGAAGTGAAGACATAAGGGTGCCAAAGGGAGTAATTTAATGGAAAGGCGTGAAAGGAGAGAGAGAAGTTTTCGGGATGCGTAAGGAAAGAGAGAGGGAATACAGAGGTCGGTAAGGTGAGTTATGACAGGGAGGTTATTTTTGGCTAATAATAGCATAGGGAGGGAGGTGAAAAGTGGAGAATGATCTTGTTTAAAATAAAACCTTGGAAGCAAAAATATATATATTTCTTTCTAAATGGAAATGGCGGGAGAATTTAGAGGGAGTTTGGAGGAGAAAAAACAGGGATAAAGTGGAGAGAGAGAGAGGAGGGGGAAGGAAAGTAATTTAATATAGCTGAAAGCGTTCTGCAGAAGGTCAAAGGTCGAATTTATCCCGGACTTAAGGAGAGGACAATTAGACGTGTGCCTATTTTTTTTAAGGTGAAAGAACTTCGAATTAAAAAAAAAGCATTGGTAGGGACGAGGTGAAAAAGTTGAAATGAAAGTAGTGAATTCTAACAGGTTTCTCATGGAAAAGTATTTTTTAAAACGTACATTCTAAACGGAAATTTGAATATGTGAAGGAGGGTGAGGAACGGAGGATATAGGGTGTAGTGGAATGAGTACAGATGGTTAGGGAGAAAATTGATGGATGGCAGGAGAGGTGAAAATGTAACTACAATGGGGTGGGATAGAGCGGTGGTGCACAACCTTTTTTTTCTACGTGGCGGGCCGCATCGATGGTTGCGAAGAAATAACGTCACTGAAGTGAGTTGTCAGACAATTACGAGTGAAATATTTTATCGGTATTTATTCATGACAATAATAATAATAATGACAATAATAATAATAACAATAATGCAAAAATAACGTAGTTTCTCAGTTCAACGAAAGAAATTTTTTATGCCTGTACCCACAATAAAAATCGATTCTATGATAGTCACAGAGGTATTCAAATGAAAAAAAACTCAATTATTCGGAATGATGTATACAGCATTTTGTGGTTTGAAGATTGAGGGAAAAGAATATAGGAATAACCTGAAAGTAGATGACAAAATTCAAATTAAAGATAACCTTTTTAGTTTATACAACTTTTATATTCGAGGCACTATAAAAACATAAAAATAAATTAAAATTTGACATGGGGTGAGTGTCATCTGTTGTTAAAGATTCTCAAATTTCTATATTAATAACAAATGTGGTGTTAGGATACTAATTAACCAAAATTTTCTATTTAATTTATTTGTACGTTTTAGTACCCTTAATATAAAAATCGTATAACGTAAATAAGTAGTTTTTATTTTAATTAGATTTAGGTTTTTAGTCTTAGTAAATGACAACTCATTGTAAGTTTTCAACTCCTCTCTCCCTTACTATGGATCGCCCTCTTTCTCTCCCTCTCTCCCCCTCCTTCCATCCATCCTCTCTCCTTCCTTCTCTATCTCTACCCTCTCATCCCTCCTCTCCCCCTCACCCTCCCCCCAATCTCCCCCTATTCTCTGTCCCCCTGCTCCCTCACCCCTCCTCTCCATCTCACCCCCTCCCTACTCTCTCCCTTCCTCTCTCTCCCTTCCTTCTCTCTCTCCCTCTCTCCCCCTCCTTTCTCCCTCCCACATCTTATATTTCAGAGTAATTAATGTTATTCTTAATAGTTATAAAAGAATAAACCGTATCCATTGAAGTACAAGTCATTATCTTTAACCTTATCGTTTCGTTGAATACTTATTCGTCCGCAGAAACTGCAAAAGGTTTACAACGCCTGTAACAACCCAATAGAAATTCATTCAGCCATTTCGTTGCGTGGTCGTATTCTTATTAAATCACGCACTGAATATCAGATCTACATACGTATGACCCTCTCGTCCATCAACTCTCCCTTTCCTCCCCTTTCCTCAACTACCCACTCCCACTTCATCCCCGCCGCTCTTCTTCCACTCCCTCCCACAGGAAAAACTACCTCACCTCCCACTATTCCCTTCACTTTCTCCACCCATTTCTTCATCTCACAATGACTCTCAGAGAGATGTGAGATACATGCTTCTTTAATAGCCGTCAGACGAACTCCATAAATATGTATTGGATTAAGCGGATAAAAGTCTACGGAAATGCTGTTAGGAAAATTACGCGACCTGTTCGACGAATGCTATATCCCGCAATTGATTTCCCTGCGCGAGAAACAAATTAATAAAAACGGGAAGTGACATTGCGGAGAAAAAAAACTCATGCGATATCCAACCGTCAGAGAAGAGTATAAAAAAAACAACGGGAGAGAGATATCTGGAGTTCAAAGGCAAGGCCTTCGACACTGTGGCGCCATCTGCACCGGATTTTATTTTATACAAAGGCGTATATAAGGATCAAGAGGCTGAGCACTTCGGCACATACGACACCGCCTCTCAACAGCCGGAAGTGGAACGGGGGATCACAGCAGAATGCAGAAGATTCATCCGAGTTATTTCATCTTACTCTACATTTATCTTTCCCTTAGCTGTGCTGACCACTCTCCGGAGCCATGCGGAAGGGGCGATTTTCAACTGTCACTCTTCGGAAGGAAATCGGAAGACACGAGGTGGAACACCTCTTATCTCTTTGATAGCTCCTCCTGCAACGCGACAGACAATTGGAAGTTGGTCGTGCAACAGAAGGTGACGGATGTCGGAGAGAGGAGGCATATTCACTTGAGGGGATTTTTCACGGGTAAAGTACTCCGATAATTTTTTACGTCATTAACGCACTTTCGACATGTTCCTATTAAATACCTGTTCTTTCAATAAAACTCACGCGAAAAAAAAGGATAGGTTTTTATGGAGAGACCTTTATAAATGTCGCGTGAGTTTTGTTTAATATTCACGCAATGAATCACCCGTCCAGTGGAAGAGGGCCTTGCGGAGTTGCTGGATAAACTTTGAATTTCCGTATTTTCTTTTTATTTGCAGAGAACACCAACTTCACGGACGTTTCTCCGAACGTTGTTGTTAGCGAGATCTCCACGGGAACACCTTCCAATCCATTTGCTGATGAACACTTGAGAGAAAGATGCAGATGCAAGTATTTCACTCTTTAATTCCTCCGTTGAATATTACATTGTATTTTCTAACATTGAGGCGAAATTTCCAGAAGTCTGAGGTCCCAAACCACATGACCTTCTCCATACAGAATAACAAATAATAATGCTCTCTACATCGGCGTACTCTGTAAAAATTACCGCATATTACATTTGTCAGAAATTTTTTAAAACTTTCAGTAAACTTTACAAAAAAAAACGATAAGTAAAGAATTGATTAGCTCTTGTAATGGGCAAGGAAATACCGATGAGGAATTAAAATTTCCCTTTGCAGCATATGCATTGCCGTCAACCAATAGTAAACTTCATAATGGCATTTGAAACAATGGCATCACTTAGTTAACGACGCGCTCCACATAAATTCACAGACGATAAATCAAATCATATCTTAAGGAATCGGTTTTATGAAAAAATATTTCAAACAAAACAGCATTAACTACAACTTTGATGGTGACAATTGTTGACATGAACCGAGTTCTAAAAGGATACCTATATTTGGAACAAATGGAAAAAAAGACAAGCGTAAGCCTCCACTTCCGGTCCGGTTGACCAATTTCGATGATCATCGTTGCAGATCTTGAATTACCAACAAAAATCTTAAGGATAGAGTTCGGTGCTGATCTGATGGTTAGTTATGAGTTTGAGCGTCCATAAATTTCTACTTCATACATACACAAAACACACACACGCAGCCATCATCGAGAAATTACTTATGGAATCTTAAAATGACTATTTCCGCTGAAATCATAAATTCGATCTTTTTCACCAATGCAATGTAAAAATAAATATCAACTATCGTTTCATCGCAGGCGTCGCTTTTAAATGGGAACTGATAATCTATATTGTAGTAATAGTATTTATTTATTCCTTTTCGTAAGAGAGCTCATTGACCGAAACATAATCCTGTCATTTTCAAAAAAACAGCGTAGATATATGAGGTCATAATCCTTCAACGCAATATTTACGTTTTATTTCTGTCGTTTATACTGAAATTAATTCCGCACGTAATAGCCCATTTAAATACAAATTAGCATGTGCAAACTGTTATTGCATAAAGTAAAATGATTATGCTCGACAATATGGGATTAGAAGGAAAATGCAATAGAAATAAACTATGATCAATAAATATATTGAAATTGTTTATTTCTTTAATATCATAATGCTTGTATTCAAAATTAGTCGAGAAATGTAACGATTAGTCCTTTTAAATATGAAATATTTAAGACATTGTGACAATCGGTTTTTATATGTTGTACGATTATTTCGGATATCATTTTCAACTGCGAGAAAACTCACACACACATTTGTTATAATTGTTAATATTACATAGTGCGAAATTAATGAAAATAGTTTCAAATTCGTAGATATGAATTTAAATGCTAAAATGCAGGATATATTGTTTGTCGTGGGTTTATGCAGCCAAATCTAAATAAAAGGTAATTCACTACCAGTGTAAATGTGATATCTAATTATACACATATTAGTATAAAAGACCGTCAATAGGACGGGCTATCTTCAGTTAACTTAAAATAGTTGCCTCCCTCCCTCTCTCCCTTCTACCCCACTCTGTCTCCCTCCCTCACTCCCTCCCGCCCCTTCTCTCTCTCCTCTCTCTCGTATTCAAAGCACGCTTACACCCATAAAGATTGATATAACAATAGGATGTTGAGGTCTAACAATGTAATGGGTAGGCATGGCAACATCCCGTTAAAATTGCAAGATTTCCCCAAAATATTCGAGATAAACGTTTAACATGACCGATTTCGAATTGTAGACAGAAAAATATTAACAAAATAAGACTTTATAATGTTTTCTTCAAAATGGTTCAGATCCGAAGATCGCAGGTTAATTCTTTCTAAATTTAACAATAAAAGCCTGCATGTCGAAAAATCGATTTTTACGTGTTACAATATGGAAAATGGAAATGTCTTCCTTGTAGTCGAACCTAGGGCTTTTTTCGAATTTTATTATTGTCATCACCTTAAAGTTTGTGAACTGAGCATTCCTGCCAAATTTAGAGTTTATATCGCGATTCTTTCTCGAGTTATTCGCATTTAATCGTAATATAACAGCGTGACCAACCAACCAACGATCAAACGGACAGACGTGGACTGTTATAGTAATACACATATTTTCGCAGAATATTCCTTTAGAAACATATTAATGGGAACGGGTGACAAAAGCATGGGACACTGATAGGGAGGAATCAATTTGATGGATAACATTCCGTCTTTTCAACATTAATTGTGTTTTTAATTTCATGTCAACAGGTGAAGCGACCCAAACGGAGACAATGAAGGTAATATCGCGGAGTGATTGGAACGCAAGTCAACCGACAAAATCACTCCCCTCTTGGGACAAACCGGTGGATGAGGTTAACGTCGGTTACTACAGTGTGCCTTATATGACCCTCACGATTTGCAAGCTGAAAATGATGAAATTACAACACAGCCACAGTCCGAATCATGGCGATATTTACGACAGTTTTTACGCTTGTGGCGACGGATCAGTTTTCGAAGGAACGGGATGGAACGCAGTTAGAGATGCGAGATTGCGATTAGAGTATTTCCTTGTTGATGGGAAAGGGCCTCCTTCTCCTCAGCAACTTGAATCATTCACTCTCATAATCGGCGAGGGAATTATGCTTGGAAAGATTTCTCCAAAATTCAAGTTGATAGGTGAGAGTACTGTGTTAACTGAGAGCGAGAAATGGTTCGATTTGATGAGACGTTAATAACAGAATTAATTATGAATTCTTATGTTGCGAAAAATTATGTAGATAAAAATTTTCCTTACTGAAAAGAAGGAATTTCTATGAAAATATATATTATGAATACATAACATTTGTGTCTATTGAAATTCCCTGTAGTGCGTTTTAAAGATACAATTGAATATTTGCACTTTGGATGTATTGATGTATTTTCATAAAAATGTATAATATGTCATCATATAAATAAAATGAAAATCAGTTTAAGAAGTAATTCATGTTAATCAAACTTCAGTTTCTATCTCATTATTATTACATATAATCTGTGTTTTTCCCGTCAAATATTCAGATAGAAGTTTGCAATGGGACAAAAAAGCCCCTAAAAATTGGAATTCTCATAATATCAAATTTTATTTCATCGGTAGTGGCCACAAATTTATAGTCTTGCCGAATTTCAAGTCCTTAGGTGGAAATGCCTTACAATTTAACCTCCTGTGGTAAAATAACGGATTTGCTCTATCGGTTGTGACCAAAAACCTCTAATTGTGCCAAATTTCAAGTCAGTAGCTAATATGGAAGAGCCACATAATCTGTGTCCTCGTATAGGCCAATAATGGGGTAGAACAGCCACAAAAATGGAGATTATTACAATGTCAGATTTGTTCCATTGGTCGTAGTATAATGTCAATGGCATCAAAGCCTCTGATTCCCATTAAAAGGTTATCCATTTAAAAGCACTGAGCTCGTTGCCATGGTTGTCGATTGTTCAGACCCAGAAAAATTACCACTTGTTGCCAATATAAACTATAAAATTACGATAAATGAACACGGATTTGAGCTCCTTCAAAATAAGAAACCACAGTTTCTATACTTTCTGATAGATCAAGTCCTGAATTCGAATCCTGACGGAAAATCCTTTCTCTAATTTCACGAGCGTCCGTCCGTCCATCTGTCTCCATTTGTATCTCGAGAACCGTTCGTCGTAGAGATATGCGGTTTCTACTACCTAGGAGGTCCCTGGAAAAGTATTTTTATTTTTATAAAGTCCCGGGTTCGAATTTTAGGAATTATTTATATTTTCCATAAGATAAAACGTAAAAACTCGACTTTTCTGCATGCAGGATTTCATTCATTTGCTCACATAAATTCGAAATATTTGCCTAATAGCTTCAGACCTAGATCGTTTTAAAGAAAAATGATCAAGGATTCTTATTCTTATCGTCTTTTTTCGTTTACGAATCTAAATAGCCTGCATTTTAAGTTTAATGCACATAATTGTTAATAAATTTTCCATTTTAACGCTAAACACCTTGACGACGGACATTGTCGTGCTCTAAATACTATTGTTGTTAAAAACTTATGTAGCTTACGAGGATAAAATTGGCGTTTTATACGCAGTTCAAATGAATGTGGGGGTAAGGGGAAAAGATGAGAGGGAGGGGAAAAGCGAGGTGGAAGGGAGAAAGGGGAAATGGGAGAGACAAAGAGGGGGAGGAGGAGAGAGGGAGGGAGGTGGGAAATAAGAGAGAAGAAGAGTTATGCGAGAATACAGTATAAGACCTCTTTAAAAGAACAGTATATGCACCATTAATTGATTCGCATTATTATAAATACAGTAATTTTAAATAAATTGATGTGTCCAACACATGACTTTCTCCATACGTAAGTTGTCAACTAAAATAAAATAAATACGGCGATAGGAACAGTTCAACTTACGTGTTTCGGAGCTAGCGATTCAACTGTTGTCACTACCACGCGCGTGAGCTGCCCGCTAACCGTCAATTTCGAAGAAAATTGAATACCTCTTGAAATATTCCTGATATGAAAATTTAGTTCAGACAAAAGTTGCAGAAAAACAATGTCTACAACTTATATATATATATATATACACATACATACATACATATATATATATACATACATACATACATACATATATATATATATATGTATGTATGTTAACAAAAATTCAGTTTTCAACGAAATATTTAAGAAAAACTAAAATTTTACAATAGTAAACCGCTACATCCGATTGACCGATTGTTATCAAAATCCTTTCAAACCTTAAGAATATATATAAAATCACAAACATAGAATTTCATGCTGATCTGATGAATAATTTTTGAGTTACCAGCGCACGCCAAATTTCTGTGACACGCATACGGACAAACATACATCATCGAGAATACGGTCAAAACGTGTTCAGTGGACCTCAATATGTGTATTTCCGTTAAAATATCGAACTCAATTTTTTCATGAAAATAATACTTTCTCTATACTACGTATATGGAGAAAGTAATAAAGTAATTTAAAAAATGCGCGCAAACATTGCGCGGGTACATCTAGTAATTTCAAAAAGCAAATACATGTATTAACTTCTACACCGTATTACGCGCTTTTCTCATGGGGCAAAATAGCCCTTAAAAATTGGAATTTTAACAACTTCGGATTATTTCTATTTTCTAACTCATAATTTGTATCCCCATCCTCCTTTTCTCATATCCTATGTCAGAAGCGTCGATATATTATAGATGTTAGAAGCGTCAATATATTATAGATATAACACTCGCTGGTGCTTAAACCATTAATTTATTGCCCTAAGGCTTGGTACATATTTTTCCAAGGTCCTGGAACGTATCACAATTTATAACATACTAGCTGAAAGTACCCGGCGATGCCCGGGTTATGCCAGACACGTAACCAAGTGACCAAGAGAAAGTCGCCTTTACACTGTAATCCATAAATCTTAAGAATTTTAACTTGTAAGAACATTCAAAATGGGAATAAAGCATACTTACCTTCCAATTACAGCAAATGCTCCATATATTGCTGTGCGATATGTGTGTCATTTACGAACCAAAGAAGCATTTGTCACTTTCTGGGGAAATGTTGGCGTCCTAGAAAATCTTGTATAGATTAGACGTTTTATTCACAACCACAAACTTATGTCGAGTGACTTCTATGGAGAGTATTATAAATGTGCGTTAGTAAGCATTACAGATGTATAATATAAAGGTTTTACTTACTAAAAGGTAAGATTCCAGCATACACACGATGAATTGTCGTTATAAACGCTTCCCATACGCGGTCAACAGAATAATTATCCTTAACTATGTACGTTGCTATACATAATTAATTTCGATGCTTAAACAACAGTTCGAAGCGAATAACGCTATACTTTCACTTATTTGAAGGTTTAATTGGCATTAATTGAATCGGAGGCAACAATTACGGTCGCCTTGACAACGTCCGGATAGAGTACGAAATATCCGTAAAATTTCGAAAACAATTGCGTATTTCTGAATCATTCGACCGTGTAACATGTTAACATTGCAAGAATAAGATAGTGTAGAGTTTTAGCCGTCCAATAAAGCAAAAACAAAGAAAATCTGTCCATATTTATGTTTTAACGAATGAAGGAAATAAACCTTACACTTTGAAAAATCGAAAATCCCGTGTAAACTTATGGGAAAATAAAATTGTCTCCTGGAATCGAACCCGGGTCGATTTGGAAAATCCCAGGTAGCCTATGTTACTCGTAGAGTCATATGAAGTCAATTTGCAAAGTTTGGTCCCGATAGCTCAAAGGGCGTGGGAATGTATAAGGAACACACGGACAGACATTCAATTTTATTATATAAGTCTATGGGAAATTGATATTCGACTTAAGATGCGATTTTCAGGAACAGATTAGAGCCGTAAGTCGGGAACGGCCTGTATAGTGAAAGGAGGACGGGAGAGAAACAGGGAGGAAATTATGAGAGCAAAATAGGCGCGAGAAGGAAGGAAAAACGGAAGAAATATATTTAAAGTAAAAAAATCATGAATAGTAGGAGTAAGGGAATATTGAATGGCGAACGTTGTTGTTGTTGAATGTGTTTGAAGCGATATAAGAAGCTTCTTATGGGAAAGTAGTTTAAAGAGACCAATATCTAAACGGTGAATGAAATTAACATCATTTCACATACAAAAATATATTTCATGTACATCTACACTCAAGTTTAATTTCAAGACAGTAATAAATTCGTTGATGAAATAAAATACAATCTCGCTAGAAAAGTAATTAAATAAAACAAAAGAAGTCGGAGGAACGCATCCGGGGCGACCGACGGTTTTCGAATTTGGTAAAACAGAGGGCAAGGTGGAAGGGAGGAAAGGATTTGGGACACATTTTATTTCAATTTTCTGCCTTATTACAAAATTATCTCGAGAAATTTCCGAAGAAAAGAAGAAAGGGACAATAAATTACACGCCCAAACTCTAAACGTGTTCTAGGGACCTCAAAACGTGTATTTCAGATGAAATTTCGACGTCGATTTTTTTTCGTGATCACAATACTTTCCCATTACTACGTATGGAGAAAGTAAAAAGCAAAATATCTCCGAAATGGATGGTTCTACGAAAATTTATTTCAAACAAAACTTGGAAGAAATATTATTCTCTACAACATTGCTCCTCACGAAGATGACCAATTACGACGTTTTTAAGGAGATATTTGACGGAAACCGAAAAAACCGATTATTTATAAATAATTCCTAAACAATAACTGCTATAGAAAATTCTTTCAAATGAAAGTTGTAGGAAATTACATTCTCTATAACCGTTGTATAGAATTATATATACAATAATGATGTATTGTCGGAGAAATATCGCAAAAACCGAATCGGGTTTCGAATAAACCTAGAGTTCCGTTTAACCGTTATTGTCCAAAAACTAATCAGTTCTTTGTGCTCATGCTAAAGTGTTATATATGAAATTTGGTAACGATATGTCAAGTACTTTTTGAGTTAGAGCGCTCACAATCGCATACACACGCACACACAACACACACACACATACACACACAAACACACACAGACATCATTCCGAAAATAGTCTAAACGTGTTCTAGGGACCTCAAAGCGTGCATTTCCGTTGAAATCTAGAAGTCGATTTTTTTTTCATGAACACACATACAGTACTACGTATGGAGAAAGTAAAAATTCGCACAAGCCTTTCGGTTTTTCAGCAATGAATCCAGGGCCAGCCGTGTGCAAGTCTCATTTGCCGCCCTTTTTATGGTTCTTTACAAAAAGATAAAACGCCGTGTGGTTTGATAAATTTCCGTACCCAATAAATGTAAGAATATACGGCAATATCGTAATATAATCCGCAATACTGTTAATAATACTGTACGTGTGCGTCGCACACATGGCACATATGGACCCAAATGAAGCACTTGAAATCCACAGGAACTGGATTATCCTTTAGCGCATAATGTACGTGTACACCGAACTTTAATTCAAAAGCTGGCTACTGTGTGAGTCTCAAACTTTATTGTCGAGTGAGCGAGAGAGAGAGAGGTTCAGAGAGTGAAAGGGACTTCACGGGTGTTCAATGTGGACCTGTTATGTAGACGGCGACGGTCTTTGGAAAACGTCTTCGAGGGATGAGGAGTAGGAGTGGAGAGAGAGAGAGAGAGATCCCCCTCCTACATCTCACTGCCACACCCTCCTTTATATGTATACCGCCTCACGAGGAATTCATATCACGTCTTCAGACACGCTACTCAAATCCCCTCCCCCAACACTTCTTTTTCCCAAAAGCTCCGAAGGAAGCCAATTCTAATACTTCAACCTTTCTCTCAATCTCTTCCCTAATTTCTCTCATATACTATTTTCCGACGTATGACGTTCCTGCCTCCCTGTCCCATCTCTCTGATTTTTTTCTGTTTCCCATACCGTATGTTACCATGCAGAGTCTGGCCACCTTTGACAGTATGATGGAGTTTTGTGGCGAAAATGAGATCAAAAACTTTAAGTGAATTACGTAAAGAATGGAATGGACGAAGGTTTGAATCTTTGGGATGTAATTCTTATTAAAACTAATTGAATTTTAGGAGAATTGTAAATTTCATTATTAATCCTCGTATTTAAATTTCAAAAGAGAGAGAGAGAGAGAAAGAAGTGAGGGATGTGGGTTGGTATGATGGAAGGAGGATAATTGTGGGAAAATAAATGTTGAGCACTCCACCGTGTTTCGGAAGTGGCAGGAGAGAAAAAAAATAATCGATGTGGCGATGAAAAGAAATATGCTTCCATAAAAAAAACCCTCTCAGCCAAACTCTTCCTTCTTCCCCTTTGGAGGCAACGCTTACCCCCCCCTCCACACACACTTGATTCTCATTCTCTTGAAGAAAGGATTCTCCTTAAAGATAATACAAGATGAAATGCTCACAGTGGATTCGACTATCCTTACTCCTCCCTTCCTTTGAATAAAACAAAAAATAACGCCCGATTAGAATCTTTCCCGAATTTTATCGCTTTTTATAACGTTAAGAGATTTTTACCAAATTAGAACATGAGTGTAAAACGACCTGTTTCGGCCATCAAAAATACTGTAACTTTAACAAGAAATCTAGAAAGTATTGAATATGAAAAATATCCAACAGCCACTAAGCATTCGCTTTAGCAATGCTGAAATTACTTCGAAAGTTAATGAACCTAAATCAACTACTAAACCCCAAAATCTTGCAGGGTTCCTCGCTTTGAGAGTCAATTCAATCAGGTTTGATACATACGCTGGTTGTAATTTATAATTTTTCGCTCTTTCAAAAATTTCCACCCAAGAGAAATAGTGCGAAATTCGCGCATAATTAATCGAGCCAAGATAGGGAATTCACTTTTAAGCTATCCCAACTTGAGACGAGTCTGGAGTGAAAGAAGAAGGCATAAACAACCCTTTTAGGATCACTTTTAAAGGGCTCTCGGGAAGAGGATGTACTTTGAGAAATGCAGAGGAAAAAGGAGGGAGGGGGGAGGGGTGGGGGTAGATAGGGGGGAGAGAGAGTGAAAAGGAAGAAATGAAAGCTTTCATACACCGATAAACGTGAGATTTCTCAAAGGGAGTAAGAAGAAAAAGGTAAATGGGCCCGAGCATTAGAGTGAAGGTGAAGAAGACACGGATAACGAAACGGTGAGAAGGAAATAGATGGGATTAGATACGGATCAAATGCCGTGGAGGATTAAAAAAAACATCGTAAACCGATAAAAAAACAGGGACGACAATAATAAACGAAGAGAACGGTTACAAAAAATAACAAAAAGAACTAGGGAAATAATTATAATAAGCACTCCAATATAACGCACAAGTATATCCTTAAACGTATGCAACCACAAACACTTGCTCCTTCAGTCCTTTTATAATTAAAGCAGGCGTGTCAAAGGTGTTTGTTTGCCCACTCGATGAATAACGCCGTTAGCTAATCCTGTGACGAAAACCATGTAATGTCGAAGCATGGAGGTCATAGGAACCGAAAACGTACAAAAGGATTAAGATAGAATGTGGAAATACTAAACAATGTGGGAGACAAATTGCAAGAAGTTGTGAAGAAACAATAATAATGAGAGCTTGGAGATGTAATTGGAGAACAAGGCGAACTTAAAACTACAAAATAATTGTCAGCAGGAAGTAAAATAAAAGAGGAAAACCTAAAAATGAGAACTGTGCAAAAGCCGAGTTCACTAGTGAAAGTTGAGAGAAAGTTGAGAGCAGAGAGATACGATGAATGCTTTTTGGAAACGGGCTTATCCCATAACAGTTGTCTGAGATGTTGGATTCCTCTTGGGAGAAATGTTTCTCTAACGGTGGTAGTTGCTAAGCAGCAAACATCCTTGGAAGTTGTTTAACAAGACGAAGGCGAAGAGAATGAGGAAACAATGGTTTTCTTAACTCTCTGACACCTGATCTTTATCGCAACAATTTCTCTACGAATTTTAAACACTCTCGTGCTTTGTCGGCGTGAAATTGAATATACCTAAAGGGGGGGGGGCGATCGCCCCCATGGCAACCCCCCCCCTCCCTGGATCCGCCCTTGTATGAAAGTGAAGCAATTTCTTCTGAAGTGCCAATAATAATAATCTGCTTATGATGATTTCAATATAATAATGTGCAAAAATTTAAATAAAGATTATTAAAAATTCAAATTTTGAGACGAAAATTGGCATTCCTTCAGCTTGCTGCAATTTCAGTTTCTAGTGCTGGCTATGTCGCTCGGGAAGTTTACGTGCCCCTTGCAATCCCCAAGATAAGAGTATTCCTCAGCATGTGTGCAGTGGTTGAGTGGGTAATGTTTGTAAAGGAAATAATATATCACATGCGACAATTGTATTTTTCCCCTATGTCCGATGGATAATTCGGCAGGAAAACAGAAGATCGCATTTTGCTAGCGAACTCGGTGATCGGGTACGATCGAATAAGAGCCAACCTGACAAACTAGCCTCTGTCATACCCGAGAACTTCTTAGCCCAGGGATTCCCAGCGTGGTGTCTGAGGACGCCATAGCGCCCGTCAGGATTCGATGTGGCGCTCGCCGAGGTTTGTTCAGGTGTCCTAAAAACTTTCAGCTCTTGCAACTAATAGTGTTGAGCGGTCACATAATACTGGAAAGTGCCGATCTATCAAGACTTGATGGCTTTGTCATATAGAGTTTAAATACAAATTCAAACAATGATTCTACTCGCAATTTTTTCACCAACCTCTCGGAAGTGACTCATTGTATCATTTTAGCTTTATCGTAATGTATCTCATTGTAGTGAATGGTGAACAGTATTCATTGTTTTCTTGCTTCTTGAAGAAGTGATTGCGCTTGAGTCACATTTCTATGTTCGTTGATAACACCGGTGAGTATTTTCTACAATAAAAACGTTGTTCTGTAAGGACCGCAAGATGGCCGACAGCGAAATGCAGTTCTCATTCTACCCGATAGGTCGGGTATGTCAACAACTCACCTTTCTTTCGGCGAAAACGACGGGAATATATAATAAACATTTGTTTGTTTATGTAACGGTTTCTACGATAAAGAATTAGTTTTCTTTTTGTCAATAAGGATCTCCAATACAATGATCTATTCAATCGTCAAGAGAACACTTTACGATGTTGAAATAAATAGGTGATTTATTTTTGTTCAGATGGTATTCAAAGAAATTATTCCGCTGATTGATTAATTAGTTTTTAATTGAAATATTTTAAAGAGTTTTATTTACATAACGACGGAGAACATTATTGAGGATTCGAGTAAGCTTTCTTTCTTCGTAAGTACAGAGTACAATTTTACAACAATCATAACGTTAAGTGCACGAAATTTAATTATTTTCCCTACGTTATATATGTATATTTATAATTATTTCTCTGTCTTTGCACACCGACAATTACATGTAGCATTGACGAGAACAAGGTGGGAGAAGAATATCAGATTTTTATAGCCGAAAATAAAAACCAAAGGCATTTACTAAACTACAACAGAAAATTCACTAGAAATGTAATATATGACGAAATATTTCATATGTAAAAGTGTGCTAATAATTATTTTAAATGCAAATATTAATAATCAATCTATCTATAATTCTTCCGTTGATATTTCAACGGGAACCGCACTAGTTCTTTTATAAAATACTCGAAAAGCTATTTCCTTGTATTATTAAACCTCATTACTTCCGTACTTTTACTACTTTTAAATTAAACTTTTTTTAAAAGGAGTATCCTTGTGAACGTTATTTCGTTCCCACATCGGCCGATATTTCATCAATAATTTAATGCCGATTTTAAACTAGAATTGTTCTTAATACTGTATATGCATTTATTTAGAAGTACTAATTAATCAATGATAAATTCAAAATGCCGAACCTGACACGCAACAATGGACCGTGTACCCGAGAAAAAAATGTCTTAAAAAATCTGTTAATGTTACGGGTGATAGTATCTAAGAGAGAACGCTTCTCTTTTTCTGTACAGCAAAAAAAATGGATTTTTGTTACGTATTTCGATGGTTTGGGAAGTGACACGATTCTCGTTACAAAATTTAAGATAACGTGGACATAATAATTTATTATCCGATATCAAATAACACTTGATCCATAAGGCTATAAATCTGTCGCTCGTGCATTAATTATTTTAATCGCAGCTAGAAAAATAAAATACGTCACACGGGTCAATATGCAGCGTACTACTGGCTATCACGACTGCAGAAAGTTCTAGAAATTGGTAAGTCTTATAAATACCTAACGCTCCCTAACGACGGCATTCGCAGTCTTCCCTCGACAAGAGGAGCACGTCGTCAGTCGCTAGAATTTTCAACGTCGAATATTATGAAGTCTCTCGTAATTTTAATAGCGTTTTCGCTCTTGAAATGCGCGGTGCAGGAATTGAGGCCGGATCCCGTATGCGGCAACGATCCAGGCACCAGCCGAGGAATCCAACTCTCTACCTGGCTGCTGGAGAGAGCGGACGTGCCTTTCACTTCCTTCAGTGGAGCCCAACGGAGACTTACGAGCGACCATTGTAGCAGTAGCATTAGAGTAGAAGTAGACGTACTGTTAAGTAGAACTAACTTTTCTTTTATATTACTTGTTAACCTTTCCTATAGCTTATTTACTTATAGTAGTAGTTATCTTAACTAATAACCTCATTGTCATTTTTTTAATCGTAATACTTATTAGTCGTATACCGTAGTGTAGTAATTTTTCTAACACCATTTGCGCATTGCTTTTTTTACACCGATATTTATATCGTAATTGTTGTTATTTTCTTCTCCTAAATTTCTGATAATAAGTGCTTAAGCTCTACTAACACCTACTATAGGGATAAGTTATTTTATTTAACATTCATTAGTATTATTTTCTTTCTCGTATATGTAATATTTAGTTTTAACTAACAGATATCATTCCCGTGCATAAAATTTAGTAAAGCAAAGACTTTATATTTCTACTTGTGTATTTCGGAACCCTCCTTTCACTTCCTATTCTTATAGTCGACCTTGACTCAAGGCTTGCAGGTCGATACTAACGTTGTTTGTGTAGTGAATCACCCCCTCCCTTTCACTTTTTACCTGCGTTAACCCTAGATTACAGCGCTTGTCAGCCAACGAATAAGTTAGCCAAGTATTTTAAGTTATATTTTTAAAAACATTTAGCAAGTTCAGATTAGTTTAGAGTTTAGGATGGCTACCCCAAGGACTCCCGTTTCCTCCTTTTTGCGCGACGCTGGTTTGGAGGCCATGAGGTCTCGAATCACGGAGCTTGAGAGGGTGGTTGCGGACCTCCTTCAGAGGGTGGAAAAGTCCGAGGCGGCTTTAGTGCGTGTGAGGGGTGCGGGGTCATCCCTGAAAGCAAACCGCGCCAAATTGGCGGCTCGGGTTAGCCTGGGTGCGGAAGCCGGTAGAGCGATCGGGGTTGTCCGTCACTCCTTATCGCGGGCTGAGGGTGTTCGGGCCGGGAAACCCGATGAGTGGAGAGTGGTGTCCACTCGGGGGGATCGTGGGGTGGTGCTGCGGAGGCAGGGAGCTGGGAACACTTCGGTGGACCCTCTTCCTGTTAGTAATAGGTTTGCGGTGTTGTCGGAGAACGACTCCGAAGCCGTTGCGTCCGCACCCGCTCCCGTCTCCTCGGTGGGAACCAGGCCCAAGGGGAGCTCGGGGGGAAAGAGGGGGCTGTTAGTGATAGGGAGCTCCAATGTCCGGCGTGTGGTGGCGCCTTTACTGTCACGGGCCCGCCGGGAGGGTGTTCATGAGCGGGTGTTCTCCAGGTGTATACCAGGAGGTACGGTGCCCCAGGTGACGAAGGAGGTCAGGGCGTCGGTTTTGGGCACGGGTTGCTCCTCGTTGCGGGTGGTGGCCCATGTTGGGACCAATGACGCCTCGAAGCGCGGCTCCGAGGAGGTCTTAAGTTCTTTTAAGAACTTGGCCGCTGAGGTTGCTCGTGTCCGAGAGGAGTCGGGTTCTGATGTGCGGCTTACCATCTGCAGCATTGTCCCTCGGACGGACTGCGGGTCTATGGTTTGGAGCCGCGTGGTGGGCTTGAACCGTAGGCTGTGGGACTTCTGTAGGGGCAATGGAGTGGACTTCGTTGACCTGAGGCCGGTGCTGGACTCATGTAGGGTACCCCTAAACGGTTCTGGTGTCCACTACACGGCCGAGGCAGCGGATGCGGTAGCGCGTAGGGTTTTTGAACACGCTAGGGTTTTTTTAGGTTAGATGAGGATAACACAAATATATCTGTTAGAAAAGAGTCCGCCAACATTAACCGTAGGGAGTCCAAGAATAGCGGTAGAGTGAGAAGTAGAAAAATAAAATTGTTAGATCAAGTGGCGGGGAAATCCAGAACGAAAATATCCGTAGAAAACACAATAAAAATTATTATTATGAACTGCCGAAGCATTCAAAGGAAACAGGCTGATTTTTGCCACTTAGTTAAAAGCCATCGTGCAGACGTTGTATTGGGAACTGAGAGCTGGCTATCGGGCGACATTAATTCTAACGAGATTTTC
This sequence comes from Uropetala carovei, assembly GCA_036926305.1. Classification (NCBI taxonomy): domain Eukaryota; kingdom Metazoa; phylum Arthropoda; class Insecta; order Odonata; family Petaluridae; genus Uropetala; species Uropetala carovei. Next base: position 669,275 of record JAXCHB010000214.1, read on the forward strand.
CCACCAGATTACGTGGTGTATCGCAAAGACAGGAGGGAAAGAGTCGGAGGCGGAGTTTTCATCGCCGTCAGAAAGAGTATATCAAGCCAATTAGAGGAGATTAACGTCAGCGAACACTGCGAAACGATATGGTGCTCCCTTCGTACGAGAAATGGTAAAAAATTATTTTTTTGCTCATTTTACCGCCCACCTGACTCGGGAGTCGAGAACATTAGAGAACTCAGTCGTACATTGCAGGTGATAGCTAGGAGAAAGAACGATCCAGTAATCATTCTTGGAGGAGACTTTAATCTTCCATCGATCGATTGGAAATCCGTAACCTATGTTAGTGGTGGAAAAAATAGAGAAGTTTGTCGTGAATTAATTGAAGCATTCACTCTAAACTCGCTAGAGCAAATCGTCAACGAGCCGACGCGATATGACAACAACGGAAACGGAAACATATTAGATCTGCTAGCCACTACCCACCCACTATCGACTAGAAACCTACAAATCGACGACGGCATGGGTGATCATAAAATAGTAATTGCCGACTTCAAATACACCCCAGCGACAATATATAAGCCAACGCGATTAGTCTATATCTTCAGTAAAGCAGATCTCCCAGGCTTAAAAAATTATGTTACAAACCAAATAGCGACATTTATCAATTTTGCGAATAGTAACAGCGTAGATGACTCTTGGACGGAAATTTTGCGAATCATTCGAGAAGGGCTAAAAACGTTTGTCCCAACTAAAGCAATTCGTGATCGCAAGGATCCGCGGTGGGTGAAACCGAAACTCCGTGCCTTGCTCAAGAAACAAAGACGGTATCACGCGCACATAAAGCACCTTAAAGAAGTTGGTAGGAACCACGCAAACGAGTATTTAATATACAGAAATATTCGTAAATCTGCAAGAGACGAAGCGCGTAAGGAATTTGACGTCTACCGATCCACGACACTGTCGGACTCACTCAAAAACGACTCGAAAGAATTTTGGTCGTACGTGCGAGAAATGCGAGGAGGACAGTCCACAGTACCTCTTCTACGTACAGACAACGGTGAAAGTGTACACGATTCATTTACTAAGGCTAGTATGTTAAATCGGTTCTTTGAAAATTGCTTCACAATAGACAGCGGTGATTTCATTGATTTCCCTACTCGCATAGACTCAAATATGAGCGACATAGAAATATCCGAAAGCGGTATCGTCAAATTACTAAGTCAGGTCCACAAAAGAAAATCGCCAGGGCCTGAAGCCATACCTGCATTCATTATAAACTCGTTAGCAAACGAATTAGCTCCGTACCTTAAGCTTCTATTCAGAAAATCTTTGGATGAGGGTGTAGTTCCTTTGATATGGAAAACAGCCCACGTTACACCAATACATAAAACGGGAAGTAAATTAAAAGTGGAAAACTACCGCCCTATATCGTTGACGTCAATCTTCTGTAAGGTTTTTGAGCACATTATCGGTAGCTCAATAATGCGATTTCTCGAAAGCAAAGAAGCGCTTAACAGTAGCCAGCATGGTTTCCGGAGAGGCAGGTCATGCGAGACTCAGTTAGCTCTACTCACACAAGATATTGTGAAAGCAACGGATAAAGGAATAGGAGTTGATGCAGTATTTTTAGACTTTAGGAAAGCCTTCGACACCGTTTCTCACGTGAAAATAGTGCAAAAATTAAGGGCGTATTCTATTAACGAGAAAATTGTAAATTGGATCGCCTCGTTTCTTTCCGATAGAACCCAGAGAGTAGTCCTCGATGGAGTTGCATCAGACCTCGTCAAAGTGACTTCCGGCGTGCCTCAGGGAAGTGTAATCGGACCTTTGTTATTCTTGATATATATAAATGATTTAGCGGATAATATAAAGTGTAAAGTTAGACTCTTCGCGGATGACACACTTGTGTATGGAGAAATCAACACAATACACGATCAGGAGAATTTGCAAAAGGACCTTCAGGCTATCACGAAATGGTGTAAAGATTGGCAACTCGATCTGAATATAAAGAAATGCGCCGCAATGAACTTCACGCGCTCCACGAATTTCAACCGTTACCCGTACCAAATATCCGAACTAAAGCTAAAATACGTCAATAGCTACAAATACCTAGGAGTAATTCTCAGTAGCAATTTGTCTAGTAGAGAGCATATCAAATCCGTTATAGCATCGACAAACAGAATTCAAGGGCTTTCCTCTAGAGTCCTGCGGGGGTGCCCCTCGAATGTGAAGGAAATCGCATACTTTTCCCTAATACGACCCATCGTGGAATACTGTTGCGCCGTCTGGGACCCTTTCGAGGAGGGCCTAACTAGAGAGCTCGAAATGGTTCAGCGTAGAGCGGCTAGATTTGTAAAAGGAGAATATCGGTATGATGCGAGTGTATCAGAGTTATTGAGAGATCTGAAATGGCAGACGTTGAAGAGTAGAAGAATTGAATACAAGAGGAAACTATTTGAAAAATTTGAAAGTTCCGAATTCGTTGAAGACGTACGCGGCATAGTCGTCCCCATCGGTGTTAGTGAACGTAATGTTAGATCACAGTGCAGGAGAAAATATCTCGAAATTACCGCTAGAACAGAGAAATACTACCGATCCTTTTTCCCAGACGCGATAAGACAATCCAACAGAGGAATTAGCTAGACTTCACTTGGTGTTGTGACACCCCCTGCCAAACGCTTCTAGCGGCTTGCAGGGTATTTATGTAAATGTAAACCAAACTGGCGATTGGGTGGATACATTCACCCCCTGAGCAGAAAACAGCAATTCATCCGACAGCATTAATGTGGACGTGAAGCATAAAGTGATCGAGTGCCAAGGAAAGCGGGTGATCTATATCCAAGGAGTGATGCAAGGTAATTTTTAATTTATCGTTAACAACAATATACACTCAATGCGCTTGAATTTTTGCCCAGTTAACGAACTAAGCATCAAATACAATAAATGCCACTTTTTATTTTTATTGTTAATTGCTTCCGTCGACATTATTTTTGATAAACAATATTCCAGATTAAAATATACCTACTTTTAAAATAGACTACAGATTATTATTATTTCTCACTTTGTGTCGATGATGTAATATCAATAAGAATGAGTATATTAATCTACACAACAGGTTTTAACTCATTTTATTATTTCGTGTTGTGTGGACGATGTAGAATAACCCAGTATGTCTTTCGTACAATAGTGATAAAAAATCCTATTTATAAATTTTCTATAAATTATCATAGTGCTTTGGTGTTTTTATTACAGTGAGTTTATTTTCTTCCTCAGCTAACCCTGCAGAATTTCCTCACGAAAGAACCGGAAAAGAAGATCAACTGACTTTTCAATCGAGGTGCGGAAAAAACGCCGCAATCCTGGGAAATGGCCGCACAGTACAAAAAATAAAGTTAGTCTTTAAAAGTGAATAATTAGTATTTTTATTTACAGCGTTTCTAAATAAAATCCTACTACGGTCTTTACTGACGCTATCTTTAATGGTCATTATAATTACTTGATTTCATTCATTTCAGCTTGGACGATCCGTATAATGCAGTAGTTTTCACCAATAGACCGCTGAAGGATAATGAAATATTTGAGGTAATGTTGGACAAAAAAATTTCAAAATTCAGCATCTCCATTGGCATCGGCATCATCACGCGCAATCCCACCGATGTTGAAATATTAGACGAAACGTATAAATCGTGAGTATTTCTTTATATTTTTTCGATATAAGAAATTTAATGCTCTTAATCTTGTGACTTTAAGAAATCGCCCCATTACAACTTTTAGAACTTATATAAAATAACAGATATATCAACTGATTTCCTTTTAAAAAAACGCAGAAAACATGTGAAATATAGACTTTTAAGGTAACTTAACTTGATAATATCTTCTAAATCTGTCAAGAAAACAGCATAAACGAACCTATTCCTTTATATATCCTAGATTAAATATTCACCGAAACTTTTGAAACTTCTTCAACGGGTAAGAATCGTAAAGTTTCAGATCGTTAAAAATGTATTTTTTGATACGGAAACGTTCCTATTTCTCCCATAATGTTTTAATGAGTCTCCTTCTATTTTACAGGCCTCTTTCAAGGATGTATCTCCACAATAATATCTATTCAAACGAAGCGAAAATACTTGCAAATTATGGAAAAAATCTCAATGAGCTTAAGGTATGCCTATTGTTGATTCTCCACGTTTTTGTGGGTATATTTTCACCGATTAATTCATATTAATAAGTAATTTTAACTGAAATAAATAAAAATTTTCCTTCAAAGCTGAATCATCGCTTATTTTCTTTTCAAACTTTTCTTTAATTGAAGCAATTAAAATTTCCTTTGTAATGCAGTTAATGTTACTCATGACCTATTTTTTTAGGTTGGCGACAGAGTGGGTGTAATGAGAAACCAATTCGGAACTCTTCAATTTTTCGTCAATGGAGTCGATCAGGGCCCCGCAGCATCCAGCCTGCCCTCTGAAGTGTACGGAGTCTTCGAACTTTGGGGCAATGCAGCCAAGGCGACCATTGTCGAAGCGTCATCGCCTCCGTCATCATAATGATTTCATAAATTTCGGTTGTAATTATTTTCTTTCAATGTTCGTGTACTTTATATTGAAAAGTTAATTTTTTGCAAGTTAGTATGCAAGAACTCATTTTGAATAAATGATGTCATTTATGCATAACTAACAATAAGTCATCTTAAATAACATATTGCTGATTTAAACATGGATTGTGCAATTATTGTTTTATTAATTTTTTAAGCAGTGGAGCTTAATTAGCCCTTATATATGAATTTAACATTATGTAGAATTGTAATTGAGAGCTTTTAATTTAATATTTGTACATGATAGTTATTTGTGCACTAAAACCGTAAATAACTAGGCAAATAAAAATATTTTGGCGTCGAGGTAATGCTTACCTGTTGCGTTTCCTTTCAAATATGTACACCGAGAATCACTGACTTATCTAAATTATATTGTAATTTACTAGTGGGGAATTTTAATCGCAGCTTATGGTTCGTTAAATTGGATTGTTGAATTGATCAGCTTTGCATATGATTTTTGGGGTAATAATGTGTACTTTCAGAGCTCAAATGAATGACTTTAGAAAAAATAAAATCTATGATAATATACCACCAAATGTGAATTTCACTAAAAATTATCAGAAAAATAGTCGAATTTTGGATTTCATATTCGGGAGAATCACCTATGTAGAGGATTGCAAATTAGTCCAAATACGCAGCTGGATTTTTATAACCTTGTTATGGTTATCAATGGTACCTAATGAAAGAGCATCTTCTTGAATTATTGTTTCAGATATAACACGAGCTCGATAGGTATGAGAGGGATTTGGACCTAAGGAGAGTTATATGGGGCCTAGAGAGAGGGATATGGGGCCTAGAGAGAGGGATATGGGGCCTATAGAGAGGGATATGGGTCCTAGAGAGAGGGGTATGGGGCCTAGGAAGAGGGATATGGGGCCTAGGTAGAGGGGCATGGGGCCAGGGGAGAAAGGGTTGGGGCCGAGAGATACGGGTTTTGGCGATGGATGTGGATAACTCACACAACCTTATTGCAGGGTTGCACAACCTATTTTTAATGGTATTACTATTTCCAAGTGCTTCTACTGGTTGCATTTAAAGCCGCGGTCGTTCTTATAATAGGCCGATTTTAGAGTCTCAGAGGGTTATATGGACTGCGTCGGACTAAATCACCTTAAAATTCGCATGGTGTTTTATGACGTTAAGAGTTTCGCGAGGTCATTTTGAATCGCTACACACGCATTCGTTCAAAGACACGACTGATATCGGATAGGGGTTCCAAGAAAAAAATTAATATTTTCATTTGCGTGAAATTTTTCAAGAAACGGAACGTGCGAGCTATAAGGGAAGATTGTTGTTGGTATATTTACCGAGGAAGGAGTTTTAAGAAGAATAATTTCATTTTGGAGTGGAGTTACGAAGAGATTAGAACGGATAAGGAAATAGGTGGGTGTCTCCAGCACATGACTTTCTCCTTATAGAACAATGAATACTATTGATCTCGACATCGGTGTCCTCAGGAATAATTATCAGCAATTACGCTTGTGAATAATTTTAAAACATTTTCAAATATTTATTTTTTAAAAATAAGTAACGAAAACGGCTAGCTTTTTCTACCTATTACAAAATGTCGATGCGCAATTAAAATCACCCTTGGCAGCGCACGCAACGCTACCAACAATTACAAAATTTTATCATAGCAACGGAAACAATTGTATCACTTAACGACGTATGTAACGTAAATTTAGAAGGAAAATCAAAATATCTCTTAAACTATCGATTTTATGAAAACAGTTTTTTATAAAAGCATATAATTACATTGTCTACAATGTTTGCAATAACAAATATTTACGCAAATGTTGTTTAAAAGGAGATATTTTGAAAAATGAAAAGCCACAAGAATAAAACTCCACTTCCACATGAATGTTTGGCTGATACTCATAAATATGAAGATTCTAACAAAACACCGTTCAACTGAAATGAAGAGACATTCGGAAACCTAAGAGATAGCAGTAAATACTACACTCTAATTTGAAAAGATTGCGTTACGACTCGTTACCTTTACTTGACCTCAAAACACATCTTCCTCTCTCTTCGCTTCTGCAAACCTCTCTCTCTCTCTCTCCTTTACTCTCCTCGCCCTCTCTATTTCGTCACCAAGGGACTCAATTTCGTCAACTGTATGGTATAAATCACTTCTCAGTATCAGAGTGAGTTGTGCAGATCTCAGATGGTTAAATCTTTTTGCAATTTTTGAAAGATAAATCATCGACACCAAATTGACTGCACGAATTTAATCTATTTCCATGGCTACCTCTCAACAATTGTAAAATTCAACAAAGAAGGTGGCGAAATATTATGTTCAAGCCGAGTTCAACGAATTTTTAAATAAATTTATTACAGGAACTCTCCGAGTTACGAACGGATCGAGTTCGATTATAAGTATTTTTGCCGAGAGTCTGACAAGCCGCAAAATTTTACAAACGCGAGGTTATAAGTTATTATGAAAATATCTTCGTTATAATTTCAACGCCTATCCAAAAAAACCTTTCAGCTCAAAAGCTATTTTTTCAATGCGTCGCTAAGGCCACACCAACTTCGTCGAATGAATCGTCTACTTTAAAGTGTCAATAAACCGAAGGTGAAAGGACCGACCTCTCCTCCTTTCTTTACTTTCTCCCTTTCTCCTCACCCTGTTTCCGCCTCCCTTTCCCTTTAAAACCCTGATCCCCACGCCCTCTGGAACGACGACGCCATCGGGAGCCACGCTTTAGCGACGGGGGCGCTTCACTCCATTGTTCCTATGTAAACCGATGACGGGGACCGCTCCTTTTTTCTTTAAAGACCCTAATTAAAGCGTTTGCACACCGCAGAAAAACTGTAAGACCTTCTAATGAGGGAGGTGAGAGGAAACGGAAGATTGGATGGAGAAACGGAGAGTCAGAGAAGAGAAAGAGAAGAGAGACGGGAGAGAGCGAATAGGGAGGAAGATGGAAAGAGAGAAAGTATGGAAGATGTAGGGAGAGAGATATCACGAGAAAATGGTGGAGTTAAAAGGAGGGGGACAGAGATATGTATAGACAGACAGACAGATAGATAAAAGCTCTTTATTCGGGCGAAATTGAGACTATGAAGTCCATTCTTCCATTTAACTCTTCGTCATACATACATGCAGTCGGAAGTCTCCAATTTTCCATAACTCGAAGTGAATTGTCTTATAGGACAAAATGTTTTTCGTGTTGTTTTTTCCATAAATCGAATTTTCTATAAGTCGAATATTTCTCGTTTCCCTTGAGGTTCCGCTGCGCTAACTATAATTAAATAATATCTGCAACAAATTTAAATTACGGAAAGAAAAGTCTAAGATTATAATGTTTTTAAGGTACGCCTTACAATAACCTATGTTGGTTGGTGCTAAAACAGCGAAGTTCTACCGTGCGTTTGATAGAAAAAATTCAATAAACAGCACTTGTCCCTATATGTGGATATTTTATTTCAGTTATTTCTTACTCATATTTTAGTTTCGAACGTTGTTAAGGTTTTTAAGCAAAAGATTTAAGAAAAATATTCTCATCTCAATCGGCAAACAAACGTTTCATTTATAAACATGTTCGACTGAGAAATAACTAACATATGAAGGGAAAATTTTGTGGCATAGAATGGCCAACAATAATGCATACCGGAAAGACCTTGTCTATTACATTTTGGAAAATACCTCATTCGAAAAAAAATGACGCAAATGAAAAAAAAAATTTCTCACAAACTTTGGAGTCAAAAAAATCAAAAACATCCGCTCAACTTTAGAAATTTTTGAATTGGAAATTTTTCGAAAAAGTATTTTATCATCCATAGCAACGGCTAACAATTTTGTTTACTTTTTGTTTCTCAATGTGTAAAGCGATTCAGAGTATTTTCGCTGTGAAAATTGTTTTTGAAAACTATTCACTAATGTTAAGTGCCGGCAATTATTGTTGAGAACGTCGATGTCGAAAGCAAACATATCCATTACTCTGTATGGAGAAAGTCACTTGCTGGACACATCAGATTTTTTTATTTCGGAGCGAATGCGATCGATAGATTACAAGAATTGAGTGAGCCGTGACATAAACTCATAAAGTTGTCCATACGTGCCTCGGTACTGGATAGAAGAATGTCCCAGATTCGATTCGTAATAACGAGAAAATAAAACTCCAGTGGTTTGGCTTCCGCAGTTTATCGCAAGTGTGAGTGATTTAATATGAAACGGACGGCGCGAGTAAATTCTTCACACCTGGAGAAAACAACGGTTGAAAGAGACGTAACTGTGCGTGTCTTAAAAATAAAAATCTGGCGTGTCCATCACGTGACATCCTCCACACAGAGCAATGAATATGATTTCTCTCGACATCATCGTCCTCAGAAATAATTATCGGGAAATAGACTTGCGAATAATTTGTAACCACTTTCAATAATCTGTACATTTAAAAAGTGATAAGTAAACAAAATTGTTAGACGTTGCTTTGGATGAGAAAATATCGCTACGCAATTAAAATACCCTAGGCAGCGTGAACATCGTTATCAACTATTACAAAATTTTATCACAGCAACGGAAACAATGGTATCCCTTAGCGATTTTCAGCCGAAAAATTGAAATATCTCTTAAACAACCAAATTTGTAAAAAAAACAAGCAGAAAATGACATTTTCTACAATTCTATATTGACATAAAATATTTTCATAAATTGAGTCTTCAAGGAATTTAAAAAAAAAACTAATAACTACAAGATCTTGGAGAAATAATGAACTGGTGGCAAGCGAATAAAATATAGGAGGGGGAAAGGGAAGAGGGTTGGATATAAGGAAGGAAGCATGTGCTGCTATAGGGCATTTCAACAGGTCGTTCTACTGGGACTCGCAGTATTCCGTACGCATCCGGGTTATTTCGCATTCGCTAGGACGCAGTGTTGCCAAGTCTCCAGTTTCGCAGAGTTCAACAGCAGCTGTGGACGAGTGAAGTTCTGTGCCCCGATAGATCCGAATGAAGTGCGTTCATGCTTTATGCCGTCGCCGAGAAAAGTTTCGGCAATCGTGTCAACGGCGCTTGTCAAGAAATTTTGAAGGGTGAGGGAAATATAAAACCTCTTATTGGCAGACACTTTCTTCCTCTCATCCTACGGGTCTGACCGTAGACGCCCCAGTAGCAAGAAATGCTGAAACACACTATAGAGATAGAGGGAGAGAAACAGGAGTCGAGTCGTTCTAAAACTTCGGTTGCCATGAAATTCCACGGGGTTACCAACAAAACTCGGGCGGAGTTTAAATAAAGCACGGTGTAAATAATTATCAAAATCGTATGAAATGTGGAAGCGGGTGAAAAAAATCAGCTAAGACCCGGGTTTTCCACTTTTCCGGGCGGGTATTCCACAACTGAACTACCGCAGTAGACAAATTATCCCTTTTCAGAACGGGAATATTTTCTTAGGTTGGGACCACTTGTAGACATGTAATGAGTAAATTGAGAATACAACAGTAGTAGTATTAAGGCCCGTGTATGTTAAGAAAAGTGGGAAATTCTGGATTGAAAAAGACGAGAATATTGGAAGTAAGGTAGCCTTCATATAACCGGATTCTGGCATAATTATAGGAAATAAGTAGTTTATTAAGCGATTCCGAATAAGCCGTGAAATGAACTGTTGTTTCGCCTAATTTGTTGGTTTTTATAGAAATTATTTTAATTCCTAAATTCATTAATTTTCGCCATTACCATCTCAAGTATTCACAATCCAATCGGACACGATACATTACAACTCTTATTCTTCCAAATAATAACACAGCCCTGCGAATTAGAACTTTCGAAAAGTTATTTTATTTCTAATAGCTGATTTTACACAATTCAACTACGATAATTTCAAAAATGGAATCCATTTTTTCCCATCACCTAAGGATTTTTGGCAATATGGGAATAAAGAAACAAAAAATTAAGAAAATCCTTATTTATTTTGGTTTACAACTACATACTTTGCTTTGCTATAGTAGTTGAAAAAATACAAAAAATGTAAGAAGAATGAAGCATATTAACGTAAATAGTTTATTTTAGTTTATGTTATTCATTTAGGTTATGTAAATATATATTATGTTCATCCTCATTCGGTTTGATTCTTCTAGTGGGATCGCTCCCTTTTCGTCTCGAAAGAACGCCTTGTTCCTCTTCTTTTATGTGCAAATTCTGGTGTCTCACTTTTCAACATCCAACAATAGACAGCCAGCATGTTTACGTTCCACATTCCCTGGAATCTTCTCTCCATTTCTTTGACATCTTGGTGAAACCGTTCTTGTTCTTCGCTTACTGCTCCGAGGTTTTCCGGGAAGTAAACCAGATGTGAATGTAAGAAATGTAACTTTAGGCTCATGCTGCAACCCAATGCTTTGAATGTATTCAGCATGTTATTCACAATATTTTGGTAATTTAGTTCCTTGTTATTCCCCAGGAATTTGTTGATAGCATCCTTAAAAGCTACCCATGCTTCTTTTTCAAGATTGTTCATAGTTCTTTCGAATTGCTCAGCCAAAGTAAGTTTCCTAATCTGAGGACCAATAAAGATTCCTTCTTTCAATTTCGCTTCGGAAAGAGCTGGGAATTTACCACACAGATACTTGAAACAATCACCCTCCTTGTCCAAAGCCTTAACAAATTGCTTCATCAATCCCAGTTTTATGTGAAGTGGGAGTAAAAGTACTTTCGATGGGTCAACCAGATTTTAGAACCTGGTTTCAGACAGACTCTGCGTGGTCATTCCTTCTTTATCCAATGCTGAGATCTTGCACTGCTATCCCATTCACACAAAAAACATGGAAACTTCGTGTAACCGGATTGCTGACCCAACAACATACAAAGAACTTTTAAGTCTCCACAAAGCAGCCAACCGTGTTCCCCGTATTAAACCTTAGCCAGAAGAGTTTCGAGATTTTCATATGTTTCCTTCAGGTGCACTGAAGGAGCACAAGTTACCGTTGTGAAGAAGGACCCCTTTTAGACTTCTCTTGCAAGCATAAATGAACAACCTCCACTCATTTGGGTCGTACGTTGTAGCCTAGCCTATGTTACATATTGATTGAGAAATATTGTTGCAACAAACCAATGAACCTTCTTGAGATGAATTCTTCTTCGCGCTTCCTGTACTTGTAAAATGATGTCCTTGGACAAAACAAGTTCTTGACACGAAGTCCATGAAGTTTCTCGTAATTTCTTGATCAATGGAGAACAGGTAAGTGCAGTCACCACGGGCGGTCTGCTACACAAATGTCTCCTGGCCTGTCAATCATTACACGGCGCTCTCACATTGGCTATGAAGTCACAGGGGCGGTGTTTAAAATTTCATAACTGCGCCCCCTATCTCCTGACCTGTCAGTCACTTATACGCAGGCAATGTGCTTCTCGTACGATCTAGAACAGGGGTCCCCAAACTTTTTTGACCGTCGACCCCTTCAAGAATTTCTCGACTTTTTATCGACCCCCTCTACTTTACTATTACGTAATTATAATAGGACAAGCAAAAAAAGACGTTTATGTGATTTTTTAGATTGTTTATTTTACAGTGTTTATCATTTATATTACATATATCTAATATAACTATGTCTAATCAGATGCATTATAATAAGACTTTTGTTAAGTTAGTAAAATTGATTGACATTGTCAATGTGACGGGTGTGCTTGGTGACTCTTGGCAAGATTAGCAATGTTGGGTTCAAGATTAGTAAGTTTCAGCCTTAAATCGCCAAGGAATTCTATATCTAACTTATTTCTCTGTTTTGTTAAGATGGAATTAACATGGCTGAAACCAGCTTCAACCATATACGAGCTTGCAAATGCAAGCAAAAAGGGAAGTACCATTTCAGAAAGTTTTGGATATTTTTGTACTACATCATTTATATTCGTCCAAAAATAACTTAAAGTCACATTTTTAAAAAGCGTCTTAGCTTCAAGATCAACTGACAATTCAATAAGTTCATCTTGTAAGTTACATTCAATGTTTTCAACTTCTGCAGAAAATGGCGCGATAACCCAATCTGGAATGTGCATGTTCTCTAAATCCTGAAAGCGCAATTTAAAATCATTGCTTAATTTTTGAAGATGCTTAGTGTATATTTCCAAATCTTCACCTTTTACTTCCAATTGCCGTAGATTCGAAAAGTACTGAAAATCTCTTCGTAACAATGAAGATTTAAACAAGCCTAATTTAACTTGGAAGCCTGAAAGAATTGTCCGAGCTTGAATAATCATGACATCTTTACCTTGTAGACGGGTCTGGGCGCCATTAAATTTTGCAAATAAGTCCGCCAAGTAGAAAATATGATTCTTATTTCTCTTCAGTTCATCACTCAAAAACGAATTAACGTCTGTAAGAAAGTCTACAGTCTACAGTCGAACAACTCAACAAGTCTTTGTAAACTTGCACCTCTAAACAACCATCTTACTTCAGTATGCAAGAATAATCGGTTTGATAATTCATCGTTTTTTTCACAAAGTTTGGCAAACAATCGCGATTTAAGAGGATGAGCTCTAATTTGATTAATGGATTTAATACACACCTTTAGAGTATCATGAAATTCGTCACTGAGAGTTTTTTTCCACCAGATGGTTTCTTTGCAACACACAGTGAATAGTACGTACACCGGGAACTTTTTCTTTAAGAAAGGTAGCGAAACCTCGGTAACGGCCCACCATCGCAGGTGCGCCATCTGTGGCTACTGCTGTTATATTAGTAAATGGAATATCGTACTTATTTAAATATTCCTCCAATCGCTGGAAAATTGTCAACCCCGTTCCATCACTTTCAAGATATTTTGCAAATAAAAATTCGTCAATAATTTGATGTTTGATTTTACTAAAATATCTTATATAAGCCATAAGAATAGAAGAACTACCAAAGGTGGACTCATCAAGTTGGATGGAGAACTTACTATGTATGAGCTCTGATACTACGGTTTTTTCTACATCTTCAGCCATTTCATCAATACGCCTTTGCACGGTATTCGCACTCAATGGTGAGCATTTTAAAACAGGACCGGAGTCTTTTTTCATTATAGTGTCACCATTATGTGGTGTCACCTAGCGACCTTCTTAAGACATTAAAAAAAATCTAAAGTTCTCTTTAAAAATCCTTCTTATGGAAACAAAATCAAACAGAAAATTTAACTTTCTACGACTTTACCAATTACATACCTTTCTTTTCTAAAAAACTCAACTAGCGCGTGGTTTTTATTTGGGACGTCTCATTGACAGACAACATTCTAACAAATTGTAATTCACATTCTAACAAATGCAACAAAAAACATAGGTATTAGTGCACAATTGACAGGAAAAATCTGAAAACACATCTTTTATGTTAATGTACAGGGAAAAAATGGAAATTCCAAAAATCCGGTTTCTCGCTTACAACTCAAGATCCTTTTTTTCCTAGCGTTGTCGTTTTTTAGTTTGGTAGAGCGTGGAAAATGTTACTTTTACCTTGATTATTATGGGCTTCCATCTTAAATAGTTATTTAGATATTTTAATCCTTATTTAAAATATGAAAGGATACTATTTAAAAATCCCTAGAAACTAAAGGATTCAAAATGCTTGGGAAATAATTAGGTACTCATTTACTGTCCACTGTGCATATTCTATCGAATAAAAAAGTCACTTTCAGATTGAACCACTAATTGTTGAGATATAAGATGAGGAGTGGATAAAGTGTCCTCGCGTAAAATTACTGGTTTTTTTACATAGTAAGAGCCAACAAATAATTTTTTCACGTCTGCACCGATTTACGGAAATAGTCAAAACGTACTCGGGAAACTTCCAAGCGTGTATTTCCGCTGAAATCTCAAATTCGATTTTTTTCACGAATACAAAATATATGTACGTAAAAAAACGAAAAAACCGCAGGAATATAACTCCAATTCCGGTTGACCAGATTAAGCAATAAAATTTTCAGATTCTCATTTAATAATAACAATTTTAACAAAATAATTGTGTGCTGATCTTATCATTAGAATTTGACTTAGAACGCCTACCAAATTCCATCATATGCACACACACACAGCTATCACCGCGAGAATTCTTTAATCGTATCACGTATGTCCCCGAATCTAGCACAGAAACTTCAGTGATGGACAACAGCAAATAACTTGGACTGGAGGCACCAAGAAAACTCGAAGGTAAACTGGAAAATATCAACCTGGCAACTTAAGACCTAAGCGCGGATCCATGAAAGGGCAGGTGAACGCAGTGGAGCCATTTCAATGCAACCAAAGGTAAGTAAATACTTCAACTAACAATAAGACCAATTTTTCAAGCGACTTTTTTCCTTCCATATATTTTTGCATTACAAACCCTCAGTAAATTACTTAAAATTATTTAAATTTTTTTTCTCTTTTGAGATACTTTTAAAATTTCTAATAAATTTAAAAAAATATTCTGGTAGCCTAATCATTCTTTTCAAAGAAGCGCGAGTACTTACGTGATAATTTTGACGCGAGCACTCAAGGGTTAAGTGAATAAATTTTATTGTTCTTTTTACATTGTTTTAGGAGTAATCTAGTATTTGCTTATTTTATACGGATGTCCTTAAGGTTTTCAATGCCTATTCTGGAATATTAGTATAAGCATAGTTTAGGAGAAGGAGAGATTGGGCAAATAATAGGAAGAGCAACAATGAGGCCAAGGCGAATCTCTCGTTTCCTTACGGAATTCCTCAAGCGTATAACTAAATATAGGGCTAACGCGTCTTATAAGAACACAGAATACACTCGTTACGACTTAACTCCAATATAAACAACTCATGAAATGGAATTTACACAACGTATAAGTTGTTTAAGAAAAATCGTAGTGTTTTTGAGCGAACCTGTGTATTGGTATATTATCGCTCTAACCTCCTTCGCATCGCCCTGTACAGAAACAGAGAGGCGAACTCTATACCGTCACTAGCGTACTCTTTGCGAAGAATACCAATTGCTTAAAGGATGTTTTTTTATTTCCTCATGCCAAACAAAATTTACCCTCTTTTTCACGGACAGATAATGACACCGAGAAAATTGCCCGAAATGTGCAAGCGGGGAAATCAGTAAAGAACTGATTTAACCACACTTTATAGACCAACTTGCCCCGATCTCAATAGGGACTCAAGAAATTCACTTGTGTCCACGTATTAATAAATCATTTCACGCTATTTTCTACACTCAGAGAAAGAAAATTGCAGAAATGCAATTACATTTGTCCATGGTATCTAAATGTAGCTCTTGTAGCTTCTTCAGTGTTATGTTAAAAGAAAACAGCATAACAGTGGAAGTACAAATTTCATGTCAGCACAAAAACTTGGATAGATTTATATATAAAAATTACTTAGCATGGCCTTACAGTAAGGTAACTTATATAAAATGACGTACTTCGATTATCCTATGACGCAATTCAAATTGTCGTAATATGACGCGAATCTCCCTTATTAAATTCGTAAAATTTTGAATCCGTGAGAAAATATCATTTACTAACACAGGAAAAATATTAGGTATATGCAAAGGGATTAATATATAAAAGTCTACTGCCACCTGTTGAGGAAAATACGAAACTGTGCTAATTTAACTATATTGACGATGTTTGTATTACAATAATCATCAAATGTTGAGAAATTTTAAGTGGATAAATATATCATTATATCGATTCATCACCCATTTTTTAAAAAATCTGATGTGGCCTACATATGACTTTCTCCATATTTGGGGTATAGATATTTAAATTATTATGAATAGCATTATGAGGCAAAATTATCATTTCGTATCGAAAAGAATACAGTCGTTCATATTTCCGTAAATACGTATATTTTGAATGTTTACAGAATTCACCACTACATGGTGGTGGCGCTGTATACTGAAAATTACGAAAAAAGTTCATTATCTCCGAGATGGATGGTTCTACGAAAATTTGTTTCAATCAAAAATTGGAAGAAATATTATTCTCTACAACATTGCTCCTCACGAAGATGACCAATTGCGACGTTTTTAAGGAGATATTTGATGTTAACCGAAAACACAGTTTATTTATAAATAATTCCTAATCAATAAACTCCCTCCCCCTCACTTCCAACCTCTCCTTCCCTTCTCCCCCTCCCTCCCCTCTCTCCCCCTCCATCTCCCACCCTGCCCCTCCCTTTCTCCACCCATTCCCTCTAATTCCCTCTCTCCATCCCCCCCTCCGTTACCATCCATCTCTCTCCCTCCCTATCTCGTATTAAAAGCATTCAAAGCGAACAAACTTACAAACATTCTCCTTTATATGTTAAATTAGAAGATAATTCAATTAAAAACAACAAATATTTCAATGAATATACAGCAACTATTTAAACAACAATTCAACAACAATTTTTACGTAAGATATGGAATGTTAGTAAATTTCTGTACTTCAATAATGCCATAAATGCGAAAATTATGTTCTACAGAAATAACTGATAAAACAATATTTTTAAATCTATTTCAATTCGTCGATGAGATATACTCAAAATCCAAAATTTGAACCGGTCATTACATTAAGACCTTTCAACCCAGTAGACTGATTTTGTCCACTTTCAGCTAGAAAATGTATATCATCAAAATATTGATATTGGTGTACGATTCATCTAAATCGGTCCAGTAGTTGCTGAGATATCCTCAAGAAACTAAAATTTTGACCGACCGATCCGTGACCTCCGGGGTCACGACCCCGTGGGCCGATTTGAATTATATTCGGTACTGCAACTTCCATGATCAACCTGAAGCTGCTATCAGAGCTTCAAGCTCCTAACTTTATTCGTTGACGAGTTATGGCTGCCGCAGACAGACAGATAGACAGACATCCTCTTTTATTTATTAGAATAACTCTTCCCCGGATATCATCCGTATTTCTATCGTCCATGGCAACAGTTCTTTCATTCGCTCAAGAGCCTTGTACGAGGTGCTATCCAATACATCACGGACTGGCTCAAGAAATAGACGTAGGCTTATCTTAATCTATAATATACTAGCAGAATTTCCCGTTGAATTTCAACGCATTTAGTGAAGCTACTACAGCACAACATACAAACACCCTAAAATATATAGTAGATACTTTTTAACTTACAATTACCTTTTCTAAACAATCTTTAAATACTTTACAGTGTCTGTGTGTGTTCCTTATACGTTTTTGCACCATTGAAGCTATCGAATTCAAAAGTTTCATGGGCCATCCTATGGACCAAAGGACGAACATGGTCTAGGTTTGCAGACCGTGGGGTCTCTTATACTGCATGGGGTCAACAAAACACTATTTCAATAAGAATTAATGGGAAATGGTGTGGAGAAACCCCAAATGCCATGCAGCCCTTCACTGATGTGGATATCAATATACCTAAATATTAACTTACGGTCACGGGAAATAAATTATTTTACGCATGAAAGACTGACTATTTTAATTCTGTTCGTGTTTTGTCGTTTAACCTGTTAAATCACTCGAAATTTTCCTTTAAGCACAAAATTTATCGGTTTGGATGTCCATATTCCAGGCGACAACAAAGCTAAATTTCTTAATTGTTGTCCTCTTCAAAGGGAGATATACACGTAAAGATTAATGGAAGGAAAATCCACGCCGTGGAGGAAGAATAGCTAACTCCAGGATAAATGGTACAATGAATTCATGCCTAAATATAGTCTATGAATACTTTTAAAGTTAGTCAAATGATATTTCAGGACTATTTGAACATTGTTATCTTTTACCAATCACACTGAAAGATTTATCGCAACATAAATGGATATATTTGTTCAGTAACCAAGTTATTGTTTATCGTGTACGTTTTAGCTAATAGTATTGACATAATCCACGTAATTTTATTGCTGCTTTAAAGTCTTCGGTGCATCTATCCATGTGAATATTAAGTAAGACGTTAATGTGTAATTATATTAACGGTAAAATTTTACAATACAATACATAAAATGGTAAATTTTACTGTAAGCCTCGCTTGCGTAATTAAGGAATGGGGAATGTTTGCGCCGAGAAATAAAAATCATTTGCCACTTAAAAGAAAACTCTTTCCAGATCGTTTCAGCTAGTTAATCATAATTGCTTGTAACAATCCGTTTCCGAACGTATTGCATTCAAATATAACGTTATTTTTATAATGTTTTTACTTACAGAAAATGTAAGATTCCAGTATTCATAGACGAAAGAACGTTCAATTACTTTCATCAATCGTTATAAACCAGGGGTGTCCAACCCAAATTAATAGTGGGCCGGATTCAAGACTAAGTCTGACTTCGCGGGCCAAGGTACAAAAAAATAAAAGTTTTCCATCTTTTACCTTATATTTATCAAAGAAAAATGAAAGAAAATTAAATAACGAATAAAATTGTTGTGCAATATAAATATTAATGGGAAACTTGACAATTTTCCTGTTTACATAAAAAGTCAATATCAGGTGAAATGTTCGATGTACCAATTCGTAATACACCACTCAGATGTTCGTCTGTTAAGCCTGATCGGTTCTTTGTTTTAACATTTTTCATCCCGGAAAAGAACTAACTGTTCACAAGTACATGTGCTGCCAAATAAAGACACTTGTTGAAGTTTGTAAGTTTGGGATAATGTTCAACTTTAACATATTTTTTATAAAACGTTAAAAGATCATTTTCAACGTAGGCCGTTTTCAGGGAAATATTACATTGCAGATCAATTAGTTCTAATTGGAATTTTTCCTCAACATCAATAGAAAAGGGATTACTAAACACTTCCATAAGTGGCTCATTGTTTCTAAAATCGGTAAATCTTTCTTCAAATTCATTTTTTAATTTACTAGTGAGAGTGAATATTTTTAAATATTTATTGTTGTCTTTTCACTCGTCGATAATGTTTTGAAATGAAAGTTGACCAATGAACGAATCGGAAACGTTTACGGGAATGAATTAAGAAATGGGTGTGCTGGCGATAAGAAAAGAATAAGAGATTAAAAATGAATGTGAAGGAAGGTAGGAGAGAGAAAGGCATCACAATTTGTGAAAAATATACGTATAATCATTTAAGTTACGTGGTTTTAAAAGCAGTTTGATTTGGAGAACTATACGCCATAAGAAAATCATTAGAACCGTTTATTAGTAATATTTCAATTAAAATCAACAAATATTTAGTTGCCATGTAAACAAAGCAAAATCGCATACGAAAATTGAAAAACGATATTACGTTAAAACATTTCCCATATAAATGCATAAGACTCGCAACTTCGGCGACAATGGGAGTTGTCATGGTAGTTTACATTTAGTATTGTTATAAAACTGATAAAATCACGTCTTTTTTTCTGATTCTAAACACAAGCTCGTAACGTTTCTAAGTAATTTTAAAATTCAAATGAAAAATAAGCTGCATGCATCCCTATGTTATTCAAATAGAGAAAATTTTTAAAAAATTTTAAATTACAAAGCTCAATCAAGTCGGTTTAAATACCTGACATACCATTAAACTCTTTATTTCGGTTAAAATGGTGCGCTACAGTTGCTGAGATATAGAATAACATACTTTGCTTTATAGATATTGTTTCATAGCTGTTCGTTTGTTTCCATGGTTATTATTTACGGGCACACACGAACAACGAAATTAATATAAAAAGATTAATATGATTAACGAATAATCAAAATGTCCCTTAAACAATCGGTCCTATGAAAAAATGTTTCGAATAAAACTTGCAGGAAATGGTAATGTCTACAACTTTGGTAATAACAAATATTTACATAAATTAAGTTCTAAAGGAAATATTCGGAAAGCATGGAAAAATTGCAAGGATAAACCACTTCAAATTTACTAGTTTACGTACTCAAAACGTGCATTTCCGTGTAAATCCCGAATTCCATTTTTTTTCGACCTTACAATACTTTCTTCTACAATACTTAGAGAGAAAGAAAAAATTCAATCCCAACTCATACTATATTTTCATCTCTCAAAAACTCTTAATTGCACGGGCGATAGATCGTATCAACCCCGTCGGAACGCGGACGTGCTTCAACAGGTTGGGCACACTAGACTCGAAGCAAGCGTAAAAAATCGGTACAACATACATTGTACAAACTTTCTCATATACGTACTAATGCGTCGTTTAGTTATCTTTAGGAAATGAAAATCGTATGAGCCTGTTTTTAGAAAATCCAATTTTTGTTAAAGTTGCCCAAGAATAAACTAGCCTTATAGTCATTCGTTGGGAAAAATGAAATGAGTAGTATTATTGAAGACGTATACTCAAGTAACTGAACGAAATTTAATCAAAATCGTTGGAGCCGTTTCTGATAAAATCGAATTATTGTTAAAGTTGCCTAGAATAAACTAGCCTTATATTCATTTTTTGAGAAATATGAACTATACAGTATTATTGAAGATGTAAACTCAAGTGACTGTGCGAAATTTGATCAAAATCGTTAGAGCCGTTTTTGAGAAAATCGAATTGTTGTTAAAGTTGCCTAGAATAAACTAGCCTTATATTCATTTTTTGAGAAAAATGAACTATACAGTATTATTGAGGATGTAAACTTAAGTAACTGTACGAAATTTGATCAAAATCGTTAGAGCCGTTTCTGAGAAAATCGAATTATTGTTAAAGTTGCCTAGAATAAACTAGCCTTATATTCATTTTTAGGCGCGTTTCGCTTACAGCGTGAGCGCCTATTATCGTCGGTCGGTCTGTCCGTCCGCATGTTCGTTCTCGGCTTCTACTGAACGGATTTTTATGAAATTTGATATTAAGGACTTTCAATCAAATATAATAAGAAAATCGCAAAAATGAATCACGTACGCCAATCAGGGGTACCACTTTACTAGAGACAAAAAATTAAATTTTCGTCATATCTCGTAAACTATTGTTCATATCAAAATATTTTCAAATAAAAGTTGTAGAACTGGTAAAGTAGAGTATTTTCTTTTCTATATATTTTCATCGTAGGAGTAGCCGTTATCGAGAAAATCAAACAAGAAAGTCTTATATGGAGTTGAACTTAGAAAATTTCTTGCATGGTTACTTCATTGTTGCTAACATAAACAATCTCCCAAACAAACGTTTAATTTCCTTACGTGTGCATGTAATACTATTAAATAGGAAGAAAATGGATTATTTATGATGAAGAAAAGGACTTTAAAACGCTATTTCCCTTACGTACAGGTATATAATTGCTTTCTAATACTCCATTGCACGAAACGCGCCCCATTTGTGATACGTTGTACGCTTTGCTAACTTGTTTGAGAAATATGAACTATACAGTATTATTGAAGACGTAAACTCAAGTGACTGTGCGAAATTTGATCAAAATCGTTACAGCCGTTTTCGAGAAAATCGGATTGTTGTTAAAAATGCGTAGAATAAACTACTCTAAATTATTGATCAATGTCAACCATTTCTATATACTCTGCTCAGTATGATAAAATGCCTAAGTACGAGATTTCATTGATTTTCGTTGGACCGTCTAAGCTCCAGGGTCAGTAACAGACAGACAGACGGCATTGCGAAAACCACTTTTTCGGATTCAGCGACACCTAAAACGCGTATTTCCTTAAAAATCTCGAGGTCGAATTTTTTCGCGAAAACAATACTTTCTCGATACTTCGTATGAGAAAGTAAAAAGGGGGATAAGATGAACGCTTACCTTCAGCGGCAGCAATTCCTCTCGCAGGCCGACCTCTGTCCCACTCGATGCCACCGTTCTTCTCGAAGTCAGTGGGAAAGGTAATGGATGAACGCGCTGAACACTCACGAAATAGCAAGAATCGTGCAAACACTGAAGATGGGCAGATGATGATTTGGGGAAAGAGAGACATCAAAAGGACGACGAAAGCGGAGACGTCTTGAAAACCTCGCGAAATGATCAAATAGGTAAAGAAATTCACTCGCGAATGGACAGAACACGTAAATAAAAAAATGCCTAGTTTGACGACGCGGTCTGGATCCAGCTGTGACATCTGAAATTTAAAAAATAAACAAAAAGTTAATACAAAGATTAAAAATGTTATTCCTAATTCTTATAAATTCTCAAAATATACGTTTCCCCAGGTTTTTATACCACGAAAGTTACTTTTAAAACAAAATATCACTGGAATATTGTGTTTAAAAAAATCGTAATAAAATACGTGAAAAGACAGAATACCGAGGTAAAGATTTGAGCCGCCATTTTTACTGCATAACGTTATGGCTACGTGTCGATTGAATGACTTGGAAAAAAACTAAGATGCGAAACGTTAAACCCGTTTAAATGTTACAAAATCCAGCATTAAGTGATAGTGAAAACTTACCATTTACAGCCTTTACCCCTCTCTCTCTCGAATCCGCAAATATTCACTTCAAAATCCGCGACGACTACTCAAATAACGCACAAATAGCCTCGCTCAGAAGAACACGATACTGTGACTCAACCACAAGGATGGAGGTAGGGGAGAGGGTATAACTCACGCGGGCGGGTTAACAAAAAAACAGCTGGGCCAATCACAGGCAAGGATTGGTCAGGTTCTCTTTTTTTACCTCCCCCCCCCCCCTCCCCCCTTCCAACATCCTCGTAAACCTTTGCCCACAATCCTTTGCGCTAGCTTAGTCGTCCTGTATAGTGCCGTGTATAAGTGAGCGAAGCCAGGATGGGATATAACAGGTTTACAAGTGAAGCATGGAATTCTGAGGTAATTTTAACGCCTGTTAAGAGAAGAAATATGTAAAGTGATACTCTAGTTTGATCTCTTTATTTTTCATCCACAATGCTAGAGCAGTCGGATGGTTTCAGTTTAGTATATTCAATGGAACCGAATGATTCTCGTCAACAGGTGTCCCGCGACTTCTTCGCGTACGGGAAGGTGAAATTTGAAGGTCATGGAAGGAAGCAGCCCCCGCGGCCCTTCTTGGAGTGGCTGGAAACTACGGTAAGTTAATGCTATCCCTATTAACAGTTAACTGCTTCAAAAGAAGATTGCAGGAGTTAAACATCGAGTGAGTTAATTAAGTCTTGATTTGCGTATCGCGACTGAAATGAACCAGTTCAAGATGGCCGATTAATTTTGCGGAAATTTATTCGTCCGCTTAATAATAATATTTTTTAATTTTCGTATACTGGCTGAGGTCGACATATAGGTGTACGGAAGTTCATTTATGTATTAAAGGAGATTAGGATGCAATGAATGCTGATGTAAGAGAGTTTGAGCCGATTTTCGAGTGATGGAAATAATTACATTGCAGTAATTGTGATGAAAAGTGTGAATATAAAGTTCGCCATCTTGCTTGTCTTATGACAAACGGGGGTTGTCGTGGAAACGGGCGTTGTCGTGAAAATAAAATTATCAAATATAAATACTCTAATGTTTGATTAAAAGGACGATAATTAAGCCTCGATATGATGCATTGACCTAAAGAAGGATTACAGGGATTTTAAGAGAGTATTTTTTATTTATAATCATAGGCACAGTATAAAAATAATACAAATAGTAAAATCCACTTCACGGAAACTTTTGAAACACCCTGTATATTACAGATAAAGTGTCCGTGCTTGTGTAGACCTTTACTTATCCTTACTTAACTGCACTTCAGCTATTACGGATGGTCATTATACAATAAAAATGAATCACTGGGATACAAAATTTTTAAATATCCTCAAGCAAATGATTATATTTACATTCAACTTTTTTTATGCAATGATATTGTATAGATATTGATGTATGGTTATGTTAAACTTTTTCTTCGCTCGGTTAAATAATTCGCCTTCGTGAAATTAAAATGTAAATCACATTTTAATTATTCAAAACATTTGCGAACAGACCATTAGTATTTATCAATACTACTATCTTATATTAATTTTACGTTGCCGTCTTTAGACATTTGTTTACAATTTATATCGGCGTATTTCTCGAGAACCGTTCGTTGTAAAGATATGCGGTATACGGCGTTTTGTTTCTACTGGCTATGAGGTCCCTGGAAAAATATTTTCGTTTGCTAAAATCTCCCGGGTTCGAATCCAGGAGACTATTATGTTTTCTCATAAGTTTATACGGGATTTTCGATTTTTCAGAGTGCAAGGTTTTCTTCCTTCTTTCGTTAAAATACGTAAATATGGACCGATTTTCTTATTTGTTGCTTTATTTGACGGCTAAAGCTCTATACTATCTTATTCTTGCCATGTTTATACGTTATACGGTCGAAGTTTTCACAAATACGCGTTCTTTTCGGAACTTTTCCGGATTTTTCGTACTCTTTCCGGACGTTACCAAGGCGACCTCCGATTCAATTACTATCAATTATACCTTCAAATAGGTGAAAGAATAGCGTTATTCGCTACGCACTTTTGTTTAACATAAGCATCAAAATTAATGAAGCATAGTGACGTAAATATTTACGGGTAATTATTTTGTTGACTGCGTATTGGAAGCGTTTCTAGCTGTGTCAATAACATGTGTATAACAAACAAGCTCCCAGATTATTGTTTTACTTTAAATTGTGCAATTAATTTGTTTTGTGTTTTGTTTCATCGTTTGAATGCTGGAATCTTACCTTTTTGTAAGTAGAACCAACATATTACACATCTGTAATCCTTATTAAAGCAAATAGGCTAAAGCATTAATTAAAAATTAGTTGATAATAGGGACGCACGTTACTTTGTAAACACATTATATGGTTATCTTCCCTTCATTGATAATCTAAATAAACGGTTGCATTGACGTCGCCTTTATAGTAGGTCCTGTAAGAAGTTAAAAGCAGTCGTTGATAGATACTTGAAGTAAAGCAGTTGTTTGCGAGTTCGTCTATAAGGGTGCAACGATAATCATTGGAACTAAGGTAAGGTAGAGCTATTAGCCCAGCCACAGCTGCCAGAGAAAAAAGAGGAGCCAGAGATCAAAGGAATAGTATTGTAGGAAAGAGAGAGAAAGAGATGCGGAAGCTCATAGGATTGCCCGTGTAGATGAGGAGCGGAGAGTACAAGAAAGACAAATAAATAGGGAAACATGTCAACTGAATAGGGAACAAAGAAGATCTAACCTAGGGCCGAACTATTTAGATTATTTGCATTTCATTTATTTCATTAATTATTCAATCAAAATTATTTCACTAAATTTTCAGTTTATTTAAATCGCGTTGAGGATCGGAGATTCGGGACTGCCCCACTAGTGAGAATTAATATTCTCTGTCGTCCTCAGTTACGTATCGTGTTACATGTCCTTGTTGCTGGAGTCTTGTTTTTGTCAACTTAGGGAATTTCATGGCGGTCGAAGTTTTCGAGTGGCTCAGATCTTATTTCCCATTCCCCCCCCCTCTGCCGACCTTCCTAGCTAACTTGCAAGTGTTCCTTTGCCGGTGTTGCCAATTCTAGCGAATTTGTAGCTGTATCTGGCGTTTTCAGGTTCGATCTACAGCCTAAAATACATCAGTAAAATATACATGGCACAAACTTTATTATATGGTAATGCGTCTTTTAGTTGTCTTTTGAAAAATATGAAATATGTAGAATCGTTTTAAACATCAACTTGAACATCTATACGAAATTTAATGAAAATCGTATGAGCCGTTTTTTTAGAAAATTCATTAGGTAAGTGAAACTTCGATTTTACGTTTTTGAAGGGACCGATTTTTAAAATAATTAAAAATAGAGATATACGTAAAATCGAAAAATTGAAATTCCTTACTCTGAAAAAAATTTTACACTATTTATTATAGGTACATATATGTGTGTGTGTGTGACCTATTTGAACATATTACTATAATCTTGTATCATAATAACCTTCTTCTGTGTAGTGACTCTTTCCTCCTTACAAACATTAATTTAATAGTAAATATAATACATACTGGTGTATCCGCCCGTCCTAGGACGGGAAAATGTTTTTTTGAATGCATGCGAGGGTTGTTTAAAATTAAAAACAAAACTCCCAAAAATTGTCTTGTGAACTTTTTTCACAATATCAACAAAGACTCAAATACAAAAAAGCCTGCGACGAAAGCATTAAAGCATTAAAAGTTTATCAGGAACACAGTAAAAAAGCTAATAAAAACAAATATCGCTTTCTCAAAGTAAAATTCGCATATACTTTATACATTCTCCATACGTAGTAATGGGAAAGTATTGTGATCACGAAAAAAATCGACTACGAGATTTCAACGGAATTTGAGGTCCCTAGAACACGTTTAGACTATTTTCGGAATGATGTATGTGTGTGTGTGTGTGTGGATGGATGCATATCTATATCTACAGTTCACCCTCCAAGCCACCGAAATGGTGTGTGGCAGGGGAATTTACGTATGTTTGTGATTGTGGGCGCTCTAACTCAAAAAGTACTTGTCATATTAACACCAAATTTCATACATAACACTTTAGCATGAGAACAAAGAACTGATTATTTTTGTGGACAATAACGGTTAATCAGAAGTCGAGGTTTATTCGAAACCAGATTCGGTTTTTGCGATATTTCTCCGATAATGCATCATTATTAGGCGCGTTTCGCTTACAGCGTGAGCGTCTATTATCGTCGGTCGGTCCGTCCGTCCGCAGGTTCGTTCTCGGCTTCTACTGAACGGATTTTCATGAAATTTGATATTAAGGACTTTCAATCGAATATAATAAGAAAATCGCAAACATGAATCACGTATGCTAAATAGGGGTACCACTTTACTGGGGGAAAAAAATTAAATTTTCGTCATATCTCGTAAAATACTGATCATATGAAAATATTTTTCAAATAAAACTTGTAGAACTAGTAAAGTGAAGTCTTTCCTTTTCTATACATTTTTATCGTAGAAGTAGCCGTTATCGAGAAAATCAAACAAGAAAATCTTATATCGAGTTGAACTTAGAAAATTTCTTGCATGGTTACTTCTTCATTGTTGCTAACATAAACAATCTCCCAAACAAACGTTTAATTTCCTTACGTGCGCATGTAATATTATTAAATAGGAAGAAAATGGATTATTTATGATGAAGAAAAGAACTTTAAAACGCTATTTCCCTTACGTACAGGTACCTATATAATTTCTTTCTAATACTCCATTGCACGAAACGCGCCGATTTGTGATACGTTGTACACTTTTCTAACTTGTTGTATACATTCACAATTACAAACAATGTAGAAAATATTTCCTACATCTTATATTTCAAACAATTTTCCATAGCAGTTATTGTTTAGGAATTACTTATAAATAAACGGTGTTTTCCGTTTCCGTCAAATCTCCCCTCAAAAACGTCGTTATTGGTAATCTTCGTAAGAACCAAAGTTCTAGAGAATAATATTTCTTCCAAGTTTCGTTTGGAACAAAATTTTGTAGAACCATCCATTTCGGAGATATTTTGCTTATTCGTAAATTTTCAGTATACAGCGCCGCCACCATGTAGCGGTGAATTCTGTAAACGTATTCGAAATATACCTAATTTACGGCAATTTTACGATACGAAATAATAATTTTGCCTTATAATGCTATTCATAATAATTTAAATATCTATACCCCAAATATGGACAAAGTCATGTGTTGGCCACATCAGATTTTTAAAATACCTATCCTAAAATGTGAATTTAAGTCTTAAAGAGAATATTATCCCAATATGAACTTCTCATAGATTCAGCGGTACCCGAAGATACATTAGTATAAAACAGGGCTGTCCAACATACGGCCCGCGATACATTAGTATAAAACAGGGCTGTCCAACATACGGCCCGCGATACATTAGTATAAAACAGGGCTGTCCAACATACGGCCCGCGGGCCACAATCCGACCCGCGAAGCTGTACAATCCGGCCCACTAGCCGCTAGAAAAAAATCTCTTATTTATATTCATATTTTTGTTGAAACGAATTAAAAAATATATTTCAAAATAGCAAACTACCTACTAATATTTGTCTCATAAAGAAATAAAAATATATCACGGATATATATCGATATATTGACCTTAGTGCACCTTAGTGATGTGCACGACAGGACAATGGACGTGCAGTGCCAGGTTGACAGCGTCGGAGTTTCGTGTCTGTTGCGTTGTCGCATGGGTATGGTTTTATTAATATAATACTACCCATTGTTGCTGATTTGTCTTTATCCCGGTTAATTATAAATATAATTACAGAATGGATACATTGAAACTATTAACCCTTAATAATGATGGCTGAAAAGAAACGTAAAATTGACGCAGAATATCGCGTGTTAAAGGGCAGTTGGACAAGATTTTTTTGTGATTGAACAAAATTCAAACATCATATGTCTTATATGTCAAGAAAGAATTTCAGTATGCAAGGAATATAATATCAAGCGACATTATTTAGCAAAGCACGCTACAGAGTATAGCAAATTGAAAGGTCAAATTAGAATCGATCGAGTGAATTCATTAAGAAGAGATATTGTTGGACAGCAGTCGTTCTTTATGGTGCCCCAGCGATGACAGGAAAGCAAAAGTGTTTTGTGAGCTTAATGAGCAATGACATTTCACACGAAATCATTAAACATCATTGTATAATTCACCAGGGGCAACTGTGTTAAAAAATATTAGGAATGAAACATATAATGGGAAAAGTTGTTAAAATCGTAAATTTCATACGATCAAAAGGCCTCAACCACAGACAATTAAAAAACTTTCTTTTTGAGGTTGGATCAGAACAGGATGATGTAATTTATTATAGTCACGTTCGTTGGCTCAGCGGAGCGGCGACATTTGAACGATTCTGGTCACTTCTAGGAGAAATAAAAACATGAAAATCAAGGGAAAGGATGTTAGTTATGTAGAAGAATCCGAGTGGATAAATGATGTGGCATTTTTGTAGACATGACAAAATATCTTGCTGACCTAAATTTGAAACTTCAAGGGAAAGACCAATTTGTTAATCTGCAATTTGAAAATATTCAAGCATTCGTTAAAAAGTAGAACCTGCCACAAAATCAATTGGTTAATAAGAATTTTGTTCATTTCAAAACATTATCGAAGAGGGAAAAGACAATAAATATTGAAAAATATTCACTCTCGCTAGTAAATTTAAAAAATGAATTTGAAGAAAGATTTACCGATTTTAGAAACAATGAGCCACTTATGAAAGTGTTTAGTAATCCCTTTTCTATTGATGTTGAAAATGTTGAGGAAAAATTCGAGTTAGAACTAATTGATGTGCAATGTAATATTTCCCTGAAAACGGCCTACGTTGAAAATGATCTTTTAACGTTTTATAAAAAATATGTTAAAGTGTCTTTATTTGGCAGCACATATACTTGTGAACAGTTCTTTTCCAGGATGAAAAATGTTAAAACAAAGAACAGATGAACACCTTACTGGTGTATTACGAATTGGTACATCGAACATTTCACTTGAAATTGACTTTTTATGTAAGCAGAAAAATTGTCATTAATATTTATATTGCACAACAATTTTATTCGTAATTTAATTTTCTTTAATTTCTTTGATAAATATAAGGTAAAAGATGGAAAACTTTTATTTTTTTGTACCTTGGCCCGCGAAGTCTTGAATCCGGCCCACTATTTATTTGGGTTGGACACCCCTGGTATAAAACAATGGCATAATCGAATCTTTTAGTCAAAGTGAATAAATTATACAAATGACATTTTTATTTAGAAGTACGATTGACACGAATCATTATTTTATAAGAACAACTTGAAATTAAAATCTCCAATACTGCATCGAGACGGGTACATTTTCAACATGATTCTCCGAATGGACATTATTTTTTAATTCGAAAAAACCATACCCTGAATGCGGTAAAAATGTTGCAATGTACATTTCTCCTCTCTTACGGGTATTCCATCATCTGCTAATTTTTTTAGATTTATGATAGATGAGATAAGTAAGGAAAAATTTATTTCGAAAATAATTAATCTTATATATTTGACTCATTGTCAGTCCCGTAACTACGGTGTGGCGAAGGTTGCATTTTCCATAGACTCCGCTTGGGAAAGGTGACAAACGTTATCGCAAAAACGTCAAAAGTTTTTATATCCCATACATAAGTAATATTTCAACGCTCAACTGTTAAAGTTATCGTTAATGAAAATTCTATCATTCCTCGTGGAAACGCAGCATAAATTATAACACGAGGTTTTCCTTAAAAATTTGACTCATTTATTCTTTGAAAGATAGTACACAGGTATCAGTTCGAATAATAACAAAAAAGATCACTCAAAGCAGGAGGATAGCACACATACAAATTATAAATTCTGCATAACATGTATTAAAAAAATAATTCAAAGATGGTCCATCTCCCTAAATAAAAATTGCAGTTAAAAATTCCGCCGGAGTTATGAAGTTGAATTTGCCTAAATTATGGTCACTTTTGATACATCATGATATAGCTCAAAAACTCCATAAACAGGATAGGGTAGTTTATTTGCCGCTTCTCCCTGGTCGACTCCATTGATATAAAGATGCAACGAGCCAGAATCTTTTCTCATTACACCAATACGGTCACCGACCTGAAAATAACAGACGGAGAGATATATAACAAGTGAGGAAAGAATTTCAGAGCAAATTACATAAGACGCCTTTTTAAAATTACTAATATAAAAACATTCCATTGCGGACCAACCTATCTTGAAAATGTTGCATCTTTAATAATATTCAATACGTTAATTACATGAATACATTTTTTTTACTCCTGCTTCGAAAAATTAATTAGCTAATATCACAGCTATGTATTTTACCGTTACAATGTTAATCAGCCTATCACGTAAACGTTTATTAAGAAACAATTGGCAATAAGTAAAAACGACAAATATTTCATAGAACCCCTTTCCCCTCTCTCCCTTCCACCTCTTGTGTTTTTCCTCTATCCTTTTCCCCTCTCTCTTTTCCACCCTCCTTAACGAAGTTGACTGTAAATATTGATAAAACTAGCGTGTTTTTCTTTTCTTATAAAATTCAGTAGCATTTCCTGTTTCTTTTCGGATTGATGATTTCTCCAATTAAACTAATTTTCAGAACTGAGGGTAATTTATCATCTGCTGTATGCGTAAAATTAGCTCATCTTACTTCTAACCAGGGACTCCGCCCCTCTTAGCATCGCTCGCCAACCCTCCGACCGTTCCTTTGAAACCATTCTTCATACCCATTCAACTAAACAATTTTTCAGAATGTTCAGGTAAAATTTCTGATTCTTTTGCCTACAATAGTGAAGGACTTAATCGGTCAGACGTTATTTAAACATATTTAACGATTTGGAATATGATCTTTATCCTTTTTCGAAAGTATATTGAATGTATTTACGTTTCACTCTTATAGTCGTAACAGCGTAAGCAAAACGAATCATTACCATAGTAAAAGACTCTTATAGATGGTCGTTAAGTCTTTTTTTAATCCTGCTAAATGGAAAAAGGACCACAAAAATCCATGAGGTTCATGACTTTCACCGGAATTTCACCAATAATTCAATAGTTTGGCATTCGCGTTCTACCGGGGAAAGTAACGTCAACGTATACTTGTATTACAAAATCACTGTATGCAATAAATGAGAAGGTGATATATCTATATGATTTATATGATATAATTTTTGTAACCCATAAAGCTTATTTATACCCCCAATAATAGTTAACGCATTTATAATAAACCGAAATAATGATTAATATTGGCCAAAAATTAACTTTAAAAGGAACTTTAATTTTTTCATACAATCAGCTACATTTTATACATTAATTAAAACATTTAAACTCGCGTGGCTATGCCTACGTCTGAAACGATAGAATATATAATTGTTGTGTTGGAAAAATAATTATACACATTTTACAAGGCACAGTGAATAACACAGAGGAAATGTCTCATATTATTTAAGAAAAGAAAATATAACCGAGTGCAACTTACCTTAAGCTCTTTTAAATCTCTCATAAAATTGGATTTTAGGGTGGATCCATTGTGAAAAACATTGTTCATATACATCATCCATGTCCCAGCGCTTAAAGGTGAAAAGAAATTATATTGTTTTTAGTTTTTATTTGAGGCATGCTTTCTGATGAATAATTAGACAGGTGATTAGATTTACCAGGTTTAATAAGGCGATTGTTAAAATATGGTAATACAATAAATGGACAAGGGAAAAACTACCTTTGTTTGGCACTAAATTATTTATGAGAATAACGAAATATATTCTGAAACATTTTAGCATCTTCTTATTTAATATTGTAAAACTGACTGCGATTATATTGAATTTAGAATAGAAACTGAAGTCAAGGAGGGATAGTTGACGTCAAGACTTTTATTTTTTTGATTTCACGAAAATCTTACACTGAAATGATCAAAATACATAACTTAGAACTAAATGAGGTTTTTTGAACGTAATATTTAAATTTTGTAACTGTCATAAACTAAAAATTTGCTGTTAACTAATCTGGCTTGTACATCTCTGCGACTATTTTAGCACATTACCTAGTGCGTGAAGCAGTAAAGGGCCATGCGAAAATATCAATCACACCAATTTCAGCAGTGTGTAACGCGGATGAGTATCATACTTACACCAACTATCAAAGCAAACAATAGCAGTAGCTAAAATGATACTTACTTCATGTTATTCATATGCTGCGGTATCGTGATCACATCAGGTGAGAGAGTGGTGACACCAATTCCTATGGCAATACTAAATGGGGTGCCTTTCTTGTCTATCCTTACCTCAAACAATTCGTTATTTTTAATCGGCCTATTTGTAAGCGCCACTCCGTTGAAGCCGTCGTCCAATCTATGAACGAAAAAACAACATTAAGACTCATATCGATGATGTTACGGAAAGATAATTTAAAATTATCAGAGCGTGATTACCAAAAAATATTATAATCAAAGGGAATGATTTCGGAAAAAACTCACTTAATTTTTTCTAGCGATCGTCCATTGTTGCTAATAATGGCATTTTTTCCGATATTTGTGTGGAATGTTAGTTTGCTGACTTCTCCTTCGGCTGGCATATCTGAAATAAACAAATCTCGTAAAGCGAGGTGTTAAGTTATGTTTGTAAAAAACATGGAAATAGTGCTTTAAGATTAATATTAATGTCGCTAAAACGATTGTCCACGAATATTCATACTCCTGCACAGTGTTTTTCAAGCGGTGTTCCGCTGGAATTGCCTAAGGTTTCCGCGAAATATTCCACTGTAAACCTGCAAATTTATATTTTTTAATGATTTTAAAAATAAAAAAATATTTTTATATTTTGCTCTCACACCGTAACTCCATCTATCGTGTAAGCAAAAAGTAGACTATAACTTCTAGCCTGCTGCAATACGCGGGCGCATTCACACCGGCATGGCTATATGTAAAGATATGAATTCGTATGTATGTGTCTTTTATCCATTCCATAGTGTTCCGCCACTCAAAAAAAAAAAGTCGGTACCGTATATATCGTATAAACTTTCTCATATACTAATGCGTCGTTTATCTTTTGAAAAATAAGAAAAAGGTATTTGGAATCACTATAAATTACAAATTAAATAAATATACGAAATTTGATGAAAATCGTATGAGCCGTTTTTGAGAAAATCAAATTGATTTTAAAATTGCCTAGAATAAACTGTCCTAAATTATATTGAGATGTCAACCATTTCTTCATATTTTATATTCTGTATGATAAAATGCTTATGTACGGGATTTCATTCATTTCCGTTCTACCGTTAAGGCTCTGCAGCAGAGGTGCACAACATATGACCCGCGGGCAAATTGTGGCCCGCCGACACCTTTTGTCTGGCCCGATTGAAGCTAGGAGTAACTCAGCTGGATAATTCATTTTATATCAAAAATACGATTGAAATTTATAAGTAAATTATTTTTGTGTGCCACTTTATTTTTTGTCACATAAAAGGCGCATGTAAAATTTTTTATGGTAATTAATAAATCGACAATAATGTAGTTAAGTTTGTATTATGGACAAAATATTCAAACTGTGGCCCGCTTAGGTCCAGCCAAGGTCGATTTTGGTCTGCGCCAACTTCTGAGTTGTGCACCCCTGCTCTAGGGCCTCGAGCAGATAGACGGCATGGCGAAAACAACTTTTTCGGACTCGGGTACACCTAAAAAGTAAATTTCCATCAAAATCCCTTGGTAGATTTTTTCGCGATCACAATATTTTCTCGGTATACTGCGTAAATGAGAAAGTAAATAAAAAGGTTGAAAAACACTGCTCGGGAAACTAAAAACTTACAAGGATGAAATAAAATTTACCTCACCAAAAAGAAACTTGAACACTTGAAGAGTATGTATGTTTTAACGTTAGGATAACTTACCCTTGATTACTCCTTGGATGTGCACGGTCTGTTTTCCGTCACACTCCACGACTTCATGGGCCACCTCCAAATTCATGTCGTTTATCGTGATGTTGGAATCCCTTCGTGCGGAGAACTTGGTCACCCACTCACCGCTGTGGTTCCTCTTGGTGTTCACGGAGATGGTCAATATACGGCCGGTGCCCGGAACGCCGCAGATGGATTCGGATGCTGTATCTCGCACCACGAATTGCACGAGACAGAACGTCAGAATTATAAATATGGTCGAGTTAATCATGTTTACGGATATCTTGCAGAATGATGTGTCCTTCCTTCACTGCTCTGCTTCGCACTGATTTATTCCCAATTATTCCTGTCATATATATACCGCTTGCAATGGGATATCAAGCTTAGATAAAATTCCCGTTTACGTCATTTACTGCGCATTATATTTTTTCTCCGTCCTCTCTTTTTAATGGCATCCACGGTTCATGACCCGAGACTTTTGGCCCGAGTGTTGCCATGAGCTCTCAAGGATGCTTCTGTATAAAACTGTTTATGTTCAGTTTCTTAATTATTAACCACTTGTGTACAACACTAATAGATCGCCAGACAGAAGAACAGGACAGATGGGAAATTTTTGAAGCTATCATTCTTTAACAACTTTTATTTAACTTCACTTGGATGTCACTGACTTATTAAAACATAAATATCTGAAAACCTTTCAGGATTTTTGACCCAGTATGTTTGGGAAACTTGTTCATAATGATGAACCACAGATTTTGACACCATTATTGGAGGGGCCCAACCCAGGGGTTCAGGGGGACCGACCCCGGGGTTCAGGGACCCGACCCCTGGGTCCAGGGGTCCACATAAATTTTTTTTAGGAAAATTCATATTTTTTCCTGCTTCGTCCAGAAATACAATAACATTAAATTTTTAAGATTGAATAAGTTCTAAGATGTGGAATAAATTCAAATGAACACAGGACAACTAATATTTTAGTTAGGATTTTGTTACAGATAATTAAAAAACCAAAAAAATATAAGTAAACATAATATTTTTAAAAGCCACTTTTACTTCAAATGCATTAAAAATTAAAAAATAAAATTTTCTTCATCAATGTGGGTGGCTCATGAATGCAACAAATGAATTTGCATGATCGAGATTTTTAAGGAGTTGTTCATCCCGAAAGATAATAATTCCCTAGCCTAAAATCTGAATACTAACGTTCGCATCTCAATTATGTATTGTGGGTATAATTGTCTTCATTAAAGTGGTTGACTCACTTCTTAAGCATCTCTATCATGCAAATTCATTTGTTGCATTCATGAGCCAACCACATTGATGAAGAAAATTTTATTTGTTACTAGGCCCATCGATTCGACATGGAGGTTTTCATCAGTCATTCAGTCGATAACTACCGACTATATAGATAAGGTTACTCATTTTGATGCTTTGGAAATTGTATGTGCGTTAACGTGAAAATTTCACTGCTGAATAAAGATGAGGGTACTATCTAAGATGAACTTCAAGCTGATTGGTCGGTCTCAACATTTACAAACCCAATCCCCGGACAACGGGGAGGGATACTTTGTTGCGGGCGAGGCGAAGGGCGCGGCAGCGCCCGGAGACGACTACCCATTAAAACAAAGGGAGCCGAAGGCTCGTCAATATATCCTTTCAATGTTATATCCTCTTGACGGTTGCGCCGCAAATGGAAAGATATTTTGACGAACCTCTGGTTCGCTTTAGTCGTCTCCGGGCGCTACCTCGCCCTTCCCCTCGCCCGGAACCAAAGTATCTCTCCCCGTTGTCCGGTGATTGGGTTTGTAAATGTCGAGACAGGCCAATCAGAGATGGGTTAGCAAGATTTAGGGTAAACATATTACGGGATCCCTTCGAATCTATCTTGGAGGATACAGGGTGATAACATTGAAATACCCTTTGGGGGGAAATAACAGGATAGTACAAAGAGTTATGCGGTAATCCTGAGCACCTTGAAGTGATCTAAAAATTAATTCACAGATTCATGTTAGATCTTAAAGCATTCATGCAATGATATAAAATACGTCTATATTCTGCTAAAACATTTTGTCACTTAAATGTTGATATTTCTTCCATTGCACGCTTCTAACAAAAATTATTCTGTGGGATTACTCGAAATGTATTTATCGTATGCTTCCGAAAGTATTTGTGCTAAATTACTTTGAATTATAACGACATTTTCAGACATGTTACTCCATTAACTCTACTTGCGACGGCGAGCAACTTGTTTTATGGACTTTTTTTAATCTAGCTCATAAACAGCAGTTGTTACTGTGGGAGCTGCGAAGATAACAAATAAGAACGTGCCTTCAGCAGAACACCCCAACCAAGGCAAAATGTTTGTCAGGTGTGGGGTTCGAACCCACGCTCCCCTTAAGGGAACCAGAACTTAAGTCTGGCGCCTTAGACCGCTCGGCCAACCTGACTGATGGTTTAACAACTCCATTGTTGACATTTAAGGTGAATGATACTTGATTGAATGTAGATGGTTGTCTGGAAGATAAAGAGGTTGAGAGAAGAACCAAATGCAATCTCAGTTTTTATCTTCTTCTCTCATTTCTGCTCCGACGTTCTGGTCGGTTGGACCAACCTGCGCGTAATCCCAGAGCCATGGCGTTCGGATCATAGTGATCGGTTGGTTACCTTACGGTTA
Source organism: Uropetala carovei (assembly GCA_036926305.1). Taxonomy (NCBI): domain Eukaryota; kingdom Metazoa; phylum Arthropoda; class Insecta; order Odonata; family Petaluridae; genus Uropetala; species Uropetala carovei. Next base: position 706,662 of record JAXCHB010000214.1, read on the forward strand.
CTGAATGCATTCGCACGAAGAGCAGGTCACTTATTCCCTGATTGATATAATCAATGCGCGAATTTTAAACTGCATGCCTGAGTATGTTAACACAACGTCATTATTATTTATATTCGTTACCGTCTTATTACGTATTTATCGTAGCAAAAGTATTGTTCAAGATTCAAAACATCATCGAAATTTGTTGAACGTGTGGACAGACGCGACGCGAATTTATAATTCCAGTCATTCATATGAAATTTCACGAAATCTGCAACAATGCGATTCACCTTGACGACCAAAGATATTCACGAAAAAATTAGTTGAGTTTGTACACACTACTACTTACATTCATATTCATATGTTTATTTCTTTGTCACACATCAACACTCGATCGCTATATAAATTCGAATAACTGTAGAAAGAATACAGATATAAACTAAATTCAGCAGAAATGTTCGATTAATATATTTTAATGCGATGACTAAAACAAATCTCGAAAATAGTCCTGGTTCGACCCCAAGTAAGACATTTCTATTTTCAATAAGGTAACACGTAAAAATACACTTCTCCACGTGCAGGCTATCATTCTTTTTTAGATTAAAATTAGAAAAAATGGACCTACAATCTTCGGATATGAATCATTTTGAAGATAATACTACAAAGTTTATTATTTTGTTAGTCGTTTTCCAGCTACAGCTCGAAATCGCTCAATTTAAACGTTTAATCAACATAGTTTGAGGAAATCTTGCCATTTTAACGTGATGTTGCCTTGCCTACCAGTTCCATTGTTAGTTCTCGATATCATATCATTATTTGCGTTAATCTGTAGGCCGATTATTCTCGCATTCAGGAAATGACGGTAGGAAAATGAAATTTTGCTCTTTCAGGCTATCAATGTTTCAAATCTAATTAATTTCACTATTAAAATTTATTAGTGTGTTGCACTCAACCTGATATTAATCTTACGATTAGAGGATGTCTTACTAAAAAAATTTCAGGTCTCAGTATATCGCCAAAAAAAAAGTCATAGGAGACTAGGAAGTCCGTTTCGAATGATTCTACTAAAGTTTCAACTAATTCTTACAATATAGAGCGTTTTAGACAGAAACGCAAATAAACAGATCAAGACTAATTGTAAGTAGTATTATAATTCCGATATTATTTTCAAAAGATTCCTAACTTTAATTCGTTGAGTGTCATATATATTTGTTGAAGCTGAATGTTCAATATAACCACACACTAGAGTTGACTGCCTTGAGACCTCAACAGTTCACCAGACCTTGACAAACGTATCTGGCGCCCCTTGCGATGATAATAAGAGATTTGAGGTCACGAATGACGTTATAGCTACATATATAAATCGATACTATTTCTTGTATTCAGAATAAAGCTAATATTTTTGAAGAAATAGCTTCGCATAGGGTTCTTGGAACTAATTAATGAATTCTAAGGATGAGTTTTTTCTCATCAGCTCGATAAATAAAAAGTAATTTTTAATTTATGCAAACAAAACGCTCTCCCGTTGTTCCTGTTGTTCATTTAAAATCGGAAGACATTTTACATAACTTTTCTCTCAAACGTTTAGCACGTGGTATATAATGCTAAGATTAACCAATTCGCCTTCTCCTGCAGCGTTTGCCCTCTGAGTCACTCTGTTATCCTGCAGGCGTTGCAGAGAACGGAAGAAGATAGTGTTCAGAGGTCACTAGAGTGCATGTTAAGTTACACATCCTTAGCTAAAAAGCCACTTTGCATCTCCGTAGAGAAGAGGCAGGAACCACTTAATAAAATGAACATAAATTGTATAAGGAACATGCGCGCAACCAGGGAGGGGGGGTGGGGGGGGGCTTCCGGGCTTAGCGATCTCCCCCCTCCAAAGGAAAACGATAAACGTTCCGACTTCAGAACCTTAAACTTAGTATTAACCAGAAATATAGATACTCAAGAGGAGCTTCTGCTCCTGCCTGTAGTTGAAGGGACCCCAAATTGTCCAAATGTTGGTGGAATATTTTTTGTCAGAATTGAGCCCACCTCCCCCACCCCAAGAGAAAATCCTGGGTGCACGCCTGATAAGGATCTAATACTAAAATTTAACGCGATAAAGCAGTTTAAGGGTCTATTTGGGACAGAAATCGTCGTATAGTGAATGCATTGGTTAGTTGAGGGAAAATAAACGTTTAAATAGAACACGCAAAAGGTTCATCCTCTATTAAAGGTTTGTTGAAACACTGGATGATATGGAATTATGATGATATATTATCTGTACGTAAGGGAAATAGCGTTCAAAAATTCGTTTCTTCAACATAAATAGTAATCTATTTTCTTCCTATTTAAAAATATTGCATGCACACGCAACGAAATTAAGCGTTTGTTTGTCAGATACTTTATGTTAGCAAAAATGAAGAAGTAACCATGCAATACTTTTTCTAACTTCAACTCGAATTAAGAAATTCTTGTTTCATTTTATTGATAACGGCTACTCCTGCGATAAAAATGTATAGGAAAAGAAATACTCTAATTTACTAGTTCTACAAGTTTTATTTGAAAAATATTTTGATATGAACAGTAGTTTACGACGTATAACGGAAAGTTCAGGTTTAACACCAGCAAAGTGGTACCCCTGATTGGCTTACTTGATTCATATTTGCGATTTTCTTATTATCTTTGATTGTGAGTCCTTAATATCAAATTTTATGAAAATCCGTTGGGTAGAAGCCAAGAACGAGCATGCGGACGGACGAACGGACAGACCGACGACAATAGGCGCTCATGCTGGAAGCGAAATCGCGCCTAAAAAAGGGAAGAGGGTGTTTTAACCTGGGCAGTGTGGCTAATGAAGGGAGAATTGTAGGGTTGGGGATAACTCGCGAAATTTTAAGGCACGGGAGTGGAGAAATTCACCGATTTAGGCATTTAACCCTTCAGTAGGCGCGTGGGGCCTATGCGACCCCACCATATGAGACTGCCCAATTAGACCATAATCCATTTTATTTCATTTTTGTTCTATAATATGAATATTTGAAGGGAACATGTCTGCCCTGCCTGCAGTACGTCGTAATTCCTCCAACGGTCTGTCATGCCTTATTTATCCTTTTTCTCGTTTAGCATTATCTCCCCCTCCACTAGCTCGAGTTTCGTTTGTTATCCTCGTGGAATATCTTGGCAAGCGAAGTTTTAGAACGACTCGACTCGCTCCACTTCTACAAGCAATTCATTCCTTCCCTGCACGTGCCCCTTCTATCCAACCCACTTCCCTTTCCCCCTCCTATACTCTCGTTCCACTCCTTTCCCGAAACGCTACTTTTACGCCTTCGTTTTCGCAGTGGGCCTCCACCTAGCGGAATGAAATGGGGAACTAGGAAAGACCTTTAGTATGCGGGCTACGCCAGGGATGGCAAATGATTTTCCTCTCACGCGCCAATTCTAAATGCCAATTTTTCACTCAACTGAATCGTTCAAGATTTTATGGAAATACATTAACTTTGTGAGAAGGTTAAAAGATTTTTCTTAGTTGTTGAGAGCAGAGCCTGATAGAAGGGGGGCCAGCAGGGCCATTTGGCCCGGGCCCAGAGGGGCCCCCAAAATTTTTTCTTAAGGTTGTGTTCAATATATTTTTATTCCTATATATATATTGAACAAATAACCCTGGCGCAAATATGCACCGCTCAACACTTAAAGGGTAAGGAAGGAGCGGATTATGTAGAGATAGAGAAGAAGATAGGGAAGAGATAGCGAAAGATAGAGATGATCGCTTTTCGGCTACCGCTAAAAAATTAAATTTTATTGTAAAATCCGTAGAGTTTTGTTGCGTTTCTGAATAAAGGAAATTGAGAATAGCGACAGGCATTCTCTTGTCACTTATCCATCATACTATGTATGGTGGGTATGCGCAGTAAGTCCCCAACTTACACTGTTAATTCGTTCCGAAGGTCGTCGTTTAAGTTGAAAAGCGTGTAAGTCCAACAATGCTTAACTAAGATATATTTTTTGACATATACGTTCGTTTAAATGGATAGTTAAAGCTAAAATAGTAGTGCTTATAAAAACAAAATGTTAAGAAAATGAACATATATTCAGTACAGTACATATATAAGAACGTAATTGTAAGAAAACTAATACATACATATTTACTGTTCAATAATTATTGGCTCCAAACTGCTGATACGGCGAAAACTCGTAAAACGGATCCGTGTAACTCGGACCCGTGTAAGTCGGGGACTCACTCTATTGTAATTTGAACAGATCTACAATGGCTAAAGAAAGGCTAAATGGGCTATCAATTCTTCACATAAATTCTGACGTTGGGCGGACAGTAGATTTTTCAGTGATAATAAAGAAATTTGAAAAAATAAATATCGAAAAGCATTTTTAAAATAATTTTCAATTCGGATAATGTTATACAGGTCGTCAAATTATATCTCAAATAAATGTAAAGTATATTTAAATTGTGAAGCATTGTAATCGGTAATGTAAGTTATGTTATATATACGAATGATTCTTTTCATAAATGGTCAAAAATCTGTTTTTTTATGTTTTATTGATTTTATTGATATATTTGTATGGCTTTCGGAGTGGGGTGGGGCCCCACATTTGTGACTGGGCCGGCCCCCATCTCACCTCTCTCAGGCCCTGGTTGAGATACAATGGAAAGCGGTTTATAAATCAAGGCTTTAAATGACAAAACGGGCGACCAATCTTATTTAAGGGCCCCGTACAAGATCAGTTGAAATGCGTAAATTAACTGTTCCTCATCATAACTGAGGTAAAAAATGAGTAAATTGCGCATTTGTACAGTTAAAAGGACGAGCATTTTATTTGAATAAAAGTCTCATAATTTCTCAGTTAAATCCACAGTTCTTCTGCTTTCCCCATCTCAATCCCAGCCAACAAAGCGTTCAGATCACTCAGAGGCTTTGTTCAAGACTAAGTAATTCGCATTTATTTAAATCTCATGTAAAATCATCAGCAGTTGCACTCCTTACTCATTTAAAAACATTTTCAGTAGTCTTCATTAAAAATACAATTACTAACGAAAATTGTTAGCTGTTTACATGGATGGATGGCAGCTTTGGAATCGTCTTATGAGAATTTCTGAATATTCTAAATTTCTTAACATCGCTATAAGAACGCGATACTTCCGCGGGCTATGCGGTAATGTTACGTTCCGAAAATATTTTTGGAGCACTTAAAAAATCTCGTGCATGCTACCGGACCGATGTTGAAGTTAATGCAATGAAGTGGACGTTTTTCGCGTTACCAAGGAACCTCGCGGTGATGGGGGGAAAAACACCTTGAAAGGCATTATTTTTTTAAATCGCCATGGGTAAATAATAAAACGATGTTAAATTCCGTTCATTCTAATATTGCGAAAAGACAACGAATCGACTGAGCTAACAATTTATCTCCGTAAGTTTTCTGTTTTCGAAATAAATCGATCATGAGATCGGATTATAGATGTCATAGGGACGATAGATTTCATGAAAGACGGAGTTTTCTTTGAGTTTATTTGGGAGAAATATTTTAATTTGTAGTTATTGTGATATTGTCACTATCGCTTAAATGTCGTTTCATTTCAAACGAATTCGACTGTCAAATTCCACGGGCGATGAGTCGTGGCGAACTGTTTTTATTTACGGTTGCTTCTTTTCATTATAAGCCTCCCGAGGCTTGAAAATTCATACATCGAATAATGATTTTCAGTCATCACCTCTGCGAATTATGCAACTGATATTATTTTTCAAAAAACGTAAAACGTATCAGTGAAATTTTACAAGACTTTCCTTGAAAATGCACTACGTCTCATGAAACAGTAAGGCCTGAACATATATTACTATCATTTATATGAATAATTGTCATAGAAACATATGAATTTGTTTTATTATTTCATGTACAAACAATATAAAATGTCAATTGATAATCCCACAGCTTCATATTATATACATGATCAACTCATAGGTTTAGTTAATATGAAAGTTCATAATTGTTAAAAACATACATTGCTCTGGTATTTGTTGAAATTCACCTTAAAATTACATTTCTCAACTAATATTATCAAAGTTAAAAAGATGACATGTAAATTTGTTAAAACTGTTATGTCGAGGCATCGACGATGGTCGCCATGGATACGGTGCCTCTTAGATCGAGTATTCCGTAGACTGGAGAGGGTATGTTGGATAGAGCGGGTCCCTGATCGACTCCATTTATAAAGAAGTGAAGTGATCCGTACTGACTCCTCATTACACCCACTGTGTCACCAACCTATTAAATGAATCATGCAAAACATTTAACACGATTCAGGAGACAATCGTACACTTGTAGAAAAAAAATCAATTCATACAGTAAGTTATCAAATGCTACATTTAAAAATATGTGATAGAGATTAAAATACCTGCAGGTTTTGAATGTCTTTTCCGTAATTATTAACTATTATCGTTCCGTTTGAGTAGATGTGCTGATATAAATATGCCTGAGCAAAAGGCCTATAAAAAGATATGGAAAAAACTGTAAAACAATAATTTACGTTAAAAAAGTTATCGAGCTCATATATTGTGGCTAAAACAGTTATAGAAAAAAGTTATTTTGACAATTTCAAATAATAAGGTTGTATTTTCAGAATGGTATTAATATATGAAAAGTACTTCTATGATAAAATTAAATTCTCAGTTTCGTCGTAAATTTAACTTTTTCTGTACTTGGGCATTTTCTGTGAATAAGCCAGCAATATTAATTAAATGTCGATATCATCATATATGTACTTGATTAATTTGATGATATGTCAAAAATCCAATTAAAATAATATATACTTGTGAAAAGGCGTTGGATATAGTGAAAGTTAATATTTTAATGGTTAAATGTTGAGAATAACTCACGAATTGTACATGTCCTGTAAAATATCGATGTCGTTAGGATTGCGTGTGATGACACCGATGGCGATGGAGATGGACAGTTTTTCGTTCTTTTTATCAAACTTGGCTTCAAATATTTCATCATCCTTTAGGGGTCTATTCGTGAAAACAGATGAATTATATTGATTATCTAATCTGTGAAGAAAAAATGCAGAAAAAAGTCAAGAACAAGATTTTAAGATTGTGCATTTGCTGTTCCATGTTAACACCATATAAATAAATAAATAAATTATCTGCGTATTAAAACTCACTTTAGTTTCTGTACTGTGCGGCCATTGGGTAGGATCGCGACATTTATCCCACACCTTGGATGAAAAGCCAATTCTTCTTTCGTCTTCCCTTTTTCTTCGGAAAACCCCATGTGTTTACCTGAGGGAAAAACAAATTCACGGTTATTGTGGAGAAATTCTTTGGTGTAATGGTTTTCCAAAAACTAATGAAAATTTTTCGTAATCATGATGTAATATTTAGTAGAAATTTATGTAATAACCTTTATGTTACGATTTAAAAGAACGACGTAATTACCTTGCGACACCCCTTCGATGTAGATAACCCGCTTTCCATGACACTCGATCACATTATGCGTCACGTCCAAATTCATTCGATCCGATGTATTGCTGGATTCTGCTCGGGCCGTAAAGATGTCCACCCAATCGCCAGTTTGGTTCCGTCTGCTGTTCACAGAGAGTTTTATCCCTCGGCTGGTGCCTGGATCGGTGCCGCATGCTGCATCTGGCGTGAGTTCCTGCACCGCGCATTCCAAAAGCGAAAACGCTGTTAAAATGAGGAGCGACTTCATACTATTCGACGTTGAAAATCTCGCGATGATGGGCGTGTTATTCTTAACAAGCGAAGACTTCGTATGACGTCGTTTACTTGAAGAAGGGATATTTATACGCATTTCTTTAATCGCGATAGTGATAGTCTTCATGACCTTTGTGACACGTTTGATTTCCTACCAGCGTTCTCAGTAATTAATACGCTGTTGACAGATTTATTACATTTGAGGTCAAACGTCTTCTAAATTCGATGAAAGTATCATCGAATGTCGTCGGCTTCTGATCCGAGGTTGTTGACCAGGAAATACTCGTATGAAGTTATCATGTTTTTTTTCTATTTCTCCTGAATTCCCAATGGAGAGACTGATTCCTCGGATATTTGACGGAAAATTAGGTTTGACATATCCTTCGATTGCGGCGCTGTTATTTTTAAAAAATGTCCGAGAATCCGAAGAATAACAGAAGGGTAGGAGTAGATAGGAGAGTGGGGGAAAGTGACTAAGTAAGAGAGAGGAGAGGATCTGTTGGTGTGGCAAGATTGCTTGAATGGCATCGGAGTGTGAGTGCAATAGGAAAAATAAACAAGGAGGGAGTTGGATAAGAGGGAGGGTGGGAGAAGGGAGAGAGAGGGAGGGAGTGCGAGGGAGGATGAACGAGAGTGAGATAGGAGTAGAGGAAGGTTTGAATATAGGGAGATAGATGGTGTTGGTGTAGGTGTAATAGGAAGAAGGGGTAAAGTAGTTCGGTGCGTCACAAAAGAGCAAGTGGACATAAGAGCAAGTGGCCTTAAGAGGAAGTGGGCATAATATGAGCAAGTAAACAAAATAGCAAGCGGACAAAATTGAAACGTTTAGTGTAAATTGACGGAAGGGAGGTTGGGAGGGAATTTGCAGCGAAAAAATGTAAATGTAGGGGAGGATGATGTTTCGTTTCTTCCTGGACTTTATATTCAAGGGCGATAATTAGACAATTTAGTCCATTCTAACATACAACCAATTACAAGGAACCCACGACCTTAGTATTTCCTTAGGATTTCTTACGACCTCCCATTTCCCTCCCCCTCCTACCCCCCTCTTACCTCCCCCCCTCCAACCCCCCTCTTACCTCCCCCCTCCTACCCCCCTCTTACCACCCCCCCTCCTGCCCCCTCCATTTTCATTTTTTGCTGCATATTCCTTCCCCCTCCTTTAGTCAATTTACATCAAACAGTTCTATTTTGTCCACTTGCTATTTTTTCCTTTTTTTGGACTGATAATGGGTGAGAAGATCATACTGGAGGTCAGGTAAAAGAATCTGAGTTGTCCTTCACATGAGTTTCTCCATTCAGAGCGATGAATATGATTGCTCTCGACATCAGAGTCCTCAAGAATAATTGTCAGCAATTACACTCGTGAATAATTTTGAAACATTTTCAACAATATTTATTTTGAAAAAAACAGTAAGTAAATTGTTAGCAGTTACTATGAACGACAAAACGTCGATGCGCAATTAGAAAATTTTATCGTAGCAACGGAATTAATGTCACCACCGACGTATTTAACGTAAATTTATAAGAAAAATCAAAATATCTCTTAAACTATCGGTTCAATGAAGAAATGTTTCAAACAAAACTCGTAGAGAATAACATTATCTACAACTTTTATAATGTTAAATATTTACGTAAATTGAGTTTTGAATGAAATTATTGAGAAAAACAATAAAAATGACAAGAACAACCTCCCCCTAATTCCGGGTGAGCATAGTCAGCCAAAGCATTTTCAGATCTTCATTTGCTAATAAAAATCTTAAGCATAAAGTTCAGTGCTGATCTGATTACATACATCAAAGTCTCGCAACAGATCCCATTCTATTGAGTCAAAAGACATCAAAATAAAATTTGCAATTTTCTCTCAACGAAACTATGGCATTTCGAAAATCTCTTATATTACCGTTCTGTCTGTTCGTTTGCGCAATCGATTAAATAATAATAGAAACTAAACGGTGAGTGGTAGAAGACTGATATTTATAAGGTTAATGTGACCTACGATGCCATCTATTACGCTGCCTCGAGAATATTTTTGGAGAAATCGGTCGATGGCAGAGGGTGCCTTGAAAAATTTCAGATTAATATTCTGACTAAATGGTTACAGATAGTATTAATTAAATGTTATATGACCTTTAATGCTATCCATAACGCTGTAGAAGAGATGTTCTCGAGAAATAGGTGGATGGCGTGGTGTCCCTTCAAAATTTTCGAATTAGAGTTCTGAATAAATGTATTGCAATAGAAAATTATAATTTAAAATTAATTACTTCAAGAATTATTTTATGTTATATGTATAATTATATCATTAACTATATTAAGAATTTTGTAGCTTATGATTCCAACTAAACCTCAACAAATGAATCGAACTTTTTCGTTTTGCGTCAGCGATTGAAGCTGTAGTATTTCCTTATCGAATTACTCATTTCCTGTACTTTCTTGAGGTTTATTCGGCGCTCCATTGGCGCAATTGGTTATCGCACGGTACTTATAAGTCATTGACCGGAGCAATGTCTGGGTCGTGAGTTCGAGCCTTACCTAAATGATTCTTTTTAGCCATCACGTTCAAAATATGTCATCGACGTAATATTTGTAGTCTATGATAACATCGGTCAATAAGTTTAAACTGATTTATTTTATGAAAGCTCTTTATTTGCGCCAAAAAATAATGCAATGCAATTTTAATACTTTGAATTTCATTTATATTTCATTAATTATTCAATAAAAGTTATATCACTAAACCATCAGTTTATTTAAATTGCATTGAAGATCGGAGATTCGGGGCTGCTCTACTAGTTTTTATTAAAGCAAAAAATAGAAAATATAAAAAACAAAATAGAAACTCAAATAATAACGCAGTTTATAAATAAAGAATATCTTAAAAGTACTTCTTTCTACATTTACTTTTCTAGTGACATAAAATTAAATTTTCGTCATATCTCGTAAAGTATTGCTTACATCAAAATATTTTTCAAATAAAAGTTGTTGAACTGGTAAATAAGAGTATTTTATTTTCTATACATTTGTATTGTTGGAGTTGCCGTTATCGTTAAAATCATATGAGAAAATCTTAATTCGAGTTAAACTTGAGAATTTCTTGCATTGTTATCCTTCATTGTTGCTAACATAAACAGTCTCAGAAAAATACGTTTAATTTCCTTACGTGTGCATGTAATATTATTAAATAGGAAGAAAATGGATTATTTTAATAATAATTTTGTGAAACATTTTGTGAAACATAAATAAAATTTTTATCTGGTCAATGCTCTCCTAAGCCTACCAAAGGTAAACCACAAAACTAGATATTTCTGTACAACAGGACAGGTTACCACGACTGTCGGGTTGAGTAATTAATTGAGTTTGATAAAAAAATATGATTCACTTATGTAGTTCTTAATCCATCTTCTCCAATTCGCCTATTCTTTTTCTTTCGTTGCACTGGAATGGAACTTTCTTTCTACTTCACGATCCATTCTAAAGGAGGACAAAACTCCTAATGTGTAGATTGCGGAGAATGTTGAAAATAACCACACGATTCAATCTGTGTAAGTACATGTACATCGCAATTGCATTCACGTAAATTTAATACGTATTCAGTACAGTAATACTGCCGAATACCTTTCGTTGTAAAGACTTCCATCGGACTAGTAACATGGCACGAGAAAGATTCCTGGGAACCAAGAAACAATTATCACAGCGTATGTAGGTCCAGATTGCCATCTCAAGTGGTATGGATATTTGTACAAACAGACGTAGCTTATAGTCGTTTCGTCTCTTCTGTTAGATGTGTGCATTCTATATGAATGAACCTTTATATCATCATGTTTTTGCATCGAGAAATGCTTATGGAAAGAAATCACATGGCCCGAGAATTTCCCAATGTAAACCTGAACCTTCGTTAAGCCCTCGTAAATTCGCCAGACCTTCACTTCTCCTCGGAGTCTCGGAAGTTTAGCTATTATGTTAAATAATATTTGAAATAATAACTCCAAATCACCGCCTTTACGGTGATTTGGAGTTATTATTTCAAATTTTATTTATCTTTTCTTCACCGTGTTTTGAGTTCTTTATTTTATTTATAGCTATTATGATTCTGTCCAGTATACAGTGCTCGACGAGTAGGTACTTTCAGAAACACCTAGCATTTCCGATTGCCCAAAATATTTTTGAAATACAGGGAAGTAGCCACATATTCACTACCTGAAGCATGTAATAGATGGTGAGCCTCTTGAGAAATAAAAGGCTATGGCAATTTATACATTTTGAGCTTAAATTACAAAGATGCGAAGTTTAAAATATATTTTATTTGTGGAGCGGCGGCTCCTGGCGCCCTAGGGCTGCAGCCCATTTAGCCCATATAGTTAAGGTGCCCCTGCCTTCAGCTGATATACTACGCAATTTCTAAATAAAATACTTCCCATCCTTCCCTTCCCATCCACATGGAGGTTCTTCACCACGGAAAGAACGTGTCTTTCTTCACTTCCAGGAGCAGCTTCTCCAACGTAGGATATTCACCCCTCTCAAAGAAGCTTAACAACTTGCCGCGAATGGCGTCCTTATCGAAGTCATCAGTTTTGTCGATGGCCTTCCTTTTCTTGATGTGCTTCCAAGGAGACCGAAATTTTGAATACCCGCAGACTTCCAGGCTCTTCTGTCCTTCCCTCACTATCCGCTGCATTATCTTCTTAGAAATTAAGCAGGCCTCTGCTACTCTCTCCTGCACTTTGGCCACATCGGTGATCGGCCCCTTATTCTCTGCCTCGCGCTTAAAATATTCATATACATTATGAATAATTTTTCGCGCTTGGCAGTGCACAACTTCCCTCCTGTTAGCCATTGCAGATCACGAACTAAGCAGGGTAACAAAAACAACAAAACCGATAACATAAAATAACAGTAACAATAACTTAGAACTCCACAGCAAGGAAACGGCGGTAGAAATGGCAACGCAGGCCGATGTGAACTCTTCGAGAGCAGGAGTGAGACTGGGTACATCCCCACTACCTTCCCAAACAAACCGTCTCCTATTGGCTGCTGCTAACTGGCGTCTTCAAGGCCAAGAGACTTTAGGTAGTGAACCGACTATAACTGACACCGATAAATGGAATTTTTCGCAAGATATATGAATTCATGCAGTTATTCTATAATTTATTCGAAGAGGTATAAACTGTCTTCAAGGCCAAGAGACTTTAGCTAGTGAACCGACTATAGTCAAATACACGTTACTGCGTAACTTTAAATCAAAAGCCATTTAAAAAATCATGAATTTTCTTTATTAATTTTCAAATATTTCTTTATAAACTACATTGTCTAGTAGGTCAGAATGTTTTGTTGTTAATCTGCGTTTTGTGTTAACATTTTTACTTTCTTCAAAGGTCATGTAATGTCTAATTACTCTACGCGCTCTTGAATTTTTACCTCTTTCATGTTGCCTCTGCTCTAGTGTTGAAATTTCAAGTCGCTTTCTCTGTGCTTCCGTACGAACCATTTTCCTGTTCTCTGGAGTTAAGTTACGACGTCTTTTTCCCGTTGACGTAGAAGATCCAGTATTATCCATCACTCCTCAAAAGTTTTAAATATCGAAAGTATCTAAAATTTAAATTTTAAATCAAAACAAAATAATTTTGATACCTTGCTTACCGGCATTACTATTATGATTATTAGAAATAAAATATGTTTTATTATACCTGTGTGTATCTTGAATACTCTTTTCCAAATCACACTCTTAAATACTTTGACTGAACCAATAACAATCATGTAATCTGTTACATGTGTCCATTTTGATATGCTGTTTTGTTTTACCTATTTGTTATACAGTGTTGCTAGTGGCTCGTTTATTTATTTATTCTGTTGCCATGCTTCTGGTTGCTATTTGGCTTCGGACATCAATCGACAAATTTTATAATGATAAGAAAGTTTGTCTCTCTCTTTATGCACGCCCAAAAGTATAGAACCTAGAACAGCCAAATTTGGTACGGTTCTTACTTACAACTTAACTTAGTGAAGGGTCAAGATTTGGTAAACCGGGATAATTCAGTGCTGCCAATGCATAGAGTATTAACATTTTCCTACAAGATAATACGTATAAATTGCTTTCGACGTGCGGGCTTTTCATCTTTTGCCCATTTAAATTACTTAAAATAAAGATACGAACTCGGGACAGAAACATTTATTAAGCTGAAGGAACCAACTTTATATTTTTTAAAGTCAGAATTTGAATGTAAGCCGATTTATGGTGGTATTTACTTTTTTTCATGAAAAAATTTATTTTTATAAGTTTATGACAATGGAAAATGGTAAATTCCATGGAAACAAGATCAGTTCTTTTATATGGAAACTGATCTATCAACTGCTATACCTATCAACGCCGGGGAATTTTGCTAGTAACATACATTCAGGATATGGACTTTTTCGGATTCATCCTATTTTCACCAGATTCGAGCTATCCGAACGATTTTTACGAATTCGGGTCATACCAAAAAAGCCAGAAAATATTTTGATTTTTAAAAACACCTATCCTAACATGTAAATATAAGCATATTATCCCAATATGAACTTCTGATAGATTCAGAAATAAAATTTCCTATACTGGATCGATACGAGGACATTATCAACATACCATTAATGATTCTCCGAATGGACTTTATTTTTTAATTCGAAAAATCGATACCCTAAATGCGGTAAAAATGTTTCAATGTACATTTCTCCTCTCTTACAGGTATTCCATCATGTACTAATTTATTTAGACATGATAGATGAAATAAGTAAGGAAAACGTTATTTCGAAAAAAATTAATTTTATATTTTTGAATCAGTTCCGTAACTAGGGTGTGACAAACGTTTTCGCAAAAATATCAAAATCTTTTATATCCCATAAAAAAGTATTATTTAACACTCAACTCTTAAAGTTATTGTTAATAAAAATGCTATCATTCCTCATGAAATGGCAGCATAAATTATAACACAAGGTTTTCCTTTAAAATGTAGGCTCTGATTTGACTCATTTATTCTTTGAAAGATAGTACACAGGTATCAATTCGAATAATAACAAAAAAAACATGGAGGATAGCACATATACAAGTTATAAATTCTGCATAGCATGTATTGAAAAAATAATTCAAAGATGTTCGATATCCCTAAATAAAAATTACAGTTAAAAATTCCGCCGGAGTTATGAAGTTGACTTTGCCTAAATTATGGTCACTTTTGATACATCCTCAAAGAGCTCAAAAACTCCATAAACAGGATAGGGTAGTTTATTTGCCGCTTCTCCCTGGTCGACTCCATTGATATATAGATGCAACGAGCCGGAATCTTTTCTCATTACACCAATACGGTCACCGACCTGAAAATAACAGACGGAGAGATATATAAACAAGTGAGGAAAGAATTTCAGAGGAAATTACATAAGACCTTTGTTTAAAATTACTGATATAAAAACATTTCCTTGCGGACCAACCTATCATGAAAATGTTGCATCTTTAATAATATTCAATACATTAATTATATAAAGATATTTCCTTAACACTATATCTAGAGCAAGTTTTCTAATACTGTGAAGGAGGCGCGAGACTAAAGATAGGAAGGCGCGAAAAATTTGTAAATTTCACCATAACTATTATTGCATACACCTATTATAACATAGATTTATAAAGACGTTGATGAGTGCTGTGCATAGTATTTTTATAGGGGCAAGGGATACACACCTGTGCGCTTGAGTAAAATACGGGATTGTGTCTAGGCATTGTGACATTTTAGCATAGAGGGGAAACGCTTTATTAAGTGTACTTAAACTGACGACCAACTGTATCAGTATTTGACTGAAGATAACCATGACTGTGCCAATGACTTTTCAGTTGCTTATTTATGTGACATTTTTGAGACGTTACAAGGACGCGATGTTCATATTTTTCAATTGAGTGAAAATTTGAATGATTTTGCCAAGAAAATAGAATTTTGTCGAAAGAAAATGGATATTGACGTAAGGAAATGTTTACAGTAACGCAAAAATTGTGTAAACAATTACACTGGTTTACCGGCTGATCGAAAAAAGATAATAATAAATCATTTATATTCTCTCGAGGCAAATTTTAATATATATAATATGTACCCGCGCAATGGTAAATCTTTTTCAATTAATTTATTAATAACAATTTGAATCTATTAATGGTGCAAATGATATACCCACATAGAAAACTATTCTATTAAAGACGTCTTATACTGTATTCTTGCATAAATCTCCTTCCCCCATATCTCACTCCTCCCTATCTCTCCCACTCTCCCCCCACCCTCTACCTTTTTTTTCTCCCCTTTCCCCTCTCTCCCTTCCACCTCTATGTTTTCCCTCTATCATTTTCCCCTCTCTCCTTTCCTCCCTCCTTAATCAAGTTGAGTGTAATACATAAGAGGTTAATAAAAAAAACGCGGGTTTTTCTTTTGTTATAAAATTCAGTAGCGTTTCCTGTTTCTTTTCGGATTGATGATTTCTCCAGTTAAACTAATTTAAGAACTGAGGGGAATATTATCATCTGCTATATGCGTAACATTAGCTCATCTTATTCCTAACCAGGGGTTCCGCAACTACTAGCATCGCTCGCCAACCCTAAGACCGTTTATTTAAAACCATTCTTGATACCCACACAACTAAACAATTTTTCACAATGTTCAGGTAAAATTTATGATTCTTTTGCCTCCATAGTGCCACCAATGGTGAAGGACTAAATCAGTCAGACGTTATTTAAACATATTTAAGTATTTGGAATATGATGTTTTTCCGTTTTTGAAAGTATATTGAACGTATTTACGTTTCGCTCTTATAGTCGCAGCAGCATAAACAAAACGAAACATTACCATAGTAACGGACTCTTATTGATGGTCGTTAAGTCTTTTTTTTAAATCCTGCTAAATGGAAAACGGACCACAAAAGTCAATGAGGTTCATGACTTTCACCGCAATTTCACCATTAAATCAATGATTTGGCATTCGCGTTCTACCGGGGATAGTAACATCAACGTATATGTACTTGTATTACAAAATCACCGTACGCAATAAATGGAAGGTGATATATATGATTTATATGATATAATTTTTTAAACCCGTAAACCTTATTTATACGCCCAAACAGAGTTAACGTTTTTATAATAAACCGAAATAATAATGAATATTGGCCAAAAATTAGCTTTAATAGGAAATATTATTTTGCATACTGTCAACTACATTTCATTCATTAATTAAAACATTTTAAACTTGCGTGGCTATGTCTACGTCTGAAACGAAAAAAATATAATTGTTGTGTTGGAAAAATAATTATACACATTTTACAAGGCACTGTGAATAACACAGAGGAAATGTCTCATACTATTTAAGAAAAGAAAATATAACCGAGTGCAACTTACCTTTAGCTCACTTAAATCTCTCATGAAATTGGATTTTAGGGTGGATCCATTGTTATAAACATTTTTGAGATACATCATCCATGTCCCAGTGCTTAAAGGTGAAAAAAATTATATTGTTTTTAGTTTTTAGTTTATACAGGGGATTACATTTACCAAGTTTAATAAGGCGATTGTGAAAATATGGCAATACAATAAATGGACAAGTGAAAAACTACTTTAGTTTGGCTTTAATTTTTTATAAGAATAAGGAAATATATTCTAAAACGTTTTAGCAACCTATTATTTAATATAGTACAACTAACTTCGTTGATTATGAATTTATAATAGAAGCTGAAGTCAAGAAGGAATAGCTAACGTCAATACTTTTATTTTTGTGATTTAACGAAAATTTTAAATAAAAAATATCAAAATACATACGTAACAGAACTAAATGAGGTTTTTTTAACGTAATATTTAAAATTTGTAACTCTCATAAACTAAAAATTTGCTGTTAACTAATCTGGCCTGTACATCTCTGTGATTATTTTAGCACGGTGCCTAGTGCGTGAAACAGTAAAGGGCCATGCGAAAATATCAAACACACCAATTTCAGCAGTGTGTAACGCGGATGAGTATCATACTTACACCAACTATCAAAGCAAAAAATAGCAGTAGCTAAAATGATACTTACTTCAAGTTATTCATATGCTGCGGTATCGTGATCACATCAGGTGAGTGAGTGGTGACACCAATTCCTATGGCATCTGTAAATTTGGTGCCTTTCTTGTCTATCCTTACCTCAAACAATTCGTTATTTTTAATCGGCCTATTTGTGAACGCCACTCCGTTGAAGGATTCGTCCAATCTATGAACGAAAAAACAACATTAAGACTCATATCGATGATGTTACGGAAAGATAATTTAAAATTATCAGAGCGTGATTACCAAAAAATATTATAATCAAAGGGAATGATTTCGGAAAAAACTCACTTAATTTTTTCTAGCGATCGTCCATTGTTGCTAATAATGGCATTTTTTCCGATATTTGTGTGGAATGTTAGTTTGCTGACTTCTCCTTCGGCTGGCATGTCTGAAATAAACAAATCTCGTAAAGCGAGATGTTAAGTTATGTTTTTAAAAAACATGCAGATAGTGCTTTAAGATTAATATTAATGTCGCTAATACGATTGTCCACGAATATTCATACTCCTGCACAGTGTTTTTCAAGCGGTGTTCCGCTGGAATTGCCTAAGGTTTCCGCGAAATATTCCACTGTAAACCTGTAAATTTATATTTTTTAATGATTTTAAAAATAAAAAAATATTTTTATATTTTTCTCTCACACCGTAACTCCAAATATCGTGTAAGCAAAAAGTAGACTATAACTTCTAGCCTACTGCAATGCGCGTGCGCGTTCCCACCGGCATGGTTATATGTAAAGATATGAATGCGTATGTATGTCTTTTATCCATTCCATAGTGTTCCGCCACTCAAAAAAAAGTCGGTACCCTATATATCGTACAAATTTTCTCATATACTAATGCGTCGTTTATCTTTTGAAAATTAAAAACTACGTATTTGGAATCACTATAAATATCAAATTAAATATATATACGAAATTTGATGAAAATCGTATGAGCCGTTTTTGAGAAAATCAAATTGATTTTAAAATTGCCTAGAATAAACTGCCCTAAATTATATTGCTATGTCAACCATTTCTTCATATTTTATATTCTGTATGATAGAATGCTTATGTACGGGATTTCATTCATTTCCGTTCTACAGTTAAGGCTCTGCAGCAGAGGTGCACAACATATGGCCCGCGGGCAAATTGTGGCCCGCCGACACCTTTTGTCTGGCCCGATTGAAGCTAGGATTAACTCAGCTGGTTAATTCATTTTATATCAAAAATCCGATTGAAATTTATAAGTAAATTATATTTGTTTGCTACTTTATTTTTTGTCACATAAAAGTCGCATGTAAAATTTGTTATGGTAATTAATAAATCGACAATAGTGTAGTTAAGTTTGCATTATGGACAGAATATTCAAACTATGGCCCGCTTAGGTCAAACCAACGTCGATTTTGGTCTGCGCCAACTTCTGAGTTGTGTACCCCTGCTCTTGGACCTCGACCAGATAGACGGTATGGCGAAAACAACTTTTTCGGACTCGGGTACAACTAAAAAGTATATTTCCATCAAAATCTCCTGGTCGACTTTTTCGCGATCACAATATATTTTCGGTATACTGCGTATATGAGAAAGTAAATAAAAAGGTTGAAAAACACTGATCCGGAAACTAAAAACTTACAAGGATGAAATAAAATTTTCCGCACCAAAAAGAAACTTGAACACTTGACGAGTATGTATGTTTTAACGTTAGGATAACTTACCCTTGATCACTCCTTGGATGTGCACGGTCTGTTTTCCGTCACACTCCACGACTTCATGGGCCACCTCCAAATTCATGTCGTTTATGGTGATGTTGGAATCCCTTCGTGCGGAGAACTTTGTCACCCACTCACCGCTGTGGTTCCTCTTGGTGTACACGGAGATGGTCAATTTACGGCCGGTGCCCGGAATGCCGCAAATGGATTCGGATGCTGTATCTCGCACCACGAATTGCACGAGAAAAAACGTCATAATTATAAATATGGTCGAGTTAATCATGTTTACGGATATCTTGCAAAGAATGATGTAGTGTCCTTCCTCCACGGCTCTGCTTCGCACTGATTTATTCCCAATTATTCCTGTCATATATATACTGCTTGCAACGGGATATCAAGCTTAGATAAAAATCCCATTGACGTCATAACTGCGCATTATATTTTTCCTCCGTCCTTTCTTTTTAATGACATCCACAGATCATGACCCGAGACTTGTGGCCCGGGTGTTGCCATGAGCCCTCAAGGATGCTTCTGCATAAAACTCTTTATGTTCAGTTTTTTTAATTATTAACCTGTGTACAACACTAATAGATCGCCAGACAGAAGAACAGGACAGAAGGAAAAATTTTGAAGCTATCATTTTTTAACCACTTTTACTTAACTTCACTTGTATGTCACGGACTTTTTAAAACTTAAATATCTGAAAACCTTTCAGGATTTTTGACCCAGTATGTTTGGGAAAATTGTTCAGAATGATGAACCACAGATTTTGACACCATTATTAGAGGGGCGCGATCCAGGGGTTCAGGGGGTCAGGGGTCCACATAAAAATTTTTTCGGAAAATTCATATTTTTTCCTACTTCGTCCAGAAATACAATAACATTAAATTTTTAATTTTGAATAAGTTCTAAGACGTGGAATAAATTCAAATGAACACAGGAAAACTAATAGTTTAGTTAGGATTTTGTTACAGATAACAAAAAAAACCAAAAATAAAAGTAAAAATAATATTTTTTAAAGCCACTTTTACTTCAAATGCACTAAAAATTAAAAAATAAAATTTTCTTCATCAATGTGGGTGGCTCATGAATGCAACAAATGAATTTGCATGATCGAGATTTTTAAGGAGTTGTTCATCCCGAAAGATAATAATTCCCTAGCCTAAAATCTGAATACTAACGTTCGCATCTCAGTTATCTATTGTGGGTAAAATTTTCTTAATTAAAGTGGTTGACTCACTCCTTATACATCTCGATCATGCAAATTCATTTGCTGCATTCATGAGGCAACCACATTGACGAAGAAAACTGTACCCACAATAGATAATTGAGATGCGAACGTTAGTATTCAGATTTTAGGCTAGGGAATAATTATCTTTCGGGATGAACAACTCCTTAAACATCTCGATCATGCAAATTCGTTTGTTGCATTCATGAGCCAACCACATCGATGAAGAAATTTTTATTTTTTAATTTTTAGTGCATTTGAAGTAAAAGTGGCTTTTAAAAATACTATTTTTACTTATATCTTTATTTACTTTCTCCAATCGTAGTATGAGAGAAAGTATTTTATTCGCGAAAAAATCGAATTCGAAATTTCAACGAAATTACACGTTTTCAGGTTGGTACGTTTTTTGACTACTTTCTGTATTACGCCCGTGTGTGAAGGAATTTTTGGGCCGTCTAAGTAAAAATAAACTGACAATCACATCGGCATCAAACCTTTATACTTTAGATTTATATTTGTATTTTAACACTAACATGTCGGACTGGACAATTTTGTCCCATTCTGATATTACGTCCCCTACAGTTTCTGTGATTCCGGTTTAATTTAGTCGAGATTTCATGACCTTTAATCATTTGAGGGTTACATTCCACTCTACACTTTTGAACATCCCCCCCTCAATATTAAGGATTATAAAACCATTTTACCCTAGAAAGGCGGATGAGTTAGTACTTTGTTTCACATTCTCTGTGATATTATTCTTATGCAGGCGGCTTTGTAACATTGTTGTACACTATGGCATGCCCTTCCCCTCCTCCCCTATCATCTTTCGCCAGTCCAACTTCTAGCCCCACCCTTCCCCCCTCCCACCTTCCACTTGCTCCCGCAGTGTGATGCAGGTTAGAACGTGTTCCACCAGCACTGTTTGCGGGGTAATTTACCAGAGCGTTTCAGTTGAGTACGGTGCAACGCTACATTCTACAGCATGCTAAAGTATGCAATTAGTAATGTAGAGACTACAACGTTCATAAAAATTGAACCTAGTACTGCGACTGCACGACTTTGTCGTATAGGGCATTTTTGTCCCGTCCGCCGTTCTAGGGTGTACGCCATGTTCAGACGTTCTTGTGTTAAGATCTGAAAATATTTTTTTTCTGAAAATTGTCGAACGGAAGTGGAGGTGTTATTTTTTCGTTTCTCCGCTTTTGCCAAGGTACTTTATGAATGCGGCCCGCCACGCAAAAAGGTTGATCACTCATGACCTAAAGAGAGGTAGAATTACCACCAAATCAAAGTACTAGTAGAAAATGTATTTTTTTACTTTTGCTAGTGACGTTTTATTTTCATAAAAGCGATTATTTTAAGATATTCTATGGCAGCCCAGGATCTCCGATCCTCAATGCGATTTAAATAAACTGAAGGTTTAGTGAAATAATTTTTATTTAATAATTAATTAAATAAATGAAATGAAATTAATTCAAATAGTTCGGCCCTAGGTTAGATATTCTTTGTTCCCTATTCATTTGATGTGTTTCCCTATTTCTTTGTCTTTCTTGCACTCTGCGCTCCTCATGCACACGGGCAATCCTATGAGCTTCCGCATCTCTTTCTCTTTCTTACAATACCCTTCCTTTGATCTCTGGCTCCTCTTCCTTTCTCGGGCAGCTGTAGCTGGACTAATAGTTTCCTTAGTTCCAATGATTACCGTTGCACCCTTATAGACGACCTCACAAATAGTTGCCTCCCTTCAAGTGTCTATCAGCGACTGCTTTTAACTTCTTACAGGATCTACTATAAAGGCGACGTCAATGCAACCGTTTATTTAGATTGTCAATGAAGAGAAGATAACCATATAATGTGTTTACAAAATAATAATTATGGTATTAACTCGAGAAAGAATTGAAATAAGATCTCGAAGTTTGGCAGGAATGCTCGATTAACATATTTTAAGATAATGACGAAAATAAATCTCAAAAAAAGTCCTGGGTTCGACTCCAAAGAAAACATTTCCATTTTACGTAAGGTAACATGTAAAAGTCGATTTTTGGCATGCAGGCTTTTATTGTTTTGGAAATTAAAATTAGAAGGAATTAACCTAGGATCTTCGGATATGAACCATTTTAAAGAAACAATTACAACGTTTCTTAGTCTGTTCACCTTTTTCTGCCTACATTTCGAAACCGCTCATGTTAAACGTTTATTTTACTATTTTGTGGAAATCTTGCCATTTTAACGGGATGTTGCCTTGGCTACCAATTATATTTTTGGACCTCAAAATCCTATTGTTATATCAATCCTTATGGGTGTAAGCATGCTTTGAATGCTTTTAGTACGAGATATGTCGGGAGAGAGAGGGATGGTAACGGAGGGGAAGAGAGGGAGGGAGGTGGAGATAGAGAGGGAGGGAAGTGGGAAGAGGGAATCAGGGGGAGGGGGTGGAGAGTGTGGATGAGGGGAGGTGGAGACAGGGAATTAGGAGGAAGGGGTGGAGAGAGGGAGGGGGAGTGAGCGGAAGAAGGGAAGGAGACAGACAAACGACGATATTGAGGGCGAAATTGAGACTATATAGTCCCTTTTACATTTAAGAAAGAGATAGGGAGAGGGTGGGAGAGGGAGTGAGGGGGGGAGTGAGGGGAAGGGAGTGAGGGGGAGGGAGGAAGGAGGAGGGAGGGAGGCACCTATTTTAAGGTTAACTAAAGATATCCCGTCATATTGACGGGTTTTTATACTAGTATATATATACTCGTGTGTGTGTATGTATATGTATATATATATATATATATGATATCGAGGTCTAACAATGGAATTGGTAGGCAAAGCAATATCCCTTTAAAACGGATATATTTCCTCAAACTGTGTGAATTAATCGTTTAAATTGAGCGATTTCGAACTGTATGCGGAAAAAGACGAACAGAATAATGACCTTTGTAATGTTTTCTTCAAAATGGTTCACATCCGAAATTTGTAGGTCATTTATTTTTAATTTTAATCTAAAAAAGAATGAAAGCCTGCGCGTCGAAAAATTCAGTTTTACGTGAAATTGCGTGTTATCTTATAGGAAAAGGAAATTACCCCTGGAGTCGAACCCGGGTCTTCGATCTTGAGTTCAATACATTAAAACCTTTTTTTTATTAAATCATAATGCCATCCTGAAAATTTCATCTAAATCGGTTCAGTCGTTTGCGAGATATTAAGCTTCAAATAGCATTACTGACAAAGTGACACTGTCTCTTATATAGTTTGGATTTATGTTAAATACGTCGCTAAGCAATATCGTTGTTTCTGCTGCAATGGTAAAACTTTCTAATTGTTGATAGCGGTGCGTACGCCTTCGAGGGTCATTTTAATTGCGCATCGAAATTTTGTTATCCATAGAAAAAGTAAACAATTTTTTACTTATCGTTTTGATTAAAGAAAGACTCGAAAATGCAAAGGAATAGAGGAACATCCTAATACCCTTAAAAATCCTTTTTAAAAAAGGAAAATACATACACACTGGTTTAGGGGAATTTACTCGACGCCAGTGATGAAACACGAAAAATCTCTCCCACTCCGGGTTTAGGGGAATTATTGCAACGCCAGGGACCATCGTTTTATTTGCACACACAACACACACACATACACACACCAATACACAACAACAAAAAAACACACACTGGCACACTTCCTATCTAAAAAATTGCCTAAATACGTTTTTCGGAATCAACGATTCCATCATCAGTAGGCCGACCATTCAATTCACCTTAATTGATTAACCATAGGGCTCATTATTAATACTTTTTCTTTAAGACTTGAACATATGCTTCTGATGACGCTGATTTCGAGAGAACTCATATTTATTGCTCTGTATCGAGAAAGTCATGTGATGGCCACATGAAGCTTTTTTACCGCCCCTCCCCATCCCGGTTGAGAACCACTGATTTACATTCTCGGCGTGGGTCGTCATGGAGACGCGTTTACGTTCAGTATTTCGGAAGAATGCTTTTTTACTTACTCCATGTACGTAGTATAGAGAAAGTATTGTTTTCATGAAAAAATCGACTTGGAGATTTTAACGGAAATACATGTTTTGAGGTCCCTAGAACACGTTTAGACTATTTTCGGAATGATGCCAGTGTGTATATGTGATTGTGGGCGCTATAACTCGAAAAGTACTTGCCACATCATTACCAAATTTCGTATATAACACTTTGATACGAGTACAAAGAGCTGATTAGTTTTTGGACAATACCGGTTAATCGGAAGTCGAGGTTTATTCGAATCCCGATTCGGTTTTGGCGAAATATCTCCGTTGAAACATTATTATTGAATATACAATTTGATACAAAGGTTATAGAGAATGTAATTTTCTACAACTTTTATTTGAAATTATGTTCCATAGCAGTTATTGTTAAGGAATTATTTATAAATCTTTTTTTTCGGTTTCCGTCAAATATCTCTTTAAAACATGTTTATTGGTAGTCTTTTCGAGGACTAAAGTTGTAAAGAATAATATTTCTTCCAAATTTTGTTTGAAACAAATATTCGTGGGACCATCCATTTCGGAGATATCTAACTTATTCGTAAAATTCCAATTCACAGCGACACCACCATCGGAGAAATTGGAAAGTATTATCTGCCGAATAATGGTGCTTAAAGAGTATGACTGTATTCTTATTTCACAAAAAATAATAATTTTAACTCAAAAGTTAAATTTGAAATACATTTCGAAATAATTGATCTATTATAAACGTTTCGCGCCGTCAATGTCTACTCTTCACTATAACATGCAATTTCGTATATTTTTTGTTTACATAGCAACTGAATTCAAAGCGTCAGTCGCTACATTAAAATTACCTTGTGATACATTGAGCTGAGGAGATTTTTCGGTTGGTGTGTTTTCGTTTTCCCACTTTGTTAATAAAGACTGTTGAAAATGTTTTAAAATTTTTCTTTAGTGTAATCGCTGATAAATATTTCTAAGAACGGTTATGTCAAGAGCAACCATATTCCTTGCTCGGTATGGAGAAAGTCATGTGTTGGCCACATCAGATTTTTTAATAAAGTTTTTCTGTGGCTCCATTAAATATTTCTTTCAACTTTTGTTTGAAACAAATTTTTGTAGAAACTTCCATTTAGTAGATAATTAATTTATTCGTAAATTTTCAGTGTACAGCCACACCATCTTGCGGTGAATTCTGTAAACATATTCAAAATATAATTTACCGCAATAAGGACGACTGTATTTTTTTTAGGATACGAAATAATAATTTTGCCTTATAATGCTATTCATAATTATTTAAATATCTATACCCCAAATATGGAGAAAGTCGTGTGTTGGCCACATCAGTTTTTTTTTTGAAAAGGTCAGATTCAAGGAGGAGGAAACCGAGGCGACGTCTTTCCCGGCAGTTCTTTATGGTGGTCAAGGTATTTGTTGCTTAGGAACGCCGTTTTAATACTTCGTTTTTTGAGTTCACACCCTTGTATCCCACAAACCGATCACTTTCATTAGCTTATAAATGAATTGTTAAGTCAATAAACTTCTGCTTCCAGATTGTACTGGAGTCCAGTGGCGTGACTACCTGGGTGCAGTGGGTGCAATGCGCCCGGGCTTACCTCGCAGAGGGGGCACACTCAGTGGCGTAGTAAGGACTTGGGCACCGGTTTAGGATTTTAGGGTCACATGTTTTGTAAACATAAACGTCATCCAGAGTAACCAATATCGTACGAAACGGAACTAGTCCCACGAAAGGAAAATTGGGCAAAAAACAAGAAGACGAAATTAAGAAATTTCAGGATATAACATATTTTGTAAAACCATCTTCAAATCACCAAGGACAGGGATTGGGCAACGATGAAAGAATATTATCTGAATAAGAAACTCCACAACCGGTAGGGAATGAATTTGAGGGTTTAGGACTGTTCGGCACGACCGATTCGCCGCTTGATTTCATCGAACATATACTGTTTAAATAAAAATGGTTTTATATATATATATATTTAGGGCAACGAGGTGTTGAAGGAAACCCAGTGAACACTTACCGGAAGTTGTCTCTCTTGTGCTGACGAAGGGATCATCCCGAAACTCTAACCTCTACAAATGTCTCTCCAACACCCCAGCGGCTCTACTTCCAGTAAGTGTTCACTGGGTTTCCTTAAACACCTAGTTGCCCTAAATATCCTTACTTACCTTTCCTCTTCCGTTATATATATATATATATATATATATATATATATATATATATATATATATATATATATATATATATATATATGGGGTGTTGGAGAGACATTTGTAGAGGTTAGAGTAGATATATATATATATATATATATTATAGATACATATATATATATTATAGATACATACATATATATATATATATATATACCCAGTATATAGGCAAAGTCAAACTTCCAGTACGAAATCTAACTTTAAACTTAATGTCCTCTGTAGATATTTATAATTATAATTATAAAAATTTAAATATGAACTGTCCCTTTTTATAAGGTATAAAATATATCCTTGCAGAAATAGCCGCTGATATTTGTACATATCCTCCGACTAAAGTTGAGAGGAAATAATTCATAGAAAAATAGTGTTTAAATAGTTTTATCATTTATGATTTTATTTTATTATTATTATACATAGAAAATTACTTTAAAATGACATCATTTATAGAAATACTATTGTTTAACTTAATACATTACAAATCTCTTCACGTAAATTGAATGAACACTAGGATGCCCGACACTGGCGACCCCCTTGGATGACCGAGGGAGTCATTTTCTTCCTTATTTTGAAATTTTCAAGCCCTTTATGGCTGTAATTTTTTGTCTTATGCTCTTGCACGTCATATGGTCACAAACATGTCATTTGTATATATTGAGGACATAATTTGGAACTCACAGTCATATCAAAGTACAATGCTGTAAACACTTTATTAGCATTAATTGTCTAAAAACAGGCGTTACTTTTTTCTATTACAAATAATGTCTCAAACAATTGTAAATATACACAAAGCAGTAACTAATACACAATAATTTTTAAGCTGAGAATCTACATATGTCTAATCATCTGCATACCTTCTACATATGTAGTGTACCTTAGCGCTGCACGTTCCGCAAACCGCCTTTCTACATTGCCTGCAAACTCCAATGCTGCCATTTTTCTTGCAATGTTTCTTTACCTAACAGTTGTGCTCATGCCAGCCTTCTCTGTTTCTTCCTCCTCTGATGGATCAAGAGGTACAAGACCTATTGACTCCATATTTGGCTGTTCTTCTGGAGAAAGTCCCGTCGGTTAATTTTCTCTCCTGTGATTTCCTTGTATAATACCCAAGCATTTATGGCTGCCAGATCCAGAGTATTTTGGAAAGAGTGAACAGGCCATCTCCTAGAGCATATCCTGGTGGAATACTTTTTCGCCATTTGGTTGACGATGTCCACGCCGCGCTTGGTTTCATTGTAGCATTTGACAGTTTCAGGTGTTTTCTTGAGATTTTCTGAGATGTAAACATTTGGATGCAGCGTGCTTAGAAGAACCACATTCTTACTCGCTTTTCCTCGATAAACGGTAAGTGTCATCTCAACACTACACTAGAGAGTAAGGGGAGGAGGGGGAGGGTAGGGGGAAGGTCAGGAATGCGCTGTAGGCGAGCGCATACATGCGTAAAATCGAAAAATCAAAAAACAAACAAAAATCTCAAGCTTCCGCATGAGTATTGCCCTTATAAATACCTAAGACTAAGCAAGGAGTCAAAATGACTCCCTCGGGCATTAAAGGTAAATCATGAAATATGTCGCCAAAAAACCATTGCTCGCACTCAATATATTTTCAGCCTATTTGGCCTTGAAAGTGATTAAAAAGTCTCGGGAGGTTTTTTTTCCTACACTTCGCGTAAGAGAAGTAACGATAACAGAAACTTCGTGAAGGGGTCAAAATGACTCCACTGGGCATTCTAGTGTTAAATGTTAAGCGGTTTTAAGTATAGCCATATTTATTCAAACGTTATTGTTTCGGTGAAGTCACATCAGCAACAAAACTTTATAATGAATTAAATCAAGTATACATAAAAATAACTTTTTTAATTAACAACTTTTAGGAAGTGTATAGAACAAACATGAAACTCCAACCAAACCAATACAACGGTATGATTCAATGATTCTACTTTCAATTAAAAATTTTAAATTAACATGTATTTCGAAAACATTTCCACAAGCGTTTACTGAGGGGGTGCCGGAATGCTATCTCCTCCGTGTCGCCAACTTTCCTCCAGATCATCAGATTAAGGTTTCAACACAAGCAAAGGCTGGCCATAAAATTTCCTAGAATGAAATAGGTTTCATTGCATTAAAGCTATGTACACACTACGCGAACAATTTCGAACAAACGACAGCGAACGAAAGAATTCGTTTAGTGTGTACAGTCAAACGAATGCGAACGAATGCTCACGAATGCATCCGTTCGCCTTCGCTAGGGTTAGCTAGCCGAGCGATAAATCAAGAGAATTCGGTGCGCAGTGTGGACGGAAATCGTTAGCATTCGCTGTTCTGTCGCACATTCTAGTAGGATTTTTAACTGCCAAACGAACTTGCAGTTTTGCACGCGTTGCAAATAAAGAAATAAATAATGGAGTGGTCGAATGACGTCATACTTGAATTAATTGAATTACATCGGGAAAGACAATGTTTATGGGACTCGATAAATAAAATTTATAAGTTAACATAAGTTAGGGAAGTGTACAACGTATCACAAATGGGCGCGTTTCCTGTAATGGAGTATTAGAAAGAAATATACACCTGTATGTAAGGGAAATGGCGTTTTAAAATTATTTTCTTCGTCATAAATAATTAATTTTCTTCCTATTTAAAAATATACAAATGTAAGGAAATTAAACGTATTTTTATGAGATTGTTTATGCTTGCAACGACGAGAACGTAATCCTAATTAAGACGTTCTTGTTTGATATTCGTGATAACGCCTACCCCGACCATAAAAATGCATAGGAAAGAAAATACTCTTCTTTACCAGTTCTACAACGTTTATTTGAAAAATATTTTGACATGAACAATACTTTACGAGATATGACGAAAATTTAATTTTTTGTCACCAGTAAAGTGGTACCCCTGATTAGCGTACGTGATTCATTTTTGCGATATTCTTATTATCTTTGATTGTGAGTGCATAATATCATGAAAATCTGTTTGGTAGAAGCCGAGAACGAACATGCGGACGGACGGACAGACCGAAGATAATAGGCGCTCACGCTGGAAGCGAAACGCGCCTAAAAAGTGATGCATGGAAGGAGATTGCGGAATGTTTAAAGTCTCTTTCTTCTGGTTTTTTTTTCCTAAATAGTTCACTTAACACTATGAATGATGATGCACTTGCGATAATAATTTCTTCGTCGGACATTGTAATTACAATTAAAAGAAAAAGAAAATGAAACACACAATTGAGTTAGAGTTTAGCAAGACAACTGGTCTAAACAACCGAACATCAACGAACGCAAACATTCGCTTGGTGTAGACACCTTCGCGAACGCACGCTACGACTGACTCCGCATTCACGATGCTTCTTCGTTCGCTTTCATCGTTCGTTCGTTCGAAACGGGAGGCAGCTTGCGCTGATATTCCTTTTTGTCAGATATTATTATAACATAGTCATCTGTCCCAAAACACCTTTTAAATTACCAAGATGTCTAATTCCTTTTCCTCTCTGGAACGCATTCCCTCATTATACAGTTGTTCTTACGGAAAAACCGGTTTCGGTTTACGCGACAGTTTTCAGGAACGCGTAATCGCGTAAACAGCGGGAGTGGTGTATATATATATCGCGGTAAGTTAATGTAAACCTTGTTTAAAATAAAAACGCTGTTTGCGTCTTCCTTAGGTTAAAAATAACATTCCGGTACGCAAAGAGCTCAAGCTTCACAATTTGACTTCGTACATTAATAGAATTTGCGTTTGCCTGTTTCCTTTGTTGAACCCAACCTTTCCTCTTCATCGCTATCTCTTGAACCTATCAACCGTTTCCATGCCTTTCCTCAACCCCGACTAAAGTTCTCTGCCTCTTATTCCTATGTCCGTTTCGGTTTCTTCTGCGTTCCCATAGTAGCGATCGACGTTCTTCTCCTTCGAATTTTTCGCCAACCAATAAACGTTTCAAGGATAGGTCACGTGACCGTTTGAAACTACTGAAGAACTTGAATAGTTTCAGAAGTGCAGGAAGGAGTGGGTGATGTCCTGGACGCTACTATGGGAAAGCTATAGGTTGTGAATGGTACGTGTGTTTATCGTAATAATATCGCATGCGAAAGTGTGATTTAAAAAAACTTGCAAGAAATTTATAACATTTGTGTGCATAATCAGGCATGATATTTATTTGCTAAAGAGAGAAACAGCTGGGATGGTTTACATCCTCATATGGCTTAATTCAAATTGTATACGTATAATTATTTTTTCTTGTATGTTGGAATTATTTTTTACCAATGAGTTGTTGACACTCATGATTACTTTTTTTAATTCCAGGTGCGGCGAAAATGCGGCATGGAAGTCATTAACGGAGTATCAGGTAAGTTCTTTTATAGTATACTTTTAATGCTGCATCTTGTCTCAGTAATAGTATCTACATCTACATGATACCCTGAAAATCACCAGACTGGTGGGTGGCAGGGGGTGCAGCACACCAAAACCTATCTAATAACGTCCCTCGTGGGAATCACTCTGCTATTATGATCCCGTATGGTCATTGGGAAAAACGAGCCCTGATATCGCTCGGCCCTACAGTCGATCTCACGTATTTTATTCTCGTGATCGTGCCTGCCCATGTACGTAGGTGCCTCTAATATTCCTGAGACCTCCTCTAACAGAACTTCCGACCTAAATTTCTCCAGAAGCCTTAACCTAGCGCTAATTCTGCGATCCTCTGGCGATATCCAGTTCAACTCCTTCAAGAGTGATGTGACGCTTAATTTTTGCTCATATTTTTGCTTTACGAATCTGGCTGCTCTGCGTTGGATTCTTTCTATCTCAAGTATGTGTCCCTTTTCGTACGGATCCCATGTGCCGGAAGCGTATTCGACCTGAGATCTGACCAATGATAAATAACACGTTTCTCGTACCTGTTCTGTGCTACTTCTTACTATTCTGCCTACGAAGCCCAATTTCTTAGCAGTATGATTGGCTTTAAGACTTCCCTCGATCCTAATCGAATGGGAATGATAGTTTTATGTGATTTTGAGTATTTCTTTCACGTGTAAAGCTGATTAAGCTGAATTAAACTGTTCGGGAAAGCTCAGGGGAATTTGATTCGTGGTAGAACGGCACACCCATCATGCCGTGTTACCATTTATATTCTCGGCGTGTGTCGTCATGGGGACGATTGAATCCAGTAGTTCGGAAAAATCCTTTTTATACTTCCTCCATATAAGTATAGAGAAAGGGTTTTATTTGAAAATGTTTTCATAAATCAATTAGTTGGATCGATATTTTTCTCCTAAATTTACGTTAAATTCATCGCTAACAAGGGGAAGGCACTACTGACCCCAACCGAATTGCCTGAAACTTCGTAGATATAATGTTCACGACGTCCGATGAGCGTACAAAGATATATATATATATATATCAGGGCCAATACCAAGCCGTTTTTATTTTATTAATAAAAATAATATTTCCCTAGCCACTACGTTAACTCCATTCCTAACAAGCGGAGGGTTTCAGGGTGGGAAGAGCGTTCGGTTTTAAACGTCGAGGTCGTGTGTTCGAGAACGCATTATTCCGATTTAAAAAATTTTTTTTTCGTATACTCACTTTTCTTATTTAAAATGTTTATTTTCTAATAACACAAAGTAAGTGATAGCATTTTTTCCGCGGATTGATAAAACTTTTTAATTGTGGATAGCGGTACGTACGCCTCCACGAGTGGTATTAATTACTCATAAATATTTTGTTATCCATAGATACAGCTAACGATTTAATTTACTTATTTTTTTAAATACAGACTAACGAAGATGTTTTAAAAATATTATCGAGTGAAATCGCTGATAATTATTTGTGAGAACGCTGACGTCGAGAGAGGATGTTTATTCTTTTCATTTTTATTCAAATATCTCATTTAAAACTAAATATGTAATAAGTAGTTGTTATTATAAAAATTTTAGAGGATATGTTTTTCTACAAGTTTGGTTGAAACGATTTTGCGTGAAACCGATAGTTTAAAATAGATATTTTGATTTTTCGTCGTTTATTCCAAATATCTCGTTTTGAACTCAATCTTCATAAATTGTTGTTATTATAAACGTTGTAGGGAATAAAACATACTTGAAGTTTTATTTGAAACATTTTTTCATAAAGTCGATAGTTTATGAGATATTTTGATTTTTCTTCTAAATTTATGTTAAATACGTCGCTAAGGGATATCATTGTTTCCTCTGCTATGATAATGATAAAACTTTCTAATTGTTGATAGAAGTGCTTACGCCTCCAAGGGTCATTTTAATTGCGCATAGAAATTTTATCCATAGAAAAAGTTAACAATTTTCTTTACTTATTATTTTTATTAAATAAAGACTATTGGAAATGGTTTAGAATGATTATCGAGTGCAGTCGTTGATAAATAGTTTTGAGAACGCTGACGTAATTTTTTTATCTTTAACATTTCTCTAAAAGTAACCAAATTTTTATAATATTTGATTGGTATTTAATAAAGTTATAAAATATAGTCCGTTAAATTGCGCCATCAAAGACTTTCGCAAAATTTACTACCGCGGATAGGGCTTACCGGCATTTAAATTTTGACCGGCCGGAAGGGTTAAGGTTCCCTTTATAGAAGTTCCATTGTATATTTTATTATTGAGAAACTAACCTTTTATAGACAAACTTCATGGCGACACGGAACGTATAGGATACAATACGAAACAATACAATACAAAGTAATTCTACCTTCCTGTCTATCCAAAGCCTTTCTCGTAAAATTCTCATATCCAATCCCTTCTTTCAACGAATCTAGTATGCCTATCCTCTTCCTACCTCTTTGCCTCTTTCATAATATTCTTCCTTCTATGACGTCTTTCAGTTCACATTTTTCTTTCAAATTTTAACACGTCCACTTCTTCTGTCTACCCGTTATTACTGTATTTAAGTTCCTGTCTTCACCTGTTATATTCAAATCTTCCTCATTCGTTTTCCTCCCTGTCCAACGGATTTTCTCTAATCTACGCCATAGCCACATCTAAAAACGCCTCTATTCTCCTCACGTCTTCCTTTCTCATAGTCCATGTCTCGCACACATATAATGGCCACACTCCATAATGCGGAACGCACATCAATATACAGCAGAGGTTTTTTTTGTTTCTTTAGCAGTGAATGGTAAAAATTTATAGCATAGAACATAATTTTTACACGTACGTACAAAAAGTTGAGTTTCAAAGGTAAGCGAAATTTGAAGCGATTACGCGCGTGGAACCATCAAATTAAATGGCTGGTTAAATGTTTGGAAATAAAGGTTATCGTATGGGTATGCAGAAAAAGGTAGGAAGGTGAAAAGGCAAGAATTGGGCAAAAGAAAGAAAGGTGATGATAACTAAGCGAAGCGAAGGAACCGAAGAAATAACGCAAGAAAATATAGAAATTAGAATATACATGTATTTCTATGGTAAATGAGATTGCACAATGGTACACTCGAAATAAATGAATAAAAGATAGCGAAATAGACTAAAATATACAAGTGTGAGAATAACATTAAAAAAGTGACATTTTTCGGCATACCACCGAACGAACGCCAAATTTTCCTCGAGAGAAGAGGACAAAAAAAATTAATGTTTGCCCCTAAAATGTATACCACCAAACGTACATAAAATGCCCCCTGAAAGTATGCCATCCAACTTACATTTGTCTGCTCCCATAACGTATGTACACCACCAAATATGCATACATACATTATGTATGTATGTATGATACATACATTAAATGTTCCCTTATTACATATATCTACATTTATTTACATTACGACACATATTCACAGTGACATAATGGACCTAGGGGTCCAAACATTATCTTCGTGGGATTGGCCGAAAACTTGCACGTTCCACAAAGTAGGCAAAAAATACTGAAACATTCATTTACACCCCAATTGAGCGAAGATTCGATTGAGAGAACAATGGGAGTGAGCTGATTAACGGGAATATCCTTTAGGACGAAACATAGACGAGGTGCGGAGATTGAATTTGGCGAAGTGATAGGAAGTGAGAGAGGGAAGGGGAGTGATTTGATTGGCTGAAAGTCTTGAGGTTTTGGATATCCGAGGAACTAGCGGCAAGGTAGGAAAAAAGAGCCGTTCCTCTCTCTTCTGCCATTTTGTCAATAACCTCGTGCGTTCTCTCCCAATCCTGACCCTTTAGAATCCAATTCCACCAACACTTTTAAAAAATAAGCTCTCCATATCGCATACACCCAAAACCGTTCCCGAGAACGATGTCCTCCAGAATCCGCAATCATTTATGAGAATGACCTTTCATCAATCGATCGATCACCCTTGATTTATGGTCTTTTGTTGAAACAGAAGTCCCTATACTGTCAGCCTCGCCGATTTTGCGACAGGTTAGGTTCCAGGCCACCGTCGTAAAGCGGATTCTGACTTATTAAGAGGAAGCTGTTTGTTTTTGGGG
Source organism: Uropetala carovei (assembly GCA_036926305.1). NCBI lineage: Eukaryota > Metazoa > Arthropoda > Insecta > Odonata > Petaluridae > Uropetala > Uropetala carovei. The sequence continues at coordinate 741,984 of JAXCHB010000214.1, forward strand.
CCTGCGGATTTTTTCTTATCAGAAACAGCGCTAACTTCATCGCTTGCACGAATAGCAGACATTTTTCCAAAGCAAAATAAAATGTAAATCACAGCATTTCAAAGGAGATCCAGCAACGACTTCGACGTAAACAGACTGGCCGGCGCACTACGACGTACGAAACTGGCTTCTGGGTGGGGTCATTTCGTAAAAAATGCTCCCTCTTTGCTGCGCGCATTCGTGGTCGACGTAAAACTGGATTATTCTGTTGGAAAACCGACGTAAAAACGGATCGTCGTAAAGCGGGACCTGACTGTATAGAGCGGCTTTCGAACGAATGGGCGACGGGCTTATTCTATAGTACGGGAGCTGAAAATGCGAGCTCCAAGTTCAACCACTGATCAGTCCCCTCTCCGTACCCCGTCCGGCGGTATTGCCAGCTCTACCTACGCTTAGTATGGGAAATGTATCAGATCTGCCTAGTTGACGATAAGTTTGGCAACGTTGCACTGACCATGCAGCTTGCCTTTTCATGTCCCTCACTATAGCAAGAGAAGAACATGACGGGTTCGTGGTTTTTATTTATTTGGTAAGCGGATGAAAACTGGGGAAGAAATAGGAGGGTTTATTGCAGAAACGATGTTATAGTCTCTTCACCATCTGAAGGCTCTTGGCCTACTTAGAGCAAGTAGCCAATCACGAACGTTTCCCCTTCCATCGCCCCTCTCAACTTTCGTGCGGGAGAGCAGATATCGGTGCGCGTTGCCAGCTCTTGCGGATTTTCGCCTTCAGCTGATATACTACGCAATTTCTAATGGCAACGCGTCCCGATGTGATCTCTTCGAGAGCAGGATTGAGACTGGTTTCCTCCCCACTACCTTCCCAAACAAACCGTCTCCTATTGGCTGCTGCTAACTGGCGTACGCCCCGATTTCAAGGCCAAGAGACTTTAGATGTTGGAGCGACTATAGGAAGGAATTTCGTTTGTTGAGGGGAGTAAAAGTTAATAAGGGGTGGTGCATGAATTCTGACGGGAAAGAGTGGTGTTGGGAAGGATTAACTGGAGATGCTTATAAAGTATTGGATTACGAGGATACGAAACGAATTTAATTATCCAGATGGAAACAAATGTCTTTTATTTAGCGAGATCATTGATAGCAATGGTTCTTAACCTTTTTCGTCTCGCGACCTCCTCCCTTCCGAAATTCTCTAATCCCCACGCCCCCCTCAAATTTCCAGAAAAATTTCTTTTGCATTTTTAAGTCTTGTTATCAAAAATGTATTAGTAATAGTAACCAATGTATTTTAAATCCGTCTAGTTTTTCATAATATTATTTCTACGTATAATAGATTCATTCGTATGCATTACATCTGGTATGGAAATGATAAGTTGGCAGAGCTTTTGTATACTTAAGTACAAGACTAACATCATCAAATTTGTCATAAAAGAAATTTAAAAACATTAAAGGATGCAGAATTGACAGGATTAAAAAATGTGAAAGATGAAAAATTGTGGTAAAAGTGATTTTGGTTCAAAATGCCCCTCCCCTAAGGGATCGCATCCCACAGGTTAAAGAACCACTGATTTATAGAGATATAGGTTCCATTTATCTCCCTCTTCATAAATGATTTACAGAGTAGAACTTCCATAATTCGGCATCCCGTAATACGGCAACTCCCCCTAATCCGGCAACTCTCCCCTAATCCTGCACGCGTTTGAAAGTGTTATTCATGAAATTCAAATTTTACGCAAGTACAATTTCAGCGCGAAACATAACAACGCGAGATTAAAAATCATTGGAGAGGCAGAGAGAGAGGCGAAATTTAATGCAAAGTGGTGGAATGAGAACGCAATAATGTCCCCTTCCTCTGGTGTTCTCCCAGAATTACATACGAAATGAGGAAAATTGGCGTTTCTGGAGGAAAAGGGGTAGCATGAAAGTAATCTGCGCCCGCGGGTGCGGGCTAAATACGGAGGATAGAGAAGGAGGATCTGGAGGGGGGCGGTTTGTGCGGTAAGAGCAACAACATTATAATGGTTCCTCCTCCTCGTGTATTCGCATTCACTCGATTGCGTACGTTAATTCGCATAACGTGACATTCCAAACCTCAAGCGCCTTCATATTTTATTTTTGTCCACACTCGGAAGTAATCTAGGAATTTGTCTGGTCTGGCAAACTAGATTTATTAATCAAATCGTATACAAATATTTTGTTCAGCAAATTCGAACTGTGCTGTGCTGTGCTGTGTGCGTAAAACTTTTGTCTTGGAAAAATAAGGGATTGTGTTCGGTTCATCCGTCTGTCTGTCCGTGTGCATAATAAATACGATTGAGCGTAAAGGGGAATCGCTAAAATACTATAGTAAATAGCTTTACATTATATCTACGTATGGTATAAACTTGGCGGACATAGGGTCAGCTGCTGGAGAGTAATCGGAAATATGTAATAGCAAAAAGGTACTACGTGATGCTGCAAAGTTAGGCAACCAGCAACACATCGCGTCTGTGATTCCTTGCTCCAGTAGGTGAAAACAAAGCGCCTTAAGCAATTTTTCTCTTCACTTGTTTATTTTGTGTCTATTCTGCTGAACAAGGGTTTAAATATTTCATTTTTATTGCAACAGCACATTCCCTTCATCGATAATATTAAGGGTTTAAGTCGCTAAAAATAATTTGCTTATCGGGAAATAAGAGGGAACGATTAAAACAAAATGTTAAATAGTCGCCTTAGCAACGGCAGATGCCAAAAAATTAGTCGTTGTCACTCACAACCCTCCGATTGAAAATCGGGTTAAAGGAGAGAAGGAAAAGGAGGGTGAAGATTTTGGTGAGATTCCACGTGTAATTTAATCGGCCGATTTCGCTACACTCTTTCGTCATAACGGGATGTAATATCACCGTGGGATGTTACCATGGTTTCATTCTTCAAATAATGCCTGCGTATGTCACGTAGCGATGTCTATGTAGTTAGGATATATGCTTCGGAAAACTGCTAGGCGTACATACCTCGGAATTCAAGACTCTGCTGGTGGAGAGGCGCGGGAAATTGCGAATTTCACCTTTAAAAAATAATAATTTGATCCAGATTTATAATAATAATAATTACAGGGTGGCTCAAAAGTCGAGCACCATAGGGATTTGAAGTTGATGGCCAACAATCCGAACATTTATGATGATGTTTTCAAGTATTGATTAAAATCACTGTGTAATTACCATTTATGGTTATTCGTCCTTGTATTGATTAAAATCCCTGTGGGGCGGGACTTTTGGGCCACCCTGTATTTCGGAAAATTTGCGTATATACTGATACAAAGCTGATTGAGATATGCACCTGTGAACTTGAATTACTTGCACACGTATTTATGTGAAGCTGGGTTTTCTGCGGTTCCTGTTATTTAACCCATTAAAAGCCCATCACTGAATAAATGCAATATTTTAAGCATTTTTTGATAACTTTCGAAATTAATAATTTATTTCTGTCGTTACTTCAGAGAGATAGATGAACTTCTTAGCTGTCAGAGCGCAGAGTAACGTCAGAAATGATTTATTAATCTCAAAATTGGTAGAAAAAAACACCTTAAAAATTTTGTAAATTTGCAACGTTGGGTTAAGATGAATATAGGTCAAAGATAAATGTCTTAACGGTAGATAAGAGCACCAGAGTCTAAATTCATGCCTCGTAAATCTTTCTCGCTGGTTGGGTTTTTATTAGCTGAAATATTTACAGCGAATGTTTCCATATAATGATTTACCATTTTTTCATAACAGGAATGTTTGCTTTAGTTAAAATTCCTATTTGATTTTTCTTTTAGAAACGAAGGGATTTTTTAAAAACCTTCCCGGGGAGGCCTTGATCTAAAAATAAATTTGTGAGCTACTGGTTTAAGATGGTGAACTGAAAGCGCGTGACGCTAATTACGTGATAATAATTAACCGCGTCGCGAAATGTCAGACATTTTTCACTTCATCCTCGATTAAACTTCAAAGGTAACGAACAACTTTTTTTTAAAAAAGTACTGTGAAGAAAAACTACACGTTGAATTTTTTTTTCCGCTTCCCTCTTAAGAGCATTGGAAAAGGTGTCTTTCCGGAAAAGGTTTTAGGATAACTCGAGTAAAGAATTTTGCTGAAAAAACAAAAAGTATCAGGGGGTGAGAATTTTTTCCACTCCGCATGTACTGAAACTCCGCCATGAACCGATTATTTTGTATATATTTTGAAATGATATCGTCGCGATGGAAACCAAACTGTTACCGATCGCTAAGCATCGGGCGCCGCTCCAAGCGATCCGAATGACGACGGGGACGACGCAGCTCTCCGCAAGCGAATCCTTCTGGGATCTGGTGAACTTGTCCGCTGCTGGAGACGAAGATCTGTTATCTATCTCCCGGAGGGGAATTTCTTCAGATTTATTTTATTCCACGGAATACTTTTATTACTTTTCTTTCATAGCAGCGCACAACGTGAACTTCACTGTCACTGCGACACTTATACAGAAGATAAAATACAAAAACTTTTGGAAAATGGATGGAAAAAGAGGTTGAGAGAGGACACTTCTGAGAATGGAGCGAGAACGAACAAACGACGAACCGATTCCGTCGATGCGAGGACGGTGACTGCCGTTCCGGCGCAAGTAGACGGCGCCTTTAGATGCGCCACGTGTCCCCCTCCCCCTCCTCGCCACCCTCCAAAACGTCTCCCTTCCCCTTCGACATCCCAGAATTGCGCATGCTCCGTGAATCTTAATCCGATCGCGTCATTCATTCTTTCCCGTATATGTACTAATATGTAGTACGTTCGCTGACGGAGCAAAACGTAAATGGATTCACATACTCAAGGTTCACGTGCGGAGCTAGCAAATCTTAGATAGGCGATCATTTTTCTCTTTAAACAAATGTCATTTTGGAACGATTATGATTAAGCATTTACTTTATTTATTACCGAGCGTCGCGAAGTATTTTCTTTTAAAATGCCAAGAGCTTAAATGAAATGAAATAAATTAGGAAAGTGTACAGCGTATCACAAATGAGCGCGTTTTGTGCAATAGACTACTTGAAAGAAATTGTACCTAAAGGAAATAGCGTTTTATAAGTTTCCTTATTCATAAATATCCATTTTCTTCCTATTTAAAAATATTGCATGCACATTTAAGGAAATAAAACATATTTTTGTGAGATTGTATATGTTAGGAACAATGATGAAGTTGCCATGCAAAAAATTACCAAGTTCAATTCGAATTAAGACTTTCTTCTATGATTTCCTTAATAACGGCCTCTGCTACGGTAAAAATGCATAGGAAAATAAATACTCCATTTGACTAGGTCTACAAATTTTTTTCGAAAGGTTTTTTTATATGAGCATAACTTTAAGTGATATGACGAAAAATTTATTTTTTATATGTAGTAAAGTGGTACCCCTGATTGGCGTACGTGATTCATTTATATGATTTCCTTATTGTCTTCGAATGGAAGTCTTTATGTCGAATGTAATGAAAATTTAATAGATAAAAGGCGAGAAGGAACAGACCGACGCTATAGGCGCTTGTGCTTGAAGCGAAACGCGCCTAAAAAATAGACCAGGTCACGAAAAAGGAATTGTTCCATTAGTTAACTAATTAAACTCAACGTACAAAGTGTGCGATGCTATTAAATGATCGGACTTTAAAATAAACTTAGATTCAAGACTAAGGAAGCGATTATAAGTTGCTTATAATAATTGATATTTGTAAATACCCGTTTGCTTACCAGGGTGTTCAACGTTTTAAATTTACAATTATTGTAACCATGCCGTTAATCATTCCTGAAACTGGCTTATGGATAAATTATTTATTATTGTGTATGGTGTGTAACTATGTGTAATTTTAGAATTTCAATTAATGTGTATTAAAGATTCTTGTGGGTTCAGTAATGTAGAACTCGGCGCCACCTGGATTTAGCCTACTTGCGACACAGAAGATTAAATTAATTAATTAAATAAATAAAATAGGTCGTATCGAAGTATATTTCTTGCCTGTTATTTGTGTTCAGTCTCTATCGAAAACAAATAAACGAAAATATTGCAATAAACCATGCCGGATTAATTTCAAACTTCGCGTCCTCGAACTTTGTTATAGTTTTAACATTTATTGCTAATTATCCATCGCTGATCACCTTACAGTGAACGGCATCATCTATTTAGTGAAAGAAAACAAAATAAGATAGATAAGCGGCATTACGTTTGTTTTAACGAGAGAAAGAGAGTGAGTCTTTACGGCCATTAAATTGCATTGCCATATTTAAATCAGTAAACAGAAATATGTACGCCACGCTTTCGCATATTCCTCCGAACGAAATATTTAACAAAACCACCAACCGTTCTAACGCTTACAATAGCATAAGTAAAAGCATAATATTCACATACTATTCAGAACTGGAAACATATCCATTGATAGTGACCATGTACCTATTCAGCGTTCTCCACTACGTTTCCTAGCAAAAACATGTGGCACCGATTTCTAAGAAAAAAATCTTTGGATTTAAAGTACATCCAAGTACATTACCTGTTCGTTTTCTTTAATCTCCCAATAAAACTTTAAAGAGATGGAATTTCTCGCAATGTTAGTGCAATTTTTAAAATTTTAAATCGTCTCCTTAGCAGGAGCGAGAAAGAAATGCAAAGCAAACTTTTTGAAGCATTATTTTTTATCGTGCTAATATGCTAATATTACTATTTAAGACGCCTCTTTTTTGTTTTTTTATCTCGTCAAATCGCCACCGGTGAATTTCCTTTAATTTCACATTCGAAGCGCTGTGCAAAATTGACTTCTCCCATTTCAAAATTCTAACCATTTTACCCTCAATTTCCTTCGGGAAACCGAAGGTTTCTTTTTTACTTTCTCCATACGTAGTAATGGGAAAGTATTGTATTCATGAAAAAAATCGACTTCGAGATTTCAACGGAAATACATGTTTTGAAGTCCCTAGAACACGTTTAGACTATTTTCGGAATGATGTCTGTGTGTGTGTGTATGTTAGTGTGGGCGCTCTAACTCAAAAGGTTCATACCATATCGTTACCAAACTTCATATATAACACTTTAACATGAACACAAAGAACTGATTAGTTTTTGGACATTAACGGATAACCGGAAGTCGCGGTTTATTCGAAACCCGATTCGGTTTTTGCGATATTTCTTTGTTAAAACATCATTATTGTATATACAATTCTAAACAAATGTTATAGAGAATGAAATTTCCTACAGTTTTCATTTGAAACAATTTTCTATAGGAGTTATTGTTTAGGAGTTATTTATAAATAACTGGTTTATCGGTTTCCGTTAAATATCTCCTTAACAACATCGTTATTGGTAATCTTCGTAAGGACCAAAGTTGTAGAGAATAATATTTTTTCCAAGTTTTGTTTGAAACTAATTTTCGTAGAACCATCCATTTCGGATATATTTCGCTTTTTCTTAATACCAGCCTACAGCGCCAACACCATGTAGCGGTGAATTCTGTAAACATTCAAAATATACGTAATTTACGGCAACGACGTGTCTTCTTTTACGATACGAAATAATAATTTTGCCTTATAATGCTACTCATAATAATTTAAATATCTATACCCCAAATATGGAGAAAGTCATGTGTTGGCCACATCAGATTTTTTCCAATTTCCATGCGATGCGTGTGCCGTGTGTTCGCGTGTTTTTAAAGTGCCAATAAGAATTTCTCCTTTCGTGAATGTATGCCTTCTGCCGCCGCTGGAAATATTTTAACACCGCGAAGGAAGGTAGGAAGACACCGTTGCTTAGGAACGTAGCTCTCCCATTCCGCATTCATTTCCAGCTGCGGTCGAATACCGTAATACCTAATGGTCGCCGCAAGACAATGGAATCCGAACGAGACGGAAAGGAGCGTGGCCATTACTTGCTATTAGGATATACGCAATAATTAATGACTGGTTAAATTCGATCAATTTCCTCTCGTGTGTGCACGTTAACGAATGGGGTAGATGAAAGGAAGCGGATTAACAACGACCAGCAAATTGAACGCAAATGGGTATTTTTACGAACAAGGAATGGATTCAAACGTTCCGTTACAAAAATTCAAGCGTGGTATGTTTTAAATAATTTTAGATCCTTTTTAAGAGCGTTTCACTTCCAGCATGAAAACCTATTAGCCTATTAGAGATAATAAGAAAGTCACGTAAATGAATCACGTGGGTCAATCAGGGGTACTATATTACCGGTGACAAAAAATGAACTTTCCGTCATATCTCGTAAAGTATTCGTCATATCGATATAGTTTTCAAATGAAACTTTAGAGCTAGTAGATTACATTATTTCTTTTCCTATACATTTTTATGGTAGGAGTAGCCGTTATCAATAAAATCTAAAAAGAATGTCTTAATTCGAGTAGAACTTTTAAAATTTATTGCATGGTTATCTCATCAATGTTTCTAACGAAAACAATCTCCATACGTAATGTAGGACAAAGTATTGTATTCGTGAAAAAAATCGAATTCGAGATTTCTACGGAAATAAGCGTCTTGAGGCTCCCTGAGTACGTTTAGAATATTTTGTTGATGATGTCTCTGTGTATGTTTGCATGCGACAGAATTTTGTGGCCGCTCTTAACTCGAAAACTATTAATCATACGAGCACACAACTTTATACTTATCATTAGCGGAAGTAGATCTGAAAATGTTTCTGTTGAAACTGCACAACCGGAAGTGGAGGTTTATTTTTGTCGGTTTTCCAAACGCCTCCTTTAAAACTCAGTTTATGTAAATATTTGTCATAATAAAAGTTGTAGATAAAGTAATATTCTACAAGTTTCGTTTATAATATTTTTTCATAAACTAGATTTTAAAAAAAGATTTCGATTTTCGTCTGAATTTACCTTGAGTACATCACTAAGTGATGGCAAGATTACCGTTGATATGCGAAAAATTTCCAGTTTACGATGGAGATGTGTACGCTCCAAAGAGTAATTTCAATTGCTTATCGATATTTTCTAATCCATAGCAACAAATAACCATTTTGTTTACGCGTAGTTTTTTTTCAATTTAAAGTTTATTGAAAATTTAAAAATGTATTCACAAGTGTAATTGGTAAAGTCGTAGAAAGTTAAATTTTCTTTTTGAATGAATATTTTTTTCGTGTGTCAACACTTGATAACTAAATTGAAAGCGAAGGATCCCTGGCCTGGGCCATGAGGATGGTCAGCATTTCACGAAGGGAATGTATTTATTGAAAGAATGAAGTCTTTGTCTGCTCTGAAAGAGAGAGAGAGAGAGAGTTTGCACAGATTATTTATTCAAAGATGTTTACGTTCTTCCATATTGTCCAGAAGTGTGAACCGAGCACACGGAAAATGTTGACGCATTTTGTAGACGAAAAATGCTCTCTCGTCGAGTGGAAGAAAAAATGAACTCACTATTGTTGTTATATGTTCAATTCTAGTTGGAAAATACTAATCGCTATTTGAAGAAATAAATGTTACTTACCATTTTCAAAAATTTTCTACTGTGTGGTACGTTTTGAAACAATTTTCAAAACAAAGTCCAACTTCGCAGTCAGGGCACCAATATATACTCTCCCTTTTTCGTCCTTGGTTTCTGCCTCTGAGGCTTTGCCTTTTTTTCCGGTTGGAGGGATTTTTTCAATGAAGTGTCGTTCGACTAGGCGCTTCGGAGGAGGATTGCCTGATGACCTACCCGCACTAGCAGTTGAACACTTAGTCTATAACCTCCGCATCAAAATACGCCAGAAAACTATCCAAAACATTGCAGTTGTGGTCCAGTATTATTACCCACAAATGGTATTTTTCGGGGACTGTATGCCTCATCAACTAATTTCCAATTAAAAGTATCACGATCTCTGGAATCACTAAATTCATCGTGAATGTCGTCATTAATACTAATTAACTGGCTATAATCTACATCACAATCCCAGATATCACTTGATGATTCATCACCATCACTTTCACTCTCACTATCATTCAATGAAGACAAAATATCACTCACTGGCATACTCGAACGCGAAGAGTTGTCCGCCATGATTTTTTTTACTACGTCTGAGAAACGTTTGCTATATTTCATCATCACTAAGCACAAAACTAAAGATGCTTTCAAAAAGAAGAATAGAGGGGAGCATCATCCAAGCATTCTAAAGCTGAAGAAGACTTAGTTGGTCAAAACATAAACAGATGGAGTGCGTATATAGGATTTAGTGAAGTGAGGTCAGGGTCCGTACGCGTGTACGGACTACCGCTCCTGGGAGCGATATGAAGGTCCGTACACGTGTACGGAGTACATATCCCTGAAATGTATGAAGTCTAAAGAATTCAGATGTTGTAGAAGGAAAAAATGATTGAGATTTACTAGGACTCGCACACGGATCTCATTCGTGCTTTAGGTTCTCGAATTTAGGTTGAGTATAGGACTAGTTAAGTAGTAAACTGTAAATACGGCCAGTTGGAGACGAGGTCATGTTAAGAATTTTTCTCAAAGGAATTCATTCGCTGTCAATTTCCCCAGGCAACGAGATGCGATACTAAATAAATTTTCTGTTTTTAGATGCTTGTTCCAAATATTGATTTTCCTACTAAGGCTTTTGATCCATTAAAAAAATTTATAATTTATCAGGTATTGATTTTTAATTTTCGCTTTTGCGAATGATGAAACTGTAATCCTATAAAACCTTAGGTTATTTGTATTTATGAAAATTTTAAAGACTATTCGTTTGACAAAGGATTGCGCTAGTAATGAAATAAATGAGAACTAAACAAATACTACCCTTCGTATGGGTAACTGTTATAGCAACAACAGCAACAATTGTTACTGTTTCAAGTGCAAACAATGTACAATATTATTTGATAACCATATTAATCAGTACACATTATGCATGATCAACTCAAAAGATTATTAATTATGAAAGTACATAATTATTAAATAATATCTGAGTTATGTCAACGTTTAAATGATATTTATTGAGGTTCATTACATTTAGTTATTAATTTTATTGAATTTAAAACGAGGATATCTCAGATTCGTGAAACCATTATGATGAGGCATCGACGATGGTCGCCATGGATGCAGTTCCTCTAAGTTCGAGTATTCCGTAAACCGGAGAGGGTATGTTGGATAGTGCGGGCCCTTGATCGGTCCCATTGACGAAAAAATGAAGGGTTCCGTACTGGCTCCTCATTACACCCACTGTGTCACCAACCTATAAAATATATCATGCAGAGTGTGAATGTTATTCATGAGCAAAATTTTCGCATTATAGCAGTGGCGTACGCTGGAGGGTGTGAGTCCATGGGGCCTGGATCACAACCTTAAGAAGTAAGGCAAACGTCAATAAAATAATTAATTATTCTATATTAATTCCTCGAATTTGAAGTTCACTTTTATAATATCCATTTATAATCCCTCATTTTTGGTTACTAATTTTAGTATAATAGCCCAGGTCTGTCTGTTGGTTGGTCAGGCTATTGAGTAGGTATCTGGTGGCGAATTATGGTTTAAAGCGAAAAAATCTGGCAATAATCAATTTAGAAACTGTAAATTTTGCAGGAATTCTCGAGTCACATATTTTAAGGTAATGACGAAAACAAATCTCGAAAAAAGTCATGGGTTATACTCCAAGGTTGATATTTCCATTTTTCGTAAGATAACACTGAAAATCGATTCTTCGACGTGCAGGCATTTACTGTTTTGGAAATTTTTAACTTTGAGTTTTATTTTTGTTCCTTCAGAATAGAATTTGGATTCTCCTCCCACCATTAGGAAAATTCCGCTTACAACTCTGAATTAGCGTTTAGGGCAAATACTCTGAAATATATCAAATATGACAATATACACATGCACACTATACATATTTATCAATTATGATATCCAACGTTATACATACCTGCAGGTATTGGATATCTTTACCATATTGAGGAACTACATTTTCGCCGTTTGAGTAGATGTCATCATATCGATATACTATAGCAAAAGGCCTGTAAAACGATATTCATTTTAAAATCAGCACAAAAACCATTGAATAATAACAAAATATTTGTATTCTTTTATGAAAGCAAATATATTTACTGAGGAAAACAAAAGGTTACACATTATGGACCATAGTGTTCGTCCGGTTAATAGTGTGTTATTGAGGTAGACTTAAAGGAAAACATTTAAAAATTAACTTTTTTTCTTTTTCTTTATTCTTAAGAATCAAGTTCCTTAACTATTTTTCTTATTGATTAATATTAATATATGTGAAAGTTATATCGATTCTACTGATTTACTGAATGTTTTCCGTTAACTTAAAAGGGCACATAATTACAAATCAACAACTTAAATATTTGGAATGGAATGAAGACTCAAGTAAACTGATAAAAGAAAATATAATTTTAAAAAGCATTAATTACTTGAGATTATGAAATCAAGTAAGACGTAGGATACATTCTCGTCATCAAATATTACGGAAAACTCACGATTTGCTCATCTCAGGTAAAATTTCGATATCATTAGGGTTGCTTGTTATTACACCGACTGTTATGGATGTGGTTGGAAATTTTTCGTTCTTCTTGTCCATTTTTATTTTAAACATTTCATTATCCTCGAGAGGTCGGTTCGTAAAAAGAACCGAATGACTGGTATTATCCAATCTGTAATAAATGAATGATGAAATAATAAAGATCAGAAATATTCTCTTAGTCAAGATAAAAATCAATCGGTGGGAAATCTGTTATTTCATTTGAACATCAGAGAGGAAATTGTTTCATTGTCTGTCCTTCAAAACTCACTTTAGTTTCTGTACTGTGCGTCCATTGGGTAGGATCGCGACATTTACACCACACCGTGGATAAAAAGTCAATTTCGCTCGAATCTTCACTTTTTCATCGGATAATTCCACAGGCTTACCTGAGAGAAAACGAAATTCAACGTCATAGTGAAAGTATACCACTTTTAAAATAATTTCATGAGGTTGTCTAAATAAATTACCAAATTTAACTATAAAAATATAAGTTTTCTAACGGATTAAAACATAAATAGAACATTAAGCATTAATCGCGGTTCTACATTTTTTATGAACAAAAAAATTACCTTGAGAGACACCTTGGATGTAAATTAGTCTCTTTCCGTGACACTCGATGACTTTATGAGTCACATCCAAATGAATTCCATCCGACGAAGTGCTGGATTCCACTCTGGCTGTAAAGAGGTCCACCCAATCGCCAGTTTGGTTCCGTCTACTGTTCACAGACAGTGTAATCCCTCGGCTGGTGCCTTGATCGGTGCCGCATGCTGAATCTGGCGTCAACTCCTGCACCGTGCATTGGAAGAGATAGAACGCGATTAAAACGACAAGTGACTTCATAATATTCGACGGTGAAAACCTCGCGGTGAACGGCGTGCTCCTCTTCTCAAGCGAAGACTTCGTATGACGTCGTTTACTCGAGGAAGAGCTATTTAAGAGAATGTCTTTAACCACGATTATAAGGTTATCCGTCGTCACGCCCTTTGTGAGATGTTTGATTTCCTTACAGCGTTCTCAGTAATCAATATAGTGTTGACAGATTTATTACTGCTGAGGTCAAATGTTTTCTGAATTGGATAAACGTATCACATCCTCTAATTGTCATCGGCTTCTTTTAATGTGTCACTGCATAATGAGGGAGGCGATCTGGTGCGGGGTGATTTTGCATTGGAGGAGTAATGAACTCAGTTAATGGAGAAGAGGCGCTGTAGTTAGGAAGAGAAAGGAATGGGTTAGGGATGAGACAAGATAGAGAGCGATAAAAATGGAAAAGGTTAGGATGGAAAGTGTAGAATAGGGAAAAGAGATGGTGTTCAGCACTGCGTGCGATTCTGTCTGAATTATGATAATATAAGATAAGCCTACGTCTATTTCTTGAGCTAGTCCGTGATCTTTTGGATAGCACCACGTATGTACAAGGCCCTTGAGCGAATGAATGAACTGTTGCCATGGGCGATAGAAATTCGGATGATATCCGGAGAAGAGTTATAATAGAATGAGGAAGATGAAAGATGAAGGAAAAAGCGAAAACACAAGTGAGAATATGGCGGAAAGAAACAGATGGCAGTAGAAGCAAAAAGAAAAAGGAGAATTACAGGAGGTTAATGAACGATGTATGTTCTTATTTTAGGAAATTCATTTTTTTAAATGAGGATGGTACAGTTTAAGATTAAGCGATAGAGTAAAGAGATATAAAATATCAGGAGTAATTTAAATATTTTTAATCAAATTAATTATTATTGGAAAGAATAGAGTTGTTATGTATCGTGTCCGATTGGATTGTGAATACTTGAGATGGTAATGGCGAAAATTAATGAATTACGGAATTAAAATACTTTCTATAAAAAACGACAAATTAGACGAAATAACAGTTAATTTCATATGAACGGACACCTCTCTCACGGACTTATTCGGAATCGCTTAATAAACTACTAATATCCTATAACTTAGCCAGAATCCAGTGTTATGAAGGCTACCTTACTTCCAGCGTTCTCGTCTTTTTCATTCCAGAATTTCTCACTTTTCTTGCCATACCCGAGCCTTAATATTTTGGTTTTCTAAATTTACTCATTACATGTCTACAAGTGGCACTAATTTGCCATCAATTACCCATATCCGTTGTGCTTGTAGCATAGCAAGCTTGGTCCCAACCTAAGAAAATATTCCCGTTCTGAAACAGGAGAATTTGTCTACTGCGGCAGTTCAGTTGTGGAATACCCGCCCGGAAAAGTGGAAAACCCCGGGTCTTAGCTGATTTTTTCACCCGTTTCCACATTTCATACGATTTTGCTAATTATTTACACCGTGCATTATTTAAACTCCGCCCGAGTGTTGTTGGTAATCTCGTGGAATTTCATGGCAACCGAAGTTTTAGAACGACTCGACTCCTGTTTCCCTCCATCCACTTCTATAGTGAGTTTCAGGATTTCTGGCTACTGGGGCGTGTCTACGGTCAGACCCGTAGGATGAGAGGAAGAAAGTATCAGCCAATAAGAGGTCTTAAATTTACCTCACCCTTCAATATTTCTTGACAAGCGCTGTTGACACGATTGCTGACACTTTTCTCGGCGACAGCAGAAATCATGAACGTGCTTCATTCGTAGCTATCGAAGCATAGAACTTCACTCGACTACATCTACTGTTGAACTGAGCGAAACTGGAAACTTGGCAACACTGCGTCTTAGCCAAAGCGGAATAACCCGAATGCGGACGGAATACTGCGAGTCCCAGTAGAACGACCTGTTGAAATGCCCTATAGCAGCACTTCGGTTATTTCCTTCACGTGTCCCTTATATCCAACCCTCTTCCCTTTCCCCCTCCTATATTTTATTCGCTTGCCACCAATTCGTTATTTCTCCAAAATCTTGTAGTTATTAGTTTTTTTTAATTCCTTGAAGACTCAATTTATGAAAATATTTTATGTCAATATAGAATTGTAGAAAATGTCATTTTCTGCTTGTTTTTTTATAAATTTGGTTGTTTAAGAGATATTTCAATTTTTCGGCTGAAAAACGCTAAGGGATACCATTGTTTCCGTTGCTGTGATAAGATTTTATAATAGTTGATACCGATGTTCACGCTGCCTAGGGTAATTTTTATTGCGTAGCGATATTTTCTCATCCATAGCAACAGCTAACAATTTTGTTTACTTATCGCTTGTTAAATGTACTGATTATTGAAAGTGGTTACAAATTATTCGCAAGTCTATTTCCCGATAATTATTTCTGACGACGATGATGTCGAGAGCAATCATATTCATTGCTCTGTGTGGAGAATGTCATGTGATGGACATGCCAGATTTTTATTTTTAAGACACGCACAGTTACGTCTCTTTCAGCCGTTGTTTTTTGCAGCCGTGAAGAATTTACTCGCGCCGTCCGTTTCATATTAAATCACTCACACTTGCGATAAACTGCGGAAGCTAAACCACTGGAGTTTTATTTTCCCGTTATTACGAATCGAATCTGGGACATTCTTCTATCCAGTACCGAGGCACGTATGGACAACTTTATGAGTTTATGTCACGGCTCACTCAATTCGTGTAATCTATCGATCGCATTCGCTCCGAAATAAAAAATCTGATGTGTCCAGCAAGTGACTTTCTCCATACAGAGTAATGGATATGTTTGCTTTCGACATCAGCGTCCTCAACAATAATTGCCGGCACTTAACATTAGTGAATAGTTTTCAAAAACAAATTTCACACTGAAAATACTCTGAATCGCTTTACACATTGAGAAACAAAATGTAAACAAAATTGTTAGCCGTTGCTATGGATGATAAAATACTTTTTTGAAAAATTTGCAATTCAAAAATTTCAAAAGTTGAGCGGATGTTTTTGATTTTTTTGACTCCAAAGTTTGTGAGAAATTTTTTTTTTCATTTCCTTCATCTTTTCTCGAATGAGATATTTTACAAAATGTAATAGACAGGGTCTTTCCGGTATGCATTATTGTTGACCGTTCTATGCCACAAAATTTTCCCTTCATATGTTAGTTATTTGTCAATCGAACATGTTTATAAATGAAACGTTTGTTTGCCGATTGAGATGAGAATATTTTTCTCAAATTTTTTGCTTTCAAACCTTAGAAACGGTCGAAACTAAAATATGAGTAGGAAATGACTGAAATAAAATATCCACATATAGGGACAAGTGCTGTTTATTGAATTTTTTTCTATCAAACGCACGGTAGAACTTCGCTGTTTTCCAACCAACCAAGCAAGGTTATTGTAATGCGTACCTTAAAAACATTATAATCTTAGACTTTTCTTTCCGTACTTTAAATTTGTCGTAGATATTATTTAATTATAGTTAGCACAGCGGAACCACAAGGGAAACGAGAAATATACGACTTATAGAAAATTCGATTTATGGAAAAAAAACAACACGAAAAATATTTTGTCCTGTAAGATGAATTCACTTCGAGTTATGGAAAATTGGAAACTTCCGACTGCATGTATGTATGTATGACGAAGAGTTAAATGGAAGAATGGACTTCATAGTCTCAATTTCGCCCGAATAAAGAGCTTTTATCTATCTATCTGTCTGTCTGTCTATACATATCTCTGTCCCTCTCCTTTTAACTCCGCCATTTTCTCGTGATATCTCTCTCCCTACATCTTCCATGCTTTCTCTCTTTCCATCTTCCTCTCTCTTCGCTCTCTCCCATCTCTCTTCTCTTTCTCCTCTCTGACTCTCCGTTTCTCCATCCAACCTTCCGTTTCCTCTCACCTCCCTCATTAGAAGGTCTTACAGTTTGTCTGCGGTGTGCAAACGCTTTAATTAGGGTCTTTAAAGAAAAAAGGAGCGGTCCCCGTCATCGGTTTACATAGGAACAATGGAGTGAAGCGCCCCCGTCGCTAAAGCGTGGCTCCCGATGGCGTCGTCGTTCCAGAGGGCGTGGGGATCAGGGTTTTAAAGGGAAAGGGAGGAGGAAACAGGGTGAGGAGAAAGGGAGAAAGTAAAGAAAGGAGGAGAGGTCGGTCCTTTCACCTTCGGTTTATTGACACTTTGAAGTAGACGATTCATTCGACGAAGTTGGTGTGGCCTTAGCGAGGCATTAAAAAAAATAAGTTTTTAAGCTGAAAGGTTTTTGGATAGGCGTTGAAAATATAACGAAGATATTTTCATAATAACTTATAACCTCGCGTTTGTAAAATTTTGCGGCTTGTCAGACTCTCGGCAAAAATACTTATAATCGAACTCGATCCGTTCGTAACTCGGGGAGTTCCTGTGATAAATTTATTTAGAAATTCGTTGAACTCGGCTTGAACATAATATTTCGCCACCTTCTTTGTTGAATTTTACAATTGTTGAGAGGTAGCCATGGAAATAGATTAAATTCGTGCAGTCGGTTTGGTGTCGATGACTTATCTTACAAAAATTACAAAGAGATTTAAACTTCTGAGATCCGCACTCCTCACTCTGATACTGAGAAGCGATTTATACCATACAGTTTGCGAAATTGAGTCCCCTGGTGACGAAATAGAGAGGGCGAGGAGAGTAAAGGAGAGAGAGATGTTTGCAGAAGTGAAGAGAGAGGAAGATGTGTTTTGAGGTCAAGTAAAGGTAACGAGTCGGGGGGGATGAAGTGGGAGTGGGTAGTTGAGGAAAGGGGAGGAAATGGAGAGTTGATGGACGAGAGGGTCATACGTATGTAGATCTGATATTCAGTGCGTGATTTAATAAGAATACGACCACGCAACGAAATGGCTGAATGAATTTATATTGGGTTGTTACAGGCGTTGTAAACCTTTTGCAGTTTCTGCGGACGAATAAGTATTCAACGAACGAACTTCAATGGATACGGTTTATTCTTTTATAACTATTAAGAATAACATTAATTACTCTGAAATATAAGAATTGGGAGGGAGAGAGGAGGGGGAAGGGAGAGATAGGAAGGGGGAGAGAGGAAGGGAGAGAGTAGGGAGGGGGTGAGAGGGAGAGGAGGGGTGGGGGAGCCGGGGGACAGAGAATAGGGGGAGATTGGGAGGAGTGTGAGGGGGAGAGGAGGGATGAGAGGGGAGAGATAGAGAAGGAAGGAGAGAGGATGGACGGAAGGAGAGGGAGAGGAGGGAAAGAGAGGGGGAGAAAGAGGGAGAGAGGGGTTGAAAACTTACATTGAATTGTCATTTACTAACAATAAGACTAAAAATTTAAAACAAATAAAAATAAAAATTATTATTTACGTTATACCACTGTATATTAAGGGTACTAAAACGTACAAATAAATTAAATAGGAAATTTTGGTTAATTAGTATCCTAACACCACATTTGTTATTAATATAGAAATTTGAGAATCTTTAACAACAGATGACACTCACCCCATGTCAAATTTTAATTTATTTTTAGGTTTTTATAGTGCCTCGAATATAAAAGTTGTATAAACCAAAAAGGTTATCTTTAATTTGAATTTTGTCATCTACTTTCAGGCTATTCCTATATTCTTTTCCCTCAATCTTCAAACCACAAAATGCTGGATGCATCGTTCCGAAAAATTGAAAGGTGACTATCATAAATTCGACTTTTAATGTGGGTACAGGCATAAAAAAATTTCTTTCGTTGAACTCAAAAACTACGTTATTTTTTCATTATTGTTATTATAGTTATTATTATTATTATTATTATTGTCATGAATAAATGCCGATAAAATATTTCACTCCTACAACTCGCTTCGGTGGCGTTATTTCCCCTCGTGTCCCCATCTTGCATTTTATCACTTCTCTCATTTTCCATCGCCGTTTCTCCTTTTATTCTCGATCCCATATTTTTTCTATCGCTTTTCGTCATTTTTACTGTCTCCTCTTTTTTTACATTCCTCGTCTATTTTTCATACATCCTTCTCTTTGTCTTGCTCATCTCACGGTCACCTTTCCTCCCTTCATTCAGCACTTGTTTACAACTTTTTAAAATGTCACTTAGATCCCTGTGTTCACCACGTACGCTGACCCATCCCCTCTTGCGCTTACTCTTCTCGCTCGTGACCAAGGGATGCTTACCCATCCACACCACTACATTATCCTCCATCCAAGTGGTGTCCAATCTACGGCACGCGGGCCGGATGTGGCCAGCGAACGGTTTTCGTGCGGCTCGCGAAGCCACGACGAAGAAGCAATCCGAAAAATTTAACACACAAATTCATATATTTTTATGAAAATTTCGCTAGCAATTCTTCTAACATCGGAATGTTTACCATAAAACCCTCGTTAATACTATATTTTCACTTAAACTGCACCTTAGAATATATATATATATAGATAACTTCCGATTTCAACTCAACTCCGACCCGCGGGAGAACTGGCAACTTCCAATGCGGCCCGCCGAAGGATTCGCAACCATCGATGCGGCCCGCCACGTAGAACCATCTGTACTCACTCCACTACACCCTATATCCTCCGTTCCTCACCCTCCTTCACATATTCAAATTTCCGTTTAGAACGTACGTTTTTAAAAATACTTTTCCATGAGAAACCTGTTATAATTCACTACTTTCATTTCAACTTTTTCACCTCGTCCCTACCAATGCTTTTTTTTTTAATTCGAAGTTCTTTCACCTTAAAAAAAAATAGGCACACGTCTAATTGTCCTCTCCTTAAGTCCGGGATAAATTCGACCTTTGACCTTCTGCAGGACGCTTTCACCTATATTAAATTACCTTCTTCCCCCCTCCTCTCTCTCTCTCTCCACTTTATCCGTTTTTTCTCCTCCAAACTCCCTCTAAATTCTCCCGCCATTTCCATTTAGAAAGAAATATATATATTTTTGCTTCCAAGGTTTTATTTTAAACATTCTCCACTTTTCACCTCCCTCCATATGCTATTATTAGCCAAAAACCTTCTCCCTGTCATAACTCACCTTACAGACCTCTGTAATTCCCTCTCTCTTTCCTTACGTATCCCAAAAACTTCTCTCTCTCTCTCCTTTCACGCCTTTCCCTTAAATTACTCCCTTTGGCACCCTTATGTCTTCACTTCCCCCCTCTCCTATCCAAACTTTCTCTGCTATCATTTCTTTAAGGGGATTAAATGTCTTTTCCTCCGGTATAGCGAGATGGAAGGCGTCGTGCAGAAATAAGGGCCGAGGAAGAAAGATGAGAAACCCTAAAATTAAAAAAAAGGACATAATAAATGGGAATTTTTAAAAATGTTCTAGGCGGAACTTTTTTAATTTTGGTATATAACAACTTTTTTCATTTTGCGTTTGCTTTCAATGATTTCGGTCGTGTAATTTGGTTCCACAGTCGTTTAATACATTATCTCCCATCGTCTTGAAAGTTTATTTGGTTATTAATATTTACACGGGTATGTTTTTCGACCAATCTCGTACGCATATGAACTCTTAATAAATTTTGACCGGTCAAAATATCATTTGTAATACTATCTGCGTATAAGAAGCAGACGAAAAATCCTAAAACATTCCACGTTATTTATGGATCTAACAACAAGCACTATAAAAAACAAGTTAGGAAAGTGTACAACGCATCTCAAATGGGCGCGTTTCGTGCAATGGAGTATTAGAAAGAAATTATATACCTGTACGTAAGGGAAATAGCGTTTTAAAGTTCTTTTCTTCATCATAAATAATCCATTTTCTTCCTATTTAATAATATTACATGCACACGTAAGGAAATTAAATGTTTGTTTGGGAGATTGTTTATGTTAGCGACAATGAAGTAACCATGCAAGAAATTTTCTAAGTCTAACTCGATATAAGACTTTCTTGTTCGATTTTCGCGTTAACGGCTACTCCTACGATAAAAATGTATAGGGAAATAAATACTCTACTTTACTAGTTCTACAATTGTTATTTAAAAAATATTTTGATACGAGCAATAGTATATGAGATATGACGGAAAGTTCATTTTTTATCACCAATAAAATGGTACCCCTGATTGGCGTACGTGATTCATTTTTGCGATTTTCTTATTATATTTGATTGAAAGTCCTTAATATCAAATTTCATAAAAATCCGTTCAGTAGAAGCCGAGAACGAACATGCGGACGGACGGACGGACCGACCGACAATAATAGGCGCTCACGCTGTAAGCGAAACGCGCCTAAAAACAGGAATCCGTTCCAAGGAATAAAAACCAATAGCGGAAGATTGGAAAAAATGCTCAGCTGTGTATACATTCGGTTTTATTGCTCTCCGTCCAACGTTTATTCCTATCTCGACAGCACAATTCATTACTTTTGCAAAAAGACCTCCGAATATCCTATTCTTTCCCTGTTTAACCATCCGATATATTCTCGGGATCGTGATTTATTTTCCATTTCTTGCCCATAACTTTCTAAATTTTACTATACACTTTTTTTTCTCTCATTTTCGACGTTTCCCCTCTTTAGGTGCCAGTTTTTTAAAGCCTCATGTTCTTACTTGACACCATTTTGTCTTTCTACTAGATTTTACCTGCCTCACTCTCGCTCTGTTCCAATCTTTCCATTTGCTTTATTTATGCACGCCACAATTTATTCATTCACTTCATTTTCTTTTCCTTTTATTGCATTGCCGTTTTATTTTCATTGAGATTTTTCTCACATACGAAGTATATTGAGAAAGTATTGTTATCGCGAAAACATTCAACCTCGAGATTTTTACGGAAATATACGTTTTAGGTGTCGCTGAATCCGAAGTGGTTTTCACAATGCCGTCTGTCTGTTTGTCTGGAGCCTAAACGGTGGAGCGAAAATTAATGAAATATCGTACTTAGGCATTTTATAATATAAGCAGATTATATGAAGAAATGGTTTACATTGCTTAATAATTAAGGGAAGTTTATTCTACGCATTTTTAACAACAATTTGATTTTCTCAAAAGCGGCTCTTAACGATTTTGATCAAATTTCGTACCGATACTTAAGTTTACGTCTTCAACAATACTGTATAGTTCTTATTTATCAATGAATGAATATAAGGCTAGTTTACTCGAGGCAACTTTAACAATAATTAGATTTTCTCAAAAACGGCTATAACGATTTTAATCAAATTTCGTACAGTTACTTGATTATACTTCTGAAATAATACTACATATTTCATTTTTCTCAATGAATGAATATAAGGCTAGTTTATTCTTGGGCAACTTGAACAAAAATTGGATTTTCTAAAAACAGGCTCATACGATTTTCATTTTCTAAAGATAACTAAACGACGCATTAATATATGAGAAAGTTTGTACAACGTATGTTGTGCTGATTTTCTTTTATCAATTCCGCCGTCATTCTCTTTTATGTCAATCCCTTTGTTTTTTGTTATTAAAGTTTACATAACCTCTATAAAATCTCATGTATCTCATTATAGACGAAGTAATTTTTCGAAGTTTCTTTTAGCTACTTATTGACATCTTTGGAGTCGTAGTTATTGTTATTCGTAAAGAGAATTCCATAATTTGTTTCATTATAATTGTAGGAATTGTAATATAATGTATAGGATTGGGATTATATGTGTACATTTTTGTTGTAGTTGTCCATTTTAATGAGTACTGTAACAACGGAAGTTTTATTTCTGCTGTTATAAAATATTATGAAAAGGCGGTCATTCAAGTAAAGAAATGTTATAAACCACAATGCACGAGAAGAAAACCATTTATCATAAAAAACAATGAGATATAAACGAATACACAAGTCGAGAAGTTAGACTAGGTGATTCAAATAAATTTTGTAATGCTTGGAATATGGTGCAACTTCAGAAAACTATCATATTTCAAATATAAGTCGGTAAGCTATCATATTTTCGGGACAAGGTGTCCAGTAATTGCCCTTACGTTTAACGTTGTTTCGGAAACTTATGGTGAAACTTCACAATAAATAATATGGTTTGAATGATGAGCTTGATGAATTAAGTTTCATCTTGAACTGTGCAAATAGCGCTTCAACCTCTTGTTGTTACGCTTAGACACGATGACTAGAACCTCGCTCCCGTTATAATCAATTTCCCTGTTCTTTCACTCTCTCCTTAATCTTGTTATTTCACATCTTACATTCTTCCATGTCCATTCCCTTCACAAACCCATTACAATTCACAATGCCATCCATTCCCTCTTTGCAGTAAAAAGTAAACTTCCCCTTTTAAAATGCCTCCCATCGCCCCCTCTGTATGTACTTCGTTTCCCTTCTCCTGCTAAATTCATTCTCCCCTCTTTTCCTTTCTCCCTATCTCAATTCTCTCCCTTCAATTCAACCCCTTATCTTTACATCCTCCTTTCGTCCTTATCAGCATTACCACCCTGTCTAAACCGTCTTAGAATATTCCCCTCTTCCCCGTATTCCCAATGCAGCATTATCCTCCAATTCTCCGATACCTTAAACCGGTCCGAAAACTCTCTCTCTTCTCCTATCTCTTCCCCTCCCTTCCCCCCACCCTCTTTTCTCTTCTCTCCCCTCCACCTCCCTCCCTCCAAACACCACCATATCACGCCTGTACTCCGGTTTTTTCGCGGTAGCACGCATTCGACCTCTGGAATTTAGTGTTCCCATGGTTGCTCTCTTGAGAAGAGAGGAGGGTAGGGAAGATGAGGGTTGCCTGGGAATCCAGGGAAGGGTTGTTTTGGAGAAGGATGTGGGAGATGGAGGTGGTGGAGGGTGTAGAATGCGAGTGGAGGAGGAGGGTGGAATATGGGGAAGGAGAATGAGGCGGTGAGGCCTTTGATATGGGGGAGAAAGGGAGGAAAGACGCGAATTTACCCTTTACAGGGGTGTTAAAGGGAAAAGGAAAGTAGAGGTTAGGAATGGGAGAGAGAGGTTTGTTAACTGGCAATTTCAAGTAGTAGAATACACCAGCCCCTCAACATCCGCGAGTTCAGGTATTCGCGAGGTAGCCATAAAATTTCATTATTTCAAAAAAGCAACCGTTCTCAGGTTATAAAATTAAAATTAGACAGTCAACAATCCCATAAGCTGTGTGACTATCCAAAATGTTACTAATCTTGCGATAAAAGCGCTTAGAATTGTTGTAACCAATAAGGTATTAATTGATGCAAGTAGAATCTAAGTAGTTGGTGTTAACCGTATAAATACTTGAGGACAGTAGATGTTAACCTTTCAAAAATGCAACTCATAACGTCCTACCTACAATAAGTTATAATTCCGAAAATTGGAATCTTTCTGTTACTTAGTATGCACTACATACAAAGTTACAAAACCGAGTCACGGAGTCGAACGCTACGCCACCACCATTCCACACCTCCCGGCCATTTTCATTCTTGCTGGTATTTCGCTCAGACTGTGTCGCTCTTACATACTTTTCATCAGTTTTTGCGCTATGATTTACTTATTACTGTAATTTTTAATTTAATAATTGAGATTTTAAATTAACTATGTTTTGAAAAAGAAAATCATCTGTTAAAAGTGAATCAAGTATAAAGAGATCAAAGAATATGTACCATATAATACGTACTACGTGTTACTACGTTTTCCTTTTGTTTTAACTGTTTTCTAGTTTTTTCGTGTTTATTTTTAGCCTACGAACTATAATTTTAGGTTTAGTGTTGAGCACAAAGCAGAGTGAATGTTGAATATTAAGTTTGGGTAGTATAATCAGAGCAAAATTCTTATTCGTGAATTTCAACATTCGCGAGGTTATTGGGAACGTATCCCTCACGAATGTTGAGGGGGTGGTGTACAGAAGATGCAGTGGCCATTGAAAGGATAAGAGCATTCTTCGATTTTATGTTTTAATATATGTTATGTAACTGTAATTTATAGAATTTTCCACATCGGATCGTTTTTATTTTGTCCCACCGATATTATTGTGGGTTTCATAGAGTAGTATGTATATGATTTTCCGTACGTAGATGATATAGATTTATGGTCCATCTCCGTATAACTCCTTTGAATGTATGACATCCATATTTCCAATAATAGAAGTAAATCAAGCGATATAGTTGCAGTTTTCTGCGGCATCCGTAACTTTAACCATTTTTCCCATCTTGTACGATTTCCTCCTTCTTATTAATATTGGAATATGATGCGAGATAATAATAAGTGATATATAAAAATGCTTTATCCGTATTAATCCACATACATTCCCCATAAACTGAGAATGCATTCAACTTATTGTATGTACTTTACATTCCTCCAAACACCTCAGTAATTCTTTCACCTTCTTTCTTATATTCATCCCTAAGACTCCAATTACGTAGCTACCACTTCTGTTTAGCATTCATCCCTAACCCCTATCTGTATTTCATTCATAAAGCAACAGAGGGTGCTGAGCTGTCTTAAATCCTACCGAAATCAGGTTAATTAAAATTACAAGGCTTCTTATTCTTATCGTCGATTTTCGCTTTCCGTTCGAAATTGCTCACATTTACCAATATGTGACAAATTTTAACCAAATATCATACTTTTATCGGTTTCCTGGAGAAGGAATATCATTGTTAAGACTCGAGATTGCCTCAATACTCATACGTCATGCGATAGAAATATGTAGCATTTATGTAGATGTATCGATCGAGGGAGGCGGACACCCAATATAATTTTCTTTGTCATCATATTGAGGGCCATTTACGCCATTATCTTAAGTATTGTAGATATAAAATTTTAAAAATAATATTCAATAAACTATAAGCTTCTGTGTTTATTATTAAAAATGCTGGCAACATTTCAAATTTCAAAATGCAAGCATCACTTGTAGATAATAAAACATTTGGATGTTAATTCAGTGCGTTTAATTTCTTCTGCAGTGGCAACTAAGTGCACCTGAACGACGAACATCTCGGCTCGGAAAAGGTTTGATGGCGATGCAGAAATTGAAGGATCTCCTCCGCCACACGTTCTCCTCTCAGTTCGTGTTCCCAACCCTAGGAAACCACGACTTCAACCCTCAGAAACAGCTTCCTCCGAGGAGACACCCAACATACAAGAGAGTGGTGGACATGTGGCAACATTGGCTGCATACAGAACCCATAAACTCCTTCGAGAAGGGTGAGTGCTGAAACTTGAATTTTCTTAAAGGTAGAAATAATGTGAAATTTTTAGAATAAGGAATTTAGTTAAATGGCACAGATTAATGTCATGATGAGTGTACCCCATGCAAATGCAGTAGGAAAGAGGTGAGTGATGACTTACTGCAGAGCAAATTATACAGGACTATAGTATATGAAAATGTTCAAAGCTTATAGTCCATGAAATTTCTTAAAGTCCAAGACTATATTCCACGAAATTTTTCAATGATTATAGTCCATGAAATTTCTCAAAGACTATATAGTCTTTGAAATTTGTGAAAGAATATACTCCACGAAATTTCTCAAAGATTATAGTCATTGAAATTTTTCAAAGGCTATAGTCCAACAAATATTTCAATGTCAATAATACATGAAATACTTCAAGACTATAGTTTGAAATTTTTCAAAGGCTTAAGTCTGATATTTTTCAAAGGCTATAGTCCACGAAATTTCCCAAAGACTATAGTCCATGAAAATTTCAAAGAGTATAAGACGTGACATTTTTCGAAGATTACAGTCCATGAAAATTTTTGAAGACGATAGTCCATGAAATTTTTCAAAGACTATATATAGTCTTGGAAATTTTTTAAAGACTATAGTCCGTGATGTTTCCTCACGGCAATGGTCCATGAAATTTCTCAAGGACTATAGTCCATGGAAATTTTCAAATACAATAATCAATGAGATTTCCCAAAGACTATAGTCTTTGAAAATTTCAACAACAATATACCATAAAATTTTTCAAAGATTTTATTCGTGAAATTTTTGTCTACAGTCGTCGAAATTTTTCAAATACTATAGTCCATAAATTTTTTCAAAGACTATAGTGATTAAAATTTCAAAGACTATACTCCATGAAATCCTTCAAAGTCTATAATCCATTAAACTTTTCAAAGACTATAGTCTTTAAAATTTTTCAAAGACTATAGCCCAAGAAATTTCTCAAGAGACTGTAGTCTATAAAATTTTTCAGACTATAGTCCATGAAATTTTTCAAAGACTTCAGTCGATGGAATTTTTCAAAGACTTATAGACCATGACATTTTACAGTCTATATTCCACGAAATTTTTCAAAATTCCATGAAATTTTTCAAAGAGTATAATCCATGAAATTTATCAGGCTATAGCCTATGAAATTTCTGAAAGATTTTATAGTCCATGAAATATCTCAAAGACTATTATGGTCTTTGAAGTTTTCCAAATACTATAGTATTTGAAATTTTTCAAAGATTATTATAAATGAAATTTGTCAAAGACTATATTCTTTGAAATATTTTAATGACTATAGTGTGTGATATCTCTCAAATATTATAGTCGATGAAAAATTTCATAGACTATAATAGTCATTGAAATTTTCCAGACTAAAGTCGAGGAAATTTCTCAAAGACTATTGAAATTTTTCAAACTATAGTCTGAAATTTTTCAAATACTGTAATCCATGAAATTTTACAAACAATATAGGCTTTCAAATCTTACAATGACTATAGTCCGTGAAATTTCTCAAAGACTATAGTATTTGAAATTTCTCAGAGACTAGAGAATTAGAAATTTTCAAAGGCTAGCCTTTGAATTTTTTCTAAGGATATAGTCCATGAAAATTCTCAAAGACTATAGTCCATGAAATTTTTCAGAGCCTAGGGTATTTGAAATTTTTCAAAGGCCAGCCCTTGAAATTTTTCAAAGAGCCACGAAATTTTTCAAAGACTCTAGTCCTTGAAATTATTCAAAGACTAGTCTTTAAAATTACTCGAAGACTAAAGTCCATGAAATATCTCAAAGAATATAGTCCGTGAAATTTACGAAAGACTGTAGTCCATGAAAATTTCAAAGACTATAGTCCATTAAATCATTCAAACACTATAGTCCACCAAATTTTTCAAACTTTATCGTCCATGAAATTTTTCATGATCATTAAAATTTTCAAATACTATTGTTCATGAAATTTTTCACATACTAGAGTCCATTAAATTTTTCAAAGACTATAGACCATGAGATTTCTCAAAGACTATGATCCATTAAAATTTCCGAAACAATAGTGCTTGAAATTTTTTGAAGACTATATGCCATTGAATATTTCAGACTATGGTCCATGAAATTTGTCGAACACTATAGACTATGAAATTTCTCGAAGACTATAGTATTTGACATTATTCAAAGGCTATATCCCATGAAATTTTTTAGTCTATAGTCCATGAAATTTTTTAAAGACTATAATCTTTAAACATTTTCTAGTGCTATACTTGATGAAATTTCTCAAAGACTATAGTCTTGAAAATTTTCAGACTATAGTCCACTAAATTACACTAAGACTCTAGTCTTTGCAATTTTGCAAATACCATAGACTTTGAAATTTTTCAAAGACTATAGATAATAAAATTCTTCAAAGACTATAGACCATAAAATGATTCAAACACCATAGCCCATGAAATTTCTCAACGACTCTAGTCTTTGAAATTTTGCAAATACTATAGACTTTGGAATTCTTTAAACACTATATTCCATGAAAATTTCAAAGACTATAGTTGATGAAATTTTTTTAAGACTATAGTCCATGAAATATTTCAGACTATAGTCCATAAAATTTTTCCAACACTATCATCCATGAATTTTTTCAGAATATATCCTTTGAAATTTCTCAGACAATAGTCCATGAAACTTTTCGAACATTATAGTCCGTGAAATTTCTCAAAGATTATAGGCCTTTAAGTTTTTCAAAGTCTTGATAATTTTTCACAGACTATAGTCCATTAAATTCTTCAAAGACTAGTCTATAAGATTTTTCAAAGACTATAGTAGATGAAATTTCTAAAAAGACTGTAGTCGTTGAAATTTTTCCAATACTATAGTGCATGAAAATTTTCTAAGACATTAATTAGTCCATGAAAATTACAAAAACTATAGTGCATGAAATTTTTTGAAGATTGTAGGCCATTGAATTTTTCAGACTATAGTCCATGAAATTTGTCAAACACTATAGTCCATGAAATTCATCAGAGTATAGTCTTTGAAATCTTTCAAAGGCTTTAGTCTGACATTTTTCAAAGACTCCAGTTCTTAAAATTTTTCAGTCTGCTGAAAATTATCAAAGACTATCGTCGATGAAATTTCTCAAATAGTCCACAAAATTTCACAAAGGCTACAGTATGTGAAATTTACCAAATTTCAAATTATTCAAAGGCTATAGGCCACAATATATATCAAAGTATATATATCGACCATGAAATTTTTCAGAGACTATAATATTTAAACTTTCATGAAATTTTTGAAATACTAGAGTCCATGAAATATCTCAAAGACAAGTGTCCTTGAAAATTTTCAGACTATATTCCATGAAACTTCACAAGGAATATAGTCTTTGACATTTTTCAAAGACTATAGTGTTCAAAATGTTTCATGACTATAGACCATGAAAATTCGCTAAGACAAAAGTCCATGAAATGTTTCAAAGACCATAGCCCATCAAATTTATCAAAGTCTTTGAGAAATTTTATGGACTATAGCGTCTGAAAAATTTCATGATGTACAGTCTTTGCAAAATTTCATACTATGAAAACTTTCATGAGCTGTAGTATTTGAAAATTTTTATGGATTAATGTCTTAGAAAAATTTGATGGCCTAGAGTTTTTGAAATATTTCATTAACTATAATCTTTGAAAAATTTCAAAGACTATAGTCTTACAAAATTCCTTGAACTATAGTCTTTGATATATTTCATGGACTCAAATCCTTGAAAAATTTCATGGACTGTAGTCTGAACATTCGATGTCCATGAAATTCTTCAATGACTAAAGTCCATCAAATTTTTCAAAGACTATACCCCATGACATTTTCAAAGACATCAGCCCCAGAAATTTTTCAATCTATATTCCATGAAAAATTTCAAGGACTATAAGACATGACATTTTTAAAGATTATAGTCCATGAAATTTTTTAAAGTCCATGAAATTTTTCAGAGAATATAGTACATGAAATTTTTCAATGAATATAGTCCATTGAATTTTTCAAAGACCTTAGTCCATGAAATATTCTAAGACTATAGTCTTTGTAATTTTTCAAGACTACAGTCCATGAAATTTTCTAAGACTATATCTTTGAAATTTCTCAAAGACTCTAGTCCATGAAATTTTTCGAAGACTATAGTCCATGCAATTTTCCAAGACTATAGACTTAGAAATTTTTCCATGAATTGTTTCAAAGACTATAGTCCAGGAAATTTTCTAAGACTATAGTTTTTGTAATTTTTCAAACACTATAGTCCATGAAATTTTCTAAGACTATATTCTTTGAAATTTACCAAAGGCTATAGGTCGTGAAATTTTTCAAAATCTAGAGTCCATAAACATTTTCGATGAATATAGTCCGTGAAATATGAGACATATTCAGGAAATTTTTCAAAGACGCTATTCCATGAAATTCTTCAAATACTATAGTACATAAAATTTCACAAACACTATAGTCTTTGAAATTTTTCAAACTACAGTCATTGTAATTTTTCAAATACTATATTCAATGCAATTTCTCAAAGACTATAATTCTAAAAATTTTTCAGTCTATAGTCTTTCAACTTTATCAGACTATAAACCATGAAATTTCTCAAAGCCTATAGTCTCTCAAATTTTTCAAAGACTATAGTCCAGGAAAATTTCAAAGACTGTAGTCAAAGTTTTTTTTCCAAAGACTATATTCCATGAAAATTTTCAGATTATAGATCATTAAATTTCGCAAGGTTATAATATATGAAACATATCAAAGACAATAGTCCATGAAATATTTTCGAGTATAG
The DNA here is from genome assembly GCA_036926305.1 of Uropetala carovei. Lineage (NCBI taxonomy): Eukaryota > Metazoa > Arthropoda > Insecta > Odonata > Petaluridae > Uropetala > Uropetala carovei. The sequence goes on from JAXCHB010000214.1 coordinate 773,199, forward strand.
TCCATGACATTTTCCCGAACACTATATTCCATGAAATTTCTTAGAGTTGTAGTCTGAAAATTTTTAAAGAATATAGTCCTTAAAATTTTTCCATTAAAGTTTCTAAGACTATAGTACACAACATTCTCAAAGTCTATGGTCAATGAAATTTTCTAAGACAATAGTCTTTGTAATATTTTAGACTATAGCCCATGAAATATTTCAAAGGCCATGAATTTTTTCCAAGATTATAGTCCATGAAATTTTTCAGTCTATATTACATGAAATACTTCGATGACTATAGGACATGATATTTTCCAAAGATTATAGTCCATGAAATTTTTCAAGGACTATATATAGTCCATGAAATTTTTCAGAGATTATACTACATGAAATTTTTTAAAGACTTTAGTCCATGAAATTTTCAGTCTCTAGGCCATGAAATTTTTCAATGAATATGCAGTATAACTCATTTAATACGTATTTGAGGGGACCGACTCATTGCTTCGTTATATGTGAGACTACGTTGTAAACGAGAAACATGGTTTTTGGCCTATACATCCCATATAACACGTATGCACATACAATGAAGACTGTGCTATCCGGCTATTTAGGACCTGCTAGACTTAGATACCGGTAATTAATTAATTAAGGCTATAGTACATGAAATTTTCTAAGAAGAAATTTCTGACCTGGAAAAATTCAGTCTATAACTTTAAAAATTACATGGACTACAGTTTTAAAAAATTTCAAAAACTATAGTCTAAGAAAATTTCATCGATTATTGTCTTTGAAAAATTTCATGAACTACAGCCATTGAAAAATTCAGACTATACTCTGAAAATTTCATAGACTATTGTCTTTGAAAATTTAATAGACTATAGTCTTCGAAAAATTCCAAAAACTACCGTCTTAGAAAATTTCATGGATTTTAGACTTTCAGAAATTTCATGTACTACAGTCTTAGAAATTTTCATGGACTATAGTGTTTTAAAAATTCCACGGACTGCAGTCTTTCAAAATTTTCAAAGACATGAAATTTTCAGTCTATAGCCCATGAAATTTTACAAAGACAATAGTTCAAATTTTTCAAAGAAAGTTTTCTGCGGCAACCCTAACTTTAACCATTTTTCCCATCTTGTACGATTTCCTCCCTCTTATTAATATTGGAATATGATGCGAGATAATAATAAGTGATATATAAAAATGCTTTATCCGTATTAATCCACATACATTCCCCATAAACTGAGAATGCATTCAACGTATTGTATGTACTTTACATTCCTCCAAACACCTCAGTAATTCTTTCACCTTCTTTCTTATATTCATCCCTAAGACTCCAATTACGTAGCTACCACTTCTGTTTAGCATTCATCCCTAACCCCTATCTGTATTTCATTCATAAAGCAACAGAGGGTGCTGAGCTGTCTTAAATCCTACCGAAATCAGGTTAATTAAAATTACAAGGCTTCTTATTCTTATCGTCGATTTTCGCTTTCCGTTCGAAATTGCTCACATTTACCAATATGTGACAAATTTTAACCAAATATCATACTTTTATCGGTTTCCTGGAGAAGGAATATCATTGTTAAGACTCGAGATTGCCTCAATACTCATACGTCATGCGATAGAAATATGTAGCATTTATGTAGATGTATCGATCGAGGGAGGCGGACACCCAATATAATTTTCTTTGTCATCATATTGAGGGCCATTTACGCCATTATCTTAAGTATTGTAGATATAAAATTTTAAAAATAATATTCAATAAACTATAAGCTTCTGTGTTTATTATTAAAAATGCTGGCAACATTTCAAATTTCAAAATGCAAGCATCACTTGTAGATAATAAAACATTTGGATGTTAATTCAGTGCGTTTAATTTCTTCTGCAGTGGCAACTAAGTGCACCTGAACGACGAACATCTCGGCACGGAAAAGGTGATGATGGCGATGCAGAACTTGAAGGATCTCCTCCGCCACACGTTCTCCTCTCAGTTCGTGTTCCCAACCCTAGGAAACCACGACTTCAACCCTCAGAAACAGCTTCCTCCGAGGAGACACCCAACATACAAGAGAGTGGTGGACATGTGGCGACATTGGCTGCATACAGATCCCATAAACTCCTTCGAGAAGGGTGAGTGCTGAAACTTGAATTTTCTTAGACCTGGCGAAAGGTAGAAATAATGTGAAATTTTTAGAATAAGGAATTTAGTTAAATGGCACAGATTAATGTCATGATGAGTGTACCCCATGCAAATGCAGTAGGAAAGAGGTGAGTGATGAGTTACTGCAGAGCAAATTGTACAGGACTATAGTATTTGAAAATGTTCAAAGCTTATAGTCCATGAAATTTCTTAAAGACCACAGTCCATGAAAAAGTCAAAGACTATATTCCACGAAATTTTTTAATGATTATAATCCATGACAATTTTCAAACAATATAGTCCATGAAATTTCTCAAAGACTATATAGTCTTGGAAATTTGTGAAAGAATATACTCCACGAAATTTCTCAAAGATTATAGTCATTGAAATTTTTCAAAGGCTATAGTCCAACAAATATTTCAATGTCAATAATACATGAAATACTTCAAGGCTATAGTTTGAAATTTTTCAAAGCCTTTGGTCTGATATTTTTCAAAGGCTATAGTCCATGAAAATTTCAAAGAGTATAAGACATGACATTTTTCGAAGACTACAATCCATGAAAATTTTTGAAGACGATAGTCCATGAAATTTTTCAAAGACTATATATAGTCTTGGAAATTTTTTAAAGACTATAGTCCGTGATGTTTCCTCACGGCAATGGTCCATGAAATTTCTCAAGGACTATAGTCCATGGAAATTTTCAAATACAATAATCAATGAGATTTCCCAAAGACTATAGTCTTTGAAAATTTCAACAACAATATACCATAAAATTTTTCAAAGATTTTATTCGTGAAATTTTTGTCTACAGTCGTCGAAATTTTTCAAATACTATAGTCCATAAATTTTTTCAAAGACTATAGTGATTAAAATTTCAAAGACTATACTCCATGAAATCCTTCAAAGTCTATAATCCATTAAACTTTTCAAAGACTATAGTCTTTAAAATTTTTCAAAGACTATAGCCCAAGAAATTTCTCAAGAGACTGTAGTCTATAAAATTTTTCAGACTATAGTCCATGACATTTTTCAAAGACTTCAGTCGATGGAATTTTCAAAGACTTATAGACCATGACATTTTTCAGTCTATATTCCACGAAATTTTTCAAAATTCCATGAAATTTTTCAAAGAGTATAATCCATGAAATTTATCAGGCTATAGCCTATGAAATTTCTGAAAGATTATAGTCCATGAAATATCTCAAAGACTATTATGGTCTTTGAAGTTTTCCAAATACTATAGTATTTGAAATTTTTCAAAGATTATTATAAATGAAATTTGTCAAAGACTATATTCTTTGAAATATTTTAATGACTATAGTGTGTGATATCTCTCAAATATTATAGTCGATGAAAAATTTCATAGACTATAATAGTCTTTGAAATTTTCCAGACTAAAGTCGAGGAAATTTCTCAAAGACTATAGTCCATGAAATTTTTCAAACACTATAGTCTGAAATTTTTCAAATACTGTAATCCATGAAATTTTACAAACAATATAGGCTTTCAAATCTTTCAATGACTATAGTCCGTGAAATTTCTCAGTATTCTATAGTATTTGAAATTTCTCAGAGACTAGGGTATTTGAAATTTTTCAAAGGCCAGCCCTTGAAATTTTTCAAAGAGTATAGTCCACGAAATTTTTCAAAGACTCTAGTCCTTGAAATTATTCAAAGACTAGTCCTTAAAATTACTCGAAGACTAAAGTCCATGAAATATCTCAAAGAATATAGTCCGTGAAATTTACGAAAGACTGTAGTCCATGAAAATTTCAAAGACTATAGTCCATTAAATCATTCAAACACTATAGTCCACCAAATTTTTCAAACTTTATAGTCCATGAAATTTTTCATGATCATTAAAATTTTCAAATACTATTGTTCATGAAATTTTTCACATACTAGAGTCCATTAAATTTTTCAAAGACTATAGACCATGAGATTTCTCAAAGACTATGATCAATTAAAATTTCCGAAACAATAGTGCTTGAAATTTTTTTAAGACTATAGGCCGTTGAATATTTCAGACTATGGTCCATGAAATTTGTCGAACACTATAGACTATGAAATTTCTCGAAGACTATAGTATTTGACATTATTCAAAGGCTATATCCCATGAAATTTTTTAGTCTATAGTACATGAAATTTTTTAAAGACTATAATCTTTAAAAATTTCCTAGTGCTATACTTGATGAAATTTCTCAAAGACTATAGTCTTGAAAATTTTCAGACTATAGTCCACTAAATTACACTAAGACTCTAGTCTTTGCAATTTTGCAAATACCATAGACTTTGAAATTTTTCAAAGACTATAGATAATAAAATTCTTCAAAGACTATAGACCATAAAATGATTCAAACACCATAGCCCATGAAATTTCTCAACGACTCTAGTCTTTGAAATTTTGCAAATACTATAGACTTTGGAATTCTTTAAACACTATATTCCATGAAAATTTCAAAGACTATAGTTGATGAAATTTTTTTAAGACTATAGTCCATGAAATATTTCAGACTATAGTCCATAAAATTTTTCCAACACTATCATCCATGAATTTTTTCAGAATATATCCTTTGAAATTTCTCAGACAATAGTCCATGAAACTTTTCGAACATTATAGTCCGTGAAATTTCTCAAAGATTATAGGCCTTTAAGTTTTTCAAAGTCTTGATAATTTTTCACAGACTATAGTCCATTAAATTCTTCAAAGACTAGTCTATAAGATTTTTCAAAGACTATAGTAGATGAAATTTCTAAAAAGACTGTAGTCGTTGAAATTTTTCCAATACTATAGTGCATGAAAATTTTCTAAGACATTAATTAGTCCATGAAAATTACAAAAACTATAGTGCATGAAATTTTTTGAAGATTGTAGGCCATTGAATTTTTCAGACTATAGTCCATGAAATTTGTCAAACACTATAGTCCATGAAATTCATCAGAGTATAGTCTTTGAAATCTTTCAAAGGCTTTAGTCTGACATTTTTCAAAGACTCCAGTTCTTAAAATTTTTCAGTCTGCTGAAAATTATCAAAGACTATCGTCGATGAAATTTCTCAAATAGTCCACAAAATTTCACAAAGGCTACAGTATGTGAAATTTACCAAATTTCAAATTATTCAAAGGCTATAGGCCACAATATATATCAAAGTATATATATCGACCATGAAATTTTTCAGAGACTATAATATTTAAACTTTCATGAAATTTTTGAAATACTAGAGTCCATGAAATATCTCAAAGACAAGTGTCCTTGAAAATTTTCAGACTATATTCCATGAAACTTCACAAGGAATATAGTCTTTGACATTTTTCAAAGACTATAATGTTCAAAATGTTTCATGACTATAGACCATGAAAATTCGCTAAGACAAAAGTCCATGAAATGTTTCAAAGACCATAGCCCATCAAATTTATCAAAGTCTTTGAGAAATTTTATGGACTATAGCGTCTGAAAAATTTCATGATGTACAGTCTTTGCAAAATTTCATACTATGAAAACTTTCATGAGCTGTAGTATTTGAAAATTTTTATGGATTAATGTCTTAGAAAAATTTGATGGCCTAGAGTTTTTGAAATATTTCATTAACTATAATCTTTGAAAAATTTCAAAGACTATAGTCTTACAAAATTCCTTGAACTATAGTCTTTGATATATTTCATGGACTCAAATCCTTGAAAAATTTCATGGACTGTAGTCTGAACATTCGATGTCCATGAAATTCTTCAATGACTAAAGTCCATCAAATTTTTCAAAGACTATACCCCATGACATTTTCAAAGACATCAGCCCCAGAAATTTTTCAATCTATATTCCATGAAAAATTTCAAGGACTATAAGACATGACATTTTTAAAGATTATAGTCCATGAAATTTTTTAAAGTCCATGAAATTTTTCAGAGAATATAGTACATGAAATTTTTCAATGAATATAGTCCATTGAATTTTTCAAAGACCTTAGTCCATGAAATATTCTAAGACTATAGTCTTTGTAATTTTTCAAGACTACAGTCCATGAAATTTTCTAAGACTATATCTTTGAAATTTCTCAAAGACTCTAGTCCATGAAATTTTTCGAAGACTATAGTCCATGCAATTTTCCAAGACTATAGACTTAGAAATTTTTCCATGAATTGTTTCAAAGACTATAGTCCAGGAAATTTTCTAAGACTATAGTTTTTGTAATTTTTCAAACACTATAGTCCATGAAATTTTCTAAGACTATATTCTTTGAAATTTACCAAAGGCTATAGGTCGTGAAATTTTTCAAAATCTAGAGTCCATAAACATTTTCGATGAATATAGTCCGTGAAATATGAGACATATTCAGGAAATTTTTCAAAGACGCTATTCCATGAAATTCTTCAAATACTATAGTACATAAAATTTCACAAACACTATAGTCTTTGAAATTTTTCAAACTACAGTCATTGTAATTTTTCAAATACTATATTCAATGCAATTTCTCAAAGACTATAATTCTAAAAATTTTTCAGTCTATAGTCTTTCAACTTTATCAGACTATAAACCATGAAATTTCTCAAAGCCTATAGTCTCTCAAATTTTTCAAAGACTATAGTCCAGGAAAATTTCAAAGACTGTAGTCAAAGTTTTTTTTCCAAAGACTATATTCCATGAAAATTTTCAGATTATAGATCATTAAATTTCGCAAGGTTATAATATATGAAACATATCAAAGACAATAGTCCATGAAATATTTTCGAGTATAGTCCATGACATTTTCCCGAACACTATATTCCATGAAATTTCTTAGAGTTGTAGTCTGAAAATTTTTAAAGAATATAGTCCTTAAAATTTTTCCATTAAAGTTTCTAAGACTATAGTACACAACATTCTCAAAGTCTATGGTCAATGAAATTTTCTAAGACAATAGTCTTTGTAATATTTTAGACTATAGCCCATGAAATATTTCAAAGGCCATGAATTTTTTCCAAGATTATAGTCCATGAAATTTTTCAGTCTATATTACATGAAATACTTCGATGACTATAGGACATGATATTTTCCAAAGATTATAGTCCATGAAATTTTTCAAGGACTATATATAGTCCATGAAATTTTTCAGAGATTATACTACATGAAATTTTTTAAAGACTTTAGTCCATGAAATTTTCAGTCTCTAGGCCATGAAATTTTTCAATGAATATGCAGTATAACTCATTTAATACGTATTTGAGGGGACCGACTCATTGCTTCGTTATATGTGAGACTACGTTGTAAACGAGAAACATGGTTTTTGGCCTATACATCCCATATAACACGTATGCACATACAATGAAGACTGTGCTATCCGGCTATTTAGGACCTGCTAGACTTAGATACCGGTAATTAATTAATTAAGGCTATAGTACATGAAATTTTCTAAGAAGAAATTTCTGACCTGGAAAAATTCAGTCTATAACTTTAAAAATTACATGGACTACAGTTTTAAAAAATTTCAAAAACTATAGTCTAAGAAAATTTCATCGATTATTGTCTTTGAAAAATTTCATGAACTACAGCCATTGAAAAATTCAGACTATACTCTGAAAATTTCATAGACTATTGTCTTTGAAAATTTAATAGACTATAGTCTTCGAAAAATTCCAAAAACTACCGTCTTAGAAAATTTCATGGATTTTAGACTTTCAGAAATTTCATGTACTACAGTCTTAGAAATTTTCATGGACTATAGTGTTTTAAAAATTCCACGGACTGCAGTCTTTCAAAATTTTCAAAGACATGAAATTTTCAGTCTATAGCCCATGAAATTTTACAAAGACAATAGTTCAAATTTTTCAAAGAAAGTTTTCTGCGGCAACCCTAACTTTAACCATTTTTCCCATCTTGTACGATTTCCTCCCTCTTATTAATATTGGAATATGATGCGAGATAATAATAAGTGATATATAAAAATGCTTTATCCGTATTAATCCACATACATTCCCCATAAACTGAGAATGCATTCAACGTATTGTATGTACTTTACATTCCTCCAAACACCTCAGTAATTCTTTCACCTTCTTTCTTATATTCATCCCTAAGACTCCAATTACGTAGCTACCACTTCTGTTTAGCATTCATCCCTAACCCCTATCTGTATTTCATTCATAAAGCAACAGAGGGTGCTGAGCTGTCTTAAATCCTACCGAAATCAGGTTAATTAAAATTACAAGGCTTCTTATTCTTATCGTCGATTTTCGCTTTCCGTTCGAAATTGCTCACATTTACCAATATGTGACAAATTTTAACCAAATATCATACTTTTATCGGTTTCCTGGAGAAGGAATATCATTGTTAAGACTCGAGATTGCCTCAATACTCATACGTCATGCGATAGAAATATGTAGCATTTATGTAGATGTATCGATCGAGGGAGGCGGACACCCAATATAATTTTCTTTGTCATCATATTGAGGGCCATTTACGCCATTATCTTAAGTATTGTAGATATAAAATTTTAAAAATAATATTCAATAAACTATAAGCTTCTGTGTTTATTATTAAAAATGCTGGCAACATTTCAAATTTCAAAATGCAAGCATCACTTGTAGATAATAAAACATTTGGATGTTAATTCAGTGCGTTTAATTTCTTCTGCAGTGGCAACTAAGTGCACCTGAACGACGAACATCTCGGCACGGAAAAGGTGATGATGGCGATGCAGAACTTGAAGGATCTCCTCCGCCACACGTTCTCCTCTCAGTTCGTGTTCCCAACCCTAGGAAACCACGACTTCAACCCTCAGAAACAGCTTCCTCCGAGGAGACACCCAACATACAAGAGAGTGGTGGACATGTGGCGACATTGGCTGCATACAGATCCCATAAACTCCTTCGAGAAGGGTGAGTGCTGAAACTTGAATTTTCTTAGACCTGGCGAAAGGTAGAAATAATGTGAAATTTTTAGAATAAGGAATTTAGTTAAATGGCACAGATTAATGTCATGATGAGTGTACCCCATGCAAATGCAGTAGGAAAGAGGTGAGTGATGAGTTACTGCAGAGCAAATTGTACAGGACTATAGTATTTGAAAATGTTCAAAGCTTATAGTCCATGAAATTTCTTAAAGACCACAGTCCATGAAAAAGTCAAAGACTATATTCCACGAAATTTTTTAATGATTATAATCCATGACAATTTTCAAACAATATAGTCCATGAAATTTCTCAAAGACTATATAGTCTTGGAAATTTGTGAAAGAATATACTCCACGAAATTTCTCAAAGATTATAGTCATTGAAATTTTTCAAAGGCTATAGTCCAACAAATATTTCAATGTCAATAATACATGAAATACTTCAAGGCTATAGTTTGAAATTTTTCAAAGCCTTTGGTCTGATATTTTTCAAAGGCTATAGTCCATGAAAATTTCAAAGAGTATAAGACATGACATTTTTCGAAGACTACAATCCATGAAAATTTTTGAAGACGATAGTCCATGAAATTTTTCAAAGACTATATATAGTCTTGGAAATTTTTTAAAGACTATAGTCCGTGATGTTTCCTCACGGCAATGGTCCATGAAATTTCTCAAGGACTATAGTCCATGGAAATTTTCAAATACAATAATCAATGAGATTTCCCAAAGACTATAGTCTTTGAAAATTTCAACAACAATATACCATAAAATTTTTCAAAGATTTTATTCGTGAAATTTTTGTCTACAGTCGTCGAAATTTTTCAAATACTATAGTCCATAAATTTTTTCAAAGACTATAGTGATTAAAATTTCAAAGACTATACTCCATGAAATCCTTCAAAGTCTATAATCCATTAAACTTTTCAAAGACTATAGTCTTTAAAATTTTTCAAAGACTATAGCCCAAGAAATTTCTCAAGAGACTGTAGTCTATAAAATTTTTCAGACTATAGTCCATGACATTTTTCAAAGACTTCAGTCGATGGAATTTTCAAAGACTTATAGACCATGACATTTTTCAGTCTATATTCCACGAAATTTTTCAAAATTCCATGAAATTTTTCAAAGAGTATAATCCATGAAATTTATCAGGCTATAGCCTATGAAATTTCTGAAAGATTATAGTCCATGAAATATCTCAAAGACTATTATGGTCTTTGAAGTTTTCCAAATACTATAGTATTTGAAATTTTTCAAAGATTATTATAAATGAAATTTGTCAAAGACTATATTCTTTGAAATATTTTAATGACTATAGTGTGTGATATCTCTCAAATATTATAGTCGATGAAAAATTTCATAGACTATAATAGTCTTTGAAATTTTCCAGACTAAAGTCGAGGAAATTTCTCAAAGACTATAGTCCATGAAATTTTTCAAACACTATAGTCTGAAATTTTTCAAATACTGTAATCCATGAAATTTTACAAACAATATAGGCTTTCAAATCTTTCAATGACTATAGTCCGTGAAATTTCTCAGTATTCTATAGTATTTGAAATTTCTCAGAGACTAGGGTATTTGAAATTTTTCAAAGGCCAGCCCTTGAAATTTTTCAAAGAGTATAGTCCACGAAATTTTTCAAAGACTCTAGTCCTTGAAATTATTCAAAGACTAGTCCTTAAAATTACTCGAAGACTAAAGTCCATGAAATATCTCAAAGAATATAGTCCGTGAAATTTACGAAAGACTGTAGTCCATGAAAATTTCAAAGACTATAGTCCATTAAATCATTCAAACACTATAGTCCACCAAATTTTTCAAACTTTATAGTCCATGAAATTTTTCATGATCATTAAAATTTTCAAATACTATTGTTCATGAAATTTTTCACATACTAGAGTCCATTAAATTTTTCAAAGACTATAGACCATGAGATTTCTCAAAGACTATGATCAATTAAAATTTCCGAAACAATAGTGCTTGAAATTTTTTTAAGACTATAGGCCGTTGAATATTTCAGACTATGGTCCATGAAATTTGTCGAACACTATAGACTATGAAATTTCTCGAAGACTATAGTATTTGACATTATTCAAAGGCTATATCCCATGAAATTTTTTAGTCTATAGTACATGAAATTTTTTAAAGACTATAATCTTTAAAAATTTCCTAGTGCTATACTTGATGAAATTTCTCAAAGACTATAGTCTTGAAAATTTTCAGACTATAGTCCACGAAATTTCACTAAGACTCTAGTCTTTGCAATTTTGCAAATACCATAGACTTTGAAATTTTTCAAAGACTATAGATAATAAAATTCTTCAAAGACTATAGACCATAAAATGATTCAAACACCATAGCCCATGAAATTTCTCAACGACTCTAGTCTTTGAAATTTTGCAAATACTATAGACTTTGGAATTCTTTAAACACTATATTCCATGAAAATTTCAAAGACTATAGTTGATGAAATTTTTTTAAGACTATAGTCCATGAAATATTTCAGACTATAGTCCATAAAATTTTTCCAACACTATCATCCATGAATTTTTTCAGAATATATCCTTTGAAATTTCTCAGACAATAGTCCATGAAACTTTTCGAACATTATAGTCCGTGAAATTTCTCAAAGATTATAGGCCTTTAAGTTTTTCAAAGTCTTGATAATTTTTCACAGACTATAGTCCATTAAATTCTTCAAAGACTAGTCTATAAGATTTTTCAAAGACTATAGTAGATGAAATTTCTAAAAAGACTGTAGTCGTTGAAATTTTTCCAATACTATAGTGCATGAAAATTTTCTAAGACATTAATTAGTCCATGAAAATTACAAAAACTATAGTGCATGAAATTTTTTGAAGATTGTAGGCCATTGAATTTTTCAGACTATAGTCCATGAAATTTGTCAAACACTATAGTCCATGAAATTCATCAGAGTATAGTCTTTGAAATCTTTCAAAGGCTTTAGTCTGACATTTTTCAAAGACTCCAGTTCTTAAAATTTTTCAGTCTGCTGAAAATTATCAAAGACTATCGTCGATGAAATTTCTCAAATAGTCCACAAAATTTCACAAAGGCTACAGTATGTGAAATTTACCAAATTTCAAATTATTCAAAGGCTATAGGCCACAATATATATCCAAGTCTATATATCGACCATGAAATTTTTCAGAGACTATAATATTTAAACTTTCTCAATACTATAGTTCATGAAATTTTTGAAATACTAAAGTCCATGAAATATCTCAAAGACAAGTGTCCTTGAAAATTTTCAGACTATATTCCATGAAACTTCACAAGGAATATAGTCTTTGACATTTTTCAAAGACTATAGTGTTCAAAATGTTTCATGACTATAGACCATGAAAATTCGCTAAGACAAAAGTCCATGAAATGTTTCAAAGACCATAGCCCATCAAATTTATCAAAGTCTTTGAGAAATTTTATGGACTATAGCGTCTGAAAAATTTCATGATGTACAGTCTTTGCAAAATTTCATACTATGAAAACTTTCATGAGCTGTAGTATTTGAAAATTTTTATGGATTAATGTCTTAGAAAAATTTGATGGCCTAGAGTTTTTGAAATATTTCATTAACTATAATCTTTGAAAAATTTCAAAGACTATAGTCTTACAAAATTCCTTGAACTATAGTCTTTGATATATTTCATGGACTCAAATCCTTGAAAAATTTCATGGACTGTAGTCTGAACATTCGATGTCCATGAAATTCTTCAATGACTAAAGTCCATCAAATTTTTCAAAGACTATACCCCATGACATTTTCAAAGACATCAGCCCCAGAAATTTTTCAATCTATATTCCATGAAAAATTTCAAGGACTATAAGACATGACATTTTTAAAGATTATAGTCCATGAAATTTTTCAAAGTCCATGAAATTTTTCAGAGAATATAGTACATGAAATTTTTCAATGAATATAGTCCATTGAATTTTTCAAAGACCTTAGTCCATGAAATATTCTAAGACTATAGTCTTTGTAATTTTTCAAGACTACAGTCCATGAAATTTTCTAAGACTATATCTTTGAAATTTCTCAAAGACTCTAGTCCATGAAATTTTTCGAAGACTATAGTCCATGCAATTTTCCAAGACTATAGACTTAGAAATTTTTCCATGAATTGTTTCAAAGACTATAGTCCAGGAAATTTTCTAAGACTATAGTTTTTGTAATTTTTCAAACACTATAGTCCATGAAATTTTCTAAGACTATATTCTTTGAAATTTACCAAAGGCTATAGGTCGTGAAATTTTTCAAAATCTAGAGTCCATAAACATTTTCGATGAATATAGTCCGTGAAATATGTGACATATTCAGGAAATTTTTCAAAGACGCTATTCCATGAAATTCTTCAAATACTATAGTACATAAAATTTCACAAACACTATAGTCTTTGAAATTTTTCAAACTACAGTCATTGTAATTTTTCAAATACTATATTCAATGCAATTTCTCAAAGACTATAATTCTAAAAATTTTTCAGTCTATAGTCTTTCAACTTTATCAGACTATAAACCATGAAATTTCTCAAAGCCTATAGTCTCTCAAATTTTTCAAAGACTATAGTCCAGGAAAATTTCAAAGACTGTAGTCAAAGTTTTTTTTCCAAAGACTATATTACATGAAAATTTTCAGATTATAGACCATTAAATTTCGCAAGGTTATAATATATGAAACATATCAAAGACAATAGTCCATGAAATATTTTTGAGTATAGTCCATGACATTTTCCCGAACACTATATTCCATGAAATTTCTAAGAGTTGTAGTCTGAAATTTTTCAAAGAATATAGTCCTTAAAATTTTTCCATTAAAGTTTCTAGGACTATAGTACACAACATTCTCAAATTCTATGGTCAACGAAATTTTCTAAGAAGTAGTCTTTGTAATATTTTAGACTATAGCCCATGAAATATTTCAAAGGCAATAATAGTCCATGAATTTTTTCCAAGATTATAGTCCATGAAATTTTTCAGTCTATATTCCATGAAATACTTCAATGACTATAGGACATGATATTTTCCAAAGATTATAGTCCATGAAATTTTTAGAGATTATACTACATGAAATTTTTTAAAGACTTTAGTCCATGAAATTTTCAGTCTCTAGGCCATGAAATTTTTCAATGAATATGCAGTATAACTCATTTAATACGTATTTGAGGGGACCGACTCATTGCTTCGTTATATGTGTGACTACGTTGTAAACGAGAAACATGGTTTTTGGCCTATACATCCCATATAACACGTATGCACATACAATGAAGACTGTGCTATCCGGCTATTTAGGACCGGCTAGACTTAGATACCGGTAATTAATTAATTAAGGCTATAGTACATGAAATTTTCTAAGAAGAAATTTCTGACTTGGAAAAATTCAGTCTATAACTTTAAAAATTCCATGGACTACAGTTTTAAAAAATTTCAAAAACTATAGTCTAAGAAAATTTCATCGATTATTGTCTTTGAAAAATTTCATGAACTACAGCCATTGAAAAATTCAGACTATACTCTGAAAATTTCATAGACTATTGTCTTTGAAAATTTAATGGACTATAGTCTTCGAAAAATTCCAAAAACTACCGTCTTAGAAAATTTCATGGATTATAGACTTTCAGAAATTTCATGTCCTACAGTCTTAGAAAATAGTGTTTTAAAAATTCCACGGACTGTAGTCTTTCAAAATTTTCAAAGACATGAAATTTTCAGTCTATACTCCTTAAAATTTTTCAACGACCCATGAAAGTTTACAAAGATAATACTCGAAAATTTTCAAAGATGATAGTCCATGTAATTTTTCAAAGAATATACTCCATGAAATTTTTTAAGACTACAGTCTTTGAAATTTTTCAAAGCCTATAGTCTATGAATTTTTCAAAGACTATAGCCCATGAAATTTTTCAAAGACTCTAGGCCGTAAAATTTTTCTTAGATTATAGTCCATGAAATTTTTCAAGGACTATAGTCGATGAAATTTTACAATGACAATAATCCATCACATATTTCAATGACAATAGTCCATGAAATTTTTCAGTCTATATTCCTTAAAATTTTTCAACGACTTTAGGACATGGCATTTTCCAAGATTATAGTCCATAAAATTTTTCAAGGACTACAGCCCTTGAAATTTTCAATGACTCTAGGCCATGACATTTTCTAAGATAATAGTCCATGAAATTTTTCAGGGACTATATAGTCCATGAAATTTTTCTATAAATATATAGTACATGATATTTTTAAAGACTATGTCCATGATATTTTCAAAGACTATAATACAGGAAATTTTTCAAAGACTATAGTCCATGAAATTTGCAAGACTGTAGTTCATGAAGTTTTTCAAAGACTATAGTCCAAGAAATTCTCTATGGCTATAGTCCAAGAAATTTTCTAACACTATAGTCTATAACATTTTCAAAGACTATAGTCCATGAAACTTACCAAAGTTTATAGTTCATGAAATTCTTCAAAAACTGTAGTCCATGAAATTTTGTAAGACTGTAGTCTTTGATATTTTTCAAAGCGTATTGTCCATGAAATTCTTCAAACACTATAGTCCATGAAATTATCAAAGACTACGGAGCATGGAACTTTTCAAGGACTATAGCCCATGAAATTTTTCAAATACAATAGTCGATGAAATTTTTCAAGACTATCCTCCATCCAATTTTTCTAAGAGTATAGTCCCTGAACTTTTTCAAATACTATACTCTATGAAATATTTTAAAGACTGTAGTCCATGAAATTTTTCAAAGACTATAGTCCGTCAAATTTTCTAAGACTATATAGTCTTTGAAATTTTTTAAAGTAAATAGTCCATGAAATTGTCAAAGGCTAGGCCTTGAAATTTTTTTAAGATTATTTTCCACGAAATTGTTAAATGAATATAGTCCATAAATTTTTTTAAAGACAAAGTCCATGAAATTTTCAAAGACTAGAGTCCCTGAAATTTTAATAGACTATAGTTTTTCAAAGTTCTCAAAAATTTCATGGCCTACAGTATTTCAAAATGTCATGGACTGTAGCCTTTTAGAAATTTCATGGAATACAGTCTATGATAATTTTCATAGTATATATAATCTTCGTAAATGTCATGGACTATAGCCTTTATAAAATTTCAAAGACTATAGTCCGGGATAAATTTCAAAGACTGTAGTCTTGAAAATATTCATGGTATATAGTCTTTGAAAATTTCATTAACTATAATCTTTGAAAAATTTCATGGACTATAGTCTTTGAAAAATTTCATGGACAACAGTCATTGAAAATTTCAAAGCGAAATATTCCTACAAAATCCATGGACTTTATATATATATATATAAATTTTTATAGTCTTTGAAATATTTCATGGCTTATAGTCTTTGAAAATTTCACACACTATTATAATCTTTCAAAAATTTCATGGACTAGAGTCTTTCAAAAATTACGACTATAGTCTTAGAAAATTTCATGGACTATAGTCTTAGAAAAATTTCATGGCCTAGAGTCTATTAAAATTTCATAGACTATAGGCTTTGAAAAATTTCACGCTATATAGTCTTGCAAAATTTCATGGACTATAGTCTTTGAAAAATTAATGGCATATACTTTTTGAAAAATTTCAAAGGCTATATAGTCACAAAAATTCATGGACTACTTGAAAAATTTCATAGACTGTAATCTTTAAGAAATTACATCGACTATAGTCACTGAAAAATTTCATGGACAATAGACTGAAAAATTTCAAAGATTATAGTTATTGAAAAATTTCATGGACTGTATATAGTAGACTATTATAGTTTTTCAAAAATTTCATGAATTATAGATTTTAAAAATTTTCATGGGGAGTAGTTTTTGAAAAATTTCATGGAGTATAGCCTTTCAATAATTTCATATACTATAGGCTTGGAAATTTTCCAGACTATATAGTTTTGCAAAATTTCATGGACTATAGGCTTTGAAAAATTTCATGGAGTATAGTCTTTGAAAAATTTCAAAGGCTATATATATAGTCTTACAAAACTTCATGGACTGTCTTTGGAAAATTTCATAGACTATAGTCTTTGAAAAATTTCATGGAATATAGTCATTGAAAAATTTCATGGAGTATTTTATAGTCTTTCAAAAATGTCATGGACTATAGATTTTAAAAAATGTGATGGGGAATAGTTTTTGAAAAATTTCATGGAGTATTGTCTTTCAAAAATTTCTTTAAAAATTTGATAATAGACTTAGAAAAATTTCATGGACTCTAATGTTTCAAAAATTTCATGGACTATAATCATTGAAAAATTTGATTGATTATAGCCTTTGAAAAATATCAAAGACTATAGTCTTACAAAATTTCATGGACTACAGTTTTTGAAAATTTCATGAACTATAATCTTTGATATGTTTCACGGACTATAGTCTTTGAAAAATTTCATGGACTACAGCCGTTGAAAATGTCATGTACTATAGTCTTTGAAAGACTATAGTCCTTGAAATATTTCATGGTCTACATAGCCTTAGAAATTTCAGGGTTTATTATAGACTGAAAAAGTTCATGGACTATAGTATTTGAAAATTTTCAGGGTATAGTTTCGAATATTTGATGGAATATAGTCTTCCAAAATTTCATGGACTATGGTTCTTTAAAAAATATTATGGACTATTATAGTCTTTCAAGAATTTCATGGAATATAGACTGAAAAATTTCATGGGCCTTAGACTTCGAAAAATTAGGACTATGGTCATTGAAGAATTTCATGGACTATAGGCTTTCAAAAATTTCATGGACTGTAGACTGAAATTTTTCATGGACTCTAGTCTTCGAAAATTTCATGGCCTAAAGACTGAAAAATTTCAGTGAGTATAGTGTTAAATTCATGGGCTATGGCCTTTGAAAATTTTCAGACTAGTTTTTGAAAAAATTCATGGACAATAGACTTTGAAAATGTCACGCACTATTATATTGTTTCAAAAATTTCATGGACTATAGACATTGAAAAATTACATTTTTTTGAAAAATTTCATGACTATAGTCTTTTAAGAATTTCATGGACTATAGTCTTTGAAAAATTTGATGGACTGTATAGTCTTTGACAATTTCATGGACTACAGTCTAAGAAAAATTTCATGGCCTAGAGTTTTGAAAAATTCCATGGACTCTAATCTCGGAAAATTGTATGGACTATAGTCATCGAAAAATTTCATGGGCTATAAGCTTTCAAAAATCTCATGAAATCTTTTGAAAATTTCAGGGATTATTATAGTGTGAAAAATTTCATGCACTATACACTTTGAAAAAATTTCATGGGATTTGAAAAAATTCATGGAATATAGTTTTGAAAATTTGATAGACTATAGTCTTTGATAATATTCATGGACTAGTCGTTGAAAATGTCATGGACTATAGATTTTGAAAAATTTCATGGGCTATAGTCTTTGAAAAATTTCATGGTCTATAGTCTTTGATAATGTCATGGACTATAGTCTTTGAAAATTTACATGAAATTTTTCAAATACTAGTCTATGAAATTTTTCAGACCTTAGTCTATGAAATTTTCAAAGACTCTAGGCCATGAAATTTTCTAAGACTAGTTGTAATTTTTGAAAGACTACAGTTCATGAATTTTTTCAAAGGCTCTAGGGCATGAAATTTTTCAAACACTATAGTCCATGAAATTTTCAAAGACGATATCTATGAAATTTATGTCTATAGTCCATGAAATTTTTAAAAACTAAAGCCGATACAATTTTTCAAAGCCTATTGTCCATGAAATTTACAAAGTCTATAATAGTCAATGAAATTTTCAGACTATAGGCCATAAAATTTTTGAAAGCCTATAGCCCATGAAATTTATCAAAGACTATAATCCATGAAAATGTTCAAAGTCTTTAAAATTATTGAAATAGTATAGTCCAGTAATTTTTTATTAAAAAAAATTTTTTTTTGCGAGATTTTTCAAAGATTATAGTTCATGAAATTTCTCAAAACTATAGTCTTTGATATTTTTCAAGCAGTATGCTCCATGAAATTTTTCAAAGACTATTATTGTCTTCTGAATTTTTCAGACTATAGTCCAAAAAAATTCACAAATATTATTGAAATTCTTTAAAGAATATAGTCGAAATTTCTTCGAAAACTGTAATGCATGAAAATTTCAAAAACTATACTCCATGAAATTTTTCAAGGACTACAGTCAATGAAATTACTCAAAGACTTGAAAATTTTCAGACTATATAGTCTTTCAAATTTTTCTGACTAGTCCAGGAATTTTCTCAGAGATTATAGTCATCAAAATTTTTCAAACACTATTGTCCGTCAAAATTTTCAAAGTCAATAACAGTCCATGACAATTTCAAAGACTATAGTCCATGTATGCTTTCAAATATTATAGTTCATAAAATTTTTGATCGACTAAACCCCATCACATTTCTCAAAAACTATAGTCTCAGAAATTTTTGAAATATGTTAATCCATTACATTTCTCAAAGTCGATAGTCCACGAAATTTCTCAAAGGTTAGAACCTGTTGAATTTTCAAAGGATATATTCTGAAATTTTTCCAAGATTAGTCCATGAAAATTTTTGAAGTCTATATAGTCCATGAAATTTTTCAGACAATATTCTATGAAATTTCTCAGTGACTGTAGTCTATAAAAATTTCAGACTATAATAGTCCATGAAATTTTTTGAAATCTATAGTTCATTAAGTCCCTAAAAGTAGTCCATGAGATTTCTCAAACACTAATAGTCTTTGAACTTTTTTAAATACTATAATCATGACATTTTACAAAGTCTATCGGTTTTGAAGTTTTTCAATGACTATAGAACGTGTTTTTTTTAAACCCTATAGTCCATGATATTTCTCTAACACTATAGTCCTTGAATATTTGATAGACTATAGTACATGAAATTTATTGAAGACTATAGGCCATGAAATTTTTCAGACTATCCATAAAATTTATCGAACACTATAGTCCATGAAATTTCTCAATGAAATTTTTCAGAGACTATAGTCCAAGAAATTTTTCAAAGAAATTTTACATGAAATTTCTCGAAGACTATAATAGTCTTTGAAATTTATGAAAAGTATAATCGATGAAATTTTTAAAAGAAAAGTCTTGAAATTTTTCCGAATATAGTCCAAGAAATTTCACAAAGATCATTGAAATTTTTCAAAGACTATATAGACAATGAAATTTTTAAGACTATAGTACCAGAAAATTTCAAAGACTATAGTCCATGAAATTCTTTCAAAGGCTGTAGTCCATGAAATTTTTCAAAAACTATAGTCCATTAAATTACAGAAATACTATAATCCATGAAATTTCTCAAAGACTATAGCTTTGAACATTTTCAGACCACAGTACATGAATTTATTCAAACACTATAGTCCATGAAATTTTTCTGACTATAGTCCATGAAAATTTTCAAATAATATAATCCATTAAATTACAGACTATAGTCCATAAATTTTCTCAAGTATATATATAGTCTTTGAAAACTTTAAAGGCTATAGTCCAGGAAATTTTTCAAAGACTTTTGTCTATGAAATTCCTTAAAGCTTATACCAAATTTTTGATTTTTCACAGCGCAAGATTTTCTTCCTTCATTCGGTTAAATAGGTAAATGTGGAGAAGTTTTCTTCATTTTTGCTTTTATTGCTATAGTCTTTGAAATTTTCAAAGGCTATAATAGTCTTTGACAAATTTCAAAGACTATAGTCTTCGAAAATTCTGGGAAATTTTTCAGTCTGTAATTTTCAAAGCTTTATAGCTTTTGAAATTTTTCAGACTTAATTTTGCAAAAATTATATTCCATGAAATTTTCAAAAGCCTTGTAATTTTTCAAAGTCTATAGACCATGAAATTTTCCAAAGCCTTTGAAATTTTTGAAAGACTATAATCACTGAAAATTTCAAAGATTATAGTCCATGAAATTTTTAAAAAGTCCTTTGAGATTTTTCAGACAATAGTCTTCGAAAATTTTCAAAGACTATAATCATTGAAATTTGTCAAAGATTTGATAATTTACGAAGACTGCCTTTGAAAGTTTTTCAAAATCTATAGTCCCTGAAATTTTCGTCTGATATTTTTCAAAGCAATAGTCTTTTCAATTTTCAATGACTATAACCTTTGAATTTTTTCAAAAACTATAGTCATTGAAATTTTCAAAGACTATATATAGTCTTTGAAATTATTCAGACTATAATCTTTGAAAATTTCATGGACCAGTCTTTGAAAATTTCAAGGACTTTTTTGCCTTAGAAAATGTCATGGACTATAGTCTGAAAAAATACTAGTCCATGAAATTTTCCAAGCCTACAGTCCATGAAATTTTCTAAGACTATAGTCTTTGAATTTTTTCAAAGGCTATAGGTTATGAAATTTTTCAAAGATTATAGTCCATGAAATTTTAAAAGACTATAGTCCATGATATTTTCAAAGTCTGTAGTCCATTAAATTTTCAAAGACTACAGAACATGAAATTTTGTACGACTAGTCTTTGAAATTTTTCTGACTGTAGTCCATGAAATTTTTCAATTACTATAGTCCATTAAATTACACAAAGGCTATAGTCCATGAATTTTCTGAAGTATATATATATATATATATATATAATCTTTGAAAACTTTAAACAATTCAGTTAAATAGGTAAATGTGGAGCAGTTTTCTTCATTTTTGCTTTACTGTGTACTATATTAATCTTGCTGTTTACATGTTACACAGTCGATGTTTTAGATTCACTAAATCCATTGAAACTCAACGGGCACTCCAGCTAGTTAAATATTAAACCAATATATACTCACTGTAAATGCATTAAAAGAAAGGAATGGGCATAGTTATGAAAACGGATCTTCAGCGGCACCAATTTATTCTGAGCCTGGATAAAAGGAACATACCGAAAGTTTACTCTGAATGAACTAGTAGCAACACAAATGTTGCAAGTATACATTGTGCGAAAATTATTGTCCATGCAAGGGTGAAAGTGACTATTAAAAATGCTTATATCTTTCATAGGATGCAGTTTTCTCTGCAATTACTGCCTTTATTGATGGAAAATACATGACTATTAAAAATGCTTATATCTTTCATAGGATGCAGTTTTCTCTGCAATTACTGCCTTTATTGATGGAAAATACATGACTATTAAAAATGCTTATATCTTTCATAGGATGCAGTTTTCTCTGCAATTACTGCCTTTATTGATGGAAAATACAACACTTTATGATTTGTAAGCTCTCTATTTAGTGTAAGATATATAGTAATATACATAAAAATTATAAGTGAACCAGCAGCACATGCTATAATTTATTCTTGTTCTTCATTAAGTGAATACTAAGTACTCAAAAAGGTATCGATGATCACCCAAAGCCGGCGTCGTCATCAAACGGTAAGTGTCGAAACTAATTTCTTCTTACACCTGCCGAAAGAAATAGGAAAGATTAGTTCAATTTATTATTAAACGAATTCAGTTTGCTCATACAGATAACTGTAGTAGGCATTACGGATTAATTCATAAAAAGTACATTACATTTGGAAAGATAGTTGCCGGCGAATCAGGCAGGTGAAGAGGAACCGGAGGATGAGAAGAGAAAGAAATGAAGAGCTCGTCGAGGGAGGAGCCGGAAGAAAAGGAGTACGAGAGAGAGGAGGGAAGAATGGAAGAGGTCTCTTCTTCCTGCTCATTTTCACCTCTTTTCGAATCCTCTCCTCCTCCAACATTCGGATCCACTTCTCCTCTCCGCCATTCGGATCCGTTAACACCTCCACCTTTCGGAACCACTCCTCCACCGCCATTCAGGTCCTCCTCTTCTCCCCCTCCTCCTCCGCCCTTCCGATCCTCCTCTCCTCCTCCTCCGCCCTTCCGATCCTCCTCTCCTCCTCCTCCGCCATTCTGATCCTCCTCTCCTCCTCCTCCGCCATTTGGATCCTCCTCTTCCCCCCCTCCTCCTCCTCTGCCATTCCGATCCTCCTCTTCCTCTCCTCCTCCGCCAATCGGATTCTCACCTCCCCGTACTCCGATATTTGGATCCTCCTCTCCTCCGCCTTGCGGATCCTCCTTTTTTCCTCATCCTCTGCCATTCTGATCCTCCTCTCTTCCTCTTCCGCCTTTCTGATCCTCTTCTCCTCCGCCCTTCGGAACCTCCTCCTCTCCTCCTCCGCCATTCCGATCGTCTTCGGATCCACTCTGCTTCCTCCACCTCCGATTATCGGATTCTTCTTCTGCCTCCTTTTTTCCCCGATTCCTCCTCCTATCTAGCCTCCTAATGATTAGAAATAATACTTATATATATATATATATATACACACACACACATATATATATATATACTTTTATATTAACTTATAAAGTAGTATATAAATTTATACTAGGAGCTCTGCCCAACCCCGTGAGACATGCTCAGCGTGGCTACTTCTCTTTACTGGTATTTACCACCACCCACAGTCTAGAGCAGCCCGTGCGAAGGACCGCTTACCGTACCGCCTTCTCGCCTTCGTTACCTAGGCACCGTACCTCCTGGTATACACCTGGAGAACACCCGCTCTATCACTCCGTCCTGGCGGGCCCTTGATAGCAAAGGCACCATCACACGCCGGGCATTATAGCTACCTATCACTAACAACCCCTCCATTCCCAGCCCGACTCCTCTTAGGTGGAGTGGGTGCGGTCACAGAGTTTGTTGTGTATCCTCCAAGAGCACCGCAAATCTGTTACTGACCAGGATAGGTTCACCTACCACCACATGATTACTTGTCAGACTTTACAGAGGGAGGCGTCTCGCCCTATAGAGACGCTCCTGCGATCACCCACGCGGCGTTAGTGCTTGCACGAACCCAAGCCGCAATCCCACGTGGTGGGATCTCGAGGAGCGCATCACGTGTCCCACCCGGATACAAGATACCTCGGCCCCTTCTACCCGAGAGCAGAGGTCCTCAACTAACTTCTCAAGCTCCGCGACCCAGCCTGCAGCACTCTTGAAGAGAGAAACAGAGGTCCTAAGGGGAGTCATCCTATCTTTTCCAAGTTCGGGTTTCTTTAAATAACATATATAATAACGATAAAGACTATACTAACGCTTAAGATAAGCGGGGAAGTTATTCCTTAAATGCAGGAGTGAAGTGACCAAGGGTCAAGCGCAGGTAAAAAGCGAAAGTTAGTCACAACCCAAGCAACGTTGGTTTACATAACACACAAGATGGTTAATACACGACCAACGTGCAATTATAAAAACTATGAGCTATGGAAAACACCCTAAAAATACAACTACGATTTAAATAAGATTATAAAAGAATATACAAATGGGGTGCTGGAAAAAGAAAGACACTACAGTATTAGACAATTTAATATTAGGTTGGCACAAAAACGATGGCGAGGATGTTATAGGGATCACTCAAATACTAAAGGTATATAAACTATACGAAAGGTTAACAAATAATATAAAGGAATATAAAGGAAATATTAGTTCTACTTATCACTACGGCTACTACTACTCTACCGCTACAATGGTCGCTGGTAAATCCGATGGGCTCTTCAACAGCCAGGTAGAGAATGGTATAGGCCGGAAAGGCTTGCGCTGATTGGGGGTACTCATTGACGTGGGTGGTCTAGGTGGGACAGGGTTGCATGGGGTGGGGGCACTCAGTGAGGTGTACTGTTTTCAAGGCCGAGCCTCTGGCACGACCACGGTAACATTTTCTGTTAGTATAGAGCGAAATTGCTTACGCGAAAATGAATCAGCTTTTTCATTTCTTTGTTTCCAATATAAGTTTTAGATCAATTTCAACAAACTGGTAGATAAACCCGGCGTAGCATACGCCGATCTAGGGGATCTTAAAGGTTATTAAATAAATTTTTTTTAACTTATACTTTTTAATCAAAGATTTCTCTAAAGACACAAGTGTCAAATTCTGGGTTCTTTCCTGACATTACAGTAAGTGTATCAAACGATCTGACTCTTGCTAGAGTAACATATGACTAAAAACAGGCTTAGGGAGGTAAAGTCATTTTAACAAATGTTTGGCCTTGTGACTTATTGTCATTGAAAAGGCCAATCGTATGGGGAATTGTTTTCGTTTGAAACTGAATGGTAAATTTGTATTTCATGGAATGAGTGAGATTCTTGGAATATGTACCGTGTCTGAGTTTGCTGCACCGATCAATTTTGCTTTGATTATTTGTTTGTATTCAAGTACAGTAAGTCTTGTACCATTACATAGTCCTCTCAATGGTGTTGGGTTTCTAAGGAGCACGATAATGGCTTCAGTTCATGAGGAGGCATTCCGGCTGTACCAACGTAAAGTTTAGGCGGATTTCTTTCAATTAATTTATTAATAATAATGTGAATTAATTAATGGTGCAAATGACATCCCCATAGAAAACTACTCTATTAAAGACGTATTTTGCTATTTTCTTGCATTATTGATACATCTCCCCCTCTCTCTCCTTATCCCCCCTCTCTACCCCCTCTCCCCTGTCTCTTTCTCCTTTCCCCCACCCTGTCTCCTTTTCCCATTACCCTCTCCATTACTACATTCCAGCAAAACCCTTCTTCTCACCTATGTCCCTCCTCCCTCTCTTCCCATCCCCCTATCTTCCTTTCACCTCTTTTCCTTTACACTCCCTCCCCTCTCTCCTTTTCCCCTCCCTCTCTTCCCCCTCTCCCTTTCCCCTTTATCCTCTCTCCATTTAAACTGCTTATAAAACACGTTATTTTTATGCTCGTAAGCTATATAGATGTTCATACTATTAAAAGGCAAGAATCCAATATGAAAGCATTGCAGCGTTTCCATGGTAAATAAAATTTCCCATTGTTATAAATTTTAAAATTTCTCGCTTTTATGCAGTTATAATCAAATATTTAAGCTAATTCGGCATGAATTTGTATTCTCTTTTCAAAAATAATAATAATTTTCACTCTTTCTTTCCGTTTAATACTTCAAGTCCGGAGTTTGTATCATAAATTTAAGTAATTTTAAATACAATTAAAAAATGGCTTGTACCATTTCAATACCATACAATTCATTTTGTATTTCTTTTTCTTTTTTTTACGAATTTTTGTGTGAAATGTATTTGTGTAATACCACAACTTCCACTTTAAAATTTCTTAAAATATACGATGTATATATTACGTATTTACTCCGTATACTTCTGTGGCTGCCGAGTAAGCATGGCGTTTTTTGTTTACGTAAGCCATTTGCATTGTCTAGATGTTTTGGTGTACTTCTACAATTTACAGTTTTATCGCTTTTTATTACCCATCCATTGAATATGGCATCAAAATAAATACCTAAAAGCAAGGAACATGAGAGAAAAGGTTGTTTTAACGCTAACGCAAAAGCTGGAACTGATCAAACGAAATGAAAAAGGAAAAAAGAGCAGCCATAGCAAAAGAATTCAACATCGGATCTTCCACGCTCTACGATATCAAGGCTCATAAGGCTAAATTAAGAAAATTTGTGTCATCTTCTGAGACGAGTAAATCAATTAATAAACATCCTACGCTTCATAAGCCAAAAATTGAGCAGGATAAAATATTATATGACTGGTTTTCACAGAAATGTTCAGAATTAAATAATTTCATCCTTTTCTAATAGAGTAAATAAAGATAAATAATAAAGATTAATAAGAAAGATATAATCCAATTAATTAAATTTTGGGAACAGGTTCACTGCCGTACTCCCCAAACTTCCCGGACGACCTAAACTTTTCAATAGTCTTTCTGTTTTGCATGTAAGCGTAGCAACGTATTAAATAAGAATGGGTAAATAATGTCTATATCTAACTAGGTGTGGAAGAATTAAAATGGAAAATGCAAACCCCATGCATAGTTATGTTTGGGGAGTACGATAGTGAACCCAAGCCCAATTTTGTTTGGTTATTGCTAAATTTGCGATGTCAAAATCGAAAATCGCTCCCTTAACCGGCTATTTCTCCTAATCGGCTTTCCACAATCCCCAAGAGGGCCGGATAACACAGCTTTTACTGTATTCGCAATGAGTCGACTTCAATGCCGTACTTCCATATGCAAAGAGATGCTTATCAACTTCGCGGCATGTAAAATGTTCGACTCCTATTACATACGATTTTTTAAATGGTCAATTAATATTATTATTGTGGTCATTAATTTACGTACACATTTCACATTTTTAATATCAATTTCAAAACAAAGGGAGCGTGGAAATTCGTATGGAAGGGGTAGATGGAGGAAGAGGACCTCTACGAACAAGTGCGCGGTAAACGGGCGAAAACTATTCATTACTTATTGCTCTGCTCGCCAAAATTCGTTATATATAGTATACTAGCTGACCCGGCGAACTTCGTACCGCCTCAGAATCAATAAATGTTGTGTTAACTTATTAGCTGAATTAAATTCAGTTTTTTATTAAGATAAAATGAATACTCAAAATGAATTAAGTTCAATAAATGTACAAAAATCAAAATGATTATTTTGTTCTTTGCCGCAAGAAGAAGAAGAAAAAAAAATTCATCGAAATCAGTCAATCCGTTCTCGAGATATCATCAAAAAAGCCGTTCCATACAAAATGTGAGAAAATGAATTTTCTTCATAAATTTTTTTTTCGTGAATTTTTCCGATGTTTTAATAGTTATTCTGCTATTCGGGGCGAAGACAAATCCAACAAATCAAAGATCATAAAAATCGGTCCAGCCGTTCTTGAGTTATAAATGGTGTAACTAACCCGACTTTGTTTTATATGTATAGATATAGGGCAGTTTTTGCCACGGGACCAAACATTTGTTCGTTACAGCCGAGAATTCGTAAAATGCATGTTCATTACATCCGAGAAATTTAACCAATGCCCTTATGGAGAAGTTCAAGGGACCGAGACATTTCTTCGTTATAGCTGAGATTTCGTTTTAGGCGTGATCGTTATAAACGAGTTTTACTGTGTGCGTGTGTGCGTGCGTGCGTGCGTGTGTGTGTGTGTGTGTGTGTGTGTGTGTGTGTGTGTGTGTGTGTATATATATATATATATATTCTAAGAAAAAATATTCCGTTCAACATTTGGACAATTTGCGGTCCCCTCAATTACAGGCAGGAGCAGAGACTGTTCTAATAAATGAGAGTTGGAACAGTGGATCGTTTCGACGATATGTTAGAAAATCCATCCATTTCAAGTTGCAAAATGAAGTGAACGGCACGTGATTTAAGAGATACTTGTATAACGATTATAAAGTATGTGGTTAGATAAATATGAAATCGAAACAGCAAACCTCCTGAGCACCTAAATATCTGGTTAATACAAACTCTTCGAGTTTAAGTCAGAAAATTTAGCGTTTTCGGGGGGCTAGGCCCGTCAGCCTCCCCTGGTTGTGACCCCGATAATGACATACATGTTTATCAATTTATCTAACTTCTGTGTTAATTCTAAAAAAAAATCTTTTTTTTTTCCAATAGGCCCTTTACTCAAATATATGCATGGGACGAATTTCATTCCAACGGCACGCGTATGCTAGCAAGGTACGGAAAACATATCCAAAATCTGCAGGTAAGTAACCAGTTGGCTCTTATTTCATACAAATGTCCAATAGTGACTTCGACTTTTTGAAAATAAACTGAAAACAATTTCACAATATTTTCTCACAGCTTATGCTGACGGTCTTGCCATTTGTCAAAAGAATATACAAATTATTTTGCTGCTATTTTGTTAGTTGAGGAAAAATTCGGCATTTTCATGTTTTTGAAATTTGCCAGCAAGAAAATGAAATTTAATGTTTTCTCCGTTCCTGGGTTATTTTCATTAACTCGTACGAGGATTTTAAAGCGCAAGCCAAAATTACACTACAAAAATTTTCACGTTTTACTAACGGAAATTTTTTTAACAAATTTCAATCAAATCTGTTTATTAACCATAACAGTTCACTATTACTTTTTTTAGTAGTAACTAGAAAGTTCGTAGTTATACCCTTCCTCTTGTTATTAACAATAAGTGCAATAGTTTATCAATTAAAGTGGCACAAATATTTGAAAATTTTAATATATAAATACAGGGCAAGTCAAAATTACGTATAGATACTTTAAATAGCCATATTTTGTTGACATTATGGCCAGTTTTCATAAAATGTTGTACAATTTAAATATGAAATAAACAATTAGTTTTAAAGTATTGTTTATTTTAATAAATTAACAAAATAACAATAGCTGAACAATATCCAGAAGATTAATTGGTGATCCATTGATATGGAGTTTTTATACATAATCTTGACTCACCCTGTATTTACTAAAAGAAAGTTTCTCCATAATGGAAATGTTTAACATTCCATAGTGATTAATGAATTCTGTTTTTTAGGTTGGTGACAGAGTGGGCGTGATGAGGAATCAATTCGGCACCCTTCACTTTTTCGCCAACGGAGTCGATCAAGGACCCGCTGTATCCAACGTACCCTCTCCAGTTTGGGGAATGCTCGACATTCGGGGAACTGCATCCATGGCAACCATTGTCGACGCATCATCGTGATGGTTTCAAAGATCGCAGATACCGCATATTAGTTGGATCTTTCATATTATGTAATTAATTGTAAAATGTATTTAACCAGTAATGCAGCAATGATTAATGTGCCTAAAACGAATAACCATATTAAATTTCTAAAAAACATACAAATATCGTTGACTTTTCTATTTTGATTATGAATCTAAATTGTTAAACACCGTTCCATTTCTTCAAAGATGACACTTCGTTTTTTTTTACTGATAATAACGGACTGAACTGAGCTGCATTGCGAACATAATCAACAATTTTTTGTCTTTTAAAATGGTTCCAACCGTCGAACGATTGACATCATAAACACTCACAATGGAAGCAAGTGACTCACCTCTTTCTGATCGCTTTGTAATGTCCATTTTAATTTCCATCGATAACACTCGACGTTTTTTACCACTCATAGATGAAGAAGCAACATCATTACTTTTACGCTTGCTTTCCGTATTTTCAAGAGAATTAAAAAATAGATTTCACGGTTTCAAATGCACAGAGCAACTCAAGAGTCATAAGCAGGGGCGTAACTATGTCTCTGAGGGTCCGAGGGAGACCTCCGCACGCATACATCGCTCAGTAAATCTAGCTGAACAACTCCGCTTGCAGTGGAAAACCTCTAATAAATGACATTTTTTTTTAAATTTACTTTTCCACCTTTAGAAAGCGCAAGTCTATAGAAATTAGTTAACTTTTACAATAAAACATATCATCACCGAAACAAGAAGCCTTGAAGCTCTGTTACATATTATAACTAGTGTAATGCCTGTTGAAATATCAACGAAAGAATTATAGATGGATAGATTATTAATATTTGCACTTAAAATAATTAATAGCACAATTTTCCATATGAAATATTTCGTCATATACTACTACATTTCTAGTGAATATTCTGTTGTCGTTTAGTGCATGCCTTTAGTTTTTATTTTCGGCTATAAAATTCTGATATTCTTCTCCCACCTTGTTCTCGTCAATGCTACATGTAATTGTCGGCGTGCAAAGACAGGGAAATAATTATATGTACATATAACGTAGGAAAAATAACTAAATTTTGTGCACTTAACGTTATGATTGTTTTGAAATTGTACTTAAATTGTAATTAAAGTGAGTATTACAAAGCAATTATCACAAAATATTACGCTCCACTTACATATAATAAATAGTTCTCGAATCTCACGCTCTTTTATAACTTATAACGGCTCTTTAAGAGCGGCGCCACAGTCGAGCATTATACACAAACATCTAAGCTTTTACTAAAGTAATGAATCGAATCTCAGATGACAAAGGAAATATTGCAAGTACAGTTTAGGATAGTTAAGGTATTATTTAAATGTAGAAACATTATTGAATGGTCTTAATTTTTCAAGATATGTGAGTTTTTCGTAATTAAAATACTGTCAATCATATGCAACAATTTCTTTTTCGACAAAGAAAAGAACTCCTGTTGTCGAGGAAATGTTCTTAGCGAAGAATTATTCCAATTCTGAAAACTGTAGGTACTTACTGATGTCGAGAGGTTTTTCCAATCCCTTTTCTTAGCTACTTGACTGGATATGTAACATCCTTTATGACACGATACAGCCAGGTTTAACCGTAAAAATTATTTCACTAAAGAACAAGAAATAACTACCGTCTGCTGCCTTACAAGTGAATGTTTCGCCGACGACTGCCTACGATTGACCAAAGGAAGTCCTAAGCTTAAACGCTGATGCCCAAGAGTCAGCAACTTAATTAAAAGGATGTTTATTCCACGAGTGACAGAATCAAGACGCAGAGCAGAGATAAGGATTCTCATATACGGGGGTTGTTTGTCTCCGCTTGAATATTAAACAAGTTAGGAAAGTGTACAACGTATCACAAATGGGCGCGTTTCGTGCAATGGAGTATTATAAAGAAATTATATACCTGTACTACGTAGGGGAAATAGCGTTTTAAAGTTCTTATATTCTTCAAAAATAATCCATTTTCTTCCTATTTAATAATATTGCATTCACGCGTAAGGAAATTAAACGTTTGTCTGTGAGATTGTTTATGATAGCAACAATAAAGAAGTAACCATGCATGAAATTTTCTAAGTTCAATTCGTATTAAGACATTCTCATTTGATTTTCTCGATAACGGCTACTCCTACTATAAAAATGTATAGGAAAGAAAATACTCTTCCTTACCAGTTCTACAACTTTTATTTGAAAAATATTTTGATATGAGCAATACTTTACGAGATATGACGAAAACTTCCATTTTTGCCACCGTTAAAGTGGTACCCCTGATTGGCGTACGTGATTCATTTTTGCGATTTTCTTCTTATATTTGATTGTAAGTCTTTAATATCAAATTTCATGAAAATCCGTTAGGTAGAAGCCGACAGCGAACAAGCGGACGGACGGACGAGCCGACGATAATAGGCGCTCACGCTGGATGCGAAACGCGCATAAAAAGGCGCTCCTACGGGTCCAGACTTTCGTATCCGCGAGTTATCTTCGTTGACTGAATAGGGCGTCACAAATATTTTTTAGTACGTAGAATGTTCGTAAGTATGAATTGTTCGTAACTTGAATGTTCGTAAGTCGAGGTCCGCCTGTACAATGAATTGGGTTGAAAATTTTTACGAATACATAGGAATTGAGGTTTTAAGATTTTCAATGATTTGATGTGCAACTAAATTTTCATCTCTTTCTTTAGGCTGAAAATAATTAATAGATAATTACAAAATAAAAAGATAACTATCCGACGATGTTAGAAATAATGGAGAAATAATTGCACGATGAAGCATTTACGTGATTACGATCATAAGAGTTTGACTGAGAACCAATAGATTCGGAGATTCCTAATTTATACATAATTCGCGGGTTAAGTAGTTTTTTTCATTCAATTCCGCCGAGTTTCTTAATACGTGTTAAACTATGAGAAATACATTTTTACGAGAAAGATTTTACTCGAAGATATTTCATTAGCAAAAGAAAATGATGCTTCAAATTCCTCAGATTCATTCACATAATATAAACCAATTTCATCGTGGGCAAAGAAAAAACAAATCCGGTAACTCTCTTTAAATTGGACACCAACCCCCCCCTCATCCCATCTCCATTCTCCCTAGCACCCCATTTCTCACCCTTTCCCCTGATTAAGGGTTTGCCAGCGTTGGGAAAAGGAGTTAGCCACACGGTCTGTGGGATACGAAAACAATGACTGAAAAGTTTAACAAGTTAGGAAAGTGTACAGCGTATCACAAATGGGTGCGTTTCGTCCAATGGAGTATTTAAAAGAAATTATATACCTGTACTACGTAAGGGAAATAGCGTTTTAAAAGTTCTTTTCTTCACTTAAAAATATTTCATGCACACGTAATGAAAGTAAATGTTTCTGAGATTGTTTAAGTTAGCAACACTGAAGAAGTAACCATGCAAGAAATTTTCTGTTCAACTAGATTTAAGACATTCTTGTTCGATTTTCGCGTTACCGGCTACTCCTACGATAAAAATGTATAGGAAAATAAATACTCTGCTAGTTCTGCAATTGTTATTGAAAAATATTTTGATACGAGCAATAGTTTATGAGATATGACGGAAAGTTCATTTTTTATCATCAGTAAAGTGGTACCACTGATTGGATTACGTGATTCATTTTTGCGATTTTCTTATTATATTTTATTGTAAGTCCTTAAGATAAAATTTAATGAAAATCCACTCAGTAGAAGCCGAGAACGAACATGCGGACGGACGGACGGACTGTCAGACGGACGGAAATGTATACTGCAAGACGTCAATATCAAATTTTATGAAAATCCGTTCAGTAGAAGCCGAGAACGAACATGCGGGCGGACGGACGGACAGACCGACGCCAACAGGCGCTCACGCTGGAGGCGAAACGCGCCTATAAACAGCAGAGCTTAAGGTTTTGGCGAGGAATAATGTCCTGTATATTTCCTGTAGTCAACCGGACATCAAAATTCCATTAACTCGTTCCATCCTTGACCGAGTTCCACAGACTTATCAAAACAGCCGAAGGAAATCCAAGGAAAAACTTTGGCCGCAACCATTTCCTTGCCGAACTTCGAGACCTGAAAAACCGCGGACAATTTGTCCACGTCCCTGAAATTCCTCCCGAGAGAGCCTTATTCCGCGGCATCATCGATCCTTTACCGTCTCTACTTCCTATCTCAAACTCGAGTTTTTTCTCTCTCCCTCTCCCCATTCCCCCCCCCCTTACATCCCCCTCCCTCTCTCCTATATACTCTCGTACCTAAATGGGACATTATATATATATATATGTATCTGTATATATGTATCTGTATATATGTATATATATATATATACACACACACATATATACATATATATATACTCATATACACGTATATATATAAGTATATATACATACATATACATACATATATATATATATATATACACACACAGGGTGTATCAGAACAACACCGAAATATTTTGTAGGGTTATAGAAGAGACCTAAAAAACATTTTGAGATAGGAAATGACAGGTCGGCCATGCCTCCGTTATGCACAACAGAACACCAAACGTCGAGGTTGCGCTTGGAAGATAGACACACCCTAAAGTATACAAAGAGGCAAACAAACTCTCAAACATTCCACCCCTCTTCCCCTTTCAGGCCTCGTAGCTACTATGACGTTGTCCGAGTCAGCTGATGTTGCTTACTCGACATTTGACGTTTACAACTGAAGTGGTTAGCATGGCTCAGTACACAACTGCGGAACTTGCTGTGATTGTTTTTGTGTATGGCAAACTCCGAAAGGGTGCCGCGCCTAAAAAATGGGTTGGAACCACTGTCCTGTTTGGTAACACATTTTTTCTCAACATTAATCAATTAAGCCTCTTGTCTCGTCCCGCAGGACGGACTTTAGTCTGCATTATCCTTTTTTCGCAATAAATTAAGAAAATATATCATGTATATCGACTAGTGTTAACTTGTTGCATGGTCTGAAATCGAGTTTGCGAACACTTTCTTTAAGATTTGGAAGAAAAAGGATTGGAAAGAAAACGCACTTTAAAAGCGTTCTTGCAATTACGAAATGTCAAATACATCGCTCGTTAATAATTACATACGTAGTTATGGGCGGTTAGACCACCAATCGTGAAGCAAACGTAGAAGCTATATCAATAATGAAATCTGAGAGTCGCTTGTGTTTTACATTAATGTTCTTCAAATATCAGTAGCATTTTATAGTCTATGCTACTTTTTGAAAAAGCTCAATTTATATTTACCTTTTCACAATGTGTGTAAAACATAATGAATCTTCATACGATTTAAATATTTTGGACATCATCTCCAGTAACTCTATAAATTTAAGCAATTAAAGTTGGAAAGTTAAACTTCCTCAATTTTGGTCTACATTATCCTTTAACATTTACGGAAAGTACTGCAGCGTTTAATTTTCTTTTAAAAATTTCAGTGTTCATTTTTTCGTTGTCTTTTAACAGTAGGAGAGAGGGGGGAGAGAGGGGGGAAGCGAGGGGGGAAGCGAGGGGGGAAGCGAGGGGGGAAGAGAGGGGGGAAGCGAGGGGGGAAGCGAGGGGGGAAGCGAGGGGGGAAGCGAGGGGGGAAGCGAGGGGGGAAGCGAGGGGGGAAGCGAGGGGGGAAGCGAGGGGGGAAGCGAGGGGGGAAGCGAGGGGGGAAGAGAGGGGGGAAGAGAGGGGGGAAGAGAGGGGGGAAGAGAGGGGGGAAGAGAGGGGGGAAGAGAGGGGGGAAGAGAGGGGGGAAGAGAGGGGGGAAGAGAGGGGGGAAGAGAGGGGGGAAGAGAGGGGGGAAGAGAGGGGGGAAGAGAGGGGGGAAGAGAGGGGGGAAGAGAGGGGGGAAGAGAGGGGGGAAGAGAGGGGGGAAGAGAGGGGGGAAGAGAGGGGGGAAGAGAGGGGGAAGAGAGGGGGGAAGAGAGGGGGAAGAAAGAAATGAGAAGAGGGAGGGATGAGAATGGGAAGGAAAGGGGAGATTGAGAGAAAGGGGGAGGGGAGGGAAGAGAAGGAAGGAGGGGAAAGGAAGAGGAGAGATGATGAAAAGTAGGAGATAAACAAGTAGGCGAGTTTTTTAAAGGAAGGATAATAGCGAAAACAAAGAGCTTGGAAATAATTGAAAACGCCGACGAAAAAAGAATTAGAATGATGGGGAGACCAAAGGAATATAACAGTGAAGAAACGAGTTTGTAAACGAAATAAATTTTTAAGATTGAATGATGGCACATGAAGAAGAAGAATAAAACTAGGCGAAAATAAGAAAATGCGTATACCCTTAACCCTAGAGTACTAACCATGGGTAGGAACAACATAAACACTAAACATTCGTAATTTTTTCGACTTCTATTATTTATTGTAGAAAATAGTTGCATGTTAGAAACATTTTCTCTTTTTAATAATGCACATAACTTTTGTGGAACTTAATTTCAATTTTGGTGTCTTCATGGTTTGATTATATTGTTCATTCGTCACACCTGACACAGCACAATGCCCTATGTTGTGCGCAAATTACGCGGTTGCAGTGTCCGCAGTATGTTGTGGTCATTCTCCTTAATCTAGAGGGGCATGTTGCACAAATTGTTCTCTTAAGTTGTCCTTGAGCAACTGGTAAAGAAGAGTATTTCCTGTCCTATACATTTTTATCGTAGGAGTAGCCGTTATCGAGAAAATCAAACAAGTCTTAAATCGAGTTGAACGTAGAAAATTTCTTGCATGGGTACATCTTCATTTTTGCTAACATAAACAATCTCACAAACAAACGTTTAATTTACTTACGTATACATGCAATATTTATAAATAGGAAGAAAATGGATTATTTATGATGAAGAAAATAACTTTAAAACGCTATTTCCCTTACGTACAGGTATTTCTAATACTCCATTGCACGAAACGCGCCCATTTGTGTTACGTTGTAAACTTTCCTAACATGTTTATTCTATAGTATGTCATACGCATATATTCAAGTATTTTCCATCTGGGTACTCGGAATATACCGTTTAGATGTAAAAAATTATGTATTCAATATCTATTGCCAGAGAACTCTCGGGTAGTTTAACCAGTTATGAAAATGCATAAGGTACTTATATATTCACATGGAGACGTTTCGCACAACGACGCGTTGTCCAACATTCCTCGCATAACGTAAACGCATTGAAAGGAATGCTATTTATAAGGCAAAAATCGGTACAACATACATTGTACAAACTTTCTCATATATTAATGCGTCGTTTAGTTATCTTTCGAAAATGAAAATAGTATGAGCCTGTTTTTAGAAAATACAATTTTTGTTCAAGTTGCCCAAGAATAAACTAGCCTTATATTCATTCATTGAGAAAAATGAAATACGTAGGTTTATTGTAGAAGTATACTCAAGTAACTGTACGAAATTTTATCAAAATCGTTAGAGCCGTTTTTGAAAAAATCGAATTGTTGTTAAAGTTGCCTAGAATAAACTAGCCTTATATTCATTTTCTGAGAAATACGAACTATACAGTAATATTGAAGACGTAAACTCAAGTAACTGTACGAAATTTGATCAAAATCGTTATAGGCGTTTTTGAGAATATCAAATTATTGTTAAAAATGCGTAGAATAAACTTCCCTTGATTATTGAGCAATGTCCACCATTTCTTCATATACTCTGCTTAGTATAATAAAATGCCTATGTACGAGATTTCATTCATTTTCGCTCGACCGTCTAGGCTCCAGAGCCAGTAACAGACAGACGGCATTGCGAAAACCACTCCTTCGGATTCAGCGACAACTAAAACGTATATTTCCGTAAAAATCTCGAGGTCGAATTTTTTCGCGATTACTATACTTTCTCGATAGGTACTTCGTATGGGAAAGTGAAAAACTTGTGGATATTAAATTAAATGTTATGTGGTTATTCAAGCGCTGAGAAAGGGTTTCGACGTTGGAAGATAGAGAGAGACAAAAGGCGGTTACATACATAGCAAGTGCGTGCCTTTCAAATAGATCAAGTTTTAGGCAAAACCTCCGGGAGGAATAAAAGAAAGCGGGATTGAATAAATAAACAATGAAATTTTCTTAAGGGAAACGATCTGACAAAAAAAGGAGGATAAAAATTGGCTAGAGGACGAAATGGAGCAAAATTGCTAAAAAAAAAAAGCAAGGGGGAAAATAACAACCCACCGTATAAAAAATTCAGGGGTTTAGTGGCGTTAAAATAGAATTGGACTGCCTCGGAGGGAAAAAATATAAAAATTTACGAATGAGGGTTTTGGTGGATTAAAAGTGCTCTCGCGAGGGCGGAGGGGAAATGGAATTTGCTTATCCGCATTTTAATACCGTGAAATATGCATTTGATCGAGATGTTCACGCACTACTTTTGACTAGTTTAAAACTACCGCACTCTTTATCAACACCGGTAAAAAATGTACATTTTTTATAACGAATTCTCAGTTAAAAATTAGTATTTATTACCTCATAGTTCTGCAGAATATAGGGTTACTTAATTTACGCCAGTATCGTATCAATTTTCTTAGTAAATTCATACCCGATTTTTAATAATGTAGATTTCAATACCCTATTTCTATTTTAAGGTAAAAATAAACTTTACTTAAAACGAAAATAAAGGCTGATTAAGAACCTGGCAAAACATAGGCATAGGCAATTTTCGGAGATGAGCAACAAACCGTTATATTTTCTTGAAAATCGAAACTAATACTCAATAGCAAGGGAACCGAGTGCTTCTCGAGGATTTTACAAAAGCCAGGATCAATGGGAATCATAACTCATAATAAGCATCGCTAACTGTTAAAGAGTTAATTCTTGCACCCGAGCGATACCGGGATCGAAACTCGACCGGAAGAGATCCTTTCCGATCCTTCTCCGTAAAGAGCCGCGTTCGCAATATATCGCGCGTATCCTGCTGGATTAATGGACTGAATTCGGATTCGGAATGGTCACGGGGGGGCAAAGGGTGGAGGGCAGCGCAGTGTTCTGACGGGGGGTCACCATGGAAATACCTATTCATAATTTGGAAAATCTCTGGCCATTCGCGAAAACCAATACGGAACAGCTTCCTGAATTTTAGCCAACGCCACAAATAATGGGCAGCGGCCGTGTGAATGATTTTCCACCTGAAAAGACTAAATATGAGGATTTTCTTTAATGCCAGTTGTCGTCTTATTTACTAATTTAGTTTTGGGATACCTTCAATACACAAAAGCTTTATTTTGTAGTGTATAAAAAAACTTTCGAATTTCGTTATTGATTTCGACAGACGTATATTCGTTCGTAGTTTTCATTAGGATTGCTTTTGAGCATGGTGTTATGGAAAGCCATCATCTTATTCTGTTGTTGCTACTGCGGTATTGTCTTGAGTTAGCATATAAAATACTTAACTTGATATCTATAATCGATTGCTTTTATTTTAACGTACATCGCTTTTGCAACCGAGAAAAAACAGAACAGATGTACATTTTAAATATAAATACGTGACTTATAAATTATTACCCTTGCGGTCACAGAATTGGACACTTGACTTTGACGATCATTCTATGAATTATAACCTGTACTCAATGGCAACTGTTGCTTACGTCAATTTACCTTGTATTTCATTTTTCTGTTTCCTGATAGATAATATAATAAACTATGTGGTCTAGAATTTATTTATACGTGTGTGTGCGCGTGCGAGTATGCACATACACAGGGCCGTACCTACCTAATTTGGCGCCATGCGCATAGGTTTCTTGGCGCCCCAAAACCAACTAAAAATAATACGTATTTTCTGGGTACTGTATAATAAATATTCAATTCTCTTACGAATCTGATCGTCCACGTTGAAATGTAACAACTTGGAAGCATTATTTTTTTTTATGTATGAATGTGATAATATTAAATCTCGCACAGATAACCACAATTCAATAAAATTACATGGCAGCTTGTTACATTTCAATGTTGATACCCTGTATATATATTCTATTAAACGTCGTTAATTCCTTTTCACGACATTAAGATTTTCATAAAAAATAGTTATCGACAGAATGAAGTCAATTGCCCCAAAACATTCTCCAGCTCGCTACTCGCTTTGAATGGGTAACATGTTCCGACATTAAGAAACCTCGCAGTCTCAGTCTTGCAATACGTCGCAAATAGGACCTAAATGGGTATGACATCGCCAACCATAAGCCACGTCCGCTCAATTTGCTTCGCCGCTAATCACGATAGGGTGCGATGCCTATTATGTATATGGTCCCATTCTGCTGCGGTGAGAAGAATACAAGAGGGTTTTGTGGTTCGCAAAAGTGCCGTGCAAGGAAAGGCAAACCTCTTAATCTCCTCTCGATCCCATCCTCCGTTTCTCTTTAATAAGCACGCGTGCAGGTTACACGCAACCAACCGATCTTGCGATTATTTATTCGGATGGATACCTGAAACACAAGAGACTCTCCATAATTTCCTCTTTTTATATAATTTACTTTTAAGCTAGCATGAGAACCAAGAATAATCGTCCGAAAAAAATATAATGGGATCATAAATACATTACGTCACGCAATAAAATGAATTCTTAAGCCCATCTCCCCCATCGTCGCATATCGCCACAAAAATGTATACCCGTCCCCCCTTAAAAATAATGTTACAAATTTTCCAAACCCCCTTCCATATTAAGAAATACAGGATTCACTTTTTACTCAGAAAACATTAATTACGATTTGCTTATATTTCAGTACGCTTTACACAAATTATACCCATGTTTTATTACTTTTATTTAAATTCGATTATTTTAGACGAATTAAACTACCTATTTCATTTGGAAAATATGAAAGGTGGATATTGGAAAAATCATTTTTTACCATTCGACTGAATGAAATTAGATTTCAAATTATTTGCTGTGGCATACTTTTATGCGGTAGCGTAGGGACCATGGATCCGATGGATCGGTCGATCCAGGGCCCGGAGCTCGAGGGGGCCCAAAGCCCCGTGGTCGACATATACAAAATTTTACCCTTCGTGTCATTTTAAACCACAAAGAGCTGCTAAATACAGTGAAAAGAATCCGCGATCATGAAACTTATTTCATTAAAAATTTCCCCTTAAAAATAAAATAACAAAAAAATACATATTGGTGGAGAGGAAGAATTCTCGAACTAGGGCCCGGCTTCACCTTGCTACGCCACTGCTTTTATGCGCTACATTTTATCAAAAAGATTATCAAAATATTCTTCTACTGAAATTACACTAAAAGGATTCTTGAAATTTTGGAACATCTATAGTGCAGCTCATTAATATCAATCCATTCAATATCTTTTTATCTTTCAAGAGGAAAGCATGCTAAAAATACTCAAAAATTAAATTTTAGTAACAAATTTTATTAACATCTTCTCATTAAACCAAAGCCAGGTTATCGAAAAGCTCCCCCCTCGTCACGACCTGTCACAAAATCCAACTACAGCGTGACGCAATCCATGGATTTTGTCAATGCCATAGAAACATAACAAATTACTGGAATAACGCCATCAATAAAATACCGTGAAATATCATCCGTCGATTTAGAACTTTGCAAGCATTATTCGCGCACCTAACGGAACGCCGTCAAACGTTTATATTAATATAACCCAATTGACACGTTTAGTTCTACTAAAAATATATTAGTCGCTGAATCCATATCAATAACACATATTTCAGCTTTGGAACTTTTTTAACCCGTTTTTTTTTTAATTATAATAATTACATAAATACGCAAGATTATATTTATGTGGGCGCCTTGTTTTTTTTAAATACATATATAAATTTATGCATCTCCAAAATTCTTAAAATTCATACATTTCGTTGTGTTTCTTTAATTACTTCTCCTTGTCAAAACGACCAAACATTTACACAGCAACAGGTGCTGCAGCGTAGGGAAATGAGTTTGGACAAAGAACAGCGAGGCGCGAGTTTGCACGCGAGTGAAGCGAAGGAAATGGGCGAGGGTTTATAAAAGTTTATGCAACCAAGAAACCAGCGTTCTTCAGATGTTGCCTCGTCACCGTCGCTAAGCAAGTTGATAGAATATGCAAATGCAAAAGAAGTCTACGATAAAGACGGGGTCGGGGATGTGATAATCTCGGAAGGATAAGCGGTAGCGTGGAATTTACGAGTTAAGGAGGGTTAACGAAGAAGGGACATTGAGGCAAATCCAAACAAGCTCCGCTTTGTAGACGATGGCGGTCTTTTAAAAATCAACATATATATATATACACACACACACACACACACACACACACACATATATATATACACACACACACGTCAGTGAACACGTCATAAACAGTCCAGAAACGGTTATTTTAGCAGAATACATACCTGATAAATGAAGTTTATCCTTTGCGTCAGAAGATTTATTTTTTAATCTTACACCGATGGAGGTTAGGAAAACTAATACACTATACGTTTATAAAGAACAACAGAATATCGGTTATAAGAAAAAATTACTGTAATCTTCACCAAGACGTACCGCACAACATGGCGGCAGTGTAACGCATGCAAGAAAATGATTTTGATTTTAGGAGAAAGACCTAAAATGGAACTCGTTTATTTGCTCCGAATGCAAATCAAAATCGACAGTTACAAGGCCCATTTACGAGTCCGAGAGAGGCTCGGGCCACTTCCAGATTTTTGGGCCCTTGACAATAATTTTTAAAAACACTAAACAAAATAAGGCAAAAGTTGGCTAAAAACAGCTAATTGTATTTTGTATATTTTTTATTTATTAAGTGCCCTACTACCCCCCTTTAGAGCTTGAGGCCCAGTCCAAATGGGTCTTCTACTTCCCGCCCCCTCCCCCCCAAGTATGATGAAATTACAATTGGAACTTAAAATATTGCCTATTTAACATTTAATTAAAAATTCATCTTCCTATCCAAAAGTCCTGTAGCAAAACATCACTCAATTCAACATCGACAGAAAATGTACTTCCTCAAAAACATACGTAAGCAACTTACCGAACAAACAAACATAAAATATCGAATTTTCGAATTCCGCTCTTAGCAAAACGTTCAATCACTTTGTTTACATCGACTTCAATTTCACAATGCGTGTGCAGAAGAGATAAATCTGACGACCTATCTTGGCACGTTTGGTTTCTTTAACCTTCTACTAATAACGTTATTTTTCGACCACGCAACTACTATCGTTGGGTCAAATATTGCCCCATTATTCGAAATTGAAAAAAAAATTATTTTTGGGTTTCAGTTTTGGTCATTCACTAGAACAAACACTCGACAATGTGAGGTTTATTTATAGAAAAATGAAAACAAACGTAGGCTGCAAAAATGAATAACTGAAAAAACTCAAAATTGACGAAGGGTTTAGAATTTTTTTTTCAAGCTCTGAAAATTCTTATTTTTTTCTTTATAATTCCCAGTTCCTACAGCAATCGAATTAGAAATCATAATTTTAAAAAACATTGGTTGTAAACTATAAAAAATGACGTCCTCCAACCACATATACCCACACACGCATTTCAGTTGATTTCACTCTCCTGAGAAAAATTCGGTTGTGGCACTTGCTCTACTTCTTCGATACCACTTGCACGGTTCAAGTACTCACTTAAATAGGTTTTTATACGTCGCAACGAAGAAAAGCTTCTTTCGGCACACGCAACGCTTATAGGCAACGACAAAAGAATTTTTAAGAGTTGGTTCCCTAAAAAATGTCCTGATCACAATTTTTATGTGCTTCTTCAACGGATCCTGCTGATCTAACCCACTTTTCTACCCAGATCTTACTGAGAATAAGTGCAGATGGCCGCCAGTATCTCCGGAATGTATTGCTTTCTCTACCTCCAACTCAAAAAATCCTAACGCCTCCTACTTAAGGGGGCCATATATTCAAGCCAAAAAATGAAAACATTATTGTAAAAAAATTTTTTTTAGTAATTTTTCATCCCAGGTGTAACGAAAATCGCCTATGTATTTGGTTTTACCGTTAGTAGTTTTCTAATGTTTTGATATTTTAAACAGTTTTTAACGTTGTGATTCAATCGTGAAAAGTAACTTTTTAGAATTTAAAAAGAGAAAAAAGAACATTTCTTCATTAAAAAGTGAAAAAGATCCGAACAAAAAAGATAATGTTCTCTATAAGAGAAAACATCTGGCCACGCTACTTCTACATTTTACACCCGCACGCGTAATAATGCTTCACAGCACAGCGGTGTCAAACTCATTGCGGTTCAAACCGGACCTCGGTACGCTTCATGCGTACCAAAAAATAATAATCCAAATGTACAAACAATACAAAGTAAGATAGTAAAATTATTTCAGGAACGACAAATGGTGATAGTAACTTCATACAATACAAGTAATAAAAATGATAAGAATTGATTGTTAACTACTTACTTTATTAACTACTACTGCTGCCACCACAATTCACCTACCAACTCTCCTCACAGTTCTTTACTGACTGCCTGCCTACTGGTGTGAGTCGCTGATCAGGCCATGAGAGTCACAGGGGTATTTCCCTTACATCCCGTCTTAAGGATGGCCAACATACGACATTTTTAGAAAAATATTACAGATGATTTTGAGCCCAAACAGGGAGGTTGGCTACCGCTGCCATAGAGGGGTTTCCCCAGCTTCCAATAGTCACGTGTCCCCCACTCCCCCATTCTTGAGTAGGAATTGACGTCAGTTTTTTGTTTCTCGAGTATGTTTACAGAACTCAAGAGTATGAAACTTGGTGGCCGCTGGATGCGCAAACCTTTCCGGCGAGAAAGGGGGGAAAGGGAGGGAGAAGCTTTAAGGGGAAATGGGACGCCCCTATAGTAGCAGCCCATCAGGGGGGCCAACCGAGAGGTTGTAATATTTCTGTAGAAATCTGGGTATTTGTCCTATGACCATATCCAAACAAAACGAAAACGAGATATTTCTCACACGATTTTTAAGGCGGTTTTTATCACTTCAACAAAGTGAAAGAACTTGAATTATTTTG
This sequence comes from Uropetala carovei, assembly GCA_036926305.1. Classification (NCBI taxonomy): domain Eukaryota; kingdom Metazoa; phylum Arthropoda; class Insecta; order Odonata; family Petaluridae; genus Uropetala; species Uropetala carovei. The sequence continues at coordinate 817,592 of JAXCHB010000214.1, forward strand.
TAGATAAGAAATTTGTCTATAGGTACCTATTTATCTATATATAGAGTGAAAGGATCCACACTTCATGCGTCCATATGAGCTCGGTAATATGCGTTGCAAAACAGCTGAACACATTTTTAATGCCAAAATGTACTTTTTTGAAAGGAAAAATTATTCGCCGCTATGTTAACATACGGTTTTCACGAAAAGAGTAATCCCAATGCGAAATAAATTTAGTATGAAAACGTTTGCTCATGTTTTTAGCTCTCATTTTTAATATAATAGTGAACTAGGCATGAGATTTCTGTTACAATTGTTTCCGAATATTTACATTTAATATATTATACAGGGTAATATCATTACGAAGTATTTAAGTGCGTATTAAATAATAGTAACCTTGAATTTTTGTCCTTTATTAGGCGCGTTTCGCCTTCAGCGTGAGCGTCTATTGTCGTCAGTCTGTCCGCATTTTCGTTCTCGGCTTCTACCGAACGGATTTTCATGAAATTTTATACCAAGGACTTAAGGTAAAATACGATGACAAAATCACATAAATTAATCACGTAAGCCTATTAGGAATAGGTACTATATTACTGGTGACAACAAATGAACTTTCCGTCATATCTCGTAAAGTATTAATCATATCAAAATACTTTTCAAATAAAACTTGTAGAACTAATACATTAGAGTATTTCTTTTCCTACACATTTTTATTGTATGAGTATCCGTTATCAAGGTAATCAAACAAGAATGTCTTAATTCGAGTTGAACTTGGAAAATTTATTACATGGCTACTTCTTCATTGTTGCTAACATAAACAATCTCACAAACAAACATCTAATTTTTTTACGTGTGCATGCAATATTTTTAAATAGGAAGAAAATGGCTTAAATATTTATGATGAAGAAAAGAACTTTAAAACGCTATTTCCCTTACGTACAGATATATCATTACTTTGAACTACTCCATTGCACGAAACGCCATCGTATATGAGAAAGTAAAAACGTCATATTCCTGAGACCCTTCAGATTACTCTGTATATCGTTTCGTTTCTTCGTTCATCGGTTGCAATAACAGTCATCCTCACTCATCTCAGCCGTGTTCCCAGCTGAGCGCAGTCGTCTGAAGAAAATATATTTTTTCGGCACTCAGCATATTCGTACGTGAGGAGATTTGCTTGCAAATGAGATACCACCACAATCACCGAATAAACCACATGTATCCGAGATGATGATAGCCTTTTAGCTGGCTCATATTGCTTCGTTCGTCAGTTGCAATAACAGACTGCGATTAGAAAATTATTTTTTGCGGAGTGTCTATAGAAGGAAATGCATACAGTGAGAAGAAACAGTCCCAACACAAAGAAGTCATTCACAACATCCCAGAAGAGAAAAAAATCTTGTTACATCTGCGTGCGCTTTCGAGCGCCTCGTGACGTAAGGTCACTTGAGGTTCGGACGCTTCATGCAGGACAGGGTTAAGCCCCGCGCCCGGGGGCTACTGCCAGGGTTACCACCTCTCCGGGTTTAAACCGAAGTCTCCGGGTTTTCGAACTTGCCTCCGGGCGAGAGAAAAAATCTCCGGGTCAACATGAATATTTCCGAAATTGGCATTGAAGATTACGATTTATTTTTAACTTCTCTAAGAGAATAAAGATTTCATTCTAGAATGGCTGTGCCATGCAATTAACCTGGTAAAAATACTTGGCCGGTCAAGAGGGGGTGGGGGGGGTGCAGCGGATGCGAGGTATCCGGGCCCCCGAATAAACATTAGTTTATTTCCACCAAAATTTGGAGATGCCGGTTATTTATTAAAGAATCTGCCGCAAATTTTGTGCAAATTATTATTTAAAAATTACGACTTCTCCAAGTTCATAGAAGAAACGATATTAAATAAACCAACAAACATCGATCGAAATAATTATAGTTAGTATACCTCGTTTTTTGTTTACTATACTGTTGTTTTAACATTATGATTATTTTAAATTTTAGGAAGTAATACATTTTTATTAATAATTATATTTTCCGTCATTTTTGTATCTTTTTCGTGTGTGGGGGGATTTTTATGAAGATTATGATGAATCATCGTCTTCTATAACAGAAAAAATAAAAAAACTGCATAAAATGCCATCTTGACATCGCAAATCTTGTATCTTATACGGCTGATTACGCTTCTCTGAACTACGAAAAAAATAATTCTGTTTTTCAGAAACTTTCATTGATCAATGAGGATATTTTAAAATATCTCTGTCATGTTATACACAATGCTGCTAGGACCGCATGTAAAGTACTTGCGTATGATGTAGAAAATCTAGCAGAATTTTCAAATAGCGCGAAAAAAACTAATGAATTTGTGCAATATTTTGAATTCCTTAACATGGAATACGAAAGGGTCTTGAGACATACTCCTACGAGATGGTTATCTTTGTTCAAAGCAGTTGAACGTATGCTGTCATACTGGTCAGCAATAAAATCTTATTTCTTTAGTAAGGGGCGAATCCGATTGCAACAAAATAGTATGGGAGTTTGTCAAAGATTATCAAGACAAGCTTCAAGATGAAAAATTGGAATAATTGTGTATTCCAGAGCTTTACATTAATTTTATCCATCATTACATGAGTATGATGACAGGAGCTCTTTTGTCGCTTGAAAGAGACGCAACATCGTGTACGGAGGTGTATGATATAATGTCCACTTGGATAGAACTATCCAGAATAGAATTTACGACAAATTGTTTGGATTACTTCTTCCCTTCAAAATACTCATTATATTCAAAGCGAAAAACAACACTTTATTGATGGGGCGCTTCAAGTTTACGTTAGAACCATTCAATATTTGAAAAAGTGGTAATATAATTTTGATTATAACCCTTTTCAGTCACTTGCTGTATTAAATTTAAAAAGTGATAAACTAACTCACGCTGATGTTCTCAAAGTGAAACTACATCTTAATGAAGATTATCTATGAACGATGAAGTACTTACACAACCTGAACAAAGTTCTTCCAACTATAAATAATAAATTTCGCGACTTACCAGTGAACAATAAATGGGTAATAATATTTAAAGATGGAAACAATTTCACTGAATTGTCTAAACTATTGTCAAAAATGTTATGTATTCCGTTAGCAATTCCTTTGTTGGAAAGTGTTTTCTCTCTTATGAAAAATGTTTGGAGGGATGAAAGAAATAGGATGAGAGTAGAATTAGTAAAGCCTGGGAAAACTGAACTATTAAAATGTTCCACAAACAACATAAAATATACTTCTAAGAAAAGATAAAAGGTATGTACAATCATGTAATAATCCTATTCGCCATTTCCTATAAATTTTATGTGAAAGTTGTAATTTAAGTGGAATATATTCATATATTTCCTGCGGCTGTTTATTTTAGTGTTAAAATTATACCATTTATTGTAAAACTGACCATTAAGCATTAAAGAGAGTATGTATTTTCAATATATTAAATTTGTTCTTGCATTTGTTCTTTGTTCAATCTTGCATTATTATTGTAATTTTGGAATTAAATATCTTTGCTCCTAACATTTTTATAAAAATTACATAGATCCTGGGTATTAAACTGTTAACAAGATTTAACAAGTGAACGAACAGAACTTAAGATGCCTACTTTCCTAAGGTAGGCATCGGATTAATTACTTATATTGTCATAAAAATTGTTAATTAACTGGATGGCATAGCCATTGGTTATAGTGGCTTTCAAATCTTCAAATTCACAGCCGATGAGCTGCTCTTTGTTTTCCCACATTATGTACTTTATGTAACATCATCAGGTATTATACATAAAGTGACCAGACGTACTGATTTAATCAGTACAGTACTGATTTTAGAGATTGTGTGCTGATTTCAAATATGTACTGAATTTTGTACTGAATTATAAAGTTGTACTGATTGTAAAAGAAGAAACAATCTATAATTATTTATTTCATTTACTGTGCGATTGACGGTTGAGGTGGCTCGGGTGCGATGTTGCCAGGATGTGTAAAGAGGACTTGCGGCAACGCTGTGTAGTTCCCCCTAGCAAACATTACCTCCCCTCCACCTATGATTGGCTGTGAGGGAGGGGAGTTTCTCAGTCTTTCCTTCCAAACCCCCACCCCTTCTCTCAATTCCAAAGTAATGTCGTCCAGACAATAATAGTTATGGTTGTTTATGTCATGTGAGTAGTATAATATTTTAATGCTGTTTAGTAAAGTAACATTATTCTCAGAATAGATTATTAATATTATTATTTAATTATATTTAAAGATCCTGCCATAAATAGAAGAAAAAACAAATTTTCTGATCGACTTCAGCAAGAGTATCCAATATATATAACAATAATGTTATATACCTATGTATACTGTATAAAATTTCAATATATATGAGGTATTATATTGAAATGTAGTTTTATTTCATGAATATAAGAAATATTAAAAAATGTACTGATTTTACATCTAGAAAATCTGGTCACTTTAATTATACACCGCTCCCCGGTTATAACGCGGGGTATCGGGGGAGGAGCTGCGACCCGCGATATAAGACAACCGCGGTATAACCGAGGACATGACTTTTCATTTTTTTTAAATTTTTATACTTGCTACAAACAACAAAATTCAAATAAAGAACAATATACAGTGAGTAGAAGAAATTTATTTAATCGATTCCTTGAAAAGTCACTACATTTTGTTTTTACTTTAGTACGTACTAAAAAAACGACGACTTTCTTTCCAAGAAATAGGGAGGAAGACCCGCGGTACATCCGATTCCGCGGTATAACCGACGGCGTTAGAACCGGGGAGCGGTGTACATAAATTTGCAAAAAAATTCAGTTGATTATGCCATTTCGGGAGAAAATATGACGCATTTGTATACTAGATCATACTCCACGGCAGTTGAGAAATAATCGTGTCCATGAAAATAATCTCGTTATGAGGGAATACAAATTGCACAATTGTAATTATTAACGCAAAATTCAAAGAAATATTCAACAAGGGGGCACCCTGATGATTTCATTTAAAATAAATAAAGCTCAATAAAAAGCACTTAAAAATGATGATGTCGAAGAGCAAATAAACCTAGGTCGTATAAAAATAAATTTTTATGTGGAATTAGCTAGTAAGATATTTTTATTTCGGCAACATAAAAAATGCTTGCCTCAGGTATCTCCAATACCCACAATAAGGTAAAGAAAATCTTTTATAACCTTGCTGCGGTTATTGAAGATACTGGAGACAAGTACTTTTTTAAAAAATGTTCAGCCCTAAGACGAGCTCGATAATTCTCTGTTGAATAAAAGAACGTTTCTTCGACTGATTTTAACTCTATCGCCAAATTGATTGGTAGATTAACCGTTCATTCATCGAAACCTTTGCGAGAATTGTTCGGCAAGAATATTAGCTTTGAGAAAGCCTTGAATAATGATCCTACATAGTTTATTGTTTTCAAAGATAACTAAACGACGCATTAGTATGTGAGAAAGTTTGTGAAAAGTATATTGTACCGATTTCTAAAAATTACTTTCCGACCCTTTAACCTCCTAGAGCGGAAATCGCAATACATCAACCGCCATATTAGCTTGAAGACGAGTCTCTTTCGATCCAACTTCTTTGAATTTGATCGGCATCCCGGCCAGAGTTTGCAGAAGTTTCCGTTCTTTTCCTGTTTCGATTGAATTTTCTATCCAAATCTCTCTCTCTCTCTTCTAAACTCCCACTTTCCTCTCTCAGAACACTCCATTTCCCCTCCCCTCCAAATCGTAGTGGTATCCAATCGCGCTCCAATATTCTCTTAGGAACGCGATGCCATAGCAACGGACTCGGGGGTCTCGCGCCTTATACCTGACGCTGTAAAAAGAGACAATAAACAGTCAAACTGCGGGGGAGGTGAAATGAAACGAGAGGAAGGGAGAAAGGAGAACACGTGGAAATAAAGGTGGTTTATGACCATGAGTTATTGTACATACAATATACTATAGCGACGAAATGGAGAGGACAATGAGAGAGAATAGGAGAAAGGGTTTTATAAGTCTTACCTATTCCCATCTTTCATTTCCTGTGAACGCAAACAACGAATTGCAGGAGGAGTTGTCTTTTTTTCCCTATTCTATCTCCGAAATCGTTTATTCAATTGTTCGCAGTGGGAGATTGTGGTACCTTAAGGCCCCGGGCGCAAAAAAACCGGGAGGTCCCCAACTGACAATTGTGGAAGGGGGAGGGGTGTACCTACTCAATCTACAAATATGTTTACAACTTACGAATTGAAAAAATTTATGCAGCAGGTTGAATAAATTGAATTACAGAAATGCATAAGTAGAAAATTTAATATTTATTATTATATAAACTTGCGCATGTTGAAAAATAAAGAAAAAATGAATTATAACTGTGAGATGTGTTTTCGAATGACGTAATGGATGTTACATTGTAACAAACCTACGTAAAAACACGAGATGTGTGCGTAAGTAGTAGATGATACTGATTGTGAAATATTTTACTAAATAAAATATAGAAAAAAATCACGTTTTGACTGTTTTGAGGTCCCCCATGAGTGTCGAGGCCACAGGTGAGCGCCTCGTGCGCCTCTGCGGTAATCCGCCACTGATTCGTTATGAAAATCGCGGTTTTATTCATAATTTGTAAGAAGTATTTTTTTTTAACTATCAATTACGAGGGCTCAATAGTCGCCACGGGCAGGAACACTACAGATATTCTAGAAATAACGCGGGAAGAACTTAGTCACAGCTTTGATAGTTCACGATTGGCACACATGTTATAATGTGTTGGAAGAACAGAATAACTCGAAAGTGTGCCTTTAATTTAGCTTTAAATGTCATAAATTAGTCATTTATTATAGAGCTAATGGATTAAGGTAACTGATGTAATTGCTAGAGGGACAGTAATCCGATTATAAATCTTCGGGGAACTACAGCAAACGAAACAATACAGATTAAAGAGAAACAGGAAAAATGTCAAATGTTTTAAGACAGTGGTTCCCAAACGGTGCCACAGATGATTTTTCACAGTTCCGCGAAAATCTTAAGTTTAGTAAATACATAAACATTTTGGATGTGTTGATAGGTAATTAGAGCAATATTGAATACAATACTTTCTCTATACTACGCATACGGAGAAAGTAAAAAGTAGGCGGGTTGGGAAATCGCAAGTCGAAAGGACCTGATGATAATGCAGGGGAAGTACTTTTGAATTGGGTTCAGGAGAAATACCACCTTATCTCAGGGTTTTATTTAACGCAACGTTTAATAGTGAAATTATCCCAGACGACTAGTAAAACGGCAACTGTGATGCCAACTTATAAATGTGGAATCAAAACCAACGTGGAAAATTATAGGCCTGTTAATCTGACGTCTTTAGTTTGCAAGCTGATGGAGAGAAGTCGCAACTTTTGATTCTGAAGCCATGCATTAATGGCAAAGAAGAAAATTCATAATCCTTAACACTTTCGCTTATCCATAGGGGTACGTGTGTAACTCCGGTTGAAAGCCCCTGTCCTATCCATTCATTTTCTCATCCCTGCTGCTCCCTGCAGTCCTCGCGTCTTTTGTCAAGAGAGCATCGCTGTAGTTTCCACTTTGAATGTGTCGTCCTTTCCTCCCTTCCTCTTATGAAAAAACAAAAGGAATACCGTCAAGATTCCAGCGTGTTCCGCGATATAAATTGGCATCCAATATTTATTCACTTTCAAGTACATAATGCATAGATGGTAGAACGTTATAGCGCCTGCCAAGACTTGGCAGCCGCCCTGCTCGCTCGCCCGTACCGCGAGCCTACCCAATTCCTACTGCCCTTCATTTACTTTCTCCATTCAAGAAATATGCCCGGCCTTGACTCACTCCAACGGAGAGCCCGGCCTTGGTAGAGGAGTGGTTAGCGTGTCTATATAGTTCCCAATGCTAGGGTCGCAGGTTCGAATTCTGCCGAGGGCATGGCCGAGTGGATTGCTGTTACTTGTTACTGTTACGATATACAGTATAAATGGCCCTGTGCTGTCTCTGAATTCTTGCCATTAAATAAAGGTGTGGAGAGTCTCTATTCGAACTAAATTTCCACCGTCATGCGTTTTAGTGGTCACTGGATTCCTTCGAATAAAGATGAATACATATTTTTATTAGTATAGCAGAAAAGAAAGGGCGGAAGTGGAGCGAAGAATAAAAAATAAACTGTGAAATGGAATCTTCTTCGTTTGTTGACGCAATATGAAAAAGCGCGTTTTATTTAGAACTGTTAAATTAAATTCTTCGTAAACTTGGTAATATAATTATAAGAAGTGATTTATTCAATAATTAATTATAGAAGAATATTCATTATCTTGCAAACGCGAGATTTCTAACCCAATGATTAGTGGCTTATTACATACCATATTACGAAAAAGGGCTGACGCTGTCCAATTTCTCCGAAAAAAAGTAAATTTGAAATTTTTAAAGACATCCCCCCTGCCACCCACCGATTTATCGAAAAACATTTCTTTGGCAGAGCAAGAAATCCGTCATGCATTACACACACCCTGCAAATTTCACTCTTACATCCCTTACCACTTACCTGCCATTTTAATTTAATTGAGCGAAAACGTAAACGCGCTTATAAAATAAGACGCGCTAAAAAAAAAGTGCGATCGAACGAAAATGATCACACACACCCTTCACACTTAAATCTGCGCGTGGATAAAGTAAACCTAATATTATTCACGGCCACGGTGCGGTATTTGTTAGGCCTGATGGTAAATGCTTTCGCATACCTCTCCATTCCACTTATTATGAAGGGTGGCTGTTGAGAGAGAGAGAGAAAGTGAAGGAGGCGCCCTTGATGAAGGTGTTCGCTGGGGGCGAATTGGTATAGGAAGCAGATGGATGGTGTTCGGAATGGAGGCGAAAGAGGGTGCGGGATTTTGGAAGTGTGGCGGAGGGTGAATAAGAGGGGGAGAAAGTGGATAGGTAGAGTGGCTGCAGAGAGAGAGAGAGAAAGGGCGGGAGAAATGGGTTGAGAGCGGAGTGGTAAGGGGAGGTAAAATACTCTCGGAGAGAGAGAGGGAGGTGTGAATAATGCCATGGGGAACACAGGAGTGCGGCGGAAGTGAAAGGGATTTTGGCAGCGCGCGTAACTTGGTAAACAAATTGTTTATGGCGTACTCTCATACTACGTTGAAGATGATAGCACACACCAAGGGTTCCCAACCTTTCAATGTGGCGAATAGGGACGTAACCAGAATTTTAGTTCGTAGGAAGCATGTCATTCAACACGTGTTATTACCTGAGCGCTTGTTTACTAATTTATCTTCAGGAACCACCGTCTAATGATAGGAGTCAGTGATTCTAATTTGAACAACTTCGATTCACCTTATTCCCATCAAACACTCGCAAACACTATGTTTTTGGCAATATTATCTCCGATACAGGGAGGAGGGTGATGCCCGGTTGCTAAACCTCCTCCCCCCCCCCCCCCCCCCCCCCCCCCCAACTGCGCCAAGTTAGATTCTGGTGCACCCAGCAAGCACCACTAAACTTTTGTTAAAGTAGAAATGATAAAAAATACAATCAAATTATCGTTATGGTACCAAAATAAATAAACGCATGAATTATTCCTTTATTTCACATGCTGAAATACGTCTAACCGTCATTCCCACTATAAGTACGTATTTATTTATACACCCTATTCCCAAACCCTAACCAACAGAGAAAGATCGAAGTGTATAAATGTCACTGTTTATGATATAGGCGGCGCTGATGACGCGGGCTCTTACACGAGTGAAAGGCGCAAGAGGAGGGGGACGCGCATGCCGGAGGACTAATCATTCTTTTAAAAACATCCGTTCCTGCAAAATCCCTTTTACAAGTCGCATCTTACAGCCAGGATAGGCAAAGAGATACCGTCCTTTTCTGTCGGAACCTTACGCGCCCTAGCGAGTATCTTTCTACTCCTTTCCCTAAACAGTAAAATATTTTCAAAAAGCAAGCCTGCCTCGAGTCCATCTGGCTTCCTTTCTTTCCTGTTTATTTGCAATCGGCAAATTACTCTCAACTCGCTTCCCAAACCTTAAAATATTCCCCTTTCTCATTCCTTCTCGGCCATTGCAACTAGCTCTCTCCCTCCAACCCCCTCCCACTATCCTCCTACTTCACTCCCCTCTGCCACACAAAGACCAACTTCCGATCCCGGGTAAAATCCACTCGAGGATTCCCCTTCTTTTCCCCTCATTCCATCCATTCGAATGCTAAATAAAATCTTTTTACGGAGTCTCTCCGTCTGACCTCTGTATTCCCTTCCCCTTTCGACCACTCTCGCTACTGTGTATCTTTTTCGCCACCTCGAATCACCTTTGTTTGACTCGCAGAGGTTGAAATACGAAAATAAAAACGCTGCTCAAACGGACTCCCAACTGCCAGCATTTATGTATACAGCAGTTTTTCTTTCGGAAAAGGTTCGAAAAACTGATCCTTAAGTAAAAATAAATAGGAGCTAGTTTAACGTAAACGTAAATAACAATAATAACACAAAACATTGAAGCTGCTTTTAAAACGAAGTGGAATCTTTTCATTAGTACGTATAGGATGAAATAGGATTAAATAGAATTAAATCAATCTTAAATTGTATACAAGGCTTTTAAATTTAAATCTCATTCAGTTCATTTTCAGTAATCTACTTATTTTTTTCTAGTCATTTATTATGGCGTGGAGATTTTTAAGTCTCTTATTTTTCATTAATCAATTTAACTTTCATGAACCGATTACCTAAATGCCATGACAACCGCATGTCGGAGCACTTGTCACATCGTTTGTCATGTCAAGCTTCACGTTACTTGGACTCCACGCCTTAACGTGACCATAGCGTATAAAGCAGTATTTCCCGACCTTTTTAGAGTCGCGGCACCCTTAAGTGACTTTTCAGAATTTGGCGGCAACCCTCCTTATCCACCATCTGTAATAATCGTGGTGAAGTTGAACCCCTAACTCCAATCTCCATATCTCCTTTCATTTCGAAGTGCCTTTGCGACGAAATGAAGGTCGACTTAACTCCGGTTTGCATTCTTGAAAGCCGACAATGCAAAATGAGGCTAAAAATTGGGAAAACAATATTTTTTGCGGCACCCTTCAAGAACACTTCGCGGCACCCAGGTTGGGAAACACTGGTATACAGGTTGAAACCGGTCAATTTCTAAACATACATAACAAGAACTTCGAGCGCCGTTGCTAAGTATAATCTTCGCTCGTCGTCATACATCCCATTTGAAATCGAAATCTGCAGAACGAATTTTAAAACAATGGAAATGCGACCAATGCTTCCGAGATTTTCAGGAGCAAACAAGGACGACACGAAAAGAGCCTTAAACGGGAGATTCCCATTACCGTTTCGGAAAAATCTCAGAAGAGAATTAAAATGGCAGTGCAGAAAGGGAAAAATGATTCGTCGGATAATGCTATCGGAATAATAGGGTAACAAATACGTCGGGTGATATCCTCCGGTTGCAGTTTTTCTGGAGAAGAGACAAAGCGTATCGAATATTCTTTATGTAAACCTTCCCTTTGTCGCCGGTATCGGCTGGATCTTACAAAAAAATGAAACGCGACATTCGCTTTTTAAAAGCGAGGATTATTATTTCTGATGGAAAAGCACTGCTTTCTTTCTGGTGAAACGGAAGGAATATACCCAAAAAAAGGTTTTATGAAAATGCCATTTAATTAAAACAAACTGCAGGCTAACAAATTAAACTGCCACCAATTGCGCACAAATATTCAACGATTCGTTGTAAATTTCCTGATACTGCAAACATGATTACAACATTACTTGCTATTAACTAATTAAAGATGTAAATGCAAAAATATTGAGACATTTATAACTGTCGCCTAAGAAATGCCAGTCAAATTAACTTTCAACTTGCCAATTAAAGTACAAGCGCGGTGTATGAAGACCTAAGAAGTACTCAACTAAATGAACCTCTACCGTTGCGCCCTCTTGAACTACGGCATAATCCAACATATCCTCTTCGTCTATTTCTCTTCCGCACGCATTTTTCTGCAGTATTTCCTTCTCCTTCAATCTCCCCACCCTCCCTTACCCCAAGCCTCGCAGACCGCAAAACACGACCTCAATTGCTCCAACCTTGCCTTCTAGAGTTTGCCAGAATTGCCAGCAACCAACTTTTTTCTTAACTGCTCAACTTTCCTTGCCCCTTTCAACGCCCCTTCCCTCCAAATACCTAATCCCTTCCAACCATTTCCCACTCCTATCCCCTTCCTATTTTACGCCTGCTTCGCTCCTTTTACTTCTCTTTACACCGTGCCGCTAATCCTAAAAGAAAAACTTTTATTTCAGAGGTGCGCCACCAGGTGGATTTGGAAGGTGAAACAGCGAAGGCGACCGAGACACGAAAAAAAAAGGATCTTAAAGAAGGAATTCTCAAGGGAATTGGGTCTTTTTATTGGTTTCCTTTCCTCCTACTGGAAACTCATTTACGGTCTCGAGGTAGAAGTTTACGGAGGTGTAAGAACGGGTGTCGCGTAAAAACAACGCGAGGACGTAATCTCAGCCAAGGGAAAAAAAATTTGCGCCGCTCTTGTCAGTTATCTGGTTCGCATTACAGGCTAGTTACGTATATACATACGGTGGAACTTCTATAAGTCGAACCCCAAGTGAAACAAAGAAAATGTTAAGACTTGTACCAATTTCGAGTTATCGAAGAAAAGTAACATGAAAAAGATTTTGTCCTGTACAATGAATTCGCTTCGAGTTATGGGAACCTCGAGTTACGGAGGTTCGGTATGCACTTGGCGGAATTCCTGGAACGCGTCGACGAATAACGCAAATGGTAGGAAACTGTCGCGAATTAAATATTTCTTTAAAACTGAGAGCATTCTGCCACCTCAAGTGGGTATTTTATATTGCAAACTCAATTTAGATTCAATGTTTAGCAAATATCAATAAGGCAGGTGTATAATTTTATGGATTGATAAAACACGGGAACAAGTCTAAGCCTTTAATAGAAACTATCTGAATAAATAGAAACCTTTATTTTTTCACTCATTTACATCTCCTGAAAAATGTGGAGTCGATGGAAATGTCAGCTTGAAAAGTTTCTTTAGGAAAAACTACGTTCTTTAAAAAAAAACATTCAGGCCGAATTAAAGCGATGATGACAACAGATATCTCGAATGTACGAAAGAATAAATATGCTTATTTCAAAAACAAAAAAATAGTTACGGAATCAACATTTTTCAACCACTAGCTAGCGAATGATCCTTTCGGGAAAGAAGCAGCGATTTGACCCGAAAATAAAATAGTTGCAGGTGTTTAGAAGAAATGACAAAAGAATAAACCTCGCCAAGAGCGAAAACGGATTTTTAATACTGGAATAGGAAAATTGGAGTATTCTCAAATTTCTGTGACTGTATATACGGCAGCGATTAATAGTCGAACGAGACAAGAAAGAAATGCCATATTATAAGTAAGCAAAGAATGTTTTTTTCATATATCCAATACCTTTTAAATTCGACAAAGCATATTGAGGACATCATAAAAAGTTGATATCAACGTTTAAAACAGATTTAAACGTATCAGTCTATTAAAACCTCAACGATATCGTCTTTATGGGTAAAAAGACAAAGGAGTCCTTTTAATACCATCCATTTACAATTTTTTGTCCGGGTTCTGGATTTTCATTAACCGACCGATTTGATGCCATTCCGAAAATAACTTTCACACATTAAACCTACAAGAATGATTCCAGGAGAAAAAACTTTGAGACGTTTAAGCTTTCGAGCATGAAATACTGTTATTCGGTAACCACGAATAATCTGGATTGAAAACATTCGCGATGGTAACCAATAAAATATATTACCTACTAAATTCGTGCTTTAAATTTTAAATTAAAAGCTAAAAAACATGCCTTCTTTACGATGGACACTTACGCCGTATCTTTGAAAAGGCTGAGGTGAAAATCATGAAAGGGAATTATAAAAATTCATTGGAGAATTATCATGTAAAAAATTTCAATGACACACGAGAGAGTTGTAATTGCTTGAAATTGAAATTTACACAATTGCAACTCAGTTCAGAGTTTAATGGGGCATTAAATACCCTTTTTATATTTCTAAAAAACTAATTTTTCCCCAAGTGCGGACTTACGCGCCGACGAAATTCAGCCTTGAGCCATAATTTCGTTTGCACGACATACTATGCCACGCTGAAGCCTCACAATTCGAGATAGCAGGCAAGGACAAATTGAAACGGACCGCGAGAACTAAATGCTCGAGGAACGTCCTGGAGGGCAGACCTAAAAAAACATAATAAAGCGTGGGAAGTTCCAAATTAAAATGTAAATGGACTGAAAACTGCAGGAAATTAAAGTAAGGCATGGAGGGCGGAAAAATGGCGCATCACTGGAGGCCTTTATTTTTTTGCCACTACAAAAAAAAAACTCACGCTGTGCAGTGTATGGTACGATGCGGAGGAGTCAGGAATTAAGAGGAAGATTACGTTATAGTCGGTTCACTAGCTAAAGTCTCTTGGCTTTGAAGACGGGGCATACGCCAGTTAGCAGCAGCCAATAGGAGACTGTTTGTTTGGGAAGGTAGTGGGGAAGAAGCCCGTCTCACCCCTGCTCTCGAAGAGTTCAAATCGGCCTGCGTTGCCATTTCTACCGCCGTCCAAAGACCAGATCAAAAAGGATGGGAAGTATTTTATTTAGAAATTGCGTAGTATATCAGCTGAAGGCAAAAATCCGCAAGAGCTGGCAACGCGCACCGGTATCTGATCTTCTGAACAAAAGTTGAGAGGGGCGATGGAAGGGGAAACATTCGTGATTGGCTACTTGCTCTAAGTAGGCCAAGAGACTTCAGCTAGTGAACAGACTATAAAAGAATGAAACGGTGAAATGGAAAACGATGTCAATTAACCATTTAGTGGTGGCGTACACGCAGGTGGACGCCTTGGGTCTATATGGCCTAATGATATATTTTTCTGTTCATCATGATGCCATTTATTCTATTTATTTGATGAATTATATTGGATTCGAACCCACGACACTAGCATTAAGAGCTAGACACGCTAACCATTTTTCTACCAAGGATTTAACTATGTACCTACCTACCACAGTAAAATTAAAAAGACTCCGGTTCTTCAAGAAACCATGGAATGCGCGTACGATGCTTACATTAACATTTACTATTTTATGTATTGTATTGTACGCATTAACGTCATACTTAATATTCACATGGAATGATGCACCGAAGCCTTTAAAGCGGCAATAAAATAACGTGGATTATTTCAACATTATTAGCCAAAACGTAAAAAATAATCATCTTGGTTACCGAACAAATGTACGTAGATGTATCGATTTATGTTGCGATAATTCTTTCAATGTTAATGATAAAAGATAATAATGTTCTAATATTCATTAAAAATCATTTGACTCACTATAAAAGTATTCATAGACTATATTTAGGCATATCATGGCGTTAGCTATTCTTCCTCTACGGCGTGCCACGGTGTGGATTTTCCTTGCATTAATCTTTACGTGTATATCTCTCCCTTTGAAGAGGACAACAATTAAGAAATTTAGCTTTTTTTCCGCCTGGAAAATGGACATCTAAACCGATCAATTTTGCACGTAAAGGAAAATTTCGCGCGATTTAGCATGTAAAGCGCCCGCAAGACTTCGGCGCCACGAGCAGCCGCACTGCTCGCGCGTACCTCGAGCCGACAATGGTTGCCTTTCCTAGTAATTACACTGTTAAAACTCGAAATCCATTTGTTATTTCAATCATTATGGGTGTAAGCGTGCGCTGAATGCTTTTAATGGGAAAAACAGAAGGGGAAGGGAGTGAGGGAGGGTGAGAGAGGGAGGAAGGGTGAGAGAGGGAGGAAGGGTGAGAAGGGGAGGGAGAAAGAGAAAGGGGGAGAGGAGGGTGGGGAGAGGGGTGGGGAGAGGGATGGGGAGAGGGAAGAGGAGGGGAGAGGAGAGGGGGGAAGCGAGGGGTGAAGAGGGGGTGAAGAGAGCTGAAGAGAGGGAGGGGAGGAAAGGAGAGGAGGAAAGAGGAGGGGAGGAAAGAAGAGGAGAGGAAAGGAGAGGAGGAAAGAGGAGGGGAGGAAAGGAGAGGGGAGGAAAGGGGAGGGGAGGAAAGGGGAGGGGAGGAAAGGGGAGGGGAGGAAAGGGGAGGGGAGGAAAGGGGAAGGGAGGAAAGGGGAGGGGAGGAAAGGGGAGGGGAGGAAAGAAGAGGGGAGGAAAGAAGAGGGGAGGAAAGAAGAGGGGAGGAAAGAAGAGGGGAGGAAAGAAGAGGGGAGGAAAGAAGAGGGGAGGAAAGAAGAGGGGAGGAAAGAAGAGGGGAGGAAAGAAGAGGGGAGGAAAGAAGAGGGGAGGAAAGAAGAGGGGAGGAAAGAAGAGGGGAGGAAAGAAGAGGGGAGGAAAGAAGAGGGGAGGAAAGAAGAGGGGAGGGGGGAGGAAGGAGAGGAGGGGGAGGGGAGGGGAGGAGGAATAGGAGAGGAGGGGTAGAAGAGGAGGGGGAGGAGAGGAGGGGGAGGAGAGGAGGGGTGAGGAGAGGAGGGGGGAGGAGAGGAGAGGAGATGGGAGGGGTGGAGGGGGGAGGAGAGGAGGTGGGAGGGGTGGAGGGGGGAGGAGAGGAGGTGGGAGGGGTGGAGGGGGGAGGAGAGGAGGTGGGAGGGGTGGAGGGGGAGGAGGGGGGGGGAGGGGTGGAGGGGGAGGGGAGGAAAGGAAAGCGGGAAAGAGGTAGGTTACAAAGGGAGAGGAGAGAAGCAACTATTTTAAGTTTAACGAAAGGTAGCCCGTCATATTTTACACTAGCAGTAAGTATATAAAAAATTAATCATACTTTACAATTATTCTATAACATCATTAACTTTTACTAAAAGCACCAATCCATTGCAACAGGCTAGTCTAAATTATAAACTGGGATAAAACACCACAAAAACACTTACCAACTTGGCAGAACTTCAATCGGCCGTTCTATTTTCCTTCCGCGCTTCTTAACAGAACCATACGCACTGCAAAATCAACTATGATTACCAGGAAGAAATATAGCTCCGTTTTTACTTTCCCTCTCCCTTAATGTTTTCCCTCCTTCATGGAAGGAGAGCAGGGATTGGTTGGAAAAAGTGTGGAAGGAGAAGAGCAAATGACCTATCGCCTCTCTTGTCTCGCTGTGAACAGTAAAATGGACAATTTTGAATGCCTGTAGACAGGGTCTAACATTCCCACTTTCCCCATAGAGCGCTGCCCACCTGAAATGGAATTCTTCCAAGTCGTTACGTTAAATTTTAACACCTCCAAAACTAATTATTGTTCATTAGATATATGAATTTTCGTGCTGGTGATACACAGAAACGAAATTTAAGAGTAAAATAACCACATCAGAAAAATGCTAACAATTTAAATGATCGAGATTCGAGAGAGGAGGACGAAGTCAGCAATGTTTCCTTTCCCACGCTCATTCTCAGGGGGAAAGGCTATTGGATGCATCGTGTGAAACGCAACATTTTCTTCTGCTGAGTCAAGAATCGGGCCACGAGTCTCAAATTTCCCGACAAGAGAATTTCGTCGCTCGAGCTATCACTTGCCTGGGAAAATATGAGAGTCGAGAGAGAAGGGAATGCTGAGCATCGTTGAAATATAAGTAGAAGGTTAAATGCAAGGAAAGGATGAGATAAGAGTGAGCAAACCCACGGGGACAGTGTTGGAGAGGAGGATGAAGGAAAAAAAAAGATGAACGTAGGATGTGTAGGTACTAGAACTGCGGTTCCCAACCCGGATCTCGCGAGCAACCGCTATACTCTTTGGAAGACTGATGATTGTTATCTTTGACAGCCTGACTGCGCTCTTCTACGTTGCTTAATTATCCCATTTCTTAGGACCAACAATTTAATTTGCTCGGTTCATTTTTTTCTGAACGTATTCAAGACCACTAATAAGTACTTTGATGTTGGTTTGATTTTATTATCATTACTACACTTGCGGAAGTGTGAATGGCGCTCTTTTGATATTCTAGGATACAAATTGGTGCTAGCTTGATATTCTAGGACTAGTGTAATGCCCATTGAAATGTCAACGGAATAATTATAGATAGATAGATTATTATTATTTTCATTTAAAATAATTAATATCACACTTTTACATATGAAATATTTTGCCATATACAACATTTATAGCGAATATTCTGTTGTTGACGGGCTATCTTTAGTTAAACTTAAACTAGTTGCCTCTCTTTCCCTCCCTCTCCCCTCCTCTACCCCCCCTCTCTCTCCTCCCCCTCCCCCCTCTACTTCCCTCTCTCCCCCTCCCTCTCGCTCTCCCCTCTACCTCTCTCCTCCCCACCTCTTTCTCGTATTAAAAGCATTCAAAGCACGTTTATACCCATAAGGATTGAATTAAAAATATGATATAGAGGTCTAACAATGGAATTGGTAGGCAAGGCAACATCCCCTTAAAATGCCAAGATTTCCACAAACTGCGTGAATTAAACGTTTACATTGAGAAATTTCGAACTGTAGGCGGAAAAAGATGAACAGAATAAGAAACTTTATAATGTTTTCTTCAAAATGGTTTATATCCGAAGGTTGTAGGTCAATTTTTTCTAATTTTAATCTAAAAACGAACGAAAGCCTGCACGTCGAAATGTCCCTTTTTACGTGTTACCTTATGGAAAACCGAAACT
Source organism: Uropetala carovei (assembly GCA_036926305.1). Taxonomy (NCBI): domain Eukaryota; kingdom Metazoa; phylum Arthropoda; class Insecta; order Odonata; family Petaluridae; genus Uropetala; species Uropetala carovei. The sequence goes on from JAXCHB010000214.1 coordinate 836,237, forward strand.
ATCTTCTGGAGTCGAACCCGGGTCTTCGATCTCAAGTTTAATACTTTAAAACGTATCTTTATTATATCATAATGCAATCCTTAAAATCACATCAAATTCGGTTCATTAATTTCCGAGATATTAAGCTTCAAAGAGGGTTAGGATGACAGAGAGATCTGGGATATTATCGGCCGAATTCAGAGATTTTCTGTTTTACGCATGACTAAGGGCTACTTCCTAGTCACCTACTAAGAGAGTAACAAAGAGCTACTAAAAGGTCGTATGCAGAGTCCCAATCGAGCGATTAACGAGAGTTGACTAAGGTCCACTAACGCAGAGCTCCACCTAGCATCACTAAGCTGGACAAGAGGAAATGGAACGCTTGGCAACATTGTGAAGCACCTACTGCGCATGCGCAGTAATCGATACCTCGAGGTCTACAAGCCGCGGCCATCTTCACTCCTCCTGTGGTTGGGCTTTTGTGCGGTTGAGTTGTGTAAATTCTTGAATCTTATTTCCTTTAGTGTATTTAAATTAGTGTTAGCGTAGTTCTGTAGGTTAATTCGTTAGGTGTGGTGATATTATTTCTTCTATTACGTAAGTTACATTTCAGTTAGGTTAGTTTTCGTCATTATTATTTACTTAGCTAGTTTTGTAGGTAATTGGTTAGGTGTGGTGATATTATTTCTTCTATTACGTAAGTTACATTTCAGTTAGGTTAGTTTTCGTCATTATTATTTACTTAGCTAGTTTTGTAGGTAATTGGTTAGGTGTGGTGATATTATTTGTTCTATTACGTAAGTTACATTTCAGTTAGGTTAGTTTTCGTCATTAATATTTACTTTAGCTAGTTTTGTAGGTAATTGGTTAGGTGTAGTGATATTAGTGTTACGTTATTTCGATTTGTTGGGTTAGTTGTAGACACGGATATGGAAGCAAAACGGGTAAGGGCGGTGAACTGGTCGCAGGAGGAGAAGGAGACGTTACTATCGTTGATACAGGAACGTATTGACGTGATAGAGTGCAAAAGTTGCGATGGACGGAAGATACGCGAAAAGCAGAAACAGTGGTTGGAGGTGACGAAGTCGTCTAATTCCATCACCTCCAGCGCTTCTTCATAGTACTCAAAATCTGACCCGGCCATCTACAATATTATTAAATGCAATACTATAATACGCCTATCAATATAGCAAGAACTAGAAATATACTAACAACTACTGTTTCGTGAGAAATCGTAATAATAATAAAAAACACATTAGTTGTAAAAAGTGGACTGTATTAACACCAAAGAAATAAATAACTATTAACTGTTCGCTGGATCTCTAATGGTCTATGGCAGCACAACCCAATACACAATTAACCAATTGAGGGAATAGAAGCCCCAAACACTCGGAGCCGCACAACACAAAACATAATTAACCAATTGAGGGAATAGAAGCCCCAAACACTCGGAGTAGCACAACACAAAACATAATTAACCAATCGAGGGAATAGAAGCACCAAACACTCGGAGTAGCACAACACACCACCGTCTCACATGTCCCCTGACCAGCTACTCCCGCGTCGGTATCCTCCGATCTCACGCTACGCTTGGGAGATGCGCAAACTACAAAAGGGGAAGAAGCACTTTCCGTACTTTGTAGCACAAAGTAACACAAAGTCTGAACAACTACTGAAGTAACATGCACTACGTGATTATAACAAAAAACGACTACGCAATAACTCTAAGCAATACGTAAACATTTCGTTGGCTATTACAATGAAAACAAAGTAGAAAAGTGAATAATGAATACAACTGAATAACTAAATTGATAAACCTCGGAATAAATAAACTACGAATACAATAACTAACCTTTACAAGAAGGACTGAAACAATAAAAATTACGTACCCTACTCTACTATCAAACGAAATTAAACTATTTTGACGAAATAATGAACTACACATAAATATAAAACACTCCTATAGAAACATATTAACTATTGAAGGACCATGATCTACATGATTACACAAATATCGACTACACAAAAACTCTACGCAATACGTACAAACTTCGTTGGCCATTAACATGAAAACAAAGTAGAAACGACAATAATGAAAATAGCTAAAATGATAAAACGCGGAATAATTAAAATAAGAATACAATGACTGACGTTTAAAAGAAATAATGTAACAATAAATTACGTACCCTACTCTACTATAAAACGAAATTAAACTAATTTGACGAAATAATGAACTACAGAGAAATATAAAACTCTCATATAGAAATTACTTAATAACAAACTAAATAAAGTAACAATATTATACCTAAAAAAGACTCATTTTCAACTACCGCTTTCACTACACTTCGCAAGCTGGAGCGGAAGACACTAGTCACGCCCTTAAACACCGCGGGAGCTTGTTTAGCGTGGCGTGTGACTAAGGCTGACTACCATACTCAATGACTAAGCAAATCACCCCTAGTAGGACGCTCTGAATAGGGCATATGTAGTGGTGCGCTACTAAGGGGACTTAGTGGGTCTTAATAACTGATTAAGAAAACTCTGAATTCGGCCGTATATGTTTAATAAACTTTGTGAGCGAAAGAAAAGCAAATAATGGGAAGTGCGAAGGGATGCTGGCAACTAAGTGAGGGGGAGAGGGTGGGATAGGTGAGATAGAGGGTGGGGGGAGAGAGGAAGGAAAAACGGGAGAGGGGATGGTTGAGAAAGGGGAGGAGGGAGGGAGAGGAGACGCGGAGAAGGGGGAGGGAGGGGGGAGGAGGCGTAAAGAGGGAGAGAAGGAGGCGAAGAGAGGAGGGAGAGAGGGAAACAAGACGAAGTGAGAGGGAAGTAGACAACGCGAGGCGCTTGAAAAGGCAGATCCCTTGCTATTATATATATAATAAGTCCATTTCCGCATTTTCTTATTCCCTCGCTCTCTTTAATCATTTTATATTTTACTGTTTTATATTATCGGACGCCGCTATGCAGTCAATTCCACAAATCCTCTTCCCATGTCTATCTTAGCTGTAAGGTCTCGTCCTCCGCCCGTTGCAATTACGAGGAAGCACGCGTCGCCTCCTCCAAACCTGAGAGTCGCTCGGCCGAAGCGCGTGTTACCAAACGCTGGCTACGCAGGTCCCTTTATGCGGTTGCGCGCCTGGATATAGTAGCTGGAAGCTACGAAGGAGAAAATTCGAATGGGATAGCAAGTCGAGTCCTACAGTCCCTACGTCATTTCCGTCACAGCCAGCCCCAGGCGGTCGAGGGTTACTCCCGATTTTGCTTACGAGGGAGCGCTTTGAGCCTGTGTTTGGGTGAGTGAGAGAATGAAGGAAGGCGACGGCAAGGGAAGGGGGAGTGATTTTTACCTCTCCGCATTTTGGATAAGATAAGGAAGATAGGTTACGAAAGTCACGTGCACTTCTCATGCGCTACCATCTGAAATGACGAAAAAAAATGCAATTTTGCTAAAAAAAAAACTACTATTGTATCAAAGCGAACATTAAAAAAAATTTGACATTTATTCCAAACAATTTGTAGTTTTCATTTCAAAAAGATTGTGCGGGCTAATCATTTTCAAAATATAAAAACTTGAACTTTTTGAGCGAATTGAAAAAACTCACGGGAATGGTAAAATGCCAGTATATTACATTAAAATAGGTCTAACTCTGTTAATTTTTTAAATCGGATTTCAGTCCGGTTTTTTTTGTTTTTATGATGTGGCAACCCTGATTCCAAACGTGAGTCCCCTTCCGATCTCCTCAATCTTTCCCAATCCTCTTCGCCCGTTCTGTCGATCTTATTCCAAATCTCGAATCCTCTCTAAATCCTTTCCTCTCTTCGTTCATCTGTTCCTTTCTTCAATTATCTCTTTCCGCTGTTTATCAGCACCTCCTTCCATCTCATTCTCTCTGTTGTACATTCCCTTCTTTTCCTATCATTTTCCCTTTATGCTTCGCACTAATCAGATGTCCCTTATTTTGTATCGTATCCCGGATGGAGTTCCCATTCGACCTGTTGGTTCAGTAACGTGTTGGTGGTGGAGGCAATAGCCTCTTTCCAGTTTCTCAAAGAAATGAATATGACTAGTTAGTAATCTTGAACAACTTTAATAAAAACTGGATTATCTAAAAAAAAACGGCACATACGATTTTCATCAAATTTCGTGTAGTCGCTGAATTTGATGTTTATAATGATTCTACATAGTTAAAATTTTACAAAAGATAAACTGAAGGACGCGTTAGTATATGAGAATGTTTGTACAATGTATATTGTACCGATTTTCTTCGTTTGATTTCTCGTGCTAAACTCGTCGATGGAAATAATATAAAATGTTATTTAACGGTGGTGTATTTAATGTATATGCGTTATACGTCGAGAAACTCCTCCGCATGATTTTAAAAGGATAATTAGTGGTCGACGCAGTAGTAGAAGTTTATTTATCGCATACAGGAAATCCCAATTGCCATTTCTTTGGAATTTTCATGCATTTATTTGAGGAATCAAGGTATTTTATCACTCTGCCGCATTGATACCCGTAGCGAAGAGCGATTATTGACTCATGCGCGCCACTTTAAAGGCAGGTATTTTTCGGTGGTTTTATTTTTTTAAAAATCGGCCATACGTTCTGTTTGTCCGTCTGTCTGTAAAGAGCACCTACAGGCTTTTTTCTGCCATTATTCTTTCTCGTTTTTCACTTCTTCTTGGGGAGGGGGGGGGGTTCTAGTTATAACATTATTTCAGATTAACGATACTAGTATTTAAAACATTCTACTTTCTGTGCAAACAAATTATTTACTTAGAAAACACCATTTACTATCTGTTTCGCCAGCTCTTTCCTTGTTATGTGAAGAAATATAATTTTAACAAAATATACGACCTAGTGCGACATGAAGGAGAGAAATAAGAGTAACTTCGTACACCTCCTCATATCTTTTTTGGCGCGTTTCGCTTACAGCGTGAGCGCGTATTATCGTCGGTCTGTCCGTCTGTCCGTCCGTCCGCATGTTCGTTCTCGGCTTCAACCGAACAGATTTTCATGAAATTTGATATTAAGGACTTACAATCAAATATAATAAGAAAATCGCAAAAATGAATCACGTGAGCCAATCAGGGGTACCACTTTACTGACGATAAAAAAATCAACTTTCCGTCATATCTCGTAAAATGTTGTTCATATCAAAATATTTTTCAAATAAAACTTGTAGAACTAATACATTAGAGTATTTCTTTACCTACACATTTTTATTGTATGAGTAGCCGTTATCAAGGTAATCAAACAAGAATGTCTTAATTCGAGTTGAACTTGGAAAATTTATTACATGGCTACTTCTTCATTGTTGCTAACATGAACATTCTCACAAACAAACATCTAATTTTCTTACGTGTGCATGCAATATTTTTAAATAGGAAGAAAATGGATTAAATATTTATGATGAAGAAAAGAACTTTAAAACGCTATTTCCCTTACCTACAGGTATATCATTTCTTTGAAATACTCCATTGCACGAAACGCGCCCATATGTGATACGTTGTACACTTTCCTAACTTGTTTCTATCTCATAAGCCCATTTTTTCCCCGCAGTGTCACGCGCGGTGTATTTTGTGTAATCTTTATTAACTTTACTCTCTGCGCCAAGAAAGGCAAGAAAGAAGTAGATCCCAAACAAAAAGTATCTCGGAATTGTCTCGCGGGATTAAAAGAACAAAGATATTTTAAACAAGTTAGGAAAGTGTACATCGTATCACAAATGGGCGCGTTTCGTGCAATGGAGTACTATTAGAAAGAAATTATAGTATACCTGTACTTAAGGGAAATAGCGTTTTCAAGTTCTTTTCTTCATCATAAATAATCAATTTTCTTCCTATTTAATAATATTACATGCACACGTAGGGAAATTAAACGTTTATTTGGGAGATTGTTTATGTTAGCAACAATGAAGTAACCATGCAAGAAATTTTCTAAGTTCAACTCGATTTCAGAAGTGCTTGTTTAATTTTCTCGATAACGGCTACTTCTACGATAAAAATGTATAGGAAAGGAAATACTCGTCTTTACCAGTTCTACATCTTTTATTTGAAAAATATTTTGATATGAGCAATACTTTCGAGTTATGACGAAAATTTAACTTTTTGTCACCAGTAAAGTACTACCCCTGATTGGCGTACGTGATTCATTTTTACGATTTTCTCATTATATTTTATTGAAAGTCCTTAATATCAAATTTCATGAAAATCCGTTCGGTAGAAGCCGAGAACGAACATGCGGACGGACGGACAGGCGGACGGACGGACAGACGGACGGACGAGCCGACCGACGATAATAGGCGCTCACGCTGTAAGCGAAACGCGCCTAAAAATTATGAAGTTTATCAAAATTGCGAGATCGAATTTTTCGCGATTACAACATTTTCTCAATATACTTCGTATATGATAAAGTAACAAGTTAGGAAAGCGTACAACGTATCACAAATGGGGCGCGTTTCGTGCAATGGAGTATTAGAAAGCAATTATATACCTGTACGTAAGGGAAATAGCGTTTTAAAGTCCTTTTCTTCATCATAAATAATCCATTTTCTTCCTATGTAATAGTATTACATGCACACGTAAGGAAATTAAACGTTTGTTTGGGAGATTGTTTATGTTAGCAACAATGAAGTAACCATGCAAGAAATTTTCTAAGTTCAACTCGATTTAAGACATTCTTGTTTGATTTTCTCGATAACGGCTACTCCTACGATGAAAATATATAGAAAAGGAAATACTCTACTTTATCAGTTCTACAACTTTTATTTGAAAAATATTTTGATATGAACAATAGTTTACGAGATATGACGAAAATTTAATTTTTTGTCTCTAGTAAAGTGGTACCCCTGATTGGCGTACGTGATTCATTTTTGCGATTTTCTTATTATATTTGATTGAAAGTCCTTAATATCAAATTTCATAAACATCCGTTCGGTAGAAGCCGAGAACGAACATGCGGACGGACGGACGATAATAGGCGCTCACGCTGTAAGCGAAACGCGCCTAAAAAGGGAAGTGGGCTCCGATTTTTTCACCAACAAGGCTACGTTCTCCTTCAGAATATTAAAGTATGCATTTGGTTGTATATTATAATCGCGCAGCATTAAGTTTTTTATTGAGTTCGTAAAATTTTGACGGATGCCAGTTTCCGATTTATTTCTGGGTAAATGGTTATCACATTTACAGAATAAAAGACACGATTTAAGTCTTATATTCACACATTTTTATTAAGTTTTATTTTGATGGAATTCATCGTCGCGTATGCTATATTAAGTGTAGTTAAACATGCCAATCTCTAAGTTATAAAATTTGTATGTTCAATAAAGAAAGAAAACCTATCATATATCTAAAATAATTTGGGAGTAAACAGTATGTATTGATCTTTAGAATGGACCATATAATTACACTCCGAGTGCTTGGGGGTCCCGAGACAACATTTCCCCGAGGAGAGAAAAACGATAGTAGTGGTGAGAAGTTTTAGGGTGTTAAGGTGTGATAGAAATGCAGTGGATAGAGACGGGAAAACCAAAATCGAGGTCATAGAAAAGGAAATGAGAAATAAGAGGATAAGCCTCCAGTTGGTAACGGTTGCCGGCGTGCGTCGCACACTCGCGTTGCGATAGGAAAGCCTTATGAATGCTGCTATAGTCGATCCCACTTCGGAAGTCTCTTGGCCTACTTAGAGCAAGTAGCCAATCACGAACGTTTCCCCTTCCATCGCCCCTCTAAACTTTCGTGCGGGAGAGCAGATATCGGTGCGCGCTGCCAGCTCTTGCTCAGCTGATATACTACGCAGTTTCTAAATAAAATACTTCCCATCCTTCTTTTTGATCCACAGCAAGGAAACGGCGGTAGAAACGGCAACGCAGTCCGATGCGATCTCTTCGAGAGCAGGAGTGAGACTGGTTTCCTCCCCACTACCTTCCCAAACAAACAGTCTCCTATTGGCTGCTGCTAACTCGTGTACGCCCCTTTTTCGAGGCCATAAGTCTTCCGATGTTGGATCAACTATAATACCTGGCCCCGGAGATTTTGCCTTGTAACCCCGCACTCTCGGTGGCCCTGTATAGGCGGAAACTTTCCCGAAATTGGGGCGCGGATGATATTCGGTAGCTTACGTAGTCCGTATTATCGAAAAGGTTGAGAAACGCCGATATTCATAAATGACGATGAAAAGAACGTACACGTAAACAATGCAACTACTTAAGCGAAATATGTATCAAATAATTTCCAATTTTTTTCATTAACTGCACTTGATCAGAAAATTAATCTGTGAATATAAATTTAATATTTTCTGGAATCTCTTCTAAAGCTTTTATTTAGTCATTAAAAATAATTAAATGCGTTTATTAATGCACCGACTTAGGATAGGGAATACATTTCTAACAGACACACGAAACGCGCCTATTTGTGATGCACTGTACGTTGTTCATTCCCAAAGTCTGTGAAGTGAGGCAATTCTCGTTATAAAATTCCGATAACATATGACCCCATGAACGTCAGAGCGTATTATCAAATATGAGAAACATTTGACCCAGAAGGCAGTAAATCTGTCATTAGAACATTAATTATTTTAATCACAGAAAGGAAAAAAAGATTTTTCCACACGGGTGATGGAGTCGTACGACCGACTACCATGACAGCAGAATGATCTAGAAATAAGAAATTAGTATAAATACCAATCGCTTTGCCCAACGACGTCATACGAAGTCTTCGTTTGAGAAGAGGAGCACGCCGTTCGTCGCGAGAATTTAAGAACGTCGAATATGGACAAGTCGCTCGCCTTTTTAATAGCGTTTTCTCTATTCCGATTAACGGTGCAAGAATTGACACCAGATCAAGCATGCAGCACACATAACGGCACCAGCAGAGGGATCCAACTTTCTGCGAACAGCAGAAGGAACAAAACTGGCGATTGGGTGGACATATTTACAGCCAGAGCGGAAAGCAGCAATTCTTCGGATCGAATGAATTTGGACGTGACGCATAAAGTTGTCGAGTGTCAAGGGAAGAGGGTGATCTACATCCAAGGGGTGTCGCAAGGTGGGTTACTATTTATCACAAAATAATGCAGTTGTTAAGCTTGAACTTGGTCCAGTTGACTAACCAAGCGTTACATATAGTAAACTAGCTGAAAGTACCCGGCGATGCCCGGGTTATGCCAAACACGTAACGAAGTGACCAAGAGAAAGCCGCCTTTACACTGTAATCCATAAATCTTAAGAATTTTAACTTGTAAGAATATTCAAAATGGGATCGAATCTTTAATAAAGCATACTTACCTTCTAATTACAACAAATTCCCCATATATCTGTGCGGTATGTGTGTCATTTACGAACCAAGGGAACATTTGTCACTTTCTGGGGAAATGTTGGCGTCCTAGAAAAACTTGTATAGATTAGACGTTTTATTCACAACCACAAACTGATGTCGAGTGACTTCTATGGATAGTATTATAAATGTGCTTTAGTAAGCATTACAGATGTATAATATAAAGGTTTTACTTATTAAATGGTAGGATTCCAGCATACACACGATGAATTGTCGTTATAAACGCTTCCCATACGCAGTCAACAGAATAATTATCCTTAACTATGTACGTTGCTATACATAATTAATTTCGATGATTAAACAACAGTTCTAAGCGAAAACGCTATTCTTTCACCTATTTGAAGGTTTATTGGCATTAATTGAATCGGAGGCAACAATTACGGTCGCCTTGACAACGTCGGAAAGAGTACGAAATATCCGTAAAATTTCGAAAACAATTGCGTATTTCTGAATGATTCGACCGTGTAATATGTAAACATCGCAAGAATAACATAGTATAGAGTTTTCGCCGTCCAATAAAGCAAAAACGAAGAAAAAAAATCCGTCCATATTTACGTATTTTACCGAATGAAGGAAAAAAACCTTACACTTTGAAAAATCGAAAATCCCGTGTAAACTTATGGGAAAATAAAACTGTCTGCTGGAATCGAACCCAGGTCGATTTTGGAAATCCCAGGTACCCTATGTTACTCGTAGAGTCATATGAAGTCAATTTGCAAAGTTTGGTCCCGATAGCTCAAAGGGCGTGGAAATGTATAAGGAACACACGGACAGACATTCAATTTTATTATATAAGATGCCGCATTTAATATCACCAGTAATTATTATGATAAATTTATTTCTAACAAAAACTGAATAGATTTTAATTTACTCTGCAGTTTACTGTTATCACATTCGCTCAATGTCGACGATGAAATATAACTCATCATTATCATTTATAAACCATTGGGATATAGTGATTTTTAAAATACCCATTTTCAACTTCACCCAAATTCAGTATGTACCCACATTTTTACTGTGACATAACTTTTCCTCCTCAGCTAATCCTAGGGAATTTTTCCATGAAGAAAAGGAATTAGACGATAAACTGACTTTTCATCCACGGTGCGGAAAAAACGCCGGAATCCTAGGAAACGGTCGAATAGCACAGAAAATAAAGTAAGTCTTTAAGAAGGATTGACTGACATTTTTATTTACAGCCTTACTATATAAAGTCCTACGACGAACTTTACTAGTGATATCTCCAACGATACTTATATTTTTTCACACTTTCAGCTTAGATGATCCATATAATGGAGTGGTGTTCACGAATAGACCGCTGAAGGACAATGAAATATTTGAAATAAAATTGGACAAAAAGGTTTCGAAATTCGGCCACTCAATTGGCATAGGCATCATCACACGCAATCCCACCGACATCGAAATTTTACCCGAAATGTATAAATCGTAAGTAACTATTTATCTTTACTAAACATTAACAGTAAATTACGCTTAATTACATTTAATTCTTTGGAGTTAAGTTTTCGTAAAAAGGCGTCTTCGTAATCATGTTATAATAATAAAAATATCTGTAATATTGTATTTAACGGGCGTGAACTCATAAATGAAAAACGCAAAAAATTATTTCAAAGGTTCTTCGTACATTAACCCTTACAGCTGATACCAATAGCAACGCTGACAAAGGTTATTTCGTATTAATGCCGATATTTTGTTACCCATATTAACTTTTAATTCCACATTTTTAAATATAAATGTTGATTCAAAGTAGTTTTCACCGTGAAAATTATTCCAAGTGTTTAATAAATATTCAATACTGTAATTGCCGATTCTCGAGGACGCTGATGTCGAGAGGAATGATATTCATTACTCTACATGGAGAAAGTCACCTGCTGGTAACATAGGATTTTTTTAACGATTGTCTTTATATTTTACAGGCCAACTGTGTGGATATATCACAACGGTAACATATATACCAACGGTGTGACGACAGTTAAAAACTACGGAAAAGATATCAACTTGCTTCAGGTGTGCAATTTGTTAATTCTCCTCGTTCTTTTACTGGAAAACTTCCTTGTTTTAACCATTCATATAATCACAGGTTGTTTCATTTCATATGTAGGCATGCCTGCTATGATTCTTAGTTCAACCAGGTTCTCCATACACTCCTCAATTCCACACCATTCTTCATTTCTTAATAGCTCTCTTACCCTATAACAGGCATATCCAACTCGATGAAGCGTCAGGGCCGCATTAAAGCGATGGATGTTATACGAATCGCAACTGTTTAATGAGGGCCAGAATTGGATAAAAACTGTTTATCTAGAGGTTTGGGAGTTATTTCACGCTATTAAAAGTAATAATTTGGAAAACGCGTCGTTTAAACCTTAGTAAGAATGGCAAAATATGGTCCTTTTTCATAAAAATAAAGCATATATATATACATTATAATAATTATACATATATTATAATAATTATATATATATATATAATATTTATATATATAATAAAGGTGGCAACAAGGTGTTGGAGGAAGTCCAGTGGACACTTACCTAGATTGAAGAGTCGCTGGGGATGCTGAGGACACATGAAAAACACAAAAAAAACAAAAACGAAATAAATAGAGCTTTCGGGCTGACGCCCTTCTTCAGCGACGGAGATATATATATATATATATATATATATATATATATATATATATATATATATATATATATATATATATATATATATATATATATATATATATATATAAATTGAGAGTGCCTTAGTTGAGACAGAAATGAGCAGTTAGGCACAGAAAGGACCGCGGGCCGAAAGTTTAACATGTCTGCTCTCTAAAGTCTATCCAACCAGCTGAAACCTTTTCCTTCCTCGTCCTCCTTCCAGTTTTCCATCTAGGTTTAACATGTCATTCAATCGATCAAGTACACTTTTGCATGCACACGCATGTTAAAACTTTAACGTCGACTTATCTTCCGGAATAATTCAATAATTGGGGCAATGAAATAATTTCATTTTTAATTCTCTTAATCCTTACGCTTGATCTTCTTTTTTTTAGGTTGGCGACAGAGTGGGTGTAATGAGAAACCGATTCGGCACCATACAATTTTTCGTCAACGGAGTCGATCAGGGACCCGCAGTATCCAGCATGCCCTCTGAAGTGTACGGAGTCTTCGAACTTTGGGGAAATGCAGCCAAGGCGACCATTGTCGATGCGTCATCGCCTCCGTCGTCATAATGATTTCGTAAATTTCAGATATAATGCTTTTGTTGCAATTACCATGGGTTGAATTTAAAAAAGTTAATATGTCGTATATGCTTAAACAAAAGGTCATGTACCTAGAAAAATATCATCTCGCTACGTTTTCAAACTTACATTTGTGAGTTATCGAATTTCTAATATAGATATTTCATACATTGCATTGGGTAAATGTTAATTTTTTCACCATGCTTGGCTCATACCATCAATATAATAGTACACAATGTATACTGTTCACTCCCAAAGAAACCAGTCCGTTACGTGTATGAGAGAATAAACTGAATATTCATTATCTTATCGCATTTTGTGACTGTGACTAGTGAATACAAGTAATAGGTACCTTAATTATGAGAAAGTGTTTGAAAATTATTATGAAGGATACTGATATTTGTACATCAAAGTGTTTCGTGAACTAACAATCAAATAAAAACATTTTTGGGGTCAAAATATACGTATCTTATCTTTCATTTCAAACGCACAGAGCATCACTGATACCAGTTAAATTATATTGATGACAACGAAAGTTGGCCAAAGTTACAACCATTGCATATGTTTCGTTAAATCGATCAATTTCTTAATTAACCGTATCCAGGAGATGATTTTTGCTGCCAAAATCTTACAATGCTTATTTGGTCTCATAATCTGAAAAAACAATAAAATTAATGTACTCTTCTATAAGAGAGTTTTATTCAAAATGAACAGGATAATGGAAGGTTTTATTTTTAAATCCATCTCCGACGAATCACCGCTGAAAACATTTGCATTGTAGCCCAATTAGTTTTTCATAATCTCCTCATGAGTATAATATGATGAATCGATTAATTTTTCAATATTTTGTTTAAGTACATGATATAGGATTTGTTTTCAGTCATAAGACGAGCTCTATAATTATATAGCGGATAACTTTTTTCTTGTACCTGAGAATTACCTTTCACTATTCTAAATTTCACATTTCTTCAGTTTCCCTCATTTATGCCACCTTTTTAAAAATATATTTCACGAAAAATTTCTACCTTTATGCCCTTTCTATCTCGTTTATCTTCCGAAAAGAATGCCCTTGCCGCCTTTTTTTGTTTTCTATCGCTGGCGTATTTTTTAAATCCTGTATCTTTGATGATAAAATGCCAAGATTATCCAATGGATCCGTGGTATTCGTAGCTTCAGTTATCGGTGGAAATGGCATCGCGCGATATATTAATTGGGCGATTTGGTTCAAATTACGTTAGGTATTTGTTTTTAACCGATGTGTTGATGATTCAAAAGGGCTGGAGTGCTTCTGCAAAGGGAGCCATTTATTCTGTTTCGCCAACTACTGTCCTAACTTGGAAAAGTATGCTTCGCTCGCCCTATTCATACTCCATCGTCTTCGGGTCTATCTCTTGTTAAAACCTGCTCAAACTTCTTCGTACGACTCCCCTCCTCCTTCAAAAACGCTCATCCCTGTCTGCTTCCTCGTTTTTGTACATATAATATACATAAAGTTACCAGACGTACTGATTTAATCAGTACAGTACTGATTTTAGAGATTGTGTACTGATTTCAAATATGTACTGAATTTTGTACTGAATTATAAAGTTGTACTGATTGTAAAAGAAGAAAAAATCCATAATTATTTAGTTCATTCACTGTTTACGGTTGAGGTGGCTCGGGTGCGATGTTGCCAGGATGTGTAAAGAAGACTTGCAGCAACGCTGTGTAGTTCCCCCTAGCAAACATTACCTCCACTTCACCTATGATTGGCTGTGAGGGAGGGGAGTTTTTAAGTCTTTCCTTCCAAACCCCCACCCCTTCTCTACAACTATAAGTCTCAATTCCAAAGTAATGTCGTCCAGACAATAATTGTTATGGTTGTTTATGTCATGTGAGTAGTATAATACTTTAATGCTGTTTAGTAAATTAACATTATTCTCAGAATAGATTATTACTATAATTATTTAATTATATTTAAAGATCCTGCCATAAATACAAGAAAAAACAAATTTTCTGATCGACTTCAGCAAGAGTATCCAATATATAGGTATATAACAATGATGTTATATACCTATGTATACTGTATAAAATTTCAATATATAAAGTATTAGATTGAAATGTAGTTTTCTTTCATGGATATAAGAAATAAAAAAAATTACTGATTTTACATCTAGAAAATCTGGTCACCTTAAATATACAGCAAATAGCGTAATGTGTTCTTTCATCTTTCGTGTATTTTATTTGTATTTTATTTTCATCTAAAATTTTTGTTTGTAATTTTTTGTAACTGACAATGGGTTAGATCAGCCAAGCGCAAAGTTTTTTTATGCCAAGGACTACTTTCATTCTGTAAATTGTCTTGCGGGCTACTAAATTTTTTAAACATATACTTCATGGCGTTATAACTTTAAGTTAAACGCAAAAATAATCGTAAAGAAAGCATGTATTATACGCAATTTATGAAAAGGACAAAATAAATAATCCTAATTTTATTCTTCATTTAAACGAATATGGGCGCGTTTGCACTGCATATATTTAGCCAGTGATTGTTAACTGGGCTTGTTACTCGAAACCGAGAAGCGTAAACAATCTTTAAGATGTTCACTGGTGAGAGCGTTTCTGGTTTTAGATTAAATTAGGTTCGTATTAAAAAATATCGATTCACATAAATAAGTGGAAGGGAAATATTCTTTCAAAATAAATGCAAGTTTTTCAAGTTTAAAAATTTTCAGAAGAAATAAGTTTCCAAAAATTTGAATAGTTTAATCTTGGTATATCATTTGGCAACATGATTACTTCATTTTCCAGATCTGCTACATCCACGTTGAACATCTCCCATTTTGCTAGATATTTCTCCAATGTCAATTTCGGCGAAAAAATGTTACAATGAGCTCGAGGTCTTTAAAATCCAGAAAACGTCCTTCGAATTCAGTTTTTCTTTAAAAATTTCCATCACCTCGCTGCCTCTGCGGACGACGTAATGGGCACCCCTGGGGTTAGATGGTAGAAGGAACTGTTTAGTCTCAATCTCGTCCAGAAATTAAGACGTCATTTGTCTATCTTCCTTGACCCACTCTCAAAAGTTTCCTTTTCCAAAAAGGCCTTCCCGTTATGCCCTCCTCTTCTACCTAGCCCAAGTGGGTGTCAAACACGCGGTCCGAGTATAGAACGTTTATGGGACCCGCGGACCGACCTCTGCAAAACAGTCTTTTTTTTTTTTTAAATATAGACGGATGCACTTCGGTAGCTTATATGCTTGCACATTTATTCACATTTCAACTTATTCATCCATTTCCTCCGAGCAGCGATTTTTATAGTCTATAACAGTGTTTATCAACCGTTGTTTCGCGACCCCCTGGTTGAGGTGTGTCGGGAAATTTAGAAAACATTTTAAATCGGATAGCAACGTATCGAAAACTTAATATGTTGATAAAAATAAAACGTTATAAAAAGCCAATGAACATTTTTATGTATCGCATTACGTTTTTAAGTAACCTGATACTATTAATTAATAATATAGAATTTTCTTTTGCATATATATCCACCTATTCGTGTAATGGCGGTCTGCGGTAAATTTTTCGTGATTTAGGTGAGCCTCGGATGATTTACTGTAGCTTAGGTGGGCCGTATTATCAAAAAGGTTGAGAAATGCTGGTCAATAAAACCCCTTTTGTACAAAAAATGGAAATCGGTACGCGGAAAAAAGTAATGAGCGAGGATAACCGAGTTTGTTTTAATGCCTTAGATCAGGGGTTGAAAACCTATGGCACGCGAAAGAAAAATTATAAAAAAGATAAATAATTCATGTTTTATATATTTGTTACAGGTGTGTAGTACAATCAAAGATTATAACTAACCTTTTTATTTTATAATCAGAGTAATTGTTCACCTCTAAAGTCTGCTTATTCTAATACTGTAACACTATTCTCACATAGTTCACGTGCCTGCGTCTCGTGTTCTTTCTCGCCGCCTTTGCGACTAATAAACACAAAATGCGGAAATTCAGACCCATAGGTACAAATGCATACCGTTAACCATATGATCCTTCTTTAAGTAAACCGGGGGCGATCAAATAATAAAAGTAAAAATTAAATTAAACTAAAATTTATTACTGGCACTCGAGACCACACATTGACGTGAATTTGACACGCCACTTGTGAAAGGTTGCCGACCCCCGCATTAGATGTTTAAGCAAATTTAATAATCCATGTCACTTAAATATTCACCAGGGGATCGGAAAAATCTGTAGTAGTGTAAATAGGAGCGGAACGGCCAACGGCTAGATATAATCAATGGTTCCTCTCCCCTTATCCCAAAACGGAAACACGTCGAAAAACTTGTTAGAAATCCTAATATGAAGATTTTCAAGGATATGATGAAAAGCTAAGGCGGCTTATGTCGACTAACTGGGACCAGATTTAAAACTGACCGCGAAGCTGATCCCTCGACTGTCATTAACTCGGGTTAGAGGCCTATACCTCGTGACCCATCCTCAAATCCGAGCTCAGGGGTCTTCACCCTCTCAGCAGGGGGGCACTAGCCGACCACGTCTTTTGCAATAAAATTTAAACTATTTTATTTTGTTAACTTAGTGCGATTGTGACTCAAGCAACATTTTCGGGTGAATGCGCTGATCAAGAGCGTCTTTTTATCAGAATTCTAAGATAAATAATAACATATTTACGCTCACATCTAATCTTGACGCCAAGGAATACCAACCTCTTAAGAGTTTTCGGACGGAATTGTAATGAAAGCAGACATTCGCGAGACGGTGCGGAGGGTGTAACGCTTGGTTGTTATATGGTGTTAGATGGGAGAAAAGGGAAACCGCTTTACAACATTTTTCGAGAAAACTTTCAGGAATCACTTGACTATTCAACTTTTCAATTTGAAACTGCTCGCCGTGTACATAGTAGTTCTGGGTTTGACTTCAGGAGCATATCTTTTCTCCATTTGAATAACTTGGGCAGAGCTGAAACGAAGCGAGGCGTCTTTTCTTTAGCATTTTCAAATATCTTAAAAATGAGATTTCGACGGGGCAGAGCTGAAACGAAGCGAGGCGTCTTTTCTTTAGCATTTTCAAATATCTTAAAAATGAGATTTCGACGGGGTATTTTCACAGTTATGCCGGAAAAAGTATGAAAATAAATTTCCATATCGTAGAAATTCAAATCTCATTGGAAAAAAGCCAAAAATTAGGTTTAATTTTTTGTTGGTTGGTTGGTGATCATAGAAAAATGCGATTAACTAGATAAAAGCGTTACACCCTCCGCACCGTCTCGCGAATGTCTGCTTTCATTACAATCCCGTCCGAAAACTATTAAGAGGTTGCTAGTCCTTGGCGTCAACATTAGATGTGAGAGTAAATATGTTATTATTTATCGTAGACTTCCGTTAAAAAGACGCTCTTGATCAGTGCATTCACCCGAATATGTTGCTTGAGTCACAATCGCACTAAGTTAACAACATAAAATAGTTTAAATTTTATTGCAAAAGACGTGGTCGGCTAGTGACCCCCTGCTGAGAGAGTAAATACACCTGAGCTCGGATTTGAGGATGGGCCTCGAGGTATGGGCCTCTAACCCTAGTTAATGACGGTCGAGGGGTCAGCTTCGCGGTCGGTTTAAAATGTGGTCCCAGTTAGTCGACACAAGCCGCTAAGGCTTTTAAAAGTTGCTATGTGCATAACTAATGATCAAATGGAAAGTCATTCAGAAATCTGGATTTAAAAAAAAATGGGGAAATCGATTATTTAAAATATTTATTTTTTCTACATTCGGAAAAAATCTTGGGTCGCCACGTTATTTTCTTAATGTGCTAAAAGTATGACGATTACTTTGTGGTATAACTACGCATCTGTCCGTTGGTGGCGCATCGTTTATTAATGCTATAAAACATTGGGTGATATGCATAATAAAGAACAATTACTCTTTGCTCGCGTTTTATGAGTAATTACTCACTTTCGTATGAATAAAGTCTATGAGAGATTACTCACAGAGTAAGCAATTGCTCCTTTTGGAAGTAATTGCTCATGGATCTCTTATTCAGGAGTAATTACTCCAATTTCATATGCATAAAAACATAGTCTTGCTCACGTGGGGGAGCAATTACTCCGTATTTTTGGAGTCGCGTCAGTAGTACACTCCACTTTATAGAAGTAGGACGATGGCGGAGTTTATGGTGATTGATCGGTCAGAGAAGGTCTATAAGGATCACAGGAGTAGTGCTGAGAGAAATTTCAGGGCACTGTACAGATATAACAGTCAAAATGTGGAATGGATGTCCCACCATTTCCTCGGCGAAATAGCTGAAACACGAGGCGGTGCGTTGTCAAGCAGTGAAAAAATGCGAGTTTTTCTGCGATATGCTGCTGGCTCCGGTTTTCAAACTGGGGTTGCAGAAGATGTTGGCATACATCAGTCAACTGTGTCCCGGACAATCACGAGGTAATGGACGAAATACTGGTGAAATCGAATGTTTGGATAAAGTTCCCTCGTTCCACGGAAGAATTCAATGAAGCCAAACGTATTTGGCAAGATAGATACACATTTCCGGGGTCTATCGGGGCTATTGATTGCATACACATTGCAATCAAAAGGCCACGTATCTTTGGAGACGAATTTATCAATCGGAAAGGGTTCGCCAGTTACTTGCAATGCAGTTGAGACTTTGGAGGAATTCCGAGGTATCTAAGGTGATGTCTAATAATCCCGCTAACGCGTTACTATTAGGAGACGTTGGATACGCAACTGCTCCTTGGTTAATGGTGCCTTTTCGTAATGTCCACATACCAGATGAAAATGCGCGCGCCGTTGTCGTCATAGCTGTGACGTAGGAAGAGTAACTTCTCGATATACTGGGTGTAATTACTCACCAACTACAGAAACGCATTATGCATATGAAAATGAGTAATTGCTCAAAGAAGTGAGCATTCTCTCGATGATGTTGCTCTTGCTCATGAGCAGTTACTCCTGAATAATTACTCCTTTTTATGCATATCACCCATTGTCTATAAGAGCAAGTGTCCAGAATAAAAAATCTGCTTAAAACTTTACTTTTCTGAGCCTGGAGAAAAACACTCGCACTCCGTAGAACCCGAACCTATGCTTCCAAATTGAATCTGATTTCTAGTCAGACGCCTTAACCATTCGGCCACGACTGCTTATAAAGATTGTTACTCATATGGCATATCCAATCGAAATAATGCTGATTATTCCAAGACAAGCGTAGAAATAAAATACGAAAAGCAGGTTGAGGAAAACGACCAATTATTCGCACTCAATTGTATCCGATTTGATTGTACAACATACTCGTATTTGGTTTGATGAACTGTTTACTACGTAATAAGTACATGGCAAAAAGTATTACACCAATGTCCAGTTTTATAATTTAATCCATTTTACTAAGCCACAGTGTTAGGTAAAAATAATCTATTTAAAATTAATTAATAGTTGTAAGCCTTTTCCCCATAGAGAAAACAATCACTCGATGTTTCGAAATAGAAAATATTTTTTAACGATAAAAATCTTTATGATATTTATTTACCAAATAATGACAATTAACCGATAGCTTTCTCGCTCTAGTTGAATTTAAACATTAAAATAAGCATATTTTACCGAGCACTACTACTGATTGAAATCAAATTTGGTACGATTGCCGAGGGCTCCAAGGAATAATTCATACGTGGTTTATTTATTCCGATCGGATTTGAATCAAATTTTTCAGGGCAACGCCGCGTATTTCTGCTAATTTCCTATAATTACGAAAATACGTTTAATGTCATTAAGTTTGCAGGCAGCATTTTAAAAGCGACGCGAAGTGAGTTATCTACGACGAAGAAAATAACGTAAACATAAATATTACCAATACTTACGTGAGATATGTTATAAATAACAATTTCCAGTTGTTTCACTATTTACAACCGATTTAAAATAAATCGGAAAATATAAAGTCAATATTTCCCTGGCAACATTTAGGATACACCGGTTTTCAGTATTTAATCATTAAATTTAATTAAATAATATATTAAATAATGCGCCTACTTATTCATAGACGTGGGAAACGCGCTTATCTGTAATACATTCTACACTTTACGTACTTGTTGTTTATTTCATGTCTGTAAAGTGAGACAATTATCGTTGTAAAATTCCGATAACATATGACCCCATGAACGTCAGAGCGTATTATCAAATATGAGAAACATTTGACCCAGAAGGCAGTAAATCTGTCATTTGAACATTAATTATTTTAATCACAGAAAGGAAAAAAAATATGACACACGGGTGATGGAGTCGTACGACCGACTATCGTGACTGCAGAAAGATCTAGAAATAAGAAATTCGTATAAATACCAATCGCTTTGCCCAACGACGTCATACGAAGTCTTCGTTTGAGAAGAGGAGCACGCCGTTCGTCGCGAGAATTTAAGAACGTCGAATATGGAGAAGTCGCTCGTCTTTTTAATAGCGTTTTCTCTATTCAAAGTAACGGTGCAAGAACTGACACCAGATCAAGCATGCGGCACCGATCCAGGCACAAGCCGAGGGATCCAACTCTCTGTGAACAGCAGAAGGAACAAAACTGGCGATTGGGTGGACATCTTCACAGCCAGAGCGGAAAGCAGCAATTCTTCGGATCGAATGAATTTGGACGTGACGCATAAAGTGGTCGAGTGTCAAGGGAAGAGGGTGATCTACATCCAAGGGGTGTCGCAAGGTGAGTTACTATTTATCACAAAATAATGCAGTTTATCACAAAATAATGCATTTATCACAAAATAATGCAATAAACTTGAACTTGGTCCAGTTGTCTAACCTAGCGTCACATATAGTAAATGCCGCATTTAATATCACCATTAATTATTATGAGAAATATATTTCTATCAAAACCTGAGTAGATTTTAATTTACGTTGCAGTTTCGTGTTTTCATATTCGTTCACGTCGACCGCTAGAGCTGTAAATGCCGCCTTTTATTGTCACTCGTAATTGTTATCACCAGTTTATTTTTTTAATAAAAAAAAACAATCTTATTTAAACGCGGCTTCAGTTTATTTTTAACAATTTCGCTTAGTGTCGCCGATGAATGATAACTCAACGGTATTGTAAATAATCCCGCGGGCTATATTGTGAATATAAAAAAAATCCCATTTATGAATTTAATAAATACAACCTAAACTGAGTTCCCTCATTTTTACTGCGATATAAATCTTCTCCTCAGGAATTTTTCCCCGTGAAAAACGAAATGCGAGATAAACTGACTTTTCATCAGAGGTGTGGAAAAAACATCGCAATCCTGGGAAGCGGTCGCATAGTTCAAAGGATAAAGTGAGTCTTAAAAAAAGGAATAAATGATTCTTTTACAGCGTTTCTACAATAAAGCCCTATGACGAGCTTTAATAGCGGTCTTCGATGATCCTCATAGTTTTTTTTTCATTCATTTCAGCTTGGAGGATCCAGATAATGCGGCGGCGTTCACAAACGGACCGCTTAAGGACAATGAAATATTTGAAATAAAGTTGGAAAAAACGATTTCGAAATTCAGCTATACTATCGGCATAGGCATCACCACACGCAATGCTACCGATGTCGAAATTTTGCCCGAAATGTATAAATCGTGAGTATTTCTTTAAATTTATGAATTATTTACATCAAATTACTATTAGTTACACTTAATCCTCTCCGGTCTTCAAAAGTTATCTTCATAATCAGGCTATAATGATGAATATATCGGTAATGTTGTTTTTTATGGGCGTGAAAATACGTAAGGTTTAAAAAATACTGTTATGAGTTTATACACATACACTTATGCATGTACTAAGGAAACAGTGCCTCTAAGATACCAAATTTCTTTTCGAAGTGATATGACAGTTTCCGTTGCTATGATAATATTCTCTAATTGTTGATATCAATGACTACACAGCAACAATTAATTTTATTTGCCCATCGATATTTTGTTATCCATAGGAACAGGTAAAAATTTTCATTACTTATTATTTTTGAATGTGAAAAGCGATTCAAAAATATTTTTCACCGTTATAATCTTTCCAAGTGCTAAAAAACTATTCTCGAGGACGCTATTGCCAAGAGCAATCAGATTCAGTACTTTGTATGGATAAAATCATGTTCTGGACATACGATTTTAAATGACTTTTAAATTAACTTCACTGTTATGTATTTTCCTAAGTTTTCAACAACTCCTTTAAATTTTTACATTTTAAAATCTCGGGAAATTTTTTTCGCCTAGTACCGTATTCGTACACCATCAAACCGCTTCAAAACCAATTCTTTGGAAGGGTACTTATTTCACTTGGTAAACGAGTGCCTTACGTTAGTTGTACATTTTAGGTATTTATTTTACCTGTCGCGAAATGTCGAACTAAATATTCTGATTTAGTATGTTTGGTATTATTTATCGTTGCAATTTTATTTATTAAATTGGAAAAGTTACATAAAGAGACTCAATGTCACGTTTATTTTGTTACCATCTCATCATTCTTTCCTGTTAAAAACATTTTTATTTCCTCTTTATGGGTGTACAGCGACTAATTGGCCATTTAATTATTAAAACACGGTATAATTTTTTTATTGTAGTTTACTGTGAGTTCATACTTCACGGTAGAATATGCAAGTTGCATTCTAAGTTGTGTTAAATGATCATCACCTCGAGCAAATAATGTGGCTCTAAAAATTTTAGCTTTAAAAAGTTTAAATAAGGAATTTACATTTTAATGAATCGCCTCACAAAATCCTACATGCTCGTTCTATTTGATCACAGACCTTTTCAATATAGTCTAACAATAAGAATTACTTTGTCCAAATTGTCATACGAAGTATCGAGAAAGTATTGTTATCGCGAAAAAATTCGACCTCGAAATTTTTACGGAAATATACGTTTTAGGTGTCGCTGAATCCGAAAAAGTGGTTTTTGCAATGCCGTCTGTCTGTTACTGGCTCTGGAGCCTCAACGGTAGAGCGAAAATGAATGAAATTTCGTACTTAGGCAGTTTATCATACTGAGCAGAGTATATATAGTAATGGTTGACATTGCTCAATAATTAAGAGTAGTTTATTCTACGCATTTTTAACAATTCGATTTCCTCAGAAACGGCTCTAACGATTTTGATCAAATTTCATACAGTTACTTGAATATACATCTACAATAATACTTACTATTTCGTTTTTCTCAATGAATGAATATGTCTAGTTTATTCTTGGGCAACTTGAACAAAAATAGGATTTTCTAAAAACAGGCTTATACGATTTTCATTTTCTAAAAACAACTAAACGACGCATTATTATATGAGAAAGTTTGTACACTGTATGTTGTACCGATTTTTACTTTCTCCATACGTAGTAATGGGAAAGTACTGTGATCACGAAAAAAATCGACTTCGAGATTTCAACGGAAATACACGTTTTGAGGTCCCTAGAACACGTTTAGACTATTTTCGGAATGATGCCTGTGTGTGTGATTGTGGGCGGTCTAACTCATAAAGTACTTGCCATATCGTTACCAAACCATATATAACACTTTAGCATGATTAGAAGAACTGATTAGTTTTTGGACAATAACGGTTAAACGGAAGTCGAGGTTTATTCGAAACCCGATTCGGTTTTTGCGATATTTCTTCGTTAAAACATCATTATTGTATATGCAATTCTATACAAAGTTTATAGAGAATGTAATTTCCTACAACTTTCATTTGAAACAATTTTCCATAGCAGTTATCGTTTAGGAATTATTTATAAATAATCGGTTTTTTCGGTTTCCGTCAAATATCTTAAAAACGTCGTTATTGGTAATCTTTGTGAGGAGCAAAGTTGCAGAGAATAATATTTCTTCCAGGCTTTGTTTGAAACAACTTTTCGTAGAACCATCCATTGCGGAGATATTCAACTTCTCCTAATTTCCAGTATACAGCGCCACCACCATGTAGCGGTGAATTCTGTAAACATATTCAAAATCTACCTAATTTACGGCAATAAGGACGACTGTATTCTTTTACGATACGAAATGATAATTTTGCCTCATAATGCTTTTCATAATAATTTAAATATCTATACCGCAAATATGGAGAAAGTCGTGATGGCCGCATCAGATTTTTGTATTGCACGCACTGTTCTTCGCTGAACTGGATCTGAATACGATGGCTTGAATATTAGTCTTTAACGTGGGACTTCATTGGGAATGCAAGAGTTTCATCGTCCGACGTTTTATGAAGAGTCTTCTTATTAGAAATAGAATGAAATCATATGTTGCTTTAAACAGGGTGCGATCGCAGGAGGGTCTCGAAATACATGATTTGGATGGAGTGCTCAAAATTATTAGGAGATAAAATAGGCAATGTATAATGGCGTTAAATGAAATCGAGAGGTAAGAAAAAAAATTTCGTTTGTTTATAATTTTTTAAAGTACTATACATTAAATAGAAAAAGTTTTAAAAAATAAAACTTATTTATAAAAATTTATTACGTTTTTAACGAATGTCTTTATATTTTACAGGCCTGTTGCATGGATATATCTCAACGATCACATTTATAGTAACGGTGCAGTGGCAGTTAAACACTACGGAAAAAATATTCAGGTGCTTCAGGTGAGCAATTTGTTAATTCTCGTTTTTTACGGGCAAATGTCCTTGTGTTAAGCATTCATATTATCACCGGTCATCTGTGCTCTCTGAAAACTCGAAAATCCCGTGCAAACATATGGGAACATATAATTATCTCCTGGAATCGAACCCGGAACTTTAGGAAATTGAGTATAGTTTTCTAGAGACCTCCTGGCCTGTGGAAACAAAACAGAGTTTACTGCAAATCTCTACGGCAAACGGTTTTCGAGATATAAGGCGGGACGGACAGACAAAGGGACGGACGGATGGACACTTCAGAAATTATATATAGGATATGAACGTTTAATCGATGGTAATTGAATCAGAGGCAACAATTAATGTCGACTTGGCAACGTCCCGAATGAGAACAAAAAATCGGCAAAATTTCGAAAACAATTGTGTATTTCCGAAACTTTCGACCGAGTAGGGTATAAGCATTGAAAGAATAAGATAACTTAGAGTTTTAGTCGTCGAATAAATCAAAAACGGAGAAAATCGGTCCATATTTACGTATTTTAACGAATGAAGGAAAAAAACCTTGCACTCTGAAAACTCGAAAATCCCGTGCAAACATATGGGAACATATAATTATCTCCTGGAATCGAACCCGTAACTTTAGGAAATTGAGTATAGTTTTCTAGAGACCTCCTGGCATGTAGAAACAAAACGCAGTTTACTGCAAATCTCTACGGCAAACGGTTTTCCAGATAGAGGGGGGGACGGACAGGCGGACACTTTAGAAATTATATATAGGATGTTTAATAGCAATATAATGCGTAGTATTCAAATATGTTCATTATATACTGTAAAAAGTTCGGGTCTCTCTGATGAATATTAATAATGTAATAGCTATTCTCAAAAAACTGCATTTTTCATTGAAATCGCTTGGCACTTTTCAAACCAATTTTGGTAATTTTACCTGGCACTCAAAGGGTTAATCGTGCAGTAATTCATAGTACGTCCTACGTAATTTTAAGTGTGATCGATGAAAGACCCCCATGCGTTCATACGTCACTTTCTTTTCGAAGGTTTCCATAATCGAAGCTATTAAACTTTCCTGCTTGTAATTCTCTTAATCCTTACGCATGATTAATTTTTTTAAGGTTGGCGACCGATTGGGTGTTATGAGAAACCAATTCGGCACCATTCAATTTTTCGTCAACGGAGTCGATCAGGGACCCGCAGCATCCAGCATGCCATCTGAAGTGTACGGTGTCGTCCATCTTAGAGGCAATGCAGCCATGGCGACCATTGTCGATGCGTCTTCGCCTCCGTCATCGTAACCATATCATAAATGTCAGAGATATTGCATTTGTTGCAATACTCATGCGATCAATATAATTATACAAAATGTATAAATTGTTTACTCCTAGATATACCAGTCCGTTGAATGTATCCTTATGATAGATTAACTTGAGTATTCATTTTGTGAGTGCAGTTAGTCTGTACAAGAAATAGATACATTATTAGAAATGGTTTAAAATTACGCTGCAGATATGTGTACATTAAAGTGTTTCGTTAATAGATAATCAGCAAATAAAAATATTTTGGTGCCAAAATGTTACTTATCATTCATTTCAAATGCACAGAGCACCATTGATTTTAGTTAAATTATTTTTATGGCAATTCAAGTTGAACTAAGTTTTAATCATAGCATTGCTTTAATAAAATGTATCCAGGAGATTTTTTTGGTGCGGAAAAGGTACATATTTGGTGTCTTTACCATGACAAATCAAATGACAAAATGAAGGTGATGTAGTATACCAGTGGTCCCCAAACTTTTCGAGTGAGTGGGCCACATTGAATTATTAAATATGCGGTGAGGGCCGCATATTTGAAACGAGAAGAAAATTAAAGCGAAACAGATTAATTATATCGTCCCTTTATACTCATGTTATTATCACGGAGCAAGAAATGTGTTCAATAAAATAAAATGGAATATAAATAAACTTGAAATTATCAAACTTATTAAAACGAATGAAGGCAATCAACATGAAAATGAATAAGACAATAAATGTCCCGAATCTTAACTTACAATTTCATAGGATGGTATAATATTTGAAGAGTGAACCAAATTACTACGTAATCGTTCTAAAGAGCAGTTTCCCAATGCCTTTTGCCCTTCTCGATGTTAAGGTGAGGGTGTAAATGGTAACAAGCGTGGGAATTATGCAGCTGGTTCGTGAGAGTCACGTATGCTAATGTGATGTGTTGCCCATCTCTCCGTTAATAAGTAGAATTTAATTAAAAATGGTGTGAGATCTATGTTACAAAATTAATTAAATCCTTAACCGTACAAGTCAAATATTTAGAGAAGACTAAAAAAAAACGAAATTTAAAATGTGGAGCGTCGCCTCAAAGTCCGGAGCGTGTTCCTTAAATAAGAAAACGTCGTAGTTTCGGAGCGTCGTAAGTCGAGTGACTGCCTCTATTCATTTATTTCCTCTTATTCCTGTTCTCTCTTTTTCTTCTCACTTTTTTCCGCTTTCCATTATTTTCTCACAGCCCTCTTTTCTGAATTCATCTCTTCCCGCTTTTTATTTCCATTTTCTGCTTTTCTCCCTTTCATTTCTTAAAAAAAAGTTTCTGTTAATTCTATCATTCTCTGATCCAACAATCCCCTTTTCACTTCCCTAGCTAAAGAATCATTTATTCTTCCTTTCCGACCCTTTGCAGCTATTTACAACTTGTAATCCCAGGCAGGGAAACTGCCCTAATCTCCGACACGCCCCCTCAGCCTCCGCTCTTTAAACAATACGTATCCTCCTACTTATGCGATTTCATATGAATTTTTAAAATCTTTATTTCTCTTTTTACTTTCTCATTTACGAAGTATATTGAGAAAGTATTGTTATCGCGAAAAAAATCGACCTCGAGATTTTTACGGAAATATACGTTTTAGGTGTCGCTGAATCCGAAAAAGTGGTTTTCGCAATGCCGTCTGTCTGTCTGTTACTGGATCTAGAGCCTAAACGGTAAAGGAAAAATGAATGAAATCTCGTACTTAGGCATTTTATCATACTGAGCAGAGTATTTGAAGAAATGGTTGACATTGCTCAATAATTAAGAGTAGTTTATTGTACGCATTTTTAACAATAATTCGATTTTCTCGAAAACGGCACTAACGATTTTGATCAAATTTCGTACAGTTGCTTGAGTTTACGTCTTCAATAATACTGTATAGTTCATATTTCTCAAAAAATGAATATAACGTTAGTTTATTGTAGATAACTTTATCAATAATTTGGTCTCAAAAACGGCTAAAACGATTTTGATAAAATTTCATACGGTTACATGAGTATACGTCTGCAATATTACTACGTATTTCATTTTTCTTAATGAATCAGTATAAGGCTAGTTTATTCTTGGGCAACTTTAACAAAAATTGGATTTTCTAAAAACAGGCTCATACGATTTTCATTTTATAAAGATAACTAAACGACGCATTAGTATATGAGAAAGTTTGTACAATGTATGTTGTATCGATTTTTAGGCGCACTTCGCTTCCAGCATAAGCGCACGCCTTGTAAAGTATTGGTTATTTCAATACATTTATCAAATAAAACTTATAGAACTAGTAGGGTATTTGTTTCCCCGTACATTTTTATCGTAGGAGTAGCCGTTATCATGAAAACAATAATGTCTTAATTCTAATTGAAAATTTCTTGCATAGTCCCTTCTCCCCAGGTCTTTCCCCTCCCACTTATCTCGATTCCCTCCATCTATATCCCCCCTCCCCCCCTTCTACCTCCCTCCCTTCACTTTCTTCTTCCTCCACCCCTCCATCCCTTCTCCATCCGACAACAAACTCTCTCATCTAACGCTCTCGTCTTGGAGACGTTTTTTCCGTTCTCACGCTCAAAGAGTTCATTACTCCATCTCTTCGTTCTGTAGTCAAACACACCTCCGCCCCCAACCCAACCCATTCATTTTTCCCCACTCTTTTTCCTTATCCATAGTGTTTTTTTTTTACTTTCTCATTTGCGATTACACGTTTATCGAATTTATAAGACTTTTGACCTCGGAAGCAGTAAATCTGTCAATTGTGTGTTAATTGTTTCAATCGCAGATGGAAAATAAAATACGCCACACTGATGATTCCGGATGATTGACCGGTTATCACGACTGCCGAAAGATCTAGAACTGAGAAATTCGCATAAATAGCGCCTCCTCCAGTAAGCGGCGTCATACGAAGTCTTCGCGAAGTCGACGCTTCAATTTCCCTGTCTTAAATGGAGAAGACGTGTTTAATTTTCATTGCGTTTTCGCTTTTAAAATCAGCGGTGCAGGAACCGACTCCAGATGCAGCATGCGGCACCGATCCAGGCACCAGTCGAGGGCTTAAAATCTCACTGAGGAGCGTGCGGAACCAAACCGGCGACTGGGTGGACATCTTTACAGCCCGAGCAGAAAACAGCAATTCATCCGACATCTTTGATGTGGACGTGACGCATAAATTGACCGAGTGTCAAGGAAAGATGTTGATCTACATACAAGGAGTGTCTAAATGTATTTTCACTAACCAAATTAAAATAATGGAATCGTGATTTATGACAATAATTGCCAGATATTACATCAAGCGTACCTAATATCATTTGATTGCCATTATATATTCTGATAATTTTTTGAAGACATTACCAAGACTATTACCTACTTTACTCTTAGCCAATCCTGTGGAATCGTTCAATGAACGGGAAAAGAAAGAGGACAAATTGACTTTCCATCCAAGGTGTGGAAACACTGTAGCCGTTCGTGCCAACGGGCGCACAGTAGAAAAACTAAAGTGAGATTCTTTTTCTATTGTATGCCTGCAGCGGCCTATAACTCAAAATATTCTTTTTGACTAGCGGAATGCTTCACGTCTTTACTAATTTAGCAATTATTCTTTGCAGATTGGACACTACAGACAACTCATCTGTTTTCACGAATCGACCCCTGAAGGACAACGAAATATTCGAAGTAACGATGGACAAAAAGAACGAAATGCAGAACTGGTCCTCATCAATCGGTGTCATCACAAAAACTCCTCACGATATCGATATTATACCGGATATGTACAAGTCGTGAGTTTCTATTTGCAGTTAACCGATGTAATACTACATTTTCTTAATCCAACGCCTATTAAGAAGTAGTTAATATTATTTTACTTAATGTTTATTGACATGAATCAAGAATGTTATTATTACACCATACAGCAAGTTTTATTTTTAAATATAAATAAGTAATAAATAAAAAATAAATAAAAAAAATAAATACAAAATAAAAAAATTAAAATCTATAACGATTTACGGAAGAAATATAAAAATAATTATATAACTCTAAATATATGATTAAGAATAAGAGTTAAAAATAGTCAATATAATATAATTTTTGAGTTTCATTATAGCAAAAAAAGACTAGATCGATGATTTTTCTTTTTATAGAAATATTATGCTGAAAATTTCGTATTTATTTAATGACCAAAATAAATTCGCCACCTTCCATTGAAATAAAAATATATAAATAAAATTTCAAAACATTGTTTTTAAATGAATTTTGTTACACTTTGCTTAATGTTCCTAGTTCTTGTATTGATTTCCTTATTTGTTTTTACAGGCCTTTTACTTATTTATACCGCTATAACAAAATCTTCACAAACGACAAGGAATTACTCCCAGTCTACGGGAAAAGTATCCAAAACTTGCAAGTAAGTAATCCGTTAACTTTCGCCCCTCTCACATGTACATATTTTAATGTCGCATTTGATAACATACGGTAGTCTTGATTTTTTTCCTGTAAATAAAAAAGGTATGATTTTTTCCTGATAGTTATTCTTTAAAACATTTTGCATGATTTAATTCACAGATTGGCGATAGAGTGGGTGTGATGAGGAGTCAGTACGGAACCCTACACTTTTTCGTCAACGGAGTCGATCAGGGACCCGCTGTATCCAACGTACCGTCTCCAGTTTACGGAATGATCGAACTTCGTGGCACTGTAGCCATGGCGACCATCGTCTAAGACTCTTCATAGCGATTTCAACAAAAAACTCAGATATCATATTTGGAAGTTTGACAATATTAATTAATTACAAGACGTAATTTTGAACTTGAATTTCAATGGCTAAATTGGTTAAATCAATGATTTTCAAGCTGTTTGGGGCAAACTCTAATGGAGTTGGAGGTAGACTTGTTATATATGTAATGTTATTTCTTATATAGCTAGCTGTACCCGCGTAAGGATTTTGCGGATTTTTTCTATTAATTTATTAATAATAATGGGAATCAGTTATTGGTTCAAATGATATCCCTATAAGGTAAAAAAACTATTCCATTAAAGACGTCTGTTGCTACAATATATTCTTGCATTATTGAGACATCCCCTCATCTCTCTCCCTTCTCTCCCCTCCCTCTCTCCCTTCTCTCCCTTTTCCTCTCTCCCTTCCTCCTCTCTCTTACCCCCACTCTCCTTTCCACCTCCCTCCCCTACTCTCCTTTCCCCCTCCCTCTCCTACTCTCCTTTCTCCCTTACCCTCTCCTCATTTAAACGGCTTTAAAAAAATATTAATTTTACGCTTGTAATCTATATACGGTTTTACAACAATTAGACTCGGAGCACGACAATGTCCGTCGTCAAGGTAATTAGCGTTAAAATGGCATGATTGGTGCAAATTATGTGCATTACACTTAAAATGCGGGCGATTTAGAATCGTAAACGAAAAAATAGAATAAAATGAAAAATCCTTGATGATTTTCTTTTAAAGCGATCCAGATCCTAAGCTCGTATGCCAATATTTAGAATTTAGATGAGCAAATGAATGAAAGCCTGTAAGCCGAAAAGTCGAGTTTTACGTGTTACCTTATAAAAAATTTTAATGGTTCCTAAGATCTGAACCCGGGGCTTTACGAAAATAGGACCTAGGTAGTAGAAACAAAATTCGCCGTTTACCGCATATCTATACGAAGAACGTTTCTCGAGATACAAATGGGGACGGACGGACGGACACGTAAAATTATACATAGCAGCGGATCTTAAACTAGAGTCCGCGGACTTCAAGCTTTATTAAAGTTCGTCCTCTTAATATTTATGGAAAATACGTCACTTCAACCTAACGAACACATATTTTTCATGGTGGGCTATTGTAGCGTACTTACAATTAGCCGACATTTTATACACACTTTTACTTAACTTCCCTTCGTATTTATTTATTTGTCACACATAAATGCTTGCTATAAAAAATGCGAATAACTCGATAAAGAACGGAGATAGAATCTTTAAATGTGACAATAAAGCTAGATGGCGAAAAAAATCTCAACTAAAGTCCTGGGTTCGACTCCAAAGAAATTTGCATTTTCCATAAGGTAACACGTAAAAATCTGCTTTCCGCCTATAGTTCTAAATCGCTCAATTTAAAAGGTTAATTCACACAGTTTGAGGATATCCTGCCATTTTAACGGGATGTTGCCTTACCTACCAATTACATTTTTATACCACGATATCCTATTGTTATGGGTGTAAACGTGCTTTGAATGCTTTTAATAAGAGAGAGGGAGGGGGGGAGAGAGATAAGGAAGGCGAGGGAGATTATTTTCATAGTAACCAAAGTATAAACAACATTCCAAAATTATTATATTGAACATACATTCATTCCCTTTAGTGGAAGAATATAAGCAACTGTTTTAAGTTTAAGTTATAATTGTTGTCACATCGGAAATTTCGGTATGATAACATAATGTTGATTTCCACACTCTCATGTCGTCTGAAGTTTTGTTAAATCAAAAATATTATTCAGTAGAAGGTTCATCAGTCAGATAAAACAGGTAAATTCTTCGTAACGCATTTTTCCTGCATTTCAACAATTACTCCAAATTTATTAAACTACCTGCACCCGCACAATGAGAAACGGTGTTGAAATGCGTGGAATGGGAATTTTAAAAAAAGAGGCGCGAGTGCTGAACGCAATCCTCGGATATTATCACCATTTTGCTTAACTTGAAATTTTCTGCTCAAGTTCAGTTTGAAATCAAGGAATTATTCGAAAATATTTCTTTTTCAATTTACGCCTGAGATTTGCGCGAGTGTTAACGTTTCCTCAAAACTGAATTAGCTATCCGTCTATTTATTTTTAACTTTTATCAGTAAAATATAGCTTTGTGGTTTGACAGAGCCTATAACACGCCAAAAAAATTTAAAATTACAATTTTTTTCATTACACGAATTGCGTTCATTTGATGCTTAACTACATTTCGAAATTAAAAAAAAAATACTACCTGAAAACATTTAGTATGGCACATTGCATTCCTAGAAAATACCCATTTTTACATAATAATGTTTTCATTCCAGCTGCATCACAAGATAATCTAAGGGCTTAAACAAACTTTCAGTCATATATCGTCAAATGTCATCAAAATCCATCAAGTTTTGATCGTTTAAGTTCGTTGACAATAGCTAAGAATTAAATCCGATTTCAATCACTAAGTAAAAATCTTTAGTAACAGCTAAAATTGTTTAATAGATACTTATTGGTGTGTTAATTTTAAAATATTAATCCCTCTTAACGAGTCGATATCCCTAATGACACGTCGAGATAATAGGGCTGAGGTGAAAGGATCAGCTTATGGCGAAAAAGGCGAAGCAGGAAATACTAACAATAAGAAACGTCAAGTAAGCATCCAGGCATTCTAATACGTACTACATACGTTTCCCATGTGAAATAGTAAAGGACTCCTTTAAAAGCCCTGACTCAAGTTTATGAGGTAGACATTCGCTTCTTGTTAGTACAGCAGCGAATGGCTTTTTATGTAGTCGAGGTGTTATGCGTTAGTTTTCAACTTCAGGACCGTCATAGGTGCCCATTTTTAAAAATATGTATTAATTTCGTTTAATTCATTTTTATGTTATTTTTAACACAGTGTGCTTTATGAACTGAGTTATCGTGCATTACACGAGATAGAAATATGTCATAAAATGTCCGCCAGGAACCCAACCTCTACAAAACATTGTTTGTTTATGGAAAAAATTAGGTTTCGCCATACGTAGTTTAGTTCTACCGTGGCGTTTTAAGGGCCGCATCTCCGACGCATAGCTGGGACATACTATCTTTGACTCTGCAACTCTCTCCCTTAGCAAGTGCACCAATGCGGAGACCGGTAAAGAAACGCTGGATAGTATTTTTCTGTTTTTCTTTTCCTCACATTTCCGTCGGCACGACGCAAAACTCCATTTGTCCGCTGTACGCTATAATTTTGCTTATCTTAGAGCTAGAGTACGAGGAAGACGTTCGTGAGAGCGAAGAGATTACCGGTCGAAAAAGAAAGGATGAAGAGGAAATGGAGACGCGAAGGTCCCATACCTTATAAAAAAAAAGAAATAAAGCGTTGAGATCGAAAATATTTGCAAAGAGTAAGGGGTTTTTTTGAGGATCGAGAAGATTATCGAAAGAGTATCGAAGGTTCTTTCGCCCACCAGGATCAACTCCATATTTGGTTGACCTCCTGGAAAAGGGATGGCAGCACTCCATCTTTTGATGCCGCAATCGCTCTTTTATATACTGTGTAATTCCCGTTGAAATATCAGCGGAAGAATTAGAGATAGATTGATTATTTTATATAATAATAGCCGTCATCCGTTGGTTGGTTGGTTGATCACGCTATGCAAACGCTAATAACTCGAGAAATAATAATGATAGAAACTCGAAATTTGGTAGGGATGCTTGATTAACACTTCTTCAGAGAATGACAAATTTAAATGGCGAAAAAATTCCTTGGTTCGTCTCCAAGAGAGGCCTTCCCATTTCCCATTACTTTACATGTAAAACGCGATTTTTCGACGTGCAGACTTTTACTCATTTGGAAATTAAAATTAGAAGAAATTAACAGACGACCTTCGGATCTGAACCATTTTGAAGAAAAATTTATAAAGTTTCTTATTCCAGTAGTCTTTTTTCGCCCACAGTTCGAAATATTCCATGTTAAACGTTTAATTTGCATATTTTGTGGAAATCTCGCCATTTTAACGTGATGTTGCTATGTCGACTATTATCATTGATAGCTTCAATATGAGACAGAGAGAGAGAGAGGAGGGAAGGGGAGAGATTGGCGTGTTTTGTGGAAAATAAGTATATTGACGAAAATATAAAAAATTTTAAGTATCAACAGTGTCACTTTAGAAAGTGGCAAATGCCATTCTATCCGTACCCTAGTTACGGCACTGACCTGTAAATGGATTCTATCGTGCCGAAAGGCTTAGTAATGAGGAAACAAAAGATAGCCAAAGGGAAATTTTTTGATGTGGGAGATTTTGTTTGGAGAGAGGTTTTATAGGAGAGAGAGAAAGCCGGTGATGTAGCGGGCGAATTTTCCAAGTTCAACTCGAATTAAGACATTCTTGCTTGATTACCTTGATAACGGATACTCATACAATAAAAATGTGTAGGAAAAGAAATACTCTAATGTATTAGTTCTACAAGTTTTATTTGAAAAATATTTTGATATGAGCAATACTTTACGAGATATGACGAAAATTTAATTCGTTGTCTCCAGTAAAGTGGTACCCCTGATTGGCGTACGTGATTCATTTGCGCGATTTTCTTATTATATTTGATTGTAAGTTCTTAATATAAAATTTAATGAAAATCCGCTGAGTAGAAGCCGAGAACGAACATACGGACGGACGGACGGTATTTCACGGTATTTCACTAACAGCTGATTCTAAGAAAATACGAATTTTCTAATCCATGATTTTCAGTTCACTCAAGTTATATAAGAAACTAAAATATTCACTGTGGTTTTTAGTCGCTGAAACCTCTTCTTTATCGAATCAATTGTTTGATCCAACACAAGATAAAAAAAATACTCGGAAATAATCTTGGGGATTATGAAACCTAGCATAAACCTGTGCAGATTCAAAATTGGGGTTCTTTCTTCGTGGCAGAATTTCGGTCCCTTGCATAAATTTTGATTCAGCCTCTAGTACTGCTGCCAGTTCTCGAACATCTATAATTAATTTATTTAACCCTATTTCTGACCTATAAGCTCCGAAATATTGCTGAATCTGCTCAAGAGAATTTATTGAAGCTTTCATATTCACGAATGGACTTTGCAACAATTTACTTACTCCATTTATCTTAAATAGAATGTCGTGCCAAACTGTTGAGAAAAAGCAAAAACAACGTATTTTATAAATTACGCGAGAAAATTAATCTCAATTTACTAGATGTTGGATGTTCGGCGCATAGTTTGCATAACGCTATGCAGTCGGGAGCTGAGAGATTATCTTGTGACGTAGAAATGGTCGTGGTAAAAATACTGTCATACTTTTCAACTTATGCAGTACGTACCGAGCGACTGAAAAATGTTTGTTCTCTATTAGATTTGCAGTATGAAAGTTATAGACCCATTCAAAACTTCGCTTGTTAAGTTTATACATTGCGGTTGACAAAGTATTAAAAATGTTCGAAGCACTCAAAGCATATTTCTTTTCAGAAGAAAAGTCCCTAAAATGTATTTTGAAATTTTTTGAATCGCCAGTAAATGAAGCATACTTCCATGCAATGCTTAATATTCTTGGTTTATTTAATAAACAAATTCTAAAAATTGAATGTTCGCAAAATTGCGTAATAGAGGCAATGAATTACGTGCATGAAACGATTGTCATGCTTACATTACGCATTAACGAAAAATTTGTTCCTTTGAGTGCCCTCTCGAGTTTTATCTGATAATAGTATTGAGGACGAAATAGAATCATTTACAGAGGAAATATTGGACATGTACATAACAACCTGTGACTATCTAAAAAAATTGGTACAACATACATTGTACAAACTTTCTCATACACTAATGCGTCGTTTAGTTATCTTTAGAAAATGAAAATCGTATGAGCCTGTTTTTAGAAAATCCAATTTTTGTTAAAGTTGCCCAAGAATAAACTAGCCTTATATTCATTCAGTTAGAAAAATAAAATAGGTAGTATCATTGTAGATGTATATTAAAGTAACGGTACGAAATTTGATCAAAATCGTTTGAGCCGTTATTGAGAAAATCGAATTATTTTTAAAGTTGCCTAGAATAAACTAGCCTTATATTCATTTTTTAAGAAGAATGAGCTATACAGTATTATTGAAGACCTAAACTCAAGTAACAGTACGAAATTTGATCAAAATCGTTATAGCCGTTTTCGAGAAACTCGGATTGTTGTTAAAAATGCGTAGAATAAACTACTGTTAATTATTGATCAATGTCAACCATTTCTATGTATACTCTGCTCAGTATGATAAAATGCCTAAGTACGAGATTTCATTCATTTTTGTTCTACCGTCTAGGCTCCAGAGCTAGTGCGAAAATCACTTTTTCGGATTCAGCGACATCTAAAACGTGTATTTCCGTAAAAATCTTGAGGTCGAATTTTTTCGCGAAAACAATACTTTCTCGATACCTCGTATGAGAAAGTAAAAATGGGTTGAACCCTTATTGAAATTGAAGTAGGTAGGTTATACGGAATGGATGCTATTAAAAAGTTTCTGTTTGGGAAGAAGTGCAAAGTATGTGTAAAAATGTTATTGACATGGGCTTTCAAGTTGACGAAAGTTTATTATTTAATCAATTTTCATTGCTTAAAAATTTGATTTCAAAAGAGATGAAAGAAAGGAACGATGTGTGGCTTAATAGATCTTGCTACGGCCAGTGGTAATATTTTTTTTCAAAATTTGAATTTCTAGAACAGACCTCAGAAACGGAGAAACTATGTAACTTTCTGTTTGCCATTCCGGCACACAATGGAAGTGAGGAAAGTATATTTTCACAAATAGACATTCAATGGTCTGATGAACCAAACCGCTCGGATATAAAATCCATCAATTCCATAATGATGTGTAAATCCAACTTTAATATGACCTGTAAAAGTTTTTATGACATGATTAGAAATGATGAAAATTTGATCAAGGCAGGCAGAAGTACTTTAAAATATGATTGAAAACACCATTTTCACCTAATATGTGTTATTGTAATACTGCTTAATTAATCACGAAATATGTAATTTAATTGTTATTTCAATAACTTGTAGTTTATATATTCTTTTGTAAACATATTTATTTGATTTTTAGAATATTCAAGAAAAATAAATAAAATACCCATTTTCCCGGGTTTTTTTTAGAAAATGTCCCGGTTTTTCTCTTTCAAAACTTGTTTCGTCCCGGTTGTTACCAAAAGCATCTGGTCACCCTACCTATAGGCAACATAAGGCCAACGATAGACACACCAAGCGTTGCCTACAGGCAACATCGGTCCTTTATAGGTTAAACACAATTTGTGAACATCAACCCTAAACTGTAAAGTCATAATTTTGGCCATAAATGGATTAAGGACAATAAATGTGATTCCCGTTAAATAACATTAACGGATTTCATTCCAGCGGAAGTATTAGAGCTTTATTTCTGAATTTACGCACGTTTTAATTAATTCAATTCATGCGAATCAAAATATAGGAATTCACATGACATTAACTGGGAGAAATGCGTGTGAAAAATAATAAAGTGTAAAAAAGTTTTATTTATACGGATTAGAAAAGTGAGGCTTACGCAAAGTGTGATTTTAAAAAAAAATTCCATTTAGGTCGCGCACTTTATAAGAAATTCATGTCACTTGAGTTCACTGGCACGATAAAATGTTTATCGAGTTTAGAAAACATTTGACCCGCGAGACAGCACAGCCGTCATCCATACACAAGCAATTAAAATAATCGAATGAAAAAATAAATTTCCACACGGGTCACGGAGCGACGGATAACACACTATCATGATCGTCGAAAGCTCTAGAATTGAGTAATTCGCATAAATATCCATTCCACAAGACAACGACGTCATTCGAAGTCTTTTCTTGAACAGAGGAGCAGCACGCCTTTCATCGGGAGAATTTTTAACGACGAATATGGAGAAGTGGTGCTTCATTCTATTAGCGTTTACTCTCCTTCAGGTAACGGCGGAGGAACTGACGCCAGATGTCGACTGCCTCAGCAACCCGGACACCAGTCGAGGTCTAAAAATCTCACTGAGGAGCTCGCGGAACCAAACCGGCGATTGGGTGGACATCTTTACAGCCAGAGCGGAATCCAGCAATTTATCCGACAGCATTAATGTGGACGTGACGCACAGAGTGATCGAGTGTCAAGGGAAGCGGGTGGTCTACATCCAAGGGGCCTCGAAAGGTACATTCTCCTAATTCATAAAACTGAGGAACGTGACGTACAGATTGAGTGATAGAACAAATCTTTTTTTTAATAATTAAAAAAAAAACGCTTAGAAAATTAATGTAATACTAAAATGTAAAGATGACTGTAAAATTCTTTCACCTCAGTTGATCCTCTAGAATCGTCTGATGAAAAAGGGAAGAAGCTAGACAAATTGACTTTTCATCATAGGTGCGGAGAAAACGTTGCCATTCTAGCCAATGGGCGCACGGTGCAAAAGCTGAAGTGAGTTTACGGAAACTGAACACTAATCACATACTTTTCAAGTGTTTGTACGCAACCACCGAAAAATATTTTTCTACATGTACGGAATACTTTAGCATTCTTTCATTGCAGATTAGACAACGGCACTCATTCGGCTGCTTTTACGAGTCGACCGCTGAGGGATAATGAAATATTTGAACTGAAGGTGGATAAAAAGAACGAAAAATTCAACAACGGTATAATGATAGGTGTCATCACACGCTCTCCAGAAGACGTCGAAATTATACCAGAAATGCACATCTCGTTAGTCTGCGTTTAAATTTATCTGTTGAAACAATGCATTCGTTTTTATAAAATTTATTAATGGCTCATAATTTATCAATTGCACGTTTCACGAGGTTTCAAAAAGACACTTTATTTAAAACTAAAATTTTAAAAGTACTCATTTTTCTCTATATCCATTTAATAATTTACTGAAAAATCATCAACAAAGAATATTTTGAGCATGCCAGTGTTCAGGAATAGCTTTGCATCATATAAAAGCTTTTAACATACTATCAATATGCTACACTCCATTAAGAAACTCCCAAAATTTATGTCTCCTATCACAAACAATACAAATATTACTTAGAATTCCTTTATTCGCACGTATGATGATATA
The DNA here is from genome assembly GCA_036926305.1 of Uropetala carovei. Classification (NCBI taxonomy): domain Eukaryota; kingdom Metazoa; phylum Arthropoda; class Insecta; order Odonata; family Petaluridae; genus Uropetala; species Uropetala carovei. Next base: position 876,477 of record JAXCHB010000214.1, read on the forward strand.
CTTGCGTTTCGATAAATTTAGTCTGTTTGTTTATCTTAAAATATACTTCTTTTTATAGGCCATTTGCTCGGATATTTTTATATGGCAACTTCTATTCACACGGAAAGGTAACGTTTCCTAAATACGGAACAAATCTCGAGGAGATGCAGGTAGGAAATTAGCTCTTCATTATATTTTAATTAGATTGGCTGGTACAAACGAAAGAGATTCACTTGCCTATAATATTATTTTAACCTTTTTCGCGATCTTTTTTTAGGTTGGTGACAGAGTGGGTGTGATGAGGAATCAATACGGAACACTTCACTTTTTTGTGAACGGAGTCGATCAAGGACCTGCCGGATCCAACACGCCCTCACCAGTTTGGGGAATATTCGATCTTCGAGGACGTGTAGCCATGGCAACCATTGTAGATGCTCCATAACCGGCAACGTCATAATGATTTCAACGATCACAAAAAAACCATGTGTACCTAGCATATTTCACGTTAATGATTTAAAAATGTAATTTTCGCATGTGTCCAAATAAAAATTAGTGTACTTATATCGAATATCCAGATTAAATATCCAAAATATACTAATATCCATATTAGTCAAAAATTGATATTCCCCTGTGGTATATGGTTAGGTTTATATTAAAGGAGAATAATGATTTTTACATAGTGTTGTGACTAAATACATAAATTTGACTAAAACTTGTGCATTCCAAGTATCATTTTACAGTTTCACTAATGAGTTATTAAATATACAGCAAAAAGCGCTTAAAACGTAATTCCAGACTCATAAGGACATTTGGGATATTATATTAGCATAAATCGTTAGAACGAAAATTAATAATCAATATTTGCCCTATATCAACTCCGGCGACGTCCTAAGACGTTGATAAACGACAGATTATAAAGCACTGTCTAACAAATCGTTACATTCTATTGTACATATGAAACTGGAAATGGTCGACATGTTATTAATGGGGTAGGGACAAAATAAAACGTTCTGCATTTACAGAAGTGCGGAGTAAGCGGAGAACATGAAACAATCGTTCATAGTACAGCGGGACTTGGTGCGCGGTAACCCGCGATGAAATGACAATTAAATGCGGAAATGCTTTTAAAACGTATGCTAACGCTATTTATGCTTAACGGTTCGTTATTCTGTTTAAAATGAAAACCACGTTGTCTCTAATATTATAATAAGAGACTCGATGAAGAATTAGTTTATATCGACATCGCCTATTATTCTATGTCTTTTAAAAACATAGTATATTTTCAAAATTCCTTCAGGTATTGTATTATAATCTACCTTCTGGAAATCGCCGTTAAAAAAATACGGCTGCTGTTGCTTTCAATTTTTCTGTTTTGATTGCTCTTCGATGAACCTAATTTTTACTTGCAGACTTGATTTTAGCGATGGAATTAAATTGATAATTCATTCCGGAATTCCTTATTATTTGTCGATGGAGATAAAAACGCGGATATCATGTTCAGGTCCGTCTCGAGGATCCGCTAGGCCACGGGCGAGACGACTGACGCGGGCCCCCCTTCACTTAACTTTAATAAGGGTAATAGTACAGGAAACCAGTTTGTTGGGAGCACTAGATTTTATATATTTATTTATTAATCACGGAACAATCCTGTTGTTTTGAAAGGAAAAGAGAGAATGCAGAGAGCGAGTGAGGAAAAGAGTGACTTTTCAGGGACAAATGATAATGGAAGAGAGTACGAAACGAGTCGGGGAAAATTAGTGAATAAGGTGAAGGGATAGATGAACGGGAGATAATTGATTGGAAGAAAAATAGCAACGAGGGAGAGAGAAGAGACGTAATAAGGGGAATGGTGGAGACATCTATTACAAAAAGGGGGAAGCCCGTTTAATGGAAGGAACAGGAGGAGGATGGAATGAGAGAGAAGAGACATTGAAGAGAAAAGAGGAAAGAAGAAAAAAGACGAAGGGAGAAGGCGTTAAGAAGCTGTTAAAAGACTTTTAATTTTTAAAAAACACGTGCGAATTTGACGTCAAGGAGTTGAGAGAAGTGAGAAAGTTGGAAATTAGAATGTGACAGACAGACAAACTACTTTATTAAAAGGGGGTGGGGGGGGGGGGAGAAATTGATACTCTATAGTCACTTCTTACGTTTAAGGTTCTATAAACGAGGAGATAAGTAATATTTTGAAAATAATCGTGACAGTAGGAAAGGAGAAGGAAGAATTACATGTTAAAATAACAGAGATTCTACATATGAGGAATCGGTAACATTTTTCTGTCATCTGCCACTTATTTTAATCGATATTCGTAACCTATGCGTGCCACTCTTAAATTCCTGTTGTCCGCAACGCTCACGACAAGTGATTGTATAAGCCGGTTTTTAGAAAATCCAAATTTTGTTAAAGATGCCAAGAATAAACTAGCCTTATATTCATACATCGAGAAAAATTAAATACGTGGTATTATTGCAGACGTATATTCAAATAACGGTACGAAAGTTTATCAATATCCTTCGAGCCGTTAAAAAAAATCGAATTACTGTTAAAGTTGCCTAGAATAAACTAGCCTTATATTCATTTTTTGAGAAATATGAACTATACAATATTATTGAAGACGTAAACTCAAGTAGCTATATGAAATTTGATCAAAATCGTTACAGCCGTTTTTGAGAATATCAAATTGATGTTAAAAATGCGTAGAATAAACTTCCATTGCTTATTGAGCAATGTCAACCATTTTCTCATATACTCTGCTCAGCATGATAAAATGCCTAAATACGAGATTTCAATAATTTTCGCTCTACCGTTTAGGCTCCAGAGCTAGTAACATACAGACCAGACAGACGGCATTGCGAAAGCCACTTTTTCGGATTCAGCGACACCTAAAACGCATATTTCCCTAAAAATATCGAGGTCGAATTTTTTAGCGATAACAATACTTTGTCAATACACTTCGTATATGAGAAAGTAAAAGATGAGTGTTAGATGCTATTCGCACTTCCACCGAAAACAATACTATAATCTATTTTATTCCCTCTCTTCCTTGCAAGTGCTTTCTAGAATATAAACAAGTTAGGAAAGTGTACAACGTGTCACAAATGGGTGCGTTTCGTGCAATGGAGTACATATTAGAAAGAAATTATATACCTGTACGTAAGGGAAATAGCGTTTTAAAGTTCTTTTCTTCATCATAAATAATCCATTTTCTTCTTATTTAATAAAACTGTATGCACACGTAAGTAAATTAAACGTTTCTTTGTGAGATTGTTTATGTTAGTAACAATGAAGCAGTAACCATGCAAGAAAATTTCCAAGTTCAACTAGAATTAAGACATTTTTGTTCGATTTTATGAATAACGGCTACTCCTACAATAAAAATGTATAGGAAAATAAATACTCGTCTTCATTAGTTCTACAACTTTCCAGCGTGAAACAACCGAAGGCATCGGTTGGCCCTTACTGAGGCCCGAATGCTAAATTTCTCTCAACTAAATCGTCCGAGATTTTATTTAAATTCTACTTTATTTTGTGAAAAAACAAGAAGAAAATAAATACTCATCTTTATTAGTTCTACAACTTGCCAGCGTGAAACAACCGAAGGCATCGGTTGGCCCTTACTGAGGCCCGAATGCTAAATTTCTCTCAACTAAATCGTCCGAGATTTTATTTAAATTCTACTTTATTTTGTGAAAAAACAAGAAGAAAATAAATACTCATCTTTATTAGTTCTACAACTTGCCAGCGTGAAACAACCGAAGGCATCGGTTGGCCCTTACTGAGGCCCGAATGCTAAATTTCTCTCAACTAAATCGTCCGAGATTTTATTTAAATTCTACTTTATTTTCTGAGGTGCAATAAATAGAATGCTGTTTCTAAATCATTCTTTTTTATAGCAATGAGACGCCTCATTGTTCCTCACTCGTAATTCTGCGATTAATGGAGCAAGTAACTTAGAAAGACTTCCGGCAACCAGGAACGAGACGTCGCCCAACTTCTGCTCTCGTGTTAGAAGGACCTGGGAGAGAGAGAAGTAACCGGGGCCCGTGCTTAAGGGGAGCCCTCTATCGCTAACCTCACCTTCACATGGTATCCCCGTTATAAAATAAACGAGACTATAGTGATCGAGCATGTGGCGGTATAACCGCATGAAAAATATAAAAGCGCTAATTTATCGGATAACATTACTTGTTTATTTCCGTCATCTGACTGGTGTCGCTCACGCCTAGACTCTTCTTTTTTGCTTATCTTCAAAACCCCGGTTTTCATGACAGTGAAGAAAATTGTTTGTGGTTTATGCAAAAACATCATCATTTCCTGAATGTCATTAATCAGGTTATCAGAGATATCCTTTTCCGTCATCTGACTGGAGTCCCTCCCGCCTGCCACGCCGGGGCCCCCGAAATTTTTCTCCCGGGCTGTGTGCAGAAGGATGTCTTCCTACTTGACGGCACGCACGTCAGCCTCGTGGAAAACGCTCTCTCTAGAACGAGTCATCGCTTTCAGCCGACCTATTCCGACTCGAAATCGGCAACTTCGCATTCCGCCGGGGTGAGGGCAGTTCGCTCGCGGAAGGTTATTGGCGGAGTTTCGCAGACTCTTCCGGAGTAACGTACGCAGAGCCGGCATTAGGGACGGGTGGTGGACTGGGGCGCCGAAGGTCAATGGGCGCCGGAGGAACCCCTTAAGGCCGATTCACACTGGACGGTGAGGGCTCGGTGAGGGCAGACGCAGGCATGCCCGCCCGAAATACATTGGTATCATAGGTTATATTCACACAAGAGGGTACGGTAACGGTGAGGGCAGGGGACGGGCGGACGCAGTCACCCGCCCGAGAATATTTTGCCCGCCTGCGCGTCGGTGCCCGTCGCGTCCTCTCTCCTTCCCCTCCGTCGCTGATTGGTAAGGGAGTATTTTTTCGACCACGTGGAGCATTCGATCAGTGAAGACGGTGTAGACAGCCCGCAGTGCGCCCGCGCATTGCCCTTGCCCTCACCGCCTAGTGTGAATACTGGCTACAAAATTGCCCTTGCCCTCACCGTCCAGTGTGAATCGGCCTTTACGGGGCATAGATATAACATCCAAGGGGGCGCCAAAAATCTACTTCGCCCAGTATCGCTTTGGCCCCCACAGTATAAAACGACAAACTTGGAGTATACGCGCTAAGCTAAACCGCCACATGGTTCGAGAAATGTCCAATTACCACACAACCCTTTCTTTAGGGGCTGGCTGTCGTGTTAAGTTGTTACTGTTATTGTTTATCCTGTTAATTATTTATATGTACTGCCAACACGATGAAACAAAGACATTTTCTGACTTAACCTTACGCGCGCGTGTATCACGCTCCATGCATGAATTCACGCGGAATTCAAAAGGTTGGAATACGCTGATCTAATATCATCATTTTTTCTACATTCGATCAAATTTCGTGGACCCATGGGAATTTGACCACTCACGTCACCCTATTGCTAACGTCGCTGACACTCCTAGCAAGCGAATTCGACGAGAATCATCTCACGAGCGTAAACGGTACGGAAAATACGGACCCAGATAGATACAACTTCACGAGCGCAACGCGATAGCTTCAGGGACACAGTACCTTTATTTTATTTTAAGTTTATAAGATAATATTTAGTTATTTTAATGAGCCAAAGAAAAAATGTCTGCACCGTCAAAATTGTTTTTCCCCGTGCTTTTAAATGGCAATACGAAAGGATATCTGGAGTCGAACCAAGGATACTTTTTGTAAAAGTAATAGAATTTTATAGTAGTTAATGTGGTCATCTAACAACATACCAAACTTCACATCTCTAGCTGCTTCTAGTGCTGAGATATTGAAAGATTCTAAGAGCGTTATACACAGAAAGAAGGAAAGGCAGAACAATCAAGTTTCACTCGTTGCAGTGGATTTGGAGTAGTAATCGTCGAGAGTGTCGCCACCTGTGGAAGAAGCCCTCAACTTAACTAATCCCATTCCAACCCAACTCTCCCATCTATTTAATCTTCAACCACTCTTTCTCACACACACGTACCCCACAGACTCTTACCCGTACACAATTTCCTTTCTCTTTTTTCACTCACCCGATTACTCCCACGTATTATCTGTTTATGTCAATCCTCTCTTCCCTCCCACACTTCATCCTCCTGAATTCCCTCTTCCTATATCTCCCTCTCTTTTTTTTCCTTTCCTCCTCTTATTTATCTCTCCTACCTCTACATCCTAAGTCTCTAAACCCGACGTTTTTATTTTCCCCACTTTGCGCTTTAATGATAGTACGTTAAAACATCTCTTCTTCCTCAGCAGATGACTATTTTTTTCTGCCCTTACTCCGACCCTTACCCCTTAGAAATGGAGGGAGCTAATGGATTGGTTTCCGAGTTCAATCCTGGAGAGGTTAAGATGGAAGAGTGAGAGAGAGAGCAATGGAGCCAGAAAAAGCGTCGACCCATTGGCTGAGAATAGACTAATGATCTCCACAACTGAAGGCCCCCTTCTTTCGAATGGAAGAGGAGGTAATGGTTTTTCTGGACGATTTTGGGATAAAAGGACTATTTCCCTTAGCAGAATGAAGAAGAGAGAGAGAGAGAGGGAAAAAGAGACGGATAGAGGAAAAACATAATGCTGACGTACGAAAAGTATGGACATCTTTAGGTCGACATCGAGAATCATTAAGTTAATTGATTGATGATATACTATACTATAATATACTAACCTCTATGTTTGATTTACTCTGTATGTAGATGTGTGTATGTATGTTTGTATGTATGTGTATACACACACACACAGTGTAAATTCTATACGTCGTGATTAATCCCTCCCCCATGGATGAAGCCAGGATCCGCCATTGAAACATACCAACATAATTATAAATAAAAAATAATCTATACATATCTATAAAGTAAGGTGTTTGTATGTATGTATGTATGTTCTGCTAAGGCTCAGAAACTACAACACGCAGAAAAAAGAGGAAGGTGTCATATTAACCGTTATCATGTGTACGGTGGTGTAGTAAGGTTTTTAATCCGATTCGGTGTACTATTTAATTATAATAAAATATTTTCGTTTATATGGGATTTCCATTTAAAATTTTTCGTAAATTTCTCGAATTTTTAACTCCTTACATATATATCGCAGACATATGCTCTCGCAGACTTTTTTGTGGTAAATTATCTCCTCTTTTGGAATAATTTTTTAAAAGAGGGGCTTACAGATCAAATAAGACGAATTGAAGGGAAAATCTTATTTTTCATTATTGCTCAGCATTTGGATATACTTAGCAACCGATGTAAACAAATTACGTTTGAACTATAAACATATCGTAAACGTAGAAATAGTTGATGAAATACTCATTTTATATCTTCTGATTTGATTGTATGTTTTTCTTTCATTATCTATGGTCTTCTATACACAGGTTAATTTTGCGAATAAACATTAGTGAACTGTTTCTTTTTCTGTAATCGTGTCATTCGCATTATAGGTATGTTTGGATATAAGTTAAATTGTTTTTATATGCCTTTTGTCTTATTTTATTTCATATTTTGTTTAAGTGAAAATTACTGAAGATATATGATTAAATTACTACGTTAAAGTTTTTGTGTTTTGTTTTATCAGTTTATCAATAAAAACTGAATTGAGCATTTCATGCTAACATGAAGGTTTCTTCCTATGCTCATCCATTTTGCGTTTCAATAATAATTAGATACTTTTTTGTAATATATAATATCGTTTTGAATTAAAAGAAAGTTTTATCAATTGGAAATAAGGTTCACTCTTGAGTAATTGTTATTTTAATACGAGAACTAAATTTTGTATTCTTTGTTTGTTTTCTTTATTTTCGTTCTTAGTTGTTCATTTTGTAGTCTATGTTTATATTCTTTGGTTGTGCTCTTGATTTTTGTTCCTTGATTACCTATTTGTCGGTTTACACCTTTTATGCCGGCTATTGGTTAGAGTTTAATTCATTTCTTTTTTCTTGGTGGTTTTTACATTGAACTTATATTCTTTGGTTGTACTCTTAATTTATGTTCCACGATTATTTATTTGTCGGTTTACATCCTTTTCTACCGGGTATTGGTTAGCGTTTAATTCATTTCTTTTTTCGTGGTGGTTTTTGTAGTTTTCGTATTGGTTCGTTTCGTGTTCTTTCCACTTTATTTCAAGACTCCTAATGTAGTTTACAGAAAGGAGAGGAGAAGTTTTAGTATGTATCATTTTCTCAAGCTGTCTTCTAAGCGGGAAAAAGTATAACTATTTGCAGTCCGAAATGCACCCGGGCGAAGCCGGGTACGAAAAGCTAGTCGTACATAAATCATTAATCAATTATGGTAAATCGCTCTTAAATATCGCCATAAAAACTCTCACCGAAACCGTTCGGTTATCATAAACACGATGCTTAACAATCCCGATCCAGCACCACTATGAAACCCTTTTCCCTTCCTCCAGCCTACTTTAAATAGCCATTCTAACGCCTATTGATATTCGCCCGAAAAACCACATACTGTTGACAATCACGCAAATTACCTTTTTCCCCTATAATATCGCCGACCTTTTGCACTCCATTATATATGTACCTTCGATTTCTACAGACCTTTTCCTACTCCTTTTCTCTCTCTCTCTCTCAAGTTTCCATCCGACCTGTCCTCCCTCTAATTAAATCCCCTGTGGTCTCTAAGGAACTTCCGCTGAGAAACTTTAATTCTATTTTTAAGCCTATTTTACCCGTTCAACCCTCTCACATATAGTCGCTGTTATTAATTCGGAGGGAGGGAGGGAGGGAGGCGGAGGGAGGGAGACGCAGGGAGGGAGACGCAGGGAGGGAGACGGAGGGGGGGAGAAGGAGGGAGGAAGGAGGAGGGAGGAAGGAGGCGGAGGGAGGAGACGGAGGGGGGAGACGGAGGGAGTGAGACGGAGGGGGGAGACGGAGGGAGTGAGACGGAGAGGGGTGACGGAGGGAGGGAGACGGAGGGGGGAGACGGAGGAAGGGATACGGAGGGAGTGATACGTATGGAGGGAGACGCAGGGAGTGATACGTAGGGAGTGATAGTGGAGGGAGGGTAACGGTGGGTGGGTAACATAGACGGAGAGGGAAACTAATCGAACCTGCAATTTTAGGTATGCATATTTGATATGAATAAAGACTTTGAAATAATAGTTTAGATTGGATTTTATATCTTCTTTATTTCGGTGTAGATTGAGGCTGTGGTGTCCCTCATTCCACGTAACCCTAATATAGACGATATTCGTGATAAACTGGAATTTTCCGCTATTCTTGAGGTGAATTTAAAAAAAATATACGGAAGTTTAAATAGGCCATAAGTAGTATATTTGCTTTAACATTTATTTTTCAATATAAAAATTAAGTAGAATAAAATTTCATTTATCATACCGACGATATTCAACAATCATAGAGATACCGAAATATAATGGTAATTATACTGAATAATTTACCTTTTCGATAATCTTTGGATCGTTTTTTTGCAATCTCCTCTCGTCCTTCTGGTAGAATATTATTTCCTATTTCGAAGTACGTGGTTTCTAATTTCAGGTTAATAAGGAGGGGAAATACCCGCGGCAATGTATTACCGACTGTCCTTCTCCCCCTACAAATGCATTTCCCCTCTTCAAACTGAAACGTATTGTAAAACCTATTGTTGCACCTATTAGTTAAATGCTTTTTTCAATAACTCTGATTAATGATTAAATGTAATTCACTAAGGAATTATGGTAAAAAAGAAATCGCTGAAAAATATCTTAATTTTTACTTTCTCATACGAAGTACCGAGAAAGTATTGTTTTCGCGAAAAAATTCGACCTCGAGATTTTTACGGAAATACACGTTTTGCGTGTCGCTGAATCCGAAAAAGTGGTTTTCGCAATGCCGTCTGTCTGTCTGTTACTGGCTCTGGAGCCTAGACGGTAGAACGAAAATGAATGAAATCTCGTACTTGTTTTATCATACTGGGCAGAGTATACATAGAAATGGTTGACATTGATCAATAGTTAAGAGTAGTTTATTCTACGCATTTTAAAATATAATTCGATTTTCTCGAAAACGGCTCTAACGATTTTGATCAAATTTCGTACAATTACTTGAGTTTAAGTCTTAAATAATACTGTATAGTTCATATTTCTCAAAAAATAAATATAAGGCTAGTTTATTCTAGGCAACTTTAACAATAATTCCATTTTCTCAGGAACAGCTCTAACGATGTTAATGAAATTTCGTACAGTTACTTGAGTATACGTCTACAATAATACTGTGTATTTTATTTTTCTCAATGAATGAATATAAGACTAGTTTATTCTTGGGCAACTTGAACAAAAATTGGATTTTCTAAAAAGACATACGATTTTCATTTTGTAAAGATAACTAAACGACGCATTAGTACTTATATATGAGAAAGTTTGTACAATGTATGTTGTACCGATTTTTTATTACCTATATTCGGAAAAAATCGCGGAACCCCCCCCCCCCCCCCCCCCACTCCCTAGGACACGACCAGTCGTCTGGCCACCCACGCCACTTTATTGTTCCTTCACTGCGACTTGATGCCTATGATAGAATAACTCGTACTATCCGACGAATTATTTATTTTCTTTATCGGGTAACCTCAACTTTATTTTGAACAAGCGCTCTCTCGCTCTCTATCTCTTCCTTTATTCTTAATAACTAGAATAATAACCCGTCATATGACGGGTAACATTAAATATTATAACATACTGACTCGATTAATGAATAACAAAGCAATACATTGCGTAGCAACTCATGCTAGATTAAGCGTTAAAATCACAAAAAAAGCATTTTACGTAATTTTTCAAATTTTAAAGGGCAGGATACAATAAAATGCCGCTACAATAAAATAATTTGTAATTGCATTCTTTTAGTTTTTTTTTTTAAGTTTCTAAGATAATATTTAGGTATTTTAATGAGCCATAGAAAAAATGTCTGCACGGCCAAAATCGTTTTTCCCCGTGTTTTTAAATGGCAATACGAAAGGATATCTGGAGTCGAACCTAGGACACTTTATGTAAAAGTAATATCGTTATCTAGTAGCTAATGTGATCATCTGAGAACACACCAAATTTTATATCCCTAGCTGCTTCCAGTGCTGAGATAATGAAAGATTCCAGGAGTGTTATACACAGGAAGAAGGAAAGGCAGAACACACAGAAAGAAGGAAAGACAGAATTGGAAAATTATATGAGGGATGCCAACAATACTTCGGTTCCCGCAAAATGGTATCCACTTCCGGTGCTGCAGTAAATTGCTCGTATTACAGAAATAAATCAATAAAATTAAAGGTAAAGGAGAAACGAAAAGATTATTATGCTTATATATACGGTGGAACTTCTCTAAGTCGAACCTCAAGGGAAACAAAAAACATTCGAGTTATGGAAGAAAAATAACAAGAAAAAGTTGTTGTCCTGCAAAATGAATTCACTTCGAGTTATGGAAAATTCGAGTTATAGATGTTCGACATAAAGAAGTTTGACTGTATATATACTTTTCGTTTTTCAATGAATGATCAAGGTTTTGCTTCTGTCCATCACTTTGATTCGAAATGGCGAAAGATTTAATTACCGAACGTCACGTATTTTGCCGCGTCCTGCAATTGAAATACAGGGATGAATATCGACCAATTGTAAGTTGAATTTGCACTTTAAAATTATTTAAAATCACGGGAAAGAACAAAGTTTATTTTTACTGAAGACAGATTACGAATTCTGGTCGAATTCGCGTAGAAATGCGTTTATAATCAATAAAATACGTGATTTCATCAGTTTTATTACAATGCCAATTATAAGCTATCATGCCCATTGTCGCCGAAATGCATTTATATGGGAGACGGGGAGAGAGGAAGAGAGAGGAGGGAGGAGGAGAAGGGAAGGGAGGGAGAGAGATATTTTCTTCCTTCATTCATCTAACATTCATTTCTTCATTTTTGCTTTATTCGACGGTTATAACTGTCTTATTCTTGCGATGCTTACATGTTACACGGTCGAAGTTTTAGATTCACTAAATCCGTTGAAATTCAACGGGCACTCCAGTTAGTATATAATAAACTGTGTATAATTTTTATTCGGAGTAAAGAATTTCAATTTTTCGATTTTATATTTTCCTCGATTTTTACATTTTTAAAATCGGTCCCTTCAAAAACGTAAAATCGAAATTTCACTGTAACAAATGAATTTTCTAAAAAAAAACGGCTCATACGATTTTCATCAAATTTCGTATAGTTGTTTAAGTTGATGTTCATAATGATTCTACATATTCCATATTTTCAAAAGATAAATAAAAGACGCATTAGCATATAATAAAGTTTGTGCAATGTATATTTTACCGATGTTTTTTAGGCGCTGGATCGAATGAAAACCCAGATACAGCTACAAATTCGCTAGAATTGGCAACACGATACGTAACTGGGGACGACAAAAAATATTAATTCCCATAGTATTGATAACTACTTATAGTCTGTTCGCAAAAGTTTTGAATAATTAAAATGAGATTTGCGTTTTAATTTCACGAAGCCGAATTATTTAACCGAGCGAATAAAAATTTTAACATAACCATACATCAATATCTATACAATATCATTGAATAAACAAAGTTGAATGTGAATATAATCATTTGCTTGAGGATATTTAAAAATTTTGCATCCCAGTGATTCATTTTTATTGTATAATGACCATCTGTAATAGCTGAAGTGCAGTTAAGTTAGGATAAGTACGGTTCACACAAGCACGGATAGTTTATCTGTTATATACAGGATGTTTCAAAAGTTTCCGTGCAGTGGATTTTACTATTTGCATTATTTTTATACTGTGCATATGATTATAAATAAAAAATACTCTCTTAAAATCCCTGTAATCCTTCTTTAGGTCAATGCATCATATCGAGGCTTAATTATCGTCCTTTTAATCGAACATTACAGCATTTATACATGATAATTTTATTTTCACGACAACGCCCGTTTCCACGACAACCCCCTTTGTCTTAAGGCAAACAAGATGGCGGACTTTATATTCATATTTTTATCACAATTACTGCAATTAATTATTTTCAACACTCGAAAATCGGCTCAAACTCTATTACATTAGCATGCATTGCAACCTAAACTCCTTTAATACATAAATGAACTTCCTTGCACGTATATGTCGACCTCAGCCAGTATACGGAAATTTAAAAATATTATTATTAAGCGGACGAATACATTTACGCAAAACTTAATCGGCCATCTTGAACTGGTTCATTTCAGTCGCGATACGCAAATCAAGACTTAATTAACTCACTCGATGTTTAATTCCTGCAATATTTTCACGCTCCGCTTTTGTATGCAGTTAACTGTTAATAGGGATAGCACTAACTTACCGTAGTTTCCAGCCACTCCAAGAAGGGACGCGGTGGCTGCTTCCTTCCATGACCTTCAAATTTCACCTTCTCGTACACGGAGAGGTCGCGGAACACCTGTTGACGAGAATCATTCGGTTCCATTGAATATACTAAACTGAAACCATCCGACTGCTCTAGCATTGTGGATGAAAAATAAAGATATCAAACTAGAGTATCACTTTTTTCTCTTAACAGGCGTTAAAATTACCTCAGAATTCCAATCTTCACTTGCAAGGCTGTTATATCCCATCCTGGCTTCGCTCACTTATACACGGCACTATGCAGGACGACTAAGCTAGCGCAAAGGATTGTGGGTAAAGGTTTACGAGGATGTTGGAAGGGGGGAGGGGGAGGTAAAAAAAGAGAACCTGACCAATCCTTGCCTGTGATTGGCCCAGCTGTTTTTTTGTTAACCCGCTCGCGTGAGTTATACCCTCTCCCCAACCTCCATCCTTGTTGAGTCACAGTATCGTGTTCTTCTGAGCGAGGTTAGATGTGCATTGTTTGCGTTGCCGTCGCGGATTTTGAAGTGAATATTTGCGGATTCGAGAGAGAAAGGCTGTAATTGGTAAGTTTTGACTATTACTTAATGCTGGATTTTGTAACATTTAAACGCATTTAACATTTCGTATCGTAGTTTTTTCCAAGTTATTCAATCGACAAGTAGCCATAACGTTATGAAGTAAAAATGGCGGCTCAAATCTTTACCTCGGTATTCTGTCTTTTCACTTATTTTATTACGATTTTTTTAAACAGAATATTCCAGTGATATTTTGTTATAAAAGTAACTTTCATGGTATAAAAAGCTGGGGGAACGTATATTTTGAGAATTTATAAGAATTAGGAATAACATTTTTATTCTTTGTATTAACTTTTTGTTTTTAACTTTCAGATATTACAGCTGGATCCAGGACGCGTGTGTGTTCCGTGTTCTGCCCATTCGCGAGTGAATTTATTTACTTGTTTGATACTTCGCGAGGTTTTCAAGACGTCTCCGCTTTCGTCGTCCTTTTGATGTCTCTTTTTCGCCGAATCATCATCTGCCCATCTTCGGTGTTTGCACCTTTCTCGAATGTTCAGAGTGTTTGTCCATTACCTTTCCCACTGACTTCGTGGAGAATTGTGGCATCGAGAGGGGCAGAGTTCGGCCTGCGAGAGGAATTGCTGCCGCTGAAGGTAAGCGTTCATCTTATCCCCCTTTTTATTTACGCTTGCTTCGACTCTAGTGCGCCCGACCTGTTGAGACACGTCCGCGTTCCGACGTGGTTGATACGATCTATCGTCCGTGCAGCTAACATAAGAGTTTTTGAGAGATGAAAATGTAGCATGAGTTGGGATTTTATTTTTTCCTTCTAAGATTGTAGGAGAAAGTATTGTAACGTTGAAAATAAAATGGAATACGGGATTTACACGGAAATGCACGTTTTGAGGTCCCCTGAGTACGTTTTCAATATCTCTTCTTTGGTTGATAGGAATTTTGTGTGCGTTCTAATTCAAAAACTAATAATCATATCAGCAGACAAATTTATACTTAAAATTTTTATTAGTATGCGTGGATCTGAAAAGGTTTTGGCTGAAACTGGTAAATTTGAAGTGGTTTATTCTTGCAATTTTTCCATGCTTGCCGAATATTTCCTTTAGAACTTAATTCATGTAAATATTTGCTATTACCAAAGTTGTAGACATTACCATTTCCTGCAAGTTTTATTCGAAATATTTTTTCATAGAACCGATTGTTTAAGAGACATTTTCATTATTCTTTATTCATATTAATCTTTTTGTATTAATTTCGTTGTTCGTGTGTGCCCGTAAATAATAACCATGAAAACAAACGAACAGCTATGAAACAATATCTATAAAGCAAAGTGTTTGGATGTATGTTATTGTATAACTCAGCAACTACAGCACGCCATTTTAACCGGAATAAAGAGTTTACTGGTGTAGTCAGGTATTTAAACCGATTTGATTGACCTTTGTAATTTAAAAAAAAAAAATTTAATTTTCTTTATTTGAATAACATAGGGATGCATGCAGCTTATTTTTCATTTGAATTTTAAAATTATTTAGAAACGTTACGAACTTGTGCTTAGAATCAGAAATAATATAAAAGTTATTTAAAAAGACGTGATTTTATCAGTTTTATAACAATACCAAATGTAAATTACCATGACAACCCCCATTGTCGCCGAAGTTGCGAGTCCAATGCATTTATATGGGAAATTTTTTAGCCTATTATCGTTTTTCAATTTTCGTATGCGATTTTGCTTTGTTTACAAGGCAAATAAATATTTGTTGATTTTAATTGAAATATCTTATAAATATTTTAGTGTATGTGTGTATGTTCTTTATACGTTTTTACACGGCTGAAGCTATCGAATTCAAAAGTTTCATGGGCCATCCTATGGATCAAAGGAAGAACTTGGTCTAGGTTTGTAGGTAGACCGTGGGGTCTCTTATGCCCCATGGGGTCAACAAAATACTATTTCCATAAGAATTCATGGGAAATGGTCTGGAGAAACCCCAAAGTGCTATGCATAAAGTGACCAGATTTTCTAGATGTAAAATCAGTACATTTTTTTTATTTCTTATATCCATGAAAGAAAACTACATTTCAATATAATACTTTATATATTGAAATTTTATACAGTATACATAGGTATATAACACTATTGTTATATATATATATATATATATATATATATATATATATATATATATATATATATATATCGGATACTCTTGCTGAAGTCGATCAGAAAATGTTTTTTCTTCTATTTATGGCAGGGTCTTTAAATATAATTAAATAAGAATATTACTAATCTATTCTGAGAATAATGTTACTTTACTAAACAGCATTAAAATATTATACTACTCACATGACATACACAACCATAACTACTATTGTCTGGACGACATTACTTTGGAATTGAGACTTAGTTGTAGAGAAGGGGTGGGGGTTTGGAAGGAAAGACTGAAAAACTCCCCTCCCTCACAGCCAATCATAGGTGGAGGGCAGGTAATGAGGTAATGTTTGCTAGGGGGAACTACTCAGCGTTGCCGCAAGTCCTCTTTACACATCCTGGCAACATCGCACCCGAGTCAGCTCAACCGTCAATCCCACAGTAAATGAACTAAATAATTATAGATTTTTTCTTCTTTTAAAATCAGTACAACTTATAAATTCAGTACATATTTGAAATCAGTACACGTCTAAAATCAGTACTGTACTGATTAAATCAGTACGTCTGGTAACTTTAGCTATGCAGCCCTTCACTGATGTGGATATAAATATACCCAAATATTAACTTACGATCACGGGAAATGGATTATTTTACGCACGAAAGACAATATTTTAATTCTGTTCATGTCTCGTAGTATTACATGCTAAATCGCTCGATATTTTCCTTTAAGCGGAAAATTTATCGGTTTAGATGTCCATTTTCCAGGCGGCAACAAAGCTAAATTTCTTAATTGTTGTCCTCTTCAAAGGGAGAGATATACACGTAAAGATTAATGCAAGAAAAATCCACACCGTGGCACGCCGTAGAGGAAGAATAGCTAACGCCATGATATGCCTAAATATAGTAGTCTATGAATACTTTTATAGTGAGTCAAATGATTTTTAATGAATATTAGAACTTTGTTATCTTTTATCATTAACATTGAAAGGTTTATCGCAACATAAATCAATACATCTACTTACATTTGTTCGGCAACCAAGATGTTGTTTATTGTTTACGTTTTGGCTAATAATATTGACATAATCCACATAATTTTATTGCCGCTTTAAAGGCTTCGGTGTATCTACCCATGTGAATATTACGTAATACGTTAATGCGTACAATACTCAGAAGGGGAATATTTTCTTGCAGTGCTCATCTCACATTGGTACAAGTCTCACATTCGCTCATTTTGGAGTCTCACATCACACCGTTTGAACAGGAACTATGGCCAGCTATTATTACGCTCGTTGAGTAAAAATTCCATTTTGCTAGATAGTCGTCACAGATTTTGAATTCTATGATGAACCACTACACGGGCGCGGATAGTGTACATTTAAAATCTGATTTGACTTAGGTTATTACTGTACGTATAAGATCCGAAGAGCTCTTAAGATAATGTTCAGAGGAAGTGTTCAACCTCACTGAAGTCCAAGTGCCAAAACACATCACATGTATTTTTGAGGTTATTTAATAATCTCGACAAAAGGATTCCTTCCATAGATGAAAATCCATGCGATCTATGAGAAGTCGTTCTTTTTACCCATATTTGAAGATACCCATCAATACAACATCAGTTTTCCTTTTTAAGTAATGAGGCAAATTTCCCCATATAAAGTCTCAAAAAAAAATCTGATGTGGCCAACACATGACTTTCTCCATATTTGGGGTATAGATATTTAAATTATTATAAGGCAAAATTATTATTTCGTATCGTAAAAGAAGACACGTCGTTGCCGTATATTACGTATATTTTGAATGTTTACAGAATTCACCGCTACATGGTGTTGGCGCTGTAGGCTGGTATTAAGAAAAAGCGAAATATATCCGAAATGGATGGTTCTACGAAAATTAGTTTCAAACAAAACTTGGAAGAAATATTACTCTACAACTTTGGTCCTTACGAAGATTACCAATAACGATGTTTTTAAGGAGATATTTAACGGAAACCGAAAAACCGGTTATTTATAAATAACCCCTAAACAAAAACTCCTATAGAAAATTATTTCAAATGAAAGTTGTAGGAAATTACATTCTCTATAACTTTTGTATAGAATTGTAAATACAAAAATGATATTTTAACCAAGAAATATCGCAAAAACCGAATCGGGTTTCGAATAAACCTCGACTTCCGTTTAACCGTTATTGTCCAAAAACTAATCAGTTCTTTGTTCTCATGTAAGAGTGTTATATATGAAGTTTGGTAACGATATGGCACGTACGTTTTGAGTTAGAGCGCCCACACTAACATACACACACACACATCATTCCGAAAATAGTCTAAACGTGTTCTAGGGACCTCAAAACATGTATATCCGTTGAAATCTGGAAGTCGATTTTTTTCATGAATACAATACTTTCCCATTACTACGTATGAGAAGGTAATAACTTACCAATCGTAATATTTAAAATCACCGGTGTGTTTTGAGCGGATCATAAATTTCTGTAACATTAAGTTATTTTCTCAAAGCAAGTCGAGTTAATTGAAATATTTTCGGATAAAATCGCTTTAAAACCTTATTTGAATCTATTATATACGGAACGAATCCCTGTAAATTCTAAGATGCGTTCCCTTCTTATGTGCATTATCTTGCCTTCGGGAGACGTCTGGCCGAATTCTTTCGAATTCTAGCGGGATATTTTTTCCTGCGAGACGGAAGAGGGAGCGCAACGACCTCCGTGAATGCAACTGGAACCGAGAAAGACGTGCGCATTGCAGAATGGAGAGGTCGGTGTCTAAAATTGGATGCTTTTGGTTGGATGCGGATGCAGCAGAAGGGGAGAGAAAGGAGGGTGTAGCTGCCGGAATGGAGGTGTTTTGGAACGATAGCCAAAGGAGAGAGGAAAAGAGAATGTGATATTACGGAAGAAAGCGAGGAAAAAGTATCGTAAATTTCCTTGCATAGTACGCAATTTTTCACAAAGAATTGACCAAAAATTAGGGTGTGTATCATTCATGGTAACAAAGGATTGCGTTTAAATGGAATGTCTTTCTGAATTTTTGTTTCGAAACAAAAATAGGAGTTATCTTTTATGTTCTCTCAGTCTTTATTAAGGTTGTTTTTAGATGCATTAACGACAAATATAAGTGTCATTAATTTTTTTATTCATTACACGCATACGTTAAAATCATAAGATATTTGTAAATTCGGTGAAATTGCGTTCAGTCTATGTCTGAAGTTAGTAGTAATATTCACAAATACATACCTGTAAATTCTCATTCTGTAGCACGGCACACGTGAAGTGACGTGCTTCTAAAATGGCAACGGTTAATAATTTCTCTCGCCTCAGTTATTCAGTGAAAGATTATCTATACTATTTTTTTAGTAGTCAAATATCCGTTACTATGTAACGTTAAATCAAAAGCCATTTAGAAAATCATGAATTTTCTTTATTTTCAAATATTTCTTTATAAACTACATTGTTTCTGGAGTTAAGTTACGACGTCTTTTTCCAGTTGACGTAGAAGATCCAGTATTATCCATCTCTCCTCAAAAGTTTTGAAATATCGAAAGTATCTAAAATTTAAATTTTAAATCAAAACAAAAGAATTTTGGTACCGTGCTATGGGCTTTTAGGCTCCTCCTACCCCTCACTAGCAATCCTTATTTATCTTCTTCTGGAAATGCATTTTAGTCAAGCATTACAGTAACTGAGTTTTATGCTGAGTATTGTCAGGTGACTAACAGTGCGTGGTTTTTCACAACCAAGAAAATCATCTGGAAACATCTTCCTTTTCAAAGGAAATCGGGTCAACGGGTGTTATAAATAATTGCAAGTATATGTCAGTAACAGGAATATTCATGGTGACATAGTGCAATATTTAATAACCTTTTATTGATATATGCAATTCAAAATCATTTATCCCTCATTTTACAGTGCTGAACAGTATGGGCAACTGAATAATTTTAAGAACATTTCTACGCTAAATGTTATTTTTTGTATTTCTGGTAATAAACTTAATTTTCATGAACATTTCTACGCTAAATAATATTTTCAGGAAAATGATAGTTCGGGAAAATGATAGTTCGGGAAAATGAAATATTCGGGAAAATGATAGTTCGGGAAAATGATATTTCGGGAAAATGATAGTTCGGGAAAATGAAATAGAGCGCTCACAATCACACACACAGACATCATTCCAAAAATAGTGTAAACGTGTTCTATGGACCTCAAAACGTGTATTTCCGTTTAAATCTCAAAGTCGATTTTTTTCGTGATCACAATGCTTTCCCATTACTACGTATGGAGAAAGTAATAAGTAGAGGAAGAAGGAGAGGACCTGAAAAGAAGAATGGGAAGAATGGAAGAAGATGGAATGGAAGCGGGAATAAGGATATAAGGAATGACTAAGGTAAAGATAAGTTAAATAGGTAAAACTGCCGTTATACTCAAGAAGATTATCCAAATTCCTATATGTACACGTATAGGCAATAAACACTATCCAACGGGAAGGAGTGACCTGTGTAACCAGGTATCTCCAAGTAAAATAAAGGGATGAGTTGACTCGCGGAAACTACTCCTTGCGCAACGTGCAGAACTCCTGTGCCTCGAAGCGTGGAGGGGCAAATGGGGAGGTCATTCTGCGTGCTTATTCCTTCGCTCTTATCTTCCCATTCCACGCACTTTATGCCCAAAAACTTCCATTAAAAAAAATAAGTTTAATAGGGGTCCGGGCATTTCCCTGCACCAACCGCCGAAACAAGAAGGAGGGAGGGAAGAGCAAAACTGAGATATACTTAGTATATGCCCTCGTGTCGTCTTGAATGGGGCAATGTGGAGGAAATATTTAAGGTCGTCAGTTCCACGCCCTACGCAGTTGCCTATGGAAACGAGAGGCTCGACTTCGCCTCTTTGCTAACCGTCCCATTCATGTTCCCTCAACCCTCTCTGTTTCGCTCTTCCTGCCGTGCAACGTCCTCTATCATTCCCTACGAACCTTTTCCTTCTTGCGCTAATACCCTATTTTAGGATGTGATTCGAGTTTAGATGTGGTATCTAAAGCCTCGATGAACTTGCATGCGCCAATTTTTTTCCTCCGACATTTCTGAGAGAGGGAGAAAATATTTTATTTTAAAGTTGGACGAAATCACACTTGAAATATTTGCGTGTGACAGATTTCCTCAAAACTATTTTTTTATTAGAGCATCGGGAATTTTTATATCATTTATAAGTTCTCGTGAATGTTTCTTTACGTTGTGTGCAGACAAATATTTTCTTCGAAGATAATCAAAGACGCTGTTGTTTTTGCAAGTTGTACCTACGAAATCTACTTGTGAAAACTAAAAATTAAAGTGTAATTTAAGCTTACACAGGATGCGATAATTTTGAAATCAAAGTGTACGTACGTACCTTGTTAATCGTACTCCGCAAATATTCTCTACTTTCATCACCATGAAAACATCATAACCTTGTAATACATGCATTTCTTTACATTTACATCAATACCCTGCAAGCCGCTAGAAGCGTTTGGCAGGGTCACAACACCAAGTGAAGTCTAGCTAATTCCTCTGTTGGATTGTCTTATCGCGTCTGGGAAAAAGGATCTGTAGTATTTCTCTGTTCTAGCGGTAATTTCGAGATATTTTCTCCTGCACTGTGATCTAACATTACGTTCACTAACACCGATGGGGACGACTATGCCGCGTACGTCTTCAACGAATTCGGAACTTTCAAATTTTTCAAATAATTTCCTTTTGTATCCAATTCTTCTACTCTTCAACGTCTGCCATTTCAGATCTCTCAATAACTCTGATACACTCACATCATACCGATATTCTCCTTTTACAAATCTACAATCTACAATAATGCTAAGGGATTCCAGAATTCATGCATCGCTGCAAAGGCGATCTCATTAATTGGACGCTGCAATTCATATTATGCGACACTGACAGCATTATGTGTATCATACGAAGAGGAGATCTATTCGAAATACAGAACTCAACAATTTCGCCAGGCATATCCGAATTGTTTTTAAAAAAAAACTCTCCATCTTCCAATTTATCGCTCCAGAGAGAATTTTACCCCGCCATTTATTTAATTTTGGAGGACTTTGGAGTAATCCAGTCATCGCTCGAATCCACTTCGCTCATTCTTGTTTCACTTTCGGCTCACATTATTTTTGCGGCTTTTATCTAGAGCGGAATTATCTTCATCTCTTCTTTGTTTTTACTTTCTATTGAGTGATCTATCTTCTCTTCGCCTCACTTTTTCTCTCTCTCTCCATCAATGGTTCCTTTTTCTCTCTTCGCAAAATTACCCTTCTTGTCATTTCTCCCTGTCTCTCTTCTCTCTCATGCAGTTTATGTCTTTCTAGTCAACGCCGCCCTGTTCGTTCCTTTTCGATAAAAAAAATCTCCCACATCATTCTTGACCATTCCCTCTTTTTCCTTTCTCTTTTTCCTATCGTCGTATACCATCGATTTTCCCTTTCGGAAATAGTCCATATCGATTTTGTTGAGTGTGACCATAGTAACTTACGGCACTGGAGTAGTAAAACATTTAGGTGAACTAAGTTGTGAGACGGTTGCTTGGAGATAAATGGCATGCAAAACAGAAGCTCTTCAAAATATTTTATTGCCGTCCGTCTCGGCTTCTACCGATGACGACAATAAGAAAATCACATAAATTAATAACGTAAGACAATCAGGGGTACCACTTAACTGGTGATAAAAAATAAACTTTCCGTCATATCTCGAGAAGTATTTGTCATATAAAAATATTTTTCAAATAAAAGTTGTAGAACTAGTAAAGTAGAATATTTCT
This sequence comes from Uropetala carovei, assembly GCA_036926305.1. Lineage (NCBI taxonomy): Eukaryota > Metazoa > Arthropoda > Insecta > Odonata > Petaluridae > Uropetala > Uropetala carovei. The sequence continues at coordinate 899,327 of JAXCHB010000214.1, forward strand.
TTTCCTATAGATTTTTATCGTAGAGTAGCCGTTATCAAGAAAATCAAACAAGAATGTCTTAATTCGAGTTGAACCTAGTAATTTTCTTGCTTGGTTACTTCACCATTGTTGCTAACATAAACAATATCACAAAAATATGTTTAATTTCCTTACGTGTGCATGCAATATTTTTAACTCGGAAGATAATGGAGTATTTACGACGAAGAAAAGAACTTTAAAACGCTATTTCCCTCACGTGTACACGTATATCATTTCTTTCAAATACTCAATCGCACGAAACGCGCTCATCTGTGATACGCTGTACCGTTTCCTAACTCGTTGTTCCTTTTACACGCGTGAGGTAGAGAGGTGGTTGGGTTGGGTTGGTGTCTGTTTGCGATGTCGGTGTACGCGCTGTGTGATTTTCCTAAATGGGAAGTGTTTAAAACATCGTAAAACGGGAGGTTTATGGGGCTTATCCTCTTGGAATTTTTCTAAATGCCCTAAAATCTCGTGTTTAACACGCGCGTTATTTATTGTTTTTCATGGAGTTTCTTAGTGCGCTTTATCTATAGGGAATAAACGTGTTATAGGGAAAATTTGCGCTCAAAAATACTTTATTATCAAAAGAAAAATTACGCTTCTAATTCTTCAGATTCATTCTCAGAATTCGAATCAGCTTCATCAAGAACGATAAAAAAATAAATCCGATAACTCTTTTATTTATTGGCGTGCCATAGCTTTCGTCGCACGAAGAATCACTGTGGCCATACTCGGTGTTTTTCAGCTATAGGTGCAGATTTAAAAAAAACTATTTAGATTCATTATAAACATAAAATTAAATTACCATACGAAATTTGATGAAGATCGTATGAGCCATTTTTAATTGTTATTAAAGTTTTCCAAGAATAAACTAGCCTTATATTCATTTTGTGAGAAATTTGAACTATGTAGTATTGTTGCAGACGTAAGCTCAAGTGTACGAAATTTGATCCAAATCGTTGGAACCGTTTTTGAGAAAATGAAATTGTTGTTAAAATTGTCTGTAATAAATTGCCGTTAATTATTGTGCAATGTCAACCATTTCTTCATATGTAGTTCCTATTCGGTATGATAAAATCCTTAAATACGAGATTTCAGTTATTTTAGTTTACCGTTTAGGCTCTAGAGCAGGGGTGCACAACATACGGCCCGCGGGCCAAATGTGGCCCGCTGACAGCTTTCGTTTGGCCCGATTGAAGCTGGGAGTAACTCAGATGGTTAATTCCTTTTATATAAAAAATACAGTTAAAATTTTAAGTAAATTATATTCGTTTGCCACTTCATTTTTTTATCATATAAAAATTGCATGTAAAATTTGTTAAGGTAATTAATAAATCGACAGTAGTATAGTTAAGTTTTTATTATGGACAAAAATTTCAAAGTGTGGCCCGCTTAGGTCCAATGAAGGTCGATTTTGGCCCGCATCAACTTCTGTGTTGTGCACCCCTGCTATATGGTCACGAACAGACAGAGACATAGACACACGGCATGGCGAAAATAACTTTTCCGAATTCTAGTACACCTAAAACGTATATTTCCATCAAAATGTCGAGGTAGAATTTTTTCGCGATTTTAATACTTTCTCAGTATACTACGTAGGTGGGTAAAAAACACTTCGTCGTGTAATTGCAAAATTGTAATAATTGGTATTTATTCTTGAAGGTGCATATGATAGACAGAAATGAAGTTTTATTTATATGTTCTTTTCTATATTAGAACATATTATTATCTAATAAATTAAATTTTTTTTACGGATCGTAATTATATAGGAAAGATAATGGACTTCATGAAACAGTAAGATTTATTTCAGCGGAACCTGCGTTCAAAGTATTGCATTTGCATTTCGTAAACCATTTTACTTGAAATGAAATTTTAAACTAACATCAATTTCTCTTTTTAATACTCTCGGGTAACAAGTGATGGCGAATTATGAATTTTACATTTTAATTTTACTGTCGATATTCTCTCCGCTGGCAGGTATCATCTTCAGCTTTCAACGCCATCGTTTCATTTTTCGGATATTTCTATGTCGCTCATATTTGTGTCTATACGAGTAGGGAAATCAATGAAAACAATTTTCGAAGAACCGATTTAACATACTAGACTTAGTAAATGAATCGTGTACACTTTCACCGTTGTCTGTACGTAGAAGAGGTACTGTGGACTGACCTCCTCGAATTTATCGCACATACGACCAAAATTCTTTCGTGTCGTTTTTGAGTGAATCCGAGAGTGTCGTGGATCGGTAGGCGTCAAATTCCTTACGCGCTTCGTCTCTTGCAGATTTACGACTATTTCTGTATATTAAATACTCGTTCGTGTGGTCCCTACCAACTTCTTTATGGTGCTTTATGCGCGCGTGATGCCGTCTTTGTTTCTTGAGCAAGGCACGGAGTTTCGGTTTCACCCACCGCTGGTCCTTGCGATCACGAATTGCTTTAGCTGGGACAAACGTTTTTAGCCCTTCTCGAATGATTCGCAAAATTTCCGTCCAAGAGTCATCTACGCTGTTACTATTCGCAAAATTGATAAATGTCGCTATTTGGTTTGTAACATAATTTTTTAAACCTGGGAGATCTGCTTTACTAATAGGCTTATGTATTGTCGCAGGGGTGTATTTGAAGTCGGCAATTACTATTTTATGATCACCTATGCCGTCGTCGATTTGTATCTTTCTAGTCGATAGTGGGTGGGTAGTGGCTAGCAGATCTAATATGTTTCCGTTTCCATTGTTGTCATATCGCGTCGGCTCGTTGACGATTTGCTCTAGAGAGTTTAGAGTAAACGCTTCAATTAATTCACGACAAGCTTCTCTATTTTTTCCACCACTAACATAGGTTACGGATTTCCAATCGATCGATGGAAGATTAAAGTCTCCTCCAAGAATGATTACTGTATCATTCTTTCTCCTAGCTATCACCTGCAATGTACGACTGAGTTCTCTAATGTTCTCGACTCCGGAGTCAGGTGGGCGGTAAAATGAGCAAAAAAATAATTTTTTACCATTTCTCGTACGAAGGGAGCACCATATCGTTTCGCAGTGTTCGCTGACGTTAATCTCCTCTAATTGGCTTGATATACTCTTTCTGACTGCGATGAAAACACCGCCTCCGACTCTTTCCCTCCTGTCTTTGCGATATACCACGTAATCTGGTGGGAAAATCTCGTTAAAATTAATGTCGCCCGATAGCCAACTCTCAGTTCCCAATACAACGTCTGCACGATGGCTTTTAACTAAGCGGCAAAAATCAGCCTGTTTCCTTCGAATGCTTCGGCAGTTCATAATAATAATTTTTATTGTGTTTTCTACGGATATTTTCGTTCTGGATTTCCCCGCCACTTGATCTAACAATTTTATTTTTCTACTTCTCACTCTACAGCTATTCTTGGACTCCCTAGGGTTAATGTTGGCGGACTCTTTTCTAACAGATATATTGATGTTATCCTCCTCTGACCTAAAAAAAACCCTAGCGTGTTCAAAAACCCTACGCGCTACCGCATCCGCTGCCTCGGCTGTGTAGTGGACACCAGAACCGTTTAGGGGTACCCTACATGAGTCCAGCACCGGCCTCAGGTCAACGAAGTCCACTCCATTGCCCCTACAGAAGTCCCACAGCCTACGGTTCAAGCCCACCACACGGCTCCAAGCGTCATTGCCAAAATTATTTTATTTATATCATGAATTTTTATTCATACATACATGTAAACATTCTCAACACCCTTCACAGTACACAACGAATAACGTTAATAGTTGTACAAGTGTGACTGTGTCATAAATTATACTTTATAATCACAACAGCAGATAAAATATTGCAAGTTAAAGAATGGCATACATTTACAATTGATAACAAACTACATTCTTATGCTACATGCGTTTCTTAAGTTTTGCCAAATATGGGTAATAAATCTTTGAAGATTCTCCCGGTTATTAATAATTGGAATAGGATCGTTACTATGATGTATGTAAAATAACAGATATATTACACAAATATTAAAAGTGAAAGATTAATATATTGGCAATTAATAACTAATTAAATAGTTATGCTATATGCATGTATTAATATCTAAATATGCGTAATAAATTTTGGTAGAATCATCCGGTAATTAAATATTTGTATAAAATTCGTTACTTCAATGGAGGTTAAAAGCACGTTTTTCAGTTAATTAACCGCATGATCCATACAATGTATGATCGTTGAATCCATTATGACGAGGCAGATGACGACTCATCGACGATGGTCAACTTTGCCGCAGTGCCCCGGATATCTAACACTCCATATACTGGAGGAGGTATCCCGGATGCAGCGGGTCCCTGATCGACTCCGTTGACGAACAAATGAAGGGTGCCGTACTGATTCCTCATCACGCCCACTCTGTCACCAAGCTAGAAATCAAAGAATGGAATAGGATGGTTAAGGAGGCAATTTTGATATTCTTTATTTGCGGAAAAATCAAATATAGTTCAAGTTAAAACTGCTGTATTACATACAAACATATAGTAAATGTAAGCATGGCTAACGGATTACGTACCTGCAGATTGAGGATATTCGTCCCGTAATTCTTGATTTTTTCCTTGCCGTTTGAGTAGAAATCTCCCCATATGAACACATGAGAAAATGGCCTGTTAAAATAAATTTATTGCGAAATTAATGTAGAAAGTAGAACTATCCAAAGACGCATAAAACTTCTTAATTCTGGTGAAAAAATACTGCTCTGTAATATTATGCGGTGCTTTCGATGAAAGAAACAAATTTACATAGGATAATATTATATTGATGGTGAAATTACTCTGTTACAAATATTTCTATGACAAAGCATTTCGTGAAATTAAAAAAAAATGTATATTCATTACAATAATAGCATTAAAATCGAAACGTAAAACCCGAAATTACTATAAAGTGATTTATAACATATTTCACCACAGTTAAGCATTATTTTACGTGTGTGAACTCAAATCCTTTTCTGTAATAAATTAATCGAATTTACGCTTCAAATAAATTGTCGTAAATATAACGAAATTTGATCCGTATATATATTTCAGGTTTGTTTTTTACAATCCCGTTAAAATTAATGACTGTCACCAACGAAACTAACCCGTAATTCTGATCTTTCCATTTCTTATCATTGCTTCAAAGTTTCGCCTTTGGACGGACTGACAATGTGAAAATATAGGCGAATTTTTTTATTCATGCAAATAACTATATAAAAATTTGAAATTAAATGAAGTGTCACCTATTGCAAACTATTTAACTATCTAAGATTTGTAATATTATTGAGATAAATTTATCATTTCAATCATACATACATACCAATCACGCTGTTCCCTTACGGGGTAATAATAATAAAAACTTACGAATTGTACATTTGCGGTAGAATTTCGATATCGTCTGGAGAGCGTGTGACAACGCCGATGCCTATAGAGTTGGCCAGTTCGTTCTTTTTGTCTATCTTTACTTCAAAGATTTCGTTGTCCTTCAACGGTCGATTGGTGAAAACAGATGAGTTTGTGTGATCACTCAATCTGTAACAAAGGAATGCCAAATAATAAATCATCTGAATTATTCCGTAAGCCAAGTATAATACCTTAAGAGGCTATTGAATTAAATTAACAGCTTTCTTCTTTTAAAAAAAACTCACTTTATTACTTGTACTGTGCGCCCATTGGCCAAGATTGCGACATTTTTCCCACACCTTGGATGGAATGTCAGTTTGTCTCGTTTCTCCTCCTTCCCGCCGAAAACTACAACTGGGTTAGCTGATAGGAAATAAAAACAACTTCACAGTCATAAAATAAAGGTACCGAGTTTTAGAAAATTTTGAAACCAAGTTTATCAATATATTTGCTAAAAGTTAATGAATACAAATAAGCTTTTATGTACATGATGTATTATCTAGATTTAAATCGATGCATCATTTAACTTTTTTTTTACGAACAACATAATTACCTTGCGACACCCCTTGGATGTAGATCACTCTCTTTCCTTGACATTCTGTCACTTTATGCGTCACTTCCAAATTCATTCGATCTGATGAATTGCTGGATTCCGCTCTGGCTGTGAAGACGTCCATCCAGTCTCCAGTTTCGTTCCTTCTGCTGTTCACAGATATTGTAATCCCTCGGCTGGTAACTGGATCGGTGCCGCATGCTGGATCTGGCGTCAATTCCTGCACTGTTAATTGGAAGAGAGAAAACGCTATCAAAAAGACGAGCGACTTCATCATAATCAGCAATGGAATCCAAGCGTCGAACGGAGTGCACTTCCTCTCAAAGGGGCGACTTTAGAATGACGTCGTAGAATTCATGATGGTCTATTTATACTGACTAATTTCCAACATTTCGACCTATCGCTAATGACGACAGTCGGTTATCCGTCGCGTACGCCTTATTTTATTTTATATATGCTTTTTTAAATAATTAATGTGCTGTTGACAGATTTACTCCTTCTGAGGTCAAACGTTTTTTTTAAAGTTGGATAGACATATCGTCGCGTCCGTAATCTCAATATGTCGTCAATGTTTTTTTTATAAGAGATTGGACTCGATCGAAGTTAAGTCGCACGATGCGGAGACATAGATTTCCTAAACGGAAAATTATTTTTTTCAGGGAAATGTGTTTTCGATGTTCTGTTTTGGACTGCATTTACCTATCCGACACTGTACGGATTTTATTCTGTTTCAGTTAACCAAAAAGTATGCATGTAATGAAATGCGTACGAATAAATTCGCTTGGAGTCTCCCTTGATTGCTTCATTGGAGATATGAAGAGGTCCGAGTAAGAAAGAGGGAGGAGGGGAGGGAAAGAAGAGGGATGGAGGAGGGGTGGGGGAGAATTCAGAGAAAGGGAGGGGGTGGAAGGGAAGGGGGGGTGGAGAGAAGGGGAGGTGGAGGAGGAAGGGCAGAGAGGGAGGGGGGAGGAAGGGATTGGAAGAAGGAATAGAAGGAAGGCGCTGTATACTGGAAATTAAGAAAAAGCAGAATATCTTCGAAATCGATGGTTCTACGAAAATTTGTTTCGAACAAATTCGCTACAACTTTGGTCCTCACGAAGATTACCAATAACGATGTTTTTAAGGAGGAAACCGGAAAAACCGGTTATTTATAAGTAACTCCTAAGCATAACTACAATAGAAAATTGTTTCAAATGAAAGTTGTAGGAAATTACATTCTCTATAACTTTTGTATAGAATTGTAAATACAATAATGATATTTTAATGAAGAAATATCGCAAAAACCGAATCGGGTTTCGAATAAACCTCGACTTCCGTTTACCCGTTATTGTCAAAAAACTAATCAGTTCTTTGTGCTCATGTTGAAGTGTTATATATGAAGTTTGATAACTATATGGCACGTACTTTTTGAGTTAGAGCGCCCACAGTAACACACACACACACAGACATCATTCCGAAAATAGTCTAAACGTGTTCTAGGGACCTCAAAACGTGTATTTCCGTTAAAATCTCGAAGTCGATTTTTTTCGTGAACACAGTATTTTCCCATTACTACGTATGGAGAAAGTAAAAATGGTGGGTTGAGGGTGAGGAGGGGAGGGAGTGAAAGAAGGGGAGGGGGAGGCTCACCAAAAATTATTTTTCCCCAAAACAAGTAGAAGTTTGCTACGCCACACTGGCCATGGAGATGTTTAGTGCCGTAAGAGAATGTGCACCTCTACAAAACAAGCGTATCGTGGATACGAATGCCGTTCTTGGTTGGACCGAGCCTCGGTCCGTTGCATTTATACTTTAGTCATATTGAAAGAGTATTTTCAGCATTTTTTACCTTTGGGGTTCGGGAACCATAACTTAAGTCTAGTGCCTTAGACCGCTCGGCCGACCTGACTGATGTTAATATCGGCAATTACTCTGCTTGCAATTTAGTTTAGTTTTAAAGGTTTTTTTCCATTCAGACCCATACATTGCCTTTTTAACATGGGATTTTTACAACATCAGCTTTCTTATGAATGGGCCTGACCGAAATCACCCGGCTTTAGGGTTAAGGCCTCTTCTGGGCTGGCTCAGGTTGTAAAGTTCTGTTTTCCTGTTAACCATTTAGTAGATTTAGACTTTGAAATGTATAAAAATCTAATTTATATAATAATATTGCTTAGCAATACTTGTTGCTGTAATTGAAACTCACCCCTTCCGACTTCCATAAAGATGAAAATTTAATTGTTTCGGCCGTCGTTTTCAGCTTCACGTTTTTCTAATAGTTACTACCTCTAAAAGAAAAATAGGTTTTATAGGGAGCTAGAAAAAGAACTGAAATCGGTTAAATAGCTTTCGGATGAAAAGATAAAAGTGTCATAGCGTTTCGTCTGCTGTAGTTGGTTGAAGATTAAAACGAGTTATGCAAATGTACAGCGTATCACAAACGGGCGCGTTTCGTGCAACGAAGTATTTGAAAGAAATTATTATACAAACGTTTAATATTAGCAACAATGCTGAAGTAGCCATGCAAGAAATTTTCTATGTTCAACTCAAATTAAGACTTTCTTGTATGGATTTCTTGATAATGGCTACTCCTACGATGAAAATGTATAGGTAATGCAATTTTGTACTAGTTCTACATATTTTATTTGAAAATTATTTTGATTTTTTATAAACACTTTACGACAGTGGTGCCCAAACTTTTCGACCAGAAGGACATGCAATATAATCCATTGCTCCGTTGCTGCACTCATCGTGGGACACATAGCTCAATTTCGTACTTGAGGAAATTAAGGATTTTGTTCTTAGACGAAACTGCCTGATTTGTTTTAAATGCATTTATCCGATATGGTATTAGAGAGGTTATGTTTTTATAATTTTCTATTTTCCTTTTATGTTACATTGTGCCCTTTAATTGTTAACCTCCTGTAGAGCCAGATGAAGACACTCGACGGGCCGGATGTATCCCACGGGCAGTAGTTTGAGCACCACTGCTTATAAGATATAACGGAAAGTTAATTATTTTTCACCAGTAAAGTGGTACTCCTGATTGGCTTACGTGATTCATTTACGTGACTTTCTTATTGTCTTTGACTGTGAGTCCTTAATATCAAATTTTATGAAAATCCGTTTTGTAGAAGCCGAGAACGAACATGCGAACGGACGGACGGACGGAGAGACCGAAGCTAATAGGCGCTCATGCTGGAAGCGAAACGCGACTAAAAAGCACCGAAGAATGGGAGAGATGGATGCAAAAATGGAATGAGATTGGGAGAGAGGAGTTTGGCAGAGGGTGCTTGTTGTAGGATGGTATCAAGGGAAAACGGTGTTAGAAAAGGAAGGGGGAATGAAAAGGGAAAAGGAAGGCTTGCAGTGGATTTTAGGATTGGTGGACGATTTGGGAGATATAGAGTGGAAAGAATAAGGGATCGTATTATTCGGAAGGGCGATTGTATAGGATATAGAATGAGATGATTGGGGAAAAAGGCGTTGAAGAATAGTTCCCAGAAGGGCACTCAGGTTAGCCCTGCCCAATCACTTCCTAAGGTAAGATACTGAAGGGAATACAGGCCTCACTGCAGAGAGAAGGGCCATTTTCTATCACTTTCTATGTTCCAGAGGGAGAAGGCGATGATGGAGTAAAAGGTTTAGGAGTTTAATACGATAATTCTGTATTTCGTGACAGGAATTACTTTATATTTTGTAAAATATAAATCTTTTGGATTTAAATTTTGTTACCATTGCTTTAGCGTAGAAAAATTATTCGCTTTACCAGTTCATAAAAACTCTGCGTCCTTCAGAACGAGCAAAATCTTGTCCGATGTGGTGTTCGAACCCACGCTCCCTTTTAGGGAACCAGAACTTAAGTCTGGCGCCTTAGACCGCTCGGTCAACCTGACAGACAGACAGAGATATTTCCGTTTATCGTCTTGAGTTCATCGCTCTCTTTATTCTGATCCTTTTCTCACCAACTCCGGTGTCATGAACCTTTACGCAGTGACAAACCTTATGCCATATAAATATAACTATGGTACTTGATGGAAACGAATATTATGACGAAGATGCCTAATAACATGAACGATATAAATTTACTGGTCTACTGTTAAGTCCTCGCTTAACCGTACATGCATACTGGTCATTCCAAGTCCTCACAGTTTAGATTTAAAATTTCAAGTTATAAATACATACCTATAACTATTGGTCCTTTACTGTCAGCCATGCTTTTGTAGACGTGATCTGTCATGTATTTTTCCGGCACTTATGGAGAGTTCTTACAATACCAAACTCCATCGCGTTCGTTTATAGGTTTTAGCTTAGGTTTTTTAGGCGCGTTTCGCTTACAGCGTGAGCGCCTATTATCGTCGGTCGGTCCGTCCGTCCGCATGTTCGTTCTCGGCTTCTACTGAACGGATTTTTATGAAATTTGATACTAAGGACTTTCTATCAAATATAATAAGAAAATCGTACAAACGAATCACGTACGCCAATCAGGGGTACCACTTTACTGGTGACAAAAAATTAAATTTTCGTCATATCTCGTAAAGTATTGCTCATATCAAAATATTTTTCAAATAAAAGTTGTAGAACTGGTAAAGAAGAGTAGTTTCTTTCCTATACATTTTTATCGTAGAAGTAGCCTTTATTGAGAAAATCAAAGAAAAACGTCTTAACCCGTCAGCGTCGTCATGCGTACTGGGAACGTCGGACGGAAACCACATGCGGTCGTCATGCGTACTGGGAACGTCGCGGAGGTCGCTAGCTTTCTTTATTTTTTTGACACAGTAAATTTTCTTAGATATGGATAACCTTTATATATTTTAAAAGAGGAACCTTTGGCCTTCCTATTGTGCTTAATTCTGTAATTTTTACTCTCCTTCCTTTTACTTTTATTATACGTTAAGTTTTGTGATTAAATTTTCACGTAGATAGGAGAATTGGGGAATTTTGTCTTCTAAAAAAGCTCCTATTCAACGAAATCTTTGCACGAAAGCAACTGTGAGGTGTAAGAAGAGGATATAGGCCCCATTTGTCTGCTATCAGACATCTCCAAGTTCGGAATCAAGACCTTCGAGCTCTGTGATTTGACTGGCTACTTATGGTCATTTCTTGTATACACGGGGAAGGATACTGTGTTTCATTCGCCCCTTGTCTCAGCTAATGTAAACAAGACCACGGAAATAGTTTTGAATAGGTAGGCCAAAGGTTCCTCTTTTAAAATTATGAAGGTTACCCATATTTAAGAAAATTTACTGTCAAAAAAATAAAGAAAGCTAGCAATCTCCGCGGCGTACCCAGTACACAGGACGGCGCTGAGGGGTAAGAATCCTTATTTGAAGGTTTTTTTTCTGAAAAACTTACGGGGAAGAAGTTGAAATCCAAGATAAAACAGTAGATGTGAAGTACTCCGTAAACTTTGAATAAAGAAAAATTGAGTAAATGGCTTCCGTGATTGAGTGAAAGAATTCATAGGCGTATTTCACGCGAATAATAATAACTAAGACGGTGTGAAAAACATAGGTAAATATGCATAGTTTTACGTAAAACCTCAAAAAATTTCAGTCAAATTCCATAAATATCTAATAAGTTACGAATTTTTATATGGTTTCGCGCAAAAACTTCGAATTTCCCTAAATCTCTTCCGACCTGCGTGACGTATTATAGTTAAATGTCCTCCGCGCTTGAGGGGTTAAATCGAGTTGAACTTAGAAAATTTCTTGCATGGTTACTTCTTCATTGTTGCTATCATAAACAATCTCACAAACCGTTTAATTTCCTTACGCGTGCATGCAATATTATTAAATAGGAAGAAAATTGATTATTTATGATGAAGAAAAGAACTTGAAAACGCTATTTCCTTAAGTACAGGTATACTATAATTTCTTTCTAATACTCCATTGCACGAAACGCGCCCATTTGTGATATGATGTACACTTTCCTAACTTGTTTTACTTTATCCACACATAGTATACATATATTAGAAAGTAAAACTACTTTGTCCCTAATTCGGTTCGGTATTACATTTATAACCTGTTCTCTTTTGTCTTTTTAGGAGCAACGCGGCTGTGACGTCACACACTTGTCGCTCCTGACGCCCTTCACTTCGTCGGGATATCATCTTCGCTCCTGTTTTAAACCTTTTATCCTCAACGTATTTCTTTTTGCCCCATTCTTCCGTCCGCATCTCGCCCTGTTAATGGTTTCTTACAGAACCATTTCCACCTCAAACATCACAATTTGACTGCCATCGGGACATTATGTGATGATCGAAATGATGTGTGTTCATTGTTTGATGCGCTGTTACGTGTGTTTGTGTTCAAGAGGAATTCGCCGTGGAAAAAGATCTTCCAGCGTTGGACATCATGAGGCAGTGGAAAGGTAGGTAATTTTCTATTCTTATTGACGTGCATCCGCAATTTCCAGCTTTATTAATAAGAAAAGGGCTTTTTGTTTTTAGCTATTTAGATCAAGTAAATTGCGCTTAATGGCACTTGTTGGTCTTTGTGAGGAAATTTTTACGTAATACAGTCACGGACAGTGGCGGATTACCGCACAGGCGCATGTGGCGATCGCCTGGGGCCTCGACACTCATGGGGGCCTCCAAACAGTCCAAACTCGATTTTTTTAAATATTTTATTTAGTAAAATATTTCAGAATCAGTATAATCTACTACTTACGTACACGTCTCGTATTTTTACTAAGGAGACCCATTAAATTGCAATTTTGATCTAAATTAGAACGATGAGATATTAGTTCTAAATGTCCTTAGATCCAAAACCGCTTTTCACTGAAAACTCTAGGATAGATTGTTTCCGCCTCCTCAATTTCCTAAATGGATTCTCTTTCCCCTTCATGTTCGTATTTCCTACGTAATTGCTCTCTTTAAACAATCTTTCTCTTCCTTTTATCCTTCTTCCGAGTCATTCGGGTTTTAAATAACTTCAAACTATATGTAATACATACGTATATTTATACGTGTATCTACATATATAACAAACCGAAATTTTGTGTGTCAGTCCGATGTCTTCTACAAACATTATTTGACCAATCTCCACCGAATTTGGTATGGTGACTCTTTAAGTTCCTCTAAGTAACAGAATAGGTCAAAATTCTCTTCTCGTCTCCCTCAAAAGAGTTTTTTGAATTTTTCTTTTCGATTCATTTAAATAAACTTCTTCCACCATTAAGAATTGATCCTTGTTTTTTTTAAATAGCCACCTTACACCCTCTGCCAATTCGCCTCATGACAATATGCGAAGAGACATTGCCGTCTATTTTAGCCAAGCAGAATATTTGCCTGCAAGATTTTTGAAAAAGTATGAGACAGATGAGCTCCCTACTCTGAATTCGTAATATTCTGCGAGATAATGAGTATAATTGTCGTATAATTTTAAATTTATAAATATTTTTTGTTACTATAGCCATTAATTTTTAGAGCTTTTAAAAAAACGCGATTATAGTTTCACTTCGGCGTCTTGTCTGTCTGCCTGGCCACTTGCTTACACTGAAATTGTGACGAAACCGTAAATGACAGAGAGCTGATACTTATTGTTAGAGGGTATATTTCTGCAATGCTATTTTTCTTTAAATTTAGGTTTTGAAAAATATACAGGGTCTGACAGGGGCCCATTTAATTCAATTTTTATTATCTCCAATGGTATCAAAGATGGAAAGCTAAAATTTTGAGCTTATATTTTCACATTTGACCGAATACGTGACGGTATAATCAAATAAAATCGAGATAATCTAAATTTACGCATATAACAGGTTATCAAATTCCTAATTCTTCTGAGTTCGCCAATTACGATACGTTAATGGGAAAAATCTTCATAGAGAAATAAAACACAGAAAGATTTACAGAATTTAATAATATATCCACGTTAATGGAAAGCACTCTAATTGCTTGTTGTTTATTTTAGAGGAGACTATTTTCACCCGAAACTGTGGGAAAATATTTTTTGTCTCCGATTTTTCTCACATTGCGTTTTTTGCGGTTGGCCATTCGTCACGGTCCCCCTAAAACTGCACCGCTGGATTTTCGCTATTCTTTTGTTTTCAGGCTTTTATGTTTTCCCGAACGGATACAAAAATGGCGCACATTGTTCTTTAGGTTTTAGTACTCGTGCCGGTTCTTTATGGTGTCGGGAATTGAAGAAAAAATGAAAAAGATGGTCGTTTCCATGCTTTTAACACGTACGCAACGTAGTTAGGCAAGGGGAGTATGTGAAGAAAGAAAAAATGGTGATCCTGGTTTTGTTTTGGAGAGAAGCCATGGCAACGAGTGGGATTAGCTTATTTATTCTGCCCATTCCGTTCCGAACCACGCGTCTTCTTTATTCGTCACTTATTCTTATGGAAGAGGTAAAACAGTTCGGTCGAAAATATGTCATCCCTCAAAATAAAACTAGAAACACAGTTTTATGGATTATAATGAGAAAAATTTGGGCATTGTATAGACGTTAGCGAAATACGTTTTATGACGAAAACTCAAATGTTATAGCAAGATTTGCGTTTCTTTTGAGTAATGAGAAACATCCGATAAAATCATTCGATTCAAGTTTTATTTTGTCGCCCTCTACATTGCTGAAGACCTATAAAGGAAATATAGGAGAAAGTATTGCATTCGAGGGTTTGACGGAAATACGCGATTTTAGGTCAACTGGTTGCTATGATAAAAAATTCTAATTGTTCTGACTCTGCAATCTACCGCAATTGGTGTGTGGCAGAGGGATATTATCTCCGACCTATCATATTATTCTCCTCCTCCTTGTGCTCTCTTATCGTTTTAGGAAAGAAGGGTCCTTTGTAAATATCGGTCCTACAAATCAATTTCTCTAATCTTGTCTGCGTGATCGTGGCGTCCTACGTAAGTTGGGCTCTTAATTGCACCTGACAATTCATCATTTATGTCTTATGATCTAAATCTCTGCAATAGCCGATGCCTAGACTTTTCTCGCCGTTTCTCCAGAGACTCCCATCCAAGCTCTTCTATTAGGTTCGTGACACTTTCTTTCCTGTCATATTTACGTTTCACGAAGCGCGCTCCCTTACGTTGAATTTTCTCCAACTCCTGAATAAGGCCAATCTCATAAGAGTCTTATGCGCTACGCAAATACTGAATTAGCGGTCTAAATGGGGAGAATTAACAAACCTCACGGGTCTTTTCATCACATACACTTATTGGATATGGAAAAATACTTCAGAAATTAAATGTAATTGGTACGAAAAGGAATGTGATCTTCAAAACATAGCAACCTGTTATCCAGTATTTGGTACTATGATTGAAACTTTGCATCTTTAATAATATTCAATACATTAATTACGTAAATACATTTTTAGACCTATGAAATTTCTCTTTTGTTTCAAAAAATTAGTCTAATTTCGCAGAAATGTTGTTACCATTAAAATGTTAAGCAGCATATCACGTAAACAATCCTTCAAAAACAAATGGAATTAAATAACAACGACAAAATATTTCATAGAATAAAATTTTAGAACTGTGTAATTTCACTTACTTTCGCTTAATATAAGGTGACCAACATTTCATGAAGCTAAGGAGGGACATTTTCAAATGTAAGGAGGGACAACATGACAGTAAGGAGGGACATTTTATAGTAGCATATATTTTTCATTCATATATGATTTTAGCTTGTTATTTCTGTTATCAACAAAATTCTGAAGAAGCTGAAAGGAGACATTTTCCGAAGAAAAAAATTACTTATTAATAAAATAAAATTTATTAATTCTTAAATTTATACCTTTCTACAGAATGTATTTCTTTTATTACATCGGGATTTTAAAAATAAATATTCATAAAACTCCTCACAACTACATTCAAAATTTAATTTCAGTTTTATTGCTCGTAATATTCCCACTTTAAATTGTGTGTCTCTGTTGTCAACAACCGATTCATTAATGAAAATACTTGTTCCACATAAGTATTTGTCCCTGGAAGACTCAGGAGAATTCAATGATTTTTTTTACATTACTAATATCAGTATGTTGATCCAGAAAATGCTTAAATATTTCGACCCATTTTATGTCTATTTTATTTTTGTTTTCCCTCCATTCTTGCAATTTTTCTTCAGTAAAAAACACGTTAATTCTCCTTATTTCATCGATCAGTAAGTTGTCTTCAATTTTAACAAATGGATAGTTTTTTGAAACATCAGAAAAGTTTCATGAACTCCGTTCCAAACTATCTCCCTCCGTAATTAAATCCAAGCAAAGGATCTTCCCATATACAAATGACTTGTCCAGATTGTAAATTGGTAAGGCCAATAATTGTGTTCCGGGTCAATTTAAATGAGAATTTTGGATTTCAATAAAGAATTTTTCAAAAAGAATGACAAAATTTGGGACAAGCAACAAAGAGAGACGAATGAAGAAAAAAGACTGTCCCTCCAGATTTGGAACGGTTGGTAACCTTAGCTTAATAGCATAGGTACTTGTTTATTTACATTCGTTGCTGTGAATACGACCAACAATACGAAAGCAATAATGACCCATATAGGTAGTTCGTAAGGGGTTTTCTAATATACTGTTAAAAGACAAACGGACAGACGGATGGAACCAAAATTTTTTTCCATGTCCATTACCAATGTATACCTATACTTATATCCAGAAATTTTGGTGTTTGTGGTTTACGTAATTTGAAGTTATTTTGTATACGGTCAGACAGATAGATGAACGAATACATAAGCTCTTTTTTTTTTAAATAAAAAAAAGCCAAAAATGAATTGTTATGATATCCTTTAAGGTACTAAAATATCTTCGCTTAAAAAAAAAGATGTTGAATAGTTTATTTTAGGTGCATTTTAAAAATTTTTAAAGGTTGTCATGAGGGCAGTCGCCTTCCTTTTCACCGCGCGAGTAATCTTCAGCTCTCCAAAGGGAGTCCATCCTCCCCACATGCGAATGTGTATGCATGTGTGTGTGTAAACTAGGGTGGGCTGGGAACAGTTTATCGCACAATGTGAAGGAAGAGGATGAGAGAGGGAGAGGTTGAGTTTAAGGTAGGCGGGGAGGCAGAGAGAGAGAGAGAGGAAATTGTTTTTTATGAGGAAATTTCTTTTTCATCGTCGCTTCGATTATGGGAAATCGATCCATTGTTCTCCGTCCCGCCCTTTCACTTCCGAAGAACGGTAAAGTGCTCGGCATTTATTACCCCATTCATCCACTCCCTTCACATACGCCCTTGATACGTCATTCATCTCTCTTCTTCTTCTTCGAACATGAAAGCAGCCTCCGCCTCCTTTCCTTCCGCCTCACTCCGTCCTCCATTCATCTTCCCTCTCAGAATTTCCCGCCCTAATCCAAACACTGTTACTACCGCCTCTTATTTAGGTACTTTTGTATTATCTAGTGAACGACAGAAACTCCAAATTTTGGCCGCAACGTGACACTATGCGTGTGTCCGGCACAGAAGTCACGGAAGCATGCAATAAAATTGATAGGGTCACCCGTTTATACACCCCAGACGGCTCTAGGGAAATTCACCGAAGACAATTCTAGTTGTATGGAAACACGCTACACGATGTGTTTTTATTTATTTTTTTAAACTCCGTTTTGGATGAGAAGAGCGGATTCTATGCTAACAGTCAATAGACGGAATACAATAAAAGTTTCTATAAATTGCTCAATCGGGCCGTTTATACAATTTAAAATAATCCCAGTAATTCAGAGATTTTTTAAAAAATGCTGGAAAATCGAAATCATCTCTTGAATGCATGTCTATTAATGACCGTCCAATGTATAATTTGCTATCAAAGTATTAAGCCCAAAATGTCGTGTCAAATTCTAATGAGCTTCATTCTTTTAGAATCATTTTATGGAATATCGAAATTTTCGCCCATTACGACGCATTTCGCTCCAGATTCCTAAATTTATCTTTCAAAATCAAAATTGTCATTATTTAGCTAAATCATTCGTAACCGATTTTCAGTTATCCTCAAATCGCAAGTATCAACATTTTTAAGGAAAAGGTGTAGTTCAAAACCTGGCCACTAGAGTTAGTATCGAGTGTTCATGTTAAAACGTTAAATTTTGCCCTAGTAAGATGGCCGTTCAGTAGATTATAACATTATGAGACCCTTATCTACACGATAATTTATAATAGTAAAAATGTGAGAAAATGATAAAAATGAATAATATTATAAATATACGTATGAATGATATTGAAGCATAATGTCGTAATAATTAGACCAAATAATTTTAAAAATTCGACAGTTATTATCAGTTCACATACTGTCTTAATTTTGGCATGATCAGTCAACGACTGCTACTTACATTCACCAACACACGGCAGCGCTATTTAAAGTCTCCATTTCCAGATAAAATATTTTCAGCCTTTCCAAACTTGACGCATTTTTCCCTCTGAAAATATTTCCTCGCGAGAGATGCCTCTCACAACTTTTTTAAAAAGTTCATTCCATCATCCCGAAGAAAATATGAAGCAAATTCTTATCCGCGAGGAACATCTGTTGAATCATCCTGCTTTTTTTGCATTCTACTTTCCTCTTGCATCTTATCAAAACACCATTATCAACACGTCTCGGAAATCGATTCATAATATCAGTTTTCATTTCTTCTTTTTCTTTCTCTCTTCCTTTCATTCTCCCTCTCTTTTTTCCTCTATTTTCACATAATTTTCTTTCTCTTTAACTCCAGAATGTGACACTGTGGCGCTCCATCATTCTCTTTCGCTTTCAGACCGAAAATTTCTTCTTGAGGTAATTTTTTAATAAAACCTTCATCACAAAACTCCTCCATTTTAAAATTTACGTCATTATTTTAACATGCAATAAATGCGATAATAACCCTTCAAAAAATATGATCGGAACATTTATCACAAATTTTTAATATAACCTTCATAACAAAACTCTTCCATTTTTAAATTTTCCTCATTATTTTAACATGCGATAACAACCCTTCGACAAAATATATCAGAACATTTATCACAAATTCACCAGGTATTTGTTTATGGAAAAAAGCGTTACACTAATAAATTAATAATTTCAATTAAATTTACGTCATTATTTTAACATACAATAAATGCGTTAAAAATATCATTTATCGAAAATCCACCACGTATTTGTTTATGGACAAAAATCATCACACTAATAAATTAATAATAATTTCAATTAAATTTACGTCATTAATTTAACACAATAAATGCGTTAAAAATATGCTCAAAACATCTATCGAAAATCCACCACGTATTTGTTTACAGGGAAAATACGTTACATTAATAAATTAATTACGTTTCCATTACTGCTGCTTTATGCAAGATAACTCGCTCTAAAATATAATATTTGTCCGAAATTTTTATATCTTTCCTGCGGGGAGGTAATTCCAGGATTGGACGGTCCTGTGGCAGATTTTTGTGAGACCTACTTATTGTTAGTCCGCCTTTGGCGAATGCGTGGATGCCATTTACTTGAATGGTCTTCTCACAAACAGCGTCGACCAAGCATTGGAGTGGACCGGGTGCGAATATCAATGAAGACCCCACAATTTTAGCAATTATAGTACATAATAACGAACGATTTATGGAGCCCCGTTTTAATATCGTAACTTTTACAGAGTGTTTCTTAATTATAAATCACTTTGCAAGTGATTTTTAGTCAAAGTTTTTGCAAAATTTTCTCTCGATGCTTGAATAATTGAGAATTTCTGGGTTCCCCATTATTAGAGGGCCCGGATGCCTCGCACCCTCCGCATCCACCCTTTGGTCGGCCCTGATCACAACTGCATCTATAGGTTGTGTAATCGGTGTCATTCTGTCTGGGATTAAGACGATGTTTGTCTTAATTGTTTTAAAGTTTCTTCTTTTTACTTTCTCATACGAAGTATCGAGAAAGTATTGTTTTCGCGAAAAAATTCAACCTCGAGATTTTTACGGAAATACACGTTTTAGGTGTCGCTGAATCCGAAAAAGTGGTTTTCGCAATGCCATCTGTCTGTCTGTCTGTTACTGGCGCTGGAGCCTAGACGGTCGAACGAAAATGAATGAAATCTCGTACTTAGGCATTTTATCATACTGAGCAGAGTATACATAGAAATGGTTGTAATTGATCAATAATTAAGAGTAGTTTATTCTACGCATTTTTAACAACAATCCGATTTTCTCGAAAACAGCTGTAACGATTTTGATCAAATTTCGCACAGTCACTTGAGTTTACGTCATCAATAATACTGTGTAGTTCATATTTCTCAAAAAATGAATATAAGGCCAGTTTATTCTAGGCAACTTTAACAATAATTCGATTTTCTCAGAAACGGCTATAACGATTTTGATCTAATTACGTACAGTTACTTAAGTTTACATCCTCAATAATACTGTATAGTTCATATTTCTTAAAAGATGAACATAAAGCTAGTTTATTCTTGGGCAACTTGAACAAAAATTGGATTTTCTAAAAACGGGCTCATACGATTTTCATTTTCTAAAGATAACTAAATGACGCATTAGTATATGAGAAAGTTTTTACAATGTATGTTGTACCGATTTTTTGTAATGTTACATCGGAATATGTCTACATTACATTTCACCGGATTTTCATTTTATAAAAAAAATATAATTTGTCCATCACTCAACTCGCTGATACCTTCTTAAACCTTATCGTCCTTGCAGAACACACATGTTCCGGTAAATGTATTCGTTGGCTGTGCAGAACACAGTACTTCCAGGGAGGTCCAAAATCAACTCCGAGAAAATTAGCATCGCCCCCATCGCATTCATTTTCGCGTGATATCTTTTTGAACGCACTTTAGAAGGCCTGCAACTTGATATTGTTTGAGAGCACATCTACGTTGTTTATGCATCGCCGGTAAAGTTAACCTGACCGGGCCTACCTCAGCGAAAGTATGCACAATACCCTCGGAATTCTCTCCATTGAAGTAAACGGTCTCAAATGTATCGGGGCTAGATTACCTCTTGGCTAAACATTTAATTTTAATTCGCAGATAAAAATATCTTCGACAAATATCACTTGCATTCAGTTCAGAGTTGAGCGTCCAATAGTAAGAATCGCTCTTCTTTAGACTTTTACTTCGAGAGTATTTTTTACGGGTTTTATTTGTCTTCATAGGCAGCGAAAATATTTAAATACCAAGTACCTAAAGTCAAGCTTTAATATAATTCTATACAAGTTAGGAAAGTGTACAACGTATCACAAATGGGCGCGTTTCGTGCAATGGAATATTAGAAAGCAATTATATACCTGTACGTAAGGGAAATAGCGTTTTAAAGTTCTTTTCTTCATCATAAATAATCCATTTTCTTCCTATTTAATAATATTACATGCACACGTAAGGAAATTAAACGTTTGTTTGGGAGATTATGTTAGCAACAATGAAGTAACCATGCAAGAAATTTTCCAAGTTCAACTCGATACAAGACATTCTTGTTTCATTTTCTCGATAACGGCTATTCCTACGATAAAAATATACAGGAAAGGAAATACTCTTTTTTACCAGTTCTACAACTTTTATTTGAAAAATATTTTGATATGTACAATACTTTACGAGATATGACGAAAATTTAATTTGTTGTCCCCAGTAAAGTGGTACCCCTGATTGGCGTATGTGATTCATTTATGCGATTTTCTTATTATATTTGATTGGAAGTCCTTAATATAAAATTTCATGAAAATCCGTTCAGTAGAAGCCGAGAACGAACATGCGGACGGACGGACGGACCGACCGACGATAATAGGCGCTCACGCTGTAAGCGAAACGCGCCTAATAACGACACCCTTTTCAAATATAGCGTGGTTTTATAAGGTTTAATGATTAAGAGTATTATTCCACCTCGAACCATTGAAAGTTCTCTCTTTGCCTTTGAGTTAGTTTTCTTTGCACACATTGCTACGTATTCGTCGGTCGTTATGGATGCGCTAAGGTCGCGGTTTCGAAGCAATAATTAGGTCACCGTTTATGCACGATGGTGCTTTCAGCACGTGTGTCATCTTGCCGTCACATACACTATCCAACATCAGGCAAATGAGACGGCGACCGCGTAAAAAAAAAATCAAGGCCATCGTAAGTTTTGATGTGAATTTCGAGCAATATCTATCTATTATAATAATATAATACAAGTTAATTTCCCGCCAAATATGACGTATACGTGAATTGTCCACGTGTTAATCAAATGGAGAAAATGAGACTCCTTGAATCGAACCCATGACTTTAATGTAGACGGTAAGCAGCTAGAAATTTAAAAGGAATAAGGCCAAGTACATCCTGAGCGCTCACGGGAGGACGCAAGCTGGGGGGGGGGGGGGGGGGGGGGTGGGGGAGGGCGAAAATGCCCTCGGCTATTCCCAATTCAGTATTGTTCGCTTGTTTCGACGCCCGCGTGAATCCGTACACAAACCATTAATTCCTGGGATTCTCACAGAATGGCGCCACTGTTCTCTAAATGGAAGGGTGGGTTTTGGGGGATGGGGAGAAATTTGGTATGAGGTGATCTGTGCCACTCTAGTTTCTATCCCCGTCACGAAGGGGGAGGGGGCGTCAGAGAAACCGATTTCGCTCGACTCGTGATGCGAATTTGAATAACGATTCGCTTCCACCGCCGGGCATTTTGTAAAATTCACCGCAGCTAGCAATCAGTCAACTTGTTATTTCAAACACTTATTGCGTTGTTCCGCCATGATTAGTCCCGTGAGAGAGCAGTTCGTCGGCCTGTTAATTTGATCGGAAAAATAAATTAGGATTCAATCAGACTTTTTTTTAATGGTAATATTGAATCATTTAAACGCCTAAACTAATTCTCCATTAAACTCCATTGGAAAATAAACAAATTTTCAGAAGTTATTTTTTTATTCAATTCGATGAAAATTATCTAATAGAATCCCTTTCATTCCCAAAGTCAACTTGTAATTTAACTAAAATGACTTCCGTGCAAGAGTAAATTTGAATATATTGCACTGACATGCAAGTATTTCAGGAAAATCATGAGTTTTGTGTGTTTCAACCCAAGTCAAACGTTATCATATACATACAACAGTTTTAATTAAGTTTAATATAATTTTTGCTTTACTCTGTTGATACATAATTTACTGATAACTAACGTTATATTTATGGTTGATTTTTCAGTTATAATACCGAGAAGAAAACCGTCTTATATCATCACTCAAATGCGAGCCAAAATTAAACACTTGAATTCCACCATCATCATTTAGCCACAATTTAATGTAAATTTTAAATAATTCAGATTTCCCATAACAAAATAAAGAGTCGTTTATTACAAAAACTTTTAAAACGTAGTTGCAATCCGTATTTAAATTTACGAATGAAATTATTCAAAAGATAATCAACATTTGCAGAATATTTGAATCCAGAAAAGTTTAGTGATGTGAGTAGATGGACGAATTTATGCCCAAAATAAGAAAATAGATTAGGAATGAAAAATTTAACCACTCAAGTTGTTTGAGTACACCTCGACCTGGTAGTCGCCATATTCGTGTTATTAAAAATACTGGAAGAGAAACAATCAAGAGGTCGAAATCATGATTCCAATATTTTTAATAACACTAATATGACAAATATTAAATTATATTTATAAGCTACAAAAAAAGATGACATCGATTATACTTTTTAAAATCAAAAGTTCATTATTTTGATAGAACAAGATCGAATATTCTTCTAAGAAAATGTTTTTTTTCTCCGGAAGTGCCTTAAGCGTACGTTGTGCGATGAGAATTTTGGATGTATGGAACGATCGCTTCGAATCAGATCCATAGCATTAAAGCCCAAAAGCGCTAAGTGAATTAGGGCGCCATCGCCGGTTTTAACTTCAATTAGCAGAGGGGATCACTTATTCGAAAGCACACACAGATTGAAATTGGTCGTCCGCATTTAGTCTAACATCACGAAATTAGGCAAAGATCCACGCAGGGATGGGCATGCTCTTTAGCCTTTAACGCCGAAAAGTGCCGCGACTCTGGCACGGAACGAACGGGTTTGGAAATCCAGATACTTTTATCTATACGCGACAGTTAATGGAAATTGATGTCTCTGATTCCAAGCATTTTATTTAGAATTTAATAATTTTAATCAATGAAAATCTATTTTAACATTTCCGTTTAACCGAATTATCATCAGATTATTAAAAGGATTTGTGGTAAATCTTTCATTTCCGTTGCCTTTATGTCGATCTTCCCTAGTCCATTTACGGCTTTAATTCATTGGTTAATCATTCCTATCTGTTTACCTTATATCGCGTTTATGTGCGTTTTTTTAACTCGGAATTTAAATGGAGAAATTTTTAAATTATAATTTTTTTGTTGAGGTAGCTTGTTAATTCAGAAGCATCCGCCAATCAGCTTCCGTAATTTTCCGAATCAAAAGGCTATTTAGAGAATCTGATTGATTGCTTTTTCGCCAACTTCCTGAATCTGAACGACTTAGTTTTTTAAAGCAAGGTTGATAATTAATACTCGAAGATAAGGTTCGAAGCATTCTCAAAACTTTTTCTCCGTCGTATTTGGATTTCAACGCTTATACGACTTAAGTTGAATGGATAAATTCTCGCCGAACCGATACAAATAACGCGCGAATCGGTTTTTTTCCTACGGAAGAAATTTTGAGGATTCTTCTTTTTAGGCACGTTTCGCTTCCAGCGTGAGCCCCTATTATCGTCGGTCTGTCCGTCCGTCCGTCCGCATGTTTGTTCTCGGCTTCTACTTAACGGATTTTCATGAAATTTTATATTAAGGACTTACAATCAAATAGAATAAGAAAATCGCATAAATGAATCACGTAAGCCAATCAGGGGCACCATTATACTAGTGATAAAAAAATCAATTTTCCGTCATATCTCCTAAAGTATTGCTCATATCAAATTATTTTTCAAATAAACCCTGTAGAACTAATAAATTAGAGTATTTCTTTTTCTATACATTTTTATTGTAGGAGTAGCCGTTATATATAAAATCGAACAAGAATGTCTTAAATCGAGTTGAACAGAAAATTTCTTGCTGCCAACATAAACAATCTCACAAACAAACGTTTAATTTACTTACGTATGCATGCACTGTTTTTAAATAGAAAGAAAATGGAATATTTATGTAGAAGAAAAGAACTTTAAAACGATATTTTCCTTACGTACAGGTATATAATTTCTTTCTAATACTCCATTGCACGAAACGCTTTCCTAACTTGTTTTTAATACCGTTGAGTTCTCTTCCTGAATCTAGCCCTTTCAGGTCAAACGGTGAAGTATTATTTTTCATCACGCCTATATTTTGGTTTCCCGTAGATCAGGGTTCTCCAAACTATGGCTCGCGGGCCAAATGTCGCTTTTTTTTATTTCGAGAGCGACTTAAAAACCCTTGCATCCGAATTGAGATTTGAATTCCTAACGTCTCAGCAGAAGCTGGAGAAAGAGAGGACATATTATATATGGTATATACATACTTATACAAGAGAGACAATTCACTCAACACCTAATTGCCCTCGATATATATATATAATGCGGTGACGGTGTGTATGTATAGTATAGTATAATACACCATGGAATAGGAGATTGGAATGTTTCGACCTCTTTTCTTTTTTTTAACGAATCTCTCAAGAGATAATGGAAACTCTCTTAATCCGCCTCCTTAGTCTATTTTCATCTCTGCCGTCGTCTACTCATTGTCAGTGGGTGAAAGGAATGGGAATCCATCGAATAATTGCAATTTTAGTGGCTTATTTTCTCCATATAACTTTTCATATACATCTCCACTCCACTAACATCTTCCCAATGGGACAAAAACTTTGTTGATTGAACGAAATCCTTTCGTTCTTGATGAATTCCGACTAATCCTTCTGCTGATGTATGGCCCAAGGCTTTCTGGTGAAACGATTCCTTTCCACAAAGATAGCGAGATTGTATTCGCTCTTAATTCCTCAGAAGAAAATTTCGTAGAAACTTTAAAACAAAATTTAATGTTGCAAATTCCAGGGCAGACGTGATGATACCATGACAGTAATCCTTCTTCCTTAATCGAATTCTTGACTATTCTCCCAACTACCAATATTTTCGTTTTAAACATTATATGATGTAACGTTTGAAGCATCGCATCTCTTTCGCTTCAAATATTTTACACACAACTACGAGTAATCCAAAAGAGAATAATTATCGAGCTCGTCATATGGCTAAAAAAAATTCAGGAACCAGCACTTCAGAAAAGACTTATATCTCAGTTATCTCTATTAACCGCAACAAGCTTATGAAAAACCAGACGTGCGTTTCGGCTACAAAGCACCTGTATTCAGTGGTAATTGACCGAAAATCGAGTCTAAAAGAATTCCTTGCGCGTCTGTTATTTCATGACTTTGTTATGGCTATTGGAGATACATAAGTACTTTTTTTAGTTCTGTTTCTTCAACATTATGAGCTCGATGAAAGAATCGGCTGCCCGTTATAAAATAAAGTTATTATATAGCTGGATCGTTTCGTAGATTTTGACTTTAACTCTTCAAAAAATTATCCTGTAATATAGTAAACTTTGTAAGACACGCGAGACGAATTTATATTTCATGTAACTACACATAAAACTATGCAATAATATGAAAAAGCCGTTGGGAAAATATTGGAGTTATGTCGCCCAGTATATATAGCTTTATATATATATATATATAATATTTCGAATCATTTCGCCAGGAAATTCTTCCGTCGTCCCGGTTTACCACTTCCTCAAAATAATTTAGTTTCAATAGCCCTCGGCTATCGCCGTCCCACTCGTTATTTCGGCATAAGGAGCAATTAATAAAATTCGCTAATAGCCTAGTCCGTATTGGTAAATTTGAGTAACCCTTTCCCTCGCCATTAAACATGTCTTCCCTTCCCATGAAACACTCCCTATCCCCCTCTTGGAAAAGCAGCGCCGAGTAAATCCTCATTACTAAAAAATTTTATTTCCATTCATTCTTCATCTCTCTCTCTCCTTTCTTTCCGTTTTTCATCCTCCATTTCCTCTGCTTCTTTTATCTAATCCTTTCCTCTACACTTAGTTGGCAGCAAAATTAGATTCATTAAGTCCGTTGAAATGCAACGGACACTTACACTAGTGTCACAGTTTCATGATGATCCGGTATTGTCTAGCGCTTAGGATGCTCTGATTTCAGACAGAGAGGCTCGGGTTCGATTTCCCTTGCTGAAATTCAATTTTGCATCGGTGTGGTCTCAAAATGGAGGTTATTTTTTTCCTAATATTCCGTTTCACATTTTTCGACAATTGCCTCGATTGCTGTAAACGTGCTTCAGATGTTTGGCTAGCCCTGCTAACTAAAAGAAAATCTCTGTGACCTAAGAATAACATGGAATAAAACTAAACAGATGAGCAATCATTTCCATTCTCCCAGCCTCTTACCGCAATTAATCTTTATTTCGTCACGTTCATTCAGAAATTTGCTCATTCTTTTCCACATCCTTTATGTTTCCCATTTTTCATTCTTTATCAGGTTTAGGCACGTTGAATCTTTTAAAAAATCGTCTATTCGAATTTTTAAAAGGATAATTCGCTTTCCTTAATTGGGCATGAGCGTTAATTAAAACCACTCTATCTATATTATAACCTCACTCGATAAACATAAAAAATGATCTTGGATTTCGCGCGGTCGAAAGGATTTCCAATGAAAAGCGAACATTAGACTTTGTCAGCACTGTTTCTTGATTTAAAGACTCGTTAATTTGTAAAAAAAATTTAACAAATTAAATAGTAGCTGTCATCTCGTACCGGATTTATAAGATTTTCTTGGCTGAAAATTGCATCAATTTTCTTATTCTATTTTATGGCGAATAAGCCTCGCGTGAAATGTCGTATAATCGTGTGGAATGTAAGGAAAATTAGAGGAGGAAATGAGTGCTTGAAGAGTTTAATAACAGAAGGGGCAACCGATAAACAGCTGCATTAGCAACGGATTGTTGGACCAAGGAGTTGGTAACGGGGAGGGCGGGTGGGAGAGAGGAGTAATTATTATTTCGGGAAAGGCGACGTTCGAATTAAGAAATGTAGCGTAAGAAGGAAACAAAGCATAATAATTAAAAGAGGAAGGATATGAGATTGGATGAAAAAATAAGCTTCAACCCTCTCCTTTTTAATTGAAAAAATAATCTCGAAATATCATCGTTTCGGGTCATCGTAACCGTAACGAGAAAGAAAACGTGGATGTGAATTTCAATAAAAAGGTAATGCAGTCGTAACGTAACGAAAATGGATGGGGGTGGATAGTAATGGGGCTAAACGAGGAAAGACACAGAGTAAGAATAGCAGAATAAATTGCAAGTATATCTCGCCGGTTCTGTAAGATTTGGTTGTTTTCCAGAAACGCAGAGTTCGGAAACATTTTACGCGTAGCTGATTTTTTTCTGATTGCGTAATTCTTGTAATCTTTCACAAAATACTTCCAATTTTAACACCGAAAATGTTTTCCGAAAAATAAAAAGTAATTATCCAGTCAGCTGGAGTTTGTAGTGTCATTTCGTATAGTCTTTTGACTCAGTTTAAAATTATCACTTGCGTTTTCATTGGATATCTTTGTAGCAAGCAATATAATTTTCCTTATTAAAAGGAACTACAGATATTACTAGCTCGCCGAGTTTCTTTCTTTTAAAGGCCGTTTGAAGGGAAAGCTGCGATGATTTCAAAATGTATTCCGAATCGATACAGACAAATGTGAAACGAAATAAACGTGGATTTTAATATTGGTGCATTGGAAGTAATTGGACAAGTTTTCTCCGTTAGAAGAAAGCGAAGACGAAGAAAATCTGTCCATATTTACGTATTTTGATGAATGATGGAAAAAAACCTTGCACTTGGGGGGTGTGACTGACATATAAATACACGTTACTCAATTAATATACAAGTCGATTCTCAGAACTTTGCTCTTTTAAATTTTCACAATCCCGGATCCGTCATTTGAGAATTCGCATGTGGCCCGGACAGTCGTACATACATGACGACACATGTGGCCCTTTCAGTAAAACGTTTGGTTACCCCTGCTCTAGATAGTTTCTTCTTTTCATCGGATTACTACTTAAAAGGCTCGGAGTAGGAATTGAAGCTTTTCCTATCTGCCGTTTTTACTCGAGGGAGCCACGATCGCTTGAAAGGCTTCTCGCGTAATAAGCTTCTTTCTTTTGGATCGTCAAAGAAATGGCAACTGACGTTCATGGGAATTCTTCAGGGAATCGGAAACCTCCAAATACATTTCCTAAGAGCATCCTCAAAATTGAAGTTATGAATCATATATGGCGACATCTTAACGTTTGAAAGATATTGCTCTCCTTTGGATTCTGTATTGATGCCGTAATATGACATTTGTAAGTAATTCAGTCGCTCGAGGAATGCACTCTAGCTCTATCTATTATTTCATAAATAAAGGGCGTTACTTTTTTATTATTAGAACCAATACCTCAGTGATATTCCTAAAAATGTCCATTCCATTATTTTTTAAATAAAAGTCGTTACTTTTTTAATATTAGGACCGGCACACGGACTGTATGCCGAACGGACGTTACGCCGAAAGGTCGTTATGCCGAAGAGTGTATTCCGTCCCAGGAAAATTCTCGACAACTTTTATTGGTTATTTTTTCATTTTGCGACAGGAGAAAGGAAGGAAGGAAAATTACGCATCAAAAATAAGAAATTAGGTGATCATCGACTGGAAATTTGAAATAGTTTAAGACGCAATGTCCACGGCAGTTTAATCTTAACCTGCTGGTCGTATGTTGTACATCGTACATGTCATAAAGTTTAATGCAATTCAAATCACACGCAGTGTTAGAAAGCACGTTTGCCGATAACGCAATGTATTTTACCGTTTATGATGATTCCATGGGAAATATCGTAAACCCAACGACTTGTCGAAAAGCTTCAAATGAAGATTGATAAAAAAGGAATATATCGCGCTGAAATTGCTACTCAAGCATACACACATGTCAGCTCGCAAATCCGCGTCTACGGCTTTATTTCTTTCCCTGAAAATAAGAGCTCGAAACATTCTTTATTTCCATCTTTCTCATTCGCTTTTTTTTTATGGCTCCCATTTTTATTTTCATAACTCAAAATCTTTTTTTCTATTTCCTCGTGCGTTGCCTGAAGCCGTTCCGTTTTATCTAAATAAATTATTACTGCCCGCCTAGCTTTTTGCTATTTCAGCGGACCCATTACTTCGCGTTATTTTATTCTCTTTACCACGCAGACTTTTTCTTACGGAATCGTTCGCATTTTGTTTTTATGAGTTTCCTGTCTGTAACTCTGCGGCATTCTGGATGGAGACGAAAAATCGTGGATCGTTTCGCCGGTCGCGGAAATGCGCGCGATAAGGAAGACTTGTAATGGGTCGCCAAGACGTCTGGAACTCGCATGGATCAGATGCCATATGGGGGGACCGTAAACATACAATAGCATGGTGCGGAGGTTTGACAAATACTAAAGTGTACTTTGGTCATGATTTTATTTAGGTTTTAATTATCATTACTCCCGACTGGTACAGCTCTTTCTCTAAGGCATTGCAAAAATCCGCTACGTTTCTTGTTATTGACGATTCGGTTTCTTTTACTCTCTAACAATCTAATGACATATCACAGAAGAACTCCGATTATCCGAAGTAATTGGGACTAAGGGTGATTCGGATAATCGAAAATTGGGACAATTGGACAAATAGAAAAAATGTGTTTGTCTAGTGGAAGAGTACCTGTATTTTGAACGTTTATTTTGAAATGAACTTCCTAATACATTAACCAAAATAAATGCAGAACATTAATCCAGTTAATTGATTTGTGTCGTGTCGGTTAGACGAGATAACATTTTATGACAAGCAACATAAGACTCTTTTTCTGACGTATCCGAACAAGTCACTTTGTTCGTCAAAATAGTTAGAATTATTGGACATAAAGAAGCAAATGGACTAATCTGTCGTCATAGCCACTGTAGTCCAGGAATGTTTATTTATTTTTTGTTAGGAAAAAGTTGACTACCGAAATTAAAGAAACTTGCAGAAATTTAAAATTTAGTTAGTATAATCGGAGTTCTTTTGTATTTACTTGCGTAAATGTATTTTTTAAATGTCCATGTGAAAGAATTAGTTTATCTCAGCTGATTTAGTTTTCATAACAACATAAAAAAATAAATTTTAAAATTATTTCTCCAATGAATATTTTAAATATCTTTTATAAGTAAATAGTAGCATTAAATGATAAAAGGTATTGCCCCACATTGGTGCTTGTATTATTGCGAACGAGCGTGTTGTCGTGTTTCGCAGTCTAGTGGTTTGCATTCCCTTCGGCGAGTATTGGTAGTTAAGTATATTTGACAGCCAAAGCGTCATTAAATTTTCCAAGAATTCTTTTGAAAACGAGCAATAATACCATGCCATCGAATGCCGCCAGTTAAACGTTGAGTGAAATTTATTAATTTCTGCAGATTTATGGCTAAGGTTTTCGTTTCTACCGAAAAATTATTCACTTCTTTTTTTTTTTGATCCATTGCTGTCGGTGATTCAATTCCGTAATTACTGGTGACGGATGAATAAGAAAATTTTTTTTGTGGGAGTGATTTATACGCGCGTTCTATTTTACATCCGAAAGAAATCGGAATTCATCATCGGAAGACAAAAGAACGATGGAAATCGCCAGTCGGATTAGCGAAACTTGATAAATATTAACTTTACAAATATTATCTGGTTTTGCATCTGAATCTGTTAAAATACCCTGTGTATGCCACCGCAGTTGGTGTGTGGCAGGGGATGATTATCATCTCCGACCTGTCATCTTATTCTCCTATTGTGCTCTCTTATCGTCCTATGAATGAAGGATCCTTTGTATCTATTAGTCCTACAATCGATTTCTCGAATCTTGTCAGTGTCCTACGAAATTATTATGCTGTAGCTGTTACTATTTTTAAATTATCAAGTGGGTATATAATGTTATAAATAGCAAGACGATAATAAATAAAGTCAAAGAGCATTTCTTTATTCTGTTATCTCGAATTCCGTTTGTCCTCTTCCTCTCTCGTAATATTTTTAGTTGAACGAGTCCTTGTGTCTTATATTATAGGCTGCCAACTAATTTCGTGAATTTTCCTTTCAATTCCATAACTTTCGTCTTTTTTGTTGAGATTTTAAAGTTATGATCTCCGCACAGGTTTAAACAGTAAAGTGATTTTTGTAAGTCGTTTTCACTTTTTTGCGCAATTATTTGATCGTCTGCAAACTGTAGAGTATTAACATATACATTCTGAGGGCTTAATCTTATCCCGAGGTTAATTTCTTCTTTCCGTTGTCTAACAGTATAGTTAGTGTATATGCTAAATGGAGTAGGTGATAAGACTACACCCTTGTCTGACTCCTTGGTTCATTATTATTGGTTATGTCTTTTTAGTTTTTGCGTAGACGCTTTGTATTGATTGGATTAAGTGTACGGGATAACTTCTTTTTTGTAATATTTCCCATAATTTCTTTCGTTTTACACGGTATAATTCTTTCTTATAGTCTATGAAGGCTATATGCGTTTCAAGATTAACTTCTCCACGTTTTTCAATTAATTGTTTTATTATCACTGCGTGATCGTCCCATCCTAAACCAATTTTGTTCTTTTAATATAAAATACATATGCATATATTAATAAAAATCTGAAAAGGCGCGTTTGATTTGTTGAAGTTGATTTAGAATTGTAAGCACAAAAGACCTTTATATATTTAGCAATATGATTATATGTAATAAAGTACGACTAATTTATTTAACAATGACTTTTTTTAAAAACTTGCTTTCCAGCTAAAGTCATTTGCTCATAATCTCAATTTGAAAACTGGGAAGCCATCCTCTGCCGCCTTCCCATTTTTCAAAACACTTTCTTCTGTGGCGTTATTGATGGCATTAATAGTCATACAAATAGTGAAAATTTTTTCATTATATCCATAATAATTTACTCATAACCTTAATTTGAAAATTTTGAAGGCATCCCCTGCCACCCACCGAATTCTAAAAAAAATCTTTAGCAGATTAATAAACGATATGATCCCTGAAATTTTCAGTCTTTTACCTCTTACCGTTTACTTGCTAGTTTGATTTAATTGATTACAAAGACGGAATACACAAGCGCATTGATAAAACAAAACGCGCTATATCTTTTCTTTCTCCGAACAAATTTCATTCGTCTCCTTCGCTTTTACGGTCGCATTATAAAGGTGCCGCACGAGGAAAGGAAGATGGTAAAAAAAAAGGAAACAAAAGTGTGCTGAAGAATTATTATTCCTCATCGCCAGATGAGAGAGGGATCTCTCCTGAAATCTTTGTCGTATTTCGCGCGAGAATGGGGTTTTGTTTTTTTAATTACGAAGTTCTCATACGCAAAAAATATATTACAATGCAGCACGGCGGGGAAATTTTTTGAATTAACTCGGAGATTTTTTTGCATAAAATGCGGAATTAGTATTATTATTATTATTTTCTAGCATGAAATGAATCGGCATTTTGTTTTTCCTGAGTTGCAAAAAAATTATATACGCAGGTTGGCGCACAAATTGATCCCTTATTAAAAGTATCAATTTATCTGCCATTTTTGCATACTCGCGGGGAAACTCGCGCTATCCACCCATGTGTTAGTTACGCGGAACTCATATGCCTCCTAGTGGCATCTCCACGAACTAGCGCATTCAACTTTGCGATTCAGTCTCCGTTCCTATCATAGTTGCTGTTTTATTGTAAAAACAAATAGGCGATCATTTCGTGCACCACCCTGTACACGCGTGTTTCATGAATTAATGGACAATACAGTTTATACGATTAAAATGAAAGCATAATTTCGCGACGCTTAGAGGTGTATTGGAATGAAAATATACCAAAACGTGCTTCTTACTTTATTTTTTTAATAATATAATTTTCTATAATGAATAGTCTTCGTTACACTTGAAGGAAAAGGCAAATTAAAACGTTTAAAAAATTCTGGTTTAGTTTTAAACCGACGAAAGAGAACCGCTTCATCGAGAGTGAGAGACAGCAATTCAACAATTTTCCGTCGAAATTTACGGAAGTTCGTAAGGTCCCCGGAGTGAAAGTCCCTTTTCGCTCCGTGACTTTTAATCTAATATAACTTGCCAGCTGACACGAGGACCACAACAAAAACATGTTTTTGCGCGGCGAGAGAGAGAGAGAGAGATAAAAAAATTCAGCACCCTACGAAGTAATACGTTAACCCATCCGATGCCACAGACTGCAAAGACAACAGACTAAATCCAGTTAGCGGACGGCCATGCTGACCGCTTTTTCCCGACAAGACGTCTTCTTACTACCGGCGCCTGTTTCGAAATCAAAACCCATATTTATCCTTCGACGTCGGTCAACAAAAATCTCCTTTTAAATTATTGAAAATATGGAGAGTAACATGGGAAGGGGCAATATATAGGATTCCTTCGTGCCTGAGAAGTGGGAGCGAAGGAAAAGAAAAGGACATGTTCGGGAAGGGTTTATTGGCGCACAAATGTAAAGTTTCGTATTCATTAAGGGCAGTGAGTTCCAAGGTGTGCGTCGCTACGTGCGGTGAGATGTGTCGCAGGATGTACTGTAAATATGCACCGGAAAATTGTAACATATAGTATGATTCATTAGGTGAGAAAGATAAAAAATACTTAAATTTTTGAAAATTTTATAGGCTCCTCCACTGCCACCTACCGATTTCTCCAAAAATATTCTTTGACAGCGTAACAAATGGCATCATAGCTCACACCATGCAAGTTTCATTATTCTGTTTCTTATCGATCTCTTGCTATTTTAATTTAATCGAATTTGATGAAGGACGGACAGTGTAAAAGCATAATCGCGTTCATAAAGAATAAAACAAGCTAAAAACTGCGTACGGATATAAAAATGAGTTGTAAGAGAATGATACAGTCTGCAGCGGTGATGCTAGCCCCAAGTTAATTAATAATGTAATGCAAGTTGCAAGAGGGGAGGGTTGGGTTGGTGAGAGTGGGATAGGGGAGGAAGTGACGTAGCTGGCTAATCAAGAGAAAGAGAGAGATAGGGAGGGAGGGAGGAGTGGGCAAAGAGGGAAAAAAGGAAGTATCTCGAGTTAAGTTATGTGATAATAAAAACGAAATAAGAGCAAGTAGTATTTTATTATAATTTGATTTTCCAATTAAAGTTTTTCGTAAGTGAAATTCTAACAACTCGACCGCGAGAAGAATGGAAGGACGCAAAAACTTTTCTCTTTTTGAATCGCAAGTTTTGTGTGTACCTCGCGGATGAAGATATTATTTTTATAGTATTCGAATGTGACCTAATAAAGAAAAATACAATTTTAAGTTTTGAATTGCACATTTTGTTTCGAAATGGTTCGGATTCATGAAAACATTTTCCCCTTGTTTTAACAAAAACATCAAACAAGAGTCAAAGTCCACCATTTTGCATTCTTTCTATTTCAACTCCTTTCGTCATGCCGATTTTAATTTACTTAACTAAATAACGCAAAAGTATCCGTATATATTGCGTGAGCATTGTTACATAATAACCGCACTTTTATTTAAAAATTAAATTTCGCAGGTTCTTAGGAACTAACGTAACTTAATAACTTAAAGTAGGAATAAAAAAATTTTATACAAAAAAATAAGCTTGAAAAATACGAATGTTACGACTTTTTGAACAAAAACTGAAAACATGCTCGACGAATTGATTGCTCACGTCGACGTATTTATTAATCACGCATTATTGATAATCAAGTTCCACATTAAACTGCAAGCACGAAAAATGGAAATAACATCGTAGCATTTAAAAACCGCTATCGAGTATTAAATATTTTCAATGGCATAAGAAAAAGATTATTTAGGAGTTTAAAATCTAAATATATAATCTGAACGTACTTTAGCTGTTTCTGCTTCTGGGGGTATACGAGATGTTGTATCTTATTGAATTTCATGCCGAATGAGTCCTTACTTCGAGATGTGCTTTCACCAAAGCTGGACATTCACGCAATGAGAGTCGTAGTCAGTCTTAATTTTTGAATATTTATCGAAAAGAGCTCCCTCTCCCTCCCTCTTTTCCTCGACCGCATACTCTTCTCCATAAGCCAGAAACCCGTCTCCAAATAGGTTCAACTCCTCTCATACCCATCTAGCACGTCTCATGGCTGAGAAATATAATTTTAAAAATGAACATTCCTTAGGTAACTTTGATAGTCATAAGGAGGTCATATAAAGTCAGATGCGTATTTTGACTAATTTGCAGTCGTCTTAGTTGTTCATTCTCCCGAAAGTGGATCCTAAAATTCTTCTGTTTTTCTTATAATTTTTTGTTAAATTCGCATTTAGCGGTGTGATAGCGTTTATTTTATTGTTTTCGTTCTGTCGTAGCATAGACCTGCCAAAAGTACAAATTACAACTTCGAAAATCATATACATTCAGGGCGAAATTGAGACCATAAGGCCCCCTCCATTCCATTTAACCTTAAAAATAATCGGTTTAAAAGAAACAAAAGCTATTATTAAAAGTTTCGAGTTTTAAATCGCAAATAAAATTAACATAATATCAATAATGCTCAGTTTATTTGTAATAGAACGCAAGAAATAAGGTGTACTCTGAGGCCAATATACTTTTATTTTATTATTGGTGCACGAAACACTGTCACCTACAAATATTGGTATCGTTCATTACAGTTATGAACGATTTCTCCTAATTGAGGCATCCATGTACTCTCCCTGCTTTTTACACATGTATAATTCATTAACAACATTAAAAGTCACTATCATGATGCAACGTAATAATGAACTCGTAATTAAGTTTGATCAATTACAACTCATTGCACAATCCATGTTTAAATCTTGAATTTATTATATGAAAGTACATAATTATGTTTGAACAACTTAATTCATTCAAAGTAGCGTTTTAATTCGTTAAAATTTGCGAAAACGGCATTTTATTATCAAGTACATGAAAATTGCGACAATTTATGAAATAATTATGACGACGGAGGCGATGATGCATCGACAATGGTCGCCTTGGCTGCATTGCCCCAAAGTTCGAAGACTCCGTACACTTCAGAGGGAAGGCTGGATTCCGCGGGTCCCTGATCGACTCCATTGACGAAAAACTGAAGCGTGCCGAATTGATTTCTCATTACACCCACTCTGTCGCCAACCTAAAAAAATTAGGTCATGCATAGGGATTAAGAGCATTCAAAAGGACTTTAATTATAGAATTATTTTAAAATAAAAAATAACGTTTCTCTTTTAATAAGCGTAGGATTTCATGGAAACTTTTCATCTACTGCGCATTTAATGCCTCACTTTAAGTTAATAAACGGGAAATATACAGATAAAATAGAAATGATATGGTCATTAAAATGCGTACCTGAAGCTCATCGAGTTTTTTGCCATAGTTATTCACTATGGTCTGACCGTTTGAATAGATGTTTGTATGATGATACATCCGTGCTAGAGGCCTGTAAAAATATAAACATAATTGATAAAAAATAAAGAGAGAAACTGGAAGGTTTTTATCAGAAATACATTTTTAGCGGTACGAAATATTATTATATGTATATTTTGCTAATGTTGTGGAAGTATTGGGGAACGTTTAAGCCGAGATATAAAATTGAATGTTTCCTCATGATTTTTTTGTCATAGATGCCAAAAACATAATTCGAACAAAGAAGCTTATCATGTTATACTACTTACAACAGATTCAGCGGCTCAGTTGAAAAATAAATCAGGTGACGTTTTTATACTTTTAGATAAATTATGAACGTTGGTTATGACGATTTCTTAAAAGAACGCGAATAAACATATTGCATAGCTAATATTTAATAAAAATAAAGATATTCTCACGATTTATGCATTTGGGGTAAAATTTCGACATCGGTAGGATTGCTTGTGATGATGCCGATGCCAATGGCGTGGTTGAATTTCGAAATCTTCACGTCCAACCTCACTTCAAATAATTCATTGTCCTTCAGCGGCCTATTCGTGAAGGCCGCTGCGTTGAATGCGTCATCCAAGCTGAAATTAATGAACAGTAACATTATAAGCATATTTAAAGATATCATCAGTAAATCTCGTCGGAAGACTATTGCAAAAACGCTGTAATAAAACCACAAATTATTGCTTTTTAAAGACTCACTTTATTTTTTGCACTGTGCGGCCATTTCCAAGGATTGCGGCGTTTTTTCCACACCTTGGATGAAATGACAGTTTATCTTTTATTTCTCCTTTTTCATGGAAAAATTCCGTAGGATTAGCTGAGGAATAAATAATATCAAAGTCATAAGGACTGCAGAGAATTTAGGAAATTTTAAATAAATTTGTAAATGGATATTTTAAAAAGTCTCTATTGTACGAATGATTTTATACAGTAGATTCCGTTTGAAATTGAGCGATATTGCATCGTCTACACAAACTGCTGGCTGAATGAAGACTAGATACGGTTATAGAGTTCGCTTTTTGATGAAAAGTTAGTTCATGTTAAGAAATAACAATGATAATTATAGTTGAAACTTAGTGCATATAGTGCTTAGTTTATTAACTGGACATAAATTCAATCTTATGGAGTGCATAATGTTGTTAACGATTAATTAATTTTACCTTGCGACACCCCTTGGATGTAGATCACCCGCTTTCCTTGACACTCGATCACTTTATGCGTCACGTCCATGTTAATGCTGTCGGATGAATTGCTGCATTCCGCTCTGGCTGTAAAGATGTCCACCCAATCGCCAGTTTGGTTCCTCCTGCTGTTCGCAGAGAGCTTAATTCCTCGGCTGGTGCCTTGATCGGTGCCGCATTCAGCATCTGGCGTCAATTCCTGCACCGTTAATTGGAAGAGAGAAAACGCTATTAAAAAGACGAGCGACTTCCCCATTTTCGGCACTGATTTTGAAGCGTAGAACGGCAAGCTCCACTTCTCAAGGGAAGACTTCGAATGACGTCGTTGGGGTTCGATTGCTATTTATACGAATTACTAAATTCTAGAACTTTCTGCAGTCGTGATAGCTGGTTATCCGTCGCCCCGTGACCCGTATTGTGTATTTTATTTTCTATCTGTGATTAAAATAATTAATGACGGGTGACAGATTTACAGCCTTCTCGGTCAGATGTTTCTAGTATCGGGTAATATATTACGACGTCCATGGGTTCCTATGTTATTAGAATTTTATAACGAGAATTGTCACATTTCACAAACAAACAAACAAAATAAACGTAAAAGATCGCACTATGCAGTTTTTCCTATCAGGACAAGGAGAAGTACTCTCTCGTACTGAAAATATCCGTTATTTTTACGAATCCATCACAGATTTTTCATTTAAATTCATTGTATAATTTAATTAACTATTTTAATAATAAATAAATAATAATCACAAACTATTTTAATATTACACATTGTAAATCGACTTTTTGCTAGGTTCAGTTTTTCTTACAGCGTCCGTTAGAGGGCGTTGCTGTGAAGCGCAGGTAGTACTCCCTTCCTTAAAAATTAATAATTAGTTCGCCTTAGGGACAGAGCGATGGAAGGGGAAAAATTACGTAATGAAAATGGAACATTGAACATTCACTGTTTGAAGCAATGTGAATACTTAAATTTCGCTATGGTAGGGAATGACTTTCTTTTCGAAAATATAAACTGGAAATATACGCGAAAAATAAATATATGCTCAGCGAATGGGTTACTTTATTAACCATTGAATTAGTCAGATATCAGTTGCATATTAAACTACGAGCGCGGGGAAATGAAACAAATTCGTAGCATTTTAAGAATATGTACCCAGTATTAAATCCTTTCAATAGCATTAAAATAAATTTATTTGTCAATTTATAATCGAAATGCGTAATAATGTTAATGTACTTTAGCTATTTCTGCTTTTGTGATACAGATGCATCGTCGAATTTCCTGCTGAAATAGTTCACACTTCAAGATATTCTTCCACTAAAGCGAGATATTAAAGCAATATGAGTCGCATTCAGTCTTGACTTTTAATTGTTTATTGATATGACGGAGAAAACTAAATGACAACGTCAAGGGCTTAATCACATAAATTCTTCATGCACTGTTACAATATAATGATGAATATAAGAGAGTAAGAAAGAGGGGGAAAGCGAGAGGGAGAGAGATAGGAACTGGAAAAAGGATCAAGAGGGTTATGATAGAATTGTGGTAGATTATCCACCTGGAATTCCCTAGATGGAGAGGTGGAGTTTATTATAAGGTGAATCAACGTTTGAAAGAATGGATGGTGTAGATTCGGCGAATAACAGGAAGCTTAAGAGGGATTTTTTCAAATACAGAAGTCTCTCGCCAAACGCGGAGTTACTTTCCTGACTTAACCAGCGGTTGGTGAGGGTGAGGGCTTATGGGAAATTGATGGTTATAGGAGGAGAGATCCCTGAAAGACATTCCTAAAGCCCGTAATGTACATTTAAAGGTTAAAATGATATTATACCTATTAAAATGTATATTATATATAAATACTGATTAAAATACGTGCAAAGTACTAAGAAGTCCCGTAAATTAATAACTTAATGGCAGATAAGTACCTCATGACGCCGCTCGCATGACCTTAAGTTTCAAATTCCTTAAATAAAATTCTTCCAACCTCCTGACTGATTCGTGATCTCATCATCTTTCCTATGTCTCTATTAAAGGTAAAGGCTAGTTAGAACGTTGATTCTTCATTGTAATAAACTAGAATATAAGTAAAATCCAGGTGCAATTTTTCAACCGCAGATGGCGAGGTACTACTGTATGACACTGCTATATACATAAGATTGTTGTGTGTTAACCGATAGATCAGCTTTAGATAGATAGATGTAGTAGATAACAGATAGCATGCAGTGAGTAGTGTGGGTCTTCCTGTGCAGATTTAATGAGGGTTTTAGATAGGAATCATTTTTCAAAGAACGTGGCATTAAACAAAGTGGGAAGAGTGATGAAAACTGTCCCTTAAAATTTGGTACGGTTGGTCACACTGGAGTAGATGGAGAGAAAAAAGAGGAGTGTTTAGGAGAAGTGCGTTATCCTTTTGGCATTTATTTTTCAATCTCTCTCTCTATCTCGTCCCAAGAAAGATCAATCAATCACTTGCTCCACAGTAACTTTCCCTAAATTCGATCAGATCCGCTTGGCGGCGGTGTAATTTGGCAACGTAAAAGCGACAGAAAAAAAAAACTCCATTCAGTCACTAAAGGAATCGGCTCGTGGTCTAATCATCAATCTAAAATCAAAAAGGCCGCACTCGCAGGAGGGTTCAAGGAATAGAAAAAGAATGAAACTAGTAGAACATGGAGATTTATAATGATTACGTGGATTTTAAGTCAGAGCATAAAAGTGCTAAGCATATAAAAGAAGAAGAAAATGCCGTTGTATGTCAGAAGTGACTGAAGGGTAAAAGGGTTCAATTTGTAGGGTATAATTCGCCTTCGAAAAATGTATACATTTATTTCTTTCTCATTGCAAATCAAGGAAAAATCACTTGCATTGTTTCAATTACCTTTAAAGGAAGTGTAAATTTATGAACTTGGGGAAAAACGAAAATTCTTATATAAAAGCGTTTTTCATAGTCAATATATCGTGGTTTATTCGAAAAAAAAATATTTCGGTGAAAAGGAAAAATAAGGATAATCGCAACTGTATAGTTTGAGATAAACAAGTATATTAAAAATTCCGATTTGATTCAACTGCTGTAGGCGATATGGAAGATGTTTTAATGTCTAAAAAAGTGTATTTCACGCTCTAGTTGAGGAATAGATGAAGATGAATGAGGCAACAATTAAATGGCGTGGAGGAGAAATAAAAAAAACTATTTCTAAATAATGGGTGACATAAAAGTGTCAAATTTTCTTGGCATCTAGGATAATAGCTTAGGTACTATATTTGATCTGCAAGGAAATTGTAAATTTGAAAACATTTACCGAAAGCAAAAAAACTACGGGATAAAACAACGTGAATTTCCTTAAGACTGAAATCAATGAAAAATATAGGGTAAACAAAGCTAATCTATGCCACTATCC
Organism: Uropetala carovei; assembly: GCA_036926305.1. Lineage (NCBI taxonomy): Eukaryota > Metazoa > Arthropoda > Insecta > Odonata > Petaluridae > Uropetala > Uropetala carovei. The sequence continues at coordinate 941,256 of JAXCHB010000214.1, forward strand.
ATTGCTATAATTTAACGAGCGAAAAAAAACTGTATTTACGGGAATGAAACGCAAATATAGTATATCCGCTCTACCGATGACAGGCTCGGAGCATAGGTATGCTGATATAAAGATCGCGGCATTATGAGACCATGTTTCCACAGCTTATATTTTTTAAACAAAATTAACGAAAGGAAAACGCCAGGGGAGTGTTGCATTAATAAAAACGGAAGCATAATTGTCATGATTCAAATTGATAAAAGGCTTTTCATGCCCTCTGGGTCCGGTTTTTTATTGCCCCATTCATATGCCTCCGCGGGAAGCGAATAACGAGACATTGCCTCGTCAATCAACGCAAGAGACGGAAATGTCGAGAGAGAGAGAGAGAGAGGGGGAGGGAGAGTGGGAGGGAGAGTGGGAGAGAGAGAAAAAAGTGACGAATGAAACGATTTGATTCGATGGGATTAAAAATTATGATTTATTCGTTCGATGCCTTTTAATTCGAACGCCTGCGTCTGAATGTTTATATGGATTTGTCGAGAGAGGCAGAGAAAGGAATCCCATGTGCTACGATGATACGATATATGAAAAAAATTAGCATGATTTCTTTATATAACATAATTTATGAAGAACAATCAGTTGCACTTACGGACAATTCCATGAACACCTTTTAAGTTTTTAAGCGCCTCTATGTATGAGATTTCTTTATGCCTTGATGAATCAATCTATAGTATACATAAAAGTGAAACGCAGATTATGTTTGTTCTTTATACAAATCCACGCTTTTGAAGATATCAAAACTTCGCATAGGTATATAATTTACCCTGCGAGTAGCATAGGATATATCGTGATAAAAAAATTGAGGTGAGGGGGTGCTTAATTCAATAATTCTTTCTCAAAGGTTTACACGTCATCTTCGATTTTTCAGAGTGCAAGGTTTTTTCCCTTCATTCACCAAAATACCTAAATATTGACCGATTTTCTTCGTTTTTGCTTTATACGACGGCTAAAACTATGTACTATCTTATTCTGGCTATGTTTGTATGTTACACGGTCAAAGTTTTAAATCCGTTGAAATTCAACGGGCACTCCGCTAGTATTTTAATACAATTTCAACAATTAGCTATCGATAATAATGCGATCGGTGGGCGATTTTGTCAGAAAGTTATGATTTCCAATTGGTATAGGCTTGAAAATCGACTTTTTTCCTCGATAATAAAGTTTTTCCTACAATCAGGCACGGATTCCACTATAACTTATAAAAATAAGTGTTTTCTCTAATAGCATTGTTCCACAGTCTATGACTTGTTAAAATAAATAAATAAAGTTCATTAGCTTTTCAAGAAATACCAGTTAGTACTAGTTATCAGGAAGCAATTCGAACGGATTTACATTAATCTATAAATTTCTTTTACATATTATTTTAAAAAAGGAAAGTTGTTTTAATTTCAACTTAAACGAATTCCATGTGCATCACAAATTTTTATTATGACCTATGAGAGGGAAATCGAAGCAATGGCGGTAGTTGTTAAGGTTATGTGAGAGTCAAACACTGGTTAACCCTTATCCTTGATGTCAGAACATAGCGTACTAAATTATATTTACATTGAGATTTTTTATTTTCTCCGATTAATTTTCTATAGGAAGATTATTTAATTTAAAATAAACCTAAACTGTCGTGCAGATTTCCAAATTTTGACTTTTTAAAAAGAAAATTTAGCCATAAAATTATAAAGTAAAGGTAAAAATCCTACGACACAACGCAAAGCCAGGTTGAGGTATTTTTTCCTTTGCAATGTAACGTTCCGAATTTGCGTGGTGTGCTGAGGGTGAGCCCAAGTCATGTCTACGCCATTGTTCTCTATTATCTTCCTCCCACGTCCCTGTTTCTCCTTCTGCAGCTCCGTATCTTCTTCAGAACACGTTTCAGACCTTTATTCTCGTCACTCCCTTCCAAAGATCTTTATCTTTCTGACCTACATTTTCCTTGACCGAGCAGCACTCTGCTACTTGGAGGAAGTACGTATTTCCACTCATTTCCTATCTCTTTTAAGGGACTCAAACCCTGCTTCAAATAAACGAGTGGGTTCTGATCGGTCAAAGAAGATTACACGTATTCGAGGATAAATGTCGTGTTTTTAATAAACGAAATCAAACAATTATTTTCTCCTTTCTAATATTCAGCGTAAAACAACTTCGCTTTCCATATTAAGATGAACCTTGCTTAGTACTTATGCATACGTAAGCGCCGTTAACATATATGACTCACAACAGTTGTATGTTATGCGTGTTGCCGGTACCTAAATTAAAATCTCGGAATTAAGTTCTGATTTTAACTTTACGAATTTGGAACTTAACTAGTTCCAGGCCAAATTTTTATGTATAAATTCTTTGAAACATTGAAAAGAAGGTAAGATTACCTCTTTCCATTATATTTCAGGAAGATATCACAATTGGTTTAGCAGTCACTTTCCTAGATTCCTGGATTATTTAGGAGAACACCTTAAACTAAAAAGAGCGGATTCGTATTTTCTTTAAAGTAAGCATATTTTGTCCTTTGAATAACGTTTGCCTGAAAGCGGATTTCGCAGTCAATAGACGACAACGTTGTTACAAAACGTATGGCATTTAAAAAGAAGGGTATTCAAATGTGTTCTTGGGATGAATTTTATTATGATAAGAGGGAGAGAAACGAAAGCAGATTCACGGGTATACATACATATATTTATAGATTTTTAGATTGCAGGAAACGGATGTTAGAGATATAAAAAATCTGAATAAACATTCTTCTGATATAAATCTCTGTAATAGTCGCTGTTACTCCAGAGACTCCCATCCAAAGCTCATATATTATGCTCTTTCAGGCTTGCTTGCCCACCATACATACGTATCCCTTTCTTTACATTTTCTCTAACTAATGAATAGAGCCTATATCTTTCGGGACCCATACGCTGCACGCAAACTCAATTAACCCGAGAAAAAACAAAAAAGAACCTCACGTGTCTTTTCATCACGTGCCTCTCATATTCTACGGACTAGAGGTTAGAGGATGATGGATGGAGAAATGGTGATAAACGAGAGAAGAGGCGAAGGAAAGGATAAAAGGGCTTTCTCTTGGGGGAGGGGTGCTCAGTTCCAAAAAAAAATATTCCACCAAACATTTCGACAATTTGGGGTCCCCTCAACTACAGACAGAAGCAGAGTCTCCTCCTGAGTATCTATATATCTGGTTAATACAAACTTCTATAGCTTAAGATTCTTAAGTCAGACAATTTAGCGTTTTTTTGGGGGGGGGGAGACAAGCATTTCAACCCCCCCCCCCCACCTCTCCCCCTCCCATCCTGTTTATGCGCCTGCTGCTTTGTCACCGATGAGTTTTCCTCTAGGGACGCTTTCTCTGCGGAGAATACCAAGTGGATAGGCTCTTCAATCTCTTATTTTAGGTTTGGATTATATTTAACAATCGCATTAGTAAATATACCCTTGCAATTGACAACTAAAATTAAATAAATAAAAATTCAAATTATTAAAATATATATATTCTCACTTTTTGAAGCGGTAATTTTTAAATCAATTGCATAAACCCATGATAAATGGTACCCATAAATTACGTCACTCATAAATTATTTGCACACCCCTGACACTTTTCCCTCCTCAAATATTGTCACAAATATTTAAACCACTTTTTAAATTATGTGAGGAATACTTCATTATTGTAGACACTGGGGTCTGGAGAATAAAAAAGAGGAATATATGAAGTAAGTGAAAATTAAAGGGTTTAGTGTTTTGATGTAATTTAAGGAGAGGCGTGCAGGAGGTGTGTGTGTTGGCAATGGAATGAACAAACAAGGCACGGGGAAAAGGGGAATTCTGGAGAAAAGAAAGGGAGAAAACGGAGAGAGAGAGAGAGGAAGGGGATTTTTCTTCGCGGTAATAAATGAAAAAAATAAACAGGCGGAGGTGATTACCCCCTTCTTCTCCTAGAGGGCACACTAATTTAATTGAGGAAACTGCCGCTGGAGTGGCGCTTCTGCAAAATGAGAATAAACCTTTCTTAGGATAACTCCCGTTCTTTCCTTTTTTGGTCTCGTTGGCAACCGGAGAATGTTACAGAGACGGATAGAGGGAGCGAGGGAATGAGCGAAAATGATGAAATCATAGCTGAGTTTTAAATGTAGAATAACCAGAAAGCAACTCTACAGCTAGAAATGAAATTCATCTGAAGAGAGAGCAATGAGGAAAAGTTGCCTTTAATCTCAGATTAGCTAAAGTAAAAAATCTGAGGTGGCCAACACATGACTTTCACCATACAGAGCAACGACTGTGATTGCTCTATCGACATTAGTGTTCTCAGAAACATCAGAAAATTACACCCGAGAATGATTTTAAAACATTTTCAATAGTCTTTATTTAAAAAAACAATAAGTAAATAAATTTTTATGTTTCTAAGGGTAACAAAATACCGATGCGCGATTAAAATTACCCATGGCAGCGCAATCAACGCTATCAACAATTAGAAAATTTTTTCATAGCAACTGAAACAGTGGTATCACCTAGCGACGTATTTAACATAAGTTTAGAGGAAAAATCAAAATATCTCTTAAACTATCGGTTTTCTGAAATAATTTTCAATCAAAACCCGTAGAAATTACATTTTCCACAACTCTATAATAACAAATATTTACGTAAATAGAGTCTTAAAGAAGGAATTTGGAAAAAAAGGAAAAACGACAGGAACAAACCTCCACTTCCGTTTGACCTATATTGTCCAAAAACTAATCGGCTCTTGTCCATATGATGAAAATATTTTATTTTAAATTTGGGAAATACTTTTCAAGTTAAAGCGCCCGCAACATTCCTATCAGATACACACTGACACACACACTCACACAGACATCGTCGAAAAAATTCTCAAAATGTACTCAGGGGGACCCAAAACGTGTCTTTCCGTTGAAATCTCGAAATCGATTTTTTTCATGAAAACAACACTTTCCCTATGGAGAAAGTAAAAATAAATTGAAGCTTTATTTTGGATGGATGAGAAAATGTGTGTGTGTGATAATGAATGGGTTACATTTAAAGAGGAATAAATATATATATGGACACGTCAAAACGCATGCGTTGAAATGGTTCATGTCTTCATACGTAATGAGTTAGGTCAGGGGTCCGTAGCCTTTGCTCTAAGTCGGGCCACATTCGTTGTTGTGAATGCTTCGGAGGGCCACATTTGAAATCGCGAGAGCCTCGGAGGGCAGTATGGGCGTTTAAATCAGAAGTTGCCTAGAGATTTTGCGGTTTAATGTTAGTGAAAATCAATTCTAATTTGTTTATTAGCGTTCAAACTCCACCAGAAAAGGATTTGGGACCATAATTTCACTGAAAAAATATGGAATTGACTGTGTTATATTATAGCGATAACATTTACATCGTGGCTTTGAGGGCCGCATGAAACGCTCTCGGGGGCCGCATGTGGCCCGCGGGCCGTAGGTTGCCAACCCCTGAGTTAGACCAAAAGGTAATTTCATATTAAACTCATTCAAAAAAATTAATTAGAAATAAATAGAAATAAATTCCAAACTTTCTTAAAAATTCTCCGAACATGGAAAGGTACGCTCGTAAATAAAACCATTCGAAGGATAAAAAAGGTCTTTCTCGTAATTTCCGTCCCTTGATTACCTTTCTTTTTGGCAACAAACAATGCGCTCCCGAAAAAATTGTTGTCTGAATCATTTTCCGAGAAGCTATTTCTTCTCTGATTTGTTTTCGCGGGTAAAACTTTTTTTCCAGGAACTCTTTTTCTTAGTTCTATTACTCATTATTATTATTACGTCGTCTTCGCGCATTTAGATTTTGGAGATTGCTCTGCGGAAAAAAGAAACGTACGTAGGAAATCTTGTAATCGGAAGAGGGTCGGGAGAGGGTGAGGGGCATAGAGAAAGAGGAACGATTGTGTTCTGGGAGCAGTTTTACCGGAATGGGATGCCGTATTTTGAAGTGCCGCTTTTCAAGTCTCCAGAAATTATTTTTAAGATGACGCGAAATTATCTGCATGGAATACAGCGGAGAAATGAATGGTCTATGAAAGAAAGAGATTAGGTCAGCTGTGGGAAAACGCTTTAAGAGGCTGGCCGCATTATAGCGAATGATTAAGCTTACAGAAATATCAGTGACATGTAGGGCCACATTGGAGTTCACATCGGAAGTTGTAACGAGAGACTGAGAGTCATCCTATTAGCTAAATTCAATTAAAGCGTGATGTGTTCGATATTAAAGGTTTTCTGGCAATACATTTAGACCAGTGGTCTTCAAGGTGGGCGATTTTGGATTTTTGGTGGGCGTTAAAGAACTCACCAAATGCTATTCTAATTTTTACACTGAAAAATAAAATTCTATAAAAATGCTTAATAATACGTACACATATTCTGTACAACTATTTTATGTACAACTATTACAGTTCATTTGTCGTTAACTATAGTATCATATCATACTATACTAGCGACAATGTATCCATGCTGCGGTAAAATCAAAAGGCCCATGAGTGTGGTCGGAGTCTCTCGCAGAAGCAGCGAAGCGTTTAAGTTTAATTTTATCAAATATATAAAATCATAAATTTTTAAACATTGTTATTACCACTGAGACCGTATTCGGTAATCTCATCTAGCGTCAATCCTACTAGTATTAGGGTTACCATACCTCCGTAAATCGCTTTGCTACTGGGGGCGCAAAATTCTTCTTTGCCCCGGGCACCAGAATCCCTCACTACGCCACTGGGCGGGCGGTGAACTTATTTCAAAGGACAACATATGGTAAAAGTGGGCGGTGACTCAAAAAAGGTTGAAGACCACTAGACTAACGAGTATGGAGTTATCCCCATTGAAGTTCAGGGCCCGCTTTATAAATGTAAATGTGAAAAATAATGGAGTGACCCAAGGAGACTATTTGTTGCGACGTTATGTGGGAATGGAATGGATGATGCTTGTTAGTTTTTTTTTAATTTCAAACGATAAGTAGTTTTTTTATACAGGTAATTTAAGATTAAGGAAGACTTGATAACACCAGTACAAACTCTCGCAGCGATAACAATAGGTACCATTTTATGCGCTCAAATAATGCCCTAAAAAAGAATGCATTGTCAAGAAGCAAATTATATGAAATAGGTACGTATAGCACTAAAGCTTTATCTGTAATTGCCATAAACTTCCATGGATTAAATGATATTTACGTGCTTGATGATTAATGTATGGAACTTGTAAATAAAGTACTATATTGCGAGGCATGGGATTAAATAAATATAATGATAGATTAAAACTGACGTTTTCGCATTTAAAAGTTGAGCGCTGAGAAAAATCTGTGTCAATAATTCACTTTTTAACTCTTTCGGACTTGTTAGATTGTTCCTCCAATTAATGATATCAGCCAGAATAAATTTTACAGCAAGAATTATTTTGACGAGAATACCGGTGTTTATAAATGTTATAATGACAGAAATATATAAACGCCTTTCACATTCTAAAAAAAAACTTATTTGTTCATGTGCTTTCCAATAAAACAAGCAATTATCGAAGGCGATATTATATGGTACAAGACGAAGTTTCACAGCGATCGAATCAATTAATGCGCAGTTGTTTTTCGCTTCAAATATTTTCCGCTGTGAAATTCTGTTGAGTTTCAAGCGTTTGACATCGTGAAATACGCGTTTATTTTCTAACTCTGCCCTTAACTGCCTCGCTTCACTTCTCCTTCGGACAGCTTTTTTCGAGCATTGTTCCGCGCCGTGGGACGAGGACTTCCGCGACAAAATTTCAATAGCGTTGGTATTTATCGTGAATGCCGCTCCATAATATTAAATATGAAATTATATACGTAATAGAACTGAAAAAAAACAAATACAGGAACTGACAATGCGGTAACAGCATCATTCCTAACATGAAAAGGATTTTCTCATTTAAAAAATGGAAAAATATTTGTATCTTAAACAACTGACACTTATTTATTTTCTATCAGCATGTTTACATAACTTTGTTTCTTCTTATAGGTAACATTTGTCCAAAAGCAGACATGTTTTGTGGCTACTTTTTATAACAATATTAGAATGATTTTAAGGGTTCAGTCATTACTTTTGAACTTCAAAAAGGTTTCCTTGGTCAACTTACTTTCCCTAAAGCTCTATCTCTCGTTCCCATCTCAGTCCCCAATAAACTTTCCAGAACCCTGACTGAAGTTCTTTGCGTTCGCTTCCATACCATTCTTAAGCCCGTTTCATTTTACTTCACTTCCACGGTAGAGGGCACTTGCACTGTTTTCTCCCCTTAAAAAAATTCTTCCGTCGACCAATCCTTACTCCCCAAACGCCAGAGAGGTCACGTGACCGGTAAACGCCTCTCACGTGTAGTTTTGAGGCTTAGTTTGGTTGTCGGTTGTTCATGGAAAGGTCGAGGAGTCGTCGACGGGAGAGCGACGCGTTGAAGATGGTATGAACGTATTCTTAATAATCTATCGTGAATAATGTTAATAATCTATGGTGAATAACTGTATTGCAATGTTGTCTACCGACGCAATACTTTTAAATTGATAGCAGCTTCCGCTGTTTTTATTCCTTGAATATATCCAAGGAAGTAATATTTGTTAATAATACTAAACAACATTATGATTAAAAAAAAAAACCCGGAAATATCATTAGCACGCTCTTGGTTTGGTCGGGCTTGATCTTATTAGGGAAAAAGAACTAACAAGTTTAATTTTTTGATTTTCTTGTAAAATTCGATATATTTTAATATAGTATCTCGTTGAAGTTAAGACAGCTGATGGATCTTTTTTTAAATTCCAGGTGCGACAGGACTTCGGCGTCGAATTCGCTGTCAAAGGAACGTTAGGTAAGTACCTAATGTCAGTCTTCTCTGAAAACAAGTATAAAACGGTAACGCGAATAAGTTTGGACTTTTCACCGAGAATTCGACGGAAGGGAATAAGTGGGAGTGAATGTGCTTTGAAGTAGTTCCTCGCGCTCGAAACCAATTTTACCGCGGGAAGCTTAACTGGAGGCTTTTGTTTGGGATAGTTCAGTGGCAGTGGCACAGTGACTAGGAATGAGTCTCTACCTGCCTCTTCACCCCTCTCACGACTGATAATGACGCGTCATACTGCGGGAGGTGGAGTGAGGTTTTTTTTAAAGGAAGGTTAGTATAGGAAGAGGGGAAGGGTGGAATGAGAGACCCCTCTCACTCCACCCTTCCCCTCTTCTTCCTACTTCCACGCGTGCTAAAGGAAGTGTATTTCTTGGTCGGATTGAACGGCATACGGCGAGAATATGCAGAGAGAAATTGAGGCGCGGGGTTGCCACCTCAAATTCGTCAGCGGCTCGGAGATTTTCTAATCTAACCCGGAGATTTCATAATTTGACCCGGAGATTCTCATAGGCGAAGAAGTAATAGTATGTTTTTTCTATAATTAAGTGTTTGATACGCTATATTTAATTAGTATTCATACAGATGTGAGGAACGTATTTATTTATCGATATATTCCACGCTGCTTCGTATGTTGTCGACCTGGAAAATGATATTATTAACCCCTGAGACTAGTCTCAAAACTTGGAGACTTTGGTGTCAAACCCGGAGAGGTGGCAGCCCAGGGGTGTAAGACGGATGATTCAAGAACCAAGGTTATGCTTAATTCCGTGAAAGTCGTCCTGAATAAAATGTTTCTCTCTTCAATGCTAAGTCATAGGAAGGATGTAAACGTGTGTGCACGTTGCTTCGGATTTAATTTATTTATCGGCTCGATCGAGATAAAATAAAGAAATAAGTGATTTTAATAGGAGGGCAAAACGATTTTCCTATAGAGACTGAGCTGTTATTGTCCGAAATTCAAATGTTTCCTAATAACTTCGTCCGTCCCTCGTTTTTCACGGCTTAGATTATATATTATACTCCCTCCTGCAGTGCAGGCCACCAGTTTAGCTTTAGCACAGCTTCGTAACGCCCGCCGAGAATTAAAATTTGTAAAAATGTATGTTTGACTAGGAGGTTATGATAACGAATGAAAGGGGAAGGAATTCTGAATAAAATTAAGAGAAAGTGTGCCGCGTTGAACTAAAGAAGACGCTCAAATGCAACCTTATGAATTCCTATGTTCACAGAGGGGGGAGAGAGGAGGTGGCAGAGAGAGGGAGGAGGAGAGAGGAGGGGAGAGAGAGGGGGGGGAGGAGAAGAGAGGGGGAGAGGCAATTATTTTAATTTTTACTGAAGATAGCCCGTCATATGGACGGGCTTTTATACTAGTTAAAACATAAACGAGTTAGAAATAAATTAATGCGTGGTGGAAATAGAAGAGGAAAAGAAGTATATGGCAAATATCTCGGATTTTCCTCTAATTAATATAATAAACTGATTCAATAATCTGACGAAATTAGCTTCCGTCGAAGATATTTTTGGATATGCCCTCTTATATATCTCTCCTTTCCTCTGGCTCTTATTGCCTGGACGATATATTCTTTAAGTAGTCATTCAAAAGTATCTATCTATATCTATATCTATAGTTCACCCTGCAAGCCACCGTATTATGTATTATGAAAGTTGCATAATACTCTCTTAGGGAATCGTTTATTACTTTAGCTTCAATCCTTAATGTCGGCCGGGAGTGGAACACCATTCAGTTATTCGTCATTGAAACTAGTTAAAAAAAAGAATTGCCCGACAATTTTGTATCATTATAACCATTGTCGCTGGTTTTAAATTGATGATTCCTTCACATTAGACGGTAAATGTCACTTTTTACTGAAAATCACTGCGGAATCCATGAAAAAATCATCAATCGTCGTAGAGTGAGTGACATTAACTATTCCATTACATGAAATTCCTTATTTTCACTCGTGTTTTATCGCGTTTCCATATGCACCTGTGTCTTTCCATCGCCCATGCGGATTCAACCACGCAGTCTGACGATATCCCGCAAACAATAGCATCTGCAGATAAAATATATGACCAGTTTTACGCGATCGTGTAAACGTTTTAATTTAACTTTCGGATATTGCAGCTAACTTCAGTTAAAATCCACGGGATGTAATTATATCCGTACCCTTTAAGACGGGGATGGGATCCATTTCTACTTGGCGGGCCGCATCGGTGATTGCGAACATTTCGACGAGGCGCATTGAAAGTTTCTAATGTTTGGGCTGGCCGAATTGAGAGCTTAAATCAGAAAGTACCTTCACATTCCGTGACCTTATATTAGAGAAAACCTAGTTTAAATACGAAATTAAGGATTAAAATTTTAAAATTAATGCTTTTATTATAGGAATTTTAATTTTAAAAATAAGAATCAGATCATCGTATTTACGTATTTATCGTCATAGTTTCGCGGGCCACATAAAATACTCACGAAGGCCGCAGGTTCCCCGTCTCTTAAGATGTTGCTAAGCAATTAGAACCGTACGCTAAGAATAAATGCCTCATTCTGTATATCTCTTTAATAGGTATCGGTCTTTCGTAAGAGTGAGTTTCAACACCACCATTAATCACTGCTGACATTCTCTCTCTTTTGATGAAATAAACCAGTTTTTCTCTGGAGGAAGGATGCTCTTTAAAAAAATAAGAATAAAAGTCGTTTTGTCCGAAGAATTCCGTTCTCGAGAATTCTCTCTACATGTTGCGTTTTTCGATTTCTATTTTCCTTCGTATTCACCGAAAATATATCGTACAATTTCTCTTTAATTAGCGGTTCATCAATTAGTTTCTCCTCGTTTTTCCTCCGATTCGGAGCTATCGAATTATATTCTGACCTCTTCTTTCCACAACGATCTCACATTCGCCTTTTACCTTCCCTCTCCTCATTCATTTCCATTCTGTATTGCCCATAACTTAAAAAAAGACATTTAGTTCCTCACTTGTTTTTTCCTCTCGCTCATATGGCTTGGACGAGGAATTTCTTTTAAGAATTCGGAATGCCTTAAATAGGGCAATGGAAGATTTTTACTTGTGATGCTAAGTCAGAGCGTGAAACAGTTGTTTATTTTTCAAAATAATGCACAAAAAATAAATTAAATTCAAATGAGGGATGAGAGAGCTGGACTATTCAAATAAACGAATTTCACTGCCTATTGTTGAAAGACGCAGTTGGCTTCAATTTTAAGCGTGCGTTTGTTAAACGGCTGATTGCGTCATCCAGAAATTTGTGTGATGAAAAAGTAAGGGTAGCTGTGTATCATTAATTTCATTGAATTTTATATATCATAATCATATTTGGCGTAAAATAATTATTTGATTGTATAATACATATGTAAGATCAGATGTTAGTAAGACCAAGACTGCAACAATGGAAGGCTGCGGAGCGGAATTTATTCCTCCGCATTTGATTCTGGATGTAATTACGTGTTGCAAAGAGTACACGCGAATGCAGCTTTCTTCCATTCGAACGAGATGGCAATGCTTGCTTTGAATATATGTGGAATTCGCAATCTTTGGAAATGCTCATTTCTCCTCGACGCGCGCATATCAGGTGGAAAGATGGTTTCAGAACACGCGTTTCAAAATGAGGTAAGAAACTTGCGTCGATTCCATTTATATTTTTTTACAATTAAATTTAAGGAGGAAAAAACGTTTGAATGAAGTTTTGAAGTTTGAAAAATTTTAGGTAAAAGAAATTTGACTGAAAAGGAGGCCGCTTTTGTTTATCATCAAAGGAAACCAGGAATGCGAACAGGCATTAATTTAGAACGATTATTTTTAACTTCAGACGAGCAAGAAACAAACTAACTCGCCCAAAATATCGTAGCTGCCAATTAATTTAATAAACGAAAAGTGGAAATAAGGATGAGTTTCGCAGAAGGTTAAATTTTAACTTATACCGCCAAGTTTTATCTTACCATATTGATGAGAATAAAGGAAAAGAAAGAGATGGGGGGGGGGGGGGGGGGGAGAAAAGGGAAAATGGGATACAAAATGTATGAGCATGAAAAACGAACAAAATTTTCCTCTTCTGCACAAACACGAAAGTCTCCGATTTGATCACGAAATGCTCCTGCGCAGGCTAATTATATGAGAGAGAGAGAAAGAGGAATTCTGTTTTCAGAAGAAGAATGCAAAAGTGTATACGTCTACATTAAATAAAGAAAATTTAAATCTTCAAAGGAAAAGTATTTTTCTCGTAAGAGGCAGCTTATGTCGCATTTTTTTTTTGTAAGGCGAGCTTTTTCTTTGAAGTGGAAAATCAAATCATTTATTTTTCTTCTTCACAGCCAATGCTTCGATTTAATCATTCCATTCTCGATTTTGTGCGTTTTCTCTCCATTTCGAAACTTCCGTTTTCGTGCAGAGAGCGGCTTCTTTGAGGGGAAATTTTTTAATAAATTTCAAACTCCACTTAATTTCCACCGACGTAAAGTCATTTTAAATTACAACTCATCGTGGCTTGGTGATTACGTGAAGTAAATGTTACATTTTCAAAAGTGGAGATGGACCATTGGGATTGTCTGCCGTTGGATTCATAGGGTTGTGATGTTATTCCATTCAGTGCCGCCACATTGACGACACACATTATAATTAATTTCATTCGCGAAATTACTTTACTGCAAATTAAAAAAAAATAATTTTTCTATTAATTTGTTTTGAAATTTATTGTATATCGGTAAACTATGTAACAGAATTGTATTCGGTATTTATAGAGAAAAAAACAGGATATTATTTGCAGCGTTGGCTTTGCAGTAGATTAACAACCATCTGTTTATTTGTTTACTTTTTTGCTGTCGGAGTTTTTTTTTCTCAACATTTACGTGCGTATGAGAATACGTTCCTTTTCAAGATAATTACATTCACTTTCACTAGAAACTTCCTCGTCGCTCCGTTATCGCCGAGTGCCCGGCAGTTAAAGAAAAAAGAAAGAGCAATACGGTAATGAATTATTATTTGAACAGAAAGAACGTCAAAAAGGGGAGATTCAGTACGGTTATTTGCTGAAATCGTAAATACGGTGCGATTTCTCATACTGCGCATGCGTTGCATAATTACGGTGGCGTTTTTATGGGGAAAAGCAAATCTCGGCATTGGAAAAATCCATCCTCGTTACGTTCTAAGCGTCGCGAACTATACAGGAATTCACTTTTCGGAATTTTCGATGCGATGTTGTTTTTTCGTTCTTTCTGAGATTCCGGATTTGCGATCGTAATGAAGAAAAAAATCGGTGCGACATACATTGTACAAATTGAATTTTTTAAATTTATATATGTCTGTGTGCGTATGCGTGTGTGTGTATATGTATATATATATATATATATATATATATATATATATATATATATATATATATATAAACAGTGGAACACCTCTATTATTCCGTAGAATAACGATCATTCATAAGAGTGACGTACAAGGGTAGTCGTAAAGAGAGGTTACACATCTCAGAAGATGAGAGTCAGCTATTGTGTACATAATAAGTAAGGCGAGTGGAGGAGGATGGTGCGATATAATATGGTGAATCTTGGCGCGGGAAATTTAAAGGGGATAGAGGAGAATGCGGATGGAGAGAGAGAAAGAGGGGGGTGCTAAAGGAAAGCTAGCGAGAGAAAAATAGAGAGATGAAGCAAAAATGAGAGAATGAATCTCTTTTCGGAAGACAAAATTTGGGATTGAGATTGAAAGACCGCTAAAGTAAGACGTTTAGAATGAAAAAATATTCAAATAGTTTGCTGAAATGAGAGGAGGGGCTGAAATATGAGATATTTAATGAAATGTGGGATGCAAGTAAAATCTTGACCATCAGAGATAGAATCCACTACGGAGTGATTGAGCTCGCATTATGGCTGAAATATATACTTTTAAAAGATTCACTTTACCTATGTGATTTTAATAGCCGTAACGAGATTATGAAAATCCAGACGCGTATTTAGGATAAATGGTCTTCGGTGGTCATTCTCCCGAAAGTGGAATCTAGTATTATTCCGCGATTTTCCTGAAAAGTTTTAGTTAAACTAATAGGTAGAAGTGAAATCGAATTATTTTTATTGTTTCTTTAGTCATTGGATAGAGCTCTCAGAAGTACACATTATCAAGTCGAAAATCATCAATATTGATGCTCGAAACTAAAATCGGTTTTAACGAAACGTTAGCTGTGATTAAAATTCCTGAGTTTTAAAATTCAAATATAATTTAACTAACATCGTTGTTAGATTGTATTTGGAATGGAACGCAAAAAATAAAGTACACTCTAAGGCCAATATTTTTTTAATTTGATTATTGGTGCACAAAACACTTCCATGTACAGATATAAGTATCCGTTATAACATATAACACCGATTTGTCCTAATCAAGAAATCCACGACTTGTGCCCGCCATTTTCACCTGTATTATGCATTTAAAGAAATAGAGTCCATTTTATTACATTTCAGAAAAATATTCAATTCATATGCTAGTATCATAATTGAGTTTGATTACTTACAACTCGATGGAAACAACCATTACACAATCCAAGTTAAGTCAATAACATATCGTGACGTGGCGTAGTTAGTTCAAATTACGCGAGTGTTTGCGTTAACATATTGAAAAAAATTGAATATTTTTATATATAAAGTCTAAGAAAAATGCAACGAAAGCATTACATATGTAATTTATGAAACATTATGATGACGGAGGCGATGACGCATCAACAATAGTGGCCTTGGCTGCATTTCCCCAAAGTTCGAAGACTCCGTACACTTCAGAGGGCAGGCTGGATGCTGCGGGTCCCTGATCGACTCCATTGACGAAAAATTTAAGGGTTCCGAATTGGTTTTTCATTACACCCACTGTGTCGCCAACCTAAAAATAGAATGCTTAAGGAATAAGACATTACAAGGAGGAAATTGCAATTGCTTCAATTATGGAATTATTCGATAAGAAAAAGCGACGTTTCTCTTTTGACGTGCGTATGCATGCAAGAAAAATTAACGAAGAGAGGAAAAAGTATGCGCACCTGAAGGTCGTCCAGTTTTTTTCCATAATTTAAAACTACTGCCTCATTGTTTGAATATATGTGTGTGTGGAGATACATGCGCGCAAGGGACCTGTAAAATATAAAAAATGGTCATTACAAATTAGGAGATGAACTGGAACGTTTTGTCTATTATAAAATACGATTTAACTATTTGAAAGTTTATGATTCTTACACTTCGTTAACGTTTTTAAAGTTCTCGGGAGGTTTTATTCCAGGATTTAAAGGATAGGTTTCCTCATGATGTTTCTGCGATAAAATTTATTATCAGAATAAACTAGCTTCACAGAGTTTATATTAAAATGGAATAAGTTTACATTTCCTTACGTAAGTTATGAATGTTCCATTAGTAATTTCCTAACGGCGCATATTTAAGTGCCATGTATTTTAAACAGTACATATAAATAAAAAGTGTCCGTTGAAATAATGGAAGAATTATAGATAGATTGATTATTAATGTTTGCATTTAAAATAATTAATAGCACACTTTTACATATGAAATATTTCTAGTGAATATTCTGTTGTCTTTTAGTAAATGCCTTTGTTTTTTATTTTCGACTATAAAATTCTGATATTCTTCTCCCACCTTGTTCTCGTCAATGCTACATATAATTGTCGGTGTGCAAACACAGGGAAATAATTATATGTATACATATATAACTTAGGGAAAATAATTAAATTTCGTGCACTTAACGTTATGATTGTTTTAAAATTGTACTCTGTACTTGCGAAGAAAGAAAGCTTACTCGAACCCTCAACAATGTTCTCCGTTGTTATGTAAATAAAACTCTTTAAAAGATTTTAATTAAAAACTAACTAATTAATCAATCAGCGGAATAATTTCTTTGAATACTATCTTAACAGAAATTAACAATTTATTTCAACATTGTAAACTGTTAACACACCAGACACCTAAATATTATCTTTCGAATACTATAATTTGTTTAAGAATGTAATTTTCATTGAAGAATTTATCGAAGAAAAATTGATTTGAAGTCTATTCTGAATAAAGTTGTCTTTGCATAATAATACAGATGATATATTGAAGTGAGGATTACAAAGCAATTATCACAAAATATTACTACTTTTATTATAAACAAATCAAAATAATATATTACACTTACCGTTACCTAAATCAAACTACGATGAAACGTTATGACAATGAAACTCGGTCGTAATGTAAACAAAAAAGTACCGATTTAGGCCACGACTAATTAATCAGTCAGCGGAATAATTTCTAGACGATATTTTAAAGTGAGTATAACAAAGCAATTATCACATAATATTACGCTATACTTACATATAATAAACTAGCAGCCCGTTGCAGCTACGCTTGCAAATAATCTAAATAGTTCGGCCCTAGATTAGATCTTCTTTGTTCCTTATTCATTTGACGTGTTTCCCTATTTCTTTGTCTTTCTTGTACTCTCCGCTCCTCATCTACACGGGCAATCCTATGATCTTCCGCATCTATTTCTCTCTCTTTCCTACAATACTCTTCCTTTGATCTCTGGCTCCTCTTCCTTTCTCTGGCAGCTGTAGCTGGGCTAATATCTCTCCTTTTCACTGGTCTGCTCCTTGGCATTTATTAATTTGCTGCGATTTTACAGCAATATATTAGAGCAATTACGTGATTACAGTGTCACAGAATTACTCAATGCTAGTTTAATATCGCTGTATATTCAAAGGGGAAAACTTTTTAATTCTACCTTACCTTAGTTCCAATGATTATCGTTGCACCCTTATAAATGAACTCACAAACAGTTGCTTTCCTTCAAGTGTCTATCAACGACTGCTTTTAAAATCTTACAGGACCTACAATAAAGGCGAGCGTTTATTTAGATTATCAATGAAGAGAAGATAACAATGACGCTTTTGTTTCGTCTATTTGAAGGTTTAATTGGCCTTTATTGAATCGGAGGCAACAAAGAGAGTCTCCTTGGCTACGCCCGGAATGAGTACGAAAAATCCGCAAAATTTCGAAAAAGAATGCGTATTTCTGAAAAATTCGACCGCGTAACGTGTAAACATTGCAAGAATAAGATAGTATAGAGCTTTAGTCGTAGAATAAAGCAAAAAGAAGAAAATCGGTGAATATTTACCTATTTTAAATAATGAAGGAAAAACCTTGTACTCTGAAAAATCGAAAATCCCTTGTAAACTTACGGGAAAATATAATTGCATCCTGGATTCGAACCCGAGACACTTCAGCAAACGAAATATTTTTCCAGGGACCTCATAGTCAGTATAAACAAAACGCCGTTTACCGCATATCTTTACGACGAACTGTTCTCGAGAAATACGCGAGGCTTCATACGCACGGAAGGACGGACGCAGCTTCATTACGTGCATAATATATAGGAGGTTTTTAAATAATTAATCGTTTCACAAAAAATTAATTGAAAAAAAGGGCCACGTTAGGACAATTTCCCGTTTCAATACGAATTCAGTGATATCCAATACATATATGTGTCGTTAACCGTCTTCGCAGTAAAAATGCAGAATCAAAAAACCCTTCCAATTTTATATATATAATAGATAGTTGTCGATTCTCACGCTATCTTATAACGGCTCTTTAAGAGCGACACCACAGTCCAGCGTTATACATCAATAAATACGTCTAGGCTTTTATTACAGTAATTACTCACGATTTATACATTTCAGGCAAAATTTCGATATCAGTATGATTGCGTGTGATGATGCCGATTCCAATGGAGTGGCTGAATTTCGAAATCTTTTGGTCCAACTTTACTTCAAATAATTCATTATCTTTCAGCGGTCTATTCGTGAACACCGCTGCATTATTTGCATCATCCAATCTGAAATGAATGGAAGTAAATAATTATAAAGACAATTAAAGATTACATCAGTAAAGTTCGTCGTAGGATTTTATATAGATGCTACCACATAATAAAAAAATACACTATAAAAAACTCACTTAATTTTTTGTATTGTGCGGCCATTTTCCCGCACCTCGGATGAAAAGCCAGTTTATCTTCTATTTCCTTTATTTCATGGAAATGCTCAGTAGGATTAGCTGAGGAGAATATGAATATCATAGTCATGTTGATGGAAAGGAATTTTGGTTATTTTAAGCGAATTTTTATATGGTTTTTAATAAATCTCTATCACACAAAGGATTTTTATACAGTAAACTTATTTTAAAATAATCATTACATCGTGTACATCAGTGGTACCCAAACTGGGGGGGCGCGAGTAACTTACAGGAGGGGGGGGCATGAGACAATTGGAAAACAACAACCATATTATAATTGTGAATTAAAGTACATATATTATATTAAATAATGTTTTTTTCATTTGGAAAATTTTAATTTAATCTCGTTTTTATGCGTATTTTTCATTATAATGATACTGATGCACAGATACATGCTGTCAATTAATAATCGTTGGTTGATCAAGAACAAATTTGTTACAAAATATTTGCATAATGAAATATACGAGAAAAATCATTTTAAAATATCCAATAAAACGTAAATGAACGATAATATTAAGTACGCGTGTACCGCGTGGAATTCATACTAATAAAGTAATTTAGGCGGGGGGGGGGGGGGGGGGGGGGGGTTGATCTACACAAAGCTAGTGACAATAATAAATTGTATTCTAATTTAAAACAAGATTAGGTTTTGGAATTCGGTGGTTTTTAATAATAAGTTGATAGTAACAATTAATAGCGATATTAAAAGGTAGCATTTAGGGTCTATAGTGCTAATTGGACTTAAATTCATGCTTATCTACTGGATCATGTTGATTTGTATTATGATTAAGCGTAACTCACCTTGGGAGACCCCTTGGATGTAGACCACCCTCTTTCCTTTACACTCGATCACTCTATGCGTCACGTCCACATTGATGCCGTCGGATGAATTGCTGCATTCCGCTCGGGTTGCAAAGATGTCCACCCAATCCCCAGTTTGGTTCCGTCTGCTGTTCACAGACAGTTGAATTCCTCGGCTGGTGCCTGGATCAGTATCGCATGCTGCATCTGGCCTCAATTCCTGCACCGTCGATTGAAATAGAGAAAACGCAGTGAGAATGATGAGCGACTTATCCATATTGGACGTTATAAATTCCGGCGACGAACAGCGTGCTCCTCTTCCCAGACGTGGTCTTCGAATTACGCCTTTGACTCGGGCGGTTGGTATTTATGCGAATTTCTTACTTCTAGAACTTCCTGGAGTTAATGATAGCCGGTTATCCGCC
Organism: Uropetala carovei; assembly: GCA_036926305.1. Taxonomy (NCBI): domain Eukaryota; kingdom Metazoa; phylum Arthropoda; class Insecta; order Odonata; family Petaluridae; genus Uropetala; species Uropetala carovei. The sequence continues at coordinate 961,413 of JAXCHB010000214.1, forward strand.
GCCCCATGACCCGTATTGCGTATTTTGTTTTCTATCTGTGATTAATATAATTAATTGCGGGTGACTGATTTACTGCCTGCTGGGTCAAATGTTTATTACATAGGATAATATATTACGACTTTCATGGGCATGTCAGAATTTCATAACGAGAATTGTCTCACTTCATAAACATTCGAAATAAACAAAAAATAGCCCAATATGGGTGTCAAGTGCCGTTAGGTCGAATAAGAGATGCTTTCTCTTTTAAGCCATCGTTGGTTATTTTTCCTGTTCTTCACAGTTTTTATAATGAAAATCAGAAACATTTTGTCTAAGTGACTGGTATCGGCGGCACGATCGAGAACAATAAAAACTTTTTTGCCTTATTTAACTTTAGTACGTTTTGTTACCAGAAAAAAAACTTGCTTATTTGATAAGTCTGACTGTCCGTCGATCCGTATGTGGAGAATCAATTCTTTCGTTTTTAGGGATGTTTTGAAAACTCTTTTTATGTTAAATAGCCCTTATTGAAATATGGGTTTTCCAACGATTGGATTGTCCAAGTAGTTCATAGATATTCCTATCTCTGAAATCGGAATATTTGAAAGTTCTGATGGTACCGTATCCAAGCGACGCCGTCGGAAGGCAGTTGATGTGAAAGGATAAGCGGATGGAAATGAATCTGTAACTTGAGTTAAAAAGAGGTGTGAGAGAGAGAGAGAAAGGAGAAGAATGCAGAAAAAATGGAAAAATAAAGTAATTTATAACCCAGCAGTAAACAATAGTTTTATGAGTTGAATAAATTAATCTTAATGTGAAAAATCATGTTCTCTATTTAAACAGAAATTTGTAGAGACAAATGAAGGAGAAATTACTAAAGAAAATTGAAATATATATATATACATATATATATATATATATATATATATATATATATATATATATTGAGTTGTGTCTCTTTTGGGCTGACGAAGGGATCATCCCGAAAGCTCTAACCTCTACAAATATGTCTCTCCAACATCCAACTCTACTTCCGGTAAGTGTTCACTGGGTTTCCTTCAACACCTAGTTGCCCTAAATATCCTTACTTACCTTTCCTCTTCCGTAGTATATATATATAAACTTAAATAAAAGGAAAGGTAATAATAAAGGTGGCAACTAGGTGTTGGAGGAAGCCCAGTGGACACTTACCTACTACAAATATGGAGCTTTCGGGCTGACGCCCTTCTTCAGCGACATAGAGGCATATACTCCGGCTTATATATATATATATATATATATATATATATATATATATATATATATATATGTATAAGGCGAATAAGTGATTTTCAATAGGAATAAAAGTCATGACAGATTGGAGGATGTGATAATGAACCCTGTGATAAAGGCAGGAAAAAATGGTGGGAGAGAATGGGGAGAGAAAAAGAGTAATTGGAGAGAGAGAAAAGGAGAAAGAAAAATAAGATGCCGTGAGGATTCGTTATACCAAAGAGGATGGGATGGGAGAACAAGTTAGGAAAGTGTACAGCGTATCACAAACGGGCGCGTTTCGTGCAATGGAGTAACTTGAAATAAATGATACACTTGAACCTAAGGGAAATAGCGTTTCTTCCTCATAAATAATCCGTTTTCTTCCTATTTAAAAATATTGCATGCAGACGTAAGGAAATTAAACGTTTGTTTGTGAGATTGTTTATGTTAGCAACAATGAAGAAGTAACCATGCAAGAAATTTTATGCTCGAATTAAACGAGTATTCTATCATTTCGTTTTGATTTTGTCCAATTTACAAAATGAATAACTTTATAATATAATAAACTTCATGGTACCTATGTAAAGTAAGATATCTAGCTCAAATAATTTTTTAAAACACACATATAAAATGCCGCACTCAAAACAAAAATACCTGTTATGAATTCTAATAATATCCAGCTCTTTTATGTAAAATATTGAAAATATACGCGTTCTCTATTAGATTACTCGCGGCGAAAAGAATATTAAATAAAGGTGGTGTGAAATACCTCGCAGTTTACAATGAAAGTATCAAAACCAGATTTCCATATCAACTACAGCGATTCTGAAAACGTTTCGAGAAAAAACGTTTTATTTTTAGCAAATGTCTTTTCTGGATGTATCACGGTTCCCTTAAAAAAAATAACTTCATCCCTTGAGGAAATCGCCTTATTTTCCCACCAGGAGGAGCCCTCCACATTCCCATATTTTGAACATTTATTTCCCACGCGCGAACACCTGTCGGTCGTCATTTGTTTCTTGGTCCTCATCCGCCTTTTCTCTTTTCTTCTCCACCATATCTCACGGCCTATCTCTCTCTCTCTCTGTCGTCCAACACTTTTTCCCCATTTCGCTTACCTTTCTCCATTTTTCATCCAATCTCCTTCTCTTTCTCTTTATTTTTTTGAAGGAGCAACATGGGAAATTTTTAAGCGTGTCCCTTAAACAAGTTAGGAAAGTGTACAACGTATCACAAATGGGCGCGTTTCGTGCAATGGAGTATTAGAAAGAAATTATATACCTGTACGTAAGGGAAATAGAGTTTTAAAGTTCTTTTCTTCATCATAAATAATCCATTTTCTTCTTATTTAATAATAATACATGCACACGTAAGGAAATTAAACGTTTGTTTCCGAGATTGTTTATGTTAGCAACAATGAAGAAGTAATCATGCAAAACATTTTCAAAGTTCAACTCGATTTAAGACATTCTTGCTCGATTTTATGGATAACGGCTACTCCTACGATAAAAATATATAGGAAAATAAATACTCTAATTTATTAGTTCTACAAGTTTTATTTGAAAAATATTTTGATTTGAGCAATACTTTACGAGATATGACGGAAAGTTGATTTTTTATCACCAGTAAAGTGTTACCCCTGATTGGCTTAGGTGATTCATTTCTGCGATTTTCTTATTATATTTGATTGTAAGTCCTTATTATCATATTTATGAAAATCCGTTCTGTAGAAGCCGAGAACGAACATGCGGACGGACGCTGTAAGCGAAACGCGCCTAAAAATGGGAAACAGAAATTGGAAAACGATATTACGTCAAAAATTTTCCCGTGTAAAAACATAGAACTCTCAACTTCGGCGACAATAGGAGTTGTCATGGTAGCTTATAATTGGCATTGTCATAAAACTGATAAAATCACGTATTTTTCTGATTCTAAACGCATTCTTACGCTAATTCGATCAGGATTCGGATTCTTTCTTCAATAACAATAAACTTTCTTCTTTCCTTCATAGAACCATCCAAGTCTCAAATCCGTACCATGTTTCTAAGTAATTTTAAAATTCAAATGAAAAATAAGTTGAACTGATCCCTAAGTTATTCAAATAGAGAAAATGAAAAAATATTTTTTTAAATCAGAAAGGTTAATCAAATCGGTATAAAAAGTTAACCACACCACTTAACCCTATATTCTGGCTAAAATGATGCTTTCCTCTTGCTTCTACGTGCTGTAGTTGCATACATACATACGCACACACACAAACACTTTTCTTTATAGATAGGTATCTATACATATATACAGGGCTCCAGAAATACAACTTAAATGTACTACTCCCCACAAAAAATATTTGCTCGCTCATAGTATTGCGGCCTGTGTTATTTAAGTATTTTTATAGGGTGATATTCGACTTGTCTTTCCCTCCATAACTCTCTCTTTAATGGCTTTATGGTTCGTGTTGATTCGCCTCGTTAGGTACTTTGGCGACGTATTTCGAATTTTCACTCGCAAATACTATGCAAACTATGTAAAAATAATTTTATTCTTCATTTCCGTGAAATTGACTCGTTTTATATCTTTTGAGTTCAGTTAAAATGCTTTTATTTAAAACCTTTAATTTAACCGTCTACTTATATCATAAGAGTTCTATGACAGCGCATGTTTCGTTTCTAACCAGGTACAATTTTTTTTGATACGATGGTATATGTATTCCTATATACAATATTTAATATAGCATATTTTGACATATAATCTCCTAAGGCACGGTTTGTTACGTTTAAAAAGGCTTTTGATGAACCAACGGGGCACTTGTAATACTTAATTAAGCAAAAAATCGAACGACATGCAGCAAAGTGCTTTTTACGCACGCTACGCCTTTATAAAACTCCTGTCAACGATCCAGAGATATCTTGAGCCTTATTTACCCTTCTGCCTTATCATAACGAAGCCTAAAAGTACGTAACCATGCGGGAGTTTGGACATGGGTCGCCTTGCCACTTTTCGCATCAAAAATAATCACCAGTAAAAAACTCATCAAAACAGTTATGGGTTAAACGAAACATATGATATGCTACGATAAATAAACTTAGGTATCGTTACATTTCAGAACTTTAAACCGTATAAACAACTAACTAACTGATATTAGTGTTGCTCGGTTTCTTTGAAATGAAGAAATAAGCTGTAGTTTGACGCCAAAATGTTTTTATTTCCTTCTTAGTACACAGTATGTTTGCATGTACAAATATCAGTATCCCACACAATTTTAAACAATTTCATAATAAACCACTGTTGGTTCCCTATATTTAAACGGAATGCAATAACATAATGAGAATTCCAATTAATCTGTCATAAGGATGCACTCAGGCGTACATACTGTTTTATTTGGAAGTCAACAGCATACATACACTTGATTACATACTAAATTTTTATAGTGCGAATTTAAGCAGGCTTAATGAACGAATATTTACTACATCAGTTACAAAGGCTCCATAATTCCATGTGGAAAGAAAGAATTAAGCACACATCATATTTATTGGTTTTTTAATAGACAAGACATTATTAGGAAACCTAGCTAAGTAATTCAAACTAAGCACATGAGATTTCGCATAAACATATACAAAAATTAACGTTTTAAAATTAATTCCATGAAAATTGCAACAGATGCATCATATCTGAGTTTTATGACACTATTATGATGATGGAGGCGGTGTAACATCAACAATGGTCGCCTTGGTTAAGTCTCCCCTGAGTTCGAATATTCCATAGGCGTCAGAGGGCACGCCGGATCCTGCGATTCCCTGATCGACTCCATTGTAGAAAAAATGAAGGGTGCCGAATTTGTTTCTCATTACGCCCAATCTGTCGCCAGGCTGAAAAATAAAATGGATCATGCCTAAGGATTGAGAGCGTTGAGGAGGTAATTGTGAAATTATAGGAAAAGTAAAAAAAAGAAGTTTTCTGTTTCGATATCCGTATGCATGCATGCAAAAGTTTCATCGATTACACTTAAAATTACATAATATTATTATGAATTTAAAAAAATGGAAAATATATGCTTAAAATCTATGAGAGAGTGAAAAATAATAATGCTCACACTAAGGTGTTCCAGATTTCTTCCGTAGTTTAAAAGTACAGCCGCGCTGTTCGAATAGATGTTCGTATCGTAATACATCCTTGCAAATGGCCTGTCAAATATAAATCCATACATTAAAATATATTAAGAGATTATCATATGGTACTTTTTCTTATCGTAAAATACCGTTTCGGCTGGACTGAATTCTATTTGGATTCATACTTTACGATAATATTTTGAGTTGAAACCCACGAGACAGTAAGTTTTACCATGATATTTTTGCATCAGAATTCATATAACTTAACAAGTTGAACGGACTTAAAATAAAATTTTCATTCGGTTTCGGGAATTGCATGAAAAGTAAAATATATATTTAGTTAAGAAATAATAATTAATAAATACAAAGAAATACTCACGATTTATACATTTCGGGTAAAATATCTATAATCTCAGGATTGCGCGTGACGATGCCGATGCCAACGAACTGCTTGAATTTTCCTGTCCTTTCGTGTAACTTTACTTCAAATATTTCATTATCCTTCAGCGGCCTATTAGTCAATGTCACTGCATTATGTGGATCATCCATGCTGAAATTAAAGTTTAGTCAAATTAAAAGGGCAATTAAGAGACATCATTAACGGAGGTCGTGGTTAGACTTTATTTAGACAGGAATTGATAGCAAAACGAGTTATTCCTTTATTAAGACTCACTTTATTTTCTGTGCTGTGCGACCATTTCCAAGGATAGCGACGTTTTTTCCGCACCTTGTATGGAAAGTAAGTTCATCTTTTACTTCCTGTTTCTCAGAGAAAAATTCCGCAGGATTAGCTGAGGAGAGAAAGAATATCCTGGTCAACATGATGCCGTTGTAGTCGGAAATTCAGACAATTTATAAATGTATTAAAAAACACTACAGTGTACAGGTATGCATATGATAATGTTGATAATCGTCGACAATAAGCGAAAGTAATAAAAATAAACTTAAGATTCAATTTTTAATAAAAATAAATGGTAATAAACGTTGCCAGTGATAATAACTGGAGGCTATTTTTTTTCTGAATATTGCACTAAATTAAAGGATCATATGTTCATGCTTATCGGGGGGACTAGTGTTGCTTTGCTTTATGATTAACCATAAATTACCTTGCGACACTCCTTGGATGTAGAGCACCCTTTTTCCTTGGCACTCGATCACTTTATGCTTCACGTCCACATTAATGCTGTCCGATGAATTGCTGTTTTCTGCTCGGGCTGTGAACGTGTCCACCCAATCTCCAGTTTCGTTCCGTCTGCTGCTCACAGAGAGTGTAATTCCTCGGCTGGTGCCTGGATCGGTGCCGCATGCTGCATCTGGCGTCCATTCCTGCACCGTGAATTTGAAGAGCGAAAGCGCAATGAAAATTAAACACGTCTTCTCCATTTTCGACACTGAAATTTAAGCGTTGAACGGCGTGCTCCTCTTCTCAAGCGAAGACCTCCTATGACGTTGTTCTCACTCAAACGATTTGTTTTTATGCGAACTTCTTACTTCTAGAACTTTCTGCCGGCGTGATAGCCGGTTATCCGTCGCCCCGTGACCCGTATGTTGTATTTTATTTTCTATCTGTGATTAAAATAATTAATGACGGGCGACGGATTTACTGCCTTCTGGGTCAAGTCAAAAGAAAACGCGCAATCCTGTTTTGTTAAGCAGAAATAGAAAAGCACTATCTGGTTCATGAAGTATTCGTAGTTTTTCCTGATACATCACAGATATTCTAATGAGAATCATTTAATAAGCACTGAACTCTTTTAAATAAAACACTGTTGTACAGATATATGTATATAGTAATGACAAAAATAATAATGTACATAAAAAAATAATAACGACTCACCTTTTTAGTTTCTATTACTGCTTCAAAATCTTTTATCCAGTAAATCTTCTTTTCCTGCATCTTTCTACCCTTTGCAAAATTATTTGGAAGGCTAAATTTAAAATGGAATACTCGGAAGAGAAAGCTGTTGGAATACCTAATAAATAACAGGCGAATAGTTCCTGCTGCCTGGGAATGCAGTACGTCTACCGTGTATTCGTCCGCGTGTGTCGCCGGATCGCTTGAAAATATATATTTAAGTAATTGCATATTTCCGAATGTATGTATTAATGAATAAAGATATTTTCCTTTCGGGATGCAATAGGAGTACGGGCGAGAAATATAATTATTGCTAAAACCTAAATTCAAAACGAAAAACAAATATAATCAGCGTTCTTTTTTTCGTTACTGTTTCGCACCTGGATGGAAGCATCCGAAGTTGCCTAGGAAACGAGAGGTTGCGTCGTTATTGTTTTTTTACCCTTCCCCCCCAAAAATTTCCCTACTTTCATCCATTTCCATATAGGAACCCTATTATCCCTTTTAGCTTCCATGGCAACGCGCTCTTCGTTATGGCAGCGGTGCAAACGAGGCAGTCTCGAATTCCAAAATGAAAACGGAATGGCATGATTTGATTCTCGCCCACATCTCCCTTCCCTCTCAGTCTCTCTCTCTCTGTCTCTCACGCACTATGGCTTCGTTATTTTCCCCACGTTTTCTTTCGCCCTCGAAATCATCATCTCCCTCGCTCCGAAAATACCTCCATCGTTCCTGTTTACTGCGCCCAAACGACCCGTCACTAATGCTTCCATCTAGCGGTTGCGCCATGTACTGCAGCGCACATAAAGCGATCAAACTTTCTCTCTGCTTCCGTTCTATTCCTTATCCTGTAGCACGCACAACAAATTTAACGCAGTGTTTACATCCGCTGGAAGAGACAGAAAGAGAGGAGGATTTGCGGAGAGCAGAAGAGAAATATCGTTTCCACGAACGTTTCCATTTAAATATTGGGAAAACCATCCATTCATACAATTAAGTATTTTTGTCTGGCAGCTTTTGTTTCTTACATTGTTTTTTTACGTGCACATTGACTCCTGGAATTTAATTTTGTTGTCCTTGAAATACGTTCTATTCCATGGGTTGTTCAACCGGGGGCTATGGGGCCGTATGCGGCTCTTTGAGAGTTTATATGAGGTATTTAGCAACTTTGGCTGCCTTACATAGTATGTACCTCAGTTTTCCGATTATAATATGTAAAGGAATTGTACAAGTTAATATTGCCAGAAGATCCGATGAACAAAAGAAAGCTATTATTATTATTATTATGTTACAGAAGCTACATTATATACTTACAATATTTGATCAGCTCATTGCATGTCGCTGCGGATCTTCGTTGATGTCCATTACAGTGTATTGTGGCTCCTGCTCAGTCCCAAGTTGGCCATCCCTGCTCTATTCCCTTAAATGTAGCCCAAAAGTGTTCGTAAAATAACTCAGAATCGATTATGCCATCGGTGTCAAACATACGGACCACGGGCCGAATGTGGCCCACGAAGGGCTAACATGCGGCCCGCGAAGCCCTGATGAAAAAACAGTCGGAAAAATTTAACACACAAATTCCTGCAATTTTATGAAATTTGTGATAATAAAACTTTTAACTTGGAATTTTAACCATAAAAATTCTATTTAGACTTGATTTTTACTAAAATGGAACATCCGATTTAAACTCTAATCCGGCCCGCCGAATAATTTGCAATCACTGATGTGGCTCGCCACGTAGAAAAGGTTGAGAACCGTTGTATTATGCAATAAAAATTGTCAACTTCCGTAAATAGTAATCACCTCTTGAGAAAAAGTCGAAAGTTCTATTAAAGATGGAAAGAAACACCTTAAAATTTATTACTCTTGAATTAAAATCGATTCTCTTTTTTTTTGGCAAGTGACAGTAGTTTACCTTTCACCATGCGAAGATGCCAATTTCTAGTCATTTTGGATTTTGCAATGGCAATTAATAAAGTTCAGGGCCAAACATTATATCATGTTGGGTTTACTTGCCTGAGTCTGTATTTGGGCATGGTCAACTCTACGTGGCTCTCACAAGAGCAAGAAATTATAAAAATGTGTAAGTCTTGTACAAGACACCAATTATCTAGGAAATATTTATTAGAAAATCCAATTGTTGCGAAACATGAGCAAGAATAAACTTACTTTATATTCATTTCTTGAGAAATATGAAGTATGTAGTATTATTGCAGAAGTAAACTCAAGTAACGGTACGAAATTTTATCAAGATCGTTGGAGCCGTTTTTGAGAAAATTTAATTGTTAAATTTGCCTAGAATAAACTGCCCTTAATTATTGAGCAATTTCAACCATTTCTTCGTAGTTTATATTCTGTACGATAAAATGCCTAATTATTATTTTCGCTCTACCGTTTAGGCTCTAGAGCCGCGAATAGACAGACTAACAGTCAGACAGACGGCATATATATATATAAGTTATTTATTTAATTATTTATTTAATTAAGTAATTATTTATTTATTTACTTATTTTATTTATTTATTGATTTACTCGTTTATTTATTTTCAATAGCTCTTAAACAGCACATCCACTACCTTTTTACAAACAGCTTTTAACAGTAACATAGACAAACAAACACATCCATCCCCAAAGCAGGATTCAAACCCCCGACAGAGGCAAACACGTTAAAAAACCCATCTACCACGGCCGGCCAAAGAGGAGGCGATCCCCCCCCCCCCCTCCCTCCCCCCAACCCCCTCCCTCCTACCCCTCTCCCCGTGGATCCGCTACTGATAAATGATACTATTTGCATTATTCTGTGAAAAAAGGGACTGAACAAGAATTCAAACTCATTTTAAATGATTATTTATATTTTCCTTATGTATATACGTACCTATAGCAATTTACCGCTCGCAAGTTTAGGTATCCGTAATAAAAAAGAAGATAAAAGTAATTAGTGCATGATATAATTCAGGTCTGAAAGGGATATCCCATGGTTAATGCGTTTATAGTATTCTCCTCCCATCTTATCTAAATATTCATTAAAACCACACGTCCTCACGCTTTGCATTTAAATGCGCGTGAGAGCGTTATTCCGAAAAAAACTTGCGCGAGAAAAATTCGAGCGACGAACGAAGAAAAAAACGCGAGATTAAAAAAGTCAGCGGCGCGGCAGAGAAAAAAGTGAGAGAGAGAGAGAGGCGAAATTAAAAGTGATTAGGGCGGAATTTTGGTGCATAAAGAATGCGTGCCTTCAACTCCCAGCATAACGTCCTCAAAAGAGGAGAATTAGCGTTTGTGGCGTAAGAGAGGTGGGTAACGTGCAATTAATCTGCGTACCGCGGTTGCGGCCGAAATACGGAGGATAAGGAAGGAAGAGCGTGTGTGTGTATGATGTTAGAGGTTAAGGGTGACCGCATCATTATGGTTCGCCCCTTCTTTCGTATCCCATTCGCGAAAAGGCTTAAGCATATACTACAGTAAAATTATCAGAAACCTTCAACTTTTAAGTTTTATCAAACTCTACGAAGTAGGTACTCGACAATTTTCGGCTGGATTTTCAATGAAAGAAATCTGATGTGCGCAGCACATGACTTTATTTCAATACAGAATATCATTGCTCTCGACACCAGCAACGGAAACAATGGTATCCCATGGCAACGGAAACAATGGCATCCCATTGCACCGGAAACAACGGTATCCCATGGCAGCGGAAACAATGGCATCCCATAATACCGGAACCAATCGTATCCCATGGCAACGGAAGCAATGGCATCCTATAGTACCGGAAACAATAGTATCCCATGGCAACGGAAACAATGGTACCTATTCCATAGCACCGGTAACAATGGTATCCCATAGCAGCGGTAAAAATGGTATCCCATTGTAACGTAAACAATGGCATCCCATTGCACCGGAAACAACGGTATCCCATGGCAGCGGAAACAATGGCATCCCATAATACCGGAACCAATCGTATCCCATGGCAACGGAAGCAATGGCATCCTATAGTACCGGAAACAATAGTATCCCATGGCAACGGAAACAATGGTACCTATTCCATAGCACCGGTAACAATGGTATCCCATAGCAGCGGTAAAAATGGTATCCCATTGTAACGTAAACAATGGCATCCCATAGTACCGGAAACAATGGTATCCCATGGCAACGCGCGTCACATGAATTCAGACAAAAAATCAAAATATATTTTTAAAAACCGAGTTAATGAAAAAATGTTTCAAACAAACCTTGTGGAAAATTATCTACGACATTAATAGTCACAAATATTCACATAAATTGTCCTAAAAGCGATACTTGGAAAACACGTTAAAACTACAAGAATGAACCTCAACTTCTGGTTGAAGTTTCAGCCGAAATCTTTCCAGATCATCATTTACTAATAAAAATATCTCAAGTATCAAATTTTATGCGGATCTGATTATTAGATTTTTAATCAGAGCACCCACATAATTGTTACCACAACAGACAACCTCGATAGAATTGTGAAATGTTACTCAGGAGATCTCAAAACGTGTATTTCCGATAAAATCTCGAATTCTATTTTTGTCACGGATACAATACTTTCTCCTATACTGTACGTATGGAGGAAAGGAAAAAATACATAACTTTCATGGCGTCATTTCGAACCGCAGTCAATTTAAAGCCATAACGTCTATGCTTATTGCAATTCCTCAACCGCTTCTCCTTCGTTTCGGGAATCATCTCCTTCGAATCTAATAAAAAATACATTTTTATACCTTCAACTTGTTTAAAAATGGAAAAGATACGGAAAAACTTATAAAAATTCATTTCCGATACTCCCTATGCGATAAATTGGTGGCAAATGATTTTCGATTCTTCTGGTGAGTCTCGCGAAAAAATATTGCGATAATCGTAAACAATACTATTGTAGTTGGCGCTCTCCCGGCAGACGGAAAAATTACGTTTACCTAAGGCAGTAGTGCCCAATCTACGGCCCGCGGGCCGGATGCCGCCCCAGAATGTTTTTTTTATGTGGCCCGCGAAGCCACGATGAAAAAGCAATCCAAAAAATTATTAAACTTTTGTGAAAATTTTTTTTGTAAGACTTTATATTATTGGAATGTCTACTATATAACCAAACCTAATTTAGACTTGATTTTCATTTAAATGGCACCTCAGAATATATATATATGCTCCAAATCCGGCCCGCCGAAGGAATCGCCACCTCCGATGTGGCACGTCTTTTAGAAAAAGTTGTGATCACTGACGTAAGGGATATCTGTGACCAGTTGTAAAAGGTTAAAAACAAAATTCACAGAAAATAACGAGTTAAAACAAATATAATATGACGAAATATAAGCAATTTTCTATGGGATGTTGGCTTTTTAGGCGCGTTTCGCTTCCAGCGTGAGCGCCTATTATCGTCGGTCTGTCCGTCCGTCCGCATGTTCGGTCTCGGCTTCTACCGAACGGATTTTTATGAAATTTGATATTAAGGACTTACAATCAAAGATAATAAGAAAATCGCAAAAATGAATCACCTACGCCAATCAGGGGTAACACTTTACTGGGGACAAAAAATCAAATTTTCGTCATATCTCGTAAAGTATTGCTCATATCAAAATATTTTTCAAATAAACGTTGTAGAACTGGTAGAGTATTTCCTTTCCTACACATTTTTATCGTAGGAGTAGCCGTTATCGATAAAATCAAACAAAAATATCTTAATTCGTGTTGAACTTAGAAATTATCTTGCATGGTTACTTCTTTATTGTCGCTAACATAAACAATCTCGCAAACAAACTTTTAATTTACTTACGTGTGCATGCACTATTTTTAAATAGGAAGAAATAGGATTATTTATGATGAAGAAAAGAACTTTAAAACGCAATTTCCCTTACGTACAGGTGTATAATTTTTTTCTAGTACTCCATTGCACGAAACGTGCCCATTTGTGATACGTTGTACACTTTCCTAACTTGTTTTGTGGTGTCTTCGTTTCGCTATTAGTACGCTATGCCACCGTTATCATAGATGGAAAATTTTTCCAGTTTATATTTTGTTGCCAAAACAGTTTATTTTTTCGTCAATTAACGACGTAAAAGTTCACTGTCACTTCAAAACTTGATGCAGGAGATCGCAGAGGATGTGAAAAGAGTGCTTAAAAAATATGACAAGCTAAGGGGCTATGAATGACGTCACACGCATCGTCGACCACGTTCCTTGATGATAAGCAGGAAATTGCAATTCAGGGAAAAGGAGCGCGTTGAAAATAAAAACAGAAATGACGATTAGTATCCTTAAGCGGGAGGATATATACTGCCAACCTATCAAATACAATCAGCGCCATCTCGTTCCCCACATCGACCGCTTCGACGCTCGCTCGCGCATGCGCGTTAAATCATTTGCATCTTTCATTATGGACACACTCCAATGCGATGAAATCGCGAAATAACGTTGGGTGACCGGGATTAAGCTTGGTCGTTTGCAGGCCTAAGGATTTCGATATTACGCGTAGTTACCGTTCACTCTCTGTTCAAAATGCAGTCGAACTTCTAAAAAAAAGTCCGAACGTCTATAACTCGAATTTTCCGTAAGCGAGTCCATTTTTTTGAATGACGAAATCTTTTTCGTGTTATTTTTTTTGTAACTCGATTTTTCTACAAGTCGAATATTTTATTTTTTTCAATTTGAGATTCGACTTACAGAATTTTTCAACGTACCATTCCGGACTTAGGCTCATGGATTTATATCAGTCGAAATCGCGTCGTAACTGTGAACGTAAACGTTTATATTTTTCGCCAAAAACCAAGTTTTGGTGTGTTTATCTTATGTCGAAAAACTTCGCATGATTTACCCGCATTCCTGATACAGCATTGCAATGTTTGAAGGGATTGAAAGGGCTTTTAAAAAAATTAAATTCATGATGGTTTAACCTTGTCAAACGCGTATATCGTATACGGCGAAACGATTAAAAAAATTCACTCGAAGGACAGTGATACGAATGTTTTCGAAAAAGTAGTCTTTCGATTATTGTTTGTAATTGAAGAACTGAAAATGTTTTTGGCCGAAACTGTTAACCGGAAGTGGAAGTTTATTCTCTGCCGTTTTTCTTTTTTTTTTTCGAATATCTCCGTTAAAACTCATTTTACCTATATATATTTGTCATTATCAAAGTTGTAGGAATTGTAATTCTCTACATGTTTCGTTCTAAACATTTTTTCATAAAACCGATAGTTACATGTATCTTCCGATTTTGTTTTTGATAACACCTTTTTCCCTAATTATCTAAAATTTATTTTGGAATACCTAACTAAATGTTTCTTAACTTGTGTAAGAGTTCCGAATTTTACGCATTGTTTTTTATTACATCGTGTCCATCGTAAAAGAACGAACGTGAGTTATCGGATATCACTTCTGACCTGCGAATCTTTTTGGGGGCATTGAGAAACACGGGTTTATGGGAGAACACGGCTTGCGACGGAGTCAGACGATACATGTAAATGATGGAAAGTGACGGGAAAACATAGGTTGAAGCACACTATAGACAAAACAATACGTAAACAAGTTAGGAAAGTGTACAGCGTATCACAAATGGGCGCGTTTCCTGCAGTGGAGTATTTGAAAGACATTATACACATGTACTTTAGCGTTTTAAAATTCTTTTCTTTGACATAAATAATCCGTTTTCAATTTTAAAAATATTTCATTCACAAGCAAGGAAATTAAACGTTTGTTTTTGAGATTATGCTAGCAACAATGGCGAAGAAATTTTCCAGGTTCAACTCGAAGTAAGACGTTCTTGTTCGATTTTCTCGATAACGGCTACTCTTGCGTTAAAAATGTACAGAAAAAGAAATACTATACTAATTCTATGTTTTATTTGAAAACTATTTTGATATTACTAATACTTTAACGAGATTTGACGAAAAGTTCATTTTTTGTCACCAGTAAAGTGGTGCCCCTGATTGGCTTATGTGATTCAATTATGTGGCTTTCTTATTGGCTTTGACTGAAAGTCCTTAATATCAAATCTCATGAAAATCCCTTCCGTAGAAGCCGAGAACAAACGAAGGAACGGACAGACCGACGGTAATAGGCGCTCACGCTGGAAGCGAAACTGGCCTAAAAAGATATTTATTGTCATTGTTGACCATCTCGTAAATGTAGACACTGAATTAATGAAAGCATCTTTAAAACTTTTTATAATAGATGCGAGTTATATCAATCCCAAAAGAAAATCGGAATTAAAAAAAATGCTTTTATTTATCAGAAGGGTATTTTATTTATTTATTTATAGTGCTTTCAGTATGGACATGCATAAAAGTTCAGATCCTTATAGCATCGCTTGAATTTCGAGTTTTCAAGTAGGTATTAATTATAAATTTGTGAATAACACAAGAGTATATGACCAATTACGATTATCGTTCGTAAAATTTAATTTATGCGCACATTAAATTTTTTTTTTAAGATAAAAACATACCTATACAAAAGTTTCACACGAATCGAAAGAATTATACAGTATTTTAAAATTTTATTCATTTATACATTTTTGAAAGGAAATTACACTTAATGTTAGTTAGTAGGACAACCGGCGCATAAGCACACGCAAAGTTTAATTATGAATATTACCGATTAAGTAAAGACACGCAACTCTCCAAGATTTAGTAAAGATGTGGAGGACACTTTTCTGGAAAGTAAACTTGGTAATCAGTTCTAAATTCACGAGTATTTGCATTGATTTACGTAAACATCAAATATTGAAATTCAAATGATGAAAGTTGCGACTGGCACAATAGGATCTGCCATCGTTGAGGCCATTATGATGGAGGCGATGACGCATCCACGATGGTCGCCTTGGATGCACAGCCCCGGATTTCGAATATTCCGTAAACTGGAGAGGGCGTGTTGGATGCAGCGGGTCCTTGATCGACTCCGTTGAAGAAAAAGTGAAGGGTGCCGAATTGATTCCTCATCACACCAACTCTGTCACCAGCCTGGAAGGTATAAAATCATGCAAAAAGAGGGTGATTATTATTTCTCTAAGAAAATTATAATTCAAATAAATATCAAAGGAATGCGCTAAGTCTATTAGGATAGTCGAGAGGGTTACTTTACCTTAAGATCGGTGGTACTTCTTCCATAGTTTTTCACTATTACCGTCTCGTTTGAGTAGATCGCAACATTATGATACATCTGAGCAAAAGGTCTGTCAAAGGAATGTAAAATCAGTACAGGAACTGGAAATATTGAAAAGCGTGTAAAACATTTTCATCTTTACTTTCTCATTTATGAAGTATACTGTGAAAGCATTTGTATCGCGAAGAAATTCGACCTAGAGATTTTGATGAAAATATACGTTATAGGTGTACCTGGGTCCGAAAAAGTGGCTTTCGCAATGCCGTCTGTCTGTCTGTTCTTGGCTCTAAAGCCTAAATGGTAGAGCGAAAATGATTGAAATCTCGTATACAGAGTAGAAGCTTTGAAGAAATGTTTGACATTGCTCAATAATTAACGGAAGTTTATTCTACGCATTTTTAACAACAATTCGATTTTCTCCAAAACGACTTAACGATATTGATCAAATTTCGTACAGTTACTTCAGTTTACGTCTTCAATAATACCAAATAGTTCATAGTTCTCAAAAATGAATATAAGGCTAGTTTATTATAAGCATCTTTAAGAACGTGATTTTCTTTTTAAAAAACGGCTGCAACGATTTTGATCAAATTTCGTACAATCACTTGGGTGTACGTTTGAAATAACACTACATATTTCATTTTTATCAAAGAATGAATATAAGGCTAGTTTATTCTTGGGCAACTGTGATAACAATTGGATTTCCTACAAAACGGTTCAACCGATTTTCATCAAATTTCGTATAGCTATTTAAGTTGATGTTTATAACGATTCTACATAATTGATATTTTTCAAAAGATAACGAAACGACGCATTAGAATATGAGAAAATTTGTACAATGTATGTTGTACCGATATTTTATTACGTTTTGCGTTTCATTTCAACGTTACATGTTTTTTACGACGGAGAGCAGATCCATTTATCATGTTAACATTTATAAGATTCAAACAATTCCTCGTTATGATCAAACGAATTAAGATTCATTTTCTTAATTTGTTGAAAAAAATTAAAAGAAATCAGAAAGAAGCATATCTAAAAAAAACTTCAAATTTAGAGCGAATGCAACGCCGCAACTAACTTACACGGGTGAGTGTGCAACTTAGTTTTATGTGAAACATAACATTTCAAGATTTTTGTTTACGTTTTCTAATTTTGATCACAAGAGTCAAACTCCCCGAACGAATTTATTTTCGAAGGTAAATGTCAATTAGAATTTTAAATGTTTATAACTCAAAAATTACAGCGAATGCGAGGAATAATTCGTTTTTGAGGGATATTGACATTTAATTTTATTATTATCATTTCAAATCTAATATTTATTATTATTTATTTATCATTTAATGTTATTGTTATTTTTTTAAAACAGTTCTAATACATGCAACATGTAAAGAAACACTCACGATTTGTACATTTCCGGTAGAATGTCGATCTCAGTGGGAGTTTGTGTGATGATGCCGATTCCTATGGAGTGGCTGAGTTTATCATTTTCTTTATCGATTCTCACCTCGAATATTTCGTTATCTTTCAAAGGTCGATTGGTGAAGACGACCGAATAAAATGGATCGTTCAAGCTGTCATGAATTAAAAGTTAAAATTAAGAACATTCCATTAGCAAATATGAAAGTTTCAAATCGCCATAATGATTGCATAAGTATGAAACAATATGCGCGAACAGCGTGTATTTTCCTCCTCTCAGAAGAACTCACTTGATTTTTTGTGCCGTCCGTCCATTGCCCAGGACTGCAATGTTTTTGCCGCACCTTGGATGGAATGTCAGTCTGTCTTGTTCCTCCCGATTTGCGTCGAAAAATTCGACGGGGTCAGCTGAGGGGGGAAAAGGAAAGTTTCACAATAGTAATATGGCGGTACTTTGTCTGTTTATGAGAAACATTGCCAGTAATATTTCTATAGAAAAAAATTGATGCATAATTGATTTTCAGGCGAAATCTTGTTCACCTAAAACGTATATTTCCGTCAAAACCTCGAGGTCGAATTTTTTCGCGATTACATTACTTTCTCGGTATACTTCGTATATGAGAAAGTAAAAATAAAAAATCCCTAGCATTTAAAAAGAAAATAAAACAAAACAAGGAGGTACACTCACCTCTGACGACACCCTTTAAGCGAACCACGCTCCCATTTCCGCACCTGCGGACGACGCTCTGCTGCAAGTCCAAGACGACGCGATTCGCCGTGTCTCCTATGCTCTTCTCCGCCTGGAACGTTGTTAACCAATCTCCTCCGGTCTCGTTCTTAAACAAGGAGATCGAGAAGTTCATCCCAACTTCGCTCGCGCCGCATTCCCCTTCATCCGCCGTCGCCACGGAGACGGACGAGATCGCCGCAGCAACCAGGAACGTGAAAAATCGGTGCATTTTCCTTCGTTGAAATTGATCGACGTCCGGAGTCCTCTTGTCTTTTTCTTAGAATAATTTCGAAATCCTCTGCCACTAAGATTATATATACTGACTTATCTTTCTGACGAGGAGGGAAAAAATAAATGAATCGCACTTAACTACGTAATTGCATGCGCGCTAGGTGGCGTCATCTGCTTACGCGTATAAAAAATCTCTCTCCACTTCCTTTTTTCCTCTGATAAACTAATTTCTCGGAATCGCGTATTTTTTTCCTCTGCGCATTTTGAACTCTCCGACCTGCTGTCAACCCTTTCCTCGGCGAGACCCATTAAAAATTATTTAAAAGAGAACACTTCTTATAATATAGAGATAACCGTGGAAACGGGGAGTATTAAAAGGGCGGAGTGATAATGGTGCCTTAATGGCGTCGATAAATTTTTTTTCTGACTCTCTGCGCGATTTTTTTTTCGTTTCGTTAATATTTTATAGACGGCTGAGAGAGATGGGTAGGGAGGGAGAGAGGGGGATGGGGGCATTCTGGTGCGTCTGCATTTTACATCATGAAATTCGAACTGCGGAGGTGAGAATGTGACTGGGGACGCTGTGCAGCACATATGGATAGTAGCTTAACAATGATCGTTTTTGCTCTTCGAAACGACTTATCCTGATCAGATCAGCGTGTCTGTAAAATTAAATAAAAAATCGGTACAGCATACATTGTGCAAACTTTTTCATATACGTACTAATGCGTCGTTTATTTATCTTTAGAAAATGAAAATCGTATGAGCCTGCTTTTAGAAAATCCAGTTTTTGTTAAAGTTGCCCAAGAATAAACTAGCCTTATATTCATTCATTGAGAAAAATTAGATACGTAGTATTACTGCAGACGTATACTCAAGTAACTGTACGAAATTTGATTAAAATCGTTAGAGCTGTTCCTGAAAAAATCGAATTGTTGTTAAAGTTGCCTAGAATAAACTAGCCTTATATTCATTTTTTGAGAAATATGGACTATACAGTATTATTGAAGACGTAAACTCAAGTAACTGTACGAAATTTGATCAAAATCGTTAAAGCCGTTTTTGAGAAAATCGGATTGTTTAAAATGCGTAGAATAATCTACACTTAATTACTGAGTAATGTCAACCATTTCTATGTATACTCTGCTCAGTATGATAAAATGCCTAAGTACGAGATTTCATTCAGATTTGCTCTACCGTCTAGGCTCCAGAGCCAGTAACAGGCAGACGGCATTACAAAAACCACTTTTTCGGATTCAGCGACACCTAAAACGTATATTTCCGTAAAAATCTCGAGGTCGAATTTTTTCGCGATAACAATACTTTTTCGATACTTCGTATGAGAAAGTAAAAATCTGATGTGTCCTGCACATGACTTTCCCCACACAGAGCAATGAATATGATTGCTCTCTACATCAGCGTCCTCGGGAATAATTGTCAGCAATTACACTTGTGAATGATTTTGAATCATTTTCAAGAGTCTTCATTTAAAAAGATATTATGTAAAGCAAATTATTGGGACCCGGTCGAATGGACGACAGTCAAAGGGCCGACAGCTAAAGTGCTGACAATATCACTTGACAGCAATAGATTAATTTTTAATCGATAACATAAATTTACAAAAGTAGATTGATATTGAACGGATAAGTTCAATTTCAGAAATAGAAGAAATTTTAAACCGACAATATAAATTTACAGAAATGAATAAGTTTTTAACGAAATTAAACAAACTTAACCAAAAGGTCGAAAATTGAAATATGGCAGACATTATTTATTTCAATATTAAAAGACGTTGCTGGGAAAAAATCCAAAATACGTTTCGGGTTCGATTCCAGGGTATAACTTCCTCCATGATAACACGAAGGATAAAGATTTTTGAAATGCAGGAATTTGTTCTCTCGAACTGTGAGTCGGGAAAACTTTAATAATTGAATGTAAATTACAATAATTTATTCAAACTGAAAAGATGGAGGCTTTAAAAATATAATTTCCTAATTATAGTTTGTAGATAACCAGAAAAATTAGATAAGATTATATTACCGTCAATTGTTCGGCGCATTTCGCTTCCAATGTCAGTCTGTCCGACCGTCTGCATGTCTGTCTCTCCGTCCGCAAGTTCGTTCTCCTCTTCTATGAAACGGATTTTTATCAAATTTGATATTAAGGACTAACGATCAAAGATAATAAGAAAATCGCAAAAATGAATCACGTACGCCAATCAGGGGTACCACTTTACTGGTGATAAAAAATGAACTTGCCGTCATATCTCCTAAAGTATTGCTCATATGAAAATATTTTTCAAATAAAGATTGTAGTACTAGCAAATGAGAGTATTTCCTTCTCTATACATTTTTATCGTAGGAGTAGCCGTTATCGAGAAAATCAAACAAGAATGTCTTATATCGAGTTGAAAATTTCTTACATGGTTACTTCATCATTGTTGCTAACATAATCAATCTCACAAACAAACGTTTAATTTTCTTACGTGATCATGCAATATTTTTAGTTAGGAAGAAAATGGATTATTTATGAAGAAGAAAACATTAAAACGCCCTTACCCTTATTTACACGTATATATAATTTCGTTCAAATACTTCATTGCACGAAACGCGCCCATTTGTGATACGCTGTACACTTTCCTAACTTGTTACTATTATTTTCACTATTTTTGTAGAAAGAGGTTTAAAATATAAATAATATATTTTTTACATCGAGTTTAGTCCTATAATTTCTGTCTTATATATAAATATATTCATATTATTCCGTATATGGAGGCCATTTATGTTTTAAAGGACAACTGTTAATTTAAAAAAATTTAAAGATCCACCATTTTGAATCAATCGGACGGACAGACACGTAAACTCCGCGTTGACATTCTCGTTCGTGTCCGTTACAATAATGGCAAATTTGGTCGGAATCGGGCGCGGCGTGGGTAAAGAAACAGACAGAATAACTGCAATATAGTGGTGGAGATATGAGATTAGAAAGATAGATTACTGTAAGTATTTAAAAATGAATTCGAATCCGGAATCCAGCAATAAAAATGTTAGGAAATTACAAAACGAATCGCCTTCTTTACTAACAGAGTAGCTTCCACTCAATGTGATCACATTGGTTCAATGGCAGTTGATAACATTAAAGCGGCTGATAACAATAAACGGCAGGTTCAGAAACTGAGATGACATCATAATAAACAACAATTAATCGTGCAATTGAAAATTATTTGTTGATAATTTTACTGTAATATTAACTACTAGAGGAGACTGCATTTCACGTTTGAAAGTTGCCAGCATTTTTCGTAACAAACGCAGAGAAGCTTGAAAGTTTATTGAATACTAGCAGAAGTTGTCGTTGAATTTCAACGGATTTAGTGAATCTAAAACTTCGACCGTGTAACATGTAAACATCGTAAGAATAACATAGAACTACACAGTTTTAACCGTTGTTCCAGAACTAATCGCTGAGATTCCTAGATCTACGGAAGGATGTAATGGGAGTCTTGGAGAAGAGTTGTGAGGTTGTGAGAACTGTGTGGGCGGCGGCAAGGACGTTTTTCAGAGCTTCGTGTAGCCCCGGATAAGAAGGTCGTTGTGAGAATCAGAGGGGGTTTCCCTCTTGAGTAGGTGGGTTTGGGTTAGGTGTTTTTTCGTAGGGTGGGAATGGCGCGGTGTATTTGGTATCGAATTAATTCAGGAGGGTAGCCTCGGTTGAACAATGCCTCCTGAATTTTCGTGCAATTTTCGGATAGCGAAGCCCTATCCGAGCATATCCTATATCCTCAGCGCCCGCCTACTAACGCTTAATTCTCTTCTGAAACCGAAAAAACTCGACATTTTTTTAATCATCGCTTATGCCAAATGTGTAGACGTTAGCTTTTTAAATGGCTTTCTTGGCGCCTCTGAGCGTTTTCTCCTTTTTTGATAACGCCCTCTCCACAGTCCATGGTGAGTTTTATTTATTTTGTACTTTTATAAGATATCTTCGTCGCAATGAATCCGTTCGTAACGCGAATTCTTTTTCCCCTCTTACGAAGAATAAAGGGCGAGGGAATAATTGCAGAGAAAGTTACACGAAGAGCTTTGTGTTAAGGATTTTGACGTCATCATACGATTACATTATGGACGCCCAAACTGTTAATACCTATAACATCCAAATTTGCTGCGGTGGTTACTTACACCTTAGCATAATGAATGGTCAAAGTTTGGCCCCTCTCTTTCTCTCCTTTATCTAAATTTGGTGCTATTTGCGTTTATTTTCTCGCGAAGAAAGTTGTTTCGGACATGTATGTATTTCGCTTTTTATTCTCCGGATGGCTTTCAGTATTGTTTCGTTTCTTTTGTTCGATATGCCGGCCGGGTTAGACTGGTGCTTGCTTTCTAATCCAAAGGTCGCGGGTTCGAATCCCGCTTCGGGCATGGATGTTGTGATTCGTCGTGGGGTTTTTCCCCTACCTGCAGACAAGCCTAAAATTGGCTTCGCGGGGAAGGCGTCATTAAAAAAATTTTTTTAAAAATACGCCGTGCTTCTGTGCTACGCAACGCTACAATAGATAATATTAGGGATATGTATTTCTCATCCCGCGACCCTTAAATGTACCTTTACTACACTCTTGAGGAGTAGTGACTCACCGTTTGCCCATCCCTGGTTTAATACATACGTCTCTTGGTCGGTTTCTTCACTTGAGATATTTGTCCCCTTAAGAGTAGGCAGGTTTTGATATCATGCGTTCCGCTGGTTACATGAAAACACGGCGTATTTAAACGCATAATATCGCGAATACTCCTGGGTTGCTTTAATGGGACATAACATACCCATAAATATCATGTTAAAGGCAGGAGTGCTAGACGTTTCGTATAAAACTTACACTACAACAGTTATTACTGCTCTGCGTTTTTCGAAACAAGTGGAAAACTTCGAATTTCCATTGATAAAATTACATTTTTGAATTCAATTTCCAATTATTAAGCCGAGACATTTAATCGCTTAATATTTCTTCAAAAGAATAAGCTCTGCGAAAAACGATGCAACAATTTAAAACACCACGTGTAGCCTCATTCCCTTTAGATAAAAATTGAAAACAACGGGAAAAATACAAGATGGCCTTTAAAGTAATTATCTTGCAGGAAGCTATTTTAACTCGCAAAACAAAAGAAAGTATCCGAAAATGCACATTTGAGGAACCCATTGTGGAAAAGAAATAATCCGGGCATGAATGAAAGGGCTTCACCACTGCATCTTATGCGTGTTTATTTTAAAACCGCCGTTTAGACTCATAACCAAGATGAATTGCGACCGACTTAACAATGGTACGATCTCTGCGCATGCGCATGAGTCATTTCAGGCCGCTCCGTGTCGAAGTGTGATAATAAACCCCTCGAAAATTTTTATTTTTTTCGGTCCTTTTCATTTTAAAATCCCGTATTTTACCCCGCTCCTAACTCTCTTCTTTTTTTCGTCTCTCCCTTACTCCTTTCCCCCTCCCCCCTCCCGCTCCTTTTTTCCCATCTCACTCCCTACTGTTTTTCTCCTCTCCCCCGTTTCCCACTCTCCCTTTCACTTTCTTTCTCTTTCTCTTCTTCACTCTTTCGCCACAGCCCATAGCCCACTTCCTTTCATTCACGAATCTGCTGTCCCTTTGTTCTTTTTTTTTCAATATTCATTTCTGTATACGCTTAACCTTCAGACCTATCTCAGTAATTCCATCTTCATTGATATCTTCTCTCTTTGTCTCTCATTCTCCATCACTTTCTCTTCATCAACATACTTATTTATGTTGTAGAATACCTATTACGTTGTAGAAATATTTAAACTTTTACAGGCAAATCGCGATGCGTGTTTAACACAGCGGAAGCGACGCACATAGCTTTGCGTCTGTTTTACACCTCAAGGACAATAGCTGAAAGGTTGATAACGACTTGTTCGATTAGTCAGGCAATAAAGATAGGTTAGATATGAGAACAATCTATATGAAGCATTCTTTACAAATTGGCAGCATTTAAAAAATATTTGGCGTGCTCCGTTCGCCCACTTAAGGGTTAAGGTTCTATGTTGAATTGAATAATGTTATAGTATCTCATTGTGAGATTCGCTTAAAACGATAACTTAATATGCTGTGCACTAATTTGTGAGGAATGTGTCGAACTTATATCCGACTAACTACATAGTTTCAATAGGTTACTATATAGTCTAATTTATGTACTTTAGCTTATCGAAACTTTGTTTCATTTATGAATTTTAACATATGTATGTTCTTACGGCCTAGTTATTTTCATTTTTCGAATTGTTTTATAATATCGGCAAAGATAAAACTTGTTCACATTTTTTATTTTAATTATAAAATTATTTTTACTGTAAGGAATTGAGATTTCCTTTCCTCCTTTTAATTCAGGACAGATCTTCTATTTGCAAACCATTTATTGAAAAATACCTACTATGTGATAGTTGAATATAATTTTTCGCAATTTTAATTTGACAACCGTTGAGACGGACCTACGAAAATAGATGATTCAATAATTCTTTAATTCACTACTATATCAATAAAGCAGCCTAACAATTGAAGGTATAGACAGTTATTACAATAAATTTAACTCGAGAGAATTTCAAACGATGACACTTCTCAATAACCTCGTTACATCCGCTCCACTGCCTTGAATACCAAGAAGCATTTACACCCTGCGGTTGGCAAATTCGATTCCCTTGACCAAGAGAGTCTTTCAAAAATCAAAAACCTTAGTTTGGTGAGAGCCACCATCCTCCTGTTTCCTTTTGACCCACGCAGTATCAGGGCCTTCCGCCATCTACTACACTTATAGAATTCAAGGTCAAAATACTCGAGTATATGTGTGCGACAAGTAAGGCAAAATGTAGAGTGGATCCGAAAGTCTTTTTAATGACTGTTCACCTAATGTCGTGAGTCTTTAGAATTATACGGCGGTTAGGGACACGAAGTGTACCTCCTCACTCATTTCTAAAAGTCAAGCGACACGGCTCGGTCACGCCACACACAGGCCGGAGCTGAAAGTTCCGAGTATGTTGGTATCTATTGCTTGGGGGGAAGCAGGAGAGGGGAATGATAGGGAGGGGCAGTAGAGTGAGGAGGTGGGTTTCGAAGCCTGCATAGGCTTGCAGGGAGAAACGAACGGAATCAGAGCCGGTGAGACAAACGCCATTCAACAGTGCGAGAGCATCCAATCCAACTCGGAAAAAAGGATTCTCTGGGAGGTTGCCTTCGCATGCCAAGGGTTACAAGAAAACCTCCGAGAGAAGGAGGCGTGTAAACGGTTCGAAGAGAGGGGAACATGAAGAATATTCCGCGTCTAGAAAGCACTTGCGGAAAAGATGCAATATTTTCATCTTTTTGAGCGTTATTAATGCGAAATGCTAGGCTGCACTTCACTTCGGAAAGCGTAAAAAATCATCAATGGGTCAAGGGCAATAATTATATAATACTCCATAAATTAGGATAACAAAAATGAGAGCTGTTGATTTTAATTGCACATCGACATTTTGTAATCCATAGAAATAGCAAGCAGTTTGCTTTACTTTTTGTTTTTTTAAATAAAGATTTGAAATTGTTTTAAAATTAATCACAAGCGTAATTGCTGATAATTATTACTGAGGACGCTGATGTCGAGAGAAATAATGTTCTTTGTCCTATATGGAGAAAGTCATGCGCTGGAGACACCAACCTATTTCCTTATCCGTTCTAATCTCTTCGTAACTTCTCTCCAAAATGAAATTCTTCTTCTTAAAATTCCTTCTTTGGTAAATATACCAGCAACAATCTTCCCTTATAGCTCGCACGTTCCGTTTCTTGAAAATTTTCGCGCAATTGAAAATATTAATTTTCTCTTTGAAACGCCTATGCGATATCTGTCGCCTTTTTCAACCAATACCTGTCTAGCGATTCAAAATGAGCTCGCGAAACTCTTAGCGTCACAAAATGCCGTGAGAATTTTAAGGTAATTTAGTACGACGCAGTCCATATAACCCTCTGATACTTTGGAATCGGCCTATAGGAACGACCGCGGCTTGAAATGCATCCCGTCGAAGTACTCGGAAATAGTAATGCCTTTGGAAATAGGTTGCGCAACCCTGCAATAAGGTAGTGCGAGTTATCCACATCCATCGCCAGCCAAACCCATATTTCAGTGCTGTCCAACCGGTGTGCCGCGGCATATTAGTGTGCCGCGAGAAATGCACTAGCGTGCCGCACAGTCTGAGAATATTTAATATACACAAAAGCCTTTGGAACAAACAAATTCGTATACATTTTATCATCCAAAGAATTTATTCTGAAACTGCGAGCGGAATTGGTAGACCTTATTAACGATCATACAACTTAAAATTATTATGCTACCTTTATATGTATTTTTGCTGAAAGCTAAAGGTGAATATCCTTCAATATCAGAATATCCCATCGATATGGCATTCCAAATTCAACAACGTATTTATGCGAATTTAGTTTTCTTCAACCCATATATAAAATATGAAAAGGGCATGTTTAAAGAACCTAGGTGAAGTAGTTCTTGTAGCTCTCTCTATTAGTGAGCAAAATATAAAGCGTCTTTGTACAAAAAAGGCAAGTTCAAATTTTCTGTTGAAGAGCATAACATTTTTACACGTTGAATCGTGTGTGCACTTAGTTTACAATAAAATTTTACAATTATTTGAATATATTACTTTACCAATCATAACAATATAATTGCGACTTTTATTTGTTTTATGCTAGTTTTTTCTTTAAAAATGTGTATTTAAGCAGTGAAATTAATTAGGGGTGGTTTGGCGTGCCGCGATGTTTTTAAGCATGCATGAAGGTGTGCCGTGCAGCAAATAAGGTTGGAGATCACTGCCGTATTTCTCCGCACCAACCCTTTCTCCCCTGGCTCCATAACCTTCTGCCTAGTCCCCATGCTCTTCTACCTAGGCCCCATATACCTCTCATACCTATCGAGCTCATCTTATAGCTAAAATAATAATTCAAGAAGATGCTCTTTCATTAAGTACAATTGATAGCCATAACAAGGTTATAAAAATCCGGATGCGTAGTTGGACTAATTTTCCATCGTCTGCATAGGTGATTCTCCCGAATATGAAATCCAAAATTCGACTATTTTCCTGATAATTTTTAGTTAAACTCACATTTGGCGGTATATTATCTTTGATTTTATTTTTTGTAATGTCATCCCTTTGAGCTCTGAAAAGTACATATTTTTACCTCAAAAATCGTATACAAAGCTGATGAATTCAACAATCCAATTTAACGAAACATAAGCTGTACTTAAAATTTAGATGAAGTCGATGATTCTCCGTGTATTTGGAAGGGAACGCAACAAGTAAGAATTACCTCGATGACAATATATTTTTATTTGCTTATTATTTACGGTATTAGTGCACAAATTTTATTATCCTTCATCACGATTATAAACTGTCTCTACTAATTGACATACCCATTTCTTATCCCACCTTTTTACATTAACAAATTAAATGCAATTAATTACAATGCAGCATAATAATAAATTCATATATAAGGACTAATTAAGCTCCACTGCTTAAAAAACTGATAAAACAATCATTGCACAATCCATGTTCAAATCAGTAATATATTATTAAAAATGTCTTACTGGTAGTTAGGTATGAATGACTTCATTTATTCGAATGGATTTTTGCTTGCTAACTTGAAAAAAATTAACATTTCAATATAAAGTACACGAACATCATTACAACCGAAATTTATGAAACATTCATGACGACGGAGGCGATGACGCATCGACAATGGTCGCCTTGGCTGCATTGCCCCAAAGTTCGAACACTCCGTACACTTCAGAGGGCAGGCTGGATGCAGCGGGTCCCTGATCGACTCCATTGACGAAAAATTGAAGGGTTCCGAATTGGTTTCTCATTACACCCACTTTGTCGCCAACCTAAAAAAAACAGGTCATGAGAAACACTGAGTGCATTAAGTGGAAATTTCAATTGCTTCAATTAAAGAAACTTCGAAAAGAAAGTAAGCGGCGCTTCAGCTCTGAAATACGTATATATGCAAGGAATATTTCTATTGGTTTCACTTAAAATTACTTTTTCATATGGAATAATAATTGCTAGAAATATACCCATAAAAACGAGGAGAATCAAAAAAATTCATACCTTAAGTTCATTGAGATTTTTTCCATAATTTGCAAGTATTTGAACTTTGTTTGAATAGATGTTATTGTGGAGATACATCCGTGAAAGGGGTCTGTAAATAGAAAGAGACTACTACTATACTACATTATAAGGGGAACAGGAATGTTTCTGTACCAGGAAATGCATTTTTAACGATATGAAACTTTATGATTCTTACACTTTGATAAGGTTTTAAAAGTTTCGGGGAATACTTAATCTAGGATATATAAAGAAATAGGTTCTTTAGGCTGTTTTCTTGATAGATTTAGAAGATATCATCAGGTTAAATTACCTTAACCGACTATATTTCACATGTTTTATACGTTTTTTTTTCAAGGAAATCAGATGATATATATATTATATTATATAAGTTCCAAAAGTTGTATCGGGTGATTTTTTTAACGTCACAAGATTAAAAGCAAATCTAAAAATATAAAGAAATACTCACGATTTATACATTTCGTCTAATATTTCCACATCGGTAGGATTGCTTGTGATGATGCCAATGCCAAAGGTGTTGCCGAATTTCGAAATCTTTTTTTCCAACATTACCTCAAATATTTCATTATCCTTCAGCGGTCTGTTGGTGAAAACCACTGCATTATTTGGATCGTCCAAGCTGAAATGAATGAAATCATGTAATTATAACGACCATTGAAGATAGCGTCAGTAAAGACCGTAGAAGGATTTTATTTAGAAACGCTGTAAGTAAAAATACCATTTAATCCTTTTTAAAGACTAACTTTATTTTTTGTACTGTGCCGCCATATCCCAGGATTGCGGCGTTTTTTCCGCACCTAGGTTGAAAAGTCAGTTTATTTTCTTTTCCGGTTCTTTCGTGGGAAAATTCCTCTGGGTTAGCTGAGGAAAATATAACCTCACTTTAATATGAACTTAAAAGCACTATGGTAGTTTTTAGAAAATTTATAAGTAGGTTTCTTAAATCACTATTGTAGGAAGGATATTTATGGAGTACATAATATAATGAATTATGTTACATCGTCTACACAAAGAGAATTAATAAACTGAGTTAAAACATGATCTGTAGATTAATGTAATCATTGTGATTGATATTACATCGCCGACACAAAGTGAGAAATAACAATAATATGTAGTCTAGTTTAAAAGTAGGTATGTTTTATTCTGCTATTATTGGTTTGGCAAAAAGAAAGTTGACGGATGCAATTAACAATAAAAATAAAAAGTGGAATTTAGTGTATTTGATGCTGTTTGTTAATTGGACAAAAATTCAAGCGTATTGATTGTATAATGTTGTTAGAGACTAATTAAAAATTACCTTGCGACACCCCTTGGATGTAGATAACCCGCTTTCCTTGGCACTCTATAACTTTATGCTTCACGTCCACATCGATGCTGTCGGATGAATTGCTGTTTTCTGCTCGGGCGGTGAACGTGTCCACCCAATCGCCAGTTTGGTTCCGTCTGCTTCTCACAGAGAGTTGGATTCCTCGGCTGGTGCCTGGATCGGTGCCGCATACGGGATCTGGCGTCAATTCCTGCACCGCGCATTTCAAGAGCGACAACGCTATTAAAATGACGAGCGACTTCATAATATTCGACGTCGAAAATTCTGGCGACTGACGACGTGCTCCTCTTGTCGAGGGAAGACTGCGAATGTCGTCTTTATGGAGCGTTAGGTATTTATAGGAGTTACACATTTCTAGAACTTTCTGCGGTCGTGATGACCAGTAGTCCGTTGCCCCGTGACCCGTGTGGCGTATTTTATTTTTCTAGCTGTGCTGAAAATAATTAATCCACGAGCGACAGATTTATATCCTTCTGGGTCAAGTGTTATTTGATATCGGATAATAAATTAGGATGTCCATGTTGTCATTATATAACGAGAATCGTCTCACTTCACAAATCTTTGAAATAACAAAAATCCAGTATTTTTGCTGTGCAGAAAAAGAGACGCGTTCTCTCGTTTAGATATCACCCGTAATATTAACAGATTTTTTAATTATAAACAAACCTTCATTTCTTGCGCTATTTTAGAGATATGTGTTCTTATTTAAATTTATTATTATGGCAAACTACATAAAATATATTTAATAATTCTGAATCGAGAGAATTTCCAAGGTGCCGTTAGTTTTAGCGGCCTCCGGTAGAGTTCCTTTTGAATGGCCAACTGGTTCACGATCCATATGTATAATTTCCAATAGCATTTCAAAAAAATTCATTAAAGGAAGACCAATGTTTTCTTAAATTTCGTTTTTGAAAATTTGGTTGGCCTCATCTGGTGTCCGTTATTATCTTTTTATAGGTATCCTTGTCCTTGTTCGTCTTTTTAAATCAGGCACTTTAGATTGAAATGACACCAAAAACAAACAGGCTTTTTCTCTTGGTATAGAGCTGTGCTTGTATTATTCCTGTTCCTAATAAACAGAAGTTTGGAGACTAGGAAGGCTCAGAATGGTAAAGCGCCTCTGACTTTAATGGAATACCGGGGCACTTGCAAGCGCTACGTCAGCAGCCCCATACACTGCTTACAGTATCTCTTAATACTTTTCTGTTACTTGTTTCTGCCCTCTTATTTCCTTTCCATCTTCTCTCCCTCTCTATCGCCTATTTCTTCTGTTGTTTTCCCTATATTTCTCTATTTGTCATCTCACACCATTCTCTCTTTTTTCAATTAATGGATTTGACTAACTTCACGTACATCACCGAAATCGGAGCTCTGTTGGAGTATTATGGTAAGAAGGCCCTCCGTTACAAGGAAAAAAATTAAACGGGATTGGTTTATGGTGACAAAATACAGCACCATCGGTGCAATTGCATTCAGAATATGCAGGGTTGGCACTCCTGCGGTTTTTTTACACCGATTCCCTCTGACGAAGAGTTCCATCTTCGGTCCAGTTCCACTCCTCTCTCGTCTACACGCGATTGCCTCTTCCCGTGGCTTTCACACTTAAACCTTTTCTACTCTTCCAGGTAAGCTCATCTCTCCTTTCTTTCTTTCCTTCCCCCTCTTTTCCCTTCCTCCCTTCTTTGTTTTCCTCCCTCCCTCTCTTCCCATCTCTCCTCCTGCTCTGTCACCTTCAATTCCGCGCAAAGGCGAACGGACGTCGGTTGCGAATGACTCCCGCTCCCTAAATCAAAGTTCCCCCGCGGGAGCCAACGTACGCGTACACATTGGCAAATGAATTTTCCACTAAAGCTTTGACTGGATATCTACTGCCATGATGCTGTTTTTATCGACGGGTGAATATATTTCCTATCTGCCTCGATTCCAGTATTCAAAACGCTTAACTTTACTTTCTCCTAATTCCCTTCATTTGCCGCTTTCTCTCATCCAATCGTTTCCTCTAATTGGCTCTTTCACTCTGACATTCTTTCTCTGCTACATTCCCGTTTAACACTTATCACGCTGTGCATTGCTTTATTTAATTTCGATAAGTTATGTTATGTTACGTAGTCAATCTTTACGCAATTTAAATGTTTGAATTTCGCCTAATTTTTCCAGTAGCAATGTTCATCAGTTTCGATTCCCTCATTCTCCCGAACTGGACCATTTTTATATGGAATTCCTCGATCTTAAACTTAACGAAGTTTCTGCATCTGTAATTTTCTTTTTTATAAGAAAAATGGATTAAATTCATTGGTGGTTACTTGCAACAAATCGTTGAATTCCATCAAGGAGTTGAGGCATTTGTTGATTATGATATTTTTTGAAGTCACTGAAGAAATATATGAGTTCACATTTGATACGTTCAGGTGCATGTCTGTTGATATTTATCTTGCGATCACGAATTGCTTTGGTTGGGACAAACGTTTTAAGCCCTTCGCGAATGATTTGCAAAATTTCTGTCCATTTCCGTCTTGTACTCTCCGCTCCTCATCTACACGGGCAATCCTATTAGCTTCCGCCTCTCTTTCTCTCTCTTTCCTACAATACTCTTCGTTTTATCTCTGGCTCCTCTTCCTTTCTCTGACAGCTGTAGCTGGTGTAATAGCTCTCCTTTTCACTGGTCTACCCCTTGGCATCTTTTAATTTTATGCGATTTTACAGCAATATATTAGAGCAATTACGTGATCGCAATGTCACAGAGTTACTCAATGCTAGTTTAATATCGCGGTATATTCAATGGGGAAAAATTATTAATTCTACCTTACATTAGTTCCAATGATTATCGTTGCACCCTTATAGACGAACTCACAAACAGTTGCTTTCCTTCAAGTGTCTATCAACGACTGCTTTTAACGTCTTACAGGACCTACTATAAAGGCTACGTCATTGAAAACGTTTATTTAGATTATCATTGAAGAGAAGATAACAATAACGCTTTTCTTTCGCCGATTTCAAGGTTTAGTTGGCCTTAAATGAATTGGAGGCAACAATGAGTCTCCTTGGAAACACCCGGAATGAGTGCGAAAAATAAGAAAATTTCGAAAAAGAATGCGTATTCCTGAAAACCTCGATAGTGTAACATGTAAACATCGCAAGAATAAAGTAGGATAGAGTTTTATCCGTCGAATAAAGTAAAAACGAAGAAAATCGGTACATATTTACGTATTTTAATGAACGAAGGAAAAGACCTTGCACTCTGAAATATCGAAATTCCCGTGTAAACTTATGGGACATTATAATTGTCTCCTGGATTCGAACCCGGGACACTTTAGCAAACTAAAATATTTTTCCAGGGACCTCATATCCAGTTGAAAAAAAACGCCTTTTACCGCTTATCTTTACGACGAACGGTTCTCGAGAAATACGCCTACATAATTACGCGAGATTTCATACGCACGCACGGACGGACGCACGCAGCTTCACTACCCGCATAATATATAGGATACTCACTCTTATTCTATAAGCACATATATAGGATATAGTGTAAATTATGTACTTCAGCTTCTCAAAACTTTGTTTCATTTATAAATTTAAGGATATGTTCTTCCGGCGTGGTTATTTTCATTTTTGGAATTGTTTTATAATATCGGCAAAGATAAATCTTGTTCTCATTTTTTATTTGAATTATAAAATTATTTTTACTGTAATAAATAGAGATTTCCTTTCCTCCTTTTAATTTAGGACAGATCTCCTATTTTGAAACCATTTATTCAGAAATACTATGTGATAGTTGAATATAATTTTTCGCCATTTTAATTTAACAACCGTTGAGACGAACCTACGAAAAGAGATGATTCAATAATTCTTTAATTCACTACTATATGAATAAAGCAGCTTAAAAAATTAAAGGTATAGACAGTTATTACAATAAATTTAACTCGAGAGAATTTCAAACGATGACATTTCTCAATAACCTCGTTACATCCGCTCCACTGCCTTGAATATCAAGAAGCAATGACAGCCTGCAATTGGAAAATTCGATTTCCCTGACCAAGAGAGTCTTTCAAAAATCGAAAGCCTTAGTTTGGTGGGAGCCACCATCCTCCTGTTTGCTTTTGACCCACGCAGTATCAGGGCCTTCCACCATCTATTGCACTTCTACAATTCAAGTTCAAAATGCTCTTGAGTGTATGTGTGCGACAAGTGAGGCAAAAGGTAGATTGGATCGGAAAGTCTTTTTCGCTCACCTATATAATGTCGTGAGTCTTTAGAATTATACGGCGGTTAGGGACACGAGGTGAGGCGAAGAAGGAGATAATACTCAGCCGGATGGGGAAGTAGAGAGGGAAGGAAGAAAGGGTGGGAAGGGAACAGGGAGACGAGAAGGGACAAGAGTTGAAAAAGTGTGGCGAGTAGAGGGAGTCAGTGGCGGATATGGCACATCAGACGATCCTGTTTTTAAGTCTTTTACTTAGGTTATGTCTAAAGTGACCAGATTTTCCAGATATCAAATCAGTACATTTTTTATTTTTTATATTCATGAAAGAAAACTACCAGATTTTCTAGATGTAAAATCAGTACATTTTTTAATATTTCTTATATTCATGAAAGAAAACTACATTTCTATATAATACTTCATATATATTGAAATTTTATACAGTATACATAGGTATATAACATTATTGTTATATATATTGGATACTCTTGCTGAAGACGGTCAGAAAATTTGTTTTTTCTTCAATTTATGGCAGGGTCTTTAAATATAATTAAATAATAATATTAATAATCTATTCTGAGAATAATGTTACTAAACAGCATTAAAATATTATACTACTCACATGACATAAACAACCATAACTATTATTGTCTGGACGACATTACTTTGGAATTGAGACTTCTAGTTGTAGAGAAGGGGTGGGGGTTTGGAAGGAAAGACTGAAAAACTCCCCTCCCTCACAGCCAATCATAGGTGGAGGGGAGGTAATGTTTGCTAGGGGGAACTACACAGAGTTGCCGCAAGTCCTCTTTACACATCCTGGCAACATCGCACCCGAGCCACCTCAACCGTCAATCCCACAGTAAATGAAATAAATAATTATAGATTTTTTCTTCTTTTACAATCAGTACAACTTTATAATTCAGTACAAAATTCAGTACATATTTGAAATCAGTACACAATCTCTAAAATCAGTACTGTACTGATTAAATCAGTACGTCTGGTCACTTTAGTTATGTCTCCTTCTTTTCTCCTTAGGGAAGATATTAGGGAGGAAGTGGAAAGACGGTGAGAGTGACGAAAGAGGGCGAGGAGAGGAACGAAGAGAGAGAGAGAGGGAGATGTTTTGAGGTCAAGTAAAGGGAACGGGGCGTAACGTAAGCTTTTCAAATTAGAGCGTAGTATTTACTGTTATCCCTGAAATTTCTGAATATCTCTTTATTTCAGTTGAACGGTGTTTTGTTAGAATCTTCATGTTTCTGAGTTTCAGCCAAACTTTCATGTGAAAGTGGATTTTTTATTCTGTCGTTTTTCATTTTTTCCAAATATATCCTTTTAAAATTCTCTTGCGTAAATATTTGTTATTGTAAACATTGTAGACAATGTAATTATATACTTACAATTAAAAAAAAATATTTTCCAAAAAACCGATAGTTTACGTGATATTTTGGTTTGTCTTGTAAATTTATGTTAAAGACGTCGTTAAGTGATAACATTGTTTGCGTTGCTATGATAAAATTTTCTAATTGTTGGTAGCGTTGAGTACGCTGCCTAGGGTCATTTAATTGCACATCGACATTTTGTAATCCATAGAAATAGCAAGCAGTTTTCTTTGCTTTTTGTTTTTTAAATAAAGATTTGAAATTGGTTTAAAATTAATCACAAGCGTTATTGCTGATAATTATTACTGAGGACGCTGATGTCGAGAGAAATAATGTTCTTTGTCCTATATGGAGAAAGTCATGTGCTGGAGACACCAACCTATTTCCTTATCCGTTCTAATCTCTTCGTAACTTCTCTCCAAAATGAAATTCTTCTTCTTAAAATTCCTTCTTTAATTTAATATACCAGCAACAATCTTCCCTTATAGCTCGCACGTTCCGTTTCTTGAAAATTTTCGCGCAATTGAAAATATTAATTTTCTCTTAGAACCCCTATGCGATATCTGCCGTGTTTTTCAACCAATGCCTGTGTAGCTATTCAAAATGACCTCGCGAAACACTTAACTTCACAAAATACCGTGCTAATTTAAGGTGATTTAGTCCGACGCAGTCCATATAACGCTATGATACTTTAAAATCGGCCTATAGGAAAGGCCGCGGCTCTAAATGCATCCCGTAGAAGTACTTGGAAATAATAATGCTATTGGAAATAGGTTGCGCAACCCTGCAATAAGGTTGTGTGAGTTATTCAAATCCAACCCAACCCAAAGCCATATCCCTTTCTCTATGCCCCATATACCCCTTCTTAAGTCCAAATCCCTCTCATACCTATCCAGCTCGTCTTATAGCTAAAATCATAATTCAAGTAATTCTCTTTCACTAGGTGCCATTGATAGCCGTAACAAGGTTATAAAAAGCCGGATGCGTACTTCGACTAATTTGCAGTCGTCTACAGACGTGATTCTCCCGAATATGAACTCCAAAATTCGACTATTTTCCTGATACTTTTTAATGAAATTCACATTTGGTGGTATATTATCATAGATTTTATTTTTTCTAAAGTCATTCATTTGAGCTCTGAAAAGTACACATTATTACCTCAATAATCATATGCAAAGCTGATCAATTCAGCAATCAAATTTAACGAAACATAAGCTGTATTTAAAATTCCCGAGTAGTAAATTTCAAATATAATTTAGATAAAATCAATGATGCTTCGTCTTTGTGGAAGGGAACGCAAAAAGCACGCATTACCTCGACGCCAATATATTTTTATTTGCCTAGTTATTTACGGTATTAGTGCACAAATGACTACCATGTATCCTTCATCACAATTATAAACTCTCTAGTGGTAGAGATACCCATTTCTTGTCCCTGCTTTTTACATTAAGCAAATTAAAAGCAATTAATTACAATTCGGCATAATATTAAATTCATATAGGATAATTAAACTCCACTGCTTAAAAAACTAATAAAACGATCAATGCACAATCCATTTTTAAATCAGTAATACACTGTTTAAAATCTCTTATTTTTAGTTATGCATACATAACTTCATTTTTCAGTGTGTTAATAAAGTTGCAAAAAAATTAACATTTCAGTATAAAGTGCACGAACATTGACAGAAAATCATTACAACCCAAATTTATGAAATCATTATGACGAAGGAGGCGATGACGCATCGACAATGGTCGCCTTGGCTGCATTGCCCCGAAGTTCGAAGACTCCGTACACTTCAGAGGGCAGGCTGGATGCTGCGGGTCCCTGATCGACTCCATTGACGAAAAATTGAAGAGTTCCGAATTGGTTTCTCATTACACCCACTCTGTCGCCAACCTAAAAAAAATAGGTCATGAGTAACATTAACTGCATTACAAAGGAAATTTTAATTGATTTATTATAGAAGAGTTCGAAAAGAAAGTCAAAGGCGATTCAGCTCTGAAATGCGCAAAATTCAAAGATTTTTTTCATTGTTTCTACTTAAAATCACTTATTAATATGAATTAATAATAGTAAAAGTATACCCACGAAAACGTGGAGAATCAACAAAATGCATACCTTAAGCTCATTGAGAATTTTCCCATAATTTGCAAGTATTTGCACCTTGTTTGAGTAGATGTTATTGTTGAGATACATCCGTGAAACAGGTCTGTAAATAGAAAGAGACTCCTTAAATATTATGGGAGAAATAGGAATGTTTCTGTACCAGGAAATGCATTTTTAACGATATGAAACTTTATGATTCGTACACTTTGAGGAGGTTTTAAAAGTTTGGGGGAATACTTAATCTAGAATATATAAACAAATAGGTTCGTTTATGCTGTTTTATTGACAGATTCAGAAGATATTATTAGGTTAAATTACCTTAGACTGTATTTCACATGTTTCGAAGTTTTTTTAAAGGAAATCTGATGATATGTCAATAACTTTATAAAAGTTCTGAAAGTTGTATAGGGTGATATTTTTAACGTCATGAGACTAAGAGCAATATATTTCTTATATCGAAAAAATATAAAGAAATACTCACGATTTATACATTTCGTCTAATATTTCCACATCGGTAGGATTGCTTGTGATGATGCCGATGGCAATGGAGACGCTGTATTTCGAAATCTTTTTATCCAGCATTACCTCAAATATTTCATTATCCTTCAGCGGTCTATTGGTGAAAACCACTGCATTATATGCATCGTCCAAGCTGAAATAAAGTAATTATATTGACAATTTAAGATAGCGACACTAAAGATCGTCCTAGGATTTTTTTTACAAACGCTGTAAATAAAAATAACGTTTAATCCTTTTTTAAAGACTAACTTTATTTTTTGTACTGTGCGGCCATTTCCCAGGATTGCGGCGTTTTTCCCGCACCTCGGTTGAAAAGTCAGTTTATCTTCTATTCCGGTTCTTTCTTGGGAAAATTCTGCAGGATTAGCTGTGGAAGAAAGTAATATCACTGTAATAATATCTCCAAAGGACTATGACAATCTTTAGAAAATTTATAAGTAGGTTTTTTATCACTATTGTACGAAGGATGTTTATGCAATACATATCACACTGAATAATAATAAAATGAGTTAAAACATGATTTGTCAATTACTACATATAATCATGCTGATTGATATTACATCGTTGACATAAAGTGAGAAATGACGATATTCTGTAGTCTAGATTAAAAGTAGGTATATTTTATTCTGGAATTATTTTTTTGCCAAAAATAAAATTGACAGATGCAATTAACAATAAAAATAAAAAGTGGCATTTACTGTATTGGTGCTTAGTTTGTTAACTGGACAAAAATTCAAGCGTATTTAGTTAATGTTGTTAGGGATTAATTAAAAATTACCTTGCGACACCCCTTGGATGTAGATCACCCGCTTTCCTTGGCACTCGATTACTTTATGCTTCACGTCCACATCGATGCTGTCGGATGAATTGCTGTTTTCTGCTCGGGCGGTGAACGTGTCCACCCAATCGCCAGTTTGGTTCCGTCTGCTTCTCACAGAGAGTTGGATTCCTCGGCTGGTGCCTGGATCGGTGCCGCATACGGGATCTGGCGCCAATTCCTGCACCGCGCATTTCAAGAGCGAAAACGCTATTAAAATGACGAGAGACTTCATGATATTCGACGTTGAAAATTCTGGCGACTGACGACGTGCTCCTCTTGTCGAGGGAAGACTGCGAATGTCGTCTTTATGGAGCGTTAGGTATTTATAAGAGTTACACATTTCTAGAACTTTTTGCAGTCGTGATATCCAGTAGTCCGTTGCCCCGTGACCCGTGTGGCGTATTTTATTTTTCTAGCTGTGATTAAAATAATTAATGCACGAGCGACAGATTTATAGCCTTCTGGGTCAAGTGTTATTTGATATCGGATAATAAATTAGGATGTCCATGTTGTCATAAAATAACGAGAATCGTCTCACTTTACAAACCTTTGAAATCACAAATATCCAGTTTTTTTGCTGTACAGAAAAAGAGAAGCGTACTCCTTGTCTTGGGAGGACCAGGTCTCTTGATCTCACCATTGATGACTGCCGTCTGTTATAAATATTGTATCTATCACTATTCTTTCCTGAACTAATGTTGATTTGTTCTCTTACAATCCGTGCTAATTCGAAAATATGTAATTTGTATTTTTGTGTGTTTGCATATAAATACAAAAATAAATATATCACCCGTAATATTAACAGATTTTTAATTATAAAAATTATATAATTTCAGACGCTTTTTCAGATATAACCTCTTATTTTAATTTATTATTATGACAAACTACATATAATATATTTAATAATTCTGAATCGACAGTATTTACAAGATACCTTTTGTTTTAAGGCCCCCGGTAGAAGGCAAACATTTTCCTTTTGAGTGACCAACTGATTCACGGTCCATATGTTTAATTTCCAATACCATTTTTTTTTTAAAACAAATAAAAGGAAGACCAATATTTTCTTAAATTTCGTTTTCGAAAATGTGGTTGGCCTCATCTGGTGTCGGTTATTATCTGTTTATAGGTATCCTTGTTCTTGTTCGTCTTTTTAAATCGGGTACTTTAGATTGAAATGACACCTAAAACAAACAGGCTTTTTCTCTTGGTATAGAGCTGTGCTTGTATTATGCCTGTTCCTAATAAACAGAAGTTTGGAGACTAGGAAGGCGCAGAATGCAAATGTGCGTCTGTTTTGAATGGAATACTTGCAAGCGCTACGTCAGCAGCCCCATACACTGCTTATAATATCTCTTAATCCTTTTCTGTTACTTGTTTCTGCCCTCTTACTTCCTTTCTCTCCCGCTTCTCTCTCTCAATCACCTATTTCCTCTGTCCTATTCCCTATACTATTTCTCTATCTACTTCTCATCTCACACAATCATTTCCATTTACCATTCTCTCTTTTTTCAATTAATGGATTTGACTTACTTCACGTACATCTCCGAAATCGGAGCTCTGTTGGAGTATTATGGTAAGAAGGCCCTCTGTTACATGGAAAAAATTAAACGGCACTGGTTTTGGGTGACAAAATACAGCACCATCGGTGCAATTCCATTCAGAATTTGCAGGGTTGGCACACCTGCGTTTTTTTCACCGATTCCCTCTGACATAGAGTTCCATATTCGGTCCAATTCCACTCCTCTCTTGTCTACTCGCGATTGCCTCTTTCCGTTGATTTCACACTTATACCTTTTCTACTCTTCCAAGAAGCCTCTTCTCTCTTTCTCTCCTCGGAAACTTCCTTCCCCCTCTTTTCCCTTCCTCCCTTTCCCCCTTGTTTCCTCCCTCCCTCTATTCCCATCTCTCCTCCTGCTTTCTCCATATCTGTCACCTTCAATTCCGCACACAGGCGAACGGACGTCAGTTGCGGATGACTCCCGCTCCCTAAATCAAAGTTCCCTCGGGGGAGCCAACGTACGCGTATGAATTTCCCACTAAAACTTTGATTGAACTCCAACTATTTTGTTATTGACCAGCGTTTTTGGTTTGTGAAAAACGTTTTTACATCCAGCTCTGTCGACACCCCCAAAATTTGTTTTACATTTATCTCCTGAAAATCCAATACATTTTTAAAGTAATTCAGTTTCTGTTAACACATTGACGATCACTGAAGAAATGTAATCTGAAGTCTCACTTTGTTGTTCTGTTTTTCTTAGGATTTTTGATTGAATCCCTCCATTTTTATAATCGTAATATTGTATTAAAATTGGAAGGTTTTATTGGCCCATGATTACTGGCATCTGTTGAAACAGTAATGAAAGGAATATGTTGTAGATGACGCAAAGTTTTCTCTATTGTGTGTGCTGCAAAAACACTTAAAATTATAGTCTCAGCTTTTGTTCTTCCACAAGTCATTTTTCTACAAATGGTGCAATCTTCGAAATTGGTTTTAAATAACTCTATGGAGCAATCGCACGATTGAATTGATTGACTATGTACAACAGTATGATATGCAGTTGTACCTTCAGCAGCTCTGACATATTTTATGTCATTATTCGATGTGATAAAGTTTTGTAAAACACTTGATGTGCTTGCTGTTTATTGTAGATTCCTCTTATGCTTCATGGTTGAGATATGCTCTGTAATATCCAATCTTCCTTTGTTTGCAATGGAAATATATGTATTGCAGATAATACAAAATACGTCATATATCGTTTTCCCTTTTTTAAAGGAAGGAAATTCCTTAAATAGCTGATCGTTAACAGTACACTTCCTTTTGCTCATGATTAGGGCTAAAAAAATAAATATATATAATATATAAATACGTATTTTATAACCTATAACTGTGACTTTGGAAGCCTGCAGATTATTCATACCTGCGTTTGTTCATTTTAAATAACTATACGAAGATCACGGAGCGGCAGTATCTCCTATAATATAACTCATAATGTCTTTGTCGGTGTGTCTCTAGGAGGCCTCATCAGTTAGTTATAAATATCTCAACATATCTCGGCCATTTCTTCAGCCAGTCCAACCAAATTCGGTAGGATTGCTATGAATACGTTCAAAAAGCGATTGCTATAAAAAATTTCAAAAAAGTCCCGCGTTCCACGACAGGAGATGTTTTACATTCCATATGAATTTCACATCTCGGCACATAAAAGTTTACACGCTGAAATTTAATTTTCAACCTGCAGAGTTTTACTCTTTTGTGAATTAAAATTAGAAATAATTGACCTACGAACTTCAAATTAGGATTATTTTAAAGGAAAATAAACGGGCCGTTTAATTTTATTCGTCTTTTCTCACCTAAAGGTGAAACGGGCATTGTTGTTTCAAGGCATATATGTTCATATAAACCTATATGCATTTACGTAAATTGGAGGGATAAATGCGGTAAATTACGTATTTTAAAACATGCTAATGTTTTAAATAATTCGACGATGTTTTAACTTGTCTTCGTTGTCTTATTGAAGTCTTTCTGCATATTAAAGGCAGTTGCTTGCGCTCTGTCTTCGCATTATATGAATAGAACAGATATTATGAAAATAATTTTTCTCGTGCTGTATATTTTTAATTCGCGTCAATCCAATTATAGGGTAACCAATCAAACAACGATTACATAAATAAATAAGGTATATGCGCTGATTGCGTGTGTATTGAGATATCTATTGAGATTGTTCTTAACTGCTGTTTAGTGGAATTGAACGATTGATTGTGATTACTTACTAAATATTGCTTTTCACATGGACAGCTGTATGTAGCCATAACTATATATGGGCTTATGATATATGAGCGGCCAATATATGTCAAAGGTATGCAACAATATATGGAATTACCATATATTTTGTATACATATATTTTACATGTATGGGAAATATGAGGATTTAAAATATATTTTTCATCCAGATATGGCTAAATATATGGATTTAAAATATATGAAAATATATTTAGTATTTTATATATTTTTCATGTATGAGAAATGTGGAAAAAAATATATTTTGCTTCCATATATGGATAAATATACGGATTAAAAATATATGTAACTATATTTAATATTTCATATTGGTTTCATATATGGGAAACATGTTGAATAAATATATATTTGAAATATTTACCCTTATATGATGAATAATATATGTGAATTTCGGAAATATTTCATACATTCTCCATGTATAAAAAATATTACTTTTTCGTTAACACATAGCTAAATAAATGCCTTCAAAATATAAACTATATATCGTACAGTATATGACTATTTATGCATGATATCTGGAATTAAAATATACTTTCAGTATGTCTCACAGTCAGTACAAATAATCCGAACTTGGTTCCATCATCATCATATAGTCTCCATATATGGATCCATATATTTAACATATATATGTGCTTTCTTGGCTCCACTTATAAGAACTCCTAGAATGTCAGGTAGTAAACTTAATTTGTTTCACAAATTCATTCACCTATTCACTGGGCCATACAAAATTACTCGTGTAGCCGGTGCGAACACTTATTATTTAAGAGATAATGCTGAAAAAGAAATAGGACCTTATAATTTCTTGAGCTTATTGCCATAAAAGTCATAGTGAATGTGAAAACGAATCCTTATTTTAATTCTTTAGGAATGCTCTTTAAGGTGCAATCCAATTTATTTTGTTATATGCTTCGCCAACAGAAGCAGAAGACAATAACGTATTAGAAGTCAATTGTTGGCTTAGATATATATATTTCAGTAATTAGATAAGCATTTTCCTGGCATTGTTATTCGATGTCAATTGTTGTTTAAAATGAATGCGTGGTATGCTGCTTACCGTTTTAATTACATGAGACCATGAAAACATTTCTGTGAAATTTGTCAGTTTTATGAAGCCAAAGTAAGTGAAATTATATTGGTCTGCTTACTTAGGTTTCTACATGGACTGGCTTCACTACGTCATATTTAATGATAAATGAGGAAAACCAGAGGACACAAGAAACAATAACGTTTGTCATATTGGCGAGTTACGAGTTGTAACTTACAACAAAACGGTTAGTACCAAATTTAAGCAGATTCGTCAAATTTTAAGGCAAATGTTAATATTGAAATCTAATTAATACTTTTATCACTAGAAATTTAATTAAATTACAGCAGAACATATTGTGGGGATCATTTCGAATGATCAAGTTTCATAATATTCAAGTGGTGAAAATTCCAGATGAATTGAGTGTTCGCAATTGTACTTTTGCATTAAACGGGAAAATCGCTTAAGAAGTAATTAAT
The DNA here is from genome assembly GCA_036926305.1 of Uropetala carovei. Lineage (NCBI taxonomy): Eukaryota > Metazoa > Arthropoda > Insecta > Odonata > Petaluridae > Uropetala > Uropetala carovei. Next base: position 1,005,900 of record JAXCHB010000214.1, read on the forward strand.
CTAAAAATTTCGATAACTTGACGTTTTTAAAACAGGAGGAGGCAAGGATGCTGCTTTTCGACAACCAATATAATAGAGATTTTGAGAATGAATATATTTTTGAACATTGAATGAATGAAAAATTATAGTCATACTTAAAATTGCATTCTTTATTGAAGCACTTCATTATACACTGCACATTTCGTATAGTTCTTTCAACAATGAAAATCACCTTGACGACTATAGCATCAGAATCAGACGCTACCAATATTATAAGGATAGGAGAAAATCAAAGATAAATTTGTTGCCAGAATATGAAAGATAGCGTTTTAATGAATGTGGTTTATTTATTATTTTACATATAAAATGCGATATAATTTATTTAAAGACATAATTATATGAAAAAATAATTTATTCGACATTTTATGAAGAATTTTTAACTTTCTGTTTATAACCATTAGCTCAGAATAATATTTCGAAAAATTTCGAGGCACCTCCCACCATTGAGGGCTACCGATTTTTTTAAAGAAAAAAATGCATTGGTAGTGTTATAAATGGCATCTTACATTACACACACCCTTCAAATTTCAGTCTTCTATATCTTACCATTTACTTGCTATTTTAATTTAATCTATTTAATTAATGGACAGACAGAGCGAAAACATATGAGCGTTTATATAAATCAAAGCGCTAATAGAAAGGTGACTGGAGAAAAGTGCGGATGGCAATTAAATAAAGGCTAGCATAGTGGATGGTGCGGTAGAGTGGTGGGGTGCATAATGTTGCAAGATGGAGAGGAGAAATTGATGGGAGAGATTATAAGAAGAGGAGTAAAAGAACGTCAGCTGAGAATAAACAAAAGAAAGGCGGCTAGTAGTATATTTTCGGAAGAAAAGAACGGAGAACGAAATCGAAAAAGCGTAATAGCCGAAGCATTTTAAAAAATGATGATTTCGAAAAGAGAAATCTCTAAGGTATACACGATATATATTTATATACGTATTTATTTATTCATTTAAAGAAATGTTAAATTTAACGTGTTGAAAGAAAATTCTCAGGTATAATAAAAGGGATCCGCTATAGAATTATCGAGTTCGTCTTGTGACTAAAAACGAATTCAATAATAAGCACATAAATAAAATATTGAAAAAACAATTTGAGGGCTGCTTGAATAACTTACGTGATCCCAGTGTCCATGATGTGATGAAAGACAAGAGGTGCATTTCGGCTGCAATGCGGCCGCCTTCAGCAGTGATTCATCGTGATTAGTTTATAGAATTATTTAATTTTCCAGGTGTTTTGGAATAAAACTCGCTTATGTACTGCAACACTTAAATTTTATTGTGTACGTTAAATCATGGTTAAGATTTCTGAGAACTACACATTTACGCATAAAAAATCATCACCTGAATAGATTTAAACAGAACAGTTACGGGATTAACTAGACATATGCTAGGATTAAAAAAAAACAAAGGTCTTACATTACGGAAAATTAAACCATATAAACAAGTTAGGTAACAGTGTTGCTTATTGTCTTTGATTTATAAAATAGAGCTACATTTTGACTCTAAAACGTTTTTTGTTTGCTTTGTACCTACAAATATTAGTATCCCTTATAAGAATTTAAGGACTATTTCTCATAATTAAGGTAACCACAACTGCAAAGACATAATCAGAACTCAAATTATTCCATCATAGTGATGTGTTCATGCGTACAGACTAGTTTCATTGGATGTTAACACTATGTATTGTATTATATATTATACGTCGACAGTAAGCCTTTCAAGTTGTTTAATAAATGAACATACATTAATTATTTGCTTCAAGTTGCACGAAACGTTTGTACGTACAAATATTAGCATCCCTTATAACAATTTAAAATCTATTTCGTATATTTAAGGTAACCACAACTGCAATGTAATAATCAGAATTCAAATTATTCCATCATAATGATGCATTCATATGCACAGACTGCTTTGAAGTTAACGCTACGCATTGTATTACATACTTACATGGGCAGTAAGTCTTTAAGTTTATTTAATAAATGAACATTTATTAATTATTTATGAAATATATAATTTGATTTCCATAACAAAGGTTTGATAATTCCAGGTAGGTGAATAAATAAGGACCCTTATATATTTCAGTTTTTTTAAATCTACAATACATACATTTTAGGTAACTTAGCGTTGTAATAAACTCCGAACATGTGATATATTTCTTGAACAAATTTTAAAGATTAAATTTTGAAAATGAATTCTATGAAAATTGGAACAATTGCATAATATCTGACAGTATGTCACTATTAGGATGATGGAGGCGGTGTTACATCAACAATGGTCGCCTTGGTTAAGTCTCCCCTGAGTTCGAATATTCCATAAGCGTCAGACGGCACGTCGGATTTTGCGGGTCCCTGATCGACTCCATTGTAGAAAAAGTGAAGGGTGCCGAATTTGTTTCTCATTACGCCCAATCTGTCGCCAACCTGAAAAATAAAATAGATCATGCGTAAGGATTTATAGCGTTTAGGAGGAAATCATGAAAATAAATTAAAAGCGAGTTTCTTTTTCGATATGCGTATGTGTGCGTGAAAAATTTTCGTCGATGGCATTTAAAATTACTTATTATTATTAATGTAATGAAAACGGGAAATATGTGCTTATTGAATACGAGGGAGAGTATTAAAATTATAATGCTCACCTTAAGCCCTTCGAGATCTTTTCCGTAGTTTGCAAGTACATTAGCTCCGTTTGAATATATGCTGACAATGTAATACATCCATGCAACTGGCCTGTAAAATACAGTAATAACAAGATAATATTTTGTTATTATCGAGATAAAATTTAGTGAACACGATATTTTTGCGAAATTTTTCATACACAATAAAACTCGTTTAATACGTATTCGAGGGGACCGACTCATTGCTTCGTTATAAGCGTGATTACGTTATATACGAGGAACATGGTTTTTGGCCTATACATCCCATATAACACGTATACACATACAGTAAAGGCTCAGCTATCCGGCTATTTAGAACCGGCCAGCCTTAGATACCGGCAATTACACAAATACAATTCATTTTGTATTTCTTTTTCTTTTTTTATGAATTTTTGTGAAAATTGTATATGTTTATTACCACAACTTCCACTTTAAAATTTCTTAAAATATAAGATGTATATATTACGTATTTACTCCGTATACTTCTGTGGCTGCCGAGTAAGTATGGCGTTTTTGGTTACGTAAGCCATTTGCATTGTCTAGATGTTTTGGTGTACTTCTACAATTTCCAGTTTTATCGCTTTTTATTATTTTAAAAATTACCCATCCATTGAATATGGCATCAAAATAAATACCTAAAAGCAAGGAACAGGAGAGAAAAGGTTGGTTTAACGCTAACACCAAAGCTGGAGCTGATCAAACGAATTGAAAAAGGAAAAAATAGAGCAGCCATAGCAAAAGAATTCAACATCGGATCTTCCACGCTCTACGCTATCAAGGCTCATAAGGCTAAATTATTGAAATTTGTGTCATCTTCTGAGACGGGTAAATCAATTAATAAACATCATACGCTTCATAAGAAAAAAATTGAGGAACTGGATAAAATATTATTTGACTGGTTTTCACAGAAATGTTCAGAAGAATTAAATAATTTCGTCCTTTTCTAATAGAGTAAATAAAGATAAGTAAGAAAGATATAATCCAATAAATTCAATTTTGGGAACAGGTTCACTGCCGTAATCCCCAAACTTCCCGGACGTCCTAAACCTTTCAATAGTCTTTTTGTTTTGCATGTAAACGTTGAAACGTATGATATAAGAATGGATAAATAGTGTCTATATCTAACTACGTGTGGAAGAATTAAAATGGAAAATGCAAACGCCATGCATAGTTATGTTTGGGGAGTACGATAGTGAACCTAAGCCCAATTTTGTTTGGTTATTGCTAAATTTTCGATGTCAAAATCGAAAATCGCTCCCCTAACCGGATGTTTCTACTAATCGGCTTTCCACAATTCCCAAGATAGCCGGATAACACAGCTTTTACTGTATTTGCAGTGAGTCGACTTCAATGCCGTATTTACATATGCAAAGAGATCTTATCAATTTCGCGGCATGTAAAATGTTCGACTGCTATTACATACGATTTTTTAAATGGTCAATTAATATTATTATTATGGTAATTAATTTACATAAACATTTCACATTTTTAATATCAATTTCAAAACAAAGGGAGCGTGGAAATTCGTATGGAAGGGGTAGATGGAGGAAGGGGACCTCTACGAAAAAGTACGCCGTAAACGGGCGGAAACTGCTCATTACTTATCGCTTTGCTCGCCAAAATTCGTTATATATGGGGAATTTTTTGCCACGGGACCAAACATTTGTTCGTTACAGCCGAGAATTCGTAAAATGCGTGTTCGTTAGATCCGAGAAATTTAACCAATGCCCTTATGGAGAAGTTCTAGGGACCGAAACATTTCTTCGTTATAGCCGACATTTCGTTTTAGGCGTGATCGTTATAAACGAGTTTTACTGTATATAAAAAGGTTGAAGAAGCTTAAGAGACTATATTTTTTGTTGGTTTCAGAGTTTGTATGAAAAGTGAATTAGATATTTAGGTAATCAATAATAATTAAGAAATAAAAAGAAATACTTACGATTTATACATTTCAGGTAAAATATCTATAATTTCAGGACTGCGTGTGACGATGCCGAAGCCAACGGAGCTTTTGAATTTTCCAGTTCCTTCGCCAACCTTTACTTCAAATATTTCATTATCTTTCAGCGGTCTATTAGTGAACGCCACTGCATTATGTTGATCATTCAAGCTGAAATGAAAGATTAATAATATTATAATGACTGTTAAGAGATATCATAAATGGAGCTCGTGAAAGGACATTATTTAGACAGGCCTTGATAGCAAGACGAGTAATTCCGTTTTTTATGACTCACTTAATTTTTTGTGCTGTGCGGCCGTCTGCAAGAATTGCGACGTTTTTTCCGCACTTTCTATGGAATGTAAGTTGATCTTTTACTTCCTGTTTCTCAAGGAAAAAATCCGCAGGATTAGCTGAGGAGAAAAAGAATATCGCTGTCAATATGATGTCGCTGCAACTTAGTAAAATTCGATAAATTTAAAAAATAGGATTTCTTAAAAATAGCTATAGCACCCAGATACGTAGGTATATGAGAATGTTATGTTACATTTTAATGTTGACACTATGCGAAAATAATAACGATAAACTGCAGATTCAGTTATTGATAAAAATGAATTTGTAATAAGAAACACCTCTGATGATAATTTTCTACCCTAAATCTCGCTAAATTTGTTAAGTGGGAACACATTCATGCTTATCGGGGAGTTAGTGTTGCTTTGCTTTTAACCATAAATTACCTTGCGACACCCCTTGGATGTATATGATCCGCTTTCCTTGACACTCAATCACTTTATGCGTCACCTCCAAATTCATTCGATCCGATGAATTGCTGGATTCCGCTCGGGCTGCAAAGATGTCCACCCAGTTGCCAGTTTGGTTCCGTCTGCTGTTCACAGAGAGTGTAATTCCTCGGCTGGTACCTTGATCGGTGCCGCATGCTGAATCTGGCGTCAATTCCTGCGCCGTCAATTGAAACAGAGAAAACGCAGTGAAAATGACAAGCGACTTTTTCATATTGGACGTTAAAAATTCTGGCGACGATCAGCGTGCTCTTCTTCTCAAGCGAAGTGTTCGAATGACGTCTTTGACTCTGGCGATTGGTATTTATGCGAATTTCTTCCTTCTAGTACTTTCTGCACCCATGATAGCCGGTTATCCGTCACCCCATGACCCGTATGGCGTATTTTATTTTTATCCGTGATTGAAATAATTAATGACTGGCGACTGATTAATTGCCTCCCGGGTCAAAGTATTTATTACACCGGATGACATATTACGAGGTCCGTGGCCTTTTCCGTTATGAGAGTTTTATTGGGAGTATTGCATTACTTCATAAACAATCGAATAAAATAAAAAAATAGCGCAATGCGCGTGTTAACACATATTTCGTGTTAAGTGGTTTCCACCGTATGTGTACACGTGTATACGTATCTAGGGTAAATTTTCTAACACGTATAATTTTTCGTTCGAGATATTGTACTACATAGCTAAAATCAATCTAATTTCACAATTCATTTCCTATAGGTAATTCAAATAATCCAGCTAATCTTATTTAGAAACTATTTTTGATCTTAAATATTTTGTGAGTTTTATTGTTATAGTTACTGTCAAAGCTGCAATAATATAATTTGTTATATAAGATTTTCTGCGCAATGAAAGCGTTTTGATAAAAATCCTATATTTGATTAATGAATATATATATATATAATTACCATATATATAAATACCATACATGCTCTTCATTATTTCATTCTTTCATTAAGGATTAAATGTATTTTACTCCCGTATATCGAGTTAGAAAGAATCGCGGGAAGAGAGATGAAATTGAGACTGTATAGTCCAGGGGTCGGCAACGCTTTTCTGTTGGGTGCCACTCTTTATTAATATAATTCGTAATCCTTTTCGCGTGCCACCTTTAAATTCGTTCTTTCGGTGACGGTTACGAAAAGCGGTTCTTATGTTATCAGGAATGCAGAACGTAATGCGGTATCATTAAAATACAAAATAAAATTTAAATAATTGTGAAATTCTTTTTAAAATACATACTTTTCATAATTGTTCTCCGAAATATCGTGCCACTTAAAATCTCTTCGCGTGTCACCTTTTGGTACGCGTGCCACAGGTTGCCGACGTCTGATATAGTCACCGGGGAGTCGTGGCGTAGTGGTGCGGGTGCTGGCCTGCTACGCTTAGCAAACTCGGTGCGAACCGGGTTGCCCGGCTCCCCATTTGCGTGGTAATGTGGAGAACACGCAAATCAGCGCCCCGTCCTTCGGAAGGGACGTAAAGCCGTTGGTCCCCTTGGTGTTTCTCGTTAAGAGTAGGCTAATGCCGGCACCGGGTTTCACTCCTCCCTTGCTTTGTGATTTAGACTGAGAAGCCTTCTAGCGCTGGAGTCGTTTGAAGTTACAAGGTCCCCCCAATTGGATTGGAATTCTTACATTTAAGAGTGAGGGGGAGGGAAGGAGAGGGAGGGAGAGAAAGTGCGGGTGAGGGAGGGGGAGTGAGGGGAGGGGGAGTGAGGGGAGGGAGGGTGAGGAAGTAAGGGAGAGGGAGTGAGGGTGAGGAAATAAGGGGGAGGGAGCGAGGGGGAGAGAGGGAGGGAGGGGGAGAAGGGAAGGAGAGGGTGGAAGAGAGGGTGAGGGAGCGAGGAGGAGAGAGGGAGGGGGAGAGAGGGAGGGGGAGAGAGGGAGGGGGAGAGAGGGAGGGGGAGGGAGCTACGGGGAGAGAGGGAGGGGGAGGGTGGAATGGAGGGAGTTTACACGTTATTTTCGATTTTTCACAGAGAAGGATTTTCTTCCTTCATTCATCTAAATAGGTAATTTCGAAACGGTTTTCTTCGTTTTTGCTTTATTCGACGGTTATAAATGTGTACTATCTTATTCTTGCGGTGCTTGCATGTTAGACGGTCGAAGTTTTAGATTCACTAAATCCGTTGATAGTTAACGGGCACTTCTGCTAGTTGGGGAATATTTGTTTTTTTTATTATGGCCTATAACGACTTTTTAGATGCATCTTTGTATTTAAATATATCACGTATGGTAACATGTTCAGTTAACTTTCTCTAATTTCGACGCGTATGTGTATTTATTGTGAAGTGCCAGTTGAGTGGATTTTCTATTTGCTTAGTGTTTGGTTCCATCTAAAATCTTTTCCGCCTAATTATCTGAAGGTTTTCAGAACCAATGAGTATGCCACATATATTATACGTATCTTTCCCTTTCAACACGAACCGTAAATTCAGAAGTAAATAATTTTTGAGCGCCTACAATATGGACAATATGTATTATTGCCGAAATTTCCCAGTGAAAGAGGCGGACGCGATAACTTCCCGTGTAATATCCCAAGTTGCGCAGTATACATAATTCTCACTCTTGGATCAGAGCTGGCCGTATTCATGTTCTTAGTCAGTAATTCATTGTTAATTCGAATCTCTATCCGTTGATCGATTAAAGAAAAAAGAGGTACCAACTTTAAAACGTCCAGAATCTTCAACTTAAACCATAACAAGTTGAAAGTATAAGAAATGTTTTTTGAAAAACCAACTTTTATTTATCTTTGTACACAATACTTTTCTATCCAACAGAACGAAAACTTGTAGCAGAATTACGAGAGTTAAACGCAAAATCTCAACAATGGGAAACTAATTTAATATCATTGAATTAGAATTCCATTGTTGAGCGCTCTTGTGATTTCGAATGACTTATTATTAGATTAGTAATAAAATGATATTTAAGTTTTAAATTCCCTGTAGTTTCCAGCATAATTGTTGAAATATATCTAAATCCTTTTTAGGAAACATTTATCACTTACCATCTTCCTTACGTCCTTAAGACTTCTCTTCTCTTTTATTATCCGTATATTAATAAAAAGGAAAAAAGTCATGCTGAATGTGATCACTCAGTCTTTTCCTTTGTCTATGGAGAAGCGCCTTTCTTGTTTTAAGGAATAATTGGAAAACTAGTATTTTTTATAAAATGGCGCTCTTTTGTCTATTAATATTCCACCGTTTCGGTTACCCTGTGTTTCATAGATTTTTCGATAGGTGGGTGGCTCCTGAATCCGTAGATTCCTAAATTTTACACTGATTGAGATATTTAAAAAAAAAGATGGCTCTTATTTATGCATTCTTTCACTTTGAATGGATTTTTCGGATGGTTCATAGATGTGGCGCAAGGTGTCTTCAAATTCGGAAAGTATATGTTTTTGAATCGGTATTCCAACCTTGCCACTGAATCTAAAGGAGTGAAGATTTCGTGGATGAGAATGTCTAATTAACATTAACATTCGAACGGCATGAGTTTTAAAATCAGAACGCTGTCGAATTTTAAAGAAAACGTACTTCCGCCTCTTACTTCACCTAGGGTTGAAAAGTATGTCCACACTCTTTGCCTCTGTTTTCTTATTTAAACATTAAAACATTGTACCGAACTAAATAAACCTCTCTCGTTTACGTGTTAATCTGTCATCTGTCTTCCAGTCCTTCCCTTCCACTTTTTAAAAATTCCGATTCACCCCACAACCTTTAGTTAATTTCATGTTTCTTTTCATATCATGTTCCACTCCGTCAAGGCAATTCCATCTTTAAATAAACCACCTTAACATTTCTCGTCGCTAAATATTTTCTCTCTTTTTAGGCGCGTTTCGCTTACAGCGTGAGCGTCTATTATCGTCCGTCCGTCCGCATGTTCGTTCTCGGCTTCTACTCAATGGATTTTCATGAAATTTTATATTAAGGACATACTATCAAATATAATAAGAAACTCGCAAAAATGAATCACGTACGCCAATCAGGGGTACCACTTTACTGGTGACAAAAAATTAAATTTTCGTCATATCTCGTAAAGTATTGCTCATATCAAAATATTTTTCAAATGAAAGTTGTATAACCGGTAGAGTATTTCCTTTCCTATACATTTTTATCGTAGGAGTAGCCGTTATCGAGAAAATCAAACAAAAACTTCTTAAATCGAGTTGAACTTAGAAAATTTCTTGCATGGTTACTTCTTCATTGTTGCTAACATAAACAATCTCACAAACAAACGTTTAATTTCCTTACATGTGCATGCAATATCTTTTAATAGGAATAAAGGAATAAAGGAATAAAGGATGAAGAAAAGAACTTTAAAACGCTATTTCCCTTACGTTCAGGTATATAATTTCTTTCTAATACTCCATTGCACTAAACGCGCCCATTTGTGATACGTTGTACACTTTCCTAACTTGTTTTCTCTTCCCTGTACTTTGGTGGCAGGGTGTGTGAACGCTAAATTCGCGCGAGTGTGCGTTTCTTAATACACCAATGATTTCCGGATTGCGTAGCATGCGTGAGCGTAATTTATGCCTCTTTAAGTTTCAAACAAACCTTGCGCCATCCTTTGATCATGTTCTTAAAAAAAATAAATTAATCATATAGGGATTAAGAAAAGATAAGTGTTGACGTGTTGCATGGTGATTCCCTGGATATTATTAATTCCGTAATTATTGCTTTCTTTGCTAGATTCTTACTTTGATATCTCAAGTGAGACGTTTTTCGATCTGTAAATCACGCAAAAGTATTCTTTCTCTGCCGGTATAATACGCTGAGTTTTGCAATTTTCAAAGCTGGAATACCGGGTATTTATAGATAATTAAACATTCATAATCATTTTACCGACTCTGTTACTTGCATAACTGACAGTTTAGCTTGTACATATTGTTTGTATTTTTCTAAGCCATCTAGGGTGTATTTTATTTTAACATTAATTGTTATCGATAGGATACATGTATTGAGAAATATACACGGTGTCTCACAAGTCGCTCCCTATTTTCAAATATAAAACTTATTGTACAGCAGCAGTGATTTAGTAAAACGGTCTAGTTTCCGCCTGACATAATCACAGCACGTAGGACGAGGTTATGGGATTAATTTCTTCTAGTGTTCAGAATCATTTCTGGGAGGGGGGGGTAATTACCCCTTTACCCCCTGTATCCGGCCTTGTTTGATGGTATAACAGGAATTCTACTTTTCTCTTCTGTTCCCTCTCTGAAATAATCTCCATCTTTTTTCGATTTCCAAAAATGTTAACTTGGAATTGTATTTATGTAGCGCCAAACTTTTTGTAAGTTTCAGCGCTTACAGTTTCGCATTGACGTCTGTCTGTCTGTCCGACTGTATGTGCAGTTGCTTAAATTGAAATCGTGACGAGACGGTAAAAGATAGAGAGCTGAAACTTGGGAGGGTAGATTTATGTACTGTTGCCATTTGTTGTTCGTTAAATTAAAGTTTTTTTTTAAATTTCGGATTGAGGACCATTTAAAATTTTGATTTTTAAAATTTTTTATCCTTAGTTGCTTTCTACTTGTTCGTTATTGATAATGATGGATGAAGTCACAATCTCACCCAAATAAACACGTATATATCAATTTATCTTTCAGTCGAATATTCAGTCTGATGTTTTGGAGGAAATCGTTCCCTTTCTAATTTTGTCGTATATCTATTTCTTCCTAATATTATTCTCTCCATTTTTTTTCTTCTCCATGGAATTACTTTCGCTTTTTTTTAATCTCCATGCATGTTCTTTTTTTATCCTTTGATTTTCTTCGACATGCTCTTTCTTTCGTTATGGCTTTCGAAAAACTGTTGTTTTCGGTGGCTTGTGTACATCTGTGTAGATCGTATCTGCCAAGTTGGAGCAATCAAACTTTTAGGGTCTTTCCGAGAATGTTTCATTATCGAAAGGTTGAAAATAAACACAAATGCCGAAAAGATTAAGAAGCTGATAACACCTAAAGGATGAAAATTGTAGGTTGGCAGGCATTTGTTTTTCAGCGCGAAATTTATCAATAGAGAAATGCTTCGACCGCTAATATATGTATATCCAAGGAGTTTCACTATTACTTTTTAGCAGATCAGATACTCGAACTCAGAAGAACAGGGGTTGCCATGACAAAACGAGATTTTTCGACAGTTAAAATAAATAAAATTGAATAATGAAATGTCAAATTGAATAAATTCCGACATTAAGCATTTGACCAATACCGTCGGACCGTTGGAACTTTAATTTAGTTGACGGTTTATGTTTTCTACAATTATGCATCGTACAAAGTTGCACGTTAGTTTAACAAAAGTTTCTCAAACAAGGTTCAGTGCGTACTGTCATAATCTGCTATGTATGTACTCCCCTCACTGTTGCCACTTTTAATCTCATAATGGCGATTATTTATGCTGCTAAATACACCTGGTTCTTTTTTTTTTCCATCTTTTACTTTAATTCACGTCCATTTAATGCGTTGCCTGCATTGATCTCCCTCTCGCTTTTCTCCTGTATCAGTTTTTCATTCTCTACCGCGGATTTTTGTTCCATCTTCCTAAATTCGTTTTTCCCTTTAAATTATGGAAAAATAGCAATCTACGTGGATCTCCTATAAAGTAATTCGCCACATTTATTTAAGGAATACCACAGGAAAGCGATTGAACTATTGCTACTTTTTAAATTTGATTTTTCCGTTTCTGGCTACAAAGTTTCAAAACATTCTTCCCAGTGAAACAACAAACATCATGTAACGAACAAGTATTATACATCTAATTTAATACTATAATAGCCCAGGTCTGTTGGTTGGTCACGCTTTCACGATGGCCGATATAGAGCGTTTTAGCAGACTTCCCGAATAGGTAGAAGATTGAAATTTGTCATAGATGCTTTATTAATAGATTTTAAGGTAAAGACGAAAATAAATCTCCAAAAAAGTACTGGGCTGGACTCCAAGGAAGACATTTCCATTTTCCGTCAGGTAACATGTAAAAATCAATTTTTGGATGTGCAGATTTTATTGTTTTGGAAATTAAAATTAGAAGGAATTAACCTACGATCTTCGAATCTGAACCATTTTGAAGAAAATATTACAAAGTTTCTTATTCTGTTCATCTATTTCCGCATACAATTCGAAATCGCTCATGTATTACGTGTAATGCACATATATTATGGAAACATGGCCATTTTAACGGAATGTTGCCTTGGCTACGAATTATATTGTTAGACCTCAAAATCCTATTGTTGTATCAATCCTTATGGGTGTATAACCGTGATTTGTATGCTTTTAATACGAGAGAGAGGGGGGGAAAGAGAGGCAGAGGGGGGAGTGAGAGGGAGGGGAGAGAAGGAAGTAGAGGGGGAGGGGGAAAGATGGGGAGAAGAGAGAGGGGGAGAAATGAGGAGGGGGAGGGTGTAAGATGGGGAGGGAAAGAGAGGCAGCTATTTTAAGTTTAACTAAAGATAGCCCGTCAACAACAGAATATTCACTAGAAATGTTCTATAAGGCAATATATTTCAAATGTAAAAGTGTGATATCAATTATTTTAAACGAAAAGAATAATAATCTTTCTATCTATCTATAATCCTTCCGTTGATATTTCAGCGGGCATTACACTAGTATAATATAATAGCCCGGGTCTGTTGGTTGGTTGGTTTGTGTCGCTGTTCCACAGGCCGTGCCTCTGGTAGCGAATTATGGTATTAACTCGAGAAAGAATCGAGATAGAATCTCGAAATTTGGCAGGAATGCGTGATTAACACATAATAAGGTAATCAAGAAAATAAATCTCTAAAGAAGTCATGGGTTCGACACCAAGGAAGACATCCATTTTCCGTAAGGTAATACGTAGAAATCCATTTTTTGGTGTGCAGGCTTTTATTGTTTGGAAATTATAATTAGAAGGAATTAACCTACGTTCTTCGGATCTGAACCATTTTGATGAAAAAAATGCATAAGTACGGCTTTGCTCCCAAGCAGCTTCGGTTTTACCCCTTCTTGAATAATCCTTGCTGGGTACATCGTAAATGAGGGGGTGTAATCCAACAAGAGTGAGGAACTCAATACTGGAGTTCTCCTCTGGTTTGTTGTCCATTTTAAAGCCGAATACCAAGCATTTTCAAAGCAACCTAAGCGACGAGCAACCGACAGACCCTGTTGCTGGTTGCCCATTGCTTTAAGGTCGCTTAAGTTGCAAGGTAATGTCGCTTGAGTGTGGCTTTCTCTATTACTTACAATTAGAAAGTGTCCGACCGCGAAGCAACGTTGCCAGAGTTCGTCGCTGGTTGCTAGTCTCTTCTGTGTTGCACTTTCCTAAAATTATAACTAGTCACCATGGCAACATTCAGTTAAAATGGCAAGATATCCATAAAAAATGCAAATTAAACGTTTAACATGGGATATTTCGAACTGTGGGCGAAAAAAGATGAACAGAGTACGAAACATTATAATTTTTCTTCAAAATGGTTCAAATCCGAAGGTCGTAGGTTAATTCCTTCTAATTTTAATTTCTAAATAAATAAAAGCCTGCACGTCGAAAATTCGCGTTTTACATGTTAAGTAATGGGAAATGGAAATGCCTACATTGGAGGCGAACCAAGGAATTTTTTCGCTATTTAAATTATTCACTAGCTGAAAAAGTGTTAATCGAGCATCCCTGTCAAATTTCGAGTTTCTATCTTCATTCCTTCTCCTGTTATTAGCGTTTAAGTTAACGTTATAGACAGAGAAAGGTTAGCGTTATAGACAGAGAGTTGCTTTTTATTATATACGATTTTTATTATATACGATAGGAGAAAATTAGAGTTACGTTTTCTACCGGAATATGAAAGATCGCGTTTTACTGAATGTGGTTTATTTATTACTGTAAAAATAAAATTCGTTATATTTCATTTAAAGACAGTTATACGAATAAGTAATTTATGCGACATTTTATAAAGAAATTTTAAGTTTCTATTTGTAAACATTAGCTCAGAATAATATTCCGAAAATTTTCAAGGCACCTCCCACCATCGACGACTACGGATTTTTTTTTAGAAGAAAATGCATTGGTCGCGTTATAAATGGCATCTTAGATTACACACACTTCAAATTTCAGTCTTCTATATCTTACCATTTACTTGCTATTTTATTTAATCTATTCAATTAATGGACAGACAGAGCGGCAACATGTGAACGTTTATATAATGCAAAGCGCTAATAGAAAGGTGACTGGAGAACAGTGCGGATGGTAATTAAAAGAAGGCTAGCATAGTGGATGGCGCGGTAGAGTGGTGGGGTGCATAATGTTGCAGGTTGGTGAGGAGAAATTGATGGGAGAGATCGTAGGATGGGGATTAAAAAAACGCCAGCGAATACGTAACAAAAGAAATGCGGCAAGTAGTGTATTTTCGGAAGAAAAAACGGAGAACTGAAATCGAAAGAGCGTAAAAGCGGAAGTTTGAAAAAATGATAATTGCGAATAAGAGAAATCAAAGGTATATATATATTTATTTATTTAAATAAATGTTACATTTAAAGTGTTGAAAGGAAATTCTCAGGTACAACAAAGGGCATCCGCTATACAATTATCGAGCTAGTCTTATGACAGAAAACCACTTCAATGATAGGCACATAAATAAAATATTGAAAACAATTAGAGGATTGCTTGAATAACTTAGGTGATCCCACTGCCCATGAGGAGGTTACAAAAGGCAAGAGACGCATTTCGGGTGCAATCAACACCCTCTGTATTATATAGAGGGTGTTGGTGCAATGCGGCCCCCTTCATTAGGGATTCATCGTAATTAGTTTATGGAATACTTTAATTTTACAGGTGATTTTGAATAAAACTCGCTTATATAGTGAAATAATTAAATTTTATTGTTTTCGATAGATCATGGTTAAGATCTCTGGGAAGTATATATTTTCGAATAAAAATACAATCACCTGGATGGAACTAAACAAAACAGTTACGGGATTAACTTGACATATGCTAGGATAAAAAAAACATAGGTCTCCTTACATTTCAGAAAATTAAACCAGATAAACAAGTTAGGTAACTCATATCAGCGTTCCTCAGTGTCTTTGATTTAAAAATAGAGCCACATTTTGACTCTGAAATGTTTTTTATTTGTTTGTACGTACAAATATTAGTATCCCATAAATCGATTTCAAAATTATTTCTCATAATTAAGGTAAGCACAAATGCAATAACATAATCAGAATTCAAATTATTTCATCATAACGATGCATACAGACTAGTTTCATTTGAAGTGAACAGTATGTATTGTATTATATATTATACATCGACAGTAAGTTTTTCAAGTTTTTTAATAAATGAACATTTATTAGTTATTTATAAAATAAATAATTTGATTTCTATGACAAAGGTTCGATAATTACAAGTAGGTGAATAAATAAGGACACTATATCCTTGTTCCAATGTTTTTTTAATCTACAGTACATGCATTTTTAGGTAATTATAAATTCTGAACATGTGATATATTGCTTGAGCATATACTAAACATTAAATATTGAAAATACATTCTATGAAAATTACAAACTTTGCATTATATCTGAGATTATGAAGCCATTAGGATGATGGAGGGGGTGTTACATCAACAATGGTCGCCTTGGTTAAGTCTCCCCTGAGTTCGAATATTCCATAAGCGTCAGACGGCACGTCGGATTTTGCGGGTCCCTGATCGACTCCATTGTAGAAAAAGTGAAGGGTGCCGAATTTGTTTCTCATTACGCCCAATCTGTCGCCAACCTGAAAAATAAAATAGATCATGCGTAAGGATTTATAACGCTTAGGAGGAAATCATGAAATTAAATTAAAAGCGAGCTGCTTCTTCGATATGCGTATGTATGTAAGCGTGAAAAATTTTCATCGATTGCACTGAAAATTATTTATTACTAGAAGAATTTCACGTTGAAATTCAACGGATTTAGTGAAGCTACTACAGCACAACAAAGAAACTCTTTAAAATATATAGTATATACATTTTAACTTTAAATTATATTTTCTTAACAATTAATTATATTTGCTTGTAACAGTCCGTTTCCGAACGTATTGCATTCAAATATAACGATAGTTGTATTTCCTGTCATATATGTCACTTTCGCCAAATCCAGCTTCATTTCTTGTGTAATTTTGTCTATGAAATGTTTACATTTATGTCTTCTAAGCAAGAAACCCGTGAAAAAGCAACGTACAGTTGCCCATGATTGAACACTGACTCCGGTAAATGCACACCAGATACGTGAGCTTATTTACATAAATAAACATTATAATGTAAAATATAATGATTTTACATACAAAAAATGTAATATTCCAGTATTCAATAGACGAATTCTATTACTTTCATCAATCGTTATAAACGCTTCCTGAATAATAATCAGTATCTATTTATGTTGCTATCCACAAAAGTGCGAAGCGAATAACGCTAAACTTTCGTCTGTTTCTAAGCTTCATTGAAGCTAGTTGAATCGAAGGTAACAATGACGTCCGCCTTGGCAACGCCCGGAAAGAGTACGAAAAATCCACAAAATTTCGAAACAACTAACGTATTTATGAAAACTTCGACCGTGTAACATGCAAACTTCGCACTAAAATAGCATATAGTTTTATTCGTCGAATAAAACAAAACCGAAAGAAATTTGTCCATATTTACGTATTTTAATGCTTGAAGGAAGAATACCTTGCAAGTCAAGAAATGGATTCATAAGTGTTATCTTACGGAAAAATGTTAATCCCCTATATTGGCAGCACTGATTAATCCCGGTTGACCAAACCATCACCATTCATTAAGTTATGATGTAAGGAAGAATCGAACCAAATTTAGTTATTCTAGCTTTTAGCTTTTAGGAGGAGTTCCATGAACAAACACACAAACACACGCTTCAAAATATATTATAGTAGGTGAATGTAATGAAAACGGGAAATATATGCTTAAAGAATGAGTATAAAAAAAACAATGCTCACCTGAAGCCCTTCGAGATTTTTTCCATAGTTTGCAAGTACATTAACTCCGTTTGAATAGATGCTGACACCGTAATACATCCATGCAAATGGTCTGTAAAATATAATAATAATATGATAATATTTTGTTATTATCGGGATAAAATTTAGTGAACACAAGAGAGAATGTGTTTCATTTGATATTTTTGCGAAATTTTTCATATATATAAAAAGGTTGAAGAAGCTTAAGAGACTATATTCTTTGTTGGTTTCAGAGTTTGTATGAAAAGTGAATTAGATATTTAGGTAATCAATAATAATTAAGAAATACTCACGATTTATACATTTCAGGTAAAATATCTATAATATCAGGACTGCGTGTGACGATGCCGAAGCCAACGGAGCTTTTGAATTTTCCAGTTCCTTCGCCAACCTTTACTTCAAATATTTCATTATCTTTCAGCGGTCTATTAGTGAACGCCACTGCATTATGTTGATCATTCAAGCTGAAATGAAAGATTAATAATATTATAATGACTGTTAAGAGATATCATAAATGGAGCTCGTGAAAGGACATTATTTAGACAGGCCTTGATAGCAAGAGGAGTAATTCCGTTTTTTATTACTCACTTAATTTTTTGTGCTGTGCGGCCGTCTGCAAGAATTGCGACGTTTTTTCCGCACTTTCTATGGAATGTAAGTTGATCTTTTACTTCCTGTTTCTCAAGGAAAAAATCCGCAGGATTAGCTGAGGAGAAAAAGAATATCGCGGTCAATATGATGTCGCTGCACCTTAGTAAAATTCGATAACTTTTTAAAAATAGGTTTTCTTAAAAATAGCTTTAGCACCCATGTACATAGGTGTATGAGAATCTTATGTTACATTTTAATGTTGACACTATGCGAAAATAATAACGATAAACTTCAAATTCAGTTATTGATAAAAATTAATTTGTCATAAGAAACACCTGTGATGATAATTTTCTACCCTAAATCTCGCTAAATTTGTTAAATGGGAACACATTCATGCTTATCGGGGAGTTAGTGTTGCTTTGCTTTTAACCATAAATTACCTTGCGACACCCCTTGGATGTATATGATCCGCTTTCCTTGACACTCAATCACTTTGTGGGTCACCTCCAAATTCATTCGATCCGATGAATTGCTGCATTCCGCTCGGGCTGCAAAGATGTCCACCCAATCGCCAGTTTGGTTCCGTCTGCTGTTCACAGAGAGTGTAATTCCTCGGCTGGTGCCTTGATCGGTGCCGCATGCTGAATCTGGCGTCAATTCCTGCACCGTCAATTGAAACAGAGAAAACGCAGTGAAAACGACGAGCGACTTCTTCATATTAGACGTTAAAAATTCTGGCGACGATCAGCGTGCTCTTCTTCTCAAGCGAAGTCTTCGGATGACGCCTTTGACTCTGGCGATTGGTATTTATGCGAATTTCTTCCTTCTAGAACTTTCTACAACCATGATTGTCGGTTATCCGTCACCCCATGACCCGTATGGAGTATTTTATTTTTATCTGTGATTAAAATAATTAATGGCGGGCTACTGATTAATTGCCTCCCGGGTCAAAGTGTTTATTACACCGGATGACATATTACGAGGTCCGAGGCCTTTTCCGTTATGAGAGTTTTATTGGGAGTATTGCATTACTTCATAAACAATCGAATAAAATTTAAAAAATAGAGCAATGCGCGTGGTAACCCATATTTCGTGTTAGGTAGATTTCGCCGTATGTGTACACATGCATACTTATCTAGCATGAAATATTTTCTAACACGCATAATTTTTTGTGCGATACATTGTACAACATAGCTAAAATCAATCTTATTTCAGAATTAATTTCCTATAGGTAAGACATATAATGCAGCTAATCTTATTTAAAACTATTTTTCATCTTAAATAGTTTGTTTTTGTTGTTATTTTTATTGTCGAAGCTGTAATATAATTTGTTAATAAGATTTTCAGCGCAATGAAAATATTTGACAAAAATGTTTAATTTTATTAGTGAATATTAATTTTTCAAATCCTGCAGTACAACCATATTCTATGGCAGGCATTCCCAACCTGCGGCCCGCCGCGGCGCGCCGAATATGGCCCACTAAGCTTTTTTATGTTGCCCACCGCCAGTGTTTCATAATTTTTAAAACCTTTTTCATTTATTTTAATTAGTATCTACCAAAGATTATTTTCCATGTAGCAAAATCTGTTAAAATATCTAACGTTGAATTGCCACCGCTACGTAAAGGTTTCTCATTGTCAGTTCTAGTAAGTTCCTTGTAACGCCGCTTTTGATATATTTTCTCAAAGACATTTCTAAGATTATATTCCATTCACTCTCAATTTTAATATAGAAATGTTAACATTAAACGGTTAATTCTAACTTGACTTCCACGCATATGGTGCCTAAGAACCTCTAGGTAACTTGCCCTTTTAACTATAATCAATTGGAATTTTCCAATGCGGCCCACCGAAGGATTCACTGCCACCAATGCGGCCTACCATGCAGAAAAGGTTACCCACCACTGGTCTATGGAGATATCGTCACGATTAATTTTAGCTCTTTGAAATGTTCTTTCCCATATAGATCGCAAAATTAAACTGTTTCAAAAACATTGTTGATACCAAATAAATTTACTAAAAACCAAAGGAAAAATATTTTACAATTTTTTGTAATTATTCAAAATTAACTTTTTCAAATATGCTATTAATTCCATACTAAAGTTTCCTAGTACGTGATAATGAATCTTTAATACACATTCAGATTTTGTTTCTTTGTTTCCTAATTAGGTTTTAGATCAATTTCAACAACTGTGCTGGATACTTTTGTGAATTTGAAACTTAAATATTATTTATTACTAATCTAATGATAAGTAATTCGAAATCACATTCGCGCTCAACAATGGAATTTAATTTATTGATTTTAAATTAGATTCCCATTGTTGAACGTTTGCGTTTAACTCTCGTAATTCTACTATAAGTTTCCGTTCTGTTGAAGAGAAATTGTGTGTGCAAAGATAAATAAAATTTGGTTTTTAAAAATACATTTTTTATACTTACAACAACAAGTTGAAGATTCTAATGCAGATTGTACGCGCATGGACGTTTTGAAGCGGGTACCACTTTTTTACTTTCTCCATAAGTAGTATAGGGATAGTATTGTGATCACGGAAAGTCGGATTCGAGATGTCATCGGAAATGCACGTTCTGAGGTCCCTAGAACACGTTTGGAGTATTTTCGGAATGGTGTGTGCGTGTGGATGGATGTGATTGTGGGCGCTCTAACTCAAACAGTACTTGTCATATTAATACCAAATTTCATATATAACTCTCTAGTATGAGCACAAAGAACTGATTAATTTTTGGACAATACCGGTTAAACGGAAGTCGAGGTTGATTCGAAACCCGATGCGGATTATGCGATATTTCTCCGTTAAAACACCATTATTGTATATATCGTACAATTCTATAGGTTATAAAAAATGTAATTTCCTATAACTTTCATTTGAAACAATTTTCCGTAGCAGTTATTGCTTAGGAATTATTTATAAACTAGCAGAATTTCCCGTTCAATTTCAACGGATTTAGTGATGCTACTACAGCATAACATAAAACTCTTTAAAATTCCTATATAGTAGATACTTTTAAAATTACAATTAGCTTTTCGTAACAATTAATCATATTTGCTTGTAACAATCCGTTTCCGAGCCTATTGCATTCAAATATAAGGACAATTTTATTTCCTATCATATTACTTTCGCCAAATCCAGCTTCATGTGTAATTATGCTTATGAAATGTTTACATTTATATCTTGTAAGCAAGAAACCCGTGAAAAAGCAACGTACAGTTGTCCATGATTGAACACTGACTGGTAAATGTACACCAGACACGTGAGCTTATTTACGTTAATAAGCATTATAATGTAAAACATAATGATTTTACTTACAAAAATGTAAGATTCCAGTATTCAATAGAAGAAAGAAAGTTCAATTACTTTCATCAATAAACGTTTCATGAATAATAATCAGTATCTATTTACGTAACTATCCATAAACATCGATCATTTCGTTGCTTAATATATAAGTTGGTCAGAATAGGACGGCTTAAATAATGAGTCTGACGAAATGAATTTTGTCTTAAAAATGAACGAATAGGTCTTCCCACTTCATTTTTACGATTGGACATGGCATGTCTACAACCCCACTCTCTATTTTTTACCTCTCTCCGTCTCTTCTTTCACTCTCTCTGCTTACCTTAATCTCGTTATTTTCATCTTACGTATATTCTTCCACGTCCATTTCCTTCACAAACCCATTACAATTCAAAATGCCTTTCATTCCCTCTTTGCAGTAGAAAGTCAACTGCCCCTATTAACATGCCCCCTATCGCTCCCTCTACATGTACATCTATCCCTCCTTCAACCCCTTATCCTTACATCCTCATTTTGTCCTTCTCAGCATTACCCTGTCTAAACCGTATTAGAATATTCCCCCTCTTCCCCGTATTCCCAATGCAGCATTATCCTCCAATTCTCCGATACCTTAAACCGGTCCGAAAACTCTCTCTTCTCCTATCTCTTCCCCTCCCTTCCCCCCCCTCCACTTCCCTCCCTCCAAACACCACCATCTCACGCCTGTACTTCGGTTATTTCTCTGTAGAACGCATTCGACCTCTGGAGTTTAGCGTTCTCGTGGATGCACTCTGGGAAGAGAGGTTGCTAGGGAAGATGAGGGTTGCGTGGGAACCCTGAGAAGGGTATTTCTAGGATGGGGAGGGGGAAGGAGGAGGAGGGGGTGGGATGCGAAAGGCGAAGGGGAGTGTGTTTTATGGGTAATGGAAGTCGTTGAGGCTTTTGATGAGAGGGGAAGGAGAGGAAGGACGCTGGTCTGCCGTGACGTGGGAGTTATAGGGTGAGAACGGGAGAAGGAGACAGGTTGCCTATTTAAACGCGAAGAGAAGTATAAGAGAAGGAGATAGTATTCTTCGAAATGACATTTTATTAAATACAATGAGACCTCGATAACCGTCGTTCATTGGTACCTGGAATCCCCGGCAATTAGCGAATCCACGAAGGTTGAAACCGATTTTCCCATGGGAACAATGTCATATGTCATCAATTTGTTCAAATGTACCTTACACGCATCATATAAAACTGAATTTTGAGGCCTCGGTTTTCTTGAAATTTTAAGCTCTTGCGTCATTTTCATTCATTCACTTCTAGTTTTGTTTGTATTTCTGGACCTCTTTGAAGTATTTTCACTAACACTGCGTTTTGGGGCCATTTTTATAACCACGTTTAATACGGATCTAGGACAATTCACCGACCACAATTCACCGAAGGAAAATTCACCGACCACAATTCACCGAAACCACAATTCACCGAATCACAATTCACCGAAAGGTAAATTCACCGACCCACAATTGATCGAATGCAGTATTCACCGAAATTTCCAATTCACCTAATGAAGACGGGGAAGAGCGGAAGTAATATAAGCGGAATGTTGGCAACAATGACACGTAGCAATAAACCATTAACGTTTAAGGAGGAATGGGTATGGGGAAGATAGAAGGAAGATGGAATAGTATGACAAAATGAAATAATGGCATCATGGATATCCTTCCATTACAAATAACTCGTACATGAATAATAAATAAACAAATTAAACTCACGGGAGTAGGGGGAGAAGAAGGGGAAGGTTAAACATTAAAGAAAGTAATACTGGCACAATGGGTGTCATTCGATTGCAAATAAATCGTAGATGAATAATAAACAATAACTCAACAAATTACGCAACCAAGGGTTATGGAAGGGGGAAGGTTGAACATTTAAAAACAGAATACGAGCACCATGGGTGGCATTCGATTGCGAATAACTCGTAGATGAATAATAAACAATAAATAAAGAAATTACGCAACCAAGGCTTATGGTAGGGGGAGGGAAGGGGGAAGGTTGAACATTTAAAAACAGAATACGAGCACCATGGGTGTCATTCGATTCCGAATAAATCGTAGATGAATAATAAACAATAAATAAAAAAATTACGCAACCAAGGCTTATGGTAGGGGGAAGGAAGGGGGAAGATTAAAATCCAAAAACAGAATACTAGCACCATGGGTGTCATTCGATTGCAAATAACTCGTATGTGAACAATAAACAATAAATAAACAAATTACTCACTCAACGATTATGGTAGGGGGAGGGAAGGGGGACGGTTAAACATTCAAAAACCGAATACTAGCACCATGGGTGTCATTCGATTGCAAATAACTCGTATGTGAACAATAAACAATAAATAACAAATTACTCACTCAACGCTTATGGTAGGGGGAGGGAAGGGGGACGGTTAAACATTCAAAAACCGAATACTAGCACCATGGGTGTCATTCGACTGTAAATAACTCGTATGTGAATAATACACAATAAATAAAGAAATTACGCATTCAAAACTTATGGTATGGGGAGGAAAGGGGGAAGGTTAAACATTTAAAAACAGAATACTAACACCATGGGTGTCATTCGATTACTAATAACTCGCAGATGAAAAATAAACACTAAATGAGTAAATTACGCAAACAAGACTTATGGTAGGGGGAGGGAAGGGGGAAGGTTAAACATTTGAAAACAGAATACGAGCACCATGGGTGTCATTCGATTGCGAATAGCTCATAGAAGAATAATAAACAATAACTCAACAAATTACGCAACCAAGGGTTATGGTAGGGGGAGGGAAGGGGGAAGGTTAAACATTTAAAAACATAATACTAGCACCATGGGTGTCATTCGATTACAAATAACTCGCAGATGAATAATAAACAATAAATAAACAAATTATGCACTCAACGCTTATGGTAGGTGGAGGGAAGGGGAAGGTTAAACATTTAAAAACAGAATACGAGCACCATGGGTGTCTTTCGATTGCAAATAACTCGTACATGAATAATTAACAATAAATAAACAAATTACGCACTCAAAGTTTATAGTATGGGGAGGAAAGAGGGACAGTTCAACATTTAAAAACGTAATACTAGCACCATGGGTGTAATTCGATTGCAAATAACTCGCAGATGAATAATTAACAATATATAAACAAATTACGCACTCAACGCTTATGGTAGGGGGAGGGAAGGTGGAAGGTTAAACATTCAAAAACAGAATACTAGCACCATGGGTGTCATTCGACTGTAAATAACTCGTATGTGAATAATAAAAAATAAATAAACAAATTACGCACTCAAAGCTTATGGTATGGGGAGGAAAGGGGGAAGGTTCAACATTTAAAAACAGAATACTAGCACCATGGGTGTCATTCGATTGCAAATAACTCGCATGTGAACAATAAACAATAAATAAACAAATTACGCACTCAACGCTTATGGTAGGGGAAGGTTAAACATTCAAAAACAGAATACTAGCACCATGGGTGTCATTCGACTGTAAATAACTCGTATGTGAATAATAAACAATAAATAAACAAATTACGCACTCAAAACTTATGGTATGGGGAGGAAAGGGGGAAGGTTAAACATTTAAAAACAGAATACTAGCACCATGGGTGTCATTCGATTACAAATAACTCGCAGATGAATAATTAACAATAAATAAACAAATTACGCACTCAACGCTTATGGTGGGGGGAGGGAAGGGGGAAAATTGAAAATTAAAAAACAGAATACGAGCACCATGGGTGTCATTCGATTGCGAATAGCTCGTAGATGAATAATAAACATTAAATGAGTAAATTACGCAACCAAGACTTATGGTAGGGGGAGGGAAGGGGGAAGGTTAAATATTCAAAAACGGAATACTAGCACCATGGGTGTCATTCGACTGTATATAACTCGTATGTGAGTAATAAACAATAAATAAACAAATTACGCACTCAAAGCTTATGGTATGGGGAGGAAAGTGGGAAGGTTAATCATTTAAAAACAGAATACTAACACCGTGGGTGTCATTCGATTTCAAATAACCCGTAGGTGAAAAAGAAATAATAAATAAACAAATTACGTTCTCAACGCTTATGGGAGGGGAGGAGAGGGGGGAGGTCAAACAATAAAAATCGTAATAATGTCACCATGGGTGTTATTCGATTGCGAATAACTCGTAGATGAATAATCTATATATATATATATATATATATATATATATATATAATGTTTGTATGTAATTTTAAGGCGCAATAACTACGTTACGTAGAAACAAGTGTAAGGTAACATTTTAATCGGATGAACGAATACGTGTGTGTAGTAAGGTTTTTATTTCGATTTGATTGGAATGCCGAATTAAAAGACAATAATTTATTTTCTCATTCGAATTACAAAGGGACTAGTGCAGCTTTTTTTCACTTGAATGTTAAATTTACTTAGAAATATGGTACGAACCTGTGACTTGAATAATTCTATGAAGAATAGAAAAATGTTTATTTTTATCGGAGGCATAATTCGAATTCTTATCAAATTAGCATAGAAATGCAATTAGAATCAATAAAATACGTGATTTTATCAGTTTTATTAGAATACCCATTATAAGCTACCATGACAACTCCCTTTGTCGCCGAAAGTGACAGTCCAAAGCATTTATATTGAAAATGTTTTAGCGTAATGTCGTTTTTCAATTTCTCGGTGCCAGATTACATTGTGGCGTACAGTTCTCCAAAGCAAGATATTTTTAAAACTACGTAAATAACTTAAATATTTGGACGTAGATTTTCCACAGATTGTGATAGGATAAACAGTTTCATTGTTTCCTAAATATTGTTGATGTAGACAATTTTCTTTTTACAGAACTCGTGGATGAGAGAATCGAGCTAATGGTCTGAGGGTAATATTCACTCTTTTTCTTAAACGTTCCCTATTTCCTTTTTTGTCTTTCATTAAATTTAATCATTTCGTAAGTTCCTTTAGTGATTTATTTTTTGATGATTATTGTGTTCTTGCTGATTTTACTTAGTTTTCGTTTTTAAGAAATCGTCGTTCTGTTGTAGTGCTGGCTTTTCTTATCACGCCTCCTGCTTACCTTCAAAATTTAAGGGTCGCGTCTTTTTTTGGCACACGAATGCACTTTTTAACTTTTGATCCATTGACTAGCGAGAGTGGACCAATTTTACAAGGTCTTTCCCGATACCTTTCCTAGAAATAAGACCGTTCTTATCGTTGGCCACTGACTCGAAGCAGGCATTTTGAGACCCTTTCGTCTTTGGACCTTCCCCTGCTTGTCAAAACGCTAACATAAGTGGTAGGGACTGCCACGGAATTCAGAGATATCCTAACTGCCTTCCGAAGGCTCTGTCATTGGCGCTTCTGTATTAAGTTTCTTGAGCCACGTGGTTGACGACAGCCTTCCTCCACCTTCTCCCCTACCCCCTTCTCGCCTACCCCCTTCTACCCTACCCCCTTCTCCCCTACCCCCTTCTCCCCTACCCCCTTCTCCTCTACCCCCTTTTTCCACTATCCCTTTCGAATTTGGGCTAACGTTTCCCATGTTATACATTGGTTACTGAAAAATGAACAAGACGTAGATATGTGTAATTAAAGGTTTCCATGTTGAGAAATAACTTAAGAAAATATGGTGGCGTATTTTTGGGTACTAAATTTACTTAATTATATAGTGCCGTTATGATAAATCGATGCTCAACCATCGAAATAGATCTGATGACATCGAGCGTAGGATTTTATGGGTGATCAGATTCGCCAATTGAAATTTGAATGAATCTTCGGATTATGCCATATAATACGAAAAATATACATTTAGCAGATATCCGTTGTCGGAGGGGCGGGTATATGCGGTCCGCGTTGATTCCTCATATGTAGAAACCGGGCGGTGATGTCGGCATCGCAAGTCTCTCGGTCACGTTCGTTCTAAGAAGGCGTTATTTCTGGAAATTTCCACAAAAACGGGCCCTATTGCTGCGGTGGTGGAAGTAAAAAAAGGGACATTGAAAGGATTGCCGTGAGGTGGTCTAATACAGCGTTTCGTAATTGGTGGGCCGCAATAAGTTTGAGGTGGACCGCGAATGATTTATAAACATTTAATATTGGTTAACAATGCTTTTGAAAACTGGCAAAATTTTAGCGGAAACTTATTGTTATGTGAAAATCAAACAATGAATTATAAATGAAAATTTTAATAAATTTTGTATTTTTTATTTAACCGACTACTTTTATTCGGTTAACTTTTTTCTTAAACACCATATAAATGCTTTTATTTTTGCGATTTATTATGAACGTACGTACAATAAATTGGGAACTTTTCGGCGTTATTTATTTAGTGGAACGAGCGAATGCTTATTTTGTCTATGATGACCGTTATAATCGCAAACATTATATGTCTTCAAAAAGGTTATGTTGTTGCGTTCAATCGCCGCACGATGAGCCATAGAGAATGAGCCAATTTTACATGGTCCTATAATAGCGGCTATTATGTAATGCATTATCGGTCCGTTTCAACTTGAATGTGACCTTCAGGTGCTCGCTTATTTGTGTGTCTGCTGGGTATAGCTTAAACGCGAGGAGAAGAAAGGGTCTCCGAATTCAGTGGAAAAATGCGCTCGTATCTTTCTACATTCCGAAGGTCGGTTTACGTTTCTCTAAAACAGGGCTGCACAACTCAGAAGTTGACGCGGGCCAAAATCGACCATGATTGTACCTAAGCGGATCTCACTTTGAAAATGTTGTCCATAATTAGAACTTAAATACACTGTCGTCGATTTATTAAGTACCATAACAAATTTTACATGCAACTTTTATGCTTAAAAAATGTGGCAAACAAATATAATTTACTTACAATTTTTTACATAAAAGGAATTAACCAGATGAGTTACTCCCAGCTTCAATCGGGCAAAACGAAAGGTGTCGGCGGGCCACATTTGGCCCGCGGGCCGTATGTTGTGCATCTAAATGTTTAGGTTTGGTTCTGTTCATAACTGAGGCACTTGCTAAAACGCAAGGAAAATAACACTGTATGAAAAGTATAGTGATATGAAAAGCCGGCCTTCTCGCTTTATGATTAACTTTATGGAAGTTGGTAATAAAAGCGATTTTCTCAATAGGACCGTAGTATACTTTTTATCTGTACGTAATTGTGCATTGTAATGTTAATTCTCCTTCGATATGAAGTAATGTTCAAGGGGACGTTGTGGGCATTAATTAACCCTTAACTGGGCGTGTAAAAAAAATTCACGTAACGTCGCGCGGAGTACTGAGTGCGCCATTGTATTATTTTGTAAAACGCGGCTGTAAACAGTAGTAATAACGACAAATTCATTCTAATTTTTGTTTTTCCAGTCTTGTAATGTATGTATTGACTTTTAATTCTTATTGTTAAAATTATTGTTAGTATTTTCTACATTATATACGATCGAAATTTTTGATATATTTAGGACAATGGCATTAAAATTTTTTTACTATAAAATGTTAAAATAAGCGCAATTTTAGGCCAAAGGTTTTAACAATAGAATAAACAATTCTAAAAATAGCGTTATTGAACAACATGTTCGACATCTCAGGCAATGTCGATAGGTTAAATAAAAGAACAATGTATGTGAAGCAAAATTTAGAAATTGCCAGTATTTTTAAATGCGTAGGCGCGCTCTGTACGCCAGTGCGTGCGTTTAGTGAATCTCTTGCTGAAGAATACGTTTGAGAAAGGCTTTTCCGTCGGAAATCTTCCATAATTGTTCTCTTCAGTAGAATCTTACTGTATGTATTGGTCAGTTTTTCATTCTTCTAATTTCGCACTCTTCTGTTTGGTATAAATCTCCCGTAATTATTATGTAATTAAGCCGTTTAGCGAAGATAATTTTAGGACAGTTATTGTCACATTGTGAGGTTAGGTTTACAATGAGAGAGAGAGAGAAATTAGAGGTAAGCTTATTAATCTCTTTTTTTGTAAGTTATTATAATTTAACGATGGTTACGCGCTCATAGTCATTTCACATTGCACTCATCAAAATTTTAGTAGTGTACCTATTGTATCACTCTTTACGCTATATAGGGACTTTCAGCTGGAATTAGTGTCAGATACGTAAGATGATCGTATATGACCAGGAAAAGAAAAAATTTCCACAAGATTCTACGGTTCATTTTCAGGAACGTTTTCTCTTTAATATGTACCATTATTGGAGCGAGTGCAGGATAATAATTATTCCCATTATAAAGTGGGTCAGGGGCGAGATAAGATTTTGAGACTCAAATCACCGTAAGAGAAATAGAAGGAAGTGAAGTTTTATTTTTGCTAAGAGAACTTCAATCCGTTTTTAGGCGCGTTTCGCTTCCAGCGTGAATCACGTAAGCCAAACGGGCACCGCTACTGGTGACAAAAAATGAACTTTGCGCCATACCTCGTAAAGAGTCATATCAAAATATTTTTCAAATAAAACTTGTAGAACTAGTAAATTAGTGTATTTCTTTTCTTACGCATTTTTATCGTAGGAGTAGCCGTTATCAAGAAAATTTAACAAGAATGTCTTAATTCGGATTGAACTTTATTTTCTTGCATGTTTACTTCATCTTTGTTGCTAACATAATCTCACAAACAAACGTTTAATTTCCTTACGTGTGCATGCAATATTTTTAAATAGGAAGAAAATGGATTATTCATGGTGAAGAAAAAACTTTAAAACGCTATTTCCCTTACATACGTATTTCTTTCCAATACTCCATTGCAGGAAACGCGGCCGTTTGTGATACTCGTTAAAATACCATAGAAATTAGTTGGAAATTTTTCGCGTTTTGTATTATTGAGAAATTGTGACAGCCATGTCAACCAGCATCGTCGTCGCACTTCCGCATGATTTTATGTGGGGAATATTCGTCGTAATTCGATTGGATTCATGACTTATTTTAATTTAATACTTAAATGCTCACCCGTGTTTTGTGCCCGCAATTGCAAAGTTAGATAGCAAGACTACTTGACGAGAGTATTATATCAGTTAATGATATAATACATTTCATACTCTAATGATGCTACTTAAACTTTACCGTGGAATCCGCATACGTATCATAAAACCTTACTGGAATGACGCATCCAAAGTAAGAGAAATTGAGGAATCTCGTAGGAGAATTGCGGTGTATAGCATCGTAGAACGCCGTAAATTAAATTTCTCGTTCGAATTTTATCATTATCTGGATAGGAGCATGCTGGACCACCTGCGTTAACAAATTCCTCTCAAATCGCCTGTAATCGCCCCGAAGGCATGAAATAATCTCACGAAGAGATCCGTATAGCTTTAGGAATCGCGATTGATTTTCATAGTTTTTTTCTTGGATAGTAATATTGAAAAGAAAAACATTCATATGAAATCCTTAGGGATTACAAGATTCCTTCCTACGCGGTCAGATCGCCGTTATTCTTCTTCCTCTGTTAAATGTTACTTTAAATAGGCGCTTGGTTGTACTGTAAAACGCTGAAGTAATTGGACAATTAATAACAAGTTAGGAAAGTGTACAACGTATCACAGATGGGCGCATTTCGTGCGATGGAGTATTAGAAAGAAATTATGGAACAGGTCTGTTATTAGTCGTCCACGACAAAAATACATCGTCCCTATTAGAAACGTGTTCTTATTCAATGTTATATCCCCTTGACTGTTGCGCCGAAAATTGAGAGGATATATTTCTCATATAATTCTTTACTCTTTTTAACACGGAAAATGACCTTTCCGCAGATGCATTAGCGATCGGCATTGACAAAAATATTTTTAAACTTATGTAAACATTTGGGAAGGCTGAAATTAGCCCTCCCTGAATTGCTATATACATTTCCATCGGTGTACTTAATTTCTCAATCATTGCAAAATGAAGAAATTGGGCTACTTCATCTCTAAACAAAATTTCATCAATGTCATCTTTATAATTATGAATTAAATTTACAATACAATTGTCATAATCATTCGGTGATGTATCGCGTAAATTTAAATGTATAAATATTGCGAATTGCTGTAAGACGTCTTCGTACACCTGAATGCGTCCTTTAATTTCTGATAGTAGACTCGCATATTACATTAAGGCAACTCACAATAACTAATTTTTTGCCAGTTAATATTGCTACGTTATCCCTGTTTTCGCCGAACTGTCGTTTCATTTTTTGGGTTCTTCCTTTATCAGATTTGTATTCTTTATTACCTGGCAATGATTGTAGTTCTGTTTCCATACTTTCAAACGCGTTACTGTTTCGAACTTACAAAAATAAATGAGGACAATGATTTAAGAAGATTTACACCTTCTTGTAGATTGCAATTTTTACTTTTCAGATTTTTATTAGTAGCGTTTATTCGTTGTAGAAGTGTATTCCATAAAATCAACAAAAGTGCTCTTTCATAATCTTCAAAACAGTTGTATAGTTTTTTGCTTCTAATTTCGTTAGGTTTTTCATTTGGTTCATTAGAAAGTTCAGATAATTTGTTTGCGCGCACATTCTTTCCTCGCTCTTTATTTTTCATCTTCTTTCCTCGCACTTTTTTTCCTTGTTCTTTTTTCATCGCGCATTCTTATTTTTCACGATTCACGCGCATTCTATTTTTTCTCGCCCTTTCGTATTTTTTCACGCCCATTCGTGTTCTTTCAGGCCCATTCTTTTTTTCACGCGCATTTTTCATTTTATCACTCGAAAATAATATTTTCCCCTCGAATTGTTACTTTTTATCACTCATATTATTTTCTTTATCGCTCATAATTTTTTCTTTCCAATCATCTTTTCGTTTCGAAATTTATCTTACCCAGTCGTTTTACTCGCACACAAGTTTTGCGCAGGTTTTTTCATGCTTAATAATTCTATTTTTTCCATTTTTATGTCTTTAATAAGTTAAACCCGAAAGACTATTATTTTAATGGTCTTTCGGGTTTAACTCATTAAAGACATAAAAATGGAAAAAATAGAATTTTTTTAAAGACGGCAAAAGTAAAATCGAACTTGAAAAAAAATGCGTGCCCGGCCGTCCCGGGGTCGACACTCCAGGAGTAATGGGCAAAGTGACAGCCACCAGTACAGTAAGCGGGCCCGAACCCAATCGTTGACACTGCGCTACTGGGAAAAAAGCTCCGTAATAGGAGCGGCTATTAAGGAAAGCCTTTTTCCAGAACTCGCAAGAGTCGCGGACAGGATTCGAACCCGCTTACGTAGAGTACTAGTAGACTGTCACACGCACCACTACTCCAACATGTCGACATGGAAAAGTCGTGCAAAAGTTGGCCTGGCTCTTCCGAACCGAGGCCAGCGAGAGGGGGGAAGGTCGTGAGCAAGCGGGGAGGGTGGGATAGAAAGAGGGGTAAGGTAGAACACTTTCGTCGGAGCTCCAGTCATAGCGAGTGTTGTATGCAGGGTCCTGGCTCTTTCATAGCAGGATGGGGACCGTCTGAGGAGCCAATAGAAAATTCCACATTTGACGTCACGTGGTTCGTTGTCGTCGCGGGTTTGTTGATTCAAATCAGTTGAAGCGGTTTTAACTGTTGTAGGAGGTATAGCGTTGTGTAACGTGTTAAAACTAATTTTTAAAGTGAGTTGGAGTATTGGTCAGAGGTGAAGATATGGGTGGCTCGAAGTGCCGTGTCCCCAATTGCCGCGAAAAGTTGGTTACTGTAGTTAGGTAAGTTTTTTGACAAAAATCAATCATTCTTTTCACGAAATGTATTTTACGAAAACCTCTTATATGTACGTATTTTTTCGAAATTTTCATTTAGCAAGTCTAATTTTGGAATGAACGCTAATAATCTTGTGTTTCTGATAAATTACGTTAAAATATAATGAATTATACGATGTCATTGTCTCAAAAGTATTCGTATACGTTGTTTTGATTGCTGTCCGACATATTCGTTATAGTATACAATGTATAATGATCTTCTATAAAATTTACAACAATGTATGAAAGTAAAACATGGGAAAGAACTTCAGTAATCGTGTTTCTGATAAATTTCGTCTAAAAGTATTCGTTTACATTGTTTCGTGTGTTGTCCGACATTATCGTTACAAACGAAAGTAAGTTTAACATTTTTGGATTCGATGTCAGGGTTATAGTGTGGAGTAAATGAAATAATGAGTGAAATGTTTGAAATTTTCGCTTCACAGTAATGGCTGGGAGTTGTATGTCAGCGAATGGAGTTTAATATTTACAATATATTTAATAGACATTAAAGTTTGTAGATATTTTAAAATAGATTTGGTAAGAGAGTGCTATAAAAGTGTGTTTTGCTGATACATTTAAATTTTATGAATAATAAACATTAAATGAGTAAATTACGCAACCAAGACTTATGGTAGGGGGAGGGAGCTGCTTGCAATGATGCCAATGCCAATGGAGTGACTGAATTTCGAATGCTTCTTGTCCAACATTACCTCAAATATTTCATTATCTTTCAGCGGTCTATTGGTGAACACCACTGCATTATACGGATCGTCCAAGCTGAAATGAATGAAATCAGGTAATTATAATGAACATTAAAGATAGCGCCAGTAAAGATAGTCGTAGGTTTTCATTTAGAAAATATGTAAATAACAATACCAGTTATTCATTTTTAAAGACTTAACTTTATTTTTTGTACTGTGCGGCCATTTCCCAGGATTGCGGCGTTTTTTCCGCACCTCGGTCGAAAAGTCAGTTTATCTTCTTTTCCGGTTCTTTCGTGGGAAAATTCCGCAGGGTTAGCTAACAAAGAAAATAACCTCACTGTAATGATAACTGCAAAGCTCTATTGATAATTTTTAGAATATTTATAAATGGTTCTTTTTTTTACAATTGTACGAAGGATACGATCGTATTTATGCAGTACATAACATACTGAGCTATAATACATCGGCCACACAACGCCAAGTAATAAATTGAGTTAAAACGTGATTTGTAGATTAATATAATGATTCTGGGTGATATTATTACATAGTCGACACAAAGTGAGAAATAACAATAATCTGTAGTCTAGTTTAAAACTAGGTGTTTTATTCTGGAATTGTCGGTTTGGCAAAAATAAAGTTGACGGAATCAAGTAACAATAAAAATAAAAAGTTGTATTTACAGTATTTGGTGCTTTGTTTGTTAACTGGACAAAAACTCAAGCGTGCTGAGTGTATATTGTTGTTAACGATAAACTGAAAATTACCTTGCGATACCCCTTGGATATAGATCACCGGCTTTCCTTGGCACTCGATAACTTTATGCTTCACGTCCACATCGATGCTGTCGGATGAATTGCTGTTTTCTGCCCGGGCGGTGAACGTGTCCACCCAATCGCCTGTTTGGTTCCGTCTGCTTCTCACAGAGAGTTGGATTCCTCGGCTGGTGCCCGAATCGGTGCCGCATACTGGATCTGGGGTCAATTCCTGCACCGCGCATTTCAAGAGCGAACACGCTATTAAAAGGACGAGCGACTTCATAATATTCGACTTTGAAAATTCCGGCGACTGACGACGTGCTCCTCTTGTTGAGGGAAGACTGCGAATGTCGTCTTTATGGAGCGTTAGGTATTAATAAGTGTTACACATTCTAGAACTTTTTGCAGTCGTGATATCCAGTAGTCCGTTGCCCCGTAACCCGTGTGGCGTATTTTATTTTTCTAGCTGTGATTAAAATAATTAATGCACGAGCGACAGATTTATAGCCTTCTAGGTCAAGTGTTGTTTGATATCGCATAATAAATTAGGATGTCCATGTTATCATACATTTTATAACGAGAATCGTCTCACTTCACAAACCTTCGAAATAACAAAAACCAGTGTTTTTTCTGTGCAGAAAAAGAGAAGCGTTCTCTCGTTTAGATATCACCCGTAATATTAACAGATTTTTTAATTATAAAAATTCCATAATTTCATCCGTCATTTGAGATAAGTGCTCTTATTTATATTTATTATAATGACAAACTACATATAATATACTAGCTGAAACGCCCAGCTTCGCTCGGGATAGAGTTTTCTTTCAAGTAGGAAACGGTTTTTATTGCTTTTTACTTTAGAAGCATCTGTATTTAGGCATGAATCCATTTGTACACTCTGTGTTGGCGTAAGCTATTCTTCCTCCACGGCGCGCCACGGCATGGATTTTCCTTGCATTAATCTTTACGTGGCTATCTATCTCCCTTTGAAGAGCACAACAATTAAGAAATTTAGCTTTGTTGCCTCCTGGAAAATGTTCATCTAAACCAGTGGTTCACAGGCAGATCTACCATGCGACCCTCTCCGTGAGGATGTTCGGTCGCCGCGACCCCCCTTGATTTTTAAGAAGTAATAAAAATATGTATTAAAAACCTTTTTTAGTTAATACTTTTTTATATAGTGTACTGAAAAGTATAAAATAAATTTAGGGTTCCAGAAAATATCTGGATTTTAAGGAAAAGTTTCATTACATATGATAATAAATCAAACAATAAATTAGAAAAAACAAATTGTTAAAAAAATTACTTCAGCAATAATTCTGATATCGTCATGAATTAAATTACGATGAGAAGATTGAGTGCTAAGAAAATGAGCGAAGCTAATATAATTCGCCGTATTAATTAGTTTTTATTTTAAAATTATATTATTTTAAATATAATTATATCAAAATTAACAAATGCGTTATTTTGAAGATTACAACTCTCAATAAAATAAACAAGTTAGGAAAGCGTACAACGTATCACAAATGGGCGCGTTTCGTGCAATGGAGTATTAGAAAGCAATTATATACCTGTACGTAAGGGAAATAGCGTTTTAAAGTCCTTTTCTTCATTATAAATAATCCATTTTCTTCCTGTTTAATAGTATTACATGCACACGTAAGGAAATTAGACGTTTGTTTGCGAGATTGTTTATGTTAGCAGCAATGAAGTAACCATGCAAGAAATTTCCTAAGTTCAACTCGATATAAGACATTCTTGTTTGATTTTCTCGATAACGGCTACTCCTACGATAAAAATGTGTAGGAAAGGAAATACTCTAATTTACCAGTTCTACAACATTTATTTGAAAAATATTCATTTTTTGTCCCCAGTAAAGTGGTACCCCTGATTGGCGTACGTGATTCATTTTTGCGATTTTCTTATTATATTTGATAGTGTCCTTGATATAAAATTTGATGAAAATCCGTTCTGTAGAAGCCGGGAACGAACATCCGGACGGACGGAGAGACGTACGTGATTCATTTTTGCGATTTTCTTATTATATTTGATAGTAAGTCCTTAATAACAAATTTGATGAAAATCCGTTCTGTAGAAGCCGAGAACGAACATGCGGACGGACGGACAGACGGACCGACCGACGATAATAGGCGCTCACGCTGTAAGCGAAACGCGCCTAAAAAGGACACAACCTATAAATTAAAATTAAAGGATTGATAGAATGAGGAAAAAAGCAGTCGGCATAGCGAAGACTGCTCGCCACCCTGTTTGAGAACCACTGATCTAAACCGATAAATTCTACGCGTAAAGGAAAATTTCGAGCGATTTAGCATGTATTACGACAAAATATGAACAGAATTAAAATATTCAGTCTTTCATGCGTAAAATAAGCCATTTCCCGTGATCGTAAGTTAATATTTAGGTATATTTATATCCACATCAGTGAAAGGCTGCATGGCATTTCGGGGTTTCTCCACACCAATAGTAATTTGTTGACCCCATGGGGTATAAGAGACCCCACGGTCTGCAAACCTAGACCAAGGTCTTCCTTTGGTCCATAGGATGGCCCATGAAACTTTTGAATTCGATAGCTACGGTGTAAAAACGTATAAAGAACATACGTACACACACGCATTCTAAAATATTTATGATTTAATAATTGTGAATCGAGAGTATTTCAAAGGTGCCGTTTGTTTTAGCAGCCTCCAGTAGAGTGCGTTACTGCGTAGTGCAAGAAGCCTCCCTAGCGTAACATGTAATAATTGGTTCAATACCTCAATTCGAGAGTGGAGAATTAGTCTGGCTTGTTAGCTTATTGTTATAGTGTGTTCACTATCTAAAGTCTCTTGGACTAGGAGACGGTTCGTTTTGGAAGGTAGTGGGGGGAACTCAGTGTTACTCTTGATTTCGAAGCGTTCACATCGGCCTGCGTTGCCATTTCCACCGCCGTTTCCTTGCTGTTGCTCTTCGTGATTGGGTATCTGTTTTCCCACGCGAAAGTTGTGAGTGGCGATGGAAGGGGAAACGTTCGTGATTGGCTACTTGCTCTATGAAGACCAAGAGACTTTAGATAGTGAACAGAGTATAGTTGGTTATAGCACCAACCCGGCAAGTACTGATCACATTTGTGATCAGTACTATGCACACACGCATATAAGTTAAATTTCCACCATTTCACTCTTGTTATTTAACATCTTCTAAATTTCTGGGATAAAGGTGGGTGTTTTCCGCTGTGCCTCAGTGAGGACATCTATTGTCGTAAGGTTTACTATTGACATGAGGTAGCCTTTTCTCCCAAGTAAATAACCCAATTCGAGAATGGAGAATTATTAATCTGGATTGCTAGCTTAGTTGGTTAAAGCACCTACCCGGGTTCGAGTCCCGGTCAGGTTCAGAATTTTTCTCCTTCTCAATCTTCACATGTACCCTTATTAAATTTTAAGGTATTCTTTGAAGTCATGTGTTCAATTCTAGGAAAGTTTATTTTGTCTCATTAACACTGGTGTGAGTGTAGCGAATAAATGATTCGCGTATTAAAATTATTATTAATCAGAGTAAAAGTTCGAACTTTGAAACAATGTGCGCTTAATTGAACGAAATTTCTCAGCTGTCTATTTTTGAGTACGCGTCGAAACGGTCCACAAATTCGTTTTTAACGAGAAAATCGTTCGTCTTCTAGTTCATTGGTGCCCAACCTTTTCTACACGGCGAGCCATATCAGTGGTTGCGATTCCTTCTGGAAGTTGCAAATTCTTCAGTCGGATTAGAATTTAAATCGGGAGTTAACTATATATATTCGGAGGTGCTGTACACATTTCAATATTAAAATTTTATTATAAAAATTTTCATAAAAATGTACGAATTTGTGTGTTAAATTTTTCGGATTACTTTTACTTTCTCATAGAAGAAGTATATTGAATAAGTATTGTTATCGCGAAAAAATTCGACCTCGAGATTTTTACGGAAATATACGTTTTAGGTGTCGCTGAATCCGAAAAAGTAGTTTTCGCAATTCCGTCTGTCTGTCTGTCTGTTACTGGCTCTAGAGCCTAAACGATAGAGCGAAAATGAATAAAATCTCGTACTTAGGTATGTATTTTATCATACAGAGCAGAGTATATGAAGAAATGGTTGATATTGCTCAACAATTAAGGGAAATTTTTTAAACAAAAATTTGATTTTCTCAAACACGGCTGTAACGATTTTGATCAAATTTCGTACAGTTACTAGAGTTTACGTCTTCAATAATGCTATATAGTTCGTATTTCTCAAAAAATGAATTTAAGGCTAGTTTATTCTAGGCAACTTCAAAATAATTTCATTTTCTCAAAAACGGCTAGAACGATTTTGATAAAATTTCGTACCGTTACTTGAGTATACGTCTGCAATAATACAACCTATTTTATTTTTCTCAATGAATGAATATAAGGCTTGTTTATTGTTGGTCAACTTTAACAAAATTGGATTTTCTAAAAACTGACTCATACGATTTTCATTTTCTAAAGATAACTAAACTACGCATTAGTATATGAGAAATTCTGTACAATGTATGTTGTACCGATTTTTTCGTCATGGCTTCGCGGGGGCCGCACAAAAATCCTCCGCGGGCCGTAGGTTGGGAACCACTGGTCTAGTTGCTTACAATTGACGGGTGTTAAATTAGGCGTCAAAACTTTCCACGCATTCACCAATTTTATATATTGTTTTGATGTTTAAACAATACATTCCTTAAGATAAATAATAATTCGGTAGCTGAAATAAATAAAACTATTATTAACTGATAATTGGGTTAGTGAGTGTGCCAAAACGAAGTTTTCGTTGATTTTCTGAGGATTTTTTCCTTAGAATAATAATATTTTTAGCTTTTTACCATATAAGTCACGGTTGGGTTATTTATTTACATATCCACATTCAAATAGAATTACAGATTAATTTAATGGGGTAAGTCTTCATTAATATTTTTTCCATACAGCTGTTATCTAAGGCCATATCGATTTTTACTCTCTGGAATGTTTTATTTTTTTTATTTACTTTTTAGGGAATTAGCTAATACGTTTTATCTTTCCTGATTTGAAAATGCAAATTTAATTTTCCCTGCGTCGAATTCATGCCTTTACTATAGGTGTTTAAATGAAACGAAGGGTTAAGAAAAGGAATTCTATTACCCCTCATCAACTGACCCCAGATCCACAAAATTCTCGTCGTCCCTCATGCAAATTTTATTTCTATAAGTTACAAATCTCGAGGAATAATTTCCCGAAGTAAGCGAAGCACGGACGGACGGACGGACAGACAAACCGTGTGTTTGAATAAGCGATTTTATATTTTTTAATGCTGTAAATTCGCCATTCACTCTGTACGATCTCATCAACACGCGTAATTTTCGCGTCATTGACCGCAGTTGCTGTTCTTGCTTTGTGTTCTTCGTTGTCCACGCATTAGTGATCCCCTTTGAACGATTTGTACTATCCGAACACAGATTACCGTAACAGGCAGGATTCGCCATACTTTGATACAAGTCTCTGATGAATTTCAAGCCATTTTACTTCTTCCTTACAGAGAAATTGAATAATAACGCGTTGTTCCACTCATGTAGAAGCACATTCAGACGCGATCTTTGCAATTTCTGACATGAGTTTCTATGGCAACAGAAAATTATTATTTTGTATTGCCAACATTATAATGATAATGTACACGTCTCATTAACTCACTGTATTAAAATAAGACCATTAGTCCAAGATGTGTATGAACGTCCCTCGTATGTACATGAGAAAATGCTTTATTTGTAACAAAATCGGCTTTGAGATTCAACGGATATATACGTTTTGAGGTCTAACTCAGAAACTAATAATAAGATCACTACAAAACTTTGCATTTTTAGATTTTCATTGGAAAATGAAGGTTCGGCTAATTTGAAATCGTCCACAGTGGTGATTCTTCCGAATGTGGAATCTAAAATTCGACTCTTTTCCTGATAATTTTTAGTTAAATTCCAATGTAGTACATAATAGCGTTGATTTATATTGCGTTTGTTAATTAATTGCTCAGAGCTCTGAAAAATACAAATTGTGACGCCAAAAATCATTACCACAGATAAATAATAATTCTTTTGAATGAAAGGTAACCTGCGATTTAGATTTGCTTGATTTGTATCACGATAATAATTAAGTTAAAATCCTCCATAGACATAGAAGGGAACGCAAGGAAAAAGATTTAGTTCAACGCCAAAATATTTTTATTTGCTTATTATTGCACAAAGTTCTATCACGTACAAATATTACTATCCTTCATTACAATTACAAAATTTTCCCAAATTGAAGTATCCATTTCTTGTTCCTGCTTTATACACTTGTATGAAGCATTAAGAAAATTAAAAGCAATTTCATAACATAAAGCGTAAGGATAAATTCCTATATAAGGCTTAATTAAGTTGCATTAAATTCGAAGAAAACAACCATTACACAATTTATGTCTGAATCTGTAATGGTATCATGAGGAACCCCTTAATTATGCATAAACGACTTCATTTAGTCAAAACACGTGAATTCCTGCGTGAAGTTTTGCAAAAAATTAACATTTAAATATAAAGTACATGAAAATTGCATTGCATTTGAGACTTATGAGAAGATTATGACGACGGAGGCGATGACGCATCGACAATTGTCGCCTTGGCTGCATTGCCTTCAAGTTCGAAGACTCCGTACACTACAGAGGGCAGGTTGGATGTAGCAGGTCCCTGATCGACACCGTTGACGAAAAATTGAAGGGTGCCGAATTGGTTTCTCGTTACACCCACTCTGTCGCCAACCTAAAATATAGATCATGGTTAAGGATTAAGAGCATCAAAAAGGAAATGGTATTTGTTTCAATTCAAGAAAACTTCGAAAAGAAAGTAAGCGACGATTCATAAATTTCATTTAAAATTACTTAT
Organism: Uropetala carovei; assembly: GCA_036926305.1. Taxonomy (NCBI): domain Eukaryota; kingdom Metazoa; phylum Arthropoda; class Insecta; order Odonata; family Petaluridae; genus Uropetala; species Uropetala carovei. The sequence goes on from JAXCHB010000214.1 coordinate 1,047,289, forward strand.
TAATAAAAATTAATAAACGGTAAACATTCGACTAAAAACGAGGAGAATCAACAAATTTTCTACCTTAAGCTCATTGAGATTTTTTCCATAGTTTGCAAGTATTTGAGCTTTGTTTGAATAGATGTTATTGTTGTGATACATACGTGAAAGAGGCCTGAAAAGTATAAAGTTGATTATTAAAAAACCAAGAGGGAATTTGGAACGTTTTCTTATTAGAAAATACATTTTTAACGGCATGAAAATGTATGATTATAACGTCGCATGATTGGATGCAATGTACTTCTTACATTGAAGATGCATAAAGAAATACTCACGACTTATACATTTCGTCTAATATTTCAACTTCGGCAGGATTGCGTGTAATGATGCCGATGCCAATGGAGTGGCCGAATTTTGAAATCTTTTTGTCCAACATTACCTCAAATATTTCATTATCTTTCAGCGGTCTATTGGTGAACACCACTGCATTATATGGATCATCTAAGCTGAAACGAATGAAAACAACTAATTATAAGGACCATTAAAGATACGAAGATTTTCATAATATTTTTATTGAAAGGCTGTGAAAGAAAATACCATTTTATCCTTTTTAAAGACTAACTTTATTTTTTGTACTGTGCGGCCATTTCCCAGGATTGCGGCGTTTTTTCCGCACCTCGGTTGAAAAGTCAGTTTATCTTCTATTCCGGTTCTTTCGTGGGAAAATTCCACAGGGTTAGCTGAGGAATAAAATAAAACTCACTGTAATAATAACTCCAAAGCACTAGAATAAATTTTAGGAAATTTATAAATAGGGTTTTTAAAATCATCTTTGCACGAAGGACATTTATGAAGTACATATCATACTGATTGTGAGTTATGTTACATCATCCACACGACGAAAAATAATAAACTGAGTTATAAATAGGCTTTCTGTAAAATCCTATTTGCACGAAGGACATGTTTATGAAGTACCCTCCGTTTACTATAATCATATTGAGTGATGTTACATCGTCCACACAAAGCGATAGAATAAACGCTAAATTAAAACTTGATTTGTATATAAATACATTCATTTTGAGTGATATTACATCGTTGACACAAAGTGAGAAATAATAATAATGTGCAGTCTAGTTTAAAACTAATTTTATTCTGTAATTCGCTGCTTGGCAAAAAATAAGTTGAAGGAATCGATTGGAAATGAAAACCAAAAGTGGTATTTATTGCTCATGGTGCTATGCTTGTTTACTGGACAAAAATTCAAGCGTATTCAGGGCATAATGTTGTTAATGATTAACTTAATATTACCTTGCGACACCCCTTGGATGTAGATCACCCTCTTTCCTTGACATTCTGTCACTTTATGCGTCACTTCCAAAATCATTCGATCCGACGAATTGCTGCTTTCCGCTCTGGCTGTGAAGATGTCCACCCAATCCCCAGTTTGGTTCCTCCTGCTGTTCACGGAGAGTTTAACACCTCGACTGATGCCTTTATCCGTGCCGCATGATGGATCTGGCGTCAGTTCCTGCACCGCGCATTTCAAGAGAGAAAACGCTATTAAAACGAAGAGCGACTTCATAATGTTCGACGTTGAAAATTCTGACGACTGAGGACGTGCTCCTTTTGTCGAGGGAAGACTGCGAATGACGTCGTTGGGGAGCAATTGGAATTTATAAGGGTTACTCATTTCCAGACCTTTCTGCAGATATGATAGCTGGTTATCCGTCACCCCGTGACCTCTATGGCGTGTTTTAATTTTTATCTTTAATTAAAATAATTAATGCACAAGCGACATATTTATAGCCTTTTGGGTCAAGTTTTTTTTAAAATATCGAATAATAAATTACGACGCCCAGGTTATCATAATAAGAGAATCTTCTCACCTCTTAAAAAATTTGGAAAAAAATCGCCAAATCCTCTTTTGCGAATCAGGCGAAAGCAAAGCATTTTCTCGTTAGGAATATTCTGTTATTTTTTACGGATTCATCCTAGAATTTCAATTAAAGTGATTGTATATTGTATCCGAAAGTAATCCATTTAAATTTCCCTTAATTTTTCTTCCACACGTCGCCCTTTGACTCTTTTATCAAAAATAATAATAGGGAGATTCCATTGTTCTTTTTAATTACAAATTAAACAATACTTACTCCATACCAGTGGTCCTCAGACAGATCTACCTGCGACCCCCTCTGTGCGGATGTTTGGTCGCCGCGACCTCCCATAATATTTTGTAATGTAAAAAAAGGATTTCTCCGGAAATATTAATTTATTTATAGTAATATGAGAAACTTTTACCACTGAAATTTTTATTAACATTTTTTAATGCGAATTGAGATATTTATCATTACCGAGACGTATATACTTGTCATTTATTACATTGGATTAACATATGTATTTTAAAAATTGTGTATATATGTATGTATGTATATATATATATATAAATACTAAGGAAGAGGAAAGGTAAGTAAGGATATTTTGGGCAACTAGGTGTTGAAGGAAACCCAGTGAACACTTACCGGAAGTAGAGCCGCTGGGGTGTTGGAGAGACACATTTGTAGAGGTTAGAGCTTTCGGGATGATCCCTTCGTCAGCACAAGAGAGACACAACTCTAGTTGCCCAAAATATATATATATATATATAGATTTAAAGAATTTTATTTATCTTTTAAACACAACTTGTCAATTCTGGGGCACAGCTTACGTCGTGTTCTAAAACACGACGTAATTCGCCATCAACACGTATCAACTTGTTTCTCGCTTTACATTTAATTGACAATAAATTAGAAAAACCAAGTCCACAAAGATAAGTGGTGGGAAACACCACTAGGACATTAACGCCTTGGATTTTAACAATGACTCGTTCCACAGAGGTAGACAAAATGAGGCTGACATAGTTGCACATATATAAATAATAAGTTTAAAAAAACTGTTCCAGATACCTATTCAAGCGTTCACCTAAATGTTTACATTGTATAGTTTTTTAATTGACTGTTCCACTACACTATAGGCAAGGATTGAGTGAATGAGCAAAAAAATAGCTGAACTAGCCAAGACTGCTCGCGACCCTATGTTTGAGGACCACTGCTCTATACTACGTATATGGAGAAAGTAAAAAAAGCTGATGTGGTCAACACATGACTTTCTCCATACAGAGGAATGAATGTGATTGCTCTTGACATCAACGTTCTCAGAAATATTTATCAGCGATTACCCTAGAGAAAATTTTTGAAACATTTTCAAAAGCTTTTATTAAAAACAAAGTGGCAAGAACAAAAAAAAAACGAACGGAAAAATCTCCTCAGCTCAATGTATCACAAGGTAATTTTAAAGTAGTGACTGACGATTTGAATTGTTGCTATGTAAACAAAAGAATACGAAATTGTATGTTATAGTGAAGAGTAAACATTGAAGAAGCGAAACATTTATATTAGATCAATTATTTCGAATATATATATATAGTAAACTTTTAAATACATATATGTGTGGATATATATATCATCATCATCATCAGCCTTTTTCAGTCCACTGACGGACGAAGGCCTCCCCCAGACTCTTCCAGTTTTCCCTGTCAACTGCCTCCCTCCTCCAAGTTTGCCCCAAGAACTTAACAAGCTCTCTGTCCCACCTGTCTTTCGGTCTTCTTTTTGGTCTCTTGATGTTTCTTGGGATCCATTCGATGACACTGGACGTCCAACGCTGGTCATTTCTTCTAGCAATTTGGCCTGTCCACTGCCATTTTAACACCTTCACTCTTCTAATCACGTCACAGACTCCCGTCTTCTTTCTTACCCAGTCGTTCCTCTTGCGGTCTCTTCGGGTGATCCCTAACATGCATCTCTCCATGCCCCTCTGTGTTGTTTGCAGGCGCTGTATCATTCTGGCATTCATGGTCCATGTTTCACAACCATATGTCAGAACAGGCAGAACACATTGGTCATACAGTCTCCTTTTTAGGAAGACTGGAATATTTGATTTAAAGATGTTCGCATTCTTGCCAAAAGCACTCCATGCCATCTTCACTCTCCGGTTGATTTCTCCAAGAAGCGAACCATCAGTAGTGATGAGTTGACCTAAGTAAACATAGCTGGTTACTTCTCCAAGTTCTGCTCCGTTGATATGTATCTTCTCAGAATTTATGAAGGAGTTGTACATAACCTTTGTTTTATTAAGATTCATCTTAAGTCCAGCTTCTCGGCTTGCTTGCTCAAGCTCTTCAGTTCTTCTAAGGAGCTCTTCTGGGCTTCCTGCGAACAGTATGATATCATCTGCAGAGCACAGGTGACTCAGATATTCTCCATTTACCTTTATGCCTTTTTCCTCCCAGTCTAGCCTTTTGAATACTTCCTCTAGAGCTGCTGTAAATAACTTAGGGGACATAGTATCTCCTTGTCTCACTCCCTTTTCGGCCTTAAAGGCACTCGTCTCTTCATGCAGCTGGACAGATGTTGTCGCATTTTCGTAGATATTCTTGATCAAGGTTATGTACGTTTCTTCTACTCCTTGTTTCTTTAGTGCACGTAACACCGACGAAGTTCGGACAGAGTCGAATGCTTTCTCGTAGTCGATAAAGCACATACATAGAGGTAATTCATACTCGTTGGTCCGACTGATTACCTCTCTCACGACTTGGATGTGGTCCATCGTGCTATACCCACTGCGAAATCCAGCTTGCTCTCTGGGTTGGGCAGCATCAAGATGGTTTTGAAGGCGCATAGTGAGTATTTTGGTGAATATTTTGTAGACTGTTGGGAGTAGGCTGATCGGTCTGTAGTTATTCAAGTCTTCTTTGGAACCTTTCTTGTGCAGAAGGATAATACATGCGTGGTTCCATGTTTCTGGTATCTTTTTCTTCCTCAGACAGGAATTAAAAATCTTAGCGAGAATTGTTTCCGTATGATTCCCCATTGCTTTGAATACTTCCGCTGTGATACCATCCATTCCAGATGCTTTTCCATTCTTCATACTTCTGATTGCGTGTCTCACCTCTTCCGGAAGGATACCCGGGACCTCTTCGGTGGGCATGTTTGCATCATCATTTACTTCATCATTTCCTAGAGGATCCTCATACAGCTTGGTGTAAAATTCTTGTACCCGTTTCAGGATCAGTTTCCTACTATGGGTTATGGAGCCGTCTTCTAGCATCAAGGCCACCAGCTGTCTCTTTCCGATCGAGAGATGTTGCTTCATTTTCTTGTAACTTCTATTGTTTTCTATGGCTTTCTCGATTAGTTCATAATTATATTTTTTCACATCTTCCTTGATGCACTTCCTTATAGTTTTGTTTAGTTCTGCAAAATGGATCATTTCTTTAGGATCATTAGTAATTAACATTTTCCTTCTTTTTTCCATCAGCAGTCTTGTTTTTTCAGTCAACTTTTTCTCTGGCTTTGTTTTAACTGTTCCGCCTATTTCTTCAGCAGTTTCCTTGAGTATCTCTATAAATTGGGATTCAACTTCTGGGTCTTCCAGTGCACTGAATCGATTTTTCAGTTGGAGCTGAAATTCTTCTTTTCGTTCTTTTAGCACCTGCGTGTTGATAATAGACTTAGGCTTCTTCTTTATAAGCTTCTGTCTTTCTAACTTTGAGTTGAATTTTATTCTGCATCTTACCAAGCGATGGTCGCTTCCAGTTTTAAACTGGTTGAGGACGGAACAGTCTTCAGCCAATTGCTTCTTATTTACTAGTATGTAGTCAATTTCGTTTTTGGTACCATTGGGTCCTTTCCAGGTCCATTTTCTATTGGGATTCTTTTTGAAGAAAGTGTTCATTATATATAGACTAGTACATTCAGCAAAGTCTACAAGGCGGTCCCCTCGTTCATTTCTGTCTCGATAGCCCCATTTTCCAACTGCGCTCTCGTCTTCCTTTTGTTCTCCTACCTTGGCATTGAAATCACCCATGACCACTTTTAGATGGCAGCTTCATTTGTCGTGCAGTTCTCCAACTTCTTGATAGAAATCTTCCATTTCCTCATCCGAGTATGATGACGTTGGCCCATAAACTTGGACTATTTGAAGTTGATATCTTTTATTTATTTGAAGCACTAGTCTAGCTGCCCGCTCGGATGAATTTTCCATTTCCACGATATTATTCTTCAATTCTGCAATAAGGTTGTGTGAGTTGTCCACATCCATCTCCAGCCAAACCCGTATCTCTCGGCCCCAACCCCTTCTCCCCTGACCCCATATCCCTTTTCCTAGGCCTCATACCCCTCTCTCTAGGCCCCATATCCCTCTCTCTAGGCCCCATATCCCTCTCTCTAGGCCCCATATACCTCTCCTCAAGCTCAAATCCCTCTCTCATACCTATTGTGCTCGTCCTATAGCTAAAACAATAATTCATGATTATGTTCTTTCATTAGGTACCATTGGTAGCCATAACAAGGTTATAAAAATCCAGATGCGTATTTGGACTAATTTGAAATCGTCTACCTATAGGTGATTCTCCCGAATATAAAATCCAAAATTCGACTATTTTCCTGATAATGTTTAGTTAAACTCACAATTGGTGGTATAATATCGTTGATTTTATTGTTTGTCAAGTCATTCCTTTGAGCTATGAAAAGTACAGATTATTACCTCAAAAATCATATGCAAGGCTGATCAATTCAGCAATCAAATTTAACGAAACATAAGCTGTGCTTAAAATTCCCGAGTAGTAAATTACAAATATATTGTAGATAAAGTAAATAATGCGGCGTGTATTTGAAACGGAACAAAATAAATAAGCATTATCTCGACGGCAATATATTTTTATTTGCTTATTTATTTACGGTATTAGTGCACAAATTACTACCAAGTACAAATTTTAGTATCCTTCATCACAATTATAAACTGTCTCCACTAATTGAGATACCTATTTCCTGTCCCTGCTTTTTTACATTAACCAAATTAAAAGCAACTAATTACAATGCAGCATAATAATAAATACATATATAAGAGCTAAATAAGCTCCGCTGCTTAAAAATGTATAGAACTATCATTGCACGATCCATGTTTAAATCAGTAATATATTATTTAAAATGTATTATTGTTAGTTATGCATAAATGACTTCATTTACCGAAAATGAGCTCTTGCATACTAAATTGCAAAAAATTATCATTTCAATATGAAGTACACGAACATTGAAAGAAAATCATTTCAACCGAAATTTATGAAATCATTATGACGACAGAGGCGAACACGCATCGACAATGGTCGCCTTGGCTGCATTGCTCCATAGTTCGAAGACTCCGTACACTTCAGAGGGCAGGCTGGATGCTGCGGGTCCCTGATCGACTCCATTGACGAAAAATTGAAGAGTTCCGAATTGGTTTTTCAATACACCCCCTCTGTCGCCGACCTAAAAAAAATAAGTCATGAGTAACATTAACTGCATTAAAAAGCAAATTTCAATTGCTTCAATTAAAGAAATATACGAAAAGAAAGGAAGCGGCGATTCTGCTCTGAATTGCGCAAAAATTCAAGGAATATTTTCATTGATTTTACGTAAAATTACTTATTAATATGAATTATAATTGGTTAAAATATGCCCATATAAGAACGTGGAGAATCAACTTAATGGGTACCTTAAGGTCATCGAGATTTTTTCCATAATTTGCAAGTATTTGCGTCTTGTTTGAATAGATGCTAGTGTGGTGATACATCCTTGAAAGAGGCCTGTAAATAGAAATAGACTCTTTACAACATTATAAGAAAAATGGGAATGTTTCTTTACCAGGAAATGCATTTTTAACGATAGGAAACTTTATGATGCTTTCACTTTGATAAGGTCTTAAAAGTTAGGGGGTATACTAAACCTAGGACATCTAAAGGAATAGGTTCGTTTATGCTGTTTTATTGATAGATTTAGAAGATAATATTAGGTTAAATTACCTTAACAGATTCCATTTCACATGCTTTCTATGTTTTCTTTAAAGTAAATCAGATAATATATCTATTATTTTATAAAAGTTCTGAAAGTTGTATGGGGTGATTTTTTTAACGTCACAAGATTAAGAGCGATATATTTCTTATACAAAAAATATAAAGAAATACTCACGATTTATACATTTCGTCTAATAATTCCACATCTGTAGGATTGCTTGTGATGATGCCGATGCCAAGGGAGTGGCCGAATTTCGAAATCTTTTTTTCCAGCATTACCTCAAATATTTCATTATCCTTCAGCGGTCTATTGGTGAAAACCATTGCATTATATGGATCGTCCAAGCTGAAATAAATTAAAGAAATTAATTATAATGACAATTTAAGATAGCGTCAGTAAAGATCGTCTAGGATTTTTTTAGACACGCTGTAAATAAAAATAGTATTTATTCATTTTGAAAGACTAACTTTATTTTTTGTACTGTGCGGCCATTTCCCAGGATTGCGGCGTTTTTTCCACACCTCGGTTGAAAAGTCAGTTGATCTTCTTTTCCGGTTCTTTCGTGGGAAAATTCCGCTGGGTTAGCTGAGGGAGAAAATAACCTCAATGTACTAAAAACTGCAAAGCTCTATTGATAATTTTTAGAATATTTATAAATAGTTCTTTTTTTACAATTGTACGAAGAATATTTATGGAGTACATATCATACTGAATTGTGTTACATCGTCCACGCAACGAGAATTAATAAACTGAGTTCAATCATGATTTGTAGATTAATATAATCATTCTGATTAATATTACATTGTCGACATAAAAAGAGAAATAACAATTATCTGTAGTCTAGTTTAAAAGCAGATATATTTTATTCTGGTATTATTGGTTTTGCAAAAATATAGTTGACGGATGCAATTAACAATAAAAATAAAAAGTGGGATTTACTGTATTTGAAGCTTCGTTTGTTAACTGGATAAAAATTCAAGCGTATTGATTGTATAATGTTGTTAGGGATTAATTAAAAATTACCTTGCAACACCCCTTTGATGTAGATCCCCCGCTTTCCTTGACACTCGATCAATTTATGAGTCACGTCCACATTGATGCTGTCGGATGAATTGCTGTTTTCTGCTCGGGCTGTGAACGTGTCCACCCAATCGCCAGTTTGGTTCCTTCTGCTGCTCACACAGAGTTGGATTTCTCGGTTGGTGGTTGAATCGGTGCCGCATACGGGATTTGGCGTCAATTCCTGCACCGCGAACTTCAAGAGCGAACACGCTATTAAAATGACGAGCGACTTCATGATATTCGACGTTGAAAATTCAGGCGACTGACGACGTGCTCCTCTTGTCGAGGGAAGACTGCGAATGTCGTCTTTAGGGAGCGTTAGCTTTTTATAAGAGTTAAACATTTCTAGAACTTTCTGCCGTCGTGATAACCAGTAGTCCGTTGCCCCGTGACCCATGTGATGTATTTTATTTTTCTAGCTGTGATTAAAATAATTAATGCACGAGCGACAGATTTATAGCTTTCTGGGTCAAGTGTTATTTGATATCGGATAATAAATTATGATGTCCATGGTATAATAAATTTTATAACGAGAATCGTCTCACTTCACAAACCTTCGAAATAACAAAAATCTTCACAAACCTTCGAAATAACAAAAATCCAGTGTTTTTTCTGTGCAGAAAAAGAGAAGCGTTCTCTCATTTAGATATCACCCGTAATATTGACAGATTTTTTAATTATAAAAATTCCATAATGTCATGCCCTATTTGAGATATGTGCTCCTATTTAAATTTCTTATTATGACAAACTACATATATTTACCTAATAGTTCCGAATCGAGAGTATTTCCAAGGTACTGTTTGTTTTAGCACCTCCGGTAGAGTGCATACACTTTCCTTTTGATTGGCCAACCGGTTCGTGATATGAATAATTTCCAATGCCATTTTTTAACAAGTCAGGAAAGTGTACAACGTTTCACAAAAGGGTGCGTTTCGTGCAATGGAGTATTGGACAGAATTTATATACCTGTACGTAAGGGAAATTACGTTTTAAAGTTTTTTATTCGTCATAAATAATCCATTTTTTTCCTATTGAAAAATATTGCATGCAAATGTAAGGAAATGTGAGTTTGTTTATGTTAGCAACAATGAAGAAGTAACCATGCAAGAAAATTTCATAGTTCAACTCGAATTTAGACATTATTGTTTGATTATCTCGATAACGGATACTCCTAGGGTAAAATTGTATAGGAAAGGAAATACTCTTCTTTACTAGTTCTACAACTTTTATTTGAAAGATATTTTGATATGTCTAATAGTTTACGAGATATTACGAAAATTTCATTTTTTGTCTCCAGTAAAGTGGTACCCCTGATTGGCGTACGTGATTCATTTTTGCGATTTTCTCATTATCTTTGATTTTAAATTAATAATATCAAATTTCATGAAAATCCTTTCTGTAGAAGCCGAGAAGGAACATGCGGATGGACGGACGGACAGACGGACATTACGACGATAATAGACGCTCACGCTGGCAGCGAAACGCTACTAAAAATACATAAAAGGAAGAACAATATTTTCTTAAATTTCGTTTCTGAAAATGTGTTTGGGCTCATCTCGTGCCCGTTAGTATTATCTATTCACTAGTGTAATTGCCCGTCAAATATGACGGGCAATAATATAAAAATTAATTACACCAACTGTTACGTGCACTAAAACTTTAAAAAATTAATATAAATTCCACATACCCGAATGCTCCAGAAAGTAATAAGCCTTAGAAATGTTATGGGTCAACATCAATATTCCTAAATTATTCCTAAGGAACTTTTCAAATGTTTCAATATAATAACTTTCACATTATTATACATTGTATAAATGTACTTTCTACAGTATCCATTAATGAGAGAGAGAGAGAGTAGATGCTTTTTCTGTTTACTTTGATCCGTTTTATCCAAATATATACTTTATTAATCAGTTAATTTTCTGTAGTTCAATGAACAATACTATTGGAGATCCTTATCAATCCTTAGTGTCAAAAAAATTAACTAATTGTTTATCGTGGAAACCGTTACATACAAAAACGTGTTTATCGTATAATTCCTGTCGTTTTCGCCGAAAGAAAGATAAGTGAAATTACGTTACTATAAAATTAATTTAATGCGTGAAGTGCAGTGATCATCGAAACTGAGATGTGGTATCGTGTAATCAGATCAACGACCACTTTACATGAAGAGCGACATGAATTTAATAATACTACATAGAGTTATTTCGAGAACCATTTAACCGATATCAACCAAATCCAATATTAAGAAGTATAAATATGATCTGTACGTACGTAGGGTGTCCAGAGGCCGAGGGTGCAAAACCGGGACAGTTCCTATTTGGAGGATGAAAAATCCGGGACAACCGGGACATATCAGGGAAATTACCTGGAAATATCCTGGAAAAAAGCATATTTAGTCATTTTATGTAGTTCGAGGTATTAAAATATTGTTTTAATGTATTTTTTGCTTATGTTACTCTATAATAAGAAAATAAGATGAGTTTAAACTTTTTTCTGTTATAAAGTTTTGCAATTTTTATTTATACACTTAAAATTAAATAACATATTGTATTTTACACGTAAGGAAATTGAAATCATGATCACATAAAGAAGTTAATTATCTAACAGATTGTTCAGAATGAGTGGTAACGACATAAAAAATATTAATTATTGATACGAATGGAACATAAAAACTGCACATGAATTGTGATTTATAGCAGTGTGTTTCAACCATCGGTCCGCAAAACTTTCGTGGAAAGTTTAAGATAAATTTGACAGTTAAATGTTTAAAAAATTATCGCCATATAGCCTATGTTATCCGCAGGATAAAATTATATACCTATGTGAAGTTTTGTGACGATATCTTCAAAGGTTTGAAAATCACAATTTGTGGAAAATCTACGTCCAATTAGTTAAGTTACTTACGTAGTTTTAAAAACAGTTTGCTTGGAGAAAAATTAAAAGAGAAAAACATTTTAAATATAAAAAATGTAGTTCAAATCACTTTAAAAACCCTCCTATTTTGCTTAACTTTTTATTGCGGTTAAAATGGCACCATCTTCTTGCTTCTACGTTTTGTAGTTGTTGCGCTGTAAATGCACAAAAACACAAACACATTCTTCAAAATATTTATAGTAGAGATTACCCTTTGAAACATCCAAATTTTTATCCCATACCATAATTACAAATTAAACAAATTGTAATGGATAAATCGTATTAACATAAAAATATTGATTACTATTACGTTATAAACTGAAAATTACAGGAGCTATGTGAATTTTAAATCATTAAGCATGAAAAAGCACGATTATCACTAAACAAAAATCAGTTTAAAGTTAACATGAACGAATGAAATATAAAAAATTAAAATATTTATTACAAAATCAATAAAAATCAAATGCTAGGTACATATATGAACCATTACCACCTATAAAAACATTCATTATTAAATGAGGAAGAATTAGTTAATGAGTTATGAATTTTTAAAACAAAAAAATCCATTCATCAATTGAATATCTTAAAATTTAATTTTACATTTATATTTGGCTGATCCATGCGCAGATTTTAATATTTCTTCATTTTCTTTTATGGAGTTCATAAAATCTTCATAACTTAGACCTTTTAAGTTAAAGAGACATATGAGTATTGCCTTAACTGTACTGATTTCTAATCTGTTCCGTTCATCAGTCCATTTTGCGTCTAATAAAGAAAAAACTCTTTCGCAGCCTGCATTGTGACCAGGAATTGCTTACAGATATGAAGAAATTCCAATGAATTCGCTTTTTTCTCGATAAATTCGATTTTCATAAAGAGAGTCATCCACTTCTCGTTGAAATTCATCGTCTTCCAATTTACACTGTTTTCCATTTCACTGCTAATCACTTTCTTCAAAAATACAAATTGTTCGTACAGAATATCTTCCGTAAATTTAATTCCGTTTCTTTTAATAGATACACAAGAATAGGCAACATCATCCCACTTTGGAATAGATTTTAAAGTCGGCCATTTCAAAAATGTATACTGCTTTAATGGTTGTCCAATTTAGTAAATACTCCCTTGCACCGCGCCGTCCCTTCGCCATGCCGGTGATGTGCGAGTAGGCCGCCTTTATGCGGAGAAGGTAGCCACGCTAGCTCCCATACTGCAATGTTTTATCGGCGAACACGCATTAATTAATAAGAAAACGTATGCATTGGAAATCTCGATCATTGAAAACAAGTATGGAGAGTGCTTCTATGAACCGGGAGAGACGTATGGACATCCTATCTGTACGTCATTTGCAATTTTGTTTCCAATCTAATAATTATAACGACAACTTGTCGTTTATCGTCATGTATTTCTGAAAGCATGATTATTTTTTAAAAATATTTGTTATTTTCTTCATAGGTAGGTATGATATTTGCATTGACAAATGAATGTGCCACTCGAATATTAACAACTACCAAAAATATATTGTGATAGAATCAGGGTTGTTAAACGAAACCGAACCCACTAAAGAGGAACGGTTCCAGATAGGTTTCGGTTCAAGGAACGGTTCACAGGAACCAAGCCGAAAAAGGAACCAAAGTCGTGGAACGAAAGTGGAACCGGAACGAAAGGGGAACGAAATCTTCGTAACGAAATGTCGATGGAACGAAACTGAACCGTTCCGGATCGGGTTCGCACATGAAATAGTTTCGTTCCGGCTCCTTCTACTTTGGTTCCAGCCAGTTTTCAATGGTTTTTACTCGCGTCTAACGGCGAGAGGAGAGGGCGAGGGGGGAATGCGAGAGAGGAGGTCGGGGATAGGAGGGGGATCTTAGTTCCTAATATCACCACCGGGTAGATGTAGAGTGCACAGTGAGTAGTGAACGCCAACCTCGTACGGAGTTGTTTTTCTCGCTGACGGAAAATGGGTGTTCGCGGAAAAATCGCCATATCATTAACACATTCAATGCCGCCGTCGACGGTTGCTACCGCGCGCAGACGACCGGCGTCGACGCATCTCCCGCTCCGTAATAAGGGACCGTCCATATATTACGTAAGACGTTTTAGGCCACTTTTTGACCCCCCCTCTCCCCCATGTAAGAAAACATAAGAACCAATGGGACCCCCCTCCTAAATCTTACGAAAGAAATCTGAGGTTTTTTTTCATTCGCGAGCTCACCACTACTGATGTTTCACTTCGAATGAATATTAGATAATTTTCAGGGGTGGTAGTCAGCTGGTCTAGTAAATAATTCCCCTATTATTTATAAACAAATGTTTATTATTTCAGTGAGAAGCCGTACTTGGCTAACAGTCATATAAAGGTAAACTTTTTTCACAACATAAAAAAATAGGTAATAAAAACCTTCCATAGATTTTGGAGCATCGAAACAAAAATAAAGACATGTCGACGTATTGGCACCCCTGTTGTGGTGAGGCTCCTAGACATCGAATAAAACTAATAAACATGGGCCAGACATGCGGAGGGGCATTCTACGAGACATTCGTGCATGCAGAGACAGGCTGTAATTGCAAAACATATCTGAAATGTGTCATCCGCAATGCTTACCTTCACAAAAAAGCTCTTGAGAGTAGCTTTCCTCTTCGTAGCTTCTTGATTCAGTTGTTGAATTTTACTGTCAATGTGTTTTTCAAATGCCATACCATCCTTCCCAAATTCAGTTTTAGCTCTTCGCCAGATGACATTTGCCTCCTCCTGGGCTTGTTGTGGTGTTTTGCTTGGGTAGCAAATCTTGAAAGCTTCAAAGAGCCTTTTATAGAGATCTGCTCTAGACCCCATCATTCGAGCGAAAGTAAGACATTTAAACCCGCGGTACCCTCGCGCAGCACTCCTGTGTGCCGGTAGCGGCTCGCGTCAGGTTGGAACTTGCAGCATGTGCGTCATGCAGAGTGGGACTCAGGGAGCGGGGTGGGGGTACAAGAAAGCTCAGTAATAAAAGTGCAGCGCCCCCTTGTGGCAGAGCATCGGCGCCCGCTTCGACTGACAGTGTCATGCTATCGCTGGAGCGCGGGAGCGCCGCATTAGCGGTGTTAAATGCGTTTCATTCAGAGTACTGTTCTGGGACGCAAACTGCGTTTTCGCTAAAGTAAAATCTTACGTAAGATCAATCGTAGACCCTTCCTCCCTCCTTGTAAGACAACGTAAGACTCATCCGCACCCCCCCTCCCCCCAAACGTCTTACGTAATATATGGACGGCCCATAACCATACCGTTAAGCGACGGCTTCGCACATTGGCTCCTCGTAGGAAGCCGGCTCCTCAGTTTAGTTTTTGTCAGTTTGCTCATCGGTTAGTTTGTATTTAGTGCGAATTTTTCCGAAAAACGATATTTAAAAAAATAGTGAAATTTCGGTTGGCCATTGGGGATGGATCTCAAAAACCAAGAAGATATTGAATATGTTAAAACGGCTTACATTAGAAGAATAAAATTAAGCCTAATTAAGCCCCTAAGGCGCCACGTATGATTTGCGGGCTTCTACTCTATGCGAGTACCTCACTCTCTTCTCCGCCCCACGACCAGAATAATGGTGCAGTTTGCTTGGAACGAAACTACTGAACGTATCTCCCAATAACTCTCAACTTGAACCGGAACCCATTCAAGAAAAGGAACCGTTCCGGAACGAAATATTTCGTTCCGACTAAACAGTTTCGTTCCGGAACGGAATTAAACCCATCACGGAACATACAGTTCCGTTACGAACCGAAACTAAATGGCAAGAGAAAAGATATAGTTTCGTTCCGAACCGAAACTATTCTTTGGGTTCGGTTTCGTTTAACATCCCTGGATAGAATGCGTTCAGTATTAGCTGACAAAACATATTTTCAAGTGGTCTAATTAAATTTCGCTGTAGGCCATCTTGCGTTCCTTACAGAACAACGTTTTTATATCTATTTATTATAGGTATCCTTGTTCTTATTCATATTTTTAAATCAGGTAGTTTAGATTGAAATGACACCAAAAACAAACAGGCTTTTCGTCTTGGTATAGAGCTGTGCTTGTATTATGCCTGTTCCTAATAAACAGAAGTTTGGAGACTAGGAAGGCGCAGAATGGTAAAGCGCCTCTGACTTGAATGGAATACCGGGGCACTTGCAAGCGCCACGTCAGCAGCCCCATACACTGCTTATAGTATCTCTTAATCCTTTTCTGTTACTTGTTTCTGCCATCCTACTTCCTTTCTCTCCCACTTCTCTCTGTCACCTATTTCCTCTGTCGTTTTCCCTATATTTCTCTATTTCTCATCTCACACATTAATTTCCTTTGGATGGATTTGACTTACTTCAGGTACATCTCCGAAAGCGGAGCTCTGTTGGAGTATTATGGTAAGAAGGCCCTCCGTTACATGGAAAAAAATTGAACGGCACCGGTTTTGGGTGACAAAAAACACAACCATCGGTGCAGTTTCATTCAGAATTTGCAGGGCTGGCACTCCTGCAGTTTTTTTTCACCGATTCCCTCTGACGTAGAGTTCCATCTTCGGTCCAATTCCACTCCTCTCTTGTCTACTCGCGATTGCCTCTTTCCGTTGATTTCACAGTTAAATCTTTTCTACTCTTCCAAGAAGCCTCTTCTCTTTCTCTCGTTTCTTTTTCTCCTCGGAAACTTCCTTCTCCCTCTTTTCCCTTCCTCGCTTTCCCTCTTTTTTCCTCCCTCCCTCTCTTCCCATCTCTCCTCCTGCTCTGTCACCTTCAATTCCGCACAAAGGCGAACGGACGTCTGTTGCGGATGACTCCCGCTCCCTAAATCAAAGTTCCCTCGGGGGAGCCAACGTACGCGTACACATTGGCAAATGAATTTTCCACTGAAACTTTGATTCAATAGTTACCGCCATGATGCCGCATTTTATCGACGGGTGAATACATTTCAATTCTGCCTCGATTCCAGTATTCAAAAAGGTTAACTTTAAACTTTACTTTTTCCTTCCCTTCTCCTAATTCCATTCATTTACCACTTCCTCTCACCCAATCGTTTCCTCTAATTGGCTCTTTCACTCTGACATTCTTTCTCTGCTACATTCCCGTTTAACACTTATCACACTGCATTTCTTTATTTAATTTCAATAAGTTAAGTTATGTTACGTAGTCAATCTTTACGCAATTAAAATTTTTGAATTTCGCCTAATTTTTCCAGTAGCAATGTTCATCAGTTTCGATTCCCTCATTCTCCCGAACTGGACCATTTGATATGGAATTCCTCGATCTTAAACTTAACGAAGTTTCGGCATCGCCAATTTTATTTTTTTATTAGAAAAATCGATGAAATTCATTGGTGGTTACTTGCAACAAATCATTGAATGCTACGGAGGAGAGAGGCATTTGTTGATTATGATATTTTTCAAAGTCACTGACGAAAATGAACAATTATATGAGTTTACTTTTGATACGTTCAGGTGCATGTCTGTTCATATTTATCTTTAACATTATTTATTAAGTTAGGTTATTATCGGATTGCATTATATTTACGCGCATACATTCCGGCTTTCACCTATAACTTACAGGTACGTGTTCTCGATTATTTTACCTTGGGGATTTGAATGATAACGTGGAGTTGTCATACTAGATAAGTTCTTTTAAAAAAATGACATTAGTCATGTTATAATTATTTTTCCAATGTCCTTGTCTCAGCTTCATTCTCTTCCTGAAATTTCTTGATTACTTTAAGCTATGTAGGCAGTAAAATTGAGGGCAATATGATTTGTAAGAAAAGAAAAGAATGCAAATGAACGTTTATTTTCAGACAATAGCATATTTTGCATAAATACTCACTGACTGTCCGTGTTATTTCTGTGGGTGTTGATAACAAAAAGTCTGATCAGCTGAAACGTTTATATTTTTTATGTACGTATAAAGAATTTGAATTTGCCATAGCCTATTTTATAATTATGCAACTGATTTTGTGCCTTGTCGATATTTTCTTATAAGTTTCGTGTCTGATGTTCCACTCATCATGCTTAGAAAGTTTCTTTTATTCTTTCCATCACTAATAAAGGGACAATAACGAAATCTAAATTTGTTTTCTTCGCAATACCTGAGACTCGAACAAAAACAATTCGCGCGCAATTCGTGAATTCGCCTCTCCCATTTGTATAAAACAGGGAAAAATGGCTTCAGCTCATTTCCGTGCGGTTCGAGTGAATGCTAACACATTTGCGGAAATAAAAAAATATACTCACCCTGGAAAAAATATCACCCTGCCCATTCAAGATAAGGTAGATATAATTTCTCATACTGGTCGCTTAAGACTAACGCTTTTCCGATGGCCGTTTATGCGAATTTTGAGGGAATTGCTTGTGAGGCCAACATAATAGGCGTCGCATTGTGTGTAGGTTATAGAAGGTTGATGTCATTGCGGGTGGTGCATTTGAGAGGGGAAGTAATGGGGTAGATGATATTAGTGGTGAGGATTGAGAATGAGTTGGAGGGTGGGTTTATAGGGCATGTTAGGCCTTCCCCTCAGTGTCACTGCCATACAAGTTGTCTCTCTCTCTTGCGTCTGCGTGTGTGTGTGTACTCACAATATTTGTAAAGTTTATAATGGTATATTATTGCGTCAAGTTATGTGCTGTGGAAAATTTGGTTACCCAAATGTATTAGAAAGAAAGTTAGGTGGTTTGTCCACACAACCTTTTGGACATTTTGGTCCTGAAAAAGTTTATAAAATTTTTCAGGAACAATATTATTGGAAGAACATGAAACGAAGTGTTGTCCGCATGTGATATTTGTCAACGGACTAAATATTCAATTAAAATTTTCATGGGAGCACTGTAGAATATAATTTCACAAGCTCCTCGCGAATTATACGCGATTGATATTTACGGACCTCTTCCCCCTGCAAAATTTATAAATAAGTACATTTTCGATGTGACTGATAGTTTCTCAAAATTTGTGCCGGTATATCCCCTGAGAAAACCAAACGCATATTCGTGTTTGAGGTGTCTGAAAGATAAATATTTTCCTTTATGTGGTGTCCCCAAGTGTATTTTGAGTGACCACGGCACCAAATTTACTAGGGAGAAGTGGAAAAAGGAACTGGGTACAATAGGGATACAGGTGAAATTCTCGTCCATCCGACATCCTCAATCCAACACGTGCGAAAGAGTGATGCGGGAACTATCACGAATATTCCGCGTTTACAGTAGTCAACAGCATAACAAAAGGAGTGAGGTGGGACCGTTTGTAAACAAATGGTTGAATGAGGTATCTCACGATAGCACTAAATGTTAATTTTAACCGAGATCCCGTGCGAGACTTAGGCAATCTGATGGGGCTACCCACCAGTGAAACTTCATCTCACGAGGCGATCGTGAGGTTAGCTCTCCAAGGATTAGAAATGGCCGGAAGAAGAAGAAGGAGCCTACAAAAAATGTCTCCCCATGCTTACCCCGTTGGTGAGCAAGTGTTATTAAGAACTCCTAGAATGTCAGGTAGTAAACTTAATTGGTTTCACAAATTCTTTCACCTATTCACTGGGCCATACAAAATTACTCGTCTAGCCGGTGTGAACACTTGTTATTTAAGATATAATGCTGAAAAAGAAATAGGACCTTATAATTTCTTGAGCTTATTGCCATACAAGTCATAGTGAATGTGAAAACGAATCCTTATTTTAATTCTTTAGGAATATTCTTTAAGGTGCAATCCAATTTATTTTGTTATTTGCTTCTTTAACTTCGCCAACAGAAGCAGAAGTCAATTGTTGGCTTAGATATATTTATATCAGTAATTAAATAAACATTTTCCTGGCATTGTTAATCGATGTCAATTGTTGTTTACAATGAATGCGTGGTATGCTGCTTACCGATTTCATTACAGGAGACCATGAAAACATTGCTGCGAAATTTGTCAGTTTTATGAAGCGAAACTAAGTGAAATAATATTGTTCTTACGTTTCTACATGGACTCGCTTAACTACGACTTATTTAGTGATAAATGAGGAAAATTAAATAACCTAAGAAAAAATAACTTTTGTGTTAATGGCGAGTTACAGGTTATAACTTACAACACAACGATTAGTACCAAATTTACGCAGATTCATCAAATTTTAAGGAACATATTAATATTAATACTTTTATCACTAGAAATTTTATTAAATTGCAGCAAAACATGTTGTGGTGACGATTTCGAATGATCAAGTTTCATGACATTCAAGCGGTGAAAATTCCAGATGAGTGTTCGCAATTCTACTTTTGCATTAAACGGGAAAATCGCTAAAGAAATAATTAATCTAAAAATTCCGATAATCTGACATTATTAAAACAGGAGGAGGCAAGGATGCTGTTTTTCGGCAACCAATATAATAGAGATTTTGAGAATTAATATATTTTGGAACATTGAATGAATGAAAAATAATTGTCATACTTAAAATTGCATTCTTTATTGAAGCACTTCATTATACACTGCACATTTCGCATAGTTCTTTCAACAATGAAAATCACCCTGACGACTATTAACTGCAGCAACAGCATCAGAATCAGACGCTACGCTAATATTATAAGGATAGGAGAAAATCAGAGATAAATTTGCAGTCAGAATATGAAAGACAGCGTTTTACTGAATGTGGTTTATTAATTATTTTACATATAAAATTCGATATAATTTATTTAAAGACATAATTATATGAAAAAATAATTTATTCTACATTTTATAAAGAATTTTTAACTTTCTGTTTATAACCATTAGCTCAGAATAATATCTCGAAAAATTTCAAGGCACCTCCCACCATTGAGGGCTACCGATTTTTTTAAAGAAGAAAATGCATTGGTAGTGTTATAAATGGCATATTAGATTACACCCTCCCCTTCAAATTTCAGTCTTCTATATCTTACCATTTACTTGCTATTTTGATTTAATGTATTGCATTAATGGACAGACAGAGCGAAAGCATATGAGAGTTTATATAATGCAAAGCGCCAATAGAAAGGTGACGAGAAAAGTGCGGATGGTAATTAAAGGAAGGCTAGCGTAGTGGGTGGTGCGGTAGAGTGGTGGGGTGCATAATGTTGCAAGATGGAGAGGAGAAATTGATGGGAGAGATGATAGGAAGAGGAGTAAAAGAACGTCAGCTGAGAAGAAACAAAAGAAAGGCGGCTAGTAGTATATTTTCGGAAGAAAAGAACGGAGAACGAAATCGAAGAATCGTAACAGCCGAAGCATTTAAAAAAATGATGATTTCGAAAAGAGAAATCTCTAAGGTATACACGATATATATTTATATACGTATATATTTATTCATTTAAAGAAATGTTAAATTTAACGTGTTGAAAGAAAATTCTCAGGTATAATAAAAGGGATCCGCTATAGAATTATCGAGTTCGTCTTGTGACTAAAAACAAATTCAATAATAAGCACATAAATAAAATATTGAAAAAAGAATTTGAGGGCTGCTTGAATAACTTAGGTGATCCCAATGTCCATGATGTTATGAAAGACAAGAGGCGCATTTCGGCTGCAATGCGGCCGCCTTCAGCAGTGATTCATCGTGATTAGTTTATAGAATTATTTAATTTTCCAGGTGATTTGGAATAAAACTCGCTTATATAGTGAAACACTTAAATTTTATTGTTCGTTAAATCATTGTTAAGATCTCTGAGAACTACACATTTACGCATTAAAAATCATCACCTGAATAGAGCTTAACAAAACAGTTACGGGATTAACTAGACATATGCTACGATCAAAAAAATGTTTCTTTACATTTCATAAAATGAAACCAGATAAACAAGTTAGTTAACTAATATCAGGGTTGCTCGGTGACTTTGAATAGAAAAAGAGGTACATTTTGACACCAAGACGTTTTTTATTTGCTTCAAGTTGCACGAAACGTTTGTACGTACAAATATTAGTATCCCTTATAACAATTTAAAATCTATTTCGTATATTTAAGGTAACCACAACTGCAATGTAATAATCAGAATTCAAATTATTCCATCATAATGATGCATTCATATGCACAGACTGCTTTGAAGTTAACGCTACGCATTGTATTACATACTTACATGGGCAGTAAGTTTATTTAATAAATGAACATTTATTAATTATTTATGAAATATATAATTTGATTTCCATAACAAAGGTTTGATAATTCCAGGTAGGTGAATAAATAAGGACCCTTATATATTTCAGTTTTTTTAAATCTACAATACATACATTTTAGGTAACTTAGCGATGTAATAAACTCTGAACATGTGATATATTTCTTGAACAAATGTTAAAGATTAAATTTTGAAAATGAATTCTATGAAAATTGGAACAATTGCATAATATCTGACAGCATGACACTATTAGGATGATGGAGGCGGTGTTACATCAACAATGGTCGCCTTGGTTAAGTCTCCCCTGAGTTCGAATATTCCATAAGCGTCAGACGGCACGTCGGATTTTGCGGGTCCCTGATCGACTCCATTGTAGAAGAAGCGAAGGGTGCCGAATTTGTTTCTCATTACGCCCAATCTGTCGCCAACCTGAAAAATAAAATAGATCATGCGTAAGGATTTATAGCGTTTAGGAGGAAATCGTTGAATTAAATTAAAAGCGAGTTTCTCCTTCGATATTCGTATGTATGCGTGAAACATTTTCATCGATTGCACTTAAAATTAATTATTATTATGAATGTAATGAAAACGGAAAATATATGCTTAAAGAATAAGAGAGAGCATAAAAACAATAATGCTCACCTTAAGCCCATGGAGATTTTTTCCGTAGTTTGCAAGTACTTCAGCGCCGTTTGAATAGATGCTGACACCGTAATACATCCATGCAAATGGCCTGTAAAATATAATAATAATAAGATAATATTTTGTAATTATCGAAAAAAACTTTAGTCAACATATGAGAGCTTAGATAGGTTTCATTTGATATTTTTGCGACATTTGTCATATATATAAAAAGGTTGAAGAAGCTTAAGAGACTATTATTTCCCGTTGGTGGTTCGGAGTTTGTATGATAAGTAAATTTGATATTTAGGTAATCAATAATAATTAAGAAATAAAAGGAAATACTCACGATTTATACATTTCAGGTAAAATATCTATAATTTCAGGACTGCGTGTGACGATGCCGAAGCCAACGGAGCTTGGGAATTTTCCAGTTCCTTCGCCAACCTTTACTTCAAATATTTCATTATCTATCAGCGGTCTATTAGTGAACGCCACCGCATTATGTTGATCATTCAAGCTGAAATGAAAGATTAATAATATTATAATGACTGTTAAGAGATATCATAAATGGAGCTCGTGATACGACATTGTTTAGACAGGCCTTGATAACAAGACGAGTTATTCCTTTTTTATGACTCACTTTATTTTTTGTGCAGTGCGGCCGTCTCCAAGAATTGCGACGTTTTTTCCGCACTTTCTATGGAATTTAAGTTGATCTTTTACTTCCTGTTTCTCAGGGAAAAAATCCGCAGGATTAGCTAAGGAGCAAAAGAACATCGCGGTCAATATGATGTCGATGCAACTTAGTAAAATTCGGTAAATTTTAAAAATTGAGATTTCTTAAAAATAGCTATAGCGCCCAGGTACGTAGGTATATGAGTATGTTATGTTACATTTTAATGTTGACACTATGCGAAAATAATAACGATAAACTGCAGATTCAGTTATTGATAAAAATTAATTTGTTATAAGAAACACCTGTGATGATAATTTTCTACCCTAAATCTCGCTAAATTTGTTAAATGGGAACACATTCATGTTTATCGGGGAGTTAGTGTTGCTTTGCTTTTAACCATAAATTACCTTGCGACACCCCTTGGATGTATATGATCCGCTTTCCTTGACACTCAATCACTTTGTGGGTCACCTCCAAAATCATTCGATCCGATGAATTGCTGGATTCCGCTCGGGCTGCAAAGATGTCCACCCAGTTGCCAGTTTGGTTCCGTCTGCTGTTCACAGAGAGTGTAATTCCTCGGCTGGTGCCTTGATCGGTGCCGCATGCTGAATCGGGCGTCAATTCCTGCACCGTCAATTGAAACAGAGAAAACGCAGTGAAAATGACAAGCGACTTTTTCATATTGGACGTTAAAAATTCTGGCGACGATCAGCGTGCTCTTCTTCTCAAGGGAAGTGTTCGAATGACGTCTTTGACTCTGGCGATTTGTATTTATGCGAATTTCTTCCTTCTAGAACTTTCTACAACCATGATAGCCGGTTATCCGTCACCCCATGACCCGTATGGCGTATTTTATTTTTATCTGTGATTAAAATAATTAATGGCGGGCTACTGATTAATTGCCTCCCGGGTCAAAGTGTTTATTACACCGGATGACATATAACGAGGTCCGTGGCCTTTTCCGTTATGAGAGTTTTATTGGGAGTATTGCATTACTTCATAACAATCGAATTAAATTTTTTTAAATAGAGCAATGCGCGTGGTAACCCATATTTCGTGTTAAGTAGTTTTCGCCGTATGTGTACACATGTATACTTATCTAGCGTAAAATATTTTCTAAGACGTATAATTTTTTGTGCGGGACATTGTACAACATAGCTAAAATCAATCTAATTTCACAGTTAATTTCCTATAGGTAAGACATATAATCCAGCTAATCTTATTTAAAACTATTTTTGATCTTAAATAGTTTGTTTTTATTGTTATTTACATTGTCGAAACTGTAATATAATTTGTTAATAAGATTTTCAGCGCATAGAAAACATTTGACAAAAATGTTTAATTTTATTAGTGAATATTAATTTTTCAAATCCTGCAGTACAACCATAGTCTATGGCAGGCATTCCCAACCTGCGGCCCGCCGCGGCGCACAAATTACGGAAAAGCTGGTCATAAATGAAAAAATCAAAATGTCAGATATTTCCTGTTTATTATTCTAATTGTAGTCTAAAACGACCTAAGCATAAAGTATCGGTAATAACACCCTCCTTTTGTGCAATCTCTTGACATTGTATCATTTTAAAATTGGTGGCCTACAGTAACGTTTGCTTGGCGTCTTGTAGCGTGTGAGTCACATCGTTGTGGTTTGCCTTCGTTAATTCCATTTTAACACTTATATTGTGACATAACTTTAATATGGATTCTGTTGCTGGAGGTATGATAAAACTTCATTGTACATTATAAAACTTTAATCCCGTTCATTTGTATTTTGTAAAGGTTTTTTCTTTGGCTAAGCATAAAATTTAAAATACGTATGTAAATATTTTGTCCATAAGGACTTTTAGTATAGTATTAAGCTTTATTAAACAAACTTTTATACTGGGTAATAAAGCTTAGGTATTCTATTTTCTGTTGCCCACCGCCAGTGTTTCATTGTTTTCAGAACCTTTTTCATTTATTTTAATTAGTATCTACCAAAGATTATTTTCCATGTAGCAAAATCTGTTAAAATATCTAACGTTAAATTGCCACTGCTACGTAAAGGTTTCTCATTGTCAGTTCTAGTAAGTTCCTTGTAACGCCGCTTTTGATATATTTTCTCAAAGACATTTCTAAGATTATATTCCATTCACTCTCAATTTTAATATAGAAATGTTAACATTAAACAGTTAATTCTAACTTGACTTACACGCATATGGTGCCTAAGAACCTCTAGGTAGCTTACTATTTAACTATAATCAATTGGAATTTTCCAATGCGGCCCACCGAAGGATTCACTGCCACCAATGCGGCCTACCATGCAGAAAAGGTTGCCCACCACTGGTCTATGGGGATATCGTCACGAATAATTTTAACTCTCTGAAATGTTCTTTGCCATCTAGATCGCAAAATTAAACTGTTTCAAAAACATTATTGATAGAAAATAAATTTACTAAAAAGCAAAGGAAAAAAATTTTTAAAATTTTTGTAATTATTCTAAATTAACTTTTTCAAATACGAATTCCTACGTTTAAGGGTTTAATTTAATAATTTGATTTCTTCGTTTTTGCTTAAAAGTCATTCAGTAAGCAATGAGGTTTAAGTATTCCAGAAATTATTCGTACTCGGCTCGGCATTGCGTATTTCAGCTTAGGACACAATCAATTTTTACTACCTCCATACTTTTTATAGGAGAAATTGTTGCATTGGTGGAAAAAAACCGAATTCGGGATTTCAACGGAAATATGTTTTCTTCTTAAAAAAATTACGCGTGGTAGAGGGAGGGATTAAAAACGTTGCCTTAACAAATAAATTTTATTTGACGCTGCATTGGCTACGAAATAATCACGCATCAGGCGCGTGAGCGAGACTAAGTAAGCGGCGACGCGAGCCAGTCCTAATGAGAGTTTACGTAAATGAAAATAGAGCCGCATATGCAGGCGGATTGTGAAAAAGTGCGTTTAATTGTTGAAGCTTATTTAGAATTTTAAAGTTAAAATTAATGAAAGTTTAATAATACCACTTATGGCGAAGTAATTCATTTAACTAATAAAAAAAACACGAACGGAAAAATCTCCTCAGCTCAATGTATCACAAGGTAATTTTCAAGTAGTGACTGACGATTTGAATTGTTGCTATGTAAACAAAAGAATACGAAATTGTAGTGAAGAGTAAACATTGACGAAGCGAAGCATTTATATTAGATCAATTATTTCGAAAATATATATGTATTTCAAAGTTAACTTTTGAGTAAAATTATTATTTTTGTGAAATAAGAATACAGTCATCCTCTTTAAGCACCATTATTGGTTAGATAATACATTCCAATTTCTCCGATAGGTGGTGTCGCTGTGAACTGGAATTTTACGAATAAGTTAAATATCTCCGAAATGGATGGTTCTACGAAAATTTGTTTCAAACAAAAGTTGGAATGAATCTTATTCTCTACAACTTGGTCCTCACAAAGATTACCAATAACGACGTTTTTAAGGAGATATTTGAATGAAACCGAAAAAAACAATTATATATATACGTACGTACGTACGTATGTTTGCGTGCGTGTGTGTGTGTGTGTGTGAGAGTGAAAGATGATTCAGTTTGGTTATTTAAAAAATAAAACAAGGGATAAAATGCCTTCCTCTAAATTGCTTATCTTACGCTGCATTGTAACAATCTTTTATTTTAAACAATTCTCCATAGCTGTTACTGTTTCGGAATTATTTATAAATAATCGGTTTTTCGGTTTCGGTTTTTATTAAGGCGAAACTGATATTTTCTAACAGTAATTGCGTGGAAACACTGATATAGATTAACAAGTAAATGCTGTTTATTTAAAGGAAACAGCAAAATTCAATATGTACATCCTGACAAATGAACGAAATAATTGCAATAGGAGCTTTTTCTTTTAAGAAAAGTGTTTTAAAAAGCAAATACCGTAGGTCATTGCTAGCGCGCATGCACGCACGCGCGCACACACACACACACATATACTTATACAAACGTCAAATTTCTTTTACGCTGACATGAATAGATACATAACTATAAAGATATTTCTATTAATTTGATCTGCCTTTACATAGTTTAATTAAGTGCGTTATATAATGATTATATAACGCGCGTTATTAAAAGTGGATTGCTTATTTATTTTTATCAATAATTTATTTTACGCTAAAACAGGAAACACGCTTCCCAAATTCCGTTACGACTACGAGAATGAGATAAGATAAATACTAACGATTGCTTTATCTTGCGTCTTCAAATATTGCACTCCACATTTCTCCTCGTATGTTCCCTCATACACCGAATTAACCATGTCCAAAACTTTCCGAAACCTTATAAGTTTGTGAAAACACCTTATCGCATCCTACGACATCAGTAAACACTCCTCTACCCAAAACACAGAGAAAACTCACAATGTTCAACGGAGTGATGGGAATCGCTATGAAAGATGATTCAGTCTGGGTATTAAAAATAATAAAAGAAGGGATAAAATGCTTTCATCCAAAATGCTTATCTTACGCTGCATTGTAACAATCTTTTAATGTTAATCGAGGTGCTCTCACGCTTCAATGAACTTTTTGTAGGCATGTCTTTATCTCGAACTCTCTCTCTCTTTCTCTTTAGCGCTAATCTCCCCCCTCAATTTCGCCCTAAATAAAGTCGTTTGTCTCTCTCTTTTCACTTCAGACGGCGAATTTCATAACTAGTAGAAAGTAATTAAAAAGGGGGGTGGAGATCACGGCGAGATGGATGTTTCAAAAGTAGAATAAACTCCTAAACGTTTAGACCGTAGAGACAACAAAAACAGATAAGGTTGAAAAGTAGGTAAAAGGAACAAAAACAGGTTTACGGGGCATTAATCCTCCTCAGGGACCTGTTGTCACTCATACACTCACTCACACAAGATCAAATCCAAAGGTGGAAAGGGTAAAAATGGAAAGGGTAAGAGAGAAAGGGTTTACGAGGCATTAGCCTATGCCAGGGACCCTGGTGGTAAGTTTGTGAATCTGCACGATCGCGACAGGGACCTGCTCATCAACCACACACGCTCGCACAATTAGGAAACAATATCAGTTATACGGAAAGTTATTCCGAGCCAGGGAACTGGTATCATACACGATGTCTGCAGGTGTATGTGTATTTCGACAGCGACATGGACCGGTCAGACAGAAGTCACTTACACATGTACTCAAGAAACACTCGCTACTCTCTAAATATTCAACGGAGCACTAAATACATATTTCGATAGTTATTCTCTCATCATCCGTAGCTGATGGGGAATCCACATTCCACGGCTATGTCTTCACCGGTAAATTCTAATTAATATTTTTACAAGTTAACAATACCTAGTTTGTAGCCCACGAAATTTTTCAAAGACTATATAGTCTATGAAATTTTTCAAGGCATTAAGTCCATGAAATTTTTCAAAGAATATAGTCCATGAAATTTTTGACAGACCATAGTCCATGAAAATTTTCAAAGACTACAGTACATGGTTTTAAAGATTATATTCCATGAAATCTTTCAAAGACAACAGTCAATGAAATTTTCAGACTACGGCACAAAATTTTTCAAAGTCTATGAAATTATTCAAGGCTTTACTCCATGCAATTTTTCAAAGACTAATTTTCAGACTATATTCCATGAAATTTTTCAAGGCCACACCATGAATATTTTCAAGTCTATATTCCATGAAATTTTTCAAAGACTATATACCCCATGAATTTTTTCGAAGATTATAGTCCATGAAATTTTAAAAAACTATAGTCCCTGAAATTTATCGAAGACTATAATCCATGAAATTTTTTATGGATTACTCCATGAAAATTTCAAACTATAGAACATGAAACCTTTGAAAAAACCATGAAATTTTTCATGGCTATAGTTCATCAAAATTTTCCAAGCTATAGTCCATGAAATTCTTCAAAGGGTATAGTCAGTGAAATTTTTGAAATACTATTGTCCATGAAATTTTCCCAAGATTACGGACCATGAAATTTTTCACAGACTGTAGTCCATGAAATTTTCAGACTACAGTCCATGAAATATTTTGTCTAAACTGCATAAAAATTTACATGGCTATAGTCCACGAAATTTCTCAAAGACTATAGTCCACGAAAATTTGCAAGGCTTTATTCCATGAAGTTTTTAAAAGACTATATTCCAGGAAATTTTCAGACTATAGTCCATGAAATTGTTCAGAGACAATAGTCCATGAAATTTTTCAATGGCAATGGTCCATGAATTTTTTCAAAGGCTTTAGTCCATGAAACTTTTGAAAGACTAAAGGCCACCGCACACCGGGCGCTATACTATGAAGATATAATATAAAGATATATCGCTAACTTTTGTGAAACATGTAATTCAATGTAAGCCCGCAGACTGAAGGAAAAATATAGCGCGCTATAAGCTATAAAACCCCGCTATATAGCACGCGTTGTGGTCTTGGCTATTTTAACAAAATATAGCAGAACTGACGCATGCGCAGAATGCACGGGCGACCACGTGTACAGTGCTCCTAGCGTCATATAGTTGAAGTCTTTACTTGAGCAAGTATCGAGCTGTTTGTTTTTTTCTTATACAGTTTTTGACATGGAAGACACGCAATATCTCTTCAAACTGCGTTTTTGTTAAACGAAAATACTGTCGGAACTTTTCGTCATTGTTTTGTAGATCCTGAAATACATGATGGAACTCTCCAAGTTGCTCTCTACTAATATTAATTTCATGAATCCACTTCCTCTTCTTTGGCTTCAACCCTTAAACCGAAGTATCTACTTTTTGTCTATTATTAGAAGTATGTGTATGTCAGACACGCATATAAAAATATTCAATTTTTATTGTTTTATTATTAAGTGTAATGATACATTAAGCTTATTCATTTATTACATATAATTACTATTCGCCATATAGGTACCAATGTAATGTCTACATATTAATATTCAAAAATCTTTGCATTGAAAGTATACGTAATGTAAAAAATAGTTTGCGCTTACAATCTCCACAACATATGTCACAAATCTTTTTGAAACATTGTAAGTAGATTGGCCTTTGACATTTTATGCATTTATATCTGGTATTTCGATTTTGTGTATACGGACATTAGGTACACTTCCTCTTTCTTTCAGGTCTGTCGCTCTCAGATTTCTGTTTTGGTTTCGGTGTGCTATCCTTATTTGCTTCTTGTAAAACGGTTTCAATGAGTTTTTTTCAAGTCTGAAGGCAGATTTAGAACAGCAAGTCTGTTTCCAAGGTGTGGCCTCAAAAGTACTAGACATAATTCTTTCAAAAAATTGAATCTCTTTATATTTTTCCGAATTTTTGAAACATAAGTAGACTATGTAACTATTCACCACAGATGTTTACAAACATATAAAATACTGCTAATGGCCAACGTCGACTTCTTCTGTTAGAAGAATAATTAGCGCATTTATGATCCATTACATCGACGCCTCCTTTTGTTCGGTTGTAAAACCCAACTATTTCCGGTTTATTTGTGTCGATGCATGGTTGATAACATCAGCACCGCTTTATTCTTTTTTGGAACGTAACTGAGCAGCGTGATGTCATTACTAAATCCATGCAATGTCGAACCAACTTCTCTTTTCCTCGATGGTAAAAACTTGGAATTTTCGTTTTTTTCTCTTCAGTGTTCCTACGTACGCTAGCTTTTTTCTCGTAATATTTCCACCAATTCTTTGATGTACTACCGCCTTCCGAGGTGCTAGGGCGTGCATCCATCCTTACTTCTGTAATAAATCTAAATTATAATTATATAATTCTAAAAATTGTTAAAAAAAGAAATGAAAATAATATTTATTTGTGTGTCCACCAGACATGCGAAAAATATACGTTATGAGAAGTATGTGTCCACGAGACACTGTAACCTTTGAAAAACGATTTCTTACGAACGGTTGAGAAATTGCGACTGCAAAAACGATGTATCACCCGCAGCAGGAAGTAATTTGAGGAAAGTACTGTGAGGTTTGGGCCGCCAGCTCAATCAGTGCAGCCACACTAACAAAATGAAAAATCGTATGTGGTTGTCAGACACATACTTCGGTTTAAGGGTTAAAGCCAATGTTAACAACAGATATGCCTCTGCCATTTTGTAGAACTAAGCGATTTTCCGGGAAAAAATAAAACATATTATAGTATCTGGTGTGCGCATATTTATATCTTATCGCTAGCTATAATATCGCACAAAAATATAGCGCTATATAGTATAGCGCCCGGTGTGCGGTGGCCTTAAGAGTCTATGAAATCTTCGAAAATTATAGTCCATGAAATTTTGCAACATTATAGCCAATAAAATTTCTCAAATACTATAGTCCACGAAATTCTTCTTAAAGTATAATCCAGGAAAATTTGCAAGGCTTCAGTCCATGAAATTTTTCAAACGCTATAATCCATAAATTTCTTCGAAGATTATAGTCCAAGAAAATTTCCAAAAACTATAGTCCATGAAAATTTTAGACTATAGTCCATGAAATTTTTCATAGACTATAGACCAGGAAAGTTTCCAAGGCTAATGTCCATGAAATTTTTCAAGGCTGTAGTCCATGAAAAATTTCAAGGCTATTTTTCAGAGACTAGAGTACATGAAATTTTTCGAAGATTATAAGTCCATCAAAATTTATAAGACTATATTCAATGAAGTTTCTCAAATACTATAGTCCATGAAATGTTACGAAGGATGTAGTCCATGAAATATTTCAAAGACTATTGTCCAGGAATTTTTCAAAACTAGTCTATGAATTTTTTCAGATTATAGTCCATGAATTTTTCGAGGTCTATAGTTTATGAAACTTTTCAAGGACTATAGTCCATGACTATTTCAGACTATTGTCCATGAAGTCTTTCAAGGCTATAGTCCATGAAAATTTTAAAAGCTAAAGTCCATTAAATTTTTCAAAGGCTGTAGTCCATAAAATTTTTGAAAAACTATGGTCCAAAAATTTTTTTAAGGCTATAGCCCACAATATTTTTCAAAGACTAAACTCCACGAAATTTTTCAAGGCTAAAAGTCCATGAAATTTTTTGAAGACTCTAGTCCATGAAATTTTTGTTAGACTATAGTACATGTAATTTTTCAAAGATTATAGCCCATAAAATATTACAAAGACTATAGTCCAGGAAAATTTTAAAAGCTATAGTCCATTAAATTTTTCAAAGACTACAGTCGGTGGAATTTTTCAAGTCTATAGTCCACGAAATTTCTCAAATATTATAGTCCTTGAAATTTTTCAAAGACACTAGTCCATGGAGGTTTTCAAATACTATAGCCCAGCAAATTATTCAAACACTATAGCACAAGAAAATTTTCAAGGACTGTAGTACATGAAATTTTTCGAAGATTATAGTCCATGGACATTTGCAAGACTATAGTCCGTGAAATTTTTGAAGAATATAGTCATTGAATTTTTCAAAGACATGAATTTTTTCGAATAGTATATTCCATGTAATTTTTCAAATATTATAGCCCATAAAATTTTTCATAGACTTATAGCCCATGAAATTTTTCGGAAACTATCGTCCATAAAATTTTTCAAGGCTATGGCCCACGAAATTTTCCAAGGACTATAGTCCATGAAATTTTCAGACTATTGTCCATGAAAATTTTCAAAGATTATACTCCATGAAATTTTTCAAAGCTATAGTCCATGAAAATTTTCAAACACTATAGCCCATGAAAATTTTCAAACACTATAGTCCATGAAATTTTGAAAAAACTACAGTCAATGAAATTTTCAGACTACGGCTCACGAAATTATTTAAGGGCTATAGTCCATGAATATTTGCAAGGCCTTAGCCCATGAAATTTTTCAAAAACTATAGCCGATAAAATTTTTCAAAGACTATAGCCCATGAAATTTTTCGAAGACCCTACTCCGTCAAATTTTTCAAAGTCTAACGTCCATGAAATTTTTTGAAGTCTCTAGTCCATGATATTTTTCAAAGACTATAGTCGATGAAAATAGGCAAGGCTATAGTCCATGAAATTATCAAAATAATCCATGAAATTTTTCAAAGACTGTAGTCCATGAAATTTACAGACTATATTCCATGAAATGTTTTAAGGCCACACCATGAATATTTTCAAGGTTAGTCCATGAATTTTTTCGAAGATTATATTCCATGAAAATTTGCAAGACTATAATCCATGAAATTTTTAAAAAAATATAGTCCATGAAATTTTTCAAGGATTATAGTACACGAAAATTTCACACTATAGACCATTAAATTTTTTAAAGACTATATTCCCTGAAATTTTTCATGGCTTTTTGTCCATGAAAATTTTCAAGGCTATAGTCCAGGAAATTCTTCAAGGGGTATAGTCCGTGAAATTTTCCTAAGATTATAGTGCATCGAATTTTTCAAATCTATAGTCCATGAAATTCTACTAGGCTATAGACCATGAAATTTTTTAAAGACTATAGTAGATGAAATTTCTCAAATACAATATTCCATGAAATTTTTCGAATAATATAGTCCACGAAAATTCGTAAGATTATAGTCCATGAAAATTTTGAAGCCTAATGTCCATGAAATTTTTCAAGACTATAGTCCATGATGTTTTTGAAAGACTATAGTCCATGAAAATTTCAGACTATAGTCGATGAAATTGTACAGAGACAACAGTCCATGAAATTTTTCAAAGACTATAGTACATGAAATTTTTCAAGGCTATAGTCAATGAAATGTTTCAAATACTATATTCCATGAAAAGCTATGGGGATAGATGAGATACCAATAGAATTATTTAAATGCCTTAATGAAGAAGGATTAGAGGAAGTTGTGAAGTTGTGCAATACAATCTATGACAAGGGGAAGTGGCCGGGGGATATTGTTAAAACAGTCATGATTCCAATTCCAAAGAAACAGGGAATTAGGAAGTGCAGTGAACACAGAACAATTAGTTTAATTTCACATGCAGAAAAAATTGTTTTAAGGGTCATGAATAGGAGATTAATTAGTAAAATGGAAGAATGTGTTGCAGAAGAGCAGTTTGGATTTAGAAAGAAAAGGGGCACAAGAGACGCAATAGGGCTAATGAGAATGATTGGGGAGAGATATATAGAAAGACGTAAAGGAATTAGTCTATGTTTCATAGATATGGAGAAGGCATTTGACCGAGTGGATTGGGTAAAACTCATAGAAATATTAAAAGGAAAAAGAATAGACTGGAAAGATAGAAGATTAATTAAAGAGATATACATGAAACAGGAAGCAGTCTTGAGGATAAAGGATGCACAGACCAAATGGTTTGGCCTAGGAAGAGGAGTGAGGCAATGGTGCTGCTTATCGCCTACCTTGTTTAATATTTATATAGAAGATATGCTTAACAACGGAATAGATGATGATAAAGGGATTAGTATTGGAGGTAGAAAAATAAATTGTATAAGGTTTGCTGATGATATGCTCATCCTGGCAGAGGAAACGAAGATTATTCAAGAAATGATTACCAAGCTAGAAAATAAGATGATGGAATATGGTATGAAAATGAACATTAAGAAAACCAAAGTAATGAGAATAGGGGATGAGGAAACTATGAATCTGTTAATGAAGGATGGAAGTATTGAGCAAGTAAAACAGTATAGATATTTAGGATGTTTGCTGGCAGACGATTGGAAGAGCGAAAAAGAAATAAGATCAAGAATAGCAATGGCAAAAGAATCATTTTATAGGAAAAAACAGTTATTGTGTGGTAAAATGGAATTAAATTTGAGGAAACGTCTTGTAAAGTGTTATGTTTGGAGTGTGCTACTTTATGGATGTGAAACATGGGCGTTACTAATTGTAAGAGAGATAAGAAAAGGTTAGAGGCTTTCGAAATGTGGGTGTGGAGACGATTGGAGAAAATTAAGTGGACTGAAAAGATAAGAAATGAAGAAGTATTAAGAAGGGTGGAAGAGTGGAGAAGGATACTTGAAACAATTCAGAAGAGGAAAGGTAATTGGTTGGGGCACATCATGAGAGGAGGAAGTTTGTTGACGACGATGCTGGAAGGATCAGTAGAAGGTGGAAAGAAGAGAGGACGTAGGAGGATAAAAATGATTGATGACCTAAAAGGAAGGGGTAGATATCAGGAAATGAAGGAACTGGCAAGGAACAGGGAGGAATGGAGACAACGCTGGTGCCAGGGACCTGCCCAAGGGCATAGAACCTAATGATGATGATATTCCATGAATTTTTTCAACTACTATAGTCCGTGAAAATTTGCAAGGCTTTTGTCCATGAAATTTCTCAAATACTAGAGTCCACGAATTTCTTCGAAAATTATAAATCACGAAAATTTGCAAGGTTTCAGTCCATGAAATTTTTCAAATGCTAAAATCCATGATTTCTTCGAATATTATAGTCCATGAAATTTTTCAAGGACTATTGTCCATGAATTTTTCAAAGACTATAGTGCATGAAAAATTTCGAAGGCTATAGTACATAGAAGTCTTTGAAGTTTTTCAGACTATAGTCTATGAAATTTTTCAAAGACTATAGTCCGTGAAATTTTTCAAAGACTATAGCCTTTAAATTCTCTCAAATTGAAATTCAATGGAATGGGGAAATGTACAAGTCGACGAGCATCGTGGATTTTTGCCATGTCAAGCCAAAAAGAAAAATTGAAAGGGCAATGAATGTTGTTGAAGAAAGCGATGAAGATGACATAGAGGATTTCCTTCTGGGTATGACAACATCATTTTCTCTTTGAATGAATGTAAAGGGGCTTTTCCAACAGATTATTCTTGTTATGCTTGAGTATTCTTTATCCAAAGGTTTTAATGTGAAGTGCTAATGTAAAAGTTTTTCAAGAGCAATGGATTCCTAAATTGTGCTGATATTATTTTTCTAGATAATTTAATTTATTTCAAACCTGCTTCATTTCTACTTAAAGTTAATTGGTGATGTAAAGTGGAAGAATAAACATTCAAGTCAAATATGCTAAGCAAATATTATTAATGAATGAGTTAAACAAAATAATTTTGTCACAGTATCAAAGCAGAGAACAAGCAACTTGTGAACCTAATTATTTAAAAGGCACAGTGTTCAAAGAAAATAAATAGCATGACTTTTCATCTGTACCTACTCAAGCTGTTCAAATATACCTTTGTGGTTGTAGTTCATTGTCAACTCCTCAGTAAAAGATTGCATGTAAAATTTAACATATTATTTATGACAGTAGAACTAGTCCATTTTTTCAAATCCTTGGCTAACATTGTAATAAATCAGTACTTTTTATTTCATTTTAGCTGCACCAGACTCTGAGATTGCCATACATAGGAGAGGAAGAACAAGTTAGAAAGATTCAACTTTGGAAATGTTAGATGATGTGAAAGAAATTCATTTTATTACAAAAATGTTTTCATATATACATAATAAAAGTGTAACATACAAAATTAAAGAGTTTTTATTGATTTAATAATAAAATTACAATCATATTAATATTTATCCAAAGCTAAAATTGGGGGAGACAGATTCACAAGGGCTGCAATAACATTTAATATGCTGTCTATATAACTTAACTGCGAATAACTGAGAGGTGATTTCAATATTGAAAATATTTTTCATTCTTTGAATCGATCTCTCAACATGTACTCGAGCTGAAGCAATATCTTCCTGTGACAACTGCTTCTTACCTCTTAGAAATGGTGGCCTAATAAGTTTCACATTCCTTTCATTACATTCCTTCTCAATGAGGAAGCCCTTGTCCACCATAAGTGCATCTACACCTGGCACAAGATATTCTAAGAGTCCACTTGAAAGAAAGATTTCCTTGTCCGAAGTTCTTCCCCCCCTTGCTTTACTAAGGAAGCATATCATTCCTGATGGAGTAACTCCAATTAAAATTTTAATTGTATGTCTTCCTTTATATTGGGAATAGGTTTTTATATTGCAATTCAAACATTTACTCCTCTCCACCACAATCTCTGTACAATCGAGCACTAATCTAACATCTTTAAATTGTTCAAAGCACTTCGGAATGTTTTTTGAAATTTCTTGGTGGGTGGGTATCCTAATCAATTTGGTTAACACCTCACTCATCTCTTCAATCATCATGCTGAAATATCTCTGTGCTGTTGCATTTGATACTTTAAACAGAACACTGATGCATGAAAATGACAAATTTAATTTTAATTTAATAAGAGTTAAAAACTCTTTCTTTAATACAAAGTTCTGTTTCTTTTTTAACACTTCCCCTTCTCTTTTCCACTGTTTTCACTATCACGTCTAAAAGATCAAAAGACCTAATACCAGTGAAAGTGTTTAAATAATTTTCAGTCGTAAGGAATTCAGCAATTGTTACTTTTTTGTTTGAAAACCATCTCTGTTACCTGCACACCTATATCTCTACTGTCTGGACATTCAAGTGAAGACAGCAAATCATTCAGCTCAGATTCACAAATGTTCTCCACAGCCTGCTCCATTTCCTCAGCAGTTTGCTCCATCTTCTCTTCAGTTACGTCCATCTCCTCCATAGACTGATCCACCTCCTCAGAATTGGCAGAACTACAGTTTCCGAAATCCAATTTTCCGGCCCTTATATTTCTTGCCTCTCTTTGTCTCTTGATAGGAGAAGGAGTCTTCCGATCAGAACTCCTTTGAGGGATATTTTTCGAAGGCACTATCCCTGCTTTTATCCTCCTCCTACAATCTGGTAAACCTAAGGGTGATAATTCACATGATTTAGGAAATGTATCATCATAATAATGGTAATGAAATACACACTATCACAAAACTTCACTCTAGAGGGGAAGAAATCTGTTTCCTTGAAATGTTTCCCGCAAACAATCATTCCAGATGTTGTTTTCTTCCCAATTCTAAGGGCTATTGCCCATTGCTTACTTAGATCACCATCCACGGGAAATTTATGAAAAGAAATGTTCTCTGTTCCTCTGCTACTGCACTGAGGTACAGAACAGTATCTATTTGAACTGCGAACTTGTGCCGACGGATGCTTCTCGTCCGAAGGATGCTTTGCGTACGTGTGCTCCATTTCAGCGATTACCGGACAATTAAAGTCCAAACAAATAACAATATAAACTATAAACGCATGCAATAACACAAATATAATAGTAAACAAGTAATAACCAATGGGTAAACGAAAACAAAATAAAATACCGAAGTAACAACAACAGTCAACTGATAATCGCAAGATAAACAAAACGCACTACGCACTCTCTCAATACCAAAATGGCTCTAGTGCAGGATCTCTAACGCGCATGTATCCTCACTAGAGAAAAATCCATGTGGTGCCGCCACTATATATGAAAATCGCGGATAGTGTTTGAAATATTTCATTGATTATAGCAATGAAAAATTTCATTATAGTCATTGAAAAATTTCATAGACTATTATAGCCTGAACTTTTCATGGACTATAATCTTTGAAAAATTCATGGACTAGTCTTATAAATTTTCATGGAGTATAGCCTTGAAATATTTCATGGACTATAGTCTGAATATTTCATGCACGGCAGTCTTTCAAATATTTTATGGAGTATAATCTGAAAATTTCATTTATTACAGTCTTTGAAAATTTCATGGTCCCTAGCCTTCGAAAAATTCAATGGACTATAGTCTTTGAAAAATTTCATGGACTGTAGTCTTCGAAAAATT
Source organism: Uropetala carovei (assembly GCA_036926305.1). Lineage (NCBI taxonomy): Eukaryota > Metazoa > Arthropoda > Insecta > Odonata > Petaluridae > Uropetala > Uropetala carovei. The sequence continues at coordinate 1,086,098 of JAXCHB010000214.1, forward strand.
TCATGGACTATAGTCTTTGTAAAATTTCCAGGACTAAAGACGTGGAAAGAATTCATGGATTATAATGTGAAATTTTCATGGTCTATAGCATTGCAAATTGTTATGGACTATAGTGTGTGAAAAATTTCATGGACTAAATTGTTTGAAAAATGTCATGAACTAGCAATTTGAAAAATTCATGGACTATAGTCTTTGAAATATTTCAGAGACTATAGCGTTGAATAATTTGATGGACTATATAGTCTTTGAAAAATTTCCTGCACCATAGTCTCTGAAGAATTTCAATGACTATAGCCTTGAAAATTTCCATGGACTATATCCTCGAGGAATTTCATGGATTATAGTTTTTGAAATATGCTAAAAAATTCAAGCGTTATTATCTTTAAAGACTGTCATGGACTAATGCCTGGAAAAATTTCATGGACAATAGCCTTGTAAAATTTGATGGACTACAGTTTCTGAAATATTTCATGGACTATATATACTGCCTTGCAAATTTTCATGGACTATAATCTTCCAAAAATTTCATGGACTATAGCTTTGAATATTTTCATGGAGTATGGCCTTGAAAATATTCATGGACTGTAGTCTGAAAATTACATGGAATACAGTCTTTGAACAATTTCATGTACAAGATTCTTTCCAATTTTCATCGAATATAGTCTTCGAAAAATTTCATGGACTATAGGCATGGAAAAATTTCATGGACTATTGTTTTTGAAAAATTTCAGGGCCTTATAGCGTTGAAATTTTTCATGGACAATAACCTTGAAAAATTTCATGGACTACACCCTTGAAAAATTTCATGGACTTTGAAGAATTTAATGGTCTATAGCCTTGTAAATTTTCATGGACTACAGCTTTGAAAATTTTCTTGGACTATAGCCTTGAAATTTTTCATGTTTTATATAGCCTTGAAATATTTCAAGGACTTATTGCCTTTGAAATATTTCACGGATTATAATCTGAAATTTTCATGAACTATTATTGTCTTTGAAAATTACATGGTCTATAGCCTTGAAAATATTCAAGGACTATGCTGTGTGAAAAATTTCATGGACTATATTCGTTGAAAAATGTCATGGAAATTTCATGGAAAAACTTCATGGACTACATGGTATTTCAAAAATTTCATGGAGTATACTCTTAGAAAACTTTCAGAATACAGCCTTGAATAATTTCATGTACTGTAGTCTTTGAAAAATTTCATGCACCATAGTCTTTGAAATATTTCAATGACTATTGCATTGAAGAATTTCACGGACTATAGCCTCTGAAAAATTTCATGGAATATACTCTTCGAAGATTTTCATGGACTGGATTCTTTTAAAAATTTCAAAGACTATAATAACCTTAAGAAATTCATGGCTTATGGTGTTTGAAATATTTCATGGATAATAAGCCTTGAAGAATTTCATCGACCATTATAGTCTTTGAAATATTTCAGGGATTATAGGCTGAACTATTCATGGACTATAATCTTTGAAAAATTCATAGACTATAGACTATAGTCTTACAAAAACTTCATGGACAGTAGTCCTTGAAAAATTTCATGGATATTAGCCTTGAAATATTTCATGGACTATAGACTATGAAATATTTCATGGACAGTAGCATTGCAAAATTTCATGGACTATAATAGACTTGCAAATTTTCATGGACTATTATCTTCGAAAAATTTCATGGACTATAGTCTTTGAAGAATTTCCTGGACTAAAGCCTCTCAAATTTTCGTGGACTATAGTCTTCAAAAAAATTCAGGGATTATAGTCTATGAAACGTTCATCGACTATAGCCTTATAAATTTTCATGGAGTGTAACCTTGAAATATTTCACGGACTATAGTCTGAGTATTTCATAAACTGCAGTCTTTAAAAATTTCATGGAATATAATCTGAAAATTTCATGGACTATAATCTTTGAAAATTTCATGGTCCCTAGCCTTCAAAAAATTCCATGGACTATATTGAAAATTCTCATAAACTATAGGCTTTGAATAATTTCATGGACTACAGTCTTTCAAAATTTCATAGAGTATAATATTCTGAAAACTTCATGCACTATAGTCTTTGAAAAGTTTGATGGACTAAAGGCATGCAAATTTTCATGCTGTATTTTTCGAAAAAATTCATGGACTATAGTATTTGAAAAAATTCTTGGGCTATTGCCTTAGAAAAATTTCATGGACTATAGATTTGAAAATTTTCATGGACTATTGCCTAGAAGAATTTCATGGAGTAGAGTATCGGAAAATTTCACGGACTATATATTCTTTGAACCTCAAATTTCATGGTCTATAATGTTTGATATATTTCATGGATTATAGCCTTGAAATATTTCATGGACCATTATAGTCTTTGAAAATTTTCATGGACTATAGTCTGAACATATGATGGACTATTATCTTTGAGAAATTCATGGACGATAGTCCTACAAAAAATTCATAGACTATAATCTTTGAAAAATTTCATGGACTAGTCTGAAAAATTTAATGGAGATTAGCCTTGAAAAATTTCATGTACTTGAGTCTTTGAAAATTTTCATGGACATTAGCTTTGAAAAATTTCATGGACTATACCCTTCGAAAAATTTCCTGTACTATAGTCTGAAAAATTGCATGGACCAAATCCTTGGAAATTTCCATGGACTGTAGTCCTTGAAAAATTTCATGGGCTATATAGTCTTTGAAGACTTTTATGGGCTATAGTCTTCGAAAAATTTCATGGACTATATACTATATGAAAATTTTTCGAGACTATAGCCTTCGAGATATTTCATTTACTATAGTCATTGAAAAATTTCAAAAAATATAGTTTAAAATTTTAATGCATTATAGCCTTTCAAATCTTGTAAATACTGTAGCTTTTGAGAAATATCATGGACTATAGTCTTTGAAAATTTTCAAACATTATGGTCTATGGTCTTTGAAAAATTTCATGAACATTAATCTTTCAAAACTTAAGAAAAGTAAAGAAAAATTTCATGGACTATAGTCTTCCAAAAATTTACAAAAATATAGCTTTTGAAAAATTTAATGGGCTATAGACTGAAAATTTTCAAAGACTGTAGCCATCGAGAAATTTCATGAACTATATCCTACCAAAATTTTCAAATATTGTCTTCGAGAAATTTCATGGACTAGTCTTTGAGAAATTCCAATTCGAGAAATTTCGAGGATTATTCTTTGAAAAATTTCAAAGATTATATAGTCCTCGAGAAATTTTATGGACTATAGTCTCTGAAAAACTTCAAAGACTATAGTCTTCGATGAATTTCATGGACTAGTCTTTGAAAAATATTTCAAGGTTTATAGCTTTAAAAATTTCAAAGACTATAGTCCTCCAGAAATTTCATGGACTATAGTCTTACAAAATTTCAATCACAATAGCTTTCGAGATATTCCATGTACTGTCAAATTTCTCAAAGACTATAGTCATCGAAAAATTTCCCTTACGATAGACTTCGAAAAATTTCCCGGACTATAGCATTTGAAAAATTTCAAATGCTATAGTCCGGGAAAATTCATGGACTATAGTATTTGAAAAATTTCGAGAAATTTCGTGGACTTTATTTCGGAAATTTGAAAGACTATAGTCCATGAAATATTTCATAGACTATAGTCCACGAAATTTTACAAAGACAATAGTCCATGAAATATTTCAAATACTAAAATCCATGAAAATTTTCAAGACTATAGTCCATTAAAATTTTGAATCTATAGTCCATAAAATTAGCAAGACTATAGACCATGAAATTCTTCAAAGACTGTCTTTGTCTTTGAAAGAGTTCATGGATTATAATGCAAAAACTATACCCTTAGAGAAATTTTAATGGACCATAGTCTGAAAATTTTAAAAGACTATAGTTTGCGAGTAATTTATGGATTATAGCCTTAAAAAATTTCAAATACTATATATATATAGACTTCGAGAAATTTTATGGACTAATCACATTGAAACATTTCAAAGACTATATAGTCTTCGAGAAATTTAATGGACCAAAAATTTCGTGAAATTTTATGTAGTCTTTGAAAAATGTTGAAGACGTCTTCGAGAAACTTCACGGAATGTAGTCTTTGAAAACTTCAAAGACAATAGTCTATGAGAAATTGATTGAAAATTGTCTTTGAACAATTCCAAAGCTATAGTCATCCAGAAATTTCATGAACTACAGACTCTGGAAAATTTCAAAGAAAAAATATAGTTTAAAAAATTTCAATGGAAATAGCTTTCGAGAAATTCCATGGACTATAGACTTCTTTTCAAAGTCCATAGACCATAAAATTTTTTGAAGGCCATAGACAATGAATTTTTTCAAAGTCTATAGACCATGAAATTTTTCGAAGGCTATAATCCAAGAAATTTTTCAAATACTATAGTCCATGAAATATTTCAACGACTATAGTCCATGCAATTTTTCAGACTACAGTCTCTGATGTTTTTCAAAGAATATAGTCCATGGAATTTTTCACACAAATGTCTATGAAATTTTAAAAGCAGTTCCATGAAATTTTTCAACGTCTAGAATAGTTCATGATATTTTTCTGACTATAGTCCACAAAATATTTGTAAAATTATATCCTTGAAATTTTTCAGTCTATAGTCCATGAAAATTTACAGACTATAATCCATGAAATTCATTAAGACTATAGTCCATGAAGTTTTTTAAAGACTATAGACCATGAAATTTTTCTAAGAGTATAAAAACCGTGAAATTTTTCATAGACTATAGCACAAAAAATTTTTCTAAAACTACAGCCGATGATATTTTTAACTATTGTCCATGAAATTTTTCGAAGACTAGTTCATGAAATTTTTCAATGTTCAAGTCCAAGGATGTTGTCAAAGGCTATAGTACACGAAATTTTTTGAAGACTTTAATCTATGAAATTCTGTATTGACTATAGTCCATGGAAATTTTGAAGGCTATAGTCCATGAAATTTATCAAAGCCTACAGTCCATGATTTTTTTCAGAGTACAGTCCATTGAATTTTTCTAAGATTTTAGTCTATAAAATTTGTCAAGTCTATACTCCATGATTTCTTTCAAGGACTATAGTCCATCAAATATTTCAAGGGCAATAGTCCATGAAATTTTTCAAGTTAATGTCCATGGACTTTTTAAAACTGGTGTATGATATTTATCGAAGACTATAATCCATGAAATATTTCTGACTATAATCCACAAATTTTTTAATGGCTATAATAGTGCATGACATTTTTCAAAGTCTATAGTCCATGAAATATTTCAAGGGCAATAGTCCATGAAATTTTTCAAGTTAATGTCCATGGACTTTTTAAAACTGGTGCATGATATTTATCGAAGACTAATCCATGAAATATTTCTGACTATAATCCACAAAATTTTTCTATAATTATAGCCCATGAAATTCTTCAACTATAGTCCATGAAATTTTTCAAAGACTTTAGCTCACGAAATCTTCAAAGACTATTGTGCATGAATTATTTAAACACTATAGTCCAGGAAGTTTTTCAACACTATATTCGATGAAATTTTTCATGGTTATAGTCAATGAAAATTTTCAGACTATACTCCAGGAAATTTTTCAAAGACAATAGTCCAAGTAATTTCTCAAAGACTATAGTCCACCAAAATTTTCAGACTATAGTCTATGACATTTTACCAACATAATAGTCCATGAATTTTTTAAAGACTATTGTCCATGAAGTTTTTCATAGACTATATTCCATGGAATTTTTCAAAGACTATAATCCATGAAACTTTTGAAAACTATGGTCCATAAATTTTTCCTGACTAATGTCCACAAAATTCTTCAAAATCTATAGTCCACAAACTTTTCCAAAGACTATACTCTATAAAAATTATAAGACTATAGTCCATGAAATTATTCAAAGACTATAGTCCATGAAATTATTCAGACTATAGTCCATGATATTTTCCAAAGGCTAAAATTGTCCATGAAATTTTTTAAAGGCTATAGTCCATGATATTTTTCATAGACTATAGTACATGATATTTTTCATAGACTATAGTACATGATATTTTTCATAGACTATAGTCCATGAAATTTTTCAAAGGCTGCAGTCCAGGAAACTTTTTAAAGACCAGTCCATGAAATTCTTCAGACTGAAAACCATGAAACTTTTAAAAACTATGATCCATGATATTTTTCAAAACTATAATCCTTGAAATTTTTCTGACTATAATCCACAAAATTTTTCTAAAACCCATGGATTCTTTAAGACTATAACCCATGAAATTTTTCAATGACTATAGTGCATGAAGTATTTCAAACACTATAGTTGATGAAATTTTTCAAAGGCTCATGAAAATTTTCAGACTATTGTCCATGAAATTCTTCTAAGACAATAGTCCGTGATATTTTTCATAGAGTATGTTGCAGGGAATTTTTCAAGGATTATAGTCCGTACTATATTTCTGTCTATAGTGCAGAAAATTTTTAGAAGACCATAGACCAATAAATTCTTCTAAGACCATAGTCCATGATATTTTTCAAATGCTATAATAGTCCGTGATATTTTTTAATGGCTATAATAGTGCATGACATTTTTCAAAGTCTAGTCCATGAAATTTTTCTGACTGTAATCCACCAAATTTCCCTAAGACTATAGGCCATGAAAATTTTCAACGATAATCCATGAAATTATTCAAAGACTCTAGTCCACGAAATCATGCAATTTTCAAAGACAATCCATGAAATTTTTCAAATAGTATGTTAAGTTTTCCAAATTCTATATTCCATGAAAATTTCCAAGCTATATTCCATGAAAATTTTCGAAGCGTGTAACCCATGAAATTTTTCAAATCTATAGTCCATGAATTTTTCAAAAAATATAGTCAATGAAATTATGGTCCCTGAAATATTTGAAAAACTTTAGTCCATGAATTTTGTCAAAGACTGCAGTCCATGAAATTTACATGAACTATAAATCCACATGCATTTTGGGGAGGTAGTCATTTGTACTAACGATTCTGAATTTTTCGTTCTATTCGAAGGAACCATCACTTACCGAGTCTGGACATCTGGTATGGAATGAACTGAAAATCAAGAAAATCAAAGACTGATGAACAACAAAGGACAAGCTGCAAACAGGCCATTCGGAAGCGCAAGAAGCCATCTGGCACAACAGAGCCATCTGGCGAAGAGAGAGAAGGAGCATATAAGCAGGAGTCTACAAGGGCTAGGGGATGACTGAGAGTGGGGACAACAAAAGACAGACGCACCACAGCAAGGAGCCGACCAGGGAGAAAAACAAGACCAGATCCCGACAGCAAGGAAACGAAACGAATTAAACATATGATCCAAAGAAATTCCTGCAAATATTGTATACAGTGTAAATAGCATAAATTCAACTGAAATTATTATATTTATTAATTGGAAAAGAGGCTTTTTGCAAATGTTCCTCAAACATGACAGTGGAAACAAACTAAAATGTAATAAATATAAAACAAAGAGGGGCTGCAAATACTATTTGTAAAAATACAGTTGTAATAAAAAATTTGACTTGTAATTTCTAAATTGAAATGTATTTCATACTGGACAGTAAAAAGCTTTTGACTTTGAAAGTCTAACAGTTTGGGGTGCCAAAATGTCTTAAGCCGGCTCTGGTCCCACCTAGACGGCTTGTAGCCCTTCAGATTCGCTTGAGATTTGTTGAAATAAAAAATATCTTACAAAAATAAAAATCTCAACTGAATCAAACAATGCAAGGAACTCCTCCAGAATTTATTTAGATTCAAAATTAAGGATTGTAGTGTTAATAATTTACATAGAACACATGTAACTTTTAATTGGCTCGAACAATTAATTCTTACACTTGTATCGGAAAATTATCGTGGACCTATTTGCAAGTACTTCATACGTAAATACAAGGTTATCGCCGGCAATAAATAAAAGGGATACTCGCGTTAAAACAAGCTACCCCGAATTTACTAAACTACGCTATGCTTTAATCTTTCCTCTTTTAGATACGTTTATCGTCTGTGCGTAAGGAACAATCCGATTCGGTAAGAAGTCTTTCTAGACAAAAGGAACTTTTTGAACGATGGTCTCGTTGATCAAACGAATCTGCATCATCTTGCTCGTAATGCAAGAATGCTACACGAATGCCCTCGAGATAGTCTCATCAGCTGTTATCGAAAATTCCTTTGGCTTGTTTATGCCTCGTGGAATAACGACATTCGACGTCCTTGCCTCCGGTACACAGAAAAGACACAGCAATAGGTGGAGGAGGGAATGACCTTTACGCTAGAAAAAATTTATTCTGATGGAGAAAGTCTGCGAGAATACGTCATTACCCGAACATATACTTTAGCTTGTCTCGGAAAGAGGAAAAAAGTAGAATACTTTGGCCTAATTTGTGAGCAACGTGAGAGCCTTTTTTTTTTACAAATTATCTATTACAACGTGCAAACATATACACGGGCATTATGAAATTCATATAATAAGACTGTGCTATATTTCCCCTCACGGAAGGGGTAATGCACCTCGTTTCTTCTTCTTTATCGAGTTTACGTAAACAACCGGGCATTATAATATAGCGATATGAATATTGACACATACTGCGATACACAGGAACATGGAAACCCTTACTGCACGAAATACCTCTCTCACCTCCTATTCTTTTTTATCGATTCTATAGAAATGATCGCACACTACGTAAAGTCCGGAATATTGACACACACTGCGCTGTACTGGAGCATAGAAAAGACTCAACGTGCGAGCTTTCAGCAAAGAACAACACGGTCACTACCCCTCCGCTTGAAGGGAAAGCCACTACTACTTATTTCCTATTCCCCTCGGTCGCGGAGTTAGTATCTCGCCCACCAATACCGAGGAAGCGGGTTCGAAACCAACGGCAAATTCGTGCGCTCGAAAGGGCTAGGCTGAAAAAAAAATGTCCGTCGAGAACAGTGTGTTTACAGCCGCCAAGAGGACGGGAGTTTTTTTCTTCAGCCTAACGAATTTGGCGGTGCTTTCGAGCCCGCTTCCCTATTGGTTGGGCGTGTGCTAAGCCCACTCCGCTGTCATAGTTGGCCTCTGTGGCGGATTTTGCACACGCTGATAAAGTACGCGGCGCAAGGGAAGGGTTGAGTTCCTCGCTACCTGCTTGTTATCTTCCCGAGTTATTCATTCGCAAATGTCAAATGCCAGCAAGATGATAAAGATACATCATACAGCATAAGTTCGAGGCAAGTAGAAATACTGTCATTTTTTGCATCATTCCAATTACCTGCAATAAAACTGTATATTAAAAAATCTTACAAGCATTGCTCCTACAATTATATGAACTAAAATAACCTGGCTCGAATGCATGCGCGTCAAGACGCAAGGACGAGAGCGTGCACAAACTCTCCGCCTCAAGCACGTGACTTTCTGTGTAAGTAATGAATATCACCGTGCTCAAGAATAATTATGTTCAATTACACTCGTGAATAATATTTTAACCATTTTAATATTCTATTGATTGAAAAAAAACGATAAGATAACAAAAGAAATAAAATAATAAAATTTTCGATTAAAATTACTCTTAGAAGCGTACAAATCGCTATACCATATAGAAAATTGTATCATAGCAATGGAAATGGAGGAATCGCTTAGCGACGCAATCAACTTAAATTTAGACGAAAAATCAAAATACACATACGGAATAGTTGCCTACCTCGAAACTTCTTCCCGATATCAATAACATTGTAAACGAAGGTTGCTTACTTGAAAATTTGCCTAAATTCACTTATATTTAAAAAGTTATTATTTGATTTTTTTACAAAATAGAATGACTGATTATTTTTGCTGAATAGCTAATCATTTTAGTAACAATCAGTATTAAAATAAATTATTTATTGACTTTGTTTGATGGCTGAGAATCATCATCATTTTAAGTCTTTTTCCGAGGTTTAAAAAAGAATTTGTCTAAGAACCGCTGTTTCGCAGGCTTCGTCTTGTCTTTCTAGAGATCCTTATAGCGAGGCATGGCTTTCTATGTAGATATAAGTATTACTAACGATGTGGAAATATTTAGTAGTATTTAAGAACAATGCATGCACACGTAAGCAAATTAAACGTACTAGCTGTACCCGCGCAATGTTTGCGCGGATTTTTTCAATTAATTTATTAATAATAATGTCAATCAAATAATGGGGCAAATGATACCCCTATAGAAAACTATTCTATTAAAGACGTCTTTTACTATATTTTTCATTATCGAAACATTTCCTCTCTCTCTCCTGCTCCCCCTCTCTGTCTCTGCCCTTTCCCCTCTATACATTTCCCCTCTCTCCTTCGAACCTGGCGATTTATGAAAACGAAACTAGTTTTCCTTTGACCTCCTAGCCAGTAAATGCAAAATTCCGTTTACCACATATCTCTAAGACGAACGGTTCTCGAGATACAAATGGGGACGTACACTTGTGAAATTATATATACAACTAGCTGTACCCGCGCAATGTTGCTACCGGTTTTTTTCCAAATAATTAATTAATGATAATGTGAATCAATTAACGGTATCCTCGTAGAAAATTATTCTATTGAGGAAGTCCTTTAATATAGTATTCTTGCATAACTCTTCCTTTCCCCTCTCTCCCGATCTCTTTATTTGTATCTCCCCTTTCCCTCACTCCCTTTCCTTCCATCTCTCTCTTCCTCTCTATCCTTTTCAACTCCCCCCACCCTTCCCCTTCCCCTCACTCCTTTTCATTTAAACGGCTTATAAAGCACGTTAATTTTACGCTCCTTAGCTATATACGGTTTAACAACAATAGGACTTCGAGCGGGCTATTACGAATCGTCATTTAAGGGGCGTGGCACTCGGCAGACATGACGTCCTTGAGGTAAGGGACTCCGAAAAAATATTTGTCTATATATTCTCAAAAATATTAAATAAAATGTATTTCTTGCACTGCGATGGTGTCCTTATTAAAACGGGGGGAGGGAGGGGGGGGGTGGGGTTCAAATAAAGTGGTAGCCGTTAAGTGAGGTTTCATTATATATTTAGATTGAAGGACCACAATTTGTTGAATAAAATCAAACCAAGATCAAAGTTATTCGTAATGATCTTGATTACGTACAGAAAGAAATCAACCGTGCAAATTAAATTATTACTCCAAATAAATGGGATATTAAGCACCGCAGAAGAGCACAGCAAAGCTGTCAAAGAGAGCACCATCAGGCTTCCAAAGTCCACAGCGGTGCTCGCGATCACCAGGTTGCGAACCCATGGCATAGGAGATGAGAAGAGATGTAATCGGGGAAAAGGCCACATTGGGTTGCATAAACTTATAATTGCATTGCGAGAAGATGAAGAATATAGCAGTCGACAACTTGAAGACATCTATAGAGACGAGAAGGCGGCAATCCCAAATGGAATTCAAACCATTCTAATTATGATTCTGGATAATTATTCAGGTTTAATTAAAAACTTAACTAAGCGTTGAATATATAACTCTGCCATACAGTTATATTACTTAGGTGGATATTACTGAATTTTAATTTTAAATTCTAAATAATCCTCCTTCATTAAAGGCGCTTTTTCATATGCTATTGTTTTCCTTATATCACCTGCCATTGTCGCCGTTGAGTCTCGCTCACGCGTATCGTGTGTGATTATTGCGTAGAGAGCGTAGTCTAATATTAAATATTTTGTTAAGAGAGAGTTTTTAATCCCTCCATCTACCAGACGACATTTATAAGAAGAAAACTAGAGGTATTGCCAGTTAAATTTCAACGGATTCAGTGAATCTAAAACTTCGACCATGTAACATGTAAACACATCGCAAGAAGAAGATAGTACACATTTTTAACCGTCGAATAGAGCAAAAAGGAAGGTATTTTGATGAACGATGGAACAAGTAGGTATAAAAAAGAATTTTTTAATGAACACCTTTTACGCCGAGAATAGAGTAACCTACCAAACGGTTTGATTCAATGATTTTATTGTCAATTAAGAATTTTACTGTCTTTCTTTCGTTTCCAAACTTAAGCATAAAATCTTCAAGAGTCAAAATCATTTTATGGGTTGATAGTAGAACGTAGTTCAGTATGTGGCCGTCAAGAGACGCCATTTCCGTCAATCCAACGATAAGAAATCCATATTTTACTTTCCCCTGTCATTATATGATCTTTACGGTATGGACTGATTAATTTAGTAGGATAGAAGCAAAATTTGCAACAAAGAAATAAAATTGCATGTCATAACACCGATTTACCATGACTGTCTTGCAATTACCTCAACGACGACTACGGAACTACATGTCTTATATCTAATGATACCCTGCAGATCACCAAAATTGGGAGGCAAGGGGTGCAGCGCACCGAACCCTACTTAATAACTTCTCTCGCGGATATGGTCTCGTATGGTCCTTGGGCAAAACGAACCTCGAAATCGCCCGGACCTACAGTCGATCTCGCATTTTATCCTCAGTTATAGTGCCTACCCATGTACGTAGGTGCCTCTAATATTCCTGAAACCTCCTCTAATAGAACTTCCGACATAAATTTCACCAGAAGCCTTAACCTAGCGATAAGTCTGCGGTCCTCTAGCGACATTAATAAATATAAGTGTAAAAAAAATTTTCCGCTAGATACGTAAACATACGGCGGAAACCACTCAACACGAAATTTAGGTTAACACGCGCAGTTCGCATTTTTTCATTTAATTCGACTGTTTATGAAGTAATGCAATACTCACTATAAATATCTGATAACAGAAAAGGCCACGGACCTCGTAATATGTCATCCGGTATAATAAACAGTTTGACCCGGAAGGCAATTAATCAGTCGCCCGTCATTAATTAGTTTAATCACAGATAGAAAATAAAATACGCCATACGGGTCATGGGGCGACGGATAACCAGCTACCATGAATGCAGAAAGTTCCAGAAGAAAAATTCTCATAAATACCAATCGCCAGAGTCAAATACGCCATTCGGGGACTTAGCTTGAGAAGAGGAGCACGCTGATAGTCGCCACAATTTATAACGGCCAATATGAAGAAGTCGCTCGTCGTTTTCACTGCGTTTTCTCTATTTCAATTGACGGTGCAGGAATTGACGACAGATGCACCATGCGGCACCGATCAAGGCACCAGCCGAGAAATTACACTCTCTGTTAACAGCAGAAGGAACCAAACTGGCGATTGGGTGGACATCTTTACAGCCAGAGCGGAATGCAGCGATTCATCCGACCGCATTAATGTGGACGTGACGCATAAAGTGATCGAGTGCCAAGGAAAGCGGATCATCTACATCCAAGGGGTGTCGCAAGGTAATTGATGTTTAAAAACAAATTAACACTATTTTCCCGATAAGCTTGAATATAATTCCATTTAACTACTTTAGAAAAATTTAGAGTAGAAAAATATTATCACTGGTATTCCTTATTACTAATTAATTTTTATCAATAACTGAATCTGCAGTTTACCTATTTTGCTTTCGCTTACTGGCATTCTCATATAAATACCTGCGCACTATAGCTATTAAAAAAAAACCCATTTCTAACATTTATCGAATTTTATTAAACTGCAGCGACATCATATTGACCACGATATTCTATTTTTCCTCAGCTAATCCTGCGGATTTTTTCCCTGAGAAACAGGAAGTAAAACTTATATTCCATAAAAAGTGCGGAAAAAACGTCGCAATTCTTGGTGACGGCCGTACAGCACAAAAAATTAAGTGAGTCATGAAAAAAGGCATAACTCTTCTTGTTATGAAGGCCTGTCTAAATAATGTCCAATCACGAGCTCCACTTATGATATCTCTTAACAGTCATTATAATTTTCTAACCCTTCATTTCAGCTTAAATGATCAATTTAACTCAGCAACGTTCACTAATAGGCCGCTGAAGGATAATGAAATATTTGAACTACAGATCGGCGAAAGGACTGGAAAATTCTCCTGGTTCGTCGGCTTCGGCATCGTCACACGCGATCCTGAAATTATCGATATTCTACCTGAAATGCATAAATCGTGAGTATGTCTTTATATTTATTAATTATCATTCCTTACCGAAATACCTTATTTCCTTTTCATAAAAAAACAATTATGTGAAGATACATTAACCTGATTGGAAACATAAAATTAATCTCAAAATATTATGATGAAACATATTCCCTCATTTGTTAAATAAATTTTTCCGGATAATTACAAAATATTACGAAGCCGTACCGTTTGAAACCGTAACTTCACATATGGAAACGTTCCAGTTTTTCTCATACTTTTTTAAATGTATGTCGTTATATTTTACAGGCCATTTGCGATAATGTATTACGATATAAACATCTACTCAAACAGCGCTGTAGTACTTCCAAACTACGGAAAAAATCTTGAAGGACTTAAGGTGAGAATTATTCTTTATACTCTCTCTTATTCTTTAAGCATATATTTCCCGTTTTCATTGCATCGTTAACTATAAGAAATTTTAAGTGCAAGCGATGAAAGTTTTACATGCTTGCATACGCATATCGAAGAATAAAGGTCGGTTTTTCTTATTTAACAATTTAATGATTTCCTCCTAAACGCTATTAATCCTAACCCATAATCTATTTTATTTTTTAGGCTGGCGACAGATTGGGCGTAATGAGAAACAAATTCGGCACCCTTCATTTTTTCTACAATGGAGTCGATCAGGGACCCGCAAGATCCGGCGTGCCCTCTGACGCTTATGGAATATTCGAACTCAGGGGAGACTTATCCAAGGCGACCATTGTTGATGTAACACCGCCTCCATCATCCTAATAGTGTCATACTGTCAGATATAATGCAACTGTTGCAAATTTCATAGAATGTATTTTCAAAATTTAATCTTTAGCTATGTATCACATGCTCAGAGTTTATTTCATCACTAAGTTACCTAACAATGTATGTATATTAAAAAACATTGAAATATATAAATTATCAAACCATTATTATAGAAATCAAATTATATATTTTATAAATAACTGATAAATGTTCGTTTATTAAATAAACTTAACTTACTCTCGATATATAATAACTAATACAATGCATAGTGTTAAATTCAAATCAGTCTGTCCCTATGAAAGCATCTTTATGATGGAATAATTTGAATTCTGATATGTCACTGCAGTTGTGGTTACCTTAATAATGAGAAATAGTTTCTAAATTGTTATGAGGGATACTGATATTTGTACGTACAAACGTTTTTTGCACTTAAGAAGCAACGTTTTGGAGTGAATATATTGATATTTTTTTAATTCAAAGACACTGATATTAGTTAACTTGTTTGTATGGTTGAAAGTTCTGTAAAACTAACGAGACCTATGTTTTCTTTATCATAGCATATACTTTTTCTTAAATCTTAAGCTGCTTTGTTCCAGATGATGATTTTTTATGCGAAAATGCGTACTTCTTAGAACTCCTAACCATGATTTAACAACCATAATAAATTAACGTAATCCACTACATAAACGAGTTTCATTCACAGTCACCTGGAAAATTAAAGAATTTTATAGTCTTATTACTATGAATCACTACCGAAGACGGCAGTATTTCAGCAGAAATGCGCCTTTTTGTCTTTCATAACATTCTCGTGGCTATTCAAACCATCTAATTAATCATAGCGTTCAATATTTTCAGCCATAAGACGAGCTCGATTATTGTATAACGAATACTTTTTCTTATACATGAGAATTTTTTTCAATAATTAAAATTTAATATTTCTTTAAATATAGAGACCGCCTATTTCTTTCTTCTTAGCAATAGTGTTCGTTCTATTTTTCTTGACAAACTTCCACCTTCATGTTCTTTTAATCTCTTATTGATAACTGCTTATTACTTAATAACCATTATCAAGTAATTCGGAAAATATCGCGCCTATGCCTATGCGAGGGTTTTTGGGATGAAAATTTACGGGAATGAAATTCAACTAAGGTGATTCGGAAAGAGCGGAGAATATCAGGTCAGCGTTACAAATTGATGGCGTAAGAAGCGCATGAATGTTTTCCCTCCTTCTTAAGGCCGGTCTACACGCGGCTAGTTGTTCAGTCGAGTAGTTAAGTTGAGTGAGAGATGTTTAGTATCCGTTTACATGCAGCCAGTAGTTTGGTCGAGGGCAGTAATTTAGTCGAGCGAGAGTAGCCGAACTACACGCGGAAATTATTGGATTTAGTTTAGTCCATTAGTGGACTGCCGCCATGACCGCTAAACGGAACGAGCTTGTGAATCGGGCACTCCGGTCTATATCTATACATCTCTTGCGAATATGTGCCACCGAAACAGAAGGCTTGATTTCGAGAGAAATAAAAAAAATTCAGCATACGAACTTACACGAGCTTGTCTGTTTTTGTATTCGTCTTTCGACGCATTCCACAAGCACTCATGTGTCACATACTCCGTGATAATTTTGAGAATCACGTGTTCTGACCACTTTGCCAGGTTAAGAAGAAATTAAATGTGAAGAAACACGAGGCATTCAGTTTATGAATAATAAGAAAAACGTAACCTCCTACGTAGAGAGATGCACACAGGGCAACTGCACTCGACTAAAAAGGTACCAAAGGCATGCGTATACACGAGATTAGTTGGTGAGTCAGTCTGGTGGGCGCATGGTGGGGGAAGACACTCGACCTCAAAAAATAGGATGGGCTTCTATTTACTCGACTAAAGCAGCTACTCGACCTTGCGAGCTGTACTAAACTAAATTCTTGTGTTTAAGACGGGTCGAGTACTAAAATTTAGTGCTACTAAACTAAACTAGCTACTCGACGCGTGTAGAACGGGCTTAAGGCGCGTTTCGCTTCCAGCGTAAGAGTATATTAAGGTCGGTCTTTCCGTCCGCATTTTCGTTCTAGGCTTCTATCGAGAGAAGAAGAAATTTGGTAATTGACGACTTGCAGTTAAAGATAATAAGAAAATCCCATAAGCCAGCGGTTTCCAAACTTTACAAAGCCGCACCCCACTTCAAATACGAAAAATGTCCTTGCGCCCTCTTTTATGCCATATATATATGGAAATTATACGCCCTAGCCACTTGAGAGCTAAAATCCGGCGACTGCATATTGTAGGTCTCACGATTATGACAGCTAAAACGACAATAAATACAACGTGAAGTATTTTTGCACCATCCTGATCGGCCCACCGCGACCCCCTAAAGGGGCGCGCACCCCAGTTTAGAAATCACTGACGTAAGCCAATCAGGGGTGCCACTTTACTGGTGACAAAAATGAACTTTCCGTCGTATCTCGTAAAGTATTGGTCATATCAAAATATACTTCAAAATAAAACCTCCGTAACTAGTAAAGAAGAGTATTTCCTTTCCTGTAGGTACATTTTTATCGTCGGAGTAGGCGTTATCACGAAAATCAAATAAGAATGTCTTAATTCGAGTTATTTTCCATCCTTGCTAACATAGTCCCACAAAAATACGTTTAATTTCCTTACGTTTGTATATTTTTAATAGGAAGAAAATGGTTTATTCACGACGAAGAAAAGAGATATAAAAGCTATTTCCCTTACGTACACGTATATAATTTCTTTCAAATACTCCATTGCACTCAACGCGCCCATATATGACAGGCTGTACTTTTTCCTAACTTCTTTTTACTCTTGACTGAAGGAGTACATAGTATATCGGGATAATGCTTGCGTTAGACCTGGTAAAACATTGATACAGAGCTTAGCATTATATAATTATGACAGGTGATGAAAGAGAAAAACATACGTGAGAAAATTAGCGGAGTTTGCGATGCAGGTGAAGCGAAGACAGTGGAGAAAATCAGTCAAAATGAGAGAAAAACAAATGAAGTGTTAAATGCAATAATAAAATAGAGAGACATAATTAAAGTAATAACGGAAAGGCAGAGGAAATGGGTGGGTAGAATTTACAAAGGTTAACAATCAGCTGAATTAAGTCACAGAAGGAAGCTAACAGAGCAGAAAAGAGTTAGGAAGATCGGATGAATCAAAAGACGTGGATTGGTATGATGAGATGTCCTTGACGAGGCAGACTGGGTTGGAATAAGATAGGGTTTCTCAAAGTGGGATACGCGTACCCCTGGGGGTACTTTTAAAGGCGCTAGTGGTTACTTTAGAAGATGTGCGTAATAGCTTACTTTATGACACTGGACAGCTTTATTAAATTATGATGTTATTAAAGAATATATTTTATTATAAATGTCTTCATTATATGTGCACATAAACAACACAGTATATTTTGTCACTAAAAATATTGAATGCATAGATAACAGTAAACTGCAATCTTATCACCGAGGGCGGCGGCTTAACTATTTTGTTTGCTTCCGTTGACCAATGGAAAAGACGGGTGATACGGATAAGTCATAAAACCAGGTAAAACCAAACTGGCGAATCTGAAATCCGTACAAATTTCTATTCATTGGTTTGGATTTGACGTATAACTATAAAAGGAGTAATTAAGAGATTATTTTCCAGAAACGGACTATTCCAACAACTGAGAGCGTAATCAGTTTTTCGCTTCCACATCTTACGATAAAAGAACATTTCTAATACATTTCTACTGACGTATTTATCAGAAATTTGAATTCGGCAGTAACAATAATAAATAAATCTATATTAAAAAAGCAGAAGGTTTGTATGTCTGTCTGCTACGGCCTAGGGAATATCTGCTTTACCTAGAAGGTATAAATTTTGCATGTGGGTACTTCTCCGAAAGACATCGATGGGAAAAATCCGAAAACTCCATATTTATTAGTTTAAGTACGACAAAAAAATTTTAATCTTGGAAAATGGCTGAGGTTTAGTTTTTCAACCCTTGATGTCCCTGATGAAAGTTTGCGTAAGACATCTTTATATTCCTGGTTGTGTCTAGAAACCCAATGAAGGGGCTTTACCTTCTCATCCGCCGTCTTGCTTAGTTGGGTCTGGTTATGCGAAAAGCTATCTTTGCCCAAAAACAATGAGACTGGTTTCAATCAATGAGCATCTTTTAAACCGATTTGTCGCTGATGAAATACTTCATAACTCTGTGGAGACCGTAACTAATATGAACGAATCAGTAGATTATCCGGTTGAGATTTTAAATTCACAAAATCCACCGGGGATCCTCATAAATTGCTGTTATAAGTTGGTGCACCAATTATATTGCTTTAGAATTTAGACGCTCCATAACTTCGTAATGGGACCCGTTTGCCGATTAATACTTTATATCCCGATGTTATGGACAGGATGCGCAAAGGGACGGTGTGTTTTCCCTGCGACTCCTAACGACTACCCTTTTGATTCAAATCACTTCAAATTCCAATAAAGGTTTGTTTTGCAATGACTATTAATAAGGCCCAAGATCAATCGCTAAAATCTGTCGGGATCGACTTACGTGAGCAATGCTTTTCTCATGATCAGTTGTATGTAACATGCTCACATGTTATATAATTCATATAATAATGCGTCGTTTAGTTATCTTTAGTAAATAAAAATCGTATCATCCGGTTTTTAGAAAATTCAATTTTTGTTAAAGTTGCCCAAGAATAAACTAGCCTTATATTCATTCATTGAGAAAAATTAAATATTAAGTGTTATTGCAGACGTATACTCAAGTAACGGTACGAAATTTGATCAAAATCGTTTCAGCCGTTTTTGAGAAAATCAAATTATTGTTAAAGTTGCCTATAATAAACTAGCCTTATATTCATTTTTTGAAAAATATAAACTATGCAGTATTATTACTTTCTCCATACGTAGTAATGGGAAAGTATTGTATTCATGAAAAAAATCGACTTCGAGATTTCAACGGAAATACATGTTTGAGGTCCCTAGAACACGTTTAGACTATTTTCGGAATGATGTCTGTGTGTGTATGTTAGTGTGGGCGCTCTAACTCAAAAAGTACGAGCCATATCGTTACCAAACTTCGTATATAACACTTTAACATGAGAACAAAGAACTGATTAGTTTCTGGACAATAACGGATAACCGGAAGTCGAGGTTTATTCGAAACCCGATTCGGTTTTTGCGATATTTCTCCGTTAAAACATCATTATTGTATATACAATTCTATACTAAGATTATAGAGAATGTAATTTCCTACAGTTTTCATTTGAAACAATTTTCTATAGGAGTTATTGTTTAGGAGTTATTTATAAATTACCGGTTTTTCGGTTTCCGTTAAATATCTCCTTAAAAACATCGTTATTGGTAATCTTCGTAAGGACCAAAGTTGTAGAGAATAATATTTCTTCCAAGTTTTGTTTGAAACTAATTTTCGTAGAACCATCCATTTCGGATATATTTCGCTTAATCTTAATACCTGTATACAGCGCCAACACCATGTAGCGGTGAATTCTGTAAACATTCAAAATATACGTAATTTACTGCAACAAGGACGTGTCTTCTTTTACGATACGAAATAATAATTTTGCCTAGTAATATTATTCATAATAATTTAAATATCTATACCCCAAATATGGAGAAAGTCATGTGTGGCCACATCATATTTTTTTAGACGTAAACACAAGTAACTGTACGAAACATGATTAAAATTGTTAGAACCGTTTTTGAGAAAATCGAATTGTTGTTTAAAATGCGTAGAATATACTACCCTTAATTATTGAGCAATGTCAACCATTTCTACGTATACTCTGCTCAGTATGATAAAATACCTAAGTTCGAGATTTTATTTATTTTCGCTCTACCGTCTCTAATAACCACTTTTTCGGATTCAGCGATACCTAAAACGTACATTTCCGTAAAAATCTCTAGGTCGAATATTTTCGCGATAACAATACTTTCTCAATACTTCGTATGAGAAAGTAAAACATATAAATAGAAGCGACATGTTTTTTGCCTCAATTTAAAACGCGTGTTCTTAAACCATGTTTCCGCCTGCCATGCACGCGTCGCGTCGAGGAGAAATGAGAATGTCCAAGGATTACGATTTCCACATACTGTAAAACCCCGCTAAACGTTGCCACGCTATACGTTGATACACCCTCATAAAAACGACCGATGCTTATTATAAAAAGTGTACGGTTATAATTGCTTAGCAACATCTTAGAGCGCTATATCATCCGAGAGCATTTTATGTGACCGGGGGGATTATGACAGAAAAAAATACCCGTAAAATTTGACGCACAAATTCTTATTCTTTTGTTAAAATTAAGATGCTAAAACTTTAAATTTTAACCCTAAAATCCTTATTTAAGCTTCATTTTCTCTAATATGAGGTCCGTGAATCTCAAGGTACCTTCTGATTTAAGCCCAAATATTAGCAATCACCGATGCGGCCCTCCAAGTAGAAAAGGTTGCCCAGCCCTATTTTAGAATGATAATTTCCTTCCTCCTCTTGTTTTTAATTAAATTTAGTTGCAAAATCCTATAGCTAATGTGGGATGATTCCACGATCGAGTAAAATTGATATTTTTTACTTCCTCATACGAAGTATCGAGAAAGTATTGTTTTCGCGAAAAAATTCGACCTCGAGATTTTTACGGTATTACACGTTTTATAAAAAACGTGTCGCTGAATCCGAAAGTGGTTTTCTCAATGCCGTCTGTCTTTCTGTCTGTTACTGCCTCTGGAGTCTAGATGGAAGAACGAAAATGAATGAAATCCCGTACTTTGGCATATTATCATACTGAGCAGAGTATATATAGAAATGGTTGACATTGATCAATAATTAAGAGTAGTTTATTCTACGGATTTTTAACAACAATCCGATTTTCTCGAAAACGGCTCTAACGATTTTGATCAAATTTCGTGCAGTTACTTGACGCCTACTTAAACGGTCAACAGAATTAGAATAAAATCGCTATTCAGTTTAGCAAAAAAACTTCACCGTAGTTTCCGGCCTCCCTTTTTTTTTAACAACTTTAATTACTTAAAGAAATCCGTCTTTCATAAAGATTACTTTTTCAAAATTAGACTCTGTTATAAAGCCCAATGCAAATGCTTCAGTCTCTCCTTGCCATTTTTCGCGAAGAAAAGGAATGCAATTTCCTTAGCCTGCACTAAGGGTAACCCCTCTCATTCCACCCTTCCCCTCTTCCCACAACCCTCCTTTTTAAACCTCGCTCCACCTCCCGCAGCGTGACTTGCGTCAGCGCCAGCCGTGCGGTGGGGGGAGGGGGGGAGGTAAAGGGAAGGTGGAGAAGTATTCCTAGTCATTGCGCCACTGCCACTGAACTATCCCAAACAAAACTTAAGCGTTCTTGGCAGTAAAATTGTGTTCGCGCGCGTGGAACAACTTCAAAGGCGATCTAAGCCCTAACACATTCGCGTTACCGTTTTATACTTGTTTATATTCTTAAACCACTACGGCAAGTTAAAGTTATAACATACAAAATGGGTCTCGACAACGCCGTGCAAAAATAAAATGACAGCACTAATCCACTCACCCAGCACACACACACACCCAAGCTTCCAAGGATGGGCTTCCAGGAGAGACATGAAAGCCCAGCCCTTTGTGTGTACTAGGCCAGTTGATTAGTGCTGAAATTTTAGTGTTGCACGGCACTGTCGATTCCCATCAATACGTTTTGTACTTGTTTTCAAAGAAGATTGAAATTAGGTACTTACCTAATGCTCCTTTGACAGTGAATTCGACGCCGCAGTCTTGTCGCACCTGGAATTAAAAAAAAGATCCATGAGTTGTCTTTAAATTCAACGAGATACTATATTTAAATATATTGAATTTTACAAGAAAATCCAAAAAAACCTTTTAGTTTTTTCACTAATAATATCAAGCCCGACCAAACCAAAAACGTGTGAATAATATTTTATAATCATTATGTTGTGTAATATTGTTAATAAATATTACTTCCTTGGATATATTCATGGAATAAAAACAATGGAAGCTGCTATCAATTTAAAAGTATTGCGTCAGTAGACAACATTGAAATACAGTTATTCACGATAGATTATTAACATTATTCACGATAGATTAGTAAGAACATGTTCATACCATCTTCAACGCGTCGCTCTCCCGTCGACGACTCCTCGACCTTTCCCGAACAACCGACAACCAAAACTAAGCCTTCAAACTACAGGTTAGAGGCGTTTAATGGTCACCTGACTTCTCTCTGGCGTTTGGGGAGTAAGGATTGGTTGACAGAAGTATTTTTTTAAAGGGAGAAAACAGTGCAAGTGCCCTCTACCGTGGAAGTGAAGTAAAATGAAACGGGCTTAAGAATGGTATGGAAGCGAACGCTAATAATTTCAGTCAGGGTTTTGGAAAGGTTATTGGGGAACGAGTTAGGGACGAGAGATGGCGCTTTGGGGAAAGTAATTTGACCGCGGAACCTTTTTGGGGCTTAAAAAGTATTGATGTAACTCTTAAAAAAATCCTATAGTGCAGAAAAAAAGTAGACAGAAAACAAGTCTCTTTTTGGACAAATGGTACCTATAAAAATTTACGGAGAGAAAATAAATTGAAAAACGTCAGTTATTTTGAAATACAAATATTTTCAAATTTCTTAAAATGAGAGGTGTTTTTCCTTCTTCGCAAATCCGTTTCATATTCGGATTGATGCTGGAGAGTTTAATTCTTGGGTCTTTTCCTGTATTTTGTTTTTTTTCAGTTCTGTTACATAAATAATTTCATATTTAATATTATGAAGCGGCATTCACGATAAATACGATTGCCATTGAAATTTTCTCGCGGAAGCCCTTGTCCCACGGCGCGGAACAATAAAATTTGAAGAGTACAAAAACGGTGTATTAATTAATAATCGCTGTGAAACTTCTCCTTGAAACATAAAATACCGGCTTCGATATTTGCTTGTTTTATTGGAAATCATATGAACAACAAATGTTTTACAGCTTTAAATACGCGTTTATTTGTTACAATCGGATGATGAAAAAGCAATAATTTTCCTCAAATTTCGTTCATTATCACATTTGTAAACACTGTTATTCTCGTCTAAATAATCATTATTTTAAATATTACTCTGTCGGAAAGAATAAATTTCGAAATGCAAAAGAGTTAATCTAACCATTGATTTGATACAGATTTTCCCTAACCATACGTCTCAGCGCTCACGATTTAAATACGGAAACGTAAGTTATAATCTATTTGTATTTTTCATATAATTCCATGCTTAGAAATATTGCCAATTCTTCACAAGTCTCATACATAAATCAAGCGGGAAAATATAATTTAATCCATTGAGGTTCATTACAAGTATACGTTGAGGTTACGTACTTATGAAAATTCATCTTATTATCTGAGCATGATTCGAATAGAGGAAAGAAATTATAAAATACTTTGGTCCAATTTGTGAACTGAGTGGAAGCTTTTTTTTTCACAAATTACCGATTACAACGTTTAAGTAATGAATATCACAGTCCTCAAGAATAATTATATGCAATTATACTTGTGAATAATATTTTAATGTTTTCAATATTCTATTCATTGACAATAATAGGATAAGAAAACAACAAAACAAATTAAATAAAATAATAATAAAATGTTCAGTTAAAGTTACCCATGGAAGCGCACAAATTGCTATCAACATATAGAAAGTGAGATATCGCTTACCGCCGCAATCAACTTAAATTGAGACGAAAAATCAAAATACGCTTACGCTATAGCTGCGTTTCCAAGCGTATTCGCCTAACTCGAAATTTCTTCCCGATGTAAATAACATTATAAACGGAGGCTGCTGTTTACTTGAAATTTTCCCTAAATTCACTTTTATTTAAAAATTATTATTCTACTATTTTTGATTTTTTTACGAAAAAAAGTAATGGGGGAATGAATAACTGATTTATTTTTGCTGAATCGCTAATCGTTTTAATAACAAACATTAATATTAAAATAAATTATTTATTGGCTGAAAATCATCATAATTTGATGTCTTTTTCAGACGTTTAAAAAATTTGTCCAAGGACCTCTGATCGGCACGCTTCATCTTCTCTTTGTAGAGCTCCTTATAGCGAGCCACGACTTTCTATGTTAGTATATTACTAACGATGTGGAAACATTTGGTAGCACTTTATAAAAATTTCATGGACACGTAAGGAATTTAAAGGTACTAGCTGTATCGCCGCAACGTTGGCGCGCATTTTGTCAATTAATTTATTAATAAGTCGCAAGGGGTAAAATCGCATAAATGGAACATACGTAATTTCTTCTTAAGAATCAATGAAAATTTCCCAGATCTGCTGTATAGAGCATGAAAACATTCTTGCTATTACTTAAACTGATTGCCCTAAAGAGTAATTCATTTTTTTATTTTATTAATATTTGTCATTTTAATATGAATAAATTGCGTTTATAATTATTTACTTTGGAAAAGAATGCTAGACACTGCTAAGAAATTGTGAGTAAAACATGGAGTTGACCGCCAGCGAAGTATGCGCTTGAAGCTGAGAGAATACGTCCTCTCCCTCTCTCACTCGGAAGGAAAGAAAGAACGGCGGATTCCAAACACTGGGGGTGGAGAGATCTCACACCGACAGTAAACAGGAAAATTCGAATTAAAGCGAGTGCTGTTAATTGAAATCGATTAAATCGATTATAGTTGATCGCATTAAAATGAAATCGCATTTTTAGAACTCTCATATAAGGAGAAATACCTGTACAGAGAACGAGAAGGTGATACAAGTTTGGGGTGAATGGTTTGGAGAATATCACGTGAAACGCTGAAGAAAGAAAGGCGATTTACTACCACCAGGCTTCCAATGACCCACAGCGGTACTCGCGATCACCAGGTTGGGAACCCCTGGCATAGGCGATGACAAGAGGTGTAATCGGGGAAAAGGCACATTTGGCTGTATAAACTTATCAGTGCCTAGCGAGAAGATGCGCTTTTTCATGTGCTCCTTTTATTTATATCACCTGCCATTGAGACTAGCTTCCGTCGCCGTGGAGACTTGCTCACGCGTCTCATGTGTGATTATTGCGTAAAGAGGCCAGTCTAATATCAAATATTTTAATAATAGAGAGTTTTTACTCCCTCCATCTACCAGGCGTAATTTATAAGAAAAATACCAGTGGAGTTGCCCGTTCAATTTCAACGGATTTAATGAATCTAAAACTTCGACAATGTAGCATGTAAACACATCGCAAGAAGAAGATAGTACACATTTATAACCGTCGAATGGAGCAAAAACGAAGAAAAATTTTGATATTCTGATGGACGAAGGAACAAGTATGTATAAAAGACAAATTTTTATAATGCACAACTTTGAAGCAATCTATAGAGTAAAGATGAATCAGCTACTAAACGGATTGATTCAATGATGTTTATGCCAGTTAAGAATTTTACTGTCGTTTTTGGTCTCCAAACAATCGCATAAATTCTTCAAGAGACGGAATAATTCTATGGGTTGATAGTATAACGTAGTTCGGTATGTGGTCGTTGCCATTTCCGTCAAGCCAACAAAACGAAATCCATATTTTACTTTCTCCTGTCATTATATGATCATTAAGGTACAGATTGATAAATTTAGTCGGATAGATGGCAAAATTTTCAACAAAAGAAGTCCGCGACAGCTAATTAAATTGAATGAAATGAGACACCGATTTATCAGGACTGTCTCGCAATCACTTCAGCGACGACTACGGAACTAAATGATCTATTTTTGCATGTCACCCTGCAACTCATCATATTGGTGGGAGGCAAGGGGTGCACTGCACCAAAGCCTACCTAATAACTTCCCTCGCGGGTATCACACCCTTGCTATGGTCTCGTATAGTCCTTGGGAAAAACGAACCTCGAAATCGCTCGGACCTACAGTCTATTTCTCTTATTTTATCCTCGTTATAGTGCCCACCCATGTAAGTAGGTGCCTCTAATATTACTGAGACCACCTCTAATACAACTTCCGACGTAAATTTCTCCAGAAGCCTTAACCGAACGATAAGTCTGCGGTCCTCTAGCGACATTAAAAAATTATACGTGTAAAAATTATTTTACGCTAGATACGTATACATACGGCGGAAACCACTCATCACGAAATTACGTTAACACGCGCAGTTCGCATTTTTTCCATTTAATTCGACTGTTTATGAAATAATACAATACTCGCTATAAATCTCTGATAACGGAAAAGGACGCCGACCTCGTAGTATGTCATCCGGTGTAATAAAAAGTTTGACCCGGAAGGCAATTAATCAGTCGCCCGTCATTAATTAGTTTAATCACAGACAAAAATTAAATACGCCATACGGGTCATGGGGCGACGGATAAGCGGCTATCATGATTGCAGATAGTTCCAGAAGGAAGAATTCTCCTATATACCAATCGCCAGAGTCAAAGACGCCATTCGAGGACTTAGCTTGAGAAGAGGAGCACGCTGATAGTCGCCACAATTTACAACGTCCAATATGAAGAAGTCGCTCGTCGTTTTCACTGCGTTTTCTCTATTTCAATTGACGGTGCAGGAATTGACGACAGATGCACCATGCGGCACCGATCAAGGCACCAGCCAAGAAATTACTCTCTCTGTTAACAGCAGAAGGAACCAAACTGGGGATTGGGTGGACATCTTTACAGCCAGAGCGGAATGCAGCGATTCATCCGACCGCATTAATGTGGACGTGACGCATAAAGTGATCCAGTGCCAGGGAAAGCGGATCATCTACATCCAAGGGGTGTCGCAAGGTAATTTATTGTAACTCGAAAAGCAAAGGAACACTATTTCCCTCGACAAACATGAATGTATTCCCATTTAACTACTTTAGCGACATTTAGAAAAAACGTTAAAACTGGTATTTCTTACTACTAATTAATTTTTATCAATAACTGAATCTTCAGTTTAAGAGTTGTTGCTTTTGCTTATTTAGCAACATTGAAATGTAAAATAACATTCTCATGTAAATCCCTGCGCGTTATAGCTATTTAAAAAATCTCATTTCTAAAATTTATTGAATTTTACCAAAAAAATTCTCATATAAATACCTGCGCGCTTTATCTATGTTTTTAAATCCCTTTTCTAAAATTGATTGAATTTTATTAAACTGCAGCGTCATCATATTGACTACGATGTTCTTTTTCTCCTCAGCTAATCCTGCGGATTTTTTCCATGAGAAACAGGAAGTAAAAGATAAACTTACTTTCCATAAAAGGTGCGGAATCAACGTCGCAATCCTTGGAGACGGTCGCACAGCACAAAAAATAAAGTGAGTCATGAAAAATGGAATAACTCGTCTTGTTGTCAAAGCCTGTCAAAATATTTTCCAATCGCGAACTCAACTTATTATATCTCTAAACGGTCATTATAATATTATTAATCCTTCATTTCAGCTTGAACGATGAACATAATGCAGTGGCGTTCACTAACAGACCGCTGAAAGATAGTGAAATATTTGAAGTAAAGGTTGGTGAAAGAACTGGAAAATTCAGAAACTCCGTTGGCGTCGGCATCGTCACGCGCCATCCTGAAATTATAGATATTCTACCTCAAATGTATAAATCGTGAGTATTACTTTATATTTATTAATTATCATTTCTTTTCTAATGAGAATACGTTCCAGTTTCTCTCTTAATTTTTAAAATTTATGCCTTTATATTTTATAGGCCATTTGCACTGATGTATTACGATGTGAACATATATTCACACAGCTCTGCAGTACTTACAAACTACGGAAAAAATCTTGAAGGGCTTAAGGTGAGCAGTATTTTTTTATACTATCTCCTATTCTTTAAGCACATTGCATTCAAAATAATAAGTAATTTTAAGTGAAATCGATGAAAATTGTTCATGCATGCATACATACGCATATCTTGTAAGAGGTCACTTTTTCTTATCTAAGAATTTATTGATTTCCTCATAAACGCATAAATCCTTACGCATGATCTATTTTATTTTTCAGGCTGGCGACAGGTTGGGCGTAATGAGAAATAAATTCGGCACCCTTCACTTCTTCTACAATGGAGTCGATCAGGGACCCGCAGGATCCGGCGTGCCCTCTGACGCGTATGGAATATTCGAACTCAGGGGAGACTTAACCAAGGCGACCATTGTTGATGCAACACCGCCTTCATCATCCTAATGGTGTCATACTTTCAGATATAATGCTACTGTTGCAATTTTAATGGAATGTTTAACAAAAGTATATGATCAATCAATACATCACATATTCAGAGTTTAATAGATCACTAAGTTCCTAAAAATGTATGTATTGTAGACAAAATAAACATTGAAATGTAGTGTCCTTTTTTATTCTCCTACCTGGAATTATCAAACCTTTGTTATAGATCTCAAATTATATATTTATAAAACATAATAAATGTCCGTTTATTAAATAAACTTAACTTACTCTCGATATATAATAACTAATACAACGCATAGTGTTAACTTCAAATCAGTCTGTGCGTATGAAAGCATCATTATGATGGAATAACTGAGTTCTGATTATGTCATTGCAGTTGTGTGTACCTTAATTATGAGAAATAGTTTTTAAATTGTCATAATGGAATGGAATTTGTACACATTTTGTGCACTTACAATTAGAAGCAATTAATAACGCTTTGGAGTAAAAATATTACTCTTTTTTCAATTCCAATACACTGATATTAGTTAGCTTCTTTATGGGGTTGTATGTTCTTTGTTTTCTTTATCATATCATGTGTTTTTTTTTAAATCTTAGCTGTTTTCGCCCGCACAATGATTTTTTATGCGAAAATGCGTACTTCTTAGAGCTCCTAACCATGATTTAACAACCATAATAAACTAACGTAATCCACTACATAAACGAGTTTCATTCACAATCACCTGAAAATTTTTACGGAATTTTATAGTGTTATTACTATGAATCACTATCGAAGACGACAGTATTTCATCCGAAATACTCCTCTCGTTTTTCGTCACCATCTCGTGGCTATTGGAACCAACTAATTGATCAAAGTGTTCAATATTTTCAGGCATAAGACTAGCTCGATAATTCTACAACGGAACCCTCTTCTTATACCTGAGAATTTTTTTCAAAACTTAAAATTTAATATTTTTCTTTTTAGCAATAGTTTTTTTCTATTTTTCTTGACAAACTTCTGCCTTCGTGTTCTTTTAATCTATTATTGATAAGTGATTATTACTTAATAACCATTATCAAGTAACTCGGAAAATAACAGACGTATGCTTCTTAAATAGAAAAGGCGTGGGTTTTTGTGATGAAAATTTATAGGAATGAAACTGAACTAAGTTGATTTGTAAAGAGCGCAGAATATTAGGTCAGCGTTACATTGGATGGCTAAAGTTGCACATGAATATTTTTCCTCCTTTTTAGACGAGTTTCGCTTCCAGAATAAGCGCATATTAAAAGTCGGTCTGCCCCTCCGCAGGTTCATACTCGGTTTCTACCAAAAGGATTTTCCTGTAATTTGATATTGATGACTTGCAGTCAAAGATAATAAGATAATCACATAAATGAATCACGTAAACCAATCATAGATACCACTTTACTGGTGACAAAAATGCACTTTCCGTCATATCTCGTAAAGTATTGGTCATATGAAAATATTTTTCAAATAAAACCTGTATAACTAGCAAAGAAGATTACTTATTTTCCTATACATTTTTAACGTCGGAGTGGCAGTTATCAATTAAATCAAACAAGAATGTTTTAATTCGAGTTACTTTTTCATCGCTGCTAACATAAATATTCTCACAAAAATACGTTTAATTTCCTTACGTGTGTATATTTTTCATAGGAAGAAAATGGTTTATTCATGACGAAGAAAAGAACTATAAAACGCTATTTCCCTTACGTACACGTATATAACTTCTTTCAAATACTCCATTGCACTCAACACGCCCATATCTGACAGGCTGTACTTTCTCCTAACTTCTTTTTACTCTTGACTGAAGGAGTACATAGTATATCGGGATAATGCTTGCGTTAGACTAGGTAAAACTTTGATACGGAGCTTAGCATTATATAATTTTGACAGGTGATGAAGGAGAAAAATATACGTGAGAAAATTAGCGGAGTTTGCGATGCAGGTGAAGCGAAGAAAGTAGAGGAAATCACTCAAAATGAGAGAAAAACAAATGAAGAAGTGTTAAATGCAATAATAAAATAGACAGACATAATTAGGGTAATAACAGAAAGACAGAGGAAATGGGTTGGGAGAATTTACAAAGGTAAAAACATCAGCTGAATTAAGTCACAGAAGGAAGCTAACAGAGTAGAAAAGAGTTAGGAAGATCGGATGACTCAAAAGACGTGGATTGGTATGATGAGATGTCCTTGACGAGGCAGACTGGGTTGGAATAAGATAGGGTTTCTCAAACTGGGATACGTGTACCCCTGGGGGTATTTTAAAGGCGCTAGTGGGTACTTTAGAAGATGTGCGTAATAGCTTACATTACGAAACTGGACACTCTAAATCAGCTTTATTAAATTATGATGTTATTAAAGAATATATTTTACTATAACTTTCTTCATTGTATGTGCACATAAACAACACATTTATTTATTCCCCCGTAAAACCTGTAAGTGTTACTTGTGTTTTTCTCTTCGTTGATTCCTATCTCACCCGTTTTTTTTTTAACCCAATTCTTAAACGTTCTCTATTTACTTTTTTTTTCGTTAAATTTAATCATTTCGTAAGTTCCTTTGCTCATTCATTTTTTGTTGATTATTGTGGTCTTGCTGGTTTTACTTACAGTTTTCGTTTTGAAGAAATCGTCAAGAAACTTTGAATAGGTATACAATTTCACCCTACAGGTAACAAACTGTTTTTAAAACTACGTAAGTAACTTAAATAATTAGAAATAGATTTTCCACAAATTGTGATTTTCAAACCATTGAATATATCGTCTCAAAACTTCGCATAGGTAAGTAATTTTATCCTGCGGATAACATAGGCCGTATGATGATAAAAAATTTGGGGGCGGGGAGGGAATCCTTAATTTACTATTTATTTTCCCATAAGCTTACACGTAATTTTCGATTTTTCACAGTACAAGATTTTCGTCTTTCACCCATCGAAATAGGTAATTGAGAACAGGTTGTCTTCATTTTCGCTTTATCCGACGGTTAAAACTGTGTACTATCATATTCTTACGATGTTTACATGTTACACGGTCGAAGTTTTAGATTCACTAAATCCGTTGAAATTCAACGGGAAGTTCTGCTAGTTAGTAATATTTCAATTAGGATCAATAAATATTTGTTTGGTTTGCCATGTAAGCAATGCAAACTCGCACACATAAATTGAAAAACGATGCTAATTGTAAGCTAAAATTTTCCCATGTAAATGCCCTAGAATATAAACATAGGCGACAATGGGAGTTGACAAGGTAGCTTATACTTGGCATTGTCGTCAAACTGATAATATCACGTATTTTACTGATTTCAATCGCATTTTTACGATAATTCGACCAGGATTTGGATTCTGTCTTTAAAAAATACATTTGCTCTTTCATGCATAGAACCATCTAAGTCTCTGGTTCGTATTTACCGTGTTTCTAAGTAATTTTAAAATTCAAATGAAAAATAAGCTGCACTCATCCTAAAGTTATTCAATTGAGAGAATGAAAAAAGGAAATATTTTTACTTTCTCCATAATCGTAGTATAGAAAAAGTATAGTCTTCGTGATTCGACTTCGATATTTCAACGTATATACAAGTTTTGATGTCTCTAGAATACGGTTAGACTATTTTCGGAATGATGTCTGTGTGTATGTCATTTTGGGCGCTCTAACTCGTAAAGTACTTGCGACATCATTGCAAATTTTCATTTATTACGCTTAGGTATGAGGACGAAGAGCTGATTAGATTTTGGACAATACCAGTTTACCGAAAGTTGAGGTTTATTCGAGACCCGATTCCGGTTTGGCGAAATATCTCCTTTAAAACAACATTACTGTATATACAATTCGATGCAAAGTTTA
This sequence comes from Uropetala carovei, assembly GCA_036926305.1. NCBI lineage: Eukaryota > Metazoa > Arthropoda > Insecta > Odonata > Petaluridae > Uropetala > Uropetala carovei. The sequence continues at coordinate 1,118,867 of JAXCHB010000214.1, forward strand.
TATAAAATGCAATTTCCTACAACTTTCACTTGAAACAATTTTCCAAAGCAGTTGTTGTTTAGGAATTATTTACAAATTAACAGTTTACTCGGTTTCTGTCTAATATCTACTTAAGTTTTGTGTTAAACAAATTTTCGTGGAACCTACCATTTAGTAGATAAATTATCCGTAAGTTTTCTTCATACAGCGCCACTATCTACGGGATAATTCGGTAAATATTCAAAATATAATTTACGGCAATAAGGACGAGAGTATTCTTTTACGATACGAAATAATATTTTTGTCTTATTATTCTATTCATATTAATTTAAATATCTATACACAAAATTTGGCGCAAGTCATGTGTTGGTCACACAAGATTTTTTATTTTAAAATTGAAAGGTCAATGAAATCTGTATATTAACCTCACTACACAACTTAACTCTTTATTACGTTTAAAAAGAGGCCTTCCTCTTGTTTCTACATGCTGTTTGGTCTGAATTATAAAAACATACATACATATATACATACAGACATACATACATACAAACACATTACTTTATGGATACCTATAGATACCGACTCATATTTTAATTATCTTTGAGTTCTTAGAAAGACTTTCTTTTCAAAATATTTCTATTAAATAATAATTTTTCATTAAGTTTAATAATTTGTGTTTTAATTATTTCAAATATAGATAGGAAACGGAGAAATTATAGTAATGTAATACATTTACATGTAAAATGTGTAAATTGACAAAGAAAATCCATTATATACGATATATGGATATTAAAAGATTTCTTTATATTTTGTATTATTTAAAAGAAAAAAGTTAAATTAAAACATCTTTGGTGATGCAACGTAAGTTAAGATGACGTTATATGCAAATACAGATCGTTAAAACGAAAAAAAATTATTAACTTATCGACGGTTTCGAACCCCGGAACTTAGCATTCCACGTCCAATGCGCTGACCATTACACCAACAGGACCGGAAGTCCAATTTGCGTAGTTTAAACTTCCGGTTACGTTGGTGTAATGGTTAGCGTATCGGACGTCGAACGCGAAGACCAGGGGTTCAAATCTCAAGATAATTTTTAAACTTTTTTTCGATTTAAATATATGTATTTATCTAGAATCTTTTCTTAATTAAGTTCGCGTATATAAAGTGACATTTTCAGTGAAGTATTTATCTTTAGAAAACAATCTTTCATGAAGTTGCATAATATGCATTTAGTAGCATAAGCTCTGGTTGAATTTCAACGAATTTAGTGAATTTAAAACTTCGACCATGTAAAATGTAAACATCGCAGTAATAAGATAGTATACAGCTTTAACCTTCGAATAAAACAAAACTTTTTACCGTTCGGCATTTACGTATTCGAGTGAATGACGGAAGAAATCTTGCTCTGGTAAAACGAAAATACGTGTAAACTTATAGTAAAATAATTATTGACTTAAGCTATTTCTCGACATATATATTCCTATGCGACGTTTCGTGACGATATCTTCATAAGTAAAACTGTAATAAAAACCAGCAAGAACACAATACTCAACAGAAAATGAATGAACAACGGATAAACGAAATTAATTTATTTACCAAAAGTAAATAGAATCATAGAGTGAATATTATCCTCCGGCCATTAGCTCGATTCTCTCGTCCTTGAGTTCTGCTACGAGAAAACTGTTTATATCATCAACACTTTGGAAACAATGAAACGATATATCTAATCAAAATTTGTGGAAAATCTGGGTATAACGATTTGAGTTACTTACGTAGTTTTAAAAACAGTTTTATTTGAAACTATACGCCGCGGGAAAATAACATTATAATCCATTTGTTAGCAATATTTCAATTTGGATCAACAAATATTTGTTCGGCTTGCCATGTAACCATAGCAAAATCGCACACAGAAATTGAAAACGATGTTAAGTTCAAATTTTTCCCATAAAAATGCAGTGGAATACGAACTTCGGCGACAATGGGAGTCGTCATGTTAGCTTATAATTGGCATTGTCGTAAAACTGATAATATCACGTATTTTACTGATTTCAATCGCATTTTCACGCTAATCCGACCAGTATTTGGATTCTGCCCTTTATAAAAACCTTTGCTTTTTCATGTAAAAAACGATCCAAGTCTCAGTTTCGTAGGAACCGTGTTTCTAAGTAATTTTAAAATTCAAATGAAAAATAAGCTGCACTTATCCCGATGTTATTCAATTTGAGAGAATGAAAAAAGGAAATATTTTTACATTCTCCATAATCGTAGTATAGAAAAAGTATTGTTTTCATGAAAAAAAAATCGACTTCGTTATCTCAATGGAAATGCAAATGTCCCTAGAACACGTTTTGAATATTTTCGAAAGTATATGTCTGTGTATGTGATTTCGGACGCCCTAACTTGAAAAGTACTTCCCATATCATTACCAAATTTCCTTTAATACACTTGGGTATGAGCACGTAGAGGTGATTGGATATTGGACACTACTGGTTAACTGGAAGTTGAGTATTATTCGAAACCCGATTCCGGTTTGGCGAAATATCTCCGTTAAAACATCATAATTGTATACACAATTCGATGCAAAGTTTATATAGAATGCAATTTCCTACAACTTTCATTTGAAACAATTTTCCAAAGCAGTTATTGTTTAGAAATTATTTACAAATAATAATAATGAAAATCGTATGAACAGGTTTTTAGAAAATCAAATTTTTGTTCAACTTTCCCAAGAATAAACTGGTCTTTTATTAATTCATTGAGAAAAATTAAATATTAAGTGTTATCGCAGACGTATACTCAAGTAACGGTATGTAATTTGATCAAAATCGTTCTAGCCGTTTTTGTGAAAATCGAATTAATGTTAAACTAACCTTATACATATTCATTTTTTTAGAAATATGAACTATGTAGTACTATTGAAGACAAACTCAAGTAACTGTAGGACATTTCATCAAAATTGTTATAGCCGTTTTTGAGAAAATCAAATTGTTGTTAAAAATGCGTAGAATAAACTTCTCTTAATTACTGAGCAATGTCAAACATTTCTTCATGTACTCTGCTCAGTATGATGAAATACCTAAGTATTTATTTTCGCTCTGCCGTTTAGGCTCTAGAGCCAGTAACAGACAGATAAGACGGCATTGCGAAAACCACTTCTTCGGATTGAGCGACACCTAAAACGTATATTTCCGTATAAATTTCCAGGTCGATTTTTTTCGCGATAACAATACTTTCTCAATATACTTCGTATATGAGAAAGTAAAAGGAAGTGCAAAACAACAGAAAGAATCAGGTGTAGTATGAGCAAGTTAACTATACTGGAAATCATGATCATGACCTATGACATCATAAACAAAACTCCGTCGGAAGACATCGAAAAGGAATGCGGGATTTCAAAGAGCATCCGCGCGTCGTCTGGTTTCGTTTCTGCAGAGAGGTGATTGTAGAAAACACAGAGACAACTAGCGAAAAATCGGTACAACATAGATTGTACAAACCTTCTCATATACGAATGCGTCGTTTAGTTATATTCACAAAAATATGAAATATGTAGAATTATTATAAACATCAACTTAAATAACCATACGAAATTTGATGAAAAGAATAAACTACCCTTATTCACTTTTTGAGAAATATGAACTATACTGTATTCCGTAAACTCAAGTAACTGTACCAAAGTTGATCAAAATCGTTAGAACCGTTTTCGATGAAATCAAAAAAATCGAATTACCAGTGTACAACTTCAGTCAAATATATGCATTTATCTTGCCGAGTATATGTATCGAAAAAAATGTGCGATTCAAAAGCTGGACCCTTTTGTTAAATATTTGGAAATAGTTTGGGAAATCGAGTGGACAAATGAATAAAGAGTTTTCGTTTTTTTGATGATTTATATAATTTCGCAAAACATAATACTTCTACCACGGATGATCAACGCACAACCCATCATGAGTGGGGAGTACAGCAGAGAACCTAAGCCTATTTCCGCTGAAATCTCGAATTCGGTTTTTTTCGTGAATACAATAATTTCTCTATACTACATATATGGAGAAAGTAATAAACCGATGACTATCAATCTCCTGCATAGCCATTGCTGCAAAAAATATTTAATTCATTGTTTTTTCTGGAAATTCAATTCTGCTGCATTGTTTGTGCGTATAAAATTAATTTCCATTATCATGTTAGCATTTTTTTAAATTTGCGGTAAAGTAATTTCACGAATAAAAGTAATTGTAATGTGTTTCGCCAAGGATGAAAATGGCGGCACTGGATGAAATAATATAACTACCATATTAATCAATTCCCGACCCTAAACCAACGGCAGCCAAATTCCCATAATCCAGCGAACCTGTATCAAATGTAATATTTACTTCACGTCGAGTAATCGCCAGGCCACGTAAAATTGGAATTTGAAAGTACTTCACATCGTTGGAAATTAATAACAGTTCGAAATTTATTCCAAAATTTCCCCTCAAAGAAGCCGTCCTCTGCACGAAAACGGAAGTTTCGAAATTGAGAGAGAACGCGCAAAATCGAGAATGGAATGATTCAAATCCAATGGCTTATAAGGACGAAAAATAAATTATTTGATTTACAACTTCAAAGAAAAAAGCGACATAAGCTGCCTCTTACGATAAAAATACTTTTCCTTTGAAGGTTTAACTCTTCTTGATTTAATGTAGACGTACACGCTTTTGCATTCTTCTTCTGAATAGAGAAAGGAATTCCTTTCTCCTATCTCTCCCCGTTTAATTAGGCCGCGCTACGAAATAGGAGCATTTCGCAATAAAATCGGAGTCTATCGTGTTCGTGCAGAAGAAGAACATTTCGTTTTTTATTCACGATCCTAATCCATCCTGTTCTTTTCTCATTTCCCCCCCCCCCTGCATCTCTCTATTTCCATTTATTTTCATCAATATGATAGGACTACACTTGGCGATAAAAAGTCCAAATTTAACCTTGTAGGAAACTCTATCTTATTTCCACTTTTCGATTCATTAAATTAATTGGTAATTTTCGTATTTTGGACGAGTTTGTTTATCGCTTTTCTGAAGTTAAAAATAATCGTTCTATTCTTGCTTTCCTGTGGTGCTAAATAAAAGCGCCGTCCTCTTTATTCAAATTGCTTTTACCTAAAATTTAAAAAAATTCAAACTTTTGTAACTTCAATCACGCGATTATCCTTCCTTAAATTTAATTGTAAAAAAATATAAATAGAATCGACAAGATTTTTGCCTCATTTTGAAACGCGTGTTCTCAAACCATGTTTCCGCCTGCCATGCACGCGTCGAGGAGGAATGAGCATGTCCAAAGATTACGAATTCCACGTACAGTAAGACCCCGCTACACGTTTTTTCACATATACGTCGCCTATCAATTAAGGAACATGTTTCGTTATAAGTTATACGTCGTTTGTGAAATACTAAATGCAAAATTTCAGAAATTCCAATTGCAGTGCATAAATTATAACTATAACAATAAAAACCCCCTATTCGGTTTTTAATTTCATGTTTATTATTATTTATATGAATTAATTTAATTTCATCTTTATCAATTCGTGTAAAATCATACTCAGAATAAACATTTGTGGCCATGTGTTTGAGAGATCACGATGTGTTAGGTGGTTCACAAGATACACAGGGGATAAAAGGGACTGTCCCAATTTTAATGACGATGTGTAAAAACCTATTTCTGAGCTTTATGAACAGTTGTGTCTAACATTTCGTGTGTTTAGGTTTGCGTTGATATCTCATGAGATATTGGATGTACTTTGGATTGCGAAATCTGTCTGAAAAGTACTCTGAAGTGTGCATCAGTGTACGTGTAAGTAAAGAAACAATTTTCGTGCTCCATCACACTTTAAACAATTATTTTCCGCGATTTCTGAATTTATTATTATTGCAATTGGTTACTCGATGTTACGAATAAATGTATATTACACCCATAGTGGTAACACAGTATGTCCAATGTATTGTATTGATATGTATTATTTGGGAAACAAATGTGTCACAAAATATCCGCCTGGACTTTATCATAGTTCTTATGGTAATCTTTGTTTCGCTATACGTTGTTTCGTTATAAGTTGTATTTTTCAGGAACGCATCTCCGACGTATAGCGGGGTATTACTGTATAGTCAAAGCAGGTATTATCATTTCGTTTGAATGGAAAAAAGGTGTATTCGTGTGCACACGTAATTGCAGCCAGAAGCAAATGCGGAGGATTAAATTCCGCTCCTTAGCCTTAGTCTTACTAACATCCGATCTTACCCGTCTCATACGATCAAATAATTATGTTATGCTAAATATGATTAAGATATGTAAACGTCGATGCTATTCAATATACAAAGCTACTCTATTTCATCATAAAACATGCTGATTGACGCAATCAGCTGTTTGACAAATGCAGGCTTAAGGTTTTTAGGGATAGGCAGTGAAATTCGTTTCTTCAACTATTTAAACTATCTCATTCTAGATTTAAATTACATTTATAGAATTTTTTTGCATTTTTTTAAGAAAAAACTGTAATCCTCTAATTTGCCACCACAAATAAAAATATTTCGTTTCCCTATTTAGTGCATTGCGATTTCTTCAAAGACTTCTTCTTCCAAGTAAAAAAAAAACAAGTGATGAACTAAATTTCTTTATCGAATAATGTTGAGAGTAGTGGTGAATGGAAAAGTATGAGGAGAGGGAATGAAAAGGCGAATGTGAAATCGGTGGGGGAAGAAGAGGTCAGCGTATAATTCGATAGTTCCAAATCGGAAGAAAAATTAGGAGAAACTAAACGATGAACCGCTAATTAAAAGGAAATTGTTTTGGGCGAATCCGAAGGAAAATTCAAATTGAAAAAACAAGGAGTAGACGGAAGTCACGCGAAATAAAATCCATGAAGGAAATTGGAGAGGAAAATGACATTTTTCTTATTTTTTTACCTATCTTTGGCATGACCAAAGAAAGTATCGTTTTTTTCACACTACGAGAGAATGTTAGTTGTGATTAATCGAGGCGTTGATACGCCCTCATACAAACGACCGATGCTTATTAATAACAAGTTAGGAAAGTGTACAACTTATCACAAATGGCGCGTTTCGTGCAATGGAGTATTAGAAATAAATTCTATACCTGTACGTGAGGGAAATAGCGTTTTAAAGTTCTTTTCTTCATCATAAATAATCCATTTTCCTCTTATTTAAAAATAGTACATGCACACCTAAGTAAATTAAACGTTTTTTTGTGAGATTGTTTATGTTATCAACAATGAAGAAGTAACCATGCAAAAAATTTTCTAAGTTCAATTCGAATTAAGACATTCTTGTTTGATTTTCTCGATAACGGCTACTCCTATGATAAAACTGTATAGGGAAGGAAATACGCTTCTTTACTAGTTATACCAGTTTTATTTGAAAAATATTTTGATATGAACAAATACGAGATATGAAGAAAATTTCATTTTTTGTCACCAGTAAAGTGTTACCCCCGATTGGTGTACGTGACTCATTTTTGCGATTTTCTTATTATATTTGATTTTAAGTCCTTAATATCAAATTTCATAAAAATCCGTTCGGTAGAAGCTGAGAACGAACATGCGGACGGACGGACAGACGGACGTACGGACGGACAGGCGGACGGACGGACGGACAGGCGGACGGACGGACAGACGGACGGACAGACCATCGGACAGACAGACCGACGATAATAGGCAATAGCAAGTTCTGTCGAGGTTTTTAATAATATTCCTGCCGTCCACTCGTTAAGTTTCCACGTGCACAAGAAAAGTAATAAACCGATCCCTAAGAGATTATTAAGCAAGTTTTAAAATACTTTGGAGTGACCAGTTAAGGAATACGTCGTTTGAGCAGTCTGAGCCAGAGGAAGATTGAAGGCGGCATATCTAAAAATATCATCGAGGGAAGCTAATTTCGTCAGATTATTATATCAGATTATTAAATTAATGAGACGAAAATACAAATCTTTGCCATAATTATTTTCCTCTTCCTTTCCACCAATTATTAATTTATTTCTATCTCGTCTGAGTTGGTGTCTTCATAAGAAAATAAATGTGTATTATCACGGAAATATAATTTTTTATATTAAAGAGAAACTTTTGAGTCACCTTTTTAAAGCTGTCGCAGGTGCTGGAAAACTCTAGGACGTAACCGAGCGAGAGATGTAGCTAAAAGGTTGAGCCAACCTGGAAGGATGACTTGTAAAGCGATTACAAGTTAAATGCAATTAAACATCGGTTAAATTTCTATTTTTTTTATCGAATTTCATCTTCCCCTCGTACATCACGTTTCAAGCCTTTTCTACCTCTTTGCTGACAGGTTATGTTCAATTTTTAGGTGAAATTATCAGGTCTCTTACCTGCTCTCGATAAAAAGAGCAGACTGGGTGATTCCATCAATTTCCCCTTATTTACTGCATCTAAACCAGGGGTTCCCAAACTACGGCCAGCGCAATGATTCAATCCGGCCCGCCTGCCTTACCTTACGCTACCCAACACCCCCCCTCCCCCCCTCGAAACTTGCTCTAAGTTTTCACAAAGCCCGATCAGTCATTTGAAAAATCTCAAGTGGCCCGCGCTGTCGCACATAAAGCCTAATGTGGCCCTTTCAATAAAAAGTTTGGGGACCCCTGATCTAAACTATTGCCCAATTCCTTCTACATTCGCCACCAAAACCGTTAAAAAAAATGGAGAACATTTGCAATGTAGCAATAAATATTATCTCTAAGTGTTCCGTAATAATTAATAAAAGGAAACAAAAATGTTATTATAACACTTATTTGACGTTATGAATGTTATGCCAGTTAATGATCCGAAGAGCGGTGAGTTACATCTTTTTAATACGGGCCGTGAAGAAAACTAATTGGTGACCCCTGGCCTACACGGTAGAAGGCAGTTCTATAATTCTAGTTAGACTAAAGAAAAACAGTGCTGAACCCTACGCGTGTAAAGCGAAACCGTGCAAAACGATGAGCGCATTCATTCGGAAACAAAAACATAGTTCCCACTAGGGATGAAATAATACCGACAATTTTTAATACCGGCATTGGGAGTTTTTTGCTGATACCGGTATTGAAACCGGTTTTGTGCAGAGAACAGTTTATAACCATTTAGTATATTATTTTAATAATAATAATAATAATCCTTTACTAACGGGATAAAAACCCTCTTTCTTACAAAATATCAAACGGAGTTCAAAAGATATGAGTATTTCAACAACTACATAAGTCTGGACTTTTCAAAAACACTCTGGCTTTCAAAATAAGGTTATAACTAGATAACTGCCCTGTTCAGGGCGTTTTTAACACTCTTGAAAACGGTGACACCCATCCCGATAAGGGGTATTTTTCAACCCCAGGCTAAAAAACATTTTTTTTTTCGAAAAGAAAACTTCATATTCCAGAAACAACAATGGAAAATTAGAAGAAAGAAATACACAACACAAAATAAATTTATAAACCAAATTATATGTTTGATATGAAAATAATGAGTCAATTTGTGGACCCGAGGTCAAAAAAATATCGCGCTTCGGGACCGAAGGGTTCAGGAACGCATTTCAGGAGGACGAGACCATATCCAATCGTTTTCTCTCATCGAACTAGGTAATATTATAAATCTCTCATACCGATCCGTCGGAGTCACTTTTCGGAAGAATCCCCCACTTTATTTCTACTCACACAGGCAACAAATACATTTTTGGTAACTTGGCACTGCTCCCACAAAGTGCACTTTTCAGTACCGAAAACCTGGTATTGTAAATCACGATATCGGTATTGTGTGTTTAATTCAATACCGGTATTAATTCCGGTTTTCCAATACCGGTATTCATCATCCCTAGTTCCCACACGCCTACTTAAACGGTCAACAGAATTAGAATAAAATCGCTATTCAGTTTTGCAAAAAAACTTCACCGTAGTTTCCGGCCTCCCTTTTTTTGTTAACAACTTCAATTACTTGAAGAAATCCGTCTTTCATAAAGTTTACTTTTCCAAAATTGGACTCGGTTATAAAGCCCAATGCAAATGCTTCAGTCTCTCCTTGCCATTTTTCGCGAAGGAATGCAATTTCCTTAGCCTGTACTAAGGGTAACCCCTCTCATTCCACCCTTCCCCCAACCTTCCTTTTTAAACTCGCTCCACCTCCCGCAGCGTGACTTGCGTCAGCGCCAGCCGTGTGGTGGTGGGGGGGGGGGGGGGAGGTAAAGGGAAGGTGGAGGAGTATTCCCAGTCATTGCGCCACTGCTACTGAACTATCCCAAACAAAACTCAAGCGTTCTCGGCAGTAAAATTATATTCGCGCGCGTGGAACTTCATAGACGATTCACTGCCATTATACCCTTCCATCGAATTTTCAGTGGAAAATCTAAGTAAGCCCAATCACATTCACGTTACCGTTTTATATTTGTTTAAATTCTTAGAGCACTACGGCAAGTTAAAAATATATGATACAAAATGGGTCTCGACAACGCCGTGCAAAACTAAAATTTCAGCACTAATCCACTCACCCAGCACACACACACACCCAAGCTCACAAGGCTGGGCTTTCAGGAGAGACATGGAAGCCCAGCCCTGTGTGTGTACTAGGCCAGTTGATTAGTGCTGAAATTTTAGCTCTGAACGGCAGTCGATTCCCTTCCATACGTTTCGTACTTGTTTTCAAAGAAGATTGAAATTAGGTACTTACCTAATGCTCCTTTGACAGCGAATTCGACGCCGCAGTCTTGTCGCACCTGGAATTAAAAAAGAAGATCCATGAGGTGTCTTTCAACGAGATACTATATTTAAATATATTGAATTTTACAAGAAAATCCAAAAAAACCTTTTAGTTTTTTCACTAATAATATCAAGCCCGACCAAACCAAAAGCGTGTTAATAATATTTCCGGAGGTTTTTTTTAATCATTATGTTGTGTAATATTATTAATAAATATTACTTCCTTGGATATATTCATGGAATAAAAATAGTGGAAGCTGCTATCAATTTAAAAGTATTGCGTCGATAGACAACATTTCAATACAGTTATTCACGATAGATTATTAACATTATTCACGATAGATTATTAAAAATATGTTCATACCATATTCAACGCGTCGCTCTCCCGTCGACGACTCCTCGACCTTTCCCGACCAACCGACAACCAAAACTAAGCCTTCAAAACGACACGTGAGAGGTGTTTACCGGTCACGTGACTTCTCTCTGGCGTTTGGGGAGTAAGGATTGGTCGACGGAAGTATTTTTTTAAAAGGGGAAAACAGTGCAAGTGCCCTCTACCGTGGAAGTGAAGTAAAATGAAACAGGCTTAAAATGGAATGGAAGCGAACGCAAATAATTTCAGTCAGGGTTTTGGAAAGGTTATTGGGGAACGGGTTAGGGACGAGAGATGGCGCTTTAGGGAAAGTAATTTGACCGCGGAACCTTTTTGGGCTTAAAAAGTATTGATGTAACTCTTAAAAAAATCCTATAGTGCGGAAAAAAAGTAGACACAAAACAGGTCTCTTTTTGGACAAATGGTACGTATAAAAATTTACGGACAGAAAATAAATTGAAAAACGTCAGTTATTTTGAAATACAAATATTTTACAATTTCTTAAAATGAGAGGTGTTTTTCCTTCTTCGCAAATCCGTTTCATATTAGGACTGATGCTGGAGAGTTTAATTCTCATAGCTGGTGCAGCATTGGGTCTTTTCCTGTATTTTGTTTTTTTTCTTCAGTTCTGTTACATAAATAATTTCATATTTAATATTATGAAGCGGCATTCACGATAAATACGATTGCCATTGAAATTTTCTCGCGGAAGCCCTTGTCCCACGGCGCGGAACGATAAAATTTGAAGAGTACAAAAACGGTGTATTAATTAATAATCGCTGGGAAACTTCTCCTTGAAACATAAAATACCGGTTTCGATATTTGCTTCTTTTATTGGAAATCATATGAACAACAAATGTTTTACAGCTTTAAATACGCGTTTATCTGTTACAATCGGATGATGAAAAAGCAATAATTTTTCTCCCAAATACGTTCATTATCACATTTGTAAACACTGTTATTCTCGTCAAAATAATTATTATTGTAAATATTACTCTGTCGGAAAGAATGAATGTCGAAATGCGAAAGAGGTAAAATAACCATTGATTTGATACTGATTTTCCCTAACCATACGTCTCAGCGCTCACGATTTAAATACAGAAAGGTAAGTTATAATCTATTTGTATTTTTTATATAATTCCATGCTGAGAAATATGGCCAATTCTTCACAAGTCTCATATATCATCAAGCGGGAAAATATAATTTAATCCATTGAGGTTCATTACAAGTATACGTTGAGATTACGTGCTTATGAAAATTCATCTTATTATCTGAGCATGATTCGATCGTTGAAGTTGGTACCTATCGTATTTTTGTCACTGCGGGAGTTTGTTTTGATGTTTTCAAATCTTCACTTATCTTAAATTACCTGTATTCAAAACTCTTTATCCTTTAAATTTTCATAATGATTATATGTTTCATCGGCTTTTTTTGGGTGAAATCAACCAGAGATTCTCATCTCCAGAAGTCGACAAAGTATCATTAAGGACAATTTCCAGGATCAAATATTTCACGCGAGATCATCTGCGATAAAATTGAAGGTTATTCATGGCATTTTAATCCTCTAAAAATAAAAACATCGCAATAAATTACACGTTTCACTCCATTCACGAAGTGATTTTTTCACCCAGTGGCCTTAAGCGAACTTCCTAATGTGAACTGCAAAAACAACCACAGTATACTATTGCACAAAACGTTCATTTTGATATACTTTATTTCTCTCTGTCGCTTCATTTAAAGGGAAACCTCCGCTTCCCTTGGATTAAAGCACAGAAAATTTTCAAATTTTCAGAATATATGCAATTCTTTCATGGCAACGGACGAAAGTAAAAAAGAATAACACATGATGAACTTGTCCAGCGCAATAAACGACTCGAAAAAAAACAAAAACGAAACGCTTTCACCCAAAACCCATGGGCGTTATCACCGTGTATTCTAAAATAAAATATGAGCTTGCAGAACGATAAAAACAAAACCTATTGGGATAAAAGGTAGCTATCGCCCGATATACGTAAATGCAAACTAATGCGAGGGGTCGCGGTGTTATCGAATACACGCACAAAAGGGCATGCGTGTACAAACAAACAAATTAAAAATCAAACTCTCTACTTATTTTACTTGCCATCCCTTTCTGCATATAGACTGTCGTCTCTTCCTAAAAACCAAAGTCACGTTTCGATCGATAAGCTTGCGTTTACCTATCTATCGCTTCCTTCCAAACATGAACATAAAATTAAAATGAGGCTCGTCGCAAGTCACGGAAGGGTGTTTGGGATCAGCGTTGTAATCTACATCTACGAGTCACCCGTCTAATCCACCAAATTGGTGCTTGGCAGGGGGTTCAATTCACCAAAGCCTACCTAACAATTTTATCTTGCATGCTTCACCCTCCTGATATCATCCCGTATTGTAATATGATAAAACGAGCCTCGCTAACTCTATGTTTTACAAAATATCTAACGTATGTTACCCTCGTAATCATGTCTAGCTATGTGCGTTGGTGCTTCAGGTATACATAAAACCTCTGATAAACCTTCCGACCTCTATTTACGGAGGAGTCTTAAACTTGCGTTCAGCCACCTATACTTTAGAGCAGTGTTTTTCAAAGTTTTTCAACTGACGAATCAGTTTTCCAATTTTTTCTTTAGCGAACCATAACAGTACATAAAAGTTGATTAATTATACTGACATTTATTTAAAAATAATTATGACTACAAATAAATTCTTTGTAAAACAAAACAAGTGTAAATACGCATTCATTTTCGAAACAAAAAATACATACGAAAGAAAATTTGACGTTATTCCATTCCTGAATTTATTATTAATGAGATACTTAGGCTCGTTTATCATCACACATTTTTTAAAAATCTGGCAAAATAGTTGATATGGCTACAATTAAACCTGCCTCAACTTCAAGCCTATTTCTATACTAATTATTTATTCGAGTATACACCTAAAATCCCTTTTCACACAAATATGTGTTACAAAATGGTAATAAGTATGTATTTCATTGCACTTTCTGAAAAGGTTGGATATTAATTAATGAACCAAAATTGATCGAACAAACGTTCACCCAAGGCGGATAAGGCTTCATTGTTTTTATCTTTAGAGCAGCGAACCACTTTTGTTAAGCGAACCCCCATGACCACTTTTAGATGGCAGTTTCCTTTGTCGTGCAGTTCTCCAACTTCTTGGTAGAAATCTTCCGCTTCCTCATCCGAGTATGATGACGTTGGCGCATAAACTTGGACTATTTGAAGTTGATATCTTTTATTTATTTGAAGCACTAGTTTAGTTGCCCGCTCGGATGAATTTTCCATTTCCTCGATATTATTCTTCAATTTTTTGTGGATGATGAATCCAACTCCTCCTGTTCTTCCTGTGTCAGTTCCCCTGTAATAAAAAATATGTCCACTCTTCAACTCCAATAGGCCTTCACCTTTTCTTCTCACCTCACTAAGCCCTAAAATGTCCCACTTGATCTTCTCCAGTTTTTCTTGGAGCTCTTGAAGTTTATCCTTACTGGACAAAGTCCGGCAGTTAAAGGTAGTTAGGTTGAGGTGCCTTGTTCCTGACCACTGCCACGGTCAGAGGCAATCCAGCCTCCGGAGAATGAGGGCCGTTTTTTATGGGTGCACATGTCATGGGGGGATTGTGGGCCTTAAAACACCACGCTGGCCCAGAGCGGGTTGGTGAGTACCTCTTTCACTTTGGCCGGAGATATTGCAGAAAGACTTCACAGCATGGTTGAACCTACCGGTGTCCGAGGACACCACTGTTCTTCGCCCTTTAGCCTCCGTTTACACCCTTCCGCCGACTTTGAGGCGGTGAACTGAGGCAGTTGGAAGGGATATATATATATATATATAGATGTATATATAGCGGTTTGTAACCATTGTGGCAAGATACAAAATTGATGCACTTCCAGATGTGCTAGAAACTTGAAATGTGGTAGGATTATAGGTTTTTAGTCAAAGCCGAAGGAAAAAATCCGAAACTGTCGAAATTCCTATATTGAGGGGCTATTTTGGCCCCTTTTTGCCTCATTTTTGGCCCATAAGAAAACGTAAATTGGTGTAGAGGTTTTTATATTTGCACTTTAAAATTATTTTCCGTCAAGATACGAACTCGAGACTTAAACTGTCGGATAGGATATAAATTGTAGTTTCTTATTTTTGAAGACAGAATTTCAATCCCAGTAGAATTAGCGTAAATTTATAGTTTTTATCGGAAAAAAGTGGTAATTTTTCTGGGTCCAACAATCAGCTACCTAGGCAACAGCCTTAATGCCTTCATATGGGTAAGCTTTTAATGGGAATTACAGTCTTGTATTTCTCCTTTAAAACCTTACTAGCGTAATGCCCATTGAAATATCAACGGGAATAAAGATTCGATCGTTCAACCTATTTATGGAGATCAAATTGGCATCAGAAACATTAATTGTATTGAAAGTCATTTCCCTCTCTCACCCTCCCTCCCACTGTCCCCTCCCTCCCTCTCTCTCTCATATTAAAAGCAATCAAAGCACGTTTACGCCCATAATGATTGTGTAATAGTGCCGATTACTTACCTTTAATATTACTCGCGTTGCGCTTCGTTGATTTGCATACGACAAGAAATGTCTTCAGCATTGATATCCAGATTAATGAATATAACACCGCCTCCGCCAGTAAAAGGTAACTTATACAGGTAATTCCACCAAATTTGAAGTAACGAGTATAATAAATGTTGAAATATAAAAGTTATTTATAAAAATTTATTTTTATACCCAATACTTGTCTCTAGAAACAATTACCAACTATTCTCTCTCACTCTCTTTCTCGTTTCCTACTGTGCGCGTTTCGGTCGTGCGAAAGCTCATGAAAATTTTTTATGCAAATGTAATACATAAAGGTTTTTTTCACCTCTCTCACTCCAGTTATATCAGTTCATAACTCTATTTCCTGTGCCGATGCTCGATTCTCCTGCAATATTATTTTTTCACGTAGTAACGCAGCATCTCCCGAGATTTTTTCTTCTTTCTTTCAATTCGTGCTTATCGCCTTCTCCCTCGTTATGTAGTGAAATGCTATACACGATCAATAGTAATAAAATAAAATCAAAATGCGTATCATGTCCATTAAAATCCGTGTATTCGCGTGGATTGATAACGTATGATGCCGTTCTAGATCCGCGTAAATGAAGAAGCCGCAAAAGACAAACTGTTTCGAGTAATTAGAATAAAAACCCATGGACGTCGTAATATATTATCCGATATAAAAAAAATTTTATCCAGAAGCAGTAAATCCGTCGTCTGTTCATTAATTATTGTAATCACAAAGAAAGAAAAAATACGACATACGGGTCACGGGGCGACGGATAACCAGCTATCATCACTGCAGAGAGTTCCAGAAATAAGAAATTTGCTTAAATACCAATTGCTAGTGTCAACGACGTCATTCCAAGTCTTCGATTTGGAAGAGGAGCATCCCGTTAACCGCGAGAATTTAAGAACGTGGAATATGGGGAAGTCGCTCGTCTTTTTAATAGCGTTTTCTCTATTCCAAGTAACGGTGCAGGAACCGACGCCAGATACAGCATGCGACACCGATCCAGGCACCAGCCGAGGAATCCAACTCTCTGTTAACAGCAGGAGGAACGGAATTGGCGACTGGGTGGACATCTTCACAGCCAGAGGAGAATGCAGCAATTCGTCGGATAGAATGAATTTGGACGTGAAGCATAAAGTGGTCGAGTGTCAAGGAAAGAGGGTGATCCACATCCAAGGGGTGTTGCAAGGTAACATTTAGTTAATCTTTTTATAACATTATTCCTTCAATAATGATGAATTGTTTGGCCAGTTAACAAGCTAAGGACCACAAGTCGAAATGCCATTTTGTATTCTAACGGTTAGTTGTAAATTGCAACTCCTAGTTTTTATCAAATTGCGAATTCCAAAACTGAATAGACTTATCTCAATTTATTTTTACCACTTGCTTTGTGTGGACGATTTAATATCGCCCAATATGATCATAAAAAATCTAATAAGCATTAGAATTATGATTTTTTTAACACCCATTTAAATATCTACTAATAATTACCCAAAATCACTGCGGTCATTATGAAATTGATATTCTTTTTTCCTCAGCGGATGCTACAGAATTTTTCCGTGAAAAAAGAGAAACACACGATATACTCATTTTTAGTCCGAGGTGTGGTAAAAACGCCGCAATCCTGGGAAATGGCCGCACAGTACAAAAAATAAAGTGAGAATTTAAAAAAAGAAATAACTTAATTTTTATTACATCTTTACTGATGATAACTTTAATTATGCTTATAACTGTTGCTTTCATTAATTTATTTTAGCTTGGAGGATCGTACTAACGCAGTGGTGTTCACGAATAGACCCCTAAAGGACAATGAAATTTTTGAAGTACAGTTGGAGGACAAAATTTCAAAGTTTTCCCACGCCATGGGCATCGGAATCATCACACGCAATCCTGCCGACGTCGAAATTTTGCCCGAAATGTATAAATCGTGAGTACTTCATTATATTCATTATATTTTATAAATAAACTACAGTTAATCGTGTGACGGTTACAAATCATCAAAAACAATAATTTATCAAAAAATTTAAAAAAAGGATTTATGTTCCAAGGCGTGGAGTGGAATATTATTGGAAGTATAACCTGTTTAGCTTCTATTAACAAATTATATTTTTCACTTAGAAATTATGAAGAACCACTTATTTTTATATCTTGGCTTAAATGTTTCCCTATACTTCTAATACCTCATCAAAAAATGTTAAACATAATATTATTAGAAATTTTTAATAGAAAATGTTCTAATTTCTCTATTAAATTTTTAATTAAAATCTTTATTATTTTACAGACCTCTTGTGAGGATATATCACCATACAAGCATATATTCAAACAATGCGTTATTCCTTGATAAGTATGGAAAAAATCTCGATCAACTTCAGGTACGCATTAAGATGATTCTCTCCTCGTTTTTTCGCTTATATTTCTCCTCAATTATATCACATTCCTATGAATACGTATATGTAGTCGATGATTATATTCCATGCATCTTTCTCAGGCATCAGTTTCTATTTTCGAATGTTTCCGTAATAAAAGAAATTCGATTACAATATCCATTTAAATGTACTTTATCCTAACGCATGATCTATTTTTAGGTTGGCGACAGAGTGGGTGTAATGAGAAACCAATTCGGAACGCTTCATTTTTTCGTCAACGGAGTCGATCAGGGACCCGCAGCATCCAGCCTGCCCTCTGAAGTGTACGGAATATTCGAACTTAGGGGCGATGCAGCCAAGGCGACCATTGTCGATGCGTCATCGCCTTCGTCATCATAATGATTTAATAAATTGTTGCAATTTCTATGTATGTTCATGATATTGAGATGTTACATTTATTGAAAATTGTAACGAATAAAATCCCATGTTTTGAATTAATCAAGTTTATAGAGAATCATTTCTTTCATAAATATATATTAAAGATTTAAATATGAATTGTGCTATGATTGTGTCCTTAGTGTTGTAAGTGATAAAACTTAATTAGCCCTAACATTTGTATTCATCATTACGTTGCATCATAATAAACGGGCATTTATTGTTGTTAATGCATGGTAAAATTTGAAATAGCAGGGAATAGACACGGATACCTCAATTTAGAAATTTCGTAGTTCATTCCATTAGAGCAGGGGTCCCTAAACTTTTTATTGAAAGGGCCACATTAGACTTTATGTACGACAGCGCGGGCCAGGGAAGGGGGTGGTGGTCATCGGGAAGTTTCACCGTTACGAATTATTTCGAGGGGGGGGGGGGGGGGGGGGGGGGTTTGAGTTGGGTTGCGTAAGGCTGGCGGGATGGATTAAATCACTCCGCGGGCCATGGTTTGGGGACCCCTGCATTAGAGAATACTTATAAAGCACATTATAGTACTTCTGCACTAATAACCATATAAAAATATATAATAAATAAAATGAATCATTGATTTTAGCTAAATTACTAGTGTACTTTAAGCCAAGGAAATTTAAATCTCAGCATACTTTTCTTAAAAACCGATCATTGTTTGATTATTTTCGGTCATGATTTTTGACACAATAGTTATTAATTTTCAGAGCCCTAAGCAATTATTTAACAAACAATAAAATCACCGCTAGTATATAACTAACTGCGAATGTAACAAAATTTATAAGAAAAGCAGAAGAATTTTATATTCAACTTTCGAGAGAAAGACCAATGAAATTGATTGCTAATTAGTTGAAATACGCATCTGACTTTTCTTCAAATGTAAGTAATTAAAGTGCATATTCTTAAATTACATTTTCAGCCACGAGAGGTGCTCGACAGGTATGAGAGGGATTTGGGCCGAAAGAGAGTGGTGCGTTGCCGAAGGAGTGTGGTATGGAGTTAGGGAGAGGAGTATAGGAGACATGGAGAGGGGTATGGGACCTATGGAGAGGAGTATGGGGCCTACATAGAGGTGTTTGGGGCCTAGGGAGATAGTAATGGGGTCTAGCGTGAGGGGCATTGGGCCAAGGAAGACTGGTATGGGGTCTAGAGGGGAAATGCATGCCAAGTGACTTGCGTTTTCAGACCGGCGAATTTCATCGCCCGAGCTAAGAGAATCCGTTCGGAATCATTAAACAGGACCGCCCATCTCAAATATTCGGTTTCGCTTCGCCACAGCAATGAGAAAAGCGCTATTAAATACGGATTCAGTTTTAGTCTCTGTTGCCAAAGGAAAAAACTTGATCCATGCACAAAAAATAAACTTCTCTCGTGTAGGGAGGAGAAAAAATGACGCATTTCGTTTGTGAACGACGCGTCGCGACGGATGGATGGCAGAGTATTTTCGAACCGTTCACCCATGCGAGCGACCAGTTTCTTCTGAGTCACGTATTATAGCACGGATAAAATCGTGAGCCACCTCATTTCAGTTGGAGGAACGTGTTTTGATGGAAATATATTAAAAACATATTCGCTACTGAAATTTCATTCTGGTATATTGTTATATAGCAGGCCCCGGTGGAGGAAGGGCTAGCGTATTGGCCTACCATCACTAAGTTCGAGGGTTCGAATCCCGCCAAGGGCATGGATGTTTGTGTCGTTTTCATAATTTCATATTTCATCAATCATGTGTGTGTGTGTCTGATGTGGAAGGCAACGAGAAACTCGCCACATCATATGTGTTTATTCCCTAGTCATTTCAAACCAAACTTAGGGTTGAAAACTATGGATGGATATTATACTAATTTTCCATGGTAATATAGATTTATGCGATTACTTTTCCAATGTTTAACCTTTATGTTTTCCAGATGATACAGTTTAATTCAGGTAACCATAATGAATTTGTATTATGCACTTTAAAAAAAGCAAAAATAAATATTTGAGGAATTAACTTAAATAAAATAATAATAATTTAAGGACATTTCAATATAGGAGTGGAAGAGCTAGAAGAAACAAAACGCCGTATTCGCCATATCTCTACGACGAACGGTTCTCGAGAAATATTCTGCCTGAAAGTATTTTTTTACAATCTCACCCGGAGGAAAACAAGTATTTGTTTCATAATAGAGAGATAATTTACAATATATTTCTGGAATATCTTCTTCGTATTTTTCTTAAATAAAACATGCAATTCCAGTTTTGAATGTAAACAAAACAAATTAATGCTTATGGCAGATGTCTTAAGAAGGCGCTCATTTTCAGCAGATTAAGAATTAAATTAATTTTAGATGACGTCACCCTTCCGTTTGACAAATATCTCAGAGGCCGGTCTTAATGGAGTAGAAACTGGACACTATTTTTTTGTGTCATCCGTAACCATCGAATTAAAACATTCGAAATGTTGATTAACCCTCTCGGTACTGACTTTTAAAAACATATATACGGAGATCCCTTTCCGTACTAAGTAAGCCTCCCTGCTTTTCCATGCTGCGCGTTCTCTTTCAGGCCTTACGAATCATTCCTTTGTGTTGAGAGTGTTTATGCCTTACGTATACACTCAGTGGCGTATCTATAACTCCTGCCCACCCCCCTCCCCCGCGAAAATATAGGAAACTCATACGAAAAATCTAAATCTATATTCGCTTCAAAAATCTTGATAAAAAATAAAAATGTACTTTTTAATATGCGTTTTATTTACATTGTACAAAAAATGATATATTTGAAGAATAACCCATACTTTTACTACACGAAATTACACGCACAAAGACCGCACTGACTCGAAGAGGATTTACTATACATAGATTCTGATTTCCGACCTTTTTCTATTTCCCGGGACTCGAGAAATTTGACGAGTTTGCGAATTAAATCAAACAGCAAATATATTTTAATAGCTTTATTTCTTTTGAAATTGTAGTAATGAGCACATTTATTTTTAATTTGCAAAGGAGCTTCTCAAAAATACAATAGTGTTTCCTGATGCATCGGCGAGCCTGTTTCGGATTTTAGTAAAAATATTCCCTGCTACACACAAAAAAAAAAATTTGTTTGGGCGGTGATTACATTTTTCTGACTCTTCGTTTTTATATTTTTAAGTTGCTTTAACACTTTCGAGTGATCGCTGTCCACTTTAGGGTGAAATATTTTATTCAAATAAACTTTTTAAACCATAGAAATCATTATAAAATTCATTTTGGTAGAATTTGCAAGCTGCAAACTCGCCTTAATTCACACACATAAATTAAATGTGAAGATAGCCGCAAATTGGATTTTCCGCGGAACTTAAATGATATAGAACGCCAGAATTCATATAAACGCAAAAATTAAATTTTCGCGAGAAGTGATTTTAACTGGTGGTCAAAAGTTACGCGTTGAAAATTTCTTGCCAGTTCTATACAAATTACGAATGTGCTTCGACATTTGACTTACTGCATATATATCGGGAGAAACAAAGCCAAAAATTAGGTTTAATTAATATTTTTCGTGATTTTTTACGAATTATTTCAATTCGTCGTGATAAAATCGTTTTTTATATGTCCATGACTATTATTACTCTCTGGAACATTCGATTATGTGGATTTTATATTCTTTTTGCGTTTTAGTGTACATAAAAATTGGTGTCATTAATTTTTAGGCGCGTTTCGCTTACAGCGTGAGCGCCTATTATCGTCGGTCGGTCCGTTTGTCCGTCCGTCCGCATATTCGTTCTCGGTTTCTACCGAACTTTCAATCAAATATAATAAGAAAATCGCAAAAATGAATTACGTACGCCAATTTACTGGGGACAAAAAATTAAATTTTCGTCATATCCCGTAAAGTATTGTTCATATCAAAATATTTCTCAAATAAAAGTTGTAGAATTGGTAAAGTGGAGTATTTTCTTTCCTACACATTTTTATCGTAGGAGTAGCCGTTATCGAGAAAATCAAACAAGAATGTCTTATATCGAGTTGAACTTCGAAAATTTCTTGCATGGTTACTTCATTGTTGCTAACATAAACAATCTCCCAAACAAACGTTTAATTTCCTTACGTGTGCATGTAATATTATTAAATAGGAAGAAAATGGGCTTATGTCGACTATAGTCGATCCAACATCGGAAGACTTATGGCCTCGAAAACGGGGCGTAGACGAGTTAGCAGCAGCCAATAGGAGACTGTTTGTTTGGGAAGGTAGTGGGGAGGAAACCAGTCTCACTCCTGCTCTCGAAGAGATCGCATCGGACTGCGTTGCCGTTTCTACCGCCGTTTCCTTGCTGTGGATCAAAAAGAAGGATGGGAAGTATTTTATATAGAAACTGCGTAGTATATCAGCTGAGCAAGAGCTGGCAGCGCGCACCGATATCTGCTCTCCCGCACGAAAGTTGAGAGGGGCGATGGAAGGGGAAACGTTCGTGATTGGCTACTTGCTCTAAGTAGGCCAAGAGACTTCCGAAGTGGGATCGACTATAACTGGGACCACATGTAAAACTGACCGCGAAGCTGTATTTGTATTTGCGGGAGAGGCCCGGGGATGAAATAACACGTCTTCAAGGGGCTACCTGGCAAACCCTCCCAGGGGATTAGGACGAGCCCCTAACCATGGACAAAATTACCATCGATCTTTCATTTCATACCCCTTCTCGCCTCTCTGTTTCCTTCCTTCCCTTTCTTCCTTCCCTCTCTACTTCCCCATCCGGCTGATTGTGAGTATTATCTCCTTCCTTGCATTTCCTCATGTACCTCCTTTCGTGTCCCTAACCGCCGTATAATTCTAAAGACTCACGACATTATATAGGTGAGCGAAAAAGACTTTCGGATCCACTCTAACTTTTGCCTCACTTGTCGCACACATATACTCGAGCATTTTGACCTTGAATTCTATAAGTGTAGTAGATGGTGTAAGGCCCTGATACTGCGTGGGTCAAAAGGAAACAGGATGGTGGCTCGCACCAAACTATGGATTTTTATTTTGATAGACTCTCTGGCAAGGGGAATCGAATTTCCCAACTGCAGGGTAATTGTTTCTTGGTATTCAAGGCAGTGGAGCGGATGTAAAGAGGTTATTGAGAAGTATCATCGTTTGCCATTCTCTTGTGTTAAATGTACTGAAATAATTGTCATTACTTTCAATTTTTAAGGTGCTTTATTGATACAGTGGTGAATTAAAGAATTATTGAATCATCATAGGTTGTTAATTTAAATGAGAAAAATTATATTCAACTATCACATAATATTTCCCAATAAAAGGTTTCCAAATAAACGATCTTTCATGAATTAAATCAGGTTAGGAAAGTGTACAATGTATCACAAATGGAGTATTAGAAAGAATTTATACACCTGTACGTAAGGGAAATTGCGTTTTAGATTTCTTTTCTTCATCATAAATAATCCATTTTCTTCCTATTTAAAAATATATCATCCACACGTTAGGAAATTAAACGTTAGTTTCTGAGATTGTTTATGTCATCAACAATGAAGAAGTAACCATGCAAGAAATTTTCCAAGTTCAACTCGAATTAAGACATTTTTGTTTGATTTTATCGATAATGGCTACTCTTACGATAAAAATATATAGAAAAGGGAGTACTCTTCTTTACTAGTTCTACGACTTTTATTTTTAAAATATTTTGATATGAGCAATACTTTACGAGATTTGTCGAAAATTTAATTGTTTATCTCCAGTGAAGTGGTACCCCTGATTGGCGTACGTGATTCATTTTTTGCGATTTTCTTATTATATTTGATTGTAAGTTCTTAATATCAAGTTTCATGAAAATCTGTTGGGTAGAAGCCGAGAACGAACATGCCGACGGACGGACGGACGTACAGACCTACGATAATAGGCGCTCACGCTGAAAGCAAAACGCGCCTAAAAAGGAAAGAAAATCTCAACTTGTTGCAGTAAAAATAATTTTATAATTCAAATAGAAAATGTGAACACAAGTGTAATCATTGCCGATGTTATAAAACATCTGTATGGACATAAAGTAAATATCCGTACTTAGTTGTCTTCTTTTCATTTATATATTGGTAGAATTCCAACTCCTATAGAAGCCGTCCTTCCTCACTCACCGTCGGAAATCACAGCACATTTAATGAAGCATCTCCTGTACGGTTTAACCATTAAGTAGGCGCGTGGCCTTTCGTAACTTAAGTGGGCGCTTGGGGTCTTTAAAGACCCCAAAAGAAAATGTTTATATCTATGCCGAGTTGTTTATTTTCGTAACAATTATTTCAGATGAGGTCTAATACCTAATATAACAATGTGCATCCATCAGATTTTCCATATTGTTAATGGCAGTTAATTATTTCTAATGTTTACGATAGCTGCTATTTTCGGGTGTCGGTTTAAGTATCTAGTATGTACCTTTAAAAGGTAACTGCGAGTATAGTGACAAATTTTACGAAAATCTGTAACTTTATAACTTTCATTTGATTTACGTGGAAAATGCCTAGTATTTACGTATAATTATAGAAAACTAACTTAATACTTTTTTACGATTTGATGACTTAGTGTATAGAATGGAACATCTATAGTGTAGGACCGTTTCCAAACATCTGCCGCCTGAGATAAGACAAGAATTTAATTTGTAACAAAGTTGATTAATCGGCTCTTCTTTCTACGAGAACGCTGAGAAAAATTTTACTATGCAGCCAAACGTCATTTCAGTTTAAACGCTTTGATACAATGAAAACGATTATGAATTTTTTGGTTAAGTAATCACTGTGAACGGAAAAATATGAATAGAAAAAGAACTTTATAATATTCTCTTCAAAATGATTCAGAACCGGAAATCGTAGGTTCATTCTATCTAAAAATCTTCTAAAAGGGAATAAAAGCCTGCACGACGAAAAGTCGATTGTTATATTACAAATGCATAAGGTTTTATATGGTTAAAAATCTGATGTGGCCAACACGACTTTCTCCATATTTGGGGTATAGATATTTAAATTATTATGAACAGCGTTATAAGGCAAAATTATTGTTTCGTATCGTAAAAGAATACAGTCGTCCTTATTGCCGTAAATTACGTATATTTTGAATAATTTTACAGAATTCACCGCTACATGGTGCTGGCACTGTATACTGGCATTAAGATAAAGCAAAATATCTCCGAAATGGATGGTTCTACGAAAATTTGTTTCAAACAAAACTTGGAAGAAATATTATTCTCTACAACTTTGGTCCTTACGAAGATTACCAATAACGATGTTTTTAAGGAGAAAACCGAAAAACCGGTTATTTATAATTAACTCCTAAACAATAACTACAATAGAGAGCCAGCGCGGGCCCTGGGGCAAATACCATTGCCTTTTCTCTGTTTTAAGTTCAATAAGGGAACGTGGCCCCTCGGCAGTCCAAGGACAGCCGACTCCCACTCCTCCCTTCTCTATGGTATTGGCTTGCAATATTATAAACGGAATTTGTCAAATTCCATCCAATTAAAATTTTTCATCAAAATTACATATAAAATATATGTTGGTACTATATGTATCACATCATAATTAGACTTGGTATAATTCGATTAATTTAGATAAATAGCGAATTTGTAAAATATAAAATATTCGACGAAATTTAATTGCCGTCGATATGTGTAAGTTTTTCATCACTAAATTTTTTCCGAAATTACTTGTCATGATTTTTAAATTTGTGTTTCCAAATTAAGACCTAAAATATATTTTAGTACCAAGAAAGCAGCACGTAAAAAAATTCGGTACTTGTCTTAATAGAGGACCACATTTGTATCGGAATTTCCTACACCATGCATTGTGAGGTCCCCCGTGACATTTTTAAGTAGCTGCGTATCTTGCGCTGCAACAGAGTCCAAAAGTACGAATTACGTGAGAGTAGATCTTGTTGTTAGTATGAATGAATATCGATCGCCAGATGACCCTATAGTACTTTAACTAATAAATTCTCATAAAATTTACATTTGTAGAAGCCATACGTACAATCCATCCTCCGAAGGAGAGTTTCCCATCATCATCGTTCTGTGTTTGCGTTCTAGGCATTTTCTAGATTCCTCCTGATATTTTTTACCAACATCGGAACTTTTTACTTCATAATATTTACCTACAAATTTGGTTGTATATTATAATAACGTAACATTGAATGGTCCCGATTTCGTAATTGTATTCAACGAATAAAATTTAGTTTCTCATCTCTAAAAAATTGGGTGTAAACAGTATTGTTCTTTAGAACTGACCGTACGACGACACTCCGAGTGCTTGCGGGTCCGGACCGCGGGACCAAAGGCGGCATTTCCCGAACGGGAGAAAAAAAAGAGTAGTGGGGAGAAGTTTCAGGGTGCTAAGGGGTGATAGAAAGCAGTGGGTTGAGCTGGGAAAACCCAAATCCAAATCTGAGAAATGGAAATGGGAAAGGGAGAAAACGCCGGCCGTTGGTATTGGTTGCACCCGCGTATTGCGAAAGAAAAACCTTATGACAGACCCTAATAACGGGCCCATCAGAGGCCCGAACCCCGGGGATTTTTCCCCGGTATCCCCATCCTATCGGTGGCCCTGTGTGTGTGTGTGTGTGTGGATGGATGTATGTGAATGTGGGCGCTCTAACTCAAAAAGTAGCTGTCATATTAATACCAAATTTCAGATATAACACTTTAGCACAAAGAACTGAGTAGTTTTTAGTAATACGGTAATACAAAATACAAACACTTGATATGACGTAGACTGTTTTGTGAAAACAGACTATCGAGAATGTAATTTCTGATACTTACTCCAGAAGACGCTGATGTCGAGAGCAATCATATTCATTGCACTACCGCTATACTGCACACTACTATAGAATGAACACTAGAATAATACCTCCATTGCTCTATATGCAGAAACTTCAGATTTTTATCTATTTCTTCACAGGAAGATATTGCAGATTAAATTACTCTCTAAACATTTATTTTCCTTTCCATGGATGGATCTACCAGGACGTTTTGTTTTGATTTCTGCAAGGTGAGGAAATCCTAGTTACAAAATTCCGATAACATAAGAACCCAGGGACGCTGTAACATATTATCCGATATAAAGAAACTTGACACAGAAGGCAGTAAATCTGTCGTATGGTCATTAATTATTTTAATCACAGATAGAAAATAATACGCCATTCGGGTCACAGGGCGACTGATAACCGGCTATCACGACCGCAGAAAGTTCTGAAAATAGGAAATTTGCTTAAATACCAATTGCTCGTGTCAACGACGTCATTCCAAGTCTTCGATTTGGAAGAGGAGCACCCCGATAATCGCGAGAGTTTTAAACGTCTAATATGGAGAAGTCGCTCGTCTTTTTAATAGCGTTTGCTCTCTTCCAAGTAACGGTGCAACAATTGACACCAGACCAAGCATGCGGTACCGATCCAGGCACCAGCCGAGGAATCCAACTCTCTGTGAACAGCAGAAGGAACGAAACTGGCGATTGGGTGGACATCTTTACAGCCAGAGCGGAATCCAGCAATTCATCAGATCGAATGAATTTGGACGTGAAGCATCAAGTGGTCGAGTGTCAAGGAAAGAGGGTGATCCACATCCAAGGGGTGTTGCAAGGTAACATTTAGTTAATCTTCAATAACATTATTCCTTCAATAATGACGAATTGTTGGCCAGTTTACAAGCTAAGGACCACAAGTCGAAATGCCATATTGTATTATAAGGGTTAATTGCAAATCGCAACTCCTATTTTTTTTATCAAATTGCAAATTCCAAAACCGAACCTAGTCTTAACTCAGTTTATTGCTGTCACTTGCTTTGTGTGGACGATTTAATAAGCTCAATATGATCATAAAAAATCTAATATTTATTAGAATGATTTTTTTAATACCCATTTAAAAATGTAATAATAATTACCCAAATCATTGCCGTCATTACGAAATTTATATTCTTTTTTCCTCAGCGAATCCTACGGAATTTTTCCATGAAAAAAGAGAAATACACGATAAGCTGATTTTTAGTCCGAGGTGTGGGAAAAACGCCGCAATCCTGGGAAATGGCCGCACGGTACAAAAAATAAAGTATTAAAAAAAAGAATATAACAGCCCTTCTGTATTAAATCTCTACGAGCAGATTCAACTTTAATGATGCTTATAATTCATTTATTTTAGCTTGGAGGATGCAACTAACGCAGTGGCGTTCACGAATAGGCCTCTAAAGGACAATGAAATATTTGAAGTAAAGTTGGAGAAAAAAATTCCAAAATTTAACCACGCCATGGGCATCGGAATCATCACACGCAATCCTGCCGACGTCGAAATTTTACCCCAAATGCATATATCG
The DNA here is from genome assembly GCA_036926305.1 of Uropetala carovei. Classification (NCBI taxonomy): domain Eukaryota; kingdom Metazoa; phylum Arthropoda; class Insecta; order Odonata; family Petaluridae; genus Uropetala; species Uropetala carovei. The sequence goes on from JAXCHB010000214.1 coordinate 1,147,652, forward strand.
TGAGAATATCTTTATTTTTTTTATATTTTATAAATAAAACACGCCTAATAGTGTGACGTTTACAAATCATCAAACAGAATAATGTATCTAAAAAATTTAAAAAAAACGGATTTATACTCCGACAAGAGGTGGAATATTATTGGAAGCATAACTTGTTTAGATTCTATTAATAAATTATATTTTTGACATCGGTCACTTAGAATTTATGGACCATTGATCATTTAAATATCTTGGCTTCAACGTTCCCCTATACTAGTAATACCTCATCAAAAAGTGTTAAACATAATGTTAATAGAATTTTGTAATAGAAAATGATCTAATTTCTCTATTAAATTTTTAACTAATATTTTATTATTTTACAGACCTCTTGTGAGGATATATCATCATAAAAGCATATATTCAAACAATGCGTTATTCCTTGATAAGTATGGAAAAAATCTCGATCAACTTGAGGTACGCATTTAGTTGATTCTCTCCTCATTTTTACGCGTATATTTCTTCTCAATTAAATCAAATTACGCATTTCTATGAAAACCTCTTCGTATTAAATCAAATTCCTAATAGTGCATGTAGAATCGAGGAAAATATTCCATGTTTCTGTTTCTATTTTCGAACGTTTTCACAATTAAAGAAATTCCATTACAATTTCGATTTAAATGTACTTAATCCTAACGCATGATCTTTACTAAGGTTGGAGACACAGTGGGTGTTATGAGAAACCAATTCGGAACGCTTCATTTTTTCGTCAACGGAGTCGATCAGGGACCCGCTGCATCCAGCCTGCCCTCTGAAGTGTACGGAATATTCGAACTTAGGGGCGATGCAGCAAAGGCGACCATTGTCGATGCGTCATCTCCTCCATCGTCATAATGATTTCATAAATTGTCGAAATTTTTATGTACTTGATAATGAAATGTTAAATTTTTCATTCTTGAAAAAATTAAATCACTTACTTTGAATGAATAAAGTTGTTTGTGTACAATTATTTAGTAATACATTAAAGATTTAAATATGGATTGTGTTATGATTGTTTCCTTCGAGTTGTAAGTGATCAAACTTTATTAACCCTCACATTTTAATTAATTATTTCGTTGCACAGTAACAAAGTGGCTTTTAATGTTCTTGATGCATTATATAAGTTTAAATAGCAGGAAAAAGACATGGATACCTCAATTAAGAGAAATCGTTTTTAATTTGAATGAAGCATACAAATATGTCACGTGATAGTACTTCTGCACTAATTGCACATAGAAACAGTATATAATTATATAGAAATATATAATAGTTATATAAAACTACTTGGAGCAACTTTCATTTTAGCTCAAATATCTTGGCAATTTAAAAGAAGGAATTTTAAATGTATAGGTACCTACTACCTATGTTTCGTTAAAACCGATTATTGTTTTGGTCATCTACATTATGACTTTTGACGTTCTAATTTGTAGTTTTCAGAACTCTAAGCAATCACGTAAAAAACGCAATAATACCGACGATATTATGCGAATTTTACTAATAATTATAAAGAAAATAGGAGAATTTAAGGTTTCACTTTTGGGAGAACGACCATTGAAGATGCTTTCCATTTAGCCGAAATACGCATGTGATTTTTCAGAATCTTTTTATGGCTATCAAAGGTACCTAATAATAACAACACCGAACAGCACTCATAATGTTATAGTTAAGAGACTGAGTCAATTTAACCCATGTATATTGAAGATAATATCCCAGTAGGCTGATTCGCTAAATACACTCGTTTACCTTGTTATATGGAATCAGAATAAATATTTATAATTGACGTTATCGCGTAAGGTGAATGACGCACTATACAGTAACACTGATCATAAAATTCTAACATCGCCTTCTTATGCGTCCTCGTATAACCCAGTAGATTCATATTGCATTTATTCCAATCAATTAATGCGAGGACGCTTCCAGAAACCTTATCCCACTAGTGCATACATATTAACACATGATACCTAAGTAGCACTGGATCATGGGATGGCGAATAGTAGGTGCAGGAATAAGGGATTTAGGAGTGAGATTCTGAGACTTAGTAATCACATCGGTTTGTTGAAATCCGAAACAGAGAAAAGCGAAGTTTTCCGCAACCTGGTTACCCTCGCGTAAGAAACACTGCCAAGGAGTCGCTTCAGTAAGAAAAGATGGAAGTTTAGGTACGAGATAATACTGAACATGCCGAAGAGCTATTGTTCGTGAGTGTTTAAATGAGTGGGGGTTATTCAGAGGGCTGAAGTATTGGTAAGAAAGAAACCATTCCACCTCATGGGCGTTTTTAACACTTCAAACGACTCATGTAAACATTAGTCATTATCAAAGTTGTAGACAATTTAATTTTATACAAGTTTGTATGAAACATGTTTTCATAAACTCAATTGCTTAAGAGATATTTTAATTTTCCATCGGAATTTATGTCACCTACGTCGCCAAGTGATACCATTGTTACCGTTGCTATGATAAAATTAGCTAATTGTTGACAGCGATAGGTACTCTGTGACAAGGGTAATTTTGATCCTTTTCAAGTAAGTTTCCTTTTTACAACTCGAATTTTCTAAACGTCGAATATTTCTGTTTCCCCTTGAGGTTCGACTTATAGGATTTCCACCGAATTCGTCATTGGGTTTCCCTTCGAACCACGCGGATAACCAGAAGATATACCCAAAAACCTACGATAAACACAAAATAATTCCTCACTGACACCTAGGGTTGCCACCTTATGATGGTTTAATTCCGGGAGATTTCCACTCTAGGAGGTGTCCATTCCCGGATATTCCGAGAGATTTTTTATGTCCGAAAAACAACTAATCTGAACAATACAACTTTAGTTATTTATTTATTACTAAACATATAATGAGGATTCAACCTGAATTTTGTCGTGACAATACTGTACATCGATTTACCAGAATATAAATTCACTTCTCTTATGACCGCCGAAACGAGAGAGAGCTAACTGCAGAAACTAGGGTTGCCACACCAGAAATTGCAGATTCTTCGAGATATCCACCGTGTCTAATCTCTTGGCATATTAAAAATAAAAATTTGTCAATTGTAACTAAACGGAATACTTACTGCATAACCTTTTATTTGCGCTAAAATAGATATTGACTCGATTTGTGACACAGGAACGAGGAGTACAAACTTTTGCTATGATTTCTCACGGAAAGCTGCCTTCTAGTGGCCACACCCGCAGTGAAAAAGAACACAATGCATTTACAGGTACAGCTAAGTTAATTGCATTTTCTGCAAGATTTGTATAATCAGGACATTCCCAAGCCAACCTGCCGTCTGACGCGAGATAAAACGTGACTTTAATTTACAAAAAAATTTATAATAAGCACGCTGAAAAATTCCGCTGCATTACTGATACTCACATAAAAGTGGCAATTTATGATAAGATTAAAAAGAAACTTCTCCTTCTCATTATTTAAGAAGGATCAAGAGATAAAATAAATAAATGTTTGTAGGTAGGTTTAAATCCGGCACCTCCGTTGAGAGGCACCTTATTTATCGACGGTACCCGTGGTTCTCAAACGTACGGTGGCAGTCTTCGTTATGCCAACTGATTTTTTCCTCATTCTATCAATCCTTCAATTTTTATTTATAGGTTATAAGTCTAATTTTTACGTTTGCTTCAGGGTTGGGATCTTTCAAATGAAGCCGTTCTTAATTTTAACATATTTATATTTAATATAAAAAATATAATTTAATAATAAAACTTCAATTAATACGGCGACTTATACTATCTTCGCTCATTTTCGTAGTCTGATCTTTGTAACTCATGGCGATATCTGAATTTTTTATGAACTAATTTCTTTTTGGGAAATGTGGGAACAAGTTACAAAAACTGCAATGACCGAGTATCGAACTCGAGTCTTCCACTTGCCGGGCGAATATGTGTGCAACAACAAGAATATTCCAGACTATTTATAATGTAGGGAATAATTTGATCAACATATGCCATACGTCTTTTTAAAAAGAGATTCATGATCATATAGGTATAATGAAAATTTTCCTTAAGGTCCAGATATTTTTTTAACCTTAAATTTATTTTATATTCTTCAATGCGCTCTATAAAAAAGTATAAATTAAAAAAGTTTTTCATACATTTTTCTTCTTAAAACATCACGAGGGGTCGCGGCGACCGAACATCCGCACGGAGGCGGTCGCATGGCAGATCTGCCTGAGAACCAATGGTCCGTACGATGCTGTGTAAGAGCATACATTCTTACATTATGTTTTCATTAACTTCAATCAAATCTATTGGCTCGACCAAAACTTCAATACTCTAATTACGTAAATAGAGGAATGAATCTGCAGATTACTAATTTCCGGGAGATTTCGGTCTCCCAGGCAAGGTCCGTCGGGAGCCGGGAGAGACGTATCTACGTACGCCTGCTTCGGGGAGATATTTTAACCCACTCTATATTCACTCTGAAGCCTACATTAACTAAATTATGCCAAATGTTCCCCTGATTTTATGTCATCAATTTACATCAGGCTGTCTCTAAAATCTATACCACCAAATGGGATCTAATGCCCCTGATTTTATGCAACCCAACATACACTGACCTGCCCCTGAAATGTATACCACCAAACACACTTCCTCCGATTTTTCGCCATCCCAACTTAAATTAATAAGATGAGTAAAAAGGGTTGGAGATTACGGCGAGATGGATGTTTCAAAATCAATAAAAAAACCTCCTTAACCGTAAAAAGCGAATGGTTCCAGTTAAAAAGCGGGCAAAGGAAGAAAAAAAGGAACAAATAAGTGGGTACACTCAGAGGTTTACGGGGTATAACTCCACGCCGAAGACCTGCTGACAATCGCTCATACATTCACTCACTCACACAAGAACTAATTCTAAGTTAGAAAGGATAAAAGGAAAGGGTTTACGAGGCGTTAACATGCGTCGGTGACCCTTACTCACACCGTTGTTGGTAGGTATGTGAATCTGTTCGATCGCGACAGGGACCTACTCAGCAACCACACACGTTCGCACAAATAGGGAAAAAGGATAAAAGGAAAAGGGGTAAGAAAGGAAGTAATACCAGGTTTACGGGAATTTACTCCGCGGCAGGGACCTGATATCTTTTACTATTTGTGTTTTCTCTAAATAATCGCCTTGTACGGTTAAGGAGTTCTTTCTTGATTTTGAAATAATAAGATAAGATAAATGAATGTTTGTGGGTAGGTTTAAAACCGGCGGCCCCGTTGAGAGACCCCTGAGCTATATCCTGTACGATGTTGTGTAAAAGTATACATTTTTTACTTTCTCCATACCTAGTGCATATAGGAGAAATTATTGTATTCGTGAAAAAAATCGAATTAGAGATTTACATGGATGTACGCGTTGAGGTCCCCTGAGTACGTTTTGACTATTTTCGCGACCCAATGCGTGTGTGTCTGTGACAACATTTTGTGGGCGCTCTAACTCGAAAACTGACATTCAAATCAAAACAAAACTTTCCACTTACGATTTTTTTTAGGAAATGAATATCTGAAACGGTTTTGGCAGAAACGACTGAAAGGGAAGCGGAGGTTTATTCTTGTCACTTTTCCTTTTCTTCCAAATATCTCATTAAAAACTCAATTTAAGTCATTATTTGTTATTATAAAAATTGAATACAATGTAATTTTCTACGTTTTTAAACACGTTTTCATAAAGCCGATTGTTTAAGACACATTTTGATTTTCATTCCAAATTCATGTTAAATACGTCGCTAAGTAATACCATTATCCCAGCTGCTATGATTCAATTTCTAATTGTTGATAGTCTTGCGTACACTGCCAAGGGTAATTTTAATCCCGAATCGATATTTTATTATCTACATTAAGACAGCTAAACATCTTCTGTATTTATTCTTTTTAAATCAAGACTTTTAAATCTTTCACAAGCGTAATTGCTGATAATTATTCCCGAGGACGCTGATCTAGTGAGCAATCATATTCTCTGTATGAAGAAAGTCATGTGCTGGTTACATCACATTTTTATACTAAATTTCCATTTATTTCAATTAAATGTAATGGCCATATCAAATTTTAAAATATTATGTACGTAAATAGAGCAATTAATCTGCAGATTACTAATTTCCGGAAGATTTCGGCCTCCCTGGCAAGGTCCGGGAGACTCCCGGAATTCCGAAAGAGGTGACAACCCTACTGACACCAGTTGTGCGACCAAAGAGCGCGCGAAGGGAAGAAACAAACCTTGAATGAACACGGAGCGGAATAATGAAGATCATAAATACAATCAACGAGGAATCAATTCCAAAATCAGTCGGGATAGCTGGTCAAAGGTTAAATGGATTATCGAAGCAGAAATACGCGTACTTTTCAAAGGACCCGAAGTCGTAAATCACCTCAGAATTTACATTTCCTTGGGAAAGTCCTTAAAGCGGAGGAAACAATGAAAAAGAAAGGGGAAATGAGATCGTAAAGAGGAGATTAGCGATTGATTGGAGCTTTGAGATTACCAAGACATTCAAATGGGTTAATGATTTGAAATTACGTACGAACAAAACAAAAATAGCTACAATATACATCGTATGTACAAAATTTCTCGTATACTAATGCGTCGTTAGGTTATCTTTTGAAAAATTTGAACTATGTAGAATCATTATAAACCTCGTTTTATATAACCACACGGAATTTCGTGAAAATCATATTAGCCGTTTCTGAGAAAATAAAATTTTGTTAAAGTTACCTAGAATAAGCTAGCATTATATTTATTTTTTAAGAAATATTAACCGTGTAGTATTGTTGCAAACGTAAACTCAAGAAATTGTACGGAATTAGATCAAAATCGTTTGAGCCGTTTTTGAGAAAATCAAATTGTTGTTAATGTTACGTAGAATAAACTAGTCTTTTATTCAACTTTTGAACAATATGAACAATGTAGTAACTTTTTAGGAGTAAACTCAAGTATCTATACGAAATTTGATCAAAATCGTTGTAGCCTTTTTTGATAAAATCATATTGTTGTTAAAACTGCCTAGAATAAACAGCGTTTAATTATTGATCAATGTCAACTATTCCGTCATAACTTCTACTTTGCATGATAAAATGCCTAAGTACGAGATTTCAGTCATTTTCGCCCTGCAATTTTAGCTCTACAGCTGTGGTTCTCAACCGGGGTGACATGGCACCCAGGGTGACGTGACGGTTATTGATGGGTGACTGGAATATTTGGTAAATTCACAGTGTATCAAATCTTGACAAAATATATACATAAATAAAACAAGGAGAGTAAACACTCGTGCTTATTTAAATGTCAGAATTTTATCTTTATGTGTTAGAGAAAGCCCAATTTATCTTTCAAGGTGACTTGAGGTAATGGAACTATAATGGGGTGTCGCATAACTGAATGAAGTGAACATAGGGTGGCGAAGACAAAAAACATTGAGAACTACTTCTCTTAGAGTCCCTAAAGGACAAGCAGACACACACAGACGGCATGGTGAAAACCACCTTTTCGGATTCAGGTACACGTAAAACGTATTTTTCCATAAAAATCACGAGATCGAATTTTTTCGCGGTTATAATACTTATATATGAAAAAGTAAAAGGAATTGATAGGATGGCGAACCTGTTTCATTTAATGGCGTCATTCGCGAGTGAGGAAACGGGATTTTAACAAGTCGAGTCCTGTCAATGAACGAGGATAAATTAGCGCATCCTTATTTCTCATGTGCCTATACCGCCACATATTTTGTCACTGGAGCCTTGTTTACTTTTGGTTTTGAGGGCAATACATGATATTTTCTTATCCAATTATATTTAGTCATTTTTTTATCAATTTACTCATTAGTTATTTTTCACACGAGTGTAATTTCCGGTAAATATTTATTCTGGGGGACACCAATGTCGAGAACAATCATATTCATTACTCTCTATGAAGAATTTTGTTCTGGACAAACAGTTTTTTTGCGTGATTTTCACCATCCATTATTTCACTAAACAATACAATCAGAATGTCATTATTCGCCATTGGCAATTGATTGCGGACATTCAATGTCGGAAACGCAAATTTTTTATTCCCCGAGCATTTTTCCATCACCTATTTAATCGGCTGAATTTCCTTACCCATTCGAACCCTAAAAAAATTGTCACTTATTTTAATAACGATGGAATTATTTACTACAGAGCATCAGATATCCTACTCGTCCCAAATTTTATATTTTATTTTTTTTCATATTTTATATTTTTTCATATTTTTATCCTAATTTCCTCCCAAGTTTCATATTTTTATACGTGGTCATATATAATCCGAAATGAGAAAAAAACCACTCATAAGGCAGTAAATCTGTCCTATAGTCATTAATTATTTTAATCACAGATAAAAAAATATGTCATATGGGTCACCGGGCGACGGATAACCAGCTATCATCACTGCAGAGAGTTCCAGAAATAAGAAATTTGCTTAAATACCAATTGCTCGTGTCAACGACGTCATTCGAAGTCTTCGCTTTGGAAGAGGAGCATCCCGTTAATCGCGAGAATTTAAGAACGTCGAATATGGAGAAGTCGCTCGTCTTTTTAATAGCGTTTGCTCTATTCCAAGTAACGATGCAGGAACTGACGCCAGATGCAGCATGCGGCACCGATCCAGGCACCAGCCGAGGAATCCAACTCTCTGTGAACAGCAGAAGGAACCAAACTGGCGATTGGGTGGACATCTTCACAGCCAGAGCGGAATCCAGCAATTCGTCGGATAGAATGAATTTGGACGTGACGCATAAAGTGGTCGAGTGTCAAGGAAAGAGGGTGATCTACATCCAAGGGGTCTCCCAAGGTAATATTTTGTTAATCTTTAATAACATTATTCCTTCAATAATAGTGAATTGTTGGCCAGTTAACAAGCTAAGCACCCTAAGTAGAAATTCCATATTGTATAATAACGGTTAATTGCAAATTGCAACTCCTATTTTTTTATCAAATTGCCAATTCCAAAACCGAGTCTGCTAATCGCTAGAATAATGATTTTTTTAAAATACCTATGTAAAAATGTACTAATAATTATCCAAATTCATTGCCGTCATTATGAAATTGATATTCTTTTTTCCTCAGCGAATCCTACGGAATTATTCCATGAAAAAACAAAACCACACGATAAGCTGATTTTCAGTCCGAGGTGTGGGAAAAACGCCGCAATCCTGGGAAATGGCCGCACAGTACGAAAAATAAAGTGAGAATTTAAAAAAAGTGAATCACTTTATTTTTACTAAAGCTTTACTGATATCATCTTTAATAATGCTTATAATTTACTGTTGTTTTCATTCATTTATTTTAGCTTGGAGGAACATACTAACGCAGTGGTGTTCACGAATAGACCCCTAAAGGAAAATGAAATTTTTGAAGTAAAGTTGGAGGACAAAATTTCAAAGTTGTCCCACGCCATGGGCATCGGAATCATCACACGCAATCCTGCCGACGTCGAAATTTTGCCCGAAATGTATAAATCGTGAGTACTTCATTATATTCATTATATTTTATAAATAAACTACAGTTAATCGTGTGACGGTTACAAATCATCAAAAACAATAATTTATCAAAAAATTAAAAAAAAGGATTTATGTTCCAAGGCGTGGAGTGGAATATTATTGGAAGTATAACCTGTTTAGCTTCTATTAACAAATTATATTTTTCACTTAGAAATTATGAAGAACCACTTATTTTTATATCTTGGCTTAAACGTTCCTCTATACTTCTAATACCTCATCAAAAAATGTTAAACATAATATTAATAGAATTTTTTAATAGTAAATGTTCTAATTTATCTCTCAAATTTTTAATTAATATCTTTATTATTTTACAGGCCTCTTGTATGGATGTATCATCATACAAACATATATTCAAACAATGCAAAGTTCCTTGATAGGTATGGAAAAAGTCTCGATGAACTTCAGGTACGCATTAAGAAGATTCTCTCCTCGTTTTTTCGCTTATATTTCTCCTCAATTAAATCACATTCCTATGAATACGTATATGTAGTCGATGATAATATTCCTTGCCACTTTCTCATGCATCAGTTTCTATTTTCGAATGTTTCCGTAATTAAAGAAATTCGATTACTATTTCCATTTAAATGTACTTAATCCTAACGCATGAACTTTTTTTTAGGTTGGCGACAGAGTGGGTGTTATGAGAAACCATTTCGGAACGCTTCAATTTTTCGTCAACGGAGTCGATCAGGGACCCGCAGCATCCAGCCTGCCCTCTGAAGTATACGGAGTCTTCGAACTTAGGGGCAATGCAGCCAAGGCGACCATTGTCGATGCGTCATTTCCTCCATCATCATAATTATTTCATAAATTGTCGACATTTTTATGCACTTATATTGAAATGTTATTTTTTTGCATATTTTAACGAATAAAAATCCCATGATTTGAATTAATTAAGTTGTTTATAGATAATAATTTTGTTTCATAAATATATATTAAATATTTAAATATGAATTGTGCTATGATTGTTTCCTTCGAGTTGTAAATGATCAAACTTAATTAGTCCTAACATTATAATGAATTATTTCGTTGCACAGTAATAACGGGGCTTCAAGTGTAGTTAATGCATTCTATAAGTTTAAATAGCAGGAAAAAGACATGGGATGCCTCAATTAAGAGAAATCGTTTTTAATTTTAATGAAGCATACTAATATGGCACGTGATAGTACTTCTGATGTAATGACAAATAAAGAACTACATAATTATATAGCAATATACAATGTATAAAAATAATTGGAGCACCATTGTTTTTATCTAAAATTCCATTGCAATTTAAAACAAGGAATTTTACATCTATAGGTAGCTACTTACGTTTCCTTAAAACCGATTATTGTTTTGGTTATCTACATTAATGACTTTTGACATTCTAATTTGTACTTTTCAGAGCTCTAGGCAATCACTTTACAAACACAATAATATCAACTATATTATGCCAATTTTACTGATAATTATAAGGAAAAATGATAATTTTAGCCTCCACATTTCGGAGAACGAGAAACGAAGACGCTTTCAATTTTGCCGAAACACGCATCTTACTTTTCATAATCTCCTTATGGTTATCAAAATTACCTAATAATAACAATACAGAACAACATTCTTAATGTTATAGTTAAGAGGCCGAGTTAATTTAACCCATGTATATTGACGATAATATCCCAGTAGGCGGATTCGCTTAAATAAACTCGCTTACGTTCGTTTATGGAATCAGAATAGTGGAATAAATATTTATGCAGTAAGTCCCCGACATACACGGTTAATTCGGTCCGAAGGTCGCCGTGTAAGTCGAAAACCGTGTACTGCTTAAATACGATATATTTTTTGACATATACGTTCGTTTCAATGAATAGTTAAAGCTAAAAAAGTAGTGCTTATATGATGAGGGTTTATAATTTGTTTATGAAGAGCAGTACAGTAACGAGACACAACTTGCACGCACGGGATAACTAATCTAAATGGCGAAAGCGACGCTGTCAGCTGTGCGTCAGCGTACAGCAATCCCTCGGTTTACGAGCTTAATTTGTTCCTCGAAAATTGCTCGCAAGGCGAAAACCCGTAAAACGAAAATTAATTTCCCAATACATCCCATGTTATAAATTTTATAAACAATAGTTACATCATTAAAGTTGGGATGCCGTGACTTTCTGCACATTCGAGAAGATTCGGGAACCGACGAAAGCCTGAGAATAGGTGCCGGAAAAAAAGATCGGTTTGCGAGAGGAAGGAGATCGTATTATAAGTGAAAACTGGCTCGTAAATTGAAAAACAGGTATTAATTTTTGCATCTCGTATAAGCGAAAACTCGTAAACCGATTACTCTTATGCCGAGGGATTACTGTACTAGTACCACCATCTATTGAGTGGCAGTTGAACTAAAAACGGAGCGCGCTGATAAGTTGTCATGTATCCGTGTATCTACGGATCTGTGTAACTCGGACCCGTGTAAGTCGGGGAGTCACTCTAACTGGCAGAACTACCCGCTGAATTTCAACGGATTCAGTGAATCTAAAACTTCGACCGTGTAACATGTAAACATCGTATGAATAAGATAGTACGCAGTTTTAACCGTCGGATAAAGCGAAAATGAAGACAACCTGTTCGCAATTACCTATTTCGATGGGTGAAAGATGAAAATCTTGTACTGTGAAAAAACGAAAATTACGTGTAAGCTTATGGGAAAATAAATAGTAAATTAAGGACTCCCTCCCCGCCCCCAAATTTTTTATCGTCATACGGCCTATGTTATCCGCAGGATAAAATTACTTACCTATGCGAAGTTTTGTGACCATATCTTCTAAGGTTTGAAAATCACAATTTGTGGAAAATCTACGTCTAATTATTTAAGTTACTTATGTACGTAGTTTTAAAAACAGTTTGCTTTGGAGAACTCTGTGCCACACTTCCCGTATCATTCTTCGCTAATTTAGTTTATATTAGGTATATATTATTTATTTTAGTTAATATTAGGTACTGTTTATAAAGGTTGTCACGTAAATTGTTAATCCAACAATACTCTCGTTCCCATGTAATTTAAATGGGAAAAATTACAAGAGGAAAACATTTTTAACATAAAAAAATGTAGTTCAAATCCCTTTAAAATCCCTTTCATATTGCTTAGCATTTTATTGCGGTTAAAATGGCACCTTCTTCTTGCTTCTACGTTTTGTAGTTGTTGCGCTATAAATGCACAAATACATTCTTCAAAATATTTATAGTAGAGATTGACGTTATCGCATTACGTGAGTGGCGCAATATACGGTGACACTGATCATGAATTCTAAGATCGCCTTCTAATGCGTCCTCGTATAACCCAGTAGATTCATATTGCATTTATTCCAATTAATTAATGAGAGAACGCTTCCAGAAACCTTATCCCACTAGTGCATACATATTAACACATGATACCTAAGTAGCACTGGATCATGGGATGGCGAATAGTAGGTGCAGGAATAAGGGATTTAGGAGTGAGATTCTGAGACTTAGTAATCACATCGGTTTGTTGAAATCCGAAACAGAAAAAGGCGATATTTTCCGCAACCTGGTTACCCTCGCGTACGAAACACTGCCAAGGGGTCGCTTAAGTAAGAAAAGATGGAAGTTTAGGTAGGAGATAATACTGAACATGCCGAAGAGCTATTGTTCGTGACGGTTTAAATGAGTGGGGGATATTCAGATGGCTCAAGTATTGGTAAGGAAGAAACCATTTCACCTCATGGACGTTTTTAACACTTCAAACGACTCATGTAAACATTAGTCATTATCAAAATTGTAGACAATGTAATTTTATTCAAGTTTGTATGAAACATGTTTTCATAAACTCGATTGCTTAAGAGATATTTTAATTTTCCGTCGGAATTTATGCCACGTACGTCGCCAGGTGATACCATTGTTACCGTTGCTATGATAAAATTTGATAATTGTTGACAGCGACTGGTACTCTGACAAGGATAATTTTGATCCTTTTCAAGTAAATTACCCTTTTAAAACTCGAATTTTCTAAAGGTCGAATATTTCTGTTTCTCCTTGAGGTCCGACTTATATGATTTCCACCTAATCCGTCATTACGTTTCCCTTAGAACTACGCGGATAAGCAGGAGATATACCGAAAAACCTATGCTAAACACAAGAAATAATTCATCACTGACACCAGCTGTGCGACCAACGGGCGCGCGAAGGGAAGAAACAAACCTTGAATGAATACGGAGCGGAATAATTAATATCACAAATATAATCAATGAGGAATCAATTCCAAAATCAGTCGGGATAGCTGGTCAAAGGTTAAAGGGATTACCGACGCAGAAATTCGCGTACTTTTCAAGAGACCCAATGTCGTAAATCACTTCAGAATGGACATTTTCTTGGGAAAAACCTTAAAGCGGAGGGAACAATGCAAAAGGAAGAGAAATGAGATCGTAAAGAGGGATTTAGTGATTGATTCGAGCGATAAGAGTACCAAAAAGTAAAAGGAATTGATAGGATGGCGAACCTGTTTCATTTAATGGCGTCATTCGTGAGTGATGGAACGGAATTTTAACAAGTCGAGTCTTGTCAATGAACGAGGATAATTTAGCGCATCCTTATTTCTCATCTGCTTATGCCGTCACATATTTGGTCACTGAAGCCTCGTTTAGTTTAGTTTTGAGGGAAATACATTTTGCATTTTAATTTTAAAAGTTTCCCTGTTCGCCTATGTATCTAAATGTTTTCATAAACTTCCATTTCCTTTCAATAACCATGTTCTGCACGCACAAGAAAGGCGATTTAAAGTATTTATATTTGTCACTAGCGTAATTAGCCGTCAAATATGACGGGTATTCATTCAGAAAATAACGCTCCTGGAATCTTGCCCATGAGTTTAACGTAGAATGCAGAAATTTACTCTAGATTTTTTCATATTTCCGTCTTTTATACGGAGATATTAAAAAGTTTGAATGTTTTACCTTTTTCGAAGTCCAAACTTAAAGAATAACAAATGACAGTAGTACTACATAAATCTACAATCAAAAGTTTCAGCTCTCTATCTTTTACCGTCTCGTCACAATTTCATTTTATGCAAGTTCGCAGACAGACAGACACAGCCAAAATGAAACTATAAGAGGATATTTATTTTTTTTAATAAACGAGCTCAAGTTTATTCCCGCAGAAACATAACTTTCCTAATCCATCTCTTTTCGTTATAATATAGCGAGCCCATAGTTAAGAGTTTGGCAGCTTACAACTGGAACACTCGCCAGTTTTAAAGGGATGGAGCAATAGGGAGGCGAAGAGAACAGGAGGAGTTTGGAAGGGGAGGAAGGGGAGAGAGAAAGAGAGAGATGGAGTGAGAGATAGCAGGAGGAAACGGAGGAATCGCTTTGCGGCTGTATAAGACATCAAGGAGGAATGAGGAATGTGAAACTCTGGGCGGAATGAGGGGGATTGGAGGAGTAAAATGGGAAAAGATCTCGCCCTGATAAAGGTTTTAAAGGTGAAAATATTCTACAGTAAAGGCAGTGAGATGGGCAGACTGAGAGATTGTAGGAAAAGGGAAGAAAGGGGTCGTACAATGAGAGAAAAATATATAAAGGCTATCTCCCCTGAAAAGGAGTGTTTCCAGGATACGGTTACTTAATAGTTGCCTGGTCGGATTGATACGATCCTTTTTAGGCGCGTTTCACTTCCAGCGTGAGCGCCTATAATCGTAGGTCTGTACGTCCGTCCGTCCGTATGTTCGTTTTTGGCTTTTAGCGAACGGATTTTCATGAAATTTGATATTAAGGACTTTCAATCAAAGACAATAAGAATGTAGCATAAATGAATCGCGTAATCGCGTACTGGTGACAAAAAATGAAATTTTCGTCATATCTTGTAAAGTATTGCTCATATCAAAATATTTTTCAAATAGAAGTTGTAGAACTAGTAAGGAAGAGTATTTCCTTTCCTACACATTTTTCTCGTAGGAATAGCCGTTATCGAGAAAAATCAAATAAGAATGTCTTAATTCGAGTTGAACCTCAAAATTTTCTTGCATGGTTACTTCTTCATTGTTGCTAGCATAAGCAATCTCACAAACAAACGTTTAATTTACTTACGTGTGCATGATATATATTTAAATAGGAAGAAGATGGATTATTTATGATGAAGAAAATAACTTTAAAACGCTATTGCCCTTACGTACAGGTATATGACTTTTTTCTTATACTCCACTGCAGGAAACGCGCCCATTTGTGATACGTTGTACACTTTCCTAACTTGTTAATCCATCTTCATGATTTCCCTATCTCCCTCTCTCTCTCCCTTTACCATCCTTTCTCCTCTCTCTCTCTATTCTTCTCTCTCTCTTCTCCTCTCTCTCTCTTCCCCCTTCACCACTACATCGTCTAATGGGATCCTTGTCATCCGCGACTTAGTTACAGATTAATCCGTTAAATGAACGTTCGGGATCCTCTATGTTGCTTAGCGACGCGCTCTATTATAGAGTTTCCTATTGCATTGAGAAAGGGTGTGGAAAGGCGTGCGGTATGAGGATTTTTTTTAACTTTGAAGAGGCATGAATAATTCGATGACGACTAAACAGGATAATTTAGAGTTTCGCCGTTTGAAAAAGTGGCTTCCGTTTCCGACTACTAGCCGAAGATTATTCGGAAATGTTTCCTACGCGGTTTATTAATCCTTTATGAAAATTTGAGTTTCTGCAAACAGAGCGATGTATTTGAAACTAGCTGTACCCGCGAAATTATTGCGCGGATATTTTTCAATTAATTTATTTTGCGATTTTCTTATTACTTTTGATTGTAAGTCCTTAATATCTAATTTCATGAAAATCCGTTCTGTAGAAGCCGAGAACTAACATGCGGACGGACCGACGGACGGACCGACGGACAGACCGACGATAATAGGTGCTCACGCCGGAAGCGAAACGCGTCTAAAAATTGACGTGCTTATGTGACCGCTCTATAAAAACTCAAAACGGAACGGTGTTACTGAAATAAGTCATAGAAGTAATAATGTTAAACAAAGAGGGAAAGAGGTAAGAATAGGAAAGGTATATTAGATCCATTTACAGAAGGAATTTTAATTTTCGCCCGAATTTATGTTAAGCATGTCGCTAAGCGATACCATTATTTCAGTTGCTACGATAAATTTTCGGATCCTTTATGATGATGCGTACGCTGCTAATAGTAATTTTAATTGAACATCGATATTTTCTTATCCATGCCAACATCTAACAATTATGTTTACTCATTATTTATCAATTTAATGATTATTGAATGTGTTTTTATATTATTCAAGAGATTAATTTCCAATAATTATTTATTCTTGAGAACGCTGTTGTCGAGAACAATCATATTCGTTACTCTCTATGGAGAATGTGTTGTCCTGGACACAACAGATTTTTTTTGCGTGCTTTTCACTTACAATTAGCATTATTTCGCGAAACAATACAATCAGAATGCCATTATTCGTCAATCTCAATCTATTGCGGACACTTTTAAATGCCGAAAACGCAAATTCGTTAATCCCCGAGCGTTTTTCCAACACCAATTTCATTCGCTGAATTTCCTTTCCCGTTCGAAGCCCTAAATAAAATTTTCACTTATGTTAATAACGATGGAATTATTTACTACTATAAGCATCAGGTATCCTACTCTTCCGAAAATTTTCACCTCTCGAACGAACTTCTTTGTATGCGCTGTATTCTTTTTTCCCCCTTTATCACGGCGACACTTTGGAAAGTCTCCGATAAGCTGTGTCCGCGAGGGGGAACGATATATTTTTTTAAGTAGGTCAAGTCCAAAGAACCAACGTCCCAGCTGAGGAATGATAAAGGGGCTAGAGATGATGAGAGAGAATTGGGCTATGTAAGGTTCCTTGCAAAATAAAAGAATAGAGATGCAATAATGGCCGAGTCGGAGGAAATGTCTTTCTTGACGTGAAAAGACAATAACAAAGTGTTGATTGAAACGTTGCCATGGCCACGGTGAGATAAAAAAAAACACTATCCTCTTTCTTCCCCGCTCCATCTAAAAATCTCCCCATCCCCACCACAGGGCGAGATCCCGTATCACCATGTCTCTCACCCTGTCTCCCCTACCGTAAGTTGGCGCTTTAAATAAAACCTATTTACGTAATTTTAACACCGCAGTACGAGTGGATGTTTGGATCGTGCGCCATTTTTGAAATTTTCTCATTGTATTCGGCCATAAGTCCTAAACTCCAAGTTTTACGGAAATCCGTCAGGCAGAAACCGAAATCGAATTTTCTATACGGACGGAAGTATAGAACGAAGGTAATAGGCGCTTACTTTGGAAATGGACATTCATTTAATTAAAAAATCTGATGTGGCCAACACATGACTTTCTCCATACTTGCGGTATAGATATTTAAATTATCGTGAATAGCAGTATAAGGCAAAATTATTATTTCATATTGTAAAAGCATACAGTCGTCCATATGGCAGTAAATTAGGTATATTTTGAATAGCTACAGAATTAACCGTTCCATGGTGGTGGCGCTGTATACTGGAAATTACGAAAAAGCTCAATATCTCCGAAATGGATGCTTCTACGAACATTTGTTTTAAACAAAACTTGGAAGAAATATTATTCTCTACAACTTTGGTCCTCACGAAGATTACCAATAACGATGTTTTTAAGAAAGACGAAAAACCGGTTATTTATAAATAACTCCTAAACAATAACTACAATAGAAAATTGTTTCAAATGAAAGTTGTAGGAAATTACATTCTCTATACCTTTTGTATAGAATTGTAAATACAATAATGATATTTTAAAGAAGAAATATCGCAAAAACCGAATCGGGTTTCGAATAAACCTCGACTTCCGCTTAACCGTCATTGTCGAAAAACTAATCAGTTCTTTATGCTCATGTTAAAGTGTTATATATGAAGTTTGGTAACGATATGGTACGTACTTTTTGAGTTAGAGCGCCCACACTAACATACACACACGGACATCATTCCGAAAATAGTCTAAACGTGTTCTAGGGACCTCAAAACATGTATTTCCGTTGAAATCTCGAAGTCGATTTTTTTCATGAATACAATACTTTCCCATTACTACGTATGTGAAAGTAAAAAATCCTTTTTCCAAAAATAAACAAAATCTAGTTACTTACCTACGAGATTTAAATTAAGATAAATGACGACCGAGATTTGTTTTTTGAGGACGACGTGATACTCGGTAAATTAAATCGCGAACTTTTCTGCATCTCATGGTCCACACTCGATTGCCTCAAATAAGACCACGAAAATGGTCGATATTCCTTTAAATAAAGAAGAAACTTCTTAATAGTCAATTTCCATCTCCTGTTATACTTTTTATTGAATACATTCGCCAAGTACTGTTAACAAACGTAGACGTTGTTGAGTCAACAAATCCTAGAAAAAAAACTAAAAGTAATACATTAAATACGAAATCTAGGATTGCATTCATCGTACATCTAAATGGTAAACAACCTATTCAGAAAAAAAACAACGTAATGTTTAGTTTTTTTTAGTTGAGGTGCAATGCTCATAATTTTGGTAAAACTCATATGTTAATTGATTACGTCTTGGAACCAAAGGCTTTGTTGCTATGTAGACAAACTTAAAAGAAACGAAATTACAAAATGGTTTTGACTGGAATTTTTGTATAATTTGACGTACAATGTCATTACTTAAAATAAAATGCGAATAAAGCATTATAATTGTACAATACACATCATTATTTATGTTTACTTCCAATTATAACGTTTCCTGATTTCCATTACAAGATTTAACTAAAACGGAGTAATATTTATGGCAACAAAGCGAAGGAAGGAAGAAAAAATTTCGAGCTATTAATAACTTTAATTTTTTGTCGGTTTTTTATGATGGTCTCTCATAAGTTAAGGTCAACCCATCTAAATCTATTTTGACACATATCAGCCAAATATTCAGGTATTTTTTTTATCCTCGGCAATATTCAGGTGCGTGTTCTTTAAAAACAAATACAGAGCATTCGAAGCTCGTTAAAAGGGCTTCGCGGGTCATATCCTCCAATTGTGCCGGATGGAAAAAAAATAATAAAACCGCTCCTTTTATTTTTTTTTGGTTGGTTGGGAGCGATCGCACCCTAAAGCGGAGAAGTCAAAGAACGATCAATTAAAAGAAAAAAAATAGGATGGCGGAATCAACGCCAAGACTTTTCCTCATTACTGAATAATGAGACGTCAATCACATATTTTTACGACATATTCATAAATCGCATGACATTTATTTCTCGATAAGGAGGAAAAGGCTCCGGTTAGACGGAGGCTAAAATCACCATCCGTCTTTCTCTATCTCCCTCCCTCACTCCTTCTCCTCTCCCTCTTTCCCTCTCTCCCTCCCTCTCTGGGTCGACGGACATAGGGAAGAAATGAAGAAAAAAAGTCCAGGAAAAAACACTGGCTTCTTCTTAAAGCGGAGAGAAAAATAGGGCAGCAAAAGTTCAAGTCTTCGTCCGAGCTGTGAGACGTCATCCGTGTTTTACAAAACAGGTGCGTCTCCATAGAGACGAGATGGTGTTTAGACCACTGTTTCTCAACCTTTAGTAGACCGGGGAGCATTTATAGGTATCCATTAATTTAGGAGTATCACCAGAACAAACGTTTCAGGAAAACATTTGTTACCTACCAGTTGGAATGCCCGTCATAGTATACTTGTCAATGGCATACATGTACGTAAGGGAAATAGCATTTTAAAGTTCTTTTCTTAGTCGTAAATAATCAATTTTCATCCTATTTAAAAATATTGCATACACACGTAAGGAATTTAAACGTATTTTTGTGAGATTTTCTATGTTAGCAACAATGGGGAAGTAACCAAGGAAGAAATTTTCACTTCAACTCCAATTAAGACATTCTTATTTGATTTTCTTAATAACGGTTACTCTTACGATAAAAACGTATAGGAAAATAAACACTCTAATTTACTAGTTCTACAAGTTTTTTTTGTAAAATATTTTGATATGGCCAATAATTTACCAGATATAACCGAGTTCTTTTGTCACTAGTAAAGTGGTACCCCTGATTTGATTACGTAATTCATTTATGTGATTTTCTCATTGTCTTTGACTGTAAGTCCTTAATATCAAATTTCATAAAAATCCGTTGGGCACATGCGGATGGACGTACAAACCGACTCTAATAGGCGTTTATGCTGGGAGCGATACGCCCTAAAAAAGTATAAACAGAATAAATGTCATTAATTAACTGATTTAATTATTAATTAAAAATAATTAAAGCTCGTCGACGAAACGGGGGCTTACCTTGTCGAAATTAGAATCGTTTATACAGAATTGTAGGTAAATTCGCCAGTGTTAATTGTTAATTGTCATAGCGATGCATCAACGTTCGTTAGTTCACGAACCCGCCGTCGTATGCTTTCTCTAGGCACCACTATCGCCTCACCCGGAGGGAAAAAGTATCACATATTTTTACAGTAGAGAGATACGCGGTCATGAATTAGACGCGAAACGAGCTCATTACGTATTCTATGCGACGTGAGAAAGCTCTTGGTTCACGGAGGCGCGCAACTTTTTTACTTACATTCGTATACGCGAGTGCTTTTGCGTAGTGTATTATATAATATGTAATTCGCGGAGGTCTCGTATGGCCAGGTGAGAGTCTACATACATACTTATTCAAATGATAACGTGTGATGCTTACAATAAAAAAATAGTTCAGCATATGACTTTTTCCATACGGAGTAATGAAAATGTTCACTCTCGACATCAGCGCCCTCAATAATAATCACAGGCAGTTATATCCGTGAAAATATTTTTTTTACACTGAATAATTTTCGTACTTTGAATCAATTTTCACATTGAAAAACCTTGGTGAAAAACTTTATTAGGCGTTTCTATGGATAATAAATTATCCTTGCGTAAGTAAAACTAGCTATCAACAATTATGGAATTTTATCACGGGAACGTAAAAAAAATGCTATCGCTTAACGATCTACTTTATATAAATTCAGTAAACTACGAAATATCTCTTAAACGATCAATTTTATGTAAAAATGTTTCCAACAAAGCATGTAGATAATTTTATTTTCTGCAACTTTAATAATAACAAACATTTGCGGGAGTTGAATTTTAAATGAGATATTTGGAAAAAACGAAAAAAATGACTATAATAAACCTCCACTTCCAGTATAAGCCATTACCTTTTCATGTTTTAATTAAGGAAACAAAATTTTAAAATACAAAGTTTTGTGGGGATGAGATAATTAGTTTTTAAGTTAAAGGAGCCAACAAATTTGTATCATATGCACAAACCCACTCGGGATATAATAATAAATCACAGGTGCAATTGCCGGTAATCATTCTTAAGGACGCTGATGTGTACAGCAATCACTGCCATCATAATCAGCATTAATATATATCCTTAAGGTTTTTCTTAAATTATTCAAGGTCTCATAAGATTTTGGTTAAAACTGTTTATTTTTCCAAATATCTCCTTAAAGACTCAACTTGTGTGAACATTTGTCATCGTTAAAGTTGTATAAAATATAATTACCTACAATTTTTGTTTGAAAAATTCTTTCGAAAAACGGATCCTTCAAGACATTGTTTGATTCTTCCTCACTATTAAGTATGTCGCTGTGATAACTTTGTATCCGTTGCCATGATATAATTTACTAATTGTTGATAGCGGTGAGTATGCCACAAACGGTAATTTTAATTGAGCATCGATATTCTGTTAAGCATAGCGACAGTGAAAATTATTCAGTGTTAAAAGAATTATTCACAAGCGTAATTTCCGAAAATTATTGTAGAGGGCGCTGATGTATATAGCAGTCATATTCATTACTCTGTATGGCGAAAGTAATGCGCTGGGAAAATAAGTCATTTTTTCAACTTTTGTAGACCTCTTCCCAATGGCATAAAAAAGCTCGATCCTGGGCGGAATAAAGCGAATAAGAACGGTTTAAAGAGAGCGGAAGATTTGGAGATGCGGGATCTCGTCCTAAAAGCGGAGGGATACATATGAGGCGTGGGGGAGAGTTCTAGATGGGGAGGGGAAGGAGGAGGGTCGTGTTTGTTTGTTTATCTCACCGTGACCATGGCAACTTTTCCATCAACGTTTTGTTATTAGCGCTTTTCGCGTCAATAAACACATTTTTCCTCTATTCTTTTATTTTTGCAAGGAACCTTACACAGCCCAATTCTCCATCTCTCTCTTTTCTTCCCCATTCAACTTCCCTCTGCCGGGACGTTGACCCCCGGACTTGACCCACTTTAAAAAAAATACCATTCGCCCCACCGAGTCGGCTTATCGGAGACTTTCCAAATTGTCGCCGAGTTAAAGAGAAAGAAAGAATATATCACGTAGAATGAAGCTCGTCCGCGAGGTGGTAAATTTCGAACGAGTGAGATTCCTATTCTCCCCTACCGTTCACCTCCCCTCTCCCCCCCCCCTCCATTCTCATCTTCCCGACACTCCCCCCTTCCCCTTTCCTTCCTCCCACTCTCACATGGCGTCGCAGCCGCTTCAAATGCGGCCGTGTCCAGGTTCCTAACTCAGTCTATTGTCTGGGAGTGCACTTATAGGTTTATGGTCATATCAGGTCCACTCTTGTGTTCAGTGTTCCTCCCATACTGTCCTCTCCCTCCCCCTACCACTTCCTCTTCCTCCCCCTACCACTTCCTCTTCCTCCCCCTACCACTTCCTCTTCCTCCCCCTACCACTCTACCATACCATCCTCTCCCCTCCCTTTCTCTCACACACCATCCTCCCCCTCTCCCCCTCCTACTCTACCATACCATCCTCGCCCTCTCTCCTTCCTTACCCCCCCCCCCCTCCACTCCCCTTATTTCCACCCACTCTCACCTTCATTCCCTCAAATCTCCGCTTTTCCCCACTCTCCCCCTCCTTCCACCCCCTCTCCATTTCCCTCTACCCTCTCCCCTTCCTTCCCCTACCCTCTCCCACTCCTTCCCCTGCACTCTCCTTCTCTCTCCTGCCTTACTCACATACTGACTCCTTTTAATCTCTTCCAAGGATATAGGAGCCGGGTGGGTTCATCTCGGAAAGAGGGGTCATAAGGTCAGCTTTCCGTCCTCACTCCTACGTCCCTCCTCTCCTTCGTCTTTTTCTCTCCCCTTCCCCTACTATTCCCCTCCTTCCCCACCTCCCTCCTTGCCGCTGCCGTGTTCCCGTCCCAAATTGACTTTGGTCCCACATGGCTCCACACTCGCTCACATATTCCCATCTCGGAAAGTTAGCTTATCTGTTGTACTTCGCAACCAATTGCGCAGCTATGGCAACGCAAAGTCCGCGACCGCTGGGGATCGGAGGGAGGGTGGGAAGGTATGGGAGCCCCCAGGTTTAATGGGACCTTGCAGGTATATATTGTGTTCCCTATAATTAATATCTTTATCCATATACTATAATTTGTCTTAAGCAATGCGGCTCAAAAATTACTTCGCGTGTTTCTATTTCCATTGTTAATTCTGAATCCCATTCCGCAATTTCAGTGTCCCCATCTGAAGATATAGTGATTCCCAATACAAAGATGAGGTAAATACCCAATGCCGAAGAGAGGTAATCATTATTAAAATTCCCATTACAGTTTCAATATAATATAACACTGACAAAATAACGGAACGTTGCAGCGAATTTGTGTCCCCAGTAATTCGGACCCCAAATCAACGGTACAGGAAGTCAAAGGAGTCCAAGACCCATTGGTATCCTAAAATCGAATAGCTCTAATCTAGAAGGAGTTTATCGAAAAAAATATTTGTTTATAGCCAATTTTTTTATTCTATTTCCCGTAAATTATATTTAACCATTCCAACTCTAATCATTTTCCGTTGTTCGGCGAGTTTTTCCGTGTTTTGGGAGATGGTGGCACGTAATTATTATTCCAGATGTCGCAATATGTCTGGCGAAGTTCGTCAAATATTTTAAAGTTATTTGCCTCCACCGCATCACGTTATAATCTGCATAATGTTGCTTTTATATGTGGGTTAGATTGTATGGCCGATATTCTTTTAAATAAACATCAATTATAAGACGCAGGGCCGGCATTAGGCCCATTGTACCTACTGGACCCAATCGGGCCCTGGAATCCACCACGGATATTATAATAGGAAAATCACCGTATGTTCAGTTGTTAATCGCTTTGGCCGGCCGGGTGTGACCCGCGTGTCGTAATTTCGGGCACCAATGCATTAGGGAATGCATTGGTGAAAGCGTTTATATCCGTCGTCATTTGTTCTTAAGTTGATTCGCTTAAATTCGTCTCGTTTTGGAAGCATGTTAGCGACATTTTTTTATTTACCTTATCAAAGATGATTTGGAATCTGTTTCATAGGGTGAAATACATTTTTTCCCAGATCCAATTCAAATTTATAAAACTATTTATTCCTGTATCTATTAAAATCGCGAGAAGGGTTTGGCCTTTCGTGTAGAATATGTGCCGTCATCAGCGGCGATTCCGCGTTGGTTGATTTTAAATCCTAACCGAAATTCGCCTCAGGCTTTCTTGATGTTACTTTCTCCGTACGCATTATAGCACAGATCATTGTAGTGTACGTTTTGAGGTCCCCTGAATACGTTACGACCAATTTATCGATGATTTATGCGTGTGTACGTGGGATTGGAATTTTGTGGTCGCTCTTCACTCAAGAGATAATAATCAGATCATCACGAAATTCTGTATTTTATATTTCTTATTGGTTATTTAAAGTGTGAAAATGTTTTGGTTTTAACGGGTCAAGCGAAGGTGTAAGTTTACACTTCTCATTTCCTTGTTTTCTCAAATATTTCCTTTAAAACGCAATTAAAGTCAATCTATCCTTTTACGAAAGTTATAGAGAATTTAAATGTCTACAAGTTTTGTTTGACGAAATTTTCCATAAACACAATCATTTAAGAGTTATTTTGATTTTTCTTTTTAAGCCAAGTACGCACACCTGATAGGACTGTTTCCGTTGATATGATATTTATAATTTGTGCAGGTGATAGAAATTAGTTGGCTCCCTTAACTAAAAAACTAATGATCACTTCCGCACAAAACTATTATATTTTAAAATTTAATTACCTAAATGAAAACATGAAATGGTTTTCGCTTACACTGGTAAAGCGGAAGTGGAGGATTATTCTAGCCATTTTTTCGTTTTTTCAAAATATCTCCTTTAAAATTCAATTCGCGTAAATGTTTGTTATTATAAAAGTTGCAGAAAATAAAATTACCTACAAGCTTTGTTGGAAACGTTATTACATACAATTCATCGTGTAAGAGATATTTCGATGTTTCCTGAATTAAGTACGTCGCTAATTGTAAGCGATAGCATATTTACTTTCCCACGTACGTAATATACTAATAAAGACTGTAATCGAGATTTTGACGGAAATACACGTTTTAGGTGTACCTGAGTCCGAAAATGTGGTTTCTGTCTGTCTGTGACCGTTTGACTGTTCGTGGATCTAGAGATGAAACGGTATAACGAATATGAATGAAATCTCGTAATTAGGCATTTTATCTGACAGAATAGTAACACTGAAGAAATAGCTGAAATTGCACAATAATTAAGGGCAGTTTATTCTAGGCAACTTTAACAACAATGTGATGTTCTCAAAAACGACTCAAACGAATTTCTTAAAATTTCATACAGATACTTGAGTTTACGCCTTCAAAATTACTACATTGTTCATAATTTTCAGAAGTTGAATGAAAGGCTAGTTTATTCTACGTAACATTAACAACAATTTGATTTTCTCAAAAATGGCTCAAACGATTTTGATCCAATTTCGTACAGTTACTTGAATTTACGTCTACAACAATGCTATACAGTTCATATTTCTCAAAAATTGAATATAAGGCTTGTTTATTCTAGGTAACTTTAACAACAATTTGATTACCTCAGAATCAGCTCATATGATTTTCATGAAATTTCGTATGGTTATTTAAGTTTAGGTTTATAATGATTCTACGTAGTTCATATATTTCAAAAGATAACTAAACGACGGATTAGTATATGAAAAAATTTCTACAATGTATATTGTACCGATATTTTTACGTTACTATAATAAAAATTTTATAATTCTTGATAGCAATGCGTTCGCTGCTAGGTCAAGTTTTACTTCCGAATCGACAATTTATTATCCAAGGAAACAGCTAACAACTCTATTCACTTAATGGTATTCGATGTGAAAATTGTTTCAACGTATGAAAATTATTCGGTGTTTTTAAAAATGTTCGCGTATGTAATTGCCGTAATGAATTCGGTGCGCGTCCAATTCATGACCGCGTGTAATAATTGCTTTCGACATCAGCGTCCTCTAGCAATAACTGTCGGAATTACTCTCGTGAATTATTTTTTAAAACAAATTTCAATAATCTTCAAAATAAAAAAAAAGGTAAATGAACAAAATTGTTACATGTTGCTATGGATAAAAAAATATCGAACAATGAAGAAGTAACCATGCAAGACATTTTCTAAGTTCAACTCGAATTAAGACATTCTTGCTTGATTTTATCGATATCGGCTACTCCTGCGATAAAAAATGCGTGGAAAAAGAAATACTCCAATTTACCAGTTCTACGACGTTTATTTGAAAAATATTTGGATATGAGCAATACTTTACGAGATATGACGAAAATTTTATTTTTTGTCTCAAGTAAAGTGGTACCCCTGATTGGCGTCCGTGATTCATTTTTATGATTTTCTTATTATATTCGATTGTAAGTCGTTAATATCAAATTTCATGAAAATCCGTTCAGTAGAAGCCGAGAACGAACATGCGGACGGATGGACTGAAGCCAATAGGCGCTCACGCTGGAAGCGAAACGCGTCTAAAAAAGAATAAGCGAACATAATTATTAACTGTTTCTATGGACAAAAAATATCGACGCGTAATTAAAAGTTGCCTTTTTCAGCGTACGCACTGTCATCAACAATCAGAAAATATTATCGTAGCAACGAAAACACTGGTTTAGTGACCTACTTAACTAAAACGTATACTACATACAGAGAAAGTAATAAAAATTAAATTTTTCCCAGCATTGGGCGAATGAGCTTTGCATTCAATCCACAATATAAATCCGCGTAGGGGGAAAACCTCGCGTAGGAAAAGTGTTCGCCGCACGTAATAATACCTTGAATTATTTTTCCCCTCTCTCAGTCAGCTGCTTCCCCGCCTCGTCTGAACACTTTCCCTCTCTACGCGAAACATGGATGACGTCACGGCGCGGACGAAGACTTGGACTTTGCCGCCCTATTTTTCTCCCGCTTTAGGAGGAAGCCAGCGCTTTTTTCCCTGGAGTTATTTTTTCTTCCTTTCTTTCCTATGCCCGTCGACCAAGAGAGAGAGAAAAAGAGGGAAAGAGAGGGGGGGGGGGGGGGGGGGGAAAGGGGGGAAGAGAGACTTTAGCCTCCATCTAACTCGAGCCCTTTCCTCATTATCGAGTAATAAATGTCACGCGATTTATTAATGGGTCGTAAAAATATGTGATTGACAGCTCATTATTCTGTAACGAGGAAAAGTCTTGGCGTTGATTCCGCCATCCCATTTTTTTTTAACTGATCGCTCTTTGACTTCTCCGCTTTAGGTATGTGATCACCAAAAATAAAAAATAAAATAGGAGCGGTTTTATTATTTTTTCCCCCCTCCCTACTCAAATTGGAGGATATGACGCCCGAAGCCTTTTTAACGAGCGTCGAATGCTTTGTATTTTTTTAAAGAACACACACCTGAATAATTCCGGGGATTAAAAAAAATACCTGAATATTTGACTTATATATGTCAAAATAGATTTTGACGATTTGCCTGTAACTGTTAGTGGTTATCATTAAAAAAAAAACAATCCAATAAAATTAATTATTTTAATCGCACGAAATTTATACGAATCTATTATAACAATAGCGACATTCCTGCCTTCGCTTCGTCGCCATAAATATTAATCCGTTATAATGAAACCTTGTAAAATGGAAATCACGAAAGTTTGGAATTAGAAGTAAACATATTTAATGGTGCTCATTCTACAATTCTAATTTTTTATTAGCATTTTATTTCAGCGACTTACATTGTACATACATCAAATTGTATATCAAAATTCCAATCATAACCATTTTAAAATTACATTTT
This sequence comes from Uropetala carovei, assembly GCA_036926305.1. Lineage (NCBI taxonomy): Eukaryota > Metazoa > Arthropoda > Insecta > Odonata > Petaluridae > Uropetala > Uropetala carovei. Next base: position 1,176,266 of record JAXCHB010000214.1, read on the forward strand.
TAATTTTAGATTTGTCTGCATAGCAACGGAACCTTTGGTTCAAAGTAAAAATCACGAAAGGTAGCAATTAGAAGCAAATATAAATAATGGCAAGTATTGTACAATTCTAATGTTCCAGTCGCGTTTTATTTTAGCGAATGACATTACGCATCAAATTATATATTTACCTAAATTTCAATCATTACCTTTTCCTAATGATAATTTCAAGTGTAAAGCTTTGTGCTGATCTGATTGTTATTATTATTATTTTTTTATTTAGGGCGCCCGCAAAGTTCTTGTCACAAAGGCATCATCGAAAAAATAGTCAAACCTACTCAAGAGGACCTCAAAACGCATGTTTCCGTTGAAATCTCGAAATCGGTTTTTTGCACGAATTTGATTACTCTCGACAACAGCGTTCTCAGAAATAATTACACTCGAAAATAATTTTAAAACATTTTCAATAGTCTTTATTTAAAAAAACAATAAGTAAAGAAAATTGTTAGCTCTTTCTACAGACCACAAAATATCTATGAGTAATTAATATCACCCTTGGAGGCGTACTCACCGCTATCAACAATTAGGAAGTTTTATCATAGCAGCGGAAACAATGGTGTCACTTGGCGACGTATTTAACGTAAATTTAGAAGAAAAGTCGAAATATCTCATAAACTATCGGCTTTATGAAAAAATGCTTCAAATAAAACTTCTAGCGACTTTTATTCTCTACAACTTTTATAATAACAACTATTAATGAAAATTGAGTTTTAAAGGAGATATTTGAAAATAACAGATAAAAAACAACTAGAATAAACATCCACTTCCGGTTGACCTAGTATATTGTCCAAAAACAAAAAAAAACTTTCCACTACTATGAAAATATTATAATAGAAATTTGGTACTGAAATGACAAATACGTTTTGAGTTGATCACCCACAAATTTCCTATTACATACAGACACACATCAGTCCGTATAAATGGAGTCGGTTGATTTTCGACAAGTTCTTTTATTGAATTAGTTTCCTTTTCAAACGTAAGCGCCTATTAGTTCCGTTCCGTTCGTCCGTCCGTATAGCACGTACGCTTTCGACTTCTACGGGACAGATTTCCATAAAACTTGGTATTTAGGACTTATGACCAAATACAATGAGAAAATGAAAAAAAATGGCCCGTAATCCTATCATGGGTGCCACTCTACCGGAAGAAAAAAACGAACTTTCCCTCACATCCCGTAAAATATTAGTCATGCGGAAAAGGTCTTCAAATAAAATTTTTAGAACAAGCCAAGTACAATATTTCTTTTCCTGTAAAATTTTATCGTAGGAGAAACCGTTTTCAAGAAAATCAAGCAAGAAAGTCTAAGTTTACTTTGAACTTTGAAAATGTCTAGCGTGGATACGTAATTGTCGTCAAGGAAAACCATCTTCGTAAATAGGATCTGCTGCGATTACGAAAATGCATCATTACGTGCGTGCATGCAGGATATCGAAAGCGGAATGAAATAAGTAAATTATGTGTGAAGAAGAAAAGAACTCAAACGTAAATATTGCAAATGCTTAACTCAAATGATATTTGGTTTAAATAATTTTCGGATGTTCGATTCATTACAGCAGATTAGAAAATATATCGGTGAATAAAGATTTAGCATTACCCCGGCATAATTTCTACAATAGGTACTATATCGTACTGCAGTATGAAAAATTACGTTAATAGGTTTATTAATGCGCCAAATTTGGTTAGGGGAGAAATTTTAAATAGACAGAGAGACATATTGAGAGCAGTGGAGTTTCGCCGCTTTATGAATTCGATAAAACAATTGAAAACCATCACTCAATCGCAAGAAACGCACCTATTTCCGGCACATCGTAAACATTGCCAATTTGCATAATATAGCAAGGTGGAATTTAAAGGAGACCTTAATTATAGTATATAGAGATATTAATTATAGATAACAGATATGTACACCTGCAAGACCCATTAAATCCACGGGGTTTTCTATGCATCCACCCCCCTGCCTGCTCATACCCCCTCCCGAGCCCGGCGGTCGCGGAATTGGCGTTGCTATAGTCCCGTTAGCGGTTGCGAAGGACAACAGATAAGTGAATTTTCGGAGAGGAAAATGTGAGCGATTGTGGAGCTAAGGCAAATCAAGGTCAAGAACAGACTGTCCCATCGAAGTGCAGAGTGGCAGGGAGGCAGGAGGGAGGGAGGAGTGGAGGGCGGAGGAGGGGGGAGGAGGAGAAAAGAAGAGGGACGCTGGGGAGTGCTGACACGAGCTAACCACACGAGCTCTATAGGAAAAGATAAATGGGTCACAGGCTAAAGTAGGGGAAAGGAGAGGGAGTAAGGGAAGGAAGGGGAAACAGGGGAGAAGGAAGGGGAGGAAGGAAAGAGCGGTGTGAAGTGGAGGGGGAAAGTAGAGAGAGGGGGGAATGAAGGGGTGATTGGGGGATGGTATTTGAGAGTGGTTAGTAGGAAGGTGAGAGTGGGGTGAAGGAAAGCGAATGTGGGGATAGGGGAAGGTGACACACAGTAGCGAGCTTGGTTTGTATGGCCCGCCAGGGGTCGGCAACCTTTTTCCTAAGAAAAGCCACTTTTCCAAATTATGTATAAAACGCAACATAAGAAGAGCCGCAGTCATTGACAGAGGGGGGCGATTCTCACCTCCTTAACCTTGCTGTTGTTTTACTTCTTGGAATTATCTCTGCAAACCAAACGTTTATTCTACGGATAGCGTCCATACGTTTATTGTTTTCTGCAATTTCGATTAAAATAATTTACGAAGCCAATTTCTTTCTTGGAGGTTTTATCAGGGAGAGTTGCTGTTGGGAGCCGCACGCAAATCCTCCTAAGTCGCAGGTTGCCGACGCCTGGTACGGCTTACCTGTTTTCATTGAAACAACGTCTCTTTATCTCATTATTTATATTCCGCGGGACATGATACCCCGACTATAAAGACTACGGAAAATTTTGTTCAAACAAACAATACTTTGGAAACAACTAAAATATTCATCCAATCACAATTTGTTGAAAATCTACTTTTGTTTCAGTTACGCAGTTTTAAATAGTTTGCTTTGGAGAACTCTACACCACACGAAAATATCATTAAAAAATCTTGTGGCCAACACGACTTTCTCCATATTTGGGGTATAGATATTTAAATTATTATGAATAGCATTATGAGGCAAAATTATTATTTCGTATCGTAAAGTCATTCTTATTGCCGTAAACTACGTATATTTTGAATATGTTTACAGAATTCACCGCTACATGGTGTTGGCGCAGTATACTGAAAATTACGAAAAAAGTTGAATATCTCCTAAGTGGATGGTTCTACGAAAATTTGTTTCAAACAAAAGTTGGAAGAAATATTATTCACTGCAACTTTGGTCCTTACGAAGATTACGAATAACGATGTTTTTAAGGAGATATTTGACAAACCGAAAAAACCGATTATTTATAAATAATTCCTAAACAATAACTGCTATGGAAAATTGTTTCAAATGAAAGTTGTAGGAAATTATATTCTCTATAATATTTGGTATCGAGTTGTATATACAATAATGAGGTTTTAACGGAGAAATATCGCAAAAACCGAATCGGGTTTCGAATAAACCTCGACTTCCGTTTAACCGTTATTGTCCAAAAACTAATCACTTCTTTGTGCTCATGCTAAAGTGTTATATATGAAGTTTGGTAACGATATGGCAAGTATTTTGTGAGTCAGAGCGCCCACAATCACATACACACAGAGACATACATCATTCCGAAAATAGTCTAAACGTCTTCTAGGGACATCAAAACGTGTATTTCCGTTGAAATCTCGAAGTCGATTTTTTCGTGATCACAATACTTTCGCATTACTTCGTATGGAGAAAGTGAAAATCTGATGTGGCCAACACATGACTTTCTCCATATTTGGGGTATAGATATTTAAATTATTATGAATAGCATTATAAGGCAAAATTATTATTTCGTATCGTAAGAGTATACAGTCGTCCTTATTGTCGTAAATTAGGTATATTTTGAATGTTTACAGAATTCAACGTTACATGGTGGTGCCGCTGTATACTGGAAATTTACGAATAAGCCAAATATCTCCGAAATGGATGGTTCTACGAAAATTTGTGTCAAACAAAACTTGGAAGAAATATTATTCTCTACAACTTTGGTCCTCACGAAGATGACCAATTACGACGTGTTTAAGGAGATATTTGACGAAAACTGAAAAAAACCGATTATTTATAAATAATTCCTAAACAATAACTGCTATGGAAAATTGTTTTAAAAAAATATGTAGCAAATTATATTTTCTAAATTTTTAGTAATGGTCAATGTATACAATAATGACGTTTTATCGGAGAAATTTTGACGGAGAGATAGAGACGGCATTGTTTTCTCTTCAACAATCTTTAATAGACCTGAAGGTGCACTAAAATGTAACAAATGAACATACACCCTCCGACCTACTATCTCCCTTCTATATAGCAGTCTTTGCTCCTTTGTCATTGCCCTCTCTTTCTTCAACAACTCCGGCAGCACCTCCTCCTCTTGTGTACACCGGCCGATGAAATCGTGGTTTTATATAGTATGTCGAAACTATGAGGACAAAAGATGTCCCTCCTTGGACGGTATTAGGATCGTCTTGTGAGGAATGACCTGGGGATCCCTTGCCCAGGGTGAGCCATCGAGATGACTCGAATTATCAGGGGAACAGAGGGTGGATCCATGATAAATCCTCGGCTTAAGTCGGAGGGAAACACGAGTCCTTACGACGATGAGTCCATAAGTCGCTTCCCTCTGCCTGCGCCCGATCAGAAAGCATTGCTCATTCCGACTCATTATAATTATATATGTATTTTATATCATAATCATATAAACGTACCGACACACACACATTAGGCGTGAATTAAGCATTACGTGATATATGTATATCTGTGATTATACATTCTTAGCGTTTGAAAATGTTAAGCCCATATATTGGCAGCACTGATGTAAATATGCTTTTGGCATTGTAGATTTCTCGAGAAACTGTTAATTTTGATAGGTTTTTGCAACTATTGGGGATAGTTTATTTTTACCATATGATAAAGCGTATAAATTGACTTTTTTGGCGTGCAGACATAATTTTGTTAACATTAAATTAACATTAAATAAGCAGATATGTGATAGGACGTCGAACGCTTTTTTAAAGTCTATGACTACTGCATCGACTTCTTCCCCTGCATTAATGGCTTCAACAATATCTTGATATAAGCCTACTAGTTGCATCTCACAGGAGTGCCCATTCCTAAAACCATATTGGTTTTTAAACAGCCAATTATTATCGTCCCAATATTTACGGATATAATGAGCTATCACTTTTTCCATCACCTTACATGTTACCGACGTTTGACTTATTGGTCTGTAATTTTCTGCTTTTGATTTATCTCCATCTTTAAATACCGGAATAACGTTAGCTTCTTTCCAATCAGAAGGTAGTGCCTGGTTATTGATTGACACATTGAAAAAGGTTTTAAATATGGGATCACTGCTTCTTGACCTAGTTTTAGAGCATCTATTGATATATTTTCTGGTCTTGCTGATATATTTGACCTTTCTTTTGAAATAATTTTGAGTATTTCTCGATCTGTTACTTTAATATACGCTACGTTTTTTGCTCTTGATCCTGCCTCATCAGGTGTAGATTTTTTATTTTCATCTATGACATTTATATTTATATTTCCAGCCCCACTCTCGCTTCCTTTAAAGACCTTTGCGTAACAGTTATTCAAGACATTGGCTATACCCACATCCTCAAAAACAGTTGTACCATTTTTGTCTTCAATCAAGGCTACCTCTTCCCTGTTGTCCTTTTTCCTTCTAATATATTTATAAAATTTTTTGTATTCTTCTTATCTAGAATTCCCAGCAAATATTTTTCCCTCGCTTCCTTTTTTTCAGTGTTTAAATTTTTGATTATGGTTTTGTACTCACAACGATATGCATCTCCTAGAAATCTTTTATTATAAACTTTTATAGCTTTACGTTTTAACCTCCTAATTTTCCAATTGCAATATTCAGGATCACTATAATTTTTAATAATTTTCTTTGGAACAAATTTCAATAGTGCCTCTAACATTATATCTTTAAATCTTAGCCATATATCATTTATATTTGCCCCTGTTCCAGCCCACTCTTGATAAGCTTCCCTTAAAAATATTTTGAAACCTTCAGCGTTCTTTTTTTGTATGGCCAAATGGGAGTAATCATTTCACTAAATGCTTGTGTCTCAAAATCTTCTAATATTATATTTACTGTAGAGTGATTGCTTAACCCAGGAATTATTTCGAAGTTTACGGGTTTTATGCAAGGTCTTAAAAGAAAAACATCTACAATATTTTGTCCCCTCCTGGGTTCATCCACTGTTTGAGTAAAACCCTCCTCCTGCGTTAGCCTATTGACGATAATTTGAAATTTCCCTTCACATTCCGTTTCCCCATCCCATCGAACGTGGGGGAGGTTTAGATCCCCGGCAATTAACGTATAACTGTCAACTTTTACAGATCACTTTTCACCCAGAACCTGCAGCATATTTATTTCGTTATTAGGTTTCCTATAGATACCTATGATATCAATTCCTTTTTTACAGTTTCCATAATATAACTTGACACATAACATTTCATATTCCACAATTTTCCACTATAACTTACTTATAATTTCACTTTATACACACACACATATATTATATATATATATATATATATATATATATATATATATATAAACATACATACATACATATAGTCATTTATCCAATGATTAATTTTTTTAATACAGCAATTTGCTCGGTCCAACTTTGTACCGGTTTCTGAAGTACGATTTTTACTGATATGTGAACAAAATACCTTTCCGCGAATCACTGCGTTATTTTTCGGTGCAAATAAATAACTTTGATAAAAAAATCAGTTTAAACTTATTGACCATGTTATCATAGCCTACAAAAATTACGTTGATGACATATTTTGAATGTGATGGCTAAAACGAATTCTACAGGTAAGGCTCGAACTCACGACACCGGTGTTGCTCCAGAGAATGACATAAGTTTCGTGCGATAACCAATTGCGACAAATAAACCTCAATAAAGTAAAGAAAATGAGTAATTCTATAAGGAAATATTGGGGCTTCAATCGCTGAAGCAAAACGAAAAAGGTCTATTCATTTGTTGAGTTTTAGTTGGAATCATAAGCTACAAAATTCTTAATATAGTTATTGATATAATTATACATATAACATCTAGTAATACCTGAAATAATTAATTTTAAATGTAAAAAAAATTTTAAAATCTTTACTCAGAACTATAATTGGAAAATTTTGAAGGGACACCACGCCATCCACCTACTTCTCAAGAACATCTCTTCTACTGCGTTATAGATAGCATTAAAGGTCATACAACATTTAACTAATAAGTTCTATCTGTAACCATTTACTGTGAATATTAATTTGAAAATTTTCAATGCACCCTCTGCCACCGGCCGATTTCTCCGTAAACATTCTCGGGTCAACGTAGGTCACATTCATCTTATAAATATCAGTCTTCTACCACTCACCGTTTATTACTTTCTTCATACGAAGTAATGGGAAAGTATTGTGATCACGAAAAAAATCGACTTCGAGATTTCAACGGAAATACACGTTTTGAGGTCCCTAGAACACGTTTAAACTATTTTCGGAATGATATCTGTGTGTGTGTGCGCGTATGTGTGTGTATGTGATTGTGGGCGCTTTAACTCAAAAAGTACTTGCCATATCGTTACCAAACTTCATATATAACACTGTAGCATGACTACAAAGAATGATTAGTTTTTGGACAATAACGGTTAACCGGAAGTCGTGGTTTATTTAAAACACGATTCGGTTTTTGCGATATTTCTCCGTTAAATCATCACTATTGTATACACAATTCTATACAGACATTATAGAGAATGTAATTTCCTACAACTTATATTTGAAACAATTTTCCATAGCAGTTATTGTTTAGGAATTATTTGTAAATAATCAGTTTTTTAGGTTTCCGTCAAATATCTCCTTAAAAGCGTCGTTATTGGTAATCTTCGTGAGGACCAAAATTGTAGAGAATAATATTTCTTCCAGGTTTTGTTTGAAACAAATTTTTGTAGAACAATCCATTTCGGAGATATTCAACTTTTTTCGTAATATTCAGTATACAGCGCCAATGCCATGTGGCGGTGCATTCTGTAAACACATTCAAAATACATATATACGTAATTTACGGCAATATGGTCGACTACATTGTTTTACGATACGAAATGACAATCTTGCCTCATAATGCTATTCATAATAATTTAAATATCTATATCCCAAATTTGGAGAAAGTCATGTGTTTGCCACATCAGATTTTTTTTATTCGGATTTTATCGATTGCGCAAACGGACAGACAGAACGGAAACATAAGCGCGTTTATAAAATGAGACGCGTCGAAAAGTGCAAGTATTTTAATGACTTTGACTTAATAAAATGGGATCTGTTGCGAAAAATATCACAAAAATTGTTTTTGCGGAAAATGTGGTGGATCAAACTATATAGGATAAATATATCTGTTGTAATGGTGTTTGCTTTTAAAATCGTGAACAGACCATTCTACGTGAGAAGTAAATTCATTAGATGAGAGCATGCTCGCCTTAAGGTGAAGTATGTAAACAGAGCAGCACATAAATTTATTACTTAAGATTTTTGTTAGCAAATGAAGATCTTAAAATATTTTTCCTGACTCTGCTCAACCGGAGTTAGGCGGAGGTTGTTCATGTCATTTTTATTGTATTTCTCCGAATCATCTCCTTTGAAACTCAATTTACGTAAATATTTGATATTATAAAAGTTGTAGATAATGTTATTCTCTAGGAGTTTTGTTTGAAACATTTTTTCACTGGACCCATAGTTTAAGAAATATTTTGACTTTTCTTATAAATTTACGTTAAATACGTCGGTAAAAGATGCCATTAATTCCGTTGCTACGATAAAATTTTTTAATTTTGCATCGACGTTTTGTCGTTCATAGTAACTGCTAAGAATTTTCTTTGCTTACTGTTTTTTTCAAAATAAATATTGTTGAAAATATTTCAAAAGTATTCACGAGTGTACTTGCTGACAATTATTCTTGAGGACGCTGATTTCGAGAGCAATCATATTCATTGTCCTGAATGGAGAAACTAATGTGAAGGACACCTCAGATTCTTTTACCTGACCTTCAGTATGATCTTTTCTCCCATTCTCATTCCACAAAAAGTGGACAAAATAGAAATGTTTAATGTAAGTTGACTGAAGGAGGGGGAAGGAGTATGCAGCAAAAAATGAAATGTCCACTTGCTCTTAAGGCCACTTGCTCTTATGTCCACTTGCTCTTACGATCACTTCTCTTTTGTGACGCACCGAACTACCTAAAAAGTGCTCATTTCATACCTATTTCAACCTCTGTACACTTTAATTAAAATATAAAAAGGTGCACAACACTGTCAATGGTGTACGTGTGAAAATAAATATGTCCTCGCAACGAGAATTTTTCCGGGTCAGTGACATGAGGTATACTCAGCGCACGATTATTTTTTGTCAAATAAGCTCATTGACTTTTGAAGGTTTTTATGCCACTTGAGTTCACTGGCGCGATGAAAATGTTTACCGACTTTGGAAGACATCTGATACCAGAGACAGTAAATCTGTCGTCACAAGCTATTTAAAAATGCGACAGAAAAATATAAGGCCACAGGGGGTTATGGCGACGGATAACAGACTACCATGTTTAGCGAAAGCTCTAGAAATGAGAAATTCGCATAAATACCCCTTCCGCGAGAATACGACGTCATTTAAGGAGACTTCACTTAGAGAGAAGCAGCGCGCTGCCAGGCTCTGAAATGTCGAATATGAAGATGTCGTACTTGATTTTCATAGCGTTTTCTCTCTTCCTATTAACGTTGCAGGAACTGACGGCATATAGTGTGCGGCACCGATCCAGGCACCGGAAGAGGAATTACACTCTCCGTGAACAGCAGACGGAGCAAAACCGGAGAATGGTTGGACACGTTCACCGCCAAGGCGGAACACAGTAATTCATCGAGCAGCATTGGTTTGGACGTGACGCATAAAGTGACCGAGTGTGAAGGAAAAATTTTGGTCTACGTCCAAGGTGTTTCGAAAGGTATGTTCCTAATGCAGGAGCATCGCAAATCGTCTCAACGCATTTGGTTGAGGAATTATCACGGCAGATTTGTAATATCAGTTATACGGATTTTTAGGCGCGTTTCGCTTCCAGCATACCAAGCCTATTAGCGTCGGTATGACCGTCGGCCCGCATGTTCGTTCTCGGCTTCTATCGATTGGATTTTGATGAAATTTGATATCAAGGACTTCCAATCAAAGACAATAAGGAAATCACATAAATTAATCACGTAAGCCAATCAGGGGTACCATTTTACTACTGATCAAAAATGAACTTTCCGTCATATCTCGCCAAGTATTAGTCATATCAGAATAGTTTTCAAATAAAACTTGTAGAACTAGTAAAGAAGAGTATTTATTTTCCTGTTAATTTTTATCGTAGAGGTAGTAGTTATCAAGAGAATCAAAAAAGAATGCCTTAATTCGAGTTGAACTTTCTTGAAATTTCTTACATGGTCAGTTCATCATTGTTGTTAACATAAAGAATCTCACAAAAATACGTTTAATTTCCCTACGTGTGCATGCGTTATTTTTAAATAGGAAGGAAATACAGTATTAATGTCGAAGAAGATAACACTATTTCCCTTAGGTACACGTATATCATTTCTTTCAAATACTCCATTGCACGAAACGCGCCCATTTGTGATATGCTGTACACTTTCCTAACTTGTTTTAGAAAAATCTTGAGAGGGAATTTATATTAATACATATAAAAGCCCAGTGTTGTATTTTTGTGTCTAACCCTGACAGTACCGGCGAATTGTGGTTTAACGCAAATAACCCGAGAACGGTATATACGACTTCAAAGATTTTTTCGCAATACACTGAAATCTAAATTTCGCACCTTTTATGCATGTCATTGTCTATCATAAGATCATGAGTTTGATTCCAGCAGCGTTTATTTTCTCCGTTTGATTAACACGGGAACGAGTGTAGCGTATTTTTCATTTCAACATAGGCAACTGCCTACGGCGCCAAATTATAAAAAGGCACCAATTTATGAAAGGTACCAAATATGAAAGACGCAAAATATCGAAGATTTCGGTAAATAATAAACAATTTTTGAATTATATCTCTTCATTTAAGAATACACTAGCGTAGAGGTTCTCAACGTGGTGCCCACCGGGCCGTTGCTAGGTGCCCGCTTTCCTTTGTACACATGAAGATGTTCATAATCCCCTATACAATGATGCAAGTCTTGAAAATTTCGTTACTAATATATTCCTTTGCAATGCCACCGAAAACGTTGTTAATGCTGTAACGAACGATGGCAATAACTTATTTGTTTCATTAAAATAATCGTTACTACCAGCACAGTGCCCAGACATCCTGTCCCCTGTGACGAGATAATTCTTTCCATCCAACTTCCTCAACTTAAGCCCCTCTCCCTCCTCTGATAGAAAAAAGTATTAAAATCAGTTTGTTTTCTTTTCAAAGGATTTAATTGTTTCAAGCATTAATAAAAATTCAACATATATTAATTGAGTAAGGGCAGGTCATGTCCGTAAGTAAATATATTAAATTATATAAGTCATTGCGTCATTTCTTGTGATTTCTAACATTTTTTTATGCTTATGCCCGCCTCCATATCTCAGCATTTGTTAAGTGCCCAACGGAGATAAAAGGTTGAGAACCACTGCACTAGCGTAATGTCCGTCAATAATTAATTTAATTTAATGAGAAAAGGCGCATCGAAAAATTATGCCTATGGGCGCCAAAAACTTAAATCCGGCCCTGCGTACGTATCTGTTTTCAACGCGGAAATTAGTCGTATTTTTACGTGAAAATCTTTAGTCGTCAAGGTGATTTGCATTGTTGCCTGTTTCGCGTCACTTAGTACGATCGTCTGGGATTAGTAATTCTCATCGCATCTGTTCATATTTACGCGAAATTTCGACGTCCTTTTGAATTTTATACCTTGGTTACGTTAAATAATATGACGGAAACGAAAATAAAAATATTCAAATAAGGTAAATTAAACGTAATCGCTCACCAGCCGATAAAATGTAAATTTTCTTTCTTTTCGAAATAATGAAGGATTTATAAACCTTCTTCCTTCTTGAAATAATTTAGGATTTATTGATGTAGCAACGAAAACAAACCCGATAAACCTCTTTGCATTATTGATTGATATATTCTGTCATTCGGAAAATAAGATAGGGTTCATAAAATATATTATAATAATAAGCTGTTTGTCCCTAACGCTGCTCTGACTGGCTAATCCCGAAATATTTTTAGAAAATTTTCCGGGCAATTTGCAATGTGACCCAGCCCAACCCATTGCGATTTACAATATTATATATATATATATATACACACACACATTGAAAAAGAATTTCTATCATGCCTATGAATTTATTTTTTCCTCAGTCAACCCTTCAGAAGAAGAACAAGATAAACTGACTTTCCATCCAAGGTGCGGAAAAAATGTTGCTATTGGAGACGACGGGCGCACGGTTGAAAAAATTAAGTGAGTTTTTCAATAGATTTGATTCGCTGCGTCATCATACTTAGTCTTATTTAATAACCTTTTGGCTTACTTAGTTTTAAGAGGTCGTAGTTACATTAAATTTTATTTTATTACAGCTTGAGCGATCGATATAATTCGGCCGTCTTCACGAACCGGCCGCTGAAGGATGATGAACTGTTCGAAGTGAAAATCGAAAAGCAAAACGAAAGACCCGACCACTCCATGGGAATCGGCGTCAACACGCGCACTCCTAATGACATCGAATTTTTCCCGGAAATGTACAAATCGTGAGTGTTCTTCCGCAACTCTCCGTTTAAAAAAAAAGAACGTCACTTAAAAAAAAAAGATATGCATATTCCTATGTATTTGAGAAATTATTAAATTTTATATGTCACGCATAACTCGATTTGTACAAGCGATGAAGTCATTATGAATTGGCGTTTATCCTAAATTTGAAGATAACGACTTTTTAATGATCTTATATTTGTGAAGTTAGAGGAGGAGAAATATTCTGAATTTGACCGAGAATCGAACCCAGGTCTCTTACATTATCTGATAAAGTGAGATAGCTTTTAAATAACAACGTAAATACCCAATTCGAGAATGCAGACTGGCTTGAGAGCTTTGTTGCTTAAAGCACCTAGCCGGCAAGTGGGAGTACCCGGGTTCGATTCCCGGTCAAGTTCAGAATTTATCTCCTTCTCAAACTTCACATGTGTGTTCCGCCATATGCACTCACGCATAAAAGTTACATTTACATCCATTCACTCTTGTGATATCATATTTAACAATGTCAAAACTTCAACAAAACAAAAGAAAGTATAAAAAAATGATTTTGTAAAGCATGACTTTGTTTAACTTGATCACGGAAATGTTTGAAACATTGAAATATTATTATTATTATACAGGGGTCTCCAACCAGTACATCGCGATCGACCGGTGCATCTTTGGCCCTTTGAAAGTCAATCGCTGAATCATACCTCAACGCTATTACTTTTTATTGAATCGAGTGAGAAATGTTGAGCCGATAAGGTTTTGAACTTACAGTTGGAACTTTTTTATCTAGCTATGCAGGTGATTTTATAATCGTTCAAAAATTAAGAGCAATTGGAAATCATAAATCAAATAATAGAGAAATCTCTCGATATCAGTTTTCGCAGGGAGACACGAGCGTATCGATGTTTATCGACCCTGACCATGCTTAAGTGTTGCTCGATACGTGGTGTTCCAATCGCAAAATCCTGCGAAAGGCAAAAGTTTGAGGTTAACTGCGACTTTATGTGTAACTTGATTAACTAATTCTCATGATTTCTTCCATCTATATATTTATTTAATAGCCTTTCTCTTCAACTTCTAATAGCTTAAAACTTAGCATTACGTTAAACTATTCTGGTGGATAAAATTTGAATAAATTTTATTAGAACTAAAATATTCTTTTGTACAGAACGAAAAATAGAATAAAACTTTATTCGAGCTTGTTTAACTCGAATAAAAAGCTGTTTCGATTACATTGGATTGACGTGTTAAGCAGGACATTTCATGTTATGATGCTGGTTTCGATGTCTCTTAATGTTTGGGAGAAATTCGCGAAGATTCCCCCCTCCCCCTCTGCTAAACAGTATTTCTCGTATCAAGGCTCATTCCGCTGGGTCGATCCTCGGTAAATTTACAATTGAATAATAGATCTTGCGTGCTGAAAGGTTGGAGACCCCTGATCTAGTATATGGCATACTGTTTCATTGTCCTCAATTTTTTCCCTTTCCTAAAAATATTCCGTCAAAACAAAAGGACAAAGCTTCTTACAACCCATTAAACGTATTACCTATAGTTCCCGTATTAATCCTGTTACGCGTTTATTTCAACAGGCCCTTTTGTTGGATATATCACAACGTCAACGTCTACACAAACGGTACGATAATATTTAAAAAATACGGAAGAAGTACCCAAGACCTTCGGGTTAGTAAACTCTTTGCTATCTTTAACGGTCTTGATTGTGTCACTTTTCTTATTCAGCAAACTCTTGGCGTCATTTCGCAGTGGAATGAATTTAAATGCCTCCCGAATCACCTTGTTCTCCTTTTTGCACGACCTGATTTATAGGTTGGCGACAGTGTGGGTGTCAAGATGAACCAATTCGGCACCATTAACTTTTTCGTGAATGGTGTCGATCTGGGACCCGCCGCATCCAACATACGCTCTGAAGTTTACGGTGTCTTCGAACTCTGGGGAAACGCACCAAAGGCGGTCATCGTCGACGCTCCTTCTCCTCCATCATCATAATACTTTCTAAAATATTGTATATTATAATTCTATAAGTCGAACCTCAAGGGAAACGAAAATAAAATATTCGAAGTATGGAAAATTCGAGTTCTAGAAGAAAAATGACAAGAAAAAGAATTTCCAAATTAAAATTAATTCACACTTCCAGTCACGGAAAGTTCGAGTTATAGAAGTGCGACTGTATTTGTTTTAATTCTCATGTAACTGATTTTGAACGTATAATCTAAACGTTCTACTGCTGGAGCATGGGTTGAATTAGTAAGGAGACGTTTTCAAAAATGTACCTTCGTTACGGTGTTTTAAGAATGGCATATTTTTAAGGATTCCTTTGATAATTAATCGGTAAAAATGAAGATTTTAAAAACTGTTATTAATTAATGACTATTACATATAGGTTACAATTTGGCCATTAGGACAGGTGACAACTTTACAGACTGATAAATACATTAACAAATATTTTTCCAACGCAGGTACCACGACACATTCACAGTTTTCGTCTTCCACACCCTTTCTAAATATTACAATATTATATTACTTCCGAATGAAATTTACAATTTCAATAATTAAAAGTAAAGCTAAATATGTACCCAGGCCCTTTCAAAGATTCAGATAGGCCCGGTCCACTTACAGATTTTGAGGCCTCTGGTCACAATAAAAATTTGCAATAAGCCACATTTTAAAATTCATTTTTATCGTCATTTAAAAATTAATTCTCAGTCGAACAAGGGGGGACTGACTAAACTCATATTGTACCATTTATTGAGATGTCATGCCTGCCAAAAAAACAAACAAGTCTCTTAACATGGCCCCCCTCTGATTGGCCCTGTAGGTACCTACTGACTAATGTAATGTAACGTAATGTAAGGATTTTCATGGTTCCTGTAAATGCCTTACGTGGATGTATGAGGATATTATTTACTGGATTTGAGTGTAATGTTATTTTGGGTTTAATTTATGCCATTATTAATTGAAATGATTGTCCGGTGTGTAACCTTGATCAATCCTAAAAAAGAAGAAATGAATTATTATTACTTTCAGGAGAACGAGTTTTTTTTTATTTGTCGTTTAGTTACGCTCGAATTCGCGAAAGCGAGAATTATTAAATAAAGTTGAAACATGAAACGCTAATTTAAAAATTATAAAATTTACATTAAATTAAATAATTTGTTGTCCTTGGAAACACACGGAGCGAAATAATGGGAAACGACATTTCAGGGATGATTAACGGCATGGTTACAAAAATTTTAAATTTAAAACGTTGAACACCCTGGTAAGAAAATGGGTATTTACAAATATCAATTATTATAAGCAAATTATAATCGCTTCCTTAGTCTTGAATCTAAGTTTATTTTAAAGTCCGATCATTCACTAGCATCGCACACTTTGTACGTTGAGAGTTTAATGAGTTAACTAATGAACAATTGCTTTTTCATGACCTGGTCTATTTCTTTAGGCGCGTTTCACTTCCAGCATAAGCGCCTATTAGCGACGGCCTGTTCGTTTTCATTTTCATTAAATTTGACATAAGAACTACCAGTCGAAGACAATATGGAAATGATATAAATGAATAACGTACGCCAATCAGGGTTACCACTTTACTACAGATAAAAATTAATTTTTCGTCATATCACTTAAAGTTATGCTCATATAAAAAAATCTTTCAAATAAAATTTGTAGACCTAGTAAAGTGGAGTATTTATTTTCCTATGAATTTTTACCGTAGGAGTGGCCGTTATCAAGGAAATCATACAAGAAAGTCTTAATTCGAATTGAACATGGTAATTTTTCTGCGTGGTTACTTCATCATTGTTGCTAACATATACAATCTCACAAAAATGTTTAATTTCCTTACATGTGCAAGCAATATTTTTAAATATGAAGAAAATGGATTATTTATGAAGAAGGAAACCTTTAAAACGCTATTTCCCTTAAGTAGAATTTCTTTCAAGTACCTACTCTATTGCTGTACGCTGTACACTTTCCTAAGTTATTTCATTTCATATAAACTCTTGGCATTTTAAAAGAAAATACTTCGCGACGTTCGGTTATAAATAAAGTAAATGCTTAATCATAATCGTTCCAAAATGACTTTTGTTTAAAGAGAAAAATGATCGCCTATCCAAGATTTGCTAGCTCCGCACGTGAACCTTGAGTATGTGAATCCATTTACGTATTGCTCGTCAGCGAACGTACTACATATTAGTACATATACGGGAAAAAATGACGTAACGCGATCAGATTAAGATTCACGGAGCATGCGCAATTCGGGGAGTTCGATGGGGGAGGGAGACGTTTTGGAGGGTGGCGAGGAGGGGGAGGGGGACACGTGGCGCATCTAAGGCGCCGTCTACTTGCGCCGGAACGGCAGTCACCGTCCTCGCATCGACGGAATCGGGTCGACGTTTGTTCGATCCCGCTCCATTCTCAGAAGTGTCGTCTCTCAACCTCTTTTTCCATCCGTTTTCCAAAAGTTTTTGTATTTCATCTTATATAGAGTAAGTGTCGCAGTGACAGTGAAGTTCACGTTGTGCGCTGCTATGAAAGGAAAGTAATAAAACTGTTCCGTGGAATAAAATAAATCGAAAAAAATTCCCCTCCGGGAGATAGATAACTCAACAGAGCTTCGTCTCCAGCAGCGGACAAGTTCGCCACACCTTAGGATTCGCTTGCGGAGAGCTGCGTCGCCCCCGTCGTAATTCCGATCGCTTGGAGCGGCGCCCGTTGCTTAGCGATCGGTAACAGTTTGGTTTTTAACGCGACGATATCATTTCAAAATATATACAAAAAAACCGGTTCATGGCGGAGTTTCAGTGAATGCGGAGTGGAAAAAATTCTCACCCCCCCCCCCCGACCCACTTCATTTTTTCAGCAAGTGTTTCTTCGAGTGATCCAAAAACCTTTCCGAAAAGACGCCTTTTCCAATACTCTTTTAAGTTGGAAGCCGAAGAAATATTTTCAACGTGTAGTTAATCTTCATTGTTCTATTTTTAAAAAAAAACGTCGTCCGTTCCCTTTGAAGCTTGATCGAGGATGAAGTGGAAAATCCGTATGACATTTCGCGACGCGGTTAATTTTTATCACGTAATTAGCGTCACGCGCTTTCAGTTCACCATCTTAAACCAGTAGCTCACAAATTTATTTTCAGATCAAGGCCTCCCCGGGAAGATTTTTAACAAATCCCTTCGTTTCTAAAAGAAAAATCAAATAGGAATTTTAACT
Source organism: Uropetala carovei (assembly GCA_036926305.1). Classification (NCBI taxonomy): domain Eukaryota; kingdom Metazoa; phylum Arthropoda; class Insecta; order Odonata; family Petaluridae; genus Uropetala; species Uropetala carovei. The sequence goes on from JAXCHB010000214.1 coordinate 1,194,426, forward strand.
AAAGCAAACATTCCTGTTATGAAAAAATGGTAAATCATTATATGGAAACATCCGCCGTAAATATTTCAGCTAATAAATACCCAACCAACGAGAAGGATTTACGAGGCATGAATTTTGACTCTGGTGCTCTTATCTACCGTTAAGACATTTATCTTTGACCTATACTCATCTTAACCCAATGTTGCAAAATTGCAAAATTTTTAACGTGTTTTTTTCTACCAATTGTGAGATTAATAAATCATTTCTGACGTTACTCCACGCTCTGACAGCTACGAAGTTCATCTGTCTCTCTAGAGCAACGACAGAAATAAATTATTAATTTCGAAAGTTATTAAAAAATGCTTAAAATATTGCATTTATTCAGCGATGGGCTTTTAATGGGTTAAATAACAGTAACCGCAGAAAACCCAGCTTCACATAAATACGTGTGCGTGTAATTGAAGTTACAAGTGCATATCTCAATCAGCTTTGTATCAGTATATCCGCAAATTTGTCGAAATACAGGGTGGCCCAAAAGTCGCGCCCCACAGGGATTTTAATCAATACAAGGACGAATAATTATAATGGTAATTACACAGTGATTTTAATCAATACTTGACAACATCATCAGAAATGTTCGGATTGTTGGTCATCAACCTCAAATCCCTATGGTGCTCGACTTTTGAGCCACCCTGTAATTTTTATTATTATAAATCTGGATGAAATTATTTTTTTAATGGTGAAATTCGCACATTTCCCGCGCCTCTCCACCATCAGTCTTGAATTCCGAGTTATTTACGCCAAGCAGTTTTTCGAAGCATATATCCTAACTACATAGACATCGCTACGTGACATACGCAAACATTATTAGAAGAACGAAACCATGGTAACATCCCACGGTGATATTAGACCCCGTTATGACGAACGAGTGTAGTGAAATCGGCCGATTAAATTACACGTGGAATCTCATCAAATAGTCACCCTCCTTTTCCTTCTCTCCTTTAACCCGATTTTCAATTGGATGGTTGTGAGCGGGCAACGGCTAATTTTTTGGCATCTGCCGTTGCTAAGGCGACTATTTAACATTTTTTAAAAATCATTCCGTCGTATTTCCAGATGAGTAAATAATTTTTAGCGACTTAAACCCTTAATATTATCGATTAAGGGAATGTGCGGTTGCAATAAAAATGAAATACTTAAAACCTTATCCAGCAGAAGGGATACAAAATAAACAAGCGAAGGGAAAAATTGCAGGAAAAATTACTTAAGGCGCTTTGTTTTCACTGACTGTAGTAAGGAATCACAGATACGATGTGTTGTTGGTTGCCTAAATTTGCAGTAGCATGTAACGTACATACTACCTTTTTACTTTCTCCATACGTAGTAATGGGAAAGTATTGTATTCATGAAAGAAATCGACTTCGAGATTTCAACGGAAATACACGTTTTGACGTCCCTAGAACACGTTTAGACTATTTGCGGAATGATGTCTGTGTGTGTGTGTATGTTAGTGTGGGCGCTCTAACTCAAAAAGTACGTGCCATATCGTTACCAAACTTCATATATAACACTTTAACATGAGCATAAAGAACTGATTAGATTTTGGACAACAACGGGTAACCAGAAGTCGAGGTTTATTCGAAACCCGATTCAGTTTTTGCCATATTTCTTCGTTAAAACATCATTACTGTATTTACAATTCTAAACAAAAGTTATAGAGACTGTAATTTCCTACAACTTTCATTTGAAACAATTTACTATTGTAGTTATCGCTTAGGAGTTATTTATAAATAAACGGTTTTTCGGTTTTCTCCTTAAAAAAACATCGTTATTGGTAATCTTCGTGAGGACCAACGTTGTAGAGAATAATATTTCTTCCAAGTTTTGTTTGAAACAAATTTTCGTAAAACCATCCATTTCAGAGATATTTTGCTTTTTCCTTTTTACTTTCTCCATACGTAGTAATGGGAAAGTATTGTATTCATGAAAAAAATCGACTTCGAGGTTTCAACGGAAATACATGTTTTGAGGACCATAGAACACGTTTAGACTATTTTCGGAATGATGTCTGCGTGTGTGTGTGTATGTTAGTGTGGGCGCTTTAACTCAAAAAGTACGTGCCATATCGTTACCAAACTTTATATATAACACTATAACCTGAGCACAAAGAACTGATTAGTTTTTGGACAATAACGGATAATCGGAAGTCGAGGTTTATTCGAAACCCGATTCGGTTTTTGCGATATTCCTTCGTTAAAACCTCATTATTGTATATACAATTCTATACAAAGGTTATAGAGAATGTAATTTCCTACGGTTTTCATTTGAAACAATTTTCTAAAGGAGTGATTGTTTAGGAGTTATTTATAAATAACCGGTTTTTCGGTTTCCGATAAATATCTCCTTAAGAAATCGTTATTGGTAATCTTCGTAAGGATAAAAGTTGTAGAGAATAATATTTCTTCCAAGTTTTGTTTAAAACTAATTTTCGTAGAACCATCTATATTTCGCTTTATCTTAATACCAGTATTCAGCGCCAACACCATATAGCGGTGAATTCTGTAAACATTCAAAATATACGTAATTTACGGCAACAAGGACGTGTCTTCTTTTACGATAGGAAATAATAATTTTGCCTCGTAATATTATTCATAATAATTTAAAAATCTATACACCAAATATGGAGAAAGTCATGTGTTGGCCACATCAGATTTTTTACTTTCTCCATACGTAGTAATGGGAAAGTATTGTATTCATGAAAGAAATCGACTTCGAGATTTCAACGGAAATACACGTTTTGACGTCCCTAGAACACGTTTAGACTATTTGCGGAATGATGTCTGTGTGTGTGTGTATGTTAGTGTGGGCGCTCTAACTCAAAAAGTACGTGCCATATCGTTACCAAACTTCATATATAACACTTTAACATGAGCATAAAGAACTGATTAGATTTTGGACAACAACGGGTAACCAGAAGTCGAGGTTTATTCGAAACCCGATTCAGTTTTTGCCATATTTCTTCGTTAAAACATCATTACTGTATTTACAATTCTAAACAAAAGTTATAGAGACTGTAATTTCCTACAACTTTCATTTGAAACAATTTTCTATTGTAATTATTGTTTAGGAGTTATTTATAAATAACCGGTTTTTCGGTTTTCTCCTTAAAGACTTCGTTAAAGGTAATCTTCGTGAGGACCAAAGTTGTAGAGAATAATATTTCTTCCAAGTTTTGTTTGTAAGAAATTTTCGTAGAACTATCCATCTCGGAGATATTCAACTTTTTTCGTAATTTGCAGTATAGAGCGCCAGCACCATGTAACGGTGAATTCCGTAAACATATTCAAAATATACGTAATTTACGGCAACAAGGACGACTGTATCCATTTAAGATAAGAAATAATAATTTTGCCTCATAATGCTATTCATAATAATTTAAACATCTATACCCCAAATATGGAGAAAGTAATGTGTTGGCCACATAACATTTTTTTAATTGTAATGACAATGTCCGACTAATAATTTATTATCGCAAGTGCGTCATTCATAGTGTTAAGTGAACTACTTAGGAAAAAAACTAGAAGAAAGAGACTTTAAACATTCCGCAATCACCTTCAATGCGTCATTTTTTTACGTTCACTTATAGTTTTTATTAGTCAGTTCCCATAAAAATGGTATCTCCCGATATAATTCAAGTATGATGTCATTTGAACACTCCATTATTTATTTATTTTTATTTACAACACGTACAAGACTGAAAGTTTGTTTGGCAATTAAATACCCAACTAGAATGTGCGACCGGACAGCAGATGCTAACGATTTCCGTCTACACCGGTGGTCTTCAAGGTGGGCGATAGCGCCCACCAGTGGGCGTTTTTGGATTTTTGGTGGGCGTTAAAGAACTCACCAAATGCTATTCTAATTTTTACATTGAAAAATAAAATTCTATAAAAAAGCTTAATGATACGCAGACATATTCTGTACAACTATTTTATGTAAAACTATTACAGTTCGTTTGTCGTTAACTATAGTATCATATCATACTATACTAGCGACAATGTATTCATGCTGCGGTAAAATCGAAAGGCCCATGAGGGTGGTCGGAGTCTCTCGCAGAAGCAGCGAAGCGTTTAAGTTTAATTTTATCAAATATATAAAATCATAAATTTTTAAACACTGTTATTACCACTGAGATCGTATTCGGTAATCTCATCTAACGTCAATCCCACTAGTATTAGGGTTACAATACCTCAGTAAATCACTTTGCTACTGGGGGCGCAAAATTATTCTTTGCCCCGGGTGCCAGAAACCCTCACTACGCCACTGGGTGGGCGGTGAACTTATTTCAAAGGGCAACATATGGTAAAAGTGGGCGGTGACTCAAAAAAGGTTGAGGACCACTGGTCTACACGCATGCATTCAGAAGCATTCGTTCGCATTCGTTTGACTGTACACATTAACGAATTCTTTCGTCGACATTGTTCCAGTAGTGTATACAAAGCTTTAATGCAGTGCAGCCTATTTCTTTCCAGGAACTTTTAGAACCAACCTTTGCTGGCATTGAAACCCTTATGTGATGAGCTGGAGAAGGGGAGCCCCGAGGAATGCTGGCGACCAGGGCGAGATAGCATTCCGGTGTCCCCTTCATAAACGGTTGTCGAAATATTTTCGAAGTAAATGTTAATTTAAAATTTTTAATGGAAAGTAAAATCATTGAATCATACCGTTGGAATGGTTTTGTTGGTGTTTCATGTTTACTCTATACACTACCTAAAAGTTGTTAATTAAAATTTATATATATATATATATATAAATAATTTGATTTAATTCAGCACCGTCAAGTGTTATTCGATAATTTCCAAAAACATCGGATTTGTCCAGCACATTACTTTCTCCATACAGAGTATTGAATATGACTCCTCTCGACATAAGCGTCCTTAAGAATAATTATCTCCTATTACACTCGTGAATAGTTTTCAATTTTCAGCGACAAATATTTTGATCACTTTTCGCACTGAAGAAACTATAAGTGAACAAAACTGTTGACTGTTAGCTATGGATAAGTAAATGCCGATGAACAATTAAAATTACCCTTAGGAAAGATGGAATCTCTATCAATAATTAGAAAATTTATCATGGCCACGGTGACAATGGTATCACTTAGCAACGTATTTAACATAAATTCATGCGAAAAATCAAAATATCTCTCAAAAGACCGGTTTATGAAAAAATTCTGCAAACAAAACCTTTATCTTTAATTCAGTTTTAAGGAGATATGTGGAGAAAAACGAAAAAAACGACAAGAATATGCTTCCACTTCCGGTTTCCCAGTTTCAGCTAAAAATCCACTCTGATCATGATTTACTAATAAAAATCTTAATTGTAAATTTTTTTGCCGAAATGACAGTTGTCTCGTTAGAGCGCGATTTCGATTTTTTTTTCAAGAAAGCGATAATAATTTGGAGTAATTAAAAATTGGGAGCACGAGTTGCTCGCGCGATATGATAAAGCGCGTTTCATTTGTTGAGGATTGTTTAGAATAGGAAGTTTAACATTCATGATAAAGTTAGCAGTATAAATATACGACACATAGTAATTTATCCAATGATTAATTTTCTTTAATACAGCAATTTGCTCGATCCAGCTTGGTACCTGTTTCTGACGTACGATTTTTACTGATATGTGAAAGAAATATCTTTTGCATTATTTTTCGGTGCAAATAAAAAAACTGATAAAAAAATCAGTTTAAACTTATTGACCATGTTATCATAGCTTACCAAAAATTACGTCGATGACATATTTTGAATGTGATGACTAAAAAGAATCCTACAGGTAAGGCTCGAACTCACGACACCGGTGTTGCTCCAGACAATGACTTATAAGTTTCGTGCGACGAATAAACCTCAATAAAGTACAGGAAATGAGTAATTCGATGAGGAAATATTGGAGCTTCAATCGCTGACGCAAAACGAAAAAGGTTTACTTATTTGATGAGGTTTAGTTGGAATCATAAGCTACAAAATTCTTAATAGAGTCAATGATATAATTATACATATAACATCTCAAGATAACTTCTCAAGAACATCTCTTATACAGCGTTATAGATAGCATTAAAGGTCATACAACATTTAACTAATAAGTTCTATCTGTAACCATTTACTCTGAATATCAATTTGAAAATTTTCAATGCACCCTCTGCCACCGACCGATTTCTCCATAAACATTCTCGGGTCAGCGTAATAGATGGCATCATAGGTCACATTCACCTTATAAATATCAGTCTTCTACCACTCACCGTTTATTTTTTATTCCGATTTAATCGATTTCGTAAACGGACAGACAGAACGGAAACATAAGCGCGTTTATAAAATGAGACGCGCCGAATAGTGCAAGTATTTTAATGACTTTGACTTAATAAAATGGGATCTGTTGCGAAAAATATCACAAAAAATTGTTTTTGAGGAAAATGTTGTGGATCAAACTATATAGGATAAATACATCTGTCGTTACGGTGTTTGCTTTTAAAACCGTCAACAGACCATTCTGCGTGAGAAGTAAATTCATTAGATGAAAGCATGCTTGCCTTAAAGTGAAGTATGTAATCAGAGCAGCACAAAACTTTAATACTTAAGATTTTTATTAGCAAATGAATATCTGAAAATGTTTTGGCTGACTCTGCTCAACCGGAATTAGGGGTAGGTTGTTCTTGTCATTTTTATTGTATTTCTGCGAATCATCTCCTTTGAAACTCAATTTACGTAAATATTTGATATTATAAAAGTTGTAGATAATGTTATTCTCTACGACTTTTGTTTGAAACATTTTTTCACTGAACCGATATTTTAAGAAATATTTTGATTTTTCTTATAAATTTACGTTAAATACGTCGGTAAAAGATGCCATTAATTCCGTTGCTACGATAAAATTTTCTAATTGCGCATCGATGTTTTGTCGTTCATAGTAGCTGCTAACAATTTTCTTTGCTTACTGTTTTTTCAAAATAAATATTGTTGAAGATATTTATAAATTATCACGAGTGTACTTGCTGACAATTATTCTTGAGGACGCTGATGTCGAGAGCAATCATATTCATTGCTCAGTATGGAGAAACTCATGTGAAGGACATCTCAGATTCTTTTACCTGACCTTCAGTATGATCTTTTCTCCCATTCTCATTCCACAATAGGTGGATAAAATATAAATGTTTAATGTAATTTGACTGAAGGAGGGGGAAGGAGTATGCAAACAGAAATGAAATGTTCACTTGCTCTTAAGACTACTTGCTCTTATGTTCACTAGCTCTTTTGTGACGCCCCGAAATACCTTACCCCTTCCAATTACACCTACTCCAACCCCCTCTATCTCCCAATATTCAAACCTTCCTCTACTCCTATCTCACTCTCTTTCATCCTCCCTCGCACCCTCCCTCCCTCTCTCCCTTCTCCCACCCTCCCTCTTATCCAACTCCCTCCTTGTTTATTTTCCTATTGCACTCACACTCCTATGCCATTCAAGCAATCTTGCCACACCAACAGATCCTCTCCTCTCTCCTCGTCACTTTTTCCCACTCTCCCATCTACTCCTACCCTTTTATTATACTTCGGATTCTCGAACATTTTTTTTTATAACAGCGTCGCAATCGAAGGATATTCCAAACCTTATTTTCCGTCAGATATCCGAGGAATCAGTCTCACCACTGGGAATTCAGGAGAAATAAAAAAAACATGATTACTCCATACGAGTATTTCCTGGTCAACAACCTCGGATCATAAGCCGACGACATTCGATGATACTTTCATCGAATTTAGAAGACGTTTGACCTCAAATGTAATAAATCTGTCAACAGCGTATTAATTACTGAGAACGCTGGTAGGAAATCAAACATGTCACAAGGGTCATGAAGCTATCACTATCGTGATTAAAGAAATGCGTATAAATATCCATCCTTCAAGTAAACGACGTCATACGAGGTCTTCGCTTGTTAGGAATAACACGCCCATCATCGCGAGTTTTTCAACGCCGAATATTATGAAGTCGCTCCTCATTTTAACGGCGTTTTCTGTTTTGGAATGCGCGGTGCAGGAACTCACGCCAGATGCAGCATGCGGAACCGATCCAGGCACCAGCCGAGGGATAAAACTCTCTGTGAACAGCAGACGGAACCAAACTGGCGATTGGGTGGACATCTTTACAGCCCGAGGGGAATCCAGCAATTTATCGGATCGAATGAATTTGGACGTGACGCATAATGTGATCGAGTGTCAAGGAAAGAGGGTGATCTACATCCAGGGGGTGTTGCAAGGTAATTACGTGGTACCTTTAAATCCTATCAGCGACATTATTACATAAATTTCTATTAAATATTACATCATCATTACGAAAAATTTTAATTAGTTTTTGAAAAATTATCTGTACCAATTCACCAAAGAATTTCTCATGTGTAAGACCACCACAATAACCGTGAATTTGTTTTTCCCTCAGGTAAACACGTGGCGTTTTCCGAAGAAAATGGGAAGACGAAAGAAAAATTTGCTTTTCATCCAAGATGTGGGAGAAATGTCGCGATCCTACCCAATGGCCGCATAGTACAGAAACTAAAGTGAGTTTGAATAGACAAATACAGTGTCCCCGACTTACACGGTTCCGATCTACACCGATCCGTAGATACACGGATACATTACAACTTAAAAGCGTGCTCAATTTTTAGTTCAACTGCCACTCAATAAATGGCGCTACTAGTACAGTAATCCCACGGTATACGAGTAATCGGTTTACGAATTTTCGCTTATACGAGATGCACAAATTAATACGTTTTTCAATTTACGAACTAATTTTCGCTTATACGATCTCCTTCCTTTAGCAAACCGATCGTTTTTCCCGGCACCTTTTCGTCGGTTCCCGAATCTCCTCGAATGTGCAGAAAGTCACGGATCCCAACTATAATGATGTAACCGTTGTTTATAAACTTTATAACATTCGATGTATTGGGAAATTAATTTTCGTTTTACGAGTTTTCGCATTATGAGCAGTTTTCGAGGAACAAATTAAGCTCGAAAACCGAGTGATTACTGTACGCTGACGCAAAGCTGACAGAGTCGCTTTCGCCATTTAGATTTGTTATCCCGTGGGTGCAAGTTGTGTCTCGTTACTGTACTGCTCTTCATAAACAAACTATAAACCCTCACAATATAAGCACTACTTTATTAGCTTTAACTATCCATTGAAACTAACGTATATGTCAAAAAAAAATATCGTATTTAAGCATTGTTGGACGGTTTTCAACTTACACGGCGACCTTCGGAACGAATTAACGGTGTAAGTTGGGGACTTATTGTAATCATTTATTTCTATGGTGTTAACATGGAACGGTAAAAACACAAACTTGAAATCTTGTTCTTGATTTTTCCTGCATTTTTTTTTCACAGATTAGATACTGTATATAATTCATCTGTTTTCACGAATAGACCCCTGAAGGATGATGAAATATTTGAAGCAAAGTTCGAGAAAAAGAACGAAAAACTGTCCAACTCCATCGCCATCGGTGTCATCACACGCAATCCTAACGACATCGATATTTTACAGGACATGTACTATTCGTGAGTTATTTTCAACATTTAACCTTTAAAACGTTAACTTTCTCTATATCCAACGCTTATTTACAAGTAGAAATTATTCTAATTGGATTGTTTGCATATTCTCAAGTTAATCAAATACATATACTATGATAATATCGAACTTTCTTTAATATTGCTTGCTTATGCACAGAAATTGCCCAAGTACAGAAAAAGTTAAATTCATGACAAAACTGAGAATTCAATTTTGTCATAGAAGTACTTACCATAGATTAATACCATTCTAAAAATAGAACTTTATTTAAATTTGTCAAAATAACAATTTTCTATAACTGTTTTAGCCACAATATATGAGCTCGATAATTTTTTTAACGTAAATGATGGTTTTACTGTTTTTTCCATATATTTTTTAGGCCTTTTGCTCAGGTATATTTATATGAGCACATCTACTCAAATGGAACGATAATAGTTAATACTTACGGAAAAGGAATTCGAAATCTGCAGGTATTTTAATCTCTATCACATATGTTTAAATGTAGCATTTGATAACTTACTGTATGACTTGATTTTTTTCTATAAGTGTACGATTGTCTCCTGAATCGACTTACCTGTTTTGCATGATTTACTTAATAGGTTGGTGACAAAGTAGGTGTAATGAGGAGTCAGTACGGATCACTTCACTTCTTTATAAATGGAGTCGATCAGGGACCCGCTCTATCCAACATGCCCTCTCCAGTCTACGGAATAATCGATCTTAGAGGCACCGTATCCATGGCGACCATCATCGATGCCTCGTCATAACTATTTTAACAAACTCACATATCATCCTTTTAACTTTGATAATGTTATTTGAGAAATGTAATTTTAAGGTGAATTTCAGCAAATACCAGTGAAATACTTATGGTATGTTTTTAACAATTATAAACTTTCAAATTAATTAACTTATGAGTTAATCATATATATATATATATAATACGAAGCTAAGCGGTTATCAATTGACATTTTATATTGTTTGTACTTGAAATAATAAAACATATTCATACGTTTCTATGGCAATTATTCTTAAATGTGATAATATATGCCTAAGCCTTACTTACTGTATTATGAGACGTAAGGCATTTTCAAGGAAAGTCTTGGAAATTTTCACTAAGAAATTTTATGTATTTTGAAAAATAATATCAGTTGCATAATTCGCAAAAGCGAAGATTGAAAATCATTATTCGATGTATGAGTTTTTTAGCAATGCCTCAGGAGGCTTATTATGAAAAGAGGCAACCGCAAATAAAAAAGATAATCTACAGTTTGCCGCAACTCATCGCCCGTGGAATATGCAGTCCAATTCGTTAGAATTGAAATGACATTAAAGGGATAGTGACTTAATATCACAATAGCTCAAATTAAATATATTGCTCCCAAATAAACTCAAACAAAAAACTGTCTCATGAAATCGATCGTCCCTACGATACATCTCTAATCCGATCTCACGATCGATTTATTTCGAAAACAGAAAATGTACGGAGATAAATCGTTAGCTCAGCCTATTCTTTGTCATTTAACAATATGTGAATGAGCGGGATTTAACATCATTTTATTATCTACCCCTGGCGATTACAAAAAATAGTGCGCTTCAAGGTGTTTTTCCCCCCACCACCGCGAGTTTCCGTGGTAACGCGAAAAATGTCGACTTCAACATCGGTCCGGTAGCATGCACGAGATTTTTTTAAGTGCTCCAAAAATATTTTCGGGCCGTGATATTATCGCATAGCCCGCGGAAGTATCACGTTCTTATAGCGATGTTAAGAAATTTAGAATATTCAGAAATTTGCATAAGGCGATTCCAAAGCTGCCATCCATCCATAGATACAGCTAACAATTTTCTTATGTAATTATTTTTAAAAATAAAGACTAATGAAAATGTTTTTAAATGAGTCACGAGTGTAATTGCTGATGATTTTACACGATATTAAAAAAATTGCGAATTCCTTAGTCTTGAACAAAGCCGCTGAGCGCTTTGTTGGCCGGGATTTAACTGAGAAAATCATGCGAGTTTTACTAAGTTAAAATGCTCGTCCTTTTAACTGTACAAACTCGCAATTTACTCACTTTTTACCGCAGTTATGATGTGGAGTAGTTAATTTACGCGTTTAAACTGATCGCATATGGGGCCCTTAAATAAAATTGGTCGCCGGTTTTGTTATTAAAAGCCTTTATTTATAAACCGCATTCCATTGTATCTCAACAACTAAGAAACATCTTTTATCCTTTTCACAAATTTAATGTATTTACATAAAATCTTGGAGGATTTAGTTGAGTGAGACGTTAGCGTTTAGAATGGGCGCGTGAGAGAAAAGTCATTTGCCACCCCTGGCGTAGTCCGCATACTAAAGGTCTTTCCCAGTTCCCCATTTCATTCCGCTAGGTGGAGGCCCACTGCGAAAACGAAGGCGGAGCGTTTTGGGAAAGGAGTGGAACGAGAGTAGAGTATAGGAGGGGGAAATGGGTTGGATAGAAGGGACACGTGCAGTGAAGGAAGGAAGTGCCTGTAGACGTCGAAGGAGTGGAGTCGTTCTGAAACTTCGGTTTCCAAGAAATTCCACTAGGTTAACAAACGAAACTCGAGCTGTTGGAGGGGGAGGTAAAGCTAAAGGAGAGCCGAAGGAAAGCGGAAAAAGAGAAAAAGGATAAATAAGGCATGGCAGGCCGTTGGAGGAATTACGATGTACTGCAGGCAGGGCAGACATGTTCCCTTCAAATATTCATATTATAGAACAAAAATGAAATAAAATGGATTATGGTCTAATTGGCAATCTAATCTGGTGGGGTCGCATAGGCCCCACGCGCCTACTGAAGGGTTAAATGCCTAAAGTGGTGAATTTCTCCACTCCCGTACCTTAAGATTTCGCGAGCTATCCCCACCCCTGCAATTCCCCCTTCATCAGCAACACTGCCCAGGTTAAAACACCCTCTTCCCTCTTCTTTGTCGCGTTTCGCTTCCAGCGCGAGCACCTATTATCGTGGGTCTGAACGTCCGTCCGCATGTTCGTTCTCGGCTTCAACCGAACGGATTTTCATGAAATTTCATATTAAGGACATACTATCAAAGATAACAAGAAAATCGCAATTATCAATCACGAACGCCAATCAAGGGTACTACTTCACTGGTGAAAAAAATTACATTTTCGTCATATCTCATAAAGTATTAGTCATATCAAAATATCTTTCAAATAAAAGTTGTAGAACTAGTAAAATGGAGTATTTCCTTTCCTAAATATTTTTATCGTAGGAGTTGCTGTTATTGACAAAATCAAACAAGAATGTCTTAATTCGATTTGAACCGAAATTTTCTTGCATGGTTACTTCTTCATTGTTGCTAAGATAAAAAATCTCACAAACAAACGTTTAATTTCCTTACGTGTGCATGCAATATTTTTAAACAGGAAGAAAATAGATTATTTATGATTAAGAAAGTGACTTTAAAACGCTATTTCTCTAACAAATAAGTACATACTATGTATATAATTTCTTTCAAATACTGAATTTCACGAAACGCCCACTTTTGATACGTTTTACACTTTCCTAACTTGTTTTGAAGTGTTTGCCGGTGAGATCTCAAAATATGTTAAAGGAGATATACGGAGTTTCTAATCCGCGACGCATAAACAAAATTTAAGCATATATTTAATCAAAATGAAAACCGTAAAAGAATGGTGCAAATTTCTTTTATGTTGATACTAAACTGTTCACATTTTTCAAAATATAAATAAACGACGCATTGGTATACGGGAAAGCTTGTGCTTTGTATGTTGTACCGATTTATTCCATTGTCATGTAAATCTCAGGATAGTAATTAAATTTAACGACGTTGCTTTATCTATTTCTTGTGGTATTTCTATGGCAAAACTGTCATCGGTGGCGGATTCAGGGATGGGGCGACCGCCCTCCTCGGTGCCCCCGTTGTGTTCCATTCGATTCGTTCTTAAACCCTTTCCACGCCAAATTACTCGTTTCTGAGATGCAGATTAGGTCCGTAACGAAAGTGAATGAAAGACTCTGACAGCGGTAGGAATTACCACAATAAAGGGTCGAAAGCAATGACGGATTCAAGAGGGGGAAGGGGCGATTGCCCCCTTACGGAAAGTCTTTGAATCCGACCACGCCCGTCGTTAGCGGAAAACAGAGGCAATAAATTGACTAGTGCTAGAACGCTAACTATGCTATGGTGAAGGTGGCATTTTCCCTAGACACCGCTTGCAAAAGGAGCCCAAAGTTCACGCAGTAAGTGCGAAAAGTTAATTTTCCAATAAATACGTTTGATCTTTTTTATAATAAAAACGCTATTATTCTTTATTAAAACGAAGACATAATAATATCGTACATAACTGAGACGTTTCCTAAAAATGTGCTATAGGCGCCAGGCGTCTAGGTACGCCTCGTAATCTAATTATAATTAATTAATTTCGTGAATAATTTCAACTGTGAAAAAACTTAATACACCGAAAAAAGCAAGAAGTAAACAAATGTGATATCTTTCTCCGTGAATAACAGAATGTCGAGGCGCAATTAAAATTACCCCTGGCAACGTACCCGTCGCTGACAGCTATTATAAAATTTTATCACAGCAACGGAATCTGAGATATCACTTAGCGACCTACTTAACTAATTCAGACGAATAATGTCAACTATATCTTAAAATAATCGCTTTTATTAAAATTAAACGTCACGAGCAAAACTTGTAAAAAACTATATTTTCTGCTATTTCTTTGATTTTATGGTAATTCTACCTTACTTTAGGTCAGGAGAGTGCAACCTTTTTGCGTGGTGGGCCGCATTCATGCACGTGATTGCTTTGGCGGGCCGTATTAGCGGTCGAAAGTACCTTGGCGGGCCGGATGAGAGTTTACATGGGAACTTTCTCAAGAGATCAAAGGTGATTTTAAATCTATAATAATAAAAGAAGATTTGTGTGTATGTGTGTCTGACTTGGCCAGTCGTAACTCATCTGAAAATAACGTTAAGAGATTCAATTCTGAGCAGCAGCTTCAGATTGATCATGAGAGTGTATGAGCCTAAAATAATTCAAATCGGCTTACGGGGTCGGGGTTAAGAAGGTCACGGAACGGTCGGTCAATATTTCGATTGACCGATTTTGATGAAACCTTCACTAACATCAATGTTTTGAGAAATCTGAATACACAGACACTATGCAGTGATACCATATTTGTACATTAAAACTCGTTTATAACGATCAGGCCTAAAACGAAATCTCGGCTATAACGAAGAAAAGTCTCGGTCCCTTGAACTTCTCCATAAGGGCATTGGTTAAATTTCTCGGATGTAACGAACACGCATTTTACGAATTCTCGGCTGTAACGAACAAATGTTTGGTCCCGTGGCAAAAAATGCCCCATATATACCGAATTTCGGCGAGCAGAGCGATAACTAATGAACATTTTCCGCCCGTTTACCGCGCACTTTTTAGTAGAGGTCCCCTTCCTCCACCTACCAAAAAATGCCCCATATATAACGAATTTTGGCGAGCAGAGCGATAACTAATGAATATTTTCCGCCCGTTAACCGCGCACTCTTTCGTAGAGGACCCATTCCTCCATCTACCCCTTCCATACGAATTTCCACGCTCCCTTTGTTTTGAAATTGATATTAAAAATGTGAAATCGTTATGTAAATTAATGACCATAATAATAATATTAATATTAATTGACCATTTGAAAAATCGTATGTAATAACATTGGAACATTTTACATGCCGCGAAGTTGATAAGCATCTCTTTGCATATGTAAGTACGGCATTGAAGTCGACTCACTGCAAATACAGTAAAGCTGTGTTATCCGGCTATCTTGGGGATTGTGGAAAGCCGATTAGGAGAAATATCCGGTTAGGGGTGCGATTTTCGATTTTGACATCGCAAATTTAGCAATAACCAAACAAAGTGGGCTTAGGTTCACTATCGTACTCCCCAAACATAACTATGCATGGGGTTTGCATTTTCCATTTTAATTCCTCCACACGTACCTAGATATAAACACTATTTACCCATTGTTATTTAATACGTTACTACGCTTAGATGCAAGACAAAAAAACTATTAAAAAGTTTAGGGCGTCCGGGAAGTTTGGGTATTACGGCAGTGAACCTGTTCCCAAAATTGAATTTATTGGATTATATCTTTCTTATTTATCTTTATTTACTCTATTAGAAAAGGACGAAATTATTTAATTCTTCTGAACATTTCTGTGAAAACCAGTCAAATAATATTTTATCCAGTTCCTCAATTTTTGTTTTATGAAGCGTATGATGTTTATTAATTGATTTACCCGTCTCAGAAGATGACACAAATTTCATTAATTTAGCCTTATGAGCCTTGATATCGTAGAGCGTGGAAGATCCGATGTTGAATTCTTTTGCTATGGCTGCTCTGTTTTTTCCTTTTTCAATTCGTTTGATCATCTCCAGCTTTTGTGTTAGCGTTAAAACAACTTTTTCTCTCCTGTCCCTTGCTTTTAGATTTTTATTTTGATGCCATATTCAATGGATGAGTAATTTTTTAAAGAATAAAAAGCGATAAAACTGGAAATTGTAGAAGTACACAAAAACATCTAGACAATGCAAATGGCTTACGTAACCGAAAACGCCTTGCTTACTAGGCAGCCACAGACATATACGGAGTAAATACGTAATATATAGATCTTATATTTGAAGAAATTTTAAAGTGGAAGTTGTGGTATTACACATATACTATTCACACAAACATTCATAAAAAAAGAAAAAGAAATACAAAATGAATTGTATTTGTGTAATGCCGGTATCTAAGGCTGGCCGGTTCTAAATAGCCGGATAGCACAGCTTTTACTGTATGTGTATACGTGTTATATTGGATGTATGGCATGTTTCTCGTATATAACGTAGTCACGCTTATAACGAAGCAATGAGTCGGTCCCCTCAAATAGGTATTAAACGAGATTTACTGTACTTAAACAGCTTTTGAGTTCGTGACGAAAGCCAATGTAATTACAGGCCATGCAGCAGGACAGGATGTGTCTATTCCAAGAATTCCCATAATACCATCAGACTTTCCATTTCAATTTACGAGGCTTCAATTTCCAATTCGGCCAAGTTTAGCAATGAGCATCAATAAAGCTCGAGTTGGGCTTGATCTGCTCTGCTCTGCACGCGGGCAACTTCAACGTAGGATGCTCAAGAGTAGGTGATAAAAGAAAATTATATATTTTAACTCCAAATGGTAGGACAGTTAATGTAGTGCATAACGAAGCCTCACTTAATAGTTACTAAGTAAGAATTTTGTTTCGTTAATAATAATAAATGTTTAAATTTGTTAATGAAATTACTTAAAATCCAAATGCTCTAGGCATTTCAATTGTGTTGTTTCAAATGCAATACAGACAATCATTTTTGTCAAATAAAATATTGTAAAAACAGTTATAGGAGCCCACACAATAAATGTTACACGAATTTAACATAAATTCAAACGAAACTCGAAATATCTCTTAAGTAATGGAGTTTATGAAAGAACTGTTTACGACTAAATTTGTAGGAAATTACATTGCCCACAAACTTTGAGAATGACAAATGACTACAAACAATGAGTTTTAAAGGAGATATTTGGAAAAGGGGAAAAAAAGAAAAAATAAAACCTCCACTTCCGTTTGACAGTTATCAGGAAAAAAAACATTTTAAGATCTTAAATTACAATTAAAAATCTTAAGTACAAAGTTCTGATGCCGATGTGATTGTCAGTTTTTACATTCTCATAAGAAGTATCGAGAAAGTATTATTAACGCGAAAAAATTCGACCTCGAGGTTTTTCCGGAAATATTCGTTTTAGGGGTCTCTGAATCCGAAAAAGTTGTTTTTGCAATGCGGTCTGTCTGCTTGTTATTGGCTCTGGAGCCTAAACGGTAGAGCAAAAATGAATGAAATCTCGTACATAGGCATTTCATCATACTGAGCAAAGTATACATAAAAATGTTTGACATTTCTCAATAATTAAGAGTAGTTTATTCTACGCATTTTTAACAACAATCCGATTTTCTCAAAAACGGCTCTAACGACTTTGTTCAAATTTCGTACAGTTACTTGAGTTTACCTCTTCAATTATACTGTATAGCTCATATTTCTCAAAAAATGAATATAAGGCTAGTTTATTCTAGGGAACTTGAAATCAGATTCAGCCAGCGTAGCCCCAGGCGTTCCACAGGGAAGTTTAATCGGCCCCCTACTATTTCTTTTATATATAAACGACTTAGATAAGGTTATTAAAAGTAAAATCAAGTTATTCGCGGATGATACAGTAGTTTACAGAGAGATTAACAGTCCTAATGATCAATTATTACTTTCTGACGACTTAAATGCAATTCTCGAGTGGTGTAAATAGTGGCAGTTAGAATTCAACTTAGGAAAGTGTTCCTTTATGAGATTCTGGGGAAAGAAAAACATTGACATGACAAATTATACTGTTGAAGGCGTCCAGCTAAAACTAGCCGATTCCGTCAAATACTTAGGCGTTACTTTAACAAGCAACCTCTCATGGGATATGCACATACGAAATATATGCGGGAAGGCTAAACAGAAACTAGGATTCATCAAACGCGTAGTAGGTAAAAGTGAGGAAAAAGTCAAAGAGACATGTTACTTCTCGTTAGTAAGACCGCTATTAGAGTACGCGTCGAGCATATGGGATCCGTACGTGAAAGGATCAATCTCAGAGTTAGAAAGAGTGCAGCGAAAAGCCGCTAGATTCGTCAAAAATTGTTACGATAGAAACAAAAGTGTTACAGGCTTGATACAGGACTTAGGATGGGAATCACTAACTAACGCTCTAGATTAAAACTTCTTGAAAGATTTAGAACGCATATATTCTCCAGCGATGTCGAAGAAATAATAAGAGCGCCAACTCATATTGGTAGAATGGACCATCCTCGTAAAATACGAGAGATAGCCTGTAGGCCTGAGAGGTATAAAGGCTCGTTTTTCCCTAGAACGATAGCTGAGCTGAGCAGAAGTTACGAAAAGAAATCAGCCGACGTAGAGTGATACCATTCATTATTATGCGCTTTCCCTTGATGTTATTGTACCCCCTGCCACACACCATTGCGGTGGCTTGCAGGGTGAACTGTAGATATAGATATAAAAATAATTACATTTTCTCAAAAACGACTCTAACGATTTTGATCAAATTTCGTACACTTACTTGAGTTTACGTCTTCAATAATACTACGTATTGCATTTTTCTCAACGAATGAATATAAGGCTAGTTTATTCCTGGGCAACTTTAACAAAAATTGGATTTTCTAAAAACAGGCTCATACGCATTAGTATATGAGAAAGTTTGTTCAATGTATGTTGTACCGATTTTTTTCGTTAGACGGCCCAAAAATCCAATCACACACACAGACATAATACAGAAAGTAGCCAAAAACCTACCCAGGGTACCTCAAACCTGTATTTTTGTTGAAATTTCGATTTCGATTTTTTTTCGCGAATAAAATACTTTCTCTTATACTACGATTGGAGAAAGTGAAAAAAATGAAAGCTTCAAAATTTTCCAATCTGGCCTGCTCTCCTGTCTGGCGATGTATTAGTGTTGTACACAAGTGGTTAATAATTAAGAATCTGAACATAAACAGTTTTATGCAGAAGCATCCTTGAGAGCTCATGGCAACACCCGGGCCACAAGTCTCGGGTCACGATCTGTGGATGTCATTAAAAAGAGAGGACGGAGAAAAAATATAATGCGCAGTTATGACGTCAATGGGAATTTTATCTAAGCTTGATATCCCGTTGCAAGCAGTACATATATGACACGAATAATTGGGAATAAATCAGTGCGAAGCAGAGCAGTGGAGGAAGGACACTACATTATTCTTTGCAAGAAATCCGAAAACATGATTAACTCGACCATATTTATAATTCTGACGTTCTGTCTCGTGCAATTCGTGGTGCGAGATACAGCATCCGAATCCATTTGCGGCGTTCCGGGCACCGGCCGTATATTGACCATCTCCGTGAACACCAAGAGGAACCACAGCGGTGAGTGGGTGACAAAGTTCTCCGCACGAAGGGATTCCAACATCACGATAAACGACATGAATTTGGACGTGGCCCATGAAGTCGTGGAGTGTGACGGAAAACAGACCGTGCACATCCAAGGAGTGATCAAGGGTAAGTTATCCTACCGTTAAAACATACATACTCGCCAAGTGTTCAAGTTTCTTTTTGGTGCGGAAAATTTTATTTCATCCTTGTAAGTTTTTAGTCTCAGGAGCAGTGCTTTTCAGTCTTTTTATTTACTTTCTCATTTACGCAGTATACCGAAAAAATATTGTGATCGCGAAAAAATCGACCACGAGATTTTGATGGAAATTTACTTTTTTGGTGTACCAGAGTCCGAAAAAGTTGTTTTCGTCATGCCGTCTATCTGCTCGAGGCCCTAGAGCAGGGGTGCACATTTCAGAAGTTGGCACCGACCAAAATCGACCTTGGTTGGACTCAAGCGGGCCACACTTTGAATATTTTGTCCATAATAAAAACTTAACTACACTATTGTCGATTTTGTAATTACCATAACAAATTTTACGTGCGATTTTTATATGACAAAAAATAAAGTGGCTAACAAATACAATTTACTTACACATTTCAATTGTATTTTTGATATAAAAGGAATTAGCCAGCTTCAATCGGGCCAAACAAAAGGTGTCGGCGGGCCACATTTGGCCAGCGGGCCGTATGCTGTGCACCCCTCTAGATCCTAAACGGTAGAACGAAAATGAATGAAATCTCGTACATAAGCATGTTATCAAACAGAATGGGAAATATGAGGAAATGGTTGACATCGTAATATAATTTAGGGCAGTTTATTCAAGGCAACTTTAACAACAATTTGATTTTCTCAAAAACGGCTGTAACGATTTTGATCAAATTTCGTACAGTTACTTGAGTTTACGTCTGAAATAATACGACATAGTTAATATTCCTCAAAAATGAATATGAGGCTAGTTTATTCTAGGCAACTTTAAAAACAATTTCATTTTCTCAAAAACGGCTCATGCGATTTTCATCAAATTTCGTACAGTTATTTAAGTTGAATTTATAGTGATTCCACATACCTAATTCATATTTTTCAAAAGATGAACGACGCATTAGTATATGAGAAATTTTGTACAGTATATATTGTACCGATTTTTTTTGGGTGGCGGAACACTTTGGAATGGACACAAAACGCTTACATACATACGCATTTATATCTTCACATATAACCATGCCTGTGGGAACGCGCACGCGTATTGCAGCAGGTTAGAAGCTATAGTCTACTTATTGCTTCCACGATAGATGGAATGACGGTGCGAGATCAAAAATTAAAAATACTTCTTTATTTTTAAATTCATTAAAAAATATATATTTACAGATTTACAGGTGGAATTTTTCGCGGAACACTTAGGAAATGCTGGCACAACACCTCTTGAAAAAAACTGCTCGAATATGAATTTTCGTTGACAATCGTTTTAGCGACATTAATATTAATCTTAAAGCACTCTTTCCATGTTTTTTTGCAAGCAGAACTCAACATCTCGCTTTATGAGATTTGTTTATTTCAGATATGCCAGCCGAAGGAGAAGTCAGCAAACTAATATTCCACACAAATATCGGGAAAAATGCCATTATTAGTAACAATGGACGATCGGTAGAAAAAATTAGGTGAATTTTTTCCGAATTCATTCCCTTTGATTATAATATTTTTTCGTAATCACGCTCTGATAATTTAAATTATCTTTCTGTAGCATCATCGATATGAGTCTTAATGTTGTTTTTTCGTTCATAGATTGGACGACTCCTTAAACGGAGTGGCGCTTACAAATAGGCCGATTAAAAATAACGAATTGTTTGAGGTAAGGATAGACAAGAAAGGCACCAAATTTACCGATGCCATAGGAATTGGTGTCACCACTCAGTCACCTGATTTGATTACGATACCGCAGCATATGAATAGCATGAGGTAAGTATCATTTTAGCTACTGCTATCGTTTGCTTTGATAGTCGTTGTAAGTGTGATATTTTAACTCATCCGCGTTACACATTGCTGAAATAGGTGGAGTTGATATTTTCGTATGGCCCTTTACTGTTTCACTCACTAGGCACCGTGCTAAAATAATCACAGAGATGTACAAGCCAGATTAGTTAACAGCTAATTTTTAGATCCTGAGAGTTAAAAAATTTAAATATTACGTTCAAAAACCTCATTTATTCTAAGCTATGTATTTTGATCTTTTCAGTTTAAGATTTTCGTGAAATCAAAAAAATTAAAGTCTTGACGTTAACTATCCCTCCTTGACTTCAGTTTCTACTCTAAATTCAATATCATCGCAGTCAGTTTTACTATATTAAATAATAAGATGCTAAAATGTTTAAAAATATATTTCGTTATTCTCATAAATAATTTATCGCCAAACAAAGGTAGTTTTTCAGTTGTCCATTTATTGTATTACTATATTTTCACAGTCGCCTTATTAAACCTGGTAAATGTAATCATCTGTATAATTATTATTTGGAAAGCATGGTTTTAACGAAAACTTAAAATAATATAATTTCTTTTCACCTTTGAGGGCTGGCACATGGATGATGTATCTCAACAACGTCTATAACAATGGATCGGCTATAAAAACCAATTTTATGAGAGATTTAAAAGAGCTAAAGGTAAGTTGCACTCGGTTATATTTTCTTTCCTTAAATAATACGAGACATTTCCTCTGTGTTATTCAGTGCCTTGTAAAATGTGTATAATTATTTTTCCAACACAACAATTATATATCCTATCGTTTCAGAAGTAGGCATAGCCACGCGAGTTTAAAATGTTTTAATTAATGCATAAAATGTAGCTGATTGTATGAAAAAATATAATTTCCTTTTAAAGTTAATATTTGGCCAATATTAATCATTATTTCGGTTTATTATAAATGCGTTAACTATTATTGGGGGTATAAATAAGCTTTATGGGTTACAAAAATTATATCATATCAATCATATAGGTATATCACCCTCTCATTTATTGCATACGGTGATTTTGTAATACAAGTATACGTTGACGTTACTTTCCCCGGTAGAACGCGAATGCCAAACCATTGAATTATTGGTGAAATTGCGGTGAAATTCATGAACCTCATGGATTTTTGTGGTCCTTTTTCCATTTAGCAGGATTAAAAAAAGAATTAACGACCATCTATAAGAGTCCGTTACTATGGTAATGTTTCGTTTTGTTTACGCTGTTACGACTGTGAGGGTGAAACGTAAATACAAACAATATAGTTTCGAAAAGGGATAAAGATCATATTCCAAATCCTTAAATATGTTTAAATAACGTCTGACCGATTAAGTCCTTCACTATTGTAGGAAAGGAAGCAAAAGAATCAGAAATTTTACCTGAACATTCTGAAAAATTGTTTAGTTGAGTGGGTATGAAGAATGGTTCTAAATAAACGGTCTGAGTCTTGGCGAGCGATGCTAAGAGGGGCGGAGCCCTGGTTAGAAATATGAAGAGCTAATTTTACGCATACAGCAGATGTTAAATTACCCTCAGTTCTTAAATTAGTTTAACTGGAGAAATCATCAATCTGAAAAGAAACAGGAAATGCTACTCAATTTTATAACAAAAGAAAAACACGCTATTTTTATTAATCTTTACATTAAACTTGATTAAGGAGGGAAGAAAGAAGAGAAGGCAAAAGTATAGCGGGAAAACGTAGAGGTGGAAGGGAGAAAGGGGAAAGGGGTTTCATGAAATATTTGTCGTAGTTACATAATGCCAATTGTTTCTTAATAAATGTTTACGTGATAGGCTGATTAACATTGTAATGGTAAAATACATAGCTGTGAGATTAGTTAATTAATTTTTCGATGTAGGAGTAAAAAGTTTTTTTTATATAATTAACGTATCGAATATTATTAAAGATGCCACATTTTCAAGATAGGTTGGTCAGTAAGGAAATGGTTTACATTAGTAATTGTAAACAAAGGTCTTACGTAATTTGCTCTGAAATACTTTCCTCACTTGTTATGTACCTCTTCGTCTGTTATTTTCAGGTCGGTGAGCGTATTGGTGTAATGAGAAAAGATTCCGGCTCGTTGCATCTTTATATCAATGGAGTCGACCAGGGAGAAGCGGCAAATGAACTACCCTATCCTGTTTATGGAGTTTTTGAGCTCTATCATGATGTATCAAAAGTGACCATAATTTAGGCAGAGTCAACTTCCTAACTCCGGCGGAATTTTTAACTGCAATTTTTATTTAGGGAAATCGACCATCTTTGAATTATATTTGCAATACATGTTATGCAGAATTTATAACTTGTATATGTGCTATCCTCCCTGTTTTGAGTGATCTTGATTTTGTTATTATTCGAACTGATAGCTGTGTACAATCTTTCAAAAAATAAATGAGTCAAATAAGAGCCTAAATTTTTAAGGAAAACCTTGTTTTATAATTTATGCTGCGTTTCCACGAGGAATCATAGAATTTTCATTAAGGTTAACTTTCACAGTTGAGCGATAAAATATTCCTTATGTATGGGATATAAAAACTTTTGACATTTTTGTGATAACTTTTGTGACCTTTCGCAAGCTGAACCTATGGAAAATAAAACCTTCGCCACACCGTAGTCACCGAACTGACAATGAGTGAAATATATATGATTAATTATTTTCGAAATAAATTTTTCCTTACTTATCTCATCTATCATAAATTTAAAAAAATCTGATGTGGCCAACACATGTCATTCTCCATATTTGGGGTATAGATATATAAATTATTATGAATAGAATTATAAGGCAAAATTATTATTTCGTATCGCAAAAGAATACAATCGTCCTTATTGCATAAATTAGGTATATTTTGAATATGTTTAAAGAATTCACCGCTAAATAGAGGTGGCGCTGTATACTAGAAAAAGCAAAATATCTTCGAAATGGATGGTCTACCAAAATTTGTTTCAAACAAAACTTGGAAGAAATATTATTCTCTACACCGCGTTGGGAAGCTCTGGTGTAAAGCCTGGAAGGAGGCATTCTATCATCCAGATTTTAACACACTTTTGTAAAACTAATAACTCAAAACGACGCCTGTTTAGTAGCGTAAGCGAACATATTTTTAAGATGATCGAATATACCTTTAGGTCCATTAAATACGATTTATAGGTACCTCGAAGAAGTTTAACCGGAACTGGTGTTTGTGGGCAATGCTCGGAATAAAAGCTACTGATAGCTTTTAATGCGCGTCTCTTTTTGATCAGAATATTTACATGAATGTGATTGCGAAGCTGAAAAACAGATCGCTTAATAGCTTCTCCCTTCCCATTGAAATGTGACACATTTAACTTCGACGAAAATATAAATTTCTACACTACATTATAATTCCCATCCATTGAATAAAGGGATCTAATCCACAGCACCATGAAAACGTTTAAAATGAAATGAATTCATGCTACTTTAGGAGAATTTAGATGAAATAACCTCTTACCTTTGATGATTCCAACGGGGTACGAATCTGGCAACTTCTGCTCACAAACACTTTTCCAGTAAGCACTAAGGTCCGCTGATGAGGTCCCAGATTATGAATTTATCCTCAGGAATACAAAAATCCGTCACTTCCGAAAAAGGTGTACTTTATCGGAACTATAGAGAAAGAACACGTCCGCCCGTCTAGGAAGGCAAAGTTTGACTGACTGGCTAAGATGGCGGCAAAAAAAAGACGCTCGCGGCGCATGTGCGAAGGTTGATTTTCAGTGGGTAGATAACTATCGCTTGCTAGAACCAACCCAGGAAACGTGCACGAGCCATTGTGACTTACCAGATAAAATGTTCCTATACCTGTTCCATTTCAGGAACGCGACGAGAGGCTCATAGGAACTATTCCACAAGCTCTGGCCAAAACGCTCGGAAAGTCGAGGCTCCTGGAGAAAGGCAGGTTCAACCTTTACGTAAACCAGGAGACCACTCATCGCGGCAGAATTAGGAGGGCGGAGACAATAACGTGAATTAATTTCTTCCACATAAGTAAGCGACCTGGCTTCTACAGTGGGAAATTAAGGGTCTAGGGAAGGGTTTGCACAAGTGGCGGGCCAAATTCATGTCAATATATAGCCTCGCGTGCCATTAATAAATTTTAATATAACTGAATGATCATTCTTTATTAGTTGAGCACCCTGGTTTAATTAAAGAAGGATAAAAATGTAAACGGTGTACATTTGTACGTATCAGTCAGAATTTCCGTATTTTGCATTGATTCAGTCATATAGGCGGCGATAAAGAACACGAGACGGAAGACACATGAATTATAAAATCTGATGCGGCCAGCACATGACTTTCTCCATATTTGGGGTATAGATATTTAAATTATTATGAATAATATTACGAGGCAAAATTATTATTTCGTATCGTAAAGGAAGACACGTCCTTGTTGCCGTAAATTAAGTATATCTTGAATGTTTACAGAATTCACCGCTACATGGTTTTGGCGCTGTATACTAGCATTAAGATAAAGCAAAATATATCCGAAATGGATGGATCTACGAAAATTAGTTTAAAACAAAACCTGGAAGAAATATTATTCTCTACAACTTCGGTCCTTACGAAGATTACAAATAACGATGTTTTTAAGGAGATATTTAACGGAAACCGAAAAACCGGTTATTTATAAATAACTCCTAAACAATCACTCCTATAGAAAATTGTTTCAAATGAAAACGGTAGGAAATTACATTCTCTATAACATTTGTATAGAATTGTATATACAATAATGAGGTTTTAACGAAGAAATATCGCAAAAACCGAATCGGGTTTCGAATAAACCTCAACTTCCGATTATCCGTTATTGTCCAAAAACTAATCAGTTCTTTGTGCTCATGCTAAAGTGTTATATATGAAGTTTGGTAATGATATGGCACGTACTTTTTGAGTTAGAGCGACCACAATAACATACACACACAGACATCATTCCGAAAATAGTCTAAACGTGTTCTAGGGACCTCAAAACGTGTATTTCCGTTGAAATCTCGAAGTCGATTTTTTTCATGAATACAATACTTTCCCATTACTACGTATGGAGAAAGTAAAAATTAGCACATGATGGAATACCTGTAAGAGAGGAGAAATGTACATTGAAACATTTTTACCGCATTCAGGGTATGGATTTTTCTAATTAAAAAAAATGTCCATTCGGAGAATCATGTTGATAACTTCTCCATCCGTTTTTACTCCCTCCATCTTGTCCCCTTCCCTCTCTCTCTTCCTATCACTTCGCCAAATTCAATCCCGCACCTCGTCTATGTTTCGCCCTAAACGATCTTCCCGTTAATTAGCTCACTCTCATTGTTCTCTCAATCGAATCTTCGATCAATTGGGGTGTAAATGAATGTTTCCGTATTTTTTGCCTACTTTGTGGAACATGCAAGTTTTTGGTCAATCCCACGAAGATAATGTTTGGATCCCCTAGGTCCATTATGAATGTCACGGTGAACGTGTTTCGTAATGTAAATAAATGAACAGTAAAACTCGTTTATTACGTATTTGAGGGGACCGACTCATTGCTTCGATATAAGCGTGATTTCGTTATATACGAGAAACGTGGTTCTTGGCCTATATATATATATATATATCCCATATAACACGTAGACACATACAGTAAAAGCTGTGCTATCCGGCTATTTAGAACCGACCAGCTTTAGATACCGGCAAATACAATTCATTTTGTATTTATTTCTTTTTTTTATGAATATTTGTGTGAATTGTATTTGTGTAATACCACAACTTCCACGTTAAAATTTCTTCAAATATAAGATGTCTATATTACGTATTTACTTCGTATACTTCTGAGACCCCGAATAAGCATGGCGTTTTTGTTTACGTAAGGCATTTACATTGTCTAGATGTTTTGGGGTACTTCAACAATTTCCAGTTTTATCGCTTTTTATTATTTAAAAAATTACTCATTCATTGAATATGGCATCAAAATAAATACCTAAAAGCAAGGGACAGGAGAGAAAAAGTTGTTTTAACGCTAACACAAAAGCTGGAGATGATCAAACGAATTGAAAAAGGAAAAAACAGAGCAGCCATAGCAAAATAATTCATCATCGGATCTTCCACGCTCTACGATATCAAAGCTCGTAAGACTAAATTAATGAAATTTGTGTCATCTTCTGAGACGAATTAACTAATTAATAAACATAAGCTTCATAAGCCAAAAATGGAGGATCTGGATGAAATGTACAGAAGAATTAAATAATTTCGTCTTTTTCTAATAGAGTAAGTTAAGATAAATAAGAAAGATATAATCCAATAAATTCAATTTTGGGAACAGGTTCACTGACGTAATCCCCAAACTTCCCGGACGCGCTAAACCCCTCAATATTCTTTTGTTTTGCATGTAATCGTAGCAACGTATGAAATAAGACTGGTTAAATAGTATCTAGATCTAACTACGTGTGGAAGAATTAAAATGGAAAATGCAAACCGCATGCATTGTTATGTTTGGGGAGCCCAATTGTGTTTGATTATGGCTAAATTTGCGATGTCAAAATCGAAAAACGTTCCCCCCACCGGCTATTTATCCTAATCGGCTTTCCACAATCCCCAAGATAGCCGGACAACACAGATTTTACTGTATTTGCAGTGAGTAGACTTCAATGCCGTACTTACATATGCGAAGAGGTGCTTATCAACTTCGCGGAATATAAAATGTTCGATTGATATTACATACGATTTTTAAATGGCCAATTAATATTATTATTATGGTCATTAATTTACATAAAAATTTCACATTTTTAATATCAATTTCAAAACAAAGGGAGCGTGGAAATTCGTATTGAAAGGCTAGAGGGAGGAAGGGGCATCTACCAACAAGCGCGCGGTAAACGGGCGGAATCTATTGGTTACTTATCGCCCCGTTCGCCAAACTTCGTTATATATGGGGCTTTTTTTGCCACTGGAACAAACATTTGTTCGCTACAGCCGAGAATTCGTAAAATGTGTGTTCGTTACATCCGAGAAATGTAACCAATGACCTTATGGAGGAGTCCAACGGACGGAGACATTTCTTCGTTATAGCCAAGTTTCGTTTTAGGCGTGATCGTTATAAACGAGTTTTACTGTATGTGTAATAAGGGAACATTTAAAGTATATATGTATGCATATTTGGTGGTGTACATACGTTCTGGGAGCAGACAAATGTAAATTGGATGGCATACTTTCAGGGGGCATTTTATGTACGTTTGGTGGCATACATTTTAGGGGCAGCCAGTTTGCCCTATTCTCCCGAGGACAATTTGGCGTTCGTTCGGTGGTATGCCGATAAATGTCACTTTTCCAATGTTATTCTCACACTTGTACATTTTAGTCTATTTCGCTATTATTTATTTTTTTATTTCGTGTGTACCATTGCGCAATCTCATTTACCATAGAAATACACGTATATTCTAATTTCTATATTTTCTTGCGTTATTCCTTCGGTTCCTTCGCTTCGCGCAGTTATCATCACCTTTCTTTCTTTCCATTCCTTAATTCTTGCCTTTTCACCTTCCTACCTTTTTCTGCATACCCATATGATAACCTTTATTTCCAAACATTTAACCTGCCAATTAATTTGATGGTTCCACGCGCGTAATCGCTTCAAATTTCGCTTACCTTTGAAACTCAACTTTTTGTACGTACGTGTAAAAATTGTGTTCTATGCTATAAATTTTTACCACCCACTTCTAAAGAAACAAAAAAAACCTCCGCTCTATTTTGATGTGTGTTCCGCATTATGAAGTGTGGCCATTATATGGGTGCGAGATATGGACATTGAGAAAAGAAGACGTGAGGAGATTAGAGGCGTTTTTAATTGTGGCCATGGCGTAGATTACAGAAAATCGGTTGGACAGGGAGGAAAACGAATGAGGAAGTTTTGAATGTATCAGGTGAAGACAGGAACTTAAATAGAGTAATAATGGGTAGACAGAAGAAGTGGGCTTGTCGAAATTTGAATTAAACATGTCAACTGAAAGACGTCATAGAAGGAAGAATATTATGAAAGAGGCAAAGAGGTAGGAAGAGGATACGCATATTAGATTCGTTGAAAGAAGGGATTGGATATGAGAATTTTAAGAGAAAGGCTTTGGATAGACAGGAAGGTAGAATTACTTTGTATTGTATTGTTCCGTATTGTATCCTCTACGTTCCATGCCGCCATGAAGTTTGTCGATTAAAAGTTAGTTTCTCAAAAATAAAATATAAATGGAACTTCTATAAAGCAAACGTTAAACCATCCGGCCGGTCAAAATTTAAATGCCGGTAAGCCCTATCCGCGGTAGTAAATTATTCAAAAGTCTTTCATGGCAGAATTTCGCGGATAATATTTTATAACTTTATTAAATACAGATCAAACATCATAAAACTTTGGTTACTTTTAGAGAAATGTTAAGTAAAAATTTCGGAGATATTTTACTTTTTACTTTCTCCATACGTAGTAATGGGAAAGTATTCTGTTCACGAAAAAATCGACTTCGACATTTCAACGGAAATACACGTTTTGAGGTTTAGACTTTTTTCGGAATGATGTCTGTGTGTGTATATGTGTGTGTGTACGTGTGTTTTGATTCTGGGCGCTCTAACTCAAAAAGTACCTGCCATATTGTTACCAAACTTCGTATATAACACTTAAGCATGAGCACAAAGAACTGATTAGTTTATGGACAAACCGTTTAACCGAAAGTCGAGGTTGATTCGAAACCCGATTCGGTTTTTGCGATATTTCTCCGTTAAAACATTATTGTTACATATATAATTCTATATAACCATTATAGAGAATGTAATATCCTGCACTTCTATTTGTATCAATTTTCCATAGCAGTTATTGTTTAGGAATTATTAATAAATAATCGGTTTTTTCGGTTTCCGCCAAATATCTCCTTAAAAGCGTCGTTAATGGTAATCTTCGTGAGGATCAGAGTTGTAGAGAATAATATTTCTTCCGGGTTTTGTTTTTAAGAAATTTTCGTAGAACGATCCATTTCGGAGATATTCAACTTTTTTCGTAATTTGCAGTATAGAGCGCCAGCACCATGTTGTAAAATGGGATCTGTTGCGAAAAATATCACAAAAAATTGTTTTTCGGGAAAATGTGGTGGATCAAACTATGTAGGATAAATACATCTGTCGTTACGGTGTTTGCTTTTAAAACCGTCAACAGACCATTCAGCATGAGAAGTTAATTCAACAGATGAGAGCATGCTCGCCTTAAGGTGAAGTATGTAAAGAGAGCAGCACAAAACTTTAATACTTAAGATTTTTGTTAGCAAATGAAGATCTGAAAATGTTTTGGCTGACTCTGCTCAACCGGAATTAGGGGGAGGTTGTTCACATCATTTTTATTGTATTTCTCCCAATCATCTCCTTTAAAACTCAATTTACGTAAATATTTGATATTATAACAGTTGTAGATAATGTTATTCTCTACGAGTTTTATTTGAAACATTTTTTCACTGAACCGATAATTTAAGAAATATTTTGATTTTTCTTATAAATTTACGTTAAATACGTAAGTAAAAGATGCCATTAATTCCGTTGCTGCGATAAAATTTTCTAATTGCGCATCGATGTTTTGTCGTTCATAGTAACTGCTAAAAATTTTCTTTACTTACTGTTTTTTTCAAAATAAATATTGTTGAATATGTTTCAAAATTATTCACGAGTGTCATTGCTGACAATTATTCTTGAGGACGCTGATGTCGAGAGCAATCATATTCATTGCTCTGAATGGAGAAACTCATGTGAAGGACACCTCAGATCCTTTTACCTGACCTTCAGTATGATCTTTTCACCCATTATCAGTCCACAAAAAGTGGACAAAATAGCAAATGGACAAAATAGAAATGTTTAATGTAAATTGACTGAAGGAGGGGGAAGGAATATGCAGCAAAAATGAAATGTTCACTAGCACTTATGTCCACTTGCTCTTATGATCACTTGCTCTTTTTTGACGCACCGAACTATCTTACCCCTTCTTCTTATTACACCTACTCCAACACCATCTATCTCCCAATGTTCGAACCTTCCTCTACTCCTATCTCACTCTCTTTCATCCTCCCTCGCACTCCCTCCCTCTCTCTCCCTTCTCCCACCCTCCCTCTTATCCAACTCACTCCTTGTTTATTTTTCCTATTGCACTCACACTCCGATGCCATTCAAGCAATCTTGCCACACCAACAGATCCTCTCCTCTCACTTTTACCCACTCTTCCATCTACTCCTACCCTTTTATTATACTTCGGATTCTCGAACATTTTTTTTGATAACACCATCGCTGTCGAAGGATATTCCAAACCTTATTTTCCGTCAGATATCCGAGGAATCAGTCTCACCACTGGGAATTCAGGAGAATTAAAAAAAAAACATGATAACTCCATACGAGTATTTCCTGGTCAGCAACCTCGAATCAGAAGCCGACGACATTAGATGGTGCGTTTATCGAATTTAGAAGACATCTGACCTCAAATGTAATAAATCTGTCAACAGCGTAATAATTACTGAGAACGCTGGTAGGAAATCAAACATGCTACAAGGGTCATGATGCTATCACTATCGCGAATAAAGAATTGCGTATAAATATCCCTCCTTCAAGTAAACGACGTCATACGAAGTCTTCGCTTGTTAGGAATAACACGTCCATCATCACGAGATTTTCAACGCCGAATATTATGAAGTCGCTCCTCATTTTAATAGCGTTTTCTCTTTTGGAATGCGCGGTGCAGGAACTGACGCCCGATCCCGTATGCGGAACAGATCCAGGCTCCAGCCGAGGGATAAAACTCTCAGTGAACGGCAGACGGAACCAAACTGGCGATTGGGTGGACATCTTTACAGCCCGAGGGGAATCCAACAATTTATCGGATCGAATTAATTTGGACGTGACCGCTAATGTGGTCGAGTGTCAAGGAAGGCGAGTAATCTACATCCAAGGGGTGTTGCAAGGTAATTACGTGTTACCTTTAAATCGTATCAGCAAGATTATTACATAAATTTCTATTTAACATTACATCATCATTACGAAAATTTTTCATTAGTTTTTGGAAAAATGTCTGTAGTACAGACTCTGTACCATTACACCAAAGAATTTCTCATCCGTAAGACCTCCACAATAACCGTGAATTTGTTTTTCCCTCAGGTAAACACTTGGGGTTTTCCGAAGAAAATGAGAAGACGAAAGAAAAATTGGCTTTTCATCCAAGGTGTGGGAGAAATGTCGTCATCCTACCCAATGGCCGCACAGTACAGAAACTAGAGTGAGTTTTAATAGGCAGATAATTTATTTATTTATTTATATGGTGTTAACATGGAACAGCAAAAGCACAAATTTAAGATCTTGTTCTTGACTTTTTTCTGCATTTTTTTTTCACAGATTAGATACTGTATATAATTCATCTGTTTTCACGAATCAACCCCTGAAGGATGATGAAATATTTGAAGCAAAGTTCGAGAAAAAGAACGAAAAACTGTCCAACTCCATCGCCATCGGTGTCATCACACGCAATCCTAACGACATCGATATTTTACAGGACATGTTCAATTCGTGAGTTATTCTCAACATTTAACCATTAAAATATTAACTTTCTCTATATCCAACGCTTATTTACAAGTAGAAATTATTTTAATTGGATTGTTTGCATATTCTCAAATTAATCTAATACATATA
Source organism: Uropetala carovei (assembly GCA_036926305.1). Lineage (NCBI taxonomy): Eukaryota > Metazoa > Arthropoda > Insecta > Odonata > Petaluridae > Uropetala > Uropetala carovei. The sequence goes on from JAXCHB010000214.1 coordinate 1,227,726, forward strand.
TGATGATATCGACATTTCATTAATATTGCTTGCTTATGCACAGAAATTGCCCAAGTACAGAAAAAGTTAAATTTATGACAAAACTGAGAATTTAATTTTATCATAGAAGTACTTTCCATAGATTAATACCATTCTGAATATACAATCTTATTATATAAAATTGTCAAAATAACTTTTTTCTATAACTGTTTTAGCCACATATATGAGCTCGGTAATTTTTTTAACGTAAATTATTGTTTAACAGTTTTTTCCATATCTTTTTATAGGCCTTTTGCTCAGGTATATTTATATGAGCACATCTACTCAAACGGAACGATAATAGTTAATAGTTACGGAAAAGACATTCAAAACCTGCAGGTATTTTAATCTCTATCACATATTTTTAAATGTAGCATTTGGTAACTTACTTTATGAATTTTTTTTTCTATAAGTTTACGACTGTCTCCTGAATCGTGTTAACTGTTTTTCATGATTCATTTAATAGGTTGGTGACACAGTGGGTGTAATGAGGAGTCAGTACGGATCACTTCACTTCTTTATAAATGGAGTCGATCAGGGACCCGCTCTATCCAACATGCCCTCTCCAGTCTACGGAATACTCGATCTAAGAGGCACCGTATCCATGGCGACCATCGTCGATGCCTCGTCATAACAATTTTAACAAATTTAATGTCATCGTTTTAACTTTGATAATATTAGTTGAGAAATGTAATTTTAAGGTGAATTTCAAAAAATACTAGAGCAATACTTATGGTATGTTTTTAACAATTATGAACTTTAACTAAACCTCTGAGTTGATCATGTATATAATATGAAGCTGTGGGATTATCAATTGACATTTTATATTGTTTGTACATGAAATAATAAAACAAATTCATATGATTCTATGACAATTATTCATATAAATGATAGTAACATATGTTTAGACCTTACTTACTGTTTTATGAGACTTAATGCATTTTCATGGAAAGTCTTGGAAAATTTCACTAATACATTTTACGATTTTTTGAAAAATAATATCAGTTGCATAATTCGCAGAGGTGAAGATTGAAAATCATTATTCGATGTATGAGCTTTCAAGCAATGCCGCGATAGTGACTTAATATCACAATAGCTCAAAATTAAAATATTGCTCCCAAATAAACTCAAACAAAACTCCGTCTTTCGTGATATTGATCGTCCCTACGGTACATCTCTAATCCGATCTCATGATCGATTTATTTCGAAAACAGAAAATGTACGGAGATAAATCGTTAGCTCAGTCTTTTCGTTGTCATTTCACAATATGTGAACGAACGGGATTTAACATCATTTTGTTATTTACCGATGGCGATTTAAAAAAAAATAGTGCCTTTCAAGGTGTTTTTCCCCCCACCACCGCGAGGTTCCTTGGTAACGCGAAAAACGTCAACGTCATTGCATTACCTTCAACATCGGACCGGTAGCATGCACGAGATTTTTTAAGTGCTCCAAAAATATTTTCAGACCGTGACATTATCGCATAGCCCGCGGATGTATCGCGTCCTTATAGGGATGTTAAGGTATTAAGAATATTCTGATATTCGCATAAGACGATTCCAAAGCTGCCATCCATTCATAGAAACAGCTAACAATTTTCTTCAATAATTGCTTTTTTTTAATAAAGACTATTGAAAATGTTTTTAAATGAGTCACGAGTGCAACTGCTGACGATTTTACACGAGATTTAAATAAATGTGAATTACTTAGTCTTGAACAAAGCCTCTGAGTGATCTGAGTGCTTTTTTGGCTGGGATTGAGATGGGGAAAGCAGAAGAACTGTGGATTTAACCGAGAAAATTATGAGAGTTTTACTCAATTAAAATATCCGTCCTTTTAACTGTACAAACTGCGCAATTTACTCATTTTTTACCTCAGTTATGATGGGGAACAGTTAATTTACGCATTTCAACTGATCGTGTATGGGGCCCATAAAGAAGATTGGTCGCCCGTTTTGTCATTAAAAGCCTTGATTTAGAAACCGCGTTCCATTGTATCTCAACCAGGGCCTGAGAGAGGTGAGATGGGGGCCGGCCCAGTCACAAATGTGGGGCCCCACCCCACTCCGAGTAAGTAAGTGCCCGACCTACACGGGTCCGAGTTACACGGATCCGTAGATACACGGTTACATGAAGTAACGTAGCAGCGCGCTCGTTAGTTCAACTGCTGCTCAATAGATGGTGTTACCAGTGCAGTAATCCCTCGGTATACGAGAAATCGGTTTACGTGTTTTCGCTTATACGAGATGCAGAAATTAATACCTGTTTTTCGATTTACGAGCCAATTTTCGCATATCCTTCCTTTCGCAAACCGATCGTTTTTCCCGGCACCTATTCTCGGCTGTCGTCGGTTCCCGAATCTTCTCGAATGTCACGGCATCCCAACTTTAATGATGTAACTATTGTTTATAAAATTTATAACATGGGATGTATTGAAAAATTAATATTCGTTTTACGAGTTTTCGCCTTACGAGCAGTTTGGAGCCAATAATTATTGAACAGTAAATATGTATGTATTAGTTTTCTTACAATTACTTTTCTATATATGTACTGTACTGAATATATTTTCATTTTCTTATCATTTTGTTTTTATAAGCACTACTTTTTTAGCTTTAACTATCCATTGAAACCAACGTATACGTCAAAAAATATATCTTATTTGAGCAATGTTGGACTTACACGGTTTTCAGCTTACACGGCGACCTTCGGAACGAATTAACAGTGTAAGTTGGGGACTTACTGCGCATACCCACTATACATAGTATGATGGATAAGTGACAAGAGAATGCCTGTCGCTATTCTCAGTTTCCTTTGTTCAAAAACGCAAAAAACCACCGATTTTACAATAAAATTTAATTTTTGAGCGGTAGCCGATAAGCGATCATCTCTATCTCTTCTCTATCTTCTTCTCAATCTCTACGTAGTCCAACTCTCCCTTCCCCTTTAACTGTTGAACACATAACCTTTAGAATAAATTTGGGGAGCCCCTCTGGGCCCGGGCCAAGTGGTCCTGCTGGCCCCCCTTCTATCAGGCTCGGCTCTCAACAACTAAGAAAAATCTTTTAACCTTCTCACAAGGTTAATGTATTTACTTAAAATCTTGAACGATTTAGTTGAGTGAAAAATTAGCGTTTAAAATTGGCGCGTGAGAGAAAAATCATTTGCCATCCCTGGCGTAGTCCGCATACTAGAGGTCTTTCCTATAGTTCCCCATTTCATTCCGCTCGGTGGAGGCCCACTGCGAAAGCGAAGGCGGAGCAGTAGCGTTTTGGGAAAGGAGTGGAACGAGAGTATAGGAGGGGGAAAGGGGTTGGATAGAAGGGACACGTGCAGTGAAGGAAGGAAGGAAGTGCCTGTAGAGGTCGAAGGAGTGGAGTCGTTCTAAAACTTCGCTTGCCAAGAAATTCCACGAGGATAACAAACGAAACTCGAGCTGTCGGAGGGGAAGGTAAAGCTAAACGAGAACCAAAGGAAGGTGGAAAAAGAGAAAAAGAATAAATAAGGCATGACAGGCTGTTGGAAGAATTACGATGTACTGCAGGCAGGGCCTTCAAATATTCATATTATAGAACAAAAATGAAATAAAATGGATTATGGTCTAATTGGCAATCTAATCTAGTGGGGTCGCATAGGCCCCACGCGCCTACTGAAGGGTTAAATGCCTAAAGCGGTGAATTTCTCCACTCCCGTACCTTAAGATTTCGCGAACTATCCCCACCCCTACAATTCCCCCTTCATCAGCAGCACTGCCCAGGTTAAAACACCCTCTTCCCTGTTATTATGCGCGTTTCACTTCCAGCGTGAGCACCTATTATCGTGGGTCTGAACGTCCGTCCGCATGATCGTTCTCTGCTTCTACCGAACGGATTTTCATGAAATTTGATATTAAGAACAAAATCAAATATAATAAGAAAATCGCAATTATGAATCACGGACGCCAATCAAGGGTACTACTTCACTGGTGAAAAAAATTACATTTTCGTCATATCTCATAAAGTATTGCACATATCAAAATAGTTTTCAAATAAAACTTGTGGAACTGGTAAAGGAGAGTATTTCTTCTCCTTTACATTTTTATCGTAGGGGTAGCCGTTATCGAGAAAATCAAAGGTCTTTATTCGAGTTGAATCTCGAAATTTTCTTGCATGGTTACTTCTTCATTGTTGCTAACATAAACAATCTCACAAACAAACGTTTAATTTCCTTACGTGTGCATGCAAAATTTTTAAATAGGAAGAAAATGGATTATTTATGACGAAGAAAAGAAATATAAAACGCTACCTCCCTTACGTACAGGTATGTATATAATTTCTTTCTAATACTCCACGAAACGCGTCCATTTGTAATACGCTGTACACATTCGTAACTTGTTTCTCATTGTATTCATTCCATATCTACAAGTGGCACGTATTTGCTATATAATTACCCATGGCCAGGGGTGACGCGATGCGGAATGCAAGAAGCGGCTCCCAAATTTTGATTGTACTGTAACTTATTGTTAATCGATATCCGGCAAAGTATACTCATGCATATCAATAGAGAGAAATGGGTTGCGTTTAGATGGCAGATACGATTACGAAAATCACTATCCGTCAACAATAGAGGCATCAGTCAGGTTGGCTGAGCGGTCTAAGGCGCCAGACTTAAGTTGTGGTTCCCGAAGGGGAGCGTGGGTTCGAACCCCACACCTGACAATCATTTTGCCTTGGTTGGCGTGTTCTGATGAAGGGACCTTCTTATTTGTTATCATCGTATCTCCCAGAGTAACAACTGCTGTTTATGAGCTAGATGAAAAATTACGTAAAACAAGTTGCTCGCCGTCGCAAGTAGAGCTAATGGAGTAAAAAGTTTTTAAATGCAATTGTTTTTCAAGCCAATTTAGCAAAAATGTTCAGCAACATGAGATAAATACATACATTTCGAGTAATCTCACAGAATAATTTTTTGATGAAAGCGTACAATGGAAGAAATATCAACATTCAAAGTGACACAATTTTTTAGAAGAATATAGGAGTATTTTTTATCATTGCAAGGATGCTTTAAGATCTAACATGAATCTGTTAATGAATTTTCAGATCACCTCAAGGTGCTCAGGATTACCGCGTTACTCTATTCAGGAGTCAAATTTTCACGTTAACGCACGTACAATTTCCAAAGCATAAAAATGAGTAACCTTAACTATATAGTCGGTAGTTATCGACTGAATGACTGATGAAAACCTCCAGCTCGAACTGCTGGACCTAGAATCCAGGAATTTTGCGTGAAGCATCTCATTCAACCCCCCAAACCTGACGAAAAGTTTTGCCGGCCATTGTTGGATGGTTGCTTAGCGTGTTCGAAATCTACTGAGGGAATGGTCGCATCGTAACTTCATCATCGTTATAACGCCCATTCTGAGATGACGTAGGGTTTCATGAACTAGATAGATAGGAATTTCATTGTTCCGGGACAGGGTCCCATAGAACATGATTACAAAGTAGAGTAATTGTTATATAAAATTAGTTAAAAAAATCTTCGCTAGTGTAACGGTGACCAACTTTTCATACAAAGGATTTGTATTAAAGATATAAGATACTTTCAGTCACGAGATAGGGAAGTAAACCTATTGAAGATACTGATCTAGAAAAAACCTCCTTCCCTCCGGAAGAGAAAGTGATAGCAAAGCCCTTTTTTCTCTGCAGTGAGATCGGAATTCCCCTCTGCATTCAATCTTAGGATGTGATTGGGCAGGGCTCACCCGAGTGCCCTTCTGGGAACTATTCTTCAACTCCTTTTTCCCCATCCTATACACTCACACCCTTCCCAATAATACGATCCCTTATTATTTCCACTCTGTGCGTATCTCCCAAAATCCTCTTCAACTCTTTCCATGCTTTCCTTTCCCCTTTCACTCCCATTCAACTTTCTAACACTCCCCTTGATACCATCCTGTAAAAAGCACCCTCTGCCATTCCATCTCTGTTTACCCCTTCCCCGTACAAAGATGCTATTCCTGCTTCGACCTTCCTCGATGTATCATTTAAAGCAGGGCTGGGCAAACTTTTTACGAGGCGGGTCACATTAGCAGTTGTGGGTGGTTTGGTCTCACAAAGGAAGTTATTTGAGAGAATGCAAAGGGCTCTATTAGTGAAAATCAATTATTGACAAATTTTGGTAAAATATCTTCGCTAAATAAGGTTTTTCGGCCATTATTTTAACCACCAAATGTGAAATTTTCATTTCACCGTTCTCTTTTATAAAGACATCGCGGGCCGCATAAAATTCTCTCGCGGGCCTGATGTGGCCCGCGGGCCGTATTTTTCCCACCCCTGATTTAAAGGATCTTTAACGAAGAACTTTATCGAAATTTCAGGACTACCATTTTTATCTCTGTATTTTGACCGTTTCTCGACCATTGTTACGTCATCATCCTAGCTGAATCGTACGGGACATCCAGTTTGCTCCCCAACAATAGGCTATCATCAGTGATAATGATCAGTCTCCCCAATCACAAAATACGCGCAATGCAAAAAAAATAATACGGCAAGCAAGAACAAAATGGTGCGGTATTTTACGAAAGTTTGCAGAGTAAGAATAAGGTTTATGACTAGGGTTGCCAACCTCCGGCTTTCGGGCCGGAGATCTCCGGGTCATCGCCATAATCTTCGGTCTCCGGGTGAGTAGCACAAATCTCCGGTTCAATTTCGATTGCAGCGGAAAGTCCTTTTTATGACTTTTTTTTGCGTTTTTTATAAATGATTCGAATTAAGATAGTTTGCACTTTAATTTCCATTTTATTTTGTTTTATACGAAAAACGTAAACTGACGATGCTCTTACGATTTCGCTAATTGGCGATATTTAAAAAAATAAACAACGATTTTTAATCATGTGTCCTAAAATCATGAGTGCCTTTAAGAATATTGAATACATTTATCATTACATTTAATTCCTCTTGGGTTACTTCTAAAGTATCCAAGTTTCAAGCAAACTCCGGTTTATGAATATATTAAAGTAGGCAACCCGTAACAACGTCTCCGGTTCATGAATATCTCAAAGTTGGCAACCCTAGTTATAACGTATGAATTAAATGGCTGAAAGAGTTTGAAAAGAGCGCACGGATCATTCAGAGAAAGTTGTTCGATTCGTTTCTATAGGATGGAGCTCATTGAACGTCTCTTTGGAGTACAGGAATATTTAATCGACAGCTTGCCTTTATTATTCACGGTGGTTAAACGCAAAGTTTTTCTGCGCTTTTATCCTTTGCATAAGTAAATGACAACATATTAAAAGCCATCACACAAAAAGGAATACAAGTTCTCCCAACGCGTCTTACCTCCATTTTATTTATTTTTCAGTTAGTTACAAAGCGCGGTTTTTATATAACGCCCCCCACGTCTAAAAGACAAAAAAATTACGTTTTTTAAACTCCGAAAATCGCCTATTCTCTCGCAAACTACCTTTGATCGCAGCTGTTAACGCGTATCCTTTATTTATCGCAGTCAGTTAGCAGTCCAGTCGAAAGAGGTCGCTAAAGTGAAAATGTAAAACGTTATACCGAAATGTATCCCAGAATCTAGTTTCCCGTTTCAACCCTTGGATCGCGACCTTCTATTTGGCCCAATTAAAACTTTTCAGGAAACCACCGGAGGCGCTGATGTTCACAATCTTGTCATCGGTCCTAAGTGCTCTAGGAAACCCAGATAGCGAAAATGTCAGATTAAATAACAGATTTTAGAATCCTTCGTTCTTTTTTTTTTAGCGTTAAACAAGTGCCGGAGGATATTAATAAAAGGGATAATAATCAAAATCACTGGAAAAATGTAACCTCCCGTTAGAAACACGTTTGAACTAATAAAAAAAGCAAAACAAAAATCAATCGTGTCCTATAAATTACTTACGCGTAAAATTTTAGAGTTTCATCATCTTGAATTAGAACGCGGTAAGCTATTCAATTAGAATTCATAGCCAAACTGACTCTATATGCGTGCTTGTCCTAAAGAATTCAGAACTGGTCCAATTAACTCTTTAAAATCAGCTTGCCTCCTGATGATTTATCATATTACCAGGGGGCTCCTCCCTACGCTCACCAACCCCCGTTTCGTTCGATACAGAGAGATTATCATTCTGCAATGAATATGCATGCACTTGTCGTTAATTTTCCAAAAGTACTTTACACAAAATTATTTGTGTAATTACCCCTTTCTTACTTTTGATTGTCTGTATACAGCTCTCTGTATATAGCTCTCTGAAATCTTGACTTCTACTTTTTGTAATGAAGAAACCCGTGAAAAGCCAACGTATAGTTGTCCATGATTGAACACTGGCTCTGGTAAATGTAAACCAGACGCGTGGGCCTATTTGCGTTAATAAATATCCACAACATAGAATATAAAGACTTTACATACAAGAAAGGTAAGATTCCAGTACCCATATGATGAAAGAAGATTCAATTTCTTTGGTCAATCGTTTAAAATGCTTCCCACACGCAGTTTCCTAAATAATTATCAGTAACTATATACGTTTCTATGTATAAAGATTGATGTAAAACGATAATTTGGATGCTTAAAAGTTCGAAGCGAATGACGCCAGTATTTCAACATGTTAAATTTAAACAACGAAATACATTAAAAACAATATACATAAGAAAAAATATGGCTTACCTGCAAAGTCTCCAAAAGACACCAAAATCTGCTTTTCTGCACAACGGAAAACTCGGCACAAAAAAGACGCACACGCTTCGAAAGATAGCGAGACAATGAGCCTAAAGCTTTCTACGGGCCTCCTCTCACGGTCAAATCCCAGCTGCGGAAGGAAACAAACGAAGGAGAAAGGGAAGCGAGAGCGAACATCATAAGATGTAGCCCGCATGCGGGGTTGGCCGGGAGTACATCTGAAGACGTAGTCCGCACTGAACGTGTTTTAAGGCGCCACACTCAAGTTCTGTTTCCCGATAGGAGTGCGTGGGTTCGAACCCCATACCTACCAGATATTTTTCTGTCGGCATTAATAAAAGAAGTCTGCTGAACACTGTAAAAAATTTGACTAAAGTATATTGTAAGGGACCCAGTCCCTATCCAACCACGGACGGCACGCATATACACAAAACTATTTTTTCTTAAGTGTTAATTCTCATACGACAATAATAATTTCCATAGCCAGTGTGGCGTATCGAACTTCTATTTTTGCGAAAAAATAGTTTTTTGATGCGCCTCTCCTCCCCATCTTTGACTCCCTCCCCTCCACTCCCCCTCCCCTGTCCCTTCTTCACCTCCTCTTCTTTCCGCCCCCTAACCTTTCCCTTATTTCCCTAATTTCCTCCCCTCCCTTCCTTTCTTTATTCCCATCCCTCAACACCCCTCCTCCAAATCCCATACATTCCCTCCCCTCCTCACCCTTCCTTTAACCCTCCTCCGCCTCCCCTCCTTTCTCTCCCCTACCCCTCCTTCATCCCTCTTCTTTCCTTCCCCTCCTCTCTCTTTCATGTATGTAGGATTTTCGCAGTTTTTTTCCACCCCCCTTCCCTTCGTGGGTGTTTTCCTGCGTGGTTTTTTTACTAGGTTGGCCATGTCAGGTCCTTCCTAGGTTTTTACCACAAATACTTGGTGTTTTTTTTTCTAGAAGTTTCCAAATTTGTAATTCAATCTCTTAATTGTTTTTTTTTCTATTATTCTTTTTTTGTTTGTTTAGTTTCATGTATTTGTCTTCTGTTTGTATGTTTATGTTATTATTTTTATTGTCATTTCTAATTCATAACGTAGGGTTAAATGTAAGAAGGGACTATGTAGTCTCAATTTCGCCCGAAATAAAGTCTTTTGTCTGTCTGTCTCTCTCGTTCTACCACAGACCTCTCCATATCTCCAATGAAGCAACCAGACGAGACTCGGAGCGAAATTATTATCGTAAACATATTTCCCCCGACTACGAGGATTTTCTGCTTAGGAAATCTATGTCTCCGCAATCGTGCGATTTAACTTTGACCGAGTCCAGTCTCGTACAAAAAACAATTGACGACATTTTGAGTTCACGGACGCGGTGATATGTCTATCGAACTTTAGAAGGAAAAAAAGTTTGACCTCAGAAGTAGTAAATCTGTCAGCATCACATTCATTATTAAAAATAAAAGCATATATAAAATAAAATAAGCGTAAGCGACGGATAAACGACTGTCATCATTAGCGATAGGCCAAAATGTGGGGAATTAGTTAGTATAAATAGACCTTCTTGAATTCTACGACGTCATTCTTAAATCGTCCCTTTGAGAGGAAGTGCACTCCGTTCGACGCTTGGATTCCATTGCCGATTACGATGAATTCGCTCGTCTTTTTGATGGCGCTTTCTCTCTTCCAATTGACTCTGCAGGAATTGACGCCAGATCCAGCATGCGGCACCAATCCAGTTACCAGCCGAGGGGTTACAATATCTGTGAACAGCAGGAGGAACGAAACTGGAGACTGGATGGACGTCTTCACAGCCAGAGCGGAATGCAGCAATTCGTCGGATCGAATGAATTTGGAAGTGACGCATAAAGCGATCGAGTGTCAAGGAAAGAGGGTGATCCACATCCAAGGGGTGTCGCAAGGTAATTTTGTTGTTCGTAAAAAAAAGTTAGATGATGCATCGATTATGAGCTAGATAATACATCATTTACATAAAAGCTTATTTGTATTCATTAACTTTTAGCACATATACCAATGATAAACTTGGTTTCAAAATTTTCTAAAATTCAGTACCGTTATTGTATGACTGTGAAATTGTTTTTATTTCCTCTCAGCTAACCCAGTGATTGTTTTCGGAGGAAAGGAGGAGAAACGAGAGAAATTGTATTTCCATCCAAGGAGTGGAATGTCGGAATCTTGACCAATGGACGCACAGTACAAGTAATAAAGTGAGTTTTTTTTAGAAAAGGGCAGATAATTTGATTCTCTAGCTAGTAGTCTATATCTCCTCTTAAGACATCCTTCTTGGCTTACGCGATAATTCAGTTTATTTATGATTTTGGCATTTGTTTTTTACAGATTGAGTGATAAGACATATTCGTGCGCTTTCACCAATCGACCGCTGATGGACAATGAAATATTTGAAGTAAAGTTCGACAAAAAGAACGAACTGACCAACTCTATAGGAATCGGCATCATCACACGCTCTCCAGACGATATCGAAATTCTACCGGAAATGTACAAATCGTGAGTTTTTGTTAAATATTTATTAATTGGAATGATAAATATAAATTAATAATATTACAAATCTTAGGTAGCTAAATATTTTTAATAAGTGATGCATATTTAATTCCAAATTCTTATTAAATGGGTATTTGCTTTATTTTTTCAAATTGTCAGACCATGAAGCAATGACAAGAAATGGAAAGATCATAACTTCGGGTTATTTCCGTTGGTGAATGTCCCTATTGATTTTCGGGGTCGGTCCATTTGCCTTTCAAAAGGATTTAAAAAAGCAATCGTGAACTATGTATACGGATCAAGTTTCGTTTTTTTTTCGACAATTTATGCGAAGCGATAATTCGATTAATTTATTAACGAAAAGGATTCAATTTTATATTTAAAAAAAACTGCTTAACTGCGGGGAAGTGTTTTAAATCACATTATATCCATTTAGGGATTTATGTTTCGCTTTTAATGCTATTTCTCTAATGAAAATGGAGTATTAAATTATAATAACGTAGTTTTGATTGATAAATCTTAAGAATTTTGAATCGTAAACACACATTTAATGTTTAGGATTGTGAAAATTTTAATAATTTTATTTATTTTTTACATACTGATACATGTGTGATTTTATTGAACGAAGTGGAAATTATTCGTTGAAATACCTTGATACCGAGATTAAAGATTGCGAAAATTTAGGAAAACATTATAAACAAAATCCTTTCGGAATCTGCTTTAGCAGTTCTTTTTCAACTCAACTGAAACATCCCCAAAAAGTAAAAAATATATTTTTTAAGTTTAACGAAATGCATTGTAGAAACGTTTGTAACTGAGTAATGTCACGATCAATACGATATTTTCCTACGTGAATTTGTTCCTTTCATCGAAAGCACAGCTTAATATCACAAAGCAATTAAGAAGTTTTACATTTCTGACAATAGATCTACTTTCTGCATTAATTTCGCAATAAATCTCTTTTTACAGGCCATTTTCTCATGTGTTTATTTGGGGAGATTTTTACTCAAACGGCACGGAAAAACTCAAGAAATACGGAACAGATATCCTAAATCTGAAGGTACGTAACGTTAGCCACGCTGACATTTACTACATCTTTGTTTGCGTATGTAACAGCAGTTTTTAAATTATGCTATATTAATATTTGATTTTTCCACAAAAACAAGTTAGAAAAGCGTACAACGTATCACAAATGAGCGCGTGTCGTGCAATGGAGTATTTGAAAGAACCTGTACGTACTAAGGGAAATAGCTTTTTAAAGTTCTTTTTTCCTTATAAATAATCCATTTTCTTCCTATTTAAAAATATTCGTGCGCGGGTAAGGAAATTAAAGGTTTGTTTCTGAGATTTTTTATGTTAGCAACAATGAAGAAGCAACCAAGCAAGAAAATTTGTAAGTTCAACTACAATTAAGATATTCTTGTTTGATTTTCTTAATAGCGGCTACTCCTACCATAAAGAAAGATATTTCGATATGACTAATATTTTACGAGATATGACGAAAATTTTATTTTTTGTCACCAGTAAAGTGTTATCCCTGATTGGCTTACGTGATTCATTTTCCGATTTTCTTATTATCTTTAATTATAAGTCCTTAATATAAAATTTTATGAAAATCCGTTCGGTAGAAGCAGAGAACGAACATGCGGACGGACGGACGGACAGACGTACGGATAGACCGACGATAATAGGCGCTCACGATAGAAGTAAAACGCGCCTAAAAAATAAAGATTGCCATCAGAATCATTTCAATCCTATTCCATTCTCTTATTTCTATTTATTTTTCTAGGTTGGTGACAGAGTGGGCGTGATGAGGAATCAATACGGCACCCTTCATTCTTTCGTCAACGGAGTCGATCAGGGACCCGCTGCATCCGGGATACCTTCTCCAGTATATGGAGTGTTAGATATCCGGGGCACGGCGGCAAAGTTGACCATCGTCGATGAGTCATCGCCTTCCTTGTAGTAATGGATTCAACGATCATACATTGGATGGAACAGCAAAATGTGTTTTTCTTACCTACGTTGTAGCCACGAATCGTATTCCAATTATTAGTAACTGAATGAATATTCCAAAATTTATTACGCATACAAAGCATAAGAATTTTGTTTGTTATCAATTGTCAATGTATTTAACTTGTAATATTTCACTGTACTGATTATCGTAATTGCCCCTCAAATATGACGGGTAGGTATGAATTAAGTATTACGTTAAAATAAAATAAAAATTAATGACACCAACTTTTATGCGCACTAAAACGTAAAAAATTAATATAAAATCGACATAATCGAACGTTCCAGAAAGTAATAATAATCATGAACATGTAAAATGATGTTTTAACACAATTTCATCACAATTTCTGTTCATTTATTACGCATTAGATTCGAGCCAACGTTATACTGTAACAATTGCAGTTGCCGCGGCAATGAATTGAATAAATGCAAAAAACTCACGAAAAAATTGTCATTAAGCTTAATTTTCGGCTTTTTTCGAGTGAGATTTCAACTTCTACGATGTAGAAATTCATTTCCATAGTTTTATCGGCATAACTGTGAAAATCCCGCGTCGATATCTCATTTTTAAGATATTTTAAAATGCTTAAGATATAGGTTTTCTCGCTTCGTTTCAGCTCTGCCCATGTTATTCAAATAGAGAAAATATATGCTCTTGGAGCCAAACCCAGGACTACTACGTAAACGGCGAGTAGTTTTAAATTGAGAAGTTTATAAGTCAAGCGATTACTGAAAGTCTGATCGAAAAATATTGAAAACCTTTAGAGTTATGGACAGTTTTCCTCATTCTCCCATTTAACTCTATAGAGCGTGACCAGATTTCTCAGCTTACTATATAAAGAGATTCTATGGCGCGGATGCTGCATTAGCGTAGAAATTCAAGGTATCTGAAATTCGCTAATTTTTATTTATAAAACTATAGTCCTAATTAAATCCAACCTTCTAATGCAATATCCAGCAGTAACCTGTAGCCTAAGGGTTTGATAACATAGTAATTATTATCATACCTTATTCCGGTTACATACCCTGGAAAATATCAACTGTAACACCGTATGCGGTTATTTGTAAACTAGTGTAATGCCCGTTAAAATATCAAGGGAAGAATTATAGATATAGAGATAGATTATTATTATTATTTTCATTTAAAATAAGTAATATCCCACTTTCACATATGAAATATTCTGCCATATACAACATTTCTAGTGAATATTCTATTGTTGCCGGGTTATCTTTAGTTAAACTTAACATAGTTGCCTCTCTTTCTCTCCCTCTCCCACCCTCTCTCTCTCCCCCCCCTCTCTCCCTCTCACACCCTCTCTCCCTCTCACACCTTCTCTCTCCCTCCCCCCTTCCTCCTCCTCATTTCTCCCCCTCCCCCTCTCTCCCCTCCCCCTCTACTTCCCTCTCTCTCTCTCCCTCACGCTCCCTCCCTGTACCTTCCCCCCTCCCCCCATCTCTCGTATTAAAAGCATTCAAAGCACGTTTATACCCATAAGGATTGAATTAACAATATGATATAAAGGTCTAACAATGGAATTGGTAGGCAAGGCAACATCCCCTTAAAATGGCAAGGTTTCCTCAAACTGTGTGAATTAAACGTTTAGACTGAGGAATTTCGAACTGTAGGTGGAAAAAAATGAACAGAATAAGAAAATTTATAATGTTTTCTTAAAATTGGTTTATATCGGAAGATTGTATGTCAATTCTTTCTAATTTTATTCTAAAAAAGAATGAAAGCCTGCACGTCGAAATGTCCATTTTTACGTGTTACCTTATGGGAAATGGAAATTATCTTCTGGAGTCGAACCCGAGTCTTTGATCTCAAGTTTAATACGTTAAAACGTATTTTTATTATATCATAATGCTTTCCTGAAAATCACATCGAATTCGGTTCATTAATTTTCGAGGTATTAAGCTTCAAAGAGGGTTACGATGACAGAGACATCTGGGATATTATATGTATAATAATATCTCAAAAAATCGATGCATCAGGAGAAAAAATGCTTATCATTCTGATTTTAAAATATAGCCTGAAATAAACCGGAGTGGAATGTGGCGAGCGCAATTAACCAGATTCCCAAACAAATCTCACTTGCAGGACCTAATATCCCGTCGCGATCTTTGATATTGCAAGGGAAAAAAAATTAACTCGTCCTAAAAAAATCGGTACAACATACATTGTACAAACGTTCTCATATACTAATGCGTCGTTTAGTTATCTTTAGAAAATGAAAATCGTATCAGCCGGTTTTAAGAAAATCCAATTTTTGTTAAAGTTGCCTAAGAATAAACTAGCGTTATATTCATTCATTGAGAAAAATAAAGTATTAGTATTATAGCAGACGTATACTCAAATAATGGTACGAAATTTTATCAAAATCGTCAAAGCCGTTTTTGAGAAAATCAAATTATTGTTAAAATTGCCTGGAATAAACTAGCCTTATATTCAATTTTTGAGAAACACGAACTACTTGGTATTATTGAAGAGGAAAACTCAAGCAACTGTACGAAATTTGATCAAAATCGTTTTAGCCGTTTTTGAGAAAATCAAATTGTTATTAAAAATGCGTAGAATAAACTTACCTTAATTATTGAGCATAGTTTCTGCTCAGTATGATAAAATGCCTAAGTACGAGATTTCATTCATTTTCACTCTACCGTTTAGGCTCTAGAGCCAGTAACAAACAGACAGACAGACGGATTTGCGAAAATCACATTTTCGGACTCAGCCACACCTGAAACGTATATTCCCATCAAAATCTCGAGGCCGAATTCTTTTGTCATTACAATTCTTTCTCAATATACTTCGTACCTATATGAGAAAGTAAAAATTAGCACTTAAGGCATATGACTAATAATAAGCAGGTTTAAGAAACTCCTAAAATATCCAAATATATATTTCCACAATAAATAGAAAGTATACGTGAATACTTTGATAGTAATTCTGTTACGTTACCTAAAATGAGAACATTTTTGATAGTCCAAAGCTGTGACGTGAATGCTGGCGTAGGGTCTAAATCAGGGTTGCACAACATACGGCCTGCGGGCCAAATGTGGCCCGCCGACACCTTTTGATTGGCCCGACTGAAGCTGGGAGTAATTCGGTCGGTTAATTCCTTTTATATAAAAAATACAGTTAAAATTTGTAAGAAAATTATATTTGTTTGCCACTTCATTTTTTTGTCATATAAAAATTGCATGTAAAATTTGTTATGGTAATTAATAAATCCGCAACAGAGTACTTAAGTTTTTATTATGGACAAAATTTTTAAAGTGCGGCTCGCTTAGGTTCAATCAAGGTCTATTTTGGCACGCGTCAACTTCTGATCGTGAGTTGTGAACCCTTGGTCTAAATACACAGGAAGCGACAAAAAAAAAGTCTGTGGCGATACTACACATGCGACGATTGTGATTAGGCTTTTAGATTAAACTGAAGTATAACATATGGGGAGAAGGTACTGAGTGGAGTAGGGATTTAAATCTAGTTCTAACTAAAGAAATACAACCAAGTGAGTCTCACAGACTCTGCCTGTTTAATGTTGCGGTTCTTCGCCGTCCTTCATCCCACGGACTTTCGAAGTTTTCCAATTCGTTCTCAACCTTTCCTTTTAAATAAATATCTTCCCATTCCAGTCTCATTTCGCTCACGGCTACCGTAACCAACCCTCAATTCCATAAAGACTACCGATAGGTGAGGCATTTCCTCTCCCATGGGAAAACCCTCCTAAACCTTCCCTAAATTTCTCTGCTCGGTTTCCTTTCAATGTTTTTTATTCACCCGCATCCAATAAAAACTAACAAGATCCAGTTTACATATTTCGACCTCCCTCCCAATACAAATGCTTTCCTTATTTAACCCATCTTCAAAGCCCAGAGGAGGCGTTTTCGCTGCTTTCCTCTTCCTCTCCTATTGACCTCGACCGTAATTCGATGGCACCTATTTAGATCTTGACGTGGTAACTGATGCAGAACCACCCTTTTTTCGTCGCTCTTAACGGGGCTCAGTATCCTCTCCTATATCAAATGTTATTGGAATGTTTAAAGAGAATCGGGATTTCTGTTAATATCAATACCTAAATAAAATAATGCTATACAAATTAACTAAAAATAAAACTGAAAATATTACATATGCAGTTAACATTTGCCTTATATACAAATGCTTACCTTTTATGAAATCATATTCCCTTTGGGGCCAAACGCTTATGCCATTTGAGTATATAGTAAGATAACTGATGTTGACCGAATCTAAATTATATTTCTAACAGAAGAAGGACCCACTTTAAATAAGAGAATAATATTCAACGCCTAAAGAAAACATATTTGCGAAATCATTCATAATAAAACGCAGTACTTTTCCACACGAGAGGAATCACCTGGTGATGATTCCGTATCGCGGTGAAACTGGCCGTGAGTAAAAATCATATACATATTTTGGAAAAGTACTAAGTGTATGAATAATAACTATAACTTCCACGAAGTCACACCTGAGACAGTTAGTTATCTATACGGAACTATAAATTTCACGAAGATCTTATGCATTCAAAACTTACTAACAATTGAAGGAACTGAGGGTTTTAACGTAAAAAGATGGCTGTCTCGAATTTGCCTTTTTTGATATTATACAGAATCTGTAATTATTTACAACTGTTAACCAGATTACATATGTATTATGTATACATATACACTTTATTATTTATATTATTAATGTTACTGTTATTTGTTATTATTTATTCTACGGTGATTACTGTTACTATTAATGTTACCACTGTTATTTGCTATTGTTTATGTCACTCTTTGTTTATATGAATAATTATAAGGCTGCCTAAGGAAGGTTTTTCCTGGTTTCTCTTCCGTCCTAGGGCTAATTCAAGGCGAATGTCATCCCCGGGTATCAAATCTACCACTTGGTTAAGCAAAATTTATATTTGTTAAATAGAGATTTGGTACAGCCCTGAAGATGCCATAAGCCTATATCAGGGTTTTCCTTAATTTCGCTTCCATGAAACAGAATGTAAATATAAACGCAATATTAAATGTATATGTAAGCTTATTAAGGAAATAAAAACATATAAAACGAAAATTATGGCCAAATGACAATTTATTAAAGAGAAAAATCGTGAGATAACTTTGAAGGGATTTTCAGTTTCGTCATTCGTTCGTTCCAATGTGATTTTATTTACCACCATTCGTTTTCTCGCAATTCCTATGGCCTGACGGAAAAAGAAGATGTCGAAGAAGATATAAATCGGGTACCTGCCGAACTACCTAAATAAAGCCATTTGATCAATGTGGGCAATCTATTCTCTCCACAAAAAGAAAAGAAATATACGCACTCGATGCCCTAGTTCCCTATTCCGACATTAGCATCCCAAACTATTTTTTTTTCATTCCCTTCCTGTCAACCTCTCGAAGACCGTAGCACGCTCATACATCTCGGTGTTGTTTTTAGGCGCGTTTCGCTTACAGCGTGAGCGCCTATTATCGTCGTCCGTCTGTCCGTCCGTCCGTCCGCATGTTCGTTCTCGGCTTCTACAGAACGGATTTTCATGAAATTTGATATTAAGGACTTCCAATCAAATTTAACAAGAAAATTGCATAAATGAATCACGTACGACAATCAGGGGTACCACTTTACTGAAGACAAAAAATGAAATTTTCGTCATTTCTCGTAAAGTATTGCTCATATCAAAATATTTTTCAAATAAATGTTGTAGACCTTGTAAGGAAGAGTATTTTCTTTCCTATACATTTTTATCGTAGGAGTGGCCGTTATCGAGAAAATCAAACCGGAATGTCTTAAATCGAGTTGAACAAAATTTTTTGCATGGTTACGTCTTGATTGTTGCTAACATAAACAATCTCCCAAACAAACGTTTAATTTCCTTACGTGTGCATGTAATATTATTAAATAGGAAGAAAATGGATTATTTATGACGAAGAAAGGAACTTTAAAACGCTATTTCTCTCACGTACAGGTATATAATTGCTTTCTAATACTCCATTGTACAAAACGCGCCCATTTGTGATATGTTGTACACTTTCCTAACTTGTTTTGCATCCATATTGGATACCATCGACTCTCTCTAGTTGCACCACGCTTATAATGCATCTGCATCGCGTCGGCGTTTATTAGAAGAAAAGGAGTTCCAATTAACGTGTGACTACGCCAGGCAAAGCAAGTCATTTGTCTTGTTTTTCTTTAAACGTGGGAATCCATCCCAGTAAGTTGATTAACAGCTGGAGCGTGACGGTGGATTGCTATGCATATAAATGCATCCTCTTTTGATATACGGGGGTGTGTTTCAAAATCGTACGAGAGGCGTCAGACAACTTTGTCGGATCGACCGTTCCTGCACGTAATTGACCATTTGCCATTGTCTTCGTATCGATAGAATTCTAACGCATATTGAAATTACTGAATTTCTACGCGTTCTAACTTAGCCATTTCCTAGGAACAGCCTGATTCCAGATAGCTTAAATTTTGTTTTATTCAGCATTCTCGCCAATAAATTTGTTTTTTTAATTCTATATGAAATTTCTTTACTAAAATAGAGTTCTTGGATATAATGCCTACATTTTCATCTCTACATCAGCATTTAAATTTAAGCCTGAAAATAACTTATAATTGGCATGGAAATAAGTGCACCTTAATTTACAAAAACATTCTTGCAAATATACTGACTCTGCTATTACGGTTCACGTTTTTCCTAATTAATTTACGAATCTCGGTATTTATCGTCATCTAAGCTGAAAGTAAAAGAGAAAATAAAATATTTTAGCGTGAGAAAAAGGCAGAGAAATCGCTTTTATAGAGCATGCACAGGACCGGACAAAGGCATGGGCTAATATGGGCTTCAGCTTCAGCCGCGCAATGCTTAGGGCCCCATAATTATATACACTATATTAAAAATTTACCTGACATGCCAATTACAAATTGCGAAGCAGAAAGGAGTTTCTCAAGAATGAGTTACATTAAAAATAAATATAGAACCAACATGACAGAAGAGAGACTAAATTATTTAACCATATTATCAACTGAAAGTGCTATAACAAAATCTCTAACATATGATAACGTAATTAGAGATTATGCCGCTGTAAAATGCATGTAGAATATAGCGATTTTTTAAATATATGTATAAATAAGTACAAATGTTAATTGTTGGTTTGTAATTAGATATTAATATCATGTACCAGCTCTTTTCTTTATGTATTGTAATTCTTTCTTTGTAATAAAATATTTTATATCAATATTACATTTTTTATATTTTTATAACTGTGTAGGGGTGCCCTAAAAATTACTAGCCCATGGTCCCAAAACTTAAGTGTCCGGCACTGAGGATGCATACTAATAAACGGACTCTTCAAAATGGAAAGCAATACAAAATGAACTTTTAGATCATAGTCATAGGGGTGATGTTCGATTTTATGATTAAACTTTATTAAAGTTAAATTTAATTGTCGATTTTTAACAGACGAATTTTACTTGAATACTTTTTGTTTTTTTAATTAAATACAGAATCGCTTTTGCCTCTCGGACGTGCAACTTTGGAAAAGGGAACGTTGCGATGAACCCATTGAACACACTATAGGTTACATTCCAGTCCTCTCTGCACTGATACAGCTCAACCCATCGAACGTTTACTTCCCACTCCCGCATTTTACAATTCCTTTCAACCTCTACCTCAGATGGAAGATGAGGACACTTCGAAAGAGAGGACGTGGCCCAAGGCAGGAGAAAGAGAGAGAGGGGAATAGAGAGAGAGACAGAGAGAGAGACGGAGAGAGGGAGAGACGGAGGGAGAGAGAGAGACGGAGATGGAGCGTGAGAGAGAGACGGAGAGAGAGAGACGGAGAGAGAGAGAGACGGAGAGAGAGAGAGACGGAGAGAGAGAGAGACGGAGAGAGAGAGAGAGACGGAGAGAGAGAGAGAGAGACGGAGAGAGAGAGAGAGACGGAGAGAGAGAGAGGGAGAGAGAGACGGAGAGAGAGAGAGACGGAGAGAGAGAGAGAGAGAGAGACAGAGAGAGAGAGAGACGGGGAGAGAGAGAGAGACGGGGAGAGAGAGAGAGAGAGAGACGGAGAGAGAGACGGAGAGAGAGAGAGAGAGAGGGAACGAGTCGCCGCAAAAAAGCTTACCTACTTTCCTCTTTTTTGTCGAAGAAAAGGAATGATAGAGAGATGGGTCCATTCAAAACGACCCTCTTTCCAACACTATCATCTTCACCAGATAACCACTCCACCTCAGAGCATTTACGATTACACGGTAGACTCCATTTGCTTCTACACGTTACAAATTTCCCCTCTCAAATTTCCGCAGTAGCATAGATTTAATCAATCCATACCTTTTTTGCCCTATCATCTCTAGCTTCTTTATTTACCTTCAGAAGATTTATTCCAATCTACTCCGAGTATGTACTATATACGTATTGACGAAGTTCTGCGCTCACACTTGAAAAATCAAGGCATACTCGTGCTGAAATCGACCGTCTAAATTAGTAATTGACAATAACGCTTCATAATGACGGGATACCTTCGTTATACTGATTTATTTTAATTATTTAATACTGCGACTCATATATTGCATAAATCGGTACATATATCGCCCGAGAAAAAAAAATCTTACGTAATTAGTTGCAAATGCAATTGTAAATTTTATCCAACTTGTTTCTGTGCAAATGTAGGCGAAGAAATAGCTCCCTGCCCAAAACTCTGCACCGCCACGATCTCCGCCATGTCTGAAGGCACCGTGACGCATTTGTTTTAGGAAGGGGATGCTTTCATTACGCGCCACGCTCGAAACACAACGGTTTGGGAGAGGAGAAAGGCGCAGGATGCAAATGAGCGGGCGTTTAGAATGGGATTCAGACCGCAATGAACGTCACGGATAAAGTTCTCAAAAGACCCCAGAAGCAGACTCTGTTTCCTGTTATTTTGCTCCAACTAATTTTGCCTTCTTGCCTCTTTCTCTCCTGTTCTCATCGGCTCATATCCTATTACTGGCATGAGTGTCCGTTGAATTTCAACGGGTTTAATGAATCTAAATTTTCGTCAATGCAACATGTAAAAATCGCAAGAATAAAATAGTGCACTGTTTTAACCATCGAATATTTCTATATTATAAGTCTGTTTTAATTAATTAACTAAAATCTCACAAAAGTTCCTTGTGAATAAAATAGTACCTTTCTTTCTACTAAAATAGCCATTGTTATTAGTTTTAAATTGATTATAGCATTAGGATTTCAATTTCATTAAATAAGCAGAATTCCAGCTCTAAAAAATTGGTTCAATCTTCAATTGCCTCTGATAATACTTTAAATAGATTTTGGAATATAATGTACCTCAATATCGTTTATCTTCTGCTCAGCACTCTTGCCTTCTCATTTTCCGAAACAACAACTTTCACCATTTTTAAACGGATTTCAAACTTAGAAGAGAACTTGATTCAATTCAGTTAAAATAACCACATAACAAACTTCTTATTCCAAAGAAAATCCTTTTATAATATGCATTGTTAACCTAGAATTCATTCATTCTGAAAAGTGAATGAAAGTACCATGTAGGTACATATATTCCTTCAACTAAAATAGCCACTCTTACCAGATTTTAATGGATTAATGCATTTGCATTTCAATTCCATGAAATAAGCAGAATTCCGGTAAAAAAAATTGTTCAATCTTCAATTGCCTCTGATAATACTTTAATATTACATATTAGTTTTATTTTACATTATACGTTTATTTTTAAGTAGGTATATACGAAAATCTCACGGCCTATGCGAACAATGTTGAGTTTTCTTTCTGTCTTCACGTCTTTGTCTGATTTTCGTCCTTTATTAATAATAAGTGTTTAACATAATATTAATATTAAACGTGCTGATTATCCTATGCTATTAACACATCGCTCTACCGTAGCAACAAAACTCTGACGATCGCGAAGAACCTTAATCGCTTATCCGTCGCTAATTTGATAAAATGCTTTGGGTGCGATTCGTCTAACATGTAACTATACACTATTAAATTGAGTGAATTGAGATAAAGCGAAAAGAAGATTTCGACAAACCAAAAAGAAGCGTTGAGTTTTCAAATACGAGTGCCCAAATATGGAGTTTTGAAGTGATAAAAACTATGAATTGTTTTCATGCTTGCTTCGTACTTTCTCATATACGAAGTATATTGAGAAAGTATTGTTATCGCGAAAAAAATCGACCTCGATATTTTTACGGAAATACACGTTTTAGGTGTTGCTGAATCCGAACAAGTGGTTTTCGCAATGCCGTCTGTCTGTCTATCTGTCTGTTACTGGCTCTGGAGCCTAAACGGCAGACGTTGAAGAGTAGAAGAATTGATTACAAAAGGAAACTTTTTGAAAAATTCGAAAGCTCCGAATTCGTTGAAGACGTACGCGGCATAGTCGTCCCCATCGGTGTTAGTGAACGTAATGTTAGATCAGAGTACAGGAGAAAATATGTCGAAACAATCGCTAGAACAGAGAAATACTACAGATCCTTTTTCCCAGACGCGATAAGACAGTCCAAGAGAGGAATTAGTTAGAGTTCACTTGGTGTTGTGACACCCCCTGCCAAACGCTTCTAGCGGCTTGCAGGGTATTGATGTAAATGTAAACGATAAAGCGAAAATGAATGGAATCACGTACTTAAGCATTTTATCATACTGAGCAGAGACTATGATGAAATGGTTGACATTGATCAGTAATTAAGGGAAGTTTATGCTAAGCGTTTTTAAGAACAATTTGATTTTCTCAAAAACGGCTCTAAAGATTGTCGCACGGGAGTTTCTAAGTGAATGGTAATGATTTTTGATTCTCCCACATTGCTCTGCACGGAAATCCAATTGTCGTTTGCCATGGAAAAACATTCTCAGGATGAAAGGATGAAAAAGCTGTTCGTTTGTTAAAAGAGTGGTAACGGGTGCAAGTTTTACAGTTAGTCGGCGTTACTCCAAGATAAAGTGTCGTCTTAATTTGGTGCGTATGCAGAATTTAATGTGTCCACGATGGTGCGTATGCGCTCGACAGTAGGACGTGCATCGACACAGCAGCGATGGGCGCACGCCGTCATGGACTCATCAATCCTTCGGACACACCTGTAGAATACGTTGGGTGCGGGTGTTTTCGCCGAGTGTCTTATACTTATGACACAACAAATGGTGAGTTGATAGTTCCCCCAATTCTCTTGTACTCTCGTATCGCCTGAACCAACCTAGGAGAATTATGAAACATTTTAGTTCCTGTAGCATATATGTACTCTGAACCATCCTCTAAAAATTCGCCTCAATCACGCCCTTCAGTCACGGCACGTACACTCACATAAATGCATTGTACTCTAAGGAAGTTATTTTAAAGTGGAACATGCGTTGCTAAATGAATAAATCTTACGTGAATTCAATTACTAATTACCTACCGGATAGTCTTCGAAGGACGGATCAAGTACGATAAATTTATTGCTCTTATGAAAATTTCTACATAGATATACGAGTCCTCAACATTTAATTATTGCAGATGTATTGATGCATAAATAAAATTATGCATTCATCGTAAAATAACAATACACACTTACGGTTGGTTACACTGCTTTATAATGATATCTTTGAAAACTTTTTCTCGAAAAAGAAATTTTAAAACATTAGTAATTATCCAAGAAATCCTTTTTTATTGAATCAACTAAGAAATATTCCTTTATATCACCGACAAAGTCAATCTAAATTATTTAACATTTCCATCCCAGAAATAGCCAGTGATATGGACCGATAGATGGCGTGTTTTTCTACTGTTGCAGTTCTACCTTGGTCGGAGTAGGACGTCTTTTCTTTCCCTCAGTTCGTTAGACACGATCGCGACTTCCAGAAAAATCCGGCGGTGCTCTCAAAGGTCAAATCACCACCACCTAATCCCGAATTAGGTAGCTTTCAACTATTCAATTTCTTAGTTTAGTTACGTTTACCTCTAAAGGTTTAAGTCACTATGTGACGATTTGCTAACCTAGGCTTGGAGAACAGTTGCCCTGGATTCATATTTATTTTCATTTATATGTAACCTTATATTTGCATTTTTTCACACCAAGTAACGCATAGAAATGGAAGTGTTCTGCACTCTTCTCTTTTAGCAACACTAACACTGCGGTCGCCTCTGTTTCTATGTGTTTTCATTCAGTTACAGTTAGGCGCAGAGTTATTAATTACATTTAGAATCAGGTGCATTCTGGTTATTAGCGTAGAATATCTTTACTAATACTAACACACCAGAGTGTACCTGTTTCTAAATTTGCCTCATCAAGGAGTTTTTGAAGTCGTGAATTTTATTGTTCAGTTCTTTAAATTCTGTAGGATGAATCATCGCCTTTCACTGGAGTACGCTTTCCAAGTGTTCGTAATAACAGCGAACGAGGCAAAGATACGACTTCTTCCTAGGGGAAGTCAATACTACGTTTCACTTGGATATGAATTCCGTGTTAGGCCGATGATTCTATCGGTATTAGATTTGAATTTGCAGTTTTACATATTACTACACGGATGCAAAGTGTCCATAGTAGTGTAGTGTAGTTTATAACCAACTAACCTTGGGCGCTTTGCATCTGTACTTATGTTTTCATTTCTAAATTTTTTAAGTGGTAAATTAAACTTTCAGCCTCTCCGTTAGATTTTTGATTACATAGGTGGGTTTTTCTAAATATATGGGTCCGGGGCAATCTGCTCTCAGAGAGAGACAGTATCGTTTCGACAGTAAGTAGAGATTGCTGGTAGGGACAGTCGGCGAATCGGGATTCGTGGCGGTCAGCCAGTGGACCATTTGTGCTGGCGGAAAACAAGATCGGTAAGTCAACGGAATTTTTCATCCCCTACAACTTACCCTCGAATTGGTTTGATTTTATATTCGTGTTACTATAGGGAATTTATGCAAGGAATCCTACTTCAAAGTATCCGTGTGGATGAGATACGAAAATACACATTGAATATGTATTGTCACTATTTTGCTGAAATCGTGATTCTTCACCATGAAATATTGCTTAAATATTACCTTAATGTGCATTGTTTGAATTTTGTTTTGTTTTCTTCGGGTTTTATTTGTGTAAAGATGCAGCCTGTAACAGAACGTTGATCGCCTTTGTGGATTTGATTTTTTAAATATCCAGCTAAATGTTTAAGTACGCGTGTCTGTTCGCATAGAAACGCTCTCCCGAACGTTCCATGAATTTCTTTTCGAATACCAGCTGGTTATTAAACGACGATGGGCATTCAATTTCACGAAATAAAATTAATGGAATGGTTTACAGTGCGCAACTGCGCATCAGCGACGACGCCATGGGACAGACCGCCGACGGGCTGAGCACCGAGGAGCCAAATGCCGACAGCTGCGGCAGCGAGAGACGACTACGAGTGACACGTCGCTGAGGAGCAGCCGCCTGCAGTGACCGTGGATAAGGTATTGCAGGCAAGAGGTGCTTCGGAGGATGAGGTATTTCACCTACGGTGTGGTATTCTGGGTGATTTTTGGTGAGTCGTGTAACGATTTGTTATCGATGTGTTTACGCCTAATTTACTCGCATTTACCTATTGTTTTTTCATGGTATTGAAATGAGGTTTTGTTCGCATAGTGCTTTAAAGACTGACTGTATCTATTCACATGTGTTATCTTATGTTGTTGTATGACTGACAACCCATAGCGCTATGTGGTTTGACAGCACAGGCCTGTGCAGACATGGGACATTGTTTACGATGTCTATCGTCTGACGAGACGAGACGCTTAATGCTTACGACTGATTGGATTATTTGATCGATTTCTAGTGTATTACTGCTGTTTTTTTTGTGTGATTCGACTGCCATATTGAATGAATCGGTGTCTCGTTGTATTTACTTGTTTTGATAATTTGTGTTATTGCCTATTTATTTATAGTCGAATTTATTTATTGGTGTCTTGTAGTAACATTTGTACCTATTAGATTATTTTATGACTATGCTATTTTACTATATCATATTTTTGTTTACTAGCGACTTGTTTTCATATTTTGTATGTTTGCATATTGATTTGGAATTGCTATGTGTTAATTTTGGGTTTATTTATTTTATTTCGAGTACTCATATAAGTTTTATATCCATTTTGTGATTGTGCTTAATTAATGATTTATTTTTTAATTCTACGAATCTTTTTAATGTGTTGGTAATTTATTTTTCAGTGATTTAGGGTGAAAAATCTTGATTTCTGTATCATTTAATGCAATGAGTATATGTCATTTCATGTTTTTCGATTATCCTCTTGCAGGAGTTGCAACAATGGAATAGGCCTCGATTATATCGGGGGAAATGCCATATAAAAGAAAGGTTAACGAATGGGTGCTCTACCTCTTGGGTCATTCGGAAACGGGCACAAATTTGAAATCCTCCAGTGACTTGCATCATCAATTAAGAGAGCGTGGTGGAATTCCTACTACTTGAAGACTGGGAACGAGCTCATCTCTCTGGAAAGTGATTTTTTCCAATGTTTTATGAATTTCTTTGAAATCATTGAGGTTATGTATCTCTAATAGCTTGCTGTCATTCGTGAAAAACTAAATTGTATTTTAATCATGTTAAATGCTTAATAAAGATTAAAATGTTATCTTCATTAAATTCATTATTTTAGAATATAGAAATGTCCTTTCACTGACTTAGAGGATGAAGGTAAAAAGGTTACATTAACTTCTGTTCCATTCATTCACGTTTAATTGCATATTCTGAAACAACATTAAGTGGTTTTTTGGGTTTTACTTGTATAGCTTGCAAATTGAAATTACAATGCAGTAGTAAGTAATAGGTCTTACATTTTATTGAAATGAAATTCACTTTCCATCAAAATATTTTAATATTTTTCGCAAAATAAATAAACAACTACCTGTGCCCCACATAACATATGCTGATCTATCAGGTCTTAAATGTCTTCATTACATTCAGGCATTTTTTTTAACTTATATTTTTTAATCAAAGTTTCCTCTAAAGACAAAACTGCCAATTTCTGGGTTCTTTCCTCGCACTACAGTAAGTGAATCAAACGATCTGACTCTTAATAGAGCAACATATAATTGTCCATGACTAAAAACAGGCTTAGGTAGGTAAAGGCATTTTATCAAATGTTTGGCCTCTTGACTTAATGATTGTTATTGAAAAAGTCAATCATGCAGATAATTGTTTTCATTTGAAACTGAATGGTAAATTTGTATCTGATGGAATGAGTGAGATTCTGGGAATAAGTACCGTGTCTGAGTTTGCTGCACCGAACAATTTTGCTTTGATTATGTGTTTTTGTATCTGAGTGACAGTAAGTCTTTCACCAGTACATAGTCCTCTCAAATGCAATACATTTCTAAGTAACATGATAACGGCTTCTACTTTAAGCTTCAGTTCATGAGGAGGCATTCCGGCTGGAGCTGTACCCACGTAATGTTTACACGGATTTCTTTCAATTAATTTATTAATAATTATGTGAAACACTTAATGGGGCAAATGACATCCCCATAGAAAAATATTCCATTAAAGACGTATTTTACTATATTCTTGCATTATTGATACATCTCCCTCTCTCTCCATATCCCACCTCTCCCCCCTCCCCCTCTTTGTCCCTCCTCTTTCCCCTCTCTCCCTTCCACCTCTTAACTTTCCCCCTCTCTCACCCTGTCATCTTTTCCCTTTACCCTCTATTACTGGGAAGGGACTTTTAGCCGCGGCCGCCTCGCCGCAGCCATCTCGCCGCGAAGGTACCTTTCGCCGCGGCCGCCTCGCCGCGGCCTTCTCGCCGCGAGGACTTCTCTCGCCGTGATTGATTAAAAATTAACGGAAAATCACGTTGAATATTACATATTAGTTTTATTTTACATTATACGTTTATTTTTAAGTAGGTATATACGAAAATCTCACGGCCTATGCGAACAATGTTGAGTTTTCTTTCTGTCTTCACGTCTTTGTCTGATTTTCGTCCTTTATTAATAATAAGTGTTTAACATAATATTAATATTAAACGTGCTGATTATCCTATGCTATTAACATATCGCTCTACCGTAGCAACAAAACTCTGACGATCGCGAAGAACCTTAATCGCTTATCCATCGCTAATTTGATAAAAATGCTTTGGGTGCGATTCGTCTAACATGTAACTATACACTATTAAATTGAGTGAATTGAGATAAAGCGAAAAGAAGATTTCGACAAACCAAAAAGAAGCGTTGAGTTTTCAAATACGAGTGCCCAAATATGGAGTTTTGAAGTGATAAAAACTATGAATTGTTTTCATGCTTGCTTCGTACTTTCTCATATACGAAGTATATTGAGAAAGTATTGTTATCGCGAAAAAAATCGACCTCGATATTTTTACGGAAATACACGTTTTAGGTGTTGCTGAATCCGAACAAGTGGTTTTCGCAATGCCGTCTGTCTGTCTATCTGTCTGTTACTGGCTCTGGAGCCTAAACGGCAGACGTTGAAGAGTAGAAGAATTGATTACAAAAGGAAACTTTTTGAAAAATTCGAAAGCTCCGAATTCGTTGAAGACGTACGCGGCATAGTCGTCCCCATCGGTGTTAGTGAACGTAATGTTAGATCAGAGTACAGGAGAAAATATGTCGAAACAATCGCTAGAACAGAGAAATACTACAGATCCTTTTTCCCAGACGCGATAAGACAGTCCAAGAGAGGAATTAGTTAGAGTTCACTTGGTGTTGTGACACCCCCTGCCAAACGCTTCTAGCGGCTTGCAGGGTATTGATGTAAATGTAAACGATAAAGCGAAAATGAATGGAATCACGTACTTAAGCATTTTATCATACTGAGCAGAGACTATGATGAAATGGTTGACATTGATCAGTAATTAAGGGAAGTTTATTCTACGCGTTTTTAAGAACAATTTGATTTTCTCAAAAACTGCTCTAACGATTTTGATCAAATTTCGTACAGTTACTTGAGTTTACGTCTTCAATAATACTACATAGTTCATGTTTATTCTAGAAAACTTTAACAATAATTTGATTTTCTTAAAATACGAAGTTGCCGCTTCGTTAATATGTGATTCACTTTGGAATACAAGTGGGTATTCTAGCTTTGCACATTCCACGTTCTTCACAACGCCAAAATTTCTCACGCTCTTCGCTACTTAACCGCTCAAATACATACACAAAACCGTCCACTAATAGTTTCTCCTTTCCACGGATAGACAGAATAATTTCCATTTTAACCCGTCAGCGTCGTCATGCGTACTGTGAACGTCGGACGGAAACTCCACATGCGGTCGTCATGCGTACTGGGAACGTCGCGGATGTCGCTAGCTTTCTTTATTTTTTTGACAAAGTAAATTTTCTTAGATATGGATAACCTTTATATATTTTAAAAGAGGAACCTTTGGTCTTCCTATTGTGCTTAATTCTGTAATTTTTCCTCTCCTTCTTTTTACTTTTATTATACGTTAAGTTTTGTGATTAAATTTTCACGTAGATAGGAGAATTGGGGAATTTTGGCTTCTAAAAAAGCTCCTATTCAACGAAATCTTTGCACGAAAGCAACTGTGAGGTGTAAGAAGAGGATATAGGCCCCATTTGTCTGCTATCAGACATCTCCAAGTTCGGAATCAAGTCCTTCGAGCTCTGTGATTTGACTGGCTACTTATGGTCATTTCTTGTATACACGGGGAAGGATACTGTGTTTCATTCGCCCCTTGTCTCAGCTAATGTAAACAAGACCATGGCAATAGTTTTGAATAGGTAGGCCAAAGGTTCCTCTTTTAAAATTATGAAGGTTACCCATATTTAAGAAAATTTACTGTGTCAAAAAAATAAAGAAAGCTAGCAATCTCCGCGGCGTACCCAGTACACAGGACGGCGCTGAGGGGTAAGAATCCTTATTTGAAGGTTTTTTTTCTGAAAAACTTACGGGGAAGAAGTTGAAATCCAAGATAAAACAGTAGATGTGAAGTACTCCGTAAACTTTGAATAAAGAAAAACTGAGTAAATGGCTTCCGTGATTGAGTGAAAGAATTCATAGGCGTATTTCACGCGAATAATAATAACTAAGACGGTGTTAAAAACATAGGTAAATATACATAGTTTTATGTAAAACCTCAAAAAATTTCAGTCAAATTCCATAAATATCTAATAAGTTACGAATTTTTATATGATTTCGCGCAAAAACTGCGAATTTCCCTAAATCTCTTCCGACCTGCGTGACGTATTATATTTAAATGTCCTCCGCGCTTGAGGGGTTAAGGGATTAGTAAAAGTTAGAAAAACTTTCGGAATGTTATTGTAAAGTGAATAAAAATGTTCACTGAGCAAGTTAGCAAGGATCCACAGACGATATCACACCGTGAATGGGAACTCGGAGGACGGATGTTTACCATACGGTAGCTAAGATAAGACTGCCATAATCATGGTCGATCTTAGGCTATAGCTCGATTGTTTAGCGAAAGGCCGAATTGTCCTACCTTCCATGGTCATCGACACCCTCACGCTCCCATACCCTGTCGCCATGGGGTCCAAACCCCAACCAAATTCACTAATCCTCAAGTCCCTTGGTTCGTTCCACAAATTTGACATTAAGATAATATCTAACGACTTCCAGAAATTCCATGGGGAAATTTACTCATTTGAGAATTCCTTGAATCTTATGAATGCCTAGTGGGAGTAGTTTTATTTTCTAGTTCAGTTCCTCGTGCAGGTGGTCAATAGAGGAGGAAGCTTCTTTGATACTAAGTATAACAACTACTGAAATATATTTTTAAGGAAACCTTTATTTATCATTTTATACATGCAAAAGATAATAGTTACAATAATAGTTAATAATTATTTTGATATTTATTAGTCACTTGCTTCAGTGCTATCACTTTCATTCTCCAAATTTATATTAACAAGTATTTCTTCAATTCCGTTCATTACACATTCTCTTTGAATGTACTCATTTTCTGTATTTTTTCTGGCATACTGTTCTCCACTCATTTTCACCTATTAAATTACGTTTCTCCTCCACTAACTCCTGCGTCGTCGCCTGCCATTGTAAAAC
Source organism: Uropetala carovei (assembly GCA_036926305.1). Lineage (NCBI taxonomy): Eukaryota > Metazoa > Arthropoda > Insecta > Odonata > Petaluridae > Uropetala > Uropetala carovei. The sequence goes on from JAXCHB010000214.1 coordinate 1,259,941, forward strand.
GATCGAGCTATAACCACGGCAAATTATGCATGAATCTCATCGAGAGAATTTTTTGAAGCCATTAGTGCATCTCAATAAGTCGATTTTTAAAAATAGGGTATCCTCTCAGAAAGAAAAATTTATTCAAATGGTAATTATACAAAAACCTTGTTTTTGTGCTTTTTGATAGGCAAAATCATGCAATAATTTTCAAAAGTTTAAGACAACTTCTCTACATTAATGGCCGCCAGTCAACCATTCCTATGACTGCTGATATCAAGCACGTACACAATATAGGAAGTCTAATTTGGATTATACCCCTAGTTCCATTATAAACTCAAATGATACAGAAAATAATTTCTTCAGAATACGAATAAAATGTACTGAATAGACGCTTTAATAAAGTTTTCTAGATCAAAAGAGGAGATAATAATTTGCGTAAAAGCACATTTTATAATTATATGCATTTCAAAAATGAATGTAACTCATGATGATCATTCATGCGGGTTGACTTAAAGAATTTAATTTTACAGTCAAGATAACCTAATAAAAAAGAATTTCGGAATATTTAATTGGTTATTCTGAATTTTAGAGTTTCGTTTCTAGTTTAACTCACATTCGTTTACCATAAAAATTCCCTTAAACACTCGACTTACTAAAATTCAAAGACTTTCTCTCAGTTTATCAATACATACTGATGTTTTTCAACTTGGACTCGCTTCTAGAAAAGTAAAAACATTAAACTACTACACACTATACATTTTATATGCTTTGTATATCGTTTGTATTGCAGATAATACCATAGGTAAAAATTACAATTCGGAAGTAAACTTTTATCTATCTTCTCTAAAAATTCAACTCTGGAATGCACTTAAAAACATCCGCCGCAAAAAGTCTCCGCGGCGAAAGTACTCGCGGCGAGACGGCTGCGGCGAAAGGTCTTCGCGGCGAGACGGCCGCGGCGAGGTGGCCGCGGCGAGATGGCTGCGTCGAGATGTCCTAGACCCGTATCTCCTTCACCTCATCCGCTAAACCCTTCTTCCCTTACCTCATCAAACCATCTTCTCGGTTTCCATATTCCGCCGGGAATCCTGAGCATCCCACTTACTTGGTAAAGTCCTCTTCTCCAGGTAAGAAGATGGGGGTTCATAAATGACTAACATAAGATGTGTCTTTAAAGGAGACCCCTTTCGACGGATTTGAATTTTAAGCGCGTTATAGGCATTCAATGGAACGGATAACTGGAGACGAAACGTGAATTATTGATACACAAAAGTACTCAACAGTTTAGCGCCTTAAACGAAATTTTCGGAATTCTCCTTTAGCATAAAATGAAGTTCGTTGCTTTAGTTACCGTAAATAAATGGCGGCAGAGTGAGCAAATCTTTAAAGGTCGAGAATTTTAATGTCGTATTGCCTTCGTGCTTATTTGATGTCATTCATATTCTTATATAGTAGTATGTTTCCGAAAGTCTGTGTGTCTCATTGTGCATGCCCAAACTATAAGACCTAAGACACTCAAATTTGGTACGGTTCTTACTTACATCTTAACTTAGTGAGTGCTCTAGGTTTGGTTAACCGGGATTAGTTACTGCTGCCAACATAGGGGGGATTAACATTTTTTCATGCGATGACACGTAAAAATCAATTGCGTCGTTTGGTTATCTTATGAAAAATATGAACTATGCAGAATAGTTATAAACATAAACTTAAATAACTATACGAAATTTGATGAAAATTTAGAAAATCCAATTGTTGATAAAGTTGCTCGAGAATAAAGTAGCCGTATATTCATTTTATGTATACATATTTATTTTATGAGCCGTTTTCTCAATTCTTTCATATGTTCGTGTCTATCTTCTCCTCCCGTTCTTTTTCCTACTTATGATCCACCTCCCACAATTTCCTCCTTTCTCTCTTTTCTCCGCTCCAAGTGTTATCCTTACACTCTCATCCCCAACCCATCCATTCCTAACTGCCCCGCCCCTTCTCCCTCTACCAACTCCCCTCCTTCCCCTCCCTCTCCTCATTTCCCTCCCTCCCCCTCTCACACACTCCCACTCTCTCCCTCCATCCCCCTCCCCCTCTCTCCCTCTCACTCTCTCCTTCCCAATCTGTAATTGGATCTCTTAATTCTGTTTTTTTCTTTTGTTTAGTTTCAGGTTTTTGTTTTCTGGCAATGTGTCTGTATGTTATTATTTTTTATTCTCATTTGTAATTACTAACGTTGGGTTAAATGTAAGAAGGGTCTCAATTTCGCCCTCAACAAAGTCGCTTGTCTGTCTGTCTGTCTCTCCTTCCCTCCCCCACTCTCTCCTTCCCTCCCCCTCTCTCTTCTTCCCTCTCTTTCTCCCTCCCTCTCCCTCCGTATCTCTCTCTCCCTCCGTCTTTCTCTCCCCTGCCCCTTTCCTTTCCCCACTGAGACCGACCTATATCACCAGTGTCTCAGTCGAGTGAAATTCCGACGAGATTTCGTTGTTCGCATTTTTTTCACGTGTATTCGCTCTTCCTATATTACCTTATTTATTATTTTTTTTGGTCAGACATCGAAAGAAGACGTCTCGAAATTTACTCATTCTACCAAAATCCTGAGGAATTCGCGGCCGTTTATGGAGTAAGAGGAAAGGGGACGGATACTTAAAATTAAGCGTGCGGAAGTGGAGCTCCGAGGACAGGGCCGGCTTGTTATGGCGATGAATTTAGTTCTCTGTAGATTTCTATTATCGTCCGGATATAAGGAAATCAAATCTGAATATACGTACACCCCGAGACAGAAATTAAACACGCAAAATGATAAAAGATATCAATCGCCTCTCATTCATTTTTCCTACCCAAAACCAGCCCACCATATTCACTGCGATAACATATTTTTTTAAATCGTTAAGTGATCTACATCTAATTTTCGATTGTAACATTTAAATGTTTAATTTCGTCGCTTCAATCCATTTATAAAAAAATAAACTGGAGAGTTAACATCCCTCAATGCTTAATATATTAAAACATAAATGCCGATGACACGTTTAAGGTTTTCTCATTATTCTTCATTTATAACGTATTGTTAATTTTATTATTAAATCGTGAAACTGCGAAAAGGTCATTAAAGTGCTTACTTTACAAAATAATAATAATTCCTTCTACAAACATTCCATTCCATCCTGGCTCAATCACATGCTGAATAGATTCAATGTGGAGAAAATACAGACAAATACTACAAGATGAACATGAGCAAGAAGTATGCTTAGAAGTCAGTACTATTCCTATCTTTACGAGTCTCAGTCTACAAACAGGTTATTTCCATAGAAAGTATTCACCCGCTGTCAACTATTAACATCAGTTATTTTCCCGTCCAGTAAAAGGTAAACATTTTAAATTCCCCAGGTGGACTAGATATACAATAAAGGTTCGTAACTATCTGTATAGCAATTATGAAATTATAGCAAGACTGCATACATTATTAGATAAAAATACCTAAATAATAAAGTTTGTTGAGATGTAGAAATTCATATAAAACCAATAGTTTGATGAATATACAAAGAAAGAATACTTACCTTCAAAAGGAGGAATTCCTGCTTTGTCTTCGCGCCACGCGATTATTCTGCCGATTAACGCCAACGTCGCCATGAAAAAAAATTGATGGCACTCGAGTTCACGGACGTGATAATAAGTTTTATCGGACTCGAGAAAACACTTGAACTCAAGAGGCAGTAAATCTGTCGGCAGTGCGTTAATTATTAAAACTGAAGATAGAAAATAAAATACGCCATTAAAAGGTCATGACGACGGATACCCGTAGAGAATGATTACCGCGCGGTCGAGATTTGAGAAATTCTTATAAATAGACCTTCCCGGAACCATTTTAAATCATTTGAAATCGTCTCGTCTCTCATTCAAGGCTTGATTTTCAGTGTCGAAAATGGAGAAGTCGCGAGTCATTTTGATAACGTGTTTTCTAATCCAATCGACAGTGCAGAAATTGACGCCAGATCCAGACTGCGGCGACGACCAAGGAATCAGCCGAGGAATGAAACTCTCCGTGGAAAGCAGACGGAACCAAACTGGCGATTGGGTGGACATCTTCTCAGCCAGGGCGGAATGCAGGAATTCTTCGGATCGAATGAATCTGGACGTGACGCATAAAGTGGTCGATTGCCAAGGAAAGCGGGTGATGTACATCCAATGGGTGACGAATGGTAATTTTATAGCTCGCCGCAAAAAGAAATAAGCTAAACGTAGGGTCGCTCAATTTCTTAGTCCTCACATTTCTCATCTTTATTGTAATTCATTGCGATATTTGAATTTTTGATGAAATAATTCTTTTTGGGAAACATTAAAACAAGTGAAAAAAATCTGCTATGACGGGGAATCTGAACCCGGGTCTTCTACTATGTCGGGCGAATATTCTACCACTGAACTACCGTATCAGACTATTTTTATTGTAATCATTTGTGTGCAACAGCAAGAATATTCAAGACTATTTATAATGTAGTGAATAATTTAATCAACATATGCCATACGTATTTTTTAATAAGAGATTCATGATCATATATAATAAAAATTTTCCTTAAGATTCGGTTATTTTCTTGAACCCAAATTTATTTTATACTTTTTACCGCACTTTATAAAAAATATGAATGAAAAAAGTTTTTTGTATATTTTTATTACTTCTAAAAAAAACGGCGGGTCGCGGCGACCACTAAGTTCGATGATGCATTGATTAAGTGCCAAATAGCTATGCCATGCACACGAAAGCTTATTTTTATTGCAAGTTTGTGGATAAACTTGTTTTTAAAATGTACTATCGGTGTTTTATGAAGGTGAAATCTTTTTTTATTCCTTCTCAGCTGATCCTGCGGCAGTTTTAGGCAAAAAGGAAGAGAAGCGTGATAAATTGACTTTCCACCAAAGGTGTGGAAAAAATGTCGGAATCTTGGCCAATGGACGAACAGTACAAGTAATAAAGTGAGTTTCTTTTTAAGAAAAAAGAATATAATTTGATTCTCTAGCGCGTAGTCGTATATATCTCCTCTAAAGTCGTTCTTCTTGTCTTACGGATTATTTCAGCTTATTTATTTGATTTTCGTTACAGATTGAATGATCACACGTACTCGTCTGTCTTCACCAATCGACCGCTGAAGGACAACGAAATTTTTGAGGTTAAGGTCGACAAAAAGAACCAATCGGGCAACTCTTTGGGCATCGGCGTCATCACTCGCTCTCCAAACAACATCGAAATTCTGCCGGAAATGTACAAAGCGTGAGTTTTTATTAAATATTCGTATAATGAAATGATATATTTATCACGATAACGTTCTCAAGTAGTCAAATTGATTTGTAAAAAAAGTATAGTGACGCACCATTCAATTCCAAATTTTGAGATGTTTTTGTAGGTACAAAAAAAGTCACGCAAGTTTTCTATTTGTCCGTCCGTCTATGCGCGAAAATTTGAAGCAAAGATAAAAAATGGGAAGATAAGATTTTCGGGATAGCTTCGGTTGGCGACAGACCCTACCGATTTTCGGATCCATCCGTTCGTCGGTTTGCCTTTGAGCAGGATTTAAAAAAACTACCCTTATACGGAACAAGTTTCGTTTTGATTACGTTGCTACAACAATAAAAGCGAAGCGTAAATACATTTAATTTAATTTCGAAAAGGTATGAAGTTTATACGAAAAAACTGATTAACTGCGGTGAGATCCTTTTAAATAAATTTTGATTGATTTCGGCTTTTACGTTTCGTTTCTAATACTGAGGTACTCATGAAAATACATTGATAAATTATAATAAAGTAGTTGGATCGCTAAATCATAAATTTTTTAAAACTTTTAGATACGGTAAATATTTTGTATTGTGAAAAGTGTTTTTCAAAATATTTTATTAATTTATTTATTCATACTGCTATATATATATATACGTTATGAAGGGGAGATATTTCGATGAAATACTTCGAATGAATGAGTTCCAAGATTCTGAAAATTTACGGGAGCATTACTATTTTTTTTTAAACGCTTTCGGAATCTGCTCACTTTTAACTGAAACTCTCCCCTCCCCCTCCCAAAATAAAGAAAAATAGGTTTTTACAAAGCTTCGCGAAATGCATTCAACCGTGGAAATATATGCAACCGAGCAATGCCACCATCAATACGATATTATCCTACGTGAATTTGTTCCTTTCCTTGAAAGCACCGTTTAATATTACAGAGCAGTATTTTTTCACCAGAGTTAAGAAGTTTTATGCATCTTTGGATAGTTCTACTTTCTGCATTAATTTTTCAACGAGTTTCTTTTGACAGGCCCTTCTCTCATGTGTTCATATGGACGGATTTTTACTCAAACGGCACGGAAAAACTCAAGAACTACGGAACGAATATCAATAATCTGACGGTACGTAATCCCTTAGCTCTGCTTCTAATCCCTATATGTTTGCATGCGTATGTTATGTGCAGTGTTTAATAACTTTTGCTATATTTATTTTTCCGCAAATAAAAAAACATCAAAATTGCCTTCTGAATCATTTCAATCCTATTCCATTTTCTGATTTCTAGCTTGGTGACAGAGTGGGCGTGATGAGGAATCAATACGGCACCCTTCATCTGTTCGTCAACGGAGTCGATCAGGGACCCGCTGCATCCAGAATACCTTCTCCAGTATTTGGAGTGCTAGATATCCGGGGAGCTGCGGCAAAGTTGACCATCGTCGACGAGTCATCGCCTTCTTTGTAATAATGGATTCAGCGATCATATATTGGAAGTAACTTGTATTTAATTAACAGCAAAATGTGATTTTAAGCTACATTATAATAAAGAATCGTATTCCAATAATTAATAACCGGGTGAATCTTCCAAAATTTATTACGCATATTTAGCAAAGCTTAAGAAACGCATGTAGCTTAAGTATTCAATTTGCCATAAATTGTCAATGTATGCTATTCTTTTACTTGTAATATTTTATATGCTGTTGTGGTTATAGATAAAAGTGTGTATGGCACAGTCACATTTATACCAATATTATTTGATTCATTGCATTAGTGAAGGGTTTTGAGAATGTTTACATGTATGTATGAATAAAAATTCATGATCTAAATAAAATAATTTGGGAAATTACCCTTATCTCATTCTAAAAAGCGATAAATAACAATCTGTAGGTGGAAAGGTTAAGACGATACCTGCCAGCGGAGAGAATATTGACAATAAAATTAAAACGTAAATTTTATAATACGCCATCAATTGTTACCCGAGTATACTAAAAAGAGAAATTGAAGACAGTTTAAAATTTAATTTCAATTAATATGGTGGCGTGGTTTACAAAGTGCAAATGCAATACTTTGGACTCAGGTTCCGCTGAAATAAATCTTCCTCTTTCATGAAGTCAATTATCTTACATTATTAAAGACGATCCCTCTTTTTAAAAACTTTTAATTTCTTAGATATTAATATGTTCTCATATAGAAAAGAATATATTAAGTAAAACTTCATTTCAAGCTATCGAATGCACTTTCAAGAATAAAGGCAAATTATTAGAATTTTATGATAACACGACGTAATGGTTATTTTTTATAAGATAGATTGTTCCATCATATTTTTATCTGATCTCGTACTTCCCTTATAAATTTCCAATCCTTTGCAATGAAAGGTGTTGTTGTCACCTTTTATGTAGCAACTGTTACTAGTATACGTTTAAGCATTTCCGAGTCGTATCCGTAACATCTTCAGATCAACAACGCCCCTATAACACGCTGTCCTATTGCTTTAGAATGATTCGTCCTGTATGCAGGTGTGACATGAACCAATGCCTGACCTCTCCACAAATAAAAACAAACTGCTATCAGCGATCGAAATAAAAAAATGATTTTTAATGCCCTTGAGTGTGAATTCTGTCTATTAATCAAGGAGACATGGGCCATAATTAAGTAAGAATCCGCGCAATACCGAGGCACGGTGTTATTTTTGACATATTCTACGGTGCGGAAGTTGCATTACTTTGGAATTGCAAGGTAATTGTCAATGGTAAAAAAGTATCCGAAACTCCAGCTTTTATTACAACATTAAATTCCTAATTAATTCCACACTCCTAATGCCCTTAATGTTACTTTAGGACCTACAGTAGAAGTGTATGATTATATAAGTAATTATTGGCATAACATTTTCGGTTACATACCGTGGAAAATATCAACAGTACCCCGAGAGTATGAATACGATACGCACTTCTTTGTAATATGCTCGGAAAACGATGCATTAGAATGGAAATAATTATGATTCTTGACGTAAAGATGTCCTGCAATAAAGATGAGTAGCAGGGGACGCAATTAATCAGATTCCCAAACAAATCTCAATCGCAGGAATAAATATCCTATTGCGATCTCTGATAGTGCTGGGAAAAAAGTGTATGAACTGTCCTAGAATATGCCGCACTTTTTATATCATCGTCATGTATTTAAATGGGTGATACAGCTATTCAATGCATCTCCAAATTTGGCTTTCTGGTCTACGCTTCTCTATGCAATTCAAACTTAAGTAAGTATAATCGGGAAAGATTTTATATCAGGAAAAATTCTTCCATGAACGGGAATCAAACTCAGATCTTCCAATTATAGGGAGGATAGTCTACCACCGAACTACCGTAGCAGATAAATTCTTCTATTTCAGAACGCGGACGTCTTCTCAGTTAGTCAGGGTCTGATACGGTATTTCATTGATATAATATCCGCCAGGGGGCAAGTGGGAGACTTGGTAGAATTTCTCTCTCGATTTTAAATTTTTCTGATCAAACTTCCTACAGTTACTTGAGTTTACGTCTTCAATAATACTGTATAGTTCATATTTCTCAAAAAATTAATATAAGGGTAGTTTATTCTAGGCAACTTTAGCAATAATTCGATTTTCTCAAAAACGGCAGTAACGATTTTGATAAAATTTCGTACAGTTACTTGAGTATACATCTACAATAATATTACGTATTTCACTTTTCTCAATGAATGAATATAAGGCTGATTTATTCTTGGGCAACTTGTAAAAAAATTGGATTTTCTAAAAACAGGCTCATAGGATTTTCATTTTCTAAAGATAACTAAACGACGCATTAGTACCTATATATGAGAAAGTTCGTACAATGTATGTTGTACCGATTTTTAGGCGCGTTTCGCTTCGAGCGTGAGCGCCTATTATCGTCGGTCTGCCCGTCCGTCTGTCCGTCCGTTCGTCCGCATGTTCGTTCTCGGCTTCTACATAACGGATTTTCATGAAATGTGATATTAAGGACTTACAATCAAATATAATAAGAAAATCGCAAAAATGAATCACGTACGCCAATCAGGGGCACCAGTTTACTGGTGACAAGAAATGAATTTTTCGTCATATCTCGTAAAGTATTGCTCATATCAAAATATTTTTCAAATAAAAGTTGTAGAACTTCTAAAGTCGAGTATTTACTTTCCTATACATTTTTATCGTAGGAGTGGCCGTTATCGAGAAAATCAAATGAGAATGTCTTAATTCGAGTTGAACAAAATTTCTTCCATGGTTACTTCTTCATTGTTGCTATCATAAACAATCTCACAAACAAACGTTTAATTTCCTTACGTGTGCATGTAATATTATTAAATAGGAAAAAAATGGATTATTTATGATGAAGAAAAGAACTTTAAAACGCTATTTCCCTTACGTGCAGGTATATAATTTCTTTCTAATACTCCACTGCACGAAACGCGCCGATTTGTGATACGGTGTACACTTTCCTAACTTGTTTTTAATCGAGAAGGCACGAGCAAGGCGGTGTTGACTCGAAAGACAAATTGCAGGAGAGAGTAGAGATAAGAGAGTGAGAGAAATGGTATGAAGAGGAATTTTGCGAAGAGAAATAAAGGAAACGGAAGGAACCATTGAGAGAGAGAGGGAGAGAGAGAGAGAGGGAGAGAGAGAGAGGGAGAGGGGGAGAGAGAGAGGGAGAGAGAGAGGGAGAGAGAGAGGGAGAGAGAGAGAGGGAGAGAGAGGGGAGGAGAGAGAGAGGGAGAGAGAGAGGGAGAGAGAGGGGGGAGAGAGAGGGGGGGAGAGAGAGGGAGGGGGAGAGAGAGGGAGGGGGAGAGAGAGGGAGGGGGAGAGAGAGAGAGAGAGAAAGAGAGAAAGGAAGGGAAGCGAGGAGAAGATAGATCATTCAATAGGAAGTAAAAACAAAGAAGAGATTAAGCTAATTCCGCTCTAGATGAAAGCCGCAAAAACAATGTCAGCTGAAAGTCAAACAAGAATGAACGAAGCGGATTCGAGCGATGACTGGATTATTCCAAAGTCCTCCGAAATTTTAAAATATGGCGTGGAAATTTCTTTTGGGGCGAGGAATTGGAAGATTGAGATTTTTTTCAGCGCTGGAAAACAATTCGGATCAACTTGTCTTCGCTGGCGAAATTGTGGATTTATATATTTCGAATAGGTATTCGTCTCTTCGTCTGAATTAGAGGTCTGCACGGATACAGATTTTCTTATTTTCACTCTATCCGTTCCCGCAGGGTAAATATCAATATCAGAACCGTACCCGAAAACATTTCTAAATTACCCGACTCGATCCGACCCGCGCGAATAAATTGTCCGACCCAATCCGACCCGCAAGCAGAAATTATCTACGAACCAAACCACAAAAATTCAAAAGAAAATTACTCTCAGCAGGACGTATCAACGATCCTCTCTTAATGCATAAGAGGGTTTTGGAAAAACCCACCAACAGCTCCCAAAGAAAGTCGGTAGATATTATCTCAAAATCGCGTCCCTCAAAAGATACCCAAAGCCTTTAGTGTTATCGGCTTGGGTCGGGTAGGATAAGGGTGCAACCAACGGTATTATTTTTAGGAGCGTTTCGCTTACAGCGTGAGCGCGTATTATCGTCGGTCTGTCCGTCCGTCCGTCTGCATGTTCGTTCTCGGCTTCTACCTAACGGATTTTCATGAAATTTGATATTAAGGACTTACAATCAAAGATAATGAGAAAATTGCAAAAATTAATCACGTACGCCAATCAGGGGTACCACTTCACTGGTGACAATAAATTAAATTTTCGTCATATCTCGTAAAGAATTGGTCATATCAAAATATTTTCAAATCAAACTTGTAAAACAAGTAAAGTCTTTTCTTATACATTTTTATCGTAGGAGTAGCCGTTATTAAGAAAATCAAACAATAACGCCTTAATTCGAGTTGAACTTGAAAAATTTCTTGCATATTTGCTTCTTCATTGTTGCTCACAAACAAACGTTTAATTCCCTTACGTGAGAATGCAGTATTTTTAAATAAGAAGAAAATGGATTATTTGTGTAGGAGGAAAAACTTTAAAACGCAATTTCCCTTACGTACAGGTATATAATTTCTTTCTAATACTCCACTGCACGAAACGCGCCCAATTGTGATGTATGTTTGTACACTTTCCTAACTTGTTCTCATACTCAAGAGAGTTCAGCACGGATACTGATTTTCGTATGCGCACCCGATCCGCACCCGCAGGCTATATATCCTAATCTGACCCGCATCCACAAAAATTTACGCATAATACCACCCGAACAGCAACTTTTCGTGCGGATAGCCGCGGGACGGGTCGGATAAATTGCGGGCATGCAGATCTCTATTATGAATCACGTAATCCTTTTAGTGCCATAATAGGCGAACTGCAGGCTGCAATTTAAAGCGACCGCATTTGCAGCGAAATCGTGGTGGCGTGTATTGCGAATATTAAATTCGGAAATGTTTTCAAAGAAGCCCCACTGCTATTTATGCCTAGAGTTCATTTGTTTTCAGAGTCTATGACTCAAATTAGATACCGAATTATTTAAAAATAAACGAAGAAGATTTTATTAATATCCGTTTCGTTTTAACTTTCCAGGAAACGAGTATTACTATAATTTTCAGCTTCCTTGAGTCAGTAGCAAAACCTGCGATGAATTATCAAAAAATCCCCACTTACAATGATAGGAGTCTCGAGTCTCAACAATAGACATTCGTTGCCCAGGAAACTTACCGATGAAAGTGCGAAATTTGTCAAATATTCGTTAAATACGAGTAATTTCGAACGTAAAGCGAAAATCGAAGATAATAATTTAAAAAAACCTTATACATTCTTCGTTAAAACAGTCCACGTACGGAGATTGTGGGTAAATATTTTCTAATTTCAATTTGCTGAAGAGTGAAAACCTGCACGTCAAAATATCGCATTTTTACGTGTTACCTTACGGGAAACTCCTGGAGTCGAACCCGGGTCTTTTTTCGGGATAGTCCTTTTAGTCATTTCCTTTTAATGTGTGATTCGTGCATTCCTGCCAAATTTCAAACCCGTACCTATTCGGAAATTATCTCAAATCGCATCTAAAGAGTGGTTGCAAACGTGTGTAGACAAGAAGACAAGAATCATACGCAGATTATAATATAGATTAAATATTTTTTATTTTCCCATAGTTTGATGTAAAATTGGAAATTAAGTGTATTTTATACATTAATTAAGGGTTGGGGGCGCTTGTAATGGACTTCGCGTATAGGCGCCACCATACCTAAAACCGGTCCTGCGTATGGGATCCTTATATGATAGGTCTTATTCAGGAGTTCGAAAAAAATCAAAGAAAGGGAGCACGTTTCGTGAAACGTAGATATGGTAGACAAGTAAGTGTCACGAACCTAATAGAATAGGGAGTCTCTGGAGAAACGGCGAGAAAGGTCTAGGCATCGGCTATTGCAGAGATTTAGATCAGAAGGCTTTTTATGATGAATTATCAGGCGTAATTAAGAGCCCAACTTACGTAGGACGCCACGATCAAGCTGACAAGATCCGAGAAATTGATTTTAAGACCGATAGGTACGTACAATGGATCCTTCTCCCCTAAGACGATAAAAAAAATCGGCACAACATACATTGTACAAAATTTCTCATATATGGGTATTAATGCGTCGTTTATTTATCTATACAAAATGAAAATCGTATTAGCCTGTTTTGAGAAAATCCAATTTTTGTTCAAGTTGCCCAAGAATAAACTAGCCTTGTATTCATTCATTGAGAAAAATGAAATACGTAGTATTATTGTAGATGTATACTCAAGTAACTGTACGAAATTTGATCAAAATCGTTACAGCTGTTTTTGAGAAAATCGAATTGTTGTTAAAGTTGCCTAGAATAAACTACCCTTATATTCATTTTTTGAGGAATATGAAATACTACATAATATTATTGAAGACGTAAACTCAAATAACTGTACGAAATTTGATCAAAATCGTTAGAGCCGTTTTTGAGAAAATCGGATTGTTGTAAAAAAATGCGTAGAATAAACTACTCTTAATTATTGAGCAATGTCAACCATTTCTATGTATACTCTGCCCAATATGATAAAACAATTACGAGATTTCATTCATTTTCGCTCTACCGTCTAGGCTCCAGCACCAGTAACAGACAGACAGACGGACAGAGAGACGGCATTGCGAAAACCACTTTTTCTGATTCAGCGGCACCTAAAACGTATATTTCCGTAAAAATCTCGAGGTCGAATTTTTTCGCGAAAACAATAATTTCTCGATACTTCGTATGAGAAAGTAAAAAGCACAATAGGAGAATAATATGATAGGTCGTGAGAGAATATCCCCCTGCCACACACCAATTGCTGTGGAGTGCAAGGCGCTTATTCCGAATGTAATAAAACATATCATAGATTGCATACATCTCATATCCCTTACCGTTTACTTATTATTTTTATTTAATAGATTGCAAAGACGGACAGACAGAGGAAACGTAAGCGCGTTTATGAAATAAAACGCGCTTGAAAACTTATCTTGTAGATTTTAGAGGAAATGGTGGTTTCATCCACCTTTAAAAATCGTTTTCTTCGCCCCAAAAATGTCGAAGAAGAAAATTTGACGAATGCAGCAATATCGACGTTGTAGGTGCTACAGCTCAACTCGCATCCCTTCCTAATAAAGGATATTAGCGCAAGATGGGAAAGCATCAGTGAATGTGAGAAAGAGAGAGAGGGTAGAGGGAGTATGAATAGGACGGTTAGCACATTAGGGAATTAAGAGACGAAAGCGAGTCTCACGTTTCCATAGGCAATTGGATAGGCGTGGAACTAACGATTGAAATGTCTCGTCCACATCCCCATTCACGACGACACGAGGGACTATATACAATTTTTGCTCTTCCCTCCTCCTTCTTTGTTCGACGGTTCATGCAGGGAAATGCCCGGATACCTATGAAACGTATTTTTTTTAATGGAAGTTTTTGGACATAAAGTGCGTAGAATGGAAGGATAAGAGCGACGGAATAAGCACGCAGAATGACCCCCCATTTGCCCCTCCACGCTCCGAGGCACAGGAGTTCTGTACGTTGCGCACGGGGTAGTATCCGCGAGTCAACTGTTCCCTTTATTTTACCAGGAGATTGTACCGCCCGCCGTTTCTATGGTTACTCGTTCCCGTTGGATAGTGTTTATTGCCTATATGTGTACATATAGGAATATGGATAATCTTCTTGAGTATAACGGCAGTTTTACCTAACTATTTCACTCCTTTAACTTATCTTTAACCTTAATCATTCCTTATATCCTTATTCCATTCCCTCTTCCTCTTTTCCCCCCATTCATTCTTTTCATGTCCTCTCCTTCCTCTACTTATTTTCTTTCCTTATCACATGCATCTCCTTCTCAGTGTTACTCCCCTTTCTCTCTCTCTCTCCTCTCCCAATTTCCCTTTAATACGTTCCGGGTAAAGACTAATGGAATCTGACATAATAAATAAATTGATGTGTGTAACACATGACTTTGTCGTTAGGTAAGTTATCAACTAAAATCAAATAAATACGGCTTTTGGAACAGTTCAACTTACACGCTTCAACGCCAGCGATTCAATTGTTTTGTAAATTCACCTTTGCCGTCACTACTACGCGCGCGAGCTGCCCACTAACCGTCAATTTCGAAGAAAATTGAATACCTATTGAATTATTCCTCATATGAAAATTTAGTTCAAACAAGAGTTGTAGAAAATAATAATATCTAAACTTATATATATATATATATATATATATATATATACATATATATATATATATATACATATATATATATATACACACATACATATATATATATAGTTAGGGCAACTAGGTGTTGAAGGAAACCCAGTTGTCTCTATTGTGCTGACGTAGGCATCATCCCGAAAGCTCCAATAACTTCTGCAAATGTGTCTCTCCAAGACCCCAGCGGCTCTCCTTCCGGTATGTGCTCACTGGGTTTCCTTCAACACCTATTTGCCCTAAATATCTTCATTTACCTTTCCTCTTCCGTAGTACACACACATGTTAACAAAAATTCAGTTTTAGGCGAAATATTTAAGAAATACTAAAATGTGACGGGGACTTCCGGCTGTACGATTGTTATAAAAAAAATTTCAAATCTTAAGAATTTATAAAATCACAAATAAAGAACTTCATGCTGATCTGATGAATAGTTTTTGAGTTAGAGCGCCCACAGCATTTTTGTCACACACATACGGACATACAGACACACAGACAGCGTTTAAAAGTTCTTTTCTTCGTCAAAAATACTCAATTATCTTCCAATTTAAAAATATTGCATGCACGCGTGAGGAAATTAAACGTATTTTTTGATATTGTTTATGTTGGCAAAAATGAAGAAGTATCCATGCAAGAAATATTCTAAGTTCAACTCGAATTAAGACATTCTTGTTTGATTTTCTTGATAACGGCTACTGCTGCGATAAACGAGAAGAAATGCTATACTTTACTAGTTCTACCAGTTTTATTTGAAATCTATTTTGATATAACCAAGTATTTACGAGATATGACGGAAAGTTCATTTTTTGTTATCAGCTAAGTGGTACCTCTGATTCATTTACGTGATTCATTTTTGCGATTTTATTATTATCTAGCATGCATACGAACGGACGGACAGGCTGACGGACAGACCGACGCTAATAATAGGCGCTCACGCTGGAAGCGAAACGCCCCTAAAAATACGCTTTGAAAATCGACGTCTTCCTATCAATCAATATGAACTAGAAGGAAAATACAGTCATACCGTGCAAACACCTAAGAAACGGAGGGAAAGAACGAATTTATCAAAACGATAAATAAGAAAGAGGAAACGAAAGTAAAGCTGCGGAAGGAAGTCCGAGTGTTAATAATGGAAGAAGGTGGAAAGAAGATATCGGGAGGTGAACACAGTTGATTTATGACTACATCAATGGCAACGGTGTAAAACTAAAATGCTATGTAAAATTATATTTTTCTCTGAAATAACACTCGAGCTAATGAAGGTAATGAAACGTAAAAGATATAATATTTTCTACTGCATAACGTGGAAAAACGTACAAAAGAAACTTTCGCTTAATTAAGACCGTTTTTGATGGTTAACGAATTACTTTCGGAAAGATCGAGCGGAAATCTCACAAAACTAGATGAAATTTTTCCGTTAACTGAGAAATAAGGACGGCGTGCTCGACAATCGAAAGAAAAGATGCACAATCGGAACGGTACTTTTACGAAAAAAATCTGATGTGGCCAACACATGACTTTCTCCATATTTGGGGTATAGATATTTAAATTATTATGAATAATATTACTAGGCAAAATTATTATTTCGTATCATAAAAGAAGACACGTTCTTGTTGCCGTAAATTACGTATATTTTGAATGTTTACAGAATTCACCGCTACATGGTGTTGGCGCTGTATACTGGTATTAAGATAAAGCGAAATATATCCGAAATGGATGGTTCTACGAAAATTAGTTTCAAACAAAACTTGGAAGAAATGTTATTTTCTACAACTTTGGTCCTTACGAAGATTACCAATAACGATGTTTTTAAGGAGATATTTAACGGAAACCGAAAAACCGGTTATTTATACATAACTCCTAAACAATAACTCCTATAGAAAATTGTTTCAAATGAAAGTTGTAGGAAATTACATTCTCTATAACTTTTGTATAGAATTGTATATACAATAATGATGTTTTAACGAAGAAATATCGCAAAAACCGAATCGGGTTTCGAATAAACCTCGACTTCCGGTTATCCGTTATTGTCCAAAAACTAATCAGTTCTTTGGGCTCATGTTAAAGTGTTATATATGAAGCTTGGTGACGATATGGCACGTACTTTTTGAGTTAGAGCGCCCACAATAACATACACACACAGACATAATTCCGAAAATAGTCTAAACGTGTTCTAGGGACCTCAAAACATGTATTTCCGTTGAAATCTCGAAGTCGATTTTTTTCATGAATACAATACTTTCCCATTACTACGTATGGAGAAAGTAAAAATATAGGATGAACGGTATGGAATCACTCCCCATTCACACATCTCCCTCACATTCCCGCTTCACCGCACTTTCACTGCACCTTCTCTGCACCTACTCTCTCCCTCCTCTCATTTCTCAAATTCCTCCCTACTCTCTTACTCTCTCTTACTCTCTATCTCTCTCTCTTCTTTTTCTTCTTCGGACCACTCTTTACATATCTAATATCGCAATCGACGGAGATTTCCACTGAATACTCGTTTTCATATTTTACCCGCTTCCCATTCCTCAAATGTTTTATTCTGATATGCTTAGATAATATGTAACACTTGCTCTCTCCAAATCCAGGCGTGCGAGAGAACGAAGAAAAAAAAACGCCCTCTCGATAAAGAACATCTCCTGGTTAGCGACGTCAGCTGTAAGCAATTTGCGATTTTGATGTCATGTGAGGACATTCCTCGAAATAAGAAATTTAAGACGTTCGAGTTCACGGACATTGATAACACGTTTATCTTTTATGGAGACCATCTGACCCAAGAGGAAATAATTCCGTCCTACTTGTAACAACAATTAAAATAATCTCTGCAGAGTTAAGACGGAATTACGGACCGTGGAGAGGGATAATCTGCTATGACGTGTTTCCATTCGCATAAAATATCAATCGCTCGAGTATAGCAAGTCATTAGAAGTCTTTGACCGAGTGGAAGAGGACGTCCATCATCGCGAGAATTTTACACGTCGAATATGGATAAGTCGCTCGTCTTTTTAATAGCGTTTTCTCTGTTCCAACTGACTCTGCAGGAATTGACGCCAGATCCAGCATGCGGCACCAATCCAGTTACCAGCCGAGGGGTTACAATATCTGTGAACAGCAGGAGGAACGAAACCGGAGACTGGATGGACGTCTTCACAGCCCGAGCGGAATCCAGCAATTCGACGGATCGAATGAATCTGGACGTGACTCACCGTGTGATCGAATGCCAAGGAAAGAGGGTGATCTACATCCAAGGGGTGTCTAAAGGTATTTTTATTCAGTTCGCCGTAAAAATTTATTAATTGCTAGACAACGCATAATGTAAATAAGACCTTGCAATCATCCCTAGCCTTGTACATTAAATTCGTTCCTATGAAACACCGTGTCAAGTGAAAACGTGCAATGTGTACGACAGGAATTAATACGGTAATAGATGAGGCCCTGTTTGAACGTCTGCTGATTTCAACGTGCAACTATTTATTCACACTTAATTCAGCATCGCTTTTTTAATATTTCTTGCAACCTCCGAGTCGTAATAAAACGTTTCATGTTACTTTTAATGCTTTGAGACCTTTCATTAACCGTACTAACAAGTAAGTGAAATTGGTGGCCGTGCAAACCGAGGTTGTTCTCTAATGTTAATACCATGTTTAACCGAAACACGTTTAACCGTGCATCTTTCGAGGGATGAGTGCATTTTCATAAATTAAATTTTCAGCGAATTTTATTGACAAAGTTCCTAAAAAAATAAACTTAATAATGCAGTACCGCCGTCACGGCTGAGAAATTCATTTTTTTCCTCACGCTAATCCATTGGAAGTTCACGGCGGAAAAGAGGAGACAAAAGACAAATTGACCTTCCATCCAAGGTGCGGGAAGAATGTCGCAATCCAGGCCAATGGGCGCACGGCGCAAAAAATAAAGTGAGTTTTAATGAAAAAGAGGTGGACGACCATTTCTTCCCCTTCTGTCTAAATGCCTTTAAAAAATAATTTATATATATATGCTTTGAAACAAGGAAGATAATAATAAAGGTGGCAACAAGGTGTTGGAGGGAGCCCAGTGGACACTTACCTAAATTGGAGAGCCGCTGGGAGAGCTGAAGAAACACAGAAAAAACACAAATACGAAAAAGACACAAAGTAAAGCTTTTCGTGTGTCATCAGCACCTCCAACGGCTATCCAATTCTGGTAAGTGTCCACTGGGCTCCCTACAACACCTTGGTGCCACCTTTCCCGCTAACGGTCCTTTTCCTCGAGCTTACGTGTATATACACACACACACAAACATATTGTGTGTGTAAATCTTCATTCGTGAAATTTTTATAGGTATCCTGGATTAAATCAATCGTTCATTACAGATCGGAGATCGAAGATTATTCAGCTGTCTTCACAAATCGGCCGCTTATGGATAACGAGATATTCGAAGTAAAGGTGGACAGCAAGACTGATAAAGTCCCAAGTTCTTCTGGGATCGGTGTCATCACACGCAGTGTCGACGATATCGTCATTTTACCTGATATGTACAAATCGTGAGTTTATTTAGCATTTAACCGTGGAAATGATATCCTTAATCTTAATATTATGTCTAATCTTAAATGGTACTTTTTAAATTTTAAAGTTACCCAAAAAAATAACCCAATAAAAATCAGCTGTTTACTTTTTAGTCGGAAATTCTAAAAAAAACAATAAGCAAAACCAGTAAAGTTGCGCATATTTTTCCACCATAGGAATGCTCCTAACAAAGGTATTTTACCTGAAAACATGTAATCGCTTAGGCGTAAAAAAAATACCAAAGTAGTTGGTTTCATAACTTGCTTACAGCTAAAAGAAGAGCTCGATATATATATATATATATATATATATATACACACACACATATATACACACATATATACACACCAGTGAAGATATGTGAAAGTTTTTAAATAGCTGAAGTTTTGACCTGATTTTTTAAATAGTTATCTTTTTTCAGGCCTTATGTTCAGATATATTTATATGAAAAGATCTACTCAAACGGAGTGTCTACAAATTCCAACTATGGAAGAAATATCTTCCATCTACAGGTACGTAATTCGTTAGATGCATGTGAGTGTGTGTGTGTGTGTGTGTGTGTGCAGGACCGGCACGAGGTACGGGCGAACAGGGCGGCTGCCCGTGGCGCCTAATTGTTGCGGGCACTATCCCGGTCATCTATCTATGCATTACTTTCAAGTGAATAAATATTGGACAACAATTTATATCGTGAAAAGGCTGGAATCGTGATGAAATTCCTTTTATTTATTCATTAGCAACATGTTTAACAGAGCTATGAACAAATAAACCTATATTCCGTACAATTCTCTACAAACAGAGTGCTATCTCGCCCGGGGCGCCAAAATTCCTCGAGCCGCCAGCGTATGTGTGTGTGTGTATATACCTATACATACATACATTCATAGTATTTAGTAACTTTGAATTACCTTTGAAGGTGCACAAAGCGAAAATCATCTCAAGCCCCTGTATTAATTTTTAGGTTGGTGACAGAGTGGGTGTGATGAGGAATCCATTCGGCACCCTTCACTTTTTCGTCAACGGAGTCGATCAAGGACCCGCTGCATCCAACATACCCTCTACAATTTACGGAATACTCGATCTTCGCGGCACCGTATCCATGGCAACGATCGTCGATGCATGAGCCTCATCATAAAGTATTCAGCGATCGCACATACCGCCTACTCGTTGGATCTTATGTGCACCTACTAATGTAATGAATTGTCAGATTTATTTTAACTCATATTCAAGCAATGTTCTATGTATCTAGAACGAATGGTCATGTTAAATCGAATAAAAAATTAAGATATCCCGTTGAGACGGAAAATGCAGAAAATTTATTCGCATACCAAAACTTCCTCGTTACTATGTAGTTACCAGGACATAAATCAGACGGCAGTTTGGTGGGATTTGTAATGAAAAAGCCGTCATTCATTTAATCGTTGTATACAGCCCCGTAACTGGATATTTTAGCGCCCGGGGAAACCTACTAAATATGCCCCCTCTCACCCTTCAATAAAATATTTTTATAGTTTATTTATTTATTACTTGGATTTTTTGCGTCCCTTGCTTGGTTACCCCCGGGGCGGATGTCCTGCTTGCCCCGCCCTAGTTACGGCACGGGTTGTATAGAAAGGAAGAGGTTCATTTTAATTAATTACACAGGCCTGCGATGATTCCGTTGTTTGAAATGTTTTACCCTTTTTTTAGTAACTTATGTTATTACGAAAATAATAACGGTTCTCCTCTATCACGTACAGATTTTTCACAAAACGTCATACAGCATTTAACATGTGTAGGTAATTTTCATTAAAAGTGATTCCATGTAGGTATTATAGATGACATTTTTTAAAACCACTCCCTATACTTCAGCATTAACCGGAATAACGAGTACGGTGGTCTAGTAAGGTTTTTATATCGATTTGATTCACCTTTATAATTATAAAAATATTTTCTTTTTTCATTTGAATAACATAGGGACGAGTGCAACACATTTTTCATTTGAATTTTAAAATTACTTAGAAACGTGGTACGAACTTGAGACTTAATGGTCCTTTGAAGAAAAGAACAAAGTTTATTTTTATTGAAGACAGAATCCGAATCCTGCTCGAATTAGCATAAAAATGCATTTAGAATCAATAAAATACGTGATATTATCAGTTTTATTACAATACCGGAACGGAGAACGGAGGGAGGGAGACGGAGGGAGGGAGACGGAGGGAGGGAGACGGAGGGAGGAAGAACGGAGGGAGAGAGACGGAGGGAGGGACTATACGGAGGGAGGGAGTGACACGGAGGGAGGGAGTGACACCGAGGGAGGGAGACGGAGGGAGTAACACCGAGGGAGGGAGAACGGAGGGAGGGAGAACGGAGGGAGGGACACGGAGGGAGGGAGTGACACCGAGGGAGGGAGACGGAGGGAGGGAGACACACCGAGGGAGGGAGAACGGAGGGAGGGAGACGGAGGAAGGGAGAACGGTGGGAGTGAGAACGGAGGAAGAACGGAGGGAGGGAGACGGAGGAAGGGAAAATAGAGGAAGAACGGAGGGAGGGAGAACGGAGGGAGGGACACGGAGGGAGGGAGTGACACCGAGGGAGGGAGACGGAGGGAGGGAGACGGAGGGAGGGAGACGGAGGGAGGGAGACGGAGGGAGGGAGACGGAGGGAGGGAGACGGAGGGAGGGAGACGGAGGGAGGGAGACGGAGGAAGGGAGAACGGAGGGAGGGACACCGAGGGAGGGAGTGACACCGAGGGAGGGAGAACGGTGGGAGGGAGACGGAGGAAGGGAGAACGGAGGAAGGGAGAACGGAGGAAGGGAGAACGGAGGAAGGGAGACGGAGGGAGGGAGACGGAGGGAGGGAGAACGGTGGGAGGGAGAACGGTGGGAGGGAGAACGGAGGGAGGGACACGGAGGGAGGGAGTGACACCGAGGGAGGGAAACGGAGGGAGGGAGAACGGTGGGAGGGACACCGAGGGAGGGAGTGACACCGAGGGAGGGAGAACGGTGGGAGGGAGACGGAGGGGGGAGACGGAGGGAGGGAGACGGAGGGAGGGAGACGGAGGGAGGGAGACGGAGGGAGGGAGAACGGTGGGAGGGACACGGAGGGAGGGAGTGACACCGAGGGAGGGAGTGACAACGAGGGAGGGAGACGGAGGGAGGGAGACGGAGGAAGGGAGAACGGAGGGAGGGAGAACGGAGGGAGGGACACCGAGGGAGGGAGTGACACCGAGGGAGGGAGAACGGTGGGAGGGAGACGGAGGAAGGGAGAACGGAGGGAGGGAGACGGAGGGAGGGAGACGGAGGGAGGGAGACGGAGGGAGGGAGAACGGTGGGAGGGAGACGGAGGGAGGGAGAACGGTGGGAGGGACACGGAGGGAGAGAGTGACACCGAGGGAGGGAGAACGGTGGGAGGGAGACGGAGGGAGGGAGACGGAGGGAGGGAGACGGAGGGAGGGACACCGAGGGAGGGAGACGGAGGGAGGGAGAACGGTGGGAGGGATACGGAGGGAGGGAGTGACACCGAGGGAGGGATTGACAACGAGGGAGGGAGACGGAGGGAGGGAGACGGAGGAAGGGAGAACGGAGGGAGGGAGAACGGAGGGAGGGACACCGAGGGAGGGAGTGACACCGAGGGAGGGAGAACGGTGGGAGGGAGACGGAGGAAGGGAGAACGGAGGGAGGGAGACGGAGGGAGGTAGACGGAGGGAGGGAGACGGAGGGAGGGAGACGGAGGGCGGGAGAACGGTGGGAGGGAGACGGAGGGAGAGAGACGGAGGGAGGGAGAACGGTGGGAGGGAGAACGGAGGGAGGGACACGGAGGGAGGGAGTGACACCGAGGGAGGGAGTGACAACGAGGGAGGGAGACGGAGGGAGGGAGACGGAGGAAGGGAGAACGGAGGGAAGGAGAACGGAGGGAGGGACACCGAGGGAGGGAGTGACACCGAGGGAGGGAGAACGGAGGAAGGGAGAACGGAGGGAGGGAGACGGAGGGAGGGAGACGGAGGGAGGGAGACGGAGGGAGGGAGACGGAGGGCGGGAGAACGGTGGGAGGGAGACGGAGGGAGGGAGACGGAGGGAGGGAGACGGAGGGAGGGAGAACGGTGGGAGGGAGAACGGAGGGAGGGACACGGAGGGAGGGAGTGACACCGAGGGAGGGAGTGACAACGAGGGAGGGAGACGGAGGGAGGGAGACGGAGGAAGGGAGAACGGAGGGAGGGAGAACGGAGGGAGGGACACCGAGGGAGGGAGTGACACCGAGGGAGGGAGAACGGTGGGAGGGAGACGGAGGAAGGGAGAACGGAGGGAGGGAGACGGAGGGAGGGAGACGGAGGGCGGGAGAACGATGGGAGGGAGAACGGTGGGAGGGAGAACGGTGGGAGGGAGAACGGAAGGAGGGACACGGAGGGAGGGAGTGACACCGAGGGAGGGAGTGACAACGAGGGAGGGAGACGGAGGGAGGGAGTCACACCGAGGGAGGAAGAACGGAGGGAGGGAGAACGGAGGGAGGGACACGGAGGGAGGGACACGGACGGAGGGAGTGACACCGAGGGAGGGAGTGACACGGAGGGAGGGAGTGACACCGAGGGAGGGAATGACACCGAGGGAGGGAGACGGAGGGAGGGAGACACAGCGAGGGAGGGAGACGGAGGGAGGGAGACACACCGAGGGAGGGAGAACGGAGGGAGGGAGAACGGAGGGAGGGAGAACGGAGGGAGGGACACGGAGGGAGGGACACGGAGGGAGGGAGTGACACCGAGGGAGGGAGTGACACCGAGGGAGGGAGTGACACCGAGGGAGGGAGTGACACCGAGGGAGGGAGTGACACCGAGGGAGGGAGTGACACCGAGGGAGGGAGACGGAGGGAGGGAGACGGAGGAAGGGAGAACGGTGGGAGTGAGAACGGAGGAAGAACGGAGGGAGGGAGACGGAGGGAGGGAGAACGGTGGGAGGGAGAACGGAGGAAGAACGGAGGGAGGGAGAACGGAGGGAGGGACATGGAGGGAGGGAGTGACACCGAGGGAGGGAGTGACACCGAGGGAGTGACACCGAGGGAGGGAGACGGAGGGAGGTAGACGGAGGAAGGGAGAACGGAGGGAGGGACACCGAGTGAGGGAGAACGGTGGGAGGGAGACGGAGGAAGGGAGAACGGAGGGAGGGAGACGGAGGGAGGGAGACGGAGGGAGGGAGAACGGTGGGAGGGAGAACGGAGGGAGGGACACGGAGGGAGGGAGTGACACCGAGGGAGGGAGTGACAACGAGGGAGGGAGACGGAGGAAGGGAGAACGGAGGGAGGGAGAACGGAGGGAGGGACACCGAGGGAGGGAGGGACACCGAGGGAGGGAGTGACACCGAGGGAGGGAGTGACACCGAGGGAGGGAGAACGGTGGGAGGGAGACGGAGGAAGGGAGAACGGAGGGAGGGAGACGGAGGGTGGGTGACGGAGGGAGGGAGAACGGAGGGAGGGACACGGAGGGAGGGAGTGACACCGAGGGAGGGAGTGACACCGAGGGAGGGAGACGGAGGGAGGGAGTCACACCGAGGGAGGAAGAACGGAGGGAGGGAGAACGGAGGGAGGGACACCGAGGGAGGGAGTGACACCGAGGGAGGGAGACGGAGGGAGGGAGACACACCGAGGGAGGGAGAACGGAGGGAGGGAGTGACACCGAGGGAGGGAGACGGAGGGAGGGAGACACACCGAGGGAGGGAGAACGGAGGGAGGGAGAACGGAGGGAGGGAGTGACACCGAGGGAGGGAGTGACACCGAGGGAGGGAGACGGAGGGAGGGAGAACGGTGGGAGGGAGACGGAGGAAGGGAGAACGGAGGGAGGGAGAACGGAGGAAGAATGGAGGGAGGGAGACGGAGGGAGGGAGAACGGTGGGAGGGAGAACGGAGGGAGGGAGAACGGAGGGAGGGAGAACGGAGGGAGGGAGAACGGAGGGAGGGAGAACGGAGGAAGAACGGAGGGAGGGAGAACGGAGGGAGGGACACGGAGGGAGGGAGTGACACCGAGGGAGGGAGACGGAGGGAGGGTGACGGAGGGAGGGAGACGGAGGGCGGAAGAACGGAGGGAGGAATAACGGAGGGAGGGAGAACGGAGCGAGGGACACGGATGGAGGGAGTGATACGGAGGGAGGGAGAACGGATGGAGTGAGAACGGAGGGAGGTAGAACGGAGGGGAGGAGTGAAGGTACTTTGTGGAAGATAATGAAATGGATATAAGTACGGAGAAATAGATTGTTAGACTGGGCCGTGTTACGCTGTGAAATTGCAAGTGCAAGATGTATTTTTCCCGTAAATTATTGCTTTATTTTGATAATGTTATATTTATTTCCTTGTTAGGAGAGTCAATGAAACTCACTTCAATTATTCCACTTTCCTTTTTAACTACTAACCTCTTTTCCGGGTGACCTTCTCTCATCACTAATCCGACTTCGCCAGACGGCGAGGTTGTGGTAAAACGACCTATTAAATTGTACGGAAATGTAGCGATTCATAGGAGCGGAATGCGGCAGCGGAGTTCGGAAGGTAGGGGAGAAGGGACACGTGCAGCGAAGGAAGGAAGCGCTGGTAGAGGGGGGAGGAGAAGGGGGGAGGTCTCAAGCCATTCCGAAAACTTTGGATAGCCACGAGGTTAAGCAAGCAAGACTCGAACATAGGGGGCAAGTAAAGCGATACGTGAGCCGAATGGAGTTGAGTGACTGGCACCCGAATAGGCAGTGTTGCCTGACCAATTTCATTTTAAGGCACGCTAATAAAAACGGATGTATGCACATAATAATAATAATAATACTGGCAGCACAACGTCTCATTCCTATCCTCGCGTCACACTACACTCTCAATGTGAGATGCGAGTTTCTCTGGAAAGTACTTACGCTGTTCTTCTTTTTTACTTTCTCCATACGTAGTAATGGGAAAGTACTGCGTTCACGAAAAAAATCGATTTCAGATTTCAACGGAAATACACGTTTTGAGGTCCCTAGAACACGTTTAGACTATTTTCGCAATGTCTGTGTGTGTGCGTGATTTTGGGCGCTCTAACTCAAAAAGTACGTGCCATATCGTCACCAAGCTTCATATATAACACTTTAGCATGAGCACAAAGAACTGATTAGTTTTTGG
Organism: Uropetala carovei; assembly: GCA_036926305.1. Classification (NCBI taxonomy): domain Eukaryota; kingdom Metazoa; phylum Arthropoda; class Insecta; order Odonata; family Petaluridae; genus Uropetala; species Uropetala carovei. The sequence continues at coordinate 1,286,592 of JAXCHB010000214.1, forward strand.
ACAATAACGGTTAACCGGAAGTCGATGTTTGTTCGAAACCTGATTCGGTATTTGCGATATTTCTCCGTTACAACATCATTACTGTATATACAATTCTATAAAAGGTCATAGAGAATGTAATTTCCTACAATTTTCATTTAAAACAATTTTCCATAGCAGTTATTGTTTAGGAATTATTTATAAATAATCGGTTTTTCTGTTTCCGTCAAATATCCCCTTAAAAACGTCGTTATTGGTAATCTTCGTGAGGACCATAGTTGTAGAGAAAAATATTTCTTCCAGGCTTTGTTTGAAACAAATTTTCGTAGAACAATCCATTTCGGATATATTTCGATTTTTCTTAATACCAGTATACAGCGCCAGCACCATGCAACGGTGAATTCTGGAAACATAATCAAAATATAATTTACGGCAATAAGGACGACTGCATTCTTTGACGATACGAAATAATAATTTTGCCTCATAATGCTATTCATATTAATATAAATATCTATACCCCAAATATGGAGAAAGTCATGTGTTGGCCACATCAGATTTTGTATCTATAGCTTGGATAGCTTGTTTTCAAAGTAGCGTAGCTGCCGCACGTGCGAAGCTATGGGGCTCGCGTTAAAGGGGGATGGGCACTTGTGATTCTTTAACCTTGACCTATATAATATGTGCGTGACGGTATTCAAACAGTTGCAATTATTGATCGATGATCATGTGTACGCCGAATTAATTACGCTTTTTAAATCACCACGTCCAAAAATAATGTTTAACAGAAATTAGGACAAAAAAGATAATTTGTAGCTGAAAAATCGGTTTTTTTTACATTTGTAAAATTCCAGCCCTACCGCAAGGGCCCCTACTAGGTAGGTAGGTAGGTAGGTACTAGTAGGTATATGATCAGGATCGATCTGAGGTACCGGCAAACCGGGCAGCTTCCGGGTGGGGGGGGGGCGCCAAAAATGTTGGGGACGCTATTCCGACCATCTATCTATGCATTACTTTCAATTTAATAAATATTGGATACCGATTTATATCGCCGAACAGGCTGGAATCTTTACGGCATTCATTATTTTTTCCGTTTATCTGCAATATTTACACGGCGATGACTGAGTTAACATGTACTCCGTAATTATCTCAACGAACATTTACAAAGGGGGCGGTAGAGTGCTAGTATTTCGCCTGCGGTGCTAAAATTCCTCGGGAAGGCATATGGCCATTCACACCACCCTATTGTTACGCCGCAGGACATTCGAGCGCTAAAAGACGAGGTATCCTCATACTGTGCTTGAACAAATTAATCAAATGTTGCTCTTGTTTACACGGAAGAAATCCGATTATAATTTTCAGTGTACAGTTAAGCACTATAGCGCTGAGCATTTTCCAAGTTGACCCAGTCGAAAAATTAAATCTTAAATAATGAACAATTTAAGTAGTCTCTCCTTTGACATTTTTTTCTTCGCGTGTTGAAAAAATTGCAAGATTTTTTAATCACAAATTAGATGCGTACATTGTTTCCACTTGCATAAGCACGTAAAATCTCACACAGAGAGTTCAATTCAAAGGTAAACGTTTTTTAGACGTGCTTAAATCCATCGTAAAGTAAGGCTTCAAAACTTTTTTGTCGAGAGATCGAATCGAAATCATCTTTTAATTCTCCGGCTAAAAAATAAATAAATAATCCAAAACTTCACGTAAGCTACCAATATCCTTTTAAATGTTCAGATCATAATTAAGACGCCAGACGCCGCAGACGAGACAAGTACAGAGGAACTTTCATAAGACGAACCTCAAAGGAAAACAAAAAAAATATTCGAGTTATGGAATAAAAATTACACGAAAAAGATTTTTTCATGCAAAATGAATTCACTTCGAGTTATGGAAGATTCGAGTTACAGAAGTTCGACTGCACCTTCTTAGCACGTAGGAGTTAAGTGGAGAATTCATACGTAGTACGTACTATGAAGAAGCGCTTCCGAACACGCGTCTAATTAAATTCTATTACACGATAATCCACGCGTGCCCCTCCTTACGTAGGTACTAACGCCTCCTTTCTCGTGCGAGACTTCCTTAACCCCTTTGATTGTCTATTCATCACGCTCTTGTGTGTCTCCTTTTATAAAAAATAATAAAAAACAAGAAATTGGACGCGAAGCCAGCTGGTCGCCCATGGAAACTGTAAGATCAAACGAAGTTAAGAAACCGAAGGAAAAAAAATACTGTAGGAAGAATATGCTTACGTTTTGGCTGTTACACTGGGGATGACGTTAGACAGTTATTAAGAAATTTTATTAGTTTGCATAGGACAGGAAAATTCGCTGAATCTGATTTAACGCTATAGATACAACCCTTTCTATGAAGAAAGCAAACGTAGACCCACGTAATTCGCAGCTTCTGCGTTATTGGATTGCAAAAAACAAACATCTTCATAGAAAAGAAAGTATGCTGTGGAGACGTAGGTGAAGGCCCGTGGCTTACGACAATAAGCGTGTAACAAGGAAAAAGCTGCTGATTAAGACAATGAACAGCTGGTTAAAAAAAAGAAGAATTTAAGGCAGACAAACCGAGAAAACGTACACAACGAATCGATAGGCGAAAAACGAAGTCTCTAGCTGCTTTCGTTCAGTTTAGTTAGAGCATCGGACAATCTGAAAACATAAGCGTATTATTTTTTTTCCTTTCTCCTAAGGCAGTACAGGAGAAAGTATTGCTTAGTATTTATAATATACTAGATAATATGTGCTTGCATTTCTGCAAGCATTTTCAAATTTTAGCATTTTTACAAATTCAAATTATTCCCAATCGATGTTCTACATAATCATATAACCGTGTCAAATTTGGAATTTGTAGCGCATTTAGAAATGCCGTATAATTTTAATCCTCGTATAGGGCAATAATGGAGCAAAACAGCCCCTAATACTATGAATTTTTACATTCTAAGATTTTTTCCATCTGTTGTAACTAAAAACCCATAATTCTGCCAAATTTCAAGTTTGTATCTCATTAAGAAGTGCCTTATAATTATCACACTCGCATGGGGCCGAAAGGGGGCTAAGCCACCCATTAAAAACTGGAATTTTTGCAATTTTACAATTTTATCTTAGTTTGCCATGAAAATTCTATAATCGTGTCAAATTTCAAGTCTCTAGGTCCTATGCAGCTCCCACGCATTTTTTGTTCTCGCATGGGGCCGAAAAGGGGCAAAACCGCCCTTTAAAAATGAGAATTTTTGTAATTTTGTAATTTTATCTTAGGTTGCAATGAAATTTCTATAACCGTGCCAAATTTCAAGTCTCTGGGTCCTATGCAGTTGCATCGCCTTTTTTGTTCTCGAATGGGGCAATAATGGGGCAAAACAGCCCCAAAAATGAGCATTATATCAATATCGGATTTCCTTCATTAGGTGTAGTTTAACATTAACAGCATTAAAATATAAGCCTCTGATTCCCATTAAAAGCTTACCCATATGAAAGGATAGAGCTTGTTACCAAGGAAACCTAACAAGCTCTATCCTTTCATATGGGTAAGCTTTTAATGGGAATCAGAGGCTTATATTTTAATGCTGTTAATGTTAAACTACACCTAATGAAGGAAATCCGATATTGATATAATCCTCATCGAGAACAAAAAAGGTGATGCAACTGCATAGGACCCAGAGACTTGAAATTTGGCACGGTTATAGAAATTTCATTGCAACCTAAGATGAAATTATAAAATTACAAAAATTCTCATTTTTAAAGGGCGGTTTTGCCCCTTTTCGGACCCATGCGAGAACAAAAAATGCGAGGCAGCTGCATAGGACCTAGAGACTAGATACTTGGCACAATTATAGAATTTTCATGGCAAACTAAGATAAAATTGTAAAATTGCAAAAATTCCAATTTTTAATGGGTGGCTTAGCACCTTTTCGGCCCCATGCGAGTGTGATAATTATAAGGCACTTCTTAATGAGATACAAACTTGAAATTTGGCAGAATTATGGGTTTTTAGTTACAACAGATGGAAAATATCTGAGACTGTAATAATTCTTAATGTTAGGGGCTGTTTTGCTCCATTATTGCTCCATACGAGGACTAAAATTATAAGGCACTTCTAAATGAGCAACAAACTCCAAATTTTACATGGTTATTTCATTATGTACAACATCGCTTGGGAATAATTTGAATTTGTAAAAATGCTAAAATTTGAAAATGCTCGCAGAATGCAAGCACATGACAACTAGTATATATATATCATGTGTAAGAAGCATCTATATATTATAGATATACTAGTGAATGTGTGCTTGCATTCTGCAAGCATTTTCTCTCACCTGAAAGTAAATACAAAAGCCGAAAAATTACTTTCAATGCATAAGTTTGCATCTCGGTTTAGAATTAAGTGTTTTTCTGTTTCGAAAATATTGGGGTAAAAACAACCCCTAAAATTTATAATTATAATACATTTATAGGTTTTTATCATTTGTTACGAATACCCGACATTTATGCGAAATTTCATCCATGCAGCACCTCTAAAGGTGCATTTATATGAAATTCATTGTTTGAAATTTTTAATTTTTAACAGCCACAGCAATAAATATTTCTAAAATTTCCTATATCCTATATATATCCTATATATCATTCTATATCGACTCTTCTTACGGAGGATATAGGATATACTAGTTGTTATGTGCTTGCATTCTGCAAGCATTTCCAAATTTTAGCATTTTTACAAATTCAAATTATTCCCAAGCGATGTTGTACATAATGATATAACCATGTCAAATTAGGAGTTTGTAGCTCATTTAAAAGTCCTTATAATTTTAATCCTCGTATGGGGCAATAATGGAGCAAAACAGCTCCAAACATTATGAATTTTTACACTCTCAGATTTTTTCCATCTGTTGTAATTAAAAACCCATAATTCTGCCAAATTTCAAGTTTGTATCTCATTAAGAAGTGCCTTATAATTATCGCATTCGTATGGGGCCCAAAAAGAGCAAAACCACCCATTAAAAATTGGAATTTTTACAATTTTACAATTTTATCTTAGTTTGCCATGAAAATTCTATAATCGTGCCATATTTCAAGTCTCTAGGTCCTATGCAGCTGCCTCACATTTTTTGTTCTCGCATGGGTCCGATAAGGGGCAAAACCGCCCTTTAAAAATGAGAATTTTTGTAATTTTATAATTTCATCTTAGGTTGCAATGAAATTTCTATAACCGTGCCAAATTTCAAGTCTCTGGGTCCTATGCAGTTGCATCGCCTTTTTTGTTCTCGAATGGGGCAATAATGGGGCAAAACAGCCCCAAAAATGAGGATTATATCAATATCGGATTTCCTTCATTAGGTGTAGTTTGACATTAACAACATTAAAATATAAGCCTCTGATTCCCATTGAAAGCTTACCCATATGAAAGGATTGAGCTTGTTACCAAGGAGACCTATTGTTAGACCCAGAAAAATTAGCAATTCTTTGCGATAAAACTATAAAATTAAGCTAATTCTACTCGGATTTGCATTCCGTCTTCAAAAATTAGAAACTACAATTTATATCCTATCCGACAGTTTAAGTCTCGAGTTCGTATCTTGACGGGAAGTAATTTAAAAATGTAAATATAAAAACCTCTGCACCAATTTACATGCTTTCTTATGGGCAAAAAATGGGGCAAACAGGGGCCAAAATAGCCCCTCAAAATAGGAATTTTGCCAATTTCGGATTTTTTCCTTTGGTTGTGACTAAAAACCTATAATGCTACCAAATTTCAAGTTTCTGGCACATCTGGAAGTGCCTCATAATTTTGTATCCTCCTATATATATGATATATCATGTGTAAGAAGCATCTATATATTATAGATATATAGGAGGATACAAAATTATGAGGCACTTCCAAATGTGCTGGAAACTGGAAATTTGGTAGGATTATAGGTTTTTAGTCACAACCAAAGGAAAAAATCTGAAACTGTTGAAATTCCTATTTTGAGGGGCCATTTTGACCCCTTTTCGCACCATTTTTGGCCCATAAGAAAGCATGTAAATTGGTGCAGAGGTTTTTATATTTGCATTTTAAAATTACTTCCCTTCAAGATACGAACGCGCGACTTAAACTATCGGATAGGATATAAATTGTAGTTTCTTATTTTTGAAGACAGAATTCAAATCCGAGTAGAATTAGCGTAAATGTATAGTTTTTATCGCAAAAAAGTGGTAATTTTTCTGGGTCTAACAATAGGCTTGCTTGGTAACAAGCTCTATTCTTTCATATGGGTAAGCTTTTAATGGGAATCAGAGGCTTATATTTTAATGCCTTTAATGTTAAACTATGCCTAATGGAGGAAATCCTATATTGTAATAATCCTCATTTTTGGAGCTCTTTTGCCCCAGTATTGCTCCATACGATTACAGAAATGATGAGGCAGCTCCATATAACCCAGAGACTTGAAACCTTTATTGCAACAGAAGATAAAATAAAACTTCGAAAATTCCAAATTTTAAGGGCGGTTTTGCCCTATTTATGACTCATAGCAGTGTGAAAATAATGCGGCAATTCTTAATGAGATCCAAAGATGAAATTTTGCAGAATTATAGATTTTTAGTTACAACAGAAAGAAGAAATTCGATATCGTGAAAATTCGAAATCCTAGCAACTGTATTGCCACATAATTATCCTATGCAACGAGTAAAATTATAATTCACTTCTAAATGACCTACAAAGTTGAAATTTGATACGGATATATGATTTTGCTCAAAATTGATTGGGAATAATTTGAAATTGTAAAAAGGCAAAACATCAAAAATGCTTGCAGAATGCAAGCACACATTAACTAGTATATATATATACTAGTTGTTATGTGCTTGCATTCTGCAAGCATTTTCAAATTTTAGCATTTTTACAAATTCAAATTACTCCCAAGCGATGTTGTACATAATCATATAACCATGTCAAATTTGGAGTTTGTTGCTCATTTAGAAGTGCCTTATAATTTTAATCCTCGTATGGAGCAATAATGGAGCAAAACAGCCCCTAACATTAAGAATTATTACAGTCTCAGATTTTTTCCATCTGTTGTAACTAAAAACCCACAATTCTGCCAAATTTCAAGTTTGTATCTCATTAAGAAGTGCCTTATAATTATCACATTCGTATGGGGCCGAAAAAGGGCAAAACCACACATTAAAAATAGGAATTTTTGCAATTTTACAATTTTATCTTAGTTTGCCATGAAAATTCTATAATCGTGCCAAATTTCAAGTCTCTAGGTCCTATGCAGCTGCCTCACATTTTTTGTTCTCGCATGGGTCCGAAAAGGGGCAAAACCGCCTTTTAAAAATGAGAATTTTTGTAATTTTATAATTTTATCTTAGGTTGCAATGAAATTTCTATAACCGTGCCAAATTTCAAGTCTCTGGGTCCTATGCAGTTGCATCGCCTTTTTTGTTCTCGAATGGGGCAATAATGGGGCAAAACAGCCCCAAAAATGAGGATTATATCATTATCGGATTTCCTTCATTAGGTGTAGTTTGACATTAACAGCATTAAAATATAAGCCTCTGATTCCCATTGAAAGCTTACCCATATGAAATGATAGAGCTTGTTACCAAGGAAGACCCAGAAAAATTAGCAATTTTTTGCGATAAAAACTATAAAATTAAGCTAATTCTACTCGGATTTGCATTCCGTCTTCAAAAATTAGAAACTACAATTTATCTCCTATCCGACAGTTTAAGTCTCGATTTCGTATCTTGACGGTAAGTAATTTAAAAATGTAAATATAAAAACCTCTGCACCAATTTACATGCTTTCTTATGGGCAAAAAATGGGGCAAACAGGGGCCAAAATAGCCCCTCAAAGTAGTAATTTTGCCACTTTCTGATTTTTTCCTTTGGTTTTGACTAAAAACCTATAATCCTACCAAATTTCAAGTTTCTGGCACATCTGGAAGTGCCTCATAATTTTGTATCCTCATATATCTATAATATATAGATGCTTCTTACACATGATATATTATATATATATATATATGAGGATACAAAATTATGAGGCACTTCCAGATGTGCCAGAAACTTGAAATTTGGTAGGATTATAGGTTTTTAGTCACAACCAAAGGAAAAAATCCGAAACTGGCAAAATTCCTATTTCGAGGGGCTATTTTGGCCCCTGTTTGCCCCATTTTTTGCCCATAAGAATACATGTAAATTGGTGTAGAGGTTTTTATATTTGCATTTTAAAATTACTTCCCGTCAAGATACGAACTCGAGACTTAAACTGTCGGATAGGATATAAATTGTAGTTTCTTATTTTTGAAGTCAGAATTCAAATCCGAGTAGAATTAACGTAAATTTGTAGTTTTTATCTCAAAAAAGTAGTAATTTTTCTGGGTCTTACAATAGGTTTCCTTGGTAACAAGCTCTATCCTTTCATATGGGTAAGCTTTTAATGCGAGAACAAAAAATGCGAGGCAGCTGCATAGGACCTAGAGACTAGATACTTGGCACAATTATAGAATTTTCATGGCAAACTAAGATAAAATTGTAAAATTGCAAAAATTCCAATTTGTAATTGGTGGCTTAGCCCCTTTTCGGCCCCATGCGAGTGTGATAATTATAAGGCACTTCTTAATGAGATACAAACTTTAAATTTGGCAGAATTATGGGTTTTTAGTTACAACCCCTAATTTTAGGGGCTGTTTTGCTCCGTTATTGCCCCATACGAGGATTAAAATTATAAGGCACTTCTAAATGAGCAACTAACTCCAAATTTGAGATGGTTAAATGATTATATACAACATCGATTGGGAATAATTTGAATTTGGAAAAAGGCTAAAATTTGAAAATGCTTGCAGAATGCAAGCACATATTAACTAGTATATATATATATATATATATAATATATATATCATGTGTAAGAAGCATCTATATATTATAGATATTTATTATTAGTCGTCTGAATTTATGTTAAGTACGTCGCTAAGCGATACCTTCGTTTCCGTTACTATGATGAAATTTTCTAATTGCTGATAGCGATGCCTACGTTGTCAAGGATCATTTCAATTGCGCATCGGCATTTTGTCATCCATAGTAACCGATAATAATTTTGTTTACTTGTTGATTTTCAATCTGAAAAGTTATTAAGTAGTATTTCTTTTGTGAAAGATACGACTGATGCATACATAATATGTAATATATATTTTTTAATGATATCAAAAATATATTGAACAGTCAGCTTGATGAAATGATGAGTATATTTAAAGTGACCAGACGTACTGATTTAATCAGTACAGTACTGATTTTAGAGATCATGTACTGTTTTCAAATATGCAATGAATTTTGTACTGAATTTTAAAGTTGTATTGATTTTAAAAGAAGAAAAAATCTATAAATATTTTGGGTACTTTCCGGTTCTAACACCTGCACTATGAAATCGATATATATCGAAGTTGCGATACTCGGGTTTGGTGACGGAACCGGTAAGTACCATATTTTGTTCATTACTGTGGGATTGACAGTTGAGATGGAAATGCTGAGTAGTTCCCCCTAGCAAACATGACAACCCCTCCACCTATGGTTAGCTGTGAGCGAGGGGAGTTTTGTCAGTCTTTCCCTTGAAACCCCGCCTCTTCTCTAAAACTATAAGTCTCAATTTCAAACTAATATCGTCCAGACAATATTAGTTATGGTTGCGTAGGTCATGTGAGTAGTGTAATATTTTGATGCTGTTTAGTAAAGTATCATTATTCTCCGAATAGATTATTAGTATTCTTATTTCATTATATTTAAAGACCCTGCCATAAATAGAAGAAAAACAAATATTCTGATCGATTTCAGCAAGAGTACAGTATGTCATGTGAGTAGTAAATTTTTTTTATGCTGTTTGGTTAAGTATGTATAGTTATTCTCAGAATGTGTTATTAATATTGTATTTTAATTATATTTTAAGACCCTGTCATGAATAGAAGAAAAAATAAATTTTCTGATCGACTTCAGCAAGAGTATCCATTTCTAAACAAGTTAGGAAAGCGTACAACGTATCACAAATGGGGCGCGTTTCGTGCAATGGAGTATTAGAAAGCAATTATATACCTGTACGTAAGGGAAATAACGTTTTAAAGTCCTTTTCTTCATCATAAATAATCCATTTCCTTCCTATTTAATAGTATTACATGCACACGTAAGGAAATTAAACGTTTGTTTGGGAGATTGTTTATGTTAGCAACAATGAAGTAACCATGCAAGAAATTTTCGAAGTTCAACTCCATATAAGACATTCTTGTTTGATTTTCTCGATAACGGCTACTCCTACGATGAAAATATATAGAGAAGGAAATACTCTACTTTACCAGTTCTACAACTTTTATTTGAAAAATATTTTGATATGCACAATAGTTTACGAGATATGACGAAAATTTAATTTTTTGTCTCTAGTAAAGTGGTACCCCTGATTGGCGTACGTGATTCATTTTTGCGATTTTCTTATTATATTTGATTGAAAGTCCTTAATATCAAATTTCATAAAAATCCGTTTAGTAGAAGCCGAGAACGAACATGCGGACGGACGGACGGACAGACGGACGGACGATAATAGGCGCTCACGCTGTAAGCGAAACGCGCCTAAAAAAGGAAAAACTGAGTCTGACGTCCATTGCACTCTTTGTTTACGTCCATTCAGCATACTGAATAGTGAAAAAACTGATATTGTTAAGCATGTACTATCTAAAATCCATAAAACTGCTGTAAATGCATCGGTATCATCGACAAAAATAACCTCATTTTGTAATAAATCAACATTTGGTAATGAGGAAAAACTTCAAGCCGCAGCAGAAGGAACTTTCTGCTATCATACAATCGTCCATAACCAGTCTTTTCGATCACTAGATTGTTCATCAAAGTTGATAAGGATTTGCTTTAACAAGAAATTTACATGTGGAAGAACTAAAGCTGAATGTATAGTTAAGAATGTATTTTCACCTTAAGCTCAAAGAAATCTAAAGAATGATTTAGAAAAATCTCCGTACATTGCAACTTATTCAGATACCTCCAACCACAAAAATAGTAAACTTTTCCCAACATTGGTAAGATATTTTGATGTAAAAAAGGCATTCAGGTTAAAGTACTTGAGTTTAACACTCTTCCATGTGAAACGGCAGAAGCAATATCTAATAATATAATAAGAATTGTAGAGGAATAAAATATTAAGGATAAGGTAATTAATTGCTTTTTGTAGCGATAATGCTAACACCAGCTTTGGTGGAAAAGCTAGAAAAGGAGTAAACAATGTATACAGAAAGCTGGAGACTAGCTTAAGCAGAAAATTAATTGGTATAGGATGTGTGGCACATATTCTTAATAATGCTATCCAGACAGCATCAGATTCTTTACCAACAGATATTGAAACAATTGTGGTGAAAATATACAGTCATTTGTATCTCTACACAGTTAGAAGCGAGAAACTAAAAGCATTTTGTGATTCAGTAGATAATAATTATTCAAACTTGTTAGGATACAGTAAAACTAGATGGCTTGCCCTAACACCAGCAGTAGAGAGAATTTTAAAACCGTTTCCAGCCCTTAAGATTTATTTTTTGAATGAATTACCACAATGTCCTAAAATCCTATAAGAATTCTTTGAAAACGAATACGCAGAAATTTATTTATATTTTATTCACAATCAAGCGTCTATGTTTCGAGTAAATATACTGAGGTTTGAAGGCCAAAATACTACCTTTATTGAAGCAAATCACTTTTCGTGCAAAATCGCAAATTAAACAACGACTAAGAGAAAAATTCATGCCATTGATGGTCAAAAGAATTATGTCAAAACTTCCTGAATATTCTGGTATTTTAGACGAATTTCTAGAATTTTATAAAATATCTTTCACTTACATAGAAACATGGGCCGCATCTTCCATACTATTTGAAAATGTTGAATGGATTTTTCTAAAGGCTAATATAGAATGGAAAGAAGTTGGAAAACATTTGGAAAAATTTTGTGATTTACTCGGCACAGATGCGATTAATGATTCAGAATTATTTGACGAAATACAAACTATAAATAACTATTTAAGTAAGGATATACTTTCTCCTTGGGAAGAAGAAAATATTGAGGTAGATTTACGCTCGGTTAAAATGTTTGAAGTTTTCGATGAAAAACGAATTGAACATAAAAATATAATTAAAATAGTGGAATTCCTTCTTTGTCTTCTTGGAACAAATGCACCTGTTGAAAGAGTTTTTGCCATGATAAATAAAGCTTGGACAGCAGAAAAAAGCCAGGTCGAAATTGATACTTTAAAACACATATTCATAGTTAAACATAATGTTAACTTAACATGTGACAAGTTTTATACAGAAATTTTAAATGATGAAAGAATTTTAAAAGAAATTGTTTCTTCCTATAAATATATGAAATAAATATTGACATATTTTGTTTTCCTTAATAGAATGTTTAATATTAATTAATGCAAACAATAATTTTATACACCTATGTATACTGCATAAATTTTCAATTACTAAAGTATTATATTGGACTGTAGTTTTCTTTCATAGATATAAGAAATAAAAAATGTACCGATTTTACATATAGAAAATCTGGTCACTTTAGTTATATACCTATGTATACTGTATAAAATTTCAATATATAAAGAATTATGTATATTGAAATGTAGTTTTCCTTCATATATTCAATTCGTTTTTCATCGAAAACTTCAAACATTTTAACCCAGCGTAAATCTACCTATAAACGTTTACTTATTTATTCAAAATTGGTGGACGACCATGAATGTAGTATTATTGATAATAATACTACATTCATGGTCGTCCACCAATTTTGAATAAATAAGTAAACGTTTATACATATAAGTGAGGTTACTTTAATTTGAAAATATTACATATACTTGTGTGTGTATATATATATATATATATATATATATATATATATAATACCTCTGCTTAAGCTATATAGTGTTAGGGCAGCTGAAATTTGATACCTATTTTGGAACGCGCTCTCAAGATGGCTGCACGCCCGAGATTCGACGTCACGATCAACAGGTAGATCGCAACAAATTCTTTTCATCACTCAAAATCTCCACTCAAACTCGCTAACACTCGCAATGATTTCGTTGTATCTGCTACGATTCTTAATTCGACTCCTTTTTTCGCGCAGATTATCCTTACCGAAATAAAAATATAACATATCACTCGACGAAATAAATTCACGATTAATCTCCGGCAGCCATGTTTTATTAGTAGCTAGCCGCTCCAATAAATTCACGCCGCTTGCGATGGCTTACATGATCGATTGTTAACTTAATGACAATCCAATCGCTTCACATTTCATATTGTATTTAAGATAAAAAAAACAAAATCGACTTACGTCCATTTCCAATTAATCCAGTGAAGACGGGCCTGGTTCCACCGTGACCTTCAAAGTTCACCTTGTTATGAAGAAGATATCACCGGATGAGACCTGTTGACAAAAGTAAAGTAAATATTCCTATCGAAATCGACTGAAAACATTTTGATTGCTAATGGATGTCGTAACAAATTGCAGGATTCACTTACAAAGTTTCCTTTCCTCTAAGGCGTGCCAAGATTTCCTTAAAAGTACGAAACTTTTTAAAACCTAACCTTGAAAAACTCGCCTCGGTCGCTCACTTCTGTAGTCGGAACTGTGCATCTAAGAGGACGCAAAGCATGATGGGTAAAATAACATTATGGAAGGGGGAGTAGGGGGTAAAGAAGAAACTGGCCTGTGATTGGATCAGCTCGTTTTTTAACGTTCCACGGTGACTTCTACCCCTCCCTTCCTCCCCTCCAACCACCTCCAACCCCCCTCCATCCACTCGCTGGTATCGTATTTTTTAGTGAGAGGGTAGGTTTCGCGTTTCGACATTTGCTCTAGAAATTTTTCAAGTAAACGGAGGATTCCTCGGACAAAGCTGTGAGTATTGTAAAGTAATGGATTTAAGTTCTTTATTTAACTCTAGCGATGAATCTTTGAACATTTCCTTAACAATAGGGGAGTTTGTTTTTTTTACGAGGTTATACATACGTGGTGCATATCAAATATGGCGGATCAGATCCTTTCCTCATTACCCTGTGTTTTTCTTACTTTCGTATTTTGAAAAATATTAAGTCGTCACGCGTTGTTTTGTTAACGATTGTAACGATTTCAAAGTTAGAAAAATTTATTAACATATTCAACCATAGAATTCTTCTCGTAGAATGTATTATCATTAACTTTCGTATTTTACTTTCAGGCACCGCAGCGGAAGCAGAGTCTGTTACGGCGTTGGCAAACTTCATGTGCCGTGTTTTTCACCCTTTTTTACACGCAAAACGTCTTTGTCCGTTTTTTGACAATCGCTTTAACAAAACTTCCAAGAAGCTTTTATTTATAACCAACCTCTTTTACTTTAATACTATCCTACGCAGTGCTTTCGTGAGTTATGTGATATCTGTTTTGACGTGTGCCATGAGTTCGTTTGGTTCTGAATCGCTGTCGTCAAAGGAGAATCGCAGCTGGAGGACAGAGGTCTGCTGAATTAGGAGCAAAGGCTGCTTCTTTTATTCTGAAATAAAGAAGGTAAGCGTGCATAAGTTCCGCGGAACTATTTCCTCCCTTTCGGTATGCTTGCTTCTAACACAGGTGTGGGCAAACTTTTCTGCATGGCGGGCCGCATCGGTGTTTGCGAATTCTTCAGCGGGCCACATTGAAAGATGCCAATGCTTAGGCGGGCCAGATTAGAGTTTAAATCGGAAATTGCTTAGATTCTTAAGCATCATACATAAGTGAAAAACAAGCACAAACAAGGATTGTAGGGCTGAATTTTCAAAACTAAAGGTTTTATTGTCCTAATTTTACCAAAAGTAATATAAAATTGTGTTAAATTTTACGGATTGCTTTTTCACCAAAGCTTCGCGGGTCACGTTAAATGCTCTCGAGGGCCACATATGGCCCGCGGGCCACGGCTTGCCCACCCCTGTTCTAACAGGTGCGCCTAACCTGTTGAGACATGTCGCTTTAAATACGTCACACGATGTAAGGCATATCGTGCAGAGGCGTAACAATGGCAAGGCGCGGGAAGGCATTGCCTTGGGGCCGTATGAAGGCAAAAAAAGTATTGTAACATGAAATAAATCGAAAATATTATTATTTTTTAAATTTCTAAAATGTAAAAGAAAATTTTTAACTATATGTATAAATGTTTAATTCTTGGGGGCCTAAAACTGAAGTTACGCCTCTGATATCGTGGGAGTTGGGTTGGAATCCATGTGAAAATTGAGCGCTGATGTGGATTTGTATTTGCTTATCGATATTGATTGATGGTGAATCATTGCGTGCAGGGGAAGTGTACGACTCGTATGCAGAGTTTTTTAACTCCGCATGTTTTACTTCCCCGAAGCAGTGTAATGCGTTTTAACTGCCATCGTGAAATTAGACAAAGGCTGGTACTTACGTAATAAACGTGTGAACCAAAAAATTTTGTGGTAAATTTTAAATTTAGATGGATTCACCAATCCAAATAATTTTTAAATTTATTACAAAACTGTTTGAGTCACCCTTTAACACTTAAGTAGCCAAAGGCTTGTAGACCATAATAAGCGAATTTCTAATAAGCATGGCTGTATTCGTTGAAATTTAAAAAATAACAAAAATTCCACCAGTGATTACGTGAAACGGAGGAATGTCGTAGAGGTTAATTTCGAGTAACTGATTTATTATAACCGCGTGCCAAGGGATTGCGCTTGGATTCCTTGTTTTATAAAACCAGCGCTCAAACAAGGGCAACTCGATTATTTCGCAAATTAATTTCCTCGCATTATTATGTCCTTACCATCGAACAAAATGATTCTTATGTACGTGTAAATAATTTAACAATCGTTAAATGAGTTTGATAAGATTCTCGTTCACGTTGGACTGTTGAATTATTTTTTTTTCGAGTGATGCAAAGAACTTGACCTCTGAGTGAACTTGAAATCGACACCTCAATGTCCGCCTTCTTGATACATAACGTTCCAGTGTGGAAATGAACGCGTCTCTTTTATGGGATCATTTATTAAAACGTAATCGTCACATGAAAATGATCGAAAATTAGGAGAATTATCGTTTCGTCAAATATCGGCACCGTTTTTACTTTCTCCATACATAGTAAGGAAAAAGTATTGTGATCTCGAAAAAAATCGACTTCGAGATTTCAACGGAAATACATGTTTCGAGATGCCTAGAACACGTTTAGACTATTTCCGGAATGATATATGTGTGTGTGTGGATGGATGGATGTGATTTTGGGCGCTCTAACTCAAAATGTACTTGCCATATCGATACCAAATTTCATATATAACACTTTAGCGTAAGCAAAAAGAACTGATTAGTTTTTTAACAATAACGGTTAACCGAGAGTCGAGGTTTATTCGAAACCCGATACGGTTTTTGGATTTTTCTCCAATAATACATCATTATTGTATACATTGACCATTACAAAAAATTTAGAAAATATAATTTCCTACACCTTTTATTTCAAACAATTTTCCATAGCAGTTATTGTTTAGGAATTATTTATAAATAATCGGTTTTTTTCGGTTTCCGTCAAATATGTCCTTAAAAACGTCGTTATTCGTAATCTTCGTAAGGACCAAAGTTGTAGAGAAAAATATTTCTTCCAAGTTTTGTTTGAAACAAATTTTCGCAGGACCATCCATTTCGGAGATATTCAACTTATTCGTAAATTTCCAGTATACAGCGCCACCAACTAGCGGTGAATTCTGTAAACATATTCAACATATAATTTACAGCAATAAGGACGACTATTCTTCTACGATACGAAATAATAATTTTGCCTTAAATGATATTCATAATAATTTTAATATCTATACCCCAAATATGGAGAAAGTCATGTTGGCCACATCAGATTTTTTTCTCTGTATCTTAACATGGCATCTGGTTTATGTACCTCTTAATGAAATTCTGAGTCAGCGTGTATGCAGTTTTGTTGCATATAGCCGCCTAGTTTTCAGTCGAAAGGTTTCTTACGTGAGAGGAAGCCAAGAAGCTCTTCTTTAGACCAGAGTTTCCCATACTTGATCCATACGTAGTATAGTAAAAGTATTGTGATCACGAAAAAAATCGACTACGAGATTTCAACGGAAATACACGTAAAGATATTCTCCGCTAACTACTAACCAGAATGCACCTGATTCTAACGGTTACTTATTAACTCTACGCCTAACTCTAACTGAATGAAAACACATAGAAACAGACGCGACTGCAGTGTTAGTGTTGTTAAAAGAGGAAGATACCACGCTCTACTAAGAAGATTGCAGAAGACATCCGTTTCTATGCGTTATTTGGAATAAAAATATGCAAAGCTAGGATTAAATATAAATGAAAATAAATATGAAACCAGGACAACCATTCTCTAGGCCTGCGTTAGCAAATCGTCACATCGTGACGTAAACTATTAGAGGTTAACGTAACTAAACTAAAAATTGAATAGTTAAAAGCTACTTCGGGATTCGATGGTGGAGATTTAACGAAAGATGTCAGCCAGACTGAGGTCGTATACACTCCTTACCCTGCAAATAAAAATATGAACATAAGGACTACTTTAGAGACGATTATCAACCATATAGATTTCCATGTGTGATTGAACGGCATTTCGTTTAGTCACAAAATCGTTCCAATAATTCAACAAAAAATTCCAAAATACTGATTTCAACCCAATTTTTGAGAATAAAGTCCGAACGTGGACATTTACCTTTGAGATCAGGGAAGGATTTTTCTGTAAGTCGAGATCGTGCCTAGCGAACAGAGAGTCAGGAAACACGTCCTACTCCGACGAAGGTATAATTCCAAATGGAGAAAAATGCGCCAACTATCGGCCAACCTCAATGGCAGTCGAGAGTTTAAATAATTTAGATTTGCTTTACTCGGTGATATAAAAGAATCTTTCTTTGTTGATTCATAAAAAAGTATTTGTTGAACAATTCCCGACACTTTTAAAATTCTTTTTCCAAAAAACTTTTCATATGATATCATTATGAAGCAGTGTAACCAACCGTAAGTGTATTATTGTTATTTTTCAGAGAATATATATCGATCAATACAACTACGAGAATTAAGTGTTTAGGAATCAAATCTCAATGTGAAATTTTCGTAAGACCCATAAATTTATCATACTTGATGCGTCGTTCGAGAACTGACCAGTGGATAATTATTCATTAATTGACGTCATGTAAGATTTGGTGCTGGCGATGCCAGAGAACAGAGAACTCACCGTTTGTTGCATCGTATACGGGTTTCGGAGGAAACACCCGCAAACAACGTATTTACAGGTGTGTCCTAAAGACAAGTGTTGATGAGCCCATGGTGGCTGTGTCGATGCACATTCTCCGTATTTCTGCTGTCAAGCACATAGGCACGATCGTGGACACATTAAATTATGCATACGCACCAAATTAAGACGATACTTTCTCTTGGAGTAATGCCGAATAACTCTTAAACATCCACCCGTTGCCACTCTTTTAACAAACGATCGCTTTTCCACCTTTCTTCGCAAGAAAATTTTTCCTTGGTAAACGGCGTTTGATAGACGGTTTAATCATTTGGATGCACATACGTGGAGAGCAAAGTGGGAAGATCGAATATCATTACAATTCACTTAGAAACTCCCTTGCGACAAACATTAAGCAGATATCACATTAAATGCCAAGTTCCTCATCGTTTGGTAGCCACAAGGCACGATACTTTCCATAGAAAGTGTTCTTCTCAATGCGTTTAGCCATCGACTACGTCCCCTCTATGGCTATGCCATCAGACCAGGAGGAATGAGAGGGGGAGAGTAAAAAGGGGGAGAGTAAAAAGGGATGAAAGTAAAAACTGAAATAGGGAAGGTGAGATGGGATGTTTTCGACCGCTGGCGTGCTAAATGCGTTTCATGTGCTACGAAAGAGACCTGCGTGAAGGCCTTGAAAAAAATTAGTCCTGCGATCCGTGCACTCCTATCCACGCCGCTATGCATGTATATACTTGCTATCTCTAGAAATTAGTTGTAACGTGATGGAGAACGGGCATGAAAAATAAATACGACGTTATTAATTATTCCGGCGCCCCAGGAAAGAATCCAGCGCCCATTCACATGAGCTACATTAAAATCAGCGGCGGACAGATGTTTTCTCGAGTCCGGGGGGGGGGAGGCGAACTTTACTGTCCCCCATTCCCGCGCAGCATTTTTTATATAGGAGATAAGAACTCTGCACGGGACTGATTTTCTAGGCCCGACCCATACAAATTCCGGACGTACGTATTTACAGGTGTGCCCGAAAGACATGGGTTGACGAGACCATGGCGGCGTGCGCCCGTCGCCGCTGCGTCGGTGCACGTTCTCCGTATTTCCACGGTCAAATACATACGCACGATCGTGGACGCATTAAATTATGCGTACGCACCAATTTAAGACGATTCCTTCTCTCGGAACATCTCTTAAACATGCACTCTTTCAACAAACGAACGCTTTTCCATCCTTTCTTCGTGAGGAAATGTTTCCTTAGAAAACCACAATTGATAGACGGTTTAATCATTTGGATCTACATGGAGGGCAACGTGGGAATATCGATTATCATCACAGTTCACTTAACGTGCATATGTACACTATGCGAACGAAAAGCGTACGGTGTTACAGTTGATATTTTCCACGGTTTGTAACCGGAATAAGGTATGATAATAATTACTAACTAGCTGAACCCGCGCAGTGTTTTCGCGGTATATTTTCAATTGATTTTTAGAAAATTAAAAATTTTGTGAAATAAGTTGATAATCTGCCGGTATTCCCGTTAAAACTTCTTGGGATTTGTACTATGAATTCCTGCTTGTCTTATGAATCTGCAATGGACATAATACGCCCGAGAAATATGCTTTATTTCTCAATTTTTGATACTCAAACCTTTATTCTGTTATTTATTTTCACCAATAAGACGAATTCATTCTCTATTCGAACGTGAGCCACGATAACGTATCGCAATGCGATACTATCGCATTGCTGGTACGAATAGTGGATTCTAAAATACATTCCCCTGAATCACTTTAAGGTTGATTTCCCACGAAGGGTGATTTTCTTGGCGGCACGTTCCCAAGGTGATTTACATGCGGGATCACGCAAAAATGTTCACCGGTGCACACCAATCCTTCAAAGGGACATTCGCACCGTTCAGTGAGAAGCGAAACGTCCACAGTAAAAAACAGTGAAACATTCCAGTCCCTGTTACCATTTCTTCCTTATCTCACACAGCCAATTCCTTAAAATTGCCGCAGAAATTAATGAGAATAACGTCAGGGAGCGGGGTTTACCTAGGAGCAAATGATGGAAGCGTTCAAAGAGATGGCTCGTTATGGAAGAGGATTTTTTCCAAGAGGGGGGGGGGGGAAGGGGGCGCCAGAAAATTTGATTAAAAAATCAGCCTTCATGTTCACGATTTTGCCCATTTTGTCGAGGAAGTTTTTTATTCAGGATAGAGGGATAAATGTTTTTAATAATTATAATTTTTGGTATTAATATTTGGTATATTTCCTTCTTTTTTCAATATTGATTTTGTTTTCAAAAATCCAGGGGGGCGGCAAGTGCCTGGCTTGCGCCCCCCTACCGGGTGTAAGGTCAGGTAAGGAGAAGGACAAGTATTGTAAAAGAGAATTAAACGGGGGAATGGATGAGAAATTAGATTCGGTAAATTAATAGGTCAGGAAGATGAAACCATCCTTTATATTATTTAATAATTTACTGTTGAAACAAGATTTTTTAAAAGTTGCGCATTTCTTTAATCTTTTTAGCAAAATCCATAATTCTCTGGAAAGCAGAAAAAAAAATCAATGCTCTCATCAGTTGAGTCTTGATCAAATTGTATACCTATCGTTAATGTCATTGGAAGTAGTAAAACGTTGGACGTAATAATTTAATACTGAATGCTAATCGACGTACAATTTATGCGTTTTGTTTAAATTTGTGCAGATTTTAATCGCTATGCAACATGAGCATTTGATATAAATAATATCCCAGTTATTTGAAAATTAGTGGTTATGGGCAGTGCCGTAACTAGTGTAGGATGTAGGTGGCATTTCACATAGACGCTGCTTGCAAAAGGCGCCAAACCTTCCCGCAAAAGGTGTGAAAAGATAATTTTCCCAGAAATAAGTGTTGTTTTAATACTCAAACGTTGATTTATTTATATTAAAAACGCTGTTATTCTTTATAAAAACTAAGAAAAAATTATATCCTACATAACCGAGGCGTTTGCTAAAATGTTGCCATAGGCATCATATCACCATGTTGCGGCTATGGTTACGGGAATATTTGAGTTTTACGAAACCAAAGACTGCTTCAAAATTAGAAAAAAATCCAAATGTACTAAAATCCGCGGTATTTTAAACGATGAAAACTGACATTAAATGCTATTAATTAGAAAATAAATATCTCCTATTAGTCCAGAAAGGACGTCTGTAAAATAAACGAAAAGAGACGTGGAGTTATAGCCATTTACGCATCAAAGAGTGAAATATTGTCTGACAGGTGTCTGTGAAAATGTTGACAAGAATCTCAGCTTCCATAAATATCATCCAAATGAGGATTTTCGCTATGATCTATCAGTGAAAATACATAGAAATGTCGCCGTGCCTGAGAATATTCACCGAGTCTCTATGGTAAAAGGAATTTCAAAACAAGTTAGGAAAGTGTACAACGTATCACAAATGGGCGCGTTTCGTGCAATGGAGTATTAGAAATAAATTATATACCTGTAGGTAAGGGAAATAGCGTTTTAAAGTGTTTTCTTCGTCATAAATAATCCATTTAAAAATATATCATGCGCACGTAAGGAAATTAAACGTTTATTTGTGAGATTGTTAATGTTGCAACAATGAAGAAGTAACCATGCAAGAAATTTTCTGTGTTCAACTCGAATTAAGACATTTTTGTTTGATTTTCTCGATAAGGCTACTCCTACGATAAAAATGTATAGGGAAGGAAATACTCTTCTTTACTAGTTATACAACTTTTATTTGAAAAATATTTTGATATGAGCAATACTTTACGAGATATGACGAAAAGTTAATTTTTTATCACAAGTAAAGTGGTACCCCTGATTGGCGTACGTGATTCATTTTTGCGATTTTCTTATTATATCAAATTTCATGAAAATCCGTTCTGTAGAAGCCGAGACCGAACATGCGGACGGACGGACGGACGGACGGACGGACAGACCGACGGAAATAGGCGCTCACGCTGGAAGCGAAACGCGCCTAAAAAGGCGATGGAAGGAAAAGTAGATAAATGACAAAATTCGAGGAAACGGACGATTGTAGGGAATGTGAGGGATGGACAAGAGTTTAGCAGAGAAGGGGGGTGGGTAAAGAAGAAAAAATAGAGAAAAAAATTGAGTGACCAAAATACTAATATATAAGTAGGATTTCTACATAGATTCATTGAGAGTTTGGTACAATTGTGCTGGGAGAAGGAAAGTATGGATTGCGAGATGAGAGGAGGGATCAGATGAAATGGTAAAATTTAAATGTGTCTGCCTATTGTCCGATCGTCCATTTTCCTTAACCTTTTCCATTCCTGCGGCTTAGATCTCGAAGCGCGCACGCGTCGTCATTTCCTCCGAAAGCACGTTCGACTTGTACGGGTCACATTTTTTCAAAACGCAAAACTCCTGCACAGGACTGAAATAATTTTCCTCGTTTAAAATGTATCCGCTAGATGGCAGGACCAAAACATTAATCTAATGGTAGTTTTAGGATACATCAGAAGAGCGGCAATGCCTTCCTCTCAATTATTATCAGGGTGTTCGTCCGTGCAGTGTTTGGGGCGTTTGTACATTGTTCAACTTAAACTGTAATATACCGATTATAATAAAATTTTATCGATCTTTCGTTTAAGTGAGTTAAACACTAAGATGTGGAGCGATGCGTTATCAACAAAATAAAACTCAACAATTCTTGAAATATGTAAAAAATTCCTTGAAGCGATTACTGATATCATAAAAATACGTGGATGTTAACTGGTTACGGTAAATTTAATATACTTGAGTTTGGGATGATATTAAGACGTCATATGGAAAAATCTCGTTAGAGCGTAAAAAAATAATATCTAAGGAGTTTGGCTGAACTTTGTGCTAATTGGTACTCATATTAACGAAGAAAAATAAGTTAGGTAAATTCCACAATTTTATATTTATCTCTGAACATTCTAGAATCGCATGCCTGCATCAGTTCTTTGGCAGTTTCTCGCTTGCTTCTTTTTCTGTCACAATTGCCTTACACATTAGTTTCTATACTCGGCGCATTTCGGTTCCTCTTATTTTACTCTCACTACTCACGACCTTTTCTTTTTCAATTTCCAATGCCCCCCCGTTGCATTCTCACAAACTAACTGAAATTTTAAAAGAAAGTTTAAAAAAACGAGAGAAAAATAAAATTGGGTAACAAAAAAATTGAGTGAGAAATGAGGAAAAAACGAAAATATCTTCGAATTTCCCTTTTCGCCATATTCCTCCAAATTCATCCTCTTTACCCTCTTTCATCCTCTTGCTTCGACCACTTTTGCTTTGGCATGAATGCCACTGTTTCAAATTGACGCTCTCGGTCGTTCCTGACGAGGCTCGCTTTGAGGTTTTACGCCAACGCAACGGTGAAAGGAGGAAGGGCTGCCGCGCCATCTATATCCCAGTAGAGCATGTTCTCACCGCAAACACATCGATTCCATTTTATCGCCGTTTGAAGCATTGGTCCCCAAGAATCACCCGCGATCCTCCAGCAAAGAGGAGAAGGGAAGAAATGCTGATACATCGTAATGTATTATCACTACATTACGTTTCATTTCTTACTGTTAAATCGCAAAATTTTCGATTTTTATTACGGTAAACTGTTTTTAATACGCTATCGAGTGTTGTCGCTCTCTCAGCAAGATAAGTTTACGAAGAAAATCTTTCAGACGGAATGCCTGTAACAGGGCCCGTTGTCATCCACGTTGGAGGTTTGTTTCCAAATTTCTATCTTGGATTTGGGATGTATAAAGTTTAAAACGCACAGTGGTTCGGACTGCATATCTAACTAGACAAAACACTAAGGTGATTAGAATTGCATGATAATATTTATTTTAATATTCAATTCCCTTTTTAGGCGCGTTTTGCTTCCAACATGAGCGCCTATTATCATCGGTCTCTCCGTCTGTCTGTCCGTCCGTCTGTCTGCATGTTCGTTCTCTGCATCTACAGAACGGATTTTCATGAAATTTGATATTAAGGACTTACAATCAAATATAATAAGAAAATCGCAAAAATGAATCGTACGCCAATCAGGGGTACCACTTTACTGATGACAACAAATTAAATTTTCGCCATATCTCGTAAAATATTGCTCATATCAAAATATTTTTCAAATAAAAGTTGTAGAACTTGTAAAGAAGAGTATTTCTTTTCCTATACATTTTTATCGTAGAATTAGCCGTTATCCGTAAAATCGAACAATAATGTCTTAAATCGAGTTGAAGAGAAATTTTCTTGCATGGTTACTTCATTGTTGCTAACATAAACAATCTCACAAACAAACGTTTAATTTACTTACGTGTGCATGCACTATTTTTAAATAGGAAGAAAATGGATTATTTATGGTGAAGAAAAGAACTTGAAAACGCAATTTCCCTTACGTACAGGTATATAATTTCGGAACAGGTCTGTTATTAGTCGTCCAAGACAAAAATACAACGGTGCTATTAGAAACGTGTTTTTATTCAATGTTATATCCTCTTGACTGTTGCGCCGCAAATTGAGAGGATATATTGACGAGCCTTCGGCTCGCTTTGTTTTAATGGGTAGTCATCTCCGGGCGCTACCGCGCCCTTCGCCTTGCCCGGAACCAAAGAAACCCTCCACGTTGTCCGGAGATTGGGTTTGTATATGTCGAGACCGGCCAATCAGTCATGGGTTAGCAACAGTCAAACGAGATATAATAAATGTCATATTGTTGTTGCTTTAATTGTTAAATCATTTAAAAACGCGCATGTTTTGATCCTGGACGACTAATAACAGACCTAAGCCATAATTTCTTTCTAATACTTTAATACTCCACATTTAGATTGATATATCCTTTAACATTGTCAATGCATTCTTCTATACCTAAACAGTTCAAAATATAACTTCGTACAACAGAGTTTTTCATGGACACAATAATTTCACTTTTCCAGACTTCGAATAGCTGTTTCCGTGTGATACATCTTGTTACTGAAAAATTAAAATAAAGAGAAGTTGTACAAAGTAGCAGTTAATTTCTATTTTACAGGACGAGCGATAGTTACTTTATATATAGAATATTTAAGCATAACGGTAACCCGCGGAAGTTTTTTTGTAGACCTCGCCAAATATAAAATACAAGCCACAATTTCAACTTAATATTCTGATTTATATTTTGCGAAGTATAAACAATAAATTCAGGAAAAAAAGTGCAAATAATGAAGAACATACCTTCAAGAGAAGCCTCCATTTTAGTAAATAAATTTGCTTTGGATAGAACTCGTGTGACGATGTTGACTAGCACAAGTGCGAAACACGACTGGAAAAAATAATTACGCTACCCAGTTATTTTGCGTTCTCGTGGTCCTTCTGTGTTGGTCGCCTGGTGGCTATTGTTATATTTTACGGTGACACATTTATTCTATTTGGTAACAGTACATCAATTGGACATTTCTGAGAAAAAGTGTCTTGGGGTTCTGTCTGGTTAGATTTGCAATCCGAACCACTGTGAAACGGTGTCTTTATTCGAAGCTGATGTTCTACGATCTTCCTTCTTTCTCCCCTTACGGGATTTTTTTTATTTTCTGAAAATTATATTTTAAGTGGGCAGGTAGAAATATATTAAAGATCTGGATAGTGCGTTTCAGTCGACTAAATACGCAAAAATCCCCGTCTTAGACACTCCGTTCCTGTAAATCAGCGGTTCCCAACCTTATCTACGTGGCGGGTTATCTATTGGTGGTTGAAAATCATTCGGCGGGCCGCATCGCAAGCTGCAAATTCTTCTGCGGGTTGGATTAGAGTTTAAATCGAAGTTCCCAATATATTCTGAGGTGCCATACAAGCTAAAACCGTATCAAAGTAACATTTCGATATTAAAAGTTCAACTACCAGATTTCCATAAAAATGTATGTATCGTCAGAATAACATCTGATTTTTGCGGATTTGCTGACTTTGCTCCGCAATTCTTTACTGAAAATACCTGGCGGCTACCGATTCGCTGACTAGTTCTGCAGTCATGAGGGGTTTCCCATTAAATCGCGAAGCGTAAGGACAGCCAACCTGCTCAACTGGACTGGTATTATCGATGACTGTATATACCAGTGGTGCTCAAACTTTTCGGCTTGCAGTTGCATCGCCTTTTTTGTTCTCGAATGGGGCAATAATGGGGCAAAACAGCCCCAAAAATGAGGATTATATCATTATCGGATTTCCTTCATTAGGTGTAGTTTGACATTAACAGCATTAAAATATAAGCCTCTGATTCCCATTGAAAGCTTACCCATATGAAATGATAGAGCTTGTTACCAAGGAAGACCCAGAAAAATTAGCAATTTTTTGCGATAAAAACTATAAAATTAAGCTAATTCTACTCGGATTTGCATTCCGTCTTCAAAAGTTAGAAACTACAATTTATATCCTATCCGACAGTTTAAGTCTCGAGTTCGTATCTTGACGGTAAGTAATTTAAAAATGTAAATATAAAAACCTCTGCACCAATTTACATGCTTTCTTATGGGCAAAAAATGGGGCAAACAGGGGCCAAAATAGCCCCTCAAAGTAGTAATTTTGCCACTTTCTGATTTTTTCCTTTGGTTTTGACTAAAAACCTATAATCCTACCAAATTTCAAGTTTCTGGCACATCTGGAAGTGCCTCATAATTTTGTATCCTCATATATCTATAATATATAGATGCTTCTTACACATGATATATTATATATATATATATATGAGGATACAAAATTATGAGGCACTTCCAGATGTGCCAGAAACTTGAAATTTGGTAGGATTATAGGTTTTTAGTCACAACCAAAGGAAAAAATCCGAAACTGGCAAAATTCCTATTTCGAGGGGCTATTTTGGCCCCTGTTTGCCCCATTTTTTGCCCATAAGAATACATGTAAATTGGTGTAGAGGTTTTTATATTTGCATTTTAAAATTACTTCCCGTCAAGATACGAACTCGAGACTTAAACTGTCGGATAGGATATAAATTGTAGTTTCTTATTTTTGAAGTCAGAATTCAAATCCGAGTAGAATTAACGTAAATTTGTAGTTTTTATCTCAAAAAAGTAGTAATTTTTCTGGGTCTTACAATAGGTTTCCTTGGTAACAAGCTCTATCCTTTCATATGGGTAAGCTTTTAATGCGAGAACAAAAAATGCGAGGCAGCTGCATAGGACCTAGAGACTAGATACTTGGCACAATTATAGAATTTTCATGGCAAACTAAGATAAAATTGTAAAATTGCAAAAATTCCAATTTGTAATTGGTGGCTTAGCCCCTTTTCGGCCCCATGCGAGTGTGATAATTATAAGGCACTTCTTAATGAGATACAAACTTTAAATTTGGCAGAATTATGGGTTTTTAGTTACAACCCCTAATTTTAGGGGCTGTTTTGCTCCGTTATTGCCCCATACGAGGATTAAAATTATAAGGCACTTCTAAATGAGCAACTAACTCCAAATTTGAGATGGTTAAATGATTATATACAACATCGATTGGGAATAATTTGAATTTGGAAAAAGGCTAAAATTTGAAAATGCTTGCAGAATGCAAGCACATATTAACTAGTATATATATATATATATAATATATATATCATGTGTAAGAAGCATCTATATATTATAGATATTTATTATTAGTCGTCTGAATTTATGTTAAGTACGTCGCTAAGCGATACCTTCGTTTCCGTTACTATGATGAAATTTTCTAATTGCTGATAGCGATGCCTACGTTGTCAAGGATCATTTCAATTGCGCATCGGCATTTTGTCATCCATAGTAACCGATAATAATTTTGTTTACTTGTTGATTTTCAATCTGAAAAGTTATTAAGTAGTATTTCTTTTGTGAAAGATACGACTGATGCATACATAATATGTAATATATATTTTTTAATGATATCAAAAATATATTGAACAGTCAGCTTGATGAAATGATGAGTATATTTAAAGTGACCAGACGTACTGATTTAATCAGTACAGTACTGATTTTAGAGATCATGTACTGTTTTCAAATATGCAATGAATTTTGTACTGAATTTTAAAGTTGTATTGATTTTAAAAGAAGAAAAAATCTATAAATATTTTGGGTACTTTCCGGTTCTAACACCTGCACTATGAAATCGATATATATCGAAGTTGCGATACTCGGGTTTGGTGACGGAACCGGTAAGTACCATATTTTGTTCATTACTGTGGGATTGACAGTTGAGATGGAAATGCTGAGTAGTTCCCCCTAGCAAACATGACAACCCCTCCACCTATGGTTAGCTGTGAGCGAGGGGAGTTTTGTCAGTCTTTCCCTTGAAACCCCGCCTCTTCTCTAAAACTATAAGTCTCAATTTCAAACTAATATCGTCCAGACAATATTAGTTATGGTTGCGTAGGTCATGTGAGTAGTGTAATATTTTGATGCTGTTTAGTAAAGTATCATTATTCTCCGAATAGATTATTAGTATTCTTATTTCATTATATTTAAAGACCCTGCCATAAATAGAAGAAAAACAAATATTCTGATCGATTTCAGCAAGAGTACAGTATGTCATGTGAGTAGTAAATTTTTTTTATGCTGTTTGGTTAAGTATGTATAGTTATTCTCAGAATGTGTTATTAATATTGTATTTTAATTATATTTTAAGACCCTGTCATGAATAGAAGAAAAAATAAATTTTCTGATCGACTTCAGCAAGAGTATCCATTTCTAAACAAGTTAGGAAAGCGTACAACGTATCACAAATGGGGCGCGTTTCGTGCAATGGAGTATTAGAAAGCAATTATATACTTGTACGTAAGGGAAATAGCGTTTTAAAGTCCTTTTCTTCATCATAAATAATCCATTTCCTTCCTATTTAATAGTATTACATGCACACGTAAGGAAATTAAACGTTTGTTTGGGAGATTGTTTATGTTAGCAACAATGAAGTAACCATGCAAGAAATTTTCGAAGTTCAACTCCATATAAGACATTCTTGTTTGATTTTCTCGATAACGGCTACTCCTACGATGAAAATATATAGAGAAGGAAATACTCTACTTTACCAGTTCTACAACTTTTATTTGAAAAATATTTTGATATGCACAATAGTTTACGAGATATGACGAAAATTTAATTTTTTGTCTCTAGTAAAGTGGTACCCCTGATTGGCGTACGTGATTCATTTTTGCGATTTTCTTATTATATTTGATTGAAAGTCCTTAATATCAAATTTCATAAAAATCCGTTTAGTAGAAGCCGAGAACGAACATGCGGACGGACGGACGGACAGACGGACGGACGATAATAGGCGCTCACGCTGTAAGCGAAACGCGCCTAAAAAAGGAAAAACTGAGTCTGACGTCCATTGCACTCTTTGTTTACGTCCATTCAGCATACTGAATAGTGAAAAAACTGATATTGTTAAGCATGTACTATCTAAAATCCATAAAACTGCTGTAAATGCATCGGTATCATCGACAAAAATAACCTCATTTTGTAATAAATCAACATTTGGTAATGAGGAAAAACTTCAAGCCGCAGCAGAAGGAACTTTCTGCTATCATACAATCGTCCATAACCAGTCTTTTCGATCACTAGATTGTTCATCAAAGTTGATAAGGATTTGCTTTAACAAGAAATTTACATGTGGAAGAACTAAAGCTGAATGTATAGTTAAGAATGTATTTTCACCTTAAGCTCAAAGAAATCTAAAGAATGATTTAGAAAAAGCTCCGTACATTGCAACTTATTCAGATACCTCCAACCACAAAAATAGTAAACTTTTCCCAACATTGGTAAGATATTTTGATGTAAAAAAGGCATTCAGGTTAAAGTACTTGAGTTTAACACTCTTCCATGTGAAACGGCAGAAGCAATATCTAATAATATAATAAGAATTGTAGAGGAATAAAATATTAAGGATAAGGTAATTAATTGCTTTTTGTAGCGATAATGCTAACACCAGCTTTGGTGGAAAAGCTAGAAAAGGAGTAAACAATGTATACAGAAAGCTGGAGACTAGCTTAAGCAGAAAATTAATTGGTATAGGATGTGTGGCACATATTCTTAATAATGCTATCCAGACAGCATCAGATTCTTTACCAACAGATATTGAAACAATTGTGGTGAAAATATACAGTCATTTGTATCTCTACACAGTTAGAAGCGAGAAACTAAAAGCATTTTGTGATTCAGTAGATAATAATTATTCAAACTTGTTAGGATACAGTAAAACTAGATGGCTTGCCCTAACACCAGCAGTAGAGAGAATTTTAAAACCGTTTCCAGCCCTTAAGATTTATTTTTTGAATGAATTACCACAATGTCCTAAAATCCTATAAGAATTCTTTGAAAACGAATACGCAGAAATTTATTTATATTTTATTCACAATCAAGCGTCTATGTTTCGAGTAAATATACTGAGGTTTGAAGGCCAAAATACTACCTTTATTGAAGCAAATCACTTTTCGTGCAAAATCGCAAATTAAACAACGACTAAGAGAAAAATTCATGCCATTGATGGTCAAAAGAATTATGTCAAAACTTCCTGAATATTCTGGTATTTTAGACGAATTTCTAGAATTTTATAAAATATCTTTCACTTACATAGAAACATGGGCCGCATCTTCCATACTATTTGAAAATGTTGAATGGATTTTTCTAAAGGCTAATATAGAATGGAAAGAAGTTGGAAAACATTTGGAAAAATTTTGTGATTTACTCGGCACAGATGCGATTAATGATTCAGAATTATTTGACGAAATACAAACTATAAATAACTATTTAAGTAAGGATATACTTTCTCCTTGGGAAGAAGAAAATATTGAGGTAGATTTACGCTCGGTTAAAATGTTTGAAGTTTTCGATGAAAAACGAATTGAACATAAAAATATAATTAAAATAG
Organism: Uropetala carovei; assembly: GCA_036926305.1. Classification (NCBI taxonomy): domain Eukaryota; kingdom Metazoa; phylum Arthropoda; class Insecta; order Odonata; family Petaluridae; genus Uropetala; species Uropetala carovei. The sequence goes on from JAXCHB010000214.1 coordinate 1,317,713, forward strand.
TGGAATTCCTTCTTTGTCTTCTTGGAACAAATGCACCTGTTGAAAGAGTTTTTGCCATGATAAATAAAGCTTGGACAGCAGAAAAAAGCCAGGTCGAAATTGATACTTTAAAACACATATTCATAGTTAAACATAATGTTAACTTAACATGTGACAAGTTTTATACAGAAATTTTAAATGATGAAAGAATTTTAAAAGAAATTGTTTCTTCCTATAAATATATGAAATAAATATTGACATATTTTGTTTTCCTTAATAGAATGTTTAATATTAATTAATGCAAACAATAATTTTATACACCTATGTATACTGCATAAATTTTCAATTACTAAAGTATTATATTGGACTGTAGTTTTCTTTCATAGATATAAGAAATAAAAAATGTACCGATTTTACATATAGAAAATCTGGTAACTTTAGTTATATACCTATGTATACTGTATAAAATTTCAATATATAAAGTATTATGTATATTGAAATGTAGTTTTCCTTCATATATTCAATTCGTTTTTCATCGAAAACTTCAAACATTTTAACCCAGCGTAAATCTACCTATAAACGTTTACTTATTTATTCAAAATTGGTGGACGACCATGAATGTAGTATTATTGATAATAATACTACATTCATGGTCGTCCACCAATTTTGAATAAATAAGTAAACGTTTATACATATAAGTGAGGTTACTTTAATTTGAAAATATTACATATACTTGTGTGTGTATATATATATATATATATATATATATATATATATATATATATATATATATATATATATATAATACCTCTGCTTAAGCTATATAGTGTTAGGGCAGCTGAAATTTGATACCTATTTTGGAACGCGCTCTCAAGATGGTTGCACGCCCGAGATTCGACGTCACGATCAACAGGTAGATCGCAACAAATTCTTTTCATCACTCAAAATCTCCACTCAAACTCGCTAACACTCGCAATGATTTCGTTGTATCTGCTACGATTCTTAATTCGACTCCTTTTTTCGCGCAGATTATCCTTACCGAAATAAAAATATAACATATCACTCGACGAAATAAATTCACGATTAATCTCCGGCAGCCATGTTTTATTAGTAGCTAGCCGCTCCAATAAATTCACGCCGCTTGCGATGGCTTACATGATCGATTGTTAACTTAATGACAATCCAATCGCTTCACATTTCATATTGTATTTAAGATAAAAAAAACAAAATCGACTTACGTCCATTTCCAATTAATCCAGTGAAGACGGGCCTGGTTCCACCGTGACCTTCAACGTTCACCTTGTTATGAAGAAGATATCACCGGATGAGACCTGTTGACAAAAGTAAAGTAAATATTCCTATCGAAATCGACTGAAAACATTTTGATTGCTAATGGATGTCGTAACAAATTGCAGGATTCACTTACAAAGTTTCCTTTCCTCTAAGGCGTGCCAAGATTTCCTTAAAAGTACGAAACTTTTTAAAACCTAACCTTGAAAAACTCGCCTCGGTCGCTCACTTCTGTAGTCGGAACTGTGCATCTAAGAGGACGCAAAGCATGATGGGTAAAATAACATTATGGAAGGGGGAGTAGGGGGTAAAGAAGAAACTGGCCTGTGATTGGATCAGCTCGTTTTTTAACGTTCCACGGTGACTTCTACCCCTCCCTTCCTCCCCTCCAACCACCTCCAACCCCCCTCCATCCACTCGCTGGTATCGTATTTTTTAGTGAGAGGGTAGGTTTCGCGTTTCGACATTTGCTCTAGAAATTTTTCAAGTAAACGGAGGATTCCTCGGACAAAGCTGTGAGTATTGTAAAGTAATGGATTTAAGTTCTTTATTTAACTCTAGCGATGAATCTTTGAACATTTCCTTAACAATAGGGGAGTTTGTATTTTTTACGAGGTTATACATACGTGGTGCATATCAAATATGGCGGATCAGATCCTTTCCTCATTACCCTGTGTTTTTCTTACTTTCGTATTTTGAAAAATATTAAGTCGTCACGCGTTGTTTTGTTAACGATTGTAACGATTTCAAAGTTAGAAAAATTTATTAACATATTCAACCATAGAATTCTTCTCGTAGAATGTATTATCATTAACTTTCGTATTTTACTTTCAGGCACCGCAGCGGAAGCAAGAGTCCGTTACGGCGTTGGCAAACTTCATGTGCCGTGTTTTTCACCCTTTTTTACACGCAAAACGTCTTTGTCCGTTTTTTGACAATCGCTTTAACAAAACTTCCAAGAAGCTTTTATTTATAACCAACCTCTTTTACTTTACTTTAATACTATCCTACGCAGTGCTTTCGTGAGTGATGTGAAATCCGTTTTTACGTGTGCCATGAGTTCGTTTGGTTCTGAATCGCTGTCGTCAAAGGAGAATCGCAGCTGGAGGACAGAGGTCTGCTGAATTAGGAGCAAAGGCTGCTTCTTTTATTCTGAAATAAAGAAGGTAAGCGTGCATAAGTTCCGCGGAACTATTTCCTCCCTTTCGGTATGCTTGCTTCTAACACAGGTGTGGGCAAACTTTTCTGCATGGCGGGCCGCATCGGTGTTTGCGAATTCTTCAGCGGGCCACATTGAAAGATGCCAATGCTTAGGCGGGCCAGATTAGAGTTTAAATCGGAAATTGCTTAGATTCTTAGGCATCATACATTAGTGAAAAACAAGCACAAACAAGGATTGTATGGCTGAATTTTCAAAACTAAAGGTTTTATTGTCCTAATTTTACCAAAAGTAATATAAAATTGTGTTAAATTTTACGGATTGCTTTTTCACCAAAGCTTCGCGGGTCACGTTAAACGCTCTCGAGGGCCACATATGGCCCGCAGGCCACGGTTTGCCCAGCCCTGTTCTAACAGGTGCGCCTGACCTGTTGAGACATGTCGCTTTAAATACGTCACACGATGTAAGGCATATCGTGCAGAGGCGTAACAATGGCAAGGCGCGGGAAGGCATTGCCTTGGGGCCGTATGAAGGCAAAAAAATTATTGTAACATGAAATAAATCGAAAATATTATTATTTTTTCAATTTCTAAAATGTAAAAGAAAATTTTTAACTATATGTATAAATGTTTTATTCTTGGGGGCCTAAAACTGAAGTTACGCCTCTGATATCGTGGGAGTTGGGTTGGAATCCATGTGAAAATTGAGCGCTGATGTGGATTTGTATTTGCTTATCGATATTGATTGATGGTGAATCATTGCGTGCAGGGGAAGTGTACGACTCGTATGCAGAGTTTTTTAACTCCGCATGTTTTACTTCCCCGAAGCAGTGTAATGCGTTTTAACTGCCATCGTGAAATTAGACAAAGGCTGGTACTTACGTAATAAACGGGTGAACCAAAAAATTTTGTGGTAAATTTTAAATTTAGATGGATTCACCAATCCAAATAATTTTAAAATTTATTACAAAACTGTTTGAGTCACCCTTTAACACTTAAGTAGCCAAAGGCTTGTAGACCATAATAAGTGAATTTCTAATAACATGGCTGTATTCGTTGAAATTTAAAAAATAACAAAAATTCCACCAGTGATTACGTGAAACGGAGGAATGTCGTAGAGGTTAATTTCGAGTAACTGATTTATTATAACCGCGTGCCAAGGGATTGCGCTTGGATTCCTTGTTTTATAAAACCAGCGCTCAAACAAGGGCAACTCGATTATTTCGCAAATTAATTTCCTCGCATTAATAATGCCCTTACCATCGAACAAAATGATTCTTATGTACGTGTAAATAATTTAACAATCGTTAAATGAGTTTGATAAGATTCTCGCTCACGTTGTACTGTTGAATTATTTTTTTTTTTTCGAGTGATGCAAAGAACTTGACCGCTGAGTGAACTTGAAATCGACACCTCAATGTTCGCCTTCTTGATACATAGCGTTCCAATGTGGAAATGAACGCGTCTCTTTTATGGACCTCAAATTGAATATTTTTATGCGTTTTGTGGGATCATTTATTAAAACGTAATCGTCACATGAAAATGATCGAAAATTAGGAGAATTATCGTTTCGTCAAATATCGGCACCGTTTTTACTTTCTCCATACATAGTAAGGAAAAAGTATTGTGATCTCGAAAAAAATCGACTTTGAGATTTCAACGGAAATACATGTTTCGAGATGCCTAGAACACGTTTAGACTATTTCCGGAATGATATATGTGTGTGTGTGGATGGATGGATGGATGTGATTGTGGGCGCTCTAACTCAAAATGTACTTGTACTTGCCATATCGATACCAAATTTCATATATAACACTTTAGCGTAAGCAAAAAGAACTGATTAGTTTTTTAACAATAACGGTTAACCGAGAGTCGAGGTTTATTCGAAACCCGATACGGTTTTTGGATTTTTCTCCAATAATACATCATTATTGTATACATTGACCATTACAAAAAATTTAGAAAATATAATTTCCTACACCTTTTATTTCAAACAATTTTCCATAGCAGTTATTGTTTAGGAATTATTTATAAACAATCGGTTTTTTTCGGTTTCCGTCAAATATGTCCTTAAAAACGTCGTTATTCGTAATCTTCGTAAGGACCAAAGTTGTAGAGAAAAATATTTCTTCCAAGTTTTGTTTGAAACAAATTTTCGCGGGACCATCCATTTCGGAGATATTCAACTTATTCGTAAATTTCCAGTAGGTATACAGCGCCAACAACTAGCGGTGAATTCTGTAAACATATTCAACATATAATTTACAGCAATAAGGACGACTATTCTTCTAACAATAAGATACGAAATAATAATTTAGCCTTATAATGCTATTCATAATAATTTTAATATCTATACCCCAAATATGGAGAAAGTCATGTGTTGGCCACATCAGATTTTTTTTCTCTGTATCTTAACATGGCATCTGGTTTATGTACCTCTTAATGAAATTCTGAGTGAGCGTGTATGCAGTTTTGTTGCATATAGCCGCCTAGTTTTCAGTCGAAAGGTTTCTTACGTGAGAGGAAGCCAAGAAGCTCTTCTTTAGACCAGGGTTTCCCAAACTTTCTCCATACGTAGTATAGTAAAAGTATTGTGATCACGAAAAAAATCGACTACGAGATTTCAACGGAAATACACGTAAAGATATTCTCCGCTAACTACTAACCAGAATGCACCTGATTCTAACGCTTACTTATTAACTCTACGCCTAACTCTAACTGAATGAAAACAAATAGAAACAGACGCGACTGCAGTGTTAGTGTTGTTAAAAGAGGAAGATACCACGCTCTACTAAGAAGATTGCAGAAGACATCCGTTTCTATGCGTTATTTGGAATAAGAAAATGCAAAGCTAGGGTTAAATATAAATGAAAATAAATATGAAACCAGGACAACCATTCTCTAGGCCTGCGTTAGCAAATCGTCAAATCGTGACTTAAACTATTAGAGGTTAACGTAATTAAACTAAAAATTGAATAGTTAAAAGCTACTTCGGGATTCGATGGTGGAGATTTAACGAAAGATGTCAGCCAGACTGAGGTCGTATACACTCCTTACCCTGCAATTAAAAATATGAACATAAAGACTACTTTAGAGACGATTATCAACCATATAGATTTCCGTATGTGATTGAACGGCATTTCGTTTAGTCACAAAATCGTTCCAATAATTCAACAAAAAATTCCAAAATACTGATTTCAACCCAATTTTTGAGAATAAAGTCCGAACGTGGACATTTACCTTTGAGATCAGGGAAGGATTTTTCTGTAAGTCGAGATCGTGCCTAGCGAACAGAGAGTCAGGAAACACGTCCTACTCCGACGAAGGTATAATTCCAAATGTAGAAAAATGCGCCAACTATCGGCCAACCTCAATGGCAGTCGAGAGTTTAAATAATTTAGATTTCCTTTACTCGGTGATATAAAAGAATCTTTCTTCGTTGATTCATAAAAAAGTATTTGCTGAACAATTCCCGACACTTTTAAAATTCTTTTTCCAAAAAGCTTTTCATATGATATCATTATGAAGCAGTGTAACAAACCGTAAGTGTATTATTGTTATTTTTTAGAGAATATATATCGATCAATACAACTACGAGAATTAAGTGTTTAGGAATCAAATCTCAATGTGAAATTTTCGTAAGACCCATAAATTTATCATACTTATGCGTCGTTCGAGAACTGACCACTAGATAATTATTCATTAATTGACGTCATGTAAGATTTGGCGCTGGCGATGCCAGAGAATAGAGAACTCACCGTTTGTTGCATCATGTACGGGTTTCGGCGGAAACACCCGCAAACAACGTATTTACAGGTGTGTCCTAAAGACAAGTGTTGATGAGCCCATGGTGGCTGTGTCGATGCACATTCTCCGTATTTCTACAGACAAGCACATACGCACGATCGTGGACACATAAAATTATGCATATTCACCAAATTAAGAAGATACTTTCTCTTGGAGTAATGCCGAATAACTCTTAAACATCCACCCGTTACCACTCTTTTAACAAACGATCGCTTTTCTACATTTCTTCGTAAGAATAGTTTTCCTTGGTAAACGGCGTTGGATAGACGGTTTAATCATTTGGATGCACATACGTGGAGAGCAAAGTGGGAAGATCGACAAACATTAAGCAGATATCACATTAAATGCCAAGTTCCTCATCGTTTGGTAGCCACAAGGCACGATCCATAGAAAGTGTTCTTCTCAACGCGTTCAGCCATCGACTACGTCCCCTCTAGGGCTATGCCGTCAGACCAGGAGGAATGAGAGGAGGAATTTTAGAATGAGGGAGAGTAAAAAAGGGGGAAAGACAAAAGGGATGAGAGTAAAAACTGAAATAGGGAAGGTGAGATGGGACGTTTTCGACCGCTGGCGTGCTAAATGCGTTTCATGTGCTACGAAAGAGACCTGCGTGAAGGCCTTGAAAAAAATTAGTCCTGCGATCCGTGCACTCCTATCCACGCCGCTATGCATGTATATACTTGCTATCTCTAGAAATTAGTTGTAACGTGATGGAGAACGGGCATGAAAAATAAATACAACGTTATTAATTATTCCGGCGCCCTAGGAAAGAATCCAGCGCCCATTCACATGAGCTACATTAAAATCAGCGGCCGACAGATGTTTTCTCGAGTCCGGGGGGAGGAGAACTTTACTGTCCCCCATTCCCGCGCAGCATTTTTTATAGGAGATAAGAACTCTGCACGGGACTGATTTTCTAAGCCCGACCCATACAAATTCCGGACGTACGTATTTACAGGTGTGCCCGAAAGACATGGGTTGATGAGACCACGGCGGCGTGCGCCCGTCGCCGCTGTGTCGGTGCACGTTCTCCGTATTTCCACGGTCAAACACATACGCACGATCGTGGACGCGTTAAATTATGCATACGCACCAAATTAAGACGATTCCTTCTCTCGGAGCATCTCTTAAACATGCACTCTTTCAACAAACGATCGCTTTTCCATCCTTTCTTCGTGAGGAAATGTTTCCTTAGAAAACCACAATTGATAGACGGTTTAATCATTTGGATCTACATGGAGGGCAACGTGGGAATATCGATTATCATCACAGTTCACTTAACGTGCATATGTACACTATGCGAACGAAAAGCGTACGGTGTTACAGTTGATATTTTCCACGGTTTGTAACCGGAATAAGGTATGATAATAATTACTAACTAGCTGAACCCGCGCAGTGTTTTCGCGGTATATTTTCAATTGATTTTTAGAAAATTAAAAATTTTGTGAAATAAGTTGATAATCTGCCGGTATTCCCGTTAAAACTTCTTGGGATTTGTACTATGAATTCCTGCTTGTCTTATGAATCTGCAATGGACATAATACGCCCGAGAAATATGCTTTATTTCTCAATTTTTGATACTCAAACCTTTATTCTGTTATTTATTTTCACCAATAAGACGAATTCATTCTCTATTCGAACGTGAGCCACGATAATGTATCGCAATGCGATACTATCGCAATGAGATACTATCGCATTGCTGGTACGAATAGTGAATTCTAAAATACATTCCTCTGAATCACTTTAAGGCTGATTTCCCACGAAGGGTGTTTTTCTTGGCGGCACGTTCCCAAGGTGATTTACATGCGGGATCACGCAAAAATGTTCACCGGTGCACACCAATCCTTCAAAGGGACATTCGCACCGTTCAGTGAGAAGCGAAACGTCCACAGTAAAAAACAGTGAAACATTCCAGTCCCTGTTACCATTTCTACCTTATCTCACACAGCCAATTCCTTAAAATTGCCGCAGAAATTAATGAGAATAACGTCAGGGAGCGGGGTTTACCTAGGAGCAAATGATGGAAGCGTTCAAAGAGATGGCTCGTTATGGAAGAGGATTTTTTCCAAGAGGGGGGGGGGGGAAGGGGGCGCCAGAAAATTTGATTAAAAAATCAGCCTTCATGTTCACGATTTTGCCCATTTTGTCGAGGAAGTTTTTTATTCAGGATAGAGGGATAAATGTTTTTAATAATTATAATTTTTGGTATTAATATTTGGTATATTTCCTTCTTTTTTCAATATTGATTTTGTTTTCAAAAATCCAGGGGGGCGGCAAGTGCCTGGCTTGCGCCCCCCTACCGGGTGTAAGGTCAGGTAAGGAGAAGGACAAGTATTGTAAAAGAGAATTAAACGGGGGAATGGATGAGAAATTAGATTCGGTAAATTAATAGGTCAGGAAGATGAAACCATCCTTTATATTATTTAATAATTTACTGTTGAAACAAGATTTTTTAAAAGTTGCGCATTTCTTTAATCTTTTTAGCAAAATCCATAATTCTCTGGAAAGCAGAAAAAAAAATCAATGCTCTCATCAGTTGAGTCTTGATCAAATTGTATACCTATCGTTAATGTCATTGGAAGTAGTAAAACGTTGGACGTAATAATTTAATACTGAATGCTAATCGACGTACAATTTATGCGTTTTGTTTAAATTTGTGCAGATTTTAATCGCTATGCAACATGAGCATTTGATATAAATAATATCCCAGTTATTTGAAAATTAGTGGTTATGGGCAGTGCCGTAACTAGTGTAGGATGGAGGTGGCATTTCACATAGACGCTGCTTGCAAAAGGCGCCAAACCTTCCCGCAAAAGGTGTGAAAAGATAATTTTCCCAGAAATAAGTGTTGTTTTAATACTCAAACGTTGATTTATTTATATTAAAAACGCTGTTATTCTTTATAAAAACTAAGAAAAAATTATATCCTACATAACCGAGGCGTTTGCTAAAATGTTGCCATAGGCATCATATCACCATGTTGCGGCTATGGTTACGGGAATATTTGAGTTTTACGAAACCAAAGACTGCTTCAAAATTAGAAAAAAATCCAAATGTACTAAAATCCGCGGTATTTTAAACGATGAAAACTGACATTAAATGCTATTAATTAGAAAATAAATATCTCCTATTAGTCCAGAAAGGACGTCTGTAAAATAAACGAAAAGAGACGTGGAGTTATAGCCATTTACGCATCAAAGAGTGAAATATTGTCTGACAGGTGTCTGTGAAAATGTTGACAAGAATCTCAGCTTCCATAAATATCATCCAAATGAGGATTTTCGCTATGATCTATCAGTGAAAATACATAGAAATGTCGCCGTGCCTGAGAATATTCACCGAGTCTCTATGGTAAAAGGAATTTCAAAACAAGTTAGGAAAGTGTACAACGTATCACAAATGGGCGCGTTTCGTGCAATGGAGTATTAGAAATAAATTATATACCTGTAGGTAAGGGAAATAGCGTTTTAAAGTGTTTTCTTCGTCATAAATAATCCATTTAAAAATATATCATGCGCACGTAAGGAAATTAAACGTTTATTTGTGAGATTGTTAATGTTGCAACAATGAAGAAGTAACCATGCAAGAAATTTTCTGTGTTCAACTCGAATTAAGACATTTTTGTTTGATTTTCTCGATAAGGCTACTCCTACGATAAAAATGTATAGGGAAGGAAATACTCTTCTTTACTAGTTATACAACTTTTATTTGAAAAATATTTTGATATGAGCAATACTTTACGAGATATGACGAAAAGTTAATTTTTTATCACAAGTAAAGTGGTACCCCTGATTGGCGTACGTGATTCATTTTTGCGATTTTCTTATTATATCAAATTTCATGAAAATCCGTTCTGTAGAAGCCGAGACCGAACATGCGGACGGACGGACGGACGGACAGACCGACGGAAATAGGCGCTCACGCTGGAAGCGAAACGCGCCTAAAAAGGCGATGGAAGGAAAAGTAGATAAATGACAAAATTCGAGGAAACGGACGATTGTAGGGAATGTGAGGGATGGACAAGAGTTTAGCAGAGAAGGGGGGTGGGTAAAGAAGAAAAAATAGAGAAAAAAATTGAGTGACCAAAATACTAATATATAAGTAGGATTTCTACATAGATTCATTGAGAGTTTGGTACAATTGTGCTGGGAGAAGGAAAGTATGGATTGCGAGATGAGAGGAGGGATCAGATGAAATGGTAAAATTTAAATGTGTCTGCCTATTGTCCGATCGTCCATTTTCCTTAACCTTTTCCATTCCTGCGGCTTAGATCTCGAAGCGCGCACGCGTCGTCATTTCCTCCGAAAGCACGTTCGACTTGTACGGGTCACATTTTTTCAAAACGCAAAACTCCTGCACAGGACTGAAATAATTTTCCTCGTTTAAAATGTATCCGCTAGATGGCAGGACCAAAACATTAATCTAATGGTAGTTTTAGGATACATCAGAAGAGCGGCAATGCCTTCCTCTCAATTATTATCAGGGTGTTCGTCCGTGCAGTGTTTGGGGCGTTTGTACATTGTTCAACTTAAACTGTAATATACCGATTATAATAAAATTTTATCGATCTTTCGTTTAAGTGAGTTAAACACTAAGATGTGGAGCGATGCGTTATCAACAAAATAAAACTCAACAATTCTTGAAATATGTAAAAAATTCCTTGAAGCGATTACTGATATCATAAAAATACGTGGATGTTAACTGGTTACGGTAAATTTAATATACTTGAGTTTGGGATGATATTAAGACGTCATATGGAAAAATCTCGTTAGAGCGTAAAAAAATAATATCTAAGGAGTTTGGCTGAACTTTGTGCTAATTGGTACTCATATTAACGAAGAAAAATAAGTTAGGTAAATTCCACAATTTTATATTTATCTCTGAACATTCTAGAATCGCATGCCTGCATCAGTTCTTTGGCAGTTTCTCGCTTGCTTCTTTTTCTGTCACAATTGCCTTACACATTAGTTTCTATACTCGGCGCATTTCGGTTCCTCTTATTTTACTCTCACTACTCACGACCTTTTCTTTTTCAATTTCCAATGCCCCCCCGTTGCATTCTCACAAACTAACTGAAATTTTAAAAGAAAGTTTAAAAAAACGAGAGAAAAATAAAATTGGGTAACAAAAAAATTGAGTGAGAAATGAGGAAAAAACGAAAATATCTTCGAATTTCCCTTTTCGCCATATTCCTCCAAATTCATCCTCTTTACCCTCTTTCATCCTCTTGCTTCGACCACTTTTGCTTTGGCATGAATGCCACTGTTTCAAATTGACGCTCTCGGTCGTTCCTGACGAGGCTCGCTTTGAGGTTTTACGCCAACGCAACGGTGAAAGGAGGAAGGGCTGCCGCGCCATCTATATCCCAGTAGAGCATGTTCTCACCGCAAACACATCGATTCCATTTTATCGCCGTTTGAAGCATTGGTCCCCAAGAATCACCCGCGATCCTCCAGCAAAGAGGAGAAGGGAAGAAATGCTGATACATCGTAATGTATTATCACTACATTACGTTTCATTTCTTACTGTTAAATCGCAAAATTTTCGATTTTTATTACGGTAAACTGTTTTTAATACGCTATCGAGTGTTGTCGCTCTCTCAGCAAGATAAGTTTACGAAGAAAATCTTTCAGACGGAATGCCTGTAACAGGGCCCGTTGTCATCCACGTTGGAGGTTTGTTTCCAAATTTCTATCTTGGATTTGGGATGTATAAAGTTTAAAACGCACAGTGGTTCGGACTGCATATCTAACTAGACAAAACACTAAGGTGATTAGAATTGCATGATAATATTTATTTTAATATTCAATTCCCTTTTTAGGCGCGTTTTGCTTCCAACATGAGCGCCTATTATCATCGGTCTCTCCGTCTGTCTGTCCGTCCGTCTGTCTGCATGTTCGTTCTCTGCATCTACAGAACGGATTTTCATGAAATTTGATATTAAGGACTTACAATCAAATATAATAAGAAAATCGCAAAAATGAATCGTACGCCAATCAGGGGTACCACTTTACTGATGACAACAAATTAAATTTTCGCCATATCTCGTAAAATATTGCTCATATCAAAATATTTTTCAAATAAAAGTTGTAGAACTTGTAAAGAAGAGTATTTCTTTTCCTATACATTTTTATCGTAGAATTAGCCGTTATCCGTAAAATCGAACAATAATGTCTTAAATCGAGTTGAAGAGAAATTTTCTTGCATGGTTACTTCATTGTTGCTAACATAAACAATCTCACAAACAAACGTTTAATTTACTTACGTGTGCATGCACTATTTTTAAATAGGAAGAAAATGGATTATTTATGGTGAAGAAAAGAACTTGAAAACGCAATTTCCCTTACGTACAGGTATATAATTTCGGAACAGGTCTGTTATTAGTCGTCCAAGACAAAAATACAACGGTGCTATTAGAAACGTGTTTTTATTCAATGTTATATCCTCTTGACTGTTGCGCCGCAAATTGAGAGGATATATTGACGAGCCTTCGGCTCGCTTTGTTTTAATGGGTAGTCATCTCCGGGCGCTACCGCGCCCTTCGCCTTGCCCGGAACCAAAGAAACCCTCCACGTTGTCCGGAGATTGGGTTTGTATATGTCGAGACCGGCCAATCAGTCATGGGTTAGCAACAGTCAAACGAGATATAATAAATGTCATATTGTTGTTGCTTTAATTGTTAAATCATTTAAAAACGCGCATGTTTTGATCCTGGACGACTAATAACAGACCTAAGCCATAATTTCTTTCTAATACTTTAATACTCCACATTTAGATTGATATATCCTTTAACATTGTCAATGCATTCTTCTATACCTAAACAGTTCAAAATATAACTTCGTACAACAGAGTTTTTCATGGACACAATAATTTCACTTTTCCAGACTTCGAATAGCTGTTTCCGTGTGATACATCTTGTTACTGAAAAATTAAAATAAAGAGAAGTTGTACAAAGTAGCAGTTAATTTCTATTTTACAGGACGAGCGATAGTTACTTTATATATAGAATATTTAAGCATAACGGTAACCCGCGGAAGTTTTTTTGTAGACCTCGCCAAATATAAAATACAAGCCACAATTTCAACTTAATATTCTGATTTATATTTTGCGAAGTATAAACAATAAATTCAGGAAAAAAAGTGCAAATAATGAAGAACATACCTTCAAGAGAAGCCTCCATTTCAGTAAATAAATTTGCTTTGGATAGAACTCGTGTGACGATGTTGACTAGCACAAGTGCGAAACACGACTGGAAAAAATAATTACGCTACCCAGTTATTTTGCGTTCTCGTGGTCCTTCTGTGTTGGTCGCCTGGTGGCTATTGTTATATTTTACGGTGACACATTTATTCTATTTGGTAACAGTACATCAATTGGACATTTCTGAGAAAAAGTGTCTTGGGGTTCTGTCTGGTTAGATTTGCAATCCGAACCACTGTGAAACGGTGTCTTTATTCGAAGCTGATGTTCTACGATCTTCCTTCTTTCTCCCCTTACGGGATTTTTTTTATTTTCTGAAAATTATATTTTAAGTGGGCAGGTAGAAATATATTAAAGATCTGGATAGTGCGTTTCAGTCGACTAAATACGCAAAAATCCCCGTCTTAGACACTCCGTTCCTGTAAATCAGCGGTTCCCAACCTTATCTACGTGGCGGGTTATCTATTGGTGGTTGAAAATCATTCGGCGGGCCGCATCGCAAGCTGCAAATTCTTCTGCGGGTTGGATTAGAGTTTAAATCGAAGTTCCCAATATATTCTGAGGTGCCATACAAGCTAAAACCGTATCAAAGTAACATTTCGATATTAAAAGTTCAACTACCAGATTTCCATAAAAATGTATGTATCGTCAGAATAACATCTGATTTTTGCGGATTTGCTGACTTTGCTCCGCAATTCTTTACTGAAAATACCTGGCGGCTACCGATTCGCTGACTAGTTCTGCAGTCATGAGGGGTTTCCCATTAAATCGCGAAGCGTAAGGACAGCCAACCTGCTCAACTGGACTGGTATTATCGATGACTGTATATACCAGTGGTGCTCAAACTTTTCGGCTTGCAGTTGCATCGCCTTTTTTGTTCTCGAATGGGGCAATAATGGGGCAAAACAGCCCCAAAAATGAGGATTATATCATTATCGGATTTCCTTCATTAGGTGTAGTTTGACATTAACAGCATTAAAATATAAGCCTCTGATTCCCATTGAAAGCTTACCCATATGAAATGATAGAGCTTGTTACCAAGGAAGACCCAGAAAAATTAGCAATTTTTTGCGATAAAAACTATAAAATTAAGCTAATTCTACTCGGATTTGCATTCCGTCTTCAAAAGTTAGAAACTACAATTTATATCCTATCCGACAGTTTAAGTCTCGAGTTCGTATCTTGACGGTAAGTAATTTAAAAATGTAAATATAAAAACCTCTGCACCAATTTACATGCTTTCTTATGGGCAAAAAATGGGGCAAACAGGGGCCAAAATAGCCCCTCAAAGTAGTAATTTTGCCACTTTCTGATTTTTTCCTTTGGTTTTGACTAAAAACCTATAATCCTACCAAATTTCAAGTTTCTGGCACATCTGGAAGTGCCTCATAATTTTGTATCCTCATATATCTATAATATATAGATGCTTCTTACACATGATATATTATATATATATATATATGAGGATACAAAATTATGAGGCACTTCCAGATGTGCCAGAAACTTGAAATTTGGTAGGATTATAGGTTTTTAGTCACAACCAAAGGAAAAAATCCGAAACTGGCAAAATTCCTATTTCGAGGGGCTATTTTGGCCCCTGTTTGCCCCATTTTTTGCCCATAAGAATACATGTAAATTGGTGTAGAGGTTTTTATATTTGCATTTTAAAATTACTTCCCGTCAAGATACGAACTCGAGACTTAAACTGTCGGATAGGATATAAATTGTAGTTTCTTATTTTTGAAGTCAGAATTCAAATCCGAGTAGAATTAACGTAAATTTGTAGTTTTTATCTCAAAAAAGTAGTAATTTTTCTGGGTCTTACAATAGGTTTCCTTGGTAACAAGCTCTATCCTTTCATATGGGTAAGCTTTTAATGCGAGAACAAAAAATGCGAGGCAGCTGCATAGGACCTAGAGACTAGATACTTGGCACAATTATAGAATTTTCATGGCAAACTAAGATAAAATTGTAAAATTGCAAAAATTCCAATTTGTAATTGGTGGCTTAGCCCCTTTTCGGCCCCATGCGAGTGTGATAATTATAAGGCACTTCTTAATGAGATACAAACTTTAAATTTGGCAGAATTATGGGTTTTTAGTTACAACCCCTAATTTTAGGGGCTGTTTTGCTCCGTTATTGCCCCATACGAGGATTAAAATTATAAGGCACTTCTAAATGAGCAACTAACTCCAAATTTGAGATGGTTAAATGATTATATACAACATCGATTGGGAATAATTTGAATTTGGAAAAAGGCTAAAATTTGAAAATGCTTGCAGAATGCAAGCACATATTAACTAGTATATATATATATATATATAATATATATATCATGTGTAAGAAGCATCTATATATTATAGATATTTATTATTAGTCGTCTGAATTTATGTTAAGTACGTCGCTAAGCGATACCTTCGTTTCCGTTACTATGATGAAATTTTCTAATTGCTGATAGCGATGCCTACGTTGTCAAGGATCATTTCAATTGCGCATCGGCATTTTGTCATCCATAGTAACCGATAATAATTTTGTTTACTTGTTGATTTTCAATCTGAAAAGTTATTAAGTAGTATTTCTTTTGTGAAAGATACGACTGATGCATACATAATATGTAATATATATTTTTTAATGATATCAAAAATATATTGAACAGTCAGCTTGATGAAATGATGAGTATATTTAAAGTGACCAGACGTACTGATTTAATCAGTACAGTACTGATTTTAGAGATCATGTACTGTTTTCAAATATGCAATGAATTTTGTACTGAATTTTAAAGTTGTATTGATTTTAAAAGAAGAAAAAATCTATAAATATTTTGGGTACTTTCCGGTTCTAACACCTGCACTATGAAATCGATATATATCGAAGTTGCGATACTCGGGTTTGGTGACGGAACCGGTAAGTACCATATTTTGTTCATTACTGTGGGATTGACAGTTGAGATGGAAATGCTGAGTAGTTCCCCCTAGCAAACATGACAACCCCTCCACCTATGGTTAGCTGTGAGCGAGGGGAGTTTTGTCAGTCTTTCCCTTGAAACCCCGCCTCTTCTCTAAAACTATAAGTCTCAATTTCAAACTAATATCGTCCAGACAATATTAGTTATGGTTGCGTAGGTCATGTGAGTAGTGTAATATTTTGATGCTGTTTAGTAAAGTATCATTATTCTCCGAATAGATTATTAGTATTCTTATTTCATTATATTTAAAGACCCTGCCATAAATAGAAGAAAAACAAATATTCTGATCGATTTCAGCAAGAGTACAGTATGTCATGTGAGTAGTAAATTTTTTTTATGCTGTTTGGTTAAGTATGTATAGTTATTCTCAGAATGTGTTATTAATATTGTATTTTAATTATATTTTAAGACCCTGTCATGAATAGAAGAAAAAATAAATTTTCTGATCGACTTCAGCAAGAGTATCCATTTCTAAACAAGTTAGGAAAGCGTACAACGTATCACAAATGGGGCGCGTTTCGTGCAATGGAGTATTAGAAAGCAATTATATACTTGTACGTAAGGGAAATAGCGTTTTAAAGTCCTTTTCTTCATCATAAATAATCCATTTCCTTCCTATTTAATAGTATTACATGCACACGTAAGGAAATTAAACGTTTGTTTGGGAGATTGTTTATGTTAGCAACAATGAAGTAACCATGCAAGAAATTTTCGAAGTTCAACTCCATATAAGACATTCTTGTTTGATTTTCTCGATAACGGCTACTCCTACGATGAAAATATATAGAGAAGGAAATACTCTACTTTACCAGTTCTACAACTTTTATTTGAAAAATATTTTGATATGCACAATAGTTTACGAGATATGACGAAAATTTAATTTTTTGTCTCTAGTAAAGTGGTACCCCTGATTGGCGTACGTGATTCATTTTTGCGATTTTCTTATTATATTTGATTGAAAGTCCTTAATATCAAATTTCATAAAAATCCGTTTAGTAGAAGCCGAGAACGAACATGCGGACGGACGGACGGACAGACGGACGGACGATAATAGGCGCTCACGCTGTAAGCGAAACGCGCCTAAAAAAGGAAAAACTGAGTCTGACGTCCATTGCACTCTTTGTTTACGTCCATTCAGCATACTGAATAGTGAAAAAACTGATATTGTTAAGCATGTACTATCTAAAATCCATAAAACTGCTGTAAATGCATCGGTATCATCGACAAAAATAACCTCATTTTGTAATAAATCAACATTTGGTAATGAGGAAAAACTTCAAGCCGCAGCAGAAGGAACTTTCTGCTATCATACAATCGTCCATAACCAGTCTTTTCGATCACTAGATTGTTCATCAAAGTTGATAAGGATTTGCTTTAACAAGAAATTTACATGTGGAAGAACTAAAGCTGAATGTATAGTTAAGAATGTATTTTCACCTTAAGCTCAAAGAAATCTAAAGAATGATTTAGAAAAAGCTCCGTACATTGCAACTTATTCAGATACCTCCAACCACAAAAATAGTAAACTTTTCCCAACATTGGTAAGATATTTTGATGTAAAAAAGGCATTCAGGTTAAAGTACTTGAGTTTAACACTCTTCCATGTGAAACGGCAGAAGCAATATCTAATAATATAATAAGAATTGTAGAGGAATAAAATATTAAGGATAAGGTAATTAATTGCTTTTTGTAGCGATAATGCTAACACCAGCTTTGGTGGAAAAGCTAGAAAAGGAGTAAACAATGTATACAGAAAGCTGGAGACTAGCTTAAGCAGAAAATTAATTGGTATAGGATGTGTGGCACATATTCTTAATAATGCTATCCAGACAGCATCAGATTCTTTACCAACAGATATTGAAACAATTGTGGTGAAAATATACAGTCATTTGTATCTCTACACAGTTAGAAGCGAGAAACTAAAAGCATTTTGTGATTCAGTAGATAATAATTATTCAAACTTGTTAGGATACAGTAAAACTAGATGGCTTGCCCTAACACCAGCAGTAGAGAGAATTTTAAAACCGTTTCCAGCCCTTAAGATTTATTTTTTGAATGAATTACCACAATGTCCTAAAATCCTATAAGAATTCTTTGAAAACGAATACGCAGAAATTTATTTATATTTTATTCACAATCAAGCGTCTATGTTTCGAGTAAATATACTGAGGTTTGAAGGCCAAAATACTACCTTTATTGAAGCAAATCACTTTTCGTGCAAAATCGCAAATTAAACAACGACTAAGAGAAAAATTCATGCCATTGATGGTCAAAAGAATTATGTCAAAACTTCCTGAATATTCTGGTATTTTAGACGAATTTCTAGAATTTTATAAAATATCTTTCACTTACATAGAAACATGGGCCGCATCTTCCATACTATTTGAAAATGTTGAATGGATTTTTCTAAAGGCTAATATAGAATGGAAAGAAGTTGGAAAACATTTGGAAAAATTTTGTGATTTACTCGGCACAGATGCGATTAATGATTCAGAATTATTTGACGAAATACAAACTATAAATAACTATTTAAGTAAGGATATACTTTCTCCTTGGGAAGAAGAAAATATTGAGGTAGATTTACGCTCGGTTAAAATGTTTGAAGTTTTCGATGAAAAACGAATTGAACATAAAAATATAATTAAAATAGTGGAATTCCTTCTTTGTCTTCTTGGAACAAATGCACCTGTTGAAAGAGTTTTTGCCATGATAAATAAAGCTTGGACAGCAGAAAAAAGCCAGGTCGAAATTGATACTTTAAAACACATATTCATAGTTAAACATAATGTTAACTTAACATGTGACAAGTTTTATACAGAAATTTTAAATGATGAAAGAATTTTAAAAGAACACGTTTAACACGTTTAATAACTTTCAATCATCAGATGCAGTTTTTGTGTCAACATATTCTCACATTCCATTGATTGATTTTTTTAGTATGGAAATGAAATCGTTATTTATATTTTATCGATCTCTCTCACCCTGTATTTAATAGATGGATAATCAGGCCAGTAGACCCTATTCAATAGGGATTTCAAATTTACCGACTTTTGATTTACCGGTAATTCGGTAAAAATTTTCACAAATACCGGTTTACCGGTAATTTATACGGTTTCAATAAAATGCTAAATTGAAAGAGAAATGATAGGTAAATATTAATGGAAGACAAATTTTATTCAAATCAACTAATAAACTAATATAAATAAAAAAATTGTATTCAAAACATTTATTCCAAACATAAGTTTAAGTTTAATATTTATATAAAAAAACACTTCGAACAAAATTGTATTCCAAACAGTTACAAATTTAATATTAATATAAACAAAAAACACTTGGAACAAAATTGTATTCCAAACATAATTATAAGTTAATACTAATAAAAAAGGAACTTTGAAAGTCTTTCTTATTAGATGTCTTTTTGGTTAAAATAGGTTCGCAGAAAACATAATTTATCGAGACTCTGGTCACCTAACTGCAATCTTATTTTAGTGCATATAAACCCAGCCGTTGAAAAAGCTCTTTCAGATTCAACACTTGCTGGTCGACTGGTCATTCGGAAATCGAAATCCATTTTGAAGTATTTTCCTCTTATTTTTTCTTCTTGAAAATACATTAGTTCCTTTCCTATTACTTGTGTTAGGTCTTTTGTGTTTCTTTTTTGTTTTTGAGATGAATCTTCATAGGCTGAGTCAGTTTTTTTCTTTATCGCCAGTTGAAGTTTTTCCTTCATAGACAATGCAGTTGATGACGAAAGAACTGAAGTCGGTGCATCCTCAGACTGGGAGTTGGAATCGTTGACTACTGTTGATTCAGTTTCAGAAATGCGTTCAAGTAACTTTACAATTACCTTTGTAATTGTGGCCTTGCTGGTTTTATTGATAATTCCGTAATCTTCATGAATTGATTTCTTTGGATCATAAAGAAACTGTAGAACATCAGAATAAGTTGTTCGTCTTTCCTTTATGGGAGCTATCAACGCTTCTTTAAGGTCATTGCTTAAAAATGTGTTTTGATTTGTTAGTTCATCAAGCGTAAATTTTAATGTTACATCAGAAATATACAAATTTACATTTTTGGAGCATAGTGCTTCTACAGCTAGTTTTATTGGCTGCAATGCTAATATTGTATTAGAGAGTAGTTCAAGTTCATTTTCTGTAAAGATCAACAGATATTAGTGCTAAGATATTAACGTTTATAACGCATTATCTGCATTAAACATATTCAAGGAATAATATTAAAAACAGAAAAATAACTACTGACATTACATCACCATAAAGAAATATTTTACTAAGGTTTAAAAAGTTCATGTAGGAATGAATAACTTCGTAGGAGCCGCCACTGTACATGATCAAATACAGCGGGGAAATTACTTTCGATTTACGCCATTTTCGATTTATTCCATAAACCTCAGAACGTATCTATGGCGTAAATCGAGTGTCGCCTGTACTTTCTTGACTACTGATTATTGCGTCAGTCTTCAGCGCATGCGCAATTGTCTGCCGAGAGGATCAGGACATGAGAAACATTGAAACATTCAAACACGGGAATATTATTATTTTTTAACATGCATTAAAAACATTTTTTATTTACCGAATTGCCGGTAAAAAATTACAAAATTACCGGTAAAGTTTTACCGGATATTTGAGCCATTTACCGGTAAATCGGTTAACCGGTTTACCGGTATTGCAATACCAACTGCAGAGAACGGAACTAGACAAAATGTTCGGAGGTCACGAGGGTGCATATTAAGTTAAACATTCCTTAGCTGAAAGGCCACTTTGCATCTCCGTACTGAAGACGCAGGAACCACTTAAGGAAATGAACATAAAGTGTATAAGGACCGACTCAGGTGCATCTCACACTAAAAGTCAACGCGATAAAGCAGTTTAGAGTGAACCCGTTGACTTTGTCCATTTGGGACAGGAAACGTCTTACAATTAATGAATAATTGGATGTTTGAGTGAAAGGAAACACATAAGTACATCATACACGAGAGGGGTCTTGGGAAAAACTAACATTTATGAAAAACTGCTGCACCATAAGACAAATTAAAAATAAATTGATGTGTCCGGCACATGACTTTCTCAATACGTAAGTTGTCAACTAAAATCAAATAAATACGGCGATAGGAACAGTTCAACTTAACATGCTTCAGCGATAGCGATTCAATTGTTGTCACTACTACGCGCGCGAGCTGCCCACTAACCGTCAATTTCGAAGAAAATTGAATATCTCTTGAAATATTTCTCATATGAAAATTTAGGTCAAACAAAAGGTGTAGAAAAAATAATATCCACAACTTATATATATATATATATATATATATATATATATATATATATATATATATATATATATATTTATATATATTTTTTTTAGGGCAACTAGGTGTTGAAGGAAACCCAGTGAACACTTATCGGAAGTGGAGCCGCTGGGGTGTTAAACTATTTCTCTCCTACTCCTTTCCACCCTCTCTTTCCCCTTTCCCCCCTCCCCCTTCTGCATCCTCCAATCCCCGACCTTTCCACGCTCCCTTCCCTTCCACCCCCACACCTTCACCCCAGTGTCACTGCCATATCAGTTGTCTCTCTCTTGTGCTGACGAAGGGATCATCCCGAAAGCTCCAATAACTTCTACAAATGTCTCTCTCCAACACCCTAGCGGCTCTACTTCCGGTAAGAGTTCACTGGGTTTCCTTCAACAACTAGTTGCCCTAAATATCCTTACTTACCTTTCCTCGTCCGTAGTGTGTGTGTGTGTGTGTGTGTATGTATTAGTGATGGGCGAATCGACTAATAGGAAAAATCTATTGATAGTCGAATCGCCGACCATAAAAATCGACTAATTAGTCGATTTATTAGTCGGTTTTCAGTGCCACACATCTGACTAACGATATTAGTCGGTTAAGTTTAGTCGTTTTCCAGCGCTATCTGTACGGCCAACTATATAACGATATTAGTCGGTTAAGATTAGTCGTTTTCCAGCGCTATCTCTACGGCCAACTATATAACGATATTAGTCGGTTAAGATTAGTCGTTTTCCAGCGCTATCTGTACGGCCAACTATATAACGATATTAGTCGGTTAAGATTAGTCGTTTTCCAGCGCTATCTCTACGGCCAACTATATAACGATATTAGTCGGTTAAGATTAGTCGTTTTCCAGCGCTATCTCTACGGCCAACTATATAACGATATTAGTCGGTTAAGATTAGTCGTTTTCCAGCGCTATCTCTACGGCCAACTATATAACGATATTAGTCGGTTAAGATTAGTCGTTTTCCAGCGCTATCTCTACGGCCAAATATATAACGATATTAGTCGGTTAAGATTAGTCGTTTTCCAGCGCTATCTCTACGGCCAACTATATAACGATATTAGTCGGTTAAGATTAGTCGTTTTCCAGCGCTATCTCTACGGCCAACTATATAACGATATTAGTCGGTTAAGATTAGTCGTTTTCCAGCGCTATCTGTACGGCCAACTAACGGTATTAGTCGGTTAAGATTAGTCGTTTTCCAGCGCTATCTCTACGGCCAACTATACAACGATATTAGTCGGTTAAGATTAGTCGTTTTCCAGCGCTATCTGTACGACCGACTAACGATATTAGTCGGTTAAGATTAGTCACGGCCTTGAGATTAGTCGTTTTCCAGCGCTATCTGCATGGCCGACTAACGATATTATTCAGTTGGTAGTACCAACTCATCTGGACAACAACGTTATTCTAATTAATTTAGTCTGTTGTAGAACTTAGAAAGAAAAATACAAAAATGAATTGTAGTTAGGAGTATATAATTTAGTTTCCTAATTATTTAATCTACTTTACATGGGTCAGGTTGAGGCTTTAAACCCCAACCTTCCGTATAAGCTCATATAAAGATATATACATATAAACTTACAAAAACAAACAAAAGATACAACAATGAAACGTAGTTACACACATATAAACTTTGTAAATATATGATGTGAAAACATAATTTCAAAGGAATGCAAAAAATACCTGAAATAAGACAATACGAATTATACAAATATATCAAAATTACTAGTACGTCCTACAGTAATTGTAAGTAATTTTAAAAGCAACAAAAAATGCAAGACAAAATATTCTGTACCAGTTTCTATGTGGGTGGAGGTGCGATGCACCAAAGTATCACTAATTTTCCTCTGTTCTGACTGAAACTCTCCTATTATGTTCCCTGATTGTCCTATGGCAGGGGTTCTCAAACTTTTTTGGCCACGGAAACCTTATATTCAAGTATTTTTTCCCGCGGAACCCCAAGAGATGGTAAGCCGAATCGCAATAAAATTAACTTTATAATATTCTAATAGCCATTTACATAGTTTATGTATCCTACATTACACCGTTTTACAAGTGAGTTGGTAGTGGACGAAAACGACAGATGAAATTGAAAATTCGAATAAATTCGTTAGACGGCCGTGCAGATGGCGCTGGAAAACGACTACGAAATCCAACTAATCTTACTCGAATTAGTCGTTCTTGAATTCATTCGGATGTGGAACCGACTAATTCTAAAAAATCGATTTAGTCGGTTCTTTGAAATAATCGACTTAGTCGATTATTATTAGTCGGTTTTGCCCATCACTAGTATGTATTTATATGTCAACAAAAATTCAGTTTTAAGTGAAATATTTAAGAAAAACTAAAATTTCACAAGAGTAAACCGCTAATTCCTTTGACCGATTGTTATCAAAACCTTTTCAAAACTTAAGAATGTACCAGTATCAATAGAACCGTTCAATTCTTACGTTGAAATTGTTAAAATGGGCTATAAGTGATAGGTCAGAAAAGTTTTAGAAGTTGTTGGATGGCACTTACCTAATAAAATTCCTTGTAGAACGGAAACGAGAATGCCGCGGTACACCATGTCGTAGCCACAACTCTACTGACGTCGAGCACCTAGTACCTACAATGCCACCTAGTAGCTCCCTCTTGAACTACCTGACTGTGTGGCGTCTCTCCCGGCGCGGAATCTCTCCCCGACTCACCCTATATAAAATCAGAAATATAGAATTTCATGCTCATCTGATTATTAGTTTTTGAGTTAGAGCGCACGCAAAATTTCTGTCACACACATACGGACACACCCACACACATCATCGAGAAAACGGTCAAAACGTGTTCAGGGGACCTCATAACGTGTATTTCCGTTGAAATCTCGAATTCGATTTTTTTATGAAAACAATATTTTCTCTATACTACGTATATGGGGAAAGTAAAAACAATTTCTTCCGTCATACGCGTTCAATTCCACGCATATGTTATTCGTTGGGTCGTAATTGCGGAAACTAGTTTTAGATCGTGTCTGTCTCTTACAATTATCGACGTATTTCGAAAATTTGGCCTCTTTCTGTGGCAGAACTGTAGACATATTTTGCAGACTAACCGATCACATAAATGATTATTTTTAGGGAGAAAGCACTAATTTGTAAACCCCTTAATGAATAAAAATTGTTGAATCAGGTAAATATTTGCCTAAGTGAAGAAACAAAAGACTTATTTAAAGTGGACTTTTGAGAATATTAGCTAAACATGTTAACATTGTGCCGTGGGAGCATGGGTATGAAGTTCCACTTAACTTTAAAATAATCGAACAATTTTAGAAGTTAGGTTGAAGAGATGAGGTATTCAATCGGAAGAAGTAACGAAAGTTAACTGCTACATCGATTAATTTTGTTTTAATTGAGAACATCAGTCTTTTTATCGCAATTAAATTATTTTAAATACCTTCAGGTCCGAGGAGAAATTCCTGCGTATTTACCAGTGAAATTGAATTGGAAGAAGTAACACAGTTACCTTTTATAATTATTTATAATATGGTGCGCGGAATGTTGACGCAAAACTGAATTATAAGGAAATAAAACCGCATCAAACATATTCCAGAAAACTAGTAATCATTTCCATCCGTCGTACTCTTTTCATTAAACGAGGTAGTTAAAAATGGTATTTTTATCCAGCGCATAACGTAATTCTGCTATTAATAATTCGTTTCAAATTCAAAATTAGCAATTGGATTGAATTAATATACAATAACCACCGAATCGCATTTATTACTCCCACACCGCTTTCAAAATGTTATTTCCGTTAATGCCGAAGCATTACTTTCTTTTATAAGTCGATTCAGAGAGCAGTTTTGGATATATAACATTTATAAATCGGTGAGTATTCACAGAAAATTCCACACGTTAAGGTTTTTTAGCGTTTAGCGTTGTACCAATGCAGTCATGATCCACTCGGTGAAATAATCGTAATCGAACTTCGATAAATCGATAGTGTGCTTTAAAAAAATATACATATATAAATTACTCTTCGTTTTAGGGTTTATATAGTAGTATACACGTCCAGGTCTGTCGAACGAAAAGAAACAGTTTGCGTCGCTACATACATATTTAGGTCGAGCGCTAGGTGGCATGTTTTTTACTTGCTCATAAACGATGTATATTGAGAAAGTATTGTAATCGCGAAAAAATTCGACCTCGAGGTTTTGACAGAAATATACGTTTTGGGAGTACCAGAGTCCGAAAAAGTGGTTTTCGCAATGCCGTCTGTCTGTCTGTTACTGGCTCTAGAGCTTAAACGGTAAAGGGAAAATGAATGAATTCTCTTACTTAGGCATTTTATCAAACAGAATAGATTCTATGAAGAAATGGTTGACATTGCTCAATAATTAAGCGAAGTTTATTCCACTCATTTTTAACAACAATTTGATATTCTTAAAAACGGCTATAACGATTTTGATCAAATTTCGTACAATTACTTGAGTTTACGTTTTCAATAATATTACATAGTTCATATTTCTCAAAAAGTGAATATAAGGCTAGTTTATTCTAGGCAGCTTTAACAATAATTTCATTTTCTCAAAAATGGCTATAACGGTTTTGATAAAATTTCGTACCGTTACTTGAGTATACGTCTGCAATAATATTACATACCTCATATTTCTCAAAAAATTAATATAAGGCTAGTTTATTCTTGGGCAACTTGAACAAAAATTTGATTTTCTAAAAACCGACTGATACGATTTTCATTTTCCAAAGATAACTGAACGACGCATAATATATATGAGAAAGTTTATACAATGTATGTTGTACCGATTTTTTACTCCTGTACCGCATTTCATCAAAAACTTTGGTTTTATCATAATACCTCGCGGGAATTTAACTGGTCACCTCATGTACTTCGATTGTTTTCTGTCAAAATTACTGATTTTCGCCATTACTTTATTTTCGGAAACGCACTTCTTCCATCGTGTTCCATCGTAGTATACTCCCATAACTGCCCATTCCACATTCTTTAACTGCTATTCGACACATGAAGCATGATGTTATAAACATACTGCCTTCTTTTACTCTACCATCGACCTAGCTGATGCATTTGAGTCTCCACATACTCCAATATCCTCTTCCTTACCAAATTGGATTTCGCTTGGTTGTGTTTCTTCGTTAAGCCACTTCACCTGCCTAGCTCGTTTCTCTTTAGCCTTCGTTGCCTTTTATACATTAACTAGTATAAGTGTCCGTCAAAAATGACAGGGATGAACGATTATTCTGAAATAAAATTGAAGCAGTCTTCTTTGAGCTGAAATCATGCCTCCTGCTCAGAGGGTTGCCTTCGATCCGAGCGAAGGTTCGAAACCCTCGCCGCGAGTATCTATTGCGCTTCAAAAGCTGACCTTAGTCCCCTCTTCCCAGGTGTATTTCTGTTTTTCAGAGCGTGACAGATGGAGTGACAAAAGGACAAAGGGACAGAATAAGGCATTTATATATTGCCTATACATTAAAACGTTTTGTTATTATATCATAATGCTATCCTGAAAATGTCATCAAATTCGGTTCAGTCGTTTGCGAGATATTAAGCTCCAAAAAGCATTAGATGTAGGGTGACCAGGCGTCCCGGTTTTCAGAGTTTTGTCCCGGTGTCCCGACTTTTTTTTTTCGGGACGCATCAATGTCCCGGTTTTTTCTTGTAATAGTGATAGTATATGCAGCAGTTTTTTTTATTCCCGTTTATACGAAATTATTTTGAAAACCAAACTCGATATTCCAAATACTATTTTATAAAAAGCATTTCCATTTCAGTGCTGGAAAATCAAAGACATGGTATTTCACAAACAGCTGATTCTAAGAAAATACGAATTTTCTTATCAATGATTTTCAGTTCACTCAAGTTATATAAGAAACTAAAATATTCACTGTGGTTTTTGAGTCGCTGAAACCTCTCCTTTATCGAAGCAATTGTTTGATCCAACACGAGATAAAAAAGATTACTCGGAAATAATCTTGGGGATTATGAAAACTTGCATCAACCTGTGCAGGTTCAAAATTGGAGTTCTTTCTTCGTGGCAGAATTTCGGTCTCTTGCATAAATTTTGATTCAGCCTCTAGTTTTGTTGCCAGTTCTCGAGCATCTATGATTAATTTATTTAACCCTATTTCTGACCTACAAGCTCTTGGTGTTGTGACACCCCCTGCCAAACGCTTCTGGCGGCTTGCAGGGTATTGATGTAAATGTAAATGTAAAATATTGCTGAATCTGCTCAAGAGAATTTATTGGAGCTTACATATTCACGAATGGACTTTGCAACAATTTACTTACTCCATTTATCTTAAATATGATGTCGCGCCAAACCGTTGAGAAAAGGCAAAAACAATGTCTTTTATAAATTACGCGATAAAATTCATCTCAATTTACTAGATGTTGGATGTTCGGCGCTTATTTTGCATAACGCTATGCAGTCGGGAGCCGAGAGATTATCTTGTGATGTAGAAATGGTCGTGATGATGAGTGGCTCAATAAATCTTGCTACGGCCGGTGGTCATATTTTTTTTTCAAAATTTGAATTTCTAGAACAGACCTCAGTATTGGAGAAACTATGTAACTTTCTGTTTGCCATTCCGGCACACAGTGGAAATGTGGAAAGAATATTCTCACAAATAGACATTCAATGAACGAAACCGCTTGGATATAAAAACCATCAACTCCATAATAATGTGTAAATTCAACTTTAATATGACCTGTAAAAGTTTTTATAACACGATTAAAAATGATGAAAATTTGATCAAGACAGGCAGAAGTACTTTAAAATATGATTGAAAACACCATTTTCACCTAATATGTATTATTGTAATACTGCTTAATTAATCATGCAATATGTGATTTAATTGTTACTTCAATAAATTATAGCTTATATATTCTTTTGTAAACATATTTATTTGATTTTTACAATATTCAAGAAAAAAAAATCAAAATACTCATTGTCCCGGTTTTTTTTTAGAAAATGTCCAGGTTTTTCCCTTTCAAAACTTGTTTCGTCCCGGTTTTTACCAAAAGCATCTGGTCACCCTAATTACATGACAAAGGGACAAAGTGAGACTCTTTTATATATGTTTTATGATTCCATTTGCATGGCCAATCCACTTGCTTAGCGACGGTGACTGGGCAACGTTTAAGGAATCCGTGGTTACTCGATGCACAACCAATACACAGCCGTCTTCTCCACTTCTACTATATTCCCCGAACATCCGCAAGCTTTCCCCCTTCTGTCTCTTCCTATGGTTTCATTTCCAAACAACGGTTGCGAACTTCCTCACCTGTTGATGTGCAAATGTTTGTTATACCTACGGCGTTGGGGAGGGGGTTTAGGGGCTTACTGCTGACCGAAGTTTAAATAGTTCCATTGCTATTCGTTTCTGTCAAGTGAACTCTTGAAATTTCTCTTTGGAAACAATGAAAAACTACCTGAAATATTGTTCATTGTAAGGATTTAAGTCGCCGTCAAAAAAGCCCATCTCCAAATTTTCCTGGGACATGGAGAAAGCCGTGGTGACGATTACTTTCCATTCTATCTCGGATAGTTTCTATAGATGTGTATGTGTGTGTATGTATATTTTTACTTTCACACATACGAAGTATATTGAGAAAGTATTGCTATCGCGAAAAAATTCGACCTCGAGATTTTGATGGAAATATACGTTTTAGGTGTAACCGAGTCCGAAAAAGTGGTTTTCGAAATGCTGTCTGTCTGTCTGTTATTGGCTCTAGAGCCTAAACTGTAAAGCAAAAATAAATGAAATCTCGCACTTAGGCATTTTATCATACAGAATAGAACCTATGAAGAAATGGTTGAAATTGCTCAATAATTAAGGAAAGTTTATTTTACGCATTTTTAACAACAATTTCATTTTCTCAAAAACGGCTATAACGATTTTGATCAAATTTCGTACAGTTACTTGAGTTTACGTCTTTAATAACACCAAATAGTTCATATTGCTCAAAATATGAATATAAGGCTAGTTTATTCAAGGCAACTTAAACAATATTATGATTTTCTCAAAAAAGGCTTTAACGATTTTGTTAAACTTTCATACCCTTACTTAATATAAGGCTAGTTTATTTTTGGGTAATTTTAACAAAGATTTAATTTTCTAAAAAACGGCTCATACGATTTTCATCAAATTTCGTAGTTAAGTTGATGCTTATAAAAATTCTACGCAGTTCATATATTTCAACAGATGACTAAACGACGCATTAGTATATGAAAAAGTTTGTACAATGTATGTTGTACCGATTTTTTTTTCACGTGTGTGATGATTCTGTTCACGCCGGGGGAAGCCCCTCATCGAGATATGCGTGTGTGAGGACGCCTGCGCAAAGTGGGATGCCTCGGTTACAGTCTGCCTCACCGAATGAAAGGAAAGGTCGGGCTCGGAATGGCGTCGGAGGGATGGAGAGGAATTTGTTCGGAGTGAATTTCTTTTTCATCGCCGCGCTTCGATTGTTTGGAAATCGATGCATTTTACTCCTTCCCGCCCTTTCACTTCCGAAGAACGGTAAAGTGCTCGGTATTTATTACCCCATTCATCCACTCCCGTCACATACACCCTTGAAACGTCACTCATCTCTCTTCTTATTCTTCGAACATGAAATCAGCCTCCGCCCTTCCTTCCTTCCGCCTCCGTCTTCCCTTCATCCTCCCTCCC
Organism: Uropetala carovei; assembly: GCA_036926305.1. Taxonomy (NCBI): domain Eukaryota; kingdom Metazoa; phylum Arthropoda; class Insecta; order Odonata; family Petaluridae; genus Uropetala; species Uropetala carovei. The sequence continues at coordinate 1,348,111 of JAXCHB010000214.1, forward strand.
AGAATTCCACGCCATGATACAAACTCTTCCGTTACCGCCCCCTTTGTCTGCATCAAGCCAAGTCCGAAACGTTTTCTTTTAGGTCCCTTTCACACGGTCAACTGCTGTCGCACTTCACTCTTTTTTCTTTTCCTTTTAAATTTAATTCTTTCCGAGAATTCTTAACTATTTTTTTTTCTCCTCGCGCCGAGAATTTACCGCTTGTATTTTGCTAAATTCCGATCAGTCTGTCTGATGAGCCCTAACCGTTTTATAGTCTGTAAGGTTACGGAAGGCCGCTGCACCTTCGGGCTGCCTGCTTCCACCCCCCCCAGCCAGCCCAACCCGAGCGCGGCAGCGGGGAGCATGTGTCACCTATTGGGCGTTCAATTACACTACAGCAACTTTTTAATTTTATTGTCACTTCCTCTCAAAATTGTTATTATTGAATTCTACACAAAATTTTATGGAAAACGAGTCCAAACACGACATAAAATAATTAGTACACGGGACTTTTATAAATAAACCAATCATTCAATCGTCAATATTTATTTAATGCCATTACACTAATATAAGTCAATGTGAAAGTGGAACTTTATAAAGCTTGAACTAAACAGTTACTACTTTGTAGTGCTTACTTAAAATATTTATTTTTTCATAAATTTTTGATGAACTCATTCCTACCTTTACCAAACCGGAAACTCTTTCACGGAAGGGAACACAGTACACAGCAAAGCTAAACACACCAGTGACAGCAAGTTTCCACGAGAAATGACCTTCTGCGTCGGTTAAAGAACAGCCACTCACGTATGAGTCACTTATTTGTCATTTCGCAAATTATGTTTGTTGATGTTTGCTGTTTTAGTCAAACAACAGCTGGCTTTATTTTATGTCGTATTTATGTCGTGTTTGGATTCGTTTTCCATAAACTTTTGTGTAGAATTCAATAATAACAACTTTGCTGTAGTGTAATTGAATGCCCAATAGGTGACTCATGCGTTCAACGCCCAAACGTAAGCTGTATAATCTCTTTTAATATGTTGATGCAAAAATAGTATTTATATTATTAGTCTGTCTTTATACATATTTACGATGATTCGGCGCCGTAAACTCAGCCCGTGTCTCAATATATGCTTCTGTCTCATTCACAATCCCTGAATCCTGTATTTTGTAAACGCAATGCTGACGGTGGTAACTAGGCGTCTCCGAAAATTTTCACACAGTTCTATTAAGAAGGAAAATAGATCGAAGGTAGTCTTAACGGTAGATGAGAGTGTCTAAATTCATGCCAAATTTCGATTAAAACAAGTTAGGAAAGTGTACAACGTATCACAAATGGGCGCGTTTCGTGTAATGGATTATTAGAAAGAAATTATATACCTGTACGTAAGGGAAATTGCGTTTTAAAGTTCTTTTCTTCATCATAAATAATCCATTTTCTTCCTATTTAAAAATTGCATGCACACGTAAGTAAATTAAACGTTTGTGAGATTGTTTATGTTAGAAACAATGAAGAAGTAACCATGCAAGAAATTTTCTTAGTTCAGCTGGAATTAAGACATTTTTGTTTGATTTTCTTGATAACGGCTACTCCTACGATAAAAGTGTATAGGAAAGGAAACACTCTTCTTTACTAGTTATACAACTTTTATTTGAAAAATATTTTGATATGAGCAATACTTTACGAGATATGACGAAAATTTAATTTTTGTCACCAGTAAAGCGGTACCCCTGATTGGCGTCCGTGATTCATTTTTGCGATTTTCTTATTATATTTGATTGTAAGTCCTTAATATCAAATTTCATGAAAATCCGTTCGGTTGAAGCCGAGAACGAACATGCGGACGGACGGACGGACGATAATAGGCGCTCACGCCGGAAGCGAAACGCGCCTAAAAATTGCAGCTATAAAAAGACACCCTTCTCATCTGTGATACGCTGTACACTTTCCTAACCTGTTTTATTGATAGGAAAAAGACTACACGCTGAGGAAGCTAACTTGTCGTAGGTCCTGCAATAAAGACAAACATTGAATCAAATAAGAAAAGGGGAAAAATAGAGGAGAATGACATGCTGTATATTGAAACGCAAGATACAGAGAAATAGAGGAAATGGCACAGAGCAAAAGAACGCTGATGTGGAAAGACGGGAGAGGGAAGGAAATGAGAGATTTGGAAATGGCGGTAAGGATAACGGGGGAAAGTGAAGGGCAGCATCACAAGGAAATGGGCCGCGTTTGTGTGTTTCGCAAAGGGTGAGTTTTCATAGAGGGAACATGTTCAGCGTTATCTCACATATATTTATTAAAGTTTATTTGTTTGTTTGTTTGTTTATTTGTTTGTGCATCTATACATTTCCACACCGTTAAAGCTAGAGTAATCAAACTTTCAACGGATACTTTCTTCACAAATAGGAAGGCCGTAGGCTACTTTTTAATACCAAATGTTTTATATTAAGTGTACAAAAAGCCAAATAACTTTGTATGCTATTTTTTTTCGCATGGTCAGCTGTATGTTGCAGCATCAAGGGTTGGATCCGCAAAAAACTTATATATGCTTATAAATAATCAAAAAAACCAAAAACATTGTTCACAACGAAGCACTGAAATAAATCATTAATTTTTGTTGGAACATTTTTTTGTGTTTTTCCCCGGGCAACGCCGGGTACTGTAGCTAGTATATCCTAAAGGACAGGACGTGATTCGGATACGTCAGGAGGAGGCTATTGCGTTCAAGGGATTAGATTTAAAAAAAAGAAGGTCTGGATAGGGATCGCTCTCATTTTCCTTCTGGTCTCATTCTCTCACTTCCATTTCTGCTGTCTCCATGGTAACTCGATTCCGCAGTCTACGAGACTCGAAGTCAAAAACACTCCTAAATCCGATGCAAATGAGAGAGAGAGAAAAGAGGGAGAGAGAGAGAGAGTGAGAGAGCCCTTTCTTCTCACTTTCTCCCATACATTTTTTGGCGCATCCGCGAGGATGAGATTTTTCGGATCGAAATATTTATTTTCGACATTTCGTTTACTAGCGTTTAGCCGTAAAACCTAATCGTTCTAACAAAGCTTGCAAGCCTGTTTAGCTTGCAAATCGGGACTGAGGGATAGGTTCCATTTAAGGCACCCGCTATAACTTTAACGTCAAAACGTTATTGCGACGGCGCTATTGTCGCACGTCAGGGTTTCAAATTAATGGTTAGATTTTGGTTGCCGAAAGAATAGCGAAGCTATTGTTATTTAAACTGTTGTTTCGGTTGTTCACAAGTATTGGGCTTATTCAATAAAGTTTATCGAAAAGGGTTATTATTTGTTGAAATTGTTGTTTCGAAGAACGCACAAGATCCGATTTTCCTCTTTCTCCTCTCATACAACCGAGCCTTCGAAAGGACGGCCGTGGATGGAATTTTTGGATCGTAAAAGGGAAAGTGGACTCCAAAAAGCAATGGGAGGCTGCTTTGCTGGCTCGTTCTGGCGTGTATACAATTTGTCACGCGAGAAATTTTATCGATTTTCACATTTTTCTGTTTCTTTTTTAAATCCCCTGAAAGACGCTGTGTTAAACGATTTTATTTTATAGAGTAAATTGGATACTGCTGATGAGGATATTAAAGAATATAGGTGTAGACTGGAAAGACAGGAGACTAATCAGGAATTTATGAAGTTGTAATGGTCAGGTTGGAGAATGCGGACACCAGCGGAGTAAATGTATATAGAGGAGTAAGACAGGGTTGGTTTCTATCACCGATCCTATTCAATATATATGGAGAGAGGTTAATGCAGGAAGCGTTAGAAGGCACGGGAGATTTCAAAATCGGAGGAAGGATTATAAGAACAGTAAAATATGCGGATGATCAAGTACTTCTAGCAAGAAAGGAAAAGGAACTCCAGAAAATGATAAATAGACTGGTGATAATCTGCTGAACTCTACCTCAACTTCCTCCTCTTCGGGTTTAATTTCTGCTAGATATGAAGAAAATCCGCCTTTCTATAGCATTTAGCAACCAGACGCGATAAGACAGTCCAACAGAGGAATTAGAGTTCATAGGTGCTGCGACACCCCCTGCCAAACGCTTCCGGCGGCTCGCAGGGTATTAATGTAAATGTAAAACCTTAGGTACACAACCTTACATCAGTTCATTGCCACGTGATTCAATAAACTGAAATAAGTGATCCCAATTATGGGAGATTTCTGAAAACGTTAGATACAAAATGGTTTTGGTTTTCCGGTTTTGATTCAATAAAGCGGCAGATTCAATTAACCACCGATTCCAATAAGCGGAACCCGCGGTACTTATTGCATGTCCCTTAGGCATCCACAAAACTTCTCAAGTCGCGCTAGGTCACCGTATTCTGCAGAGGAAAACGTTGAACGGAAATTTAAAAAGGTAGCAGGTGGCTCGAGAGTTAGGTTACCCCTGGTATACGTATATAAACCTCTGTCGAAATTCAATTCGAAATTATATATTACGGTGTCCTTTTTTTACCGTTTCGCGCGTGTTTCGTATCCTGACCGAATAAGAGAAAATAAATTTTGAGAAAGCGAACTCGGATCGCCGTCCTATAACAGGAAACTTCCTTCTTTCCTTCCTCATTTTCGTTCATTTCATCTCCTTTCTCCATCGTCCGCCATTTTCGTAAGCTGCCGGAATCCTTTTCTATACCCTCGAGCTGGATTTAACTCTTCCAGGAGAAGGGATGAAAAAGGTTCTCTCTCCCTCCATTTCTTTACCCTCTCTCTCTCTCTCTCCTAACCTTCCACTTTCTCTTCCTCTCCCGACGAGTTTTCTGCTGCCATAATCAGGGCGCACCACTGACTTCTCTTGGGTTAATCAAAGACCAAGTGCTTAGCCCGTCTCGTGGACGTTTGGGGCCTGGCCAAATTCTCTGATTGTCTCCCTCTGTTAAAAAGGGTCGGCGCTTAGCTGAATAAGCTTTTAAGGGGAAAATTAATTTTCGGACCGTCTTTAATGGATCCGAATGGGTAAAGCTGCTTTTTGAGGCGCAGTGCAGATGCGCGTCAAAAAAAGTTTTTTCTTTAATAAGTTTTTTAACTCGAAATTAAAATCGACCGATTTTAATTTATTCGACTTCAAAGCTCGTTTAACGAGAAGGGATTTTTTTTAATGGGTTGTGCGGCGCACTCAAACTGCAAGAATTCGACGTAATGTGTAGTTTAAAATTCAAGGTTTTCCTATTACAAATTTAAACGGTGAACAGTAGCAATTTAAATTTGAAGTAATTATTTGTGGTTTCTTATCCCAGCCATTACAGAAAAATTAAATGAAATAGAAACGTGGTGAAAAGGAAGTTTATCGAACATAGAGAGCGATGCGATAATGAAGATTCCTGCGGTTAGGAGTATTAATACAGATGCGAAGTAACAAAATACGCCTTTTGTCAATCGATAAGAAGATAATAAATCAATTTTTGGTATGTACCATAATAATTACGAAAGGGTTATCGAGGCACTCAGTATTAACCTTTTATCTTCCAGTGCTATAAATCTCTGATTTTGCTCTTGTACACTGTGCCCGAGGAATTTTGGCGTCTCGGGTATTACTCCAGCGCCTCCCTCCGTAAACGCCTGTTGAGATATTTACAAAGTGTACGTTAAATTATTCATCGCTCTGTAAATATTATCGAATGGAAAGTATGTAAGGTATAGCATCAAGGGTACAGCCCATTCCGCGATACAAATTGGCACCCAATATTTATTCACTTGCAAGCAATGCATAGATCCTCGGGAAAGCGCCCCATGCAGTCGCCGGGCTCACTGTAGTACTGCGTAAGCCAGACCCATGCATAAATTTCATTAATAACGCGACGTCCTTCATTATTTAAGGAAGAAGTAAATCTTTTAAACATTGATACTGTTCCACACGTGGAGAAATTATAATTTATCTACATCTATAAGACCAAATTTTTTTTATATTGTCCATTAAAACTTGATGGGCCAATTGGATAGACAATACTACTCGTTATCATCCTTATTAACAAAGAATTAGAGTATTTATAAAGTTAAACACAAGCATCTACTGGAATGTGTGGAAAATTAACGATTGCGTCTTTTCGATAGGCCGTTTCTAAAATATTGTTTATGAAATTTATATCATCGAAATGTTCAATACTTTATTTATCTAAATTTTTCAATCCCATATAATGGTAATCACCATAAGTGAATTTCATGTATACGAGTTGGGGATTTCTCTCTCTCTCTTTTTATCTATTTTTACTGAGTGAATTGTTTTTCACACCTCATTGCACATTATACTACAGCTATTAATAGGGATGAAAGGAAATACCAATTTCTTTCACAAAAGGTTTTTCTCTACTTTCCCTATTCCTTTGTTTACGAACCTACGCTGTTTCTTTTCCTTGATAATAAAAAAAAACACTTAAGAGTAGTTTGCTCGGCATCAGGGTCGGCGCCAGAGTTTTCGGATTCCGGAGAAAAATCCCTTGGGGAGAGTTCTTTATTCCTTTTACGGTTTATGAGAAAGACTTTGTTTTCCTCAAAGCTAATCTTCCAAGTTTCCAGTTAGTTTGGGCTGGTTATATTCGATGTTCAACATTTATATAAATTCAACGCCGGGGTGAGAGAGATAACACGGCCATCTTTATTCATCCATAGGAATTATTAGTTTCTATTCCAAATGCAAGTATTCAATGGCCTAAAATTTATAATCATCAGGATTTGTAAGATGAAAGGCAAGTATTTTTTTAAACTCGACAAGTATATCTTAAAACAGATTTGTCTATGTGGCATTTTTACTTATTTACCAGTGTTATGTTTTTTTAAAAACCTTTCAAATTACGTTAATCATCTTAATTTTTGATAATAATTTTTATATCGGTAGGTTTAACGATAACTTATTTCGTTTAAACGCTCATAAAAGAATAAAGAACGTCCTGTAAAACTGCCTCGTTCTCAGTAAATTCCGTCCATTCGTTCCTCAGTCAGAAGTAATAAAAAATATTTCTCCCCAACTCTTTGGAGGGCGAGATGAATCAAAGTTTTGAACTTCCGGGTCGACGACAAACGTCGGAAGAAGCTGCGGCAACGGTCGGCGAATTTCGAAAGGAAAAAAACACGCCCAGAATTCCCGAAACGAACTGTATGCTAGCCGTTTGAAGTTCCCGTTCTAGCTCCCTTAACTCAGGACTTTTTCTGACTTTGCAGAGCTCGGAAACTTCCAAGTAAATATTGTACCATTTTTTCATGTTAGGACGAAACATATGACTGCGTGCGCAGAGAGATTACGTTTTATTGCGAACGCTGGAAGAAAAATTTACGAGTCGGACCCGGAGAAAAGAAAATAGGTACATATCGTATATGTAAAATATAAATACATGAAACCTCAATAATCGATCTGATATAATTTGCTTGGTTTGAAATAAACGCTTATTCTGCGTTTTCATTGGTTGAATGGCAGCCAATCAGGGTTCACGACACCATTATGAAATTAGAGAACGTCTTGCGGCGTAATATGTCGGCCTTGGTAAACGGATGGTTCCGACGGTGACTAAGGTCGAGGGTTCGAGTCCCGACTAAGACATTGATGTTTGTTTTGTCGGGTGCATATATTTAGAGTATTCGGATATATTATATTTATAACGTTTCGCTTTCTGAATGATTCGAATGATCATAATCTTCCCGTTAAATTTTAATGGGCAATTATACTAGATATGTAAATTTATTTGCATTATATGTTTTATTTTTCAAATAGTGATATGAATTTAGGCCAGGCGTGGTAATTTATATACATTAAAAGTTTTATTTTTCAAATAATAATATAAATTTAGGGCAGGTATGGCAAATTATTTACATTAAAAGTTTTATTTTTCAAATAGTAATATAAATTTAGGGCTAGGGCTGTTCCTCCGTATCGTTCCTTCTATCTTTCGGACCTATATTATATTATAGGTATAGGCGAAATATAGTTTAGGACAGAGGTGGGGAACTTTTTTTCATTAGAAGGCCAAAAGTCGCTCCAAGGAGTCCCCATAAGGTCGAAGTGCGGTGGAAATTATATGCGCAATGTAAAATAAGTGATTTTATTTCCCCCATAATGCATATGTACATAATCGAACAAGTAATGATTCATTCTTTCACATTTACCAACATTTTTAAAAAATTACGAAAAATTAAACAATTTAATGACTTTTAAAGAGCAATGTTGCATTCTTTAACATTTGACAAAATGAAATAAAAATTACGAAGAATCTAACACAATTTATGACTTTTTGCGTGTTTTTTGTTAACTAACAACTTGATGTTCCAGCACTGTTGTCTTCAGATTCAATAGGTCTTTCAAGTCGCTGTCATCTAACTAACTACCTATTCATAACGTGTCATCTAACGTTGCAGACTTGGCACATACGCTCTGTTGATGCAGAATGCATAGAAACGAAATTAAGCCATCCGGTTTTGGTAGTCCCCTCCGTAGCAACGCAAAAAACCTTCACGTCTTCCCCTCGTGGCAGGTGCATCGTGCATCTAACGAGATTACACAAATTCAGTTCTGCTTCCAGACGCTTCTCCTGAAAGGCAGTAAAAATGTCAGTTCCACGCGATTTCCCCTTAAGCGTAGCCAAAGCCAGTAACTCTTCGTGGCACTTAAAATCTGCAGTCACAGCACTAATAAAAATTGACAGTTGTGCAGGGTCAATAATATCAGCGGACTCGTCTAGAGCATGGGAATAATACGAACACCTTCGCTTTCGCTGATTTAGCGAAGTTATTCGGTGACGTTGGCTGCCAATTCATGCCGACGATCGTTTATTAATCACGTTTATTTATGATTGAAGCATCTGAAACAAAAGAAAAATGAAATTGATGAACTGATGAAGCAATTTTTGGAAACAAGCGTCTCGGAACAAAACTTCGCGTCGCATTTCAGTTTGCGTCTGCTTAGAAGAGTATGCAAAAAGGCCGCACTGAGAGTCACAAAAGGCCGCATGCGGTCTGAAGGCCGCTGGATCCCCACCCCTGATCTAATCCTTCACCTTTTCATTCCATCTTCTTTCCCAGAAATCGCTCCGAAACACGCACACTATATAACAGACAAATCTATGCCGCCATGTTAAATTTCAGAGACACAAAAAAATCACTGATTTAAATCAATAAATTTCCTTAAATATGTCGGGAAGCATGCCAATTCTGTAGCACCCAACTAAATTACGTCTGCGGTAGTGTATTGTAACCGCATCGATTCCGTGTGTGAGACAACCTTTTGAGTAGGGTAAGGGGGGAGAGGGGGAAGAAGATGGCGCCCTTGATATCGTAGCAACGGATTACTTCAGTCACGTCAGGGTCGGGAGTGAAAGAGAAAGAGAATATCACGCGATCCGATATCCTTTGGAGTCGTAATTAACAAACGGTTCGGGTTTTAGGGATCGCGTACGTTTTTTTTTAAATGAAGAGTTGTTTCTGTGCCAACAGTCGATCCACAACTAAATTTCTTCCGCAAATCGCCAAAATGGACTTCATCATCATCAACATAGGTAGCCTGTCCGTAGACAGGTGCGTGACTATTCAGGGTTACCCCTGGTCCTCCATATACTCCTATTTTCCGCAGTCTTCTTCATGTCTTGATAGTTCCCTTTCCCTTTCAAGTCGTCTACCAGCTGAAACCTTTTCCTACCTCTTTCACGTTTTCCATCCAGTTTTCCTTCTAGAACTTCTTTAATCATGCGCTCTCTCCTCAGGTAATGTCCGATCCAGTTCGCCTTCCTCTTTCTGATAGTCTGTATAATCGTTCGCTTCTCTCCTATTCTTCGTAGTACTTCCTCATTTTTCACCCTATCTCTCCATTTTATCTTCAGCATTCTTCTCCATGTCCACATTTCGAAGCTTTCCAAGTATTTAATATCATTTTTCCTTAGCGTCCATGTTTCTGCTCCGTACAAAGCTATACTCCATACATAGCATTTTATCAACCTCTTGCGGATTTCCTACTTTATATTTCCCGTTAGCAGGAGTTTCTTTCTTCTGAAAGCGGCTTTTACTTTCGGTATTCTAGTCCTGATTTCATCGGTACATTTTACTTCTATTGTTATGATTCTTCCTATTTATTTATAGTGTGAAACTTGTTCTACTGCCTTTCCTCCAATACTTTTTCTGTATTTATTTCCACACCGTATTTTCTACCTGTTATTTCGACTTCATATAACGTTTTAAATTCACCAGTAAATGAACAACTGACAGAAAACTTAAATTGTTTCCTGTTTTTTATCGTACGGATTTATAATTATCATGCTTAATTTTTTAACGTACAGAATACACAAATTTTATATATTTCTTTAGAAGTTTCAGATTCATTTGATAGGTAGAGGTTGTCAGAAATTCGCCCATTATGTCAAAGGGTGGCATAAATTATTTACAGTTTTAATTTGCCTTAAAATTTCACGCGCTTTTTTTCCGTCTATGTCACATTTTGGATTCCAATGAGACTGAAATAGAACTGGATATGTCGGAAAATCCTTTTGTGTTTTAAAAAAAAAACTGACCTCCAGTCATTCAAATTTTCCAATTTTATGGGACGGCGGCCACTAAAGGCAATTTAGGTTCCTAATGAAAAAGTTTTAATGAATGTTCGTGTGCGAGGTTTTTTGCACGAAATAAGTTACCTCAATCCTTAACCGCTTAAATAGGTTAACAATAAGAGCATTCTGTTTCTAGTCATTGATCCAAGATGCCGCTGCATGGGCAGCTTCCTGGTCACCGCAAATGAAACGTTTAAATACCAGCATTCATTCGAGCTTTAAAAAAACATCCGTTTAAAAGCGTCGCTTTTTAAAGAATTACTGTTTAATAATCAATCTCATTTCGTCTCGAGTGTCAGTAAACACTCTTTCTGCCTTTTATTTATTTTTCCGTACCTCTAATCATATTCCTTGGTCGTTACGGATGCACCAAGGTATAATTAGGTCACAATTGATGGGCGATATAATCGGCGTGGATGACACTATACGCGCATGTGCTACCGTGCCTCCGTAGATGCTTTCCAGGCAATATAGATAGGGTGATCGACCTTCGGCGGTGCTATCGAGGGCATGTCGCTGTGCTGTTCAAGGAGACCGCGACATGAATCGAAGCAATCGTTAGTTTTGATGTGAATGTCATGTAGCAGCCATTTAAATGTCGGACGGTCGATCAATCTTTCCGAGAAACAGGATCGGGAATTTAATTAATGAGGTTTAAAATACCACGCGACGTATCTCACCGTTACGGGTATAAAAATATTTTGCAGGCATTATTGCGTATTTTCACGGCATTAAAAATGTATAGTGAACAAGCTGCTACAACAAGTTTTAGATGGAGTTTAGCCTTTTTTCAGCGTAGTATGAGTATGTCGTTTTTCAAGAAAATACCAACTTCATTATGTGTCACCCACGTTAACAATTTTAAGTTATGGCGTCAAATAGCATTCGACATAAAAACTGCGTTGTTTTGTATGTAGTCTCAAAGAATATGAAATATCCGATTTTTCAAGTATGATCATTTTCATACCAAATTTCTCTGAATTTAAGTATGGATACAAGTATTTTCTTACAAAAGTATGAAAATCCGAGCTTTTCTTTAAACTTAATTAAAAGTCGAGAAGACAAATGTCAATGAAATGGGACAATTGCGAAATAAAAATAATTTAGAGAACGAAGAAGAATTTAGTTATTTTTTTAATAAAAGGGCACAATTATGTTATTGCTTCTCAACATGTACAACTTTTTAATGAAACAAATTTAATGAATTGGTTTGCTTTCATAATTCTAATAAATAATAAGTATTTTTTGTAAAGTAAATCATTGTAATCTATTGTAAGTTTTTTGTAAATACATGCAATTATTGCAGCCGTAAAGTTTTCGTAACGAAAAAGGAGTCCAAAATAGCGCTTAACTAACATCCAGTGCTGCGTTAATCCCTATTATTATTATATTCATCCTTTGCAAATGAGGTCATCGGCGAATTATTTCCGGGCGATGCGCGTCATTAGAGGCCTCCGATGAAAGCGCGCGAATATTCTACACTCGTGGAAGATGATGAACCTGGAACGATCGATATTCGTGAATGTGAAAATGCTCTTGGCCATTCCCGATTGTGTTTTTCTCTTATTTCGAGTCCCGCGCGAATCCGCACACGGTCCACTAATTCCTTGGATTCTCACAGGATGGCGCCACTCTTCACTAAAGAGGGAAAGGAAATATCGGGTATGGAATTCCGCTCTAGTTTCTATCCCTGACGCATGGGGGCGCCAGAGAAAACGAATTCGCTCGACACGTGATAAGAATTTGAATAACGATTTGCATCCACCGCGGCAATCAGTAACCTTATTATTTCAACGAGAACAATAACAAACGCTTATTGTGTTTTTTAAAATCGATTCATTCTCCCACAGAATCCACTGGAATATGACAAAAAACTTTTTCTCCAAAGGTTTTATTTTTCAATCATTGGGAAGACCTATTAGTGAAACGTAAATTTAACACTCTAAATCTTAACGAGTTTAAATTCTTATTGGTGGCACGCGTGAGCAAGTATTATTATGGGTTTAAAAAAATATCCTTGGAACAAAAATTAACGTTGACGAGCATTCATTTGTAAAACCTTGGACATTTAACCTTTGAACTTTTTGTGGGTAAACATTTCACTAAAATTTAAATAAAGTTACTCTTCTCACTGCATCGGTGAAAGTTCGTTTGAAAATTGGAGCTTAAACAGCGTTTTGCCCTTCTATCATTTACATAAAATGCAAAACATTTTTTATTTATTTACGTATTCACGCTACAATTAAGCTCTTGGTCTGGTGGTAACGATACAATAGAAACATTAACACCATGTCAATTTAATAACTCATTTCATGATTTTTATCAATTAGACCAAATAGGTACTTTTTGCACTTCTTCCTAAAGTCTTTCAGGTTTTTAGGAAAGGGGTCAAAGATATCTCCAGGTAATTCATTCCATTCTTGAATACCTCTGTTCAGAAAGGAGTTTTTCACAACTTCTAGTCTTTGAGGTTTGTATTTGATTTTAAATTTATGAACATTTTTACTGAAAAAATTAGGAGTTTCTAAACTACTACTAAAATTTTTCCATCCCCCCTCGTTACTTACGATCCTGTACATTCCACAGCAGCTTTTCTTTAGACCTTTTCCATTTTATTTACATACGTAGTTTCGCAGGGATCCCATACATTCGTAGAATACTCAAGTATTGGCCTCACTATACTTTTATAAGCCAATTCCTTGGTATTCTTGTTACTCCCTCCCAGGTTCCTCATTATCCAGTAAAGGCTTTTAAATGCCTTTTTCACCATATTTTTATGTTGGCCCCATCCTAGTTTTAATGATATGTTCAGGCCCAGGTATTTAATGTTGTAACGCTTTAATAACAAATCTCCGAGTAATATATAATTCCTTAATTCAGTGTTCTTTTTGCTTGTAAAAGTTATCTGTGTACTTTTCTTAACGTTAATGTCCATCTTATTGACTTTTATCCAGTTTTCCAATTTACCCAAATCCTCTTGTAAGATATCTTTATCTTCTATTCCTCGTTTCTTCTATATATGATACAATCATCCGCAAATAGCCGCAAGTCAGAGTCTATACTTTTGTGTAAGTCGTTAATGTAAGTCAGGAATAGCAATGGACCCAAAACACTCCCTTGGGGAACGCCTGATGTAACAATTATGTCTTCTGAATATGTTCGCTTTATTCTTACCCTCTGCTTTCTCCCATTCAAAAAGTCTTTTATCCAACCCTTCACTCTCCAGTCTATGTCTAGTTTATCTATTTTTTCAAATAAGCAGATATGTGATACGACGTCGAACGCTTTTTTAAAGTCTATGACTACTGCATCGACTTCTTCCCCTGCATTAATGGCTTCTACAATATCTTGATATAAGCCTACTAGTTGCATCTCACAGGAGTGCCCATTCCTAAAACCATATTGGTTTTTAAACAGCCAATTATTGTCGTCCCAATATTTACGGATATATTGAGCTATCACTTTTTCCATCACCTTACATGTTACCGACGTTAGACTTATTGGTCTGTAATTTTCTGCTTTTGATTTATCTCCATCTTTAAATACCGGAATAACGTTAGCTTCTTTCCAATCAGAAGGTAGTGCCTGGTTATTGATTGACACATTGAAAAGGGTTTTAAATATGGGATCACTGCTTCTTGACCTAGTTTTAGAGCATCTATTGATATATTTTCTGGTCCTACTGATTTATTTGACCTTTCTTTTGAAATAATTTGGAGTATTTCTCGATCTGTTACTTTAATATAGGCTACGTTTTTTGCTCTTGATCCTGCCTCATCAGGTGTAGATTTTTTATTTTCTTCTATGACATTTATATTTATATTTCCAGCCCCACTCTCGCTTCCTTTAAAGACCTTTGCGTAACAGTTATTCAAGACATTGGCTATACCCACATCCTCAAAAACAGTTGTACCATTTTTGTCTTCAATCATGGCTACCTCTTCCCTGTTGTCCTTCTTCCTTCTAATATATTTATAAAATTTTTTGTATTCTTCTTATCTAGAATTCCCAGCAAATATTTTTCCCTCGCTTCCTTTTTTTCAGTGTTTAAATTTTTGATTGTGGTTTTGTACTCACAACGATATGCATCTCCTAGAAATCTTTTATTATAAACTTTTCTAGCTTTACGTTTTAACCTCCTAATTTTCCAATTGTAATATTCAGGATCACTATAATTTTTAATAATTTTCTTTGGAACAAATTTCAATAGTGCCTCTAACATTATATCTTTAAATCTTAGCCACATATCATTTATATTTGCCCCTGTTCCAGCCCACTCTTGATAAGCTTCCCTTAAAAATATTTTGAAACCTTCAGCATTCCCTTTTTTCTATCGCCAAATGGGAGTAATCATTTCACTAAATGCTTGTGTCTCAAAATCTTCTAATATTATATTTACTGCAGAGTGATAGCTTAACCCAGGAATTATTTCGAAGTTTACGGGTTTTATGCAAGGTCTTAAAAGAAAAACATCTAAAATATTTTGTCCCCTCGTGGGTTCATCCACTGTTTGAATAAAACCCTCCTCCTGCGTTAACCTATTAACAATAATTTGGAATTTCCCTTCACATTCCGTTTCCCCATCCCATCGAACGTGGGGGAGGTTTAGATCCCCGGCAATTAACGTATAACTGTCAACTTTTTCCGAACACTTATCAGTCAGAACCTCCAGCATAATTATTTCGTTATTAGGTTTCCTATAGACACCTATGATATCAATTCCTTTTCTACAGTTTCCATAATATAACTTGACACATAACATTTCATATTCCACACTTTTCCACTCTAACTTACTCATAATTTCACTTTTTATACAAATAATGACTCCTCCCCCTCTTTCATCGCGGTCCCTTCTATACACCGTAAAGCCTGATGGGAAAATTTCTGCTGAGTATATGTCTTGATTTAACCAAGATTCTGAGCCTATGATACAGTCTGGTTTACAAAACTCAATTAAAGATAGAAAATTATCTCGTTTACATCTCACACTTCGACAATTAACCTGGAGAATCTTTAATCCCTTACCTTCTAGTTTGTTGATTTTAAGTCCTTTTTTATCTCATTCCCATTGTTCTTTTACTACCTTCTGCGCGTTTCAATTCCACTGTGAAATTTTTACCACGATTTCATGTTGTTAAAACAATAATGCAGTTTTACCTCGAACATAAGTAATTTTATGAGAAAAACCATATTATTCGACGGCATTCTCTTTCTTTCGTTTAATCACATTATTTGTCTTTAATAAAAATTTAGAGATACGCTAGGCGATTGCAGTTGGTGAGAGCTGTAAAATGTTTTTTTTAAATATTGGGAACGTGCATTCATTCACGAAATCATTAACTGAACTGCGCAATTTATTTTTGCATCCAGCGCTTAAAAAGACAACACAATCTCAGATTAATTGGAAAAGAAGCGTAAAATATTTTTAGATTGTATTCGCAAACAATAAAACACAAAATAAACCGTACTGAATAATTTTCTCTCCAACTCCAAAAAGAAATGCTACTTTTTCCTCCAGTTGTCTCATAAATTATTTACAAAGCAGTTAATCCGGATTAGACCAGTAGAATTTTGCGCGAAGAACTAATGATTGAATTGGGCTTCCTCATTGGTTTCACGTCAATTAACTGATTGGGTCGCTTATTCACACGCGCGCACACACACATATATACAAGATGGCATGGTTTAAATGGGTCGTAAGCATTAGATTGCCATCACGAAATTAACCGAAGACCCACGTCGATGTAAGCTTGATTTACCCTTTCACCCTCCTGTTTTAATGCTTAAAAAGTGCTATACGAAACACGCCGAAATTGTAACTCGAGCATCGAGAGAAAGGGTTTGGAAATCCAGATTCCTAAGTTAAACTAATGGAAACACATTCCTCCTATTCCAAACATTTTGTAGGAACTTATTTCACGAAAACGAACAATACTTTATTAATTTTAAGCAAATGTTATATTATAGCGTTTCCGCTTGCTTGAATTATCGCCCTATCTTTTTACTTTCTCATATACGAAGTATTATATTGAGAAAGTATTATTATCGGGAATAAAATCGACCTCGAGATTTTTACGGAAATATACGTTTTAGGTGTCGCTGAATCAGAAAAAGTGGTTTTCGCAATGCCGTATGTATGTATGTCTGTCTGTCCGTCCGTCCGTCCGTCTGTCTGTCTGTCTGTCTGTCTGTTATTGGCTCTAGAGCCTAAACTGTAAAACGAAAATGAATGAAATCTGGTACTTAGACATTTTATCATACTGCGCAGAGTATATAAAGAAATGGTTGACATTGCTCAATAATTAAGGAAAGTTTATTCTACTCATTTTTAAAAACAATTTGATTTTCTCAAAAACAGCTATAACGATTTAGATCAAATTTCGTACAATTACTTGAGTTTACGTCTTCAATAATATTAAGTAGTTCATATTTCTCAAAAAATTAATATAAGGCTAGTTTATTCAAGATAACTTCAGCAATAATTAGATTTTCTCAAAAACAGCCCTAATGATTTTCATCAAATTTCATACAGTTACTTGAGTATACTTCTGCAATAATATTATATATTTTTTTTTTCTCAAAAAATGAATATAAGGCTAGTTTATTCTTGGGCATCTTTAATAAAAATTGGATTTTCTAAAAACCTGCTCATACGATTTTCATTTTGTCAAGATAACTAATGTAATTAGCATATGAGAAATTTTGTACAATGTATGTTGTACCGATTTTTTGAAGGATTTTTGGTAGGTAAAAAACAGAGTAATTCAATCCTTAGATTGGTTTGATTGACTTGGGAATATACACAGATGGTGTGGTGGTTTCTCGTTGCCTTCCACACCGTGCACACAAAAGGGAGCTGGGAAACCCGGTGCCTACTCGTGCGAAGAGCACCATGGGGGCCAGCTGGTTAACGTCCCTTCCGAAGGACAGGAGCTGATTTGAGTGTTCTCATTTCTTGGTTCCGCAGTGTCTTTCTTTTAATTCTTACACGTACAAATAGGGAGCTGGATAATCTCTGAAAAAAATCCTACTTTAGCAGAATTCGTGCCCGCCACCATTTAGAGCAGCAGGCTTGTAGAAGTAAGCCAACGCCTTACCCACTACACCACCGACAGCCACTTTTGGAGTGTAAATATTTCCAATTGCTACTTTGTTATTATTTCCATATCATACCCTCCGTTTGCAGTTCCGATTTAGTAGAAAATTGTTGTTATTTAATAGATATTAACAGGTAATGGTTGGTGGATCTCCATTCCGTATAAATATCTTTGTGTAAAAAAAACACAAATTTAACAATTTACAATTTCCTCAGCAGTTATTTGAAACAAATCTATAGGATGAGGATGATTGGCTGAAACCAGACGTTATTTTTTTAAATAGATGTAGTGTAAATCGTAAAAGATTTAATTACGGAATTTGTGTTTTTATACAAATAAATTTATATTGTTGTTAATTTGCCTAATATTTTGTTTATGCGTCCATTTGTTAGCTTATACTTTTTTAACGAGAACACTTTGTACTGATCATATTTTATTGAATTGATAAACTTCGCTCACGGATTTCAGTGTGAATAAATAAGGTTCTCTATCAATATGAATTCGAATTTCGCATTTGATAAGTAGGTACATTTCAATGCTAAAAGAAAACTCCTTAGGCACTTAGACGGGTCGAAAATTTAAAATAAGTATACTATACCGATAGCTAAAATATACTATGCACCTTTCAGATTTTTCCTTACAGAACAAATGTTCATTTAGAAATTGTTTTGAAACTTCAACATTCTCATCGATATTGGTTTTCAAACGGCGTTAAGACTTTACACGACGTTGGCATTAATGACAAGGTTTTTCTAGAATAGCCGAGACTTATCCACTGCCGTTTACGGATTTATACACTTAAAATGTCAAAGGCCCAGAGGAAATACTCGCCTACTAAAAAATCTCATAACATCGTGAGTTGAATTTGCTCTTAAAGAAGAAAAATAGAAGCGATTGCTTTTCTTTGAAGCCACGTAACTTTTCATCCTCTGGGAGTTGCTTTTCCAATTCCAGGAATAAATAATTTCCCTAGGCACTCGGAAAGTTTTTACTTTCTCATATACGAAGTATATTGAGAAAGTATTGTTATCGCGAAAAAATTCGACCTCGAGATTTTGATGAAAATATAAGTTTTATGTGTCGCTGAGTTCGAAAAAGTGGTTTTCGCAATGTCGTATGTCTAGAGTTATTGGCTCTAGAGCCTAAACGGTAGAGCTAAAATGAATGAAATCTCGTACTTGGGCATTTTATCATACAGAGTAGAAACTCTGAAGAAATGGTTGACATAGCTCAATAATTAAGGGAAGTTTATTCTACGTATTTTTAACAACAATCCGATTTTCTAAAAACGGCTATAACAATTTTGATCAAATATCGTACAGTTACTTGAGTTTAGTTCATATTTCTCAGAAAATGAAGATAAGGCTAGTTTATTCTAGGCAACTTTAACAATACAGTCAGCCCCCGACCTCCACGGGTCCGAGTTACACGGATCCGTAGATACACGGTTACATGACGTACCTTATCAGCGCGCTCCATCGTTAGTTAAACTGCCGCTCAATAGAAGGCGGTACTATAGTCGATCCGTAGTCGGAAGACTCCTGGCCTCTAAAAAGGGGCGGACACGAGTTAGCAGCAGCCAATAGGAGACTGTTTGTTTGGGAAGGTAGTGGGGAGGAAACCAGTCTCACTCCTGCTCTCGAAGAGATCGCATCGTACTGCGTTGCCGTTTCTACCGCCGTTTCCTTTTTATTTAGAAACTGCGTAGTATATCATCTGAGCAAGAGCTGGCAGCGCGCATCGGTATCTGCTCTCCCGCACGAAAGTTGAGAGGGGCGATGGAAGGGGAAACGTTCGTGATTGGCTACTTGCTCTAAGTAGGTCAGGAGGCTTCCGACTTCGGATCGACTATAGTACAGTAATCCCTCGGCATACGAGCAATAGGTTGACGAGTTTTCGCTTATACGAGATGCAAAAATTAATACCTGTTTTTCAATTTACGAGCCAATTTTCACTTATAATACGATCTCCTTCCTCTCGCAAACCGATCGTTTTTCCCAGCACCTATTCTCGGCTTTCGTCGGTTCCCGAATCTTCTCGAATGTTCAGAAAGTCACGGCATCCCAACTTTAATGATGCAACTATTGTTTTAAAAATTTATAACATGGGATGTATTGGGAAATTAATTTTCGTTTTACGGGTTTTCGCCTTATGAGCAATTTGCGAGGAACAAATTAAGCTCGTAAACCGAGTGATTACTGTACGTTGACGCACAGCTGACAGCGTCGCTTTCGCCATTTAGATTTGTTATCCCGTGGGTGTAAGTTTTCTTACAATTAAGTTTTTTGTATATATGAACTGTACTAAATATATTTTCATTTTCTTAACATTTTGTTTTTATAAGCACTACTTTTTTAGCTTCAACAATCCATTGAAACGAACGTATATGTAAAAATATATATCATATTTAAGCATTGTTGGACTTACACGGTTTTCAACAGTGTAAGTTGGGGACTTACTGTAATTTGATTTTCTCAAAAACGACTGACGATTTGCTAAAATTTCCTACCGTTACTGAGTTTATGTTTAAAATAATACTTCGTATTAATTGGTTTTTTCTCAAAGAATGAATATAAGGCTAGTTTATTCTTGGGCAACTTTAATACCAATTGAATTCTTGAAGAAACCGGTCATACGACTTTCATCAAATTTCGTACAGTTATTTAAGTCGATGTTTATAACGATTCTACATAGTTCATATTTTTCAAAAGATAAGCAAACAGCGCATTAGTATATGAGAAAGTCTGTACAATGCACGTTGTACCGTTTTTTAAAATGTTTTTGCGGGTAAGGGGAATACAGAATTCCGAGGTTTGATGCTAAATTCTTCCAATATTCACAGAATCTGCAAACTAAATACAATGCCTCAGTAAAAATTCACAAGAAAATTTGTAATTTTATGAGTGTTGACTAAAAGAAAAATGAGGAAGAATTTTTAGCGTTATGACGTGAATTCATGCAGAAAGTCATATCATAAAACGTTTGCATCTGTGTTTGTGTACTTATGGAATATTTAAAAAATCGGTACAACATACATTGTACAAACTTTCTCATGTATGGGTACTAATGCATAGTTTAGTTATCTTTAGAAAATGAAAATCGTATCAGCCTGTTTTTAGAAAATCCAATTTTTGTTCAAGATGCCCAAGAATAAACTAGCCTTATATTCATTCATTGAGAAAAATGAAATATGTAGTATTATTGAAGACGTATACTCAAGTAACTGTACGAGATTTGATCAAAATCGTTGTAGCCGTTTTTGAGAAAATCGAATTGGTGTTAAAGTTGCCTAGAATAAACTAGCCTTATATTAATTTTTTGATAAATATGAACTATACAGTATTATTTTAGACGTAAACTCAAGTAACTGTACGAAATTTGATCAAAATCGTTATAGCCGTTTTTGAGAAAATCGAATTGTTGTTAACGTCGCCTAGAATAAACTAGCCTTATATTGATTTTTTGAAAAATATGAACTATACAGTATTATTGAAGACGTAAACTCAAGTAACTGTACGGAATTAGATGAAAATCGTTAGAGCCGCTTTTGAGAAAATCGGATTGTTAAAGTTGCCTAAAATAAACTAGCCTTATATTCATTTTTTGAGAAATATGAGCTATACAGTACTATTGAAGAGTTAAACTCAAGTAACTATACGAAATTTGATCAAAATCGTTATAGCCGTTTTTGAGAAAATCGGATTGTTGTTAAAAATGCGTAGAATAAACTAGTCTTATTGTTAGTTATTGAGCAATGTCAACCATTTCTATGTATACTCCGCTCAGTAAGATAAAATGCCTAAGTACGAGATTTCATTCATTTTACGTCTACCGTCTAGGCTTCAGAGCCAGTAACAGACAGACGGCATTGCGAAAACCACTTTTTCGGATTCGGCGACACCTAAAACGTATATTTCCGTAAAAATCTCGAGGTCGAATTTTTTCGTGATAACAATACTTTCTCGATACCTACTTCGTATAAGAAAGTAAAAATTAATGTTATATTTATCGAGTACGAAAATCCATTCCGATATGAAATATTGTGCTAACGATATGACTGATACTTGCAGACACGGACAGAGATCATTACCAAATAAGAATCACAATAATTACGGGCGATATTAATTATGCGAAATTATAGCATCGGAATCGCATATTTGGTGCCACAATCAATTAAAATCGGTGCAGATATACGTTATTGGACGTCCGAAATTGCTAAAATTGTTTAAATAAACATTTTATAATCAAAAGTTAACGCTAACATACTGCGCGATCCTCCTAATGTTGGTGCTTACTTATATTGGGAAGATAATCGTTAAAGAAGTCTCGGTTTTGTTTACGCAAATATTGCAACGCTGTTGTTATAAGTAATATTGTTAAAAAGTCTAAAACGATCCCTTCCTTTAAATGAAGTATAAATACTCGTTAGATCTCAATTCG
Source organism: Uropetala carovei (assembly GCA_036926305.1). NCBI lineage: Eukaryota > Metazoa > Arthropoda > Insecta > Odonata > Petaluridae > Uropetala > Uropetala carovei. The sequence goes on from JAXCHB010000214.1 coordinate 1,370,169, forward strand.
GGTAATTAAAACGCTTGATTTATCATGCCCCATTATATGACGTGCTTGTAGAGTGCTCCGCATTAAACTCCTTCCCGGCGACCTAATGTGAACTAACTATTTATCTCAATCTCTTTCCAGCGCAATTCTGGCACATGGGGGACATCTAGCATGACGTAGGCCAACTACATCATGGCCGGACATTGCAGGTGCGGTAAGTGAACAGCCAGTTTCTATCCTACGCGACACGGTTCTGCTCCGTTAGGGGGACTAACGTGATAATATAGCAAAGTCAAGAGATAGAGGAAGAAAAAAATCTGATGTGACCAACGCACGACTTTCTCCATATTTGGGGTATAGGTATTTAAATTATTATGAATAGCATTATAAGGCAAAATTATTATTTCGTATCGTAAAAGAATACAGTCGTCCTTATTCCGTAAATTAGATATATTTTGAATATGTTTACAGAATTCGCCGCTACATGGTGGTGGCGCTGTACACTGGAAATTACGAATAAGTTAAATATCTCCGAAATGGACGGGTCTACGAAAATTTGTTTCAAACAAAACTTGGAAGAAATATTATTCTCTACAACTTTGATCCTCACGAAGATTACAATTAACGATGTTTTTAAGGAGATATTTGATGGAAACCGAAAAACCGATTATTTATAAATAATCCCTAAACAATAACTGCAATGGAAAATTGTTTGAAATAAAAGGTGTAGGAAATTATATTTTCTACATTTTTTGTAATGGTCAATGTATACAGTAATAATGTATTATTGGAGAAATATCGCATAAACCGAATCGGGTTTCGAATAAACCTCGAATAAACCTCGACCGGTATTATCCAAAAACTAATCAGTTCTTTGTTCTCATGCTAAAGTGCTATATATGATGTTTGGGAACGATATGGCAAGTACTTCTAGAGTTAGGGCGCCCACAATCACATAGACACGCACTACTTTTTTGCTTTAACTATCCATTGAAACGAACGTATATGTCAAAAAATATATCGTATTTAAGCATTGTTGGACTTACACGGTTTTCAACTTACACGACGACCTTCGGAACGAATTAACGGTGTAAGTTGGAGACTTACTGTATTATATTTCCATACTGAAAATGTTTGAATAAAATACTTCTACTCTCGATAAAACTGAGTTTTGTTCCTCATGCTCAGTAGAAAACTAAGGTGTTAAGATTTTCTATTCACCGTTATAAAAGACGGTTCTATCATTAACACTTGTCGGAATCTTCCCAAATTTTTTTGCGGGATGTTTTATATCGTCATAAACATGTTTTGTTAACTCCTATCCGTCTGGTTTACTCTCCAAAACTTTCTTTTTTGCATTAATAAACTTTATATTAACTTACCTACTAAACAAGGGTGAAATTCTCATTTCATTTTTCCGTACGAATTCCGGAACGAGGCATCTTGTACGCGTCTTCCGACATTAACTTTTCAATATCAACAGCTCGGCTTAAACGGATCACCGACGCATAACTTGGCAACTAATCACTCGATTCACAACTGAGCGTTTCCGGTTCGATGCATCAAAATTTACCGACACACGCCATAGTATTTTACGCCCAATTGCTTAAGCGACGGGTATCCAGAATTTCGAAAAATCGAATGGTTTTGTTGTTGCGATGGGTTTCTTTTTACAAACAATGAATTTTTGTGCGCCAAAAGTTCGTAGCAGGATACGGGGTAAACATTTAAGAGATTCAACGACGGTTAAGGTCATAAATTCATGTATCACAATTAAAAATGTTGAGATGGCATACATGTTTATCTAATCTAAATGAGAAAAACGAACAGTATATAAGATTTGGAATAAATCATGAGTCATATTATGATGGAAAATTAAGTTTACAAATGAATTTTGTATAATTCGGCTCTGTTCTTCCCTCATTACATTCGGGCCTTACCCTAAGAAGGCTTCGTGCGTTGGAATTTGGAAATGGACATTTCTACCAATGCCGAGAAAATCAGAGCAGAAAAAATAATAGCCTCAGTCTGAAATCGAATCCGAGCCTACCGCATGGGATGCAGCTATGATTGGCGGCACAACACCGGCACTCCACATACAGTTTAGCCCGTAAATATTGCAACAGCAACACAAACTTTGCAATCTTTAACGTGGTCCAAATAATCGCCCACATATTCTGATAAAAGAAGACCATCATGTATTTTATTTTGACTTTATTCCATTATAGGTCGTTATTCATTTATGCGTCACGATTCACGGCATAATCCTCCATTCTTGCTCACACCGCCTTTTTCGTGACAAAACTTTAATCCATTCCCCTAAGGATGACTCCTATCCTACACCCTGCGTCTTTCCCTTCTGCTCCCTTCTATGCCTCTCCCTCCCTCCCTCTCTCTCTCTCTGTCTCCCTCAGTCTCTCCCTCACCCTCTCTCTCTCTTCAAACCCCTCCAGATGTCCATACATGCAAATCAGTCTATTCGCCTTCTTGTCTCAATTTTCTTCTTCCACAACCTATTTTTCTTATCCCTTTTCTCTCCCATTCTCCTCCAGTACCTCTTTTTTCCATGTAGATTTTCTCCCTTCGCTCACATTTTTTTTTACCTTTTTCAATTCCCTTTTCATTAACACAAGATAAAGAAAGGGTGCGGTCAAGAAAGAGTAGATTTATCTGGCAATATATAATTTCATCATCGTCTCACAGGAAAGATTCAAATCTAAAAATTTATCCCACAAGTGGATATACAAAAAAAAAAGAAAAACGTTCATCGCTGTTATCCGTCTCATACGTTTCCAAACGCCTGGATCCGGTTAACCTCTCCCATTAATCAGACAAAGGGTTTCACGGGGGAATCCCTATGTATCCGCGTTGCTCATCTCTCAGCAGACTCGCAGAAAATCCGTTCCCCACTACGCCATGGCGCAAACAATCACGAGGGATTGTCGTCAAACGGTGTTGAGAAACACTGCTCGGTCTATCGCCAGGGGTTGTCTCTCTCTCTCTAACGATTCGTTTTCTAAAAAGAGTACCAGCCTGAGGCGTCGTCCAGGCGCCGAGTGTAAATGGAAGTGGACGAGGGTCGGTGGTCCTTGTTCAGAGGGTTAAAAGGGAGGAAGAGGAGGGAAAGGGTTATGAGCTGGAATGAGCTCCTCTTACAGACAGAGGCTGGGTACATCGCGGACATAATCCGGAAGATGAATAGTGTGAGGCTTTATTGAGATAAAAAAATACCCTCTCATATCTCTCGCATACATCCTCACCCTCCCTCCCTCTCTCATTCACATCCCTACATTTCACTCCTTTACTAGCCTGGGATTTTCCTTCTCTCCATTACTTCGCGCCGTTTTCATTCGCTTATGTTTCGCGTTATCATTGATCTCTTCCCTCTACTTATATTTTCTCATATACCTTATACGAAGTATATTGAGCAAGTATTGTTATCGCGAAAAAATTCGACTTCGAGATTTTGACGGAAATATACGTTTAGGTGTACCCGAGACCGATAAAGTGGTTTTCGCAATGCCGTCTGTCTGTCTGTCCGTCCGATTGTCTGTCTGTTATTGGCTCTAGAGCCTAAACTGTAAAGCAAAAATTAATGAAATCTCGTACTTCGGCATTTTATCATACAGAGCAGAGGCTACGAAGAAATGATTGACATTGCTGAATAATTAAGGAAGTTTATTCTACGCATTTTAACAACAACTTGATTTTCTCAAAAATGGCTGTAGCGATTTTGATCAAATTTCGTACAGTTACTTGAGTATAATATAATAATAATACCAAATACTTCATATTTCTCAAAAAATGAATATAAGACTGGTTTATTCTAGGCAAGTTTAACAATAATTTCATTTTCTCAAAAACGGCTGGAACGATTTTGATAAAATTCCATACCTTTACTTGAGTATACTGGTTCAATAATACTACACACTTCATAATTCTCAAAAAAATTAATATTAGTTTATTCTTGGGCAACTTTAACAAAAATTAGATTTTCTAAAAACTGGCTCATACGATTTTCATTTTCTAAAGATATTAAACGACGAATTAGTATATGAGATAGTTTATACAATGTATTTTGCACCGAATTTTTTTATATGCAACTCTCTCATCTTTCTCCCTCGTACGTGAATCGAGGGTTTTTCACTCTCCCACTTTCCTGTGGGTATTATACGGCATTTTGGGTTTTTGCCGAAGTAATGCATCATTGTCGTATATATTAATTCGAAAGTAGTGAGTGATTTTGCATTTAAATTTTGACGGAAAAGTACAAAACGCTAATCATTTTTAGCTTCTTAAATTAATATCATCTTTGAAATTTTGGACCTTTTTAACTCTATACCGTCCAATGCTGTATAAATGCATACATTTTATGTGACGTGATTAATTTTCCTCTAACGTGCAGAAACTAACTCAGTAATTATGCTTTTACTTTGCACACTGTCATTGTAAATTCATTAACGATGGTATATGATTTTCTTTAAATTTAGAGTTAATATTTATTCGAATCGCAAGGTGAATTTCTTCTGTTTTTCCTTTTAAAAATTTAAATTATTCGGACAGTATAGAGTTAAATTGATTACGTTCGTCTGAAGTGCAAGAGGGATGGTTTTCATCCGTTAAATCCTGACTTTGAGTGGTTAATTCACTCAAAAGTTTATTTTTAACAATTCAGTTAAATTTCAAAACGAATGTCTTCAACTTGTAAAGTGTTACAACGCTTACTTCAAAACCTGCGCTATTATAAACTTTCTTTCTTAATTAGCCTAGACCGCCTTAGAGCGCAGCAATCTGCAAGGAGAGTTTTCGGAGTGAAAGGGAGGAATTTTTCGGCGGGAAAGTTAAGCGGAAAGAGAAATAAACTACGACAAAACGTATGGACTACGTATGGAGAAAGTAACAAGAAAAGATAAAGGTTATACGCAAGGCGGGATTATAGAGCGAGACATACGTAGGTAGGCCACTCTATGTCACACTGCATTGTAAGGGAAGTGAATGGGGTGTGGGCTGCATTACATGGAACGGCACGTAATAGATAGTAATAGATAGAAAAAAATCGGTACAACATACATTGTACAAACTTTCTCATATATGGGTACTAATGCGTCGTTTAGTTATCTTTAGAAAATGAAAATCGTATGAGCCTGTTTTTAGAAAATCCAATTTTTGTTAAAGTTGCCCAAGAATAAACTAGCCTTATATTCATTCATTGAGAAAAGTGAAATACGTAGTATTATTGTAGATGTATAATCAAGTAACTGTACGAAATTTGATGAAAATCGTTGTAGCCGTTTTTGAGAAAATCGAATTATTATTAAAGTTGCCTAGAATAAACTAGCCTTATATTCATTTTTTGTGAGATATGAACTACAAAGTATTATTGAAGACGTAAACTCAAGTATCTGTACGAAATTTGATCAAAATCGTTCAAATCGTTTTTGAGAAAATCAAATTGATGTTAAAAATGCTTAGAATAAACTTCCCTTAATTATGGAGCAACGGCAGCCATTTCCTCATAGAGTCTGCTCAGTATGATAAAGTGCCTAACATAAGTACGAGATTTCGTTCATTTTCGCTCTACCGTCTAGGCTCCAGAGCCAGTAACAGACAGACAGACGGCATTGCGATAACCACTTTTTCGGATTCAGCGACACCTAAAACTTATATTTCCGTAAAAATCTCGAGGTCGAATTTTTTCGCGATTACAATAATTTCTCGATACATCGTAAGAGAAGGTAAAAAGTAAATGATAAAATAAGAGAGCGAAATAAGAGAGAGAGAGAGAGAGAGGGAGAAGGTTGGGTTGTGAGAAATAAGAAAATAAAACAGAAATCGTGCATCCAATTTCGGGTTAGAATTCCCAAAGTCTGGGCAGAGGTGAGAGAGAAAGAGAGAGAGAGAGATTAAGCAATGCTTCTATGGAATGGGGAGATTGGAATGTTTAGTCGCTTTCTTTTTTATCTAAAGAAAGAGGAGAAAAGGATTCCTCTAAGACAAAGACGAACCACTCCGTCTTCTTATTTTTTATTTTATCCCTCCCTCTCGTCGTCGAGTGCGTCTTAATTTCGCGAGTAAAAAGGGATTGGATTCCATCGACTAATTGCATCCCTCATTTTCTCCTTTGTTGCTTTCCTCGTGCGTACTCCCTTTTTATTACGCCATCTTCCCACCCGCGTAAAAATATGGAAGGATGGAACGAAATACTTTCGTTTCGATGAATTCCTAATAATCCACGCCGTGACGCAAGTGATGTTATGCTCGGAATGGCTCACCGGCAAAGTAACGAGATAAATCAAGAATGCCTTCGCTCTTGATTTCTAAGAAAAAAGTTTTTTTTAGTAACTTTAGGTAACTTGGAAACGGTATTTAAGGTTTCATATACCAGTGCAGACTTGATGCACTAAAAAGCGCTGGCGAGGGTAATTTAAAATCTTTCTTCCTCAATTAAATTTTTGTTTGCTCTTTTTCATAAAAACGTATTTATTAAAAAAAACACAGACGTAAAGTCTTAATCTTGATATCACGTACGCATCAAACGTTACGTAACTGTGAACTTAATGAAAGAATCGTGTCCTTGATGTGGATTAAACTTAATCTCCAGCTGGATCGTTTCATTACTTTTCACTTTATCGCCTTAGATAAATATCCAGTAACTAGCGGAATTTCCCGTTGAATTTCAACGGATTTAGTGAAGCTACTACAGCACAACATACAAACTCTTTCAAATATATAGTAGATACTTTTAAAATTACAATTAGCTTTTCTTAACAATTAATCATATTCGCTTGTAATAATCCGTTTCACGTATTTCATTCAAATATTGCGATAATTTTATTTCCTATCATGTCACTTTCGCCAAATCCAGCTTCATTTCTTGTGTAATTATGCCTCGCTGAAATATTTACTTTTATGTCTTGTAAGCAAGAAACCCGTGAAAAAGCAACGTACAGTTGTCCATGATTGAACGCTGATTCCGGTAAATGTACACCAGATACGTGAGCTTATTTACTTTAATAAACATTATAATGTAAAATATAATGATTTTACTTACAAAAAATGTAATATTCCAGTATTCAGTAGACGAAAGAAGGTTCAATTACTTTCATCAATAAACGCTTCCTGAATAATAATCAGTATCTATTTACGTTGTTATCCATAAACATCGATCGTTTCGTTGCTTAAACAAAAGTGCGAATCGAATAACGCTAAACTTTCGTCAAATTGAATGTTTAATTGGCACTAATTGAATCGGAGACAACAATGAAAGACTCCTTGGCAACGCCCGGAAAGAGTACGAAAAATCCACAAAATTTCGAAACAAAAAAAGTATTTCTGAAAACTTCGACCGTGTAACATGTAAACTTTGCAGGAATAAGATAATATAGAGTTTTATTCGTTGAATAAAGCAAAAACGAAAAAAATCGGTCCATATTTACGTATTTTAATGCTTGAAGGAAGAATACCTTGCAAATCAAGAAATGGATTCATACGTGTTATCTTATGGAAAAATGTTAGTCCCCTATATTGGCAGCACTGATTAATCCCGGTTGACCAAACCTTGACCATTCACTAATTTAGGATGTAATGGAAGAATCGTACCAAATTTGGTTATTCCAGCTTTTATCGTTTAGGAGGAGTTCCATGAACAAACACACAAACCAACAAACACACGCTTCAAAGTCTTCTCAGAAAATTTTACATTTTATTATGGTACTTCACACAAAAACCGTGAAATAACCTACACAAACCGTTGGGCAAATATTGGCGTTATCTCGCGCACGTTTTTTTCCCCCGTAGCTACTACATGTATTTTCCCGACCCGTCCCGCCACCGAATTCCCCCGTCGCAATTTTTTTTACCACTTTCCCGAAATGTTTTAGTTTTAATAGCCTCAGGCTATCGCCGTCCCACTCGTTATTTCGGCACCCGGAGCAATTAATAAAATTCGCTAATCCCCTGGTCCGTGGAGGGGAATTCGAGTCACCCTTTCCCTCGCCATTAAACATGTCTTCCCTTCCCATAAAACACTCCCTGCCTCCCCGGAACGCGGCGCTACGGAAATCATTATTAAAAAGTTTATATCCCTTCCTCCTTCAGCTATCTCTGTCTTTTCTCCCTCTCTCTCTCTTTATCTTTCTTCCTCCATTTCCTCGTCTCCTTTTTTTTAATCCTCTCAAACCCACTCTTTATCTTTTCTTTTTAAAAAACATCCCCTTTGTCTCTCAGGCCCATATAATTTTTCATTCATCCTCTTCATTGGTCCATTCTTAGTCGCGTAACAGTTTTACTACTTAACACTCGAAGATATTTACGGTAATGTTTTGAGATATATATATATATATATATATATATATATTTTGGGCAACTAGGTGTTGAAGGAAACCCAGTGAACACTTACCGGAAGTAGAGCCGCTGGGGTGTTGGAGAGACACATTTGTAGAGGTTAGAGCTTTCGGGATGATCCTTTCGTCAGCACAAGAGAGACACAACACCTAGTTGCCCAAAAAAAAATATATATATAAACAGGACTAGTATAATTCCCGTTGAAATATCGACGGAAGAACTATAGATAGACAATGAGGAAATAGACTAACCGTCTTCTGAAAGCTCCAAGCAGTTATAATAACTGCCGCAAGGTGACAGCACCAATCGATGAGTTGAAATCTTATTTGCAAAGACAGACAAAAAGACACAAACTGCCCATTATTACTATTATTATTATTCTTTGATATCCGAATTACGAGTGGAGGAAGTGACGGATTGGGTATCATCTGATACTCATACGTGGTTTTGATAGCGTCCATTACATACATATGAAGACAGCAAAGAGATATGTTAAGGCAGATAAAGGCTCAAGGAAAGCATGGACGAATTGGATAATAGAACAGAGGAAATATGACATAATGTACACTACTTAATTAAATATCTCGAAAATGAGAATTGAGAAGGAAGGTGAGTGAAAATAAAAATAGCGAGAATAAGTATATAGAATTAAAGGATGAGAGCTAATCACCTGAGGTAGATAGATAGACAATCGTCTTCATTATCAAGGGAGAAAGCAAAACATAAAGGGACAAATAAACAGACATGTGGAGTTATATAAAGGGAGGAAAACGGGTGGCTTTGCTGAATTTTAAGATAAAACAACGGTTAACTGTGCCAGTCCAGACATAATTGCTGTCTCAAAGACAAAAAATCTGATGTGGCCAACACATGACTTTCTCCATATTTGGGGTATAGATATTTAAATTATTATGAATAGCATTATAAGGCAAAATTATTATTTCGTATCGTAAAAGAATACAGTCGTCCTTATTGCCGTAAATTATATTTTGAATATGTTTACATAATTCACCGCTACATGGTGCTGGCGCTGTATACTGGAAATTAAGAAAAAGCAAATATCTCCGAAATGGATGGTTCTACAAAAATTTGTTTCAAACAAAAGTTGGAAGAAATATTATTCTCTACAACTTTGATCCTCACGAAGATTACCAATAACGATGTCTTAAGGAGATATTTGACGGAAACCGAAAAACCCATTATTTATAAATAATTCCTAAACAATAACTGCTATGGAAAATTGTTTCAAATAGAAGTTGTAGGAAATTACATTCTCTATAACCTTTGTGTAGAATTGTATATACAATAATGATGTTTTAACGGATAAATATCGCAAAAACTTAATCGGGTTTCGAATAAACCTCGACTTCCGGTTAACCGATATTGTCCAAAAACTGATAATTTCTTTGTGCTCATGCTAAAGTGTTATATATGAAGTTTGTTAACGTTATGGCAAGTACTTTTTGGGTTAGAGCGCCCACAATCACATACACACACACACACATACATCATTCGGAAAATAGTCTAAACGTGTTCTAGGGGACCTCAAAACCTGTATTTCCGTTGAAATCTCGAAGTCGATGTTTTTCGTGATCACAATACTTTCCCGTTACTACGTACGGAGAAAGTAAAAATTAAGATTTACTAACATACTCCTCTAACGGTTACGGCTAAAAATTTTCGCCTTTGCCATCCACCAAATTTCCGACTCTGACGAAAACTCCCATTGGTCAGCCCGAGAGAGAGAGATACTCGAGGGAAACACGCCTATCGATCCGCGTTTCTCATCTCTCAAAAGGCTCCCCCCCACCCGCATCACTCTCAGATGCATCATCCTCCATCTTCGCGCAAACGGTCACGAGGAGTTGTCGTCGGCCTATGTCGGTAGGCGCTGCCCGTTGTTATGTCCCTGAGACTTATCGCCGAGATTCATTCGTTTTCTAAACAGAGTGCCAGAAAGAGGCGACGTCCAGGCGCCAAGCATAAATGGAAGTGGACGAGGGTCGGTTGGTACTTGTTCAGAGGGATACAAGGGGGAGGGAAAGGGTTATGAGTTGGAATAAGTTCCTCTTATACTCATCGCTGGTGTGGATATATATATCTCGGACATAATCCGGAAGATGAATAGTGCGAGGCTCTGCTGAGATAAAAATAAAAACCTCTCTCATCTCTCGCATTCATCCTCACCCTTTCTCTCATTCACTTCCACTTCCTTTCTCTCCATTACTTCTCTCCATTTTCATTCCTTTATGCTCCACTTTATCATTGGTCCGCCTCTTTGTCTTTCCCTTAGCCTTCTCTCTCTCCCTCCCCCCTCTTTCTCTATCAAACCTTCTCATTCTTCTTAAATTTATACGTATAGTATCCCTCTTGCTTTTTCTCCCCCATTATTTCGCCATCCTTTCTTATCTTTATTTATCTCTGTCGTTATGCAAGCGATGAAAACGTTTTCCTTCGCCTAAAAAAAAAGTCCGCAAAGTCATAGCTATCTTGCAGAGAAATTTGTTCATAGTTCATTTGCTAGATATAATATGCAAGCTATGTTATTCAATTCGACATGTTTGGCTATTAGATCGAAAGAAAGTCATATAGGTTGGTGATTTAGGAATGGCAAACAATGAATTTTACAGCATGGTTTCTTTACCTTTAATGACAAAATTACAAGTAACTCCCATAACCTTAAGCATCCATGCATGCAGAAAGCCGTAGCATTAACCACTCATTCGATCCTCCAAATTTAACCTTTTGGGGCTGTTTTTTCCGCAGATAATATGCGGATAAACGCGGAAAATGCTAACAATATTGTTAAACTCCTGATAATAAACTTCTTGTGTTTCGTCTCCTCTTCTCTCTGAAATGTTATGCATATATTATATATTTTGTTTGTTAAAATTGTAATGAATCACCCAAAGGACTGAGAAACTCTTAAATACAAACGGATTAATTGCTTCATCTTTCATGAATAAGTCATTTTTCCATTCAAATTTTATTTCTGTGGAAATGCAATGTTAATTTTATCCAATCTTCCCTTCACTTTTGTGAGATAATTTAGAACTTTATGGTCTTCCAAATTCAATAAAAAATTATCTGTTTTTACATAAAAACATAAAGCGACAAGATTTATTGTATCTTTCTCTTATTTTTTTTTTAGCTTCTTTCCGATAAAAACATTTTCATGGGCAGTTAAACATTTATTAAATTTAAAAATCAGTTATAATATTAACCACTTTATTCACTGTTTTCAAACCGCTTAACCGCAATGACATCGCCATTCCGAATTTGCAAACATTCATAAAACTCTGAATTACACCACACGGAAACCTTTCGCGGCCCCGAATGAAATTCATTTTTTTCAGTCAGGTATTTCCAAATGTCGTAAAAAAATTACCAAAGCGCTTATATGCTGGCGTAGATTCATGATAAAATTTTATTTGATTACAAGACGTTATTCGTCCGATCTGTTGTTGATCACAATATCCGGTATTGTCTAGTGGTTAGGATACCCGGCTCTCACCCGGGAGGCCCGGGTTCGATTCCCGGTACCGGAATGTCATTTTTTTAAGGCACATGCATCCACCGACCATTGGTACACTTATTATTATTATTAGCTGTGCCTGCGCAATGATTGTATGGATATTTTTCAATTAATTTATTAAAAAATATGATGTCTGTGAAGTAAGTAATTACACTTTTAATAACTGTCGTTGATCTCAATATTTCACGTTTTGCTCTAATAAAGGCATCTTTCTTATTATTTAACAACATTTGTAAGGTATGAACATTTCAAATCGTATACATTAACAATAGGCATTTTCGATAACAATGTAAGTAATCGTTTATTTGAACACTACCTAGCAGAAAGTTCCACACTTTTTTCATTCAATAATGGCGCCAGCTGCAGGCTATTCCGATAATTACGTGATGGTTAAATAGTTTCACGGTTAATACAAGGCTCTTCGGAATCTATTGTTCTCTTTCCTTTTAGAAAGAAATTCAAGAAGGAGCACTTTTTAAAAAAAACGTACTTGCCTAAGGTATCTCCAATAGCCACAACAAGGTTATAAAACGAGTCGTTTTAATATCTTTTTTCGATGAATTACCACTGAAGACGGCTGATTTTTATAACCGTGTTGTGAAGATACTACAAGAGGCATGTATTTTTTGTGTGCTCGTTCTAGAACTTCTAGAAAGGGAAGGCATTGTTTTCATCTTTTGACGTTATCCAGTTTGGATGTCACAAAATATGCTTTCATTTATTTATGCGTCTGCTGATCGGTTAACTACTTATTTCATAATTAATACAGGCTATGTTTTTTATCCGTAAATTATATTTAGGCTTTAGCAATTTAAAAAATTCAAAGCAATTTTGATTTATTATGTGGTATTTGTACTTGAAGTTAAGTTGGGGCTATAAAAGAAAATGTTTCTTCATTGCGTTTTTAAATGTTGCTAATGTCACGACTGGCTTTAAATAACTTGCAGAGTCATTTACTTAAAATCCTAGTTGCGGCTTGCAATAAATATTCCACGTAATTTTAATGATAAACATACTTACCAGTTGTGCACGTGTATTTCCTTCGTTTTTTTTAAAAACTGCTCTGCATCTTTTACTCATGGCGGGGATTTCGGTAAACATTCCCATTTTTCCTGCCTCTAGTCATATAATTTTTGTATTTGTACACGTCGTGTTCAATTCGATATTCTTAACCCTTTTGTAATACCTTTCCCACTTTACATTTTCCGTTCTTATTATGTATTTGTTAAATTTAATTCAAAATTTGTGTTAGAAAATTGTTTAGGAAAATCCTTCTTCAAAAGCACAACACATGCACTGAAATCACTCAAAACAATATAATCATCTCGTCAGTTAACCTGTAACCAGCAGAAATGATCTCTTAAAGAATAATTTCCGCGAAAAATCAGCATGAGATATTCCAACCACTAGACGGTTTTCCCCCTAAATCCGCGTTCATTTGCAAAATGCTTCAGAGGAGTTTTCCTAAAGAGTTTGCAGGAGCGGAAAGTTTTGTCACCACAGTGGTCGGTTTTTAAAGATTTTCTTCCCTTTGAAAGCGCCATCTTCTTTTAAGGGTGCGGTTTCCTTCTCCTTTATGGAGAGGAAGCCTCGCGTGAAATATCGGGAGCGGAACGAAATGAAAACGGGATGAAATGAGCGCTCGAATAGGTGCTGCAAGAGGGCAAACCGCTAAAAAAAATTTTTTTTAAAATATAAAACTGCATTAGCAACGTCGCGTCGGACGTGCGTTAATGGTTAGCGAGGTGGGAGGAAGAGGAAAACTTTGGAAAGAAGGAAATTTGAGGGAGATAAGAAAACAAAGGAGTAACGAAAAGTGGGATGATATGAGAAAGGATGAAGATATGTTTGTGTTCAACCTTTTTTTTAATTAAAAAAGAAATTCGAGAAACGTCCTCGTTTTGAGCCGTTACCATAGCGAGAAAGAGCACGTGGATACGAAATTCAAAAGAAGGTAATTTGGGCGTTAAGTGATTAAAAAAAAAAGGACGGAATGGATATTAATTGTGCTGAATGTGGAAGCTGACTTTGGAGGAACGGCGTTAAAAATAATAATAGATATGGGATATAATCGGTTCACTGAGTTGGGATGCTTTCCAGAGTTTGACCAAGAGGTTGTATTTTCCAGTGAAATCCTTTCGCTTTTATTCTAATTTTTATGCAACTTTTATCACGTTCCTTAAGTTTCCTATACTTGAAATTAAAGGGTTTTTTTTAAAAAATCCAATCGAATAGAGTGCGTGGGATAGTGATATTGACGTAAACTATTGGTCTATTTATTTTTCTCAGTCACACTCTGACTCATGAAGGATATTTTGGTCGTGCGGAATCTAATTTACGTTAATAAAAAGGAAATCGACTGATGTAATCAGGTCTAAAATATCGTATTTTTTAAAAAGCCGTTGCTAGCGAGATCTGCTCAGAGTTATTGTTTTCCTTCTGATCGTAAAATTCCAAAAAAAATAAGACAGTTTACTAGGGTTCTCGTATGCGTGAACTCGAACCAAAAGGAAAAGTTATCTCTATTGGTAGAACTCGGAACTAAAATCGTATTTTCATCATCTTTAACTTGGATTTTTTTCTATTTGACCAGTAATCGAACCCGGTTCACCGGTAGGTGCTTTAACAAATTAAGCTATCAATCCATTATTATTCTAAATTCTCGAATTGGTGCATTTACGTTGAGGAAGGGCTAAGTATTTATTAAACCTTACAACACTAGGATGTCCCCCGCGGAGGCACACTGGGTAATCTCGGGAAGTGAAATAAAAACTTAATTCCTCAACACTCCACATTGTTGTTTGATGTTCGGTAGATTAGTATGTCACAGCAGCTAAGAGGAAACTGCGAGACACCGGGGTTCGATTCCAGGCCGTGTGGACAATTTTTCCTGAAATTTCCGTTAATCTTTATGCGCTCGTGCATAACAACTCAATTCCTTGACGTCGCGCCTTTGTCTTTAATCTATTCGTTTCCGTTCAGCTTTGTCCATATCTCGATCTCTCTCAATTTTATTGTCATATTTTTACTTTCTCATACGAAGTATCGAGAAAGTATTGTTTTCGCGAAAAAATTCGACCTCGAGATTTTTACGGAAATACACGTTTTAGGTGTCGCAGAATCCGAAAAAGTGGTTTTCGCAATGCCGTCTGTCTGTCTGTCTGTTACTGGCTCTGGAGCCTAGACGGTAGAACGAAATTGAATGAAATCTCGTACTTAGGCATTTTATCATACTGAGCAGAGTATACATAGAAATGGTTGGCATTGATCAATAATTAAGAGTAGTTTATTCTACGCATTTTTAACAACAATCCGATTTTCTCGAAAACGATTGGAACGATTTTGATTAAATTTCGTACAGATACTTGAGTTTACGTCTTCAATAATACTTTGTAGTTCATATTTCTCAAAAAATGAATATAAGGCTAGTTTATTCTAGGCAACTTTAATAATAATCCGATTTTCTCAGAAACGGCTCCGATGATTTTGATCATATTTCTTACAGTTACTTGAGTATACGTCTTAAATAATACTACCTATTTCATTTTTCCCAACGAATGAATATAAGGCTAGTTTATTCTTGGGCAACTGTAACAAAAATTGGATTTTCTAAAAACCGGCTGATACGATTTTCATTTTCTAAATATAACTAAACGACGCATTAGTATATGAGAAAGTTTGTACAATGCATGTTGTTCCGATTTTTCTTTGTTTATTCGTAATTGACTATGGGTTAGTTGGAAGAAGAGACTGACTAGTCTCAATCTCGCCTAAATAAAGACGTATATCTATCTATCTTTATCTGTTCTTTCTGGACATACGTGGAGGATCGAACGCGCGATTTAATCCCGTTATCCACCGGGCGAATAATACTGACGCCAGGGAGCATTCTGCCAGCCTCCTGTTCGCCTAGGCACACGTACTTGTTACGTATTCGGCCGATGGTATTACGTAGGCAGGCAGTCAAATCAAATTTGTATGCCTTCCGTCGTCGACTATGCGTGGCCCTATGCGTTTCCAACGCCTATAAGCTTCGTCTGGCAGAGTACCACATTCAGAGTGCAGGCTTGCATTCCAACCTGTGTTTCCGTTTTTAGCAGGTATTATTTCAATAAAAAAACGTGCTTATGTGCTCACTCTGTCTGTCCGGACTTCAACTTTTTTGTTTTAAGAGATATTTTGAAAATTATTTTTGGATGAAATAGTTCTTACGAGCATATAAGTCATCCACCAATTGGATTATCCCAGAACTGTCTAGATTCTGCTAATAACCAAGTGAAAAATTACATTGATCTTTAAAAAAAAAACATAGGTGCATATTATACCTGGTGATGAGACAATTTTCATATTTCACTCGTGAAAACATGGGTGCGTATTACATTTGGCGTGTATTATAATCGAATAATTACGGTATCTAAACTCCACCGTACTTAGTTAATTATAACATCTCCTTACGTATTATCTGACGCTTAAATTGTTAATTCGGTTAAAATTATAAATTCGCGCGTGCATCTAAAATTGTCCTATTTCCGTCGCTGACTTAAAAATCAGTTTACCATATATTTTTTTACGTTGAATGGTAAGTTAATATAGGTAATGCATCTTTGTTAGATATTAGTTAATAATAAGGCAACAGCAGCTGTAGAAATCATATGTTGTCATTATAATTTCTTGCTTAATTATCCTCTTTCGATACGTGCGCTTAAACTTTTCATTCTCTCTCAATAGGCATTTATATTTTACTGCATCTATAATTGTTTTCATATACAGGCGGTCCCCGCTTTTCCTCGTTCCGCTCATACGTCAGTTCCTAATTAACAACATTGTTTAATTCTTCCGTCCTCGCGATCAATTTATTTGACACATTGACGCTTTTCGTCTTTCTTCTTTTTTGTTGTTTCACTCATATGCAAGTGCCCAAGTGACAAACAACATTGTTTCGTTTTTTTAATGGAAATATTTCACATGGTTACCCCAGTAACAGTGAATTTTACCCCTCAATTTAATGTTGTGTCTATGGAAAATAATGATCCGCTTTTCGTCAATCCACTTTTCGTAATCTGACGTATAAGCGGGGACTGCCTGTATGTAACCCCTTTTTACACGCGCGTTACCTTAAGCCAGGCTTATTTGGCTGATATATTTGGACGACTCAACGAACTAAATTTAAGTTTACAGGGTGCACATTTAACTGCATTTATTGTCACGGACAAATTAAATTCGATTTAAAAAACCTTGAATTAATGATTAAAGATTTGGAAAAAAAATAAATTTGATGTATTTCCAACACTAGACAACTGCATTTATTGTCACGGACAAATTAAATTCGATTTAAAAAACCTTGAATTAATGATTAAAGATTTGGAAAAAAAATAAATTTGATGTATTTCCAACACTAGACAACTTTTTAACTGAGAATGTACTAAAATTGAAGCAAGAGGTAAAGATGGACATCAAACAGAACTGTTCAGAGTTAATCTTTAACTTTCGTTCCTACTTTCCTGAAAAATATGATAGCGAAAGTTGGATAAGATATATGTCTTCAGCAACAAAAAATATCCCACAAAATTTCTGTTCAAGAGAGAGATCAATTAAAAGAACTTTCTTGCGATGGGGATTCGCGCAATGTATTTGAAAAAGAAAATTTGTTCAATTTTTGGTTAAAGAGAAGAGCTTCTTTCAGACAGGGCCTTAAATTTTTGTTGCCATTTAGTACATCGTATTTATGTGAAACTGGATTTTCAGCTACGATTGCCCTTAAAAATAAACAAAGAAACAAATTGCGCCTTGATCCTAACTTACGTTTAAAATTAACGAAAATCCAGCGAGATATAGCAAAATTATATTAAGTGAAACGAGCTCAGCCCTCGCATTAATTAAAAATAAAATTTGTTTACTTTTTTCACTACGAATAATGAACATTTAATTAATAGTTAATATTAAAGCTACATTGATCTTAATTCCTTTTAAAAAGGATTTTTGTCATTATCAACTCACATCAAATCTTAGTTTTATTAAAAACAAAATATTTTGTACTGTTATAAAAAGATAAAAGGTTGTAATGAATAAATAGGTAAACAGTAATGCTGTATTATTCATACCCCTTTCCAAGTTTTATGATTCATTACTGTGGTCGTACAATAACTTTCAAAAATTTTTTAAGTGGTACGATAACAAAATAAGGTTGAGAACCCCTGCTTTAAGCCATTCCATTTCAGTTGAATTATTTCTTCGTACCAGCCTATATATATATATATATATATATTTTTTTTTTTGCTAACTGAGCGACCTTTTTGTTTGCCGATTTCTTTCCGATTTTTCTACGTGAGTTTCTTTGGAATTGTTCTCGTATTTTTTTTAAATTCACTACGTGGAAACTTGCGGCGTTCTTAAAGAAGACAAAAGTAATAGAGAGTTTTTTCCTAATGGATACGAGAGGTATCAATAACTAAGTCAAGTACAACCTAAATACAAGTTGAATTAATCATATAAGAAACGATATAGAGATTATAGAATGTCGATATATGTATTATAGAACATTGAGCATGAGTCTAAAGACGTGCAAGGTGTAAATATGATTCTTTTACCTTGATTTTCATTAATTTATAGAGTTAGTGGTTTTTGCTGTAGATTAAAAACCGTGCTGTTGTTGTTGAGTGTGATTACTTATAGCAGAGATAGCAAATAGGTTTCCATTAGCGTACAAAATAATGTCCATTTGCAAATTGATAATTTTCGACGTGAGCTAAGGCAAAAAAAAGAAACAACAAGCAAATATACATTTGGGTAAATGCGGAAATTGAAATGTACTGTATTTATTTGTATATTTAAAAAATAAATCATGATCGCAATGTTTTAGCGTACCAGAAATATCTCATGTCGTGCCATCTATTTTTCATTCCTGACTTACATGTTTTTAGCACTCCGGCGACAGAATAAGACATTACCAGCACACCAATTTTATATTTATATGCGTATCTGATATCGAAGGACGTCTTGATATGATTCACTTAATATAATTATTGCAAAAATCGGTAGAATTTTTCCTTTCTTCGTTAAGTTTTTGTGCCGACGTTTGTATGTGTCACACCGTTCCTATCAAATGCAAGTTACCCTATCATTGCGAAAGATTGATTTATCATCCGTCCCAGTCAGCGGCAAGTAATAGACGGACCGAATTGTCGAGCGAAGCATACGCAATTTTGCCGGACGTTCATTTGAAAGAAGCAACAACACCACGCCATTCAAAGCCATCAAATTTGAGTACGCAGAAATTGTTATTAGTTTCTGCATATGGATGGTTATCGTTTCGAATGAAAATGATTTAACGCGTGTTTGTTCATTGTCATTCATGCGGCAATTAGGGGACTGTTTGTCTGTAATGAACGACTTCGTAGATATGTTTACGTTGGGGCTCAATTTACGCATTCTATTTCATATTCGACAAAAAAAAAATCGCGTTCGTCATCAAAACACGCGAGGGCGATGGTATCAGCATGTCGGTCTCGTCAAATAACGAAATTTTGCAAATTTTAAACTAAAATAAAATAATTTTACATTTAATATAACGCTATTAAAATGGCATTCCTTGAATTATAATCGAAATGATAACTGCCAATATAAATGGCGTTCCTTTGTTTTTAATCGTCGAAATTTAACTCATCCTGTCTGTCTGACTCATATTTTAGTTCCAGTGATTTTTATCGCATAATTTTATGCGTTCAAGCAACGACATGTAGATGCTTGTGACGTAATGTTTTAACGCGAAGCACAGCTTCGGAATAACACTCATTTACTCTCCCTTCTGCTTTGGAAGTATCCCTGCCACGCGCACTCAATCACTCAATTCACGAGCTGCCATTTAACGTATCATTACGCACACACGCACACACATTCCACAAAATATGAAATATTGCAGTGAAATTTCTCGCTCGCCCGATTTATTTTCTGGCACTTAACTTCCTTATAAAATTATGGCCTTTCAAAAATTTAATTAGAACAAAAGCGTGCAAATGATTTTAGATTGCGAATCTAAATACATTACTAATAATTCCAGGCGAATTTTTTCCTGCATGTTCAGCGATAGACCGATTGAACGTCTAATGAATAATTTCCACGTAGCTTTTTGAACGCAAAAGTTAATGCGTTGTAGTTGAATTCGAGCGTAGGTTCCTTGATACCGAAAATAAGCACTCTGATCATTTACTGATGGGTGTGGAGATTTTTATTTAATTATTACACATCCGTCGTTCGATTTACCCGCAAAAAGGTTGTGAAGAAGAAATGATTCTGTTAATTATCTGCGTCTAAACCTAACGAAAATGATGGTAAGATTTAGCAGATGGAACGATGCGCGCGTAAATGTAATGTCACTTTAACATGGGTATTGTTTTCTTTTCCGTGGATATCTTCACCAATTTCTTCCTTATCGTATCTACGTGAACCCCAATCGAAACCATTTCAATCCATATTTTTTCGAAAAATAGAGCAAACAATTTTAATAGGCTTTTTATATTAGGCCGTAGAGAAGAAAAGAATGTACATTTTTTTAAAAACGGAGGTTCAAAACGTGGCATGACTATAATGCCAAAATCGATTATTTTTGTCCTGCGATGTATCTTTCTCTCGCACGCACCCAGGTGAGCTTTACAAGCACGGTGGAACTTCTGTAAGTCGAACCTCGAGGGAAACTAAAAAAAATATTCGACTCATAGGAAATTCGAGTTATAGAAGAAAAGTGACTCGAAAAAGATTTCTTCTGTAAAACGAATTCACATCGAGTTATGGAAAATTCGATTTACAGACGTTTGACTGATACAAGTTTTGCTGTACTTTGCGACCTATTTAGATGATCATTGCAATTCTGTTTGAACAGGCAAGTGGAACTCAGTTACTATTCAAACATACCGACTGCATTTAATGATGAATTTCGAACGAAAATGTGGTGCCACCTTTCACGATTTTCTCTGCATCCAAATAATCGCCAAAACACTGACAACTTTTCGACCTATGCGTACATTCCGTGATTATTTTATTATTTAATTTACTCGAAGTTAAACGGATCGATCGATACACATTAGCTGCATCGTGATACATATACTCTGATATTAAATTTCTGTAAAAATGTTAACATTAGTCGATTAGTCTCCAAAGCCACTTCAATAAATGCTCGATTGGAAAAATGTATCCAAATTTTCGTAAACTCAGGATTTAACCCGTCGCAAGCAATAGGCAGTGTTAAATGGAATCGAATCTCAGGAAAATAACACCGAAGGGTTTTTTCACCTTTTTCTAAGAATAAATAAATGATTTTATTTAGTCCCGAATGCCCAGTGTGCCGTTTTATAAAGAGCGTAGTAGCACAATGAATGGAGGATTTATGAAGTCGCTCCATGCGAAACGACTGTGATTGTGTGACGTAATTGGGTTAGTTGGGAGGAAGCAGGTGTTCAACATCCATCACAGAGGGGAAAAGAAAAATCGTCCGTTTCCATGGCTGCAGCGAACGAGACGATTTGTAAAGAATACGCGAGTCGTACATTGACGACAATAAGGTTTTACTGCGGTCAATAACATCGTAAGTTTACCGTCCTGGGATTTAGGTTTGAGTATTCATTTGTTGAAATATTTCCCTTTAAAAATTTCCTCTCTGGTTACGTGATTGAGCAGTGTTTACAGAAAAAAAATATTCTGTCAAGTTTCATTTTTCAATATTTAATGCGTACAAAATGCATTGAGATAAAAAAAATTCGGATAAAATCTTACAGACACGCGTGATTTTTGTTTCAGCATTTAATCTTTATATATGATTTAGTAATGCATATATAGATATATATCAACTCATATATATATATACAAATTTTTTGCGTCAAAGTAGAATTTATGAATTTTTAATGCGTTTTCTTAGCTGGAAAATGTTGATTCGAAGCGATTGAAGATTTTTACAACGAATTAAACTTTAAAAATGAAATTTTTTCCCATCGTATTTCTTCTGAAAACCATAATCAAAATTTATTACAAACAAATAGTTGCTTCCTGTGAAACAACATTGGTTGTAATAAAACACATCAAAAAAACGTATATCGCTTCACGTTCAAATTACGCTATTGCATTATAAATAATGTCAATTGCATTGTAGCGAATATACTTCTCGCGTGCGCTTTCCAAATATTTCCATAGAAATTGATTTTCGATCGGAAATTGCATCAGTTAAAACATACGTCAGTCACGTTCAGGAGGGCATAAATCCAACGTAGTAATTTAGCTCGTCGCCGCTAACAACAAATTGATGTCGAAACGCCGTTGTCATCGAAACCGCAACACCAATCATCGAGGTCAAATTAAAATCGGATGGCCCTTACTGGACTCATCGTTTGTGATGTGACCGATCATTTGCTGTCCGCGCCGGAGAAAGACCGAATATTCTCAATCGATCTAAAAACAGTCATATTTTTTTTAAAAAGAAAAGAAAAGTAGCGATGCCTGCAACATCGATTCCCTAGATGTTCTTTTTTTCTGGAATTCGCATTAATTGATGAAGCCGAAGGAAATATGGTGATTTCAAAGTAATGAATGATAAAGGAATAATTGAATAAGAAGGAGGATGTAATAGATGGATAATGAAAACGATTATAAGGTGTATCTTTTTCAGAATTTCAAATCACGTCAAAACTTATTTGAGGCGAGTTACGGAGCTCTTTGAATTAAGGTTCATAAACATTAGAATTTATTTCTCTCGGGCATTATCGAGTGTTGGTTTAGTTAAACCCAAGATTTTTCCTAATCATTGCGATGATTTTTTTAGATTGAATAATTCATAAATTGATTCCATTAATTAATTCCTCAAATTAAACGTGAGCTATTTCGGATTAAGAAAAATTTTAACAAAATTGATCCGAAAAGTAGATGTCTATGAATCATTTCGGTACATAAAAATTATTTATAGATATTTGCACTACCTGATTAATCTAATAAGTTCCAGCAAAGGAGTCATATACAGTAAGTCCCCGACGTACACGGATCCGCAGATACACGGATGAGGGTAGCTGAACTGCTGCGCGTATAGAGTTAGTTGGACAGCTGCTCGACAGATGGCGTTACTTGTACACTGCAGGAAACGTAGCAGACAGAAGTTCTTTTGTTAGATTTGTTTTTTATTGTGAAAGAGCTTTTAAGTGCATGAAAGTTACCTCGTAATTGCATTAAAACAAATTTGATAAACGAACTAGGTATAAGCCCTCATTATGGCTGAGAAATGTAAGAGTGGTGACGTGACGGTTCACGAAGGTATCTAGAGCAGTTAATGATGCAATTGAATGCTATAAAATTAAAGATGAGAAGAAAGAAGCTACTGTACAAACATCACTGGACAAGTACATACGTAAAACAGAGAAATGATGTAATGCCATAGTCACCTGCAGAATCTGCTTAAATACGTATATACTATGTACTAATACTCTTCTTGCAATTACTAACATTTTTACTTAAGTATGATGTATTGTAATGAATAAATTTTCATTTTCTTAACATTTTGTTTTTATAAGCTGTACTTTTTTCGGCTTTAATTATCCAATGAAGTGAATGTCATATTTGTGTAACTGCCGTGCGTATTAGGTTACTTGACCAGCTACTCAAAAGATGGCGTTTGCCGTACATTTCCACTGAAGTTCTCTTTACACTGCCGGTAGTACTGCACAGCCGACTGCGTTGCTTAAAAAAAGGTATTGGTTTAAACATTGTTCGACTTACACGGTTTTCGTCTTACACGGAAATTTTTTGAACGAATTAACCGTGTAAGTCGGGGACTTACTGTATTTATTTCGAAAGTTTTCTTAGATAAATGCTATTATTTTGTGGATTGTAACAGTATTGAATACATCGTAATTTTAAATTTCGCGCATTTGAACGAGGATCGAATATAGCAATACAGTCACGGTTGACATTTTTACTGTCATATAGGAGATCATGCGAAGAGAAGAATTATTTAAATAAGGCGGAAGCCGACCGCGAGGTATATTGCATATTCTGATTATTTTTATCATTCTCCCGTGCCATGTTTAACAAATCACAGGGCGTAATTAAAAACCTAGCTTACCGAAGCCGCGAGTTTAAACCCTAAATATATTGTGTACGTATTATCGTCTTCATTATGTATCAACCACGCGATTTGCTTAAATATCCGCATAAAAGAGCGAAAAATATTAAGTTCGCACATTTTAAATGCACGAATAGTGATATGAAGGAATGACGGAATTTTCTCTCCCCAAAAGTCACGTGAAAGAGGGGCAAATAAAAATGGAGAGAGACAAATGAGGAAGCGAGATGGCGTGAAATAAACAATAAAAAAAAAGAAACTCGACTCACAGATAACTATCATCGCAATTCTGACTCACCTCCTCTGTACTTTACGTAACCACACAGTGGCAAAAAGGTGTTTCTTCTTTTGTTTTTTTTTTAAATGTATGCCTTTGCAAAAGAGTGTCATGGAAACAGGCACCTGCTCGATCCGCAAAACTTATCGCGGCGATCCGTCTCGAATTTCTTCGTTAGGTTCGCTTGAACTTTTGGGTTTTTCTCACGCTACGATCTGAGGATAAGTTTTCGTTCCACGAAGGATCAAGGCTCGCGTAAGTTATCGTTGGATCGCTCAAAGGCGCACTAGAGCGACGTGGCGTGCGTAAAAAGTAAAAAGGTCCTTCGTGACATCGCGTTCCTTTTGTATTTTCTTATTCGGGGAGCGTAAATCGCGTCTTAGACTTTACATAACCCTTTTTCGAACGCTAAGTGTCCGCTTATCTTGAATTTCGAGGGGTATTTTTTAATAGGCCATCGCAATGAACTCAAAAAGTAAGTTAATATAATGTAATCCATGATATAATTCTACTGTTGGAATTGTACGTGATTTTCCTTTTGATAAACCACAATCTGTTTGCAACGTTTAATGTTATTCTATATTCCTTGTATTTTATCCGTTGTAATATCGAATGAAACAAGGAGGTGGCGTTTTTTTTTTAAACCTTCTTCCGCGACTTGGGTGGGAAAAATTATTTAATTCATTCCCTATATAATATGTAACTCAAATCATGCTTTTTAAAGTTTCCGACGTTGGGTTGTTTACTGTCATGAAATTGAAGCTACTATAATATATTATGTATCGAAAAATTTACTTAGTTGTGGATTTTTTCTACGTTGAAAGAGTAGTTTAAAATCAAAAGGAAACTGATTATTTTCCATTTGCAGGAACCCAGAATAATTATAACAACTTCAAAAAAATGTGCATTTCTGACGTGCATGGTTAAAAAGCCATTCGCTGTTAGTGGTTCAGTAAAATGATAATATTTCTGGGCCTAAGGCATCGATCGTTAAAGAATATGAAAGATTTACAGTAGGAATATGACAAACCGGTCATAAAAAAACAGTGGTTGGCATGATTACGAAGGTGAGAAAAACACTTGAGTTGAAGAGATAATAATTTTATCCTCCAGCAAAGACGCCATGTCGTCGCATGGATACGGAAGTACTGCAATGAAAACGGGTTGCGATTTATCGCTATGATTTATTTTTCACGTTTAATTGCTCAGTATTTCAAATCGCGAAGAATAAAAAAAAAGCAGTTTAATCTCTTAAACATGAAGCTATTACCCTTCTTGTTGACTCTTAACGCACAAGAGTACGCGCTGCAATGGAAATATTCAATTAAGAGGCATAAATCGGTTTGCTTTTAAACCGCCAAGGGGAAAATTAAATGTCAGTTTGAATAATTTGCGAGGGCATTAAAGACGTGAAAGCATTTCACTCGTGCTTTTCCGTGCCGTGAACTTACCCTAATAACCTTTTAGCGACCACCATCAATTCGTTTTTCAAACATTCCCGGTCAAGAGAGCATTTTTTTAGTACTTAGTCATTCTCTCTCTCTCTCTCTCGCATTCTGAAAAGCCCATTTAGATTATATTAGATACGCGAAAAGAAAAATTTACCTTTTGTTTTTGAAAGTTGGCTTCAACGCAGAATGTAAATTCAATGGGGTAGCCATTTTAGTCTGCCAGTCATGAGTAACCCAGGGCCGTATTTACTGATAGACACTTGGCTATGGCCAAAAATTTCTTGGGGCGGCATTTAAAAAAATATATACATACTCGTATTTATTGTAAAATTTCATTATTAATTTTTATATTTGTTTTTATACATATTTATTATACTATACTACGCGTGAATTGCAAAAAAATGGATTATAAAAGGTAAACGGACTCAAAAATATTTTACTTAAAAGGAGTGAAAAATGTTCATATACACACTAGGTACATGTGCGCAAAGTTTATAACGCCTAAGGGCGGCAAATTCGCTTAACCCACCCCTGGAGTAACCCTGTTTTTTTGGCAAGGAAATTTCGGAAAATTATTTTCAAATAAATAGTTGTACAATATGAGTAAAAATACCTTTCACCCATTATAAACAATACAGTTCTCACTGAAAGGAAAAATAATATAATGACAACACAGGTATTCATAGTAGCCAGATTGCTGTGGTTTGTAAACAGGTCTGTAGACGTGTGCCGATTCGAAAAACCTATTAGGTATGTAGTCGGTGTCGAATAAATAAGAAGAATTCTAGTTGTAACACGCATCAGAGAATCAGGCATTTCAGTTGGATATTTATGAAAAGGGACGCCCACTCGAATAGACATATTAATGTTATTGCCCACAAAATTGACAAAGAAAAGATTTTTTAATTAGAAATGAAACTGTTATCTTTATTGAACTGTAGTTTTGTCACACGTAATATTTCGTCCCATTTAGTGTAATACATTAAAGTGCATTAATGTCCTCGTGGATTTTATTTTTTTGCTATTTGAAATTCAGGATGAGCTGTGAATAAAACCGTAACAATACAGTTCTAATAAGGGCAACCGGATTCTTTACGCTCAGTACCAACTTTAACATATCCATATATGGTTGATTTTTTATTATATTATTATTATTTTATTATATATATTTTATAAGAAAAAGCTTATGTATTCGGTTCATCCGTCTGTCTGTATGTCCGTCTGTCTGTCTGTACAAAATAACTAAAAAATTACGTAAGCTACAAACACCAAAGTTTCAGGATACATAGTTCTACATTCGGAATAGATACGGAAAAAATTGGGATCCGTCCGTCTGTCCGTTTGCCTTTTAACAGGATATTATAAAACCCCTTACGAAATAATCATGGCTTTCGTATTGTTGGCCGTATTCTCAGCAACGAGTGCAAATAAACAAGTTTGCTATTAAGCGGAAGTAGGTGAAATTACACAGTTCTAAAATTTTATTCTATGATCCATTTTCTCTTTGTTATTTAATGCCAATTGTTTTTAAGAAATGTTTACATGATATGCTGCTTAACATTTTAATGGTTAAAATACATTGCTGTTAGACTAGATAATTAATTTTTCGAAACAAAAGTGAAATTACATAGCTCTAAAAATGTATTTACATAATTAATGTATTGAATATTACTATTAAAGATGCAAAATTTTCAAGACAGATTGGTCTGAAGGCGAATGTTTTTATTTTAGTATTCTTTTTAAAAAAAAGCGTCCTGTGTAATTTTCTCTGCAGTTCTTTTCTCGCTTGTTTATTCTCCTTTCATACTGAATTTTACGTTGTTGCAAGTTGTACGTATTCATACAGAGACGGTATCTCTTACACGAAATTTACCCCTTTCTGAATTCATTGAATTTTAACATAACGCTTGCCCAATGAAAATCACCCGGCTTTACTTTGTGGTTTTGAGAGTTTTTGGAAAGCATCGTGGCAGGTATCAGACGAAAGTGACTTTTTCCATTTTCCAAATTCGGAGATCCTGAAATATTTATAACCTTCGCGAAACGGGTAGTTTTCCGAATGGCGTATCATTGACACTGGTGGGACTGAAACCACGTATTTTTTGAGAACGTAAATTGATGATAGGGCTTTTTTGAAACGTTCCCAGCAGGCGGAAGTCGATTCAATCAATGTTAGTGCCCTGTCACGACGTGTACACTGAAAAATAAAACTTACAAAATTACTCTTCCCGTATCTCCGTAAAAGCACTCCAAAAGGGAATCAACTTTTTGATGTAATTCAAAGCATTCCATTTCAGCGATGATATATACACGAATTTTCACTGGCGTAGGAGGAAAAGGAAAGTGAGAAATTACAATATATATATATATATATATATATTGTAGCGTTTTCTTTTACACGCATCTGAATTTTCCCGATGAGTGGCGTGGTCGCAATGCACGAGCTATCTTCGGATAGATGAGTGATGGCTCGTTCAAGTACAAAAGACCAGATCCATTTCAAACGTAACAGGTTTAATTGACTGAGAAAATTACCAACCCCTTTTCAGCAATAATACCAACATTGGATTTAGACAGAGTACAATCAATTTAAAAAATGTTCAAATAACAAGAATACACACATTCCCTTTTTTAAATGTTCACAATCAAGGGAAACCGAAACAACACCAATCCCTTCGCTCAAAAACCACAGTTAATTTTGACGGCCGACAATAAATTGGAAAGTGGGATTCTGTTATTCACAATTCCTCCCAGGAAGAGCACTAAACACTTGCACAATTTCTCCAGTACTTGTCAAACGGGAGGCTTTTCCGTTCCTGGGGGGAGGGAGGGGGGGGGACGTTTTCTCTCCTCTCGTTCTCTCCCGTGGCCTTTTGCTCAGCTCTCCAGGCATTCCCTCCAGAGACCTTTTTTTTTACTCCTCCCTCCAGGCGTCCACTCATGAAGGGAGCTCGTCCTCGAGTCCCGGTGCCTCTACTTCACCTCACCATTTCTCCTTTCGTTCTTCATTTTCTTTTTTACAAACGCCGCCGCTGGTAACGTTACGTAAGGGGGGAAGGAGTGAAACTAACAAAAGTCGGGGCGCGCCACTCTCTCGCCCGCGGACCTTAAGGATCCGCAATGTGGCAGACCGGCCTTGGCCGGCTTGTTAATATAAATAAATAAATAAATAAATATATATATATATATATATATATATATATATATGAATTTCAACCGTTCCGACAGCGAAAGCGTCTTTCCATCGAAAAAGATTACTTGCTCTTACGAACGAACGTTGCAATATTATAAATTTGCATAGGCTAAATTAAAAAGTGTTCAGATGGTATTCTTCGTCAATGACTCTGATAATATCGAGAAAAAACTAACCACTTATTTGTGCTCATGCTAAAGTGTTATATATGAAATTTGGTATTAATATGACAAGTACTTTTTGAGTTAGAGCGCCCACAATTACATATATCCATCCATCCACACACACGCACACCGATCATTCCGAAAATAGTGTAAACGAATTCTAGGGACCTCAAAACGTGTATTTCCGTTGAAATCTCGAAGTCGATTTTTTTCCTGATCACAATAACACCGATGGGTACAACTATGCCGCGTACGTCTTCAACGAATTCGGAGCTTTTAAACTTTTCAAATAGTTTCCATTTGTACTCAATCCTTCTACCCTTCAACATCTGCTATTTCAGGTCCCTCAAGATCTCTGATACACTCGCGTCTTCATGACCCGGAGATTTTAGTCTGAAGCCCGGAGATTTTGGAGGAAACCCTGTTTTTTTTTCCCTTTTTGGGGGCTTTCCGTTATTCACGAGTTGATAAGCAAAATTATTGTAAACTATATCAATAAATTTTCATTTATCAATTGAAATATTATTTATATCGTTATGCATAAGTAGTGCAAGTAAATGCGTCACTCTCACCTCTTTGTGGGATCAAAATATATGAAAGTAATTATCTAGGAGAATATTTTTAATTAAACATACAGAACTTATATATAAAAATTCAATGCAAACTTAATCCTTTTCAAGCTTGAAGCATCTTCGGTCGTTCGACATTTTTATGAATATACTATGTAGTTTCTGTCTTCTCATCCTCAAGCGTTTTATCTTACTAATGGCATCGTCCAAGTTGTTACATTGCATAAGAAGTATTATCGTCGTAAAGAGATAAATTGTAGCAGAAGTATTGTTGTCACAAATTCATTCATTTGGTGTACATTGTATTATTTAGCTATCACAAGCCTCGAATTCATTTATACTTTAGAAAGAGTTTCCATTTCTTCGTAATTACTAATGAAATGCACTGAACAGTGGCGAAACTACTACCTACTACATACTATGTCGCAGTTTCCGAAGTTGCTATGGGGATGCAAAGAGTTCGGGGACTTTTGGGTCCCAAAGAAATGTTATATTTCGTCCAAGGTACCATTTTTTTGTTCAATTCAAAGAAAACACACCTAAAAAGTGCGTTTCTTCATTAGAATCAACATCGTTTTCTAAGCAAATGCTCGGCGACTTTTGGTATGTCTGTGTAAGGAGAACCATTACAAAATTAGTGTTTCCGCTAGTGACACCGACCGGAGAAATTGTTGTAAAACCGTGAACCCGGAGAAACATTGCCTCACCCGGAGTCTCCTGGTCAAAATGAACCAGTTGGCAACCCTAGCACAACGTAGTGCCCCAGTGACGGTGGGAATTTTCGGCGACGTTATATCGAAACGACGTTATATCGAAACGACTTAAAGCGGGAGGTCTTAAATTATTAAGAAGGAAAGCGTGTTAAAGCAAAAACATTAAACGGAGTAACAGATAAATTTTTTAAAAACTTCAAAAAGATAAAACGTTAATATGACATCGAGGAAAAGAAGAGAAAAGGAGTAGACGAGTTATATGCAATTAAGTATGGCGAGTTTCTCAAAGGAAGACTATCTCGTCGGTATGAAAACAGAATTTTTCAGATTTCTTTTTTCTTTGCCCCTTTTCGATGGTTACTGTAACAAGATCTATAAATATTTATTTAGCATAAAGAGATTATATGTTAGTAAATAATTCATCTAGAAATAATCGCAAGTAATTATGTATATGTAATTCTTGTCCTCTTTCGTATTCAAGCTAATTGAGATTTTCGTAGTGTGTTCATATGATACAATTTGCTTTCGGAGGCTTTAATTTTAGTAATGCAAATTTATATTAACGTCCAGGATGAAAGCGCTGCTGAGTTTGTCAAACAAGAGAGCTTTTTTTAGCTAGGCCGTGAGAGGAATAAAAGTAATAATTATTTAATAATTTAAAATCTACATTCATTTTTAACGTGACACCTGTTAATTTTAAATTAATTCATTCGTAGCGATGTTAAAATAAATTATAAATGTATATTCTACCATTTCAAACAAAAAAAACACGAACTATATTAATGTTTTATGACCGCGAGAGAATATTTTCCGCATTTACGCAGCACATGCAATCAGTACGGCTTGCGATTTCACTGCTAATTTAAGCAATGAAATATCCTTCTATAGCATTGAAATCGAAGAGTAATGTAATGTTCCTTAGGAAAGGGCAATCTATATTAATTATTTCGTTAAACTTGATTAATTATTCTGGAAAAAATGACGAAGATTGTGTTGGGAGTTATTTTAATATTAGGAAATACGTAATTAACTCCTCAAGACGTAAGTTTCCAAATCCATGTTCGCTCCTCAAGGCGATAATCGTAATGTACTATATCGGTATCCTTAGCATTTATATTTTTCTGTTGAGGAAACTGAACGTGTATGGCTCCAAGATTTAGGTTCGAGTAAAGAGGATTCAGGGTCCGTACACGTGTACGTCGAAGCAGCTTAAAGGGAGGTTGATAGAAGTGGAAGTTACCTCTCCCCCTCTCTCCCTTCATTTCCTCTTACCACTACAGTGTCACTTACCAATACCTTTTTTAAAAAAAAGCCTCTCTTAGCCTTTCGCACATCTCTTCCTTCCATTTCTTCCCATAGGTATTCGCATTCTCAAGCCTTTTTCCGTTCCTCTACAAACTATAACTCCCTTTTCAGATACTCTTCAGTTCTGGCTGGACTGAATCTTCGCGCACGTATGGATTTTAAATCAATTCTCTTTTTTCGTGGAATACACCAACCCTCGCCCCTCTCTTTCTCACCCCCCTCTCTCTCACACAGACTCCTATAAACTTTCCCGACCCTTTTACACTGCTTCTGCTTTCCTCATTCCCATTATGTAGTACAGTGAGTCCCCGACTTACACTGGTCCGAGTTACACGGATCCGTAGATACACGGATACATGACAACTTATCAGCGCGCTCGATTTTTAGTTCAACTGCCACTCAATAGATGGCGTACTAGTACAGTAATCCCTCGGTATACGAGCAATTGGTTTACTAGTTTTCGCTTGTACGAGATGCAGAAATTAATACCTGATTTTAAATTTACGAGCAAATTTTCGCTTATAATACGATCTCCTTCCTCTCGCAAACCGATCGTTTTTCCCGGCACCTATTCTCGGCTTTCGTCGGTTCCCGAATCTTCTCGAATGCTCAGAATGTCACGGCATCCCAACTTTAATGATTTAACTATTTTTTATAAAATTTATAACATGGGATGTATTGGGAAATTAATTTCCGTTTTACGAGTTTTTGCCTTACGAGCAGTTTTCGAGGAACAAATTAAGTTCGTAAACCGAGTGATTACTGTGCGTTGACGCACAGCTGACAGCGTCGCTTTCGCCATTTAGATTAGTTATCCCGTGCTTGCAAGTTGTGTCTCGTTACTGTACTGCTCTTTATAAACAAACTATAAACCCTCATAATATAAGCACTACTTTTTTTAGCTTCAACTATCCATTGAAACGAACGTATATGTCACAAAATATATCATATTTAGGCATTGTTGGACTTACACGGTTTTCAACTTACACGGCGACCTTCGGAACGAATTAACCGCGTAATTTGGGGACTTACTGTACTTCTTTTCATAAACACACACACACGCAAACTCCCCGTCTTATTCCATTCCTCCATCACGTTTCCCCGTTTCTCTGCATCGCTTATTATTTCTTCTATCATTTTTTCTTGATTTTTACCGCCATTTTCTCTAACTTCCATTATCTTATTCAAAAATATCTCCACCCGAATGGCTGATTCTCCTCTTTCCTTTAACCCAATAAGTAGTAAAGTACACGCAAGTGGGCGCCCTAGATCTATTTAATCCTAAGTAATATTTTTACGTAAATCATGAGCACGTTCTCTGTTATGTATATTTAATGAATTATATTTATGGAAAATGTACTGAAACGAGAGCAATTAAATTACATATATCATCTACCTACTAAAAAAAAACGAAAAATTAAATAAAGTTGTTTACGGTCTAATGGTATACCTTTACATACATACGCGCCTACGTAAGGGTTCAATTCTGCACTTTTGTCGTTCCCATTCGCTTCTCTCACTCGTTCGTTAACAAAACGTCTCCTTCCCGTCTGTCCGTTTATCCCTTTAAATTGCGCATGCGCGTGCGTCGTAAAAACCCTTCTCCGACGACGAATTAGTCTCCAAGGCCTTTTGCCCTTTTCACGCGCACCTCAAAGGGTGAGTAAACACAAAACCCTACGAGTAGGCCTTAAAACTCGTATTTTTTTTTAAACATCCTGTCCCATTCGACTCCTATCGTTTACTCGCGCCCTTCCTACCTCCCATCTACCGTCCTTCCGGGAAGGAAGACCTCCTCTGTTAGCACCTTCTCCCTTTTCATGCCTTCCTTTATCTCTTCTCCTTTCTTTTAGTCCGCCTGTTTTCTTTTACGTCTTTCCCTCTGTAAAATTCCACGCGTCGCCTTCGCTATTACGTTCTCGCATTAAGACGCCTCGTGCGGAAAGTGAGAAGGTTGCCATAGGAGACAGGAGAGGGACTGAAGAATTATCATTCCTTTTCCTCCTCGCCAGATGTCTCTCTCTTCTCTCCTAAATTCTTTGGGTGTCTTTCGGTTGTGTATGGCGTCTTATTTATTTCCCGATTTTCTCATCGTGAAAAAATATGACGAAACGGCAGGGAAGTTTTTAAATACGGTCAGAGTTTTTGGTAATAGTAATGCAGAATTAAGTTTACGTATATGGTTTTGTTGTTTTCTTATCATTTGTTTCCATCACGAAACGAGGCAGGAAAGACAAATGGAAATGTCTGCTTTCCTCTAATTGCCAATAATTTATAAGGTTCAGGTTTTGCAGTTGTTAATAATATTACAGAATACGTACTTAAGTATCAAAAATGGGAAATTAAGTAATGTTATTAGGTATCTCCAATGTCCACGGTAAGGATATAAAAAACGCGATACCTTAAAAAAAAAAGTTCTCAAGTTTCAAATTTTGATTAAAAAAACGCTTACTTGTAATTGTTACCAGTCATAAAATAATTCTCTAGAAAAGTGGTTGAAATATTTTCTCTATGGGGCAAGAAGTTGGCTGGATTACACATGTGGAACTTATAGAGAGTTATACTGAGGGTTTTATTCGATAATTTTGCCAGTGAAAGATATAAATAATAATAATAATATATATGAAAGTGAGTATTTCCTAAAGTTGCAAAGTTCGTGGTTAATGCAATTCATTCTGCGTCATTTATAAATCAATCTCTTTTGAAAAAAAAAACCTAAAAACCATGTCGCAATAATTTTTTATACTGGGATATACATGAATATCAAATAAAATTATGTTGTGTGAAACCCGAAAATGAATTATCTCAGCAAGAGAAGAAAAAATCTACTTCAAATTAGTGACCCTGGTAATAATTTTACCCTAACAGGCATATAAGTTCCAAACGCCACCGTCGTTTTTTCCCTTTTTTTAATGCGTCATGCATTCGTGAGGTTGCTTTTTATCTTAAGAAAACGATCGCCAGACGTTAAGAAAATCAAAAACGTGTTTTTAAGGCGAGACAGAGTGAGAGAGAAGAAAACAGTGCCCGATGACGTCATCAATTAACCGATTCGCACAGACGACAAAAAAAAACTTTCCAAGTGACAGAGAGACTATCATTTTCCTTTCACCTAATAATGGACGATTGTTTCAGAACTGGAACTTTACCCGCCTACCGCAATCAAACCATCTCGTTGTAAATTATTGATAGCAACTCGGAGCGTAAATTTATGGAGGGGAAGGACAGAAGTTCTCCAATTCTATGCTGATTGGATTTAATGAACTTGTAAATAGAGGAAAGGTAGAAAATAGAGGTTCTGGAAGGGAGAATTTCTTTAAAACTTAAAAGTTATTTGTTCCTCAATCTACTCGTAATTGGAATTATCATTAGCGGATAATTTATCTTCCGTAAACCGCCTTTTGGCCATTTACATTCCATCGAAATAGTATACGAACATCACCAAAATGACATTCCTTGTAAACTTTAAAGGAATTAATTATTATTCATAAGAATATTACATTTTGATTGGCGGCCTCAAAGGGTTGCCACGACCGTGACCAGTTCTAGGGGCGTCCTCTGTGTTTAATTAACAGGTGTGTTCCATGAAAAATAAAAACCGTTTCCACAGAGATAATCGTATTTTTGGTGTAAAAGAGTAAAAAAATATGAATTCGCTTTTGTGAAAGTAAAATAATAAGTAATTTGAGTTATAAACTTAATACGTTAATAAGCGTTAAAGAAAATACTTTGAAAAAATATTTCCCAAAAGGTGAATTGAATCCGACGTTTTCGGGAGTGTAATTTAAATACACAAAGCAAATTTAATCTTGCTGTTTCCGAAGAAATTATATCGTCGAATCCCGTGCCGAACGATACCTTAGTTCAAGCTATGTTTCCATATTAGAGCCATATATTAATCCAATATGAGTCTTATTCGGTCATATATTTTTATAAGTTTATTGAAGAAGGGCGAATAAAACAAACTACAGTATAAAGATCTTACAATTAGTTATGGAAATTTCTCCAGCATACATTTTACCATGTGAGGAGGGGAAATAAAATGAAAATGATAGTGGCGAAGGAAGGAGAAAAAAGTTAGGAAAGTGTACAACGTATCACAAATGGGCGCGTTTCGTGGAATGGAGTATCATAAAGAAATTATATACCTGTACGTAAGGGAAATTGCGTTCAAAAGTATTTTCTTAGTCATAAATAATCCATTTTCTTCCTATTTAAAAATATTGCATGCACACGTAAATAAATTAAACGTTTGTTTGTGGGATTGTTTATGTTAGCAAGAATGGAGAAGTAACCATGCAAGAAAATTTCAACTCGAATTAAGACATTCTTGTTTGATTTCCTCTATAACGGGTACCCCTACGATAGAAATGTATATCGAAGGAAATACTCTTCTTTACTAGTTCTACAAGTTTTATTTGAAAAATATTTTTATATGCGCAATACTTAACGAGATATGACGAAAATTTTATTATTTGTCGCCAATAAAGTGGTACCCCAGATTGGCGTACGTGATTCATTTTTTCGATTTACTTATTATCTTTGGTAGTAAGTCCTTAATATCAAATTTCATGAAAATCCGTTCGGT
Organism: Uropetala carovei; assembly: GCA_036926305.1. Lineage (NCBI taxonomy): Eukaryota > Metazoa > Arthropoda > Insecta > Odonata > Petaluridae > Uropetala > Uropetala carovei. Next base: position 1,406,380 of record JAXCHB010000214.1, read on the forward strand.
ATAAGCCGAGAACGAACATGCGAACGGACGGACGGACAGACCTACAATAGACGCTCACGCTGGAAGCGAAACACGCCTAAAAATGAAATATGAAGACAATTATATGGGATATTCTCTCTGGATGGACGTGCCTAGAACCTTGGTTGGGTATGTGGACTGTGTATATATTAAGTGAACCAACGCTCTAGAACAGGGGTACCCAACCTGGTGCTAGCGAGCACCGCTGTGCTATTTGGAAGCTTGATGTTGCTTTTTGACAGCCAGACTGTGCTCTTCTGAGATTCCCAATATCCCATTTCTTAGGACGAATAATTTAATTTTTTCTATTGATTTCTTTCTAAACGTGTTCGAGATCATTAAGAATAACTTTGACGTTGGTTTGATTTTATTCTTTATCGTTACTACGGAAGTTTAGTGGCGCTCTTTTGATATTATAGGAAACAACTTGGTGCTCGCCACAACGAAAAGGTCGGAAAAATCTGCTCTAGAACATGGCGGAAGGACGTAGATGGAGAAAAAGAGAATGTGAGTAGAATGAATTATCAGCTTTCCTTTCTCCATCTCTCTCTCTCCCTCCCTCTCTCTCCCTCTCTCTCTCCCTCCCTCCATCTCTCTCCCTCTCCCTCCCTCTCTCTCCCTCTCCCTCCCTCTCTCTCCCCCCTCCCCCCCTCTCCCCCCTCTCCTCCCCTCTCTCCCCTCCCTCCCTCTCTCTCTAATGTAACTTTCACTAAATTCGATCAGACGGCGGTGTAATTCAGCGCTGCGGTGAAAAATAGAACAACAGAAAAATCTCCATTCCATTATTAAACGAATCCATTTAAGGATTAGATCATTAATCTTTTTTTAAAAAAAGAGAAAAAAAAAGTGTCGCGCCTGCAGGAAGGACAAAAAAGATTAAAATGAGAAACAAATGGAGAATTACAGTGATGGAGTAGGAGTAGGCGTGGAAGAAGGGAGTGGAAATGTAACTAAAAAAATCACGGGGAATAAACGCAGTGGGAGATATAAAAACAAGTTAGGAAAGTACAGCGAAAGCAGATATTAGTATAAGGCGATTTTTTTATAGCAAACAGATTTCTTCCATCAATGGTAGTTTAATAATAATGGCAATATAATGTATCCCTCTGATCCCCGTTGAAAGCTTAGCCAAATGAAAGCATTGAGCTCGTTGTCATGGCAGTCGATTGTTGAGACCCAGAAAAACTCCCACTTTTTTTTCGATAAAAACTAAACATTTACGCTAAATATACGGGAATTTGAATTTCGTATTCAAATGTAAGATACTACAATTTCTCAATTTTCGGAGTTCAAGTCCTGAGTTCGAAACTTGATGGGAGATAATTTTTTTAAAAAGGCAAATATATATAAACCTCATCACCGACTTACGTGCTTTTCTTATGGGGCAATTAAGGGACAATAATGGGGCCAAATTATTCCCAAGCAGTTGATCCTGCCACATGTAGCTCTCATATGTAGTAACTTGTCCTGAAAAATTTCTTTCACTACGTCGTTTCAGAGATTTTGTCTAAACAGTCGAACGGACAAACAAAGTGAATACATTTAAACGATTTGTAAAAGAATCACTAAAAAATATACTAAGAGAAAGCGCAGTTAAGCATTAGAGTTCGCTCTGGAAGAGGAGGTAAATTTATATATCTCTAATCAATGGTTTCCAAGGAAACGCCACATTGATACAGGATACATACTTTGGAATTCGGTCGCGAATGCGTGGATTTTGATGAAAATGCATTTTAAAAAGGTGAACGAATCGCGTTTTTTTCAAATATTCTTTTTGGGAAAAGCATAAGAGGAAACAAAGACAATCGTAACGTTCACGTTGCGTGTAAGCATAGCATAGTTAACGCCTGATTTTTAAACCACTGGTATCGGCGCTGTTAATTTCTTTTAGTGTGAACAAATAAGTTTACTTGGCACTTTAGCCGATGAAGACATGGGAAAGAATTATATGGGTTTGATTAAACAGCTTAGATGCGTTGGAGAGAGAACAAAAAAGAACATATTTTTTAAAAATAATAAGTGACGTAAATTTCGCTACAAGCTAGAATGTCAACCATATTTTACCTGTGAGCCATTCGTCATTTACCAAAGAGAGGATGTTCTGAGAATGAAAAACTTTCGTCCCTAACAAAAAAAAATCTATGGGTTTTTTTTTGCGTGGAAGGCACCGCGAAAATTTCCCGTGATAAAAATAAAAGAAATCAAAATGGAGGAAAAAAAACAAGAGAAATGATTAATCTACGTAACTGCCTAGAATATCCCACTCACTCTAAATTAATGGGAAGAGGAAAAAAAAACGGGAGAAGTAGGAGAAAACAAGAGCACAAAAAGTAATATATGTCCGCTTGAAAATCCTAGCTGTGCCGGGGACAGGCTCGGAGGAGGATATGTCGACCCAAAAGGTCGCGCCATTGTGACCTCAGACCATGTTTCCAAGGCTTTTTTTTAGTGTAAATTAAGAGTAAAAGTGTCATGGGAACGTATAAAAATAACAAACGGGGCATGGTTGTCAAGAAGCAAAGTGACAAAAGGTTAGTAGTTGCCACGAGATTTATCTTCCATTCCTTTTAATCATCCATGTTTACGTTTCTCAGGAAAATGAGTCACGAGGCACGCTTCGTCAATCGATGCATAAAACCGAACAGTCGGGGAAAAATTATGATAAATTGAACACTCTGCAGGAGAATGACATTATCCTTTATTTCTTGACACTTATATCACTGGTCCGTGCGTGTGAATATACATTTATGAGATTGTGTTGAGAGAGAGAGAAGTGCAGCACGAAATATCAAACGCGGAAAATAAAATAAAACTTTTTATAATAACCAAATAGATTGCAGGGGACGATTTCAGGAATTTTCGTTTTAATATGTGTGATCATTTTTTGAACATTTTTTATAAGATGCTAGTATTTGGCGTATTAAACAAAATATCAACCTTTAGTTATAATTCATTAAGTGATGCTAATCACTATATCGCGTCGTTTAGGGGCTTGAAAAATTTCCACGCGGACTTCTATATTCCCTTTAAATAAAAGTTTTTCTCCTGAGTAGGAAAGATTAATTCCACAGTTCGTAGCTTAAATAAAACATATTAAAAACGAAATGTATAAGTTTTTCCTAGTTAATGAGATGCCTATCATCGGATTCGACTAGAGGAGTTTGAGAGGAAATTTCCTTATTGCTAAAATTTGAGACTTTATTCTGATATCCGGGTCGAGCAAATTATTCTGCGATGGAAAAGTGAAAATGAAGGATAAGAAGTTATTAAAACTTAAGAAGTTTATGTCTTTAAAAAATTTCTGGTATAGATGTTTCCCCATTTTTTTTTTTGGGGTTTAGAATGATTCCAAAGACTGTAGAAAGATAGCACGGTACAAACCGCCCGGTTACAGGGCGCGCTCTGCAAAACGGTGTAAAAAGTTATGAAAGTTAACATTTTTGGAATTGTAATATACGTTTTGATTTTATGGATATTTCAACCATGTACCATAATTAATCTAGATGTTTGATGAAAATGAATTCGCCTTCAATTTCATAAATGTTTGTAAAGTTAAACAAGTTAGAACTCGAAAATAATAATTTAGATCTTATGTCCTGTAACAAGTGTATGTACATTTCAAATTCGAAATATATTTCAGTTTTTTTAAAACTTGATGTTTGTAGAGTTAGAATGAAGAAAGACCGTAAAAAACTAAAATATTACTGCACTTCAGCAAAGTATTAGAAAGAATATTTTACTTGACGGTATACTTTTTTTAAAAAATTTCGCAAATTTAATGGTATTCATATGCTCTTAAATGTTGTATCTACTCGCTCTATCGATTAAAAAACAATCGCCCATTATATATCTCTCCACGTGAAGTAATTCCATATCAACTTCTTATAGGATCTTCTTACACTAAATATTTTTTTCTGATTGTGAATGTAATGGGGCAAACGCTTTGCACGAAGGATCGTACCGATTTTATTCATGAAAAAGGATTATTAAACTATCTACCATTTATGAAAACTCTTCCAGCATGCAGTCATCTACTTGAACCACCAATCTCCATTATCCTAATAAATCATACTCAGGGCTCAGCATGAGACTTCGCATACTGAACGTTTGACCTTTATACTGAAACACATCGGTGTAAAGCAGTGGTCTTCAACCTTTTTTGAGTCACCGCCCATTTTTACCATATGTTGTACTTTGAAATAAGTTCACCGCCCACCCAGTGGCGTATTGAGGGTTTCTGTGGTCCGGGGCAAAGGATAATTTTGCGCCGCCAGTAGCAAAGCGATTTACGGAGGGGGGATGAGGGGGTTCAAATCGCACCTCGACCCGACGGATGCTAATTTGATATTTTTTGGTCCCCCTGAACTCGGCGCCCGGGCAACTGCACCCCCCTTCACTACGCCACTAACCCCACCTACCGTATCAACTTAACAGTAAAGTTTTTAATAAAATAAATGTTTAAAAAGACAAAATTTAATTATGTTTATTAATCCCAAAACAATGTTAAAATAAGCATTTGGCATACATTTCAATGCATACTTTGTGTTTGGTGCATACAAAACAGGGAATCAGTGTCTGGCTTAAAGTCTATAAGGGTCATTCGAAGATCTCCTCTTTCTGTTATGTATTTGTAAGCGGTTTCTGTTTTTGACAGGAGATTGTCGACTGCACTGAATCCCTTCTCGACTTCACATGAAGTTGGGAAAGCTAACAAGAGCAACGATATTTTCTTCCACAAGCGTGGATACAGAGAGGGCATTTTCTTGTTCTGCCAAGGTCGTACATATCCACCTTGGTTGAAATTGGCTTTACACTCATCATCATGAATTAATTCTATTATCTCCTCTTGGTATTCAATATCCACATCAACACATTTGTGATGAATGGAGTCACCATCCAGGCATCCACTTTCAACTCTATTAAATCGCGGAAAGGAGTCATCATATCAATTCTAATGATAGAAAGGTGATCTGCAAACTTGTCTATGTCTTCGGCTGTAAGATCATCTTTGATGTTGAGTAGTTCCGGAAACTGGTAAAATTCTTTTTGCAGGATGTTTTTTCTGAATAAATCCAATTTGTCAATGAATACCGAAATAACATTTTTTGCAATCAATGAGTGTCCGTGGGAAGAGAGAGTATAGTTAATATCTCTTAATATCGCTTCTCTTTCATTTCGCTGCGTTCCCCATATAATGTATCAAATATCTGAGTGAAGGTATCCCGTTGGGGATTTTAAACCACTGGCCGGTTTTCAGCATTTCTTTCCTAAATGGAACATACTAGTTAGGATTACCATATTCTGATAATGAAACCCGAACAAATTTAATTTTAAACCTAAAATGTAGTATATTTTTTTAAACAAGGTATCTAATTGCTTAAGCCTATAGTGTTAAGATTTTGATGGGCATAACCAGAAAAAAATGGGTTTTATTTGCTAAAATCTCGGTAAATTTGAAGAAAATCCGGACGTATGGTAACCCTAATACTAGTAGGATTGTCGTTAGATGAGATTACCGAATACGGTCTCAGTGGTAATAAGTGTTTAAAAATTTGATTTTATATATTTGATAAAATTGAACTTAACCGATTCGCTACTTCTGCGAGAGACTCCGACCACCCTCATGGGCCTTTCGATCTTACCGCAGCATGGATACATTGTCGCTAGTGTAGTATGATATGATACTATAGTTAACGACGAAAGAACTGTAATAGTTTTACATAAAATAGTTGTACAAAATATGTATGCGTATCATTAAGCTTTTTTATAGAATTTTATTTTTCAGTGTAAAAATTAGAATAGCATTTGGTGAGTTCTTTAACGCCCACCAAAAATCCAAAATCGCCCACCTTGAAGAACACTGGTGTAGAGCACACGAAAAATGTACGTATATTGCATAGCTGTTTTTATCGTCTGAGAATTATTTTTAATGGGCCAACTGCGCATCGTTCCAAATATTTCATTCTAATTTTCTCAGTAAAGAATCCTAAGCCACCCTATGAAGTCTCAACCGTGAAGGTCATAGCTTGAATAAGCGCATGCCAGATTAAGATATTTTTCCGAGCAGCATTTCCTTCGTGACATCGTTTTCCACTTTTGCATAGTGTGCTGATAGCGATACCTCACTGCATGTCTCGGCCATTTTTTTTTCTTCTTCTTTCTCTGCTACTCCAACATCTTTCCCGTTTCTGCACGCAATTCTCCTCCTTGCCACATTCCCAGATAGATCTTTATCTTGAGGCTTCTGACCTACTTATTTAGATTGGCGCCTCGCTTCTGGTCCTAGAGAGCATTCCCACTTATTTCTTGTTTTATGAAGGGAAGTTCCCTTTGGGACAAAATCTATTCTTTGTTTTTCTGGCTAATCAGACTCTTGGACTGTATATATATATAGAGAGAATTCGCCGCTCAGTAAAAAAAATAATATTTATATTGGAGTATATGTCCTATATAGTAGTTAAACAACTGTTTGCAATTCTTTCCGAATAATCAACAAGAAACAACTTTTTAAGAAGAACGATATAAAAGGGGAAAATGGGTTGATTATATGACTGGCAATACGAAAGAGTTATGGGTGTTGTCGGAATTTAAGGGTTAATGAAATTTCAAATTTTGGGATTAAATTTTATAATTTTTATACACGCTGAATAACTAAATACGATTATCTTATGCTTATAAGAAGGTAAAAATAATCATTGCTTGTTGAAAATTTTATTTACAGTTAATTTTATTTTAACTTATTTTTCTTTCTGTTGAAGTTGAAGGTCTTCATTGGGACATTAGCATCTCAAAGTGTGTAAACAAACTTCCTTGTTAGGTGGATGATTGAAATTTGGCAGGAATGCTTCGATTACGCATTAAAAGTAGACGATGAAAAATATGCCTCGAAAAAAAGACTCGGGTTCGACTCCAGAATGTTCTGTTTTCCGTATGATAACACGTAATAAGCCATTTTTCTTTTACAAATTAAAATTAGAAATGACTGACCATCAATTTTTGGTTCAGAAATTTTAAATTCGTACTCTGTCATATTTTAAAAGGGATTTTCACTCTAGCATGGGAAGAAAAGGACGGTTAGGGTAAGAATCAATATCAATATCTTATATATATATTTATGAAAGTTTGTTTGTTTGTGCATCTATACATTTCCACACCGTTAAAGCTAGAGTAATCAAACTTTCAACGGATACTTTCTTCACAAATAGGAAGGACGTAGGCTACTTTTTAATACCAAATGTTTTATATTAAGTGTACAAAAAGCCAAATAACTTTGTATGCTATTTTTTTCGCATGGTCAGCTGTATGTTGCAGCATCAAGGGTTGGATCCGCAAAAAACTTATATATGCTTATAAATAATCAAAAAAACCAAAAACATTGTTCACAACGAAGCACTGAAATAAAACATTCATTTTTGTGTTTTTCCCCGGGCAACGCCGGGTAATACAGCTAGTATACTCTGAGGAACTTGTCATGAAGAGGAACGTGTGGAGTTTTAATGGCGTCTTAATGATAAAGTATCAGCTTTTCTTTTGAAGCCTTTTACCGCGGTTTTCTTAATTCCGCGTGCGGAACTTCCTGTACCGTTTCCGTTATCCCTGCGTATCCTAAGAGAGGATCCTTCCTCCTATTCGTCAGTTTCCCCTAACTACTTACGTTTTATGTGAGGGAAGAGATCCTTTTCCAACCATCTCCTCCGCTTCCACCTTTTTCTCTCGTACGGCTGCTTCTGTTTTTCGCAAACGCGCACATTTGAGTGTTTTTAACATTGCTGTAAGAGTGCCTCCCAGGTCAGGGATTTTCAACCTTTTTTTTTTGCCGACTTACCGCTTAGAGCAGTGTTTCTCAACCTTTGGTAGACCGGGGAGCTCCTAGAGGTATTCATTAACACAGGAGGATCATTAAGAACAAACTTTTCAGGAAAAAATTTGTTCCCTAACAGATGGAATGTAGGTACATCATAGTACAACTGCCAGTAAAAAAAATCGGTACGACATACATTGTACAAATTTTATCATATGCCATTGCGTCGTTTAGTTATCTTCAGAAAATTAAAATCGTATCAGCCGTTTTTGAGAAAATCGAATTATTGTTAAAGTTGCCCAGAATAAACTAGCCTTATATTCATTTTTTGAGAAATATGAACTATTTGGTATTATTTACGACGTAAGCTCAAGTAACTGTACGAAATTTGATCAATATCGTTCAAGTCGTTTTTGAGAAAATCAAATTGTTTTTTAAAATACTTAGAATAAACTTACCTTAATTATGGAGCAATGTTAGCCATTTCCTCAAATAGTCTGCTCATTATGATAAAATGCCAAAGTACGAGATTTCATTCATTTTCGCTATGCCGTTTAGGCTCGAGAGCTAGTAACAGCCAGACAGACGGCATTGCGAAAACCACTTTTTCGGATTCAGCGACACCAAAAAAGTTTATTTCCGTCAAAATCTCGAGGTCGAATTTTTTCGCGATAACGATACTTTCTCAATACCTATACTTCGTATATGAGAAAGTAAAAAACCGGTCTATGAGGAATTGTGGTCCTTCTAGTAACTGTTATGCCGTGTCCCTTACTTTAACCCATGGTTCTCCAACCTATCAGCACCCAAGATCTACTATTCATTCGTAAATTTAGCGAGGATCGATCCAGCGCAGTAAGCCTTGATACGAGAAATACAGTTGAGCAGAGGGGGAGGGGGGGGGGGGGAGTCGGAGAGGGAGATCCCCACAAATTTCTCCCCAAACTTTAAGGGACATCGAAAGCAGCGTCATGACATGAAATGTCCAGCTTAACACGTCAATCCAATTTAATCGCAAACAACTTTTTATTCGAGTTTAACAAGCTCTCGAATAAAGTTTTATTCGACTTTTCGTTCTGTACAAGAGAATAATTTAGTTAAAATAAAATTGATTAAAATTTTATCCATGAGGGTAATTCAACGTATTTCTAAGTTTTAAGCTATTATAAGTTGAAGTAAAAGGCTATTTAATAAATATACACACGGAATAAATCAACCAAAACATAACTTGAATTAGTTAATCAAGTTATACATAAAGTCGCAGTTAGCCTCAAACTTTTGCCTTTTGCAATAATTCGCGATTGGAACGCCACGTATCGAGCTGCAGTTAAGCATACTCAGGGTCGACAAACATCGATACGCTCGTGTCTCGCTGCGAAAACTGATATCGAGAGATATCTGTATTGTTTGATTTACGCATTCCACTTGCTCTTAATTTTTTAACGATTATACAATCACCTTCATAGCTCGATGAGAAAAGTTCCTATTGTAAGTTCAAAATATATATCGGTTCAACATTTCTCACTTGATTCAATAAAAGGCAATAGCGCTGAGACAAGATTCAGCGATCGGCTTTAAAATGGCCAAAGATCGACCGGTCGATCGCGATCGACTGGTTGGAGACCCTTGCTTTAACGGCTTGCGTTTCCAATCCTTGAAAATTTCTCGTGTTATGATTACGATCAACAGTTAAACTTTTAAGTTTTTAATTTTTCCAAATGCTTGCGGAGCACGTATGTACCTAATGGCTTCGGAGAACCGGTTGAGAAACGCTGCCTAAAGAGGCCGATAAGAAGCGGGACCTAACGAGGAAAACTTGTCTTTATCCATCAAAATCACGAAGTCTATTTAACTGTAGCCACCGCGTTACTTACTTCGGAAGTACTTTGAAAGTAAATCGGATTTCTCGTAAAAATCTTTCAATCGTTCAAAGAGACGGATGTCTGCGGGGGCAGGCTTAGAGCATTTTTAATGATCGCGTACAACTTAGATCAGGGTTTCCCAATCTGTGTCCCGCTAAAGCTAAATGGGGTTCCGTGATAGACCCGATACGTTCTCTTTCTCTTATTTTCAGCAGAAAACATGAACTTCACTTGTAAACTGCATACGTAAGATATCTAAATAAAAATTGCCATGATTACAAAGTTAATTTTATTTCGATTTGGGTTATCACATCTTAGTTTTATATATATATATAGTGTTCCACGAGAGAAAAAATATTTGGATATATGGGCTCCGTGACTTCACAAAGTTTGGGAACACCTGCCTTAGAAGAGAATATTTTAATGTCCGCGTACCCATTACAACGTTTTAAAGCGATAACGAAATGGATAACAGAGATAGATTTATAACGTTAACATTTTGCAGAATTGGCGAATTTCCCCGTTTTATGACGTTATTCTCACAGTAGTAACATCGCAGCTTTTGGTATAGGAAGTCACGCATGAAAGACGAAATGAGAAGAAAATTTATATTCTTTAACGTTTACAGGTCCTTTTTTCAAAACTATTGACGTACCCCAATAGCGGTACGCGTGCCACCGGTTGAAAATCCCTTCCGCAGGCGATGTGTTGATTGGATTTCGTGGATGAGGAGAATGAGTCCTGATTCTTAGCAACCTACAGATTCTCTTTATTAGGAAACCAGAATGTGTGCATGTGAGGAATAACGCACTGTATTTGCTTACGCTGTGACAACTCATTCTTTTGCTCTACCTTCCTCTCCCTCAGGCCTCTCACTCTCTCTCTTTTTCTCTCCTCCCCCCCCCCCCTCTCTCTCCCTCCACTTAATTGTGTTTTTTTGTTTTGTTCTTTTTTCATTTGTTTAGTTCCAGGTATTTGTCTTCTGTTTGTATGTTTATATGATATTATTTTTATTGTCATCTGTAATTCATAACGTAGAGTTAAATGTAAGAAGGGACTGTGTAGTCTCAATTTCGCCCTAAATAAAGTCCTTTGTCTGTCTGTCTCTTTTTCTCTCCTCTCTCTCTCTCTTTCTGTCTATCCTCTCTCTCTCTCTCTCTTGACAACTATCACCGGTCGCTAGGAAACCAGCATAAGTTTTTCCCTCCAAAGTTGAAAAGGTTCCAGCTGAAGAGGCGTACGAATGAGTGTAATTTAGAAAGAGCAAATTTTCCGAAGGACTAGAGATGGCAATACTAGATACAAAGCAATCTTTCGAGATGAGGAGATAAGCATTTATACACACGGAGGTGGAAAAGGAAATTTGATGGGAAAGGAGAGAGTGAAAGTGGGTAATAGCCCAACCCTGATTCACTGCTTTGCGAAGACCTAATAGCACACGGCATCGAGCCAGACTTTATATTTACCACACGTCATAAATGGTTTCGCCGTCAATTTGGTGCGAGATGGCGTTCTCAGCGGGCGTAACGGAGTCGTTATTGCGAAGAAGAGAACGAGAAATCTTCGAGGAGAAAGGTTCCGAGAGGAAACGAGGACAGGAGAATTTGGATATCACACGGAATATTACAGAAAAGGTAGCCTTTCATAAAGACAGATTATTTTTCAGTTTGGTCTAAAAAAAACTCGCTGATGAAAAACTCTTGGGATGTTTAATTTTGAATGGTCTTTTAGAAGGGCCGTCAAACTTAAATCGGTGTGCGAGACACATTTAGGCACCGTGCAAAATTACGTACTTCACCCCTTATTCTTTGAAGATATGTTCTTCCCTCCCCCTAGTGGCGAAGATCACCCCCAAAAACTGAAAAGAATAGATGTGTAGTACCCTAAAAAATTTCAGCCTTCCATTTTTATACGTTCGGAGATATTTAAAAAATCAATGACTCCCGACCCAACCCTTAATTTTTTTTAAAAACTAAAATATACATAAATTAATTAAAATTTCAAACTCCTAAACCGTAAAATAAGATAAATCGAGACTCTCAGGGGAGAAAAGAAGAAACAAAGACAAAAAATTTACAGGTTTAGGGGACCTGTAAGTTTTGTTTTTGTTTCTTTCTTTTCTCCCCTGTCGGTCTCGATTTATCGTATTTTACGGTTCAGGAGTTTGAAATTTTAAATCAATATCTCGCCGTAGTCTCCACTTCTCTTTATTTACTTTATTTATGATATAAATAAAAACAAATTTTAGCAGCACAGACATATAGGTACATTCCTATTATCAGCTCTCTATTGTTTACTATTGCGTCGCAATTTCAATTTAAGAAAGTGCGCAGACAGAAGCCAAAGGGAAACTGTGTGCGCATTTTTTTTAAACGCGCCAGAAATTGTAGAATATTGCGAAAAGAGTCATCTCGAATGCGAGGACAGTGAAAATCTTTGAATTATTTAGGAAGAGATTATCGCCAATAATATATATAATGGTGAATAATGGCGCAGTATATGGGTGACGACCGAGGGTGTAAAACTCGCCAAATTAACACGTCACTGTAAGTACGCAGATAGGAGAAGATGGTATAAGTTCAGGTGGCCGTTAAAGAGGTACGTCGAATAAACCGTGGTGTAATGATGCTCTGCGGGGATGAATGGCGGAATATACGATCTCGTGCGGGAGAGAAGGAATTACGGCCGCCCGTGTCCCAATGAAAAGGGAATTCACCCTCGGAAATGATGATGATGCGAACGCCATCATAAGCCGGAGGATATGGAGCATAGGGAAACAAAGAACGACCCGTATAGTGAATGGGTATGGAAGAGGGAAGAGGCGAAAGGGGATATTTTTATTACTCGGGATATAAGCATAAAAACGGAGGTATGATAAACAAGCGATAAGCACAGAAGCCTTTAGAAAATATACCAGTCGTGCAGCCAGGGGGGGGAGGGCTTCACGGTATTTGCCCTTCCCCTTTTTCCTCTGCATCTATTTAGAGGGATTTTTCGCGGTTCTTTTTACACCTTCCTCCTCTTCGCAGGTGTTTTTCCGCAGTGGGACTTTTTTTCTGTGCTAAGCAAAGCGATTACACAGTTTTTTTTCAACCAACACAACTATCATTATTCTATGGTAATTCTTTATGTTCAACTAAGGAAATCTGTAATCAGTATGAATGTGAAATATTGAAATTAACTTGTAAATAATATTCAAACCTGACAAAAGGGTTAAACGTAAGATGGGGCATCACAGTCTCAATTTCTCCCCAAATAAAGTCGTTTGTCTGTCTGTCTTCCCAATATCGCAAATAATTCGAACTGCGACGATCGCTTTCGCGTTAATTTCAACTTTAACCTGAAGATAAATATATTTATATAATTTTTTGTCATTTTTGAAACTTTTATAGCGATTTTTACGAATTATTATAGGAAATTACCAAAGGGAATCGATAAGGCAACCTCCTTATGAAAAAATGCCTTTTATTATTTGATTCCCAGAAAGTTAATTCCTGGCTGCGCTACTGGCAGATAGGTAAAAAAAATTCCGTGTTCATTTGGACTTGCGTAGGCAGGAACCAGGGTCGGCCAAGGGGGGGATGCGATGCCCTTGAATAATGGGGGCTAAAGAAGTTCTCAATTACTCAAGTATTGAGTGTAAATTGCGAAAAAACGTTTGCTAAAGATCACTTGAAAACTGATTTCCAATAAAGAAACACTCCGTAAAAGTTATAATATTAAACTGGAGCTCCATAAATCGTTCGTTATTACTATAAATATTAATATCGCGGGACCCCCATTGATATTCGCATGGCCCTCTTCCAGGGGTGGATCCAGAAACTTCTCAGGGGGAGGGGGGGGGGGGCGATCGCCCCTCCACCTATCAAATCCGCCCGCCCCTGCCAACTGCCCTATATTTTGAAAATCCCTACCCCTTGCTGTACAGACCTAATCTGCGGCGTATAATTGAGGATTTTTGCGCGGAATGAATTTAAGAAAGCGCCCAGTGGAGTGCAATGGGGTTATCCCCCTTGGATCCGCCGCTGCCCTCTTCAGTGCTTGGCCGACTCTGGCTGGAACAATTGAAGAACGCGGATGTCCGGATTCTAAAGGCATGATTTCAGTGAAATTTACAGATGCATAAAAACTGGTCCTATGCGACGAATAAACAGCTATCAATGAGAGGATAAACTGTAATATTAGGTTAGAACAAAATTTAAAAATATTGTTTTCGGCAGTTATTATTCAACCTGACCAACAGATCACTACAATGAGGGCGCAAGAAGAAGATGAGATAGTACTTATTACCATCCCATCTTTTTCATGCGCATAGTAAGATAAAAATGTTACTAAAGATAAGAAGTTTTCAGATTTTCAAAATTACCGTGTCACATTCTTCAAAATGGCCTCGCAATATCACCGCAGAGAAAATAATGGAAACATCTTTTTTCAAATGCGCCCTGTATTTGTTCTTGGCGACAATATCGGAATGGAGACTCGTTGTCAGGGCCAACTGGAACAGGAACAGTAAGTGATATACGTCGCGAATAAGGGTACTTTCGGAGAAGCAGCAGCTCCTTGGATAGGAGTCAAATAAAGGCAAAACACTCGTCTTAAGATTCGTTAGCGATTTCTTTTGCCAAACATATGCAAGTGAGACAGACATATATTTCTATAATATATGCACGACACGCCATAGTTGGCGGCGTTACAAAATTCGCGACAACGGGTTCGTATTCTCCAAAATAACTTACCGCGGTTCTAGTTTAGAAATATTTAAAACTCTGCGGTAGTTTCTCTGAGTAAATAGATGTGGATTAATTTAAATTGAAATAAGAATGGGCGCTATATTAGGTGTATTACCATAAGACTACAATGTAACCTATTTCGAGAGGTCTTTTGATCAAATGTGTATAACATTAAACAACAGAGTAATGAAAGAGTATTTATGCTGATTAACAAAATTTTAAAATAATAGATTTTTATCTAATCTATTGAGTTGACTCGGTATACCCATTGAGCCACTTAAACGCAAAATTATCGGAATAAAAATAAACATGATCGCTATTTAGGAAAAACAAATTTAATTTAAATTAAATGATTCTTACTCTGACTACCAATTTAATGTAAATAATAGATTCTTACGATTTTAAAATTTTTGATACAATAATGCGGCATTATACCTAAATATCGAAAATATGTCGATAAAGACCGACAAAAAACGCCAGATGTGTAGACGGCTAGAATTAAATACGCATGTCATTGGAGAGTCAGAACGGCCAAGAGTTGAAATCACCGCCACGCGATATAGTCTTCACCTTTCTGGCGATTTCAGGTCGCGGAGAGTGGAAATTTAAAAAAAAAACAAACGTTATACACATGTCCGCGCGCAGGAAAACACCCGCACAAACACACGATGTATGCAATCTGTTCACGTCTCTAAAGAGTGCTCCATCCGGCATAAAAACTCCATTCGCCGCTATCAGCTATCTCGAATACGAGGTAGCAGATAGCGCGGGGACATTGAGGATAAAGGGGATCGTGATGTGAAGAGGGGATGGATAGGGACTGGAATGGTGATGAATAGTAATAACAGGAAAGCGAAGGATTAGAAAAGAGAGAGATAGTGATGAAAGGTAGAAGAAGAAGGGAGGAAAGCGAGGCAATGGTGTTAAGGGGAGAAAACCCATAAGAAAACAAATAAACGGGTGATAATGAGGCTAGGAAACGGAATGATATGAGGAAGAGGAAATGGATGGCGAAGAAACTGGAGGAGAAGTCGAAGAAAGCAAGGATAGGAACATAAAGGGAAGAGAGAGAGAGAATGGTGAAGACGGAAGCTAGCCAGACTGAAGAAGGGATTGTTTGCGGGGTTCAAATATACCTCTTTGCCTCACCCTTGAGTTTTCCTCTAGGGACCTTTTCTCTATGATGAATACCAAGTGGATGGGCTCTTCAATCTCATATTTTAGCCTGGGATTATATATATATATGTATGTATGTATGTATAGATATGTATCCGTTGCTGACGAAGGGCTTTGGCACGAAAAGCTTTCAAATTTATGTTGTTTTTCCTGTGTCTTCAGCACCCTCAGCGGCTCTCCAGTTTTGGTAAGTGTCCACTGGACTTGCTCGAACACTTTGTTTATATATATATATATATATACATACACATACACATACACATACACATACACATACACATACACATACACATACACATACACATACACATACACATACACATACACATACACATACACATACACATACACATACACATACACATACACATACACATACACATACACATACACATACACATACACATACACATACACATACACATACACATACACATACACATACACATACACATACACATACACATACACATACACATACACATACATATACACACACGCACACACACACGCACAGTAAGTCCCCGACATACACGGATCCGCAGATACACGGCGTAACCTATCAGAATGTATCATAAGGGTAGTTGAACTGCCGCGCGTATACAGTTAGTTAGACAGCTGCTCGATAGATGGCCTTACTTGTACATTGCAGGAAACGTAGCAGACAGAAGTGCTTTGGTTAGATTTGTTTTTTTATTGTGAAAGAGCTTTTAAGTGCATGAAAGTTATCTCGTAATTGCGTTAAAACAAATTTGATAAACGAACTAGGTATAAGCCCTCATTATGGCTGAGAAACGTAAGAGTGGTGACAATATTGGGAGTGTTAATAAGAAGAGGCACACTATAACTTTGGAAACCAAAGTAGAAATTATTAAGAGGCATGACAAAGTTGAAAATTTTGTTGACATTGCGCGTGTTTATGAGATGAATGAATCGACAATTAGAACAATTATAAGGGATAAAGATGGAATTATTATTTATGATGAGAAGAAAGAAGCTACTATACAAACATCACTGGACAAGTACATACGTAAAACAGAGACAAATGATGTAATGCCATAGTCACCTGCAGAATCTGCTTAAATACGTGTATACTATGTACTAATACTCTTCTTGCAATTACTAACATTTTTACTTATGTATGATGTATTGTAATGAATAAATTTTCATTTTCTTAACATTTTGTTATTATGAGCTCTACTTTTTTCTGCTTTAATTATCCAATGAAGTGAATGTCAAATTTGTGTAACTCCCGTGCGTATTAAATTATTTGACCAGCTACTCAAAAGATGGCGTTTGCCGTACATTTCCACTGAAGTTCTCTTTACACTGCCGGTAGTACTGCACAGCCGACTGCGTTGCTTCGAAAAAGGTATTGGTTTAAACATTGTTCGACTTACACGGTTTTCGACTTACACGGAAATTTTTGGAAAGAATTACCCGTGTAAGTCGGGGACTTACTGTATATATGTATATATATATATGTGTGTGTGTGTGCGCGTGCGTGCGTGTGTAGTAGTAGTAGGAGAGAGTGCTTGCGTGATAGTTTACTTAATTACTGGATCCATAAACTTGCATTTGTAATTAATAACTAAAATAAAGTAAACGGAAATCCAAGTCATTAAAAATTTATTTATTTTTTACTTTAAAAACCGTGACGGTTTGATAAGTGTCAATGACCCGGGAAGTTCAATGATCCCGGAAGTAAGAAGCGGTGCGCTGCCATTTGACTAGAAAATAAACTACGGAGGGGTAACGAGGCTTAAATATTCGGAGGCAAAGGAATTCTTAATGACATTAAGGGGTTGGGTAAAACTAATTTCGAGAGAGTTTACGGAAAGACCATAAAACGTTCACGCGCACTGATGCGTCCGCCTTCAAACACGCGTATTTCGCAGTCCGACCTTTTTAAAATGACTTTGCAAAAGCTATCTCCTCCCATCCACGAGCTTTTTCGGTCGATAGAATGTGCTGATATTTGTCAGGTTGGCCGAGTGGTCTCAGGCGCCAGACTTAATTTCTGGTTCCCGTAAAGGGAGCGTGGGTCCAAACCCCACACCTGACAGATATTTTGTCGGCCATTGGTAGATGGCTGGTTAACGAGATCTAATTCTGTCGCATGACATCTTTATTATAGTTGTGTTAGTGGATGTACGTACATATCATTTTTACCGCTTGCAGTTGCATTTTAAAGTTGCTTACAAGTGTTTTACCAATTGATAAGTTTTGTTAAATTAGTATGCAGATAAATCTAGGTACAAAGTATGTTTGGGGAGCATGCATTTTCTGCGCTGTACTGAAATTACGTTATACTGAATATATAGTAGGTATTCAGCGTTTTTCAGTCAATTGACGGATGAGGGACTCCCCCAGACTTCTTCAGTTTTCCCTGTCAACTACCTCCATCCTCCAAGTTTGCCCCAAGAACTTAACAAGCTCTCTGTCCCACCTGTCTTTCGGTCTCTTGACGTTTTTTGGGATCCATTCGATGGCACTGGGCGTCCAACGCTCTCCGTTTCTTCTAGCAATATGCCACGCCCACTGCCATTTTAGCGCTTCACTCTTCTAACACGTCACGGACTCCCATCTTCTTTCTTACCCAGTCAACACATTTGTGGTCTCTTCGGATGATACCTAACATGCATCTCTCCATGTTCCCCTGTGTTGTTTGAGGCGCTGTATCATTCTGGCGTTCATGGTACATTTATTAATTTTTAAGTTTGATTTTTTTAGTGTTTATTCTTAGTTTATAATAATGTATGTAATTGGCTGCTTTTGGATAAAATTCAACTAAACGAATTAATTTCTTGAGTAGCGAAATTGCAAATTTCCGGCCTTTGCGCGAAATTTTTTTCGTGACTTTTCATAATTAGTTGTTTAATAGACTCTGTGGCATTGAAGTTCCGCTAGCGCATTTTTATGTAGTTTTCAGGGTTTAACTGGATATTTATCGCCGATTTGTTACTTTAGAGCAGTGGTTTTCAAGGTGGGCGAGAGCGCCCACCAGTGGGCGTTTTTGGATTTTTGGTGGGCGTTAAAGAACTCACCAAATGCTATTCTAATTTTTACACTGAAAAATAAAATTCTATAAAAAAGCACATATTCTGTACAACTATTATATGTACAGCTATTACAGTTCATTTGTCGTTAACTATAGTATCATATCATACTATACTAGCGACAATGTATCCATGCTGCGGTAAAATCGTAAGGTCGGAGTCTCTCGCAGAAGCAGCTAAGCATTAAGTTTAATTTTATCAAATATATAAAAGCATAAATTTTTAAACACCGTTATTACCACTGAGACCGTATTCGGTAATCTCATCTAACGTCAATCCCACTAGTATTAGGGTTACCATACCTCCGTAAATCGCTTTGCTACTGGGAGCGCAAAATTATTCTTTGCCCCGGGCGCCAGAAACCCTCACTACGCCACTGGGTGGGCGGTGAACTTATTTCAAAGAACAACATATGGTAAAAGTGGGCGGTGTCTCAAAAAAGGTTGAAGACCACTGCTTTAGAGCGTACCCAAGTGATTTGGTTATCTGAATTTTTTTCCGGGTGGCTTTAATCGTTCATGAATTTAAAACTCGCGTATCTGTAGTTAGAATAATTTAAGCGATATTTCTGCCAGCGCAACTTAATCGCAACCATTCCAGCCTCATACGGTTTAAGAACTAGCTGCGGACGTGGCAGTAGAGCGAGTCTTTTGCGTGATAACTCTTAACTATTAGCAGACGGACGTCTTTATAGAGGACTTAATGGAGCTGAGGAAAGAAATCTCGAAACGAAAGGGACAGTCTCCGAGCAGTGCATTAAGGGTAATCGTCGGTAGCGACGACGTCCATGGAAGAACTCGTTTTTTTTTACAAAGTCCACCAATCTTGTTCCACTCCAATCCCTTTTCCCTATCCCTCGCTCCACCTTGTCGATAAACATAATTACCCTTTCATTTTTCACTCCCTTTTATCCCCGATTATCTCTCTTCCATTTTATTTTTCCTTTCCGCCCCTTCGGTTTATTTTTTTTAAATCATCCCTCTCCTCCAAAACGTCGTTTTTTTTAGACACCCGTTCTAAGTCAACGGCTCCGTTTATTTTTTTTTCTCTCCTCTTCTTCTTCTCCCAATTCACTTAAACCCCTCCTCAAATCCCACAAAAAAAATGGGGATGTGGATTAATTGGATTAAAATCTGATTTCAATTTTCGGGATGGATAAAATATATCGGAGAGGAACGACGGGGTCGTGGGCAAGCTGGGAACCATTCCCCTGAAGCTCGACTAATGGCCTCTCCAAAAAAAAAGAATTTAGGTCCCTTTCGTTAAGGGGTAGGGGAGTAAGTGATGGTTTTTTTAACTGCGGGGAATTTATTGGAAGGCGATTGACCTTTGGAGGGAAAATTAAAACAAAAATTCCGGGAGGGCAGTGATTAAAAATTATTTAAAAAATGCTCCTCTTTGAATTTTTTGCGGATTAGTAAAAAATTTGATTGATGGAACTGAAAGATAGCAATAGGTGAGCTATAAGACGTCATCCGCTAATTGTGCTGTACCCATTAAGCGAATTATCGCGTCATTATTCGACATTATTAAACTGGTTATCTGCGTATCTAGTATAGATTGAGCTTCCTCGTTAGGTCCGTAGAAAATTCGCTCTGATGACATGACGTCATTCCCGTGAAATCACCATCATCATCATAGGTAGTCTGTCCGTAGACAGGTCCGTGATTATTCGTGGTTAAACTTGGTTCTCCATATACTTCTATTTTCTGCAGTCTTCTTCATGTCTTGATAGCTCTCTTTCCCTTTAAAGTCGTCTACCAGCTGGAACCTTTTTCTACCACTTTCGCTTTTTCCATCCAGTTTTCCTTCTAGCACTTCTTTAATCATGCACTCTCTACTCAGGTAATGTCCGATCCAGTTCGCCTTCCTCCTTCTGGTAGTCTGTATAATCGTTCGCTTCTCTCCTATTCTTCGTAGTACTTCCTCGTTTTCCACCCTATCTCTCCATTTTATCTTCAGCGTTCTTCTCCATGTCCACATCTCGAAGCTTTCCAAATGTTTAATATCATTTTTCCTTAGCGTTCATGTTTCTACCCCATCAACTTCTTGCGGATATCTTCCTTTATATTCCCCGTTAGTAGGAGTTTCTTTCTCTTGAAAGCGGCCTTTGTTTTCGTTATTCTAGAAATGATTTCATCGGTACATTTTGCTTCTGTCGTTATGATGCTTCTAAGGTATTTATAATCTGAAACTTGTTCTAATAGATTTCCTTCAATACTTATGTTTCCTGTGAAATATAGCACATTCGTTTTAATATTGGTAGACGGTTCTCGCATTCTGCAGGTATTTCGGCCTAATTTCAATTATAATGATAAAACAACGCCTAAGAATTATAATTTTAACTATGTCTATTTTCCTCCAAATTTTATTACCGAAATCTTATGGTCGTTTCACATTTCTAGTCGCTAGCACATTTGGAAATGCCTTGTAATTTTATCCTCGTGTGTAACAAGAAAGGGGCAAAATCGCGCCTGAAAAATAGGAATTTTTCCATTGGTTATGAAAGAAATCCTATACGTAATCGTGTCAAAATTATAGTCTCTAGCTAATCTATACGTACCTTTTTATTCCAGTATGGGGCAAAAATGGGGAAAAATAGCCCCGAAAAATTAGAATATTTAGAATGTAGGTGTTTTTCATAGGTTGTAATCAAATACCTTTAAACGTGCCAAATTTAAATTCCTTAACTCATCTAAAAGTGCCTTATAATATTCACACTCGTATGGGGCGAAACAGCCCAAAAAATTGATATTTTTACAATATCGGCTTCATTCAATTGGTCGTAATTTAATATTAATGGCGTTGTGATATAGCCCCCTGATTCCATTAAAAAGCTTACCCACGTAAAAGCATTGAGCTCGTTGACATGACAGTCGATTGTTTTCCTATAAAAAGTAAAAATTTACGGAAAATCTAAAAGGATTCGAATTTAATTTTCAAAAATAGAAGAAAACACAATTTCTAATCTTTCCGAAAGTTTAAGTCCCGAGTTTAAATATTGAGGAGAAATAATTTTAAGAAAAGCTAACGTAAAAACTCCTACACCGGTTTACGTGCTTTCCTTATGGGGAAAGAATGGGGTAAAAATAGCCTTTCAGAATTGGGATTTCGACGATTTCGGATTTTTTCTTTCGGAGGTGATGAATAAGCTTTCAAGTTTCTGGATCATATGGAAGTGCCTCATAATTTGCATCCTCCTGCTCATCCTCCTTCCCCTCGTCCTCCTCCTAAGCATATCCTTTGCAAGAAACGTAAATATATAATAGATAAGAGACTTGATATCAAGCGCCATACGCACAGAGAAAAATTCTGCGCAGCGAGTTTTAACTCGTTGAACTTGACCATTCTTTTTGAGAATTATACATTTAACAGACTTTGAAACAACATTAAAGTTCACAAATCTTCACTCGCGTTGTCGTAAGACATTCTTTCTTTTCGCTCCTTTCTCTCTCGTCTCGTTTGCTAACCTCTTTTCATTCTTCACTCTTCATCTTCAATCTCTGTCTCTCTTAAATGGTTTTGTTTTAATCCGTTCATCTCTTAATAAATTTATTCCTTTCTCCTTTTTGACGTGTATGTCTTATTATCTAAAAGTGCCCCAATATCTCGGATCTGGCATGCATTCTGTAATATTCGCATGCCCTCATCATCATCATCACCATAAGTAGTCAGTCTGTAGTCATGTCCGTGACTGACAAGTGTAATCAGTCTGTAGTCATTTCCGTGACTTCTATTGTTTAATCTGCACACATGGAATTTTATTATTATAAAAATTATCATATCACATGTGCACCCGACTCGGAAAAACTTGGATTTTTTTCTCCATTTCCGTAGCCCAATTTCGAACGTTAGAGCAGGACAATAATTCTTTTAAAATCATGGCGCCATTACTCAGCAGGAAAAAAGAGCAATCTTTGAATCGCGTGACTGCATGAGTATATACAGATACGTTAGAAGCCGATAAGAAGCGAAACCTACAAAGGAAAACTTGTTTATTCATCGAAATCACGAAGTCTGATTCATTTTCGCCATCGCTTCACTCGCTTCGCTTGCGAGAAAGTAAATCGGATAACTCGCGAAAAGCTTTCGATCATTCAACGGGGGCAGCTAGATAAAGCAAATGGAAGTGTTTATCAATAAAGGCCGTGTTTTGGGAGCCATTCGAGAAAATGAGAGAGAGAGAGAAAATTTCTAAAAGGTGGCAGATGACAGTGAATATATATTGTTTGTGAAAGAACCCGAAGGCTACAGCTATACCAAACAAATGATAAACAATCGAGAATAAAATAAATGAGAGATTTATTATAGAGGATATCAAAAGAAAGCACGTCAATAGTATCGTATTTTTCTCTTCAAATTTTGCTTGAAGCTTTTTTTATCCGTTCGTGTTCTGCGGTAAGTAGTAAATCATCTTTGACTATTGCACATCGGTGGAATGCAAATATAATGACTTAATTAAAAAAATGGACAATATTCACATTTGGCTCGTTCCGATTCTTTTTTTTTGCTCTAGCACTATTTGGCATTTTCTCAATTTTTGGTGTTTTTTCCGGCTTTACATATGGATGCAGTAAGAAACCGTGCCTTAAAAACTTTTTATAGTGTAAAGTTATCCTGACCGAAATGGCGTACTTCTCGGATAAATACAGGATGAGTCAGAATAATCTCCAAATTTCTAATAAGTAAACATAAAACCCAAAGTTGCTAGGCAAGTACTGGATAGGCGGGGGACATTGGTGTGATGGGTGCACCGTCCTGCTGAAAGTATACCACTGTATCCGGAAACCACCGTAACAAATAACCTCATCTGTGTGGATATTTCATGACGGAGAAGCGATCATGAATAACAACCTATATCTACAGACCTCTGGAATTTCTCGTGTATACAGGAAACATAAAATATACAATTATGAAACAAGAACACGGAATGTGTGGTAGATGATAGATGTATATGAAACATTCCCAGCTTATTTAAGTGGAATATGTAGGAGATGACACATATGAAACACTCCCCTCTTCAATAAGTAGGGAATACGTATTTAATATATATATATATATCATCTCTCACATATTACAAAATGTTCTCAAACGATCACATTTCACAAATTTGTGCGCACAGAATGTACGACTTGCACCATTCAAATTTTTGAAGTTTATCGCATGCAGCTCCGAGAGTGAGAGAGAGAGAGAGCGAGAGAGTTTTTTTTGCCACTTCTAGAATATGATGACCGAACGAGAGGCGCTAAGTATGGGAAAAAAAGAGGCAGTTTTAAAAAAATATAAAGTTTGCCGTCTCTAATGAAGGGCGTCTGAGGGGCCACCTGGAGGCAATTGAAGGAATTAATGTAGCAAAGAGTGAACCGCTACGGAAGAAAAAGAGAAAAAGGAAAAAAAATGTTTATTTCCGTAATAATGCATCAAAAACACAAAAGAGCCAGGGGTAATTACTCCCTAGAGGGCGCACTAATTCATTTGAAGGGAACGGTCTCTGGAGTGGCACTTCTGCAAATTGAGAATAAAAGGTTCTTTACATATATATATGTGTGTGTGTGTATATATATATATATATATAACTGTCAATGTTTCTCGCTCTTTCCTTTCTACGCTGTTATTTTTGACCTCCTACGCGAAGGAGGAATGTTTCAGAAAAGGGGGAGATAGAGAGGGAGGGAGAAGAGGGAGGAAGAAAATGATGAAATCTTTCTTGCGTTGAGGCAATGACCCAAAAGTATTCCTGGTAGAAATAGAATTCATTCACAGATCAATAAGGAAAAATTTAAAAATATTTTAAATCTATTATCAATTCGAACAAAGACGAAAATGCTCGTTTTTTTAATTGATCGGTTCAATTCTTACGATACTGACCGACGCACTGTTATTTCATTTCGGTAGACGGTTAACATCGCTCCAGTGGCGCAATTGGTTAGCGCACGGTACTTATACGACAGTGTCCGAGCAATGCCGGGGTTGTGAGTTCGAGCCTCACCTGGAGCATTATTTTTAGATTGTCATAGGGATATCCATCTTAACATTACGCTTAAGTTATGTTTTATTGGTTGCTTTCGTGTTGTTTTTTTTTCTTTTTCGTACAAACAACAAATCGCAATGTCAGTGCGCTTCCTTTTTTTAGTAAATAACATCAGCAATATAATATTAATAGGCCTCTAAAGCGTTCGACATTTACAGATCACGACGCAAAAATATCTTATTAAAATGCTTCACAGATGCCGTTGTGCACGCTATATGGTAATGATGAATCGCCCAAAAACTTTATTTCTGTCATCTGTCTTGGAATTGGTTAGCTCACAATACATTCTTAATCTTACATAATATTATCACAACCACGCGACGCGTTTTGCGGAGATATTTTATTCTTTATCGTAGAATTACGTTTAAAAGAC
This sequence comes from Uropetala carovei, assembly GCA_036926305.1. Classification (NCBI taxonomy): domain Eukaryota; kingdom Metazoa; phylum Arthropoda; class Insecta; order Odonata; family Petaluridae; genus Uropetala; species Uropetala carovei. Next base: position 1,431,430 of record JAXCHB010000214.1, read on the forward strand.
GCTCTTAATCAGCGCATTTACATAACAACATAACACAATTTTAATTTTATAGCGAATGACGTGTCTGCTAGTTACCTCCTGCTGCTAGGAGACGAAGTGACGAGCTCAGTTTTCAGTCTGGCCCTCGAGATTCGAAATCCAAATTCGAGTTAATGTGGGGTCTAAAACTTCGACTATATCCGCGCTCTAATCAAAGAAATATTCTATGCAGAGAATTATCAGCGATTTTATCTTCGCTTCGATTCGCCGTGCATAAGTGAGAGCGGATTCATTTAAATCTGTGGTCACAATATTTTTCCGGTTGCCGAACTTCGATTCGATTCGATAAAGAACTATTAAAGTGTTTCAGCTTAAAAAGGGTAAGAGATCTATCAAGACATTAAGAAGACTGTGGAAAATAGGAACACGTGGACAGTCAGGTTTAACCATGAATAATCTTTGAGCTGTATACGGACAGACTACGTATGATTATGATGACAAAGTTTAAATTATATTTATGCATCTTTCGTATACAACTTCTTTCGATCTTTTCTTGGCCAAATTATAAATTTTAGGTAATTATAAAAATTGACCAATTATAAAGTGTTATTGCAGTATATATTCTATGTTTGGGAATCCAAGTCAACAATTTGGGAAATCTGCGTACCGATAAACTGTAAAAAAATAACATATTAAAACTAAAATCTGTGATTCTTGCAAAATGTATACAAGGTCAATGGTAAATGATAAAATGGAGTTAAACCTTTATGGTATTTATTCGTGTTCCTAAATGTTCCGAAAAGGTGGCAGGGTTGATGTATTGTAAACTACATCATCATATACGATGCATGGAAAGTGAATAATTTATTTGTAAATATATCAACAAATGGCCTAAAAAGGGGTCAACAAATAAGAGCCCATAATCCTTCACTGTCGCTGTCTTTAAAAGACTTTTCTCGCAGCCAATCTAGCATAGTAAGCTCCCCGTTCAGTGCTATATATACGTAGAGCGAATTGACTGATTTCAAAAGAGAAGCGTAAGATTTTTGTTTCATTTAATTTAAAATCTTGTACGTTTATCTCACCTTTTTACCTATGAATTGCACTTTTCCTGAATAAAGGAAATATATATTTTTTAAAGTAAAAAACCTAGGATTCCTCAATATTGGCGCGTGCCCAGCGAGGCGTTTTAACCCGCACCACGGGCTACGCGTTTCAACACCTCCCTCCGAACGCTACAGGTTGAACGCCTTGATTTACTTATAGACAAAGAATCCATTTGAAGAATGTGATAGAGAAATTTTTTTATGTATTATCTTTTTAATGGATAAAATTGTTCCCAGATCGATTAATTTATTAAACATACTCGCGAGCTGTTTTTATTTGATTTTTTTTTCCGAAGAGGTCAGGATTGCATCGCGGGATTCTTACGTTACGAAATACCACGCGCTTTTAAGGGATTTTTGGCAGACGCATTCCATCGAACCATCCGACGCATTAAATTCGACCTATCAGGACATCTGTGAATTCAACTGCAGCTCGCGCGAGATACCCGGAAATACTGATGCAGTTACTTGGTTGCATACCTCTATCCCTAAAGTTGTGCGAGCTATATCCAGCCATCATCATAACTCTATCCCTCGGCCCTAACCCTCTCTCCTTCGGCCATGTCCCTCTCTCCCTCGGCCCCAACCCACCCTTCACAGGCCACACACCCCTCTATGTCAGCCCCATACCTCACCAATGCGACACCATGTATTAACCGACCATAAGCCCCATCTCCCTCCTCCTATATCACGGCACCATATCTTCCGTTCCCCTCTCCCACGGCCAAATTCCATGTACATTACCTAGGCCCCACATCCCTCTCCTGACTTTCCATACTCCTCTCCCTCGACCCCAACGCCTCTCGTACCTATCCTGCACGTTTCATGGTTGAAAATATGCACTTTCTCTAAGCACCTATAACCGTAAGATGGCTACGAAAAACCAGATGTCTAATTTCGGCTAATTTGCAATCGTCTTCAGTGGTCGTTCTGCCGAAAGCGGAATATAAAATTCTTCTATTTTCATTATAATTTTATAAAATTCGCACTTGGTGGTTTAAAAGCGTCGATTTCATTTTTTTAAACCGTGGATTAGAACTGAAAAGTATAAATTATGACGTCAAAAATCATACGCATAGCTAATCAAAACAATAATCGGTTTTAACGAAACATAAACTGTTATTAAAATGTATGTTTTAAATCGAAAATATAATTTAGCTGACATGAATATTGCTCCGTGTATTTAGAAGAGAACGCAAGAAATAAGCATTGCCTTGACGCCAACATCTTTTTATGTGATTGTTATTTATGTACAAAGTATTACCATGACCAAATATTAGTATCCTGCATTTAAATTAAAAACGATTTCTCCTAATTAAGGTATCCATGTCTTGTCCCCGCTTCTTACACTTGTATAATACATTAACAGAATTAAAAGCCATTTTATTACAATGCAGCATAAGAATGAATTCATATATAAGGACTAATTAAGTTTGATTTTTATGAAACGTCTTAATTACGCGTAAACTCGAATGAAAAATCATTGCACAATCCACGTTTAAATCTGAAATATATTATTATAAAAAATCTTAATTACGCATAAACGACTTTTATTATATTTATTTATTCAAAACACGTGAGTTCTTGCATGAAAATGTGCACAAAATTAACAATTCAATATTAAGTACGTGAAAATTGCAAGAAAAGCATTACATCTGAAATTTGTGAAACCATTATGATGACGGAGGCGATGACGCGTCGACAATTGTCGCCTTGGCTGCATTGCCCCAAAGTTCGAAGACTCCGTACACTTCAGAGGGCAGGCTGGATGCTGCGGGTCCCTGATCGACTCCATTGACGAAAAATTGAAGAGTTCCGAATTGGTTTCTCATTACACCCACTCTGTCTCCAACCTAAAATATACGTAGATCATGCGGAAGGATTAAAAGCAATCAAAAAAAAGTTATTTCTTCAATCACGGGAATAATTTGTTTAGATATGCGTACCCGTGCAGGTAAAATTCTCATTGATTTCTATATAAATTAATTATTAATATCAATTAATAAACGACAAGATGCACGTAAGAACGAGGAGAATCAAGAAAATGCCTACCTTAAGCTCGTTTAGGTTTTTTCCATAGTTTAAAAGTACTGCATCATTGTTTGAATAGATGTGATCGTGGTGATATATCCGTGAATGAGGCCTGTAAAAATATAGCAATTATACCATGAAAATCAACAGTGAAAATGGAACGATTTCTTATGACAAAACACATTTTTAACATTATGGAAATCTATGATTATTACACTTTCATAAGGTTTTAGAATTAACGGGTTCCGTTTAATCCAGGATTGTATGAAAAACGAATCAGATGATTTATCTATTATTTCAGATAAATTACGAATGTTCCTTTGGCTGATATCTTCACGTCACAGGATTGAGTGCCGTGTACCTCTTATGTCTAACAAATACAAAGCAATACTCACGATTTATACATTTCGGGTAAAATTTCAACATCGGTAGGATTGCCCGTAAAGATGCCGATGCCAATGGAGTGGGTGAACTTCGTTAACTTTTTGTCCAACTGTACTTCAAATATCTCATTATCCTTAAGCGGTCTGTTTGTGAACGCCACCGCGTTAAATGCATCATTCAAGCTGAAATTAATTAATACTAAAATTATAAGGATCATTAAATATATCATCAGTAAAGATCGTCGAACGTCTCAATTGCGCAAATGCAATTATAAAAAATTTAATTATTTCCTTTTTAAAGACCCACTTTATTTTTTGTACTGTTCGGCCATTTCCTAGAAGTGCGACGTTTTTTCCACATCTTGGATGAAAAGTCAGGTTTTCATGGAAATATTCCGCAGGATTAGCTGAGGAAAAAACGAATCTCTCTGTTATAATGATTCCAAAGCACTTGTGTATTTTTTAGAAAATTTATAAATAGGCTTTATTTTAAACCGCTATTTCACGAAGGATTTTAATTCAGTACACTCAGTTTAATATATGTAGTCATACTGAGTGAAATTACAAAGCGAGAGATATAAATAATTTTGGAGAATGAACAAATTGGACACTTGTACTTTTTCCACTTTTTAAATTTTAATATACAGATAAGACCACGGTTTCACTACACAGTAGCATCATCATCTGCTATGTAGTGAAACCATGGTTTTTACCTGTATATTAAAATTTAAAAAGTGGCAAAAGTACAAGTTTTCAATTTGTTTATCCTCCAAAATGGATAAATTCCACAAGAAAACGCCAAAAACAAGGGATTTTTAGATATAAATAATGTGTAATTTAACTTAAAGCTAAATTTGATTTTGGAATTTGCTACTTGACAAACAATAAGTTGATTTTTGCAATTAACAGTGATAATGGAATGTGTCATTTACTGTACATGGTGCTAACTTTGTTAACTGTGCATAAATTCAACCGTTTTGAGGGCATAATGTTGTTAACGATTTACTTAAACTTACCTTGCGACACCCCTTGGATGTAAATCACCCTCTTTCCTTGACACTCGATCACTTTGTGCTTCACGTCCAAATTCATTCTATCCGACGAATTGCTGCATTCCGCTCTGGCTGTAATGATGTCCACCCAATCGCCAGTTTGGTTCCTTCTGCTGTTCACAGAGAGCTGGATACCTCGGCTGGTGCCTTTATCGGTGCCGCATGCTGGATCTGGCGTCAATTCCTGTACCGTTAATCGGAAGAGAGAAAACGCTATTAAAAAGACGAGCGACTTCTCCATTTTCGGCACTGATATTGAAGCGTAGAACTGCGAGCTCCACTTCTCAAGGGAAGACTTCGAATGAAGTCGTCGGTGCGCGATTGGTATTTATACGAATCACTAAATTCTAGAACTTTCTGCAGACATGATAGCCGGTTATCCGCCGCCCCGTGACGTATGGCGTATTTTATTTTATATCAAATTAAAATAATTAATGATCGTGCGACAGATTTACTGCCTTCTGGGTCAAGTGTTTTTCTGTATCGGATAATAAATTAGGAAGTCAATGTTATCTTAATTTTATAACGAGGCGTCTCAACTCGCAAACATTTGAAATAAACAAAAAAAATCGAAAAATCTAGTTTTTCCTAAGTAGAAAAAGAGAAGCGTTCTCTCGTTGATAAAGCATCCGTTATTTTAACGAATTCATCACAGATTTTTGAATGAAATTAATTTTAATGAAATGTTTCAAATGCATGTACTTATCATCATCATAAATAGTCTGTCCGTAGACAGGTCCGTGATTCTAAACCGACGCGTCGGTCTGTTCGTCCGCTTTTTCGTTCTCGGCTTCTACCTAACGGATTTTCATGAACTTTGATATTAAAGACGTACGGTCAAAGGCAATAAAAAATCACATAAATGAATCACGTATGCCAATTAGGGGTACCACTTTACTGGTGACAAAAAATTAACTTTTTTTCATATCACGTAAAGTATTGGTCATATCAAAATACTTTTTAAATAAAACTTGTAGAACTGGTAAATTAAAGTATTTCTTTTCATATACATTTTTATCGTAGGTGTAGCCATTATCAGGAAAATCATACAAGAATATCTTAATTCGAGTTGAACTTAGATAACTTATAATATATGAAATATTTAAATAATTCCACACATTTATCTTTCATGGCTATCCATGTCCCTCGTCTCTTCAATTTCCGCATTTTTATCAAATTTCTCTTCATTATCTCATTGTTTAAAAAAACCTCCATTATAGATGTTTTCATTTTCCTCTAGAATCTCCAGTCGCACCTTTCATTTCGGCTACTTATCCATCGGCTCGTTCCTGTTCTATTTCCTTGCTCTTTCGCTTGGAGTCTATTATTTATAGATCGCTTCCTCGGTGGAACCGCGTGGGCTTTCCCCATTGGGAGCCATTCAACTCTTCCACCGCTAACAATTGAGGGACGCGGCGAATAAAATTCCGCGAACGAGGTCTGGAAGAGGCTTATGGGAGTTGGGAGGGATAACGAACGAGAGGCTGCTAGGTGCCTACAGAGAATATATGTACTCTTGTTTCATTTTTGCGTTTAGGGATTTTCCTTTTTTTTCCTTTCCTTTTTGCCCTCTCTTCCCCTCTCGTGAATTCTCAGTAGCACCGTTAATTTTTCGCAGCGGATCGCCGTACAATACAGCAGTGCACCCAGAGAGAAAGTCGTCACTTAAAAGAAAACCTTTCACAAAGCACTGCTATAATTAATCTGTACAGTCGTACCATGGAAATATCTTGGTATGTATTGGAATTTTGCACGTGTCTGGAGTGCAGAAAACATCGCATGCTAACTTGGAGGATCTTTGGTCTTTCCGCTCATTTTTTCAAAAGCTACCTAGTGACTTCATAGATTTAAGTTCTTTGCAGCTTGCCCTCGCTATGAAGACAGGAATGTCAAACTTCAAATTAAGGCTACTGACACTTTAAGCTTTAGTCTGCACCTGAGGAAAAGAAGATTGCCTTGGTAGCTAGGTTGCTGGCTACCGGGCACCACGATGGTGAATATGACGCAGTGACGTTGTAATGATTCATAGTGCTACGAAAGGAAGTGCTAACTCATTTGATCGATTATTGCATTTTTGCACTGCCGTAAGAAAGCCGAATCGTTTGCCAATGAGGTTCTGCTACGGAATTCACGATAAGAGTGGCATAAAGGCCATGATACCCCAATCACTTGCAGTTCAGAATAAGAAAATTAATCGCCGGACTTTTTTTTTTAAGAAACTGTCATTGTCAATTACGTAACCATACTATGAAAAACGTCTTAAAATTCCATACCTCAGGAGAATTTCACGAGTGGACATGCAAGATACTATTTTGGATACGGAAAATTCTAAACAACGACATCATTCATTGGTAAGCCAATCTGTGCGGAAGATTGAGCAGGGTTATGTTTGGAATGCTCATAAAGGCGTAACAAGATTAAGCAGAAATGTTTAGTTGATTAGGAATGCCTATATTACTTGTAAAGGCAATTATAGTATATCAAAAACATCAGTTTACTTCGTATGTCTTCCTTGTCCAGTTATACGCAAAGAAAAAAATTCTTTTCAAAAACTAAATATTTGAGTGTTTCCTGCTAGTTTTTAAAAAACATAATCAATAAAACAATAACTGTGGGGTGGTGATTACTTCATTTATAGAATTAACTAGTCCTTTAATGACATTATTAACCCATTGATGGCGCGACTAATGATTTTATGACGCGAGCCATTATCTGTTCGGATTTGGCTTCGGAGTTCGGTGCGATGAGGGAAATAACAACCTTATCGATCGAAAGGTGACTCGAATCTGCAGAGAGAGAGACGATAAAGTTCGGTGTTAGTGGGAGTTGATAACGGATATTCGGGGGTTTTGCTTTTCTGTCTGTCTGTTTGCATATGCATTCATGCGCTTGTTTGCGCGTTTGCGAGTTCGCTCGAGCGAGTCCGTGCATGTCGGTCGTTTTCGATAAGGTACACTATCCCTCGCATCAGCTTCGATTTATATCGAGCGATTAATACCACCTTTCGTCCCAACAGGTTGAGCGCAGTGTAGTAGAGTATCTCGTTCGACGAGTTATTTTTGTGTGTGTGTGTGCATGCTTCGGGAAACACGATATAAACGCCTGATGATCATCGCGTGGGAGGGAAGAGTTTCGTCATTCTTTTGTTTTCGCGTGTTTTCCGAGGTTTCTCTTATTGATAATTGGAGATTTTTTTTTTCGTCTCTTCCAACAAAAGGTCATTCAATGTCACGAGTTCAATGCGGGGATCGAACGAGAAGGTATACGAGATGGGAGATGTTTATCGGACAGTTTAAAACACTCGGCATGCCGAATTAGTGAAAGTTAAATTGGAGATGATTTGCATTTTATGCTCATTTATCGATTGTAGAACGTACATCCAAAGGCGTAATAGTTGCCCTTTAATGAAGCGACTGCAAAATTTGATGTAACCTGTCGTTATATGCGGCTGTTTTCGATGGTTGCCTTTCATTTTGCAACATTTGCTGGTTCCAAAGTTAAAGACTCTTTAAAGTAACTAAAAATCCAAAAGTAGAAATGGTATATATGCCGAGACTCGTGAGCAGCATGCGGTTCTTTAAGGACTTAAGCGTGGCTCAATGAACCAGCGTCTCCTCCCATATAAATCACTTAAGCGTCCAATTTCCTTGTAACTTAAATGACCAAAAGTTCACTTTTATTTATAATAACATTAAGAAATATGATTTGAATATTCAATTATGAAGAACCGTCTTATTCGCTAGCACTGCCACTCTTCTCACGCTGGGTTTTATATTGAACTGGAGCAAAGTGGCTCTTCATTTTAATTCGGCTGCCGAACCCTTGCATATGCTGTTAAACAAGTGGATATCTTTCCTATATAGGATCAGGAACAAAAATTTCGCAGTAGACATGGACGTCAGTACTCGTTTTTGTTGCCGAGCTGATTTGAAACAGATTGTAAGTGCTTCAACAGAGAATTTTCCGAGCTCATCTTATGGTTTAAAAATAAAATTCATTACCAAGCACTCAAATTTCCGGAAAGATTCTAAAAGAACATGTCGAATCTTCTTTCGGTGATTTATCGCTGAATACGGCTGCTTTGTAGCCGGTAAACGCATCTAGTATTTTATAACCTACTTGTCGCTATCAGATATACACGATTTAAGTGCTTGTTCTTGAATTGTAAAAGCTGTTTATTAACTGATGACGAAATTTTGTCGTATTATAAAACAGCTTTAGAAGTTATCAATGCCCTTTTTTATCGAGAAAGTATCGTAAAGGTTATCAAAAAGCAATGTGGTGAAGTGAATGTCAAATTTGTGCAACTGCCGTGCGTATTAGGTTACTTGACCAGCTACTCAAAAGATGGCGTGTGCCGTACATTTCCACTGAAGTTCTCTTTACACTGCCGGTAGTACTGCACAGCCGACTGCGTTGCTTCAAAAAAGGTATTGGTTTCAACATTGTTCGACTTACACGGTTTTCGACTTAAACGGAAGATTTGGAACGAATTAACCGTGGAAGTCGGGGACTTACTGTAATGTGTTTTTTTTAATTGGTAATTTTCCATTTCCATATATTTATTACACCGCCAAGTCTCATATTCTATACATAGAATGAACTAATAAAAATTCCATAAGATTGCGCTTTTTTTAATGACTCAAATGTGATTGACCTGAAATCGTAAAGGAAAAACGGGTCTTTTAATGTACCAGTCAAAGAAACATACCCATATAATTTAAAAGCACTGCAAAAATCAATAGCTATACACAAAACCCGAGCCTATTTAGCATCGGCTTTGCTAACGTTTAATTTAATTTTAAATTTTCGAAATTCTATTCGGTTGCGGAACGACACATGATCTGAAAACTTGAAATATTTTTCACTGCACTAAAATCATTAATTTTTCCCGAGAAATATTCTCATACAAAAAAAGAATCCGAAAAAGTTATTCATTATACGGATGCTGGCCGTCTGTTGTCTGTTTGCAAAAGTGCTTAGTTCTCACAAAGCGGGTAGTAATTTATGAGCTCGATATTTTATTGTTCAGGCAAAAAAAAATAATTTATGGCCGATGGTGGGAAGTTCGCTGAACGCCACCGGGGAGAAAAAAAACACTTTATGAATGGGAGTCAAGCAATATATAATTTATGATGATGTTGTTTTTGAAGATTAAAATTTCATAAATAACCTCCTAAAATTACAGCGCGAACGATATCGCACGATTGGATGCGGAAATTTATCTTGAAAAGTACTTTATCAACTTCCAAAGAAAACATCTCTGGTTATTTTTAGCGAAATAAAAAGGGATTGTATATTTATAGGTATTTTGTTTTTTTAATAAAATTGAACGTGGCAGAGTGTTTTCATAATTTAATGCAATATTTCATAACATCAAAACAAACCTCCAGTAGAAACAACATGCGTCACTTTTAAAGCTTGAACAGTAATGAGTCTCAGCTCTATGTCCGTTGGATATCGACGTTAAGCAGTTGGTCCCATTTGTGCTCTCCGTTAAGAGTTAGCTAATTATGCGTATAAGAATTTTATCGCCATAAAATGTAACCACGTTTTCACAATTCGCGAGTCGTGGGCTTCGCAAACTACCATTGTCTAGGTCAGAGGTGCCCAACCTGCGGTCCGCGGGCCGGATCGAGCCACTTAGCAATTTAATGCGGCCACTGCCAGTGTTTCATAGTCTTAAAAACTTTTTCGTTTATTTTAATTTACCATCAACTATTATTTTTCATGTAGAAAAAACTGTTAAAATATCAAACGTTAAATTAGGACCTCTCAGTAAATATTTCTCAATTAAAGTAGGTAAGTTGTATTTTTTGAATTTTTCTCCAAGATCTTTCTAGGATTGCATTCCATCATTATTTCAGATATTGAAATGTAAACCCTAAAAAGCTAATTCTAACATGATTTCCACGCATATGGCGCCTAAGAATCTCTAGGTAACTTACGATTTAACTACGATGCATTGGCAAATTCGAATGCAGCCCACCATGCATAGAAGGTTGTCCACCACTGGTCTGGACAGTATTTCCAACCTTTTTTTTGGACCCGAAACTTAAAACGAAGTTCCACAATTACTCCGGACCCACCCACTATGAAAAGTTCTTAAATCTTTTGTTCATTATCTCGTATTTTCACTTTGAAATATCGATTAGACCTTTACGCATGGTCAAACAAGGTACATATATACTAAAAATAAACATATCCCAATGCGGTAGAGTTCCGATTACCCGAGATCGACGGGACCGTACAGACTAGGACAGTGCAGAACGTTGCTCATATCTGGAAAATGCGTGACGATTTTCGTGCGATTTATCAGACGAAAGCCGTCATGTTTCCTCGATATCTACGCTCATTATGTAGGCCTATACGTATACTGTTTATAACAATACACTACGTATTGAAATAAATAAATGTACAAACAAACTCAAATTAACTCATGCGCCTCGGATAATACGGAACCTCGTATAATCGGGACTCTAATGCAGTGTTTTCCAAACTTTGTGAAGCCACCGAAATCATGCATTCAAATATTTTTTCTCGCAGGACCTTAAGTAAGATATGGTAAGCCTAATCGCAATAAAATAAACTTTAAAATCATTATATTGTTTATTTATATATCTAATGTATCTTACAGTATTATACAATTTAAAAGTGAGGCTCTTGTTTCCTGCTTTAAATAAGAGAAAGAAGAACCGAACCCCATTTAACTTCTTCGGAACCATAGGGCTCCGCGGAACAGAGTTTGGGAAACCGTGCTCTAATGTAAACCCGTTGACCCCCGGTTGAGAAACACTGGCTTTTAGGGCCTCGCGTACCACTGCCGCCTAAAGAGACTCGTACACCGTAAATCCGTGCACGCTTAGCTCTCTCTCTCTCCCTCTCGCTTGCCATTGCCCTACGCTCTTATCTCTCGTCACTTTCCACGACTCCGCCTCTCTTTACCTCCACTTCCAATTCATTCCAATGCCCGTTTCAATTTCTTCTTCGCTTCCATGGCAGACGGTATTTGTACATTCGCTGCTCTTCCCCTTAAAAACTCTCGTCGACCAATCCTTACTCAGAGAGAGAGAGGGGTCGCATGATAACTTGAAACACATCTAAGCCTAGTGTTAGACCTGGCTGTGGCCGTTGGTGTTGAGGAAGAAGTCGAGGAGACATCGCAGAAACGTAGGGAAAGGCGATACATTGAAGATGGTACGCATGTTGTTAGTCAGTAATAAATAAATAAGCTTAATGTCATCTATCGATGCAGAACCTTTCATTTACAGTAGGTGGCAGCAGGGCCGGCGTGATTATTTGCGGGGCCTAGTTCGATAGCGAACGGGAACGGGGCCCATTTATGTTCATACGATATGTATACATGCCAGGTGGCGCAAAAAATGACGTTTGTAGTGCCTCCCTCCCTCCCCTCTTTCTGTTGTGAAAGTTTTGTTGAAGATAGCCCTCCAGTCGACCTCTCCGTCCGGAATGTATTAATATGTTTTTAAAAATTGTTTAAATCTCAATACATGTTAATTAAGCCTTGTGCGGGGCCTCCTAATAAAGCGCGAGACCCTACACTTGCCTCACGCCGGCCCTGGGTGGCAGTATTCTTCCTCAGTCGTATCTTATCGAAGCTATGTTTCGTAATAATTTATATGAAAGTACAATTTCAAAACCTTCAGGAAATTATTTTAGTGTTCTCGCCATAAGATGGTGCTTAATTTTATTAGAAATAAGGAATGACGATTAGGTTTATTTCAGTTATTTGTTGTAAAATGATATTTCAATGCCTCTCGTTATGTCCTGTTGTAACGCTACCTGTTATTTTTTTTTACAACAGATCGTTTCTCTAATTCCAGGTGCGACGAGACCATGGCGTCGAATTCGTGGTTAACGGAGTTTTGGGTAAGTTTCGATATATCTCCTTGATAATAATTCGAGAGAGCGTCATGAATAGGAAATCATAGGATTGGTGATGGAGTTTCACGGAAATGTTTTGTCTCATCAACCCCCACTAAAGATTCGTTAGGCCTAATAGACAATAAAATATTACGTTATTTCTTTTAATTTTTGTTCGATAACAATTTTGTTGCTCTCATACATCATCGGTGTATTTCCATCGGTACAATTCATTAAATAAATATAATAAAACACCCTGTGATGATTTCAAGAAAATATTGCATAGGATCATATAGGCGTCAGTCCCCAACTTGTGTTTTTTGCTGTAACAGTAAAATTCCCCGGTATGGATAATTTTTTAGTGTTCGCGGTTTGTTTTTCCCAATTGCGAAGGTATATTTACGTGGCCGATCCCGATTTTCGTCGCTGCTATTCTGCAAAAATCGTGCCTCTCAAACACTCCAGAAGTTCAGAGCGCAGCCAAAGAGAGAGAAAGAAAGAAAGTCGAATTAACTTTTTAATTTTCATCCGACGTGAATCCAATAACACGGACACTGTTAACAACCAGCTGCTTTTGTTTTCGGAAAGGTAAGCGGCAGTGGCACCGCGGCCAGGGGAATATTACCTGTGTGTGCTCTGCGGGCAGAACTAACCCGAGCACTGTAGTTACACGACGGGGGGGAGGGAGGGGGGGGGGGTGTTAGATGTCGAGCAAGGTCGAGAGAGAGGGAGATACGGATGGAGGGAGGGAGAAGAGGGGGGAGAGAGAGAGGAACAGGGCCGCGCCAACCCGGGGTGCAAGGGGTGCACGGCATCCGGACGTCAGCTAGTCGGGGGCGCCTTTCCATCAAGATATTTGTGTATATATATATATATATATATATATATATTATTGAAACGAGATGAATGTGCGATGTTTTTACTTTCTCCATACGTAGTATTGTGATCACGAAAAAAATCGACTTCGAGATTTCAACGGAAATACACGTTTTGAGGTCTCTAGAACACGTTTAGACTATTTTCGTAATGATGTGTGTGTGTATGTGATTGTGGGGGCTCTGACTCAAAAAGTACTTTCCATATCGTTACCAAACTTCATATATAACACTTTGGCATGGGCACAAAGAACTGATTAGTTTTTGGATAGTACTGGTTAACCAGAAGTCAAGGTTTATTCGAAACCCAATTCGGTTTTTGAGATATTTCTTCCGTTAAAATATCATTATTGTATATACAATTCTATACAAAGGTTATAGAGAATGTAATTTCCTACAACTTTCATTTGAAACAATGCTCAATAGCAGGTATTGTTTAGGAATTATTTATAAATAATCGGTTTTTTCGGTTTCCGTCAAATATCTCCTTAAAAACGTCGTTATTGGTAATCTTCGTGAGGACCAAAGTTGTAGAGAGTAATATGTCTTCCAGGTTTTGTTTGAAACAAATTTTCGTAGAACCATCCATTACGGAGATATTTTGCCTTTTCTTAATTTAGAGTATACAGCGCTGCCACCATGTAGCGGTGAATCCTGTAAAGTATTCAAAATATACCTAATTTACGGCAATAAGGACGACTGTGTTCTTTTACGATACGAAATAATAATTTAGCCCGATAATGCTATTCATAATAATTTAAATATCTATACCCCAAATATGGAGAAAGTCATGTGTTGGCCACATCAGAATTTTTTATCCTTTCACTCCGGATCTTTTACCCTTCAAACCGAAAGGGAGAGGCCGAAATAGCAGAGCGTTGCAAAATTTCTGTCAAAATTAACCTCTGAACCCTCACAGTATGCACTCGCATTGTTCTATTCTCGGTAAGGACGTATTATTAGAGGCGTCCGAAAATCGGAGCTCGGAGTCAGCAAGGGAGATGGGGCGCTGCCCTAATTCACTCCCCATCTTGGCGAGGGTCTTGGGCGGTATTTCGTTCGTACATTTTCCACGACCTTTAGAGGCGATCGTGAATCGGTTCTCGGATAGACTAGGATTGACTAGTAGTAACTTTAGGGGAAGGGAGAGGAGCGCCGGAGAATTATTTTGCACCAGAGCGCCAAACACCCTTAGGCCCGCCGTCCACTGCAGCGAGAAATGTGTAAATCGAAAGCATAGGATTAAATGAGGGTCCATACATTTGACCGAGGCGAGAAATTTGTCAAGCGCGGCGAGCGAGAAACCTCTTTCAAGTCGCTAGCCGAGCGAATTTTCTCTTACGCATTTACCCCCTCCCCAAGCATTTCGCGATGACTCCTTGTCCTTTTCATTAATAACAAATCAATAAATTATATAATTTTCGCTAGGAATTATTTTCTAAGAGGGAATTGAAGTTTTGATTTTGCTGATACGCTCCCTATAAAACTGAAAATAATAAAATCTAGCAGAAATTCATTGGAGTATCAGGTACTTCACCTCAGACATACAGCTAATTTTTCATCTGTACCAATTGGTTCCCTGAATGACGTGAATTTCTTTCTTATATCATCCTTTATCAAATTGTGTACTTCGGAGAACTGCTGTTTCGTCAATCTGAAGTATCGTCTATACGTTTCATCGTCAAATTGCGGGATTAGATTGTGAAATTCTCCAGATGTCCGCCTGGAATAAATGTAGCGATTCATCCAGAACCGCCGTGATTTCTTCTTCTGCGTTGCTAAATAAAGCAAAACTACTTTTCCTTCTTCACTTTCCTCTGAATCATCAGACTCAGAATCAATTATATAAAAGTTTAAACTATTACTGAACATATTTGTGCTTTTTAAACAATGAACATCGGACGCGTCCGACTTCGTCGCCGCACCGTTCGGAACTAAACACATTTCTAGTTGAGCGAGAAACTCGTCGTAGTGGAGGGACAAACCTCGACCGCCTCGCTCACACATTTCTCGCTAGCGCGGCCCTGGAGAGGAAAGCTGTGAGTAAGAATGGTTACCATAGCGCGGGTAAAGAGCTTTCTCTTTACCCGCGCTATGGTAACCATTCTTACTTTAACAGACTAGGCTCATGACTTTCGGCGAGCATTGGCAGGTAGAGGCGGGGGCATTTGGATCTACTTAGGGTAGGAGTGCACTACTCAAAAGTTCATCTCGTGTTTAATGATATTAACATGTTGGTGAGTGCAGATACATGAGATTAACGCCGTGAATCCTGGAATCGATTGCTGCTTTAATTTTTAAAAAATTCTAAAGACTGAAAATTTCCATGATATTACTCGTTATTTTTACCCTCCTGTTTCTTCTTTTTAAACTGATATTTCTCGAGAGGCGATAATTCATTTTCACGTCCAGTTTTCGTCGTGATTGTGAATAGGCGATGGAAAAAGCCCGTTAAAAAAAACAATCGATTAAAAGGATTTTTTTTCTTCCGGCCGCAAAAATTTTACTCGGTAGATAATTTGGAAGTGTATTCGAGGTCGACATGGAAAAATGTTCTGTATCTGGCGATTGACGTGGATTTGCGCGGAAGTCATTATTTTGTAAATGACAGTCTGTCCGACTGCCTGTCTGAGTAGTTGGAAGAGCGACAGATAGTCCTCGCGCAATATATAATTCACATTCGCACGGCCGATCCGTTCGGATTAATCGGGGACAAAGCCGTGACTGGGATCGGAGATCTTATCCCTCCCCCCCCTCCCATCCCCCCCATCCCCCCTCTTTTCATCCCACGAGACGTTGAATGGCAGCGACCCCACGCGGAGGATCGCGAAATTAACGGCCGACAGGCGCTCCAATTTGATCGGCGGAGAGTCAGAATATCTCGTTCGGAAGATATCCGATATAAGGGTCGGTCGCTGCGAATGTTTTCATTAGCGCGAAAATCGCTTACATTACGCCGTCGCCGAGAGGATTGGCACGCGATTCGGGGATTTTCTGTACATGGGATATCGCCCTGACTCTTTGGTATATGAAAGAAGTGATTTAAGAATAATTATATCCAAAATTAAGTATGCATCTTTTACTCTTTTTCTAAGCCACGCATAGTGATTTTTGCAACATTGACGTTAATGATGTAACAGGTATTAATAGGTAGGTAACTCTTATCAAACAAAAGACCCTAATCAGTGTCTAAAGCAGTGGTTCTCAACCGGGGCGACATGACACCCCAGGATGACGCGACAATTATTGAGGGGTGACGCGAATATATGATAAATTCAGTGTGTATCATATTCTGGCTTATAAACAAATAAAACCAGGAGAATAAACACTCGTGATTATTTAAATACCAGAATTGTATCTTTATGCGGTAGGGAAAGCACAATTTATCTTTAAATGTGACTTGAAGATAATGGAACTGTAAACGTGATGACGCATAGCTGAATGAACTGAACAAAGGGTGACGCAGGAAAAAATGGCTGAGGGCCACTGCTATAGAGAGACAAAGAAGTGCCTCGTCTTTTAAAACTGTAACGTTTCGATCTTCAAAGAAAAATTCCCCATCGTTGAATAATAATTAAACAAAAAATCATCAAGGGAACTTCCACTGCATCATTTTGCGTCAATCATATCTGCCATTTTTATGCAGTAATTATTTTTATTATCGCTTATCGTTTCCATCAGAGGTCGACTTTGGAAGACGAAATGACATCAATTTATTAATTTTGATTACGTCAGTCTTAGATATCCTCAAATAAATTTTTCCCCAAACCCATTTTTACGTGTCTACATCAAAGTCCTTAGAAAAAAAACACCGTCGAAAGCTGCTTTGGTGGCGAACCACAACGGACGTGGGAAATTTTATATTAGGTGCGGTAAGGAGGGGAACGTTGATGGAATCGCTCAGTAGGTGGCACAATCGTCGGGTTCAGGTAGAGGACCTGATCGATTCGGCTAAAGCCTATTCCTCTGACCAAAGACCAAAGAGTAAGCTCAAAGCAGCGTCCATTTGCGGAAAACGAACATGGACGGAATAAAAACAGAGTCATTAATCCCGAGATGATTTGCAATCATCAGTTTGTAAGGGGCTTTCCAGGACAACCGCCGAAGTTAGCTCCACCATATGGCAATGTCCTTCAACTGCGACTTTTCATGAGTGTCCGCCGGTTGGAGCAAGCACAATGAAAAATAGGAAGCAGTAACTTTTTTGTATTGGAGAGAAAATGGAAATCTGGGAAACATGTTTCAAAAATTTCGTCTCATTAATAAGCGAACTCAATCATACGATAAAATTAGCTTCGATCCAAGATATAGCTATTTAATCTCTCTGCCATCTCGTCCCTCTAATTCTCCCTTTTTATCTCTGCAAATGACGCATTCCTTAAAGCAGTGTTTCCCAACCTGGGTGCCGTGAAGTGTTCTGAAGGGTGCCGCAAAAAATAGACTTTTCCCATTTTTAGCCTCATTTTGCATCGTCGGCTTTCAAAAATTCAAACCAGAGTTAAGTCGACCTTCATTTCGTCGCAAAGGCACTTCGAAATGAAAGAATATACGGAGATTGGGGTTAGGGGTTCAACTTCACCACGATTATTACTGACGGTGGATAGGGAGGGGTGCCGCCAAATTCTGAGAAGTCACCTAAGGGTGCCGCGACTCTAAAAATGTTGGGAAACACTGCCTTAAAGAGTCACTCCAAAAGGATTTTTTTTTAGGTTCCGTAGTATTCTCTTATGTGGAATCCTTTAAATGCTCTCTCCTTGTGCGTAGGAGCTTAACTAGTGGGCGTCGGGCGTTTATTAATAGGCATTGGAGGGTTCGTTTCCATCATTAACTCCCACTCGGGTGGAATAAGCGCCTCAATTGGAAGAAGTCTAAGCGTTAACAGTATCCAGTGAATATTTTATCATTATCATTTGTACCTTGTTTCCTTTTATAAACGCGCATATTAATTCGATCTGTCTGTCAGTCTGTGCAATCAATTCAATTAAAATAGCAAGTAAAAGGTAAGAGATATAAGACTGAAATTTTCAGGGTGTACGTACGTGATTCCCTGAATCTGTAGGAATTTATTACGCTACCAAAGAATATTTTGGAGAAATCGGTGGTCTGCAGGGAGTGCATTCACGATTTTCAATTTAAGTTCTGAACAAATTTTTAAAGATGAAAGTTAAAAGTTTCCGCTATTTGTGTGACATTTAATTTCCTCATTAAAAATGCAGAAGTATTTTTTAAAAATTTAATGGGCAGCAGGGAGTGCCTTAAATATTTTCAAATTAAGATTTTGAGCAAATGGTGGTAGATAGAAAATTTTAGAAAGATTAATTAATTATTGAATAAATTAGTTATTGGTACAATTATGGTAATAAATTTATAAAGAATTTTAAGTTTACTAAATGAAACTCAATAAATAAAACGCACTTTTTCACATTGCGTCAGAAAATTAAGCTCCCATATTAACTTTATTTTTAAGTATAAATTTCCTTCGCGGTGGTCGACGCATTTAATGTGTGCGTACATGAGTTCATCTTTGACATCCTTGAAATTCCCTGATATCCGTGTTTCAGAATAGATTATTTCAATTATCCATATTCCTAGCATTCGAAGTTATTTTCACTCGCATTTTATCAACTCCCCATATATACACACACACACAAGAAAGGAAAAGGAACTCCAGAAAATGATAAATAGACTAGTGATAACAAGTAGAAAATACGATATGGAAATAAATACAGAAAAATCGAAGGTCATGCGAATATCAGAAGAAAATTTGAACATAAGTATTGGAGGAAATCCATTAGAACAAGTTTCAGATTATAAATCCCTTGGAAGCATCATAACAACAGAAGCAAAATGTACCGATGAAATCAGGACTAGAAAAGCCGCTTTCAGAAGAAAGAAACTCCTACTAACGGGAAATATAAAGCAGGAAATCCGCAAGAATTTGATAAAATGCTATGTATGTAGTACAGCTTTATATGGGGCAGAAACATGGACGCTCAGGAAAAATGATATTAAATACTTGGAAAGCTTCGAAATGTGGACATGGAGAAGAATGCTGAAGATAAAATGGACAGATAGGGTGAAAAACGAGGAAGTACTACGAGGAATAAGAGAGAAGCGGACGATTATACAGACTATCAAAAAGAGGAAGACGAACTGGATTGGACAATACCAGAGGAGAGAGAGAGAGAGCATGATTAAAGAAGTGCTAGAAGGAAAACTGGATGGAAAAAGAGAAAGAGGTAGAAAAAGCTTTCCGCCGATAGACGACTTGATAGGGAAAGAGAGCCATCAATACATGAAGAAGATTGCGGAAAATAGGAATATGTGGAGGACCATGTTTAACCATGAATAATCATGGACCTGTCTGCGGACAGACTACCTATGATGATTATGATATACCCACACACATACATTCACACCTAGTTGCCATAAATATCATTATTTACCTTTCCTCTTCCACAAGTGTTGTTGTTGTTGTGTGTGTGTGTGTGTATACTACGGAAGGGGAAAGGTAAATGAGGATATTTAGGACAACTAGGTTTTGAAGGAAACTCATTGAGCACTTACCGGAAGGAGAGCCGCTGGGGTGTTGGAGAGACACATTTGTAGAGGTTATTGGAGCTTTCGGGATGATCCCTTCGTCAGCACAAGATATATATATAGTATACCTATACAATTCCTTTGCTTACGCGGTAGAATTGAAGAAATTCTGTGATTAGAATTCTTTTTAATAAGCATCGATCGATTCTAGGAGGGCGTTACGAATGCCTCGATTCATCACGACTAATATTCTCGTTGCGACGAAAGTAAGCGGGAGTTTCAATGGTCTGGCGGAAGGGAACGACAAAAAATAAATAAAATATTTTGTTTTCGTCTCCAATTTCCTCCGGAGATGTTTACTTTCACGAGACTTCCTTTCATCCGAAGTGTTTTTCAATCTTCCTTTTTATTCGGGCTCGATGAAAATATGAGATACAATTACCCCTTTTTAATTAGCAAATTCTTCGTTTAGTTTCTCCTCACCTTTCTTTCAATGTGGCGCTAACATGTTATCTGCATACTTTTTTCCCACCTGTCTCATTTATATATTTGCCTTTTACATCCACATCTCTAGTCTCTGTTAACCGCAACTTTAATTGAAAAACAAAATGCAGTTCCGCGCTTGTTTTTTTTTTATTTTTCACTCAAATACATTTTATTGGAGAAGTCCTTGAAGATTTCAGAATGTCACAAAATGTCGAAATGCAACATTTTTATTTGCGATGCCGAATCAGAGATGGAACCACTTTTTCTCTCGAGTAATGCACATTCAAATGATAGAGTTGTAATTAAAATGTATAATGAGAGAAAGAGAACTCCTAAAAAAAATTATTTTCGCTTTCTAATGCTGCAAACTACAGCAGGCGTTAATCTGCAGGTTATATACCAGTCAAACAGCAGATTATACAATTCCAAAATTTTGTCCAATGAAATCGGTATCTGTGTGTCTTGTGTTAATTTTATAGTTCGTAATCGTATTGAGCTAATATGTAATCATTTTATCGCATGATATATGTGTAAGATCGGAGATGAGTGATAAGATTACAACATTTACATGGCTACGGAGCAGAATTTGCTTCTGAAGGTAATTAAGTGTTGCAAGGAGTACACGCGCGAATACAGCTATCTTCCACTCAAACGAGATGGTAATCCTTGCCGATATATCTTGGACGTACGTCGTTGGGTTTCTCCTTCAACACGTGCATCGTGGGCGGAAACATGATTTGAGAACATGCGTTTTGAAATTTCTGCTAAGCGAGCTATTTATGTCGATTCTATTTATATTACCATTCATGAACAGATGTATGTAAGGAATAGCACGCGATGGAATTAATAAAAGTAAAAAAATTTGTTTTAAAAAAATCGGTACAACATACGTACTTGGTACAAACTTTCTCATATACTAATCCGTCGTTTAGTTATCTTTTTAAAAATATGAACCATGTAGAAACGTTATAAACATCAACTGAAATATCTATACGAAATTTTATAAAAATCGTGTCGTTTTTTTTTGAAAATCCAATTGTTATTAAAGTTGCCCAAGGATGAACTAGCCTTATATTTAATTCAGTGAGAAAAATTAAATTAAAGCAGCATTATTGCAGATGTATACTCAATTAATTGTGCGAAATTTTATCAAAATGTTTCCAGCAGTTTTTGAGAAAATCCAATTATTGTTAAAGTTGCCTAGAATAAACTAGCCTTATATTCATTTTTTGAGAAATATGAACTAGACAGTATTATTGAAGACGTAAACTCAAGTAAATGTACGAAATTTGATCAAAATAGATGTAGCCGTTTTTGAGAAAATCAAATTTTGTTAAAAATGCGTAGAATAAACTTTCCTTAATTATTGAGCAATGTTAACAATATCTTCATAGCCTCTGATCAGTATGACTAAATGCCTAAGTACGAGATTTCATTCATTTCCGCTCTACGGTTTAGGCTGCAGAGCCAGTAACAGACAGACAGACAGTCGACATTGCGAAATCCACTTTTTCGGATTCAGCGACAGCTAAAAATATATATATTTGCGTAAAAATCTCGAGGTGTAATTTTTTCGCGATAACAATACTTTCTGAATATACTTCGTATATGAGAAAGTAAAAAACATACGAAATTCTTTTCTTTCCCTCGCACGAACACGAAAGACCCCCGACGTGATCACCAAACGCTCTTGCCTTGCGCGACCTAATTAAACCGAAGGGGAAAATGGAATTTTCTCTATTCGGAGAAGGAATGCGAAGTATTTGTGTGTGCCCTCTTGTTAGATATAAAAAGAGTTAGGTAATATTCAAAGAGAACGTATTTTTCTGGCAAAGAGATTTTTTTTGAAACGCAATTTTCCTTTGAAGTGGAAAATCAAATTTCTTATGTTCGCCATTATTAATACTGACTGAACTGAACTGACTCCAGTTTTTTAATCTGACCATCTTTATCTTCCTCTTGGGAATGTAATGATAGGGTTCTGAGATTCTTCCGGCAATCTTATTTATACTAAATTAAGCACCCAGTATGAACATTAATTGCAAATTCTTTGTCCAATTTTTTTATTAAAATTTATAATTTAGCCGTCATTAATTTATTTCGTGTAACAAAATTTTTAAACTTCAGTAATTTTATAAAAACGGGATTACGTGTCCAGAAACGGTTCGAGAGATCATGTTTGAATAACCTTAGGCTTTTTATATTTTAAAAGGATGGGATGAATTATCAATACGAATAATTCGTGCAACAAAACAACTTCAATGAAACTTTTACAGATTCCACATAATTTTTTTGAAAACACGACCGGTTTCGGTCAATAATCACCATCATCAGGTGTTATTAGGTAAGTATGTATTAATTCTCAGGTATTAATTTTATTTTTATATTTTGTTTTCAACATTTTTCTAAAATTTGATGTTAATAAAAGGACGCATTCTACCCTTTAATCATCACATTTCATGACGCTGAAAATATCCTCATCTATTCATCGATACGAAAAGTCATTAAGCCAAAGGGATACGTGGAGCAATACACTAATGGACTTGGTTTTAAATCAGAAGGAACGCCCGGATGGGGGAATCTATACCCGATGTTCGTGAAAATAAAAATTAATATGGGACTGATACTCATCCGCATCGCATCATCAAGATTTAAACTTTTTCTGGCGGTACTGTGATGTCAGCGATAGGAAAATCCATCCTCGGTTCTCTGAAGGGGAATTCGATCTTTTTTAATTATTCGACTTTTTTTGTTCTTTCTAACGTGTTGGCTCTTAACTTCTCGACCGGAGATACGTAAAAAAAAAATATCGGACATTTCTGCTCCGGTTTCTATATCGAATCTAAGCGGATGATTGCACCGCGACACTCGTGTCCCCTAGCAACAGAGAGTAAATGAGGTCGAGAAGAATAGGGGCAGAAGGGAGGAGGCGGAAAGATTCGTGTGGGTTTCGAAATTAACCGCGAGAGGTCACCGCGTGGAAGTAATGATCAGAAGGGTAAATTAAAAACTCTGAAACTCACCTCTGGAAGTTTTTTTTTTTTCGAAATTAGAAGAGTTGGGGAATAGATGAAAGAGAAAATGGACGGAAATGAAGACGGAAAAACGGCTTTGTTCGATTTTCGCATTTTCCGCATATAATTATAACTTGCAATTACTATGGTTAATTCCGATCGGAGTGTTCTTCTTCTGTATCACTTACTTCTACGGGATTACAATATTTCGAATTATACAGTTCATAGAAACAAGTGAAACAGAGTTTCTTTGCACCTTGAACATCTTATAAATTCTGCTTCTTCACATTTGCTTTTTTGTTTACGTAGGTCATTCGGAAAGCACACCTAGTTGACGTTTACAAATACATTCTTTGTGAAAATCAGCTTCGAAGAAAACCACGCGTACATTAGCAAGTCTTTAAAGACTGGAGCGCCCAACCGATAATGCATCAGGGAATGCGTTTCAATAGAATCTTCTGTTTTATTTATTTCAAGATTTTCCTGTAAAAGATGTGTGGAATTTGAAATAATAATTTGTGGTTATAATTATAATGTCATAATTATATGTGGAAAATGCAAATAAATCAAGTACAAAAAAGTACGCGAAAAAAGTCAAAAAAACAAGTACAAAAATGCGCGAAACAAACAAATAAAAATACAATGAAAACATAATAATAATACAAGTTTACTAGTTAAAATACATATGCAGTCTATTTCTGATGAGTACATTACGATAAAAAATAGTCAACTGGGATTGAACCCCGGCCTTTCCAATAACTAGACCAATAACTACACAAATAACTAGACGAATAACTAGACAAATAACTAGACCACTAACTACACAAATAACTAGAAGAATAACTAGACCAATAACTAGATCAATAACTAGACCAATAAGTAGATCAATAAATAGATCAATACCTAGCCATTCACTCTACCCGTTCGGCTGTCGCCGATTCTGTTGGAAAACTTCACGTTCACGGTATATGACGCATCACTGCTTAAACCAGAATTTTAAATTGTTATTATCTTTTAAACAAAGGCCCATTGGCAAAAACGCCGAGAGATATATTTGATATTTTAGTTCTAATATCACCTCCTAATAGGGTTTTACGAATTTCTACATTACCTAATGTTATGGCCTCCCCTTATATTTAAAATTTTCGTAAAATTGTAATCACTTTCTTGAAAATGATCTTCACAGCAATGTGGTGTACATGTTTGAGAAAGGGGGACTTTTTATTATCTCTTCTACTAGTCTTAATCCAACTAGTTCTTTTCTTCTTTCCTTTAGGAACATTTATAAACAGTTTAGCAGGAGTTTTTATATTCGTATTTGTGCACAACGTATCAAAGCAACAGTTGTATTTTTTATCCTGTTTCCATAAATCCTCCACATTTTAAGGATATAAAAGCAGTAAAACCGTCCTGAAACTAATATTTCGATCAAAGATGAGAAATGTATGTTTTAGTTTTGCAACGCAACTATCAGATGTGTTTACTTTACGTGTACTATCAGAAACTGCTTCCGCCGCTGTCTATCGGCTAGGACGTCACGAACTATCTACTTTCGATTATATCGCTTTCCGTAGTTATATATAAATGATTAATTTTAACATTTTTTTTCTTAAAAATTAATAATCGTATAACAATTCAGATTTCAGATTCGTAATAAGGGTGAAAAAATGCTTCGGAAGATATTTTTTAAATGTGAAAGTACATACCTCATTTCGGTGGAGTCTACCTAAGACAAAAGCTGTATCCTGGAATTTATTCACTTTAGTAAGCGATTTTGTCATTTTCCTTTGCACAATTTATCCAAAAATTCCCATATTCAACCCAAAATTCTTCCTCTTTGTATCATTCCTGTTCCATCTCCCCGCCCTATAGAACTCCGAAGGAAATCGGGCGAAATTTCGGCTGTTAAACTTTTCGAATCACATTAATAAAGCCAAAGGACTGAAAATAATCACCACAAAATAATGAATACCATAAAAAAAAAGACTTGTCAGAGGAACAAGAAGAATGCCGTGATTAAAACTAGGCGAGGAAATAGGAATGGCGAGATACCTTCAAAAATCTACACAAAAAGGAGAAGCCTATTGTAGGGGATCTATAGTGTTCACTTTCTTAAGTCGACCTTCATAGAGCAAGTACCCAATCACGAAAGTT
The DNA here is from genome assembly GCA_036926305.1 of Uropetala carovei. Classification (NCBI taxonomy): domain Eukaryota; kingdom Metazoa; phylum Arthropoda; class Insecta; order Odonata; family Petaluridae; genus Uropetala; species Uropetala carovei. The sequence continues at coordinate 1,456,934 of JAXCHB010000214.1, forward strand.
TCCCCTTCTATCGCCCCTCACATCTTTCGCGCGGGAGGACAGATACCGGTGCGCGTATTGCGGATTTTCGCATTCAGCTAATATACTACACAATTTCTAAATGACATAACTTCCCTCCCGTTAGCCATTGCAGATCACGAACTCAGCAGGGTAACAAAAACAACAAAACTAATAACGAAAATAATAACAAAAAATAACAGTAACAATAACTTAGAACTCCACAGCAACAGCAAGGAAACGGCGGTAGAAATGGCAACGCAGACCGATGTGAAAGCTTCGAGAGCAAGAGTAAGACTGAGTTCCTCCCCACTACCTTCCCAAACGAACCGTCTCCTATTGGCTGCTGCTAAGTGGTGTACTCCCCGTATTCAAGGTCAAGAGACTTTAGATAGCGAACTGACTATAAAATAGGACTAGAGAGAAACATCAGCCACTTAGATTGCTATAAAATGTAAGAAAGGCATTTATGTATGGAGACAAAGTAAGAAAGATTCAAACATAGATAATTATACCTCTCTGTATATGTATATGCCGTGTTTCAAATCCCAATAATTAATATATTTTGGGCTCTTCCGTATGAGGTAGGAGTATAAAATTTTGGTATACTCCTAATGTAAAAATTTGCAAATCTCAGAAAAAAGACCCTGGTTCGACCCCAGGGGTTCATTTTCATTTCTCATAAGATTACACGTAAAACGATTTTTCAATTCTTCTGCAAATTTAAATTGGAAGAAATTTATCTAAGATCTTAAGACCTGAACTTTTAAAAATAAAAATGAGTCGAGTTTCTTATTTTTGTAATAAATCTTTGCATTTTCCTCTGGTTAAAATAAAAGTTCATAAGCATGTATTCTGAAATAGAAAAAATAGAGAGCGAAACAAATTTCCTTAAAATATGAATAAACAACTAAAACAGAAAAGATTGCAAATATTTTTTTTTACTCAAAGAAGGGAATAGGATAGTTTTCTATTCTAAAAGTAATATTAAAACACGAAATTTTCAAGTTTAAACGGAAAAGTGGACAGCGGAGTATTGAAACTTGGAATACAATCAAGATAAATTGAGTAGAAATGAGTCAAAAAATGTGTAAACGGTGTATTAAGGTAAGGGGGGTGAAGTGGGAGCGAAAATAAACGAATTGACTGAGGCAGAAAATATGAAGAATTGAAGAGAAATGGGAGGGGAAAAGAGCAGCGAAATTGTGAATGAGATTGGAGGAAAATATATAACCACACACATACATACGTACATACGTACGTACGTACATACGTACATACGTACGTACGTACATACGTACACACACACATACATACATACATACATACATACGTACGTACGTACATACATACATACGTACACACATACACATACATACACACACACACATGCATACATGTATATATATATTTTTTTTTTTTGGGCAACTAGGTGTTGAAGGAAACCCAGTGAACACTTACCGGAAGTAGAGCCGCTGGGGTGTTGGAGAGACATTTGTGTCTCTTTTGTGCTGACGAAGGGATCATCCCGAAAGCTCTAACCTCTACAAATGTGTCTCTCCAACACCCCAGCGGCTCTACTTCCGGTAAGTGTTCACTGGGTTTCCTTCAACACCTAGTTGCCCAAAATATCCTTACTTACCGTTCCTCTTCCTTAGTATTTATATACATATACACACATTCATATATCAAGCAGATTTGAGATTAGAGAAAAGGGGAGGGGGGGAGAGAGGAAGAGATTGGATATAGCTACCGCGCGCATACTTTGAGGGAAACTTTATCAATTTCTCACAAATTGCGCGGAAAAAGTGCTGAAAGGTGAGAAAAGAGAGGGAAATGAGGCGGAACCACTGAGGAGGCGGAGGGTAATTTAAAAGAAGATGGAAATATTTCAGTGGGAGAAGAAAGAGAATTAGAAAGGAGGCGAATTAAGAGGAGGATAATCCAAAAGGGAGGAAAAAATAGAGAGATACGTGAGAGTTGCAGAGAATTCCTAGCAGGAAAAGGGCAGAGAGAGAGAGAGAGAGAGTTAGAGAATTCGAGGATGTGGAAGAGGAAAAAATCGTGGACGGAATGGAAACGCGTCGCGCGGCATATGTAATGGAAGCGAGAGAGGAAAAAAGGGGGAGATAGTTCCGGTGTTACGGGGGAGAGAAAAAAATGGTAAAATGCTGAACGGAGGAGGGAATCCGAGGAAAGAAAAGGATGAGTTACAAAAGAGAGGTCCTGAAAGGAAATAGCCGATTACGTGCGGAAGGGACGTGAGATAGGTCAAGGGCGTCGTGATACGTTTTTAGTATAGAAGGGGAAAGGTTTCTGAAAGGAATCGTCTTTGAAAACGACGCGGAATCAGATCTACGTGTGTGTGTGTTCGGTGAAAGGGAGAGAGGTATAGGAGATTTAAAGATGGAGAGGAGACGCGAGAAGGAAGAAGCCGGGATGGGGATTTTTCGTAGTTCCGAAATAAAATGTCGCAGCTGTTTCAGAGAGAGAGAGGAGAACGGTGTCAGGGCATGTCTACGAGATGGGAATAGATGAAAAAAGTTGCATGTACATAAAATACTTTATCGTAAACGAGTGAACCGATTCACATATCGACAAATGGTATCTTAGAGTTTGCTGTGTTTTTCTGTGTAAGTCCATCATCGTCTTTTTTCCTTGTATACCAATAAATATATTTTATCGTTAATAAAGTGCATCTCCGATAGCCATAAAAAAATTCATTTAATGACTATCGGAGAAACAGATTTTCGACTTCATGTCATCCATAAGTTTCTTTAATAGAAAATTATGGTTTATTTTCGGTGTAAATAAAATGCAGTTGCCCAGATATAATGGGTAAGAGAAAGTTATCCTCACCCCTGGCTGTGCACTGTGCATGCGTTCCTGGAGAAGACCGTGTAAAACGAAACCGCACTGAGAGAGAGAGAGAGAGAGAGAAATTTCCCCCATGGGAATACGTATTTTTTGCGCACCACCATGAGTTAAACATGCTACAATTTACTTATGTTGAACTCAGGATTGCTTCCTTTATACTCTTTCTCATGACTTTCTTCGTCTAATTGAGCAGTTTATGATTGTTTAAACCTTGGAGACCGCACCAAAACCGCGCTGAAGTGAAATCTACGCCCGCGCAATTCGAAGTATATTCTCCAAATTAAAATTGTTGAGGAAACCGCGGATTGGGTGCACATAACCGTATTAAAGAGAGAGAGAAACATAGATGTCGCAAGTTGTTAGGTGTGAACGGGGAATTGAAAGCACTCGAGTTGAGATATGTAGCGTGCGCATTCAGCGTGTTCTGCCATTGCGTGTTTCGTTTCTTTAATCTGCATAATTTAAAAAGGAGCGACTGTCACAGCAAGCGTTGCCACTTAGCTAAGCGTAACTCTGACTGCATCTCTCTAGATGCGTCACAATAAAGGGAAATTTAATTTAAATGGGCTCGAGATTTATCCATATTATAGAGAAATTTTTTTTGTAGGGTTTGTTTACCTGCTTGTTTCTTATATAAATGAAATTGTAGTTCCAACAATTTTTTGGAGTAGGTTAAATACCATTACAACAGGAAAATAATATCAGCTTGGCTTTTTGGAATGAACACAAACTGTGCTAGCACTGTTTTTTCTTTGAAATCAAGCAGGTTCAATTGAATATAATATGTATTTCATGGAGCAATCTGATAATTACCAAGGTTTGATTCAAACGCTTTGAAAGCTATTGATTTGTTCCATTTCGTTTTCCGTTCTTAGGTTTAAGAAAGCGATTCAATAGTGAGGCCAAAGTAAGTAAATGTGGTATGAGATCTCGTAGCTGAAGGAAGACTTACGCAAAGTTGACTTCGATGAGGAGACTACGGCGACACTCGCGGCCCATTCGAGAACTAAATTTTATTTCCAGTTCGAGTTTCTTCTTAACAGGGGAGAAATACAAATCACGGACTCGCTATTCAAACCCTCATCTTCGCCCCCTCTTCTTACAACTTCTCCTACGGGAAGTCGATTTATTTTTTTCCTCACCGGAGGTAGTAGCTCCCCCCATCCGTCTTCCGACCATTTTGTTCCTGAGCTCTCACGATCCAGCGCGAGCATCTGTCGGCCGTAATTTGTTTCTTGCTCCTCGTTCGCTTTTTTCTCTTTCCTTCGCCTCTCCCTTCCCGCACCCTTTTCCATCTCTCTCCGATTCGATCCTTTTTCTCACTTTAGAGGAGGAAGTTGGGGGAAAAAATGAAACCAGTCCCTTAAATAAGGATAAGCAATGGTCTTGGAGGGAGGGCATATTTAAGAATCTGGAAATTCTTTTCCGCCGCCCCTGTTTCTTTATGACGACGTCTTCCGTTTGAAGGAATCGTCGTTTTCCATCCTTTTTCGAGTTCTTAAAATAACCCTCGAAGTCTTCATAGATTCAATCGTGAGGCGTTATTTTTTTACTTTCTCACATATACGAAGTGTATTGAGAAAGTAGTGTTTTCGCGAAAAAATTCGACCTCGAGATTTTGACGGAAATATACGTTTTAGGTGTACCTGAGTACGAAAAAGTGGTTTTCGCAATGCCGTCTGTCTGTCTGTTATTGACTCTAGAGCCTAAACGGTCAAGCAAAAATGAATGAAATCTCGTACTTAGGCATTTTATCATACAGAGCAGAAGCTATGAAGAAATGGTTGACATTGATCAATAATTAAGGTAGGTTTATTCTACGAATTTTTAACATCAATATGATTTTCTCCAAAACGGCTATTACGATCTTGATCAAATTTCGTACAATTATTTGAGTTTACGTCTTCAATAATACTGCATAGTTCATATTTCTCAGAAAATGATTATAATGCTAGTTTATTCTTGGGCAACTTAAAAATTGGATTTTTTAAAAACAGGCTGATACGATTTTCATTTTCTAAAGATAACTAAACGACGCATTAGTGTATGAGAAAGTTAGCACAATGTATGTTGTATCTATTTTTTAGAATAGTGACTATATTAATAATGCTTCGAGCTTGGATATTTCTATGCTAGTGTCAGATCCGCCCTAGTTTCATCCGGATATATCCGATTTCACGGAATTGGTTTGGACAGGGTGTGCAGGAGGTCTCTGGCAATTCTACCTGTGCGTACCTCTCATACAACACGAGGAAAGTCTAAAGAATAGAAGCCTAGGTAGGTTTACGACATAGCTACGAAGAAATAAACGTATAAATAAATTTTATATGCTTAAGGAAAAGGAAAGGTAATAATAAAAGTGGAAACAAGGTGTTGGAGGGAGCCCAGTGGACACTTACCAAAATTGGAGAGCCGCCATTGCAGGAACACGCGTCCTCTGCAGTTTCCCTTCCTTATTTCGCCGTCCAAATACTCCCTCGTCGCCCGCATCCTTTGCACGTCCGGTTTTCCCCAAAGCGCAATTCCAACTACTGGACCCTCGATCTCCCTTCAACATATTGCGTAACCTAATCCCTTTCTAATAATTGCACTCCCATCTCTATTCCCCCAATTTCCAAAAGGTCCTATTATCTGTCTGCTACCGTATTCGCCATAACATATCCTGTATACCCTTTCTCTCTGTCCCTTCCATTATCTCCTACTTTTTCGTCCCTCTCAGCCCCACCTTCTCTTCCTCCTGTTACTGCTCATCCAATCTCCCTCCTACACAAACTCCCTCTCTCTGTCTCTCTCCCTCTCTCTGTCTCCTCCTTTCCCCCTCTCTTTCTTCCTCACTCTTTCTCCCTCAGTTCCTCTTCCTCTCTTTTTTCCGTTATTTCTCTGCTTTTTGTTTTTATTTATTATTATTATTTTTTCCTTTCTCCTTATTTTATTTTATTCTTTGTTTTATAAAAGGTTTTGTTACGTGCAATGTGTTTTAAATGTGAAATTTCAGTTTAAAAAAATAATCTGTGAGTCAATACGTGTAATTTTGTTCTTATAGAAGTATGTATGCAGGTGTGTGTGTGTGAATGCATGCATATATATGTATATACATATGTATTTGTATGCATTTATATGTGTATATGTATGTGTGTAGGTGTGTGTATGTATCCAATTATGTATACGCATTTCATTATGATTATTAACTAATCTCCATGTTCTCATGTATGACTGTATATATGTGTAACGTATGTCTAGTACTCTATCTGTAAATAATGCAGGTTTTTCACATCCCCTTCTTATGCGAGTGTTTTCCTGCGGTGGAGTTTTTCATAAAGGTTTACTATATGCTAACAAATCTTAGTTTTTCCACACAAACAAATATCTTTATCTACTTAACTCGTTTTTGTACATATATAGCAAACTGCCTAATGTGTTTTTCCATCATATTATTTTTTATATTTATTTACCTAAAATTTCTGTAAGTTTGTAATTTTTTGTAACTGACAATGGGTTAGATGGTAGGAAGGGAATGTTTTAGTCTCAATCTCACTCATAAACAAAGACGTAATGTATTTATCTCTCTCTCATCCGCTCCCTATTTCTGCCTCTCTCACGAATTTTTCCCCTCTATCTCTCTACATCTTTATCTCCCTCTCTCTCTTTTTCCCTCTTCCCTCCTATTTCTCTACCCCTTCTCTCTTTCTCCCTCTCTCCCCCCTCTTCCGTCTCTATATTTCCCCCCTCTCTCTCCCCTCTCCGTCCCCCCTCTCTCTCCCCTCTCCGTCCCCCCTCTCTCTCCCTCCCTCCCTTTCAGTATCTCCCTCTCTCCCCCCACCCCCTTTTTCCCCCTCTCTCCTCCCTCTCCGTCCCCCCTCTCTCTCTCCTTCCCCCCCTCTCTCTCCTTCCCCCCCTCTCTCTCTCCTTCCCCCCCTCTCTCCCTCTCTGTATATCCCTCTCTCCCCCTATCTGTATTTCTTCCCCTCTCTCCCCTCTCCATCTCCCTCTCTCTCCCTCCCTCTCTCCCTTTCTGTATCTCCCTCTCTCCCCCACCCCTATTTCCCCCTCTCTCCTCCCTCTCCGTCCCCCCCTCTCTCCCTCTCCCCCTCTCTCCCTTTCTGTATCTCCCTCTCTCCCCCTACCTATATTTCTCCCCCTCTCTCCTCCCTCTCCGTCCCCCCTCCCTTTCTGTGTCTCTCTCTCCCCCTACCTATATTTCACCCCTCTATCCTCCCTCTCCGTCCCCCCTCTCTCTCCCCTCTCCCTCCCCTCTCCCTCCCCCTCTCTCTCCCCCCCTCTCTCTCCCCCCCCTCTCTCTCCCTCCCTTTCTGTATCTCCCTCTCTCCCCCCTCTTCCCTCTATATTTCTCCCCCTCTCTCCGTCCCCCCTCCCTCCCCCTCTACCTCTCTCCCTTTCTGTATCTCCCTCTCTCCCTCCTCTCTATATTTCCCCCCTCTCTCTCTCCCCTCCCCATCCCCCCCTCTCTCCTCCCTCTCCGTCCCCCTCACTCACTCTCTTTCTCTACCCCCCTCCCTACCTCAGCATCCTTTTTACTCTCCAATTGCCCTTAATCGAATGAGATTCCCACGTCATTTCGTCGATCGTTTTTTATTTTTATTTTCTCACACATTCGGAAGCTCTCCTCTTTTTTCTCTTTTTCACTCCGGCTTCTCTACCATAAAAAAAACAAACCCGTCGTTATTTCCTCCCTTCCCTTTTTCGGTTTTTTTTAAACCCTTTTTAAGTGCAGCCCTTCTTCGACATCTTTTTTTTTTCAAGGGGGTGAAAAAGGAATGAAATGTTGGAAGCTAAAACGGGTGTGTCGGGATAAAGCTGCGAAAAGCAAAAAGAGAAAAGGAATGTCCTTCGGTTTTTTCTTTCCTAAGTCCTTTTAGGAGCTGAATCGTTCAGAATAAAAAAAAGAGAGAATGTTTTTATTTTTATTTTTGGCAAAATCCTCTTTGAAAACAGAAGAGAAAGGTGACGTCCCACTTCCATCAGCTTTTTCTCCTTTCTCGTCGTGAAGAACTGAAGAAAACACGTTGATACGATCAGGTATACACACACACACACGCCCTCTCTTTCTCTCGTTCTAACTCTTATCTTCATTACGGAAGGATATCCATATGCTAGTGAATAGAGAGGCGATGTAGAGGATGGTGCACACAGCTACGTTACTTTGTTATCCTCATTCAACATTTTTTTTCTTTTGCGTCCCTTTTAAAAAAAAAATTCTTTCGTCTTCGTACACCTACTTTCCTCTGTTTTTAAAATCTTTTTTTCGGGCTTCTGTTTCTCAGTCTTACACCTTTTCATTCAAAATGTACGATACGTCATTCTCGTGATTGTTACACGATAAATATGTTCTTCGAAAGCTATAAAAGACCAGGGGGGAGCGCTGCCCTGTTATGTATCATTTCAAAGTAATCTTACCTTTTCTCTAAATGAAAAAAAAATCCGTGTTAATCGTTTTAGCTTCTCGAATGTCTTCGTGATAAAGTTTTTCAGCCCGGTGAGCATGGCAACCCGTTAGTACTCAACGAAAGTTTTGTTTATATTATGGTATGTGTCGTCAGTATTTAAGTTTTGGCTTCTGGCGCGCACCAGTGTAATTTTTTCACTAAAATATTTCTTAATTACAAACTTGGTTAACTTAACCCGTTCTTTTACGACGAATTCTTTTCAATAAATTCTAAAAAAATGATGGAACGAAGCAATGATCCAGTTAAGTTGCAAGTAATATTTTGCGTGTATGTAGATCATTAAAATAGCGTTACTCATTTCGTACTTACCAAAAAAATGATCTAAACAGACTTTTAGAAGAAAGGAAAAGAAAAGAGAGAAATATAGGGGGAGGAATAAATAATCTCCGATCTGGAAAACTTGAGAAGCGAAAGCGAGATAAAGATTCAGATTACAGGGACACGTTTACATCACGAAAAGAACGTTTTTTTCCTTTTTGCCGTTCGAACGGATAAAACAGGCAAAAGGCTTTTTTTCATCGTTCGATGCACACGGTGCGTGGACTTTTTTTTTTTTGCAGTTCTCGGTTTCGGAGACCGGAAATGACTGTAATTTACGATGATGAACATTTCCGCTAAAATCGTTTTATGTGAAACATTTTGGAGAGCTCGGTCTTTCGCGAGAGTATGTGAGGCGATGTGTAATGTTTAAAAAAAAATCTTTTGACGCGATCGTCAACTGTGACGCAATTATAAACAACGCTACCGTGAAAAATGACGGATTTTCGCGAGTAATTTCTGGTTCAACGATATGGCGGAACGATTTTGATTTATTTTAACAGGCGAAATTTTTGGAAAAGATTATGGAATTCTCTTCGTCGATAAATTATGTCCCCAACAAATTATATTCCTAACAAATCAACTCTGTAGTCGTAGTTTTTCTTCGCATTTTTTAAACAGATCATCTGCAAATGCATCGTGTACTATGTGTACTATATATAGAGTTAAATATAATGCGACGTGGATGAAATTAAATGCGTAGGTGGGGATGATTATATTAACCGACGTATTAATTACGTCATTCAAAATGTTTCATTGTAATTTTTTAACGCGCCAAAAACTACTTCGGTTAAGCTAGGCTTTGCCGTTAAAAATAATCAATCGTCGATATATTTGGAACGAATTTATTTCCACAGTTTCTTTGTGGTATCTTTTATGAAAATAATTTATTTTGTTTATTGTTTCAGTTGGAACTAGTCCTTGGATTTCTCAAACATTACGCCTGCGTTTTTATGTCATTTTGGTTGACTTAGGGGAAAAACGTCGATATTTTTTTATTATGATTTGGGTCTTTCACGTTCAGTAATGCTTTTTTTTTCGAACTAACGGAGGAGTTTTTGATCCCTAAATATGTTAAAAGCGAAGTTAGTTTCTTTTTTACTCACGCGAGGTATAGTTTAAACGTTCACGTCAAAAGATCAAGCGATAAACCAAACCTTGCTGTTAACCTTCGTGACATGCAAAATTATCCTTCCATCAGGAAAAAAAGTAAACCTTCAAGTCGGTACTACCGCTTCAAAAGAAATTCGTACGTGTCTCACTCGAGCGATCTTTTGATCATCGACTGAATTGCCGTTTACACGAAATCGTTTTTTTTTATAAGAGCATAAGACGCCATTTTGCGACCGAGTACTAGTTTCTTGGCTTAATGAAGGCGAAAGACGAGTGTGAAAATAACAATTCCTACAAAGGTGTTGTCAATACTAGACATAATTACGTACATCTTTCTCTGTTTCTGTCTTCGTTTTCTTATTTTTAGCTAGTTTTGAATATTTATCTTCTTTTCAACACCTCACCTTTCTAATAAAAACAAGTGAGGAAAGAATTGCAGAGCAAATTACGTAAGGCGGTATTTTTTTAAAGAATACTAAAAGAAAAACAACCTCCTGCAGACCAACCTATCTTGAAAATTTTGCATCTTTAATAATAGGTATTCAGTACATTAATTGTGTAAATACATTTTTAGGCAAATGTAATTTCGCTTTTGTTTCGAAAAATAAATTAACTAATCTCACAGCAATATATTTTACCACTAAAATGTTAACCATCATATCACGTAAACATTTCTTCGATTAAAAACAATTGGCATTAAATAACGACGCCAAAACATTTCATAGAATAAAATTTTAGAACTGTGTAATTTCACTTACTTTCGCTTAACAGCAAACTTGTTTATTTGCACTCGTTGATGAGAATACGGCCAACAATGGACCCGTATAGATAGTACGTAAGGGGTTTTTTAATATCCTGTTAAAAGGCAAACGGACAGACGGACGGACCCCAAATGTTTTCCATATCTAGTCCGAATGTAGCACTACGTATCCTGAAAATTTGGTGTTTGTAGCTTACTTAATTTTTTAGTTATTTTGTAAACGGTCAGACCGACAGACAGACGGATGACTCAAATACATAAGCTCTATTTTTTTAAAGAGCGCTAAAAACGAATAATAAGGTGTGTGCTGGATGCCGACCTTTCCTTTTACAATTGAATTTTTTATCCATCCCTTGCGTTTACATTTACCGTCAGTATATTAAAAAGAACTTGCTTTATACCAAAATATTGCATTACCTATATTTGCGAAATTGCTTTAATTAATCGTATGAGTGATTTTGCTCTGTGTTTATCTTTTGGATCTATTACCGCATGATAAATGTCCTGGAGTACTTGTACAGCTCTCCAACTGTTACGCTGAAGACTTTTAGCGGCGTTATACATTTTTTCTGATTTATTCGTTGAAAATTGAAATACAAGGTGTCAAAATTATGTATAAACACTTTAAATAGCCATATTTTGTTGATATTATGATCAATTTTAATAAAATATTCTACATTTTCAAGATAAGATAAACAATTAGCTTTTCAAGTATTATTTGTTTATTTATTTAAATAAATTAACAAAATAAAAATAGGTTAACAATATCTTGAAGATTAATTGGTGACTCGTTGATATGGAGTATTTATACATAATTTATAATAAAAATAGTCGTTTAAGTTCCATCACTTAAATTTTCAACTTTAAAAACATCAAATTAATTAGAAAGCAAACTTTACGGGAATAATTTCTTGGAAAGGAACTTTCCTTCGCCGAATCCATTTTCCTCGCCGATCTCGGAGCAATAAAACATTTTCTCCCGAAAAGCGCAGGCAATTTGCCCGCGTCTTTTAGATGGCTCTAGAGAGCCCCGTTCCGCACCATCAGCAATCGCTTAACCTCCCTTCTCTGATTCCGCGTTCCCCTATTCACCTTAATGGTACCCACTGCCTCCGCCACTTTCTTTCTTTCTTTCTTTTCGCCCGTTAGTCTCCTCCTCCTCCTATTCCCTCCAAAAATCCGTCTTCCGCTCTTCATCTCTCTTCTAGGATTATCTGTTGAGCGAAGATCGATCGATATCCGAGACTCCGTTCATCCAAAAAAAAAAGAAAAAAGAAAATGAATCTTCCTTTTTCCGATAAGAGATGACGCCACCGATCCTCGGAATTTGTTTAGCTACTATCCTCTCCGTAGTAGATTTGTTATATATAATTTGCTTTTACGGAACGATTAAGTATATATTTATTCATTGAATGTCTTTGATTTTCCTTTTGAACTATTTATGGAGACAGTTATAATGTTACATGCCAGAGACGAGACGAAAAAGAAAATATGTGGAGATGAATTATAATATATATATATTAATTCATTTTTGAAAATAAACTTCAACTTTTTTATTTGGATTTAATCTCTGATGTTCAGTTGTTCAATTTGTTTATGGTCCGAAACAAGCCGGGAAGAATCCACCGCGTACTAAGAATGACAGGCAACAAGGATGGCGACAACGTCGTATTCTCGAATTAGAGACATCGTGAGTGCGAAAAAGGTTAAAAAAGAAACGTCGTTGCGCGAACATCTGACAAGATGGCCCTAATGGAATTCCTTAATATCGTTTGATGTTATAGAAAATGCCTTACACTTTCTTAATATTTGAGTACAATTTTGGTATATGTCCAATAAAAATACGTTCCAGTTTTAGTTACGTGAAAAACATTTATTTCCTTAAAATTTCATAGGAATTGAGATAATACAGGATATCATTTGATAAAAAATTATGACAAACCATAACACAGTAATATATAATCTGTATATTTCACATAAAGCATCAATATTTTGGTTCACGTTGTTACTTTCTCCATATACGCAGTATTGAGAAAGTATTGTTTTATAATCGCCATCTTTTAGAGATTGAGATTATGAAAAAACAATTTCTTGACAGATATCTCAGGAGATATTAATAAAACGCCTTCCTCGCTTTGAGTAAAATAACCAATGAAAATAACAACAAACAAAAACATTCATGAGACACCGTGTAAACAACATAATTAGTGTTGATAATTGTCACAAGCGGCGAATACCATTAAAAGCCAGATCAGAAATATTTACACCTTATCATACAAAAATATACACCTGCTCCCCGGTGTTACACATTATTAACCACTCAGAACGCCACTCAGAAAATCTTATACACAGTGGGAGAAAGGGATGGCTCCATAATATTCTTCCTGGAAATAACACAGCGCGATATAATATTATAAAGGGCGTCGCCATTTTGCATTTCGCGATCGCAAAGATTTCCTTTTTTGTTTTCGCAGCAAGATTCTTCACAAAAATACATAAATAGGAATTCACTCCCGCGCGCATAGGAAATTCGTATTCATAAAATAGCTTCACATCGTATAAATAAATGCTTTTTAATCAGTGTTTATTTCTTTCCAAAATTGATTCACGAATACAAAATATCTCACAATAACCTTTTTTTTTAATATATCCTTTTTTCCAAAACGTTCGGTTTTTTGCCTTTAATGTGCTTCAGATACGCCAAAGAATCATTTGTTTTTAATAATAATAATAATAATAATCTGTAGAGTGGAGACAGGGTGATTTTTTTCTCTCCCTTTAAATCAGTCTTTTTAAAAATTGCCTTTCTGGTGATCATGACCAGACAAAGGACGTCACAGCCCAGGATAAAATTTAAAATTAGGTAACGGAGCCTGTCAGAGTGAAGGAAAAAGGGATTTTTTAAAAGTTGTCCACACAGAATTCCGAATTAGATGAATGAGTAAGACTTGGATATAGTCGAGAGAAAAAACTGGCATAACCGAGAATCGAACTCCAGTCACCTTCGTTTGAGGGATTGCCGATATCGAGTCGACTTTCGTGCCACCTATGTTTCCCGCCTTTTCTCCAATTAACCAGGTATCCAAAACGAATCACGTGGTATAAATAAAATTTTCAGATATTCGGAAAAAATGAATAAATGCAATAGAAACGAAAAGTGACTTGGCAGGGCAAAAAGGAAAATAAAAACGACACATCCAGATTTTTTCCCCCTTAATACGTGACCAAATAACACGAAAAAACGACAAGAAGCAGAGAGGTGCGTGCAGTGAGAGAACATCTCCCGGTGCTAGGCGTGTCTTCTTCGACGACGACTTCCACGCACTTCCTGAAGTCGGCGTAATCCACTCGCGTGATTGAACAGTAATGTCCACGCCTACACGTGGCGCTGCAGGTCCCCCACCTGCCGTCGTAGTGGTAACTGACGGAATTGGCGCGATAATAGCGTTCGAATAGGTCCGCTCCGAGAATGTGTGACACGACGGGAAGCGACACAGCAGAAGAACCTAAGCCGTTGACGGCGTAGCTTTGACCGCCGGAGTTTTGGAGGGCGTTCCCTTCTTCGAGAGGTGATTTTGTCTGAAAGGTCTCGGCTAGCTCGTGCAGAGAGGCGGCCGAAATGTTGGGAAGTCCGTAGAACGAGGTGAAGTTGTACTCGAGCCTCCATTCGGCGCTGTCCAAGTGATTCGCCGTGGTCAGGTCCAGATAATACTGCAGGTAATCGAGTACCTTAAAGGTGAACAAATATACATCGTTATACTCGTATCTGTGTATGTTCGGCACTAACATAAGTTTCGCTCGACGAATTGCTGAATAAATAGATACTCCTGGTACGAGGATAAATTCCATAACAGCACTAACTAATATTATAGCTCGGTTGACATTTTTTAGATAACATATTAAGAGTTTCGTTTATACTTTACCAAGTAATTAACAGAAACAAATCCTGGATATTTTTCAGAGAAAGGTTTCAAAAGGGAATTCTAGTAAAGATATCTTTAATCTGATGACTATCGATTTCTGCTATCAAAGAATCTCTTGTTGGTGACATAAAATATAAATATAAAAACATATAAAATAATAATAATTACCTCCCTTCATGTTATGAAATTACAGGATTGTAATGTTCAGTTGATTTTTATTTCATTTTTAACAGTTATTTTTATCAAAACATTGATCGTAAGAAGTTAAACGTGCGAAACGAGGTAAGAAAACAACTTCACCGTCTTTACCTGTCCTGTATCGGTATTAAACTTGTACAGTCTAAGTCCCGGATTGTTAGCACCACTTGGCGTACGCCAGGGTGTCACCGAAGGTGACAAGAATGCCCATGAAATAGGTTGACCTATAAAAGAAAATAAGTACATATATCATTTATACGGACCATATATTCACATAGAATAAATTCATTTTCGGGCAAAATAATTTTTACTATAGGTCAAAGCGGATGTCACGTTTTATTCAAAACCATCGAGGAACACACTTTACGTAATTTTTTTATTATAGACAGGGTAAAACTCGCCTCTCTCGCTGTATATGACTCGGAATGAATCGGAGTGGTGGTGTCCGAAGAACTGCCCCACTATCACCTGGGAGTACTTGCGTACGAGTCGGAGATAGCGGCGGTTGAAGCGCTCCTTGAACGCCCCGGAGGCCATCGAGTTAGGGTTCCTCTCGTCCACCCCTGGGGGCACGTGGCCCACCAAGTACACCTGTGGGAGAAGAGAGAGAGAGAAAGAGAGGTGGACATAAGAGAAAGAAAGCGGTGAGAATGAGAAAGAGGTTAGATTATTGCTCCACAGAATTTACGATCCGGGGAGGCGAGATGAATTATTTTGAATTCAGATACGGCGTAGGAAGATAGATCGACTCATTGTCAGTGTTGAAAGGAATGAAAATTCGAATCGGAGTCAGGCGCAGTTTTGAATTCAAGTGAACGCATAATATTCGCCAATAGCTACAGTTTTTTTAAGAAATATTTTCAATTATTTTGTATTTATTTAACCATACATACTTTAATACTGATTCGTTATTCATTTTATATCAGTTTAGTTCCTGTCCGAAAGCGTTCTTTTTCTTGTATGCGAATGGTTGTAACCACAAATTATGGCATCGGTATAGCGTTAGCGGTGAATTGCTGGCGGTGAATTTTCCAGATACCATAGTAATTGATGAATTTGCAACAGTAGAATGCCGAAGAATGTATTTTCAATAAAGTACCTATATATGCGCAATGGAAGGCTAGTTTTCATAGATCAATATTTTAAATTTAAATTCCTGATAATTGTAAAATGAAAATTGTTAGTAGATTGCATTCATCATTTATTTTTACTATGATTATATCCTTGACTGTATTTGATCTTATATTCTTAACATATATTACTTAGATTTATATTTTTCCATAAAATACTTGTATTTATCACGTAAATAAAAATAACCTGCAATATATTTTCTGAGCACAAATTTTAAAAATCCTTATATAAACTGTACACATCAAACTCCTAGATAATGACGAATTGGTGACCCACAAAGCTTGCGGGGGGGGGGGGGGGGGGGGGGGAAGGCGGCAATAGTTTTCCCGCCTCAGGGCAGCCAAATGTCTGAAGTGGTTGTACTCACAGCTGACTTGTTTCCATTCCATAGCAATAACGAGAACGACAATTGTCTTGGTTGGGGCACAGACCTGACCTGTCCATGAAATATAGCATTCTTGGCACAATAATATTTCTGCAAGAGAGGGTCACAAAGTCAGCCTACAGCAAATTCTACCTACGGTTTCTAATCTTTTAAAAACACACACGCACACACTAAAATGACCTAGCCTGAAGGCCAATGGGATTTTTTGCTCTTGGATATTTTTCGTTCATTCATCTCGTCTCCGCCCACCTACACAAAAATTCTAAAATCCATTGGATAGGAGCCGAGATCTTACTTAACGTTATCAAGAATGTAATGTATGCTACGAGACCTTTCTTTTAAGAAATTTCCAAACGTTATCCGACCACTCTAAACGGTGAAAATGAACCTCAAGGAAAATCATGATCTTTTTAATATATATAACGTACCTAAATAAACTAGCGGGCCCCCTGGATAAAAGATACGGGCCCCCGGTTGAGAACCACTGCCTAAAAGGATTAATCGCGCAAAAGGAGATATAAAGATTTGGTTATTTTTAACTTCAAAGGTCTATTCAGGAAATGAATTTGGCGGTTTTTATAGAAAGAGTATACAATACTGCTCTTTGATATATAGGAAAGTAACCTGCTATTTAAAATAAGCAACGTAAAGATAAATCAAGAGGTAGACTCACGTCTTGTTTTAATTACAGCGTTCTTTTGGTTTTGGGAATTTGGGTATAAGGGCCGAAACAAATGAAACTTCATATTTGGTTTAGAGTTTCGTTTTTCTTTTGCGTACTTTAACCAGCGAAAGGTTTTCTCGAAATTTCGTTACGTTTTTGTACGTCAACAAAAATGCGGGAATTTTCCATAAATTGTTATCAGCATTTTAAGAAGAATTTTCTCGAGATAGCTGCACGGGTTCTAACATTTAAAATCCGCACAAACTATTTGAAATTTAAAGAGGTAAAGAATCGCGCGGAATCGTGGAATACGTACTTGATAATGTTCGGAAATATCTCTTGCGGCTGGGTCCCGAATTTTTCCGTGCTCCTCCAAAAATTTTCCATTTTCGGGGAAAAACCTCATTTAATTTCCTGGGAATGTTTCATTCCCTCGACCTATCCGCCATTTCTTTCTTTTCTTCTCTCTTTTTTCTGTAAAACTTTCCCTCTTCTAAGCCCTGATATCCCTCTCTTCCAATGCCTCTTTCTACATACTAGCCGATCCCGGGCAATCTTTGCGCGGTGAATTTTCAATTGATTTATAAAAAATGATGAAGTGTGTAAAATAAGTTGATCTCAATAATTCACATTTAACTCTAAAATTGCATTTCCTTACACAGTAATTGATCGCGAACTTTTACGTTTTTCTTTTTATTCAAATATATGTCCTTTCTTTTTTATATAACAATAAATGCAACCGTTTATGTAGAATATCAATTGAAGAGAAGATAGCCATGTAACGTGCTTAAAAAAATAACGTGTGTCCCTATTCTCATTTAATTTTAAATTTATGCGTGAGCCTATTTGCGTTAATAAACATTATGGATGTATAATATAATGGTTCTACTTACAAAGAGATAAGATTCCAGCATTCAAACGATGAAAGGAAGATTCAACTGCTTTGACTGAATCGTTAGAAACGCTTCCCATACGCAGTTAACTGAATAATTATCCGTAAATATTTTTGTTGCTATATATAAATGTTGATATTGCTACAGCAATAATTTCGATGCTTAAACAAAGTGCGAAGCGAATAACGCTATTCATTCTCCTATTTGAAGGTTTAATTGGCATTAATTGAATCGGAGGCAACAATGACGGTCGCCTTGACAACGTCCGGAAAGAGTACGAAATATCCGTAAAATTTCGAAAACAGTTGCATATTTCAGAAGGATTCGACCGTATAACATGTAAACACTGCAAGGATAAGATAATAAGAGTTTTAGCCGTCGAATAAAGCAAAAACGAAGAAAATCATGCCGTATTTACGTGTTTTATTGAATGAAGGAAAAAACCTTGCACTCTGAACAAACGAAAATCCCGTGTAAACTTATGGGAAAATATAATTGTCTCCTGGATTCGAACCCGGGACTTTATGAAAATGAGAATAGTTTTCAAGGGGTCTTCCTAGCTAGTAGAAACAAAACGCAGTTTACCGCATATCTCTAAGACGAACGGCTTTTGAGATACAAGGTAGGACGTGCGGACATCCGGCTATTACAGATACTAGTCAAATACCCGTTACTACGTAACTTTAAATCAAAAACCATTTAAAAAATCATGAATTTTATTTATTAATTTTCAAATATTTCTTTATAAACTACATTTTCTAGTACGTCATAATGTTTTGTTGTTAATCTGCGTTTTGTGTTAACATTGTTACTTTCTTGCCTTTCTTCAAAGGTCTTGTTATGTCTAATTACTCTACGCGCTCTTGAATTTTTACCTCTTTCATGTTGCCTCTGCTCTAGTGTTAAATTTTCACGTCGCTTTCTCTGTGCTTCCGTTCGAACCATTTTCCTGTTTTCTGAACTTAAGTTACGACGTATTTTTCCCGTTGACGTAGAAGATCCAGTATTATCCATCTCTCCTATAAAGTTTTAAATATCGAAAGTATCTAAAATATTAATTTTAAATCATACCAAAAGAATTTTGATACCGTGCTTACCGGCATTACTATTATAATTATTAGAAATAAAATATGTTTTATTCTACCTGTGTGTATCTTGAATACTCTTTTCCAAATCTCACTCTTAAATAATTTGACTGAACCAATAACAATCATGTAATCTGTTACATGTGTCCACTTTGATGTGCTGTTTTGTTTTACGTATTTGTTATTCAATGTTGCTAGCGACTTGTTTATTTATTTATTTATTTATTCTGTCACCATGCTTCTGGTTGCTATTTGGCTTCGGACATCAATCGACAAATTATATAATGATGATAGATACACACCCACCCCCACCTCCCCCCCCCCACACACATATTCCCCCGACCTATCCGTTATTTCTTTCCTTTCTTTTCTCTCTTTTCTGTAAAACTTTCCCTCTCTCCTAATGCCTCTTTATACATATGATACACACACACATATGTATATATATATGTATGTATGTGTGTATATATATACACACACACACACATATATAAATACATATATGTGTGTGTGTATATATATATATATCCGTCCCCTTTTCCTTCTCGATATGAAATCCAAAGTTATTCTCGAATTCCCTTCTATATAAAAAAAGAAAAAAATCCGACCTTATCCCACATTCTTCTCCCTTCTCTTCCATTCCCTCTCTATGGGACCCCTTTCCTTTCCTCCCGAAAGGCCACCGAATCCGAATCTTTCGGTCATTCTTACATGTAAATGTGTTTGACGAGGAGGAAATAAGATCGTCGACGCAAGAAACGTGACGTGAAGCCCGAAAAGTTCGACAATGGAAGAGAAATCAGATTTTTAGCTCCAAAAAAATCCCTTATGTATTCGGTTCATCCGTGTACAAAATACTCAATAATGACGTAAGTTGCAAAGGCGAAAACTCCAGGCTTGATATTTCTACATCTTTAGATATCTAGGTCCTTATGTGCAATCCCCCCGCCAGACTCGTGGCGCCGGTTGCGGGCACAAGTGGAACTATTTGTTATTATTGTTTATCATAAAAGGCATTATAATCTAAAAAGAAAGCGAGCCGAAGGCTCGCCAATGTCCTCGGTTACTTGGAAATATAAAGATTTTTTTGACAATTTTCTTAGTTTGTTTTAATGTTTTTTCCGGGAAAGGGTTATCGCAATAATTATTTTCCAAAAGGCGTCCGGGATAACCCAGTAGTACTGGTTGAGTAAATGTCGCCACAGGCAGTAGTTCTCATTCTAACCGGTATGCCTGCGCCACGAGTCTGGCGGGGGGGTTGCACATAAGAACCTATATCTATAAAGAAAATTGTTTGTTTGTGTGTTTTTTATAGCTCAGCAACTACAACACGTAGAAAAAAGAGGGAAGCGTCATTTTAATCAGAATAAAGAGATAAGTGCTGTAGTAAGATTTTTATACAGATTTGACCTTTCTAATTAAAAAAAACCTATCTTTTTTAATTTTCTCCATTTGAATAACATAAGGATTAGTGCAGCTTATTTTTCATTTGAGTTTTAAAATTACTTAGAGACAAGTTACGAACGTGAGACTTGGATGGTTCTATGAAGGAAAGAACAATGTTTATTTTTTTGTTGAAGACAGAATCCAAATTCTGATCCAATTAGCGTATAAATGCCTTTAGAATCAGAAAAATACGTGATTTTATCAGTTTTATGACAATACCAATTATAAGCTGTAATGACAACTCCCATTTTCGCCGAAGTTGAGAGTCCAATGCATTTTTATGGGAAAACTTTTAACGTAAAATCGTTTTTCAAATTCTGAGTGCGATTTTGGTTTGTTTACATGGTAACAAAATATTTATTGATTTTAATTGTTATATTACTAATAATCTGTTTTAAATGATATTTTCGTGAGGCGTAGAGTTCTCCAAAGCAAGCTGTTTTTTAAACTACGTAAGTAACTTAAATAATTAGACGTAGATTTTCCAGAAATTGTGATGGGATAAATCGTTTCATTGTTTCCAAAGTATTTTTGATATAAACGATTTTCTCGTAACAGAACTCATGGACGAGAGAATCGAGCTAATAGTTGGAGGGTAATATTCACTCTGTGATTCTAAAACGTTCTCTGTTTACTTTTTTGTCTTTCGTTAGATTAATTAATTTCGTTTGTTCCGTTGTCCATCCATTTTCTATTGATTATTTTGTTCTTACTGGTTTTGCTTACAGTTTTCGTTTTGAAGATATCGTCACGAAACTTCGCATAGGTATATAATTTTACCCCCCGGGTAAAATAGGCTAGTATATGGCGATAAAAAATTTGGGGGGAGGCAGAGCTTAATTCAATAATTATTTTCCCATAAGTTTACACAGTGCATGATTTTCTTCCTTCATTCATCTAAATGGGTAAATGCGGAGCGATTTTCTTCATTTTTGCTTTATTCGACGGCTATAACCGTGTACCATCTTATTACTACGATGTTTACATGTTACACGGTCGAAGTTTTAGATCCACTCAATCCGTTGAAATTCAACGGGCACTTCTGCTAGTATGGTATAAATTCGGTGTGTCTAAGACTAGCTGTTGGGGAATAATTGGAAAAATAAAAAAATTGCTTAAAAGTGCACGCTTATACAGATGTAGGCAACCAGCAAAATATCTCGTCTGAGTTTCTTTTTCCCAATGGAAAGATAGCAGTCGGTAATATGCTCATGATTTCATGTCACACAGCTAGGGTTGCCAACCGTCCTACTGCCAGTAGGACAGTCCAACTCTGAAATAAAATGTCCTCTGTCCTAGGCTAATGTCAAGTAGGACTCAAAATGTCCTACTTAGCGACACATCTCTGTGTTTTTTTTTTTACAGCTTCTTCCCCTACATCTCCTCCACTCATATTTTGCATTTATTAGATCGCAATAGTATATGATGCACTACATGCATATGATTATTAATATAATGTGCGAATTTAAATCGAAAATAACAGCTCGAAGAGGAGGCTCCGTTTTTGTGGTTTACAAGCTCGATTTTGAACGAAAAAGCTACTTCCCCGTGATACAGAAAAATTGAAAAAAGAATTTTTGTCTTTTTACTGTGCTTGTTTGAGATATTTAATGAAAAAAATTGAGTATAACAGAAAATGGTTATCAACTTCAGCTCATTCTTTCTTTTCTAATGGTATATTGCCAAAGTATCGAGATTTTTGCGATATCGTTGATATTCTAAATTAAAACAGTATTTTAGGGCTTAATATGGGCAAATTATTTGAAATTAAAGATAATTTTCAGCTAACAAGTGCTGGCCAATTTATTACATAATTTTATCACAATATGACTGTAAATAATTTCTTTCTGTCCTAAAAGTATCCGTGAAAATATGGTTAAATTTTGGAACGTCCTACTTTAATTTTCAAATGCCCTACTTAAATTTTGTAGATGTCCTACTTAGCTGTCGCAAAGAGTTGGCAACCCTAAACACAACACACACTCGACCTTTAACGTATACCGCCAATCGTACAAGCGTGCCAGATTTGATGTCACCCAACTTACAACCCGGTTGCCCCATCGACTTATACAAACAAACGTACACAAAGTGCCCCTGCCTTTATCCAACCCAACTTACACTGTGTTGCCTTCATAACGTATATCACCAAACTTACACCGGTTGTCCATGATTTTATGACAACCGACTAACACACATTTGTGCCCGGATCATGCTACCATGCGTGAACCTTAAGATAGACTTGAGAGCAAATTTAAAAAAAATATTTCCTGCCTCCAGAATTGTCATCGGGCCTTTGCTTTTCATAAAAATATGTTCCACATTCATGTACATTTTCTCACTAATAGCCTTAGTGCGGATAAAAAAACTCACTTTTCTCTAAATGATTTAGTTCAGCGGTGGGCAGCTCGCGGACGTTTGTGACCCTCTGTGCGCCCTTTTTGCATACTCGTATAAACAAACAAACTGGAATGTGATGCGAATTTTATATGCATTATGGGCAAAATGTAATCACTTACTTTACATGGAGCTTATAATTTCCACTGTCCACGATAAACTGAGGTCTTATTGGGACTCCTTGGAGCGAATTTTGGTTTTATAATGAAAAAAGGTTCCCACTTCTGGTTTAGTTCCGCTTTTTATAGAGGTGAATTCTAGCATAATTTGTTTCTTAAGGTAATATTTTTTTTATCGAAAGCTACCTGTTGAATATTTTTTCTCTGTAGTCCGTGTTTTCCTTAAACTATTAAACTCGAAGGGATTTTCATAATATTTATCATTTAAATGAAACTAACGTATGCTCTTAGAGAAAATTTTCATTGGAATCTCACGCATAATTATAAGATTTTCCTTAAAAAATCGGTACAACATACATTGTACAAACTTTCTCATTTACTAATGCGTCGTTTAGTTATCTTTAGAAAATAAAAATCGTATGAGCAGCTTTTAAAAAAATCCAATTTTTGTTAAAGTTGCGCAAGAATAAACTAGCCTTATATTCACTCATTGAGAAAAATGAAATATGGAGTATTATTGCAGACGTATACTCAAGTACCGGTACGAAATTTTATCAAAATCGTTTGAGCCGTTTTTGAGAAAATCAAATTATTTTTAAAGTTGCCTAGAATAAACTGGCCTTAAATTCATTTTTTGAGGAATATGAAGTATGTAGTATTATTGAAGACGTAAACTCAAGTAGCTGTATGAAATTAGATGAAGATCGTTAAAGCCGTTTTTGAGAAAATCAAATTGATGTTAAAAATGCGTAGAATAAACATCCCTTAATTATTGAGCAATATCAACCATTTCTTCATTGCCTCTGCTCTGTATGATAAAATGCCTATGTACGAGATTTCATTAATTTTTGTTCCACCGTTTAGGCTCTAGAGCCAATAACCGACAGACGGCATTGCGAAAACCACTTTTTCGTACTCAGGTACACCTAAAACGTATATTTCCGTAAAAATCTCGAGGTTATAGCAATATTCTCAATAGGTATACTTCGTATATGTGAAAGTAAAAAAATAACAACACAATCAATTCGACGTACCGTCTCTCTGTTCCGAAGTGACTTGTCCAATACACCTTCCAACCATCGCCACTGTCCAGCGGGGTCGTCCTCCTCTTCTTCCTCCTCTTCCTTCTCCTCTTCCTCCGCCGCCGCCCAATTCTCCGCCCCTCGCCGCTCACCGCGGCGACCCGCCCAATGGCCCCTGGAAGTCTGACGGTTTGCTCTATAGTACAGGTTGGTGTTCAAAGCCACCAGGCGGAACTTGCGTCCCTTTTGCTCTATTGTGTAGTAACCACCTGCGAAGTAGAGTTTTAAAAAAAAACTTGCTGCAAGGCGATATGTTGAGAACATGCAGAGTACGGAGTATTGCACTGCTAGGTTACTTCTATTTATGGGGTCGTTTATCTGTACTCTAGTCGATTTCGAAAGGCCTAAAATCTTGCATTTGGTAGGACATACCGATAAAACTAAATAGGTGAGAGATAAGTGATGTATTTGTAGAACTATGAACATTATTTATTCGAATTTTCTAAGCTCCTCTTCGAACAGGATAGATAAAATCATGAGGTAAACTTCGGTAATGCTTTTGAAGAATTTGGCTTAGCTCGAGATTACAGAATAAGAGCCTTAAGATACTTGTATCCTCTCGGGTATCTCTAATAGTCACAATAATTCTATAAAAAGCAGATGTACTTTTCGGTTACAAACAAGTCGTCTTTATTAATAAAAAGTTTTAAAATATATTTTTGGTGAATTACCACCGAAAAAGGCTGCTTTATAGCCGAAATGCGCATATGGTTTTTCGATAAACTTGTTTTTCGCTATTGAATATACCTGAGACAAGTATTTTCTGAAGTGCTTCTTCTTGAATTTTCATCAGCCATAAGACAAGCTCTGTAATTCTATGTTGAACGGCTTGAGATAAGTAGGTACTTTACGATTCTTTCGCTTCTAAATCAAACGTGAAGTTCCGGAACCAGAGATTAATTGATGCGCAGGCTCACCTTTTTCGAAGGAATCGATGGCTTCGTTAGGCAGCCAATGGCGCCACATGTCCGCCACCCTCTTGTAGATTGGGTGTCTCCTCGGAGGAAGCTGGTTCTGAGGGTAGAAGTCGTGGTTTCCTAGGACTGGGAACACGAACTGAGAGGAGAAGGTGTGGCGGAGGAGATCCGTCAAGTTCTGCATCACCATCAACACCTTTTCCGTGCTGAGGTGTTCGTCGTTCACGTGCGCTATGTCGTCACTGTGAAATTTTTTAGAGAAAAAAAAAAAAGAGGATAATCCACGAATAGGAAACTTTGAAATTTTTGAACCTCTTAAACAAAAAATTCATTCCCCGATAACTATTACATTGATTATTCCTTTCCGATCACAAAATTTTCAAGCTTTCATTTTATCGATCCATTTACTTTTCAGACTACGGCATCACAGCTGTTTTTCACCTTATAGGGAAAAGCTCAGCATCAATCTTATCTTAACTATCAATAATCGTTATTGTGTTCATTAAGCTAGATATCGACCGTGAATTCTATGGTCTTCCGACATTGATTGTGGAGCACTTAATGTTAGAATGCTGGAGTAATAATCGTTACTCTCTCTCACTCTCTCTAAAATTGTTCAAAAACGCTTTTGTACTTTTTCAGTAAGAAAATGATTGGAACTTTTACATGCATAGGCCTTTAAGATTTTAGCTTTTTATCTTATGGTGAGAAGTCTACGAAAATATTTTCACTAAATAAAACAATTTTTGCACGCATTACTGCAGGATGATTTCATATTTGCGTATCTGTTTTACAAAGTCAATTAAAATTTGGAACAGTTGGAAATGGTGTGTGTACTTAAAACATTTGTTTGTTTTATAACTTGTCACCACGACCGCATACAACAAGTAATTCTTTTCATAAGTTTCTCTGTATCATATAAATAAACATAACCTAATTTTTAGAGGAAAAAAAACCGAATTTAAAAAATAGAAAATTATTTAAACACTTTAAGATCTAATCTCGGAATAAGGCATATTGGATGAAAATTTGCCGAAATTCCTTATCTTCGCGTGAAAGAAAGGAATAAAATTGGTCCTAATCAGAAGCCAGGATACTTTTATTTATCGAAAGGAAAGGATTTCGTCCTCTTCTCCATGCAATTAAACGAGAGGGGAATAGGAAGAAAGAGAAAAGACGGAAGCAAAAGGGAGAGGTAGGATGAAGAGAACGGTAGGAAAGAGAGAGAGAGGAGGGTAGGGCGGCAGGAGGAAATGAGGAACCAAAAATGCAATTAGTCGATGGACTCCCATTCTCTCCACAAAAGACGTTCGGAATTAAGACGTGACCGGAGGCAGAGCAATAAAGGGAAAAGGGAATGTGAGAGAGAGAGAGAACAGTTATCTCCCTCAAGAAAGAATCCCTCCAGTAAAAAAATAAAATAAAGACTGCCTCCTTTATACCTTGCCAAGGTTCGATACTGCTTAAAAATCTCTTCCGTTGAGATTTCTTATTTTCTTCCTCTCACTCTCTCTCTCGCTCTCCCTCTCTCTCTCCCTCTCTCTCTCCCTCTCTCTCTCCCTCTCTCCCTCTCCCTCTCCCCCTCTCTCTCTCCCTCTCTCCCCCTCTCCCTCTCTCTCCCCCCTCTCTCCCTACCTCTCTCTCTCCCCCTCTCCCTCCCCCTCTCTCCCTCCCCCTCTCTCCCTCCCTCTCTCTCTCCCTCTCTCTCACGTGGGTGTTTTCCTGCGTGGTTTTTACAAGGTTGGACATGCCAGGTCTTTCCTAGGTTTTTACCACAAATACTAAGTCTTCTCTTTTTAGAAGTTTCCGAATTTGTAATTCATTCTCTTAATTGTTTTTTTTTGTATTATTCTTTTTTCATTTGATTAGTTTCAGGTATTTGTTTTCTGTTTGTATGTTTATATGTTATTATTTTTATTGTCATTTGTAATTCATAACGTAGGTTAAATGTAAGAAGGGACTATGTAGTCTCAATTTCGCCCGAAATAAAGTCGTTTGTCTGTTTGTCTCTCTCTCTCCCCTCTCTCTCTCTCCCTCTCTCTCTCCCTCTCTCTCCCTCTCTCTCTCCTCTCTCCCCTCCCTCTCCCTCCCTCTCTCCTCCCTCCCTCCCTCTCTCTCCCTCTCTCTCTCTCCCTCCCTCCCTCCCTACCTCTATCTTTCCCTCCCTCTCTCTCTCCCTCTCCCTCTCTCTCTCCCTCTCCCTCTCTCTCTCCCTCTCTCTCCCTCTCTCTCCCTCTCTCTCTCCCTCTCTCTCTCCCTCTCTCTCTCCCTCCCTCCCTCCCTACCTCTCTCTTTCCCTCCCTCTCTCTCCCTCTCTCTCCCTCCCTCTCTCTCCCTCTCTCTTTCTCTTTCTCTCTCTTTCCGCTTCCTCTGCGTCCGGAATTCAATCTCGAAATCGAACGATAACAATATCTAATTACTTCGTCTCTCTCTTCCCCAAATCCCTCCTCTTCCCCAATCCTATCCCTTTTTCCTCTCTCATTTTCTTCCTGCTGGCTCTTTTTATTATTCCATTTCGATCCTATATCTACATCTAATGTAGCTATTATTCCATCACATCTATTACCATTTCCAGGATTTTACATTCCAAACCCACTTCATAAATTCTTTGAGAAAGTTCGTCAGGAAAGTAAAGTTCATAAAATGCAGGGCTAGGTGAATAGTTTTCCGCGGTTCGCGTTGAAAATTTCTAGTCGACGAAATGAATCTTTCCTGCTGGTACAGATCGATAACATTTATTACCGTCCGCTAAATGTCATTCAGTTTTTCTTGATTATGCTTACAGGAGAACTAAAACGTTCGAACTTGCTAAGCGCTGATAATTTACTCCACAGTTTGCGGTAACGTATATTCTTTGCGCATTTCATAAAAAGGATTTGTAAGATATCTCTTAATGAAGCGACGATCCACTTTTATCACCATACATCATCCGCAAGCATTCAGAAACATCCAAATCAATATCTTCGCTACTTTTTATGTATATTCTTAAAGGTCAAGATTTCAAATAGGTAATTTCTATTGAGCGAAAGAAAGAACATGGTGTTTATTTTGTGTTTTTGAGTATTCTCAGAATCCTGTGATGGCGCAATCGATTTGTCAATAAGCCTTAATAGATACCAGATCTGTTAATAGAAATTACGTAAAAAAGTCATTACTTATATATTCGTCCTTGAAATGTTTAGGTTTTTATTCAGTTCGTATCTTTTGAGTTATTAATCAGCGCAAGTTGTGCTATTTACGAAACTATGAACATTTATGTTAGATCCTTTCGGTGCTTGGTTTGAAATTAATGAACTTGGAATTTGAAGGTCATTTCATTTATTCTTTGTTGTACGAATTGATGATTTATTTTTATAAGCATATTTTAATAAAGGTGCCTTGAGTTTATCAAAAAAAGTTTTTTTCCCATTGTTATAATTTCAAAATAAATTATCGGTCCCAAACGCGAGATAAAAAGAATGAATGATAGAGGAAACCGATAAAGAATACCTGGAAATGAGCGATTTCCAATCATGGTGATACCTTTCAAAAATCCCCTGCGAGATCACCAATGCATTATGAGCATTTCATATTCATTATTCCAATCCTTCAACGTTCATCGTCCTATTTCCCCACAAGTAAAGTATCGTCTAGTCGCGCAGGCCATGATCTAGTACTTCTTTCGTTTACCGTCTTTTTTTTTCAGAAGCGTATGACATCAAGATCCGCCCTTCATATTTCTCTCGCGTTAGAAACATTCATCTCTGTCTCTTTGCCGTGAAACATGTTTATTATTCTCCTTTGACTCCAAGGTTGCAGTGACGTCCTTTCCTAGCATAAAGAACGACCTATCCTTTTATGCGGCAAGCATTTCCTCTCGATTGAGTCAATCCTTTAAAAAAAAATAAGACCAGCATCTATCTCTGATATTGACTGGCCCAAGACTTCTGTCGTAAAAGGGGCATTTTATTGCCCATAGCGTTCACCTTAATGCCTCGGTTTAAAAATGTATGAGGCTAGAGGAAGATCATCCGCGTGGGAATGGTTGCCGGAAGATTGAGTCACTCAGATATATTGCTCAAAGATGCGATACTGCCAAAGAAATTCCGTTTTATAGGCGCGCTTCATGGCATATGAGGTTAAAAGGAATCGTCGTAACGTTCGATTTAAAAACGAAAATTATTTATGAGCTAAAGATAGTTGAACTAGATTTCATGGGCAATTTAAAAGGTATATTATGTTATCTAACATTATCAATGATGAGAATACAATATTTAATGGGTTAGCCATATTTACCCAGACTAGATTATATTAAATAATATTTTTTTCCAAAATGACGGAAGTAATAAACAAATCTCGCATTATAATGATAACGAATAAAAATGCATGAAATGGATAAGAAACATTAACTAATTACTCTTTAAACATGACTAATATGAAATATACCCCAGTGTTACTTAAATATTAAGCAACCAATTTAATATTACGAGACAGAAATCTGAAGCATATACCTCAGTCAGAGTTGTCAATGTCGCCTTGTAAAAATACAGGGTAAAAATGATATACTTGGGCTCTTTCACTCAATCGGTTCTGCCATTTTACTGGAAATAAAATGTGAAATTTCATTATCTCTGTCCTTATACTGAATTTCATTAAATGTAATAATAAATGTTTTTTTTTTAATTAAACCAGTAAATCAGCCGTTTCCAAACTTTGCAAATCCACGCCCCCCTTCGACTAAGAAAAATGTCTTTGCGCCCCCTTATAGGTCAAATATATGGCAAATGATACGCCCTAGTCACTTGAGAGGTAGAATTCCGCGACTGCATATTGTAGGTCTCACGATTGTGACAGTTAAAATGGCAGTAAATACAGTGTGAAGTCTTTTTGCGCCCCGCTGACCTGCCCACCGCCCCACAGTTTGGAAACCACCGCAGTAAATAGTGTATTCCTACCATGTTGCTCTCTCGATGCTGCTGCTTTAGAGACAAAATTGAACTTGAAAGTGGTAACGGGGCTAATTTATGCAGCATCATTACCTATTTATTTGTGCAGCCAAAAATACGGTATACTATTACGAAACCTTTTGGAAAATAACGCCGCCCTACCTTAGATTAAATGGTTACAGGATTTATTGCGTTGACACTTCCATTCAACGTGCTTTCAAAGTATCCCATAATTCCACCAAAAACAAAAATCTGCCTCTATTTTTTAAAAAAAGTTCTCATCGATTATCTTCACGTCGCTATATTTCGCGTCGATACCCTAATCTTCGTCCTACAGAAGCCGTGCCCCTCCCCTGGTGGAAACAATTCTACGTGACAATAGTGAAATGATGGAAATTTAACTCACATGCGTGTGTGCATAGTACCGATCACAAATGTGAACGGGATTCGAAGTTCAGAATTTTTCTCCTTCTCAAACTTCACATTTCAATTCCACGTGGCTCGACGCAACTGTTATGGAAGCGTCGCGGTAAATTCGGATGCGTTTGCGAGAACGGCGCCGCATTATCAGGATAGTTTGACATCTTTCCAAAATGGGGAACGAAACGGAAGCCGGGAAGGGATGGAAATCGACGGTTTCACGGAAGTCCACGCGTGCAAAATGACACTTTCGGACACTCACCCCGTCCACAGGACGAACTCTATGTTGTCTCCGTGCTTGCTTTTCATTGCCCTCGCCGCAGACTCGACGAGGCCCCAAGGCGAATCGCAGCTGTGGTCTCCGAAACGACCTGCTGGGCGGCGAAAGCCTCCGCCGCCTCCCCCGCCCCCTCCAGAACCTGCATCCAGCCTCCAGCACACTGCGAAGAGAGTTCAAAGGTTCTATTTTCGGCGCAATCACATCTGGTCTTTAATTGGCGTATTTCTTTACGGGACGCGGATTCTATTACCCTGAATCTATTGAAATTTTCTTAGTTTATATTATCCTTGTTTGACGAAGCATTAAGTGCCACAGGTCGCTTAACAATTTCCGTAGTTCAGGTCAAATTACTTTTAATTAAGAATGACGTATTCAGAACGTTAAATTTACAAGTTATAATGCAAGATATGGGAAGATAATGCTCGACCATAGTGACATCTTAGAGTAGGCTTGACTTGTTTATACTTCATTTTATGAAACCTACGCAACATATGCCAGTCCTTTTTGAAGGAGCATATGGCAGACAGAAAAACGTGCGAAATTGAGATTATAGAATCCCTTCTTCGTGGTGGGAATTGTTTCATCGGGAGCAAATGTTGTCCAAAGAAATACACGTAAGTAACGTTCGGTGTAGAAATTGCATGATAAATTAGCAAGTATCGCAAAAACGATTAAAATTTTCTTTTGTCTGAAAACGAAATTAACGGCATGGTATGACTGATCCATATCGCGACTTCAATGTATTTTTGAACTCATTCGGACGACCCACATATTGACGCCATTTTGTTTATTTCAGAAGTCCCGTCAGAAAACAGCGAACGTACATCGTAGCTCGGTACATGCTGTTACAAATGCTGTTCCATGAGGAGAGCTTAACTCAACAGATTGTCCATAAGCGAAAATGTTTAAAGCTTCAGAAAAATGCTCGCAAGAAATGGAACGGAACGACGTATAAAGGATATGAGAGATCGAGAAATCGTGTATTAAAAGGGAAGCGATGAAGCATAAATTAATTAAACCAGTGTTTATCATATTGGCAGTGGATGATGAAGGAAAGGGTGGTGGGCGCGGAACAACGCGAGCAGTTTGAGAAGTGTATCGTTCGGCCCTTCGCAGGTGTTATCCCGGGAAACCAACAACGCAGTAAATCCGAAGCACTCTTGAGGAATGCGAGAAATTTTGATGGCCATGGCGGACGCGGTACCCATGTGTCGCCGTTCTTGTTTTTATTTTTCACCTTAAGATGAATGTCGCAATTTCCCGCGCCCTCCTCTCTTCCCATAGAATGCCATCCATCCCTCTGTTCTACTTCCAGTAAAGTTCAATCCCTTCCCCCTCCCTCTACCTGTAATCTCTTTCGTTTTAATGCTCCCTTCCAGCGTCTCTCGGCCACCAACTACATTCAGTTCCGCTACTAAGCGACGTGATCTACGGCACCCTATCTCCCTCTCTACGTACCCCTCTATCTCTCTCTCCCCCTCGATCACACAGTATCCTTGGGTCTGCACAATCGCTTCCCATTGCGCTCCCTAACGGAGCTTAACGGAGAGTGGTGGGGCGGGAATCGGTTAGTTGTTCACTTACTGCGTCTGCTATCGCCGTCCATGGTGTAGTTGACGTCGTAGTGGATGTCCGTGATGTGCCAGAAGTACCCTATAGGGAGAGAGAGGGACGAATGAGCCGTATTAATACCGTTATAAAAATGAGCGTTCAGGGAAGTTGATTATAAGATAGACCAAATTTCTATTAACTCGTTGAATTCGGCAGTTTAATGCCACAGAATTTTTTTAATGATATAAGATGGTGGTCAAGTCACTCAATGGAAAACATTTTTTTTTAAACATAAATAATATCCATCACAAAAATAACACAGCGCTCTCGAAAGCATGCTCCAACAGGGCTAAATGCATTTTTTTAAAAATATTTCTCCCGTAACAATCAATAATCTTTTTAAAAATATTTCCCAAACATAATTTATCCGTAAGATTTCTAAAGAACAATAACATTGCCAAATTAATTAATAATGGTCGCGATGAGAATATTTGCGGCGGAAAAACTCATTGAATCACTTTAATAAAACGCCGAGTAGAATGAATGGGGATAGAAAATTGTAACAAATACCTCTATCGACGGTAAACGCTTTTTAAAATTCACTTCGCGCGCCTCACGAATTAGTTCAACGTTTCCCTCGTGACCGGGATGGGAACTCGAAACAGGATCCCTCCTTCCGCGCCCCGGGAACTGCGGCGTCATTTCCTGCGAAAGGCCCCGCGAATTAATTGGCTGCGTCCGGATTCGGACGTGACGTCGAAACGGCGTGCTACGCGTTAAGGAGGGTCGCCATGGAGATGCAATTATCCCAGAATCTCATTGCATATGGGTCGAGCTTTTCGAGCCCACCGCCCAAAAAACCACCAAACGCGCATTTCAGCGGTAGCGATGGATAATAACAGAAGGTGGCGATTTTTCCAATGATCCAATTAGCAGGAGAGGGCGAATTGAGATGGCGTAACGCATCCCAAAAGAGGAATTTAAAAAAGAAATTGAATTTAGGATTCCTATGTGTTAGCACACAGATGCATCGCATCAGCCACGAATTTCGTTGATTACATCGTTCGGATTTCACATGGAAACGCATTTGCGTAATGGAATCAGAATCGTCGGATTAAATTACAACTCAGCTCCCGTCACAGCCATGAAGACCCTCGAGGAGATACTCAACGCCCACGACGGGGACGACTCGGAAGGAGATACCGCCGTCTCGCCTGTGACTCGAGTTGAGGAGATGGAAGCTTTGGAAATTTTCCGGCGGTATATGAGTCAGCTGAGCGTAGATGATGATGTTTTTAAGATGATTCATCGCCTAGAAAACACGACCTATGCAGCATCCAACAGAGCCGCACGTCTAAACGACCATTGATTCTCTTTACTTTCTCCATACGTATTATGAGAGAAAATAGTTTTTTCATGAAAAAATTCGAATTCGAGATTTCAACGGAAATACACGTTTTGAGGTCCCTTGAGCACGTCTTGACGGTTTTCTCGATGATGTCTGTGTGTCAGTCCGTATGTGTGTGACAGGAATTTTGTGGACGCTATACATACATACACATATATATATATATATATATATATATATATATATATATATATAAATACTTAAGGAAAAGGAAAGGTAATAATAAAGGTAGCAACAAGGTGTTGGAGGAAGCCCAGTGGACACTTACCTAGAATGAAGAGCCGCTGGGGGTGCTGAGGACACACGAAAGCTCCATTTTTGTGTAGTTTTTGTTCTTTTGTGTTTTTCGTGTGTGCTCAGCACACCCAGCGGCTCTTCATTCTAGGTAAGTGTCCACTGGGCTTCCTCCAACACCTTGTTGCTACCTTTATTATATATATATATATATATATATATATATATATATATATATATATATGTGTGTGTGTGTGTGTGTGTGTGTGTATATGTATGTATGTTAACAAAAATTCAGTTTTTAGCGAAATATTTAAGAAAAACTAAAATTTTACAAGAGTAAACCGCTACTTCCGGCTGACCGATTGTTATCAAAATCTTTTCAAATCTGAAAAATATATATAAAATCACGAATATAGAATTCCATGCTCATCTGATGAATAGTTTTTGAGTTAGAGCGACCACAAAATTTATATATATATATATATATATATATATAAGTTGTAGACATTATTTTTTCCTAGAACTCTTGTTTGAAATAAATTTTCATTTGAGGAACATTTCAAGAGATATTCAATTTTCTTCGAAATTGACGGTTAATGGGCAGCTCGCGCGTGTGGTCGTGACGGCAAAGGTGAATTTATTGTGAATTTACTTGCGTACACTAGCGCTATTCTCGGCATATTTGGAACCAACATACACACCCACGATAACGGTTAATAAAACCGTTTATTTACTTTTACAAAACAATTGAATCGCTAGCGCTGAAGCGTGTAAGTTGAGCTGTTCCTACCGCCGTATTTGTTTGATTTTAGTTGAAAACTTACGTATGGAGAAAGTCGCGTGTTGGACACCAATTTATTTCAAGAAAGTATACAACACGGATCGGCAACGTTTTTCTTCCGCGTGCCACTCATATCAATACTTAAAAGTCCATGACCTTCCTCGCGTGTCTTCAGTGTTTCTCAATACTTACAAGGTTACAACATTGTTTTTGCATTTGTAGAACGATTACCAATATATCAGTTTATTTATAATAAATGTATTTTATTTACTAATGAATATTATTGTGGTCATTAATTTACATAAAAATTTCACGTTTTTAATATCAATTTCAAAACAGAGGGAGCGTGGAAATTGGAATGGAAGGGGTAGAGGGAGGAAGGGGAGGAGGTCGACACCGTTTCCGGACCTCTCTACCAACGAGTGCGCGGTAAACAGGGGCGGAATCTGTTCATTACTTACCGCTCCGATCGCCAACATTCGTCATATACGGGGCATTTTTTTTTGCCAAACGTCTGTTCGTTACGGCCGAGAATTCGTAAAATATGTGTTCGTTACATCCTAGAAATTTAACCAATGCCCTTACGGAGAAGCCGAGATTTCGTTTTAGGCGTGATCGTTAAAAACGAGTTTTGCCGTAGTTTCAACGGAGCTCGTTTTTTAAATGTGTTTTATCCAGATTTCGTCTAATGCAGTTGTCCTCAAACTTCATGAGGCCGCGGAACCCTTTCGCCCATTTTTTTCCCCTGGAAACCCTAACACCGAGAAAACGCGACAAAGAAATAGTATTAGGAAGTAAAATTGTAGGAAAAGTCAAATTTATAACAAAATTAAAATCGAATTTATTCATAATACAAAACAAAAAAACAATTTAAACTAAAAAAACACTAAAAACAAATACTTTTAAATTTATTATACACTGATATTATTACAAGTATTCAATGGATAGGATGTGCCTGCTTTTGTTTGCAAATGTGGTCAAAGTTTAGAACAGTTGTTTAATAACACAACCAGACGTGTGCAACCATCACTAACTGGTATAATTGTTTTTCTATTGAATCTTCAAATATCAGCCGGAGACAGTACGTAGCCAAAAATTATGTGATTTTCCCCATTGCTCATACCGTGTCCCTTTTCGGCGGCCCGCCCATAAGACCGGCTCTGGATTTACATAAAACATTTTTTATGTGAAAGCCTTACGGAGAACCCCTGCGATAAGTCCCCCAGGTTTCCGCGGAACACAATTTGAAAACCGCTGGTCTAAATGGAACATCACTCGCAAAGAGTACGTCTCAGATTTCTCGTTCCTATCCCACCACACCTAATATTATCCTTGATATACGTTCCGAATGGCTATATTTTTGGCTGAAAATTCCCCTGCTGTTATCCCAAAACATTTGAAATTGTATTAGGAATTAAAAAATGCTATGGAAAGGGCTGTTTCCATAACCTAGCTTTTTAAATAAATGTATTCTTCCTGCAAAACTACTTCTTTCGGAAAAATAATTTACTTAGAGGTTTTGTATATGTT
This sequence comes from Uropetala carovei, assembly GCA_036926305.1. Taxonomy (NCBI): domain Eukaryota; kingdom Metazoa; phylum Arthropoda; class Insecta; order Odonata; family Petaluridae; genus Uropetala; species Uropetala carovei. Next base: position 1,492,833 of record JAXCHB010000214.1, read on the forward strand.
TCACACATGCATTGCCCGGTTTAGCGACTTTACGAGGTATGAATATTAACTGGGTGCTTTGTGAGATGCATTTAAAATTCACTACATTGCTTCTAATTCAAATTTCAATTTCAAATTTGAAACGCTGCCAGCAGTTTTAGTAATAAACACTGAGAAGCTTGAATGTTTATTGAATATTATTTTTTAAATTTCATATCTACAAATGCTTAAGTACTTGGCGTAAATGTCCGTCATTATCATTGGAAAGAAAATTATATTGCCATATCCCCCTCCATCCTTCTCCTTCCCTCTTCCTCTCTCTCTCTCTCTCTCTTTGCCTCCCTCTCTCTCTATACATATACGTAAATGCTTCGTATTTTTATCGTATGACTTATGAGGATTGAGGCAATGATAGGAATCTCGAGTTTCAACAATGATATTCGCTCTCCGGGAAACTTATCAATAAAAGCACGATATTTCGTCCAAATTTGTCACATATTCGTATCCAAGAGATTCCATCAAATATTAGTCCCTTTTAAGTTTTTAGGCTTATTGTTCAAAACAATACTCGTTATCTTATAAAGAGCGAATTTTAGCGAATGATAATCATTTCCAGAAGTCTTTTGAAATTTTTATTGAAAATTCTATTTGGGAATTCTTTTTTAAACGTCGCATCGGTAATTAAATTTCAGTAGAACTCCAATTATCCGAACGCCAATTATCCGAACGCCAATTATCCGAACGTCCAATTATCCGAACCGAAATCATTCAACACATCGTTGCCAACATTCGCCATATTTTTCACGGGGCCGATAATTTTGTAAAAAATTTAGAAGACTTCATTCAAAAAGAAAAATACAATGTTGCCTTTGTATACAATGCAGATGAAACCGGACTTAACTGGAAAACTCTGCCAAAAAAATCACTTGCATCACGGAGAGAATTGACTGCACCCGGTTACAAAGTGTCCAAAGAGAGGGTAACAATTTTGTTATGTGCTAATGCCAGTGGAAATCACAAGCTGCCTGTGCTACTCATTGGGAAATCAGCGAAACCTCGGGCATTTAAGAATGTTAAAACTTTACCTGTTGTTTACAACAGCCAGAAAAAAGCATGAATGAAGATTCAAGTGTTTCTGGAATGGTATGACAAAACCTTCATTCCCGAGGTTAAAAAATACCAAGAAAAAATTGGAAAAGTCGGCAAAGTTCTACTTATTGTAGACAATGCACCATCTCATCCCCCAGCTGAACTCCTGGAACATGACGACGGCATGTTTAAAGTTATGTTTCTCCCTTCGAATGCGGCATCTATACTCCAACCGATGGATCGGGGTGTGGTTGAAGCATTTAAACGTCAGTATAGGAAGCAACCCCTTCTAAAACTTTTGTTGGCTGATGACACTGACAAAGAAGGAATTGTAGGTTTTTTAAAAGAGCTTAATATTAGAGAATGTTGTTATATGGTGGCAGATTCTTGGAATTGCTTAAAGAAAACTTCTCTTATAAAGGCATGGAATAAAATTTTTTAAGTTGTACCTGAGGAGGCTAAGGAGGAGGAAGAAACTGTCAACGCCATAAAAGTAGCACTAATAGGAATTCCTGGGTGCTCTGAATGTGATTTAGAAGATGCCGTGGAGTGGCTAAATTGTGACGCTAATGACCCTGGTTTTCGATTATTATCAGAAGAGGAGATAATCGAAACAGTGCAAGAAGAGGAGAAAGGCACTCAGGAAGAAAAAGCAGATGATGATACTGGATATGAGGGTCCTTCACATGTAGAAGCCATCGAATGCCTGGAGACAGCAATGGAATGGTTGGAGGGACAAGAAAGGTGCGATTCAGTCCAATTGCTTTGTTTAAGAAGATTACGAGATTTAGCTGCAAAAAAAATGAAGACTTCCGCAAAACAACTATCAAACATTCAGTTCTTGTCTTAAATAAACGAAATTTTATATTCAACTGTTGCATTTTACGTACATTATATATTTTTTTGTAGACCACCAAATTAATATTATAATAATTTTTTTTTCGTATAATGCATTGTAATATGTACCTATTTTACAACATGAATACATGTTCTAAATACATGAACCTTGTTTACTGTACTCCAATGTTTTATTCTGTCCAATTATCCGAATTTTCGATTATCCGAAACACCATTGGTCCCAATTAGATCGGATAATCGGAGTTCTACTGTATATATTAAGGGCGAAATTTAATTTGTTAAAATATATCGCTAAATTTGATAAAATCCTTCGCTTCTTTCAACATTTAATACGCCATATGCGGAAAGGATAAAGTTATCGATTAACCATCTATAAAATTTTCCATTAATGTTCAGATTTTCCAAATATCATAGCCGGTTACGCTGCTATTTCTCTCTGAACAAAGAGTGATGTAAATTGACCTCCCGGTACTTATCTTTAAAAAAAAAAACACCTCCCAGAAATAACTGCTCCGTGATAACTCCTCCGAAAATATTTATCAAACGAACCATACACCCGGATACGAGCTTTAACTTTTTCGCTTTGATATCGAAATTCAAGGCAAAATAGAAAAGGTACATGGTAAGTAACCTAACACTCTTCACATCTCTCCGTACCTTTTTTTTCCTATTTCTCTCCTACACCTTCCTTCCTTCCTAAATGGACTCCCACAATTCAATTATTATCCCTCACGCTTTCCTTTATTTTCCCAGGTCTAGTGTTTGCCTTTCTTTGCAGCTCTCCCCCTCCCTTCCTCGCTCATCTCCTTCCACATGCTTTGTTCTTTTTTATCCTTCTGTCTACAAACCTGGAAGCACGTACTTCGAATCTCTTCATCCGTGCCACCATGGGGCTCTTCCCATTGACATTTTGAGCCGGAATTCTCTCGCACTATTTCCCTTCGCCGCATTCGCACACGCGCAAAAACCAGGTGACAATGGCAATGTATTTCGTCCCGGTAGACGTCTCTCCGTCGCCGCTTTTGCGACGGCACTCTTCGCAGCTGCGCGAAAATGCGTTATAAATCGTGCCATTGTCTCTCTTTAATCTCGCTCCAAACGAGTCCAGAGACAAGACGAAGAAGCAATATTTGAGAAGGCTGCTATCGAATAAAAACGACGCAGTAAGATATTATATTAGCCTCTCGAGGATCTTGGGTATATTAAGAAGCCCTCGAGAAATGAGTTTTGGGGTAAATAGCCTGTGTTGACTTCATAAAACCATAAATTTCGGGAAAAAATAATCTTTTCTTCGAGCTTCATTGCGGCGAAGTTTTGTTTTAACTGCGTTGTTTTTATTCGCATTTTCGTGTCTGGAGGGAAAATTGAGACGAAAGAAATATTTCCCTTTTATCAAGAGTATGATTTTTGGGAAAAGGAGGGTCAAGCACTGGAATCGCGATTGGCATGTCCGGATGTCCCGGTCATCCGAGATTCGGTCCGATTTTCGATGCCACGCCGCGGTGTCCCCCGTAAGAAATCTTTTTTTTTTAATTTGGCCCCATTCCGTGGTAGAAATGTGTCGGTATTATGCACAAAATGTGATCCTAAAATATTTATTTCCGTTAAGACCCAGATCGATTTTGTGATAACTATACTTATATATATACTAGGGTATAGCCCGTCAAAAATGAAAAGGTAAAGAAAATTCAAAATGATGTAATCACACCGAAATTTCCAAAGTGAGAACAATTATATATAAAACTTGAAACAGATGCGTATATTCTTCCACAAAAGAGAATGAATGCGTATTCAAATATAACAAGGCAGGAATGTGTACGGCAGCGAAACATCAGACAAACCAACAAAAAACAAACAAACCAACAGGTCGCGGAAGCTATGTATGTATAGAATAATCCCACCAACAGTGCCGATTTTTTTAATATTCTCAAAAATGACCCACTTGTGACAGCGTAAATCGCTCGTGTTGGTTTAGCGGGAGAATTCGATTGGACTAGGAATATTTAAGATAGATAACACGAAAAACAGAAATGCCGCACCCTCTGAAAATGAGGATTTATCCAAGCTTAAATTCGGAGAACACGATGTTCTCATCTGACTTGTCAAGCAATTATTGATTTGGTTGCATGATTGGTACAACAAAAAATAAATATATTCCCACGAATGAACTTTGATCCCGTCTGTTACCGAACGTGCCTTTCGCCGAGTGCGATAGAGAGAGAGAGCCTTGCATAATGTGACGTGGCATATACCGTGAGCTGTCACGATTTTGGACACGCTTGATTTAACGCTGCATGCGTCAAAGAGAGAAAGAGAGAGTATTTGAGCGGATGCCATTCAATTTCGCTGATACCCAACTCACGTACAGTCGAAATGGGGATTGCATTAGAGCAATGAACAGAAGCCTTCGCTAACGCTGCAGTTTCTTTTTCTGGTAGGTTTCGTGCAATTTCTCATTTTACCTGCGATGGAGGCTTTGTAACCCAAACTCACCGCTGGTTTTCGTGAGGTTTATGGCCGTTGGAGGTATCTAGCATGTCAATTGATATGTGTATGGTAAATTTGCACTCTAAGGATAGAAAATATGGAGATTGTATATTCAAAAGAGAGGAGGAGAGAATAGACATGTGGAGGGGACTAGATATTAAACTGAATTGTGGACGCCAGATGAGTTAGAAATATTTTACAGATAACGACAGTAGATCAGGATGGAAGCGAAGAAACGTAATAAATAAGGAATAAAAAAATACCTACCGCTCAAGAAAAGTTTCCACGATAAAATCTTATGCTCCAGCTCTTCCGCGAGAGATGGAACGAACTAGTTTTTTTTTTTAAAGTTACCATTGAAACTTATTCGCCGAAACCTTTAGGAAAAAGGGCCGACTCGGAGGGAAGAATTTTGAAGACTAGAAAGTTTTCGTCCGGAAAGTCAAACCATTGAAGAACATTTGTGCGCCTTTCAGATGAACGACGAAATTATTCATCCAGCGAGTCAAGGGAATCGGCAGATGTGCGGATGGAAAAGAAATACGGGAGAAAATCTCGCTGAAAAACTAAGCGAGTATAAACGAGAGATTGAGTGTGTCAGAAAACGAATGCAGAGAGGCATGAAACAAGTTAGGAAAGTTTACAGTTTATCACAAACGGTCGCGTTTCGTGCAATGGAGTATCTGAAAGAAATGATATACCTGTACGCAAGGAGAATCGCTCTTTTTACTTTCTCCATACGTAGTAATGGGAAAGTACTGTATTCATGAAAAAAATCGACTTCGAGATACATGTTTTGAGGTCCCTAGAACACGTTTACACTATTTTCGGAATGATGTCTGTCTGTGGGTGTGTGTATGTTAGTATGGGCGCTCTAACTCAAAACGTACGTGCCATATCGTTACCAAACTTCATATATAAGACTTTAACATAAGTATAAAGAATTGATTAGTTTTTCGACAATAACGGGTAACCGGAAGTCGAGGTTTATTCGAAACCCGATTCGGTTTTTGCGATATTTCTTCGTTAAAATATCATTATTGTATTTACAATTCTATACAAAAGTTATAGAGAATGTAATTTCCTACAACTTTCATTTGAAACAATTTTCTATTGTAGTTATTGTTTAGGAGTTATTTATAAATAACCGGTTTTTCGGTTTTCTCCTTAAAAACGTCCTTATTGGTAATCTTCGTGAGGACCAAAGTTGTAGAGAATAATATTTCTTCCAAGTTTTGTTTGAAACAAATTTTCGTAGAACCATCCATTTCGGAGATATTTTGCTTTTTCTTAATTTGCAGTATACAGCGGCACAACCATGTAGCGGTGGATTATGTAAACATATTCAAAATTTACGTAATTTACGGCAATAAGGACGACTGTATACTTTTACGATACGAAATAATAATTTTGCCTTATAATGAATGCTATTCATAAAAAGAATTTAAATATCTATGCCCCAAATATGGAGAAAGTCATGTGTTGGCCACATCAGATTTTTTTTAAATACAGTACGAAATAAGGTTAAAAATTTAGTAATGTATTTTTATATCGTAAATGGTAGGTATTTCTTCCTTTTAAGAAACGACGAAATGAAATGTTTTTAATAGAAGGGAAGATCAAGTTTGCGTGCCATTATTTCGAGCGGAATACGTTTCTCAAAGATTTATGGTATGATGAGAGGAAGACTTAAATTCCTCTTGTTAGGAAGATGACAAATCTTCGTGGAATGTTCATTCTGAAACGGGGTTGCTGAAATATCTATAAAATGTGTTGCTTAGTCGATTTTCTAATTTTTAAATCAGTTAAAGGAAAGAGACAAAAATTGTATAATACGATCGAGGACAAAGATTTTAAATAAGGCGTCAAAGAAACACAAAATGTGCTTTTGAAATATTTTTTCATCTACGAAAAATGATTTTTGATAGATTAGGAAAAATTTTAACCTTCGGTTCAACTGATAGTTGGGTGGCAATTATTAATGAGCATCGAATTGACGAAAACAATAAGTATGTATTCATCACCATTTTGGAAGGGAACATCCGTAGCACTCGTTTACACACTCATTTCGATTGAGTTTACTTTATTAATCGGAGTTTTTATTTACTTACTATAATTTTCTACAACATTTACTGCCTGTACTCTATAAGGTACTTCTTTATTATAATAATAATTTGGCCCTGTGCATTTAATTCCAAGTCCAGTTCCATATAAAATTACAGGAAGTGTTGTCGACTGGCGTATCTTTACAAAATATGGATCTTTCTAGAGAAAGAAATGGTCATTTTGGAAGTCTTCTCAAATTGACGTTAATTCAGGATTATGCATTCAATTCCTCTTTAGACTAATAATGTAGTTGTTATCCGTAGATGAAGCACCGTAGTGCCACCCCAAGCATTCTAAAGCATTATCACATTTATTGCGTACAGTAACATATAAATCGAGGGATGAAATAAATCATCCCAGGGTCACACTGAAAAACATTTTTGCAATAAAAGACCTTTCTCGCATAAGCCTTTGATCATGAAATAGTCTTAAAACACACTACTCTTCCATTTGTCCGAGATTAATGATTCCTCTCTGCTCTTTCTACGTCAGTATATATATATATGTGACGTCACCATTATTTCCAGACTCCATCGTCGTTGGCATTGCACGAAGAGTCATCTCCTCTCCCCGTCTTAAACCCCGCCATGAGCTTTCCTATAATACACTCTTTCGCCGTCATCGAACTATTTATTTGATGACGCATCCATCTCATTCCCTCCTCCAAAATAGCTAAGTCACATTAGATAGTAAGACATACTGAGAAACTCAAACGTTATTGCTGTTTATTATATATTTTCGTAATGTATACTATATGAGTAAAATATTAATTATTTTTAATTTTATTTTTATTTTTCTTGCTATCTATAAATTAATGAGAATTCTATGAATGGCTCTTACTGAATTCACTCCGTTTCTTTACTTTCTCTTATTAAAATCTGTATTAAATTTTCTTTGATTTTATGGCGCTATATCTAAATTTTTACTACCGTAGAATTGCATTATTACTTTCTCCATACGAAGTAACGGGAAAGTGTTGTGATTACGAAAAAAATCGACTTCGAGATTTCAACGGAAATACACGTTTTGAGGTCCGTGGAACACGTTTAGATTATTTTCGGAATGATGTCTGTGTGTGCGTATATGTGTGTGTGTGTGTGATTGTGGGCGCTCTAACAAAAAATACGTGCCATATCGTTACCAAACTTCATATATAACACTCTAGCATGACCACAAAGAATGATTAGTTTTTAGACAATAATGGGTAACCGGAAGTCGAGGTTTATTCGAAACCCGATTCGGTTTTTGTGATATTTCTTCGTTAAAACATCATTATTGCAAATACAATTCTATACAAAAGTTATAGAGAATCTAATTTCTTACAACTTTCATTTGAAACAATTTTCCATAGCATTTATTGTTTAGGAATTATTTATAAATAATAGGTTTTTTCGGTTTCCGACAAATATCTCCTTAAAAACGTCCTTATTGGTAATCTTCGTGAGGGCCAACGTTGTAGAGAATAATATTTCTTCCGTTTTGTTTGAAACAAATTTTCGTAGAACCATCCATTTCGGAGATATTCAACTTTTTTCGTAATTTTCAGTATACAGCGCCAATACCATGTAGCGGCGAATTCCGAGACGGCGAGAGAGAGAGAGGGAGGAGGGAGTTATGCAAGAATATAGTAAAAGGCATCTTTTGTAGAATAGTTTTCCATGGGGATATCATTTGGACCATTAATTGATTCACATTATTATTAATAAATTAACTGAAAAAAACCCGCGCAAACATTGCGCGGGTCAAGCTAGTTTAAAATTGAAATTCTAATATGTTATGCTTGCTATTGGTGTAGAAGGAAAACATTATGAAGTTTTTGTAAAAGTAAAATCATGAGGAAGTATGAAAAAAAATATTCCTGAAATTTTTTGTGAAAGAAATGAAATGATCGTCTCAGTGAAAAGAACAAATTATAATCGATAGAATAAAGGGACGATATAAAAAAAACTGACATCATCAAAACCAGGAAAAAACTGTTGATAAGATGAATAGGGACAGTTTATTTTTTATTTTTTGGTTCACCAGCCGCTCGATGGCGTTCTCCGTCATATTATACGTCCCTAAGACGCAGGAAGTCGCCAATCAATGGGAACTTAACATGACTGCGTGTGAGAGTTTATAGGACAGAGTTCAATCCAGGAAGAGGTAGGGCGTTCACATCGATAAGAGGAAGCTTAAGGAATAAAAACTGAAGTCGTTATTTCTGAAAAAATTCGCATCTGCGCTTTTCAATTGAGTTGAGATTTTGAAAACGGAGAAGAGTCTCTTTGACTACATTTCGAAAACACATGAAGTTATGTGTACGTAAATATTCCATCGGTTTACGAGAAGTCCAAAATTTTATTGTTCAGAATCGCGTTCTGAATTCTTTTTTAATGCACTCCTTTTTAATCATAGACAGTTTTCAAAAGCATCGAACCGCCTGACCTCAATTTGTTAGGAATTGCATTAGAGTCAACATTTGCTGAAAGTCTCCTCATAACTAGTCATATTTACGCTTCTTTCATTACCATACGGATAACCAATTAAGTTCAAGTGTACGGTAATGCGACTAACTATTAGAATTCCTTCTGCATATGCTGAATGTAATTAAATCACTAAAGCGTACAGTTTCAGAATTCAAACACGAAAACGTATACAAATATGCATGCAATGACAAAATTGTTATATTTTTTAATTCGATTATAACTTTTGCGAGGAATATACATAAAGTGTCATTATAGATGGCTTTTCCTTGCTTTAAAACCAATTCTCTGAGTTGGCTAAGGAGGATCTGTGTAACGTTGTTGCTTCTCAAGGGTCGGGGCTTCGATTCCTCCCTTCGGCACGAAATGACGAGGTTGTCGTAGTTCGTATTATTGAGCTCACTCTGAAAAGCTGTGAGGCGTGATTCATTAACTGTTTACAAACAATTAAAAAATTTAAGGCATCGTTTAAGACAGTGGCTTCCGGAAAAAGTGTTTTAATTCTGCTTGCCATGACTTTTAGCAATTGATGGACACAATTTAACTTAAAATTTTTTTAAAAAATTTTAAAATTATAAAAACAATATACCGTATATACTCGTGTATAGTACGAGTTTTTATGACCAAATTTTTATTGCAAAAATTGGGGATCGTGCTATACACGAGTAATGCATTTGAGGATTTAAAATTCATGTATCTTCACGGGCATTTTCGGTGAAGTTATGCCACCCGCACGCATTCTAATTGTAGGCTAACCTTAACAGTGAGGTCCTTTATCGTTGTTATGTTGCTTCGTGAAAAGTATAATTTTTTTCATATATACAGCTTCAAATTCACAAATACTTGATATAAGTGAAGATTTACAGGCACTTCCTTTCTTGAATTTTATGTATGTACATCTTTGTTTGCGTCTTTTTACAAGGGATGGATTGGAACGAGTTGGATTAAAAGTATCGTAGACGGCGTAAGTTTATGGAATTTCGACATCTTGGAAAAAAGAAATTATTTTTGTAATATTCAACAGTCTTTATTGTTTCTTCAATCGCGCACCGATCGATTTCCACTACAAAGTCATTCTAAAGGTGTTACGTCAGTTAGTAACACCATTAGAATGATTTTGTAGTGGAAACCGGTCGGTGTGTGATTGAAGAAACAATAAAGACTGCGGAATATTACAAAGTAATTTCTTTTTATCCGTTATCCCTACCTATTAAGTAGATGAGCGAGTGGAACCATTACGTACGCGGAACGTAATCCAGACATACTAGAATTGAAACGATTTTATTTCATCTTGTGTAATCATGATTCATATCACTTTTTATTAAATGTTTTAGATTAAGATACTTATCCGAATTTTAGTGTACTCGCAGGAAATACTATTTACGACATTTACGGTCTATTTATTCTATGGTGGTGTGGAAAATCAAGATCGTTCGATATATCTCGCTCGTAACCATCGAGCTATCGAAACGAAATATATTCGACCCTGGTGGAAAACTGGGGTCGTACTATAAACGAGATATATGAAAAAATCAGGTTTGTTCACCAAAAAATCAGGGGTCGTCTATACATGGAGTCGGTATATACACGAGTATATACGGTATTTCCTATTAAATTCTCTATTCTCACAATGGGTAAGATATTGATTTGTTCACCAGATTATTTAATCCATATTTTTTTTGTTAAGGTTGTTATATTAATGGCAGTTGTATTATATTTGTGAACTGTGGCAGAAAAATGATAGAGGGGGGGATCGAAAGTAGTTTTCTTAGATGAAGGGAAGAGTGGCTTTGTAATGATTGGAAACCGTTGTGTTAAGGATTATACCTTTTTGCCAGCGGCCAATGGAACGTTTTTGATAAGCTCTTTTTTCACTTTAAATGTGATATTGATTTGATGTAGCGCACGACTGTTGGTACGTGATCTTTATCTTACTGCTTTAAAGAATTTGTTCGGATGTGAATTGCAGGTTGTGAATAAATATTGCTAGTCAAAAGCTAAATAAATATATTTCTATCAACTTATAATCATTTTTATTAATGCTGAGACCATGAAGAGGTTAAACCGTGCTTGTTTTTTCGCCAAGATTCGACACTATTTTTGGAAATTTCCGTTCGAGCTTAAACGGCGAAATTTATCAGATATCTCATATCGATTCCAATGTAAGATAAGTCGACTACATTTCCTTCCGTGTTTCGACTTTTCCCAATGACATTATTTTTGTAGGGACTAAACGATAACGCTCCATAAATTGATAAACGTCAATTAATTGAGCAATTGATATAAATAAATATTGTTCGTAATCTTGTAACCGACGGTAAAAAAATATACCTACTTCCAAAGCGAGGTAGATACAATATACATTCGACGTGCGTGAGTCTCGTGCTCTGACCCTTTCGTTATAATAATCGTTTCAATGATAAGGGTGTTCCGAAGAGGTTTCGGATAGCGTGCGCCTCTTGTTCGATTCTGACGTGACTGCCGTAGGCGGCGTTCCTTCAGTAATGTGCGCCACCCATAAGAAATCGGTTTCCGCCAACGCTATGCATTCTAAAAAAAAAAATGAGGCAAAAATAGTTTACTACTCACTCTCTCTCTCTCTTCCCCCCCAACAAATACTTTCAGAGCGATTACACTCGTTCTTTCCTTCAAATTGGAGTTACTTCCACTCATATTTAATGGAAAATTCTTCCTGATAAATCATTTCATTTCCCTGAAAATGCGGTTTAGCTTAACATCGTTTTGGGCGTATATCGCTTACTCCGGATATTTTTACCGTGATGTTTATTTATGGCAAGACGTAGGTATTACACCTAAAAAACAAAAAAAAAGTATTTTAAAGAGTGTGTGTGTGTGTGTGTGTGTAGGACATACCTCAAAAATAATATTGAAGAGTGTGTATGTGTATAGGAGTACTCAGGAAATTAAAAACACTTTCCTCGTGTCGTGCCTCGCTCTGCCTTTTCTGAATCTTCATGTAGAGGTGAAGTATTTTGGCAGTAAATATGTTAATGAAATTTAAAATAAATAAAAAATCAATAGAGATTTAAAATGAAAATCACGAGAACTAAAAATGTAAAAATACAGTCGGAAAGGTAACAACGAATATTTTTCTCTTTGCCCCTTGGTTTTATGCAGCCCAATTAACAGATGTCGATGCAATATAATTGTATTTTTCCAGTTTTCCTTAATTCTAAAGACGGATTATAGTAAATCGATTACTGCGGTTCCAAACTTTTATTGCATGTTGGGCCACTATGAAATAAAACGTTTTTCGAATTCAATAGAATAGAAGTATCAATTTTTTCTAATTATAGAGTGAAATTTTTTTATTAATTTTCAAAGCTTTTTATTTTTTCTATGTACCGCCTAGAAATTTGGCTCCGTGAAACAAGTAAAACGCGGTCACGTGTCGTTAATCGCTGATATATTTGATTGCTTTCTTCACACGCCTTAATCTTAATTCTTCTTTTCACCACTCAAATTTTAGAAGCCAAATCTTTAATACTTCATCATTTAACAAAATTTTTTACTTAAATACATTTTCTAGAAAATATTTTTAGGCGAACCTTTTACGAAATCTCTCGTAGAAAGCATGCCAGTATCTTATGTTTCCACAGGTTAGTCTGTTTTTACTTAGCAATATTACCATTTATGTTTCTTTTTTTATATCTAGTCATTTATAGTTTAATTCTCTGAATCGGTGGTTTTACCAAGAAATTATTACCTTCCCTCATTATCCTTTGCGTTATGTTTTATACTTGCAATTTCCCATCACTTTCACACTGCTCGCTTTCCTTATATTGAATAGAGTGAATAAATGCCAGGCGTTTGTTATTTCATGGTCGTAGTAGTTTTGTTTTAATTCATTAAAATAAAGTATGATATAAAGTTTTTCAGGTACGTCTTCTTGTCGCTATAATATGTACCTCGCTTTTCACCCTGTAAATGATTTTCATATTCTTTTTTATCTAATTTCTTTACCTTGCCACTTCAGGAGCTTTTACAGCCTTCGAAAAAAAAACCTTCTGTTTGAAAGTTTGAAATCTCAATGCTTGGTGGCAACTCCGACTTCTAATCCAGGATTTTTGTAGCGCAGCACTTCTGAAAAATTCCTCAACCGCAGTCGCATTCGAGTGAAACCCGTCTCCAAACTCGCTCGTCGTTGACGTAGAAGTTAAATCGAGATTTGGCGAGATCTCGTCGACCATCGAACTTCCAACGGATGGTTCGAAACGATTCAAAACTTCTTGGTGGAGAATACCGTAGAATTCATTCCCTTCTGTATAGAAACATCACGAAAAATCGAAACTTGAACAATTTACTAAAACGCATATTAATCGAAATAAATGCGTAAATTGCGGAATTACGATTTTGAACAAAAATGAAACCGAAAAGTGATAACAATCGGTCAACCGGAAGTAGCGGTTTACTCTTGTAAAATTTTAGTTTTTCTTAAATACTTCGCTTAAAACTGAATTTTTGTTAACATATACATATACATATATATATATATATATATATATATATATATATATATATATATATATGTAAATACTAAGGAAGAGGAAAGGTAAGTAAGGATATTTTGGGCAACTAGGTGTTGAAGGAAACCCAGTGAACACTTACCGGAAGTAGAGCCGCTGGGGTGTTGGAGAGACACATTTGTAGAGGTTAGAGCTTTCGGGATGATCCCTTCGTCAGCACAAGAGAGACACAACTTTTTGTGCTGACGAAGGGATCATCCCGAAAGCTCTAACCTCTACAAATGTGTCTCTCCAACACCCCAGCGGCTCTACTTCCGGTAAGTGTTCACTGGTTTCCTTCAACACCTAGTTGCCCAATATATATATATAAAAGTTGTAGACATTATTTTTTCCTACAACTTTTGTTTGAACTAAATCTTTATGTGAGGAATATTTCAAGAGATATTCATTTTTCTTCGAAATTGACGGTTAGTGGGCAGCTCGCGCGCATGGTAGTGACAACAGTTGAATCGCTGGCACTGAAGCATGTAAGTTGAACTGTTCCTATCGCCGTATTTATTTTATTTGACAACTTAGGTATGGAGAAAATCCTGTGTTGGACACATTAATTTATTTTTGCTAACGAAAGGCTAAAGTCTGCAGCAGATCAACAGCGACAAAACGGGAACGAAGGGAGAGAGCAGGTGGAAAAAAATGTACTATTTTACAAAAGATTGCCTTAAGGCTTAAGTGTTCACTCGCAGCCCTTCCCACTCTATCCAATTAAGAGCCTTTCTAATGGGCGTAAGCAAAAACGACCTTTCTCTTACGTGTGCGTAGAATACAAACGGCCAATTTACCAAACGCAAATAGAGAAGATGATGAAAGTTTTAATGGTTTCAGTTCAATTCAATTTTTCTCGGTTTGCGTGTATGTGGTTAAGTTTCGGTTCTGCAAAACTGAGTTGAAAACGTTAATGCTTTACCATTTCCTAAGAGAATGTAGCACTTTCTCTCGGTGACTTTTCAGTTTCAGAAAAATAACAATATATATATAAATGTTTTATCTTATTAAAATATTATATTATACTAGCATAAGTGCCCGTTGAATTTCAGCGGGTTTAATGAATCTAAATTTTCTTCAATGCAACATCTAAAAATCGCTAGAATAAAATTGTGCACTGTTTTAACGATCGAATATTTCTATATTATGTCTGTTTTAATTAATTAGCTAAAATCTCACAGAAATTCCTTGTGAATAAAATAGTACCTTTCTTTCTACTAAAATAGTCATTGTTATTAGTTTTAAATTGATTATAGTATTAGGATTTCAATTTCATTAAATAAGCAGGATTCCGGTTTCAAAAAATTGGTTCAATCTTCAATTGCCTCTGATAATTTTAATTTCATGAAATAAGCAGAATTCCGGTAAAAAAAATTTGTTCAATCTTCAATTGCCTCTGATAATACTTTAAATAGATTTTGGAATAAAATGTACCTTAATATCGTTTAGCGTCGGCTCACCGCTCTGGACTTCTCAGTTTCCGAAACAACAACTTTCAATAGTTTTAAATTGATTTTTGCTTTGAAATATACTTGAGTCAATTCATTACAACTTCCACTTTACATACTGTAAATTCCAAAGTAACTCCTTTTATAATAGGCAATGCTAGCCTAAAATTAATTCATTCTGTAAAGTGAATAAATAAGGTTCTTTCTTTAAACTATAATAGCCACTGTTATTAGATTTAAACGGACTATAAGCCTTAGAACTTACTCTGTATTAAATAAGCACCAAAATTACTTTTATAAAAAACAAATAAATTCATTAAAAGATTCATTGTTGTTTCTTCGAAAATTGCCTGTTAACAGTTTTAAATATCATTTTAATTTTAATTGAATTTTAATTTATATTCGTTTCCAAACTTCGGCCATTGTTACGAAATTAATTCGAGGAATAACAAAATAAATTAGTAAGCACGTATGGCTTACAAAGAATTAAATTTAAGAATGCTTTTTATTTCCAATTTTTCTAAAATGACACCTTTGATACTTAAATTTTTTTATGTTTACGTTAATATACCTATTTTCTACAAAACGCCAATCTCTCCCCTTTCTTCATCTCTCTCTCTCTCCCTCAAGGTATGCTTATTCCCAGAAGGATGTATACAATAATAGTAATTTGAGATGTAACAATGATAATGGTCGACATAGCAACATCACGTTAAAATGGCGAGATTTGATAATAATAAATTTGATCAAAATCGTATGAGCCGTTTTTGAGAAAATCAAATTGTTGTTAAAAATGCATAGAATAAACTGCTCTTAATTATTGATAATTTTCAACCATTTATATGTATACTCTGCTCAGTATGATAAAATGCCTAAGTACGAGATTTCATTCATTTTCGCTCTACCGTCTAGGCTCCAGAGCCAGTAACAGATAGACAGACGGCATTGCGAAAACCACTTTTTCGGACTCGGCCACAACTAAAACGTGTATTTCCATCAAAATCTCGAGGTCGAATGTTTTCGCGGTAAGAATACTTTCTCAATATATTTCGTATAGGAGAAAGTAAAAAATTCGGCAAAAATCGATTCCCTCTTGACCTTGTTCCCCCTTAACCTTCAAACTCTTTTTTGGGTAGACCGCTTGAAAGACAATCGTTGCAATCAGCATGGCAACAACGTTTTCCATATGCGGGCTCAGCGAAGGAGCCTGCCCTTTGATTAAGCCCTCAGAATTCAGCAGAGCACCCTGATTAGGGCTAGGAAAACTCGTGTGTGTGGAAGAGAGAGAGCGGATTAAAAGTGAGAGGGAGGAAGAGGGAAGAGAATGGAGAGAGAGAGAGAGAGAGGAAACGAGGAGGAAGTAAAAGGGCGTTAGGGCGAAGATCGAAAACATTTCCTCTCTACTCATTTCGGTACGTTGAACTTTAACTGGAAGTCAAAGGGAAGATTTGAGATGCGGGCAAAGTATAGGAGAAGGAAGATGAAGATAAAGAGATAAAAGGGCGTGGCCTCATGTAAAACCACATTCAACTGTTTCACTTTGTGTAGTATATGCAGCTAATTACCTGTGACGTACACAGGCTGAAGTGAAAAAATCGGTACAACATACATTGTACAAACTTTCTCATATACTAATGCGTCGTTTAGTTGTTTTTAGAAAATGAAAATCATATTAGCCGTTTTTATTATAAAATCAAATTTTTGTTAAAGTTGCCCAAGAGTAAACTAGCCTTAGATTCAGTTTTTGAGAAATATGAAATCCTATATATTATGCACGTAAGTGAAGCTGCGTGCGTATGAAGCTTCGCGTAATTATATCGGCGTATTTCTCGAGAACCGTTCGTTGTAAAGATATGCGGTAAACTGCGTTTTGTTTCTACTGGCTATGAGGTTCCTGGAAAAATATTTTCGTATGCTAAAGTGTCCCGGGTTCGAATCCAGGAGACTTAGATTTTCCCATAAGTTTACACGGGATTTTCGATTTTTCAGAGCGCAAGGTTTTTTTCCTTCATACATTAAAATACGTAAATATGGACCGATTATCTTCTTTTTTGCTTTATTTGAGGGCTAAAGCTCAATACTATCTTATTCTTGTAAAGCTTACACGTTACATGGTACTCATTCCGGGCGTTGCCAAGGAGACTCTCATTGTTGCATCCGATTCATTTAGGCCAATTAAACCTTCAAATAGACTAAATAAAAGTGTTATTGTTATCTTCTCTTCATTAATAATCTAAATAAACGCTTGCATTGACGTCGCCTTTATAGTAGGTTCTGTAAGAAGTTAAAAGCAGTCGTAGATAGGCACTTGAAGGAAAGCAACTGTTTGTGAGTTCGTCTATAAGGGTGGAACGATAATCATTGGAACTAAGGTAAGGTAGAATTAAAAAATTTTCCCCTCTGAATATACCGCGATATGATCTAACGTAGGGCCGAACTATTTAGAATATTTTCAAGCGTAGCTGCAGCGGGCTGATAGTATGTATTATTATTGCAGACGTATACTCAAGTAACGGTACGAAATTTTATCAAAATCGTTTGAGCCGTTTTTGAGAAAATCAAAATATTGTTAAAGTTGCCTAGAATAAACTAGCCTTATATTCATTTTTTGATAAATCTGAACAATACAGTATTATTAATGACGTGAACTCAAGAAACTGTAGGAAATTTGATCAAAATTGTTAAAGCCGTTTTTGAGAAAATCAAGTTGTTGTTAAAAATGCGTAGAATAAACTTTCCGTAATTATTGAGCAATGACATCCATTTCTTCATAGCTTCTACTCTGTATGATAAAATGCCTAAGTACGAGATGTCATTTATTTGCGCTTTACCGTTTAGGCTCTAGAGTCAGTAACAGACAAACAGACAGACAGACGTCATTGCGAAAACCACCTTTTCGGACTCGGCTACTCCTAAAACGTGTATTTCCGTCAAAATGTCGAGGTCGAATTTTTTCGCGATTACAATACTTTCTCAATATACTTCGTATATGAGAAAGTAAAAATTATAAAGTAAAACAATGTTACTACAAGAGGCTGAGGCAGGAAAAATTCTTTAAAGTGTTCGTTCTAACTTTAAATTATAAAGCTTTTTGCGCTTTGAGGAGACTGACGTAAGCCCGAGAACAAAAGGTCAACTTCCCTCATCCCTTTTCACCAAGTGACGTTCACTCGACCCTAAACCGCCCTTATTATAGATGCCTCGGGGAAACCCTGGTGCTTGGGCGTGTTTGGATTCTCCTCTCTACGGTCAATACCCTAACCTCGAGGATAGCTCGAGTTTAGCAAAATCACATGTACTATTCATTCTCTCTCGGGCCGACTGAGCTAACGCCATTAGCATCTACTTACCATGCTAGGCTCGATCGATATAAATGTCGTTGGCAGAAACATGGCACCGTTTGTTTGAGTTTAACTACACCTATCGAGCTTCGTCGAGGTATAAATATATGGGACTAGAATTTAACCAAAATCAATAACAAGAATGCCTAAAAAATTACTTAGTTTTAATGCACATCTCTGGTGTTATACTGGAGACTAAATTGCAAATGAACAGTTTTTTACGTAATGCGTATGAAAATTGTTATCTTTATTGAAGTCTTTTCCCTAAAATCCTTCTAAGTTATTACCCTAAGTAATTTTCTGGATAATTTCGCATAAAATAATCATAAGAAAATAACTACCCAAAATATTTTCCAGAAATAATTATGTCATTTAATAATGCGACAAAGTCTATGCAGTAATGCGTAATTTCAAAAATGATAATATTTTGAATAAATTTAAATATTGAGAGATATATTTTTGTTCTCATCGGGTGTTTTAAGAAAGTATTACCTATGAATATGCATAAGACCTAAATTCCTTTAAAATCTGAAATGTCGGACGACGTTATGGATAAATATAATTTGTATTCCTGACTGAAAATTTACCGAAAAAGCTTCTTTGGGACCAGCTTAAGAGCGATTTTTTCCATCAATGTAGCTTTATATGTTATTATTTAGAGCAACCAAGGAAATAAAGAAAGTTAATGCATTCATAGTGATACTGACGGCATTGCCCTGAGAAATAATAATTCAAAGAAAATTTTACGCTTCCTTCTCATGTTACTTCTCGCCGGAAGTGTTTTTAAAAAATAAAATCTTGCGCAACCATTATTTTGGTGTCTCCATTATAAGATATTATATGCAGGAAATTTTTGCCTGGACGCGTCAAAAGACACGATGAATTGAGAAAAGAAGAAGATGGAGCTTGCAAAGCAAAACCTTCAATTTCCATCTTATGGATAACGTGTACCGTAGGATTAAGATCAGAAATATGATTTTTTAAATGTCTTTTGAGTCCTTTAGACTAGAAGCATCCAAATTACTCCGTCTACCCCAGGATCAATCAAAGTGCGGTAAAAGTACCAGAGGTGGTACAAGACGACACTCAAAGAGGATACCAACAAAATTGATTTTATGTGTTTCGGGGAAAGTTTATTAGATGAATAAAAGGAGCCCTGGTATCAAGAAGGTGAAAAACACTATCCAATGGGTACGTTGAAATAAAAGTTTGAACGTTCTACGCGCACGTATCTTGCGAGCAATTCAAATCACGTCCTATCCCTGCGACATGCCGATGAAATTCCTTTATAGTTTATATCTGCGCAAACACATCCATCAGCAACCCGAGACTAAATCTCCTGTCAGCGCGTTTATTTTATCTAGCGAACGCTCTCCCGTATTCTCGACATCTTCACGTCAATGTTTTCCTGTCTCTACTCATCCCTTGCTCTCTCCGCTTTGGTCTTTTGCTGTTTGTCACTTACACTTTATCTCCACTTCTCCTTTAGCTGTCATCAACTCGTTCCATCTCTTCGTGATATCGTATTCGAATTTTTTCTTTCTTTTGTTTTCATTTGTTCTAAATGTAAGAACGATTACATGGTCGTTTTCCTTGCCTCCTAAGCGTTACTTCTTTGATTATTATATTTTTTGTATATCTCTCCATCCATTTCGTACCTAGAATTTCCCGACTTCATCACATGACTATTGTCGCACACGAGTCTTTCTTAAAAATTTCATTTGTTTTAATTATTAGAAGTTTAATATAATTCGAAAATAGTTCTACTGTTTTATATACATTTACATGAATACCGCCGCCAGAATCGTTTGGCAGGGGGTGTCACAGCAACAAATATACTCTAATGCCTCTGTTGGCCTGTCTGGGAAAAAATATCTGTAGTATTTCTCAGTTCTAGCGATTGTTTCGACATATTTTCTCGTACGCTCCGTTCTAACGTTACGTTCACTAACACCGATGGGTACAACTATGCCGCCTACGTCTTCGACGAATTCGGATCTTTTAAACTTTTCAAATAGTTTCCTTTTGTATTCAGTTCTTCTACTCTTCAACGTCTGCCATTTCAGGTCACGCAAGATCTCTGGTACACTCGCATCATACCGATATTCTCCCTTTACAAATCTAGCCGCTCTACGCTGAACCATTTCGAGCTCCCTAGCTATAGGCCCTCCTCGAAAGGGTCCCAGACGGCGCTTCAGTATTCCACGACGGGTCGTATTAGGGAAAAGTATGCGATTTCCTTCACATTCGAGGGGCATCCCCGCAGGACTCTAGAGGAAAGCTCTTGAACCCTGTTTGTCGATGCAATGACGGTTTTGATATGCTCCCTACTAGACATGTTGCTACTGAGTGTGACTCCTAGGCATTTGTAGCTGTTGACGTATTTTTTCCGCATCCGGTACTTTTGGAGTATCGGACGCGGAAAAATACGTCAACAGCTACAAATGCATTGGTCCAATTTTACTGTATTAATTGGAAATAAAAGACGGATTTTCATATGTTTTCGTTCAATCTGCGAACCGGCCATTCTCATTCTCCATTCCATAATTTCCCCATCGCTGTATTCCGATATTTGTAATCACGAATTGAATGTATTTATCTATAAACACTAAATTGTTCGGTTCTCTTGGACATAGTGTTATAGATAAAAGTTTACAGGTTGCGTAACATAACTTCCGTTACCTCGAAAATGAATATTGATGGAATTGATTGGTTTGTGTTTTTTTATTAAATAATCCATAATAAAAAACGGGTAAACATGCACTCAATATTGAAGGTGCCCATCAAACCGCTGCGTATGTTTATCTTCGCCTTTCCCTCAATGAAATGCCAGAAAGAATCCTTTCTCTTTCCATCTTCCCCATAATAAGAAAGAAAGGACGCCAACCTTGCTTCCTCCTGTAAGTTCGACCTTCACATCCACTCTCTCATCCCTTTCTCTCGACCTCTTTCACCCGCGTCAGACACGATTCCTTGCAAGATATCGATAAACTCCCAGATGTTACGCAAGGGAAAGACCGCGGTCGATATCCTCACATTCCTAGAAATGCGGAGGCTGAAGGGCGAATGGACGAGAATGGAATTTCACTTCGCGTTTGGGTCTGTCCTTCTTTTCCGAAAAAAAAAACTTCCTTAGCCTTTATCAACCAGTTTCCCTTCCATTCCCATCCCACGCGCAACGATTTAGTCTGTGGGCTAGTTGTGCTGATTAACCTGATAAACCCATCCTTCGCTTTGCACGGCACCTGTGTTCCTGTAAATGAAAAAGTTAATCCGTAACAAGTATATATAAAAACAAATTTTTTAATCAACAACTTTCAGTAAGTGTATAGTGTAAAGGTGAAACGCCAACCAATTGTTTTATTCAATGATTTTACTTTCAATTTAAACTTTTACGGTCTTTTCTTAGTCTCCAAACATTCGCAAAATTTTTCATTTTTAAAAATTTATTATTTACTCTCCCATAAACAGCACTTTACGGCCTTTTTAATGAGCGTAATAACATTAGCGAACAGATACGGTCATGCCCTCAGCAGGATTCGAACCCTCGATCCTAGCATGAAGAGCTAGACACGCTAACCACCCCTCTACCAAGGCCGGCAATTTCTTCAAGAGTCGGAATCATTTTTAAGGGTGTTTATTAGAACGTGGTTCGGTGTGTAGCCGTTGCTATTTGCGGCGCCACAGTCAAGATACGCCATTTTCGTCAAGCCAACAATAAGAAATCCATATTTTACTCTCCTTTACCCTTATATGATCTGTAAAGTATCGATTAAAAAATGTAATCAGATAGCGGACAACATTTGCAACAAAAAAGAAATTACGACGTGTAGTGATAAAAATTTGAAAAGGTCCCGCCCATGTTATCCAATTGAGGAATTAAACGTCCCAGGAATCCTCTCTTTCGCGATGGTGTATTAACATTCTGCCTGCACAATATTATCACAAATTCTCTACGTTTCTATCGGTTTGTTTATTTAAAAAATATATTTATGCGACGTTTTCTGTATTTGTGAATAAATAGGCAGCTTTTACGTGGTTTTTTCCATTCGTTCGACTAATCCTCGATTCTTGCGACTCCTAGTGGCGTATTCAGAACTATTCCCTACGGCTGTAAACCTTGTAAATCCAAAAACCTTAATCCTTTACATTACAAAACTCCTCTGTAATTCTCTTTTTCGTCTACCCCCGCCTCTTTCTCCTCCCTTCCCCAAGCTTCTGCCTTCCTTTCGTTCTCTCTCGTTTCCGCCGTAATACTATCCGATAATCGCATTAACCAATTAATTCATGGCCCATTTTCGACAATTATCTCCAAATACTTGATAATCCATATCATTATTGAAAATCCACCTCACCGTCATTCCCTTCCGTTTAATTCCGATTTAATTTATCAAACCTAGGGAAATTCTCCGTCTATCATATCAGTCCCTATTCCTCGAAAACCCCATTTTCACTTTGTATCTATTTATTCTCTACGTTTTCACTGTCCAAGTGTTAAGACAAAGACACCCGAAGGCACATAACTCGTCTTTCCATATAATCTCAAAATTCAGCAATCCAACTCGAAAATTCCTCCTTCATTCCATTACCTTCAACCGCATTTTCTTACCAAAAAAAACGGTACAACATACATTGTACAAACTTTCTCATATATTAATGCGTCGTTTAGTTATCTTTAGAAAATAAAAATCGTATGAGCCAGTTTTTAGATAATTCAATTTTTGTTAAAGTTGCCCAAGAATAAACTAGCCTTATATTCATGTTTTGAGAAATATGAAGTATGTAGTATTATTGTAGGCGTACACTCAAGTAACGGTACGAAATTTTATCAAAATCGTTTGAGCCGTTTTTGAGAAAATCAAATTATGTCAATCATTTATTCATAGCTTCTACTCTGTATGATAAAATGCCCAAGTACGAGGTTTCATTCATTTTCGCTCTGCCGTTTAGGCTCTAGAGCCAATAACAGACAGACAGACGGCATTGCGAAAACCACTTTTTCGGACCCAGCTACACCTAAAACGTATGTTTCCGTCAAAATGTCGAGGTCGAATTTTTTCGCGATAACAATACTTGCTCAATATACTTCGTATATTGAGAAACTATTGTTCTCTCTGGCAACTATAACATTTCTTAAGGTGAAATTTCGCTCATTGCAGCGTTCTTTTTACAGGTCGGACAAAACAAAAAGTGTTTCCTCTCAATACATTTATGAAAACCTAGAAAGTCGTTTTCTCATATATGTTGAACCTCTGACAAAATATCATAACTAATAGAAAATGTCGAAATATTTTTCCGCGGTTCTTACAAGTAAAAATTTCCATTAAAATGAATGTGATTCCGGATGTATATCATGTAACTATGCATTAAGATTGGTTTCTGGAATAAGTTGTCCCCTACCTTCTCTTTTAGAAACCCGCAGTTTTCCAGTCAGCAATTTCATGTTTACCTATGTAACGTACCATATTTTTGTGCTTTGCCCTATAGATCCCATTGTCCACCAGCAGTTTATGTCTTCTCTTGAACACCAGAGTTGGCTGCCTCGGAGCCCTATGATTTTCAACATTCCCTTCTCTTTATGAAACGTTTTTCACCCATAACTTAAATATGGTCTACGTTACTATCTGTTTATTTCTTTTCTTTCTGCAATGTTGGTCGTATTTTTACTTTCTCATACGAAGTATCGAGAAACTATTGTTTTCGCGAAAAAATTCGACTTCGAGATTTTTACGGAAATATACGTTTAAGGTGTCGCTGAATCGGAAAAAATTGGTTTTTGCAATGTCGTCTGTCTGTCTGTCACTGACTCTGGAGCCTAGACGGTAGAGCGAAAATGAATGAAATCTCGTACTTAGGCATTTTATCATACTGAGCAGAGAATACATAGAAATGGTTGACATTTATCAATAATTAAGAGTAGTTTATTCTATACATTTTTAACAACAATCCGATTTTCTCAAAAACGGCTATAACGATTTTGATCAAATTTGGTACAATTACTTGAGTTTACGCCTTCAATGATACGGTATAGTTCATATTTCTCAAAAAATTAATATAAGGCTAGTTTATTCTAGGCAACTTCAACAACAATTCGATTTTCTCAAAAACGGCTATAACGTTTTTGATCAAAATTCTTACAGTTACTTGAGTATACATCTACAGTAATACTACGTATTTCATTTTTCTCAACGATTGAATATAAGGCTAGTTTATTCTTGAGCAAGTTTAACAAAAATTGGATTTTCTAAAAACAAAGCTCATACGATTTTCATTTTCTAAAGATAACTAAACGACGCATTAGTACCTATATATGAGGAAGTTTGTACAATGTATGTTGTATCGATTTTTTAATAAATCTTCGATAATGAATACAGTTTTCCCTTTGTTCAGCCATTTCTCGTTGAAATATAATAACCTGTTCAAAACGACTTCACAAACATCCCTATCTTAATCCTTTAAACCTGCGCTGCCTCTGTTTCTCTCTCTTTGCTTTCACTCACTCCCCTTCCCTTCTGCCTTTCTCTCTCTCTCACTCTCTCCTTTTCTCTCACCCCTAATCCTTCTCTCTCCCCCTCTCCTTCTCTCTCTCTCTCTTTCTGTATTCTCCTCTCATCTCTCAACTCCGGTCGTAACGTTATCCGATAATAATGACGTTTTCAAACTCATTCCAGTAATATTTTCGCCAATTATCGCTGAATCCCTTCTCGTTTTCACTGATTCTGAGAGGCAATCTCGCCGAACGCGCTATTGTCATCCTCCCTTTATAATTTTTCGAACTGCGAAACTCCACCGCATTTCACGTGGGTTCCTGTTTTCGTACCACACCGTATCCACTTTGGATCAATAGTATGCCCGCCTTAATCTTCGTCCAATCCTTACCCATAGCCTTACTTCGCAAACTATTTCCAAAAAAATCGGTACAACATACATTGTACAAACTTTCTCATATATAGGCACTAATGCGTCGTTTAGTTATCTTTAGCTAATGAAAATCGTATGAGCCTGTTTTTAGAAAATCCAATTTTTGTTAAAGTTGCCCAAGAATAAACTAGCCTTATATTCATTCATTGAGAAAAATGAAATACGTAGTATTATTGTAGATGTATACTCAAGTAACTAGGAAATTTGATCAAAATCGTTATAGCCGTTTTTGAGAAAATCGAATTATTGTTAAAGTTGCCTAGAATAAACTAGCCTTATATTCATTTTTTGATAAATATGAACAATATACAGTATGATTGAGGATGTAAACTTAAGTAACTGTACGAAATTTGATCAAAATCGTTATAGCCGTTTCGGAGAAAATCGAATTATTTTTAAAGTTTCCTAGAATAAACTAGCCTTATATTCATTCATTGAGAAAAATGAACTATACAGTATTATTGAAGACGTAAACTCAAGTGACTGTGCGAAATTGGATCAAAATCGTTCCAGCCATTTTCGAGAAAATCGGATTGTTGTTAAAAATGCGTAGAATAAACTACTCTTAATTATTGATAAATGTCAACCATTTCTATGTATACTCTGCTCAGTGTGATAAAATGCCTAAGTACGAGATTTTATTTATTTTCGTTCGATCGTCGAGGTTCCAGCGCCAGTAACAGACAGGCAGAGAGACGGCATTGCGAAAACCACTTTTTCGGATTCAGCGACACCTAAAACGTGTATATCCGTAAAAATCTCGAGGTCGAATTTTTTCGCGAAAACAATAGTTTCTCGATACTTCGTATGAGAAAGTAAAAATCGTGATTAGAAAATTCGTCTCAGAAATTCCGTTGCCGCACTCTTCTCTCAAAATATCATTTTTTTACTTTCTCAGTATACGAAGTATATCGAGAAAGTATTGTTTTCGCGAAAAAATTCGACCTCGTGATTTTTACGGAAATATACGTTTTAGGTGTCGCTGAATCCCAAAAAGTGGTTTTCGCAATGCCGTCTGTCTGTCTATTACTGGCTCTACAGCCTAAACGGTAGAGCGAAAATGAATGAAATATCGTACATAGGCATTTTATCATACGTAGCAGAGTCTCTGAAGAAATGGTTTACATTGCTCAATAATTAAGGGAAGTTTATTCTACGCATTTTTAACAACAATTTAATTTACTCAAAAACGGCTATAACGATTTTGATCAAATTTCGTGCAGTTACTTGAGTGTACATCTGCAATAATTCTACATATTTCATTTTCCCAATGAATAAATATGACTAGTTTATTCTTGGGCAAATTTAACAAAAATTGGATTTCCTAAAAACAGGCTCATACGACGCATTAGTATATGAGAAAGTTTGTTCAATGTATGCTGCACCGATTTTTATATATTCCTCGCGCATTTGGAAAGATAAATAGCTACTAGAAAAGATCACTGAATGTTTTTAACGATTCTATATCCATACGAGAATTTCGTATTTCAAAACTGTTTTCCAAAAAATAATATTTTAAAAGTTAATTTATGAGCATAATTTGCATAAATTTGGTGTTCAAACGTGTGTGTATATGCTTAAGCAAATTACAATCTAATTATTTGTAATACGAAAAATCTGATGTGGCCAACACATGGTTTTCTCCGTATTTGGGGTATAGATATTTAAATTATTATGAATAGCATTATGATTAAAAATTATCATTTCGTATCGTAAAAGAATACAGTCGTCCTTACTGCAGTAAATTACGTATATGTTGAATATGTTTACAGAATTCACCGCTACATGGTGGCGGCGCTGTATACTGGTATTAAGGAAAAGCAAAATATCTCCGAAATGGATGGTTCTACGAAAATTTGTTTCAAACAAAACTTGGAATACAACTTTGGTCATCACGAAGATTACCAATAACGATGTTTTTATGGAGATATTTGACGGAAACCGAGAAACCGATTATTTATAAATAATTCCTAAACAATAACTGCAATGGAAAATTGTTTGAAATAAAAGATGTAGAAAATTATATTTTTTGTAATAATCAATGTATACAATAATGGCGTATTATCGAAGAAATATCGCAAAAACTGAATCGGGTGTCAAATAAACCTCGCCTTCCGTTTAACCGGTATTGTCCAAAAACTAACCAGTTCTTTGTGCACATGCTGAAGTGTTATATATGAAATTTGGTGTTAATATGACAAGTACTTTTTGAGCTAGAGCGCCCACAATCACATACATCCACATAGACATACACACACACAGACATCATTCCGAAAATAGTCTAAACGCGTTCTAGGGACCTCAAAACGTGTATTTCCATTGAAATCTCGAAGTGGATTTTTTTCGTGATCACAATACTTTCCCATTACAACGTATGGAGAAAGTAAAACAATCCGATTGCGCGCATTGAGCTTGTTCGTCCATCATCCTCTCTATGTCGATGATATTTTCTTTTGTAATCTAAATATAAAACCTTATAAGCTCCACTACTTTATTTTTTAAATGGCTCAGTCGATTGGATAATCGATCCCTATGCATTCATATATTGATCCAGAAAGGAAAGAATAACCTGCGGAAAGCTCGGCGGCTAATGGAGCGTTGAGATTGGAAAGTGTAATGGAGGAAGGAAGAAATAACGCTAGTAACGGAACTGCGGAAAGTATGTAGTAAAATTACGAATATCTTTCTTCGCTTTGCTCAGAACAGAGGTTTTCAAACTGTCTGAAGTCACGGAACATTTACATTTACAATTATTTTTCCGGAACCTCAAAAAAAAAAAGAAATACATGGCAGCACTTATCAGGTCTTCCCATCTCATTCTTTCACGGAACTCCTATATAGCCTTCGCAGGATACAGTTTGAAAACGCCTGACTTAGGCCATCAATGTAGTTGTAGCTCTGCGAAGTGTGATAAACGAAAAAACTTGTTTTGTTACTTTTGTTGGATTTCTCGCGTCAAACTCAACTTGTCCTTTTCGGTGTGGGTCCTTTATTTACGCGTTAAAGCCTTTTTTACTACATATCATACATGATTCATACTGGACACATTTCCGCCAGCCATTTAAGAGATAAGAGAGGGGGTGAAGGGGTAGCCGATACACAGCCGTTATATCTGAGGTGGCGATCGTTATAATAGGGCTATTTTTTTAAGAAATCCAGTAAGGCTGGCCGGATCAACTCGGGGTGTCCGTTATGTACTAGGATTCGTTACATCCGAGTTCGTTATAAGCGAGTTTAACTGTATTTTATCACGTTCTATTAACCTGGAAATCTTTCAATATCTTTTTCATGAGATTTGTCTATAGCACTGGTTCCCATATTGGGTGCTGAATATGGTTTTAGAGGTGCCGCAAAAAATTTTGTTTGGTAAATAAATTAACAATTTTTATGTGTTTATAGGTAATTAGGGCAATAATATTTCTTTTAATAAATTTATTTTGCCATTGTCTCAACGTATGGATGCGTTCAAAGCTTATGATACAAAATATTATAATCTTGTTTTCAGACTGGGGTGCCGCTAAATTCTGCTTATCTTTGAAATGGTACCTTAAAAATGTTTGATAACCACCGGTATATATACACAAAGTTTCCATTACCCAACATTTTTTATATACTGTGCCTTAATTGGACGAACGTTTATGTTCCTCTTCCATTTATGGGTCCGGTCTTTTTAGTTCTGCTTGCTTTATTAACCATAAAACACGACCTTCAGTTGTTAATGCGTCGTAAAAATTAATCGTTTTAACCAAGTTGCGGCATCAGTTATTAAATCGGCTAATGCCTCGTAATAACTAAAGGACGACTCATAGCGCCCGGGGAAAATGATACACTTGATAATGATGAAAACTCATTTCCTCTACGGGAGATTTTTTTTGAACGAGGAAGATATGTTCCGAAATGGAATCGATCAATTCGGGAAACTAGTGTAATCGCCCGTCAAAAATTATGGGTGTGCATGAATAAAGTATTAAATGTAAATTAAAACGATATCCCTCTCTCTCTCACTCTCTCCCTCCCTCTCCCTCCCTCCCTCTCTCTCTCCCTCCCTCTCTCTCCCTCCCTCTCTCTCCCTCCCTCTCTCTCACTACCTCCCTCTCCCTCCCTCTCTCTCACTACCTCTCTCTCCCTCCCTCTCTCCCTCTCCCTCCCTCTTTCTCCATCCCTCCCTCTTTCTCCATCCCTCCCTCTCTCCCCCTCCCTCTCTCCCCCTCTCCCCCTCCCTCTCTTTCTCACTTCCTCTCCCCCCCCTCCATCCCATTCTCCTCGCCCTCACTCCATTATTCCTCTCCTTTGCGTTCTCCCTATTTTTCATACAATAAAATATTGTAGCGTGATATATGCCCTTGGGTTTTATTCCGCTGATGGTGCATATGGTACAGTGCGATGATTCAATATTTAATAGAATTAATGTGCTATGTCCTTCTGGAGACCCCGTATGAAAGAATCTGCACCCAATACATATCAACCTACAAAAACTTCCTTGACTCAAATTAATCTAAAGTTTTGCGCCTTGAAACTTATACCACCAAAATTACACCAACTGCCCCTGATTTTATGCCACCCAATTTACATACAGCAGCTCCTTTAACATATACGTACCAACAAACTCACACCTAATGATTTTATGCCACCTAACTTAACCATGCTATTCCTGATTCGTACAACCATATGCTTAAACAGAGAGGTAGGGGAAGGGAGAAAAATGAGCTGCCAACCGAAAGAAGCATAAGGAATTTTTATAACGAAAAAGGAAGGGTTTATCACTTGAATTGCATTGAAATTTTACAGCGGAAAAATAGAGGGGGAAGGAAAGAAAGACCGAAAATTTTTAAACCTACTCCGGTTTGCTCCTTAACAGCATTATAAATGAACGCCTTCTCTATGTAATTTTGTTATTTAGTGATATGCTATACTAAGTCAGGTTACGTTTTTTTAATGAAATTTTATTAAGAATAATTTGACTCAATTGCAAATACCTTAATAAAATTTAGAATTTAGCGCAACAACATGGGGTAAACCATACTGTGGAATCAATATCGAGTTTATGCATTAAAAATACTGAGAGGATTTTTTTAACATGCCTCTTAACTATCGTTATTTTCTGCCAGATACTCTTACTGTTTGGTGTTAATGTCTAGAAATATTCATTTGAAATTAAAAATTCACCATTTGTTATAACTACTAAAGAATTCCGAAAATTTAAGTCTCCATTTGCGTATAATATGCCAGAGGATTTTTGTTGTATTTTTTTCAGAAACTGTTTGGAATTCGAAGCACAAAGGACAGTAAGAAATGCAGTCGTAAAATTTTCTAATTACAGCATCGCCATATTTAAATTTCGTATTTCTTTAGTAAGACGGATGATAAAAAAATCAAAAGAATATATCTTTTAATTAAAGCTTTAACTGTATGAATTGCAGCAACTTTAACAAAATAATAACGCTTCTTTGAAGTGATACCGTATATTTAGTCAACGCAGTGAAATTTTTAAATGAAAGGAAGTTTCAGGTGAACGACTTGAGAAGTAACTCTTCCGAGTGAGTTCAAAGCTTATAACAAGAGCTTAGATAAACAGGAACGGGTCCTCTTCTCGTGTAAAACGCTTCCTAAATTACTTGTAGGCTTTAATTACGAGATCCTCTTCCATCAC
Organism: Uropetala carovei; assembly: GCA_036926305.1. NCBI lineage: Eukaryota > Metazoa > Arthropoda > Insecta > Odonata > Petaluridae > Uropetala > Uropetala carovei. The sequence goes on from JAXCHB010000214.1 coordinate 1,523,706, forward strand.
TTTAACTTGGCCTCCGCGCGTGAGATTAAATGGGAAGATGCAAGGCAGACGGTGAACATAGGCGCATGAAAAGATTTATCGGCGTAATACGGCTCGGAATACGTCATTAAGGAATGGCGACGCAGTAAAATGCTTGATTGTAGATGGAGCTCTACACGCAAGAGTGGCATCAAATGTAATGATTTAAGATGTAAGAGTGTCACAGAAGTGACTGTAAAAAAAAAATTCGAGAACAGCATATTCTTATGAGAGACATATCGAATTGGATGGTATTTCAGGAAGAACTCGGAATGAAACAAAGTCAAATTTATCTTTTCAAAAAAAAAGGACCTTTACGAATATGGAGCTACGATTCATTTGGAACATTTTTTCTGATTTCGCTGGTACTTACACCAAGGACTCAGCCGTACAAAGTTTGTTTTCATGCACGCAAAATAATTTATCATTTACCTAGCTAACAATAAGATTGGCTAATATGTCGCATCTTCATATTCCAATATCACCTCATTTTAAATTTTAATAATGAATTAAGTTAGAAACAATGTTTCTGAAACGAATTTATCTTTAGTGGTATTACATAAGTTATAATTAGATTGAACTTTTATTTTGTATTGCTCTGTATTTTATTGACCCTTGGAAGTTGACTAGGATATAAATATCGATAAAAAATTTAAAATATATAATCCTACATAAATAATTGAGGAGTACAAAGAGTAGTGATGATATAAAAGGTTAGAATTGGGAAATATATTTTTTTAAATAAGTCAGAAGCATACAATTTAAGGTACAAGAAACTTTCCAGTCTGTATATTATTCCTTTGCCGTTCTCTGCAGTTATCATTTCAGATTGTTTTTCGTCGTCCTAATTCCGTGAGCGACACAAATCTCATCCCATCATTTCTTTTTTATCGCCTAAGAGATTGCTCCGAATCACAATTGGACTCCATGTTCCAATTCTTCCCTCTAAAGGTGCAACCTTTGTAACTTCGTTTCTGGTATCACCCGAAGATGGGGAGTGAGCCAATTACGTGCCCTTGTTTCGCAGAGGATTGCACGCTTGCAGACCTCAAGGAGAGCACAAAGACTTCACCTATATCTCCTCAGCTTGCAGAAAAGATCTTCTTAAATGAGTTAGTTCGCACAGTGAAGAAAATACGCGAACAAAGGAGTGAGTTGGTTAGATTTGGCAAAGAGAAATAAATGTGAGCACTCCTTGGTGAATAAGAAATCAGAGTGGATATCCAGTAAGTTTCGTTATTTTTTTTAAAAAAGGGGCGAGGAAGAAGCCACCAAATTAAAAAAGTAGAAATATAAAATATAAATAATATGGTGGTAGATTGTTTTAAAAATGGTCGAGAATAATATTTATAAAAGGATTAAATTTAAATAGAACAGATTCTATAGGGAAAGGGAGGTAAGTTTTGAAATGATGAAGTAGAAGAAACTTGGAAAAAATATTTTTTTACTTATTTTGCTTCTTCTCGTAACTCCTGTGTGTGCACTCACGTGTACACGCGCGTAAAATATATTCCCGTTAGTTTTTTTTTTATTCGCCGCTTGCAAAAAAAATAACACCCGACTTGCATGGCGGCGTCCTTTTTATGCTGCCCGCCGTTAAAAAAAAGTGTTGAAACAAAAGGCATGTGGGCGGGTACCGAGGAAGTTTAGGGGATGGGAAGGGATGCGGCGAATGACCACCGCCGAAATACGCGATGCGTAACGCTGAGGGAGAATAAAAAAGGTTTCGAGGGGGAGGGCCCATATAATCGCTTTAAATAACGACAAAAAAACAGGCGGATCCGACCGCTAAAAAAGAAGCAAAAGGGAGAGAGCTGGAGAACAAAAGAAAGGCAAAAGTGGGGTTGGAGTCAAACTGGGCGCTTTCATGTCACCGCGGCGGCAAAAAAATTAGTCGAACGGGGCGTGGGACGCTGTTAATGCGAGCGGCCTAGCTGTGGTGACTCCCGCTTGGAAGTTTTTTAATCGATTTTTAAAAAAGGTAACTTTAACGTGTTTTTATTCTTGAAACCTCTCGACCGAATTGTTTGATTTGGTTATTGAATGCAATTATTTTCTCGCCATGGGAATTGATCTTGCGGTGTTTTTTATAAAAAGGACTTTTAAAATTTTTAGCTTTATGATAAAATCCGAGAGATGGTTTTCATCAAATGAGAAAATTCTCACTAAATGTCTTTAAATCGAATCTCGTAATTTATAGTTCTTTAAATTTGGCTCAGCTACCTTGCTTTATTAAAAATACAAAGAAATATATTTATTCTTGAGGATCTAGCAATTTTTAACATACCCTATGATGGCGCGGAACGTAAGACATATTACAATATGGAACATATAAAGCAGGAGATAACAGATAACGTCTATAGATGTTTTTCTTATATTAGTAGTTAATGTTAAATAGTTGCAAGCTGAGAGTATAAATTCTTAAGGATTGCCTATGTGAACCAAGTTTTTGATAAAAAAATCTCGTGGCCAAGACATGACTTTCTCCATATTTGGGGTATAGATATTTAAATTATTATGAATAGCATATAAGGCTAAATTATTATTTCGTATCGTAAAAGAATACAGTCGTCCTTATTGCCGTAAATTAGGTACATTTTGAATATGTTTACAGAATTCACCGCTACATGGTGGTGGCGCTCTATACGGGAAATAACGAAAAAGTTGAATATCTACGAAATGAAATAAATTTATTTCAAACAAAACCTGGAAGAAATATTATTCTCTGCAACTTTGGTCCTAACGAAGATTACCAGCAACGACGTTTTTAAGGAGATATTTGACGGAATCCGAAAACACCGATTATTTATAAATAATTCCTAAACAATGACTGCTATGAAAAATTGTTTGAAATAAAAGATGTAGGAAATTACATTCTCTATAATATTTGTATCAAGTTGTATATACAGTAATGCTGTTTTGCCGGAGATATATTGCAAAAACCGAATCGGGTTTCGAATAAACCTCGACTTCCGGTTAACTGGTATTATCCAAAAGCTAATCAGCTCTTTGTGCTCGTATCAAAGTGTTATATATGAAATTTGGTAACGATATGGCAAGTACTTTTTTAGTTAGAGCACCCACAATCACATACACACGCACACACACACACACAGACATCATTTCGAAAATAGTCTAAACTTGTTCTAGGGACCTCAAAACGTGTATTTCCGTTGAAATCTCGAAGTCGATTTTTTTCGTGATCACAATAGTTTCCCTGTACTACGTATGGAGAAAGTAATAAAAAGGTGAACTGCATAGTCCAGTTTTGTCCAACCTTCTACCCTTGAAAGGTTTTTGTGTGTCCCAAGAAGCTATGCCGAAAAAGCAATGCGGAAAATTTAACACACAATTAAAAATTTTTAATAAAACTTTTAATATCCATAAAAACCATATTTAGGCTTATTGTTAGCTTTAACTTATGTGGTAACTCAGAATGTATATCTAACTTCCGACTTAAATTCTAGTCCTGACCAGCGAAGAATTGGCATCTTACAAAGCGGCTCGCCAAAGGATTTGCTATCACTAATGCGACCTTCCATATAGAAAAGGTTGATGCCATCCGTGATATAATCAAACGAGTTTTTGCGCGATTTTACGCGTCGAACTAACAAAAAAATTCCCTCCAACAAACGTAGCGAATAGAAAAAGAAACTTAGAAAATGACAATGGAAGAGAATGAAGAGGTAATAAGATGAGAATGGAAAATCGGAAAGAAGAAAGGTAAAGTTAGGAAAGAATAGGATGCGTAGCGAAATTCACGGGAAAAAGAGAAACATAAAGAGGGAAAAGATGATCCGTTTCGGTCGATAACGAGTATGGGCGGTGGCATGTACGGAATACATAAAAACCCAAAAGAAAAGACCGCGAAATGGACCGAAAGAGTGGAAGGATACACGTGGGAGGAACGTGAATGAAAATTTATATTTATAATAAAAGCGTGGGACTCTTTTGATGGAGAAATCGAAAGATAAAAAGAGAGAGAAGAAAAAACTGGTTTTTGAGAGAGGGAGACGAAAAATTTATAGATGGATATTATTATGCATATAAATTGAAGTAGAGTAGAAGGATAGAGATTTTGTTAAAAAAATTTCCTCGTTCGACTCGTCCAACTGTATACATTTTTCTTTAAAAAAATTGGTGCATTTTTGCTGGTCATTCTCCATCTGCCTCAAATTAGGGATTACTACGTAAAAAACTTATTAATATTAAATCGTCATGGCAAAAACCAAATAAAAGAGCGTATTTAGGCAAGGAATTAAAATACCGTTCTGGCTTTTAAGTTTTATAGATGAGTTTTTAAAAACTTTTATGCTACCATTTCATTACATCATCTTTCATGAAAGGAATGTATTGGAAATGAAAATACATTTCTTGCCATCGATGGACCTTCCATTTCTACAGTGCTGATTTTAAATTCATCGTCTCCATGGCAATGAACAGGAAAAAAACACTAACGGCGATACATCAGTATCAGCGTATATATTAATTAAGAGAAGGCCTATGTCAGTCACAACCCGAAGCGTAGCTTGAAGGAAGTGGGAGAGAAGGAGAGGCGCGAGGGGGGCACGCGGGTAGCTGGAATAGGGCTTCGAGCCTCAATGCGTGGCTGCGGCAGCGCAGGATGGCGGGCGTCATGGGCGCGCGGGTCGGAGGCACGATTTCGGAGCTGTACGGGCAGCCAGTCTCTACAGAAAGGAGTATCTTACTGAAATACCGTATTAGCCCGAATATAAGGCGAACCCGAATAAAGCGACTCCTTATTTTCCCAATGAGAAAATCCAAAAAAAGTAACTTCTTCATACTTAAGGACCCGAATATAAAGCGACCCCCACTTTCCTGAAAGACAATTTTTGAAAAAAGCCTCGCCTTGTATTCGGACTAATACGGTATATCCTCAGTGGATCCCGCTCGATATGGATCTCATAATTAATTCCAAATATTTTTTAAAGTAAGCGCATAATTTGCAATTGGATCAAAATATTCGGAATGGCCGAATCCGACTTAAATTTGAGCAAGGCAGGCTGGAGACATAGGAGGAAGGAGGGAATAGGAGAAAGAGGATTTAAAGAGACTTGAAATAAGGAATGCCTTGGATGGAGGTAGGAAGGTACGTACGGAGAGATCGCTTTTACGGCGAAACGGAGACAAGGAGCGGAGATTGAATTTGGCGAAGTGATTTAATTGTCTGGATGTCTGTGAGATTTTGGATATCCTAGGAGTAGATGGGAGGGGAAAGGGAGAGGACGAGAGGGAAGCAAATGGGGAGAGGAGGAAGGGGGAAGGAGGAGGAAGGAAGGGTAACCGAGAAGGGGGATATGTATGAGATGGAAAAGGAAAGAATTTTAGGAGGGAGTGAAAGAGAGAAGGAGAGACTGACAAGTTCCTTTATTTGGGCGAGGTTGAGGTTTGTTAGCGTTCGAGGGAGGGGAAAATGGAAGAAGAGGGATTAGTTTGGAGGGGGGGGGGGGGGAGAGGAAAGAAAATTACTCGGAAGATGCAACTTTACTAGAGGGAAGGCGATTTAAAGAGTGGCAAAGGATAAAAAGGGAGATGAAAAAGAAAAAATCTAGAAGCAAAATGAGAAAATTAAACATGTAGAAGCACGAAGGTGAATGAGAAGGAGAAAAAATATTTAACAAAAGAAGATCGCGTCGGAATTACTAGGAAATGCGCGATGAATAAAATAATAAGAGGGGAGGAGATTTTCTGTGGCGATAAAATGCAAGCAGAGGAAGATTTAAAACATTTTTTGGCGAGGCGAGATTGAGAAAAGTCGGAAGAAAAAGTGATGTCCATCTAAAGCAAAAAAGCGTCGCTGAAAAAAAGAGAGGGACTGAACGGTGTTCCGAACCCAGTGAGCACTTACCGGAAGGAGAGCCCTGGGGTGTTGGAGAGACACATTGGTGTCTCTCTTGTGCTGACGAAGGGATCATCCCGAAAGCTCCAATAACTTCTACAAATGTGTCTCTCCAACACCCCAGCGGCTCTCCTTCCGGTAAGTGCTCACTGGGTTTCCTTCAACACCTAATTGCCCTAAATATCCTCATTTACCTTTCCTCTTCCGTAAGTTTATATATATATATATATATATATATATATATATATAAATGTAAATGCTTGTAAGGTGGAATTAAAAACGATGGAAGGTTAACAAAAAAGTTGGGAATAACAGGGGAAAGGTGATTGAAATAAAATTTCCTACAGTGAAACCATAGTTACGTGTGTTCTTGTGTGTTCGATTGTTTCTTAAAACCGGATGTGGAGGTATTCTATGCAATACTCCCCCTTTCTCCGCTTCAGATCTCCTGTATTGTGTGCTTATTTATACTTATTACAGAACGTGAAAGATTTAAAATGAAAAGGAGGAAAACTCTCCTAATTAGCCGTAACTTTGCGAAAATCCACGCAATTTTTTATTGGAATAAAGCGCAAGAACTTTTCATCGTCAGAATCCTTGTGACTGTATATACCAGAAGAAGGGTTGTTTTATAATGTTTAGCAAACATCATGAATTTTTCTTAGGATAGGGAATGTGAAAAAAAAATGTAATAAGGAACAGCGAAGGAGGTTAAAATCTTCGGTCCTTATAATTTTTCTAACTTTGTAGTATTTCAGTTATCCTTTTCAATGCATTAGAACTGGAATGAAGCTTAAAATTTAATTAAATATTCATAAAAATATCGCAACCATAAACTTTATCATAGAGAAGCCTCGAAGAAATTTGTTTTTTTTTCTAATCTCCTTGCAAGCGATTTTTCTTTTTGATAGCTGCACGTCCACTCTATGGGTCAGATATTGTGAAGTGAAATTAACGACAGCATTTTTTTTTAATCCAAGTGATCAAGTCCCGTAGGACAGCTGGTGGCTTTTCATGGCGGAAAGAGGGAATCTTTATAATAGATGTAGAAAGGGCCACACTGCCCACTGCGAATAAACGCGATTTCTCCCATCTCTCTGTGAGTGCATGCGTGTGTGCGTGTTTTCCATCGCACGATTTTTCATATTATTACGACGGAACCGCTTGCCGGCCTGCCGTGCGTGGGTCCCATCGCAATTTCCCCTTTTCTCCTCTCCGCTCTCCTTTTACTTTTACCTCCAATATCCTTCCCAGAAAGCAATCCAATACTCTTCCCGGCCCATTTCTCCCCCGTCACTCTTAACCGCAAATCCCTAACCTTCTCTTTTCCCCCATTTCTTCTCCTACCCTTCTTCTCACGTCCTCTCTCCCTCCCCCTCTCTCTCGTAACCTCTCGTTCTATCCTTTCAAACCATCCACATCTCACCTTACCCTGATCCTCCTGTCCAATAAACTTCCTCTCTCACCCGCTAACGCTTCTCCCTTTCTTAGCCTCGTTGCCTTTTCTCCCACCTTTCCTATTCCTAGATCATTCCCATCGTCTCCGCAGGTCTAAAGTTCGTCGAACTTTTTCATTTCCTTTTTTTCGTTCCTATTTTTTTCCCGCCTTTCTGTCGCCGCAACGTCAGAAATTCCTATCATTCTCATAAGCCTTTTTTTTACTTTCTCATATATATATATATATATATATATATATATATATATATATATATATATATACGAAGTATGTTGTAATCGCGAAAAAATTCGACCTCGAGATATTGACGGAAATATACGTTTATAGGTGCAGCCGAGCCCGAAAAAGTGGTTTTCGCAATGCCGTCTTGTCTGTCTGTTGTTAGAGAGTTTTAGCATAACGTACAGCGAAGGTACGGTAAACGTTATATTTAACGACGCCGTTATTTGAGTGATTTTAGCGGTGTACGTGAGACCCAGAAGAGCGACGCTAAGTGACGCGCATGCGCAGTGAGGCGACGATCACGTGACTTTAACGTTTAGCTTTCATCCGCTGTATGGTTGCTAAAACTATCTATTGACTCTAGAGCAGTGTTTCCCAAACTATGGTCCGCGAACCGTTTGTATGGCCCGCGGAGGTTTCGTTGGTGGTCCGCGAAGGTTTCCAAAATGTAATTTTTTTAGAAAGAGCCGCATATTTCGTTGAATTTTTTTTGGGAAAAATTAATCAATTCCTACACTATCACAGGTATTCAATCCTTTAGTGATGTGCCTTCTTAACTTAAAGATTTTTCTACTTCTTCAGTTGTGGTCGCTACAAAAACAAAGAAAAAAAATCGTTTATTAAACCTGCAATCAATGTTAAGGTTATCTCTGACTTCTTTGACTCCATATATCGATGAACTTGTGCAGGCTATGCAACATCACGGTTCTCATTAATACATCCATTTTTGTTCTAATGATAATAAATGTTATTTTGTATTTTAAAACTCTTCTGTATTACGTTCATAGTTTAGAAATAAAATGTACTTTGTAATATGTTTATTATGATGTTGTTTATGAAACTATTTTATATTTCACAAATTTATCCTACAAACGTTGAAAATGATTCTTGGAATAAAACAAAAAATAATATGGCGCCCCTCAAACAGACAGAAACGTGTGCTATATATTTCAAAATGTTCAAATAAACTACGTAACCAATTAACGCCTTTTCTTAAACGTAGTTACAGTAAGTACGTTAGTGTAAGTAATGAGGTGGTCCGCGGGGCCTGGAGGGTTGCTGAAGTGGTCCGCGGAGTTCAAAAGTTTGGGAAACACTGCTCTAGAGCCTAAACGGTAGAGCGAAAATGAATAAAATCTCGTACTTAGGCATTTTATTATACAGAGTAGAATCTATGAAGAAATGGTTGACATTGCTCGATAATTAAGGAAAGTTTACTCTACGCATTCTTAACAACAATTTCATTTTCACAAAAACGGTTTTAACGATTTTGATCAAATTTAGTACAGTTCCTTGAGTTTACGTCTTCAATAATACTGCATATTCATATTTTTCAAAAAATGAATATAAGGCTAGTTTATTCTAGGCACCTTTAACAATAATTTGATTTTCTCAAAAACGGCTCAAACGATTTTGATCAAATTTCCTACCGTTGCTTGAGTACACATCTGCAATAATACTATATACTTCATTTTTCTCAGTGAGTGAATATAAGGCTAGTTAATTCTTGGGCAACTTTAACAACAATTGGATTTTCTAAAAAAAACGGCTCATACGATTTTCATCAAAATTCGTATAGTTATTTATGTTGATGTTTACAATAATTCTACATAGTTCATATTTTTTCTAAATGTAACTAAACGACGCACTAGTATATGAGAATGTTTGTATAATTTATGTTGTACCGATTTTTTTCCTTGTAGCTCATTTCAGAATAAGCGCTTGTCAACGACAGAAAATGAAATCTGCTTGTCTCAGTTGCCTCCAATAGTCATCACAAATGCACTAAAGTTATAAAAATTGTTATGGATATTGAAGTTTAAGACAAGTACTTCATTTTTTCGATTTTTTATGTTTAAGTGCTAATTCTGGAATTGATTTTCAGACAAAATATGATCTCGATAATTCTCTCTTGAGGTACTTATTATAATAATGATAATTTTGTTGTACATATATCTTTTGGAGAAGTTTTTGTTGCCATGGATTCAGTTTCGTAGCGAGTGGAGCGGTTTTATTGGGGTCTCAAACCGCCCTCTACAGATATCCCAAGGTCATACCGATTTTAATACCTTCAAATATTATCATATATCTACAGCTGTAAGTAATTAAATCCACTTTACGTGTCCACATTAGTATTCGAATGTATTCATGTACATTGAAAAAAAAAAAAATTTCGTCCATCTGAGGCAAAAAGTCCATCCGTCGCAAAATCCGGACTGCGCCACTGCACGAATTCGCAATCAAGCTGGAGCGGACCAGCATATTTCGTTAATAAATACGAAACCCCTTCAAATATTCTCGCATGCTAAGTTTCCAGTGAACGTAATTTCTTCCTTTTTTTTCTTCCCGTTCAAACTATCGATCCTGTACGTATATTGTCGTTTTTCTTTCCTACCTCTAACATAAAAACCCTCCCTCTTCTTTTAGAGAGAGAGAGCGAGAGAGAGAGAGAGAGAAGAACACGATCTCCTTCCCTTCATTCCGATAGTATTTCCCTTGCGGAATGTTTCGAAAAGTCTTCTCTCTCGTGCGGTCCTCGTTTTCTACTCTTCCGCCACCCAATAAATACCACCTCCCTTGTGCCGTTCCTTCTTCTAAGGGAAGGATGGGCTGAGTGTGGATGCGATTGATGGAGGATGTGCTCGAGGGGATTCGGATGTAGATGGAGAGGTAGAGGTAGAGAGAGAGAGAGAGAGAGAGTTAGGGAGGGTATAGGGAGAAAGAAAGAGAGAGAGAGAGATAGGGGAAAGAGAGGGTGGGAGGGGGAGGAAGGTAGGAGACAGAGAGAAATGGAGGTAGAAAACGATAGAGAGGAAAAGGAATTTCTCTTTTCCGATATCGTCAGGGTTTAGTGAGGAAGAAGAGCTTTGTGAGGGTCTGCCTCGAGGGGAGGGGGGGAGGTAGGGGGGAAGGGGGGAGAGGAAAGGAAAGGACTGGAAATCAGGCGTTCTTGGAGAGCTCTCCTACGTTTTCCTCCTGCCGATCGACTCTCCCTATCCTTCAAAAGCGAATGCGATTCATTTCGTTATTTCTGTCTCTCTCTCTCGAGAGAGAGGAAGTCCAGGCGAAAAAAAAGAGAGCGGACTCTCTTCCTTACCGATTTCTTCGTGCATTCATCTCCTTTTCCGTTTTTTCGATATCGTGAAAGGTCTCCCTCTTTACATTTAAGTCAGTTCGTGCGTTCCAGAGAAACGCACGATTCGTAATTGAACGATGACATTTGCAGCAAAACCACCAACTAACGCACGCTTATTACATAATATATTAATCAACTACGTGTAAATTACATAATATATTAATTAAATACGTGTAAATGTGTGCTTATAGAAGTATGTATGCAGATGTGTGTGTGTGTGTGTGTGTGTGAATGCATGCATATATGTATATACATGTGTATATGTATGTATGTATGACTATGTATCCAATTATGTATGCGCATTTCATTATAACTTATCTGTATGTTTTCATGTATGGCTGTCTATATGTGTAATTTATGTTTAGTTCTCCTCCCAATCGGTAAATAATAGTATCTGTAGGCTTCGCAGGTTCTTCACACACCCCTTCTTATTTAGGTATTTTCCTGTAGTAAGGTTTTTCCTATACTATACTATAACATATACTACTTATATGTTAACTAATCTTAGGTTTCCCCCACAAACAACTATCTTTATCTACTTGTATTTGTAAATATATATATCAGACTGCCTTTTGTGTTCTTTCATCATTCGTGAATTTTATTGGTATCTCTCTCTCTCTATATATATATACACACACACACACACACACATATAGTAAGTCTCCGACTTACACGGATCCGCAGATACACGAATGAGGGTAGTTGAACTGCCGCGCGTATACAGTTAGTTGAACAGCTGCTCGATAGATGGTGATACTTGTACACTGCAGGAAACGTAGCAGACAGAAGTGCTTTTGATAGATTTGTTTTTTATTGTGAAAGAGCTTTTAAGTGCATGAAAGTTATCTCGTAAGTGCATTAAAACAAATTTGATAAACGAACTAGGTATAAGCCCTCATTATGGCTGAGAAAGGTAAGAGTGATGACGTGACGGTTCACGAAGGTATCCAGAGCAGTTAATGATGCAATTGCATGCTATAAAATTATTTATGATGAGAAGAAAGAATCTACTATACAAGCATCACTGGACAAGTACATACGTAAAACAGAGACAAATGATGTAATGCCATAGTCACCTGCAGAATCAGCTAAAATACGTGTATACTATGTACTAATACTCTTCTTGCAATTACTAACGTTTTTACTTAAGTATGATGTATTTTAATGAATAAATTTTCATTTTCTTAACATTTTGTTGTTATAAGCTCTACTTTTTTAGGCTTTAATTATCCAATGAAGTGAATGTCAAATTTGTGTAACTGCCGTGCGTATTAGGTTACTTGACCAGATACTCAAAAGATGGCGTTTGCCGTACATTTCCACTGAAGTTCTCTTTACATCACCGCTAGTACTGCAAAGCCGACTGCGTTGCTTCAAAAAGTGTATTGGTTTAAACATTGTTCGACTTACACGGTTTTCGACTTACACGGAAATTTTTGGAACGAATTAACCGTGTAAGTCGGGGACTTACTCTATGTGTGTGTATATACACATATATCATCCTTCCGAATTTCCTGCTTTATATTTCCCGTTAGTAGGAGTTTCTTTCTTCTGAAAGCGGCTTTTGCTTTTGTTATTCTAGTACTGATTTCCTCGGTACAATTTGCTTCTCTCGTTATGATGCTTCCAAGGTATTTATAATCTGAAACTTGTTCGAATGGCTTTCCTCCAATACTTATATTCAAATTTTCTTCATCTTTACTTGATATTCGCATAACCTTGGATTTTTCTGTATTAATTTCCATACCGTATTTTCTACCTCTTATCACTAGTCTATTTATCATTTTCTGGAGTTCCTTTTCCTTTCTTGCTGGAAGTACTTGTTCATCCGCGTATTTCACTGTTCTTATAATCCTTCCTCCGATTTTGAAATATCCCATGCCTTCTAACGCTTCCTGCATTAGTCTCTCTCCATATATATTGAATAGAATCGGCGATATACAGCAGCCCTGTCTTACTCCTCTACCGATATGTACTCCGCTGGTGTCCGTATTCTCCAACCTGACCTTTACAACTTGATTCACATATATATTCCTGATCATTCTCCTGTCTTTCCAGTCTACACCTATATCCTTTAATATCCTCATCATCAGTAACCAATTTACTCTATCAAATACCTTCTACCAGTCGACGAAACATACGCAGCAATCTTGACTGTACTCTATTGCCCTTTCTGATATGATTCTCACTACACCGATAGCGTCTCTGGTTCCTCCTCCTTTTCTGAAGCCGAAATGATCTTCCCCTAGCATTTCTTCGGCCTTTTTCTCTAGTCCTTTATTAAGAATCCTCGTGATGATCTTCGAAGTGTGCGACAGTTGGCTTATCGTTCTGTAGTCTATACACGTAGTATTATTGTAGATGTATACTCAAGTAACTGTACGAAATTTGATCAAAATTGTTGGAGCCGTTTTTGAGAAAATCGAATTGATGTTAAAGTTGCTTACAATAAACTAGGCTTATATTCATTTTTTTGAGAAATATGAATAACACAGTATTATTGAGACGTAAACTCAAGTAACTGTACGAAATTTGATCAAATTCGTTATAGCCGTTTTTGAGAAAATCGGATTGTTGTTAAAAATGCATAGAATAAACTACTCTTAATTATTGAGCAATGTCAACCATTTCTATGTATACTCTGCTCAGTATGATAAAATGCCTAAGTACGAGATTTTATTAATTTTCGCAATACCGTCTAGGCTCCAGAGCCAGTAACAGACAGACGGCATTGCGAAAACCACTTTTCCGATTCAGCGACTCCTAAAACGTATATTTCCGTAAAAATCTCGAGGTCGAGTTTTTTCGCGATAGCAATACCGTAAAACTCGTTTATAACGATCACGCCTAAAACGAAATCTCGGCTATAACGAAGAAATGTCTCGTCCCGTGAACTTCTCCATAAGGGCATTGGTTAAATTTCTCGGATGTAAGGAACACGCATTTTACGAATTCTCGGCTGTAACGAACAAATGTTTGGTCCCGTGGCAAAAAAATTCCCCATATATAACGAATTTTGGAGAGCAGAGCGATAAGTAATGAATAGTTTCCGCCCGTTTACCGCGCACTTGTTCGTAGAGGTCCCCTTCCTCCATACGAATTTCCACGCTCCCTTTGTTTTGCAATTGATATTAAAAATGTGAAATGTTTATGTAAATTAATGACCATAATAATAATATTAATTGACCATTTAAAAAATCGTATGTAATTGCAGTCGAACATTTTACATGCCGCGAAGTTGATAAGCATCTCTTTGCATATGTAAATACGGCATTGAAGTCGACTCACTGCAAATACAGTAAAAGCTGTGTTATCCGGCTATCTTGGGGATTGTGGAAAGCCGATTAGGAGAAATATCCGGTTAGGGGAGCGATTTTCGATTTTGACATCGAAAATTTAGCAATAACCAAACAAAATTGGGCTTAGGTTCACTATCGTGCTCCCCAAACATAACTATGCATGGGGTTTGCATTTTCCATTTTAATTCTTCCACTCGTAGTTATATATAGGCACCATTTACCCATTCTTATTTAATACGTTGCTACGCTTACATGCAAAACAAAAAGACTATTGAAAAGTTTAGGGCGTCCGGGAAGTTTGGGGATTACGGCAGTGAACCTGTTCCCAAAATTGAATTTATTGGATTATATCTTTCTTATTTATCTTTATTATTTATCTTTATTTACTCCATTAGAAAAGGACAAAATTATTTAATTCTTCTGAACATTTCTGTGAAAACCAGTCATATAATATTTTATCCAGTTCCTCAATTTTTGGCTTATGAAGCGTATGATGTTTATTAATTGATTTACTCGTCTCAGGAGATGTCACAATTTTCATTAATTTAGCCGTATGAGCCTTGATATCGTAGAGCGTGGAAGATCCGATGTTGAATTCTTTTGCTATGGCTGCTATATTTTTTCCTTTTTCAATTCGTTTGACCAGCTCCAGCTTTTCTGTTAGCGTTAAACCAACCTTTTCTCTCCTGTTCCTTGCTTTTAGGTATTTATTTTGGTGCCATATTCAATGGATAGGTAATTTTTTTAAATAATAAGAAGCGATAAAACTGGAAATTGTAGAAGTACACCAAAACATCTAGACAATGCAAATGGCTTACGTAACCAAAAACGCCATGCTTACTCGGCAGCCACAGAAGTAAACGGAGTAAATACGTAATATAGACATCTTATATTTTAAGAAATTTTAAAGTGGAAGTTGTGGTATTACACATATACAATTCACACAAAAATTCATAAAAAAAGAAAAATAAATGCAAAATGAATTGTAATTGTGTAATTGCCGGTGTCTAAGGCTGGCCGGTTCTAAATAGCCGGATAGCACAGCTTTTACTTATGTGTATACGTGTTATATGGGATGTATAGGCCGAAAACCATGTTTCTCGCATATAAGGTAGTCACGCTTATAACGAAGCAATGAGTCGGTCCCCTCAAATACGTATTAAACGAGTTTTACTGTACTTTCTCGATACTTCGTATGAGGAAGTAAAAATATGATGGAGGAACGGTACGTGCCAGGGTTCCGCAACGCGATGCTCTTTAGTAGGCTTGCCGTTCACTTCTACGATGCTAAAAGTTCTCATGCTTTCCTTAGAAACACACGAAAGGACATTTTCAAACACTTTGACCTTGATGGGATTTTTGCTTATCGTCATTCTAATTTACACAAAAGTACAGTGGTGCTCTCTGGGTGCTCTAGAATCTAACTTGGTGCTCGCCACAGTATAAAGATCGAGGACCCCTGCTATATAGAGTAAAACAGGCGTAATAACACACTTTGACTTTCCATTGTGTTAGAAATCGGCAATTATGTTACATTCTAAAAGTGTCAAGTTTTAGATATAAATGTCGCTGTCAATTAAGCACCATTAACTATCTACCAGCAAAATTAATTGTTGTAGTCAAAAACGAAATCGCGTTTAATAATATGCTAAATTACTAATAATTTTGGATGATTCGAATTTTTGCAATTACCTACACGTGTGTACTCACCTATTTTGGCTCTAGCCGATGTAAACAGCAGGTGAAGGAGGAGTAAAGCAGCAACATCAATCCTTGCCATCGTGAAATCTGTGGAGGGGAAAATAATGTTGAAATATCTCGGACAAATTATTCTTAATGTACCGTTAAATAGAATAATAGGACGAGTTTATGTGTTTTCTGTTTTTTTATTTATAAAAATTTGAATTTTAACAATGCAATTACATTTTTAAATACCGTACATCTAAGACTATCATATATATCCCAAGATATTTCCCAAAAATTGATTTGTACAATCAGGAAAACTATATCGTAAGTAAAGGAAGAACTCTAAACACGGTGAAGGCAATGAACAGAATAGGAAAAATTAAAAAAAACTCCAATTCACCGTAACGGCGGTACTTACGTGTCAAGACTCGCAGACATTGCTGAAGATGACAGCGTAGCTGTCGAAACGCGCGTCCTCTAAGTGGTCCTGCGAGTCTTGACACGTAAGTACCGCCGTTACGGTGAATTGGAGTTTTTTTTAATTTTTCCTATTCTATATCGTAAGAATAAAGACATTTTACCGCAAAGCGATAGCTCCACATATTAAACATAGTACTATAGAAATTTTTTGTTACGTAATATCCGGCTAGTGTGTATTTCCGTAATAATTCCACTAATCTGTTCGATGAAATATTTGTATGTTGCATTTATGTTTAATGATAAAAAAATTGAATTTTTCATATAACTAATGTTAATAAAATTCATGGATAGGCCAATTTAAATTTTCAGCGACTGTAGTAGGAACTGGCTATGCAATTAGTAAACGAAATATATTTATCCCCTTCATGAAATGAAAGACCATGCCGATTTTCCTTTATTATCTTTTTAGTTTGTATCTTCTCTGTCCTTTCGCGATTTTCAATTACGCTATTGTATTGTCTGATTATTCCCTATATTAACTTCTAAGTTTGATGCATCGTCTATGACTCGATATCTTCCATCAGAACAGCAACAAAAAATAGCGACTTTCTAAAATACTTATGTATCCCTTACAATCTAAAAAACATCCATTTCCGCAGCCCCCGTGCTTTTGTTTCCTTCAATATCGCTATCCCTCGGTCATACTGTTTGAAATTAATTTTTTTGGGTTTTCCTTGGATGAAATTACTTTTAATGACATCTATATGTTGGTGGGCGTGTATTTAGATTGATGAAACGTTAACTTTTACGTGCAAAAGTAATGATGCTGGACACGACGTAGCATTTCCTTCTAATATAGTTTGCAATTTTTGCGCGGCGGTATTTTTTTATCTAATTTTCTCTTACTTGTACGCGTTCATTTCTTTCGACCTACGCTTATTCTTTACGAATTTAAATTTCAGAATGAAATTCTTTATAATAATTTATTAATTTCCAAAATATTAATTAATCTTCAATTTAAAGAACGGTTTAGATTGATGTCACCAATGAGAAAAGGCGATGATTTTTGCTCTTAATGAGGTTTTCGTTCCGCGTTTTTTATACCATTCATAGGTTCTATTGTCCCCAGGGAAATAACTTAGGAGTATACACTAGTCGCTAAAGTGATTCAGTTGATCTTTAATACCGGGGGGGGGAAATATTTGAACGAATGCAAATTTTAAACAAATTTCTCTTCATTATTAAATAAGTTTAAATATTTCGTTTCGACTTGTTTTTCACCCAGTATCGCAAATAATTTGAGCAGCGACTTCCTCCGCATTAATTTCAGCTTCAATTTGAAAATTAATGTACATATTTATAAAATGACCGTTGTGATTTTTTAAAAATTTATATCGAGATTTATGGGATATTAATGTAAATTATTGAAGAAAAGTAAGATGATTATCTCCTTACGAAAAAGTTCCCTTTATTATTTCCCATCCACAAATTAAATTCCTGGCTAGGTCATCGCTTGATTCTATGCGCGAATAATTAAATTAAACCTTAAAACCGTCGCTGAGAACCATTTAAAACCTCCGCTCCAGCTTTCCCTCATCTGCCATTTCCTCAATAGCCGCTTGCGCCTCCTCGACCCCTTAAAAACCCCTTTCCCACTTAGCACTCAAAAAATTCCTCCGTATCGCATTCGCCCAAAACCGGTCCCGCGAACGAGGTCCTCCAGAATCCGCTATCATTTATGGAGAACCGCCCCCGCGATGGCCGTTCATCAATCGCTCGATCCTCTTATCATCCCACCACCCTCCAACCCCACTCCTGATTGATGCTCTTTTGTTATCTCGAAATTTCATATATAGAGACGCGCGCAGGAGAAAAGGGAATGTTTTTTTTTTATTTTTAGAGTTCGTGGTTCTTCGGAATGGGCTGATTGGGAGTATAGGATGATTGAGGAGGGGAAAGGTTAAATGGGGATTGGGGATGGGAGAAAGAATTTCGACCGGAAAGAGGGGTGTAGGAATAAAAGGTTAGGGAGGTATTAAACGAGCTCTGTTAAAAAAAAAGGGTGGGAGAGAGAGGAGGGGGACTAATTGGATCAGAGTGGAAACAAAGGCTTTTATGTGAGATTATTTGTACGGAGTTAAAGGTTTTATATCTCTCCCTCTCTCTCTCTCTCTGACTCCATAAAACGATTTATTTGGAGGGCAATTCACACACACAAAAGACAAACGCTTTCGCTAGGTGGCGCGAATCGGCAAACATCTTTCAAAGAGGGAAGTCTCTAGGAAACGGATGGAACATTTCATAGCAGCAACGTGACGAAATCGCGCAAAATATATTTGTTGATAAATTAGTTGACTTTGACGACCGTAAACAGCTTGGATGTCGGCTTTTTATGTCAACTTCATTAATCATATCAATTCCAAACTTCGTGCTCGCTTGATTGATAATTTTTGCAAAGGTGTTAAATGTTTTGGAAGGTAGGAGCGTCCTTTCAAAAGACATAAATTTTAAATAGCGTGAATAAAACAAATAACTTTGAGGGTGTACAAGTGCGCGTGAAATTTTTCAAACGATAGTGCGTAACCAATGCGACATTAGCCTATCGGAAACCAGTTCTAATTCGCCGTAAAGTTTTCTCCAAATAGTTGGATTCCTTCTGTTTTATATGAGTAGTTGCAAAAATGGCAATGCAAATTTTCGGGTTATGAAAATATTAATGCTGTGATTATACCTGAACGGGTATAAGAGAGAGATAACAAATAACTGGCTTGTTAAAAGGAATACAAATATTAAAAATCGGCACAACATACATTGTACAAACTTTCTCATATATGGGTACTAATGCGTCGTTTAGTTATCTTTAGAAAATGAAAATCGTATGAGCCTGTTTTTAGAAAATCCAATTTTTGTTAAAGTTGACCAAGAATAAACTAGCCTTATCTTCATTCATTGAGAAAAATGAAATACGTAGTACTATTGTAGATGTATACTCAGGTAACTGTACGAAATTCTCCATTCCTAAAATTTGCTCTCTCTTCAAATTTCATACCTCGTTCGATTAAGATCCTTTAACCGAATTCACGATTCGCCAGTTTCCATTTTCAGTTTGCTAAGATCTCCATCTCAATAAACTGCCGACCTCTCTCTCCATTTCTCGAAAGGAGATCGTAACATGCACGGTTACTTCTCCCACGATTCATCTACTCCTCCCTCAATAGATCGTTTGTCTGTCTGTCTGTTTCCTTTCTCAGAAATATCTTTCCTCTCATTCACTCCCAAGTCTGCGTCTTCTTAACTTTTTATCCATTGTCGGCTTCGTCCACACTCTCGCTAAAAAATCTCTCCTCTTATTTATTTTCTCTTGTTTCCCCTGTCTGTCTGTCTGTTTTCCCTCTTCTATTTTCCCTTCCCCTACGCGCTGTCACCTTTCTCTCTCTTCATATCCCAAACCCCTTTCGATCTCTGTCCGTCAACACAAATCTCGTATCCACAAACCGAGTTTCAAATATTCCCCTTCAAATAAAAAACAAGTGAGGAAAGAATTTCGGATCAAATCACACAACAGACTTTTTTGTAATAATACTAAAATCAAAACATTCCCCTGCAGATCGACCTATCTTGAAAACTTTGAATCTTTAATGGTATTCAATGCATTACTTACATAAATACATTTGTAGGCCTATGTAATTTCACTTTTGTTTCGAAAAATTAGTTAACTAATCTCACAGCAATGTATTTTTCCTTTAAAATATTAAGCAGCATATCAGGTAAACATTTATTCAAAAACAATTTGAAATGAATAAAAACGACAAAATATTTCTTGCGTATTTGTTTATTTACATTCGTTGCTATGAGTACGGCCAACAATACGAAAGCCATAGCGGGCTCGTATAGATAGCACGTAATGGGTTTTCTAATATCCTGTTAAAATGCAAACGGACATACGGACGTAGCCCAAATTTTTCCATGCCTATTTATAATGTATGTACATACAAATATATATACTGAAAATTTGGTGTTTGTAGCTTACGTAATTTTTGAGTTATTTTGTACACGGTCAGACAGACAGACGGATGAGCCGAATACATAAGCATTCGCAATTTTGTTACTGGCGCTGGAGCCTAGACGGTCGAACGAAAATGAATGAAATCTCGTACTTAGGCATTTTATCATACTGAGCAGAGTATACATAGAAATGGTTGACATTGCTCAATAATTAAGAGTAGTTTATTCTACGCATTTTTAACAGCAATCCGATTTTCTCAAAAACGGCTCTAACGATTTTGGTCAAATGTCGTACAGTTACTTGAGTTTACGTCTTCAATAATACTCTGTTGTTCATATTTCTAAAAAAATGAATATAAGCCTAGTTTATTCTAAGCAACTTTAACAACAATTCGATTTTCTCAGAAACGGCTGTGACGATTTTGATCAAATTTCGTACAGTTACTTAAGTTTACATCCTCAATAATACTGTACAGTTCATATTTCTCAAAAAATGAATATAAGGCTACTTTATTCTAGGCATCTTTAACAATAATTCCATTTTCTCAGAAACGGCTCCAACGATTTTGATCAAATTTCTTACAGTTACTTGAGTATACGTGTTCAATAATACTACGTATTTCATTTTTCCCAACGAATGAATATAAGGCTAGTTTATTCTTGGGCAACTTTAACAAAAATAGGATTTTCTAAAAAAAGGCGCATACGATTTTCATTTTCTAAAGATAACTAAACGACGCATTAGTACGTATATGAGAAAGTTTGTACAATGTATGTTGTACCGATTTTTTTTATAAAAAAGCGCTAAAAGCTCACTCGTGCCATTACTTCGATCCGTCCCTCCCGTTCCTATTTTTCATTACATTTCCTCGTCCATTCCATATTCTCTCTCTCTCTATCTCTAAACATATCCCGAAACTTTTCTCGCACTTCTGTTGACCTTTTTAAACCGCAGGGAATTCCGTCGCTATTTGCATGAGTTCTCTTGTTTCTCCGACGGTGTATGCGCATCTCCTTTAAAAGGTTTCGTATCCTAGCCTTTCCTCTTTTTTTTATGCTTTCGTAATAGCGCTCTTGTTTCACCGGCGTAGAGATGAAAAGTGCCCCTTCATGTTGATGTTTCATCGTTGGTGTACCGGACGGTAGAGCAAAAATGAATGAAATCTCGTACTTAGGCATTTTATCACACAGAGCAGAGTATACGTAGAAATGTTTGACATTGATCAATAAGTAAGGGAAGTTTATTCTACGCATTTTTAAAAACAATTTCATTTTCTCAAAAACGGCTTTAATGATCTTCAACAAATTTCGTACAGTTACTTGCGTTTACCTCTTCAATAATACGACATAATTCATATTTCTCAAAAATTAATATAAGACTAGTTTATTTTAGGCAACTTTAACAATAATTTGATTTTTTCAAAAACGGCTGTAACGATTTTGATCAAATTTCATACCATTACTTGAGAATACGTCTGAAATAAGACTCCATATTTTATTTTTCTCAATGAATGAATATAAGGCTAGTTTCTTCTTGGGCAACTTTAACAAAAATTGTATTTTCTAAAAACCGGCTCATAAGATTTTCATTTTTTAAAGATAACTAAACGACGCATTAGTATATGAGAAAGTTTGTACAATGTATGTTGTACCGATTTTTTATTCAAACTTTCATATCAAATCCCAAATCTATGATATAATCAGCCCTACCAAGACCATATATTCAAAACAAACGGAGCGCTCACTAAGGTAATGAAAACCCGAAATATTGGGGTTGTGGGGGAGAGAATAACAGCGGGAAATTTCAGGCGGACACGTGTGAAAAAAAACAAAAAGGTTCATTAGTGAGAATTCACGAATTAGTTCCTGTGAAACGGAAAAAATGATTAACTCCACGTGCAAGAGCGAACTTTAAATTATTAATGAAGCTTAACTGTTTATTCCCGAAAGGGTATTTATGTGCCTTTTGCGTTAAAATAACGAATTAAACTTGCATTTTCGTAAATATTCCAGTAAAAATTCTCATACAGCTCTGCACACGTGTTTTAGGAAAGCGAAATAACTATTTACCGGTCTTTCTTACCTACAGTGGTAACATTTTTACCAAAATAATGACTTCCTCCATTATCAAGAATAAATTTTGAAATATTTTGTTAAAATACACCGGAATAACCACCTCAAAGGAACAGGAAACCTTTTAAGATGTTCTCATAAAAAAGTCCGCGTTTCTGCAGTAATAACATGCACCAACAACGCAACTCATTACGCATTCTCATAACAAGCATATATTTAATGTGTGTAGTATTTTATTCGGAAGACTTGAAACTCAACCCAAGAGTAATTGCAGCGCGGAACATATATACGTACATACCTACGCGAGATTAAAAATCAGTGGAGCGGTAGAGAAACGGGAAATTTAACGCGATGCGGTAAAATGTGGACGCAATAATGCCCCTCAACCCCCCTCCTCCTCCCCTCATCTTCTTCCCAGCATTACACCCGAAATGAGGAGAATTAGCGTTTATGGCGGAGCTAGAGGTAGCGTGCAATTAATCTGCGCCCCGCGGTTGCGGTCGAAACACGGAGAATGGTCTGGGGTATGCGCGGCAAGGGAACCGCATTATAACGAGTCCTCCTCCTTGCGGAGTCGCATTCGTTCGCTTGCGAATCGTATTGCATAGTACGTTAATTCGCGTAGCGTAAAATCCCAAAACCTCGAGCGCTTTCATATTTTAGTTTGTACACGCTAAGAAATAATTGAGGACCGCAACGAGAATGCGCAAAATGAAAGTTCGCAAACACTCCCTCTCAAAATTTTTTGGACAGCACGTACGACTCGTGCCGCAAGTTATTTGATTCCGGCACTTATATTACTGTAGATCTTGAAAGCTATTCTCCCGAATAAAGGTGTAATTTTTCTATAAATATAAAAAGTTAAAAATTAAATAAAATAGGCATTAGAATGTAATTTCATTATTTTTAAATATAAAAAAAAGAGTCCGTTGAGATTAATGAATTTAGTCGGTAAGAAAAACTTACTTCTATAGCAAAATTAAAGGCTAATAAAAATGTTAAGTAAATATAGAAATTTTTAATTTTAATAAAATATATACATTTAAATATTGTGGAACCGGAAGAAAATAATAAAGAGTCCGTTGAGATTGATGAATTTTAGTTGGTAAAAAGCTTATTTATGTATCAAAACGAATGGCTAATAAAATGTTGAAAACCATCGCGGCCGATGCCAAAAAATGCGAATTTCCCAGACAATCAGCTCCCATTGGAAATGTCATTAAAAGACGGGGGGAAAGAGCTAGGAAAAGGCGTTACGAGAGAAAAAGTACCTCGAGGGAGGAAATGAATTGGTGAAATTAAAGAACAAAAGAATAATCTCTTGAGGAAATTAAATTCCATTTTTCAAATTTTCTAGGAAAAAGCTTATATAACGGTCGCCGCTTCGGTTTCCATAATGATAATTTAAGGCGTCATTATCCGTTCGTTTACTTGAATTCAAACCGAGGAATTTTTTTGCAGCAGAGCTTATCTGCGGATTTTCTCACGCAAAAAAATAGGGGTTTGTGTTTTTAAAAAATTAACGTTGTTTTTTTATCTCGTATCTCTTTTTAAAAGAAAGCTCCTAAGTTTTCTTTCCACTTTGAGATAAACTGCAATTTCTTTTTAGCCGCTATAAAAATAAATTATGGTAAAAGTTTCTCACTATAGACTTTCCTCGTAAAATATGGGAAAAGCTCCTAATTAAGACGTGAAATGCACAGCAAAAACTTTAACGGTGTGTATGAAGTTTTTGCATTATGTAAACATTTAAAATAATTTTATTTTTGATTGATTTGTCCTATATAATTTTATTATCAAATCAAATAAGATTTCAATAACATTCATAAGATATATAATGACTGAATTCATTGCTTAAACGTTTCGCTAAGATCATCTCATTTAGTCTAAATGCAATTTTCGAAGAAAGGCATGGAATAAATTAGAGTATTAAACGTTGCGACAGTATTTTCAGTTATTTATGAGTAAGAAATATAATTTATGTTAGATTCTGCTGAAGATTACTAGGTGAAATTAAAGGAACATATTGAAATTAGGAAAATATTTTTTATTTTTCATTCAGAAGAGAAAAAAGTTGATTGGCTTGCGAAATCATACCTAGATCCACAGTAATTTCTTCATTTTACGTTTAATTTTAATTCTTGTCGTCTCATAAATTGAATCTCAACTTTCAACAATTTTTCATCTCTATTTAGAATTATTATATGATATGAGTTTGTTTTCTTTCGACAGCTCATATAACATAAGCGGAGGATCTATATATAGCTGCAAAAACCTAATACAACTCCGTCTAATATCTCTAGCCCTGTTCCCTCTCCGTATATATTATCAGTACTCCTATTATTTCCATTTATTTATATTCCATTATTAAATAAACTTAATTAATACCATCTGAAGTGAAGTGCAACCTTTTTCCTTCGACAGATCTCTTAAGGCTTTAAAAAAATTCAAGATCAAGCGCTTTAAAAAAAATACTCATTTCCAATAGCTACAGCAAGGTTATCAAAAAGCAGATGCGCGTTTCGGCTACAAAGCAACCGTCTTCAGTGGCAATTCACCAAAGAAGATTCTAATGTTGTGGTTACCTGAGTTGAGTATTTTATTAAAAGTGCTTTTTCTTGAACTTCGTCCCCATAAAATAATCGGTTGTTTTCACGGTTACATAAGATACAGGATGGCTCAAAATAGCGTGAGATAGTACGTAATTAACATTTTCGATTTAACGAATATTTATATGGTATATAATATAAAAGTAATTTTTTCTCAAAATTTACGTAATAATGTTATTAATTTTATTTCTTCCAATTTAGCCTAAACCTAGACGTTTTAACGAACGACACCACAGGATATAAAAAAAAACAAAAAAATATTCAAAACTCGTAACACAGATTGTGTAATGGCAGTCATCGAGTATCAACTTGGCAAAAAATGTTAACTAGAACCGCGTAATCACACACACGAAGGATCTCTTAAGTAAAGCAAAAAAATATACCTTACTCATATGTAGGTATCACTTAACATCAACTTAACCGCAGTCCTTGTAGATACTATAAAGTCGATTGCGCATTTAATTTCCTCGACCGGTTTCCCTTGCTTACAGATTCAATTCCTCGGCCGCAACACACACGGTTAGACAAATTCCATCATCTCGCTCTTCCCTTTCGTTCGAATATCACCCTGAGTCTTCCCATCATGCCTCTCTCGAGTCATCCCCATAATCTGTTCAGCTGCCTCTTCCTAGCAATCTTCCATTTTCCTCTCTCCTCTCCTCCCTCAATATGTTGGTGCCCGCTCTTCAGAAAAAAAATGTATTACCGTGACAACAAATTACGCCATTCCTTCCGAGTTTTTTTATTTTTTCCTTTTCAACCCAATCTTTTTCGGATCCCTATGGAAAATTTCGAGGAGGAGAGCTTTTCTTGCGTACGCTTTCAAAATTGACTCTAGCGTCATGGAAAGGAGAGGAATGAATATTTCACGGGAGGGGAAAAAATGATTTTATTTATTTCTTTATTTTTATTTTTTGCTTTAGAAATTATTCATCCCTATTCCGGCAGCGTGCGCTCCTAAAATAAGTTATGGAAATCTCCCGCTTCGCAACTCGCGTGCGTCTCTCCTTTCGCTGCATGATTATTCAAGGAAAAATATGTATACTGAATCGGTAGACGGGAAAAACGTCATTTCATCGCCATGTCTTTCGATTTTTTAGATACGCTCTTTTCGAGAAGGATCTGACGTACTTTCGATGCAGATTTGCTGGAAATGGGATGGAATTATGCGAATAAATATTTTAAATCCTATTACTGTTTTATTTTGAAGGCGAGATTTTCTTTATATATTTACGGTAATGAGAGAATCTGCTTTCGATTTAAAATAACAATCTTAGCTAAATTTGGGATGAAATAATTAGAATAATATTTTCAGTAGAATGCTAGAATTTTATCATATAATATGGGAGAGCGCGATTTTTACATGTAAGTATCAAAAAACTGGATTCCTTATTTTTTCCATTTCTAGGAGTAGATACGGGGAAAAATCTCAGCTTTATGTTTTTTTATATATCATTCTATAAGCACTCTTCTTACAGAGGAGGATATACGATATAGGATATATATCATTCTATAAGCACTCTTCTTACAGAGGAGGATATACGATATAGGATATATATCATTCTATAAGCACTCTTCTTACAGAGGAGGATATACGATATAGGATATATATAGGATAGAGGAGGATACTAATGTCTGGCCCAAACTATAATAGTAGGAGAGCTGAAATTTAATAAATTTGTGAATAGAAAAAAATAATCGGAGGAATAATTGCAAAATTGCAGCAATGTGCATTATTTTGGCCGCTAAAAATTATAAACTATTTAATAACATTTCATGGTTTAGGTACTTCTAAATGCGCTATGAAGCTGAATTTTTTTCTAGAAGTAGAAGTTGCCAAATAATGAAAACGGGAATATAAAAATTTGAGAATTTTTATTCGTTCGGCCGTAATAAATTCTGAAATGTTAAAAAAAGACTAATGTTTATGTACTTTCGTTGGAGCCAGGAAGCTGAAATTTTTAACAGAGTTAGGAAATAATGTTCCGGTAGTAAATAACATTGAATATTTTATAATAGTTTTATATTGAAGCTGTTAAAAATTCATAAAATTTAAACAATGAAATTCATATAAATGCACTTCTAGAGGTGCAATATTGATGAAATTTTGCTTAAGTGTGAGGTATTCGTAACAAATGCTAAAAACCTATAAATGTTTTATAATTATAAATTTAGGGGTTGCTTATACCCCAATATTTTCAAAACAGAAGAACACGTAATTCGGAGCCAAGATGCACACTTATGCGTTAAAATTATTATTTGGCTTTTATTTTTACTTTAAGGTGAGAGAAAATGCTTGCAGAATGCAAGCACACATTCACTAGTGTGTGTGTGTGTGTGTGTGTGTGTGTATATATATAGGTGTGTGTGTGTGTGTTATATACATATATACATACATATCTGTATTTATGAAAATCACCCATTTAATTTGTTTTTTGACTTATTTAATGTACCGTCCGCATGGAGGCAAATACCACAATTAGCTAAATCAGAGATCTCAGATACGCCCTCCATTTTATGTATAAGTAGGTTACTTTACGCTATGATTCTGTCCAAACCCAAATGCATCTCCTGTGAAACAAATCTCACTTAAATCGCCGTAAATTACCTATGATATGTGAGAAAAGCATTAAATCAACAGGAATCCGAAGAATAAAATGATTTGGATATAAATTAAGGGGGTGTTCAAGATTTTACTCGAAGAGTAGCAGGATGCGGAGGATAACGAATTAAGAGGGATAATAAGAATAGACTACTAATTGAATTTAATAACAGAATTACGTAATAGAAATCGGTACTGAAAAATGACAAGCGCAGGGTTTATTTCCGGAACGTAATGCTGGTGAGCAATTGATCCTGCTCTGGGGTTTCAAAAACTCACATCGGCGCATGGACCGCATCAAGACAACAATTTCGTACATATCATTTGCATATGAAAGCCTTGCAAGTGACATGTTGCACTGGAGCGAAGTCACTCGGACGCAAATAAAAAAAACATTAGCGCAATCAGAGCCAGATAGAGGGGGAGCCATCAGGACCATTTGGTCCGGGCCCCGGGTCCAGAGGGACCCCCAAAATTTATTATAAAGGTTATGTGTTCAATATATTTATTCTAATATATTGAACAAATAACCCTCGCGCAAATAAGCACCGATAAACAGTTAAAGGGGAAGGGAGGGTTGGACTATGTAGAGGTAGAGAAAATTTTACGGTCCTTTCGGTGAAAATATTTTGTCGTCCAGGTTAACGCCAGTTATAAGTATAAAGACAATTTTCGAATTATTTATTTTCTTTCCTGTTTAAATGAATAGGTTCTTATTAAACGAAAATCCCCTCTGCTTTAGTTTCATTTTTTATTCATATATTTGTGTGGCTTTCGGAGTAGGGTGGGGCCCCACATTTGTGACTGACCCGGGCCCCATCTCACCTCTCTTAGGCCCTGAGCGTAATTACACAAGGCTCTTTAGGTAATCCTCTTTGATTTGCATGAAACGAGAGCTCGTGTCACCAAAATAAGTGGATTTGGAATCTTAGAAAAGTATCATTTCCAAAGCTGTCACGATATAAAGAGGATATAAAGCTATGTTTGTTATAGAATAGCTGGGATATTCTCCCTAAACGTCGTGGGCCGTTGATTCCCGTAGGCAAGGAAGAGGATTTCAAACGTAAAGGTTAAGCGCATAGTTTCTATGAGCTCGAATGAGGGCGCAATGCCGCAGGAAAGTCACGAAATTACGACGCTTTAACTAAATAAAATACTGTTATTCGGAAGATGTTGTAAAAATCGAAATTGTATTATACACTTAAATTTTAGAATTTTTTATATTAAAAATAAGGAAAAAAACTTCGGCCAACAATCTATGGATATTATAAAAGAGTGCATTCGATTAATATGAATTTTTTTAGTAATTTCTAGTTAGCGTTGCAATAAATTTTCAATAATTCTCTATGAGTTTCGTCGGCGGAGAATTAGTGGGATCACTAAGGTTTTTCGATAAATATCCTCTATTTTTTTTTAATTAAAGGCAAGCACACAATTTTCATTCATAATTTCTGCAGTGTAATAATTGATAATCTGATTTTGATGAAAACTCCAATAACACGCTTATATAAAATTGGTAATTTTAATTTAGTTTCTGCACAAATCGGGGAAAAACAAATCCCCATAGGTCATAAGTTGGAGGCATTTTTCTAAAATTGGTAATTTTAATTTAGTTTTTACACAAATCGGGAAAAAAACAAATCCCAATAGTTCATAAATTGGAGGCAGACTTCGTGCTTCCACACTCCTCGTGCTGGGTATTGGTCGCTGCTGTCCAGCTCTTTGTTTGCTCCTAAACAGCTGAGGAAATATTGAAAATTACCCCTTCTGGCTTTAGGTCCTCCGAAGTTCAGGAGGAGGCAGATCATCTTCCTCTCCAGTTGAGGCTCTGGAACGACGGTATTTGTCCCACGGCATGGAACGGGATTCCGTAGTTTGGCGGATGATTTCAATCCTCCTTCTTCCTGCACATAGGAAGAATCTCTGGGCACGCCTCTTAATTCTTCATAAATGGTGGAGATCTGGAGCCGTTCGTAGAGATCGCTGTGTCGCAAACCTCTAACATATCCGTGGATAGAGCGCAGGCAGGCCTCCGTTTTCCATGGAGATTCTTCGGTGCCAATGAGGATGCTGTCCGGATCCTCCGTCCTGCCGTTGGTGAAGAGGACAGTTTGCGTTTTCCTGGGATTTACTCGGAGTTTGCAGTCCTCGAACCAGGCCAGTAAGGTATCGGTGGCTCTCTGCAGGTATTTTTCTGCCATCGTCTTGTTCCTGGATCTGCAGAGGAGGGCTGCGTCGTCCGCGTATAGCGCCAGAATCGTGTTGTGGCCGAAGTTCTTTGAGACGTTATCCGTGAAGACATTGTAAAGAGTAGCTCAAGTACCGAGCCCTCTGGGACGCCAGCTGCGATGTTTTTCAGCTCCAAGATGGAATGGTGCCATGTCACGCGAAAGGTGCGGTTTCGTAGGTAGTTTGCTTTTAATTGGATGAGCCAGCTAGGGAAAGGGAAAGTCTTCATCTTCCGAAGAAGGCCATCATGCCAAATGCGGCCGAATGCCTTCGTTACGTCGAAGAAGGCTCCAGCGACGTGGTGTTTCGTTTTGAAGGCATCCGCGATGAAATTGCACACCCGTACTAGCTGATGCGTTGTCACGAATTTTCTCGAAAGCCGAATTGCTCTTACGGCAGGATGGAGTGCTGTCGGATGTGCTGCTGGAAGTGTGGCAAGAGGAACCTCTCGAATAGCTTCCCCAGGTCGTCTAGGAAGGAGATAGGTCTGTATTTTCACAGGTCCCTTGATGCCTTCTGCTTTGGAATGCAGATGATGCGCGCAGTCTTCCAAGAATCCGGGAAGTACCCAAGTCTGATGCAGGCCGTGAAGACCCAGGCAAAAACTTCGGATTCTGCCGGATGGTCTCATTTTTCAGTCCGTCTGGGCCAGGAGCCTTCTGAATGCCCAAGGTCTTCAGGGCGTTGCCAATGTCCTCGGAGAGGGCGGAAATTCCTCACTGCCGTTCACGTATAGTACTTCGTCCTGGATAGCGGCACCACCGGCAGAGTCTTCGTTAACGAAGACAGATTCGAGGTAGGAGGCCATGTGATTGGCCCTCTCCTCGATGGTGATTGCAAGTCCGTCTGGTGTCCGCAGGGGTGGATCAAGCGATTGGTCCTTCCTGAGTCTGAGGGCCATCTTCCATACGGAGCCGTCTCTTACGTCTAGGGTGGAGAGCTTTGCATCCCAGACCTCATTCTTGAAGGCCCGGATTTCGTCTCGTACGTGATGCTGCATATGGTTGAGCTGGCGTTTCAAGACCGGGTTTCCCGTCCTTTGGTGCCACCTACGAATTCCGTTATTCTCCTTGATGGTGCCCCTAATGCGTGAAGGAAGCTCCATATAGTCCGAAGGGTGATGTTGGCGTTTCGGAATTGCGCAATCCTCTGCCTTCTTTGTGCAGGAGACGGGATGGGTGATGCAAGAGTTGATTTCCTCTTTAGACGAGAGCGTCGGAGGATGTTCCGTGAGAGTTCTTCGGTAGATTTCCCAGTTGGCTTTCAATTGGTGGGACCTTGTGACTTCAAACGACCCCAGCGCTAGAAGGCTTCTCAGTCTAAATCACAAAGCAAGGGAGGAGAGGAACCCGGTGCCGGCAGTAGCCTACTCTTAACGAGAAACGCCAAGGGGACCAATTTTATACTACACTGCCGTAGAAATATTTCAAGCGGCTCTCATTATTACAACGTTTATGCTGCATTGTGCCGGAGAGATGTATTCCGCATCTTCGCAAATAAATTTGCGCTCACCAAAGAGATGAACTCTCGTGCGAAGGAACTTATAGATTTAAATATTAACTAAACGTTAACATAATAAAAAATATTTTCGAAATGCCTATTATAAAACGATTCCTCTACGTTATAGGAAAAAAATTTTTTTAGCTTACTGTCGAATTTCCGAGACCCACCTGAGCGTGCGCATTCTGCAATTCGGCTATAATTAAAGCTTTCGTCAAAAACAATTTCGAAAATGCAGCGATAAGTTCCACTCCGATGGAAAATTTTCAAACGACGAAGAAATTGAAAGTAATCGCAGACCAGTCATAACCCATCCAGTGTAAGATGTTCCTAAAATTCATATAAATAAATATGGTATCCAATGGTAGCGAGTAAGATTAATCGTTTTGGAAAACGCGCTAACGACCTTTCTCCTTGCGCAGTTCTTTATCGCGAATCAAAACGCGCAACTTGTTATCCGGTTGAGTTCCATTGTCATCTTAACAAACCCATTAAATGGGCTTTGTAAAGTCATAACTGAGGCATAAATAACGAAAATAGAAATGGTAACGATTACAATAACGGAGAATGTTCATTTTGCGATTCAGATACATATTCCAGTTAAATCTCGTTAGCTCGTATCATAATTCTTTACATTTCAAGATAATCGTCGATCGAAGATTTATCTCTTTTTGTTTGAAACGTTACACAATATTCCTTCTACTCCACACTAAATCTTTTTATTTCCCATTTGATAAACGTTGCAATGCCTCTACCGAAAACACGCCAACTCTCTTCGCGAAACGATTCGTCCACGTTTCTTCCCATCATGTACCCGATCTTGTATATCGACCGGTTTCCTCCGTCTTATCATCTTCTCTTTAAATAATCACGACGGCCACCGTTTTACTGCCGCTCGAACCTGCGTATCGGAGAGGTTCATCTTCTCGTTTCCGATCAGCCCTATAAAACGCAAATCTCGACGTAAAAAAAATATGGCCTTCTCCCTTGGTCAAGACATAGCCATCTCGCTGATTTTTTTTTTTTTAGTATCCTTTATTAAAATCGCGTGACGTTTGCATTTCGCGTCTCAATGGAAATGAAGCGCGTTTCTGCCATTTACGTGAGCCGAGGAAGTGTTTCCGTAAAACAAACATTTTATTGCTTCCGTATTTTTTATTTGATTTTCTTTTAACATAGGATGATCATTTTAACCGAGAATCCTTAATCCTGCTTCTCCTGCTGCTCTGGTGATAGGCGGCAGTGCCTTGCGTACAAAATTCACTTCACTACCAATTTTCTTGCTGTCATGTCCATCCTTACCAAAATTATTATCATCTCAAGAACTAATATTTGTTTTTTTGTATTGGAGGTGTTAATTCTGAAATCTCCATGTAACTGCGCAAATGGTATTATTAAGGAATTTAAAGTCAAATTTAATCCTAATCCAGCTGAAACATCCGAAATTGCTATTAAATCAAGCACATATGTTTATATCTTTCAAATTCGATCCACATATTTCTGAATAATCAGGGAGGAGACTTAATGAAGGTTTTCGTAAAATTCCTCCTAAATTCACGTCCGCTTTTTACGTCTCCAGTTGATTCACAAGAGAATTATCATTCTCCTCTTATGAAGAGCGAGATGCGCATTTCGGCCACGACGCAGCAGTCTTTGGAGGCGATTCACCGAAAGTAGTCGATTGAGCTCTACCTTAAATAAGTAGCTTTTTTCTCAAAATTTCCTGTTTAAGTGCTGATTCTTGAATGACTCTCCAGATTTGAAAAAACGATTCTTCAACGACCATGCTATCAACCGAAAACGTTTCAGAAATCAACGATCACTTTGAGAGATCAGAAATAATTATATAATCACAAAAAAAAAATCCATCTACTTACCCTTACGTCCTCTCCGGCGAATATGACCACTTTGGCACACGCTAATTCTTCGTAAGACTGTAATGAAATCTTCTTCTACGTAACGGCGCACCTCTTTCAAATTGTTATGTGTACTACTTATGAGGATAAAATATGTCCAATTATGACCTACAACCTTTATTCCAAGCGCACTTTCGAATTGATTCTCACTTTTTCACAGAGGATGAACAACGCAAATGCGTCTTCACTTGGTATTTAGACGAATAATTACCTCACAGGAGATACTACTTCAGGAAGTTCGCAATGTAACTTTCAGTTCAAAATCCTACACTTGTAAGAAACTTGCAGGACAGTCCGTTTTAATTCATTTTTACCAACACATAGCGCGAATACCTGCGATCGATTCGGCAAAGACGTCGAGAAGATTATTTTACACCACACAATCGGCGATGTTAATTAAATTAAAAGTAAACACACTGAAAACACGTAAGCGGTATATACAGATAGGAGAGAGGAACGTTGACGACACAGCGACATAAATTAAGCTTCACGGTTTTTTTTTAAGAATCGAACCGGGATCCGATCATTCCGCAAAGGAATGAGACGGTTTCAGTCGATTTAAAGACTAAACTTTTTCTCCCTACTCATACGAACTCGTCAATCTCACGGGAGTATTTTACGAACTCGTTTATTTATTTTTTCACCCGCGTGGCGGAAAAAAAGTCTTAAAGAGGTCAGAAATTCCTTAAGTCTTCATTCACTGCTGCATCTCCTCCGAGCTGTGTTTTTGAAGATTCCGCCGCTTTTAGGAATCTTTGCGGATGATTTTTTTTCTCCGCGGCTCTCTGTTCGGGCGACTGGTTCACTCAGCTCCGAATGTCCTACGATACAAGGAAATAACACAGGTCTCCTGGTGGAAATTCGTTTCGCCGGTATTTCCTCCGGAAAAGTTTAATCTGAATGCGCGAACTGGACGAGTATATCTCGACGGATTATTTTCTCCCTCAAAATTCTCACCACTTTTTATATATTTTTTTTTAACGCGGATAGCTCTCCGACACAGGGAAATACTAATGCGGAACTAGGTGGAAAAAATAAAAAACTTCGAAAAAAAAAAGACGAAAAGATCGAGGAGTCAACGTTGGACGTCTCCCTCTCTCTCGACCGTCCTCCACGTGTCCTGTAGGGAGAGTAGAGAGAGACCTTCTCCTCCCCCTCCCAAAAAAGAATAAGACCGTCTTTATTCCTCGGGAACGGAGCGTAAAAACGAAGAATCCTTACTTTTCCCCCAACCCCCCACCTTCGAAAAGTTACGATCCGTATTCCTCGAAGTGAGGACGGCGACTGCCGCTCTGGCGCCAGCTTACGGTGCCTTAGAGGCGCCGCCTCACCCTTCCACGCCTAAATCGAGTGCCTCCCTCTCTCTCTGTATCTTCCCCCCCCCCCCCCCCCTTCCTCTCGACGCCTTCATTGCGCAGGCGCGATAAATCATCGCACCTGCGCCTTTCCTCCTCTCACTCCCCCTTCCACTTTCTAATCCACTCGCGGCGCCTCTCTTCTTTTGTATTTTTTTCATTATAAATCGCGTATATACGCTTAGAGGAAATAAAGAAACTTTTTTTTGTTAAGTTTCACGCTCGTGGGACTGAGTTCCGTTGAAAAATTGATTGCATTTTATGCGTAATCGATTTTCATATAATTTATCTTTTTCTGCGTTTAGGAATTTGCCCTCGCTAGTTAATATTTCTCCAGTTGCAATTAAAAGGTTAGCAAAATCAAACGCGCATTTTTTTCTGAAAGGCAGGAGTCCTCAGAGACGATTCACATACAGTAGCTTTTAAGAAATATCACATAACCGTCGACGAATGTATACTAATGACGGATACTTCGTATCCGAAATGTGATTCTGATTTTTTCCACCTTTTTAACCGCTTTTGAAACATAAATTTTAAAATTTTTACTCCAGCCATAATGCCGGATCGATGCTTTATTTTCCCTATACTTTATTCGTTTATCGAGACGATAAATGAAACGTTAGTTTCCATATTATAAACTACGCGCGATCGCGATGTTTTCCTCGTCGTTGGGGATGACTGTTTATTATTTTAATGCGTTCCTTTGAAGTCTTTTGAATTTATAAAAAGGTCATAGTTACGCGGAGAGAATGATATTACGGAACGATTAATCGTGCTCTTCTGTCACGGAGATTAAGTTTTCTGCGTATTCCATCGTGCATTTTTCAATTATACATGTCGTTACGCAACGATAGCGAACGTCTCTCGTTACCGCGCAAAACGCTTTTAAGTGCCGCCTTGTCGAGATTTTTAAGCGCGGGTTAATTGGACCGTTCGCCGTGACAACGCCCTCCGGCTCTCGACTGCTGTTTACTTATATATTCTCGGAGAGTTGTGTTAACCTTGGCCTCCCGTCCATCCCATGGTTCTAACGCGTGTTGTTATGCATGTGCATATCGACTTCCAAGAGAAAGGGCGCGGGGAACAACCTTCACAGAGGACGGCATCGCGTTTTAACGAGGTTTTCCTCGTTCTTCGTAATAAAAACGTGTATCGTCTTATTCAACATCTCGGTGTCCTCAACGTCTCCTCTTATGCAATAAAATTTTTAAGCCAGGACGTGAAAAGATGTTCATTTTATGCGTAGAACACGATATTTAGGAAAGAGGCGCTAATCTCTTAATGATTCGACAAAGGATTATCGAGCTCGTCGTACGGCTGAAAATAAAAAGTCAAGAACAAGCACTTGAAAAAATATTAGCCTCAGGTATCACACAACAAGTTGCTTTTACTTTCTCGTACGAAGTATCGAGAAAGTATTGTTTTCTCGAAAAAATTCGACCTCGTGATTTTTACGGAAATACAAGTTTTAGTTGTCGCTGAATACGAAAAAGTGGTTTTCGCAATGCCGTCTGTCTGTCTGTCTGTTACTGCCGCTGGAGCCTAGACGGTAGAGCGAAAATGAATGAAAACAATCCGATTTTCTCAAAAACGGCTGTAACGATTTTGATCAAATTTCGTACAGTTACTTGAGTTTACGTCTTCAGTAATACTGTACGGTTCATATTTCTCAAAAAATGAATATAAGGCTAGTTTATTTTAGGCAACTTTAACTACAATTCGATTTTCTCAAAAACGTATCTAACGATTTTGATCAAATTTCGTGCAGTTACTTGAGCATACATCTACAATAATACTACGTATTTAATTTTTCTCAATGAATGAATATAAGGCTAGTTTATTCTTGGGCAACTTTAGCAAAATTTGGATTTTCTAAAAACAGGCTCATACGATTTTCATTTTCTAAAGATAAATAAACGACGCATTAGTACCCATATGTGAGAAAGTTTGTACAATGTATGTTGTACCGATTTTTATAACCTTGTTGCGGCTATTGGGGAATCCTGAAACGAGAATTTTTTTAAAAAATGTTTGTTCTTGAAATGTCTTATTGGTTAATGTCTCTTTCCCAGATAAAAAATATATCATTAAGGGCATTATTTGAAAGTTTCTTAAATATAATACATACACTCCAACTAGTTTTATGAAGATAAATTCGTAAGTGATATACTTAGTTCAACCAATTTTCACGCATAAAATAAAAAGGAGTCCTATATATACAGTACGTTCCGCTTAATGGAATCACTGGTTTATTGAATCAGCCGCTTTACTGAATCAAAACAGGAAAACCAAAACCACATTGTATCAAATGCTTACAAAATTCTCCTCTTGTTGGAATCACTTATTTCGGTTTATCGAATCAAAACAGGTCTCCAAAGCCCGCATTCCATGAGAGTTGGCCGTGAGTACGCATGATGGTCACTTCCGTAGCTTCATAAGAACAAAGGTAGAACACCCAGGGAGAGGGTTGATGCTAGAAAAGGAGTGGGGGTACGAGTAATTCATGAGCGGTTAATGGAATCAAATAATGAGTTCCCAACTTGATTCTAATAAGCGGAACTCACTGTAAAAATTTATTTTCTATGAAGAAAAATTATAGGAAATTACATTAATATATTATTATTATATTATTAGTATATTATTATTATATTATTATTATATTATATTATTAATTATACTAATATGCAACTGAATTAAATATAAATCCAATTTTTATTTGCACACAATAAATATTACGAGAAATATATGAAAAATGCTCGAATTTATTTCACGTCGAATCGTTTTATTCCGACGCCAATCATTTCTGCCTCATCGATCTGCAATTTTATTTGTTCATTTTCCTGTAACCGTAGCGTCACGTCTTCCACGAAACCGACAGCCTTGCTCCAATTCGATGCTTGTCAAACCGACCGAGATATGTCGGACGGACGTCGCGGACAGAAACTGTAGCTATATTTTCCTAACCCCGATATTTTAAAATTTGAATCGTGCCAACGGGAATGACAAAGCGCGACAGGATCCGATCTCTCTTTTTCCTATCATCCCAGTATATTCCGTCCGCCTCCTTAAACAGCAATTTCGCCGTCTCGGCCCTGACGGAAGCATCAGAAAAATCCCTATCCTGGGATATCAAATTTTTTAGCGCTTTCAAAATATTATAATGAGGTAATAATATAAACATGCAGAAATCGCTAATTACTGAGCGAATTTTCTTGAATCTTGGTATTTAGGACTTAAGACCAAAGGATATAAGAAAATGATATAAAATGTTCACAAAAACACGAATCAGGGATGGCATTTTACAAAGAACAAAAAATGAACTTTAAGTCATATCTCGTAAAATATCAGCCATACCAAAACAGTCTTCAGATTAAATATGTAGAACGAGTTGAGTAAAATATTTCTCACCCTGTATATTTTCATCAGACGGTTACGTTTTCAAGAAAATCAACCAGGAAAGTCGTGATTCACTTTGAACTTGGAACATTTTTTTTTGCTGTCAACATAAACGATCTTCCTAGAAACTGAAGTAAGGAAGATGTTGCCTTTCACGTACATGCACGCACGACGCGCAAATTTTTCCTCTCTTGTTATTGGTTAAATCTGGGTCTCCACACACTCGTGCATCTTAGACTCTTCTTAATGGTTCGATAGCTGTATTTCCCTTTCAAGTCGTCCATCAGCTGTAAACTTTACCTTAGTCTTTCTCTTTTCCCATCCAGTTTTCCTTCATGCTATCTCGAATTTCGCTCGTATCGGAGACCAAAAATCTGATGTGGCCAACACATGACTTTCACCATATTTGGGCTATAGATATTTAAATTATTATGAATAGCATTATGAGGCAAAATTATTATTTCGTATCGTTGAAGAATACAGTCGTCCTTATTGCCGTAAATTACGTATATTTTGAATATGTTTACAGAATTTACCGCTAGATGGTGCTGGCGCTGTATACTGGTATTAGGAAAAAAAATATCCCAGAAATGGATGGTTCTACGAAAATTTGTTTCAAACTAAACTTGGAAGAAATATTATTCTCTACAACTTTGGTCCTTACGAAGATTACCAATAACGATGTTTTTCAGGAGATATTTGACGGAAAATGAAAAACCGGTAATTTGTAAATAATTCCTAAACAATAACTGCTATAGAAAATTGTTTCAAATGAAAGTTGTAGGAAATTACATTCTCTATAACATTTGTATAGAATTGTATATACAATAATGAAGTCTTAACGGAGAAATATCGCAAAAATCGAATCGGGTTTCGAATAAACCTCGACTTCCGGTTAATCGTTATTGTCCAAAAACTAATGTTCTTTGTGCTCATGCTATAGTGTTATATATCAAGCTTGGTAAGGATATGGCTAGTATTTCTTGAGTTAGAGCGCCCACAATCACATACACGCACACACACACGCACACGCACGCACAAACAGACATCATTCCGAAAAAGTGTAAACGTGTTCTAGGGAACTCAAAACGTGTATTTCCGTTGAAATCTCGAAGTCGATTTTTTCATGATCAAAATACTTTCCCATTACTCGTATGGAGAAAGTAAAAAGTGAACACGTGATCATACGCGATGTTTTCGACCTATTAAACAAATGAATTAAATAATCCGATGGACATTGAAAATAAAAATGGTACGTGGTAGACGAAGTAAAACTGTGACAATAACCTTATTAAAATAAGTCAGAGAAATGACTAAATTGAAAGATCGAGATATAACTAGCGGAGAGAAGTGCATGCAGTGAATTAAGTGTGGTTTTCGTCAGTGCCTGAGCATATTTTTGTAAGGAATTATGTCATGGTTGAGAATCGGGAGAAGAAGAATTGCTTGTAAAGGAAAGTTCGCCATGACGACGCAAACTTTAATACAGTTACGTTCCTCGAGAACGCCGTGTTAGGCGAATCCGCGTTGGAGGAACTTAATACCTTACGGGATTAATTGGGATACCTAAACGCGACCGCGTGAATTCTCCTATATATACCTATATATCGCTCATTTGCGAGAAGAGTGACACGTGTCAAAAATCGTCATTTTCGAGATTACAGGAAAAACTTGCTCGAAAAATGGTATATTTTTATCGAAAGGAGTGACACAAGCGTCGTAACTCTACCATTAGACGCAGGAGAGCAGAAGTGTCGTCTTCTCATTCCCCACTCCTACACTAAAGCGAAATTTTCAAACTCTTCTCCTTCAAAAAGACGATTTTTGACTTGTGTCACTCTTCTCGCAAATGAGCGATATGTAGATTTCTTTTATACACGCGTAAACGGAAAGCGCTACCTATATTTTATATGGACTAAAAATACAATATCATAAACATAATGACATTAACATATGATACCCTGCACCCTCATAACTTTGCGGCTTTTCTTTGCCTCACTACCACTTGGAGATGCTTTACGTTTTGATTACCATAAAACTGCAAAAAGTGGCAAAAAATAAATCGACCGTAGGGCACTGAACTTATTAGGCTAGGGCAGTGACCTTCCATTGCCCGCGTGCCAATATTAATGCAATTGTCGAATCTTTTCCGCCTCGCGTGCCACAAAAAAGTTCTTGATTTTTTTTTGCGTGCCAACGTAATTAAATTCGTGATCAAGACGTAATATACCGACGTTTGTAACCATAAAACTAATGTTCACAATAGCTAACTAAATAGCACACATGTTTTTGCGGCACTAACTCTGTACGATGTATGCTTTGACTGGTTTTTGCCTTCCCTTTTCGTGTCAACCAAAATCCTCATGCGTGCCACTTATGACACGCGTGCCATAGGTTCGCCATCACTGGACTAGGGCCACACGAGCGTTTTTCGCGACGATGGCAAGCGTGAGGAAATGACCGGTGCAACTAGACGCCTAGAGGCGGTCACACGAGGCGTTCGGAAACGATCGTTGAAAAACTCGAGTGCCAGACGAAGCGGTAATAAAACGACCGACAGATGGCGTTGCATGTACATACATTTCATACTTTTTCCTTATTTTCAACTCGGCGACCGCTACAGAGGGGCGACGGGAAAACGCTCAATGTGGCCACCCTCGAACGTTACTGCCACGCTTTCGAAACGCCCATCCGCCCGGCGTTCGATCTTGAGAAAGCGGCCCTCCCCCTCTGGTCAGGCGGGCGAAAAACGACCGTGTGGCATATTCCATAAGGAAACAAAAGACCTATTTTGTAGCGTTATCTTGACGCCAGTCTTCGTCGCGAAAAAACGCCCGTGTGGGCATAGCCTTACGGTGGTCACAGCTTACAGGAGACTGAGGGAGAGGAAGATAGGCCCTGGAGATTGTTTATAAACTTCTAGAGCACATATATTGTTGCGTGTTTGGCGAAGCGCGCACATCCGAACTTTCCACTTTCGGCAGATAATTTGTCGCATTTATTTTTGAGCGTATAAGCGAATCCGCGCTGGAAGGGTACGCGTTGGAGGAGGATTTGCTGTAATTTAACTAGCATGGCCAGAAATTCAAATAATCAGTTGACTTTAAAAGAAATAATTTGCATTTCTATATAACCTGTGGGCCCTTAAAAGCGCATACCACACAAACCCTAGAGTAATTAAAAACTTAAATTATCCTGTCTCGGGAAAAGATAATATAAAACATAGCTTTTAGTAGCTATACTTTCTACGTATTTAATGGGTTACTGCAGTCTTTGATTATATACACCATATCATAGCAAAAACTTAAAGCAAATGATTAAAATAGTCCTTTTTATGGGAAGAAGAATTATTAACATTACTTTTCATTTGGTGGCTAACAGGATTATCCGCGCGTACTTGCATCAGCTGATCTCGTTCGCTCATGCTCGAAGGCGGACGTCGAAGCAGAAATTAAGTCGCGCATTAAGGGAATATGTAAGGTGAAGCGTAGCTGGGAAGTTGGCAAAATGGAAACTATGGCGAATGCGACAGCCACATCGACACGTGGCGAATGCGAGAGTGGGAAATGGAGAGGATAAGAAAAGAGAAATCGCCAAGTGCTTCATTATTAGGAAAGGTCGGCGAGTCGGAAGGTGAAGCCAAGGTTATGTTCAACGTTGCGTAAGGCTGGATGTAGTGAGAGAGGCAGAACTCGACGTCACTTGAGGAGGCTATGAGAATAGCTGAAAATTGTTCATTCGTGGGTAGAATCCTATGTTTTAAAGTGCTCGAAAGATTTTTTCGTTACAATCTAGCGTATACAACAACCCTTTTGCTGTTTCTGAACGACTCCAATTCAGTTTAGGTTCCTTTTTTTATATGCATATATTTTCGGAGATGAAGAGACGAGTTTTAATTTTATATCTTTAATATAAAAAAACAAAAGTGTCCGAGCAGATAACATTTATGATTATTTCTTCTTCTGCGTGCGTTGTATTTGGAGACGATTCATGTGCAAATTGACGTCCAAATTCTACATATATACCTCTTCATCGGCATAAAATAAAATGAATAGTACGTTTGAAAATTAGCGATATTTATGCCATACTAATTTAACTCTTAGAAATAACATACAATGACCTAATAACAGTTGTTCATCAAGAATCCGCGTTGTCTTCTTTTGAGGCCGCTAATGAATTGCAACTTTTGTTCTATTTCCGCATTAGAATTGGTGCTTATTTTCATAATTTATTTGGGTGCTGCCAAGTTTCGAGATCTAACAATTTTCTTTTAATTTGGCGTGGATTCTTTTTTATGGGCGCGATTCATTGTTTCCCCCTTCAGAGCGAAGTTAATACGTTGTTAACATTACATATTTATGTTTAAAATGTGTTTCCTTTAGATTGCATACATTTGAGGATCCGTCTGGTAGGTTTGCACAAGTCATTGGATATATGGAAACTTACATTTGTTTTTGTAGTGTAAATGTGCCTTTCGTACCTCTATGAAAGCTTCCTTTTAAATAATGCACGTTATTTGGATGGAGCATTGTGAATTGCCCACATAAGGCATCCATAACAAAAACTATTGCACGCAAAGTACACCTGCCTTTCCGGAAATTTCGAAGGGGGCATTTCACAAACGATCCGACCAGCACGTGAAGTTGATAAGCATTAACCTCCCTATCCTCGCCTCACGGCCAATAGTCTAGCGTGATCGATACAAAACGCTGACCCAGGAATACCCTTTCCCTTGGATCTCCGCGTTCTCCATTCGCGGTAAACTGCCACAGGTTGACCTGTTGACGCTAAACAAAGCTTCCTCCTCAATTCCCCTTTTCCTCCGCCTACACACACACACGCGCGCCACCCTCGGAGCTTGATATTGCACCCATGCAAACGCCTTTCGTCTACGTCAGCGGAGTGAGGGATATTTATAGCGTGTTGATGGCGCCGACGCCAGGGGGCGGCGGGAATCGCCTCCTGGACGATGAGCCTGTCTGCACGGAATGTTTTTTTCCCTTTTATCCATTACAGAATGTATATTTAACTTCCTTAATGCGGAAAATGTATTATCCGAAGAGCGCGACCGATATTTTCAGTGTCTTTTACGTGAAAATATTTACTTTATTTACCAAGACTCCACACAAACATATTTTTTGTACCTTTCGTGACTTTCTATTATAGTTCATTCCAGCCATATCCATACCATTCCTATAAATATTTTAGAGTGTATGTGTGTATGTATGTTCTTTATACGTTTTTACACCGTTGAAGCTATCGAATTCAAAAGTTTCATGGTCCATCCTATGGACCAAAGGAAGAACTTGGTCTATGTTTGCAGACCGTGGGGTCTCTTATACCCCATGGGGTCAACAAAATACTATTTCCATAAGAAGTCATGGGAAATGGTGTGGAGGAACCCCAAAATGCCATGCAGCCCTTCATTTATGTGGATATAAATATACCTAAATATTAACTTACGGTCACGGGAAATTGCTTATTTTACGCACGAAAGACTGAATCTTTTAATTCTGTTCATGTTTTGTCGTATTACGTGCTAAATCCCTCAAAATATTCCTTTAAGCGCAAAATTTATCGGTTTAGATGACCATTTTCCAGAGGGTAACAAAGCTAAATCTTAATTGGTGTCCTCTTCAGAGAGAGATAGCCACGTAAAGATTAATGCAAGAAAAATCCACGCCACGCATACTTATCTAAAATATCCCGAGTTGAGGGATTTTTATTATGTGGCATCAAATTTTTGCATGAATATGGTTCATAATGCAATAAAAATCGTTTGCTACTTAAAAGAAAACTTTCCCGGGCGTTTCAGCTAGTAACCAATAATTTCCACTACGCGAAATGTATCAAGCAAGTTAGATTCTATTGCTGTTAGTATTATCATCCCCTTATCTATTAGAATTTTTACTCAATTCCTG
This sequence comes from Uropetala carovei, assembly GCA_036926305.1. Taxonomy (NCBI): domain Eukaryota; kingdom Metazoa; phylum Arthropoda; class Insecta; order Odonata; family Petaluridae; genus Uropetala; species Uropetala carovei. The sequence continues at coordinate 1,567,409 of JAXCHB010000214.1, forward strand.
GTTAGTTTGAAGTATTGCTTTCGACATTATTTAAGTTCAATTTATCTGAGGTTTTTAGAAATTTTTTTTTTGTCTTTTCGAGCGTGAGATTTTTCTTAAGCATTGCAGACTTCCCTTTCTTTTTTATTAATTTTATGCTATTATTAAGGTCGCCTTCTACGATAGTCGATTTCTCCACTTGGCCAAGTTGGATCTGACCAACGTTTCTCCGACTCTTGTGACTCTTTCCTTGGAAATGCGTTGAAATATTTTTTGGCTCTATTACTGCACTAAAATTCAATCTTCCTTCACTTTCTCAAATTATGAATTAATAACCACACGGACTTATGCGATTGAAAATTATAATCAATAAAATATATCTTCATTACTAACACAATTTAATAAAAATATTTCGTTCTCCTTCTCATCGCAGTATGCATTATCTACGTTTATTATTTTGTTTCAGTGCGGTCAACATTAATGATTTATATTTTAATTTATTTGGGTCACATTTGCAACATAAAAACGTACACACTCGTATAAAATTCGTTCTTGATGGTCGACGTTTAAAACAATCACTTGGCTGTAATTCCAGGGGTGTTGATCAGTCTTGTAATAATTACGGAGAAAGTAAAGGGTTAGATAGTTAACGTGAATTCGTTTTCATAAAGAATCACACCGAACAATTTTTTCTTCCCCGAAACGTAGTCCTGAGCGGAAATGAATGCTTACCCAGGCAATAAACGCTTGCTGCCGGAGAGTCAATGTCCGTAAAGCTGTTTCTCTCCCCCTCTTATCAATCTGTCTGTCTCTCGGCTGCACAATGAAGGAAGTTAGGGGGGGAGAGGGATTACGACTCGTTCGACATGTTTACACACACACGCCCCGACGGACATTTAAAGGGTTCGCTTGTGGAGTTTCCCAACTTTCACACTTAGCTAACACGCCTCATAACATCGAATTAACAAGGTGGAGGACAACGGTTCTCTTCCGCCGCGCATGACTGCAGCCTCGTCAACTGTTTGTATCGCCGTATCACCCTCCCGAAGACATAATCGAAGAATAGTCAAATGGTTTCCCTCGGTAATTATGAATATTTGCCCTAAAACTCGTTACATTTGTCAGTACTTATCTTCTCTTCACATATTTTTTTAATTTTTGTAGTCGAAGCGATAACTTAAGGATTTTCGTTTTCATGCCAGAAAATAACTTTTCTTTCGTTAAAATTTAATTTAAACGTAAAAATTAAATGTTGTAGGAGTCACATTCCTTTCAAAATATTTACCTTTCTCAAAATTCGAATTATTTTCCACCGTATCGATAATCGAAATTAATCCTACAGCAATAAAGCTGTTTAAAAAAACGACAGTCTTTCTCTTTAAAACCAATTATCTCTCTTCGTTAACCAGACACATCTGATTCACATTTATTGACTGTTATACCTGTAATGCATCCGGATGACTATAACTTTTTAATGGCTGAATTATTTTAATTGTTAACAGGATCCCACTTCGATGATTCGTTTTTGGAAACATTTGACCGAAAGAAAACAAGCCGAATTTGATCACCGAAAAATAATCGAGCTCGTCTTAGAGCTGTAAATAAATCCCAGTATAAGCAAGCACTTAAGTATCAAAAATTGAAAAACCAAGCACTTGTCTTAGGTATCTCCAGTAGCCATGACAAGGTTACTGGAGATACTCAAGAAAGGTATTTAATTAATCTTTTCATTTCCTTATACTTAAAGAGCTTACTCTGGAAGCTAAATTCAGTTCAGATTTATTTGTTGAAAGTCGTAATTGGAAAAATTCCACAATATGGTGTATGAAAATTATTTACGTCGGATAATGCTCGATAAACTGTATTCCATTCTGACAACTTTGCCTTTTTTATACATTTACTATGCTATTATTATTTAGCGTAACGTCACATTTTAATGGAAGAACTTTATTACGTGCATCTAAATTTCAATTCACTTGTATAAATACTATTGTTGCCGTATTATATGTCATTTTTAAAAGTAATATTTGTCTCTTTCGAGTTAATTTATCTATGTGCTATCAATAAAGCATACATCCTCTGCTACAGTGTACTTCGTTTACTAGGATACATGAACAATACCTTTGAAAGTGACCTATATTAACACGCGATTCATCAAACGTTATTCATCTATCCCTCCTGTATCTTCCATTGCGTACTGGTACACGTTTTCAGTGGTTTGTATTTTTATTTTTATTAATTTGTTATTCTCATTTGTAATTATTAAGGTAGGGTTAAATGTAAGAAGGGATTATATAGTCTCAATTTCGCCCTCAGTAAAGTCGTTTGTCTGTCCGTCTATTCCTCAATGCGAAGATACTAACGTGCGCAGTGTAATAGAAGCCGTTGAATACTGAGTACGACTGAAAAAGAAATGCGTGGAATTAAGAGAGAGAGAGAGAGAGACAGCGAAAGGATAAATTTTTGAGATAGAGTAAGAAAAACAGATCGATAAATGACTTTATTTGAGCGAGGTTTAGAATAGTTAACAATTTTTACGAATAAAAGAGTTCTTCGCTTATTTTACAAGGTGCCATGCAGGGTAATAATACATATTTACCTATCAATGTAAAGGAGAATAATTTTTTAATGGTAAAAAGCATATGTCGTCTTAAGTATAAAGCTAAAATATGTGTAATGATTAAATTAAGTGGGGAAAAGCTAAATATGAAGGAGAGTTTTTATGTTTAACGTAAACAAACATTCAAGAAAACACAAGTAGGGCTATGCGAAAAACCTGCGCTCATATAACCCAGAAAAAAAAAGACTGCACACTTTCCTAACAGATGGGAAATACAGAAGAAGAAATGAATAGATAGAGAAGTACCGATGAAGAAAAAAGTTAGGAAAGTGTACAACGTATCACAAATGCGCGTTTCCTATTTTAAAATATTGCATGCGCACGTAAGGAAATTAAACGTTTGTTTGTGAGATTGTTTATGTTAGCAACAATGAAGAAGTAACCATGCAAGAAAATTCCCAACACCATTTAAGACATTTTTGTTTGATTTTGTCGACAACGACTACTCCTACGATAGAAATGTATAGGAAAGTAAATGTATACTCTTCTTTAGTAGTTCTACAACTTTTATTTGAAATATAGTTTGATATGACTTTACGAGATATGATGAAAATTTCATTTTTTTCACCAGTAAAGTTGTACTCCTGATTGACGTACGTGATTCATTTTTGCGATTTTCTTGTTATCTTTGACTGTAAGTCCTTAATATAAAATTTCATGAAAATCCGTTCTGTAGAAGACGAGAAGGAACATGCGGACGGACGGACGGACAGACAGACGGACAGACCGACGATAATAGGCGCTCACGCTGGAAGCGAAACACAAGTAGGGCTATGCGAAAAACCTGCGCTCATATAACCCAGAAAAAAAAAAGACTGCACACTTTCCTAACAGATGGGAAATACAGAAGAAGAAATGAATAGATAGAGAAGTACCGATGAAGAAAAAAGTTAGGAAAGTGTACAACGTATCACAAATGCGCGTTTCCTATTTTAAAATATTGCATGCGCACGTAAGGAAATTAAACGTTTGTTTGTGAGATTGTTTATGTTAGCAACAATGAAGAAGTAACCATGCAAGAAAATTCCCAACACCATTTAAGACATTTTTGTTTGATTTTGTCGACAACGACTACTCCTACGATAGAAATGTATAGGAAAGTAAATGTATACTCTTCTTTAGTAGTTCTACAACTTTTATTTGAAATATAGTTTGATATGACTTTACGAGATGTGACGAAAATTTCATTTTTTTCACCAGTAAAGTTGTACTCCTGATTGACGTACGTGATTCATTTTTGCGATTTTCTTGTTATCTTTGACTGTAAGTCCTTAATATAAAATTTCATGAAAATCCGTTCTGTAGAAGACGAGAAGGAACATGCGGACGGACGGACGGACAGACAGACGGACAGACCGACGATAATAGGCGCTCACGCTGGAAGCGAAACGCGCCTAAAAAGAGAAGAATAATGAAGGAGAGAGAATGTCAGGTAAAGGGAGAGAGACTTAGGGGATAGAAAGTTGTGGAGAAAGAAAGACGACACAGGAATAATGAGAGGCAGAGGAGGAGATAGAGGGAGACGGAGAGAAAGCGAGAGGTAGTTAGTGTGTCATTCGCATTAGAGCTCTCGGCAAGAGGGGTAGAAATGGACGGCTTTCATGAGTCCTTGAATTATGAAAGAGGGTAAGAAAGGGGGAGAGAGGGAGAGAGAAGGGGGTAGCGTCAACAGCGAAATCCTCGCCTCCGTTTTAACTCTCTCGCTCTCGGATAATACCTCTTATTCTTTGGAAAAAAAAATGAAGAAGAAAGCTCCCAAACGCCGCTCGCTGCTCCAGCAACGTCCCCGTCCTTCCTACACCCATTATCTTCCGTCCCATCCGAATTTTCGTATCATTAAAAAACATTTGACAAAATGTCCCTCGACGCACTCGATGATGAGTAAATGCTTTTGAGACTCTCTCTCTCTCTCTCCCCCTCTCTCTCTCCCTCCCTCTCTCTCCCTCTCTCTCTCCCTCTCTCTCTCTCCCTCTCTCTCTCCCTCTCTCTCCCTCTCTCTCCCCCTCTCTCCCCCCCTTTCCCCCCTCTCCTCTCCGTCTCCCCCTCTCCTCTCCCTCCCCCCTCTCCTCTCCCTCTCCCCCCTCCTCTCTCCCCTCCCCCCTCTCTCCCCCCTCTCCTTTCCCTTTCCTCCCCTCTCCCTCTCCCCTCCCCCCTCTCTCCCCCCTCTCTCTCTCCCTCTGTCTCTCTCCCTCCCTCTCTCTCCCTCTCTCTCCTTCTCTCTCCCCCCTCTCTCCCTCCCTCTCTCTCTCCCTCCTCCTCTCCCTCTCCACCTCACCCCCTCTCTTCCCCCTCTCTTTTGTTCGCGTACCTCTCTTCCGATTCCCCCACTCCCTCTAACCTTCATACTCTTTCCTTCCCCCCTTCCATCAATCTTCTATTTTATACCCCTGTTGCGTAAAGAGGCGTCGGGACGGATGGAGAGAGAGAGACGAGGTCCAGGGGAGAATTAGGATGTCGAAAGGAAAAGTGGAAGGCTGACAACCTAGTTATTTTCCCGCTGAAATTACTTTTTATCTAATCAGCGACGACAGAAATGACTCCGCACAAACCCATTCAGGGATCCATTTAAACTTGTATTTTCTGAAATGGGAAACTGTAATTTTTAAATTAGCACAAAAATTTTATTCTTATGAAATACTCATTCTGCTTTGGGATTTGGATATGGGGTAGGATGTTGGATCTAAAATAAACATGGTAGCAAAGTGTCTTTTCCGCAAAATATCGCAAAGTATATTTTTTTACGTTGGTGCAATGATTAGCGCATCGGATTTCAAAACTCAATTACCATGGTTCGATTAATTATTTTTTAAGTTTTGAAATTTTTAACTAAGATTATTTTTCTCTGGCAGACCAAAGCTACATTTATTTACGATAATGATTAATGCATTGGGACGAATTGTAAGAAGGGAAGTTTCGATCCGGCTAACTTCCAGATTTTAATTCAATGCTCCAACTCAGTAATGACCAAATTGCTGAACAGGTGCCCTTCACACGACAACGTTTCTGATTGTGCATTTGTTGATAAGAGTTAGGGGAGCGGAATATGTGGAATGTCATTGTGTGGAAAATATTTCAAAGGAATATTATTTCCTATCCGAACTCACGAATTTTACAGAGAGTAACTACCCAAGTTGTTTAGTTCTTGTTATTGTCTATCTTATTGCAATAATTTTTTTACTTCCTGCGACTAATTCGTTTTCCGTCCCTAAAATAACACGTCCACTAAACTTTGTATCTCTCGAGAACCTGAAAAACATTCAGAAAAAGTGCTTTTCTCGAAAAGTAAGGAAAATCATTGTTAAGAAAACAAAATAAGCAAAAGCTTTCAATCTGCATGTCTCATTATTCACAAAGCATCATATCGCGTAAGATAGTAGTGGTTGAATTTAGGCCACTCAACTTCCTATATTTTTTCCTGAAACGTATGCCACCAGACGTATATCAAACATCCTGATCATATGCAGCCCAACTCACACCATGCTTTCCCCCTATGATTCATGCTGCAAAATTTCCACAAAATGTCCTCTGATATTAACTGCACAATTTATGCTACTTTATCCTTGAATCGTACCCCCATTCACACAGACTGCCGCTATAACTTATGCTACTCGGCCTACTAGCATGCTCCTAAAGAATATGCACTTGTCAGTAAGACTTATTATAGATCAAATGCTCTTGGACTAACAAGTTACGACTTGTTACGAGTCTTGGTCTCACCACTAAAATGCCGAGTTTCAGTCTCAAAGTTTCCATCGGAAAAAGTCGAATGAATTCCGATCTCATAAGGAGAGAGTTTGTCAATGTGCCGAGCACCCTGCTTTCCTGATGGAATTTGCGGTTAAATTGATAGCCGGATCTGCGATATTCGACTGTACACGTTATTCGTAGGGTATAGGAAAAATCCCGTACTCTGCATTCCTCAGCAGGTCTGCCCAGCAATAAAATATGTTTACGTGGTTTCGGAGTCATGCGAAGTTATAATTAAGAAAAGGAAAAGTTAATACTACCGGAGAAAGAAAACTTGTTCGCTCCCTTCTCCTAAACTGCTCTTTAAAATCTTCCTTCAATCGGATGAGAAAGAGAAAGGAGAAAGTTTTTCTGCGCATATGATAGAACGAGGCAAGGGATACTTTCCCCGGCTGATTCATTTTATGCAAGTTGGCTTCACTCTCGTGATTCCTCGAGTCATGATTCCCTAGAGATTCATCTTAAGGATTCAAATACAAAAGATTCCAGCTAAAGCTCTCTCTCCTTTTCATCCCATCCCAACCTCCCCGTATCTCACATCCCTCTTTCGTAACCGTGGCAACGGAGAGGCTCAAATCCGCCCTTCATCCCCTTCACGCAGTAATCCTTCTCCAAAGATTGAACGCGCAGTTCCTTCTCTGCTTTGTCCTTCTAAGCTTTTCATTTCCTTCCAGCGGGAGGCGGCGGCGTCGGGGGAAATAACGGCTAAATATTAGTCCTTCATTCTCCCGCGCTAATAAACTTTTGCTAGACCCAGGGAGCGGTAATCGAATGAGAAAAAATATCCTCTTTTTTTTCTATTCATTCTAGAGCCTCGGTACAGACGAAAAAAACGTTTCTCGTAAGAAAAATTTTATCCGTATTTCAGAGCATTCGTGTGAGTAAACGTGAGCTTTCGATAATAGAGTTTTATATGGGAAAAGGAGTTGGTTGGAGTAGTTTTAAGGAGTCGCGCGTTATTCCTACAAAAATTCGCACGAGGCTCAAGACCCAAGCTTAAAGAATCCTGCACTAGATGCTCGGAGTAAGATTATTGAATTCCCAGCTCCTTTTAGGCGCGTTTCGCCTCCAGCGTGAGCGTCTGTTGCCGTCGGTCCGTCCGCACATTCGTCCTCGGCTTCCACAGAACGGATTTTCATGAAATTTGATACTAAGGACTTACTATCAAAGATAATAAGAAAATCGCAAAATTGAATCACGTAAGACAATCAGGGGTACCACTTTACTGATGATAAAAAATAAACTTTTCGTCTTATCTCGTAAAGTATTTCTCATATATCGAAATAGTTTTCAAATAAAAGTTGTAGAACTAGTAAAGAAGAGTATTTAGAAAAAAAATATCTCTGAGGGAAAGGAAAATTTGACAGCGAATACACACTTTTCCCTGTTTTAACTTTGTGAACCTGGTTGAGGACTTAAGGATTTGCGTTGAATTTCCTCTTCAGCCGAATTCGCAGGTGTTTTCGCAGATGGAATTCACCTCGAAGGACGAGGAAGGGTAGTGAAAGAATAAGCGAAGGCAGCATCGCGTGACAAAAGAAGAAATTTTCGTGGTCAATGATAACCCGTGAGGTAAAAGGCGTAAAAAAGACGGCCTAGTTATCGGTGTCACGTGCCTTCAAATTAGAGTCATACCAAAGGTGATTGGAATGCAGGAAAAACGAGAGCAACGCAGACGACTAGAATGATTTGCTTGTCCATCTGACACGAATGAATTCTGTTTTTGTTCATAAGGTGACCCATCAGAAGAAGCTATATGTATCTTTAACGTTCATGTCATGTTCGTTTTGTACTATGGACGCTGTGAAAATTATTTTACTTTTAAAAATTTAACTACTGTGGAATTTTAAATAAACTAGCTTTCGACGGGGATTTTGGGTCCCACAAGATTTTTGGTTTATTATAATTATTCCTTGAATATTTTCATTTATTTCTGACCACATGTTTCGTCGTGATCTATCCTGAAATACACGTGTTCAATATCGCAGGCAGAGGTGTTCAGCAGGGCATTCCCCGACCCCCCTCCCCTGCCTCCAACATCGAAAATAATTTGAGGTGCTACTGTTATAGAATTAATTCCAAATTGAAAATAAAAATATTTATTAACTGACTGTCATGGCTTTTTTATTTTATAGTGATGTTCACTAGTTCTCATTGGAAATTGTCAGAGATAAATAAGAGGGTAAACTCATGAAAAAAAATGTGTGCGCCGAGCACGCGCATTCTAAGTGAAACTTCTTCGCGTTTTCTCACTGAAAACGTATTTTGATTTTTATGATTTTGATTGAATGAAAGACTTTTGAGAGTGTAATTTTGTTTTATTTTTTTAAAGCACAAATTTCCATAGATTCAGTAGGAATACATGATACAATTGACTTATGATAACTAAAGTAAGATACATAGATTTGGGATTGTAAAGTGTGTGGATGCCGTTGAAATACTGAATCCATAGTCGAACCTGATCTTGTAGTTGGAATGGCTGGATTGGTGTTGAGAGTTAAATTGAATGTTTCTTGCATGAATGTAATGAGCGGCAGTGCTTCTTCAGAGGCAAAGTTTATGTTAAAGTCCCCGCTTAAAATCATGGGCATTTTATGATAATCTTTCTTCAATATGGCTACACCTTGAATAGAGTACGGTAGCAGAATGAAATGGATGAAGTCGATGATATTCTCCACTGTTTGGTTTGGGTGAAATGTATATAACGGTGGTGAGGATAACTTGGCCGTTCGGTAACATGCACACTGCCGCGCATATTTCTCCAACCGGATTAACACTGTCTGCTAATCCAGTAGTCTGACGGTAGATGATGTCTACATGAGGCGTAATAACGTGTGCGCCGTTTTGCTTGTTATGGTAGACTGCGACTCCACCGGCTCTTAAGATTTTCACGCTTAAATTGAACCACACAATCGAAGTTAGGAATAGTCACTTGTTCGTTATTGAGCTCGATACTCTCGAGCCCTCTCTGCCTTTGTATTACAATTAGTCATTATTAACGATGAAAATATTTATCCTGGAATGTAATTCTTTTGCGTTATTCTTATTCAGTTCGACGAAAGAAAAAGCAGAGCGTTTGATTTTTCAAAATCGGTTGACTAGAACTCGAGATACGGCACTGGAGACGATAACGCGTCACGCGCTCCAGTCGCTACCGCCCGGGACAAGCGCCTGGCATAGACTGGTACAAGGGTGGGAACAGAACCAGCGGCGGATGTGGATGACGTAATAACTTCCGTGACGCATTTTCGTCTCCATGAACGAGTTTTAGTCGTGTGAAAATTTTATGTATGTGCCGGCAAAGACGTTTCACTTCGAAAATGCCTTTCATTACGTGCCGCCTGTCTGCTCCAATGCACGTATTCGTCCTTTGGTCAACAAGATATTGACTTTTGTCTGGAGGGTATTCAGAAAGGCCACCGGAAAACTGAGAGAAGCGTGTGGCGTATCAATAAATGGTTAGACAGTATGTCGAGTACGATTCAACTGCCGACCCCTGCGTTCTTCGGGTCGAAACCTACCATTTAAGTGGCTCAACATACAGCAAGGTGGAATTTTGAACAACGATTTGATTTTTTAGAGGGGAAGCAAAAAAGGAGAGAGGGAGAGAGATGTGGGTTTAAGGAAAGAAACGATGGCCGTGAACTTTCTGAAAGCTTTTCAGGTGAGACGAAATGTTTCCTTCGGGTTCGTTGACACAAGGATCATTTCTGTTATATCACCACCACTTTCTTGAAACCTATTTACCCAACAATAACAATGAAAACAAAACGAGCCGAAGCATACGGGGGTTTGGGGTCAGAGCTTCATATTGCGACCGAGGTAGATCAGTCATGGGATTGCAAGCTTCCGTTTTGCGTGAAAGGGTTATCTAAAAAAATCGGTAGAACATACATTGTACAAACTTTCTCATTTACTAATGCGTCGTTTAGTTATCTTTAGAAAATGAAAATCGTATGAGCCTGTTCTTAGAAAATCCAATTTTTGTTCAAGTTGCCCAAGAATAAACTAGTCTTATATTCATTCATTGAGAAAAATGAAATACCTACTATTATTGTACATGCATACTCAAGTAACTGTACGAATTTTGATCAAAAACGTTAGAGCCGTTTTTGAGAAAATTGAATTATTGTTAAAGTTGCCTAGAATAAACTAGCCTTATATTCATTTTTTGAGAAATATGAACTATACAGTATTATTGAAGACGTAAACACAAGTAACTGTACGAAATTGAATCAAAATCGTTAGAGCCGTTTTCGAGAAAATCGGATTGTTGTTAAAAATGCACAGAATAAACTACTCTTAATTATTGATCAATGTCAACCATTTCTATGTATACTCTGCTCAGTATGATAAAATGCTTAAGTACGAGATTTCATTCATTTTCGCTATACCGTCTAGGCTCCAGAGCCAGTAATAGACAGACAGACGGCATTGCGAAAACCACTTTTTCGGATTCAGCGACACCTATAACGTGTATTTCCGTAAAAATCTCGAGGTCGAATTTTTTCCGGAAAACAATACTTTCTCGATACTTCGTATGAGAAAGTAAAAATTATGTGATCTGCCTCGGCGCCATTTACCCACCAGATCACCGGCCAATGAGGAGGGATAGTTTCATTCCGGAGAGGCGAAGGGCGCGATAGCGCCAGGAGACGGCTACACCGGATATAAAAGGCATTATAGTCTAAAAAGAAAGCGAGTCGAAGGCTCGCCAATATCCTCGGTTACTTGTAATTAAAAATTCCAACTATACATAATCTCGAAAAATAAATATTTTCATAGCGATCCCATGACCCTCTCAACAATAAATATTTCGTGAGTTGTGGTGCTATAACCGAAGATTTCTGAGTGGTGATGCTATAACAGAATAGATCTGGTTTTTCTTCTAGCCAAACTTTTAATATTCAGAATATGATAAAATGATTAACTTATGTTATTTATGCGACTCAACCAATAATTTACATTACATATTAAGAAATAATCTTTTTCGGCCATTTTAATCAATTTTAGATCAAAATCTCATTGTAACCTGAAAAATTGTACACAACTAAAAACGCAAGAAACACGTCTATCGTTAAAATGATTCAATGGTATTTCTTTTTTTATTTGATCATATTCTGACTCATAGTTATTTTGAGGACCGATCACAGATAAAAATGCTTAATCAAATTAAGAAGAATTATATAATATTCAACGTTCTCTGACAACACATTTATGCGAGATAGAAGATTACAAAAATCGTAAAAATAATTACGTATTTCGACAGATGAATTTTCAAAGATGCCCAAGTTTATTATTTTTCGATTCAGATACGATTAGACTTTTTCAAATAAGTTGTGCTAAACAATAGAGGCATATGCATTTAAGGTTAACATGTTTTAATAAAGCCATCATCCTGTATAAGGCAAGAAATGGTATATTTAACATAAAAACATATGGTCCCCGAGAGCACTTATGCGGCCCGTGAAACTATGATGAAAAATCGGTCGGTAAAATTTAATATATATAATTTCATATTTCACGTATGTAATATCATTGTCTCAAAAGTTTTGCTGAAGAAGTTGTAATGCTAGTAAATTATTTAGATTTTCACTACTATGGGACCACGTAATCTCTAGGTAAATTCTGATACAAACATTCATCCTGCTTGCCGTAGCTCTCGTGAAATCCAATGTAGCCCTCCCAAGCATCCTGACCATAAGGCTTTCATTTTTTACTTTCTTTAAAGAACCTAATAATGTAAGCAGTGTCATTGTAGCATGCGTATAATATATATAGCTTATGGCGCACTGATTTTTGACACTCGTTAAGGAAACAATTTTTAAATATTTTTTTCTTTATTTGAAGAAAAATGAACAAAAAGGTGGAATTTTGTTGACTCCAAGTTAGAAGGCTCTCTTCTGAAAAAGTCTAAAACCCAAGCAAGAAATTAAAATTTATTCATCACTCTTTGGCGCGTGATTTCTTTCGCTATCCTAATCTTCTGATCGCATGATCCTTCATCCCAGCATGGTGGCTTTCAAACCACTGCTCAAAAATTCAATGGCTCCATACACATTCCTTGGAACATCTGATGCAATGATTCCCCCATCCTCTTCGTTGACAAAAATGCTCAAACTGCCGTTTTCTCTTCTCATTATTCCCAATCTGATGCCAGTCTGAAGATGAGAATTGAAAAAAAAATTATTAAAATAATGATAATAATTTCGATATCCATTTTTATACAAAATTTCCATGTTGGAATCATTCACTCTATGACATTTGATAGTGATATGATTGCTAAAGACATCAATCAATTCTTCCATGCCATGCAAATTCGAGCTAAATTATATTAAATCCCAGGTAATTATTGAATTATATTAATTAATTTTTTTTCTAAGACCTCACAGTCTATGCTAATTAAAATTTAGTTAGCGAACTGTTAAAGAAATCTCCAAGAATTTAACATATATTATACTTAAAGGTAGTATGTACCTGCAAATCAATTGTCATTACTACATAAAAAATCAGTTCTCTTAAAGTATATCAATTTATGCTGTTTTCATACGTGCGCACAAGTATTTTGAAATTTTTATATGAAGGCAAAGTATGGGATGATTTTCTATAAACACTGTGGTCTGTGTGAGAGGCTTTGGATGACGTTATCAAAAATTATTTCCGCAATTCCATTTTATTATGCATTGTGAAAAATGTTTAAATTTTGGTGAAGTGCTCAAATACTATGGTCGCCATCATCTCCCTATCATATCCTGCCTCAATGCCGGTTTTGTATCGAGTTTATGAGGAATTTTGAAAAGTTAATCGGATTTAAAAAGAAACATTTAAAATTTTAATCTCCCATTAAATTTATCACAAGAATTCATAATACAGGCAAATTCCAAAGGATACACACTAACATATTCATAAAAGCTACCGTAAATTCCCGTTAAACGTATGAGATGCGTTCTAGAAGAGTGTGACTTATAACGAAGCAACTTATAGCTAAACCAATTTTTCCATAGGCATAATGATGTAAGTTGTGGCTAGGTTCCTGGTGGACATGTTCTGACATGTGTGTACCTTTTTGCCCCAAACAATACATAAGACATAGCGTCTAAAAATTTAGCTAACAAAATGAAATGCACAAAATTAATATAGAAAAATCAATAATAATGAACATGCAATTAAATAGAAGACAAAAGGGGTTTGAGATTATAGTAAGAACTCGGGTATTGAAATTATAATTTCTCGAATTTCACAAATTACGTATATTGTGAGCGACACTGCTTTTAACGAAACATGTTAACTCATTCATAGGCAAATTATACGCGGAACGACGTATAATGAGACGACGTATGGCGGAGAATTACTGTATTCGAAAGATTTGTTTTGAAAAATAAAATCACAATCTTATTTATACTCCATACCAATAGGAACTGCATTAAATTCTGGTCTGTCTTGTTCTCAGCTGGTATATACCACTGCATCATCCACTCTCTGGGTCTTGAATAAAATTGGAAAAAAAACTGCTGAGATTTTTATAAAGCTTCCACTGCCTATTTATTCAAAATACCAATATTTTGCAAATAAAGATTACCAAATGTGCAAATAAAATGTTTAAAATGTCCCTTTAAAAAGAATTTTAATACAAAAATATTTTTCGAACTGCATTTTAAGTTTGCATTATATCTACAGAAGCATTTATTCCACATTGATGCTACACAATTCAACCTTCAGTTTATTTTACTCATTTAACGAAGATAGAAATATTTGTGAAAGGTTTTATTATCCCCAAAGAGTGTCATGATTACAACCACATACGAATCAGCTGATTTAATTGCAATTAAAATGACAAACTCTTTCAAAATCAGTTATTAATGGGGTCATCAGCGATAGGAAATAATTAGGAGACATTTCACGAATTCCTGATGTCACATTTTAGTGCATTATTATTAATTTTTAAGGATCGGATAATAAAAAATGCTCACTCGATGACATTGATCTGGTCGAAGTCAGCAGGCGAGTGTTGAGTTACTCCAATTGCCATAAAATACTTGGATACGTCGAAAGAATCAATTCGTCTCACAAATTCGACTTCGAAGAGCTCATTGTCTTTGAGGTGGCGGTTTGTCAACACGGCTCCATATGGATAATCGGATCTGTGACAAAAAAATATTATTTATACGATAATATCCACGAAAACGTTAACTTGGATAAGACAGCAGTTATGCCCAATATAATCCGACTTTTTCTGTATTTTTTGTTTACCTTAAGAAGATTTACATTATTATATTTTGTTAACGGAAAAAAGACCTATACAGAGGTCAAAAGATAATTGTTGAATGTGATTTTAAAGCTGGTAGATATTGTACTTTGAGAAATATATCTATGTGCAGATTAAAGAATGGCATCTTTGTGACTCCGGGATTAACCGTGATTATTTTTACTTTCTCAGACGAAGTATCGAGAAAGTATTATTTTCGCGAAAAAATTCGACCGAGATTTTTACGGAAATACACGTTTTAGGTGTCGCTGAATCGGAAAAAGTGGTTTTCGCAATGCCGTCTGTCTGTTACTGGCTCTGGAGCCTAGACGGTAGAGCGAAAATGAATGAAATCTCGTACTTAGGCATTTTATCATACTGAGCAGAGTATACATAGAAATGGTTGAAATTTATCAATAATTAAGAGCAGTTTATTCTGTGCATTTTTAACAACAATCCGATTTTCTCAAAACCGGCTTTAACGATTTTGATCAAATTTTGTACACTTACTTGAGTTTACATCTTCAATAATACTGTATGGTTCATATTTCTCAAAAAATAAATATAAGGCTAGTTTATTCTAGGCAACTTTAACAACAATTCGATTTTCTCAAAAACGGCTCTAACGATTTTAATCAAATTTCGTACAGTTACTTGAGTATACATCTACAATAATAGTAGGTATTTCATTTTTCTCAATGAATGAATATAAGGCTAGTTTATTCTTGGGCAACTTGAACAAAAATTGGATTTTCTAAGAACAGGCTTATACGATTTTCATTTTGTAAAGATTACTAAACGACGCATTAGTACCCATATATGAGAAACTTTGTACAATGTATATTGCACCGATTTTTTTATTTTGATATGAATTTAGCCGAGAGTTTATTTTTTCTTTGTGAAAGTTATGTATTCAGCCAATCGCAGAATTTTTTTCCTTTTCGTTCTTTCAAAACTCACCTTTCTTTGTAAGCTACTGTGCCATTGTCGGTGACCACGACGTTTTTTCTTCCATGTTGATGAAACAACAGCGATCTTCTAGTGGAGAAATTATCAAGAAAGATACATTTAAATTGGCCTTTAAAATATTCGCTTGCCTTATATATTTCACTAAATTCTACAGGTTGGATAATTTTTGTTCAAATAATTTCGCGAGAGAGGTTCGAACATGCCTCACTTTTCACATATTCAACTTAAACTCACCCTGAGGTTTCTTCATGGGCTGTGGTGATATCTTCATGAGAACTCCCACCTGAGGATGATACGAAGTCCAAGGATTCTTTTTGCGATATTTTTTATATTAAGGCGTTTTAGCGAAAACTTGAACTTTTCCATTGTTTCGGAATTTTTAAAACACCCGCTGATTTCTATTCTAAACGCCCCTGTTGATTTTAAATCATTTCACGGCTATATTTTCCGTGATTGCCGACAGGGCCCCGATAGTTTATATGTTTATCGATGTTAATCAACACAGACAAAGGTAAAACATAACTACGTCGGGACATAAAAGAACAACGAGATTTTAAAACATATTTCAGTCGCCTTAACGTGATTTTCACTTCTTACCTCCTTCGTTGGAGCACACCAACCCGGTAACCGCGAAGAAGACACAGCAAGCGGCTCTGACCGTGCGACTTATCATGCTGATAAACCCCCTTCCGCTGGATGCAATCTATATGGAAACGTATCGAAAGTTATGAATCTCAGTGCGTTTCGACTGCGTCATTTGCACTCCCCCTCTTCCTATCCCATCCTCATTTCTCTCCCTCCCCCTCCACCCCTCTCTCTCCCACCCAATTATCTCCCTCCCTCTCCTCCTCCTCCTCCCGCTCCGTCTTCCCTCTCCTTCCATTCCCAATTCTTTTTCTCCTTCCCAATCATCCTTCGCTCTGTTTATCTCGCATTGCATCCTCCGTTGAGCAGAAGTCGAGGTCGAGGTCAGGAGATGCACTGACCCCCACGCTCAAAGCACTAAGTCCTCATTCCTCCTCATTCTACATTTTGACACGATCACTTGCATAAAATATTGCCTTTATATTCACTCGTCGAGTCCGCCTTACGGCGGAAAATAAAATATTGCATCAGGCGCTTAAGTATCAAAAATGAAAAATTATGCACTTTTCGTAGGAAGCTCTTGCTATGACTTTTTCTGATAACAAAGAGAAGTACACTCATCACCAGGGCCATCTGGCGGTATGGAGTTGTGGAACGACAGCACCAAGGGCCGTATTTTTACATTCTCATACGAAGTACCGAGAAAGTGTTATTATCGCGAAAGAATTCGACCGAGATTTTCACGAAAATATACGTTTTAGATATCGCTGAATACGAAAATGTGGTTTTCACAATGACTTCTGTCTTTTTGTTACTGGCTCTGGAGCATAAACGGTAGAGCGAAAAGGAAGGAAATCTCGTACATAGATGTTTTATCATACTGAGCTGAGTATACCTAGAAATGGTTGACATTGCTCAATAATTAACAGTACTTTATTCTACGCATTTTTAACAACAAACCGATTTTCTCGAAAACTGCTATAATGATTTTGATCAAATTTCGTATAGATACATGAGTATACATCTACAACAATACTACGTATTTCGTTTTTCTCACAGAATGAGTATAACGCTAGTTTATTCTTGGGCAACTTTAACAAAAATTGGATTATCTCAAAACGGGATCATTACGATTTCCATTTTCTACAAATAACTAAACGACGCATTAGTACCCATATATGAGAAAGTTTGTACAATGTATGTTGTACCGATTTTTACTTTCTCATACGAAGTATCGAGATGGTATTGTTTTCGCAAGAAAATCGAACTCGAGATTTTCACGGAACTATTGATTTGAAAAAATTCAAAGATTATAGTCTTCGAGAATTTCATGGACTTTAGTCTTTGAGAAATTTCATGGACTATAATAGTCTTTGAGAAATTTCATGGACTACAGCCTTTGAAAAATTACAAAGACTATAGACTTTGGGAAATTTCATGGACTACAGTCTTTGGGAAATTTTACAGAACTATAGACACTGAAAAATTTCAAAGAATAGTCTTTGAAAAATTTCATGGACTATATTATTTTATAAATTTTAAAGACTGTAGTTTTTAAAAAATAACATGGACTGTACTCTTACAAAAATTTTATGGACTAGAGTCTGAAAATTTTCAAAGAATATAGTCTATGAAAAATTTCATGGACCATAGTCTATGAAAAATTTCACAGACTCTATAGTTTTTAAAGATTTCCAAGACTATAGTTTTTGAGAAATTTCATGGACTGACTATTGTCTTTGAGAAATTTCAAAGATTTTCAAAGATTATAGTGTTTAAAAAATTATATGGACTATAGACTTTGAAAATTTTAAAAGACTATAGTACATGAAATATTTAAAGACCATAGTCCATGAAATTTTCAATGACTGTAGTCTTTGGAATTTTTGAAAGATTTTACTTTCTTAATTTTTTTAGATATTATAGTCCATGAAATTTTTCAAACGCTATAGTCCATGCAATTAATCAAAGACTACAGTTTGAAATATTTCAGTCTATAACACATGAAAATTAGGAGGACTCGGGTCGTTGAAGTTTTTCAATGACTATAGTCCATGAAATTTTATTGAAAGACTATAGTATTTGAAATATTCAAATATTATAAAAGACATGAAATTTTACAAAGACTATAGTCCATGAAATGTCTCAAAGACGATAGTCCATGAAATTTCTCAAACACAATAATCTATGAAATCATTGAAACACTATAGTCTATGAAATTTCTCAAAGACTATATTCTTTGAAAATTTGAAGACATGAAATATTTCAAATACTATAGTCCATGAAGTTTTTCAAAGATTATAGTTTTTGAAATTTTTTAAGACTCGAAATATTTCATTGATTGTAGTGTTTGAAAAATTTCCGAGTATAGCCTTCGAAAAATATCATGGACAATAATGGGCTATAGTCTTTCAAAAATTTCAAACACTATACTCTTTTTTGAAAATTTTCATGGATTATAGTCTTTGTTAAAATTTGAAAGACTATAGTCAGAAAAAATTTCAAAGAATATAGTCCTCGAATAATTTCAAAAACTATAGTCTTTCTAAAAATTTCCTGTACTACAGCCTTTGAAAAATTTGAAGACTATACTCTTTTTTAAAAATTTCATGGACTACAGACTTTGGAAAATTTCATGGACTATAGGCCTTGAAAATTATCATGGATTAAAGTGTACAAAATTTCAAAGACTAATTTTTGAAGAATTTCATGGACTATAATCTTCAAAAGATTTCAAAGAAAAATTTCAAGGAGTATACACTGAAAAATTTCACAGACTATAGTCTGAAAAATTTCACGGTTTACAGTCGTTGAAAAATTTCATGGACTAGTGTGTTTGAAACATTTCTAAGCCTATAGTCTATGCAAAAATCTGAAAAATTTCATTGACTATAATCTTTGAAAAGTCTTCAAATAATTTCAAGTAGTTGTAGTCTTTGAAAAATCTCGTGCATTATAGTCTTTGAGAAATCTCGTGCATTATAGTCTTTGAAAAATTTCAAGGACTATAGCCTTTGAGAAAATTTCAAAAACTCCAGTTTTGAAAAATTTCGTGGACTATAGTCCTTGACAATATTTAAGGACTATAGTCTTTCAAAAATTTCATGGACTATAGACTTTGAAAATTTTCATGGACTATAGTATTTGAAAAATTTCAAGCACTATAGTCTTTGAAAAATTTCAAAGACTACAGTCATGGAAATTTTCATATATGGATTAAAGTATGAAAATTTTCAAAGACTGTAATCTTTGAAGAATTCCATGGACTATAGTGTTTGAAAACTTCAATTTGGGAAAATTTCAAAAACTCTAGCTTTGAAAATTTCATGGACTACAGTGTATGAGAAATTTCATGGATTATAATCTTTGAAAAATTTCAAAGAATGTAGAGTCGAAAATTTCAACGAAAAATGTAATGGATTCCTGATATAATCCGATTAGTAATGGATTATAGTCTTCGAATAATTTAAGGACTGTAGACCTTGAAAAATCTTGTACATTATAGTCTTTGAAAAATCTCAAGGACTATAGTCTTTCAGAAATTTTCAAAAACTCCAGTTTTGAAAAATTTCATGGAATATAGTCCTTGACAAATTTTTGGACTATAGTCTTTCAAAAATTTCATGGACTATAGATTTTGAAAAGTTTCATGGACTATAATATTTAAAATATTTCAAGGACTGTAGTCTTTGAAAAATTTCAAAGACTACAGTCATTGAAGGTTTTCAGCAACTTTGAAAAATTTCATGGATTATAGTTTAAAGACTGAAAAATTTCATGGGCTATAGGCTTCGAACCATTTCAACGACTATAGAGTATAGAAAAATATCATGGACTATAGTATTTAAAAAATTCATGGTTTATAATCTTTCAAAAATTTCAATGACTATAGACTGAAAAATTTCATAGACTATAGTCTTTGGAAAATTTCATAGAATATAGTCCTGGAACACTTTCAAAGACTATAGTACTTAAAAATTTCCTGGACTACAGCCTTTGAAATATTTCAACTACTATATTCTACGAGGATATTTCAAAGATTATACACTTTAAAAATTTCATGTAATATATTTTTTGAAAAATTTCATGGACTATGGTGTTAGAGAAATTTCAAGGACTATAGTCTTTGAGGAATTTCATGGACTACAGTGTTTGAAAAATTTCAAGAATTTTAGTTTTTCTTTTTTAAAATCAAAACTCTAGTTGAAAAATTTCATGGAATATAAGCTTTGAAAATTTTCATGGAATATAGTCTTTGAAAATTTTCAAATACTATAGACATTGAAAACTTTCATGGACTATAATCTTTGAAAGATTTCAAAGAAAATTTTCAAGGATTCTATCCTTTGATAAATTTCAAAAGTATACCCTGAAAAATTTCATGGACTATTGGTTTTGAAAATTTTCATGGATTATAGTCTTTGAAAGATATTAAGGGATTCGAAGAATTTCATGGACTATAGTGATTGAAAAAATTCATGGACTACAATCTTTGAAAAATTCATGGATTATTGTCTTTGAGAAAATTTAATCGATTATAGTCAATGAGAAAATTTCAAAGGCTATAGTATTTGAAAAATTTCAATGACTATAGTGTTTCAAAAATTTCAAAGATTATAGTCTTTGAAATATTTCATGAACTATAGTCTTTGAAAAATTTCAAAGAATATAGTCCTCGAATTATTTCAAAGACTATATTATTTAAAAATTTCCTGGACTACAGACATTAAATTATTTCAAATTTCATGGATTATAATCTTTCAAAGATTTCAAAGAAAAATTTCAAGGAGTATTGACTGAACACTTTCACAGACTATCTTTGAAAAATTTCGTGGTTTATAGTCTTAGAAAAATTTCAAAGACTATAATTTATGGACTATAGTGTTTGAAACATTTCTAAGCCGTATAGTCTGAAAATTTTCATGGACCATAGGCTTTGAAAAATTTCATGGACTATAAGCTTTGAAAAATTTCATGGACTATAGTCTTTGAAAAATTTCAAAAATTTACGGATTATAGTCTTTGAGAAAATTTAAAAAATTATAGTCTTTGAGAAAATTTCAAAGACTATAATATTTGAAAAATGTGAAAGTATATAGTCCTCGCATAAATTCAAATATAATAGTACTTAAAAATTTCCTGGACTACAGCCTTTGAAAAATATCAATGACTATAGCTTATGAGAAAATTTCCCGGACTATAATCTTTGTAAGATTTCAAAGAAAAAATTCAAGGAGTATAGACTGGAAATTTCAAAACTATAGACTGAAAAATTTCATGGACTATATTATTTGAAAAATTTCATGGAATATAGGTTTGAAAATTTTCAATGGATATAGTACGCGAATAATTTCAAGCACTGTAGTTTTTGTAAAATCTCGGGCGTTATAGTCTTTGAAAAATTTCATGGACTATAGCATTTAAAAAATTTCATAAACTACAGTCTTTGAAAAATTTCAAAAAATATAGACTAAAAAATTGCAAAGACTACACTCAATGAAAAATTTCATGGTTTATAGTCATTAAAAAATTTCAAAGACTATAATCTTAGAAAAATTTCATGGACAATAGTGTTTGAAAAATTTCTAAGACTATAGTCCTCGAGAAAATTTCAAAGCTTTATAGTCTTTGAAAAGGAATGAAAAATTTCATATACTATAGACTTTGAAATATTTCCTGGACTACAGTCTTTGTAAAATTTCCAATACTATAGGTTTTGAAGAATATTATGGACTATAGTTTTGAAAAATTTCATGGATTATAATATTTCAAAAATTTAATGGACTATAACCTTGAAAATGTTCATGCACGATAATTTTTGAAAAATTTCAAAAATTACAGACTGAAAAATTTCATGGATTATAGTCTTCGAAAAATTTCAAAGAAAATACATTTTCAAGAATTTCAAATACTATAGTCTTTTTAAAATGTCATGGATTATAGTCTTCATTGAAAAATTTCATGATTTATAGTCATTGAAAAATTTCATGGATTATAATATATGAAAAATTTCATGGACTATTAACTTGAAAATTTTCATGCACGATAATCTTTGAAAAATTTCAAAAATTACAGACTGAAAAATTTCATGGATTATAGCATGAAAATTTCCATGGACTATAGTCTTTGAAATATTTCATGGACTATAGTTGAAAATTTTCATGGAATGTCGGGTTTGAAAATTTTCATGGACCTTAGTCTTTGAAAAATTTCATGCACTATAGTCTTCAAAAAATATCAAAGAAATTACATTTTCAAGAATTTCAAATACTATAGCCTTTGTAAATTGTCTACGAAAAATTTCATGGACTATAGTTGAAATATTTCATGGACTATAGACGTTGAAAAATTTCATGAACTATTGTCTTTGAAAAATTTCATGCACTTCAGCCCCAAAAATTTGAAAGAATATAGATTTTCAAAAATTTCAAAATGTCATGGATTATTGTCTTCGAAAAATTTCATGGTTTATAGTCTTTCAAATGTATCAACAACTATAATCTTACAAAAATTTCATGGACAAAATTGCTTGAAAAATTTCTGACTATAGGCTTCGAAAAATTTTTGGACCTATTATTTTTGGAACTGTTATTTTTGGAACTTATTTTGGGAACTTATTTTTGGAACTGTTATTTTGGAACTGTTATATTTGGAACTGTTATTTTTGGAACTGTTATTTTTGGAACTGTTATATTTGAAACTGTTATTTTTGAAACTTATTTTTGGAACTGTTATTTTTGGAACTGTTATTTTTAGAAATTATTTTTGGAACTTATTTTTTGAACTGTTATTTTTGGAACTTATTTTTGGAACTGTTATTTTTGGAACTGTTACTTTTGGAACTGTCATTTTTGGAACTTATTTTTGGAAATGTTATTTTTGGAACTGTTATTTTTGGAACTGTTATTTTTGGAACTGTTATTTTTGGAGCTGTTATTTTTGGAACTTATTTTTGGAACTTTTTTTTGGAACTGTTATTTTTGGAACTGTTATTTTTTGAAATGTTACTTTTGGAACTGTTATTTTTGGAGCTGTTATTTTTGGAACTGTTATTTTTAGAACTGTAATGTTTGGAACTTATTTTTGGAACTGTTATTTTTGGAACTTACTTTTGGTACTCTTATGTTTGCAACTGTTATTGTTGGAACTGTTATTTTTGGAACTTATTTTTGGAACTGTTACTTTTGGAACTGTTATTTCTAGAACTGTTATTTTTGGAACTTATTTTTGGAACTTATTTTTGGAACTGTTATTTTTGGAACTGTTATTTTTGGAACTGTTATTTTTGGAACTGTAATTTTTGGGAATGTTATTTGCGGAACTGTTATTTTTTGAACTGTTATTTTTGGAACTGTTATTTTTGGAACTTATTCCTGATACTGTTATTTTTGGAACTTATTTTTGGAACTGTTATTTTTCGATCATATTTTTGGAACTGGTATTTTTGGAACTGTTATTTTTGGAACTGGTCTGCATAGGTACGTAATGATGATAACGCATGTAACATGGAATGTGATCGAAAAACATACGCAATTAAAAATATGTTGATGTGAATATTTAATTTTAATTTATTTATTCACGAATACACGTATATATTTAACGGGCAACTACTCTAGCATAATAGTAAAATTATATATTCACGTCTGTCACGCTTTGGATTTTTAGAACTGTAAGTTGTGGAGAGATAAGGCATACAAAAATATAATAAAATAAGCAGATTACATTGTTACGTAGTCACACAAAACATCTAATTTTCTTTATAAGACAACCAAAATCAAAAATCCCTAAGAGCAGTTGTTCTCAACCGGAGGTCCGCGGACCCCTGGTGGGTCCGTATCTTTTCTCCGGGGAGTCCGCGAATTGATTTTTGTACCTTATATATATATATATAAACAGATGCATGATTTTCCTTAAGATTCATTTTGGCAGTTAAGAGTTGTCGGATAACGTTCGGAAATGTCTTAAAGAAAGGCCTCATAGCATTACATTACATTATTTATTACGATAAGTAAGATCTCGGCTCCTAACCAATGGATTTTAGAAGTTTTGGGTTAATGGGCGGAGAGAAGATGAATGAATGAAAAATATCCAAGAGCAAAAATCCAATTAGCCTTCTAGTTATGCCATTTTAGTGTGTGCGTGTGTATTTAAAAGAGTAGACCGTAGGTACTATTTGCTGTAAACTGAATTTGTGGCCCTCTCCTGTAGAAATACTATTTGCCGAGACTATTATATTTCATGGACAGATCAGGTCTGTTATTTTTGGAACTGTTATTTTTGGAAATGTTATTTTTGGAACTGTCATTTTTGGAAATGTTATTTTCGGAACTGTTTTTTTGGAACTATTATTTTTGGAACTGTTATTTTTGGAACTTATTTTTGGAACTGTTATTTTTGGAACTGTTACTTTTGGAACCGTAATTTTTGGAACTTATTTTTGTAACTGTTATTTTCGGAACTTATTTTTGGAACTGTTATTTTTTGAACTGTTATTTTTGAAACTTATTTTTGGAACTGTTATTTTTGGAACTGTTATTTTTGGAACTGTTATTATTGGAACTGTTATTTTGGGAACTGTTATTTTTGGAACTTAGTTTTGGAACTGTTATTTTTTGAACTGTTTTTTTTTTTTAACTTATTTTTTGAACTGTTATTTTTGGAACTGTTATTTTTGGAACTTATTTTTGGAACTTATTTTTGGAACTGTTATTTTTGGAACTTATTTTTTAAACTGTTATTTTTGGAACTTATTTTTGGAACTGCTATTTTTTTAACTTATTTTTGGAACTGGTATTTTTGGAACGGTTATTTTTGGAACTTTTATTTTTGGAACTGTTATTTTAGGAACTGTTATTTTTGGAACTGTTATTTTTTGAATTGTTATCTTTGGAACTGTTATTTTTGAAACTTATTTTTGGAACTTATTTTTGGAGCTGTTTTTTTGGAACTGTTATTATTGGAACCGTTTTTTTGGAACTGTTATTATTGGAACTGTTATTTTTGGAACTTATTTTTGGAACTTATTTTTGGAACTGTTATTTTTGGAACTGTTATCTTTGGAACTGTTATTTTTGGAACTGTTATTTTTGGAACTGTTATTTCTGGAACTGTTATTTTTGAAACTGTTATTTTTGGAACTTATTTTTGGAACTTATTTTTGGAACTGTTATTTTTGGAACTTATTTTTGGAACTGTTATTTTTGGAACTGATATTTTTGGAACTGTTATTTGCGGAGGCTATAGTTCATGAAATTTTTCCAAGACCCTTGTCCCTGAAATACTTCCAAGACTGTGGTCCATGAAATATATCCAACACTGTAGTCCATGAAATTTTCATAGGCTATAGTCTGTGAAATTTTTACTAGACTATAGTCCATGAAATTTTTCAAAGGCTAAATAAATGGAATTTTTAATGACTATAGTACATAAAATTTTTCATACGTTATAGTCCATGAAATTCTTCTAAGACTATGGTCCATGAAATTTTTCCTAAGGTATACTAAATGAAATTTTTCCAAGACTATAGTCCATGAAATTTTTCAAAGCCTACCGTCCATGAAATATTTCCAAGACGGTGGACCATAGAATTTTTCCGAAACTGTTGTGGTCCATGAAATTTTTCCAAGACTATGGTTCATGAAATTTCTCCAAGACTAAAATCAATAAATTTTCTCAAAAGCTATAGTCCATGAAATTTTTCTGAGATTATAGTCCATGGTATTTTTCAGACTAGTCCAGGAAATTTTTCAAAGGCTTTGGTCCATGAAATTTTTAAAAGCCTATAATGCATGAAATTTTTCATAGAATATAGTCCATGAAATTTTTCCAGACTATAGTCCATGAAATTTTTCAATGACTGTAGTCTATGAAATTTTCATAGGCTACAGTCCATGAAAATTTCCGAGACTATAGTGCATTAAATTTTTCATAGGCTAGAGTCCATGAAATTTTTCCAAGACTACAGTCCATGAAATTTTTCCAAGACTATTGTCCATCAAATTTTTCCTAAGGTATACTCAATGAAATTTTTCAAAGACTGTAGTCCATGGAATTTTTCCAAGAGTATTGCCCATAAATATCTCAAGGATATAGTCCATGAAATTTTTCATAGGCTGTACATGAAATATTTCCGAGAGTATAGTGCATGAAATTTATTAAAGGCTATTGTCCATGATATATTTCTAAGACTGTGGTACAGGAAGTTTTTCCAAGATTGTGGTCCATGAAATTTCTGAAAGACTAGTGTCCATAAAATTTTTCATAGGCTGTCCAAAAAATGTTTCTTCGACTATAGTTCATGATATTTTTCAAAAGCTATTGTCCATGAAATTTTTCCAAGACTGTGGTCCATGAAATTTTTCCAAGATAATAGTTCATGAAATTTTTCCAAGACTAGAGTCCATGAAATTTTTCAAAAGCTATAGTCGATACAATTTTTCCATGACTATAGTGCATGAAATTTTTAAAAGGCTATAGTCCACGATATTTTTCAAAGGCTATCATCCATTATATTTTGCAAAGGCTAAGTCCATGCAATTTTTGCCTGTCTCTCGTCCATGAAATTTTTCATAGGCTAAAGTCCATGAAATATTTCTGACACTATAGTCCATGGAATTTTATAACTTTGTAACTTATTTTTGGAACTGTTATTTTTGGAACTGGTCTGCATAGGTACGTAATGATGACGCATGTAACAAGGAATGTGATCGAAAAACGTACGCAATTAAAAATATGTTGATGTGAATATTTAATTTTAATTTATTTATTCAAGAATACACGTATATATTTAACGGGCAACTACTCTAGCATAATAGTAAAATTATATATTCACGTCTGTCACGCTTTGGATCTTTAGAACTGTATGTTGTGGAGAGATAAGGCATACAAAAATATAATAAAATAAGCAGATTACATTGTTACGTAGTCACAGAAAACATCTCATATTCTTTATAAGACAACCAAAATCAAAAATCCCTTAGAGCAGTGGTTATCAACCGGAGGTCCGCGGACCCCTGGTGGGTCCGTATCTTGTCTCCGGGGAGTCCACGAATTGATTTTTGTACCTTATATATATAAAGATGCCTGATTTTCCTTAAGATTCATTTTGGCCGTTTAGAGTTGTCGGATAACGTTCGCAAATGTCTTAAAGAAAGGCCTCATAGCATTACATTACATTATTTATTACGATAAGTAAGATCTCGGCTCCTATCCAATGGATTTTAGAAGTTTTGGGTTAATGGGCGGAGAGCAGATGAATGAATGAAAAATATCCAAGAGCAAAAATCCCATTAGCCTTCTAGTTATGTCATTTTATTGTGTGCGTGTGTTTTTAAAAGAGTAGAAACGGTAGGTACCATTTGCTGTTAACTGAATTTGTGGCCCTCTCCTGTAGAAATATTATTTTCCGAGACTATTATATTTCATGGACAGATCAGGTCTGTTATTTTTGGAACTGTTATTTTTGGAAATGATATTTTTGGAACTGTTATTTTTGGAACTTATTTTTGGAACTGTTACTATTGGAACTGTTATTTTTGGAACTGTTATTTTTTGGAACTTATTTTTGAAACTTATTTTTGGAACTGTTATTTTTGGAACTTATTTTTGGAACTGTTATTTTTTGAACTTATTTTTGGAACTGTTATTTTTGGAACTGTTATTGTTGAAACTGTTATTTTTGAAACTCTTACTTTGGAACTTATTTTGGAACTGTTCTTGGACTATAGTCTCGTAAACTGTTATTTTTGGAACTGTTATTTTTGAAACTGTCATTTTTGGAACTTATTTTGGAACTGTTATTTTTGGAACTGTTATTTTTGGAACTTATTTTTGGAACTGTTGTTTTGGAACTGTTATTTTTGATACTGTTATTTTTGGAACTAATTTTTGGAACTGTTATTTTTGAAAAATTTCATGGACCATATGTTTGAAAAATTTAATATTCTACAGGCTTTGAGAAATATCATGGAATATAGGCTTTGAAAATTTTCATGTACTATATTCTAAAAAAAATTTCATGTACTAGCCTATGAAAAATTTCATGGACTATAGTCTCGGAAAAATTTCACAGACTCTAGCCTATGAAAATTTCATGGCCTACAGTCTTGGAAAAATTTCATGATTTATAGTCTTTCAAAAATTTCATGGACTAACGCTTTGAAAATTTTCATGGACTGTAATCTTGGAAAAATTTCATTGACTGTTGTCTTGGAAAAATTTCATGGACTATAGCCTTTGGAAAATTTCATGGACTATAGCCCTTGAAAAATTTCATGGACTATAGTCTTAGAAAAATTTCATGTAATATAACCTACGAAATATTTCATGCATTACAGCTTTAGAAAAATTTCATGGACTAAAGCCATTGAAAAATTTCATTGACTATAAGGCTTTGAAAAATTCCATGGACTATAGTCTCAGAAAAATTTCATGGACTATAGCCTATGAAAATTTTTATAGATTATAGACTGAAAAATTTCGTGGAGTATTGCCTTTTAAAAATTGTATGCACTATAGTCTTTGAACAATTACATGGACTATACCTTTTGAAATATTTCATGGAATATTATAGTCTCGGAAAAATTTCATGAACTATTATATTTGGTAAAATTTCATGGACCACAGTCTTGGAAATATTTCATTGACCACAGTCTTGGAAATATATCTTGGACAATAGGCTATGAAAATCTCCTGGACTTAAGTCTTGGAAAAATTTCATGAACCATAGTTTTAGTAAAATGTCATGGACCATACTCTGGGAAAAATTTCATTGACCATAGTAATTGAAAAATTTCATATATTATAGTCTTGGAAAAATTTCATTGACTAAAGCCTTTGAAAGATTTCATGGACTATAGCCCTTAAAAACTTCATGGACTATAGTCCTGGAAAAATTTCATCTACTATGCCTATGAAACATTTTAAGGATTATAGTCTTTTAAAATTTCATGGACTATAGATTTTGAAAAATTTAATGGACTGTTGTCTTTGAAAAATTCCATGGACTATAGTCTCAGAATAATTTCATAGCCTATGAAAAATTTCATGCACTAGAGTCATTGAATATTTCATGGACTTTGCCATTTAAAAATTTCATACACTATAGTCTTTGAAAAATTACATGGATTATAGCTTTATGAATTTCATGGACTATAGTCTTGTAATAATTTCATGAACTATAGTCATTGAAAAATTTCGTGGACTATAGTCTCGGCAAAATTTCATGTACTATGACCTAGGAAAAATTTCATGATTTATAGTCTTTCTGATATTTCATGGACCTAAGCCTTTGAAAAATTTCATGGATTTTAATCTTGGAAAAATTTCATGGACTATAGCGTTTGAAAAATTTCATGGACTATAGCGTTTGAAAAATTTCATGGACTATAGCGTTTGAAAAATTTCATGGACTATAGCGTTTGAAAAATTTCATGGGCTATAGTCTCGGAAAATTTTCATCGACTTTAGCCTATTAAAAATTTTATTGGCGAGAGACATTGAAAAATTTCATGGACTATTGCCTTGGAAAAATTTCATAAAATATTATCATGGAAAAATTTCATGGACCACAGTCTTGGAAATAATTCATGGACAATAGCCTTTGAAAAATTTCATGAACTATACTCTCGGAAAAATTTCATGGAAATCATATGAAAAATTTCATGGACTATAGCCTTGAGAAATTTCATGGGCGATAACTTGGAACAATTTCGTGGACTACAGTCTGGGAAAAATTTCATAGACTATAGTCTTGGAAAAATTTCATGGATAGTCTTAGAAAAATTTCATGGAATATAACCTATGAAAAATTTCATGGATTATAGTCATTGAAGAATTTCAGTGACTTAGCTTTTGCAAAATTTCATGGACTACAGTCTCGTAAAAATTTCACAGAATATAGATTATGAAAATTTCATGGACTACAGTTTTGGAAATATTTCATGGACCACAGTCTTGGAAGTATAGCAGGAACAA
Source organism: Uropetala carovei (assembly GCA_036926305.1). Taxonomy (NCBI): domain Eukaryota; kingdom Metazoa; phylum Arthropoda; class Insecta; order Odonata; family Petaluridae; genus Uropetala; species Uropetala carovei. The sequence continues at coordinate 1,597,528 of JAXCHB010000214.1, forward strand.
AGGCCTTGGAAAAATTTCATGAACTATAATCTCGGAAAATTTCATGGACTGCCTATGATAAATTTCATGGACTACAGTCTTGAAAAATTTCATGGTCTTTCAAAAATTTCATGGACCATAGTCTGGGAAAAATTTCATTGATAATATTCATTGAAAAATTTAATGGATTATAATCTTGGAAAAATTTCATGGGCTTTATGCTTGGAAAAATTTCATTGCCCACAGTCTTGGAATATTTCATGAACTATAGTCTTGGAAAAATCTTACGGTCAGCCTACAAAAAATTTCATGGACTATAGACATTTAAATATTTCATGGACTGTAGTTTTTGAAAAAATTCATGGACTATAGCCTATGATAAATTTCATACACTATAGTCTCGGAAAATTTGTTGGACTGTAGCCTATGAAATTTACATGGACTACTGTCTTTGAAAAATTTCATGGACTATAGCCTTTCAAAAATTTCATGGACTATAACATATGAAATATTTCATGCATTATAGTTTTTCAAAAATTTCGTGTAGTATAAGGCTTTGAAAAATTCCATGGACTATAGTGTCAGAAAGATTTCATGGACTTTAGCCTATCAAAAATTTCATGGACGAGAGACATGCAAAAATTGCATAGATATAGCCTTTGCAATATATAATGCATGATAGCCTTTGAAAAATATCGTGGACTATAGCCTTTTAAAAATTTCATGCACTAGAGTCTTGGAAAAATTATATCGACTATAGCTTTTGAAAAATTTCATGGACTCTAGTCTTGGAAAAATTTCGTGGACCACAGACTTGGAAATATTTCATGGACAATAGCTTTTGAAAAATTTCATGAACTGTAGTCGCAGAAAAATTTTTTGGACAGCCTATGAAAAATTTTATGGACACTAGTCTTTCAGAAATTTCATGGACCACAATCTTGGAATTATATCATGGACAATACCCTTTAATAAATTTCATGCACTATACTCTCGGAAATATTTCATGTACAGCCTATGAAAAATTTCATGGATTTTATCCTTGACATATTTATGGGCATTACTCTTGGAAAAATTCCGTGGACTACGGTCTTGAAAAAATTTCATGGAGTATAATCTTGGAAAAATTTCATTGAGTATACCTTATGAAAAATTTGATGGACAGTAGTCTTAGAAAAATTTCATGGACTATAATAATTGAAAATTACATTGACTTAGCATTTGAAAAATTTCATGGACTATAGTCTCGTAAAAATTTCACAGACTATAGGCTATGAAAATTTCACTGACTACATTTTTGGAAATATTTCATGGACCAGAGTCTTGGATGTATATCATGGACAAGAGCCTTGGAAAAATTTAATGCGGTATAGTGTCGGAAAAATTCTGTGGAGTTTAGACTTGGAAAAATTTAATGGACCAGAGTCTGGAAAATTTCATGAAAGATAGTCTCGGAAAAATCTTATGGACAGCCTATGAAAAATATTATGGACACTAGTCTTTCAGAAATTTCATGGACCACAATCTTGGAAAAATTTCATGTACCACAGTCTTGGAAATATATCATGGACAACAGCTTTTAATAAATTTCATGCACTATACTCTCAGAAATATTTCATGTACAGCCTATGAAAAATTTCATGGACTATATCCTTGAAATATTTATGGGCATTACTCTTGGAAAAATTCCATGGACTACAGACTTGAAAACATTTCATGGAGTCTTTGAAAATTTCATTGAGTATACCTTAGGAAAATTTGATGGACAGTAGTCTTGGAAAAATTTCATGGACTGTAGTCTTGGAAAAATTTCTAGGACTCTAGCCTATGAAAAATTTAATGCACTATAGTCTCGGAAAATTTTCATGGACTGTAGCCTATGAAAATTTCATAGACTACAGTCATTGAAAAATTTCATGGACTATAGTCTTGGAAAAATTTCATGGACTATATTCTATGAAAAATTTCATGCATTATAGGCTTTTAAAAATTTCATGGACCAAAGCCTTTGAAAAATTTCCAGGACTAGTCTGAAAAATGCCATGGACTATAATCTCAGAAAAATTTCATGGACTATAGCTTTTGAAAAAATTTATTGATTTTAGCCTTGGAGAAATTTCATGAACCATAGTCTTGGAAAAATTTCATGGACCACAACAGTCTTGGAAAAATTCTATGGGCCACTGTCTTGGAAATATTTCATGGACGGTAGGCTTTGAAAAATTTCATGGACTATAGTCTTGGAAAAATTTCATTGAGTATACCTTAGGAAAAATTTCATGGACCAGAGTCTTAGAAGAATTTCATGGACTATAACGTATGAAAATTTTTATGTACTATAGTCATTAAAAAATTCCATTTATTTAGCCTTTGAAAAATTTCATGGACTATTGTCTGGTAAATATTTCACAGACTATAGCCTATGAAAATTTCATGGACTACAGTGTTGGATATATTTCATGGACCACAGTCTAGGAAGTATTTCAGGGACAAGGTTCTTGGAATAATTTCATGAACTATAGCCTCTGCAAATAACAGTTCCAAAAATATCAGTTCCAAATATAACAGTTCCAAAAATAAGTTCCAAAAATAACAGTTCCAAAAATAAGTTCCAAAAATAAGTACCAGAAATAACAGTTTCAGAAATAACAGTTCCAGAAATAACAGTTCCAAAAATAACAGTTCCAAAAATAACAGTTCCAAAGATAACAGTTCTAAAGATAACAGTTCCAAAAATAAGTTCAAAAAATAACAGTTCCAATAATAACAGTTCCAAAAAAACAGTTCCAAAAATAAGTTCCAAATAAGTTTCAAAAATAACAGTTCCAAAAATAACAATTCCAAAAATAACAGTTCCAAAAATAACAGTACCTAAATTAACAGTTGCAAAAATAACAGTTCCAAAAATAACCGTTCCAAAAATACCAGTTCCAAAAATAAGTTCCAAAAATAGCAGTTCCAAAAATAAGTTCCAAAAATAACAGTTTAAAAAATAAGTTCCTAAAATAAGTTCCAAAAATAACAGTTCCAAAAATAAGTTCCAAAAATAACAGTTCCAAAAATAACAATTCCAAAAATAACAGTTTTAAAAATAAGTTCCAAAAATAACAGCCAAAAATAACACTTCCAAAAATAACAGTTCCAAAAATAACAGTTCAAAAAATAAGTTAAAAAAAAATAACAGTTCCAATAATAAGTTCCAAAAATAACAGTTCCAAAAATAACAGTTCCAAAAATAACAGTTTCAAAAGTAACAGTTCCAAAAATAACAGTTCCAAGAATAACAGTTCCAAAAATAATAGTTCCAAAAAAAACAGTTCCAAAAATAACAGTTCCAAAAATAACAGTTCCAAAAATAACATTTCCAAAAATAACAGTTCCAAAAATAACCGTTCCAAAAATACCAGTTCCAAAAATAAGTTCCAAAAATAGCAGTTCCAAAAATAACAGTTTAAAAAATAAGTTCCTAAAATAAGTTCCAAAAATAACAGTTCCAAAAATAAGTTCCAAAAATAAGTTCCAAAAATAACAGTTCCAAAAATAACAATTCCAAAAATAACAGTTTTAAAAATAAGTTCCAAAAATAACAGTTCCAAAAATAACACTTCCAAAATAACAGTTCCAAAAATAACAGTTCAAAAAATAAGTTCAAAAAAAATAACAGTTCCAAAAATAAGTTCCGAAAATAACAGTTCTAAAAATAAGTTCCAAAAATTACAGTTCCAAAAGTAACAGTTCCAAAAATAAGTTCCAAAAATAACAGTTTCAAAAATAACAGTTTCAAAAATAACAGTTCCAAAAATAACAGTTCCAAAAATAATAGTTCCAAAAAAAACAGTTCCAAAAATAACATTTCCAAAAATAACAGTTCCAAAAATAACATTTCCAAAAATAACAGTTCCAAAAATAACAGACCCGATCTGTCCATGAAATATAATAGTCTCGGCAAATAATATTTCTACAGGAGAGGGCCACAAATTCAGTTTACAGCAAATAGTAGCTACGGTTTCTACTCTTTTAAAAACACACGCAGACACTTAAATGGCATAACTAGACGGCTAATGGGATTTTTGCTCTTGGATATTTTTCATTCATTCATCTTCTCTCCGCCCATTAACCCAAAACTACTAAAATCCATTGGATAGGAGGCTATAGTCTCAGAAAAATTTCATGGACTATTGCCTATGAAAATTTCATGTCCTACAGTCTTGGAAAAATTTCATGATTTATAGTCTTTCAAAAATTTCATGGACTAAAGCATTGAAAAATTTCATGGACTGTAATATTGGAAAAATTTCATTGACTATTGTCTTGGAAAAATTTCATGGACTATAGCCTTTGGAAAATTTCATGGACTATCGCCCGTGAAAAATTTCATGGACTATAATAGTCTTAGAAAAATTTCATGTAATATAACCTACGAAATATTTCATGCATTACAGCTTTAGAAAAATTTCATGGACTAAAGCCTTTGAAAAATTTCATGGACTATAAGGCTTTGAAAAATTCGATGGGCTATAGTCTCAGAAAAATTTCATGGACTATTGCCTATGAAAAGTTTTATAGATTATAGACACTGAAAAATTTCGTGGAGTATTGCCTTTTAAAAATTGCATGCAATATAGTCTTTGAACAATTACATGGACTATAGCTTTTGAAATATTTCATGGAATATTATAGTCTCTAAAAAATTTCATGAACTATTATCTTCGGTAAAATTTCATGGACCACAGTCTTGGATATATTTCATGGACCACAGTCTTGGAAATATATCTTGGACAATAGGCTATGAAAATTTCCTGGACTTAAGTCTTGTAAAAAATTTCATGAACCATAGTTTTAGTAAAATGTCATGGACAATATTCTGGGAAAAATTTCATTGACCATAGTAATTGAAAAATTTCATATATTATAGTCTTGGAAAAATTTCATTGACTAAAGACTTTGAAAAATTTCATGGACTATAGCCCTTAAAAACTTCATGGACTATAGTCCTGGAAAAATTTCATCTACTATACCTATGAAACATTTTAAGGATTATAGTCTTAAAATTTCATGGACTATAGATTTTGAAAAATTTAATGGACTATTGTCCTTGAAAAATTCCATGGACTATAGTCTCAGAATAATTTCATAGACTATGAAAAATTTCATGCACTAGAGTCATTGAATATTTCATGGACTTTGCCATTAAAAAATTTCATGCACTATAGTCTTTGAAAAATTACATGGATTATAACTTTATAAATTTCATGGACTATAGTCTTGTAATAATTTCATGAACTATAGTCATTGAAAAATTTCGTGGACTATAGTCTCGGCAAAATTTCATGTACTATGACCTAGGAAAAATTTCATGATTTATAGTCTTTCTGAAATTTCATGGACCTAAGCCTTTGAAAAATTTCAGGGATTATAATCTTGGAAAAATTTCATTAAATATTACTTTGGAAAAATTTCATGGACTATAGCGTTTGAAAAATTTCATGGGCTATAGTCTCAGAAAATTTTCATCGACTTTAGCCTATTAAAAATTTTACTGGCGACAGACATTGAAAAATTTCATGGACTATTGCCTTGGAAAAATTTCATAAACTATTATCATAAAAAAATTTCATGGACCACAGTCTTGGAAATAATTCATGGACAATAGCCTTTGAAAAATTTCATGAACTATACTCTCGGAAAAATTTCATGGAAATCATATGAAAAATTTCATGGACTATAGCCTTGAGAAATTTCATGGGCGATACACTTGGAACAGTTTCGTGGACTACAGTCTGGGAAAAATTTCATAGACTATAGTCATGGAAAAATTTCATGGATAGTCTTAGAAAAATTTCATGGATTATAACCTATGAAAAATTTCATGGATTATAGTCATTGAAGAATTTCATTGACTTAGCTTTTGCAAAATTTCATGGACTACAGTCTCGTAAAACTTTCACAGACTATAGATTATGAAAATTTCATGGACTACAGTTTTGGAAATATTTCATGGACCACAGTCTTGGAAAAATTTCATGTACCACAAGATAACAGTTCAAAAATAACAGCTCCAAAAATAAGTTCCAAAAATAACAGTTCCAAAAATAACAGTTCCAAAAGTAACAGTTCCAAAAATAAGTTCCAAAAATAACAGTTCCAAAAATAACAGTACCAAAGATAACAGTTCGAAAATAACAGTTCCAAAAATAAGTCCAAAAATAACAGTTCCAAAATTAACACTTCCAAAAATAAGTTCCAAAAATAACAGTTCCAAAAATACCAGTTCCAAAAATAAGTTCCAAAAAAATCAGTTCCAAAAATAAGTTCCAAAAATAACAGTTCCAAAAATAAGTTCCAAAAATAACAGTTTCAAAAATAAGTTCAAAAAATAACAGTTCCAAAAATAATAGTTCCAAAAATAACAGTTCCAAAAATAACATACCTGATCTGTCCATGAAATATAATAGTCTCGGAAAATAATATTTCTACAGGAGAGGGCCACAAGTTCAGTTTAAAGCAAATAGTAGCTACGGTTTCTACTCTTTTGAAAACACACGCACACACTAAAATGACATAACTAGAAGGCTAATGGTATTTTTGCTCTTGGATATTTTACATTCATTCATCTTCTCTCCGCCAATTAACCCAAAATATCTAAAATCCATTGGATAGGAGCCGAGATCTTACTTATCGTAATAAAGAATGTAATGCTATGAGGCCTTTCTTTAAAACATTTCCGAACGTTATCCGACCACTCTAAACGGCCAAAATGAATCTTAAGGAAAATCATGCATCTTTATATACATATATATATATAAGGAACAAAAATCAATTCGTGGACTCCCCGGAGACAATATACGGACCCACCAGGGGTCCACGGACCTCCGGTTGAGAACCACTGCTATAAGGGATTTTTGATTTTGGTTGTCTTATAAAGAATATGTGATGTTTTGTGACTACGTAACAATGTAATCTGCCTATTTTATTATATTTTTGTATGCCTTATCTCTCCACCACTTACAGTTCTAAAGATCCAAAGCGTGACAGACGTGAACATATAATTTTACTATTATGGTAGAGTAGTTGCCCGACAAATATATGTGTATTCTTGAATAAATAAATTAAAATTAAATATTCACATCAACATATTTTTAATTCCGTACTTTTTTCGATCACATTCCATGTTACATGCGTCATTATCATTACGTACCTATGCAGACCAGTTCCAAAAATAAAAGTTCCAAAAATACCAGTTCCAAAAATAACAGTTCCAAAAATAAGTTCCAAAAATAACAGTTCCAAAAATAACAGTTCCAAAAATAACAGTTCCAAAAATTACTTCCAAAAATTACTTCCAAAAATAACTTCCAAAAATAAGTTCCAAAAATAACAGTTCCAAAAATAACAGCTCCAAAAATATCAGTTTCAAAAATAACAGTTCTAAAAATAAGTTCCAAAAATAACAGTTCCAAACGTATGTTCCAAAAATAAGTTCCAAAAATAACAGTTCCAAAAATAACAGGTCCAAAAATAACAGTTCCAAAAATAACAGTTCCAAACATAAGTTCCAAAAATAAGTTTAAAAAATAACAGCTCCAAAAATAACAGTTTTAAAAATAACAGTTCCAAAAACAAGTTCCAAAAATAACAGTTCCAAAAATAAGTTCCAAAAATAACAGTTCCAAAAATAACAGTTCCAAAAATAAGTTCCAAAAATAATTTCCAAAAATAACAGTTTTAAAAAATAACACTTCCAAAAATAACAGTTCCAAAAATAACACCTCCAAAAATAAGTTCCAAAAATAACAGCTACAAAATTAACATTTCCTAAAATAACAGCCCCAAAAATAACAGTTCCAAAAATAACAGTTCCAAAATAACAGTTCCAAAAAAAGAGTTCCAAAAATAACAGTTTCAAAAATAACAGTTCCAAAAATAAGTTCAAAAAAATAGTTCCAAAAATAAGTTCCAAAAATAACAGTTCCAAAAATAGCAGTTCCAAAAATAAAAGTTCCAAAAATAACAGTTCCAAAAATAACATTTCCAAAAGTAACAGTTCCAAAAATAACAGTTCCATAAATAACAGTTCCAAAAATAACTGTTCCCAAAATAACAGTACCAAAAATAACGGTTCCAAAAATAACGGTTCCAAAAATAACGGTTACAAATATAACGGTTCCAAAAATAACGGTTTCAAAAATAACGGTTCCAAAAATAACAGTTCCAAAAATAACAGTTCCAAAGATAACAGTTCCAAAAGTAACAGTTCCAAAAATAAGTTCCAAAAATAACAGTTCCAAAAATAACAGTTCCAAAAATAACAGTTCCAAAAATAACTTCCAAAAATAACTGTTACAAAAATAACTGTTCCAAAAATAAGTTCAAAAAATAACAGTACCAAAAATAACAGTTCCAAAAATAACGGTTCCAAATATAACGGTTCCAAAAATAACTGTTCCAAAAATAACAGTTCCAAAAATAACAGTTCAAAAAATAACAGTTCCAAAAATAACAGTTCCAAAAGTAACAGTTCCAAAAATAAGTTCCAAAAATAACAGTTCCAAAAATAACAGTTCCAAAAATAACAGTTCCAAAAATAACAGTTTACGAGACTATAGTCCATGAAATTTCTCAAATGCTAAGTCAATGTAATTTTCAAATATTATAGTCCATGAAATTTTTCTAAGACTACAGTCCATCAAATTTTTCATAAGGTATACTCAATGAAATTTTTCCAAGACTATATTCCATGAAATTTTTTCAAGACTGTAGTCCATGGAATTTTTCCAATAGTAATGCTCATAAATATCTCAAGGATATAGTCCATGAAATTTTTCCTAATATATACTCCATGAAATTTATCCACGACTATATTCCATGAAATTTTTCTAAGACTGTAGCCCATGAAATTTCTCAAGGCTATAGTCCATGAAATTTTTCATAGGCTGACCATGAAATATTTCCGAGTGTATAGTTCATGAAATTTTTCAAAGACTATAGTCCATTAAAGTTTTCAGTGTCTCTCGTCCATAGAATTTTTCATAGGGTAAAGTCCATGAAATTTTTCAGAGAATATAGACCATGGAATTTTTCAAAGCCTTATACTCCGCAACATTTGAAAGACTATAATGCATGAAATATTCATAGGTTATAGTACATGAAATTTTTCCAAGACTATATTCCATGAAATATTTCATGGGCTATAGTCCTTGAAATTTATCCATGGCAATAGTCCATGAAATTTTTCCAAGACTATAGTCCAAGAATTTTTTCCAAAGCTATAGTCCATAAAATTTTTCCGAGACTATAGTGCATGAAATTTTTCATAGGATATAGTAGATGAAATTTTTCCAAGACTACAGTCCATGAAATTTTTCATAGGCTCTCAATAAGATTTTTTCGAGACTATATTTCATGGAATTTTCCATGACTGTTGGACATGAAATTTTTCCAAGGCTAACGTACATGAAATTTTTCCAAGACTATAATCCATGAAATTTCTCAATGACTATAATCAATGAAATTTTTCCCAGTCTATGGTCAATGAAATTTTTGAAAGACCCTGAAATATTTCCAAAACTGTAGTCCATGAAATTTTCATAGGACTGTAATCCATGAAATTTTTCGAAGATAATAATTCATAAAATTTTTCCATGACTTACTAGTCCATGAAATCTGTGAAATTTTTGAAAGGCTAAGTCAATGAAATTTTTCAATGACTATAGTCCATGATATTTTCAAAGGTTATAGTCCATCAAATATTTTAAGACTATGTTTTATGAAATTTTTCCTAAGGTATACTCCATGAAATTTTTCCAAAACTATAGTCCATGAAATTTTCACAAGACTGTAATCCATGAAATTTTTCGAAGATAATAATTCATAAAATTTTTCCATGACTATAGTCCATGAAATTTTTCAAAAGCTAAGATCCATGAAATTTTACCAAGACTATAGTGCATGAAATTTTTAAAAGGCTATAGTCCACAAAAATTTTCAAAAGCTATAGTCCATTTAATTTTTCATAGGCTAAGTCCAAAAAATATATCAATATATCTAGTCCATGAAAATTTTCTGAGACTATAGTCCGTGGAATTTTTCAAAGCCGTATGGTCCATGAAATTTTTCAAATGCTATAGCCCATGAAATTTTTTAAAGGATATAGTCCAGGATCAAAGGATATAGTCCAGGAACTATTTCCTAGACGGTGGTTCATAGAATTTTTCCAATACTGTGTGGTCCATGAAAATTTTCCAAGACTATAGTTCATGAAATTCTCCAAGAGTAAGTCCATGAATTTTTTCAAAAGCTATAAACCATGAAATTTTTCTGAGATTATAGTCCATGGGATTTTTCAAAGACTAGTCCATGACATTTTTCAAGGCTTTGGTCCATGAAATTTTTGAAAGACTATAATGCATGAAATTTTTCAATGGCTATAGTACACAAAATTTTTCATAGGTTACAGTCCATGAAATTTTTCTGACACTATAATCCTTGATATTTTTCAAAGGTAAATCAATGAAAATTATCAATGACTACATTACATGAAATTTATCATAGGTTATAGTCCATGAAATTTTTCTAAGAGTATGGTCCATGAAATTTTTCCTAAGGTATACTCCATGAAATTTTTCCAAGACTATAGTCCATGAAATTTTTCCAACACTGTAGTCCATGAAATTTTTCCAAGAGTATCGCTCATGAAATTTCTCAAGGCTATAGTCCATGAAATATTTCACAGGCTATTGTCAATGAAATATTTCCAAGAATGTGGTCCATGAAATTTCTGAAAGACTAGAGTCCATAAAATATTTCATAGGCTGACCATGAAATTTTCTGACTATATTTCATGAATATGGCCGTAAGATTTTTCCGAGACTATAGTTCATGAAATATTCCAAGATTGTGGACAATGAAATTTTTCCAAGAATAAAGTCCATGAAATTTTTCCGACTATAATCCATTAAATTTTGCAATGAATATTATCAATGAAATTTTTCTCAGACTATGTTCCATGAAATTTTTGAAAGACTAAGGCCCGTGAAATTTTTTCAAGACTGTAATCCATGAAATTTATTATAGGCAGTCCATGAAATTTTCCGAGATTATAGTTCATGAAATTTTTCCAAGGCCCTTGTTCCTGCTATACTTCCAAGACTGTGGTCCATGAAATATTTCCAAAACTGTAGTCCATGAAATTTTCATAAGCTATAGTCTGTGAAATTTTTACGAGACTGTAGTCCATGAAATTTTGCAAAAGCTAAGTCAATGAAATTCTTCAATGACTATAATCCATGAAATTTTTCATAGGTTATAATCCATGAAATTGTTCTAAGACTATGGTCCATGAAATTTTTCCAAGACTATAGTCTATGAAATTTTTCCCAGACTGTAGTCCACGAAATTGTTCCAAGAGTATCGCCCATGAAATTTCTCAAGGCTATAGTCCATGAAATTTTTCATATGCTTTCCATGAAATTTTTCCGAGAGTATAGTTCATGAAATTTTTCAAAGGCTATTGTCCATGAATTATTTCCAAGACTGTGGTCCATGATATTTTTCCATGATAACAGTTTATGAAATTTTTCCAAGGCAATAGTCCATGAAATTTTTCAATGTCTGTGGCCAATAAAATTTTTAATAGGCTAAAGTCGATGAAAATTATCTGAGACTATAGCCCATGAAATTTTTCAAACGCTATAGCCCATGAAATTTTTCAATGTCATAGTACATGAAATTTTGCCGAGACTATAATCCATGAAATTTTTCAATGTCATAGTACATGAAATTTTGCCGAGACTATAGTCCACGAAATTTTTCAATGACTATAGTTCATGAAATTATTACTAGACTATAGTCCATGAAATTTATAAAGCTATAATCCATTTAATTTTTCAAAGACTATAGTATATGAAATTTTTAAATGGCAAAGTCCAGGAAATATTCAATGACTCTAGTCCATGAAATTTTTCATAGTCTATGAAATTATTCTGAGACTATAGTCCATGGAATTTTTCAAAGACAATAGTCCATTAAATTTTTCAAAATCTATAGTCCATGAAATTTTAAAACACTATAATCCTTAAAATGTTGCATAGGTATAGTAGATGAAATTTTTCCAAGACTATAGTCCATGAAATTTTTAAGGGCTGTAGTCCATGAAATTTTTCAAAGCCTTTAGTCAATGAAATTTTTCCAAGATTATAATATATGAAATTTCTCAATTACTGTAGTCAATGAAATTTTTCCCAGAGTATGGTCCATGACATTTTACTAAATCTATGGTTCATGAAATTTTTCCAAGGCTTAAGTCAAGGAAAATTTCATAACCTATTGTCCAAGATATATTTCCAAGACTGGTCCATGAAATATTTCCAAGACTGTGGTCCATGAAATTTTCATAGGCTATAGTCTGAAATTTTTCCGAGACTATAGTCGATGAAATTTTTCATAGGCTAGTACATGAAATTTTTTTTAGAACATAGTACATGAAAATTTTCAAAGCCTATAGTCCATGATATTTTTCAAAGGCTGTCCATAAGATTATTCTGAGATTATAATACATGAAATTTTCAAGACTATGGTCCTTGAAATTTCTCAAAACCTGTAGTATATGAAATTTTTCAAACCTATGGTCCATGAAATTTTTCAAAAATAACAGTTCCAAAAATAAGTTCCAAAAATAACAGTTTCAAAATTAACAGTTCCAAAAATAACAGTTCCAAAAATAAGTTCCAAAAATAACAGTTCCAAAAATAACAGTTCCTAAAGTAACGGTTCCAAAAATAAGTTCCAAAAATAAGTTTCAAAAATAACAGTTCGAAAAATAACAGTTCCAAAAATAACAGTTCTAAAAATAAGTTCCAAGGATAACAGTTCCAAAAATAAGTTCCAAAAATAACAGTTCCAAAAATAACAGTTCCAAAAATAAGTTCCAAAAATAACAATTCCAAAAATAACAGTTCCAAAAATAACAGTTCCAAAAATAAGTTCCAAAAATAATTTCCAAAAATAATTTCCAAAAATAACAGTTCCAAAAGTAACAGTTCCAAAAATAAGTTCCAAAAATAACAGTTCCAGAAATAACAGTTCCAAAGATAACAGTTCGCAAATAACAGTTCCAAAAATAACAGTTCCAAAAATAAGTTCCAAAAATAACAGTTCCAAAAATAACAGTTCCTAAAGTAACGGTTCCAAAAATAAGTTCCTAAAATAAGTTCCAAAAATAACAGTTTCAAAAATAACAGTTCCAAAAATAAGTTCCAAAAATAACAGTTCCAAAAATAACAGTTCCAAAAATAACTTTTCCAAAAATAACAGTTCCAAAAATAACATACCTGATCTGTCCATGAAATATAGTCTCGGCAAATAATATTTCTACAGGAGAGGGCCACAAATTCAGTTTACAGCAAATAGTACCTACGGTTTCTACTCTTTTAAAAACACACGCACACACTAAAATGACATATCTAGAAGGCTAATGGTATTTTTGCTCTTGGATATTTTTCATTCATTCATCTTCTCTCCGCCAATTAACCCAAAACTTCTAAAATCCATTGGATAGGAGCCGAGATCTTACATATCGTAATAAAGAATGTAATGCTATGAGGCCTCTCGTTAAGACATTTCCGAATGTTATCCGACCACTCTGAACGGCCAAAATGAATCTTATGGAAAATCATGCATCTTTATATATATATATATATATAAGGTACAAAAATCAATTCGCGGACTCCCCGGAGACAAGATACGGACCCACCAGGGGTCCGCGGACCTCCGGTTGAGAACCACTGCTCTAAGGGATTTTTGAATTTGGTTGTCTTATAAAGAATATGAGATGTTTTGTGTGACTACGTAACAATGTAATCTGCCTATTTTATTATATTTTTGTATGCCTTATCTCTCCACAACTTACAGTTCTAAAGATCCAAAGCGTGACAGACGTGAATATATAATTTTACAATTTATGCTAGAGTAGTTGCCCGTTAAATATATACGTGTATTCTTGAATAAATAAATTAAAATTAAATATTCACATCAACATATTTTTAATTGCGTACGTTTTTCGATCACATTCCATGTTACATGCGTCATCATCATTACGTACCTATGCAGACCAGTTCCAAAAATAACAGTTCCAAAAATACCAGTTCCAAAAATAACAGTTCCAAAAATAAGTTTCAAAAATAACAGTTCCAAAAATAACAGTTCCAAAAATAACAGTTCCAAAAATAACAGTTCCAAAAATAAGTTCCAAAAATAACTGTTCCAAAAATAAGTTCCAAAAATAAAAGTTCCAAAAATAACAGTTCCAAAAATAACAGTTCCAAAATAACAGTTCCAAAAATAACAGTTCAAAAATAACAGTTACAAAAATAACATTTCCAAAAATAACGGTTCCAAAAATAACAGTTCCACAAATAACAGTTCCAAAAATAACAGTTCCAAAAATAACAGTTTCAAAAATAACAATTCCAAAAATAAGTTCCAAAAATAACCGTTCCAAAAATATGTTCCAAAAATAAGTTCCAAAAATAACAGTTCCAAAAATAACAGGTCCAAAAATAACAGTTACAAAAATAAAAGTTCCGAAAGTAACTGTTCCAAAAATAACAGTTCCAAACATAAGTTCCAAAAATAAGTTTCAAAAATAACAGTTCCAAAAATAACAGTTTTAAAAATAACAGTTCCAAAAATAACAGTTCAAGAATAACAGTTACAAAAATAACATTTCCAAAAATAACGGTTCCAAAAATAATAGTTCCAAAAATAACAGTTCCAAAAATAACAGTTCCAAAAATAACATTTCCAAAAATAACAGTTCCAAAAATAAGTTTCAAAAATAACAATTCCAAAAATAAGTTCCAAAAATAACAGTTCCAAAAATATGTTCCAAAAATAAGTTCCAAAAATAAGTTCCAAAAATAACAGGTCCAAAAATAACAGTTCCAAAAATAACAGTTCCAAACATAAGTTCCAAAAATATGTTTCAAAAATAACAGTTCCAAAAATAACAGTTCCTAAAGTAACAGTTTTAAAAATAACAGTTCCAAAAACAAGTTCCAAAAATATCAGTTCCAAAAATAAGTTCCAAAAATAACAGTTCCAAAAATAACAGTTCCAAAAATAAGTTCCAAAAATAATTTCCAAAAATAACAGATTCAAAAATAACAGTTCCAAAAATAACAGTTCCAAAAATAACAGCTCCAAAAATAAGTTCCAAAAATAACAGCTTCAAAAATAACAGTTCCTAAAATAACAGCTCCAAAAATAACAGTTCCAAAAATAACAGTTCCAAAATAACAGTTCCAAAAAAAGTTCCAAAAATAAGAGTTTCAAAAATAACAGTTTCAAAAATAACACTTTCAAAAATAACAGTTCCAAAAACAAGTTCCAAAAATAAGTTCAAAAAATAATAGTTCCAAAAATAAGTTCCAAAAATAACAGTTCCAAAAATAACATCCAAAAATAACAGTTCCAAAAATAACAGTTCCAAAAATAACAGTTGCAAAAATAACAGTTCCAAAAATAACAGTTCCAAAAATAACAGTTTCAAAAATAACAGTTCCAAAAATAAGTACCAAAAATAACAGTTCGAAAAATGTTCCAACAATAACAGTTCCAAAAATAACAGGTCCAAAAATAACAGTTCCATGAAATTTTTCTACTACTGTCCATCAAATTTTTCATAAGGTATACTCAATGAAATTTTTCCAAGACTATATTCCATGAAATTTTTTCAAGACTGTAGTCCATGGAATTTTTCCAAGAGTAATGCTCATAAATATCTCAATGATATAGTCCATGAAAGTTTTCCTAATATATACTCCATGAAATTTATCCACTACTATATTCCATGAAATTTTTCTAAGACTGTAGCCCATGAAATTTCTCAAGGCTATAGTCCATGAAATTTTTCATAGGCTGACCATGAAATATTTCCGAGTGTATAGTTCATGAAATTTTTCAAAGGCTATTGTCCATGATATATTTCCAAGACTGTGGTCCATGAAATTTTCCAAGAATGTGGTCCATGAAATTTCTGAAAGACTAGTGTCCGTAAAATTTTCATAGGTTGTCCATGAAATATTTCCGCGACTAAAGTTCATAAAATTTTTAAAGGCCATTGTCCATAAAGTACTTGGAAATTCTGGGCTATGAAATTTTTCCAAGGTAATAGTTCATGAAATTATGCTATAGTCCATGTAATTCATTAAATTTTTAAAAGGCTATTGTCCACCAAATTTTTCAGTCTATAGTCCACGAAATTTTGAAAGACTATAATGCATGAAATATTTCATGGGTTATAGTACATGAAATTTTTCCAAGACTATAGTCCATTAAAGTTTTCAGTGTCTCTCGTCCATAGAATTTTTCATAGGGTAAAGTCCATGAAATTTTTCAGAGAATATAGACCATGGAATTTTTCAAAGCCTTATACTCCGATACATTTGAAAGACTATAATGCATGAAATATTCATAGGTTATAGTACATGAAATTTTTTCCAAGACTATATTCCATGAAATATTTCATGGGCTATAGTCCTTGAAATTTATCCATGGCAATTGTCCATGAAATTTTTCCAAGACTATAGTCCAAGAAAGCCATTGAAAAATTTCATGCATTATAGTCTTTCAAAAATTTCATGGACCAAAGCCTTGAAAAATTTCATGGACTAGTCTTTGAAAAATCCCATGGACTATAATCTCAGAAAAATTTCATGGTTTATAGCTTTTGAAAAAATTCATGGACTTACTCTTGGAGATTTTCATGAACTATAGTCTTGGAAAATTTTCATGGACCACACAGTATTGGAAAAATTCTATGAACCACCGTCTAGGAAATAGTTCCTGGACTATATCCTTTGATCCTGGACTATATCCTTTAAAAAATTTCATGGGCTATAGCATTTGAAAAATTTCATGGACCACAGTCGTGGAAATATATCATGGACAATAACCTTTGAAAAATTTCATGAACTATACACACGAAATATTTCATGGACAGCCTATGAAAAATTTCATGGACTAAAGCCTTGAGAAATTTCATGGGCTACAGTCTTAGAAAAATTCATGGAATATAGTCGTGGATAAATTTCATGGAGTATATATTAGGAAAAATTTCCTGGACTATATCCTTGAGATATTTATGAGCATTACTCTTGGAAAAATTCCATGGACTACAGTCTTGAAAAAATTTCATGGAGTATAGTCTTGGAAAAATTTCGTTGAGTATTATTTTTGAAACTGTTATTTTTGAAACTGTTATTTTTGAAACTTTTATTTTTGGAACTTATTTTTGGAACTGTTATTTTGGAACTGTTATTTTTGGAAATGTTATTTTTGGAGCTGTTATTTTAGGAACTGTTATTTTTGAAGCTGTTATTTTTGGAACTTATTTTTGGAGCTGTTATTTTTGGAAATGTTATTTTTGGAACTGTTATTTTTGAAACTGTTATTTTTGGAAATTATTTTTGGAACTTATTTTTGGAACTGTTATTTTTGGAACTTGTTTTTGGAACTGTTATTTTTAAAACTGTTATTTTTGGAACTGTTATTTTTGAAACTTATTTTTGGAACTTATGTTTGGAACTGTTTTTTTTGGAACAGTTATTTTGGGAACTTTTATTTTCGTAACTGTTATTTTTGGACCTGTTATTTTTGGAACTGTTATTTTTGGAACTTATTTTTGGAACATATTTTTGGAACGGTTATTTTTGGAACTTATTTTTGGAATTGTTATTTTGGAAACTGTTATTTTTGGAACTGTTATTTTTGGAACTGTTATTTGTGGAACTGTTATTTTTGGAACCGTTATTTTTGGAAATGTTATTTTTGTATCTGTTATTTTTGAACTGTTATTTTTGGAACTGTTATTTTGGAACTGTTATTTTTGGAACTGTTATTTTTGGAACTTTTATTTTTGGAACTTATTTTTGGAACAGTTATTTTTGGAACTTATTTTTGGAACTGTTGTTTTTGGAACTGTTATTTTTGAAACTTATTTTTGGAACTTATTTTTGGAACTGTTATTTTTGGAACTGGTATTTTTGGAACTGTTATTTTTGGAACTGGTCTGCATAGGTACGTAATGATGATGACGCATGTAACATGGAATGTGATCGAAAAACGTACGCAATTAAAAATATGTTGATGTGAATATTTAATTTTAATTTATTTATTCAAGAATACACGTATATATTTAACGGGCAACTACTCTAGCATAATAGTAAAATTATATATTCACGTCTGTCACGCTTTGGATCTTTAGAACTGTAAGTTGTGGAGAGATAAGGCATACAAAAATATAATAAAATAGGCAGATTACATTTTTACGTAGTCACACAAAACATCTCATATTCTTTATAAGACAACCAAATTCAAAAATCCCTTAGAGCAGTGGTTCTCAACCGGAGGTCCGCGGACCACTGGTGAGTCCGTATCTTGTCTCCGGGGAGTCCGCGAATTGATTTTTGTACCTTATATATATATATATATATATATATATATATATAAAGATGCATGATTTTCCATAAGATTCATTTTGGCCGTTTAGAGTGGTCGGATAACATTCGGAAATGTCTTAACGAGAGGCCTCATAGCATTACATTCTTTATTACGATATGTAAGATCTCGGCTCCTATCCAATGGATTTTAGAAGTTTTGGGTTAATTGGCGGAGAGAAGATGAATGAATGAAAAATATCCAAGAGCAAAAATACCATTAGCCTTCTAGTTATGTCATTTTAGTGTGTGCGTGTGTTTTTAAAAGAGTAGAAACCGTAGGTACTATTTGCTGTAAACTGAATTTGTGGCCCTCTCCTGTAGAAGTATTATTTGCCGAGACTATATTTCATGGACAGATCAGGTATGTTATTTTTGGAACTGTTATTTTTGGAAATGTTATTTTTGGAACTGTTATTTTTGGAACTGTTATTTTTGGAACTTATTTTTGGAACTGTTATTTTTGAAACTGTTATTTTTGGAACTTATTTTAGGAACTGTTATTTTTGGAACTGGTATTTTTGGAGCAGCTATTTTTGGAACTGTTATTTTTTGAACTGTTATTTTTGGAACTGTTATTTTTGGAACTGTTATTTGCGAACTGTTATCTTTGGAACTGTTATTTCTGGAACTGTTATTTTTGGAACTTATTTTTGGAACTGTTACTTTTGGAACTGTTATTTTTGGAAATTATTTTTGGAAATTATTTTTGGAACTTATTTTTGGAACTGTTATTTTTGGAACTGTTATTTTTGGAACTGTTATTTTTGGAATTGTTATTTTTGGAACTTATTTTTGGAACTGTTATTTTTGGAACTGTTATTTTTGGAACTTATTTTTGGAACTGTTATCCTTGGAACTTATTTTTAGAACTGTTATTTTTGGAACTGTTATTTTTCGAACTGCTATTTTTGAAACTTATTTTTCGAACTTATTTTTGGAACCGTTACTTTTGGAACTGTTATTTTTGGAACTTATTTTTGGAACTGTTATTTTTGGAACTGTTAATTTTGAAACTGTTATTTTTGGAACTTATTTTTGGAACTGTTATTTTTGAAAAATTTCGTGGACCATAGGTTTGAAAAATTTCATATACTACAGGTTTTGAGAAATTTCAAGGACCATAGTCTTGAAAATTTCATGTATTATAATCTCAGAATAATCTTATGGACAGCCTTTGAAAAATATCATGGACTATAGGCTTTGAAAATTTTCATGTACTATGTTCTAAAAAAAATTTCATGTACTAGCCTATGAAAAATTTCATCGACTATAGTCTCGGAAAAATTTCAGACTATAGCCTATGAAAATTTCATGGACCACAGTCTTGGAAATATTTCATGGACCAGTCTTGGAAATATATCTTGGACAATAGGTTATGAAATTTTCCTTGACTTAAGCCTTGGAAAAATTTCATGAACCATAGATTTAGTAAAATGTCATGGACCATACTCTGGGAAAAATTTCATTGACTACAGTAATTGAGAAATTTCATATATTATAATCTTGGAAAAATTTCATTGACTAAAGGCTTTAAAAAATTTCATGGACTACAGCCCTTAAAAATTTCATGGACTATAGTCTTGGAAAAATTTCATCTACTATACCTATGCAACATTTTAAGGATTATAGTGTTTTAAAATTTCATGGACTATAGATTTTGAAAAATTTAATGGACTATTGTCTTTGAAAAATTCCATGGACTATAGTCTCAGAATAATTTCATAGACTATGAAAAATTTCATGGACTAGAGTCATTGAATATTTCATGGACTTTGCCATTTAAAATTTTCATAAACTATAGTCTTTGAAAAATTAAATGGATTATAGCTTTATAAATTTCATGGACTATAGTCTAGTAATAATTTCATGAACTATAGTCATTGAAAAATTTCGTGGACTATAGTCTCGGCAAAATTTCATGTACTATGACATTGAAAAATTTCATGGACTATAGCGTTTGAAAAATTTCATGGGCTATAGTCTCAGATAATTTTCATCGACTTTAGCCTATTAAAAATTTTATTGGCCACAGACATTGAAAAATTTCATGGACTATTGCCTTGGAAAAATTTCATAAACTGTTATCATGGAAAAATTTCATGGACCACAGTCTTGGAAATAATTCATGGACAATAGCCTTTGAAAAATTTCATGAACTATACTCTCGGAAAAATTTCATGGAAAGCATATGAAAAATTTCATGGACTATAGCCTTGAGAAATTTCATGGGCGATACTCTTGGAACAATTTCGTGGACTACAGTCTGGGAAAAATTTCATAGACTATAGTCTTGGAAAAATTTCATGGACCATAGTCTTAGAACAATTTCATGGATTATAACCTATGAAAAATTTCATGGATTATAGTCATTGAAGAATTTCATTGACTTAGCTTTTGCAAAATTTCATGGACTACAGTCTCGTATAAATTTCACAGACTATAGCTTATGAAAATTTCATGGACTACAGTTTTGGAAATATTTCATTGACCACAGTCTTGGAAGTATAGCAGGAACAAGGGCCTTGGAAAAATTTCATGAACTATAATCTCGGAAAATTTCATGGACTGCCTATAATAAATTTCATGGATTACAGTCTTGAAAAAATTTCACGGGCCTTAGTCTTTCAAAAATTTCATGGAACATAGTCTGAGAAAAATTTCATTGATAATATTCATTGCAAAATTTAATGGATTATAGTCGGAAAAATTTCATGGACTTTATTCTTGGAAAAATTTCATTGTCCACAATCTTGGAATATTTCATGAACTATAGTCTCGGAAAAATCTTACGGTCAGCCTATAAAAAATTTCATGGACTATAGTCATTTAAATATTTCATGGACTGTAGTTTTTGAAAAATTTCATGGACTATAGCCTATGAAAAATTTCATACACTATAGTCTCGGAAAAATTTCCTGGACTGTAGCCTATGAAATTTACATGGACTACTGTCTTTGAAAAATTTCATGGACTATAGTCTTGAAAAAATTTCATGGACTATATGCTATGAAAAATTTCCTGCACTCTATTTTCGGAAAAATTACAAGGGCTATAGGTTTGAAAAATTTCATGGACTATAGTCTTGTATATTTCATGAACTATTATCTTGGAAAAATTTCATGTACCACAGTCTTGGAAATATTTAATGGCCTTTGAAATATTTCATGAAATATAGCCTTGAGAAATTTCATGAGCGATACTCTTGGAAAAATTTCATGGACTACAGTGTTGGAAAAATTTCATGGACTATAGTCTTGGAAAAATTTCATGGAGTATACATTAGGAAAAATTTCATGGACCATACTCTTAGAAAATTTCATGGACTATAACCTATGATAAATTTCATGTAATGTAGTCATTGATAATTTTCATTGATTTACCTTTGAAAAATATCAAGGATTTTAGTGTCAGAAAAATTTCATGGACTGTAACCTATGAAAAATTTTGTGTACTATAGCCATTGAAAAATTTCATGCATTATAGTCTTTCAAAAATTTCATGGACCAAAGCCTTGAAAAATTTCATGGACTAGTCTTTGAAAAATCCCATGGACTATAATCTCAGAAAAATTTCATGGTTTATAGCTTTTGAAAAAATTCATGGACTTACTCTTGGAGAATTTCATGAACTATAGTCTTGGAAAATTTTCATGGACCACACAGTATTGGAAAAATTCTATGAACCACCGTCTAGGAAATAGTTCCTGGACTATATCCTTTGATCCTGGACTATATCCTTTAAAAGATTTCATGGGCTATAGCATTTGAAAAATTTCATGGACCACAGTCGTGGAAATATATCATGGACAATAACCTTCATGAACTATACACACGAAATATTTCATGGACAGCCTATGAAAAATTTCATGGACTAAAGCCTTGAGAAATTTCATGGGCTACAGTCTTAGAAAAATTCATGGAATATAGTCGTGGATAAATTTCATGGAGTATATATTAGGAAAAATTTCCTAGACTATATCCTTGAGATATTTATGAGCATTACTCTTGGAAAAATTCCATGGACTACAGTCTTGAAAAAATTTCATGGAGTATAGTCTTGGAAAAATTTCATCTACTATATCCTATGAAAAATTTCATGCACTATAGTCTCGGAAAAATTTTATGGACTATAGCTTTGGAAAAAATTCTTGGACTATAGTCTTGGAAAAATTTCATGGACAATTGCCATGGATAAATTTCAAGGACTATAGCCCATGAAATATTTCATGGAATATAGTCTTGGAAAAAATTTCATGTACTATAACCTATGAATATTTCATGCATTATAGTCTTTCAAATGTATCGGAGTATAAGGCTTTGAAAAATTCCATGGTCTATATTCTCTGAAAAATTTCATGGACTTTACCCTATGAAAAATTCTATGGACGAGAGACACTGAAAACTTTAATGGACTATAGTCTTGGAAAAATTTCATGTACTATAACCCATGAAATATTTCATGCATTATAGTCTTTCAAAATTTCGTGGACTATAGACTGAAAAATTTGGTGGACAATAGCCTTTTAAAAATTTAATGAATTACATGGACTATAGCATAATTTCATGAACTATTACCTTGGAAAAATTTCATAGCCCAGAATTTCCAAGTACTTTATGGACAATGGCCTTTAAAAATTTTATGAACTTTAGTCGCGGAAATATTTCATGGACAACCTATGAAAATTTTACGGACACTAGTCTTTCAGAAATTTCATGGACCACATTCTTGGAAAATTTCATGGACCACAGTCTTGGAAATATATCATGGACAATAGCCTTTGAAAAATTTCATGAACTATACACTCGGAAATATTTCATGGTCAGCCTATGAAAAATTTCATGGACTATAGCCTTGAGAAATTTCATGGGCTACAGTCTTAGAAAAATTTCATGGAATATAGTAGTGGATAAATTTCATGGAGTATATATTAGGAAAACTTTCATGGACTATATCATTGAGATATTTATGAGCATTACTCTTGGAAAAATTCCATGGACTACAGTCTTGAAAAAATTTCATGGAATATAGTCTTGGAAAAATTTCATTGAGTATACCTTATGAAAAATTTGATGGACAGTAGTCTTAGAAAAATTTCATGGAACTGTTATTTTTGGACCTGTTATTTTTGGAACTGTTATTGTTGGAACATTTTTCGAACTGTTATTTTTGGTACTTATTTTTGGAACTGTTATTTTTGAAACTGTTATTTTTGGAACTGTTATTTTTGGAACTGTTATTTTTGCAACTGTTATTTTTGGAACTGTTATTTTTGGAACTGTTATTTTTGGATGTTATTTTTGGAACTGTTATTTTTGGAACTTATTTTTGGAACTATTATTTTTTGAACTTATTTTTGGAACTTGTTTTTGGAACTGTTATTTTTGAAAGTGTTATTTTTGAAACTGTTATTTTTGAAACTCTTATTTTTGGAACTTTTTTTGGAACTGTTATTTTGGAACTGTTATTTTTGGAACTGTTATTTTTGGAGCTGTTATTTTAGGAACTGTTATTTTTGAAGCTGTTATTTTTGGAACTTATTTTTGGAGCTGTTATTTTTGGAACTGTTATTTTTGGAACTGTTATTTTTGAATCTGTTATTTTTGGAAATTATTTTTGGAACTTATTTTTGGAACTGTTATTTTTGGAACTGTTATTTTTGGAACTTATTTTTGGAACTGATATTTTTGGAACTTGTTTTTGGAACTGTTATTTTTAAAACTGTTACTTTAGGAACTGTTATTTTTGGAACTGTTATTTTTGAAACTTATTTTTGGAACTTATGTTTGGAACTGTTATTTTTGGAACTGTTATTTTTGGACCTGTTATTTTTGGAACTTATTTTTGGAACTTATTTTTGGAACATATTTTTGGAACTGTTATTTTTGGAACTTATTTTTGGAATTGTTATTTTTGAAACTTATTTTTGGAACTGTTATTTTTGGAAATGTTATTTTTGGAACTGTTATTTTTGGAACTGTTATTTTTGGAACTATTATTTTTGGAACCGTTATTTTTGGAAATGTTATTTTTGTAACTGTTATTCTTGAACTGTTATTTTTGGAACTGTTATTTTTAAAACTGTTATTTTTGGAACTGTTATTTTTGAAACTTATTTTTGGAACTTATGTTTGGAACTGTTATTTTTGGAACAGTTACTTTCGGAACTTTTATTTTATTCAATGACTCTAGTCCATGAAATTTTTCATAGTCTATGAAATTATTCTGAGACTATAGTCCATGGAATTTTTCAAAGACAATAGTCCATTAAATTTTTCAAAATCTATAGTCCATGAAATTTTAAAACACTATAATCCTTAAAATGTTGCATAGGTATAGTAGATGAAATTTTTCCAAGACTATAGTCCATGAAATTTTTAAGGGCTGTAGTCCATGAAATTTTTCAAAGCCTTTAGTCAATGAAATTTTTCCAAGATTATAATATATGAAATTTCTCAATTACTGTAGTCAATGAAATTTTTCCCAGAGTATGGTCCATGACATTTTACTAAATCTATGGTTCATGAAATTTTTCCAAGGCTTAAGTCAAGGAAAATTTCATAACCTATTGTCCAAGATATATTTCCAAGACTGGTCCATGAAATATTTCCAAGACTGTGGTCCATGAAATTTTCATAGGCTATAGTCTGAAATTTTTCCGAGACTATAGTCGATGAAATTTTTTATAGGCTAGTACATGAAATTTTTTTTAGAACATAGTACATGAAAATTTTCAAAGCCTATAGTCCATGATATTTTTCAAAGGCTGTCCATAAGATTATTCTGAGATTATAATACATGAAATTTTCAAGACTATGGTCCTTGAAATTTCTCAAAACCTGTAGTATATGAAATTTTTCAAACCTATGGTCCATGAAATTTTACAAAAATAACAGTTCCAAAAATAAGTTCCAAAAATAACAGTTTCAAAATTAACAGTTCCAAAAATAACAGTTCCAAAAATAAGTTCCAAAAATAACAGTTCCAAAAATAACAGTTCCTAAAGTAACGGTTCCAAAAATAAGTTCCAAAAATAAGTTTCAAAAATAACAGTTCGAAAAATAACAGTTCCAAAAATAACAGTTCTAAAAATAAGTTCCAAGGATAACAGTTCCAAAAATAAGTTCCAAAAATAACAGTTCCAAAAATAACAGCTCCAAAAATAAGTTCCAAAAATAACAATTCCAAAAATAACAGTTCCAAAAATAACAGTTCCAAAAATAACAGTTCCAAAAATAAGTTCCAAAAATAATTTCCAAAAATAATTTCCAAAAATAACAGTTCCAAAAGTAACAGTTCCAAAAATAAGTTCCAAAAATAACAGTTCCAGAAATAACAGTTCCAAAGATAACAGTTCGCAAATAACAGTTCCAAAAATAACAGTTCCAAAAATAAGTTCCAAAAATAACAGTTCCAAAAATAACAGTTCCTAAAGTAACGGTTCCAAAAATAAGTTCCTAAAATAAGTTCCAAAAATAACAGTTTCAAAAATAACAGTTCCAAAAATAAGTTCCAAAAATAACAGTTCCAAAAATAACAGTTCCAAAAATAACTTTTCCAAAAATAACAGTTCCAAAAATAACATACCTGATCTGTCCATGAAATATAGTCTCGGCAAATAATATTTCTACAGGAGAGGGCCACAAATTCAGTTTACAGCAAATAGTACCTACGGTTTCTACTCTTTTAAAAACACACGCACACACTAAAATGACATAACTAGAAGGCTAATGGTATTTTTGCTCTTGGATATTTTTCATTCATTCATCTTCTCTCCGCCAATTAACCCAAAACTTCTAAAATCCATTGGATAGGAGCCGAGATCTTACATATCGTAATAAAGAATGTAATGCTATGAGGCCTCTCGTTAAGACATTTCCGAATGTTATCCGACCACTCTGAACGGCCAAAATGAATCTTATGGAAAATCATGCATCTTTATATATATATATATATATATATATATAAGGTACAAAAATCAATTCGCGGACTCCCCGGAGACAAGATACGGACCCACCAGGGGTCCGCGGACCTCCGGTTGAGAACCACTGCTCTAAGGGATTTTTGAATTTGG
Organism: Uropetala carovei; assembly: GCA_036926305.1. Classification (NCBI taxonomy): domain Eukaryota; kingdom Metazoa; phylum Arthropoda; class Insecta; order Odonata; family Petaluridae; genus Uropetala; species Uropetala carovei. The sequence continues at coordinate 1,624,075 of JAXCHB010000214.1, forward strand.
TTGTCTTATAAAGAATATGAGATGTTTTGTGTGACTACGTAACAATGTAATCTGCCTATTTTATTATATTTTTGTATGCCTTATCTCTCCACAACTTACAGTTCTAAAGATCCAAAGCGTGACAGACGTGAATATATAATTTTACAATTTATGCTAGAGTAGTTGCCCGTTAAATATATACGTGTATTCTTGAATAAATAAATTAAAATTAAATATTCACATCAACATATTTTTAATTGCGTACGTTTTTCGATCACATTCCATGTTACATGCGTCATCATCATTACGTACCTATGCAGACCAGTTCCAAAAATAACAGTTCCAAAAATACCAGTTCCAAAAATAACAGTTCCAAAAATAAGTTTCAAAAATAACAGTTCCAAAAATAACAGTTCCAAAAATAACAGTTCCAAAAATAAGTTCCAAAAATAACTGTTCCAAAAATAAGTTCCAAAAATAAAAGTTCCAAAAATAACAGTTCCAAAAATAACAGTTCCAAAATAACAGTTCCAAAAATAACAGTTCAAAAATAACAGTTACAAAAATAACATTTCCAAAAATAACGGTTCCAAAAATAACAGTTCCACAAATAACAGTTCCAAAAATAACAGTTCCAAAAATAACAGTTTCAAAAATAACAATTCCAAAAATAAGTTCCAAAAATAACCGTTCCAAAAATATGTTCCAAAAATAAGTTCCAAAAATAACAGTTCCAAAAATAACAGGTCCAAAAATAACAGTTACAAAAATAAAAGTTCCGAAAGTAACTGTTCCAAAAATAACAGTTCCAAACATAAGTTCCAAAAATAAGTTTCAAAAATAACAGTTCCAAAAATAACAGTTTTAAAAATAACAGTTCCAAAAATAACAGTTCAAGAATAACAGTTACAAAAATAACATTTCCAAAAATAACGGTTCCAAAAATAATAGTTCCAAAAATAACAGTTCCAAAAATAACAGTTCCAAAAATAACATTTCCAAAAATAACAGTTCCAAAAATAAGTTTCAAAAATAACAATTCCAAAAATAAGTTCCAAAAATAACAGTTCCAAAAATATGTTCCAAAAATAAGTTCCAAAAATAAGTTCCAAAAATAACAGGTCCAAAAATAACAGTTCCAAAAATAACAGTTCCAAACATAAGTTCCAAAAATAAGTTTCAAAAATAACAGTTCCAAAAATAACAGTTCCTAAAGTAACAGTTTTAAAAATAACAGTTCCAAAAACAAGTTCCAAAAATATCAGTTCCAAAAATAAGTTCCAAAAATAACAGTTCCAAAAATAACAGTTCCAAAAATAAGTTCCAAAAATAATTTCCAAAAATAACAGATTCAAAAATAACAGTTCCAAAAATAACAGTTCCAAAAATAACAGCTCCAAAAATAAGTTCCAAAAATAACAGCTTCAAAAATAACAGTTCCTAAAATAACAGCTCCAAAAATAACAGTTCCAAAAATAACAGTTCCAAAATAACAGTTCCAAAAAAAGTTCCAAAAATAAGAGTTTCAAAAATAACAGTTTCAAAAATAACACTTTCAAAAATAACAGTTCCAAAAACAAGTTCCAAAAATAAGTTCAAAAAATAATAGTTCCAAAAATAAGTTCCAAAAATAACAGTTCCAAAAATAACATCCAAAAATAACAGTTCCAAAAATAACAGTTCCAAAAATAACAGTTGCAAAAATAACAGTTCCAAAAATAACAGTTCCAAAAATAACAGTTTCAAAAATAACAGTTCCAAAAATAAGTACCAAAAATAACAGTTCGAAAAATGTTCCAACAATAACAGTTCCAAAAATAACAGTTCCATGAAATTTTTCTAAGACTACTGTCCATCAAATTTTTCATAAGGTATACTCAATGAAATTTTTCCAAGACTATATTCCATGAAATTTTTTCAAGACTGTAGTCCATGGAATTTTTCCAAGAGTAATGCTCATAAATATCTCAATGATATAGTCCATGAAAGTTTTCCTAATATATACTCCATGAAATTTATCCACTACTATATTCCATGAAATTTTTCTAAGACTGTAGCCCATGAAATTTCTCAAGGCTATAGTCCATGAAATTTTTCATAGGCTGACCATGAAATATTTCCGAGTGTATAGTTCATGAAATTTTTCAAAGGCTATTGTCCATGATATATTTCCAAGACTGTGGTCCATGAAATTTTCCAAGAATGTGGTCCATGAAATTTCTGAAAGACTAGTGTCCGTAAAATTTTCATAGGTTGTCCATGAAATATTTCCGCGACTAAAGTTCATAAAATTTTTAAAGGCCATTGTCCATAAAGTACTTGGAAATTCTGGGCTATGAAATTTTTCCAAGGTAATAGTTCATGAAATTATGCTATAGTCCATGTAATTCATTAAATTTTTAAAAGGCTATTGTCCACCAAATTTTTCAGTCTATAGTCCACGAAATTTTGAAAGACTATAATGCATGAAATATTTCATGGGTTATAGTACATGAAATTTTTCCAAGACTATAGTCCATTAAAGTTTTCAGTGTCTCTCGTCCATAGAATTTTTCATAGGGTAAAGTCCATGAAATTTTTCAGAGAATATAGACCATGGAATTTTTCAAAGCCTTATACTCCGATACATTTGAAAGACTATAATGCATGAAATATTCATAGGTTATAGTACATGAAATTTTTTCCAAGACTATATTCCATGAAATATTTCATGGGCTATAGTCCTTGAAATTTATCCATGGCAATTGTCCATGAAATTTTTCCAAGACTATAGTCCAAGAATTTTTTCCAAAGCTATAGTCCATAAAATTTTTCCGAGACTATAGTGCATGAAATTTTTCATAGGATATAGTAGATGAAATTTTTCCAAGACTACAGTCCATGAAATTTTTCATAGGCTGTCAATAAGATTTTTTCGAGACTATATTTCATGGAATTTTCCATGACTGTTGGACATGAAATTCTTCCAAGTCTAAAGTACATGAAATTTATCCAAGACTATAATCCATGAAATTTCTCAATGACTATAATCAATGAAATTTTTCCCAGTCTATGGTCAATGAAATTTTTGAAAGACCCTGAAATAATTCCATAACTGTAGTCCATGAAATTTTCATAGGACTGTAATCCATGAAATTTTTCGAAGATAATAATTCATAAAATTTTTCCATGAATATAGTCCATCAAATCTGTGAAATTTTTGAAAGGCTAAGTCAATGAAATTTTTCAATGACTATAGTCCATGATATTTTCAAAGGTTATAGTCCATCAAATATTTTAAGACTGTTTTATGAAATTTTTCCTAAGGTATACTCCATGAAATTTTTCCAAAACTATAGTCCATGAAATTTTCACAAGACTGTAATCCATGAAATTTTTCGAAGATAATAATTCATAAAATTTTTCCATGACTATAGTCCATGAAATTTTTCAAAAGCTAAGATCCATGAAATTTTTCCAAGACTATAGTGCATGAAATTTTTAAAAGGCTATAGTCCACTAAAATTTTCAAAAGCTATAGTCCATTTAATTTTTCATAGGCTAAGTCCAAAAAATATATCAATATATCTAGTCCATGAAAATTTTCTGAGACTATAGTCCGTGGAATTTTTCAAAGCCGTATGGTCGATGAAATTTTTCAAAGGATATAGTCCAGGATAAAAGGATATAGTCCAGGAAATATTTCCTAGACGGTGGTTCATAGAATTTTTCCAATACTGTGTGGTCCATGAAAATTTTCCAAGACTATAGTTCATGAAATTCTCCAAGAGTAAGTACATGAATTTTTTCAAAAGCTATAAACCATGAAATTTTTCTGAGATTATAGTCCATGGGATTTTTCAAAGACTAGTCCATGACATTTTTCAAGGCTTTGGTCCATGAAATTTTTGAAAGACTATAATGCATGAAATTTTTCAATGGCTATAGTACACAAAATTTTTCATAGGTTACAGTCCATGAAATTTTTCTGACACTATAATCCTTGATATTTTTCAAAGGTAAATCAATGAAAATTATCAATGACTACATTACATGAAATTACATGACTATACTCCATGAAATGTTTTCAAGTCTGTAGTCCATGGAATTTTTCCAAGAGTATTGCCCATAAATATCTCAAGGATATAGTCCATGAAATTTTTCATAGGCTGTACATGAAATATTTCTGAGAGTATAGTGCATGAAATTTATTAAAAGCTATTGTCCATGATATATTTCCAAGACTGTGGTACCTGAAATTTTTCCAAGATTGTGGTCCATGAAATTTCTGAAAGACTAGTGTCCATAAAATTTTTCATAGGCTGTCCATAAGATTTTTCCGAGACTATCGTTCATGAAATTTTCCAGACTCTGGTCCATTAAATTTTTCCAAGTCTAAACTCCACAGAATTTTTCCGACACTATACCGCATGAAATTTTTCCAAGGCTCTTGTCCATGATATACATCCAAGACTCTGGTCCATGAAATATTTCCAAAAATGTAGTCCGTGAAATTTTCATAGCCTTTAGTCTGTGAAATTTTTACGAGACTATAGTCCATGAAATTTTTCAAATGCTAAGTCAATGTAATTTTCAATTATTACAGTCCATGAAATTTTTCTAAGACTACTGTCCATCAAATTTTTCATAAGGTATACTCAATGAAATTTTTCCAAGATTATACTCCATGAAATTTTTTCAAGACTGTAGTCCACAGAATTTTTCCAAGAGTAATGCCAATAAATATGTCAAGGATATAGTCCATGAAATTTTTCATAGGCTGTACATGAAATATTTCCGAGAGTATAGTGCAAGAAATTTATTAAAGGTTATTGTCCATGATATAATTCCAAGGCTGTGGTACAGGAAATTTTTCCAAGATTGTGGTCCATGAAATTTCTGAAAGACTAGTGTCCATAAAATTTTTCATAGGCTGTCCAAAAAATTTTTCTGCGACTACAGTTCATGAAATTTTTCAAAAGCTATTGTCCATGAAATTTTTCCAAGATTGTGGTCCATGAAATTTCTGAAAGACTAGTGTCCATAAAATTTTTCATAGGCTGTCCATAAGATTTTTCCGAGACTATCGTTCATGAAATTTTCCAGACTCTGGTCCATTAAATTTTTCCAAGTCTAAACTCCACAGAATTTTTCCGACACTATACCGCATTAAATTTTTCCAAGGCTCTTGTCCATGATATACATCCAAGACTCTGGTCCATGAAATATTTCCAAAAATGTAGTCCGTGAAATTTTCATAGCCTTTAGTCTGTGAAATTTTTACGAGACTATAGTCCATGAAATTTTTCAAATGCTAAGTCAATGTAATTTTCAATTATTACAGTCCATGAAATTTTTCTAAGACTACTGTCCATCAAATTTTTCATAAGGTATACTCAATGAAATTTTTCCAAGATTATACTCCATGAAATTTTTTCAAGACTGTAGTCCACAGAATTTTTCCAAGAGTAATGCCAATAAATATGTCAAGGATATAGTCCATGAAATTTTTCATAGGCTGTACATGAAATATTTCCGAGAGTATAGTGCAAGAAATTTATTAAAGGTTATTGTCCATGATATAATTCCAAGGCTGTGGTACAGGAAATTTTTCCAAGATTGTGGTCCATGAAATTTCTGAAAGACTAGTGTCCATAAAATTTTTCATAGGCTGTCCAAAAAATTTTTCTCCGACTACAGTTCATGAAATTTTTCAAAAGCTATTGTCCATGAAATATTTCCAAGACTGTGGTCCATGAAATTTTCCAAGAATGTGGTCCATGAAATTTCTGAAAGACTAGTGTCCGTAAAATTTTCATAGGTTGTCCATGAAATATTTCCGCGACTAAAGTTCATAAAATTTTTAAAGGCCATTGTCCATAAAGTACTTGGAAATTCTGGGCTATGAAATTTTTCCAAGGTAATAGTTCATGAAATTATGCTATAGTCCATGTAATTCATTAAATTTTTAAAAGGCTATTGTCCACCAAATTTTTCAGTCTATAGTCCACGAAATTTTGAAAGACTATAATGCATGAAATATTTCATGGATTATAGTACATGAAATTTTTCCAAGACTATAGTCCATTAAAGTTTTCAGTGTCTCTCGTCCATAGAATTTTTCATAGGGTAAAGTCCATGAAATTTTTCAGAGAATATAGACCATGGAATTTTTCAAAGCCTTATACTCCGATACATTTGAAAGACTATAATGCATGAAATATTCATAGGTTATAGTACATGAAATTTTTTCCAAGACTATATTCCATGAAATATTTCATGGGCTATAGTCCTTGAAATTTATCCATGGCAATAGTCCATGAAATTTTTCCAAGACTTAAGTACAAGAATTTTTTCCAAAGCTATAGTCCATAAAATTTTTCCGAGACTATAGTGCATGAAATTTTTCATAGGATATAGTAGATGAAATTTTTCCAAGACTACAGTCCATGAAATTTTTCATAGGCTGTCAATAAGATTTTTTCGAGACTATATTTCATGGAATTTTCCATGACTGTTGGACATGAAATTCTTCCAAGTCTAAAGTACATGAAATTTATCCAAGACTATAATCCATGAAATTTCTCAATGACTATAATCAATGAAATTTTTCCCAGTCTATGGTCAATGAAATTTTTGAAAGACCCTGAAATAATTCCATAACTGTAGTCCATGAAATTTTCATAGGACTGTAATCCATGAAATTTTTCGAAGATAATAATTCATAAAATTTTTCCATGAATATAGTCCATCAAATCTGTGAAATTTTTGAAAGGCTAAGTCAATGAAATTTTTCAATGACTATAGTCCATGATATTTTCAAAGGTTATAGTCCATCAAATATTTTAAGACTATGTTTTATGAAATTTTTCCTAAGGTATACTCCATGAAATTTTTCCAAAACTATAGTCCATGAAATTTTCACAAGACTGTAATCCATGAAATTTTTCGAAGATAATAATTCATAAAATTTTTCCATGACTATAGTCCATGAAATTTTTCAAAAGCTAAGATCCATGAAATTTTTCCAAGTCTATAGTGCATGAAATTTTTAAAAGGCTATAGTCCACTAAAATTTTCAAAAGCTATAGTCCATTTAATTTTTCATAGGCTAAGTCCAAAAAATATATCAATATATCTAGTCCATGAAAATTTTCTGAGACTATAGTCCGTGGAATTTTTCAAAGCCGTATGGTCCATGAAATTTTTCAAAGGATATAGTCCAGGATAAAAGGATATAGTCCAGGAAATATTTCCTAGAGGGTGGTTCATAGAATTTTTCCAATACTGTGTGGTCCATGAAAATTTTCCAAGACTATAGTTCATGAAATTCTCCAAGAGTAAGTACATGAATTTTTTCAAAAGCTATAAACCATGAAATTTTTCTGAGATTATAGTCCATGGGATTTTTCAAAGACTAGTCCATTATATTTTTGTATGCCTTATCTCTCCACAACTTACAGTTCTAAAGATCCAAAGCGTGACAGACGTGAATATATAATTTTACTATTATGCTAGAGTAGTTGCCCGTTAAATATATACGTGTATTCTTGAATAAATAAATTAAAATTAAATATTCACATCAACATATTTTTAATTGCGTACGTTTTTCGATCACATTCCATGTTACATGCGTCATCATCATTACGTACCTATGCAGACCAGTTCCAAAAATAACAGTTCCAAAAATACAGGTTCCAAAAATAACAGTTCCAAAAATAAGTTCCAAAAATAAGTTTCAAAAATAACAGTTCCAAAAACAACAGTTCCAAAAATAAGTTCCAAAAATAACTGTTCCAAAAATAAGTTCCAAAAATAAAAGTTCCAAAAATAACAGTTTCAAAAATAACAGTTCCAAAATAACAGTTCCAAAAATAACAGTTCAAAAATAACAGATACAAAAATAACATTTCCAAAAATAACGGTTCCAAAAATAACAGTTCCACAAATAACAGTTCCAAAAATAACAGTTCCAAAAATAACAGTTTCAAAAATAACAATTCCAAAAATAAGTTCCAAAAATAACCGTTCCAAAAATATATTCCAAAAATAAGTTCCAAAAATAACAGTTCCAAAAATAACAGGTCCAAAAATAACAGTTACAAAAATAAAAGTTCCGAAAATAACTGTTCCAAAAATAACAGTTCCAAACATAAGTTCCAAAAATAAGTTTCAAAAATAACAGTTCCAAAAATAACAGTTTTAAAAATAACAGTTCCAAAAATAAGTTACAAAAATAACAGTTCCAAAAATAACAGTTCCAAAAATAAGTTCCAAAAATAATTTCCAAAAATAACAGTTTCAAAAATAACAGTTCCAAAAATAACATTTCCAAAAATAACAGTTCCAAAAATAAGTTCCAAAAATAACAGCTTCAAAAATAACAGTTCCTAAAATAACAGCTCCAAAAATAACATTTCCAAAAATAACAGTTCCAAAATAACAGTTCCAAAAATAAGTTCCAAAAATAAAAGTTTCAAAAATAACAGTTTCAAAAATAACAGTTTCAAAAATAATACTCAACGAAATTTTTCCAAGACTATACTCCATGAAATTTTTTCAAGACTGTAGTCCATGGAATTTTTCCAAGAGTAATGCTCATAAATATCTCAAGGATATAGTCTAGGAAATTTTTCCTAATATATACTCCATGAAATTTATCCACGACTATATTCCATGAATTTTTCTAAGACTGTAGCCCATGAAATTTCTCAAGGCTTTAGTCCATGAAATTTTTCATAGGCTGTCCATGAAATATTTCGTGTGTATAGTTCATGAAGGTTATTGTCCATGATATATTTCCACGACTGTGGTCCATGAAATTTTTCAAATGCTATAGCCCATGAAATCTTTTAAAGGATATAGTCCAGGATCAAAGGATATAGTCCAGGAACTATTTCCTAGACGGTGGTTCATAGAATTTTTCCAATACTGTGTGGTCCATGAAAATTTTCCAAGACTATAGTTCATGAAATTCTCCAAGAGTAAGTCCATGAATTTTTTCAAAAGCTATAAACCATGAAATTTTTCTGAGATTATAGTCCATGGGATTTTTCAAAGACTAGTCCATGAAATTTTTCAAGGCTTTGGTCCATGAAATTTTTGAAAGACTATAATGCATGAAATTTTTCAATGGCTATAGTACACAAAATTTTTCATAGGTTACAGTCCATGAAATTTTTCTGACACTAAAATCCTTGATATTTTTCAAAGGTAAATCAATGAAAATTATCAATGACTACATTACATGAAATTTATCATAGGTTATAGTCCATGAAATTTTCTAAGAGTATGGTCCATGAAATTTTTCCTAATGTATACTCCATGAAATTTTTCCAAGACTATAGTCCATGAAATTTTTCCAACACTGTAGTCCATGAAATTTTTCCAAGAGTATCGCTCATGAAATTTCTCAAGGCTATATTTCATGAAATATTTCAAAGGCCATTAAATATTTCCAAGACTGTGGTACATGAAATTTTTCCAAGATAATAGTTCATGAAATATACAAGACTATAGTCCATGAAATTTTTCAAACCTATAGCCCTTGTAATTTTTCCGAAAATAGAGTGCAGGAAATTTTTCATAGCATATAGTCCATGAAATTTTTTCAAGACTATAGTCCATGAAATTTTTCAAAGACAGTAGTCCATGTAAATTTCATAGGCTACAGTCCAGGAAATTTTTCCGAGACTATAGTGTATGAAATTTTTCATAGGCTATAGTCCATGAAATTTTTCAAAAACTACAGTCCATGAAATATTTAAATGACTATAGTCCATGAAATTTTTTATAGGCTGACCGTAAGATTTTTCCGAGACTATAGTTCATGAAATATTCCAAGATTGTGGACAATGAAATTTTTCCAAGAATAAAGTCCATGAAATTTTTCCGACTATAATCCATTAAATTTTGCAATGAATATTATCAATGAAATTTTTCTCAGACTATGTTCCATGAAATTTTTGAAAGACTAAGGCCCGTGAAATTTTTTCAAGACTGTAATCCATGAAATTTATTATAGGCAGTCCATGAAATTTTCCGAGATTATAGTTCATGAAATTTTTCCAAGGCCCTTGTTCCTGCTATACTTCCAAGACTGTGGTCCATGAAATATTTCCAAAACTGTAGTCCATGAAATTTTCATAAGCTATAGTCTGTGAAATTTATACGAGACTGTAGTCCATGAAATTTTGCAAAAGCTAAGTCAATGAAATTCTTCAATGACTATAATCCATGAAATTTTTCATAGGTTATAATCCATGAAATTGTTCTAAGACTATGGTCCATGAAATTTTTCCAAGACTATAGTCTATGAAATTTTTCCCAGACTGTAGTCCACGAAATTGTTCCAAGAGTATCGCCCATGAAATTTCTCAAGGCTATAGTCCATGAAATTTTTCATATGCTTTCCATGAAATTTTTCCGAGAGTATAGTTCATGAAATTTTTCAAAGGCTATTGTCCATGGATTATTTCCAAGACTGTGGTCCATGAAATTTTTCCATGATAACAGTTTATGAAATTTTTCCAAGGCAATAGTCCATGAAATTTTTCAATGTCTGTGGCCAATAAAATTTTTAATAGGCTAAAGTCGATGAAAATTATCTGAGACTATAGCCCATGAAATTTTTCAAACGCTATAGTCCATGAAATTTTTCAATGTCATAGTACATGAAATTTTGCCGAGACTATAGTCCACGAAATTTTTCAATGACTATAGTTCATGAAATTATTACTAGACTATAGTCCATGAAATTTATAAAGCTATAATCCATTTAATTTTTCAAAGACTATAGTTTATGAAAATTTTAAATGGCAAAGTCCATGAAATATTCAATGACTCTAGTCCATGAAATTTTTCATAGTCTATGAAATTATTCTGAGACTATAGTCCATTGAATTTTTCAAAGACAATAGTCCATTAAATTTTTCAAAATCTATAGTCCATGAAATTTTAAAACACTATAATCCTTAAAATGTTGCATAGGTATAGTAGATGAAATTTTTCCAAGACTATAGTCCATGAAATTTTTAAGGGCTGTAGTCCATGAAATTTTTTAAAGCCTTTAGTCTATGAAATTTTTCCAAGATTATAATATATGAAATTTCTCAATTACTGTAGTCAATGAAATTTTTCCCAGAGTATGGTCCATGACATTTTACTAAATCTATGGTTCATGAAATTTTTCCAAGGCTTAAGTCAAGGAAAATTTCATAACCTATTGTCCAAGATATATTTCCAAGACTGGTCCATGAAATATTTCCAAGACTGTGGTCCATGAAATTTTCATAGGCTATAGTCTGAAATTTTTCCGAGACTATAGTCGATGAAATTTTTCATAGGCTAGTACATGAAATTTTTTTTAGAACATAGTACATGAAAATTTTCAAAGCCTATAGTCCATGATATTTTTCAAAGGCTGTCCATAAGATTATTCTGAGATTATAATACATGAAATTTTCAAGACTATGGTCCTTGAAATTTCTCAAAACCTGTAGTATATGAAATTTTTCAAACCTATGGTCCACGAAATTTTTCAAAAATAACAGTTCCAAAAATAAGTTCCAAAAATAACAGTTTCAAAATTAACAGTTCCAAAAATAACAGTTCCAAAAATAAGTTCCAAAAATAACAGTTCCAAAAGTAACGGTTCCAAAAATAAGTTCGAAAAATAAGTTTCAAAAATAGCAGTTCGAAAAATAACAGTTCCAAAAATAACAGTTCTAAAAATAAGTTCCAAGGATAACAGTTCCAAAAATAAGTTCCAAAAATAACAGTTCCAAAAATAACAGTTCCAAAAATAAGTTCCAAAAATAACAATTCCAAAAATAACAGTTCCAAAAATAACAGTTCCAAAAATAACAGTTCCAAAAATAAGTTCCAAAATAATTTCCAAAAATAATTTCCAAAAATAACAGTTCCAAAAGTAACAGTTCCAAAAATAAGTTCCAGAAATAACAGTTCCAAAGATAACAGTTCGCAAATAACAGTTCCAAAAATAACAGTTCCAAAAATAACAGTTCAAAAAATAACAGTTCCAAAAATAGCTGCTCCAAAAATACCAGTTCCAAAAATAACAGTTCCTAAAATAAGTTCCAAAAATAACAGTTTCAAAAATGACAGTTCCAAAAATAAGTTCCAAAAATAACAGTTCCAAAAATAACAGTTCCAAAAATAACATTTCCAAAAATAACAGTTCCAAAAATAACATACCTGATCTGTCCATGAAATATAGTCTCGGCAAATAATACTTCTACAGGAGAGGGCCACAAATTCAGTTTACAGCAAATAGTACCTACGGTTTCTACTCTTTTAAAAACACACGCACACACTAAAATGACATAACTAGAAGGCTAATGGTATTTTTGCTCTTGGATATTTTTCATTCATTCATCTTCTCTCCGCCAATTAACCCAAAACTTCTAAAATCCATTGGATAGGAGCCGAGATCTTACATATCGTAATAAAGAATGTAATGCTATGAGGCCTCTCGTTAAGACATTTCCGAATGTTATCCGACCACTCTAAACGGCCAAAATGAATCTTATGGAAAATCATGCATCTTTATATATATATATATATATATATATATATATATATAAGGTACAAAAATCAATTCGCGGACTCCCCGGAGACAAGATACGGACTCACCAGTGGTTCGCGGACCTCCGGTTGAGAACCACTGCTCTAAGGGATTTTTGAATTTGGTTGTCTTATAAAGAATATGAGATGTTTTGTGTGACTACGTAAAAATGTAATCTGCCTATTTTATTATATTTTTGTATGCCTTATCTCTCCACAACTTACAGTTCTAAAGATCCAAAGCGTGACAGACGTGATTATATAATTTTACTATTATGCTAGAGTAGTTGCCCGTTAAATATATACGTGTATTCTTGAATAAATAAATTAAAATTAAATATTCACATCAACATATTTTTAATTGCGTACGTTTTTCGATCACATTCCATGTTACATGCGTCATCATCATTACGTACCTATGCAGACCAGTTCCAAAAATAACAGTTCCAAAAATACCAGTTCCAAAAATAACAGTTCCAAAAATAAGTTCCAAAAATAAGTTTCAAAAATAACAGTTCCAAAAACAACAGTTCCAAAAATAAGTTCCAAAAATAACTGTTCCAAAAATAAGTTCCAAAAATAAAAGTTCCAAAAATAACAGTTCCAAAAATAACAGTTCCAAAATAACAGTTCCAAAAATAACAGTTCAAAAATAACAGATACAAAAATAACATTTCCAAAAATAACGGTTCCAAAAATAACAGTTCCACAAATAACAGTTCCAAAAATAACAGTTCCAAAAATAACAGTTTCCAAAATAACAATTCCAAAAATAAGTTCCAAAAATAACCGTTCCAAAAATATGTTCCAAAAATAAGTTCCAAAAATAACAGTTCCAAAAATAACAGGTCCAAAAATAACAGTTACAAAAATAAAAGTTCCCAAAATAACTGTTCCAAAAAAAACAGTTCCAAACATAAGTTCCAAAAATAAGTTTCAATAATAACAGTTCCAAAAATAACAGTTTTAAAAATAACAGTTCCAAAAACAAGTTCCAAAAATAACAGTTCCAAAAATAAGTTCCAAAAATAAGTTACAAAAATAACAGTTCCAAAAATAACAGTTCCAAAAATAAGTTCCAAAAATAATTTCCAAAAATAACAGTTTCAAAAATAACAGTTCCAAAAATAACATTTCCAAAAATAACAGCTCCAAAAATAAGTTCCAAAAATAACAGCTTCAAAAATAACAGTTCCTAAAATAACAGCTCCAAAAATAACATTTCCAAAAATAACAGTTCCAAAATAACAGTTCCAAAAATAAGTTCCAAAAATAAAAGTTTCAAAAATAACAGTTTCAAAAATAACAGTTTCAAAAATAATACTCAACGAAATTTTTCCAAGACTATACTCCATGAAATTTTTTCAAGACTGTAGTCCATGGAATTTTTCCAAGAGTAATGCTCATAAATATCTCAAGGATATAGTCCAGGAAATTTTTCCTAATATATACTCCATGAAATTTATCCACGACTATATTCCATGAATTTTTCTAAGACTGTAGCCCATGAAATTTCTCAAGGCTTTAGTCCATGAAATTTTTCATAGGCTGTCCATGAAATATTTCGTGTGTATAGTTCATGAAATTTTTCAAAGGTTATTGTCCATGATATATTTCCACGACTGTGGTCCATGAAATTTTTCAAATGCTATAGCCCATGAAATTTTTTAAAGGATATAGTCCAGGATCAAAGGATATAGTCCAGGAACTATTTCCTAGACGGTGGTTCATAGAATTTTTCCAATACTGTGTGGTCCATGAAAATTTTCCAAGACTATAGTTCATGAAATTCTCCAAGAGTAAGTCCATGAATTTTTTCAAAAGCTATAAACCATGAAATTTTTCTGAGATTATAGTCCATGGGATTTTTCAAAGACTAGTCCATGAAATTTTTCAAGGCTTTGGTCCATGAAATTTTTGAAAGACTATAATGCATGAAATTTTTCAATGGCTATAGTACACAAAATTTTTCATAGGTTACAGTCCATGAAATTTTTCTGACACTATAATCCTTGATATTTTTCAAAGGTAAATCAATGAAAATTATCAATGACTACATTACATGAAATTTATCATAGGTTATAGTCCATGAAATTTTTCTAAGAGTATGGTCCATGAAATTTTTCCTAAGGTATACTCCATGAAATTTTTCCAAGACTATAGTCCATGAAATTTTTCCAACACTGTAGTCCATGAAATTTTTCCAAGAGTATCGCTCATGAAATTTCTCAAGGCTATAGTCCATGAAATATTTCACAGGCTATTGTCAATGAAATATTTCCAAGAATGTGGTCCATGAAATTTCTGAAAGACTAGAGTCCATAAAATATTTCATAGGCTGACCATGAAATTTTGTGACTATATTTCATGAAATATTTCAAAGGCCATTAAATATTTCCAAGACTGTGGTACATGAAATTTTTCCAAGATAATAGTTCATGAAATATACAAGACTATAGTCCATGAAATTTTTCAAACCTATAGCCCTTGTAATTTTTCCGAAAATAGAGTGCAGGAAATTTTTCATAGCATATAGTCCATGAAATTTTTTCAAGACTATAGTCCATGAAATTTTTCAAAGACAGTAGTCCATGTAAATTTCATAGGCTACAGTCCAAGAAATTTTTCCGAGACTATAGTGTATGAAATTTTTCATAGGCTATAGTCCATGAAATTTTTCAAAAACTACAGTCCATGAAATATTTAAATGACTATAGTCCATGAAATTTTTTATAGGCTGACCATAAGATTTTTCCGAGACTATAGTTCATGAAATATTCCAAGATTGTGGACAATGAAATTTTTCCAAGAATAAAGTCCATGAAATTTTTCCGACTATAATCCATTAAATTTTGCAATGAATATTATCAATGAAATTTTTCTCAGACTATGTTCCATGAAATTTTTGAAAGACTAAGGCCCGTGAAATTTTTTCAAGACTGTAATCCATGAAATTTATTATAGGCAGTCCATGAAATTTTCCGAGATTATAGTTCATGAAATTTTTCCAAGGCCCTTGTTCCTGCTATACTTCCAAGACTGTGGTCCATGAAATATTTCCAAAACTGTAGTCCATGAAATTTTCATAAGCTATAGTCTGTGAAATTTTTACGAGACTGTAGTCCATGAAATTTTGCAAAAGCTAAGTCAATGAAATTCTTCAATGACAATAATCCATGAAATTTTTCATAGGTTATAATCCATGAAATTGTTCTAAGACTATGGTCCATGAAATTTTTCCAAGACTATAGTCTATGAAATTTTTCCCAGACTGTAGTCCACGAAATTGTTCCAAGAGTATCGCCCATGAAATTTCTCAAGGCTATAGTCCATGAAATTTTTCATACGCTTTCCATGAAATTTTTCCGAGAGTATAGTTCATGAAATTTTTCAAAGGCTATTGTCCATGAATTATTTCCAAGACTGTGGTCCATGAAATTTTTCCATGATAACAGTTTATGAAATTTTTCCAAGGCAATAGTCCATGAAATTTTTCAATGTCTGTGGCCAATAAAATTTTTAATAGGCTAAAGTCGATGAAAATTATCTGAGACTATAGCCCATGAAATTTTTCAAACGCTATAGTCCATGAAATTTTTCAATGTCATAGTACATGAAATTTTGCCGAGACTATAGTCCACGAAATTTTTCAATGACTATAGTTCATGAAATTATTACTAGACTATAGTCCATGAAATTTATAAAGCTATAATCCATTTAATTTTTCAAAGACTATAGTTTATGAAAATTTTAAATGGCAAAGTCCATGAAATATTCAATGACTCTAGTCCATGAAATTTTTCATAGTCTATGAAATTATTCTGAGACTATAGTCCATGGAATTTTTCAAAGACAATAGTCCATTAAATTTTTCAAAATCTATAGTCCATGAAATTTTAAAACACTATAATCCTTAAAATGTTGCATAGGTATAGTAGATGAAATTTTTCCAAGACTATAGTCCATGAAATTTTTAAGGGCTGTAGTCCATGAAATTTTTCAAAGCCTTTAGTCAATGAAATTTTTCCAAGATTATAATATATGAAATTTCTCAATTACTGTAGTCAATGAAATTTTTCCCAGAGTATGGTCCATGACATTTTACTAAATCTATGGTTCATGAAATTTTTCCAAGGCTTAAGTCAAGGAAAATTTCATAACCTATTGTCCAAGATATATTTCCAAGACTGGTCCATGAAATATTTCCAAGACTGTGGTCCATGAAATTTTCATAGGCTATAGTCTGAAATTTTTCCGAGACTATAGTCGATGAAATTTTTCATAGGCTAGTACATGAAATTTTTTTTAGAACATAGTACATGAAAATTTTCAAAGCCTATAGTCCATGATATTTTTCAAAGGCTGTCCATAAGATTATTCTGAGATTATAATACATGAAATTTTCAAGACTATGGTCCTTGAAATTTCTCAAAACCTGTAGTATATGAAATTTTTCAAACCTATGGTCCACGAAATTTTTCAAAAATAACAGTTCCAAAAATAAGTTCCAAAAATAACAGTTTCAAAATTAACAGTTCCAAAAATAACAGTTCCAAAAATAAGTTCCAAAAATAACAGTTCCAAAAGTAACGGTTCCAAAAATAAGTTCCAAAAATAAGTTTCAAAAATAACAGTTCGAAAAATAACAGTTCCAAAAATAACAGTTCTAAAAATAAGTACCAAGGATAACAGTTCCAAAAATAAGTTCCAAAAATAACAGTTCCAAAAATAACAGTTCCAAAAATAAGTTCCAAAAATAACAATTCTAAAAATAACAGTTCCAAAAATAACAGTTCCAAAAATAACAGTTCCAAAAATAAGTTCCAAAAATAATTTCCAAAAATAATTTCCAAAAATAACAGTTCCAAAAGTAACAGTTCCAAAAATAAGTTCCAAAAATAACAGTTCCAGAAATAACAGTTCCAAAGATAACAGTTCGCAAATAACAGTTCCAAAAATAACAGTTCCAAAAATAACAGTTCAAAAAATAACAGTTCCAAAAATAGCAGCTCCAAAAATACCAGTTCCAAAAATAACAGTTCCTAAAATAAGTTCCAAAAATAACAGTTTCAAAAATAACAGTTCCAAAAATAAGTTCCAAAAATATCAGTTCCAAAAATAACAGTTCCAAAAATAACATTTCCAAAAATAACATTTCCAAAAATAACAGTTCCAAAAATAACATACCTGATCTGTCCATGAAATATAGTCTCGGCAAATAATATTTCTACAGGAGAGGGCCACAAATTCAGTTTACAGCAAATAGTACCTACGGTTTCTACTCTTTTAAAAACACACGCACACAATAAACTGACATAACTAGAAGGCTAATGGGATTTTTGCTCTTGGATATTTTTCATTCATTCATCTTCTCTCCGCCCATTAACACAAAACTTCTAAAATCCATTGGATAGGAACCGCGATCTTACTTATCGTAATAAAGAATGTAATGTAATACTATGAGGCCTTTCTTTAAGACATTTGCGAACGTTATCCGACAACTCTAAACGGCCAAAATGAATCTTAAGGAAAACCAGGCATCTTTATATATATAAGGTACAAAAATCAATTCGTGGACTCCCCGGAGACAAGATACAGACCCACCAGGGGTCCGCGGACCTCCGGTTGAGAACCACTGCTCTAAGGGATTTTTGATTTTGGTTGTCTTATAAAGAATATGAGATGTTTTGTGTGACTACGTAAAAATGTAATCTGCCTATTTTATTATATTTTTGTATGCCTTATCTCTCCACAACTTACAGTTCTAAAGATCCAAAGCGTGACAGACGTGAATATATAATTTTACTATTATGCTAGAGTAGTTGCCCGTTAAATATATACGTGTATTCTTGAATAAATAAATTAAAATTAAATATTCACATCAACATATTTTTAATTGCGTACGTTTTTCGATCACATTCCATGTTACATGCGTCATCATCATTACGTACCTATGCAGACCAGTTCCAAAAATAACAGTTCCAAAAATACCAGTTCCAAAAATAACAGTTCCAAAAATAAGTTCCAAAAATAACTGTTCCAAAAATAAGTTCCAAAATAAAAGTTCCAAAAATAACAGTTCCAAAAATAACAGTTCCAAAATAACAGTTCCAAAAATAACAGTTCAAAAATAACAGATACAAAAATAACATTTCCAAAAATAACGGTTCCAAAAATAACAGTTCCACAAATAACAGTTCCAAAAATAACAGTTCCAAAAATAACAGTTTCAAAAATAACAATTCCAAAAATAAGTTCCAAAAATAACCGTTCCAAAAATATGTTCCAAAAATAAGTTCCAAAAATAACAGTTCCAAAAATAACAGGTCTAAAAATAACAGTTACAAAAATAAAAGTTCCGAAAATAACTGTTCCAAAAATAACAGTTCCAAACATAAGTTCCAAAAATAAGTTTCAAAAATAACAGTTCCAAAAATAACAGTTTTAAAAATAACAGTTCCAAAAACAAGTTCCAAAAATAACAGTTCCAAAAATAAGTTCCAAAAATAAGTTACAAAAATAACAGTTCCAAAAATAACAGTTCCAAAAATAAGTTCCAAAAATAATTTCCAAAAATAACAGTTTCAAAAATAACAGTTCCAAAAATAACATTTCCAAAAATAACAGCTCCAAAAATAAGTTCCAAAAATAACAGCTTCAAAAATAACAGTCCCTAAAATAACAGCTCCAAAAATAACATTTCCAAAAATAACAGTTCCAAAATAACAGTTCCAAAAATAAGTTCCAAAAATAAAAGTTTCAAAAATAACAGTTTCAAAAATAATACTCAACGAAATTTTTCCAAGACTATACTCCATGAAATTTTTTCAAGACTGTAGTCCATGGAATTTTTCCAAGAGTAATGCTCATAAATATCTCAAGGATATAGTCCAGGAAATTTTTCCTAATATATACTCCATGAAATTTATCCACGACTATATCCTTGAGATATTTATGGGCAATACTCTTGGAAAAATTCCATGGACTACAGTCTTGAAAACATTTCATGGAGAATAGTCTTTGAAAAATTTCATTGAGTATACCTTAGGAAAAATTTGATAGTAGTCTGTAATTTTTGGAACTTATTTTTGGTACTGTTATTTTTGGAACTGGTCTGCATAGGTACGTAATGATGACGCATGTAACATGGAATGTGATCGAAAAACGTACGCAATTAAAAATATGTTGATGTGAATATTTAATTTTAATTTATTTATTCAAGAATACACGTATATATTTAACGTGCAACTACTCTAGCATAATAGTAAAATTATATATTCACGTCTGTCACGCTTTGGATCTTTAGAACTGTAAGTTGTGGAGAGATAAGGCATACAAAAATATAATAAAATAAGCAGATTACATTGTTACGTAGTCACAGAGAACATCTCATATTCTTTATAAGACAACCAAAATCAAAAATCCCTTAGAGCAGTGGTTCTCAACCGGAGGTCCGCGGACCCCTGGTGGGTCCGTATCTTGTCTCCGGGGAGTCCACGAATTGATTTTTGTACCTTATATATATATAAAGATGCATGATTTTCCTTAAGATTCATTTTGGCCGTTTAGAGTTGTCGGATAACGTTCGCAAATGTCTTATAGAAAGGCCTCATAGCATTACATTACATTCTTTATTACGATAAGTAAGATCTCGGCTCCTATCCAATGGATTTTAGAAGTTTTGGGTTAATTGGCGGAGAGAAGATGAATGAATGTAAAATATCCAAGAGCAAAAATCCCATTAGCCTTCTAGTTATGTCATTTTAGTGTGTGCGTGTGTTTTTAAAAGAGTAGAAACCGTAGGTACTATTTGCTGTAAACTGAATTTGTGGCCCTCTCCTGTAGAAATATTATTTGCCGAGACTATTATATTTCATGGACAGATCAGGTCTGTTATTTTTGGAACTGTTATTTTTGGAAAGGTTATTTTTGGAACTGTTATTTTTGGAACTGTTATTTTTGGAACTATTATTTTTGGAACTGTTATTTTTGGAACTTATTTTTGGAACTGTTATTTTTGGAAATAATTTTGGAACTGTTATTTTTGGAACTTATTTTTGGAACTGGTATTTTTGGAACTGTTATTTTTGTAACTTATTTTTGGAGCTGTTAGTTTGAACTGTTATCTTTGGAACTGTTATTTTTGGAACTGTTATTTTTGGAACTGTTACTTTTGGAACAGTTATTTTTGCAACTGTTATTTTTTTGAACATATTTGTGGAACTTATTTATGGAACTGTTATTTTTGGAACTGTTATTTTTGGAACTGTTATTTTTGGAACTGTCATTTTTGGAACTTATTTTTTGTACTTATTTTTGGAACCGTTATTTTTGGAACTGTTATTTTTGAAACTGTTATTTTTGAAACTCTTATTTTTGGAACTTATTTTTGGAAATGTTCTTGGACTATAGTCTCGTAAACTGTTATTTTTGGAACTGTTATTTTTTAAACTGTTATTTTTGAAACTGTTATTTTTGGAACTTATTTTTGGAACTATTATTTTTGGAACTGTTATTTTTGATGCTGTTATTTTTGGAACTTATTTTTCGAACTGTTATTTTTGAAAAATTTCATGAACCATAGGTTTGAAAATTTTAATATACTACAGGCTTTGAGTAATATCATGGACTATAGGCAGAAAAATTTCATGTAATATAACCTACGAAATATTTCATGCATTACAGCTTTAGAAAAATTTCATGGACTAAAGCCTTTGAAACATTTCATGGACTATAAGGCTTTGAAAAATTCGATGGGCTATAGTCTCAGAAAAATTTCATGGACTATTGCCTATGAAAATTTTTATAGATTATAGACACTGAAAAATTTCGTGGAGTATTGCCTTTTAAAAATTGCATGCAATATAGTCTTTGAACAATTACATGGACTATAGCTTTTGAAATATTTCATGGAATATTATAGTCTCTAACAAATTTCATGAACTATTATCTTCGGTAAAATTTCATGGACCACAGTCTTGGAAATATTTCATGGACCACAGTCTTGGAAATATATCTTGGACAATATGCTATGAAAATTTCCTGGACTTAAGTCTTGTAAAAAATTTCATGAACCATAGTTTTTGTAAAATGTCATGGACCATATTCTGGGAAAAATTTCATTGACCATAGTAATTAAAAAATTTCATATATTATAGTCTTGGAAAAATTTCATTGACTAAAGCCTTTGAAAAATTTCATGGACTATAGCCCTTAAAAACTTCATGGACTATAGTCCTGGAAAAATTTCATCTACTATACCTATGAAACATTTTAAGGATTATAGTCTTTTAAAATTTCATGGACTATAGATTTTGAAAAATTTAATGGACTATTGTCTTTGAAAAATTCCATGGACTATAGTCTCAGAATAATTTCATAGCCTATGAAAAATTTCATGCACTAGAGTCATTGAATATTTCATGGACTTTGCCATTTAAAAATTTCATGCACTATAGTCTTTGAAAAATTACATGGATTATAACTTTATAAATTTCATGGACTATAGTCTTGTAATAATTTCATGAACTATAGTCATTGAAAAATTTCGTGGACTATAGTCTCGGCAAAATTTCATGTACTATGACCTAGGAAAAATTTCATGATTTATAGTCTTTCTGAAATTTCATGGACCTAAGCCTTTGAAAAATTTCATGGATTATAATCTTGGAAAAATTTCATTAAATATTACTTTGGAAAAATTTCATGGACTATAGCGTTTGAAAAATTTCATGGGCTATAGTCTCAGAAAATTTTCATCGACTTTAGCCTATTAAAAATTTTACTGGCGACAGACATTGAAAAATTTCATGGACTATTGCCTTGGAAAAATTTCATAAACTATTATCATGGAAAAATTTCATGGACCACAGTCTTGGAAATAATTCATGGACAATAGCCTTTGAAAAATTTCATGAACTAAATAATAGTTCCAAAAATAAGTTCCAAAAATAAGTTCCAAAAATAACAGTTGCAAAAATAACAGTTCCAAAAGTAACAGTTCTAAAAATAAGTTCCAAAAATTACAGTTTCAAAAATAACAGTTCCAAAAATAACAGTTCCAAAGATAACAGTTCCAAAAATAAGTTCCAAAAATAACAGTTTCAAAAATAACAGTTCCAAAAATAACAGTTCCAAAAATAACAGTTCCAAAAATAAGTTCCAAATAACTGTTCCAAAAATAACAGTTCCAAAAATAACAGTTCCAAAAATAACAGTTCCAAAAATAACAGTTCCAAGAATAACAGTTCAAAAATAACAGTTACAAAAATAACATTTCCAAAAATAACGGTTCCAAAAATAATAGTTCCAAAAATAACAGTTCCAAAAATAACAGTTCCAAAAATAACAGTTCCAAAAATAGCAGTTCCAAAAATAAGTTTCAAAAATAACAATTCCAAAAATAAGTTCCAAAAATAACAGTTCCAAAAATATGTTCCAAAAATAAGTTCCAAAAATAATAATAATATTTTTGGAACTTATTTTTGGAACTGTTATTTAGTTCATGAAATTTTTCAAAGTGTCCATGAATTATTTCCAAGACTGTGGTCCATGAAATTTTTCCATGATAATAGTTTATGAAATTTTTCCAAGGCAATAGTCCATGAAATTTTTCAATGTCTGTCGCCAGTAAAATTTTTAATAGGCTAAAGTCGATGAAAATTTTCTGAGACTATAGCCCATGAAATTTTTCAAACGCTATAGTCCATGAAATTTTTCCAAAGTAATATTTAATGAAATTTTTCCAAGATTATAATCCATGAAATTTTTCAAAGGCTTAGGTCCATGAAATTTCAGAAATACTATAAATCATGAAATTTTTCCTAGGTCATAGTACATGAAATTTTGCCGAGACTATAGTCCACGAAAATTTTCAATGACTATAGTTCATGAAATTATTACAAGACTATAGTCCATGAAATTTATAAAGTTATAATCCATGTAATTTTTCAAAGACTATAGTGCATGAAATTTTTAAATGGCAAAGTCCATGAAATATTCAATGACTCTAGTGCATGAAATTTTTCATAGGCTATGAAATTATTCTGAGACTATAGTCCATGGAATTTTTCAAAGACAATAGTCCATTAAATTTTTCAAAATCTATAGTCCATGAAATTTTAAAAGACTATAATCCTTAAAATGTTTCATAGGTATAGTAGATGAAATTTTTCCAGGACTATAGTCCATGAAGTTTTTAAGGGCTATAGTCCATGAAATTTTTCAAAGGCTTTAGTCAATGAAATTTTTCCAAGACTATAATATATGAAATTTTTCAATTACTATGGTCAATGAAATTTTTCCCAGAATATGGTCCATGACATTTTACAAAAACTATGGTTCATGAAATTTTTTACAAGACTTAAGTCCAGGAAATTTTCATAGCATATTGTCCAAGATATATTTCCAAGACTGTGGTCCATGAAATATTTCCAAGACTGTGGTCCATGAAATTTTACCGAAGATAATAGTTCATGAAATTTGTTAGAGACTATAATATTCCATGAAATATTTCAAAAGCTATAGTCCATGTAATTGTTCAAAGACTATATTGCATGCAATTTTTAAAAGGTAATACTCCACGAAATTTTTCAGTGTCTATAATCTATAAAATTTTTCATAGGCAATAGTCCATGAAATTTTTCTGAGACTATAGCCCATCGAATTTTTCAAAGCCTTATAGTCCATGAAATTTTTCAAAGGCTTTAGTCCATGAAATTTTTCTAAAGCTGTAATGCATGAAATATTTCGTAGGTTATATTACATGAAATTTTTCTAAGACTATAGTCCATGAAATTTTTCACGGGCGATAGTCCATGAAATTTTTCCAAGACAATAGTCAATGAAATTTTTCCAATATTACAGTCCATGAAATTTTTCAAAGCTTTAGTCCATGAAATTTTTGAAAGACTATAAATCATGAAATTTTTCCAAGACTGTAGGACATGAAATTTTCATAGGCTATAGTCTGTGAAATTTTTCCGAGACTATAGTCAATGAAATTTTTCATAGGCTAGTACATGAATTTTTTTTTAGAATATAGTACATGAAAATTTTCAAAGCCTATAGTCCATGATATTACTCAAAGCCTGTAGTATATTAAATTTTTCAAACCTATGGTTCATGAAATTTTTCAAAAATAACAGTTCGAAAAATAAGTTCCAAAAATAACAGCATCAAAAATAACAGTTCCAAAAATAATAGTTCCAAAAATAAGTTCCAAAAATAACAGTTCCAAAAATAACAGTTCCAAAAGTAACAGTTCCAAAAATAAGTTCCAAAAATAACAGTTTCAAAAATAACAGTTTAAAAAATAACAGTTCCAAAAATAACAGTTTACGAGACTATAGTCCAAGAACATTTCCAAAAATAAGTTCCAAAAATAAGAGTTTCAAAAATAACAGTTTCAAAAATAACAGTTCCAAAAATAACGGTTCCAAAAATAAGTACAAAAAATAAGTTCCAAAAATGACAGTTCCAAAAATAACAGTTCCAAAAATAACAGTTCCAAAAATAACAGTTCCATAAATAAGTTCCACAAATATGTTCAAAAAAATAACAGTTGCAAAAATAACTGTTCCAAAAGTAACAGTTCCAAAAATAACAGTTCCAAAAATAACAGTTCCAAAGATAACAGTTCAAACTAACAGCTCCAAAAATAAGTTACAAAAATAACAGTTCCAAAAATACCAGTTCCAAAAATAAGTTCCAAAAATAACAGTTCCAAAATTATTTCCAAAAATAACAGTTCCAAAAATAAGTTCCAAAAATAACAGTTCCAAAAATAATAGTTCCAAAAATAACAGTTCCAAAAATAACAGTTCCAAAAATAACCTTTCCAAAAATAACAGTTCCAAAAATAACAGACCTGATCTGTCCATGAAATATAATAGTCTCGGCAAATAATATTTCTACAGGAGAGGGCCACAAATTCAGTTTACAGCAAATAGTACCTACGGTTTCTACTCTTTTAAAAACACACGCACACACTAAAATGACATAACTAGAAGGCTAATGGGATTTTTGCTCTTGGATATTTTACATTCATTCATCTTCTCTCCGCCAATTAACCCAAAACTTCTAAAATCCATTGGATAGGAGCCGAGATCTTACTTATCGTAATAAAGAATGTAATGTAATGCTATGAGGCCTTTCTATAAGACATTTGCGAACGTTATCCGACAACTCTAAACGGCCAAAATGAATCTTAAGGAAAATCATGCATCTTTATATATATAAGGTACAAAAATCAATTCGTGGACTCCCCGGAGACAAGATACGGACCCACCAGGGGTCCGCGGACCTCCGGTTGATAACCACTGCTCTAAGGGATTTTTGATTTTGGTTGTCTTATAAAGAATATGAGATGTTTTCTGTGACTACGTAACAATGTAATCTGCTTATTTTATTATATTTTTGTATGCCTTATCTCTCCACAACTTACAGTTCTAAAGATCCAAAGCGTGACAGACGTGAATATATAATTTTACTATTATGCTAGAGTAGTTGCCCGTTAAATATATACGTGTATTCTTGAATAAATAAATTAAAATTAAATATTCACATCAACATATTTTTAATTGCGTACGTTTTTCGATCACATTCCATGTTACATGCGTCATCATTACGTACCTATGCAGACCAGTTCCAAAAATAACAGTACCAAAAATAAGTTCCAAAAATTACAGACTACTATCAAATTTTTCCTAAGGTATACTCAATGAAATTTTTCAAAGACTATTCTCCATGAAATGTTTTCAAGTCTGTAGTCCATGGAATTTTTCCAAGAGTATTGCCCATAAATATCTCAAGGATATAGTCCATGAAATTTTTCATAGGGTATACATGAAATATTTCCGAGAGTATAGTGCATGAAATTTATTAAAGGCTATTGTCCATGATATATTTCCAAGACTGTGGTACAGGAAATTTTTCCAAGATTGTGGTCCATGAAATTTCTGAAAGACTAGTGTCCATAAAATTTTTCATAGGCTGTACAAAAAATTTTTCTGCGACTATAGTTCATGAAATTTTTCAAAAGCTATTGTCCATGAAATATTTCCAAGGCTGTGGTCCACGAAATATTTCCAAGACTAGAGTCCATGAAATTTTTCAAAAGATATAGTCGATATAATCTTTCCAAGACTATAGTGCATGAAATTTTTAAAAGGCTATAGTCCACGATATTTTTCAAAGACAATCATCCATTATATTATGCAAAGGCTTTGTCCATGCAATTTTTGCATGTCTCTCGTCCGTGAAATTTTTCATAGGCTAAAGTCCATGAAATTTTTCTGACACTATAGTCCATGCAATTTTTCAAAGCCTTATACTACACGAAAGTTTTGAAAGACTATAATGCATGAAATATTTCATATGTTATAGTACATGAAATATTTTTCAAGGGCTATAGTCCATGAAATTTTTTAAAGGCTATAGTCCATGAAATTTTTCAATGGCAATAGTCCATGAAATTTTTCCAAGAATATAGTCCATGAAATTTTTCAAAGACAGTAGTCCATGTAAATTTCATAGGCTACAGTCCAAGAAATTTTTCCGAGACTATAGTGTATGAAATTTTTCATTGGCTATAGTCCATGAAATTTTTCAAAAACTACATTCCATGAAATATTTAAATGTCTATAGTCCATGAAATTTTTTATAGGCTGACCGTAAGATTTTTCCGAGACTATAGTTCATGAAATATTCCAAGACTGTGGGCAATGAAATTTTTCCAAGAATAAAGTCCATGAAATTTTTCCAAGACTATAATCCATTAAATTTTTCAATGAATATTATCAATGAAATTTTTCTCAGACTATGGTCCATGAAATTTTTGAAAGACTAAGGCCCGTGAAATTTTTTCAAGACTGTAGTCCATGAAATTTATCATAGGCAATCCATGAAATTTTCCGAGATTATAGTTCATGAAATTTTTCCAAGGCCCTTGTTCCTGCTATACTTCCAAGACTGTGGTCAATGAAATATTTCCAAAATTGTAGTCCATGAAATTTTCATAATCTATAGTCTGTGAAATTTTTACGAGACTGTAGTCCATGAAATTTTGCAAAAGCTAGGTCAATGAAATTCTTCAATGACTATAATCCATGAAATTTTTCATAGGTTATAATCCATGAAATTTTTCCAAGAATAAAGTCCATGAAATTTTTCCAAGACTATAATCCATTAAATTTTTCAATGAATATTATCAATGAAATTTTTCTCAGACTATGGTCCATGAAATTTTTGAAAGACTAAGGCCCGTGAAATTTTTCCCAGACTGTAGTCCACGAAATTGTTCCAAGAGTATCGCCCATGAAATTTCTCAAGGCTATAGTCCATGAAATTTTTCATATGCTTTCCATGAAATTTTTCCGAGAGTATAGTTCATGAAATTTTTCAAAGGCTATTGTCCATGAATTATTTCCAAGACTGTGGTCCATGAAATTTTCCATGATAATAGTTTATGAAATTTTTCCAAGGCAATAGGCCATGAAATTTTTCAATGTCTGTCGCCAATAAAATTTTTAATAGGCTAAAGTCGATGAAAATTATCTGAGACTATAGCCCATGAAATTTTTCAAACGCTATAGTCCATGAAATTTTTCCAAGATTAAAATCCATGAAATTTTTCAAAGGCTTAGGTCCATGATATTTCAGAAAGACTATAAATCATGAAATTTTTCCTAGGTCATAGTACATGAAATTTTGCCGAGACTATAGTCCACGAAATTTTTCAATGACTATAGTTCATGAAATTATTACAAGACTATAGTCCATGAAATTTATAAAGCTATAAACCATGTAATTTTTCAAAGACTATAGTGCATGAAATTTTTAAATGGCAAAGTCCATGAAATATTCAATGACTCTAGTCCATGAAATTTTTCATAGTCTATGAAATTATTCTGAGACTATAGTCCATGGAATTTTTCAAAGACAATAGTCCATTAAATTTTTCAAAATCTATAGTCCATGAAATTTTAAAAGACTATAATCCTTAAAATGTTTCATAGGTATAGTAGATGAAATTTTTCCAGGACTATAGTCCATGAAATTTTTAAGGGCTATAGTCCATGAAATTTTTCAAAGCCTTTAGTCAATGAAATTTTTCCAAGATTATAATATATGAAATTTTTCAATTACTATAGTCAATGAAATTTTTCCCAGAGTATGGTCCATGACATTTTACTAAATCTATGGTTCAGGAAATTTTTCCAAGACTTAAGTTTTTGGAACTGTTATTTTTGGAACTTATTTTTGGAACTATTATTTTTGGAACTGTTATTTTTGATGCTGTTATTTTTGGAACTTATTTTTCGAACTGTTATTTTTGAAAAATTTCATGAACCATAGGTTTGAAAAATTTAATATACTACAGGCTTTGAGTAATATCATGGACTATAGGCTTTGAAAATTTTCATGTACTATATTCTAAAAAAAATTCATGTACTAGCCTATGAAAAATTTCATTGACTATAGTCTCGGAAAAATTTCACAGACTATAGCCTATGAAAATTTCATGTCCTACAGTCTTGGAAAAATTTCATGATTTATAGTCTTTCAAAATTTTCATGGACTAAAGCTTTGAAAAATTTCATGGACTGTAATATTGGAAAAATTTCATTGACTATTGTCTTGGAAAAATTTCATGGACTATAGCCTTTGGAAAATTTCATGGACTATCGCCCGTGAAAAATTTCATGGACTATAGTCTAAGAAAAATTTCATGTAATATAACCTACGAAATATTTCATGCATTACAGCTTTAGAAAAATTTCATGGACTAAAGCCTTTGAAAAATTTCATGGACTATAAGGCTTTGAAAAATTCGATGGGCTATAGTCTCAGAAAAATTTCATGGACTATTGCCTATGAAAATTTTTATAGATTATAGACACTGAAAAATTTCGTGGAGTATTGCCTTTTAAAAATTGCATGCAATATAGTCTTTGAACAATTACATGGACTATAGCTTTTGAAATATTTCATGGAATATTATAGTCTCTAACAAATTTCATGAACTATTATCTTCGGTAAAATTTCATGGACCACAGTCTTGGAAATATTTCATGGACCACAGTCTTGGAAATATATCTTGGACAATAGGCTATGAAAATTTCCTGGACTTAAGTCTTGTAAAAAATTTCATGAACCATAGTTTTAGTAAAATGTCATGGACCATATTCTGGGAAAAATTTCATTGACCATAGTAATTGAAAAATTTCATATATTATAGTCTTGGAAAAATTTCATTGACTAAAGCCTTTGAAAAATTTCATGGACTATAGCCCTTAAAAACTTCATGGACTATAGTCCTGGAAAAATTTCATCTACTATACCTATGAAACATTTTAAGGATTATAGTCTTTTAAAATTTCATGGACTATAGATTTTGAAAAATTTAATGGACTATTGTCTTTGAAAAATTCCATGGACTATAGTCTCAGAATAATTTCATAGCCTATGAAAAATTTCATGCACTAGAGTCATTGAATATTTCATGGACTTTGCCATTTAAAAATTTCATGCACTATAGTCTTTGAAAAATTACATGGATTATAACTTTATAAATTTCATGGACTATAGTCTTGTAATAATTTCATGAACTATAGTCATTGAAAATTTTCGTGGACTATAGTCTCGGCAAAATTTCATGTACTATGACCTAGGAAAAATTTCATGATTTATAGTCTTTCTGAAATTTCATGGACCTAAGCCTTTGAAAAATTTCATGGATTATAATCTTGGAAAAATTTCATTAAATATTACTTTGGAAAAATTTCATGGACTATAGCGTTTGAAAAATTTCATGGGCTATAGTCTCAGAAAATTTTCATCGACTTTAGCCTATTAAAAATTTTACTGGCGACAGACATTGAAAAATTTCATGGACTATTGCCTTGGAAAAATTTCATAAACTATTATCATGGAAAAATTTCATGGACCACAGTCTTGGAAATAATTCATGGACAATAGCCTTTGAAAAATTTCATGAACTAAATAACTTCCAAAAATAAGTTCCAAAAATAAGTTCCAAAAATAACAGTTGCAAAAATAACAGTTCCAAAAGTAACAGTTCCAAAAATAAGTTCCAAAAATTACAGTTTCAAAAATAACAGTTCCAAAAATAACAGTTCCAAAGATAACAGTTCCAAAAATAAGTTCCAAAAATAACAGTTTCAAAAATAACAGTTTCAAAAATAACAGTTCCAAAAATAACAGGTCCAAAAATAACAGTTCCAAAATAACTGTTCCAAAAATAACAGTTCCAAAAATAACAGTTCCAAAAATAACAGTTCCAAAAATGACAGTTCCAAAAATAACAGCTCCAAAAATAACAGTTCCAAAAATAACAGTTCAAAAATAACAGTTACAAAAATAACATTTCCAAAAATAACGGTTCCAAAAATAATAGTTCCAAAAATAACAGTTCCAAAAATAACAGTTCCAAAAATAACAGTTCCAAAAATAAGTTTCAAAAATAACAATTCCAAAAATAAGTTCCAAAAATAACAGTTCCAAAAATATGTTCCAAAAATAAGTTCCAAAAATAAGTTCCAAAAATAAGTTCCAAAAATAACAGGTCCAAAAATAACAGTTCCAAAAATAACAGTTCCAAACAAGTTCCAAAAATAAGTTTCAAAAATAACAGTTCCAAAAATAACAGTTCCTAACGTAACAGTTTTAAAAATAACAGTTCCAAAAACAAGTTCCAAAAATATCAGTTCCAAAAATAAGTTCCAAAAATAACAGTTCCAAAACTAAGTTCCAAAAATAATTTCCAAAAATAACAGATTCAAAAATAACAGTTCCAAAAATAACAGTTCCAAAAATAACAGCTCCAAAAATAAGTTCCAAAAATAACAGCTTCAAAAATAACAGTTCCTAAAATAACAGCTCCAAAAATAACAGTTCCAAAAATAACAGTTCCAAAATAACAGTTCCAAAAAAGTTCCAAAAATAAGAGTTTCAAAAATAACAGTTTCAAAAATAACACTTTCAAAAATAACAGTTCCAAAAACAAGTTCCAAAAATAAGTTCAAAAAATAATAGTTCCAAAAATAAGTTCCAAAAATAACAGTTCCAAAAATAACAGTTCCAAAAATAACAGTTCCAAAAATAACAGTTGCAAAAATAACAGTTGCAAAAATAACAGTTGCAAAAATAACAGTTCCAAAAATAACAGTTCCAAAAATAACAGTTTCAAAAATAACAGTTCCAAAAAGAAATACCAAAAATAACAGTTCGAAAAATGTTCCAACAATAACAGTTCCAAAAATAACAGGTCCAAAAATAACAGTTCCAAAAATAACAGCTCCAAAAATAACAGTTCCAAAAATAACAGTTCCAAAAATAAGTTCCAAAAATAAGTTCCAAAAATAACAGTTGCAAAAATAACAGTTCCAAAAGTAACAGTTCCAAAAATAATTTCCAAAAATTAGTTTCAAAAATAACAGTTCCAAAAATAACAGTTCCAAAGATAACAGTTCCAAAAATAAGTTCCAAAAATAAGTTTCAAAAATAACAGTTCCAAAAATAACAGGTCCAAAAATAACAGTTACAAAAATAAAAGTTCCCAAAATAACTGTTCCAAAAAAAACAGTTCCAAACATAAGTTCCAAAAATAAGTTTCAAAAATAACAGTTCCAAAAATAACAGTTTTAAAAATAACAGTTCCAAAAACAAGTTCCAAAAATAACAGTTCCAAAAATAAGTTCCAAAAATAAGTTACAAAAATAACAGTTCCAAAAATAACAGTTCCAAAAATAACAGTTCCAAAAATAAGTTTCAAAAATAACAATTCCAAAAATAAGTTCCAAAAATAACAGTTCCAAAAATATGTTCCAAAAATAAGTTCCAAAAATAAGTTCCAAAAATAACAGGTCCAAAAATAACAGTTCCAAAAATAACAGTTCCAAACATAAGTTCCAAAAATAATTTTCAAAAATAACAGTTCCAAAAATAACAGTTCCTAAAGTAACAGTTTTAAAAAAAACAGTTCCAAAAACAAGTTCCAAAAATATCAGTTCCAAAAATAAGTTCCAAAAATAACAGTTCCAAAAATAACAGTTCCAAAAATAAGTTCCAAAAATAATTTCCAAAAATAATTTCCAAAAATAACAGATTCAAAAATAACAGTTCCAAAAATAACAGTTCCAAAAATAACAGCTCCAAAAATAAGTTCCAAAAATAACAGCTCCAAAAATAACAGTTCCAAAAATAACAGATCCAAAATAACAGTTCCAAAAAAAGTTCCAAAAATAAGAGTTTCAAAAATAACAGTTTCAAAAATAACACTTTCAAAAATAACAGTTCCAAAAACAAGTTCAAAAAATAATAGTTCCAAAAATAAGTTCCAAAAATAACAGTTCCAAAAATAACATCCAAAAATAACAGTTCCAAAAATAACAGTTCCAAAAATAACAGTTGCAAAAATAACAGTTCCAAAAATAAGTACCAAAAATAACAGTTCGAAAAATGTTCCAACAATAACAGTTCCAAAAATAACAGGTCCAAAAATAACAGTTCCAAAAATAACAGCTCCAAAAATAACAGTTCCAAAAATAACAGTTCCAAAAATAATTTCCAAAAATAAGTTTCAAAAATAACAGTTCCAAAAATAACAGTTCCAAAAATAACAGTTCCAAAAATAACAGTTCCAAAAATAACATTTCCAAAAATAACAGTTCCAAAAATAACAGTTCCAAAAATAACTATTCGAAAAAAAACTGTTCCAAAAATAAGTTCCAAAAATACCTGTTCCAAAAGTAACAGTTCCAAAAATAACAGTTCCAAAAATAACGGTTCCGAAAATAACTGTTCCAAAAATAACTGTTCAAAAAATAACAGTTGCAAAAATAACAGTTCCAAAAATAACAGTTCCAAAAGTAACATTTCCAAAAATAAGTTCCAAAAATAACAGTTCCAAAAATAACAGTTCCAAAAATAACAGTTCCAAAAATAAGTTCAAAAATAAGTTCCAAAAATAAGTTCAAAAAATAACAGTTCCAAAAATAAGTTCCAAAAACAAATGTTCCAAAAATAAGTTCCAAAAATAAGTTTCAGAAATAAGTTTCAAAAATAACAGTTCCAAAAATAAAAGTTCCAAAAATAAGTTCCAAAAATAACAGTTCCAAAAATAAGTTCCAAATATAACAGTTCCAAAAATAACAATCCCAAAAATAACAGTTCCAAAAATAACAGTTCCAAAAATAACAGTTTACGAGACTATAGTCCATGAAATTTCTCAAATGCTAAGTCAGTGTAATTTTCAATAATTATAGTCCATGAAATTTTTCTAAGACTACTGTCCATCAAATTTTTCTCGGCAAAATTTCATGTACTATGACCTAGGAAAAATTTCATGATTTATAGTCTTTCTGAAATATGATGGACCTAAGCCTTTGAAAAATTTCATGGATTTTAATCTTGGAAAAATTTCATGTACTACAGTGTTGGAAAAATTTCATGGACTATAGTCTTGGAAAAATTTCATGGAGTATACCTTAGGAAAAATTTCATGGACCATAGTCTTATTAAAATTTCATGGACTATAACCTATGATAAATTTCATGTACTGTAGTCATTGATAATTTTCATTCATTTAGCATTTGAAAAATATCATGGACTATAGTCTCAGAAACATTTCGTGGACTGTAGCCTATGAAAAATTTAGTGTACTATAGCCATTGAAAAATTTCATGCATTATAGTCTTTCAAAAATTTCATGGACCAAAGCCTTGAAAAATTTCATGGACTAGTCTTTGAAAAATCCCATGGACTATAATCTCAGAAAAATTTCATGGTTTATAGTTTTGAAAAAACTCATGGACATACTCTTGGAGAATTTCATGAACTATAGTCTTGGAAAATTTTCATGGACCACACAGTATTGGAAAAATTCTATGGACCACCGTCTAGGAAATATTTCCTGGACTATATCCTTTGATCCTGGACTATATCCTTTGAAAAATTTCATGGACCATACGGCTTTGAAAAATTCCACGGACTATAGTCTCAGAAAATTTACATGGACTATAGCCTATGAAAAATTTCATGGACTAGATATATTGATATATTTTTTGGACATAGCCTATGAAAAATTAAATGGACTATAGCTTTTGAAAATTTTAGTGGACTATAGCCTTTTAAAAATTTCATGCACTATAGTCTTGGAAAAATTTCTCGGACCTTAGCTTTTGAAAAATTTTATGGACTATAGTCATGGAAAAATTTTATGAATTATTATCTTCGAAAAATTTCATGGATTACAGTCTTGTGAAAATTTCATGGACTATAACCTTTGAAAATATCATGGACTATAGTCATTGAAAAATTTCATTGACTTAGCCTTTCAAAAATTTCACAGACTATAGACTATGAAAATTTCATGGACTACAGTTTTGGAAATATTTCAGGGACCATGGTCTTGGAAGTATTTCAGGGACAAGAGCCTTGGAAAAATTTCATGAACTATAGTCTCTGAAATATTTCAATGACAGCCTATGAGAAATTTCATGTACTCCAGTCTTGGAAAAATTTCACGGTCCATTGTCTTTCAAAAATTTCATTGACCATAGACTGGGAAAATTTTCATTGATTATAGTCATTGAAAAATTTCATGGATTATAGCCTTGGAAAAATGTCATCTACTTTAGCCTTGGAAAAATTTCATGTCCAACAGTCATGGAAAATTCCATGAAATGTAGTCTCGAAAAAATCTTATTGACAGCCAATGAAAAATTTCATGGAATGTAGTCTTTGAAAAATTTCATCAACTATATCCTATGAAAAATTTCATGCACTATAGTCTCGGAAAAATTTTATGGACTATAGCTTTGGAAAAATTTCTTGGACTATAGTCTTGGAAAAATTTCATGGACTATTGCCATGGAAAAATTTCATGGACTATAACCTATGAAATATTTCATGCATTATAGTCTTTCAAATGTTGTGGAGTATAAGGCTTTGAAAAATTCCATGGTCTATATTCTCTGAAAAATTTCATGGACTTTAGCCTATGAAAAATTCTATGGACGGGAGACATTGAAAACTTTAATGGACTATAGTCTTGGAAAAATTTCATGTACTATAACCCATGAAATATTTCATGCATTATAGTCTTTGAAAATTTCGTGGAGTATAAGGCTTTGAGAAATTCCATGGTCTATATTCTCTGAAAAATTTCATGGACTTTAGCCTATGAAACATTCTATGGACGAGAGACACTGAAAACTTTCATGGACTATAGACTGAAAAATTTTGTGGACAATAGCCGTTTAAAAATTTAATGCATTACATGGACTATAGCATAATTTCATGAACTATTACCTTGGAAAAATTTCATAGCCCAGAATTTCCAAGTATTTTATAGTCAGAAAATTTTCATGGACTATAGCCTATGAAAAATTTCATGGACTAGATATATTGATATATTTTTTGGACTTAGCCAAGGAAAAATTAAATAAACTATAGGTTTTGAAAATTTTTGTGGACTATAGCCTTTTAAAAATTTCATGCACTATAGTCTTGGAAAAATTTCATGGACCTTAGCTTTTGAAAAATTTCATGGACTTTAAAAATTTTATGAACTTTAGTCGCGGAAATATTTCATGGACAGCCTATGATAAATTTTACGGAAACTAGTCTTCCAGAAATTTCATGGACCACATTCTTGGAAAAATTTCATGGACCACAGTCGTGGAAATATATCATGGACAATAACCTTTGAAAAATTTCATGAACTATACACACGAAATTTTTCATGGACAGCCTATGAAAAATTTCCTGGACTAAAGCCTTGAGAAATTTCATGGGCTACAGTCTTAGAAAAATTTCATGGAATATAGTCGTGGATAAATTTCATGGAGTATATATTAGGAAAAATTTCCTGGACTATATCCTTGAGATATAGTGCATGAAATTTTTAAAAGGCTATAGTCCACAAAAATTTTCAAAAGCTATAGTCCATTTAATTTTTCATTGGCTAAGTCCAAAAAATATATCAATATATCTAGTCCATGAAATTTTTCATAGGCTATAGTCCATGAAAATATTCTGAGACTATAAAATACTTGGAAATTCTGGGCTATGAAATTTTTCCAAGGTAATATTTCATGAAATTATGCTATAGTCCATGTAATGCATTAAATTTTTAAAAGGCTATTGTCCACAAAATTTTTCAGTCTATAGTCCATGAAAATTTTCAGTGTCTCTCGTCCATAGAATGTTTCATAGGCTAAAGTCCATGAAATTTTTCAGAGAATATAGACCATGGAATTTCTCAAAGCCTTATACTCCACGAAATTTTGAAAGACAATAATGCATGAAATATTTCATGGGTTATAGTACATGAAATTTTTCCAAGACTATAGTCCATTAAAGTTTTCAATGTCTCCCGTCCATAGAATATTTCATATGTTATAGTCCATGAAATTTTTCCATGGCAATAGTCCATGAAATTTTTCCAAGACTATAGTCCAAGAAATTTTTCCAAAGCTATAGTCCATAAAATTTTTCCGAGACTATAGTGCATGAAATTTTTCATAGGATATAGTTGATGAAATTTTTCAGACTACATTCCATGAAATTTTTCATTGGCTGTCAATAAGATTTTTTCGAGACTACATTTCATGGAATTTTCCATGACTGTTGGACATGAAATTTTTCCAAGGCTAAAGTAGATGACATTTTTCCAAGACTATAATCCATGAAATTTTTCAATGACTATAATCAATGAAAATTTTCCCAGTCTATGGTCAATGAAATTTTTGAAAGACAATGGACCGTGAAATTTTTCCAAGACTGGAGTACATGAAATTTCTCATAGGCTGTCATTGAAATATTTCAGAGACTATAGTTCATATAAATTTTTCCAAGGCTCTTGTCCCTGAAATACTTCCAAGACCCTGGTCCCTGAAATATTTCCAAAACTGTATTCCATGAAATTTTCATAGTCTATAGTCTGTGAAATTTTTGAAAGGCTAAGTCAATGAAATTTTTCAATGACTATAGTCCATGAAATTTTCACAAGACTGTAATCCATGAAATTTTTCGAAGATAATAATTCATAAAATTTTTCCATGACTATAGTCCATGAAATTTTTCAAAAGCTAAGGTCCGAGAAATTTTTCCAAGACTATAGTGCATGAAATTTTTAAAAGGCTATAGTCCACTAAAATTTTCAAAAGCTATAGTCCATTTAATTTTTCATAGGCTATGTCCAAAAAATATATCAATATATCTAGTCCATGAAATTTTTCATAGGCTATAGTCCATGAAAATTTTCTGAGACTATAGTCCGTGGAATTTTTCAAAGCCGTATGGTCCATGAAATTTTTCAAAGGATATAGTCCAGGATCAAAGGATATAGTCCAGGAAATATTTCCTAGACGGTGGTCCATAGAATTTTTCCAATACTGTGTGGTCCATGAAAATTTTCCAAGACTATAGTTCATGAAATTCTCCAAGAGTAAGTCCATGAGTTTTTTCAAAACTATAAACCATGAAATTTTTCTGAGATTATAGTCCATGGGATTTTTCAAAGACTAGTCCATGAAATTTTTCAAGGCTTTGGTCCATGAAATTTTTGAAAGACTATAATGCATGAAATTTTTCAATGGCTATAGTACACTAAATTTTTCATAGGTTACAGTCCACGAAATGTTTCTGAGACTATAGTCCATGATATTTTTCAAATGCTAAAACAATGAAAATTATCAATG
The DNA here is from genome assembly GCA_036926305.1 of Uropetala carovei. Lineage (NCBI taxonomy): Eukaryota > Metazoa > Arthropoda > Insecta > Odonata > Petaluridae > Uropetala > Uropetala carovei. The sequence goes on from JAXCHB010000214.1 coordinate 1,662,345, forward strand.
ACTACAGTACATGAAATTTATCATAGGTTATAGTCCATGAAATTTTTCTAAGACTATGGTCCATGAAATTTTTCCTAAGGTATACTCCATGAAATTTTTCCAAGACTATAGTCCATGAAATTTTTCCAACAGTAGTACATGAAATTTTCCCAAGATTAAAATCCATGAAATTTTTCAAAGGCTTAGGTCCATGATATTTCAGAAAGACTATAAATCATGAAATTTTTCCTAGGTCATAGTACATGAAATTTTGCCGAGAAAAATTTGATGGACTATAATTATTGAAAATTACACTGACTTAGCATTTGAGAAATTTCATGGACTATAGTCTCGTAAACTGTTATTTTTGGAACTGTTATTTTTGGAACTGTTATTTTTGGAACTGTTATTTTTGGGATTGTTATTTTTGGAACTGTTATTTTTGGAACTTATTTTTGGAACTGTTATTTTTGGAACTTATTTTTGGAACTTTTATTTTTGGAACTGTTATTTTTGAAACTTATTTCTGAAACTTATTTTTGGAACTTATTTTTGGAACTTATTTTTGGAACATTTGTTTTTGGAACTGTTATTTTTGGAACTGTTATTTTTGGTACTTATTTTTGGAACTTATTTTTGAACTTATTTTTGGAACTGTTATTTTTGGAACTGTTATTTTTGGAACTGTTATTTTTGGAACTTATTTTTGGAACTGTTACTTTTGGAACTGTTATTTTTGGAACTGTTATTTTTGCAACTGTTATTTTTTGAACTGTTATTTTTGGAACCGTTATTTTCGGAACCGTTATTTTTGGAACTGTTATTTTTGGAACTGTTATTTTTGGAACTGTTACTTTTGGAACAGTTATTTTTGGAACTTATTTTTGGAGCAGTTATTTTTCGAATAGTTATTTTTGGAACTGTTATTTTTGGAACTGTTAATTTTGGAAATGTTATTTTTGGAACTGTTATTTTTGGAACTGTTAATTTTGGAACTGTTATTTTTGAAACTTATTTTTGGAAATTATTTTTGGAACTGTTATTTTTGGAACTGTTATTTTTGGAGCTGTTATTTTTGGAACTGTTATTTTTGGACCTGTTATTTTTGGAACTGTTATTTTTGGAACATTTTTCGAACTGTTATTTTTGGTACTTATTTTTGGAACTGTTATTTTTGAAACTGTTATTTTTGGAACTGTTATTTTTGGAACTGTTATTTTTGGAACTGTTATTTTTGCAACTGTTATTTTTGGAACTGTTATTTTTGGAACTGTTATTTTTGCAACTGTTATTTTTGGAACTGTTATTTTTGGAATTGTTATTTTTGGATGTTATTTTTGGAACTGTTATTTTTGGAACTTATTTTTGGAACTATTATTTTTTGAACTTATTTTTGTAACTTGTTTTTGGAACTGTTATTTTTTAAAGTGTTATTTTTGAAACTGTTATTTTTGAAACTCTTATTTTTGGAACTTTTTTTTGGAACTGTTATTTTGGAACTGTTATTTTTGGAACTGTTATTTTTGGAGCTGTTATTTTAGGAACTGTTATTTTTGAAGCTGTTATTTTTGTAACTTATTTTTGGAGCTGTTATTTTTGGAACTTATTTTTGGAACTGTTATTTTTGAATCTGTTATTTTTGGAAATTATTTTTGGAACTTATTTTTGGAACTGTTATTTTTGGAACTGTTACTTTTGGAACTTATTTTTGGAACTGTTATTTTAAGAACTGTTATTTTTGGAACTGTTATTTTTGAAACTGTTATTTTTGGAACTTATTTTTGGAACTGTTATCTTTGGAACTGTTATTTTTGGAACTGTTATTTTTGAAACTGTAATTTTTGGAACTTATTTTTGGAACTGTTATTTTTGGAACTGGTCTGCATAGGTACGTAATGATGACGCATGTAACATGGAATGTGATCGAAAAACGTACGCAATTAAAAATATGTTGATGTGAATATTTAATTTAAATTTATTTATTCAAGAATACACGTATATATTTAACGGGCAACTACTGTAGCATAATAGTAGAATTATATATTCACGTCTGTCACGCTTTGGATTTTTAGAACTGTAAGTGGTGGAGAGATAAGGCATACAAAAATATAATAAAATAAGCAGATTACATTGTTACGTAGTCACAGAAAACATCTCATATTCTTTATAAGACAACCAAAATCAAAAATCCCTTAGAGCAGTGGTTCTCAACCGGAGGTCCGCGGACCCCTGGTGGGTCCGTATCTTGTCTCCGGGGAGTCCACGAATTGATTTTTGTACCTTATATATATAAAGATGCATGATTTTCCTTAAGCTTCATTTTGGCCGTTTAGAGTTGTCGGATAACGTTCGCAAATGTCTTATAGAAAGGCCTCATAGCATTACATTACATTCTTTATTACGATAAGTAAGATCTCGGCTCCTATCCAATGGATTATAGAAGTTTTGGGTTAATTGGCGGAGAGAAGATGAATGAATGTAAAATATCCAAGAACAAAAATCCCATTAGCCTTCTAGTTATGTCATTTTAGTGTGTGCGTGTGTTTTTAAAAGAGTAGAAACCGTAGGTACTATTTGCTGTAAACTGAATTTGTGGCCCTCTCCTGTAGAAATATTATTTGCCGAGACTATTATATTTCATGGACAGATCAGGTATGTTATTTTTGGAAAATACCATTAGCCTTCTAGTTATGTCATTTTAGTGTGTGCGTGTGTTTTTAAAAGTATAGAAACCGTAGGTACTATTTGCTGTAAACTGAATTTGTGGCCCTCTCCTGTAGAAATATTATTTGCCGAGAATATTATATTTCATGGACAGATCAGGTATGTTATTTTTGGAACTGTTATTTTTGTAAATGTTATTTGTGGAACTGTTATTTTTGGAACTGTTATTTTTGGAACTGTTATTTTTGGAACTATTAAAATTAATAATTCTATGGACGGGAGACATTGAAAACTTTAATGGACTATAGTCTTGGAAAAATTTCATGTACTATAACCCATGAAATATTTCATGCATTATAGTCTTTGAAAATTTCGTGGAGTATAAGGCTTTGAGAAATTCCATGGTCTATATTCTCTGAAAAATTTCATGGACTTTAGCCTATGAAACATTCTATGGACGAGAGACACTGAAAACTTTCATGGACTATAGACTGAAAAATTTTGTGGACAATAGCCGTTTAAAAATTTAATGCATTACATGGACTATAGCATAATTTCATGAACTATTACCTTGGAAAAATTTCATAGCCCAGAATTTCCAAGTATTTTATAGTCAGAAAATTTTCATGGACTATAGCCTATGAAAAATTTCATGGACTAGATATATTGATATATTTTTTGGACTTAGCCAAGGAAAAATTAAATAAACTATAGGTTTTGAAAATTTTTGTGGACTATAGCCTTTTAAAAATTTCATGCACTATAGTCTTGGAAAAATTTCATGGACCTTAGCTTTTGAAAAATTTCATGGACTTTAAAAATTTTATGAACTTTAGTCGCGGAAATATTTCATGGACAGCCTATGATAAATTTTACGGAAACTAGTCTTCCAGAAATTTCATGGACCACATTCTTGGAAAAATTTCATGGACCACAGTCGTGGAAATATATCATGGACAATAACCTTTGAAAAATTTCATGAACTATACACACGAAATTTTCATGGACAGCCTATGAAAAATTTCCTGGACTAAAGCCTTGAGAAATTTCATGGGCTACAGTCTTAGAAAAATTTCATGGAATATAGTCGTGGATAAATTTCATGGAGTATATATTAGGAAAAATTTCCTGGACTATATCCTTGAGATATAGTGCATGAAATTTTTAAAAGGCTATAGTCCACAAAAATTTTCAAAAGCTATAGTCCATTTAATTTTTCATTGGCTAAGTCCAAAAAATATATCAATATATCTAGTCCATGAAATTTTTCATAGGCTATAGTCCATGAAAATATTCTGAGACTATAAAATACTTGGAAATTCTGGGCTATGAAATTTTTCCAAGGTAATATTTCATGAAATTATGCTATAGTCCATGTAATGCATTAAATTTTTAAAAGGCTATTGTCCACAAAATTTTTCAGTCTATAGTCCATGAAAATTTTCAGTGTCTCTCGTCCATAGAATGTTTCATAGGCTAAAGTCCATGAAATTTTTCAGAGAATATAGACCATGGAATTTCTCAAAGCCTTATACTCCACGAAATTTTGAAAGACAATAATGCATGAAATATTTCATGGGTTATAGTACATGAAATTTTTCCAAGACTATAGTCCATTAAAGTTTTCAATGTCTCCCGTCCATAGAATATTTCATATGTTATAGTCCATGAAATTTTTCCATGGCAATAGTCCATGAAATTTTTCCAAGACTATAGTCCAAGAAATTTTTCCAAAGCTATAGTCCATAAAATTTTTCCGAGACTATAGTGCATGAAATTTTTCATAGGATATAGTTGATGAAATTTTTCAGACTACATTCCATGAAATTTTTCATTGGCTGTCAATAAGATTTTTTCGAGACTACATTTCATGGAATTTTCCATGACTGTTGGACATGAAATTTTTCCAAGGCTAAAGTAGATGACATTTTTCCAAGACTATAATCCATGAAATTTTTCAATGACTATAATCAATGAAAATTTTCCCAGTCTATGGTCAATGAAATTTTTGAAAGACAATGGACCGTGAAATTTTTCCAAGACTGGAGTACATGAAATTTCTCATAGGCTGTCATTGAAATATTTCAGAGACTATAGTTCATATAAATTTTTCCAAGGCTCTTGTCCCTGAAATACTTCCAAGACCCTGGTCCCTGAAATATTTCCAAAACTGTATTCCATGAAATTTTCATAGTCTATAGTCTGTGAAATTTTTGAAAGGCTAAGTCAATGAAATTTTTCAATGACTATAGTCCATGAAATTTTCACAAGACTGTAATCCATGAAATTTTTCGAAGATAATAATTCATAAAATTTTTCCATGACTATAGTCCATGAAATTTTTCAAAAGCTAAGGTCCGAGAAATTTTTCCAAGACTATAGTGCATGAAATTTTTAAAAGGCTATAGTCCACTAAAATTTTCAAAAGCTATAGTCCATTTAATTTTTCATAGGCTATGTCCAAAAAATATATCAATATATCTAGTCCATGAAATTTTTCATAGGCTATAGTCCATGAAAATTTTCTGAGACTATAGTCCGTGGAATTTTTCAAAGCCGTATGGTCCATGAAATTTTTCAAAGGATATAGTCCAGGATCAAAGGATATAGTCCAGGAAATATTTCCTAGACGGTGGTCCATAGAATTTTTCCAATACTGTGTGGTCCATGAAAATTTTCCAAGACTATAGTTCATGAAATTCTCCAAGAGTAAGTCCATGAGTTTTTTCAAAACTATAAACCATGAAATTTTTCTGAGATTATAGTCCATGGGGTTTTTCAAAGACTAGTCCATGAAATTTTTCAAGGCTTTGGTCCATGAAATTTTTGAAAGACTATAATGCATGAAATTTTTCAATGGCTATAGTACACTAAATTTTTCATAGGTTACAGTCCACGAAATGTTTCTGAGACTATAGTCCATGATATTTTTCAAATGCTAAAACAATGAAAATTATCAATGACTACAGTACATGAAATTTATCATAGGTTATAGTCCATGAAATTTTTCTAAGACTATGGTCCATGAAATTTTTCCTAAGGTATACTCCATGAAATTTTTCCAAGACTATAGTCCATGAAATTTTTCCAACAGTAGTACATGAAATTTTCCCAAGATTAAAATCCATGAAATTTTTCAAAGGCTTAGGTCCATGATATTTCAGAAAGACTATAAATCATGAAATTTTTCCTAGGTCATAGTACATGAAATTTTGCCGAGAAAAATTTGATGGACTATAATTATTGAAAATTACACTGACTTAGCATTTGAGAAATTTCATGGACTATAGTCTCGTAAACTGTTATTTTTGGAACTGTTATTTTTGGAACTGTTATTTTTGGAACTGTTATTTTTGGAACTGTTATTTTTGGGATTGTTATTTTTGGAACTGTTATTTTTGGAACTTATTTTTGGAACTGTTATTTTTGGAACTTATTTTTGGAACTTTTATTTTTGGAACTGTTATTTTTGAAACTTATTTCTGAAACTTATTTTTGGAACTTATTTTTGGAACTTATTTTTGGAACATTTGTTTTTGGAACTGTTATTTTTGGAACTGTTATTTTTGGAACTGTTATTTTTGGAACTTATTTTTGGAACTTATTTTTGAACTTATTTTTGGAACTGTTATTTTTGGAACTGTTATTTTTGGAACTGTTATTTTTGGAACTTATTTTTGGAACTGTTACTTTTGGAACTGTTATTTTTGGAACTGTTATTTTTGCAACTGTTATTTTTTGAACTGTTATTTTTGGAACCGTTATTTTCGGAACCGTTATTTTTGGAACTGTTATTTTTGGAACTGTTATTTTTGGAACTGTTACTTTTGGAACAGTTATTTTTGGAACTTATTTTTGGAGCAGTTATTTTTCGAATAGTTATTTTTGGAACTGTTATTTTTGGAACTGTTAATTTTGGAAATGTTATTTTTGGAACTGTTATTTTTGGAACTGTTATTTTTGGAACTGTTATTTTTGAAACTTATTTTTGGAAATTATTTTTGGAACTGTTATTTTTGGAACTGTTATTTTTGGAGCTGTTATTTTTGGAACTGTTATTTTTGGACCTGTTATTTTTGGAACTGTTATTTTTGGAACATTTTTCGAACTGTTATTTTTGGTACTTATTTTTGGAACTGTTATTTTTGAAACTGTTATTTTTGGAACTGTTATTTTTGGAACTGTTATTTTTGCAACTGTTATTTTTGGAACTGTTATTTTTGGAATTGTTATTTTTGGATGTTATTTTTGGAACTGTTATTTTTGGAACTTATTTTTGGAACTATTATTTTTTGAACTTATTTTTGTAACTTGTTTTTGGAACTGTTATTTTTTAAAGTGTTATTTTTGAAACTGTTATTTTTGAAACTCTTATTTTTGGAACTTTTTTTGGAACTGTTATTTTGGAACTGTTATTTTTGGAACTGTTATTTTTGGAGCTGTTATTTTAGGAACTGTTATTTTTGAAGCTGTTATTTTTGGAACTTATTTTTGGAGCTGTTATTTTTGGAACTTATTTTTGGAACTGTTATTTTTGAATCTGTTATTTTTGGAAATTATTTTTGGAACTTATTTTTGGAACTGTTATTTTTGGAACTGTTATTTTTGGAACTTATTTTTGGAACTGTTATTTTTGGAACTGTTATTTTTGGAACTGTTATTTTTGAAACTGTTATTTTTGGAACTTATTTTTGGAACTGTTATCTTTGGAACTGTTATTTTTGGAACTGTTATTTTTGAAACTAATTTTTGGAACTTATTTTTGGAACTGTTATTTTTGGAACTGGTCTGCATAGGTACGTAATGATGACGCATGTAACATGGAATGTGATCGAAAAACGTACGCAATTAAAAATATGTTGATGTGAATATTTAATTTAAATTTATTTATTCAAGAATACACGTATATATTTAACGGGCAACTACTGTAGCATAATAGTAGAATTATATATTCACGTCTGTCACGCTTTGGATTTTTAGAACTGTAAGTTGTGGAGAGATAAGGCATACAAAAATATAATAAAATAAGCAGATTACATTGTTACGTAGTCACAGAAAACATCTCATATTCTTTATAAGACAACCAAAATCAAAAATCCCTTAGAGCAGTGGTTCTCAACCGGAGGTCCGCGGACCACTGGTGGGTCCGTATCTTGTCTCCGGGGAGTCCACGAATTGATTTTTGTACCTTATATATATAAAGATGCATGATTTTCCTTAAGCTTCATTTTGGCCGTTTAGAGTTGTCGGATAACGTTCGCAAATGTCTTATAGAAAGGCCTCATAGCATTACATTACATTCTTTATTACGATAAGTAAGATCTCGGCTCCTATCCAATGGATTATAGAAGTTTTGGGTTAATTGGCGGAGAGAAGATGAATGAATGTAAAATATCCAAGAACAAAAATCCCATTAGCCTTCTAGTTATGTCATTTTAGTGTGTGCGTGTGTTTTTAAAAGAGTAGAAACCGTAGGTACTATTTGCTGTAAACTGAATTTGTGGCCCTCTCCTGTAGAAATATTATTTGCCGAGACTATTATATTTCATGGACAGATCAGGTATGTTATTTTTGGAAAAAACCATTAGCCTTCTAGTTATGTCATTTTAGTGTGTGCGTGTGTTTTTAAAAGTGTAGAAAGCGTAGGTACTATTTGCTGTAAACTGAATTTGTGGCCCTCTCCTGTAGAAATATTATTTGCCGAGAATATTATATTTCATGGACAGATCAGGTATGTTATTTTTGGAACTGTTATTTTTGTAAATGTTATTTGTGGAACTGTTATTTTTGGAACTGTTATTTTTGGAACTGTTATTTTTGGAACTATTATTTTTGGAACTGTTATTTTTGATGCTGTTATTTTTGGAACTTATTTTTCGAACTGTTATTTTTGAAAAATTTCATGAACCATAGGTTTGAAAAATTTAATATACTACAGGCTTTGAGTAATATCATGGACTATAGGCTTTGAAAATTTTCATGTACTATATTCTAAAAAAAATTCATGTACTAGCCTATGAAAAATTTCATTGACTATAGTCTCGGAAAAATTTCACAGACTATAGCCTATGAAAATTTCATGTCCTACAGTCTTGGAAAAATTTCATGATTTATAGTCTTTCAAAAATTTCATGGACTAAAGCTTTGAAAAATTTCATGGACTGTAATATTGGAAAAATTTCATTGACTATTGTCTTGGAAAAATTTCATGGACTATAGCCTTTGCAAAATTTCATGGACTATCGCCCGTGAAAAATTTCATGGACTATAGTCTTAGAAAAATTTCATGTAATATAACCTACGAAATATTTCATGCATTACAGCTTTAGAAAAATTTCATGGACTAAAGCCTTTGAAAAATTTCATGGACTATAAGGCTTTGAAAAATTCGATGGGCTATAGTCTCAGAAAAATTTCATGGACTATTGCCTATGAAAATTTTTATAGATTATAGACACTGAAAAATTTCGTGGAGTATTGCCTTTTAAAAATTGCATGCAATATAGTCTTTGAACAATTACATGGACTATAGCTTTTGAAATATTTCATGGAATATTATAGTCTCTAACAAATTTCATGAACTATTATCTTCGGTAAAATTTCATGGACCACAGTCTTGGAAATATTTCATGGACCACAGTCTTGGAAATATATCTTGGACAATAGGCTATGAAAATTTCCTGGACTTAAGTCTTGTAAAAAATTTCATGAACCATAGTTTTAGTAAAATGTCATGGACCATATTCTGGGAAAAATTTCATTGACCATAGTAATTGAAAAATTTCATATATTATAGTCTTGGAAAAATTTCATTGACTAAAGCCTATAGTCCATAAAATTTTTCCGAGACTATAGTGCATGAAATTTTTCATAGGATATAGTTGATGAAATTTTTCAGACTACATTCCATGAAATTTTTCATTGGCTGTCAATAAGTTTTTTTCGAGACTACATTTCATGGAATTTTCCATGACTGTTGGACATGAAATTTTTCCAAGGCTAAAGTAGATGACATTTTTCCAAGACTATAATCCATGAAATTTTTCAATGACTATAATCAATGAAAATTTTCCCAGTCTATGGTCAATGAAATTTTTGAAAGACAATGGACCGTGAAATTTTTCCAAGACTGGAGTACATGAAATTTCTCATAGGCTGTCATTGAAATATTTCAGAGACTATAGTTCATATAAATTTTTCCAAGGCTCTTGTCCCTGAAATACTTCCAAGACCCTGGTCCCTGAAATATTTCCAAAACTGTATTCCATGAAATTTTCATAGTCTATAGTCTGTGAAATTTTTGAAAGGCTAAGTCAATGAAATTTTTCAATGACTATAGTCCATGAAATTTTCACAAGACTGTAATCCATGAAATTTTTCGAAGATAATAATTCATAAAATTTTTCCATGACTATAGTCCATGAAATTTTTCAAAAGCTAAGGTCCGAGAAATTTTTCCAAGACTATAGTGCATGAAATTTTTAAAAGGCTATAGTCCACTAAAATTTTCAAAAGCTATAGTCCATTTAATTTTTCATAGGCTATGTCCAAAAAATATATCAATATATCTAGTCCATGAAATTTTTCATAGGCTATAGTCCATGTAAATTTTCTGAGACTATAGTCCGTGGAATTTTTCAAAGCCGTATGGTCCATGAAATTTTTCAAAGGATATAGTCCAGGATCAAAGGATATAGTCCAGGAAATATTTCCTAGACGGTGGTCCATAGAATTTTTCCAATACTGTGTGGTCCATGAAAATTTTCCAAGACTATAGTTCATGAAATTCTCCAAGAGTAAGTCCATGAGTTTTTTCAAAACTATAAACCATGAAATTTTTCTGAGATTATAGTCCATGGGATTTTTCAAAGACTAGTCCATGAAATTTTTCAAGGCTTTGGTCCATGAAATTTTTGAAAGACTATAATGCATGAAATTTTTCAATGGCTATAGTACACTAAATTTTTCATATGTTACAGTCCACGAAATGTTTCAAATGCTAAAACAATGAAAATTATCAATGACTACATTACATGAAATTTATCATAGGTTATAGTCCATGAAATTTTTCTAAGACTATGGTCCATGAAATTTTTCCTAAGGTATACTCCATGAAATTTTTCCAAGACTATAGTCCATGAAATTTTTCCAACAGTAGTACATGAAATTTTCCCAAGATTAAAATCCATGAAATTTTTCAAAGGCTTAGGTCCATGATATTTCAGAAAGACTATAAATCATGAAATTTTTCCTAGGTCATAGTACATGAAATTTTGCCGAGAAAAATTTGATGGACTATAATTATTGAAAATTACACTGACTTAGCATTTGAGAAATTTCATGGACTATAGTCTCGTAAACTGTTATTTTTGGAACTGTTATTTTTGGAACTGTTATTTTTGGAACTGTTATTTTTGGGATTGTTATTTTTGGAACTGTTATTTTTGGAACTTATTTTTGGAACTGTTATTTTTGGAACTTATTTTTGGAACTTTTATTTTTGGAACTGTTATTTTTGAAACTTATTTCTGAAACTTATTTTTGGAACTTATTTTTGGAACTTATTTTTGGAACATTTGTTTTTGGAACTGTTATTTTTGGAACTGTTATTTTTGGAACTGTTATTTTTGGAACTGTTATTTTTGGAACTTATTTTTGGAACTTATTTTTGAACTTATTTTTGGAACTGTTATTTTTGGAACTGTTATTTTTGGAACTGTTATTTTTGGAACTTATTTTTGGAACTGTTACTTTTGGAACTGTTATTTTTGGAACTGTTATTTTTGCAACTGTTATTTTTTGAACTGTTATTTTTGGAACCGTTATTTTCGGAACCGTTATTTTTGGAACTGTTATTTTTGGAACTGTTATTTTTGGAACTGTTACTTTTGGAACAGTTATTTTTGGAACTTATTTTTGGAGCAGTTATTTTTCGAATAGTTATTTTTGGAACTGTTATTTTTGGAACTGTTAATTTTGGAAATGTTATTTTTGGAACTGTTATTTTTGGAACTGTTATTTTTGGAACTGTTATTTTTGAAACTTATTTTTGGAAATTATTTTTGGAACTGTTATTTTTGGAACTGTTATTTTTGGAGCTGTTATTTTTGGAACTGTTATTTTTGGACCTGTTATTTTTGGAACTGTTATTTTTGGAACATTTTTCGAACTGTTATTTTTGGTACTTATTTTTGGAACTGTTATTTTTGGAACTGTTATTTTTGGAACTGTTATTTTTGCAACTGTTATTTTTGGAACTGTTATTTTTGGAATTGTTATTTTTGGATGTTATTTTTGGAACTGTTATTTTTGGAACTTATTTTTGGAACTATTATTTTTTGAACTTATTTTTGTAACTTGTTTTTGGAACTGTTATTTTTTAAAGTGTTATTTTTGGAACTGTTATTTTTGAAACTCTTATTTTTGGAACTTTTTTTGGAACTGTTATTTTGGAACTGTTATTTTTGGAACTGTTATTTTTGGAGCTGTTATTTTAGGAACTGTTATTTTTGAAGCTGTTATTTTTGGAACTTATTTTTGGAGCTGTTATTTTTGGAACTTATTTTTGGAACTGTTATTTTTGAATCTGTTATTTTTGGAAATTATTTTTGGAACTTATTTTTGGAACTGTTATTTTTGGAACTGTTATTTTTGGAACTTATTTTTGGAACTGTTATTTTTGGAACTGTTATTTTTGGAACTGTTATTTTTGAAACTGTTATTTTTGGAACTTATTTTTGGAACTGTTATCTTTGGAACTGTTATTTTTGGAACTGTTATTTTTGAAACTGTAATTTTTGGAACTTATTTTTGGAACTGTTATTTTTGGAACTGGTCTGCATAGGTACGTAATGATGACGCATGTAACATGGAATGTGATCGAAAAACGTACGCAATTAAAAATATGTTGATGTGAATATTTAATTTAAATTTATTTATTCAAGAATACACGTATATATTTAACGGGCAACGTCTGTAGCATAATAGTAGAATTATATATTCACGTCTGTCACGCTTTGGATTTTTAGAACTGTAAGTTGTGGAGAGATAAGGCATACAAAAATATAATAAAATAAGCAGATTACATTGTTACGTAGTCACAGAAAACATCTCATATTCTTTATAAGACAACCAAAATCAAAAATCCCTTAGAGCAGTGGTTCTCAACCGGAGGTCCGCGGACCCCTGGTGGGTCCGTATCTTGTCTCCGGGGAGTCCACGAATTGATTTTTGTACCTTATATATATAAAGATGCATGATTTTCCTTAAGCTTCATTTTGGCCGTTTAGAGTTGTCGGATAACGTTCGCAAATGTCTTATAGAAAGGCCTCATAGCATTACATTACATTCTTTATTACGATAAGTAAGATCTCGGCTCCTATCCAATGGATTATAGAAGTTTTGGGTTAATTGGCGGAGAGAAGATGAATGAATGTAAAATATCCAAGAACAAAAATCCCATTAGCCTTCTAGTTATGTCATTTTAGTGTGTGCGTGTGTTTTTAAAAGAGTAGAAACCGTAGGTACTATTTGCTGTAAACTGAATTTGTGGCCCTCTCCTGTAGAAATATTATTTGCCGAGACTATTATATTTCATGGACAGATCAGGTATGTTATTTTTGGAAAATACCATTAGCCTTCTAGTTATGTCATTTTAGTGTGTGCGTGTGTTTTTAAAAGTGTAGAAAGCGTAGGTACTATTTGCTGTAAACTGAATTTGTGGCCCTCTCCTGTAGAAATATTATTTGCCGAGAATATTATATTTCATGGACAGATCAGGTATGTTATTTTTGGAACTGTTATTTTTGTAAATGTTATTTGTGGAACTGTTATTTTTGGAACTGTTATTTTTGGAACTGTTATTTTTGGAACTATTATTTTTGGAACTGTTATTTTTGGAACTTATTTTTGAAACTGTTATTTTTGGAACTTATTTTTGGAACTGTTATTTTTGGAACTGATTTTTTTGGAACTTATTTTTGGAACTGGTATTTTTGGAACTGTTATTTTTGGAACTTATTTTTGGAACTGTTATTTTCGAACTGTTATCTTTGGAACTGTTATTTTTGTAACGGTTATTTTTGGAACTTAGTTTTGGAACAGTTACTTTTGGAACTGTTATTTTTGGAACTGTTATTTTTGGAACTTATTTCTTGATCTGTTATTTTTGGAACTGTTATTTTTGGAAATGTTATTTTTGGAACTGTTATTTTTGGAACTGTTATTTTTGGAACTGTTATTTGTGGAACTTATTTTTGGAACTGTTATTTTTGGAACTGTTATTTTTCGAACTATTATTTTTGAAACTGTTATTTTTGAAACTGTTATTTTTGGAACTATTACTTTTGGAACTGTTACTTTTGGAACTGTTACTTTTGGAACTGTTATTTTTGCAACTGTTATTTTTGGAACTTATTTTTGGAACTGTTATTTTTGGAACTGTTATTTTTGAAACTGTTATTTTTGGAACTTAATTTTAGAACTGTTATTTTTGAAAAATTTCATGGACCATAGGTTTGAAAAATTTCATATACTACAGGCTTTGAGATATTTCAAGGACCATAGTCTTGAAAATTTCATGTACTATAACCTCAGAAAAATCTTATGGACAGCCTTTGAAAAATATCATGGACTATAGTCTCGGAAAAATTTCACAGACTATAGCCTATGAAAATTTCATGGCCTACAGTCTTGGAAAAATTTCATTTCACTGGTATTTTTGGAACTTATTTTTGGAACTGTTATTTTTGGAACTGTTATTTTTGGAACTGTTATTTTTGGAACTTATTTTTGAAACTGTTATTTTCGAACTGTTATCTTTGGAACTGTTATTTTTGTAACGGTTATTTTTGGAACTTATTTTTGGAACTGTTACTTTTGGAACTGTTATTTTTGGAACTGTCATTTTTGGAACTTATTTTTTGAACTGTTATTTTTGGAACTGTTATTTTTGGAACTGTTATTTTTGGAACTGTTATTTTTGGAACTGTTATTTTTGGAACTGTTATTTTTGGAACTCTTATTTGTGGAACTTATTTTTGGAACTGTTATTTTTGGAACTTATTTTTGGAACTGTTATTTTTGGAACTGTTATTTTTCGAACTATTATTTTTGAAACTGTTATTTTTGAAACTGTTATTTTTGGAACTGTTACTTTTGGAACTGTTATTTTTGCAACTGTTATTTTTGGAACTTATTTTTGGAACTTCTTTTTGGAACGTATTTTTGGAACTGTTATTTTTGGAACTGTTATTTTTGAAACTGTTATTTTTGGAACTTAATTTTAGAACTGTTATTTTTGAAAAATTTCATGGACCATAGGTTTGAAAAATTTCATATACTACAGGCTTTGAGATATTTCAAGGACCATAGTCTTGAAAATTTCATGTACTATAATCTCAGAAATATCTTATGGACAGCCTTTGAAAAATATCATGGACTATAGTCTCGGAAAAATTTCACAGACTATAGCCTATGAAAATTTCATGGCCTACAGTCTTGGAAAAATTTCATGATTTATAGTCTTTCAAAAATTTCATGGACTAACGCTTTGAAAAATTTCATGGACTGTAATCTTGGAAAAATTTCATGGACTATAGCCTTTGGAAAATTTCATGGACTATAGCCCGTGAAAAATTTCATGGACTATAGTCTTAGAAAAATTTCATGTAATATAACCTACGAAATATTTCATGCATTACAGCTTTTGAAAAATTTCATGGACTAAAGCCATTGAAAAATTTCATGGACTATAAGGCTTTGAAAAATTCCATGGACTATAGTCTCAGAAAAATTTCATGGACTATAGCCTATGAAAATTTTTATAGATTATAGACTGAAAAATTTCGTGGAGTATTGCATTTTAAAAATTTAATGCACTATAGTCTTTGAACAATTACATGGACTATACCTTTTGAAATATTTCATGGAATATTATAGTCTCGGAAATATTTCATGAACTATTATCTTTGGTAAAATTTCATGGACCACAGTCTTGGAAATATTTCATGGACCACAGTCTTGGAAATATATCTTGGACAATAGGCTATGAAAATTTCCTGGACTTTAGTCTTGGAAAAATTTCATGAACCATAGATTTAGTAAAATGTCATGGACCATACTCTGGGAAAAATTTCATTGACTATAGTAATTGAAAAATTTCATATATTATAATCTTGGAAAAATTTCATTGACTAAAGGCTTTGAAAAATTTCATGGACTATAGCCCTTAAAAATTTCATGGACTATAGTCCTGGAAAAATTTCATCTACTATACCTATGAAACATTTTAAGGATTATAGTCTTTTAAAATTTCATGGACTATAGATTTTGAAAAATTTAATGGACTATTGTCTTTGAAAAATTCCATGGACTATAGTCTCAGAATAATTTCATAGACTATGAAAAATTTCATGGACTAGATTCATTGAGTATTTCATGGACTTTGCCATTTAAAAATTTCATGCACTATAGTCTTTGAAAAATTACATGCTTTATAGCTTTATAAATTTAATGGACTATAGTCTTGTAATAATTTCATGAACTATAGTCATTGAAAAATTTCGTGGACTATAGTCTCGGCAAAATTTCATGTACTATGACCTAGGAAAAATTTCATGATTTATAGTCTTTCTGAAATATCATGGACCTAAGCCTTTGAAAAATTTCATGGATTTTAATCTTGGAAAAATTTCATGGACTATAGCGTTTGAAAAATTTCATGGACTATAGCGTTTGAAAAATTTCATGGGCTATAGTCTCAGATAATTTTCATCGACTTTAGCCTATTAAAAATTTTATTGGCGACAGACATTGAAAAATTTCATGGACTATTGCCTTGGAAAAATTTCATAAACTATTATCATGGAAAATTTCATGGACCACAGTCTTGGAAATAATTCATGGACAATAGCCTTTGAAAAATTTCATGAACTATACTCTCGGAAAAATTTCATGGAAAGCATATGAAAAATTTCATGGACTATAGCCTTGAGAAATTTCATGGGCGATACTCTTGGAACAATTTCGTGGACTACAGTCTGGGAAAAATTTCACGGGCCTTAGTCTTTCAAAAATTTCATGGACCATAGTCTGAGAAAAATTTCATTGATAATATTCATTGAAAAATTTAATGGATTATAGTCTTGGAAAAATTTCATGGACTTTATTCTTGGAAAAATTTCATGGATTATAACCTATGAAAAATTTCATGGATTATAGTCATTGAAGAATTTCATTGACCTAGCTTTTGCAAAATTTCATGGACTACAGTCTCGTAAAAATTTCACAGACTATAGATTATGAAAATTTCATGGACTACAATTTTGGAAATATTTCATGGACCACAGTCTTGGAAGTATAGCAGGAACAAGGGCCTTGGAAAAATTTCATGAACTATAATCTCGGAAAATTTCATGGATTGCCTATGATAAATTTCATGGACTAGTCTTAAAAAATTTCACGGGCCTTAGTCTTTCAAAAATTTCATGGACCATAGTCTGAGAAAAATTTCATTGATAATATTCATTGAAAAATTTAATGGATTATAGTCTTGGAAAAATTTCATGGACTTTATTCTTGGAAAAATTTCATTGCCCACAGTCTTGGAATATTTCATGAACTATAGTCTCGGAAAAATCTTACGGTCAGCCTATAAAAAATTTCATGGACTATAGACATTTAAATATTTCATGGAATGTAGTTTTTGAAAAATTTCATGGACTATAGCCAATGAAAAATTTCATACACTATAGTCTCGGAAAAATTTCTTGGACTGTAGCCTATGAAATTTACATGGACTACTGTCTTTGAAAAATTTCATGGACTATATTCTTGGAAAAATTTCATGGACTATTGCCATTGAAAAATTTCATGGACTATAGCCCTTGAAAAATATTTCATGTACTATAACATATGAAATATTTCATGCATTATAGTCTTTGAAAAATTTCGTGTAATATAAGGCTTTGAAAAATTGCATGGACTATAGTGTCAGAAAAATTTCATGGACTTTAGCCTATGAAAAATTTCACGGACGAGAGACATGCAAAAATTGCATGGACAAAGCCTTTGCAAAATATAATGGATGATAGTCTTTGAAAAATATCGTGGACTATAGCCTTTTAAAAATTTCATGCACTATAGTCTTCGAAAAATTATATCGACTATAGCTTTTGAAAAATTTCATGGACTCTAGTCTTGGAAATATTTCGTGGACCACAGCCTTGGAAATATTTCATGGACAATAGCTTTTGAAAAATTTCATGAACTATAGTCGCAGAAAAATTTTTTGGACAGCCTATGAAAAATTTTATGGACACTAGACTTTCAGAAATTTCATGGACCACAATCTTGGAAAAATTTCCTGTACCACAGTCTTGGAAATATATCATGGACAATAGCCTTTAATAAATTTCATGCACTATACTCTCGGAAATAATTCATGTACACCCTATGAAAAATTTCATGGACTATATCCTTGAGATATTTATGGGCAATACTCTTGGAAAAATTCCATGGACTACAGACTTGAAAACATTTCATGGAGAATAGTCTTTGAAAAATTTCATTGAGTATACCTTAGGAAAAATTTGATAGTAGTCTTTGAAAAATTTCGTGGACTACAGTCTTGAAAAAATTTCATGTAATATAATCTTGGAAAAATTTCATTGAGTATACCTTATGAAAAATTTGATGGACAATAGTCTCGTAAAAATTTCACAGACTATAGGCTATGAAAATTTCACGGACTACATTTTTGGAAATATTTCATGCACCAGAGTCTTGGATGTATTTCATGGACAAGAGTCTTGGAAAAATTTCATGCGGTATAGTCTCGGAAAAATTCTGTGGAGTTTACACTTGGAAAAATTTAATGGACCAGAGTCTGGAAAATTTCATGAACGATAGTCTCGGAAAATATTATGGACAGCCTATGAAAAATTTTATGGACACTAGTCTTTCAGAAATTTCATGGACCACAATCTTGGAAAAATTTCATGTACCACAGTCTTGGAAATATATCATGGATAATAGCTTTTAATAAATTTCATTCGCTATACTCTCGGAAATATTTCATGTACAGCCTATGAAAAATTTCATGGACTATATCCTTGAGATATTTATGGGCAATACTCTTGGAAAAATTCCATGGACTACAGACTTGAGAACATTTCATGGAGAATAGTCTTTGAAAAATTTCATTGAGTATACCTTAGGAAAAATTTGATGGACAGTAGTCTTTGAAAAATTTCATGGACTGTAGACTTGGAAAAATATCATGGACGAAGCCCTTGAAAAATTTCATGGACTATAGTCTTGGAAAAATTTCATGTACTATAACATGAAATATTTCATGCATTATAGCCTTTCAAAATTTCGTGGAGTATAAAATTTGAAAAATTCCATGGGCTATAATCTCAGAAAAATTTCATGGGCTTTAGCCTATGAAAAATTCCATGGACAAGAGACATAAAAAATTTCATGGGCTTTAACCTTGGAAAAATTTCATGGCCCAGAGTCATGGAAAATTTCATGAAATATAGTCTCGGAAAAATCTTATGGACAGCATAGGAAAAATTTCATTGACTATAGATTTTGAAAAATTTCATGGACTATAGTCTCCGAAAAATTTTATGGACAGCCTATGAAATTTCATGGAATTTAGTCTTGGAAATATTTAATGGACCACAGTCTTGGAAAATTTCATGAACTATAGATTTGAAACGGGAGGGAGGGGGGGGGGGAGAAAGGGGGCGACCGGCCCTCCTTGGATAATCCAATTTCTTAAATTCATTCCGCGCAGTATTCCTCAATTATACACCGCAGATCAGATCTTTATAGCAAGCGAAGGAAATATTCTGAGGGGGGTAGGCATTTTCAAAATATAGGGCCGGTGGCAGGGGCGGATTTGATAGGTGGAGGGGCTATCACCCCCCTCCTTTTGAGAAGTTTCTGGATCCACCACTGAATACTAGACTGCATTAGCTGCGAATGATTGAATTATCTGTGTAGTCAACATCCGGTGTAAATGCCTCTCTATTGCACCTTGGCATTTACCCGAGATATTGGATAGAAATTACTCTCCATGTTTTCTTATAAGGCCAGTGAATGTTTTATTTCTATTTTCTGAGAGTATTTATCTGAATATTATTCTTTAAATAAAGATTGATTAAATTAGTTTATTTTTTTTATGTTATATTAATATTATTTCATGCCTCTGATATATCCAGGGGTGTGCTGCCAAATATATAACAAACGGGTCGCTATTATCGCCAAGCATTCCGTAATAAATTTAAAATATTCCCATATTCAAATTTCTCCATACAATGTTTATGAATATTACATTTAATTAAAAGTATTAAAGTGTTTCTTTAATACATATTCTCCATCAGTTTCAATAAAAAATTATGTGCCAGTTAAAGGTCGCGTTATCTGATCTTTGCAGGAATTAGACGAGATTTCAGTAAAAAGGAAGATAATATTGTAAAAACAATTAAATTCTTATTTTAAATGATTAAATATAATGAATGACCACTGAATCCATGTTCAATTGCTTGGCGTATTTCAGATAATAAATAGCTGCGTAACACGATATAGAAAGCACCCTTAAACTTTTGCATCCCATTATTCTCAGACCATCATGCGTCACTAACGTCAGGATAATATGGAATATTTATGGATTGGAAATAATATTTTGCACCTATAATATATTAATTTTTTTAAAGTTTTATTATAAAAATCATTATAACACCATTAATACTATATTATTCAGTAAATTTAAAAAGAAAAAAATTGAGACATTTTTATTATTATTGCCTTTGAAGTATGCAGTGTTAACTGATAAAGTATACACTTGAATTATTATTATTACATACATGCACGAAATGCAATATTGTAGGGTTATGTGTACAGGTTAACATGGAAAACATTCTTCAACATACTGGTAGTGATAGCTACACTTATTCAACATGACATTTAAATGAAAAACTATACGGGACCAGTCTTTAGTAAACATATTTCTAAAACAACTATATGCATCTCTATATGGAGTTTGGTATTTGATAGAGGTTTAACTGCAACATTTACTTAGAGCAGCATTAATGTATCTAATTTGAAATCGTGCATAAGATTGACTTAATGTTTATGCTGTATTCCAGGAATTAAAAGTGTCGCATTGGGTATGCGAATGATAACACACGCGAAGATAGATAAATTCAAATAATTAACGAATGTTGTGAACAGAAAGCCATGGTTCCATATAATGTATGATTGCCAAAGCTAATTACATAATAAGGCATAAATTGAATCAGGTACATACATACTGGTGTGTTAGTCTTATTATAATTTTTCTACTAGCTAGAATCCCCCTGATTGGCCTGACACTTACTTAATGATAAACATAGAAACAGATGTAAGCTGCAATAGTGTCACTAAAAGAGAAACATGCCATACTCTAAGAAGAATACATCGGTTTCTATGTATCACATGGAATAAAAAAATTCAAGGCTAAATATCATCTAAATGAAAATAAAAATGAAACCACGGCAGAACCCACTCTTATTACTCACTACCACATTTTGATTTACATTTGCAAGCAAAGTAAGCTTGCCATGAAACTGACTAGAAAATATGTTACGGAAATGGAATTTGTAAATATGGCAATGAAATACTTTTTACGCAAGTCATCGAAATTACAAATCTGTATTCCCAAATCTAAGTTAACATTCCATCAAATTGAATACATGATGCTGCTAAAGGATGAGACAATCCTCCTGGGGCACAGTGAATGAATTCATTCCAAAAATATATTCTTAAAACAAAAAATTATCCTTGTCAGAGTCACATAAACCATTTATAAACCATAAGGATATGTATAAGAGGAGAAATGCAATTTAGTCCTACAAATTTTCCATGAATGGTTGCAAGAAGATGTAAAGGTGTGTAAAGGTGATTTCCAAGAAATACATAAGAAACATGACACACATAAGGGAGAAAATACGCTTGCCAGACAGAGGAGCTGCTTCCAATTCTTCACATAATATACCTTCCAACACACACTCTCTGTTGAAAAGAAATCTGCCGATTGACTTCCAGTTTGTGCACGTTTCCAAATGACCCGAATGGGGTAGTGCACTCCATTCGTTAACCTTTTTTTGAAATGGCGTTTCCCCCGATATAATCGAGGCCTATTCCATTCACGAGAACCCTGCTAAACGATAAGAAAAAATTTAGAAAAGCATATATGGAAAAGAAATGAAACATTTTCCTCCTACATCTCTGAGAAAAATAGCCATAACAGTAAAATCAGTGGACAAAGGAAAGAATGAATTATTCATTAGGCTCATTCACAAAATGCACATAAATCTGAAATAATTACTCACAAAAATTAAATACAATAGAAACGTCAGTAATATCACATAACACACCAAATAAAACTGTCAGCATAGGCATAAAACATGGCATACGGATACAGGACATAGACAAATAAATTTCTACATATAAAAATTCGTCAGAAATGCAATTTGTCAACGCAAACGCATAAAATACAAAAAACACCAATTCAGTCAACAATGTCATAGAAACACATTAGACAAACAGCACTAAAACACTCGAAATCGATCAAACAACACAATCAATCCTGAGCAACAAACGTCTCGTCACGCAATACCATCAAAGGTCGTCAATGGAATTGTCACGTCTGCACAGGCCTGTGCTGTCAAACCACATAGCGCTATGGGTGTCAGTCAGTAGCATCAAGAGGACAACACCATTTCACATAGAAATGCGAGTAAATTAAGCATAAATAAAAAAAATCGTAAAATATCACCTAGAATTTAACACCGTACATCGTATACCTCAACCTGTTACCCATTCCAGCATCCTCGTTGTCCCGTTCCTCAGCAGTGTGACCTTTGCCGCGTTGTCCTTTGGTCCCACGATGATCGGCACTCCGGTCCCACGGCCCTCTGTCCACTGCACACATGTAGGGACGCGGCACCCTGTCATGGAATATGGCTCTGCAAAACAAAAATACCAATTAAACAGAGAAAATAACCCAATGCGAATCAAATAACATCATGGAGACTTACTTATCAGTGTAGTCGTCTGGGAGTCTTCGTCTTCTTTGCCTATGAAAGAAATTTGCAGCACCTGTCAACGCTTTTGAGGAGGAAAGAGGTTAATGGTACATACATAAAGGCAAAAAAATTCAATGGAGTATACTCGCAAGTGTATCAATCGCATAACACATCGATCATGTACGTGTATATTCGCATAACGGTGTCGTTAGGGATTTTGTGTGACTGGCCAGTGAGGTCGACCTCCAGGGAAAAGGGACGTTTCAGAGAGCTCTCTGTATGCCACGGCCGGGCATTTGTGTTGTGTAAACACCTTAATATACTATTCTAGTGGGTACGTGGCATGCCATAGAAAAATAGATCGAATTGTATACGTAAACATACGAATTAAAAAATATCGACAAATGCACATATGTAATGCGATGGTTGTAAAAAATGGAATGTCAGTGTATACATAAGCAAATAAAGTAAATACAAATATCGACAAGTGCACAAGTGTAATACCATAGGACTAAAAATAATAAGGAGAAAAAGGAAATCGGGAATGGGTAAAATATAGGTAGGGTGGAGTTGGGGAAGTACTGCCTTGTTTTGGAGAATCCTCTTCTTGACGAGCCCCTGAAATTAATAGAAATACAACGATATAAGAAAGGCTAGTGTAGTTTGCCCGTCTAAAATGACGGGTATACATGAATAAATTAAATTTAAGACGGTTTCCTATTCCCTCTCTCAATCCCAATCGCTATCTCAGCGTAGAATAAGCACAATCTTACATATAGAATGGCGGTAAAAAAGGAAAACGACGAACAGTAAGTAAACACGTAAAATACACATTGATACATATGTGGTGTAAGAAACTTTCATCAACGGTAGTTACGTACTTAAAATTTCAAATAACGAACGGAAATCGTATAAAAAAGTAAACACACACAACCTTAAACTAATCCCCATATATATTAGTATATGATGGATGAAAACTAGTTAGAATTCTTGTGCAAATGGTATTCATATTAAAAGGTCCTCAAGTGCCACTCATGTAGAGAAAACCTGAAAATCACTTTTTCAATTTAAAGCCTGAAAAGATTCGCGGTCGGAAAGGAATGTGTACTCTAATATGTGATGGCCAATCTAAATAGCGATTGCGGACGACTGTTCTCATGTCCAGCCGTTCGACCAAAAGAAAAAGACATTACCACCTCGTTCCCCTTATTATAATAGAGAAAGTACCTCGCATGTGCTGGAATATTCACTTACCCCACCAACTTACACTATTAAAAACTTGTTTGGAATGTTACAACGCTTTCAATCAATGGGTTCTTTAAAGTCATCCCATTTGCATTCAATGCAACAACTCTCAGCCCCCTCTAATATAATACCCGAAAATTTTCGGAGAAATTACTTAGCCTTAGGTTAAATTCTAACTTGGGAAGCATTAAACGTTCAAGAGTGAATAATCACTTTTTGGAAGCGGGGTGACAATATAACGACACTACGATAAACTATGCCTATTAAACTCGCGTCGGAGATGACACGTAGAAAGGCCTAAATTCAGAAGGCAACATTTCTATATATTACTGGAATTTAAATAACTTCCATATTTAGTCTTAATGTCGGCTAGAAATCGCGGAGACTAAGATGTGAAGCTTCAAAACCGAACGGAAACACAGGATTTTGGTCGGCGTAAGTCACGAAAAATTCACTCACGGAAATATATGAAAAGTTACAAAAATCGAGAATAAACGGCCGTGGTTTCACGTACGCCTACCTAGACTTGATAAGCGAAACATTTAAAGAAATGCAGTGAATTTTACAAGAAACTTACTGACCTTCGAAGTGTTGACTTGAACACTCCGATGTGGGCTCGTCGAACATCGGGCGTTGACTGAAAAACCTTAGTTCCGGTCTAGGGATGGCAGCTCAGGGCGTTAGTCATTTGTCTAATAGTAGAAAGTTGAAATTCATTTTTAATGACATTAAATACAGTAAAGTTATTATACAAAATGGTTTTTAATATAAAATTGTAATAATATGCTTGTTTTCTTTATTTAAAAATAATATTTTATAATAACAATAATAATTTTCTTTAAATAAACAATAATTTCTTAAAACGACAAAGTGACATCTATTTTTAGGTGAGAGAAAATGTCGAAATTGAAGTGCGATATGATATAGGGAATAGTGAGCTCTAAAGTAAACGATATCCCTGAGAATTCTTACATATGACATTATTTTTGTGGTTAAATTATCAATATAATACCAGCATTAATTACAACCTGCATAAAACCCACCGTATCAATGAAAAACGTCAACTAACCCCACCGAAACTATAAATATGGAGAAAGGTAATTCTCAAAATTCCTTAACATTACCAATTTCTCGCGAATTGGTATCTGCGAGTCATTTCCAGCATTCTATATATTTATGTATGAAACATATTGTAAAACTATCAGAAGATTTTAATATTGTTACACACCATTCTATTTAACCCATTTCATTACGGAATTAATATCCGAACCTTGACAAGCATCCAGGTAATATTCAACTTCGTCTGGTAGGTAATTTTATTTTTATATAGTGGAGATACATCCAAAAAATGTTCAATATCCACATTTAGAATAATTCGTAATAAAGTCAGGATTATATTGCAAAATCATAATAGTGTTAATACTTTTACAACTCTTTTATAGCAGTAAAAGTGTTTAAGCATCTATTAGACATATTAAATATAATAAAAGTTAGATCAATTCGAGTTAAATTAAATAACTGACTTCAAATCTTCTAAAATTAATGCTAATATAATTACAAAAATACGAAAATTTTCAACGAAATATTTACATGGGACAAATGGTGTCCATGTTTACAATCTGAAGAGCATTCAGGGGTTCGTGTGTGTTGTTGAGCAGCAGTAATAGGAGAAAGTTTTTTCAGGGCCGTGGCTTAAAT
This sequence comes from Uropetala carovei, assembly GCA_036926305.1. NCBI lineage: Eukaryota > Metazoa > Arthropoda > Insecta > Odonata > Petaluridae > Uropetala > Uropetala carovei. The sequence continues at coordinate 1,688,009 of JAXCHB010000214.1, forward strand.
TCGAATGTCGCAGCCTAGGAGCATAGGTTAATTAGATTATATGTCAAAGCATAAGGATTAAATCATCACAATTAATAAGATTGACAGCAGCTATGCTATTAACAAAGGCCACTTACGCTGAGTAAATCAACAACCACCACGAAAGTGCATCTAATGCAAATTTCATCCATCAACTCTGCATCTCGGTGGAAGACATGACAATTATTTTTTATTAAAGTGAGAAGTGTGAATGCAATTTCTTGATTTCCATGAATGTATTTTAAATATAATTTCACGGCATTTGCAGAGATGTCGCTTGTGATACCGTGCTGTCATCATATTTAACAGCTCATCGAAATTGCAAATCTGCAAAAACTGCTGTTTGCAATGAAGTGTATATTTTATAGGATGGATTGCCAACTTATGTGTAATAGAAGCAGTGGCGGATCAACGGGAGGGAGGGGGGGGGGGAGAGGGGGCGACCGGCCCTCCTTGGATAATCCAATTTCTTAAATTCAATCCGCGCAGTATTCCTCAATTATACACCGCAGATCAGGTCTTTATAGCAAGAGAAAGAAATATTCTGAGGGGGGTAGGCATTTTCAAAATATAGGGCCGGTGGCAGGGGCGGATTTGATAGGTGGAGGGGCTATCACCCCCCTCCCTTTGAGAAGTTTCTGGATCCACCACTGAATACTAGACTGCATTAGCTGCGAATGATTGAATTATCAGTGTAGTCAAAATCCGGTGTAAATGCCTCTCTATTGCACCTTGGCATTTACCCGAGATATTGGATAGAAATTACTCTCCATGTTTTCTTATAAGGCCAGTGAATGTTTTATTTCTATTTTCTGAGAGTATTTATCTGAATATTATTTTTTTAAATAAAGATTGATTAAATTAGTTTATTTTTTTATGTTATATGAATATTATTTCATGCCTCTGATATATCCAGGGGTGTGCTGCCAAATATATAACAAACGGGTCGCTATTATCGCCAAGCATTCCGTAATAAATTTAAAATATTCCCATATTCAAATTTCTCCATACAATGTTTATGAATATTACATTTAATTAAAAGTATTAAAGTGTTTCTTTAATACATATTCTCCATCAGTTTCAATAAAAAATTATGTGCCAGTTAAAGGTCGCGTTATCTGATCTTTGCAGGAATTAGACGAGATTTCAGTAAAAAGGAAGATAATATTGTAAAAACAATTAAATTCTTATTTTAAATGATTAAATATAATGAATGACCACTGAATCCATGTTCAATTGCTTGGCGTATTTCAGATAATAAATAGCTGCGTAACACGATATAGAAAGCACCCTTAAACTTTTGCATCCCATTATTCTCAGACCATCATGCGTCACTAACGTCAGGATAATATGGAATATTTATGGATTGGAAATAATATTTTGCACCTATAATATATTAATTTTTTTAAAGTTTTATTATAAAAATCATTATAACACCATTAATACTATATTATTCAGTAAATTTAAAAAGAAAAAAATTGAGACATTTTTATTATTATTGCCTTTGAAGTATGCAGTGTTAACTGATAAAGTATACACTTGAATTATTATTATTACATACATGCACGAAATGCAATATTGTAGGGTTATGTGTACAGGTTAACATGGAAAACATTCTTCAACATACTGGTAGTGATAGCTACACTTATTCAACATGACATTTAAATGAAAAACTATACGGGACCAGTCTTTAGTAAACATATTTCTAAAACAACTATATGCATCTCTATATGGAGTTTGGTATTTGATAGAGGTTTAACTGCAACATTTACTTAGAGCAGCATTAATGTATCTAATTTGAAATCGTGCATAAGATTGACTTAATGTTTATGCTGTATTCCAGGAATTAAAAGTGTCGCATTGGGTATGCGAATGATAACACACGCGAAGATAGATAAATTCAAATAATTAACGAATGTTGTGGACAGAAAGCCATGGTTCCATATAATGTATGATTGCCAAAGCTAATTACATAATAAGGCATAATTTGAATCAGGTACATACATACTGGTGTGTTAGTCTTATTATAATTTTTCTACTAGCTAGAATCCCCCTGATTGGCCTGACACTTACTTAATGATAAACATAGAAACAGATGTAAACTGCAATAGTGTCACTAAAAGAGAAACATGCCATACTCTAAGAAGAATACATCGGTTTCTATGTATCACATGGAATAAAAAAATTCAAGGCTAAATATCATCTAAATGAAAATAAAAATGAAACCACGGCAGAACCCACTCTTATTACTCACTACCACATTTTGATTTACATTTGCAAGCAAAGTAAGCTTGCCATGAAACTGACTAGAAAATATGATACGGAAATGGAATTTGTAAATATGGCAATGAAATACTTTTTACGCAAGTCATCGAAATTACAAATCTGTATTCCCAAATCTAAGTTAACATTCCATCAAATTGAATACATGATGCTGCTAAAGGATGAGACAATCCTCCTGGGGCACAGTGAATGAATTCATTCCAAAAATATATTCTTAAAACAAAAAATTATCCTTGTCAGAGTCACATAAACCATTTATAAACCATAAGGATATGTATAAGAGGAGAAATGCAATTTATTCCTACAAATTTTCCATGAATGGTTGCAAGAAGATGTAAAGGTGTGTAAAGGTGATTTCCAAGAAATACATAAGAAACATGACACACATAAGGGAGAAAATTCGCTTGCCAGACAGAGGAGCTGCTTCCAATTCTTCACATAATATACCTTCCAACACACACTCTCTGTTGAAAAGAAATCTGCCGATTGACTTCCAGTTTGTGCACGTTTCCAAATGACCCGAATGGGGTAGTGCACTCCATTCGTTAACCTTTTTTTGAAATGGCGTTTCCCCCGATATAATCGAGGCCTATTCCATTCACGAGAACCCTGCTAAACGATAAGAAAAAATTTAGAAAAGCATATATGGAAAAGAAATGAAACATTTTCCTCCTACATCTCTGAGAAAAATAGCCATAACAGTAAAATCAGTGGACAAAGGAAAGAATGAATTATTCATTAGGCTCATTCACAAAATGCACATAAATCTGAAATAATTACTCACAAAAATTAAATACAATAGAAACGTCAGTAATATCACATAACACACCAAATAAAACTGTCAGCATAGGCATAAAACATGGCATACGGATACAGGACATAGACAAATAAATTTCTACATATAAAAATTCGTCAGAAATGCAATTTGTCAACGCAAACGCATAAAATACAAAAAACACCAATTCAGTCAACAATGTCATAGAAACACATTAGACAAACAGCACTAAAACACTCGAAATCGATCAAACAACACAATCAATCCTGAGCAACAAACGTCTCGTCACGCAATACCATCAAAGGTCGTCAATGGAATTGTCACGTCTGCACAGGCCTGTGCTGTCAAACCACATAGCGCTATGGGTGTCAGTCAGTAGCATCAAGAGGACAACACCATTTCACATAGAAATGCGAGTAAATTAAGCATAAATAAAAAAAATCGTAAAATATCACCTAGAATTTAACACCGTACATCGTATACCTCAACCTGTTACCCATTCCAGCATCCTCGTTGTCCCGTTCCTCAGCAGTGTGACCTTTGCCGCGTTGTCCTTTGGTCCCACGATGATCGGCACTCCGGTCCCACGGCCCTCTGTCCACTGCACACATGTAGGGACGCGGCACCCTGTCATGGAATATGGCTCTGCAAAACAAAAATACCAATTAAACAGAGAAAATAACCCAATGCGAATCAAATAACATCATAGAGACTTACTTATCAGTGTAGTCGTCTGGGAGTCTTCGTCTTCTTTGCCTATGAAAGAAATTTGCAGCACCTGTCAACGCTTTTGAGGAGGAAAGAGGTTAATGGTACATACATAAAGGCAAAAAAATTCAATGGAGTATACTCGCAAGTGTATCAATCGCATAACACATCGATCATGTACGTGTATATTCGCATAACGGTGTCGTTAGGGATTTTGTGTGACTGGCCAGTGAGGTCGACCTCCAGGGAAAAGGGACGTTTCAGAGAGCTCTCTGTATGCCACGGCCGGGCATTTGTGTTGTGTAAACACCTTAATATACTATTCTAGTGGGTACGTGGCATGCCATAGAAAAATAGATCGAATTGTATACGTAAACATACGAATTAAAAAATATCGACAAATGCACATATGTAATGCGATGGTTGTAAAAAATGGAATGTCAATGTATACATAAGCAAATAAAGTAAATACAAATATCGACAAGTGCACAAGTGTAATACCATAGGACTAAAAATAATAAGGAGAAAAAGGAAATCGGGAATGGGTAAAATATAGGTAGGGTGGAGTTGGGGAAGTACTGCCTTGTTTTGGAGAATCCTCTTCTTGACGAGCCCCTGAAATTAATAGAAATACAACGATATAAGAAAGGCTAGTGTAGTTTGCCCGTCTAAAATGACGGGTATACATGAATAAATTAAATTTAAGACGGTTTCCTATTCCCTCTCTCAATCCCAATCGCTATCTCAGCGTAGAATAAGCACAATCTTACATATAGAATGGCGGTAAAAAAGGAAAACGACGAACAGTAAGTAAACACGTAAAATACACATTGATACATATGTGGTGTAAGAAACTTTCATCAACGGTAGTTACGTACTTAAAATTTCAAATAACGAACGGAAATCGTATAAAAAAGTAAACACACACAACCTTAAACTAATCCCCATATATATTAGTATATGATGGATGAAAACTAGTTAGAATTCTTGTGCAAATGGTATTCATATTAAAAGGTCCTCAAGTGCCACTCATGTAGAGAAAACCTGAAAATCACTTTTTCAATTTAAAGCCTGAAAAGATTCGCGGTCGGAAAGGAATGTGTACTCTAATATGTGATGGCCAATCTAAATAGCGATTGCGGACGACTGTTCTCATGTCCAGCCGTTCGACCAAAAGAAAAAGACATTACCACCTCGTTCCCCTTATTATAATAGAGAAAGTACCTCGCATGTGCTGGAATATTCACTTACCCCACCAACTTACACTATTAAAAACTTGTTTGGAATGTTACAACGCTTTCAATCAATGGGTTCTTTAAAGTCATCCCATTTGCATTCAATGCAACAACTCTCAGCCCCCTCTAATATAATACCCGAAAATTTTCGGAGAAATTACTTAGCCTTAGGTTAAATTCTAACTTGGGAAGCATTAAACGTTCAAGAGTGAATAATCACTTTTTGGAAGCGGGGTGACAATATAACGACACTACGATAAACTATGCCTATTAAACTCGCGTCGGAGATGACACGTAGAAAGGCCTAAATTCAGAAGGCAACATTTCTATATATTACTGGAATTTAAATAACTTCCATATTTAGTCTTAATGTCGGCTAGAAATCGCGGAGACTAAGATGTGAAGCTTCAAAACCGAACGGAAACACAGGATTTTGGTCGGCGTAAGTCACGAAAAATTCACTCACGGAAATATATGAAAAGTTACAAAAATCGAGAATAAACGGCCGTGGTTTCACGTACGCCTACCTAGACTTGATAAGCGAAACATTTAAAGAAATGCAGTGAATTTTACAAGAAACTTACTGACCTTCGAAGTGTTGACTTGAACACTCCGATGTGGGCTCGTCGAACATCGGGCGTTGACTGAAAAACCTTAGTTCCGGTCTAGGGATGGCAGCTCAGGGCGTTAGTCATTTGTCTAATAGTAGAAAGTTGAAATTCATTTTTAATGACATTAAATACAGTAAAGTTATTATACAAAATGGTTTTTAATATAAAATTGTAATAATATGCTTGTTTTCTTTATTTAAAAATAATATTTTATAATAACAATAATAATTTTCTTTAAATAAACAATAATTTCTTAAAACGACAAAGTGACATCTATTTTTAGGTGAGAGAAAATGTCGAAATTGAAGTGCGATATGATATAGGGAATAGTGAGCTCTAAAGTAAACGATATCCCTGAGAATTCTTACATATGACATTATTTTTGTGGTTAAATTATCAATATAATACCAGCATTAATTACAACCTGCATAAAACCCACCGTATCAATGAAAAACGTCAACTAACCCCACCGAAACTATAAATATGGAGAAAGGTAATTCTCAAAATTCCTTAACATTACCAATTTCTCGCGAATTGGTATCTGCGAGTCATTTCCAGCATTCTATTTATTTATGTATGAAACATATTGTAAAACTATCAGAAGATTTTAATATTGTTACACACCATTCTATTTAACCCATTTCATTACGGAATTAATATCCGAACCTTGACAAGCATCCAGGTAATATTCAACTTCGTCTGGTAGGTAATTTTATTTTTATATAGTGGAGATACATCCAAAAAATGTTCAATATCCACATTTAGAATAATTCGTAATAAAGTCAGGATTATATTGCAAAATCATAATAGTGTTAATACTTTTACAACTCTTTTATAGCAGTAAAAGTGTTTAAGCATCTATTAGACATATTAAATATAATAAAAGTTAGATCAATTCGAGTTAAATTAAATAACTGACTTCAAATCTTCTAAAATTAATGCTAATATAATTACAAAAATACGAAAATTTTCAACGAAATATTTACATGGGACAAATGGTGTCCATGTTTACAATCTGAAGAGCATTCAGGGGTTCGTGTGTGTTGTTGAGCAGCAGTAATAGGAGAAAGTTTTTTCAGGGCCGTGGCTTAAATTCGAATGTCGCAGCCTAGGAGCATAGGTTAATTCGATTATATGTCAAAGCATAAGGATTAAATCATCACAATTAATAAGATTGACAGCAGCTATGCTATTAACAAAGGCCACTTACGCTGAGTAAATCAACAACCACCACGAAAGTGCATCTAATGCAAATTTCATCCATCAACTCTGCATCTCGGTGGAAGACATGACAATTATTTTTTATTAAAGTGAGAAGTGTGAATGCAATTTCTTGATTTCCATGAATGTATTTTAAATATAATTTCACGGCATTTGCAGAGATGTCGCTTGTGATACCGTGCTGTCATCATATTTAACAGCTCATCGAAATTGCAAATCTGCAAAAACTGCTGTTTGCAATGAAGTGTATATTTTATAGGATGGATTGCCAACTTATGTGTAATAGAAGCAGTGGCGGATCAACGGGAGGGAGGGGGGGGGGGGAGAGGGGGCGACCGGCCCTCCTTGGATAATCCAATTTCTTAAATTCAATCCGCGCAGTATTCCTCAATTATACACCGCAGATCAGGTCTTTATAGCAAGAGAAAGAAATATTCTGAGGGGGGTAGGCATTTTCAAAATATAGGGCCGGTGGCAGGGGCGGATTTGATAGGTGGAGGGGCTATCACCCCCCTCCCTTTGAGAAGTTTCTGGATCCACCACTGAATACTAGACTGCATTAGCTGCGAATGATTGAATTATCAGTGTAGTCAAAATCCGGTGTAAATGCCTCTCTATTGCACCTTGGCATTTACCCGAGATATTGGATAGAAATTACTCTCCATGTTTTCTTATAAGGCCAGTGAATGTTTTATTTCTATTTTCTGAGAGTATTTATCTGAATATTATTTTTTTAAATAAAGATTGATTAAATTAGTTTATTTTTTTTATGTTATATGAATATTATTTCATGCCTCTGATATATCCAGGGGTGTGCTGCCAAATATATAACAAACGGGTCGCTATTATCGCCAAGCATTCCGTAATAAATTTAAAATATTCCCATATTCAAATTTCTCCATACAATGTTTATGAATATTACATTTAATTAAAAGTATTAAAGTGTTTCTTTAATACATATTCTCCATCAGTTTCAATAAAAAATTATGTGCCAGTTAAAGGTCGCGTTATCTGATCTTTGCAGGAATTAGACGAGATTTCAGTAAAAAGGAAGATAATATTGTAAAAACAATTAAATTCTTATTTTAAATGATTAAATATAATTAATGACCACTGAATCCATGTTCAATTGCTTGGCGTATTTCAGATAATAAATAGCTGCGTAACACGATATAGAAAGCACCCTTAAACTTTTGCATCCCATTATTCTCAGACCATCATGCGTCACTAACGTCAGGATAATATGGAATATTTATGGATTGGAAATAATATTTTGCACCTATAATATATTAATTTTTTTAAAGTTTTATTATAAAAATCATTATAACACCATTAATACTATATTATTCAGTAAATTTAAAAAGAAAAAAATTGAGACATTTTTATTATTATTGCCTTTGAAGTATGCAGTGTTAACTGATAAAGTATACACTTGAATTATTATTATTACATACATGCACGAAATGCAATATTGTAGGGTTATGTGTACAGGTTAACATGGAAAACATTCTTCAACATACTGGTAGTGATAGCTACACTTATTCAACATGACATTTAAATGAAAAACTATACGGGACCAGTCTTTAGTAAACATATTTCTAAAACAACTATATGCATCTCTATATGGAGTTTGGTATTTGATAGAGGTTTAACTGCAACATTTACTTAGAGCAGCATTAATGTATCTAATTTGAAATCGTGCATAAGATTGACTTAATGTTTATGCTGTATTCCAGGAATTAAAAGTGTCGCATTGGGTATGCGAATGATAACACACGCGAAGATAGATAAATTCAAATAATTAACGAATGTTGTGAACAGAAAGCCATGGTTCCATATAATGTATGATTGCCAAAGCTAATTACATAATAAGGCATAATTTGAATCAGGTACATACATACTGGTGTGTTAGTCTTATTATAATTTTTCTACTAGCTAGAATCCCCCTGATTGGCCTGACACTTACTTAATGATAAACATAGAAACAGATGTAAACTGCAATAGTGTCACTAAAAGAGAAACATGCCATACTCTAAGAAGAATACATCGGTTTCTATGTATCACATGGAATAAAAAAATTCAAGGCTAAATATCATCTAAATGAAAATAAAAATGAAACCACGGCAGAACCCACTCTTATTACTCACTACCACATTTTGATTTACATTTGCAAGCAAAGTAAGCTTGCCATGAAACTGACTAGAAAATATGATACGGAAATGGAATTTGTAAATATGGCAATGAAATACTTTTTACGCAAGTCATCGAAATTACAAATCTGTATTCCCAAATCTAAGTTAACATTCCATCAAATTGAATACATGATGCTGCTAAAGGATGAGACAATCCTCCTGGGGCACAGTGAATGAATTCATTCCAAAAATATATTCTTAAAACAAAAAATTATCCTTGTCAGAGTCACATAAACCATTTATAAACCATAAGGATATGTATAAGAGGAGAAATGCAATTTATTCCTACAAATTTTCCATGAATGGTTGCAAGAAGATGTAAAGGTGTGTAAAGGTGATTTCCAAGAAATACATAAGAAACATGACACACATAAGGGAGAAAATTCGCTTGCCAGACAGAGGAGCTGCTTCCAATTCTTCACATAATATACCTTCCAACACACACTCTCTGTTGAAAAGAAATCTGCCGATTGACTTCCAGTTTGTGCACGTTTCCAAATGACCCGAATGGGGTAGTGCACTCCATTCGTTAACCTTTTTTTAAAATGGCGTTTCCCCCGATATAATCGAGGCCTATTCCATTCACGAGAACCCTGCTAAACGATAAGAAAAAATTTAGAAAAGCATATATGGAAAAGAAATGAAACATTTTCCTCCTACATCTCTGAGAAAAATAGCCATAACAGTAAAATCAGTGGACAAAGGAAAGAATGAATTATTCATTAGGCTCATTCACAAAATGCACATAAATCTGAAATAATTACTCACAAAAATTAAATACAATAGAAACGTCAGTAATAACACATAACACACCAAATAAAACTGTCAGCATAGGCATAAAACATGGCATACGGATACAGGACATAGACAAATAAATTTCTACATATAAAAATTCGTCAGAAATGCAATTTGTCAACGCAAACGCATAAAATACAAAAAACACCAATTCAGTCAACAATGTCATAGAAACACATTAGACAAACAGCACTAAAACACTCGAAATCGATCAAACAACACAATCAATCCTGAGCAACAAACGTCTCGTCACGCAATACCATCAAAGGTCGTCAATGGAATTGTCACGTCTGCACAGGCCTGTGCTGTCAAACCACATAGCGCTATGGGTGTCAGTCAGTAGCATCAAGAGGACAACACCATTTCACATAGAAATGCGAGTAAATTAAGCATAAATAAAAAAAATCGTAAAATATCACCTAGAATTTAACACCGTACATCGTATACCTCAACCTGTTACCCATTCCAGCATCCTCGTTGTCCCGTTCCTCAGCAGTGTGACCTTTGCCGCGTTGTCCTTTGGTCCCACGATGATCGGCACTCCGGTCCCACGGCCCTCTGTCCACTGCACACATGTAGGGACGCGGCACCCTGTCATGGAATATGGCTCTGCAAAACAAAAATACCAATTAAACAGAGAAAAAAACCCAATGCGAATCAAATAACATCCTAGAGACTTACTTATCAGTGTAGTCGTCTGGGAGTCTTCGTCTTCTTTGCCTATGAAAGAAATTTGCAGCACCTGTCAACGCTTTTGAGGAGGAAAGAGGTTAATGGTACATACATAAAGGCAAAAAAATTCAATGGAGTATACTCGCAAGTGTATCAATCGCATAACACATCGATCATGTACGTGTATATTCGCATAACGGTGTCGTTAGGGATTTTGTGTGACTGGCCAGTTAGGTCGACCTCCAGGGAAAAGGGACGTTTCAGAGAGCTCTCTGTATGCCACGGCCGGGCATTTGTGTTGCGTAAACACCTTAATATACTATTCTAGTGGGTACGTGGCATGCCATAGAAAAATAGATCGAATTGTATACGTAAACATACGAATTAAAAAATATCGACAAATGCACATATGTAATGCGATGGTTGTAAAAAATGGAATGTCAATGTATACATAAGCAAATAAAGTAAATACAAATATCGACAAGTGCACAAGTGTAATACCATAGGACTAAAAATAATAAGGAGAAAAAGGAAATCGGGAATGGGTAAAATATAGGTAGGGTGGAGTTGGGGAAGTACTGCCTTGTTTTGGAGAATCCTCTTCTTGACGAGCCCCTGAAATTAATAGAAATACAACGATATAAGAAAGGCTAGTGTAGTTTGCCCGTCTAAAATGACGGGTATACATGAATAAATTAAATTTAAGACGGTTTCCTATTCCCTCTCTCAATCCCCATCGCTATCTCAGCGTAGAATAAGCACAATCTTACCTATAGAATGGCGGTAAAAAAGGAAAACGACGAACAGTAAGTAAACACGTAAAATACACATTGATACATATGTGGTGTAAGAAACTTTCATCAACGGTAGTTACGTACTTAAAATTTCAAATAACGAACGGAAATCGTATAAAAAAGTAAACACACACAACCTTAAACTAATCCCCATATATATTAGTATATGATGGATGAAAACTAGTTAGAATTCTTGTGCAAATGGTATTCATATTAAAAGGTCCTCAAGTGCCACTCATGTATAGAAAACCTGAAAATCACTTTTTCAATTTAAAGCCTGAAAAGATTCGCGGTCGGAAAGGAATGTGTACTCTAATATGTGATGGCCTATCTAAATAGCGATTGCGGACGACTGTTCTCATGTCCAGCCGTTCGACCAAAAGAAAAAGACATTACCACCTCGTTCCCCTTATTATAATAGAGAAAGTACCTCGCATGTGCTGGAATATTCACTTACCCCACCAACTTACACTATTAAAAACTTGTTTGGAATGTTACAACGCTTTCAATCAATGGGTTCTTTAAAGTCATCCCATTTGCATTCAATGCAACAACTCTCAGCCCCCTCTAATATAATCCCCGAAAATTTTCGGAGAAATTACTTAGCCTTAGGTTAAATTCTAACTTGGGAAGCATTAAACGTTCAAGAGTGAATAATCACTTTTTGGAAGCGGGGTGACAATATAACGACACTAAGATAAACTATGCCTATTAAACTTGCGTCGGAGATGACACGTAGAAAGGCCTAAATTCAGAAGGCAACATTTCCATATATTACTGGAATTTAAATAACTTCCATATTTAGTCTTAATGTCGGCTAGAAATCGCGCAGACTAAGATGTGAAGCTTCAAAACCGAACGGAAACACAGGATTTTGGTCGGCGTAAGTCACGAAAAATTCACTCACGGAAATATATGAAAAGTTACAAAAATCGAGAATAAACGGCCGTGGTTTCACGTACGCCTACCTAGACTTGATAAGCGAAACATTTAAAGAAATGCAGTGAATTTTACAAGAAACTTACTGACCTTCGAAGTGTTGACTTGAACACTCCGATGTGGGCTCGTCGAACATCGGGCGTTGACTGAAAAACCTTAGTTCCGGTCTAGGGATGGCAGCTCAGGGCGTTAGTCATTTGTCTAATAGTAGAAAGTTGAAATTCATTTTTAATGACATTAAATACAGTAAAGTTATTATACAAAATGGTTTTTAATATAAAATTGTAATAATATGCTTGTTTTCTTTATTTAAAAATAATATTTTATAATAACAATAATAATTTTCTTTAAATAAACAATAATTTCTTAAAACGACAAAGTGACATCTATTTTTAGGTGAGAGAAAATGTCGAAATTGAAGTGCGATATGATATAGGGAATAGTGAGCTCTAAAGTAAACGATATCCCTGAGAATTCTTACATATGACATTATTTTTGTGGTTAAATTATCAATATAATACCAGCATTAATTACAACCTGCATAAAACCCACCGTATCAATGAAAAACACCAACTAACCCCACCGAAACTATAAATACGGAGAAAGGTAATTCTCAAAATTCCTTAACATTACCAATTTCTCGCGAATTGGTATCTGCGAGTCATTTCCAGCATTCTATTTATTTATGTATGAAAAATATTGTAAAACTATCAGAAGATTTTAATATTGTTACACACCATTCTATTTAACCCATTTCATTACGGAATTAATATCCGAACCTTGACAAGCATCCAGGTAATATTCAACTTCGTCTGGTAGGTAATTTTATTTTTATATAGTGGAGATATATCCAAAAAATGTTCAATATCCACATTTAGAATAATTCGTAATAAAGTCAGGATTATATTGCAAAATCATAATAGTGTTAATACTTTTACAACTCTTTTATAGCAGTAAAAGTGTTTAAGCATCTATTAGACATATTAAATATAATAAAAGTTAGATCAATTCGAGTTAAATTAAATAACTGACTTCAAGTCTTCTAAAATTAATGCTAATATAATTACAAAAATACGAAAATTTTCAACGAAATATTTACATGGGACAAATGGTGTCCATGTTTACAATCTGAAGAGCATTCAGGGGTTCGTGTGTGTTGTTGAGCAGCAGTAATAGGAGAAAGTTTTTTCAGGGCCGTGGCTTAAACTCGAATGTCGCAGCCTAGGAGCATAGGTTAATTCGATTGTATGTCAAAGCATAAGGATTAATTCATCACAATTAATAAGATTGACAGCAGCTATGCTATTAACAAAGGCCACTTACGCTGAGTAAATCAACAACCACCACGAAAGTGCATCTAATGCAAATTTCATCCATCAACTCTGCATCTCGGTGGAAGACATGACAATTATTTTTTATTAAAGTGAGAAGTGTGAATGCAATTTCTTGATTTCCATGAATGTATTTTAAATATAATTACACGGCATTTGCAGAGATGTCACTTGTGATACCGTGCTGTGATCATATTTAACAGCTCATCGAAATTGCAAATCTGCAAAAACTGCTGTTTGCAATGAAGTGTACATTTTATAGGATGGATTGCCAACTTATGTGTAATAGAAGCAGTGGCGGATCAACGGGAGGGAGGGGGGAGGGGGGAGAGAGGGGGTGACCGGCCCTCCTTTGATAATTTAATTTCTTAAATTCATTCCGCGCATTATTCCTCAATTATACACCGCAGATCAGGTCTTTATAGCAAGAGAAAGAAATATTCTGAGGGGGGTAGGCATTTTCAAAATATAGGGCCGGTGGCAGGGGCGGATTTGATAGGTGGAGGGGCTATCACCCCCCTCCCTTTGAGAAGTTTCTGGATCCATCACTGAATACTAGACTGCATTAGCTGCGAATGATTGAATTATCCGTGTAGTCAAAATCTGGTGTAAATGCCTCTCTATAGCACCTTCGCATTTACCCGAGATATTGGATAGAAATTACTCTCCATGTTTTCTTATAAGTCCAGTGAATGTTTTATTTCTATTTTCTGAGAGTATTTATCTGAATGTTATTTTTTTAAATAAAGATTGATTAAATTAATTTATTTTTTTATGTTATATAAATATTATTTCATGCCTCTGATATATCCAGGGGTGTGCTGCCAAATATATAACAAACGGGTCGCTATTATCGCCAAGCATTCCGTAATAAATTTAAAATATTCCCATATTCAAATTTCTCCATACAATGTTTATGAATATTACATTTAATTAAAAGTATTAAAGTGTTTCTTTAATACATATTCTCCATCCGTTTCAATATAAAATTATGTACCAGTTAAAGGTCGCGTTATCTGATCTTTGCAGGAATTAGACGAGATTTCAGTAAAAAGGAAGATAATATTGTAAAAACAATTAAATTCTTATTTTAAATGATTAAATATAATGAATGACCACTGAATCCATGTTCAATTGCTTGGCGTATTTCAGATAATAAATAGCTGCGTAACACGATATAGAAAGCACCCTTAAACTTTTGCATCCCATTATTCTCAGACCATCATGCGTCACTAACGTCAGGATAATATGGAATATTTATGGATTGGAAATAATATTTTGCACCTATAATATATTAATTTTTTTAAAGTTTTATTATAAAAATCATTATAACACCATTAATACTATATTATTCAGTAAATTTAAAAAGAAAAAAATTGAGACATTTTTATTATTATTGCCTTTGAAGTATGCAGTGTTAACTGATAAAGTATACACTTGAATTATTATTATTACATACATGCACGAAATGCAATATTGTAGGGTTATGTGTACAGGTTAACATGGAAAACATTCTTCAACATACTGGTAGTGATAGCTACACTTATTCAACATGACATTTAAATGAAAAACTATACGGGACCAGTCTTTAGTAAACATATTTCTAAAACAACTATATGCATCTCTATATGGAGTTTGGTATTTGATAGAGGTTTAACTGCAACATTTACTTAGAGCAGCATTAATGTATCTAATTTGAAATCGTGCATAAGATTGACTTAATGTTTATGCTGTATTCCAGGAATTAAAAGTGTCGCATTGGGTATGCGAATGATAACACACGCGAAGATAGATAAATTCAAATAATTAACGAATGTTGTGGACAGAAAGCCATGGTTCCATATAATGTATGATTGCCAAAGCTAATTACATAATAAGGCATAATTTGAATCAGGTACATACATACTGGTTTGTTAGTCTTATTATAATTTTTCTACTAGCTAGAATCCCCCTGATTGGCCTGACACTTACTTAATGATAAACATAGAAACAGATGTAAACTGCAATAGTGTCACTAAAAGAGAAACATGCCATACTCTAAGAAGAATACATCGGTTTCTATGTATCACATGGAATAAAAAAATTCAAGGCTAAATATCATCTAAATGAAAATAAAAATGAAACCACGGCAGAACCCACTCTTATTACTCACTACCACATTTTGATTTACATTTGCAAGCAAAGTAAGCTTGCCATGAAACTGACTAGAAAATATGATACGGAAATGGAATTTGTAAATATGGCAATGAAATACTTTTTACGCAAGTCATCGAAATTACAAATCTGTATTCCCAAATCTAAGTTAACATTCCATCAAATTGAATACATGATGCTGCTAAAGGATGAGACAATCCTCCTGGGGCACAGTGAATGAATTCATTCCAAAAATATATTCTTAAAACAAAAAATTATCCTTGTCAGAGTCACATAAACCATTTGTAAACCATAAGGATATGTATAAGAGGAGAAATGCAATTTAGTCCTACAAATTTTCCATGAATGGTTGCAAGAAGATGTAAAGGTGTGTAAAGGTGATTTCCAAGAAATACATAAGAAACATGACACACATAAGGGAGAAAAATCGCTTGCCAGACAGAGGAGCTGCTTCCAATTCTTCACATAATATACCTTCCAACACACACTCTCTGTTGAAAATGAAATCTGCCGATTGACTTCCAGTTTGTGCACGTTTCCAAATGACCCGAATGGGGTAGTGCACTCCATTCGTTAACCTTTTTTTGAAATGGCGTTTCCCCCGATATAATCGAGGCCTATTCCATTCACGAGAACCCTGCAAAACGATAAGAAAAAATTTAGAATAGCATATATGGAAAAGAAATGAAATATTTTCCTCCTACATCTCTGAGAAAAATAGCCATAACAGTAAAATTGGTGGAGAAAGGAAAGAAGGAATTATTCATTAGGCACATTCACAAAACGCACATAAATCTGAAATAATTACACACCACAATTAAATACAATAGAAACGTCAGTAATAACACATAACACACCAAATAAAACTGTCACCATAGGCATAAAACATGCCATACCGATACAGGACATAGATGAGTAAATTTCTATGTGTAAAAATTCATCAGAAATGCAATTTGTCAACACAAACAGAGATATGTGAACACATACAATACAATCAGTCCTTAGCAACAAACGTCTCGTCACGCAATACCATCAAAGGTCGTCAAAAAAATGTCATGTCTGCACAGGCCTGTGCGGTCAAGCCACATAGCGCTATGGGTTGCCAGTCAGTAGCATCAAAAGGACATTACCATTTCTGAAACAAATGCGAGTAAATTAGGCATAAATACTTCGCTAATAACAATCGTAAAACGACTCACCAAATATCACCTAGAATTTAACACCGTAGGTACATCGTATACCTCAACCTCCGGTCCACCTCTTGCCTGCATCACTCCTCCATTCCAGCACCAAGCAGTAACTCGCGGGCGAATGCTTCCCCGTCGTCCTGTTCCTCAGCAACCTGTGTCGTCCCGCATTGCAGTTTGGTCTCACGATGATTGGTCCTCCGGTTCCACGGTCCTCTGTCCACTGCACAGAGGTACAGTGGCGCCTGTAAACCAATTTCTTCCACTTCAACGTAGTTTAGCTTTTTATATGTGAAACTCAGATCATGAAACGCCCTCGAACGCTACCTGCCCGTGCAGGACAAATATGTCACATGTATAAATGAAATTTGTCTGTACTTTTATAAGCCCGAACAACTTTCCATTATTCGCATTTTTCGCTATAGCAAACCGGATAAGAATCCTGATTTAAGTGACATTGAGTAAATTTTCAGATGTTTGTAAAGTTAAAATACATCCTGCAAGTTTTTGTCATAAATTCAACACGGATACCTAGAAGTAGGACTGCTTGAATTATTGCTCTGTGGCAACGCGAATATACCAAGTCACATTGGGGGTAAGTTGCATGGGAATACATCGTGATAGGAAATCCAGCTGACTTACCGATGCTGTTTTCCGGTAGGCGCAAAGGATCTGCTGGCACACCATCGTGAACTGTCGCTGCTAGCAAACCGATTCCCTATCTGAGAACAAATTGTTCCAGCCTCATATCTTTGAAAAACTACCGCATCGAACCGAAAAGCTTTATCGTAAAATTTACGGATTTTACCAAACTCAAGAAATTTAAAATGAACACCTATGCAAAATGCCTAGTGTTAGTCTACAGTACACTACTAAGGCAATTTGCATCGATGGAAGTAGATGAAAAATTGAAAAACAAAGGATTTTTACTGGAATACCGATAGAATCATCTGCCGAACACGGAATTCTATTCCAAGTGAAACTCACTACTCTATCCGCAGGCGTATATACCTACGGATAGCTTGTTTAGACTTCCCCTAGGAAGAAGTCTAGATCGTTGCCTCGTTCGCTTTTAGTACGACAAACTTGGAACGCGGACTCCAGTGAACGGTGATGACCCCTCCTGCTGAATTTAGAGAATAGAACAAGAAAACCTCTTACGGAGACAAATTTAGAAACAGGCACAAGCTGGTGTGTTAGTGTTAGTAAAGGTAATCTACTGCTAACCAGAATGCGCCTGATTCTAAAGGTAATTTATTAACTCTTCGCCTACCACTCCCTGATTGTAATACATAGAAACGGACGCGAACTGCGATTTTAGTAATAATTAAAGAGAAAGATGCCATGCTCTAAGAAGATTGCAGAACGCGTCCTTTCTATGTATGTATTGCTTGTTATAAAAAAATCAAAGCTAAGGTTAACTATAAATGAAAATAGATATGAAGCCAGAGCAACCATTATGAATCTGAATAGTGAAAGCTACTTCGGTATTCGATGGTGGTGATGGTGCCAGCCAGAATGGGTCGTATCTCTCCCATGTCCTGAAAATAAAAATGTGAACGGATAAGGTAGGAACACACGAAGCACCGCAGCCACTAGACGATTTTAAGGATCGAGTGAAAAGGGGTCGGTGTGATACCCCTTTATCATTAATATCAACTGCAGTGATTTCGAAAGGGGACGGAAGACCCGTTTCGTCCAAGCCACTTTGACCCGTCGCAGGAAATTTCGGGAAATCGTTGCGAAAAAAGCGAAACGTTATTACATGTGTATCTGAGAAGGCATCCATCCGAAACATCGACGTCAGATAAATAAAAATATGCACAGCCTTCTATTCCTGAAAGAATAAGAACATCACTCGAAATTGCTTTCAAAAAATGTCCCAGCACGAAACGAAATGGTAGTATTCTGGCAGAAACAAAACAGGAGCATATCTTTCTCAACATTTATCAATTATTCCTTAGGATTTTATTTTCCTCTACTCTTATAAACGAAAGAGCAAAACTTACGGTGTTATGAATCCCGAATAAAATCGTCATGCGAAATTTTTAAAATATACAGAGAGATTTCGGGTCGTTAGAAATATGCACTTGCGTTTCATAGCCGATGCCCTGGAAAAACCTAAAAAATAATAAGGTAACCGATGACTAAGGAGGACCGAATCCGTCGTTATTGCGTTCTCGAGTTAGCGGCACCACTTAAAATTAAATTGCTACTTTCCCAATAATTGGCACCCTCAAATTGATTAGACATCTTCAATTCATTCTGCTTGATGAATATGGCAAATAAATTCTTTTTACATAAGCCATTGAAATTACACATCTATATTGCTAGAGCTATGTTAAAATTCCATCAAACTGAATATGTGATGCTGCTAAAGGATGAAAAAAGCTTCCTGGGCACAGTGAATCAATTCATTCATTAAAAACATATACGCATAAAAAGAACATTTACCCTTGTCACAGTAGCATAAACCATTTATAAACCATAAAGATACATATAAGATGAGAAATGAAATTAAGTCCTACAAATGTTCCATGAATGATTGCAAGAAATCGTAAAGGCGAATTCCAAGAAATACATAGGAAACTTGACATCCATCAGAGAAAAAATTCACTTACCAGACAGAGGAGCTGCTTCCAAGTCTTCACATAATATGCCTTCCACCACACACTCTCTGTTGAAAATGAAAGCTGCCGAATGACTTCATGTTTGTGCACGTTTCCAAATGACCCGGTGGGGTAGTGCATTCCATTCGTTAACCTTTCTTTGAAATGGCGTTTCCCCCGATATGATCGAGGCCTATTCCATTCACGAGACCCCTGCTAAACGTTAATAAAAAACCGGTACAACGTACATTGTACAAACTTTCTCATATACGTACTAATGCGTCATTTAGTTATCTTTAGTAAATGAAAATCGTATGAGCCTGTTCTTAGAAAATACAATTTTTGTTAAAGTTGCCCAAGAATAAACTAGCCTTATATTCATTCGTTGGGAAAAATGAAATACGTAGTATTATTTAAGACGTATACTCAAGTAACTGTAAGAAATATGATCACAATCATCGGAACCGTTTCTGAGAAAATGGAATTATTGTTCAAGTTGCCTAGAATAAACTAGCCTTATATTCATTTTTTGAGAAATATGAACTAGACAGAATTATTGAAGACGTAAACTCAAGTAACTGTACGAAATTTGATCAAAATCGTTAAAGCCGTTTCTGAGAGAATCGAATTATTGTTAAAATGCGTAGAATAAACTACACTTAATTATTGATCAATGTCAACCATTTCTAGGTATACTCTGCTCAGTATGATAAAATACCTACGTACGAGATTTCGTTCGTTTTCGATCTACCGTTTAAGCACCAGAGCCAGTAACAAACAGACAGACGGCATTGCGAAAACCACTTTTTCGGACTCAGCTACACTTAAAACGTATATTTCCGTCAAAATCTCGCGGTCGAATTTTTTCGCGAAAACAATACTTTCTCGATACTTCGTATGAGAAAGTGAAAATTCAGAAGAGCATATATGGAAAAGAAATGAAACATTTTCCTCCTACATCTCTGAGAAAAATAGCCATAACAGTAAAATCAGTGGACAAAGGAAAGAATGAATTATTCATTAGGCTCATTCACAAAATGCACATAAATCTGAAATAATTACTCACAAAAATTAAATACAATAGAAACGTCAGTAATAACACATAACACACCAAATAAAACTGTCAGCATAGGCATAAAACATGGCATACGGATACAGGACATAGACAAATAAATTTCTACATATAAAAATTCGTCAGAAATGCAATTTGTCAACGCAAACGCATAAAATACAAAAAACACCAATTCAGTCAACAATGTCATAGAAACACATTAGACAAACAGCACTAAAACACTCGAAATCGATCAAACAACACAATCAATCCTGAGCAACAAACGTCTCGTCACGCAATACCATCAAAGGTCGTCAATGGAATTGTCACGTCTGCACAGGCCTGTGCTGTCAAACCACATAGCGCTATGGGTGTCAGTCAGTAGCATCAAGAGGACAACACCATTTCACATAGAAATGCGAGTAAATTAAGCATAAATAAAAAAAATCGTAAAATATCACCTAGAATTTAACACCGTACATCGTATACCTCAACCTGTTACCCATTCCAGCATCCTCGTTGTCCCGTTCCTCAGCAGTGTGACCTTTGCCGCGTTGTCCTTTGGTCCCACGATGATCGGCACTCCGGTCCCACGGCCCTCTGTCCACTGCACACATGTAGGGACGCGGCACCCTGTCATGGAAAATGGCTCTGCAAAACAAAAATACAAATTAAACAGAGAAAATAACCCAATGCGAATCAAATAACATCATAGAGACTTACTTATCAGTGTAGTTGTCTGGGAGTCTTCGTCTTCTTTGCCTATGAAAGAAATTTGCAGCACCTGTCAACGCTTTTGAGGAGGAAAGAGGTTAATGGTACATACATAAAGGCAAAAAAATTCAATGGAGTATACTCGCAAGTGTATCAATCGCATAACACATCGATCATGTACGTGTATATTCGCATAAAGGTGTCGTTAGGGATTTTGTGTGACTGGCCAGTGAGGTCGACCTCCAGGGAAAAGGGACGTTTCAGAGAGCTCTCTGTATGCCACGGCCGGGCATTTGTGTTGTGTAAACACCTTAATATACTATTCTAGTGGGTACGTGGCATGCCATAGAAAAATAGATCGAATTGTATACGTAAACATACGAATTAAAAAATATCGACAAATGCACATATGTAATGCGATGGTTGTAAAAAATGGAATGTCAATGTATACATAAGCAAATAAAGTAAATACAAATATCGACAAGTGCACAAGTGTAATACCATAGGACTAAAAATAATAAGGAAAAAAGGAAATCGGGAATGGGTAAAATATAGGTAGGGTGGAGTTGGGGAAGTACTGCCTTGTTTTGGAGAATCCTCTTCTTGACGAGCCCCTGAAATTAATAGAAATACAACGATATAAGAAAGGCTAGTGTAGTTTGCCCGTCTAAAATGACGGGTATACATGAATAAATTAAATTTAAGACGGTTTCCTATTCCCTCTCTCAATCCCCATCGCTATCTCAGCGTAGAATAAGCACAATCTTACATATAGAATGGCGGTAAAAAAGGAAAACGACGAACAGTAAGTAAACACGTAAAATACACATTGATACATATGTGGTGTAAGAAACTTTCATCAACGGTAGTTACGTACTTAAAATTTCAAATAACGAACGGAAATCGTATAAAAAAGTAAACACACACAACCTTAAACTAATACCCATATATATTAATCTATGATGGATGAAAACTAGTTAGAATTCTTGTGCAAATGGTATTCATATTAAAAGGTCCTCAAGTGCCACTCATGTAGTGAAAACCTGAAAATCACTTTTTCAATTTAAAGCCTGAAAAGATTCGCGGTCGGAAAGGAATGTGTACTCTAATATGTGATGGCCAATCTAAATAGCGATTGCGGACGACTGTTCTCATGTCCAGCCGTTCGACCAAAAGAAAAAGACATTACCACCTCGTTCCCCTTATTATAATAGAGAAAGTACCTCGCATGTGCTGGAATATTCACTTACCCCACCAACTTACACTATTAAAAACTTGTTTGGAATGTTACAACGCTTTCAATCAATGGGTTCTTTAAAGTCATCCCATTTGCATTCAATGCAACAACTCTCAGCCCCCTCTAATATAATCCCCGAAAATTTTCGGAGAAATTACTTAGCCTTAGGTTAAATTCTAACTTGGGAAGCATGCCACCATATTCGCTCACATTTCCTTTGAAGGTATTAAACGTTCAAGAGTGATTAATCACTTTTTGGACGCGGGGTGACAATATAACGACACTACGATAAACTATGCCTATTAAACTCGCGTCGGAGATGACACGTAGAAAGGCCTAAATTCAGAAGGCAACATTTCTATATATTACAGGAATTTAAATAACTTCCATATTTAGTCTTAATGTCGGCTAGAAATCGCGCAGACTAAGATGTGAAGCTTCAAAACCGAACGGAAACACAGGATTTTGGTCGGCGTAAGTCACGAAAAATTCACTCACGGAAATATATGAAAAGTTACAAAAATCGAGAATAAACGGCCGTGGTTTCACGTACGCCTACCTAGACTTGATAAGCGAAACATTTAAAGAAATGCAGTGAATTTTACAAGAAACTTACTGACCTTCGAAGTGTTGACTTGAACACTCCGATGTGGGCTCGTCGAACATCGGGCGTTGACTGAAAAACCTTAGTTCCGGTCTAGGGATAGCAGCTCAGGGCGTTAGTCATTTGTCTAATAGTAGAAAGTTGAAATTCATTTTTAATGACATTAAATACAGTAAAGTTATTATACAAAATGGTTTTTAATATAAAATTGTAATAATATGCTTGTTTTCTTTATTTAAAAATAATATTTTATAATAACAATAATAATTTTCTTTAAATAAACAATAATTTCTTAAAACGACAAAGTGACATCTATTTTTAGGTGAGAGAATATGTCGAAATTGAAGTGCGATATGACATAGGGAATAGTGAGCTCTAAAGTAAACGATATCCCTGAGAATTCTTACATATGACATTATTTTTGTGGTTAAATTATCAATATAATACCAGCATTAATTACAACCTGCATAAAACCCACCGTATCAATGAAAAACGCCAAACTAACCCCACCGAAACTATAAATACGGAGAAAGGTAGTTCTCAAAATTCCTTAACATTACCAATTTCTCGCGAATTGGTATCTGCGAGTCATTTCCAGCATTCTATTTATTTATGTATGAAAAATATTGTAAAACTATCAGAAGATTTTAATATTGTTACACACCATTCTATTTAACCCATTTCATTACGGAATTAATATCCGAACCTTGACAGGCATCCAGGTAATATTCAACTTCGTCTGGTAGGTAATTTTATTTTTATATAGTGGAGATATATCCAAAAAATGTTCAATATCCACATTTAGAATAATTCGTAATAAAGTCAGGATTATATTGCAAAATCATAATAGTGTTAACACTTTTACAACTCTTTTATAGCAGTAAAAGTGTTTAAGCATCTATTAGACATATTTAATATAATATAAGTTAGATCAATTCGAGTTAAATTAAATAACTGACTTCAAATCTTCTAAAATTAATGCTAATATAATTACAAAAATACGAAAATTTTCAACGAAATATTTACATGGGACAAATGGTGTCCATGTTTACAATCTGAAGAGCAGTCAGGGGTTCGTGTGTGTTGTTGAGCAGCAGTAATAGGAGAAAGTTTTTTCAGGGCCGTGGCTTAAACTCGAATGTCGCAGCCTAGGAGCATAGGTTAATTCGATTATATGTCAAAGCGTAAGGATTAATTCATCACAATTAATAAGATTGACAGCAGCTATGCTATTAACAAAGGCCACTTACGCTGAGTAAATCAACAACCACCACGAAAGTGCATCTAATGCAAATTTCATCCATCAGCTCTGCATCTCGGTTGAAGACATGACAATTATTTTTTATTAAAGTGAGAAGTGTGAATGCAATTTCTTGATTTCCATGAATGTATTTTAAATATAATTTCACGGCATTTGCAGAGATGTCGCTTGTGATACCGTGCTGTCATCATATTTAACAGCTAATCGAAATTGCAAATCTGCAAAAACTGCTGTTTGCAATGAAGTGTATATTTTATAGGATGGATTGCCAACTTATGTGTAATAGAAGCAGTGGCGGATCAACGGGAGGGAGGGGGGGGGGAGAGGGGGCGACCGGCCCTCCTTGGATAATCCAATTTCTTAAATTCAATCCGCGCAGTATTCCTCAATTATACACCGCAGATCAGGTCTTTATAGCAAGAGAAAGAAATATTCTGAGGGGGGTAGGCATTTTCAAAATATAGGGCCGGTGGCAGGGGCGGATTTGATAGGTGGAGGGGCTATCACCCCCCTCCCTTTGAGAAGTTTCTGGATCCACCACTGAATACTAGACTGCATTAGCTGCGAATGATTGAATTATCAGTGTAGTCAAAATCCGGTGTAAATGCCTCTCTATTGCACCTTGGCATTTACCCGAGATATTGGATAGAAATTACTCTCCATGTTTTCTTATAAGGCCAGTGAATGTTTTATTTCTATTTTCTGAGAGTATTTATCTGAATATTATTTTTTTAAATAAAGATTGATGAAATTAGTTTATTTTTTTTATGTTATATTAATATTATTTCATACCTCTGATATATCCAGGGGTGTGCTGCCAAATATATAACAAACGGGTCGCTATTATCGCCAAGCATTCCGTAATAAATTTAAAATATTCCCATATTCAAATTTCTCCATACAATGTTTATGAATATTACATTTAATTAAAAGTATCAAAGTGTTTCTTTAATACATATTCTCCATCAGTTTCAATAAAAAATTATGTGCCAGTTAAAGGTCGCGTTATCTGATCTTTGCAGGAATTAGACGAGATTTCAGTAAAAAGGAAGATAATATTGTAAAAACAATTAAATTCTTATTTTAAATGATTAAACATAATTAATGACCACTGAATCCATGTTCAATTGCTTGGCGTATTTCAGATAATAAATAGCTGCGTAACACGATATAGAAAGCACCCTTAAACATTTGCATCCCATTATTCTCAGACCATCATGCGTCACTAACCTCAGGATAATATGGAATATTTATGGATTGGAAATAATATTTTGCACCTATAATATATTAATTTTTTAAAAGTTTTATTATAAAAATCATTATAACACCATTAATACTATATTATTCAGTAAATTTAAATAGAAAAAAATTGAGACATTTTTATTTTTATTGCCTTTGAAGTATGCAGTGTTAACTGATAAAGTATACACTTGAATTATTATTATTACATACATGCACGAAATGCAATATTGTAGGGTTATGTGTACAGGTTAACATGGAAAACATTCTTCAACATACTGGTAGTGATAGCTACACTTATTCAACATGACATTTAAATGAAAAACTATACGGGACCAGTCTTTAGTAAACATATTTCTAAAACAACTATATGCATCTCTATATGGAGTTTGGTATTTGATAGAGGTTTAACTGCAACATTTACTTAGAGCAGCATTAATGTATCTAATTTGAAATCGTGCATAAGATTGACTTAATGTTTATGCTGTATTCCAGGAATTAAAAGTGTCGCATTGGGTATGCGAATGATAACACACGCGAAGATAGATAAATTCAAATAATTAACGAATGTTGTGAACAGAAAGCCATGGTTCCATATAATGTATGATTGCCAAAGCTAATTACATAATAAGGCATAATTTGAATCAGGTACATACATACTAATGTGTTAGTCTTATTATAATTTTTCTACTAGCTAGAATCCCCCTGATTGGCCTGACACTTACTTAATGATAAACATAGAAACAGATGTAAACTGCAATAGTGTCACTAAAAGAGAAACATGCCATACTCTAAGAAGAATACATCGGTTTCTATGTATCACATGGAATAAAAAAATTCAAGGCTAAATATCATCTAAATGAAAATAAAAATGAAACCACGGCAGAACCCACTCTTATTACTCACTACCACATTTTGATTTACATTTGCAAGCAAAGTAAGCTTGCCATGAAACTGACTAGAAAATATGATACGGAAATGGAATTTGTAAATATGGCAATGAAATACTTTTTATGCAAGTCATCGAAATTACAAATCTGTATTCCCAAATCTAAGTTAACATTCCATCAAATTGAATACATGATGCTGCTAAAGGATGAGACAATCCTCCTGGGGCACAGTGAATGAATTCATTCCAAAAATATATTCTTAAAACAAAAAATTATCCTTGTCAGAGTCACATAAACCATTTATAATCCATAAGGATATGTATAAGAGGAGAAATGCAATTTAGTCCTACAAATTTTCCATGAATGGTTGCAAGAAGATGTAAAGGTGTGTAAAGGTGATTTCCAAGAAATACATAAGAAACATGACACACATAAGGGAGAAAATTCGCTTGCCAGACAGAGGAGCTGCTTCCAATTTTTCACATAATATACCTTCCAACACACACTCTCTGTTGAAAATGAAATCTGCCGATTGACTTCCAGTTTGTGCACGTTTCCAAATGACCCGAATGGGGTAGTGCACTCCATTCGTTAGCCTTTTTTTGACATGGCGTTTCCCCCGATATAATCGAGGCCTATTCCAGTCACGAGAACCCTGCAAAACGATAAGAAAAAATTTAGAATAGCATATATGGAAAAGAAATGAAACATTTTCCTCCTACATCTCTGAGAAAAATAGCCATAACAGTAAAATTGGTGGAGAAAGGAAAGAAGGAATTATTCATTAGGCACATTCACAAAACGCACATAAATCTGAAATAATTACACACCACAATTAAATACAATAGAAACGTCAGTAATAACACATAACACACCAAATAAAACTGTCACCATAGGCATAAAACATGCCATACCGATACAGGACATAGATGAGTAAATTTCTATGTGTAAAAATTCATCAGAAATGCAATTTGTCAACACAAACAGAGATATGTGAACACATACAATACAATCAGTCCTTAGCAACAAACGTCTCGTCACGCAATACCATCAAAGGTCGTCAAAAAAATGTAATGTCTGCACAGGCCTGTGCGATCAAACCACATAGCGCTATGGGTTGCCAGTCAGTAGCATCAAAAGGACATTACCATTTCTGAAACAAATGCGAGTAAATTAGGCATAAATACTTCGCTAATAACAATCGTAAAACGACTCAGCAAATATCACCTAGAATTTAACACCGTAGGTACATCGTATACCTCAACCTCCGGTCCACCTCTTGCCTGCATCACTCCTCCATTCCAGCAACAAGCAGTAACTCGCGGGCGAATGCTTCCCCGTCGTCCTGTTCCTCAGCAACCTGTGTCGTCCCGCATTGCAGTTTGGTCTCACGATGATTGGTCCTCCGGTTCCACGGTCCTCTGTCCACTGCAAAGAGGTACAGTGGCGCCTGTAAACCAATTTCTTCCACTTCAACGTAGTTTAGCTTTTTATATGTGAAACTCAGATCATGAAACGCCCTCGAACGCTACCTGCCCGTGCAGGACAAATATGTCACATGTATAAATGAAATTTGTCTGTACTTTTATAAGCCCGAACAACTTTCCATTATTCGCATTTTTCGCTATAGCAAACCGGAGAAGAATCCTGATTTAAGAGAAATTGAGTAAATTTTCAGATGTTTGTAAAGTTAAAATACATCCTGCAAGTTTTTGTCATAAATTCAACACGGATACCCAGAAGCAGGACTGCTTGAATTATTGCTCTGTGGCAACGCGAATATACCAAGTCACATTGGGGGTAAGTTGCATGGGAATACATCGTGATAGGAAATCCAGCTGACTTACCGATGCTGTTTTCCGGTAGGCGCAAAGGATCTGCTGGCACACCATCGTGAACTGTCGCTGCTAGCAAACCGATTCCCTATCTGAGAACAAATTGTTCCAGCCTCATATCTTTGAAAAACTACCGCATCGAACCGAAAAGCTTTATCGTAAAATTTATGGATTTTACCAAACTCAAGAAATTTAAAATGAACACCTATGCAAAATGCCTAGTGTTAGTCTACAGTACACTACTAAGGCAATTTGCATCGATGGAAGTAGATGAAAAATTGAAAAACAAAGGATTTTTACTGGAATACCGATAGAATCATCTGCCGAACACGGAATTCTATTCCAAGTGAAACTCACTACTCTATCCGCAGGCGTATATACCTACGGATAGCCTGTTTAGACTTCCCCTAGGAAGAAGTCTAGATCGTTGCCTCGTTCGCTTTTAGTACGATACACTTGGAACGCGGACTCTAGTGAACGGTGATGACCCCTCCTGCTGAATTTAGAGAATAGAACAAGAAAACCTCTTAAGGAGACAAATTTAGAAACAGGCACAAGCTGGTGTGTTAGTGTTAGTAAAGGTAATCTACTGCTAACCAGAATGCGCCCGATTCTAAAGGTAATTTATTAACTCTTCGCCTACCACTCCCTGATTGTTATACATAGAAATGGACGCGAACTGCGATTTTAGTAATAATTAAAGAGAAAGATGCCATGCTCTAACAAGATTGCAGAACGCGTCCTTTCTATGTATGTATTGCTTGTTATAAAAAAATCAAAGCTAAGGTTAACTATAAATGAAAATAGATATGAAGCCAGAGCAACCATTATGAATCTGAATAGTGAAAGCTACTTCGGTATTCGATGGTGGTGATGGTACGAGCCAGAATGGGTGGTATCTCTCCCATGTCCTGAAAATAAAAATGTGAACGGATAAGGTAGGAACACACGAAGCACCGCAGCCACTAGACGATTTTAAGGATCGAGTGAAAAGGGGTCGGTGTAATACCACTTTATCATTAATATCAACTGCAGTGATTTCGAAACAAACGTCTCGTCACGCAATACCATCAAAGGTCGTCAATAGAATTGTCACGTCTGCACAGGCCTGTGCTGTCAAACCACATAGCGCTATGGGTGTCAGTAGCATCAAGAGGACAACACCATTTCAGATAGAAATGCGAGTTAATTAAGCATAAATAAAAAAAATCATAAAATATCACCGAGAATTTAACACCGTACATCGTATACCTCAACCTGTTACCCATTCCAGCATCCTCGTTGTCCCGTTCCTCAGCAGTGTGACCTTTGCCGCGTTGCCCTATGGTCCCACGATGATCGGCACTCCGGTCCCACGGCCCTCTGTCCACTGCACACATGTAGGGACGCGGCACCCTGTCATGGAAAATGGCTCTGCAAAACAAAAATACCAATTAAACAGAGAAAATAACCCAATGCGAATCAAATAACATCATAGAGACTTACTTATCAGTGTAGTTGTCTGGGAGTCTTCGTCTTCTTTGCCTATGAAAGAAATTTGCAGCACCTGTCAACGCTTTTGAGGAAGAAAGAGGTTAATGGTACATACATAAAGGCAAAAATATTCAATGGAGTATACTCGCAAGTGTATCAATCGCATAACACATCGATCGTGTACGTGTATATTCGCATAAAAGTGTCGTTAGGGAATTTGTGTGACTGGCCAGTGAGGTCGACCTCCAGGGAAAAGGGACGTTTCAGAGAGCTCTCTGTATGCCACGGCCGGGCATTTGTGTTGTGTAAACACCTTAATATACTATTCTAGTGGGTACGTGGCATGCCATAGAAAAATAGATCGAATTGTATACGTAAACATACGAATTAAAAAATATCGACAAATGCACATATGTAATGCGATGGTTGTAAAAAATGGAATGTCAGTGTATACATAAGCAAATAAAGTAAATACAACTATCGACAAGTGCACAAGTGTAATACCATAGGACTAAAAATAATAAGGAGAAAAAGGAAATCGGGAATGGGTAAAATATAGGTAGGGTGGAGTTGGGGAAGTCCTGCCTTATTTTGGAGAATCCTCTTCTTGACCAGTGCGTACGAGCCCCTGAAATTAATAGAAATACAATGATATAAGAAAGGCTAGTGTAATTGGCCCGTCTAAAATGACGGGTATACATGAATAAATTAAATTTAAGACGGTTTCCTATTCCCTCTCTCAATCCCCATCGCTATCTCAGCGTAGAATAAGCACAATCTTACATATAGAATGGCGGTAAAAAAGGAAAACGACGAACAGTAAGTAAACACGTAAAATACACATTGATACATATGTGGTGTAAGAAACTTTCATCAACGGTAGTTACGTACTTAAAATTTCAAATAACGAACGGAAATCGTATAAAAAAGTAAACACACACAACCTTAAACTAATCCCCATATATATTAGTATATGATGGATGAAAACTAGTTAGAATTCTTGTGCAAATGGTATTCATATTAAAAGGTCCTAAAGTGCCACTCATGTAGAGAAAACCTGAAAATCACTTTTTCAATTTAAAGCCTGAAAAGATTCGCGGTCGGAAAGGAATGTGTACTCTAATATGTGATGGCCAATCTAAATAGCGATTGTGGACGACTGTTCTCATGTCCAGCCGTTCGACAAAAGGAAAAGACATTACCACCTCGTTCCCCTTATTATAATAGAGAAAGTACCTCGCATGTGCTGGAATATTCACTTACCCCACCAACATACACTATTAAAAACTTATTTTGGAATGTTACAACATTTTCAATCAAATGGGTTCTTTAAAGTATTCAATGTAGAAACTCTCAGCCTCCTCATATATAATCCCGAAAATTTTCGGAGAAATTACTTAGCCTTAGGTTAAATTCTAACCTGGAAACATGCCATTACATTTCCTTTGAAGGCATTAAACGTACAAGAGTGAATAATCACTTTTTGGAAGAGGGGTGACAATATAACCACACTACGATAAACTATGCCTGTTAACATCGCGTCGGAGATGATACGTAGAAAGGCCTAAATTCAGAAGGCAACATTTCTATATATTACTGGAATTTAAATAACTTTCATATTTAGTCTTAATGTCGGCTAGAAATCGCGGAGTCTAAGATGTGAAGCTTCAAAACCGAAAGGAAAGACAGGATTTTGCTCGGCGTATGTCACAAAAATTCTCTCAAGGAAATATATGAAAAGTTACAAAAATCGAGAATAAATGGCCGTGGTTTCACGTACGCCTACCTAGACTTGATAAGCGAAACATTTAAAAAAATGCAGTGAATTTTACAAGAAACTTACTGACCTTCGAAGTGTTGACTTGGACACTCCGAAGTGGGCTCGTCGAACATCAGGCTTTGAATGAAACACCTTAGTTCCGGTCTAGGAATGGCAGCTCAGCTCGATAGTCATTTGTCTAATAGTAGAAAGTTAAAATTCTTTTTTAATGACATTATATTCAGTAAAGTTATTATACAAAATGGTTTTTAATATAAGATTGTAATAATATGCTTGTTTTCTTTATTTAAAAATAATATTTTATAATAACAATAATAATTTTCTTTAAATAAACAATAATTTCTTAAAACGACAAAGTGACATCTATTTTTAGGTGAGAGAAAATGTCGAAATTGAAGTGCGATATGACATAGGGAATAGTGAGCCCTAAAGTAAACGATATCCCTGAGAATTATTACATATGACATTATTTTGTTGTTAAATTATCAATATCATACCAGCATTAGTTACAACCTCCATAAAACCCACCGTATCAATGAAAAACGACAAACTAACCCCACCGAAACTATAAATACGGAGAAAGGTAATTCTCAAAATTCCTTAACATTACCAATTTCTCGCAAATTGAAATCTGCGATTCACTTCCAGCGTTCCATTTATTTATGTATGAAACATAATGTAAAACAATCAGATGATTTTAATATTGTTACACACCATTCTATTTAACCCATTTCGTTACGGAATTAATATCCGAAACGTGACAGCCATCCAGGTAATATTTAACTTCGTCTGGTAGGTAATTTTATCTTTATATAGTGGAGATACATCCAAAAAATGTTCAATATCCACATTTAGAATAATTCGTAATAAAGTCAGGATTATATTGCAAAATCATAATAGTGTTAATACTTTTACAACTCTTTTATAGCAGTAAAAGTGTTTAAGCATATATTAGACATATTAAATATAATAAAAGTTAGATCAATTCGGGTTAAATTAAATAACTGACTTCAAATCTTCTAAAATTAATGCTAATATAAATACAAAAATAAGAAAATTTTCAATGAAATATTTACATGGGACAAATGGTGTCCATGTAAAAATAATTAAATTCTTATTTTAAATGATTAAATATAATTAATTACCACTGAATCATCTGCCAAACACGGAATTCTATGCCAAGTGAAACGCATTACTCTATCAGCATGCGTATGTACCTACGGATAGCCTGTTTAGACTTCCCCTAGGAAGAAGTCTAGATTGTTACCTCGTTCGGTTTTAGTACGATACACTTGAAACGCGGACTCCAGTGAACGGTGATGACCCCTCCTGCTGAATTTAGAGAATAAAGCAAGAAAAATTACGACTACTGAAAACCCTTAACGAGACAAATTTAGAAACAGGCACAAGCTGTTGTGTTAGTGTTAGTAAAGGTAATCTACTGCTAACCAGAATGCACCTGATTCTAAAGGTAATTTATTAACTATTCGCCTACCACTTCCTGATTGTAATACATAGAAACGGACGCGAACTGCGATTTTAGTAATAATTAAACAGAAAGATGCCAAGCTCTAAGAAGATTGCAGAACGAGTCCTTTCCATGTATTTATTGCTTGTTATAAAAAAATGAATGCTAAGGTTAACTATAAATGAAAATAGATATGAAGCCAGAGCAACCATTATGAATCTGAATAGTGAAAGCTACTTCGGTATTCGATGGTGGTGATGGTGCCAGCCAGAATGGGTCGTATCCCTCCCATGTCCTGAAAATAAAAATGTGAACGGATAAGGAAATCAGGAATGGGTAAAATATAGGTAGGGTGTCTTGGGGAAGTATTGCCTTGTTTTGGATAATCCTCTTCTTGGCCAGTGCGTACGAACCCCTGAAATTAATAGAAATACAACGATATAAGAAAGGCTAATGTAATTTGCCCGTCTAAAATGACGGGTATACATGAATAAATGAAATTTAAGACAGTTTCCTATTCCCTCTCTCAATCCCCTTCGCTATCTCTGCGTATAATAAGCACAACATTTAATTAAAAGTATTAATGTGTCTCTTTAATACCAATTCTCCATCAGTTTCAATATAAAATTATATGCCAGTTAAAGGGTGAGTTACCTGATTTTGCAGGAGTTAGACGAGATTTCAGTAAAAAGGAAGATAATATTGTAAAAAAAATTAAATTCTTATTTTAAACGTTTAAATATAATTAATGACCACTGAATCCATGTTCAATTGCTTGGCGTCTTTCAGATAATAAATTTCTGCGTAACGCGATATAGAAAGCATCCTTAAACTATTGCATCCTATTATTCTCAGACCATCATGTGTCACTAACATCAGGATAATATGAAATTTTTATGGATTGGAAATAATATTTTGCACCTATAATATATCAATTTTTTAAAGTTTTATTATAAAAATCATTATAACACCATTAATACTATATTATTCAGTAAATTTAAATAGAAAAAATGGTATTTGATAGAGGTTTAACTGCAACATTTACTTAGAGCAGCATTAATGTGTCTAATTTGAAATCGTACATAAGATTGACTTAATGTTTATGCTGTATTCCAGGAATTAAATGATTCACATTGGGTACGCGAATGATAACACACGCGAAGATAGATAAATTCAAATAATGAAAGAAAGTCGTGAACAGAAAACGATGGTTCCATATAATGTATGATTGCCAAAGCTAATTACATAATAAGGCATAATTTGAATCAGGTACATACATACTGGTGTGTTAGTCTTACTATAATTAATCTACTAGCCAAAATCCCCCTGATTCACCTGACACTTACTGAATGATGAACATAGAAACAGATGTAAACTGCAATAGTGTCACTAAAAGAGAAACATGCCATGCTCTAAGAAGAATACATCGGTTTACATGTATCACTTGGATTAAAAAAATTCAAGGCTAAATATCAGCTAAATGAAAATAAATATGAAACCACGGCAGAACCCACTCTTATTACTCACTACCACATTTTGATTTACATTTGCAAGCAAAGTAAGCTTGCCATGAAACTGACTAGAAAATGGGATTTGTAAATATGGCAATTAAATACTTTTTACAGAAGTCATCGAAATTACAAATCCGTATTCCTAAATCTAAGTTAACATTCCATCAAATTGAATACAAGACGCTGCTAAAGGATGAGACAAGCTTCCTGGGGCACAGTGAATGAATTCATTCCAAAAATATATTCTTAAAACAAAAAATTATCCTTGTCAGAGTCACATAAACCATTTGTAAATCATAAGGGTATGTATAAGATGAGAAATGTAATTTAGTCCTACAAATTTTCCATGAATGATTGCAAGAAGTTGTGAAGGTGTGCAAAGGAGATTTCCAAGAAATACATAAGATACATGATATCCATACGGGAGAAAATTCGCTTGCCAGACAGAGGATATCCTTCCAATTCTTCACATAATATACCTTCCAACATTCCACCTCTGTTGAAAATGAAATCTGCCGAATGACTTCAGGTTTGTGCACGTCCAAATGACCCGAATGGTGTAGTGCACTCCATTCGATAACCTTCTTCTGAAATCGCGTTTCCCCCGATATAATCGAGGCCTATTCCATTCACGAGAACCCTGCAAATGATAATAAAAAATTTAGAATAGTATGTATGAAAAGAATGAAACATTTTCCTCCTACATCTCTGAGAAAAATAGCCATAACAGTAAAATTAGTGGACAAAGGAAAGAAAGAATTATTCATTAGGCACTTTCAGAAAATGCACATAAATCTGAAATAATTACACACTACATTTAAATACAATAGGAACGTCAGTAATAACACACCAAATAAAACTGTCACCATAGGCATAAAACATGGAACACCGAGACAGGACATACATGAGTAAATTTCCATATGTAAAACTTCATCAGAAATGCAATCTGTCAACACAAACAGCGATGCGTGAACACATACAATACAATCAGTCCTTAGCAACAAACGTCTCGTCACGCAATACCTACAAGGGTCGTCAAAAAAAATGTCATGTCTGTACATGCCTGTGCAGTCAAACCACATAGCGCACGGGTTGCCAGTCAGTAGCATCAAAAGGACATTACCATTTCGGAAACAAATGCGAGTAAATTAGGCATAAATACTTCTCTAATAACAATCGTAAAACGACTCACCAAATATCACCTAGAATTTACACCTTAGGTACATCGTATACCTCAAACTCCGGTCAACCTCTTGCCTGCAACACTCCTCCATTCCAGCACCAAGCAGTAACTCGCGGGCGAATGCTTCCCAGTCTTCCTGTTCCTCAGCAACCTGAGCCATCCCGCATTGCAGTTTGGTATCACGATGATTGGTCCTCCGGCCCCACGGTCCTCTGTCCACTGCACAGAGGTACAGTGGAACCTGTAAGCCAATTTCTTCCTCTTCAACGTAGTTTAGCATTTTATATGTGAAACTCAGTTCATCAAACGCCCTCAAACGCTACCTGTCCGTGCAGGACAAATATGTCACATGTATAAATGAAATTTGTCTGTACTTTTATAAGCCCGAACAACTTTCCATTATTCGTATTTTTCGCTAGAGTATACCGGAGAATTATCCTGATTTAAGTGAAATTGAGTAAATATCCTGAAGTTTGTAAAGTTAAAATACATCCTGCAAATTTTTCTCATAACTTCAACACGGATAACCAGAAGTAGGACTGCTTGAATTATTGCTCTGTGGCAACGCGAATATACCAAGTCAAATTGGGCGTAAGTCGCATGGGACGACATCGTGATGGGAAATCCAGCTGACTTACAGATGATGTTTTCCGTTAGGCACAAAGGATCTGCTGGCACACCATCGTGAACTTTCGCTGCTAGCAAACCGATTCCCTATCTGAGAACAAATTGTTCTAGCCTCATATCTTTGAAAAACTACCGTATCTAACCGAAGAGCTTTAACACAAAATTTACGGATTTTAGAAAACTCAAGAAATTTAAAATGAACATCTTTGCAAAATGCCTAGTGTTAGTCAGTTAGTCTACAGTACACTACTAAGGCAATTTGCATCAATGGAAGTAGATGAATAATTGAAAAACAAAGGGTTTTTGCTTGAAATACGATAGAATCATCTGCCGAACACGGAATTCTATTCCAAGTGAAACACTCTATCCGCAGGCGTATGTACCTATGGATAGCTTGTTTGGACTACTCCTAGGATGAAGTCTAGATCGTTGCCTCGTTCGCTTTTAGTACGATACACTTGGAACGCAGACTCGAGTGAATGGTGATGACCTCTACTGCTGAATTTAGAGAATAGAACAAGAAAATTCGCGACTACTGAAACCTCTTAACGAGACAAATTTAGAAACAGGCACCTGCTGGTGTGTTAGTGTTATTAAAGGTAATCTACTGCTAACCAGAATGCGCCTGCTTCTAAAGGTAATTTATTAACTCTTTGCCTACCACTCCCTGATTTTAATACATAGAAACGCCCGCGAACTGCGATTTTAGTAATAATTAAAGAGAAAGATGCCATGCTCTAAGAAGATTGCAGAACGCGTCCTTTCTATGCATGTATTGCTTGTTATAAAAAAATCAAAGCTAAGGTTAACTATAAATGAAAATAGATATGAAGCCAGAGCAACCATTATGAATCTGAATAGTGAAAGCTACTTCTGTATTCGATGGTGGTGATGGTGCCAGCCAGAATGGGTCGTATCCCTCCCATGTACTGAAAATAAAAATGTGAACGGTTAAGGAAATCAGGAAACGGTAAAATATAGGTAGGGTGGTGTTAGGGATGTATTGCCTTATTTTGGAGAATCCTCTTCTTGACCGGTGCATACGAGCCCCTGAAATTAATAGAAATTCAACGATATAAGAAAGGTTAGTGTAATTTGCCCGTCTAAATTGACGGGTATATATAAATAAATTAAATTTAATACAGATTCCTATTCCCTCTCTCTATCCCCTTCGCTATCTCAGCGTATAATAAGCACATCATGTAATTAAAAGTATTAATGTGTCTCTTTAATACATATTCTCTATCAGTTTCGATATAAAATTATATGCCAGTTAAAGGTCGCGTTATCTGATCTTTGCAGGAATTAGACGAGATTTCAGAAAATAGGAAGATAATTTACTAAAAAAAATTAAATTCTTATTTTAACTGTTTAAATGTAATTAATGACCACTGAATCCATGTTCAATTGCTTGGCGTGTTACAGATAATAAATTGCCATGTAACACAATATAGAAAGTTCCCTTAAACTTTTGCATCCCATTATTCTCAGACCGTCATGCGCCACTAACCTCAGTTTAATATGGAATTTTTATGAATTGGAAATAATATTTTGCACCTATAATATATTAATTTTTTAAAAGATCTATTATGAAAATCATTATAACACCATTAATACTATATTACTCTGTAAATTTAAACAAAAAAATTTGAGACATTTTTATTATTATTGCCTTTGAATTATGCAGTGTTAACTGATATACTATACACTTGAATTATTATTATTACATACATGCACGACGTGCAATATTGTAAAGTTATGTGTACAAGTTAACATGGAAAACATTCTTCAACATACTGGTAGTGATAGCTACACTTATTCAACATGACATTTAAATGAAAAACTATACAGGACCAGTCTATAGTAAACATATTTCTAAAACAACTATATGCATCTCTATATGGAGTTTGGTATTTGATAGAGGTTTAACTGCAACATTTACTTAGAGCAGCATTAATGTATCTAATTTGAAATCGTACATAAGATTGACTTAATATTTATGCTGTATTCCAGGAATTAAATGTGTCGCATAGGGCACGTAAATGATAACACACGCGAAGATAGATAAATTCAAATAATTAACGAATGTTGTGAACAGAAAGCCATGGTTCCATATAATGTATGATTGCCATAGCTAATTACATAATAAGGCATAATTTGAATCAGGTACATACATACTGGTGTGTTAGTCTTATTATATTTATTCTACTAGCCAGAATCCCCCTGATTCGCCTGACACTTACTTAATGATAAACATAGAAACAGATGTAAACTGCAATAGTGTCACTAAAAGAGAAACATGCCATGCTCTAAGAAGAATACATCGGTTTCTATGTATCACATGGAATAAAAAAATTCAAGGCTAAATATCACCAAAATGAAAATAAATATGAAACAACGGCAGAACCCACTCTTATTACTCACTACCACATTTTGATTTACATTTGCAAACAAAGTAAGCTTGCCATGAAACTGACTAGAAAATATGATAGGGAAATGGAATTTGTAAATATGGCAATGAAATACTTTTTACGCAAGTCATCGAAATTACAAATCTGTATTCCCAAATCTAAGTTAACATTCCATCAAATTGAATACATGATGCTGCTAAAGGATGAGACAATCCTCCTGGGGCACAGTGAATGAATTCATTCCAAAAATATATTCTTAAAACAAAAAATTATCCTTGTCAGAGTCACATAAACCATTTATAAACCATAAGGATATGTATAAGAGGAGAAATGCAATTTAGTCCTACAAATTTTCCATGAATGGCTGCAAGAAGATGTAAAGGTGTGTAAAGGTGATTTCCAAGAAATACATAAGAAACATGACACACATAAGGGAGAAAATTCGCTTGCCAGACAGAGGAGCTGCTTCCAATTCTTCACATAATATACCTTCCAACACACACTCTCTGTTGAAAATGAAATCTGCCGATTGACTTCAAGTTTGTGCACGTTTCCAAATGACCCGAATGGTGTAAAGCACTCCATTCGATAACCTTCTTTTGAAATCGCATTTCCCCCGATATAATCGAGGCCTATTCCATTCACGCGAACCCTGCAAAACGATAATAAAAAATTTAGAATAGCATGTATGAAAAGAATGAAACATTTTCCTCCTACATCTCTGATAAAAATAGTCATAACAGTAAAATTAGTGGACAAAGGAAAGAAAGAATTATTCATTAGGCACTTTCACAACACGCACATAAATCTGAAATAATTACACACTACATTTAAATAAAATAGGAACGTCAGTAATAACACACCAAATAAAACTGTCACCATAGGCATAAAACATGCCATACCGATACAGGACATAGATGAGTAAATTTCTATATGTAAAAATTCATCAGAAATGCAATTTGTCAACACAAACAGAGATGTGTGAACACATAAAATACAATCAGTCCTTAGCAACAAACGTCTCGTCTGCAATACCGTCAAATGTCGTC
The DNA here is from genome assembly GCA_036926305.1 of Uropetala carovei. Lineage (NCBI taxonomy): Eukaryota > Metazoa > Arthropoda > Insecta > Odonata > Petaluridae > Uropetala > Uropetala carovei. Next base: position 1,727,866 of record JAXCHB010000214.1, read on the forward strand.
AAAAAAAATGTCATGTCTGCACAGGCCTGTTCGGTCAAACCACATAGCGCTACGGGTTGCCAGTCAGTAGCATCAAAAGGACATTACCATTTCTGAAACAAATGCGAGTATATTAGGCATTAGTTATACCTCAAACTCCAGTCCACATCTTGCCTGCATCCCTCCTCCATTCCAGCACCAATCAGTAACTCGCGGGCGAATGCTTCCCCGTCGTCCTGTTCCTCAGCAACCTGTGCCGTCCCGCATTGCAGTTTGGTCTCACGATGATTGGTCCTCCGGTCCCACTGGTACAGTGGCGCCTGTAAACCAATTTCTTTCACTTCAACGTAGTTTAGCTTTTTATATGTGAAACTCAGTTCATGAAACGCCCTCGAACGCTACCTGCCCATGCAGGACAAATATGTCACATGTATAAATGAAATTAGTCTGTACTTTTATAAGCCCGAACAACTTACCATTATTCGCATTTTTCGGTAGAGCAAACTGGAGAAGAATCCAGATTTAAGTGAAATTGAGTAAATTTTCTGATGTATGTAAAGTTAAAATACATCCTGCAAATTTTTCTCATAACTTCAACACGGATACCCAGAAGTAGGACTGCTTGAATTATTGCTCTGTGGCAACGCGAATATACCAAGTCACATTGGGGGTAAGTTGCATGGGAATACATCGTGATAGGAAATCCAGGTTACTTACCGATGCTGTTTTCCGGTAGGCACAAAGGATCTGCTGGCACACCATCGTGAACTGTCGCTGCTTGCAAACCGATTCTCTATCTGAGACAAATTGTTCCAGGCTCATATCTTTGAAAAAGTACCGCATCGAACTGAAAAGCTTTATAGTAAAATTTACGGATTTTAACAAACTCAAGAAATTTAAAATGAACACCTATGCAAAATGCCTAGTGTTAGTCTACAGTACACTACTAAGGCAATTTGTATCGATGGAAGTATGAAAAATTGAAAAACAAAGTATTTTTACTTGAATACCGATAGAATCATCTGCCGAACACGGGTTTCTATTCCAAGTGAAACGCTCTACTATATCCGCAGGCATATGTACCTACGGATAGCTTGTTTAGACTTCCCCTAGGAAGAAGTCTAGATCGTTGCCTCGTTCGCTTTTAGTATGATACACTTAGAACGCAGACTTTTTATTTTCCTCTAATCTAATAAACGAAAGAGCAAAACTCACGGTGTTATGAATCCCGAATAAAATCATCATGCGAAATTTTTCAAATATACAGGGAGATTTCGGGTCATTAGGAATATGCGTTTGCGTTTCATAGCCAATGCCCTGGAAAAATCTAAAAAATTATAAGATAACCGATGACTAAGGAGGACCGAATCCATCGTTATTGCGTTCTCAAGTTAGCGGCAGCAGATAAAATTATTATGCTACTTTCCCAATAATTGGCACCCTCAAATTGATTAGACATCTTCAATTCATTCTCTTTTATGGATATGTCAAATAAATTCTTTTTACATAAGTCATTGAAATTACACATCTATATTGCTAGAGCTATGTTAAAATTCCATCAGACTGAAATGATGCTGCTAAAGGATGAAAAAAGCTTCCTGGGCACAGTGAACCAATTCATTCAATGAAAACATATACGCATAAAAAGAACATTTACCCTTGTCACAGTCGCATAAACCATTTATAAACCATAAAGATACATATAAGATGAGAAATGAAATTAAGTCCTACAAATGTTCCATGAATGATTGCAGGAAATCGTAAAGGCGATTTCCAAGAAATACATAGGAAACTTGACATCCATCAGGGAAAAAATTCACTTGCCAGACAGAGGAGCTGCTTCCAAGTCTTCACATAATATGCCTTCCACCACACACTCTCTGTTGAAAATGAAAGCTGCCGATTGACTTCAAGTTTGTGCACGTTTCTAAATGACCCGATGAGGTAGTGCACTCCTTTCGTTAACCTTTCTTTGAAATGGCGTTTCCCCCGATATGATCGAGGCCTATTCCATTCACGAGACCCCTGCTAAACGTTAATAAAAAATCGGTACAGCATACATTGTACAAACTTTCTCATATACGTACTAATGCATCATTTAGTTATCTTTAGAAAATGAAAATCGTATGAGACTGTTCTTAGAAAATACAATTTCTGTTAAAGTTGCCCAAGAATAAACTAGCCTTATATTCATTCGTTGGGAAAAATGAAATACGTAGTATTATTTAAGACGTATACTCAAGTAACTGTAAGAAATATGATCAAAATCATCGGAGCCGTTTCTGAGAAAATGGATTTAATGTTAAAGTTGCCTAGAATAAACTAGCCTTATATTCATTTTTTGAGAAATATGAACTATACAGTATTATTGAAGACGTAAACTCAAGTAACTGTACGAAATTTGATCAAAGCGTTATAGCCGTTTTTGAGAAAATCGAAATATTGTTAAAATGAGTAGAATAAACTACACTTAATTATTGATCAATGTCAACCATTTCTAGGTATACTCTGCTCAGTATGATAAAATGCCTAAGTACGAGATTTCGTTCGTTTTCGATCCACCGTTTAAGCTCCAGAGCCAGTAACAGACAGACAGACGGCATTGCGAAAACCACCTTTTTCGGACTCAGCTACACTTAAAACGTATATTTCCGTCAAAATCTCGCGGTCGCATTTTTTCGCGAAAACAATACTTTCTCGATACTTCGTATGAGAAAGTGAAAATTCAGAAGAGCATATATGGAAAAGAAATGAAACATTTTCCTCCTACATCTCTGAGAAAAATAGCCATAACAGTAAAATCAGTGGACAAAGGAAAGAATGAATTATTCATTAGGCACATTCACAAAATGCACATAAATCTGAAATAATTACTCACAAAAATTAAATACAATAGAAACGTCAGTTATAACACATAACACACCAAATAAAACTGTCAGCATAGGCATAAAACATGGCATAGACAAATAAATTTCTACATATAGAAATTCGTCAGAAATGCAATTTGTCAACGCAAACGCATAAAATACAAAAAACACCAATTCAGTCAACAATGTCATAGAAACACATTCGACAAACAGCACTAGGACACTCGAAATCGATCAAACAATACAATCAATCCTGAGCAACAAACGTCTCGTCACGCAATACCATCAAAGGTCGTCAATGGAATTGTCACGTCTGCACAGGCCTGTGCTGTCAAACCACATAGCGCTATGAGTGTCAGTCAGTAGCATCAAAAGGACAATACCATTTCAGATAGAAATGCGAGTAAATTAAGCATAAATAAAAAAAATCATAAAATATCACCTAGAATTTAACAACGTACATCGTATACCTCAACCTGTTACCCATTCCAGCATCCTCGTTGTCCCGTTCCTCAGCAGTGTGACCTTTGCCGCGTTGTCCTTTGGTCCCACGATGATCGGCACTCCGGTCCCACGGCCCTCTGTCCACTGCACACATGTAGGGACGCGACACCCTGTCATGGAAAATGGCTCTGCAAAACAAAAATACCAATTTAAACAGAGAAAATAACTCAATGCGAATCAAATAACATCATAGAGACTTACTTATCAGTGTAGTCGTCTGGGAGTCTTCGTCTTCTTTGCCTATGAAAGAAATTTGCAGCACCTGTCAACGCTTTTGAGGAGGAAAGAGGTTAATGGTACATACATAAAGGCAAAAAAATTCAATGGAGTATACTCGCAAGTGTATCAATCGCATAGAACATCGATCGTGTACGTGTATAATCGCATAAAAGTGTCGTTAGGGATTTTGTGAGACTGGCCAGTGAGGTCGACCTCCAGGGGAAAGGGACGTTTCAGAGAGCTCTCTGTATGCCACGGCCGGGCATTTGTGTTGTGTAAACACCTTAAAATACTATTCTAATGGGTACGTGGCATGCCATAGGAAAATAGATCGAATTGTATACATAAGCATATGAATTAAAAATTATCGACAAATGCACATATGTAATGCGGTGGTTGTAAAAAATGAAATGTCAATGCAAATAAAGTAAATACAAATATCGACAAGTGCACAAGTGTAATACCATAGGACTAAAAATAATAAGGAGGAAAAGGAAATCGGGAATGGGTAAAATATAGGTAGGGTGGAGTTGGGGAAGTATTGCCTTTTTTGGAGAATCCTCTTCTTGACCAGTGCGTACGAGCCCCTGAAATTAATAGAAATACAACGATATAAGAAAGACTAGTGTAATTTGCCCGTCTTAAATTACGGGTATACATGAATAAATTAAATTTAAGACGGTTTCCTATTCCCTCTCTCAATTCCCATCGCTATCTCAGCATATAATAAGCACAATCTTACATATAGAATGGCGGTAAAAAAGGAAAACGACGAACAGTAAATAAACAAGTAAAATACAAATCGATACATATGTGGTGTAAGAAACTTTCATCAACGGTAGTTACGTACTTAAAATTTCAAATAACGAACGGAAATCGTATAAAAAAGTAAACACACACAACCTTAAACTAATCCCCATATATCTATAATATATAGATGCTTCTTACACATGATATCATTCTATATCGACTCTTCTTACAGAGGATATACGATATAGGATACAAGTAAATGTGTGCTTGCATTCTGCAAGCATTTTCCACCGCCCTAAAGTAAAAACAAAAGCTGAAAAATAATTTTCAATGCTTAAAGTTGCATCTCCGCTCCGAATTACTTGTTTTCCTGTTTTGAAAATATTAGGGTAAAAACAACCCCTAAAATTTATAATTATAAATATTATAGGTTTTTATCATTTGTTATGAATACCTCACATTTATACGAAATTTCATCAATGCAGCACCTCTAGAAGTGCATTTATATGAATTTCATTGTTTAAATTTTTTAATTTTTAACAGCCACAGCAACAAATATTTCTAAAATTTTCAATGTTATTTAACACCGGGACATTATTTCCAAACTCTGTTAAAATTTTCAGCTTCCTGGATCTGTCAATGGTATAATAAACCTCTGTCATTGTGTGCATAATAAATTTTTTCCTTTTATTAGGAGTTCAAAATGGGGGGTCTTATAATCAGAGTCGTCTTATATTTGGGTATATACGGTATATTCATCATAGGTAAAATATTTACTTGACAAAAAACATTGAACCAATTGAAATAAGCAACTTTGACTGGAATTTTCAATTGAATATTTTGGAACATTAGAATCTCTCATGCAAATTATTTCTCATTAGCACATTTTAATTGTATGTATATGTATGTGGTTTTATATATATATATATATATATATATATATACACACACACACAGTAGAACCTCATAAACCTGGCATTCAAAAACCCGATATTCTCAAAAACTCGGCACTTTTTTGGAAAGTTATATGTAAAAAATTCTAATACTCTAGAAATTACTTTAAATGATGTACACTTATCTATTTTCATTGTTTTGTTTACCTCATTATAACAACATGTCTAGATTTGTGGCGATAGCAGTTGTTCTTTGTTAATGCAATTAGTACTTTTGTCAAATTTTATTTTGACTTGACTTCAAAAAAATAATACAACCCATAAGTTGTGCTACAAAACGTAAACAGAAAAATCTCACGACTGAAAAAAAAGTGGAATTACTAAGAAAACTTGAAAGAGGTACTTCAGTGAAGAGACTTTGCGAGGAATATAGCATTGGTAGTTCCTTTGTGTATGACTTAAAGAAGAAAAAACTGGAATATTGAAATTTTATGCAGAGAGTGATACACCTAGAGCTATGTGCAGCCGTAAAAAACTACACGTCCCGGGTAAATATTGTTGATAAGGTACTGTTTAAGTGGTTTCGTCAGCGAAGAAGTGAACGTGTACCTATTTCAGCTCTAATGCTGATACAGCAAGCGAAATATTTTCACAATAGCAAAAAGTGTGAAAACTGGGTTGATATCGACAATAATGTGCGTGTCGTAGTTCAGCCAGGGGCGTAGCCAGAAATTACTTAAGGGGGGGGGTCCACGTTTTTGAACCCCCCTCCCCAAAAAATATATATTGGATTATCTTTTGATATTTAAAGTTCCGAATATACTGACATTTTACTTTGATATAAATTCAGTACACAGGGACACAGGAATATGTAATATATATTATTTCATTTTAACATTGATACAAGGCGAGTAAATTAATTTTGGTTTTGTAATAGGCTCCCTTTTTTATAATTTAATAACACATCTTACATGTACGAGTTTAAATATTACTTTCTCTCTTATTATTATATTTGTAGAGTGGGTTTTAAATACCTAAGGGAGGGTCCGGACCCCACGGACCCCCCCCCCCCCCCCCCCCCCCGGCTACGCCAATGACTTCAGCTAACTGATGTGAAATAGTCGAAATAGCGGACATGGTTTTGAAACCTGAGCATGAAAAAGATGAAGAAAATGAAAGTGACGATAATCAAGAGATAATTAAGGACAAACCTTCAATAGATCGCTGTATACAGTTGGTCACAGATGCAATATCTGTTTTAGAACAACGCTCTTGCATTGATTTTCAAGAGATTACATGTTTGTATAGAATACAAGATATACTTATGAAGGGTAAATCAAAATGCATGAAGCAAGGTAGTTTGCTTGATCTGTTAAAAAAATTCTCAGAATAATGTGTGATGAAAATAATGCTGTAAATGCCTATTAGATATACTCTTTATTTTACGTTCGTTATTTATTTTTTAATGGCTCATTTATAATTCCTCATTTTAGTGCATGTATAAGGAATAGTCTTTATTGATAATGGGTTCCCTTTTAATTGCTATTCATCATTTGAATTATGTAATCAATTACGAAAAATGTACATTACTTAAGGATTTTTTACACATTTTCAAATGCTAGGTCCCGAGGTTGCCGGGTTTATGAGGTTCTATTGTATATAGGACGAAAGCATAAAAAAGATTTTATAATAATAGACTAATGTGTTTGGAAAGTTTAAATGTATAACTATTGACCCATCTTATTTCACAGAATGGATAAGAGCAAACTATTTCAATCATTATTCAAGTCATATGTAAAGCCAAACCCGTTAAAGAAATCGGAGGATATGCAGCAAGAAACTGTGAAAATTTGGAATCAAATAAAAAATAGCAAAATTTACATCAATAGTGGACTCCATCATTAACCCGTCAGCGTTGTCATGCATACTGGGAACGTCGGACGGAAACTCCACATGCGGTCGTCATGCGTACTGGGAACGTAGCGGAGGTCGCTAGCTTTCTTTATTTTTTTGACACAGTAAATTTTCTTAGATATGGATAACCTTTATATATTTTGAAAGAGGAACCTTTGGCCTTCCTATTGTGCTTAATTCTGTAATTTTTACTCTCCTCCTTTTTACTTTTATAATACGTTAAGTTTTGTGATTAAATTTTCACGTAGATAGGAGAATTGGAGAATTTTGGCTTCTAAAAAAGCTCCTATTCAACGAAATCTTTGCACGAAAGCAACTGTGAGGTGTAAGAAGAGGATATAGGCCCCATTTGTCTGCTATCAGACATCTCCAAGTTCGGAATCAAGACCTTCGAGCTCTGTGATTTGACTGGCTACTTATGGTCATTTCTTGTATACATGGGGAAGGATACTGTGTTTCATTCGCCCCTTGTCTCAGCTAATGTAAACAAGACCATGGCAATAGTTTTGAATGGGTAGGCCAAAGGTTCCTCTTTTAAAATTATGAAGGTTACCCATATTTAAGAAAATTTACTGTGTCAAAAAAATAAAGAAAGCTAGCAATCTCCGCGGCGTACCCAGTACACAGGATGGCACTGAGGGGTAAGAATCCTTATTTGAAGGTTTTTTTCTGAAAAACATGAATAAGTATGTACTATTTTTACGTAGATGCTTGCTAAAATACTGCAATTTTGCAATAGTTTACATAATGGAAGGTTTAGAAATTATGATTATGCATAAATATTGCAAATACAAGCGATTAAAACAATTCAGCACGACGGTAAACTCTGTGTGTGTTTTAACACACGGTGGGATAAACCACCTTTCAGGCAGATGCCGGCACATCGACGTCAATCTGCCTGCGATCCGCTTCCATTTCTCATCAAATCTGCTACCTCACTTGCAATAATGTGTTATAAAAACTTTGTAGCCTGATACTGATAGTTTTTGTGAGGTCAAAATCTCAGATTTTATTACTCTGTTCAAAAATAGCACAACGGGCCAATTACTAGAAAGCCATCTGCCATTACGTAATTATAAGCATGTTAGAGCACAACATTCATCGGATCTGCGCACCTCACATACAAGGTTAGGCCAGTAGTTGATCACATGAACAGAAAATTTACTGACATGATTGATAATTACGGTAGTGATTTTTCACTCGATGAAGCTATGGAACCCTATTATGGGCGACATTCTATGAAACAATTTATCAGAGGCAAGCTCATCCGTTTCGGATATAAAATGTGGTGTATAGCCACTTCAGGAGGGTACCTTCTCAATTTTAGGGTTTATACAGGAAAACCAGACAGTCCTCAAGGTGTCTCAGTAGGTGCTTCAGTGACCGAGAACATGTGTGATAGGAACAGCACTATCTCACTCATTTGCTGGCATGACAATGCACAAGTTACCATTGCCACAAATATTGAATCGGAATCAGTTGCTGGCCTTACCACATGGAGCCGATGGAGTACTAAGTATAAAAGACATGTTAACTTGTCCCAACCACAAGTTGTGAAAATGTACAATCACGGAATGGGCGGTGTAGTTTTATTTCATCAACAACATGGAATATATCACGTGAATATAATGTCAAATAAATGGTACTGGCCTACATTTAGATTTTGCCTTAACATCAGCATTGTAAACTTATGGCACATTTTCCAAATTAGGAATCCTAAAAGTAATCAAATTGATTTCTTGAGGGAGGTTGTGATTGGTCTATTGACCACTGAAACACATCCTAAATTGCTTAGACCAAAAACGATGAGGCAGGCACAAACAGATGAGAGATATGATGGGTATAACCACTGGAAGTCTAAAATTAAAACACATCGACGGTGTGGTCATTGCAGCAAGAGCTCGAAGTTCATTTGTGAAAAGTGCAACATAGGGCTCCATCCTGACATGTGTTTCAAAGCATACCATGTAAAGTAAAGACCAACTAACCGAAATATGTAAAAAATGTGAACTGATGTAATTGTATCACATGGCATTTTATAAAACGGATGTTAAATATTTGTTAGTGACATTACATTCACTAAATATAATTCCCATTGTACTTGGTTCAAAATATCCCCATATAACAAATTAATCAAGGTTTAAGTATAAATACAATCAAAGGAAGTGTCATTTAACTAAAAATGTGTTCTGAAATCCATAATATGTGATAATAGAAAAGTATAAAGAATGTAATGATTTTTATTATAAATTGCCTCATTTATTTATCACTGTACATTTTCAAATGGGCTTTATCCCACCGTGTGTTTAAACACACGTCCTTCATAGCCGGAAGTACGTATCAGAGAATTTTTTTGCTATTTTTCCCGTACATTTGCATGATAATATAGTAGCATATTTAAAGATTAATAAAAATTTCAGAAAAAAAATGTTCCTGGAAAGAATGGGTTAAGATACGACGCCATGGCAGAAGCTGAGGGGAAAATGACAATCTTGAATTAAATTTAACAAAATAAATTGCCGGTAAAAACATCAATTTTCCTTAGTAAAAATCAATTTGAAAGAAATTAATTTGCCAAAGGGAAAATTACATTCTTTCAAAAAAATATTTATCTCTATAAAATGAAATATACCTGTATTTGAAATATTAATTTAGGTATATGGCAATTTATTTGCCTGAGAAAAAATTGTTTATTCAAATAAATTTGTATACATGATAGCATATTTAATCAGGAAGATTGCCTGTGAAAAAATCTGTAACAAAGAACAAGCAAAAGAAAAGATCGTTATAGGAAAATTAGCATGAATATAAAAATTTTCTTTGTCAATAATAATTAACCATATAGAAAAATTTTATTTTCAAGTCAAAATTGATTTGCTGGAGAAAAAATACCCATGAAATATACTCTGATGAAATTAAGTTTTAAACAAAGAATAATTCAGATTAGCTAAGGATAAATGAACTTGCCTCCGCACTCCTGTTACTTCCTCTCCCACTCTTCTCCTGTGCTTCCCCTCTGCTTTCCTCTCCTTCCCTTCTACCACTCCAACTCTCCTCACATCCCTTTCTCTTTGCTTCCACTTTCCTCCCCTACTTCAGCCACAACCTGTGAGAATGGGCCAACAATACAAATATACAGTAGATTCCAACTATCAGAAGGTCGGTGGGACCTCAATGACCTCGGATAATCAAAACCCAGGATAATATGGAATGTTGATCACATCGGGAAAACACGTGACAACTTTTATACGATATATTACATTTTACCAATGTCTGCATTTGTTATGCAAGCCTATATATACACTGTATATGACAATGTGTTGAAATAATTTAAAGTACAAACAGCTTACTGTGACATAAACTGGATTTATTATCAAATACCCCTATCTTTAAGTTCAGTGTATATTTGATAAAAAATGTATCGAATATGATGGTTTGCAACTGCAAATTTTCAAAATGGCACTTTGCTACATTTTTCTCATGCACCTCAGATAAGTGTGACTACTGTATATTATTCCATTAAGATCTCCTTACTTTTATAAATAAAGCACATCTAAAAAATACTTTTTGCCATTACCTTGTATCAATTAAAAAATGGGTAACCATAACTGGACGTGCACCCATAAAGCCGAAAGAGTTCTTGCAGATGGGCAGCAATGATACACGGTGAGGTCCTGATGTCATTCATCTACTAAAAGGCATTTGAATATTACAAATCTATTCACACTTATGACTTTAAAACATTATAAATGTAAATATTTAATAACAATTTATGAAAAATATTTTCAGATTCAAGCAATGCTTAACAGGTTCAATTTTTCAAATACTGGTCCATACTTAAATGCTTACTCATAGCACTGCTGTCTCTTCTCTATTTTAACTTACTAGACTCATGGTGACCACCATACACACTGCAAAACATGTAGTTGGCACCAACAGATTGAATTGAAAATTAACCATGACAGTGTACATTATATAAAAATTAACTCATACTAACTAAGAAAATTTCAAGCTAAATATCACAATTTTAGCACAGGTACTCCTCGATTTATGCAAAAGTTGTGTTCCAAAAAAGTCACATAGGGTGAAATCGCATAAATCAAACAATTTCCAAATAAGAATCAATGAAAATGTGCAAGATCTGCTACAAAAAGCATTAGAATATTCTTCCTCTCACTTAACTGACTGTCCAGTACAGTACATCATTTTTCTTATTTAAATAATATTTGTCATTTTAGTATGAATAAATTGTTTATAATTATTTAGTTTGAAAAAAATGCTAGACTGCTAAGAAATTTTAAGTAACACATGGTGTTGACCGCCAGCGAAGTCACAGCTCGAAGACGAGAGAATACATTGAAATTGGTCTAAATTACTTGAGCACATTAAAATGAAATCGCATTTTTCGAACTCGCATATAATGAGGAGTACCTGTACTTGCAACATAAATCCCACCTGTACAAAAGTTTCCTGATTTGAAATCCATCAGAAAGATAAGTCATCTGTTGGCTGCTTCTTGGAAAAGGTATTTGATGTCTTCCTGCTAACATTGGACCGTAAAAATATTAGGCGAACACATGCACTTTCTATGAAAATACTACCTATTACAAATGCGTATGAATAGAAAAACAAACTGGAAAACTTCGTTTTCGCGTAGGTACCAATTTAAAATTATAGAAGTGTCCCGGATTGAAAACCCCTCGTCTAATCTGGTCAAAATCAGGTCATACCCTAGGCACAGCGCTCAATACCAGCCGTATGCTTCCCCTTATAACGTCAGTTCCATCATCACCGACCGATAACTCGTCTATTCAAGGTAAAATGGCTCCATTCCAATTCCTTCCACGAAATCCCTAAAACGGAACTGGAATTACCATCCTCTTACCTGAAAGACTTAAACTTACTTGCGAGTGAATAAGGGAAACCTTCCGAAAACCGTTCCGAAAGCCGGTAAACAAAACTGATTAACAACCAACGAGGTACGCGTTCACTTTATAACAACGCTTCTCAAGCTTTTTTCCCCGCGTACCGTCTCCGATTTTGGCACTCCATACCTGCAACGTAAACGCTAACCAAAATAAAACGTTTTTGAACAAATTTCAATGCTATCTGAACCATCGTGTAAAAGTAAACAAGGAGCAAATTTGTTAGTGTGATTTAAATGCTCCTTCTGCGTGGTAAGGATCCTATTAAAGTCTTTGAATTTCTTTCAAATGGGATGCAAACTCGACATTTGTATGTACAGCCAAAATAAATACCTTGTCAAAGTAAATTAAAAGAAAAATATTTTATTTCCTCCTCGTAATTCGGGTGGGTTACAGCGAAAAGGTTAGGAACTCCTGACATACCAGAACAGAATACAGAAGGCCCTAAACACAATGGACAACCGTAAATGCACGTATGTATCTCACCTTTCCGTATGCGGTCCATTTCAAAACTTTCATCTAGTGTCCTTCTTTATGGCACAATGAAAAACATTGAGCGATTAACGGAGACACCTTTTCACACCTTATATCCCGTACTACCGAGTTGCACAGTCCTGCCTTATATCCACAACGCTCCATTCAAAATGGGTTTTCTGATTTTGCCCGTAGTGGCGCTATGACCGCCGAATTTCGAAACAGCTGTAGGTATCGTATTCGTGCGGGAAAGCAACCAGGAGCGCTTTTAAGACATTGTTAGAAGCAGGATGTCGAATCAAACCGAACTTGAACCAAAAACCCGCTCCGAACCGCTCAATTTTGCAAACCGGAACCCGAACCGTGAACCCGAGCATCGAACCGTATTTTTTTCGCTCCAGTTTATTCAAAACAAAATTTCAGTTCGGTTCTGGTTTAGCTCAGGAAATTATGTGTATCGCATCGAACCGGTTTTTTTTGTTCTGATCTTAAAATATTTTAGGAAAATTTCATGAACTAATTTAATAATTTTAATTAAAACAAATACAGCTTCACTATAGCATTAGTGCTATTAAAAGAAACTAACAATCACAACACGGAAATACATTATTTTAATGTAAATATTTAGTATGTATTTTATTTATTTAAGATTGTATTTAGAATAAGGTTTTAAAAATGTATTCACCAGAATATTTCCTTCCTGTCAATTTGACGGGTAATTGCACTGGTATATATGTATGTTTATAGAATGAGGCAAATAAAGCTTTTTTACAATTATGTACTGATTTTTAAAAAAATTCCCTCCATGGAATTGCCGAAAGTCGGTAGATATTGGCTTATAAATACTTTAAGATCATATTCGTGAAACGACCCAAGGGACTTGAGGGTTTGGATCCCAGGATGACAGGGTATGAGTATGGGCACTTGATCACGGAAAATTACTGAGCAGCGGGAAAATCCCACCTGTCACTATTTATGCAAATCGAAAAAAGGAACGAAATAAATATTGGTATTCGGTTTCGGGTTCAAAACATTTAATTTTTTTGGTTCGGGTTTGGTTCCACTCTGGCCTAAAATATAGTTTTTTTCCGGTTTGGTTCTGGTTCGATGCCCTGCTATGAACCTGAACTGGTTTTAAAACAGGATCAAAATTTCCAGACAATCCATGTACAGTCATTTGTAAAAGTCTGTGGGCAAGCTCGGTCGCGACGCTCACGGCCAAACAGTGAAGTTAAAATTTATGTTGGCACTACGTGATTCGCAGCGAGAGAGGGGAAGGGTGGTGTGGGGTATATGTTTTGGAAGTTCGAGCGAATGAGGGAAATCAAGAAATGGTCGTAGAATTGCAGGCTACCGGGGTCGAATTGAGACCGCGCCTCGCCCCTGAGGAAAGGTCTCGAAATAGAGACCCAGAGACGGAAAAGCCTTTTCCATGCTCATGCCAGACCCGGCTACGATTCAGCGCAAATCCTCGAAGATATTCCACGTCTCTGATATGGTTCACCAAGGAGGTGGTTTTCCATTTTCGCCGATATACCGAGAGTGTGTGGAATGGAAAGGGGAGTGAAGGAAGAGGATAACGGGAAATGAGGTTAATGAAATTTACCAAGGGCTTGTTTAGCATCCACCCGCATAACGTAAAATTAAGAATTATATTAATCCTTCAATTTAACTTTAATTTGTGTAACTCACCGATTGTATGTGGAAAGAAGGAGTTGGAAACCTCATGAAAATGGAAGCTATTAAATTTTCTAATACGTTTAAATACGTTTTTATTATAACAAATTACTATATTGGTTTAGTATTAAGATTTAGTAGACCTACTTTTTTGCTCAGTTTTTAACCTCTTTTGACAAGTAGGTTTTTAAACGGGTGGATTGAGCTACCGGGACACTGGACAAAATTCCGGTGGGCCGATGGTCTGTGGACCTGTGGTGCCGCCTTGGCCAATAGGTTGGTAGCCTGAGTGTTACCAAAATGAGCCAGAAGCGGGCATTTTTCCGGTCCGTTTCCCACTTCCAATTATACACTCGCAGTTAACATTCATCGGGCATTGGAAATGGATCGAGCTCCGTTTGCTGAGACTTAGCCTGCGGTCAGAGGAGAGATTGTGGGGAGGGTGGCTGCTGGACATTCGGTCGCCGAAGTAGCAAGGCAGCCTATTTGCGTTAATAAACATCATGGGTGTATAATATAATGGTTCTACTTACAAAGAGATAAGATTCCAGCATTCAAACGATGGTAGGAAGATTCAACTGCTCTGATTGAATCGTTAGAAACGCTTCCCATACGCAGTTAACTGAATATTTATCCGTAAATATTTATGTTGCTATGTATAAATGTTGACATTGCTACAGTACTAATTTCGATGCTTAAACAAAGTGCGAAGCGAATAACGCTATTCTTTCACCTATTTGAAGTTTTAATTGGTATTAATTGAATCGGAGGCAACAATGACGGTCGCCTTGACAACGTCCGGAAAGAGTGCGAAATATCCGTAAAATTTCGAAAACAATTGCGTATTTCTGAATGATTCGACCGTGTAACATGTAAGCATCGTAAGAATAAGATAGTATAGAGTTTTAGCCGTTGAATAAAGCAAAAACGAAGAAAGTCGGTCCATATTTACGTGTTGTAATGAATGAAGGAAAAAAACCTTGCACTCTGAAAAATCGAAAATCCCCTGTCAACTTATGGGAAAATATACTTGTCTCCTGGATTCGAACCCGAGACTTTATGAAAATGAGAAGTTTCTGGGGGCCTTCCTATCTTGCAGAAACAAAACGCAGTTTACCGCATATCTCTACGACGAACGGCTTTTGAGATACAGTGTGGGACGGACGTACGGTCGGCTATTATAGATATAAATAGATTCTTCCGAAATACTCGCACTAATTTAGGACTTTTAGTAGTTATTACTGATAAACAACGCAATGCTTATAAAACAACTGAATTCTATTTAATGTATTTGTTGAAAAGAAGAACTTCTCAAAGTTCTCTGGTAATGGTAAAAATTTGATTAAATGAAACATAATTCTAATAATGCAACAAAATATACTGCAATTTTCGTCTATTATGTATTTCTAGTGCCAATGTAGATTTAATGTTTGCTTCCAGTAAACTGGAATACTTATTCGAATAACAGATACGGCTTTATCTATTGTTATTAAAACTTACAATTTTCTGCCCTAGAAAATCAACTTTTCGGTTTTCATTAAAAAATAACTCTAAAAATACAAACTCAATTCCATGAAATAAGCGAAAATTTAACTTAAAAATTTTTGACTAACGCACGCGTCCACATCCTTTACTCCGTTGTCGGTTCAAGTCCCTAGCGACCACGGCAACGCATCCAGTGTTCGTCCAGCGTAAATGGAAAGCCATATCCTTTGGTGAACCGTTTCAGACGTGGAATATCCTCGAGGATGAGCATGGAAAACACTTTCCCGTCTTTGGATCTCTCCTTCGAGGCCCTTCCACTGGGGCGAGAATCGGTCTCCATTCGACCCCGGTAGCCTGCAATTCTACGGCCATTTCTTGATTCCCCTCATTCGCTCGAACTTCCAAAACACCCCACACCATCCTTACCCTCTCTCGTTGCGAATCACGTAGTGCCAACATAAATTTTAATTTCACTGTTTGGCCGTGAGCGTCGCGACCGAGCTTGCCCACAGACTTTTACAAATGACTACATAACTAAATTATAGGAAAATAATTCTTACCAAAGTTTAGTGAACGAGAGGGAGACAAGATGTTATGTCTTGAATATGTCAAAAAAGCAGAACATTTCTCTCTGTTTCTTGATTTGATTTGTTGCTTGATCTCCCCACACATCATGAATCTTTAGGTGTGATCGGGGTTCTCGGAATGAAAGGCGGGAAGAACAACTGAAGGTTTATTACACAGTAAATAACTACAGGTCGATTGCTTGGTAGCGACGTGAGGTTAAAGGTGCGTTCGCGAGCGACCTCACACTTTCACTCTTTCCAAAAGACTGCCCCGGCTACCAGGCTGCGCGCCGTCTCCTGTAGTGGCCTCAGAGGGATGGCGCCGCAGTTGCAGCGAACAACCGACGTACAGATGGCCTACAATGTTCTATTCTGCCACTACAAATCAATGGCAGATACAAAGGGAGGCGTCAGGTGACAATAAAAACGAAATTACCTCTTCCTTCATCTTCCAATTATTTTCATTCTCAACATGACTCATCTCTCACTCCAAAAGCAGCTTTATAAGAGAATCCATTGATAAGTCAGTAGATATCTTTGAGGATATTTTCATCACATCTTCTTTTAATTGGTCAACCTGTTACAGACAATGAAGATGCACAAGAACCATTAAAAAATCATAAATGAATTTTCAGAGTTGAAAAAACAATATTTATATCTAAAGACTTTGTTTTTATTTTTTCCATATGATCTAACAATAAATGTTGTCAGAGAAATCATAATAAGGATAAGAAATTGTCTTGCAAACAGGGGCATGTTTAATGATTGCATAAATAGTTTGTTATAATTTATCAAATTACCTATTCTAATATTATGAGAATCAAATTTTAAGAAAGTGGCAATAAAAGAGTGCGAACATATTATACAACAGTATGGGAACTGAAAATTACCATTGTAACTGAAGGAAGATATTTACAATTTTAAAATTTAATCTGAACCCCATATTTTTGTCACAATTTTTATTTAAGAAGATATTCTTTAAAGATTTTCACTTTGTTGAAATTTCACTATCCATAAAAAACAAGTTTTAATTTATAAATGAAACAACTAAGATAATGAAAGTTAGTTAGCAATTATGTAATGTTTACTGACTTCAATGCTGAGAATATTTTTACCATTTTCTTTTTATATTTGAGTGAGACTAAAATGAAATGTACTATTCGAAAAAACAGTTCTCTGAAAAAAGTAGCTATTCTTATTGTGAACCGAACCTATTTTTGAATTACTTTATTTTGTCTATGATACAAATTATTGGTAAGCTGACCCAGATGTGAGTTTACATTATTTGTATTTAAAAGGCAACAAACTGGTTTTAAGCTATTGATACAACTGTAATTTGCCACCATCAAAGAAATGATAACAAGGAAGATCCCGTCAATGATACAGCATTTTGTATTTACTTAATTCTATGGTTCTTAAATGAAAATTTCTAAGTTGATAGTGAAAGATTAGTAAAGTATATAATATTAAATGGTCATATCATACAAAAAAAGAAAATAAGCATGTAAATTTTTGTATCACACGGATCGTCATCTCAATTTAATCATAACGTACTTGAATTAAAATCATTCGTATATAGCATGTAAACACGTAGCAAACTTCACCTGGGAGAAATATTTTACAAAAAAATCTATAGTTAGAAGGGGCATGGTAGTAAATATATAGTGGAAAGCTTTTAATTCACATAAACTTCTAGTCAAATTAAGACGAAATAAATTTATTATGATAGAAATGCAAGGTCAAATGAATGCATGGATATAGTTAGGATTTATACAGATACTTTGTAAAAACTGATAGTAATTTTTCAGAATTAGAAATACATTGCAAAAGAACTAAATGACCACATATGCAAGCATTTATTTCAGCCTTTTATGAATTTGTGCCACAGATTATATCCGCATTTCCATCACTGTGCTATTAGTTTTACCTTTAAGTAGAAGGAGCTTTCTGCTGGTGTATTTATATTGACTGAAGCTCTTCGGTTTAATTATTTTAACAAAGGTATGTTTTACTAGATGTAAAAATCACAATATTTATTCGTTAACAGGAATACTTCCGCTGGAAACATCGCATTTCTTTGGTCCAATTAATCATGGCTGTATGCTAAAAACGAAAACAATAGGTTATTTGAAGCGGCCACCAATAAAATATCATTCTATAAGCACTCTTCTTACAGAGGAGGATATACGATATAGGATATATATAGGATATAGGAGGATACTAATGTCTGGCCCAAACTACAATAGCTGGAGAGCTGGAATTTAATACATAGGTGAACCGAGAAAAATAATCAGAGGAATAATTGGAAAATTGCAACAATGTTTAATTTCTTGGCCGGTAAAAATTATAAACAATTTTACTAACATTTCATGGTTTAGGTATTTCTAAATGCGCTATCAACCTGAAATTTTTTCTACCTGTAGAATTCGCCAAATAATGAAAACGGGAATATAGAAATTTGAAAATTTTTATTCGTTCGGCCGTAATAAATTCTCAAATGTTTAACAAATTGACTAATGTTTATGTACATTTTGTAGATCCAGGAAGCTGAAAATTTTAACAGGGTTAGGAAATAATGTCCCGGTGGGAAATAACATTGAAAATTTTAGAAATATTTATTGCTGTGACTGTTAAAAATTAAAAAATTTAAACAATGAAATTCATATAAATGCACTCTTAGAGGTGGTGCATGGATGATATTTCACATAAATGTGGGGTAACAACAAATGATAAAAACCCATAAATGTATTATAATTATAAATTTTAGGGGTTGTTTTTACCCCAATATTTTCGAAACAGAAAAACACGTAATTCGGAACTGAGATGCTAACTTATGCATTGAAAGTAATTTTTCGGCTTTTATTTTTACTTTCAGGTGAGAGAAAATGCTTGCAGAATGCAAGCACACGTTCACTAGTATTATATACAGGTAGGCCCCGATTTACGCCGGGGTTACGTTCCACCACCTCAGGGTCGTTAGCTGAAGTGGCATAAATCGAGGAATAATTATAATGTATTTAAATGAGATAGGTTCCTTCACTAAGAAAATTGAACCATAAGAATTAATATAAATGCTTTTTATTTAAATATTTGTTTTTATTTTGTAATTGTGAGATATAAATAATATTTTTAGATAAAATCTAAGTAATAAAATAAAAATTTAACTTACTACATCGGTCCTGTAGAGCCATCTTTGGAGTATGTAGTAACGCCACTGTCTGCCCCCTTTGTTATGTTCTTTGACAGTGGTGGTGGATTAATGGGATGGGCCTGGTGGAGGGTCGTCTGGGTCGAGTGGTTCTGCAGGTCCTTTGTCCTTAGAAAAGAACTGCAGTAATGACGTCTGCTGAGTATTTCTCTTTCTCTCTTCTAACATTATAGTAGGGCTTCAATATGTTAGTAACAGCTCTTTGGATGGAAGAGCTGCGTTCCCAGTCTGGGTCATTATCACATAGAGTTTCACAGCCTGTTTGTATTTGTGCCAAAGCTGATTGAAGTGTCTTTGTGGTGAGGCTTCTAATTGGTACAATCTCCTGCTCTTCCCCTTCCTCCTTAGAGTTCTGTTTAGCCTGTTGTGCAGCCAGCTCCTCTAAGTCCTCCTTTGAAAGAGGCTCACCATGGCTTTGTAGCAACTCACTGACATCATCTATGTCAACCTTGTCAAGGCCAACATCCTCAGCCATCCGAGTGACATCTTCAACCACAGCTGAAATTGGCTCAAACTCAAGAAAATAAGACACCGCATCAGGCCACAGTTTCCTCCAAACGCCATTCATGCATAATTGTGACACTTCTTTCCACGCTGTATCAATGTTACTAATGGCCTTAAGGATGCTGTAGGACCTCCAGTAGTCCCTCACAGTCACTGAGTCAGATGCCTGCACTGCCTCAACAATCCCTTTGAAGGTCGTACGTAAATAGTACGCCTTGAAGGTCGCTATAACGCCCTGATCCATTGGCTGCAACAGTGAGGTGGTGTTGGGTGGCAAATAAATGACCTTCACATTCAGAACGTCGTTAGGAATATCTTCAAGGTTGGCTGGATGACCTGGAGCATTGTCGAGGACTAAAACAACGTTGTTGGGCAAGTTGTTTGCTGCACAAAATTGGGCCACCTCTGGACAAAAGTACGAAGTGTACCATTCACTAAAAAGGTTATGGGTCACCCACGTCTTCTTATTAGAGCGCCAGAAAACAGGAAGTCGAGTCTTCACAATGCCCTTCATAACACGTGGATTCTCGGAATGGTACACTAACATCGGCTTTAACTTAAACGTGCCTGATGCATTACCACCCAGAAGTAATGTAAGTCGATCTTTTGCAGCCTTAAAACCAGGGGCAGACCTCTCTTCACAGGCTATGTACGTCCTACCAGGCATCTTCTTCCAGTATAGCCCCGTTTCATCAACATTAAAGACCAAGTCAGGGGCGTAGCTGCCTCCGTACATTAACTTTTGGAATATGAGAGGATATTCCTCAGCACCTGCAATGTCGGCGCTAGCCGCCTCACCAGTAATTTTCACATTGTGAATTCTGGTCCGGTTTTTGAACCGGAAAAACCAGCCCCTGCTAGCCGAAAATGATTCAGTCCCTCCCAATTCCTCATTAATTTCTTTGAACAAGCTTCTAGCCTTGTCCATAACCACTGCCTGTGTTACAGGAATGTTATTTTGGTTTAAATCGTTAAAACGCTTGCATTTTCAAATTTTCTTTTTATATAGAGTGATTCTAAAGTAGCTTTACAACTTTCGATGGAAGTATATTTTTATAGATAGGCGATACAAGCTGCTTTAAAACGTAACATTATAGCAGAACACATCAAGCCTGCCAGTCGTAATTCTATATACCACCACCATAAGTGATTCTGTTTTGCTGCAATCTCATGTTTTAAAATAGTAAGTTACGCCTGTTAATAAAAATATACATTCATTCAAAGTTGTCAAGCTACTTTTGAATCACCATGTATTTTTCAAAAATTTTTTTATATTTTTTTCTTTATAATTTTAAAAGGGCGTTAATGTGAAACGGCGTATAATAAAGCATCGTAAATCGAGGCCTACCTGTACTCCTTTAAAGTAACATCTACTATAAGAAAACGCTTGATGTCTTTGTCGGTGTGTGGCCGGACGGTCTCATCAGTTAGTTATGCAAACTGGCAGTTAGATAGCAGCACTTGCCAGTACAATTAGTGCTGCCCCTCCTGCCACTTACTATAACTAATTGCGGTCGCACCTATATTCATTTACGTAAATTGGATGGATGGTACTTACGTACATATTAACGGGGAGCCCAACTTAAAAATATATATACGAAACAAATACCATTTAAAGCATGTTTTAATTTTTAAGAACATTAAAAGAAACCAATTAACATTTAAATGATTTGTTATGGATAACAATAAAAAAACAATCACATTTTAATTTCTGGTGGCCAATATTTAGCAATTTCTTCTAAAATGCTATCAAAAGCATCTCGACTGATCGGCCTGTCGCGACATTTACAAACCCGATCACCGGACAACGGGGAGGGAAAGTTTGGTTCCAGCGAGGCGAAGGCCGCGGTAGCGCCCAGAGACGACAACTAAAATAAAAAGAAAGCGAGCCGAAGGCTCGCCAATATCCTCTCTATTTACGGCGCAACAGTGAAGCGAGATATAATTCCTTTGTAGACTACAGATATCTTGGTAGAAATCATTCGGTACTTACGTATTAAGTTGGGCTCCCCGTTAATACGTAAGCAGCGGATGGATAAATGCGGTAAATTACGTCTTTTAAAACATGCTAATGGTTGAAATAATTCGACGATGTTTTAACGTGCCTCCGTTGTCTTATTGAAGTCTTTCTGCATATTAAAGGCAGTTGCTTGCGCTGTGCCTTCGCGTTATCTGAATATAACAGATATTATGAAAATAATTTTTTTCGTGCTGTTTATTTTTAATTCGCGTCAATCCAATTATAGGGTAACCAACCAAACAACGATTACATAAATAAATAAGGTATATGCGCTGATTGCGTGTGTATTGAGATATCTATTGAGATTGTTCTTAACTGCTGTTTAGTGGAATTGAACGATTGATTGTGATTACTTACTAAATATTGCTTCTCACATGGACCGCTGTATGTAGCCATAACCAGAGCACGTGACACACATAATTTGAAGAGTATTTACAAGGAACGTCGTTCTAAGATAGCTACTGAATAGCTAAAATAATATTATTGAGGTATAAGACTATTTTCCTCTTAATTTTTTAAAAGTATTCCTTTGTTTACATATGCAGCCCTTTCCAATCTTATTCAAATATTATAATTTTATCGTTTGTTGGTTTTATTTTTATATTGTTTGTTTTTAAAAGGCCGTTTTAAACGGGCTCATTCGCCTAGTATTACCACTAAAATATAACATACTATTTTAAAATAGCATATGTCAACGATAAAATAGAATATTTATTAATTAGACGATATAATAAGAGGTGTTTATACCTTGACATCCTTGTAAGATTACCGCTGAACGTACATAATTTCCGTAGAACAACTGAATGTTAGAATTCGTAAGCTAATGGCGGGAAGTGAGGTGTGTTGACACTATTTGTGTATATTAGTTCTTGTTTTGAGGGAATGTTTGTTGTATTTTTATTTGCATTTGTTAATTAACAGTATAAAGGATTATAATTTCCATTATTTTGTATTTTAGGACATTATAAGAAAATTTAAATGGTTTAATTGTGTGGAAGGTACCCATTATAATGATTCAACGTTTAATTCCAACTCTTTTATTCGATCTGGAGAACAAAACGTGTTGTTTGGAGGACTTAGAAATGAAAGTTGTAATGCACAGAAAGATGTTATTCTTTTTGATCAGGTGTTTGATGAAGGTTCTGCAATCTATCACATTAACCTTTTATTCAGAATGGCCAGGTATGTTGATGTGCTTATACGTCTGTAGTTTGACTTTATTTTATAGTATTTATTTATTTAATAATGTTTACAGGAAAGAGTTCAAAATTTTGGAGTATTCTTTGCAACAGTTGGTCAATGAGGAGGGCGATAATCCATCCATTGAAGATTTGAGCGAAGAGGATTACCAACAATTAAGAAAGCATAACTGTGAATTTTTAAATTACATTCGTATTTATTTTTTAAGGTAATAAGAACAATTGAAATTGTATAGTTTTCTGCTGATATACAGGATGTGCATTGGTTTGATTTCCGTACTCCTATTCACATTTCAGTCTACCCCTGGAAATGAAATATTTATCAGATCGTGTGAAGGTAGATCTGTTATCTGAGCTATCTTTGTTTTACCGTAGTTTACCGCAAATGTCTTCCTATGCAGATTTTTATGTTCATCAGTCTTCCAAAAAGGTAAACCTTAAGCAGTCAATAAGATTCCATGTCAATAATGTGACATTCTGAAACTATAAACCTATATGTACTTCATACCAATATAATTTTAAAAGCTCTGTTTAGTGGGCATATAGTGGTGGAGATGTGTTAGTACAACTTTTGTATGAGTCCATATTTTTAATGTTTTATACTTACCTGATATTCATGTCCACTGACATTCATATGTTCAATTCTGATATACAGAGATATAAATACTTAATGTCTATAATTGTACATGTAAAGTAACCGTCATGTTACTACATGTTTTATATCATATAGATAATTTATTTCATTGGATAATATATCTGCAGTGTGAATGATGTCATATAAAAATTGAGTATCATAATCGAGTAATTTTAACTTTAGTTTGGTCTCCATTGTTTTAGCAGATTTAGGTTTTTAATGGGTTTGCTCCATGACATTATAGTTTTCCTTACATCTAATTTATTTAATAAATCACAACCTATGTACCCTACGTCAGAGTTTATAAATGCTATTAAAATAATATTTTCACATTTCAGACCTCCAATGGCCTCTATCATATGTTTCATTTAAATTTAGATGTTCGCTGGTATTATGTGAGCCTTTTAGTCATCCTAAAGAATTATGCTGATTCCATAAGTGATATGAGCGGCGAATCAGAAGCTGGATTAGTTTTGGAATCAAGAAGGGTTAAAGAAGCTGGGCTTGTAGAGAAGCAGGTTCAAGTTTTACTTTCGGAGCTCCTGTCAATTGCCTTGGCAAGATTTGAAAAGGTTGGTTCCAACCAAATATTTTTTTGCTTGATATATCTTTTGTTTTTTCTCACAAATAATTTGATTTATTGTTTTATTTAAAAAACTGTTTTGATCATTAACTTTCATTGACTTAAACATTTACCAAATTGGTCAATGCGTTGTTTGATTGATTAAATGAGAATTGATCTGTCTGAAATCAGTTCTAGTTAAGTTTGAAATCTTTATTAAACATTTTACATTTAAGTGTTTCCCAACATTGGTGACACAGGGTGTTGGGATGTCATAGCTGATTGTTAATGATGCTGTGAAAAAAGTTTTTAAATTAATAAATCAATAATTTTCTTTGGTCAATAATCTTTCCTCAAATAAATTGATGATGATGCATCTAAACATTGTCATAGCCACGTATATAAAAGTGTGGTGACTGCAAAATTATTATCTGTGAAAGGGTTTTGTGTCTCAATTATGGGAATTACTCCCACGTCTGATGACGAGTATAAGTTAGAATGCATATGTACAGTAAAACCTCAATCATCCATGAGTGGATAAACCGGACATTCTGAAGTGAGTTTGAATATTTCCACATAATGGAAAATGAAGAAGACACGAACTTCACTGATATATTAACCATCCACTCATATATCAGATCAATCAAACAAAACCTGATTCAACAAAAGAGACAAGTTCTTTCACAAAAAAATGTAAAATGATTTACCTAACACTTTTATCCCAGGTGTAGTTTTCTCCTTTATTTGAGAGAGTTTCTTATAAATAAATCTTAAATTTTCAGCGACGTTAAATTATTCTATGGGTGAGAGAATGCTTTGTAACATTTTTATCTTCCTGTCTCATCTTTTTTATGCTTACACTTATGTTAGCAGCGATCATTACATCAGGCAGAATAGTCAGTGGCAAAAACATATTAAAATGTTCTGTCTATATATTGTACCCTAATTACATTTTCTTGTTTAATTGATAGCTTTTTATTTTCTATGTAAATTAATCAGCAATTTATTTATGTAATACATTAATAAGCAACAGTAATAAAAAGTATTATTGGTAGTAATAATGCAACTATGTATTTACTGGTGAAGCTTTCTGCATTAAGTGAGGTTAGGTTGAACTATGGTTAGAAACAGTTAAAGGGTCAGAACATTTTGTGAAAAAATCCACCCTGATACTACGTATTCAGGACTGCTTTTATTTGTATGAATTTTGTAGTCCAGTTGTAAGTTCATTTTATATCCCAAGATTATTGTATGTTTACGCCTTGTGATATGTTTCTTATGTAAGTAAATTTGTGTAAGAAATATTATACCAAAATTTGCCTATGAAAATTTGGATTAACCATGATATTCAATTGTCCATCATTACCCAAGTCCCAGTTAACATAGATAATTGAGGTTCTACTGTATTTAGGTTCATATTGATATTGAAACGTGCTTCACTTAATCACATATTGCCTATTGTATTACATCATTTCGTGAAGTATTTTGATGATTTTGTCTTTCCATTTCTTATTTCAGATTAACACCAGTGATCTATATGAGGAAACTCCTTTCATTTGTACATGTGTAAAGGAATTGTGGTTACTCCTTCAAATTCTTTGCGATTCCCTTTCAGATTCTAGATCAGGAAAGGTTTGTGCAATTTTATCTTATGCTTTGGTCAATTTTCTTTCATCCCTAGTAATGAAATTTAAAAGGGGCATTTAGCATGAAAAATGACGACTACTTGCAAAAGCACAGAATGTAAATGTGAATAAAGAATTAGAATGTTATTGTTACCCACTTCATATATTAATTGAATTTTCTATTATAAGTGATAAATTTTAATGGCATATTTAAGGTGATTTGAAAGCGATTCTGACCAAATACTTGACGTATCAATTCCATTTTTCTTATAAGATAATTTGTGAAGGAATAATAATTTTGTAAGATTATTCTACTAAATGTTACAATTCTATTTACTTTTTCTTTGAAGTACCCTTTCTTCAATTAATTTACATGATTTCCAGCTGCAAATCAGTGTACTCTCTAAGATTTCTTCTTTATACCATTCTTGATTACTTAGTTGAAATATATTCAAGAACAAGCACTTTAAAAAATACTTGTCTCGGTATCTCCAATAGCCATAACAAGATTATTATTGGAGATACTTGAGACAAGTATTTTAAAGTGCTTGTTCTTTAATTTTTTTCAGCCATAATATGAGCTCAATGATTTCCTGCTGAATTAGTTGAAAATTGATTTTACAATTTGATATCTTCTGACAAGTTTGTGTTTGAGATGTTTGAATTGATAGTTAAGTTATGTCTGTTTCTCATTATAATTATAATAAAAATTTTCCAGGTAGCCAACAAATTGTGTTTTATATCTGTATGATAAACTAGACTTTTACTTCCCTTTTCTTTTATAAATAATTCAGAATTTAGAAAATAAATATGAGACCGGTTCATTAGTTGGTAACTCACATAATCTTTTTTTTAAAATAATTCTGAATGCTATATATGCATTTCATTTCAGTCATTTTGGATCCAAGTAAATGTTCTCCTTGAAAAAGTCGTGCCAATGTCATCTGCAGCTAGGGACGAAAGTGACTCAGAAAAAACACCTACGATGGAGACATTTCACTGTTCTGACCCTACAGCTTTTTCCCTTTGGATGCTTTTGCACCTCTCGTATCTGTATGGCTATAATCATAATGGAGAATTCCTTGGACGGAAAAGCGGCAGAGTAAGATTTATTTTTGCAATTAATAACTCTTTTCGGAAACAAATACCATTATTAAGGGATTTAAAAGGCCATTAAATTTCTTTTATATTACAGTTTTTACATCACGTTAATGTTGGATAATTCTTATTAATATGTTGTGTTATAATAATACCAAGAGTTTTATGTCTGAGCAAGTAAATTTAAAATTGAATTTGAATAGTTGAAATTTGGACAAACTCAGCCTAACCTGGAATGGACCTAAATAGAAGACCATAGTTTATGTATGTTCACTTCGTGGCATATATTTTTTGTGTCCTGTCTTTATTGTTGGTTCATTTTCTAAATGCAGTAAAATAATAAACTTATTCAGTTTACAGGTTATATGTGTCTATTTGATTGCAGGCAAGGAACAATTTCAGCCATTTAGAGAAGTTCCTTTTAACCTTTATCAATCAGAACTCTCAAACTGGCAATGAACATCAGATGGAATGTCAAATGCGACAGTACATATACATGGCTTCTCAAGTGTGTTTGGAGAGGTGGTGGGAGCCAATGAGAGTTGAGCCAATCATGATATTTTGGGAATATTACCATCGAAGATTGAGTGCATCGCTGTTACTTCCTGGAGCGAGTCCTGCCATGCTTCCTATATTAAGGTTAGACTGAAGTGATCTCGGAATGTAAATGTGCAATTAGGGTGCTACTCACTATCAGAGATAATTCAAGTTAAGTGTGGGTGCTGACATATCCTTCATTCATATGTCAGTTAAGGCATTATCAAAGAGTGAATTATATTTATTTTGTTATGCTTTTTATGCATTTCATTTGCATTGGAAGTACAGTAGAAGATCTTTTATCCGGAATGTCTGGGACCTGACCTGTTCCGGATAAACGATATTTCCGGTGTTTAGATATCTTAACTCCAAAAGAGCACAATGGTCGAAAAAAGACATTTTAGCACGTAAGATTCCGTATGTAGAATGGGACGTAAAGTATGGTAAGAAATAAGCAAGTTTAAAAAGCGTATATGTCTTAGAAAATCTTTTATTTAATGTAAAATCAATTGGAGAATGTTTTAAGTATCCGTCGTCGTGCTGCATCGATCGAAAACTTCTGGGTTTACCTGAAAACGGGAAAAATAACACATTAAAACGTAATTTTACAAAAATATCAAATAAATATTCGTAATTACATATTTAGAAGTATACCTAACTTTTTAATATTATTTTATTATTATGTAAATAGATTTCACATCGGGTAGCATGTCGGGTGCGTACTTCCATACGATCGGGGTGTATGCCTATTTTAAACAGCTAATAAATATGCGGGAAACACTCCAAAACAATATTAAAATGTTAGGTCTACTCGTTCGTACATAAAACAATAAATATTTAGCGACGTAAATACAACGAATACATTTTACTTATCAATTCTCACAACGAAATTCACAATTTGCAATTCACACTCATTTCCGAAAAATGGCAAAAAAGCATCATGCAAAAATAAAAAATATATAAAGTTTTTATTTACCAGGAAATCCTTGTTGATCTGCAGATAGGGGTGTAGCAAAATCACTTATCATCAGGATTTGTTGTAACAGCATCTGCTGAAACCGAAGGAGAGGATGATTCTACAGATCTTTTGAAAAGATCTGTCAGTGTCATCTGCTTGCTCTTGCTACGCCTTTCCTTGACAAATTTCTCTTTCAGCCTGTACATCTGGAGTATCTCCTGCTCAGTAGTAAATGACCGTTGTTCCATGAACTTTATGAGATTTTCACAGCATAAAATACCCTCTGACATAGTCATTTTCTTCTCCTCGTCAACTAACACATCGCTATCTTCGCTGTCTTCACTCTCATTTATTGTGGGGCCTATAACAGCGTCGATAATTTCACAGTCTATTAAAGTTTGGTAAATGGGGGCATTTTTATCACATTCAATCCATTCCTCTATGTCATTATCACTAAGGTTTGGGACAGCATTCAATCCCTTCACATAGTGCACAAATTCTGAAAAATCACATTTATCTTCGGACGAATGAAATCCAAGAAACTCGTTGTCACTGTCGCTGGAATCTTCATTTGATTCTGGCAAAATATTATGCCAACACCGTTTTAAAACTGTGGGTTTTACCTTATCCCATCCACGTGAAATGCACCACACCGCATCCTTCAATGTGATTTCTTTTTTGAACCGTTCATAGCTGAATGGACCATCAAGATTTTCAATTTTTCTCATCAATTCACTTCGATAATGGCATTTAAAATTTTTAATTATGCCTTGATCCATTGGCTGGATCAGAGCTGTACAATTTGGGGGTAAATACGATACAAAAACATTCTCCTTGACGAGAGATTCTACTGGAGGGTGAGCAGGGCAGTTGTCTAACAATAACAGTATTTTAGCATTTTCAGGTAACCCAATCTTTTTCAAATGATCTCTTACCTCAGGTACAAAATGAGTATTAAACCACTCACCAAAAATGTCTCGAGTGATCCAAGCACGTTTATTTGCACAGTAAATGACGGGGAAAATCTTAATACCCTTGAAGGCTCTAGGTTTTGCACTTTTCCCAATTACCATGGGCTTGCATTTGTGTGTACCAGCAGCATTAGCACACGTCATTACAGTCAGTCTCTCCTTAGATTCTTTCACACCCGATGCTGCTTTTTCATTGCTGCAAACAAAAGTATGCCATGGGAGACAACGCCAAAATAAACCTGTCTCGTCCATGTTATAGATTTGCTCTGGGCTAAGTCTATGTTCCTCCACCAGTTTTGACAAATCATTCACATATTCCTCTGCAGCCTCATGATTTGATGACATCTTTTCGCCAGAAACTTTTAAATAGCGAATACCATGGCGATTTTTGAATTTATGAAACCATCCCGTAGTATAATTACATTCTCCTTCGATTTTCAATTCTTTGTGGTACGATTTTGCCTTCTCCATTATCATAGGACCCGAGATAGGAATCCCTTCACTCCTACGCTGGCGGAACCACTCGTATACCACTTTGTCGAGATCACTACTGACGGGGCCACGTAAAGTTTTCCTTTTGGAAATGCCTGCCATTGAATCTGATTCAGCAACAAACTGAAGAATTTGATCTTTTTGTGCCTTTATATCATATACTGTAGATTGCCCAACGCCATACTCCTGACGAAGGCGAGATACACTTACGCCGCGATCTATTTTCCTCACCATCTCCAATTTTTGCTGAATAGTGAGTATATGTCTTTTTCTCTTGCCGCCACTTGGTCCAGCTCCAACATCTTCTGGACGCATTCTCTTGATTTTTCTCTCGATTATATTGATTCTGGAATGGGATGTATAATATATATTTGCACAATTGCAATTCAACGCATTAAGAAAGTTTAAACACTTCGCAACTCTGAATCGCCTACTAGCACACGTGGTTAGAAAGCTATTAGCGGTTGTGGTGGCTTTCGGAACTACTATAGCAAATCGTTCTTCAATTATTAGTGGCGTGATTTCAAAAATGAATGATCGTACAATAATCATTTCAGAATTATTCCGTTGTTTGGATACTTCCGTTGTTTGGAATTCCGGATAAAAGATCTTCTACTGTAGTTCGCAAAGAGGAAATTCCTAAAGTTTAATGTAATCATTGGTAAATAGATATCAATAAAGAATTGGCAGTAATGCGCAAACATGCTGTAATAGTTGCATTTTAACTTTATCCTTATACATATACGTTTATTTTCATTCGGCGGACTAGAGTTTAACTCCATGAGCCAATTTTTAATGTCTATGTTCTTTACATGCAATATACGTGGATGTTTCAAATCATTTTATGACAATTGTTCTAAAAGATAAGAAGGGCTAATAATTACAAGAATGCATGTTTATTTTGCTGATACGCCATTACCAGCAACAATACAATTTCTAGTTTTTCTTCCATCTTAGCAAATCTGCTGTCGGAATTTTGGTGCAAGTAAAGGAAAGGCTTTCTGATCACAAGAAAACTGGATATGAGGAGGATAGCTTTTGTGTTTTTCTAAAATTTTTGGGTAAGAATTAGTTGTAATTTACACTGTGAACATAGTTTACTATGATTCTATATAATTTATTTATATGACAAACATTAGGATTATTTGAGATAATGTAAGCTGATAATTCAATTGAAAATTGTGAACAATATTAACCATGAAATATGAGTTTAATGGTCAAGTTAAACAAAAATTATGTACATTGAGGAAGCACAATGCATATTAAGTAGTTAGAGAAGAAAGTATTACTGTAATGTTCATAAAAAAAGTTAAAAATTCTTGGTAGGCATGCAAAAGTTATATTACTATAAGAAGGAACATCTCATTGCAATCAGCGCCTTAATAGATATTGGTTCTTTGGTATGCAAGAAATTACATTACATTTGTTACCAGTGAATATGCTGTACATTTAAGTAATCCATTACTTACCTAGGCCTTTATCTGATGCGCTGCAATAAAGAGGAAAATTCTTCCGAGGGTAGTGGTCTCCGCCAGTGGCAGCAAATGCGGGGACGTATATATTCCAAGCTTGGTTCAGCCAAAGTGAAAGGACTCTCTCAGATGGGCTTTTACAGGCTTATAAGCTTATTTCTGACACTCTCCATCACTGCAGATATTAAGGAAGTGGTAAATAATTGTTTTAGATTAGTTTGAAAATCATAGATTATGGATTTTTTAGCAAAATTTATGACATCATTATATCTCAATAAATTGCTTTTAATCATGGTGAATTCAGGTGATTTTGTTATTAATCTATTACAAATATCTACTATAGCTGAGAAGCATGTTCAAACCAAATTAGTATACTTTTAATAATATTCTAATCATTGGCAATACAGAAATAATTTGTTTCTTGCCAGAAACTATTTTATACAATTGCCATGCACCTCTTTTTGCAGTATTAATTTCTGGTCTACAATGAATGAAGCATTATGTCTAACATTTTAGGGTAAAAAATTGCTGGATGTGCTGGCTTTGCTCCATCCGTGGGATCCAAAGGGACGCGATATGTCCAAGAGGGAGTTGGCTTGGCAAGCACATTTGTGTGTTCTATGTCTACATGTTGAACATGAAATTGACATAGCTCAGGCCGCAGAACCTCTTTTGGAGGAAGTTCAGGTGGTGTGCAATGAGCTGGCTTCCATTTCAAAATCAAACTCCAATTCCATGTTCTCTGAGTCGTGGAAGATTGAAACCAACAATTCGGAAGGTCTTCGCAGGCTTCTTTTGCTATTCACAGAGGGAATGAATGAGATAATCGACTCTAGTCCAAAGTTGTCTCTCTCTGAGTATACTCTCATAGGTAAAACTTTGTCTATTTTTATCCTTATTTATTCGTAGTATAGTAAATGATGTGGTGAACAAATCATTGGAATCGATGAATGTTTAAAATGACATTCCTTTATATAACTTCCTATTAAATATGAATAAATTTCTTATCGTTTCAGATGATAAGAACCTTTTTGTAATAACAATGATATGTGATGAGTAATGTCATAGATATGCTTTATCTGTAATTTGCAGCTATGCCCACAGAAAATATGCAAATTGTCGTATAGTTTTGTGTAGTTTACATTTAATGAAACTGAATTAATGGAACAAGTGTAATTTGAAATTTTGCTGTTTCTACAAAATTGTGTGGAAACTAGGGATGCACCGATTAATCGGTAGATAATCGGTAATCTGCCGTATCGGCTCTTTTGCCGATTAATCGGTAATCGGCCTTTTGGTAGATTAATCGGTTCTCATTAAATTTAATTTTCCCTTATATTTCTGCCATTTCATCTCTCCCAAGAGAATCATCAGTTAGTTTTGCCAATGAATTGGATTATAGCGAGTTTCACTTTCTTCACTGTTACCTTAATTTTCAGTGTCTGGCTGCTGATATGGCTATTTATTGATACAACAAGCATAAAAAAATGAAATGATTTTGATAAACACATAGCTTCATTAATAAAAAACACAAAAATGAAATAATTTTGGTAAACACGTAGCTTCTTTAATACAAAAACACAAACGCTTAGCTTTTGAACTATTGTGCTACAAATAAGAAAAACATCTTGGAACATTTAAAAAAAGTAAATAACTTAAAACAGTTTTAATGTATATAATCAAATTCCATTACTCTTAAATTATAATGTAGGAACATAAGAGTTTCTCCATTTTCAGGGCATAACCTATTTCTTGCAGGTTCATATATATTTCCACCTGTACTGAATATTCTTTCACTTTCGACTGAAGAAGCTGGTGCACTTAAATATTTTAAAGCTAATTTACTCAAAAGAGGAAAGGTTTCTTGTAAATTTTTCCACCACAAAAAAGGGTCATCAGTTTTTGGTAGTAATGGTAAATTCAAATAGTGATGCATTTCTCTTGTGCAAGTACAATTAATGCTTGTTCTTTTCCTTTTAGATTCCTTTTCTTTTGATATTGCTGGTTATTCATTCTTCTCCGTCTTAGCAGAAGCTAATTCATCAAACAATTTTGAAAAAGTCAGTCCATTGTCACTTGAGGATTCTTGATCTTCTCCAGAACTGGATGAACATAAAATATCTTCTCTGAATTCCCCTTTATGCTCCATTTTGCCAACAGCTTCTAATACCCATTCCTTTATTTTGGCTTCCATATCACTTTTCTGAAATCTCATCTTGAATCTAGGATCTATGAAAGATAGACATATAGATTTGTTTTCCAAATAAGTAGAAAATCTTTTGTCAATTGAAGATCTAAGTTCTTCAATTGTGGTGTGAATTCTGCTGAAGTTATTATTTTGTATAGCCTTTGATAAAAACAAATTAATAGTTTGAATTGTTGGGATGATCACTGAAATGGTGGATTCTCTCTTACTTGATTCCTTAGTAATTTCTTCAAATGGTTTTAAAAGTTGAACTATTTTCTCAACAAGACTCCACTGGTATGAATTTAATGTAGGGATGTTGTTATCCACAGCATATGTCACAAGAGCTTTTTGTTGCTCTAGATTTCTTTCCAGCATGTAATACATTGAATTCCAACTAGTAGACACACCTTGAATTAATGTATGTTTTTTTAAATCTAGTTTATCCTGCATTTCCGTCAACTTATTAACTGCTGAAGCAGAATGGTTGAAGTGTTTTACAATATTTCTACTAGTTGTAATGATATTCTTCACTGTCTGTTGGGCAAATATGGATTCATTTAGTGAAAGTTGTAATGTGTGTATAAGGCATGATTGCGACTCTAAACCACAATTATTAACTCCAGCTACCACATTTGCTCCAGAATCTCGCAATACCAGGAAGATATTATTGTTTGTCAGCTTATAATCTTCAAGAGAATTGTTTAACTGTTCACTGATTTGAACAGCTGTGTGAGAGCCACTAAAAGGAGCAATTCTTAGGACAGCCCTATGTTGTTCAAAATCATTTGAAAGCCTGTCACACTCAAAAAAGGGGAATTGTTTGTACTAGCTGTCCAAATATCTGTGGTTAAAGAAATGTACTTGACTTTATCAAGAGATATTTGAATTTTTGTTTTGACTTTTTGAAATATATCTGGTATAATATTTTCAGTAAAATACTTTCTGCTTGGGATGTAGTAATTGGGACGGATCTTCTTTAATAATTTTTGAAATCCAATGTCTGATACCAAAGAATATGGTTGCAGATCAACAGCTATCATTTCTCCAATTGTGTAGTGAATCTCTTTGGTCCTATGATCATTAATATCCCATAACTTTTTCTTTGCTAATACAGCTTCCAAGGTAGGTTGTACTTGAGTAGGAGACTCATAGGTGCTGTTGCTTGTTCTTGAACACCCAGCTTCTGTACAAGTCCTTTTCAATTTATTTGATTCTATTTCCTTTGCTATTTCTTGAGGATGGAACTTCCTAAGATGATTCATCATATTAGATGTTGTAAAGGTTTTAGCTGTTTTTCCTCCCCTTGATATGCTAGCATCACACAAACTGCATATGCAGAGAGTTGTATCTTTTGAGTCTACCTTAAAAAACTACCACACAATACTTGGCACCATTAGGGTGATTGATGATTATTTATAAAATAAATTAATTTTTTTCTTATAAAAGATCTGAAAAAAATTGATTAAATTTAGATTAGAACTTTAGAAATATTATATTTTAGATGATATTTATTTTGACTAATTATTTATTGATAATTAGATATTAATGATAGTTATTCTTTTTCTAATTTAGAAATAGTATAACTGTCATTAACCCCTTCCGCCCGGATTGCAGTAGTGTTATTGCAGTGCGATATACGTTTTTTCGCTATCTCAAATTGGTATTTAGGAAGTAAAAAATGCAAAATTACACAGTAATTCATAAAGAAATTTTAAATAATCGTCGTAATCACGCACTAAAGTGGGTAAAGGAGTAGGCCTTGTGTCACAAAATATGTCTGCTATTCTTTCCTAACCTTGAGATAAATGAACTGGTTCACATTCTTCATCAGATAGATCATATTCATCTCTATCGTAGCTCTCTAAAGCCTAGTTGAAATGGGTCCCGTTCCAATGCAAAGTGAATGATGGCAAAGTTGGGCAAAGTGAAGGATGACCCTTCATGCGTACTTGCATTTCAAGTTTCAACTGTTTTGTTCAACTGTTTAGTAAATTTTACCAATTTTACCTATATCACGAAGAAACTAGAAAAAAAATTGAGCCACAATAAGCACATATTATGAGTGCATTAATCATATAACCTAATGAACCATATGTGAAAGTCAATAATCGGCCGATTAATCGGAAATCGGCCGATAAGCTAAGGCCGATTAATCGGAAATCGGTAATCGACCAATTTGCTTATCGGTGCATCCCTAGTGGAAACTACAAAATTTTATATGCCATGTACAATTTATGCCAATTCAAATTACATCCTTTATCATAGAATTTCACCAGATATCAGCAAAGTGTGAATTGTTTTTTAATAGATGGAAAGAAGATAGCATGCAATCAATTAGCTTAATTTATGGCAACAAAAAAGGCTAATGGATAAGGAATTGATCTTCGAAACTGGGGATTATGAGTTTGTGATTACTTAGAGGGGAAGTTAGGGAGTCTGGGTCCCAATATCAGGATGGCGGGTTCAAATCCTGCCCATGGAATTGCTGTGTGTGTCCATTTTTGTCATTGTGAAAGGCAGTCCATGGATGTTTATGAACTTGTTAAAATAATGTAAAATAAAAAATACTTATGTGGGTTAATAATGGTAAACAAATTTTACATAGTTCAGGATAGAAAAATGACTGCTTATTCATGTTATAAATCGGTTTTTGGATTTATTCATAACATTTTAATTCTACCAGCCTTAAAAATAGACCCAATCTTGAGTGTAAATATGCAATCGATTGCCTTGGTTTACAAACATTTATAACCGCATTGAATTTCAGAAAATAAAAGGCTTTCAAAGAATTTCATACATTCTTATTGTTATATCGATGCACTTTCAAAGCACTTGTACTCGAAAACATACACTTTGTAGAAATGTAAATGCTTTTTTGCACAAGAGCTTAAACAGGCAAAATAGTGACACAAACAATAACTTGTTAGGTCAGTGCTTTGAAAGAATGTCGTTGTGACCTTTGTGGGCTATACACAGAATCTCTTTAATTTTTATGTGATTTATATGCATCAGCAAATAATTTTCTCTGTACAAACTTTGCTGCGATCATTCAATGAAATTTGTTTTAAAGATCTGAGCTAAAGAGCTATGCTCTACAGCAGCGGTCGGCAACCTTTTTACCGCTGAGGGCTCATTTCACATTTGGAAATAGATGGCAGGTGCCAATCATTATGGGGGGGGGGGGGAGGTGTGATACTGGTAAATAAATTAAACTAACTTCAGTAGAAGGTAAAACATGCGCATGCACTTACCCAATTCACTTGTTTATTTAATGGTCTCCTTTTGGCCGGCAGCCAACTGAAAAATGTATTGCATGTCAGTTTTTTTCTCTCAAACGAACTCTCGCTTCTGCGCTCGATAAGGTAAAAGGTCAGTGTCTGATGCAGTGTCTGATGCAGTGTCTGATGCAGTGTCCGGATGCATTCGATCGGTGGAGGATATATATAGTATGTTTTACGACTTCAAGTCTGGAGAGGTTTCTCCGCCGTAGTTATGCGGTGCAGAGTAGGTAATGCAGTCGAGACGGAACGATAAAATAAATAATTGGGAACGCCCCTAGATAGTATTTTTTCGCCGCCTCGCGAATATCCATGAATCTCGGCCAATTATAAAATGGAACAGAAGCTTTTGCATCATTCAGCGAGTGTTTATTAGATATAAGTCGCCTTGCAGTCTTAACGGATGTCGGGACCTTGTGATTGATCGATTTTTGTGGGCATGCTTCTTCGCTACATTTCTGAGTTGCCTAGAAGTAATGCTAATACTTGAAAAATAACACAATGTTAAATTATATTTTTCGATTACAAACGGAATTTGACGTTTTTTACTTTCTCCATACGTAGTAATGGGAAAGTATCGTGATCACAAAAAAAATCAACTTCAAGATTTCAATGGAAATACACGTTTTGAGGTCCCTAGAACACGTTTAGACTATTTTCGGAATGATGTCTGTGTGTGTGTATGTGATTGTGGGCGCTCTAACTTAAAAATTACTTGCTATAATGTTACCAAATTTCCTATATAACACTTTAGCATGAGCACAAAGAACTGATTAGTTTTTGGTCAATACTGCTTAACCGGAAGTCGAGGTTTATTCGAAACCCAATTCAGTTTTTGCGATATTTCTCCGTTAAAACATCATTATTGTATACATTGACCATTACAAAAAAATGTAGAAAATATAATTTCCTACATATTTTATTTCAAACAATTTTCCA
The DNA here is from genome assembly GCA_036926305.1 of Uropetala carovei. Taxonomy (NCBI): domain Eukaryota; kingdom Metazoa; phylum Arthropoda; class Insecta; order Odonata; family Petaluridae; genus Uropetala; species Uropetala carovei. Next base: position 1,765,804 of record JAXCHB010000214.1, read on the forward strand.
TAGCAGTTATAGTTTAGGAATTATTTATAAATAATTGGTTTTTTCGGTTTCCGTCAAATATCTCCTTAAAAACGTCGTTATTAGTAATCTTCTTGAGGACCAAAGTTGTAGAGAATAATATTTCTTCCAAGTTTTGTTTGAAACAAATTTTCGTAGAACCATCCATTTCAGAGATATTTTGCTTATTCTTAAATTTACTGTATACTTTCAAATCAAAATATTAAATGATGGTATGAATTTATGGAGTATATGAGATTTAATTGATGTTCTAACTTTAGGTCCATGGCTTCCTCATTGGCTGAAGTTATGCTCCTCTTCTGCCGCTCGTAAACTGATGGATGCAATTCTAGCTATTGTTGAAAAGTTAAGAACACTGAGGCGATGCATTTTTCAAAGAAGTGATCACCTCAGTGATTCTTGGGGAGAAACCAATGATGCTGAAATGATCGATGATGGAGAAGAAGCCAAACTTAGTAAGTAAAATGTTGAACTGTCATTTATCTCTTATTGAGCTATATAATTTCCTCAAATTTGAATCAGCACTGAAAAATTTTATCAAAGAAAGTTTTACCAACAGAGAAGATAATTTAAAAATTTTAAGTGCTCTTTTGTTTTTTACTTTCTCCATACGTAGTAATGGGAAAGTATTGTATTCATGAAAAAAATCGACTTCGAGATTTCAACGGAAATACATGTTTTGAGGTCCCTAGAACACGTTTAGACTATTTTCGGAATGATGTCTGTGTGTACGTGTGTGTGTGTGTTATTGTGGGTGCTCTAACTCAAAAAGTACGTGCCATATCGTTACCAAACTTCATATCTAACACTCTTACATGAGCACAAAGAACTGATTAGTTTTTGGATAATAACGGATAACCGGAAGTCGAGGTTTATTCGAAACCCGATTCGGTTTTTGCGATATTTCTTCGTTAAAACATCATTATTGTATATACAATTTTATACAAAAGTTATAGAGAATGTCATTTCCTACAGTTTTCATTTGAAACAATTTTCTATAGGAGTTATTGTTTAGGAGTTATTTATAAATAACCGGTTTTTCGGTTTCCGTTAAATATCTCCCTAAAAACATCGTTACTGGTAATCTTCGTAAGGACCAAAGTTGTAGAGAATAATATTTCTTCCAAGTTTTGTTTGAAACTAATTTTCGTAGAACCATCCATTTTGGATATATTTCGCTTTATCTTAATACCTGTATACAGCGCCAACACCATGTAGCGGTGAATTCTGTAAACATTCAAAATATACGTAATTTACGGCAAGGACGTGTCTTCTTCTACGATACGAAATAATAATTTTGCCTCGTAATATTATTCATAATAATTTAAATATCTATGCCCCAAATATGGAGAAAGTCATGTGTTGGCCACATCAGATTTTTTTACAAATGGTTCGTTATGAAATGTTGTGTACAAATTAAGAGTTAACAAAGCACATTTAAATTTTAAATATAACTTCTTTCACTATAAGACAGTTGGAGAAATATAGACATATCAAATAATAGGTAGCCATAATATGCATTAATTCAATACTTATTCAAAATGAAATGTGAATCAACCCTGACCGTGTGGTAGTTAGAATTTTTAAATTAATTGACCAAATTTGTAATTAGTATGGCAATTTCAGAAGAAATACATATACTGTATGCATCAAAGTCTAAAATGTGAATTCCCAACTTGTGGAAAAAACTTAGTTAGGTTTCATGATACAGAATTCCCTTCCCAGTGTACTGATTTTGCAACAAAGTTGGCTTGATAGAAATTTACCAAAATAATTTTTATTTCCGATTTAATGATCAGTTTTACATCAATATTTTAATGGAAATCTTACAATTAGACACCTGAATTCCAGATGAATTTCAAAAATCTATTTAAATTCTGGTTTGGATTTTCAAGAATCTCAAATGTGAAGCTATACCTAAGTGTTGCATGTTAAATTTCATCTTTCTTCTCTGTAAAATTATGATTGGGGAAGATTAATGCTGTCTTGAAATACATCTTTTTAGTGAAGGAGCAGTGGAATAAGATGGAAGCAGTTCTAGTCGAAAATGTTTTGCCTTCTGTACGCAGTCATTGCCTTGGGACAAATCCTCCATTTCAAGTTGCCGATTTGGCAGTTGCCTTCACACTCTCTGCGTATAGTGGTTCTGGTGAAAATTTCACCCAGTTATTTACTTATTTTGCTGCCTCGGATGCGGTGAACTACAGGTACTTCATTATTCTCTGATAAATTAAAAATTTCTTTTTCTTTTGGTCGCAACTATACAGTTTGTCTAAAAATTTACCTCAAGGGAATATGTTCATTTGCGATATTTTTTTCTTAATACCTATCATAATCAGGATTAGCCGTCGATATCTGTGTCATCTGTTGCCAAATGAGAAATTTATGGAAGCGCTGTCTGCACAACTAAGTGACTATCAGGATGTTATTATCCAGGCTTGGGTCAGGTACGACTGATTTTTTTATTAATAAAATTTCTGTCATAAATGAATAATTTGAAGGGAATTCTCGAAAATAACGATAAGAAGAGATTTTTGCAGCTTGATTATTTTGTGTGCTGCATTGGAAGAAGTGGTGAAATTGTTCAGTAAATTTTTTAATCGATATCAAAAACTGCTCTTATTTATATTCCTTCATGGTTGCAGTATAGTCATGTGTGAAATAGAATTAAATTTTAGCTTCCTGTGAAATTCTAAAAACTTTGACACTGTTCATGTTATTAATGTATCAAACCTTATTTTGTGGCTCATATTAAAAAAATGTCTAACTTCCAGGAGTTCTATGTTGTCATATGAAGAATCTGGTATTGGAGAATTAGAGGAGTTAACGAGAGTTGTTGTTAAACTTAAAAAGATTTCAAGGCTTCTCAGCTCTCCAATAAGTTCATCAAATAGCAGTTTATCATCCATTGATTCATTTGAACAATTACTGAAGGTTGTTGGAGAGAAATATGACACCTTTCAGGTACATGTCAATATAAAAAAAATCATTTTTTCTTGATGTTTCTGTAAGGCAATATAATCATAAAATTGACTCATTCTGCTAATGCATAACGTATTTCATAGTAAACATTGAATGATAATTTTATGTTGTAACGTCGTTTTTAAGGGAAAATGAAATTACTATAATTTGCAATGAAATATGCCTTTGTATTGTTATAGATGATTTGCCATTAGCAGAAATAATTATGTATGTGTTGCAAAAATTCAAGCAGAATCAGCTGTAAAATGTTTAATAGATGAAATTTTTTTACAAAAAGCATCTAAATAAGTGACACATTTCTAAGCTCCCTTGTTACTTTCTCCATACGTAGTATAGTAAAAGTATCGTGATCACAAAAAAATCGACTTCAAGATTTCAATGGAAATACATGTTTTGAGGTCCCTAGAACACGTTTAGACTATTTTCGGAATGATATCTGTGTGTGTGTGTATGTGATTGTGGGCGCTCTAACTCAAAAAGTACTTGCCATATCGTTACCAAATTTCATATATAACACTTTAGCATGAGCACAAAGAACTGATTAGTTTTTGGAAAATACCGGTTAACCAGAATTCAAGGTTTATTCGAAACCAGATTCGGTTTTTGCGATATTTCTCCGTTAAAACGTCATTAGTGTATATACAATTCTATACAAATGTTTTAGAGAATGTAATTTCCTACAACTTTCACTTGAAACAAATTTCCATAGCAGTTATTGTTTAGGAATTATTTATAAATAATCTGTGTTTTCGGTTTCCGTCAAATATCTCCTTAAAAACGTCGTTATTGGTAATCTTCGTGAGGACCAAAGTTGTAAAGAATAATATTTCTTCCAAGTTTTGTTTGAAACAAATTTTCGTAGAACCATCCATTTCGGAGATATTTTGCTTATTCGTAAATTTCCAATATACAGCGCCACCACCATGTAGCGGTGAATTCTGTAAACATATTTAAAATATAATTTACGGCAATATGGACAACTGTATTCACGATAGGAAATAATAATTTTGCCTTATAATACTATTCATATTAATTTAAATATCTATACCCCAAATATGGAGAAAGTCATGTGTTGGCCACATCAGTTTTTTTTAACTGTGGAAATGTGTAATTTTTGTTGAAGATAATATTCATTCTTCTTCCCTATATTAACAGACAGTGTTTGAGAGATCCAAATTTCGAGAGGCGTGTTCTGTATTCTTCACTAAGGTGGATAAGATAATAGGACCACATGTTCGTACTCCATCTTCACCAGAAATTATGATGAGTATATATCATTGCTGTGGCCTTATGGTTCTTCATTGTGGTAACTTAATTTACACGAAGGTTAGCTCGTTAATTTTAACGCTTGTAGGTGCATGCTTATTTATGCTTTTTTCAGGTTTGTTGAGTAAACAATATTTTTTATGTATTTATAGGGGAAACCAAACTGTCTTCTACCTTTTATCATCAGTCAGCTTATACTGCCACCTTTTATTTACAATCCGGATACAAAACTGCATAAATACATCTTGGCTGCTGTCAAAAGAAGCATAGATATGGTGAGGTGTAGTTAAATTTATACAGTTTATGGGCTGCCATGTTGATTTTTATATTTCGTCATTCTCATAGTATATAATCCAGATGTCTGAGTTATGATTTGAAAAAGTATGTTATATTATTGGAGTAGGTTATCTCAGAATCTGTTTTTTCTGAAACATACTTTTCCAAATAACATGTGAGTATGCATACCGCATAGAAGAGATATTACATGTTTAAATTCCAACAAGGTGCCCTGATTTGTATCTTGATCCAAAAGGTCAACTGTATTTTATTTTGTTTATGTATATATTTGCTTCCTCAAAAGAATCAGAAATGAAGGATTGTGTTATGATGCATATACAGGACAATATTTTATCTGCTGTAAAATCCCTCCCATTGCATGGAATCAGATAGTCTGGAAAATTTTGGTATGCACCTGCATAGCATATATAACTATTCCAACAGACAGCATAACATATATTAAACAGAACTTATGAAATATAGAGCCAAGAATGTCAAATTATTGATCTAGAGAACGTTAAAGTATGGGACATTATAAGCAATCGTCAAAGGAACCATCTCAGGAATGGTATTCTTCGTTTAATTGGAAGTAATGGGTATTCTATAGGGTTAGGCTAATATGAGGGCGGATCAGAAAGCCACTTTCATGAATTTATTTGAGACGTCTTCATTTTGATTTGAACAATGAACGTGCCAACATAAACCAGAAGGGCAGAGGTTCATGTGGTAGGCAGTATGTGGCAGCAACTGCCTGCAGAGAGCCACAACGGCAGTTTCAAATTGGCGCTACTGCTGCAGGAGTGGTCTGTATAATGGTTTGATCAGTGATTCGTTTTCTGCTTGCCAAAGGGCTTCTCGAGCAGAAATTCATCGTGAAGTTGTTGCCGTGCCATGGCATTCCAGGGAGTAAGTCACTGGTGCCATGAGTTCGAAACTGGTCGCACGAGAGTTGCAGATTCTCCACAGTCGCTGAGGCTAGCAACATCAAACACTGCACAGCATGTCGATACTGTTATACATGCTGATCGACGGGTGAAGCTGCAAGAACTGTCCACAGAGCTGAGCATCTCATCATCTTCAACATGCAAGCAACAAAGGCATGACTTCAGACACAGGGCACCCAGTTGTTCCAAGATGGCACCTACAAACTGGTGTACTGGTGGGATAAGTGTCTCAATGTGCAGGGCGAATATGTGAAAAAGTGACTTTATTATGAACTAAATGTGCAATATGCAATGTTTCAGCTGTGAGAAATAAATTTATGAAAGTAACTTTCCGATCCACCCTTGTATTTCTGTTTCATAGATTATATAAGATAAATGGTCAAATTTAATAATGTTTATTTGTGAAACCTGCAAAGTTCTTAGTGTGTATCCTTTACATTTCTTAGTCAATTTGAATTTGTTATTACTTTTGATTGTTTAAGGTTATGTCTCAATGCTTGCTTCAGACATTTTTAAATCCACTAAAAACCTATTATGTTCCAAAATTGAACAAATTACTCAAGTTTTTAATCCCAGCTACTGTATTTGATTATGTAGAAAATAGCTCCAAGTGGGTTAGTGGAACTGTAGAAAAAAATCCAATTGGAAAAGATAAATTACATTAATTATGATGACATTCCATTCCCTTTTTTAAGCACCAGAATAGATAACTAATTTTATTTATTTGAAAGCATTTCAGTTATCATTTACATTAGCCAAGTCAGTCAAAAGAAAGTATACTGTTCTCTGGTATAGTAGATTCTGGATATATGAGCACAATAATTTTTAAAAATTGCTTTATAATGTGAATTTTGCAGTAATGAAATCACTGAATTTTTTTAACTATGCTGATATCTATGGTTTCACATAATTAAGATTTACATTTTGTTTTACCAGTATGCCTGTGGATTGGCACGACTCTCTCCTGCAAGTGACCCGTACATAAAGCGCTGTTTAAGAGATACAGTGATGCAGTATCTTCCTTGTCTTTACGAGAAGCATCAGTCTTTTCCATCATTGCCTCATCCACTCCTGGTAAATCAGTTACCTGCTGTACAGTGTGAAATATGCAGTGGTTAAGATTTTATCTGATTATAAAAAGTTATTATTTTAATTTTGCTTGCTTCTGAGCATCACTATAAAAATTGCAGTATACATTTTAAACAGTATAATAAATATGTAGTGGGAACTTCTCCAGTTGTTTAAGATGTTGGAAAAAACAATCATTTTATGTGATTATTCAATAGGATTCATAAATCAGGATTTAAGTTGCAAAAATTATTATTTTTAATGCTGTGAAATGTTATCCATCGTGTAAATAATAATTTAAAAAATACTTTCAGGGTAGCTTTGAGGAAAATAATAATCAAAATGAAACTTTACAAAATGCAGTATTGGATATTCTGACTACTGTATTCCTGACTTTTAGAGAAAAGCAGCCACATCCACATGCATCTAAGGTACCTATTTATGCTATATTGTAATAATAAACACATCAAAGAATATACATTTCATAATCTCTCTATTTCAAACTTTCTTGGCACTGTGAATAATACAAAGTAAATAATGCTTGCAATATTGATGGAAAGAGTATCTTGTTTTTTCATTTAAGCCAGCAAATGAGAATGGGCTTTACCACGTAGCTTACTTTTTCCAGGCTGTATCTCTCCCACTGAAGCATTTATAGACAATCTCTTATAATAATAGAGAATTGTTGGTTGGTTGGTGATCATTTACAAATGTGAATAACTTGATAAAGGATCAAGATACAAGTTCGAAATGTGGCAAGAATGCTTGATTCACATATTTTAAGGTGATGATGAAAAAAAATCTTGAAAAAGTCCTGGATTCAACCCTAAGGAAGACATTTTCATTTCCCATAAAATAACATGTAAAAATCGACTTTTCGATGTGCAGGCTTTCATTCTTTATAGGCGCATTTCGCTTCCAGCGTGAGCGCCTATTATCGTCGGCCTGTCCATCCGGCCGTCTGTCCGCATGTTCGTTCTTGGCTTCTACCAAACGGATACTCATGAAATTTGATATTAAGGACTCACAATCAAAGATAATAAGAAAATCGCAAAAACGAATCGTAATACAATCAGGGGTACCACTTTACTGGTGATAAAAAATGAACTTTCCATCATATCTCGTGAAGTATCGCACATATCAAAATATTTTTCAAATAAAAATTGTAGAACTGGTAAATTAGAGAATTTATTATTTTTTTTATCGTAGGAGTAGTTGTTATCAAGAAAATCGAACGAGAAAGTCTTAAATCAAGTTGAACTTACAAAATTTCTTGCATGGTTACTTATTCATTGTTGCCAACATAAAGAATCTCACAAACAAACGTTTAATTTACGTGTGCATACAATATTTTAAAATAGGAAGAAAATGGATTATTTATGACGAAGAAAAAGCTTGAAAATGCTATTTCCCTTACGTACAGGTATATCATTTCTTTCTAATACTCCGTTGCATGAAACTCACTCATTTGTGATATGTTGTGCACTTTCCTAACTTGTTTTAGATTAGATTAGAAAGAGTTACCTATGATTTTTGGATCTGAACTATTTGAAGAAAAATTATATAGCTTCTTCTTCTGTTCATCTTTTTCTACCTAGAGTTCAAAATTACTCATGTTAAACATTCAATTCACATAGTTTGGGGAAATCTTGCCATTTTAACAGGATGTTGCCTAGCCTACCAGTTACATTGTTAGACCTTGATATCATATTGTTATTTTAATACTTAGGGGTGTAAGTGTGCTTTTAATATGAGAGAGAGAGAAGGAAGGAGAGGGAAATGATTTTCAAAACAATAATTGATGTTTCTGATGTCAATTTGATCTCCATAGCTTGAATGATTGAATCTTTACTCCTGTCATTTTTAACGGGCTATATACTAATACTTTTTATAATTGTACAGTCATTTCCAAAAGTCAAGCGACACGGCTTGGTCACGCCACACATAGGCCGGAGCTGAAAGTTCCGAGTATGTTGGTATCCATTGCTTGAGGGGAAGCAGGAGAGGGGAATGATAGGGAGGGGAGGAAAGAGTGAGGAGGTGGGTTTCGAAGCCTGGGTAGGCTTGCAGGGAGAAACGAACGGAATCAGAGCCGATGAGACAAACGCCATTCAACAGTTCGAGAGCATCCAATCCAACTCGGAAAAAAGGACTCTGAGAGGTTGCCTTCGCATGCCAAGGGTAACAAGAAAACCTCCGAGAGAAGGAGGCGTGTAAACGGTTCGAAGAGAGGGGAACATGAAGAATATTCCGCGTCTAGAAAGCACTTTCGGAAAAGATGCAATATTTTCATCTTTGTGAGCGTTATTAATGCGAAATGCTAGGCTGCACTTCACTTCAGAAAGCGTAAAAAATCATCAATGGGTCAAGGGCAAAAATTATATAATACTCCATAAATTAGGATAACAAAAATGAGAGATGTTGATTTAGTGGAGATCCTGAAAGAGCATCTTCTGCCTATGTCAGGCAGATAGTGCCAGATGGGGAAGACGTGGTAGTAATACAAGATAATTAATTCATCGTTAGATACGACCGGTGTAACTCGACAATTTTTTTGACCAGAACTGGATTATCAATGTTCTGCCCTGGCCAGCTCGCTTGCCGGATATGAATCCCATTGAGAACTTATGGGGTATAATGGTGAATGAGTGGACGGAAGGAAAGTTGAGGACGGCAGCCGCTCTTGAAGAGAATGTTATGGAACTCTGGGGCTCAATCGGACAACGGCCACAAATATGTGAAAATTTAGTACGGTTCATTAACCATCGAATGCAAGGAGTGATCGACTCAGGCTGAGACTTCACTAAATACTAAAATAAAACACTAAATAATCTTTCATTGTTTTCATTGCCTATTAAATGCTGCTAGAATCAAATTTTTATTCGAAAATTTAAATAAAGTCAATATAAAATGTATCCACTATCTGTGAGAAAAGTGCTACGTGTGATAAATTGCCATTTATTAGAGTTTTGGTAAAACTTATTGGATAAAGGATGTAAATATGTCCTAATGTTCTCCCGAAAAAGCAATTTTCGTGCTGACAATTTCTTGACGCTTGAGTGATACAGTACGGTGGAATAAAAATTTTATTCCGGCGAGCGAGCTGGCCAGGGCAGAACGTTGATATTCCAGTTCTGGTCAAAAAAATTGTCGAGTTACACCGGCCGTAACTAACGACGAATTATCTTGGATTACTACCACGTCTTCGCCATCTGGCACTATCTGTCTGACATAGGCAGAAGATGCTCATTCAGGATCTCCACTAAATCAACAGCTCTCATTTTTGTTATCCTAATTTATGGAGTATTATATAATTTTTGCCCTTGACCCATTGATGATTTTTTACACTTTCCGAAGTGAAGTGCAGCCTAGCATTTCGCATTAATAACGCTCACAAAGATGAAAATATTGCATCTTTTCCGAAAGTGCTTTCTAGCCGCGGCATATTCATTTAAGTTTCCCTATCCCGTTGTAAGACATCATTGCGAACTTCGAACCGTTTACACGCCTCCTTCTCTCGGAGGTTTTCTTGTGACCCTTGGCATGCGAAGGAAACCTCTGAGAGGGTCCTTTTTTCCGAGTTGGATTTGATGCCCTCGCACCGTTGAATGGGCTTTGTCTCATAGGCTCTGATTCCGTTCCTTTCTTCCAGCAAGCCAGCCCAGGCTTCGAAACTCACCTCCTCACTCTTCCACCTCACTATCGTTCCCCTCTTCTGCTTCCCCTCAAGCAATGGGTACCAACATACTCGGAACTTTCAGCTCCGGACTATGTGTGGCGTGACCGAGCCGTGTCGCTTGACTTTTGGAAATGAGTGTACAGCAAACCTTTATGATCTAATTGTCCATTAGTGTCATCTATATTAATGGGAATCATTTGTATATTTGGAAGTATATTGCCCCCCAGTAGCTGTTTCTTGTGTTCCAAACTATTCTTCTTGCCATAGTGACAATATTTATAATATACCGTATTCACCTGAATCTAAGACGACCTTTTTTTCCAAATTTTCAGCTGTAAATATCAAGAGTCGTCTTACATTCGAATACGAAGTATATTTAAGCATTTAATCAATGGTTTTACAACAAATGGTATATTAAACAATTCACAACAGCAAATTCAAGTACGTACATAAAGAAGTGAAATAAACAAATAGTAATAACAATAAGAAAAACATGACGGGAATAATAATTATTTAGACTAATAATCATCGTCGACGATCAAACAGACGACGTTCTTTCATCTTGCACGTAATGCCAACCGCAATGTCAAAACAAATGAGAGCGGAAATCATTGGGATTCCCCTTTCAAACGACGCACCGCGATTCAGTAAGTGTGACAGTAATTTTGAGTTGTGCATTCTTGATTTAAATGCACAACCCTTAAGTTAAAATGACAGATCATGTTGAAGTACGTGGCACGAGTGCAAAGGGAAAGTTAACAAAGGAATTAGACGGAGCTAAGATACAAATTTTAAGCTGATCGTGATAAATTACGCCGGAAAACTAATAACTGTGATGCGAGTAGAAAGTTCGGTATCTGAGGCAAATGTGCATCGATGGAAACTCTCAAAACAGGAACTAGAAAAAGCCAAAGCCACAAGGAAGTCGCTCAGTGGTCCAAAATTAGGCCGATTTCATGCATTGAAGAAGAAGTAGTCAAGTTTGTGCGCACCATGAGGAAGAACGGTATGCCTGTTTCGACTGAAAGTATTATACTTAAAGCTAATGAAATTACTAGAGGACTTAATATATCATTGCAGGAATTCAAGGCCAGCAGACGTTGGTGCGTGAGAATGATGTGACGAAATAATTTTTCTTTACGGCGACGAACTTCGCTGTGTGAGAAATTGTCAGAAGACTATGTTGAAAAACTTCTCGCTTACCAGAAATACGTAATTGGACTTAGAAAAACCAATAATTACCTTTTGAGCCAAATAGGAAATGCCGATGAAACTCCGGTTTTCTTCTACATGCCATCTAATTATACTGTGAATGAAAAAGGTGCGAAGTCCGTCCTAATTAAAACTACAGGCAACGAAAAAATGCGAGTCACGGTAATGTTGGCGGTTTTAGCAGATGGGACTAAATTACCACCATATGTGATTCTAAAGCGGAAAACAATGCCTAAGAAACATTTGCCAAGTGGAATAATCGGTGTCAAGAAAAGGGGTGGATGACTAAAGAACTAATGAGAGATTGGTTACATGTGGTGTGGAATAGACGGCCAGGAGCATTACTGATTCAAAGAGCAATGCTTTCACTGGATGCATTCAAGGACACTTATCTCCTGAAATTAAAAACATAATGAGTGCGATGAATATTGATCTTATTGTAATACCTGGAGGAATGACATCGCAACTTCAAGTTTAGATGTTGCTGTCAATAAGTGTCTTAAAAATAATTTAAAGGTTTTGTATTCTGAGTGGTTACAGAGTGGAACTCACACTTTAACACCAAAAGGAAATCTTAAGAAACCTGAAGTTGCAATGCTCTGCCAATGGATCAAGGCATTGTGGCAACAAATAAATGCAAAAGTAATAGTGAAAGGATTTAAGAAATGCTGCTTATCTAATGCCATGGATGGGAGTGAGGATGATGTTTTGTGGGAGACTGATGATGAAGTTGAGAGTGATAAAGACAGTGAGCATGAGGAAAATAGTGAAGGTTGCATAGACAGTGATGATGACTAACACAATAAAATGATTTTATGCAGCACTTGGATTGAAATGTTTTTTTGTTGTCCTGATGAGTGTATTCTTTCAATGTATTTACTTTATTTTTAATGTTATCTTAAAATGAATGCTACCATTTAATTTGTTTGAAAACCTGAATGGTTCTATTTGTGATGTGATCTTATGATTTTAAAATGTTAAAAGACAATGACATTCAAGAAAAGTATAAGAGAAAATAAATATTTCACAAGATTTATAATTTTTGTAGTCATGAAGGTCAATTTGAGCTTTTTTCTCTTTTGGAATCATCAAAATGGGGGGTCGTCTTAGATTCAGGGTCGTCTTGGATTCGGGTGAATACGGTATATCCCACAGGGTAGATACAAAGACAAGGATCTTTTTAGGCACAAAGTCCTGTTTGTCTTAAACAATTTTCAGTGATTTTCTGAATTTTTCCATTATGAGCAAAGAGGACAAGCCACTCTTAAAGCCCTCTAAATAGATACATTCGAAGGGATCCTATAATATTTTTACCCTAAAGCTTGCTAACCCATGAATGATTGGCTGGTCTCGACATTTACAAACCCAATCACCGGACAACAGGGAGGGATACTTTGGTTCTGGGTGAGGCGAAGGGCATGGTAGTGCCTGGAGACGACTACCCATTAAAACAAAGCGAGCTGAAGGCTTGTCAATATATCCTTCCATTTGCGGTGCAACAGTCAAAAGGATATATCCTTTCAATGTTATATCCTTTTGACTGTTGCACCGCAAATGGAAGGATATATTGACAAACCTTCAGCTCGCTTTGTTTTAATGGGTAGTCGTCTCCGGGCGCTACCGCACCCTACGCCTTCCCTGGAACCAAAGTATCCCTCCCCGTTGTCCGGTGATTGAGTTTGTAAATGTCGAAACCGGCCAATCAGTTCTGATATTTAAGTATCAATGCTTGGAAGTTCATCTCCGATGGACTCCTGCCGGGTCATTTAGAGGGGTTTAAGAGTGGCGGGGCTGTTGTACAAAAGAACCACAAAAATGACTTGGATTGATTTTTTCCAGGCAATTGGCTTGCTTCAACAGATTGTAGAAATTACAAGGAGGAAGTCAAAGGGTGAAATACAAGGCAAGGATCTTGTGAGGCTGGTAGCAACACGTTCTCTACCAGGGCTTTTTGACTTTCTTTTGGGTGTTAACGAGAAGTCAGAAGAATGGAAGATGGCTCTCAATCTAATAAATTCAATTGTGTCAGCTCTAAAAGAAATGAGTTCATCAGAAGGATCTATAAATCAAAGGTGAGTAATGTATATACAGACTTGCATACTGTATTTCCTGTATTATACAGTTGGGCTTGAAAATGCATTTTTAACATAATTTACATAAATGCACAGATTATATTGAATAAATCATTGTATACCTTGATCAGATATTGTTAATTTACAAAAAAAAACCACCCAATTTAACTCAAAAAACTTAACTTGTTAAGTCACATTGAAAAGATTATAGCTTTTGGGTCATTAGAGATATAATGATGCAAGTGTAAAAAGAGAAATGAGGTAGTATGCCTAATTTCCAAGAATTTTCAACTTTTAAGTTAAATGTCTCTATACAAGCACAGATAGAGGCTTTCAATTAATTGTGTACATATCTTGCTTAAAACATTCAGTGACGAACTTTTCGGAGGAGATCCTGAGAACTGTAATGAAAAAGCTAACAAAAATGAGATTTGGACAGAAGTGTTATCTTCAGCCACTCAAAGATTTTGTCAGCGACACATGGCCTTTTCTGCACCTGCAGTGTTTCGAATCATGCTGCACTTAATCCATTCTAATCCTGACATAGTGAAATTAGCCCTCTGCCATCTTCAGGCAGAAGTAAGAACTGTAGAGCTTAGGAGAGGTGTGGGATTTGATCCAGTACTAAGGTATGCATTTCATCTTCTTCTCCAGTTATTTTTTTAAAAACCTGGAGCACCTTTACGTCTTTATGATTGAAAAATCAAAATCAAGCATTTTAAGTAATCCTGGTTTGAAATTTTTTCTGGTGATGTCAGTTTGATTTTTGAGATTACTGATTAGGAATTTTATATAATACTAGTTATAACGAAGTCTGTCATGTTTGATTAAAAATCTTCTAGAGGAAAATACAAATAAATATTCTGTAACCACAGTTAAAACATTTATTTAACTCTTATCTTCTTTCAATCAAATTTCAGGAGCTGTCTTAAAAAAATAGAGTCATCTTTAGAAACAGCAACGAAAGCAAATAAATATAACAGCATATATTAAGGCAGTGAAAGAACTTGTTAACTATTTGTACAACTCTTAGCATTAAAGATATTTATTTTTATACCAATTATCATCTCGAAAACGTTACAAAATAGTTTATTTTTACTCAATTCCAGTAATTCTAAATTGAATGAACTGTTTGAGCAAGCAGTCATAGAACTAGAATGATTAGATTGGAATCGTTATTGTCTGTTATGTAAAAACCGATGAGTAAAATTTGAACAGCTAACAATTCCTACCAATTTTTATGTACGTGTAAATGTTGAATGACTTGTATGTTTTATCTGATTCTGCCGACTTGGGATGTTTTAAATTGATAACTGATAAAAATCATTGTATCCTCCTATCAGAATTTTTTAGTTGATTCTGCAGTTTCTCAAATGTATTATTTTCAAATAAGTTCTGATAGTAAGCCAATGGTAATGACCAACGTAAAAGAGCATGCATTGATATTTTCTGATTGCAGATGTATTATATCTTTATCTCATGACTTTGAATGGCAAATGATTTACATTGTAAATATTGGATCTCAAGATTTTGTTTTTTAATAATTATTATGTTAGTGTTACGTCTGACTGGCAGTTTGATGTTAGATAATTTCTCAGGTCATGAACTCAATGGAAGTTATATTATTTGACTGGCCATTAATATGCACAACTATACCTGTAATAAATTGCTTTTAATAGACAAAAATTAATGTGGTGCTTTGTAAATTATTGCTGATATATTTATTTTTAACTTGCATCATAGATATACAAGGTGTTACCCAAAAGTTCTCAGGCTGATGATATACATAAAATCACATGTATGAAATGAGATTTTAACATAACAATACACTGTGAACTATGAAAAATTTTGTGCTGTTTTTTAATGTTATTCAGAGTTGTCAACTTTTTACTTCATCATATATGTAGTACATATATAGAAAATATTGTAATTGTGAAAAATTTGACAGATTTTGAGGGAAACGAACATTTTAGGTATCCTTAAGTCCAAAGAAGTGGTTTTTGCCGTGCCATTTGTCTGTGAGCAGCTGTAGAACTTCAACAGTTGAACAGAATCAAATGATATTTTGTATATAGGCATAATATTATTCAGAATAGAAGAGATATAGCACAACAATAAAGGGTAGTTTATTCTTGTTGGTTTTCACAAAGTCGGTTTATTTAAATGTGGCTCTAATGATTTTTATTAAGATTTACTCACAATCAGATATAAGTCATAAGTAATACTGCATAAGTCATAATCTCAAAAAATAATTATATAGCACAACATTATAATATATCGATTTTTACAACCAGCTCTCTCCAGTTCTCTCAACAATCTTTGTCCATCAGTAATACTTCAGCACCTACGTGCTTTCGCCAATCCACAAAATACTTGATATTTATGTACATATAGTATAACTTTATCGTTTGATTTTCACACATGCATACGTATATGTATGAGAAAGTTTGTGCAATGTATATTGAACAATTTTTTTTGTTCTACTAACTGAAAGTGTTGTTCTTTCAAAGAATTCTTTAACTTGTGGAAAAGGAAGAAGTAACATGAGATGAAGCCAAATTAATGCAGCAGATGTTCAAGCTGAGTGATTCAAATTTTCCAATATTCCATTACTGAGAGAACACTATATGATGGTACATTTGCCATATTGAAGGATCCAGTGATCTTGTCAAAGATTTGGCTGACAAACAGCCTATCTAAGACGTTGAGTATCTTCAAACCTGGTTCACTGTTCAACCCTGGAGAAATTCTGAGTGAACTATACTTCCACTATCAAAGAAATAAATCAGCATTGACTTCACCTTTGATTTTGACATTTGTGCCCTTTTCTTCTTGGTGATCCAGGAATTTTCAACTGAAGACTGACTTTTGGTTCTGGATCGCACTGTAAAACCTACCTCTGCAGATAACCCAATTCAGGAGAATTGCATACTCTCAAATTATATGTTTGAGATGAGGATAGGTTCCTGTCTGTCACAATTTTTTGTTTTCGGGTCATACAATGAGCTCACCAGTGCTGCCAGCTACCCACTCCAACCATAAAGCAGAGGCATGCCTTGACAATATGGTGCCTATGGCAAAATTTTAGGAAACACCTTGGTTATGTAGGGTATAATTTTTTCTTAGTTTTAATAAAGAATAATAGCATTTTTATTATCAGTAGCTCAACGTTTGAGTATTAAAATAACACTTATTTATGGAAAAATTAACTTTTCGCACTTTTTGTGGGGACGTTTGGCACCTTTTTGCAAATGCCACCTTTGCCATACCCTAGTTACGGCACTGCCACAAAGTCCACAAAAAATTCCTAAAACTTTTAGGGCAGACCTTAATGTGAGATATGACATCCCAATACGTATTTGATTTTATTTACCTTTACTCACCATGTGGAATATGGTACTTGTCCTGCCAATTGTATTAATGTGTATTTCCTTTAGAAAACAAAACCATGTAATTCATCAATTTTTTTTACCATAAAATGCTTTTTATTCATGGCATACAAGCTTTTTTCAGAATACAAACAAAAATTATTTGAACACCCCAAATTAAACCGTGCATTTGGACATTTACCTAAACCGACAAATAAAGGTTAAAACCTAAATGTTATGATTCCTACTATATTTTTTATATACCATAACCAAAAGTCATATCTTTTCTTTGTCCCCATTACTGTTATTTTTTCACATACCAAACAAAATATTTTCAAATTCAATGACATGATTTTTCTTGCATAAAAGAAGAAATTTCAGTTTATCCCTTTATAATGATAAGATAGTACGAGTGTTTAACTTTTTATCTTATCAAAAATAAAATACAGTTAAACATTGAAACAGCTATGTTAATAATAACATTAATGTGATCTTTCAGTAATTCTATATTAGTTGACCATTTCTTTCACTTAACAAACATTTGACTCTGCTATTTTTTTAAGCAAAATTGACTTCAAAGTTTTTAATAGCACAGAAATAAATGTCAATTTAATGTATAGGTTAGTTGATAATCCATAAATATGTATGGAATTCTTAACATTCACATGACCTCACATTAATATTCTTTGGTATCTTACCGATATTATGATAGCATTTATCCAAATCAACAAACATAAATATAGGTGTGTTAGATTTTCAAAATTGAAACAACTGTTTCAAAATGGTCATAATTTGTGCCAGATCAATCATCCTTATTGACTTTGGCCAAGAATTAGTTTCAAAATGTATTTTAAGTCAATCCCAAGGGTGTAACTGGGGGGGGGGGGTGCAGCCCACATGGTGCATGGGGGCCCTAAAGAAATGCTTAGAAGATTCATTAAATTGAATGAACACAAAATTAAGTAATGTTCACAAAAATGTATAAGAAGTTTATTGACCAATGCCTTTGTGACAAACTTCTCCCACTACCAACAAACACTGTATTGAAAGATGACACTGAAAATTGTATGAACACCAAGAAACTGTTAGATTTAATAACAATGAAATACAGACTGGCATTAATCTCTAAAGGGCTGGTGCACTGAAAAATGGCACCTGAGGCAAGTGAGACAGTCACCGCCTCCAAAAATAATAAGAAAGAGAAAAAAGTGAAAAATGCTGCCTTAGTAAAATGCCGCCCAAAGCCGTCGTCTCTCTGGCTCACCCCTGGTGCTGGCCCTGAATCAATATCAATGTGCAGCTTCGAAGATATATATAACATTACCAGTAACTGTGTAGTCAAATGAAAGACCTTTTTCAAAATTAAAGTTAATAGAAAGCTACCTCTGCACTTGTATACCCTGAAGTAGATGAAAGTATTATCACTTCTTTCGGTTTGAAAATCATAAGCATGCTAAATGAAAACTGATTAGTAAATCATGACATTTTCAGAGTTGAAATATTAAAAAAATAAAATAATTTTATAACAATTTAACTTTTTAAACTTCAACAATTGCCTTGGATTACTATATTTAAATTCTGGTCAAGAACATAATTTGACAAATGAGAGGAACAATAGGAGAGCAGATGTAGGTATTCAAATATACAAATAAAAAGCTTAGATTTAAAATAAAAATTTTGTGTAAATTATATTAAATTAATGGAAACAAACAAATTTTTATCTTTTCAATATATTTAATTTGAAGATTATGACAAAACTTTGAAAAGTATTGAGAAAAATAAAGTATTCAGAAAGAAAGAAATTTGCAATTAATAAAAATATTGCAGGAATAACTCATTATTTGAATCGTTGATGGAGATTAAATAAAAATCCATGAAATACCAAAGTATTTCTTGGAGAAGTAAATCTTTTAAAAGGCTTTTGTTAAAAAAATCCTCGGTGTCTAAATATCTTACCTTGTAAAATGATTTTTATTGCAAATTTTTAAACATTTCATTTTGGTACTGTGGCATGTATGAGCCTTTTTCCAAAAAACTTCTGATAAATAAACTATCGCTGATATTTTATAACCTTCATGGAAAATCACGGTTATATACATACTATTTCTGGTTGTTTGGTGATACAAATTTGTCTATACTTGATTATTATTTTTGAAATAACAACCTCTAGAGCAGTGGTCTTCAACCTTTTTTGAGTCACCGCCCACTTTTACCATATGTTGTCCTTTGAAATAAGTTCACCGCCCACCCAGTGGCATAGTGAGAGTTTCTGGCGCCCGGGGCAAAGAATAATTTTGCACCCCCAGTAGCAAAGCGATTTACGGAGGTAAGGTAACCCTAATACTAGTGGGAATGTCGTTAGATGAGATTACCGAGTACAGTCTCAGTGGTAATAACAGTGTTTAAAAATTTATGATTTTATATATTTGATAAAATTAAACTTAAATGCTTCGCTACTTCTGCGAGAGACTCTGACCACCCTCATGAGCCTTTCGATTTTACAGCAGCATGGATACATTGTCGCTAGTATAGTATGATATGATACTATAGTTAACGACAAACGAACTGTAATAGTTGTACATAAAATAGTTGTACAGAATATGTGCTTTTTTATAGAATTTTATTTTTCAGTATAAAAATTAGAATAGCATTTGATGAGTTCTTTAACGCCCACCAAAAATCCAAAAACGCCCACTGGTGGGCGCTATCGCCCACCTTGAAGACCACTGCTCTAGAGTAAGCTCGGATGTCAACTCTTTTTCTGCTGGTCAGAGCATTCGCAACTGCAAATGGTTATTAATCGACTCTCCAGTAGATATTTAGTTAATAATTCTGGAAAGAAGGCTGTATATATAGTGATTGTTATTTTTACCGATTTTATTTGAAAAGCTTGTATAACTGGTATAGCTGAGAAAAATATTTGTGTATTTCGATAATCAAAATAGGCCACCATCGTTAGTTATTCACCGTTCACAGACTGAAGTATATTTTGCTGAAATGAGCCGATGGTTTACCACAGGGGTCCCCAAACTATGGCCCGCCAGCCATACCCAACCCAACCACCCCCCTCCCCCTCGAAATAATTTGTAACGGTGAAATTTAATGATAAACCCCCCCCCCCCTTCGAAACTTGCTCTTTGAAGTTTTCACACGGCCCGATCAGTCATTTGAAAAAGTCTAAAGTGGCCCGCGCTGTCGTACATACATAAAGCCTAGTTTACCCGATCGATGTATCGGTTAGAAGCAAACGCTTAGCTCGGAAATTTACTTGAATTTACTTTTGTCCAAAAAGCTTATCATAGTCATCTTTAAAATAATGCTTTCCAAAATATCAATTTTTCGCAAATTGCCTCTCTGTATTCATTTCCTTTATATCTATTTATTATTAACAACCTGTTATAAGTATTGTGGCTTTCTTAAGTTGGCTAGGCTACAATAATTATTTATATGTTGGCAATACAGGTGTAACTCAGCCAGCCCCTGGCAACTCAACTGTTTTCAGAGTTTCAAGTTACGCTCATCTTTGTTGATAGGTGTCACTGGGTGCGCTTCAAAATGAAAGTGGGGGAGGGGATGGGTCTGGGTGTAATTCTACGTCCAGGAAGAGTAGGGTCGTGAACGGGTAAGTAACTTTCCGTTCGTAATTCGCAAGAGATTTACGTCGACCTCGTGTTGCTGTGATTGATTGTCGGTTTTAAATGCTTTAGTTAGAATTAAGCGAAAATTTAATTGTCGTTGTCGGAACGCCGCATCGGGGTAGCATCATCGCATTAATATTACCGTTCAATTTTGTCTCAAGGTCATTATTTCTTCTGATCCTTAGTTCATAGCTTTTGTGAAATTATTTCTTAATTAAACGAAATGGTTGATTTCTTCACTGAATTTTATGTCGGCATAATCTTTACATTAATTAGGAGAGACCTTTACATAAGATATATGTGGATCTATGCAATTATTTTCCTTGGTGAAAGTTAATCACGTGTATTTTGGGTGAACTGAGTCAAGTTGAGACATGAATATGGTTATTAATTTGTCGAGTGGTTGTGTAAGCGTATAGTTTGAAGGTAAAGGTTCGTTTTCTATCAACTTTGATTTTTAGAAATGATATATGTATACGGTGTTAGCCTATGATCAGATTGGCCAACGGTGGGAGTTTGATATGAGTTTCTGAGGTAATCCATCTCATTTTCGTGTATTTTAATCTCGTTAAAGCGTATGTTTGATAAAATAATAATATTTTAATGCGCAACTGAAAATATATTGATAAGGTTTTCTCCTAATTATTCAGTTTTCAGACAGAATTCTCCGTGTGCAGCTGTATTTGATTTTGGCAACCATTATCGAGAAATTCATTCAAAGCAATGCTGTATTTCGTTTATTGAAATGATATTAATTACGTAATCAATACATACTAGTGTCATGGTTTTGAAATAAGTATTAAGCTTAACTTAGCAACTTAAGGAATATAAGTCTTATATTTTACAAATCTTGGAATTTGAGTTACAATACAATATTTTCGAATATTATCGGAGTGATTTAGCATGAGAGACACTACATAATGTAATCAGGTTATCAGAAATAATATTCAGAATTAAAATACAGTAGGTACATATTTTAAGATTTCATTCTCTTGTTTCAGAGGAATGTTTGCAGAAGACGTCACAGAACAGCTGTCATGTTCCCTTGTGTGATATCAAGAAATACATATTAACGGTGAGTACAATCTTTTAAGTAGTTTGCCAATTGCATTTGTATTGGCTGTTACTTGAAGTTTCCAGTGAGAATTATCGACGTATTTTACTGAATAGATAGGATAAATTTAGTCGTGTAACCACGCATGTGTTTTAATTGCGTCTATATATGTGCAGTACTTATTGTACTAATTTTTCCATCTATTAATGGTGAAAGTGTAGTAACTTAAGCTTACATTGGAAAGTGATAAATCTCAATTTATTTTAAGTGAATATTTCATTGGGAGAATAAAATTGATTTTATAATTTCGACTTTGAAAGGTTTGTTAATTATCGTTAACATAAGTGTTATCAATGCTTCAATTTTTGGCATATTTTATGAAATACTTTGTACCTGGGAAATTTTACTTTTCAATCTACTGACATCCATTTCAGCATAAATCAATTAAGTATGCTCTATAAACACGAGATGATTTCATAGAAACAAAATTATTACTTTGTAGTGACAGTGTAACGTGAAATGTTCATTGACTTTTAACTCTTTGGTGAGGTGTAAACTAATGTTGAAATTATGGAGACATTTTGAGGAAAGTAATTAAAATATTTTGCTTGGAAAAGGCTATCTATATGGAAATTGCTAAAGCAATCAATGAAATATTTTGAGGAAAGGGATTTCTTAGTCAAAGTTAGTCGAATTCTTGGAATACATGCAAATTTTTGAAAAGTTTGCTAGGCTAATGAAAGTTTATCGTGACAATTGGTTTTTATTCTGTTTATTTCCACCGGTGGTTGGCTAATCATCAGTTGATCATGCAAAAATTGTACAGGATTTATTCAGATACTATTTTAGTGCATTTTATTTTATAAATATTCAGTCAATCAAATCAAAATAGCAATTAAACTGTAAGAGATAGAAGGCTGAAATGTGGTTATGCCATTTATTACTATGACGAAGGATTTTATTTTAATGAATAATTGAAAGTATATTGACAAGGTTTCTTCCCAAGTATGTATTCAATTTTCGGGCAAACTTCTGTCTAGACTTATTAAATGTTGGAAACCCTTTACCGAAAAATTCATTCAAATCAATGATTTATTTAGTTGATATTCATTTCCGTAATCAATATATGGTAGTCAGGTGGTTTTGAAATAAGTATTGAGCTTAACCAAGCCACTTAAGTAATATAAGTCTTTAATTTCATTACAAATCTTTGAATTTGAGTTACAATAGAAAAGATTCCAATGTTACCTCAGTGATTTAGCACGAGAGACATTACATAATGTAATCTGGAATATTATTCAGCATGAAATTACAGTATATATTTTAAGATTTTATTCTCTTGTTTCATAGGAATGTTTGCAGCAGACATCACAGGACTGAGCTGTTATATTCTCCTGTGTGTGATAACAAGAAATAATAACAGTGAGTATATTCCGTGTGTTTCTTTTAAGTAGTTTGCCTATTGCATTTGACATATTGGTTGTTTTGTGATACTTTTGTTGGCTGTTACCTCAAGAAGTTCCCAGTGAGAATTATCGACCTATTTGAATGAATAGCTAGGAGGAATTTAGTCGTGTAACCACGCATTTGTTTTTTTACTATATGTTCAATACTTATTGTGCTAGTTATTCATCTATTAACGGTGAAAATGTAGTAACTTCAGCGTATATCGGAAAGTGATAAATCTCAACATCTTTTAAGTGGATATTTTGTTGATAGAATAAAATTGATTTTATAATTTAGACCTTCAAAGATTTGCTAATTATCGTTAACATAAGTGTTATCAACGCTTCAATCTTTGGCATATTTTATGAAATACTTTGAGCTGGAGAACTTTTACTTTTCAGTCTACTGACTTCCAATTCAACGTAAATCAATTAAAAATATGAGATAATTTCATAGAAACAAAAATATTAGTTTTGTAGCGACAGTGTAATGTGAAATGTTTATTGGATTTACTCTTTGGTGATGTGTAAACTATTTAATGTTGAAATTATGGAGACATTTTCAGACAGTTGAAAGTGATTAAAATACTTTGGAAAAGGTGTCTGAATGGAAATTGTTGACACAATCAAGGAAATATATTAAGGAAAAAGACTTATTAGTCAAAGTTAGTTGAATTCTTGGAGTACATGCAAATTTTTGGAAAGTGTTTATCGTGACAGTTGGTTTTTATTATGCTTATTTCCATCGGTGGTTGGCTAATCATCAGTTGAGCATCAAAAAATTGTAGAAAATTTATTCAAATACTATTTTAGTGCATTTTATTTTATAAATGTTCAATCAATCAAATCAAAACAGAAATTTAACTGTAAGAGATAGAAGGCTGATGTTTGCGGGGTGTATGTCATGTGTTATGCCATTTATTACTATGACAGAGGATTTTATTTTTGGTGGAACTGGTGTGCGACAAGAGGTCCAATGCTTTTTAAAATGTGAAACATATTTCATAGCATTAACATAACGATTTTTATCTTATTAGCCTGTTATTTACAAAGTATTAAAGACAATGAATAAAGAAGTGAGATCAAGTCAGAAGCGATAATGTCAGTTTTTACCTCTTTAAGTGCAGTCTTGTCACAATGCAAGCTTTAGGAAGATTAGAAATATTTTCTTACTATTCTTTGGCTTAAAATTCAATTCTGAATTCATGTTCTTTGATCGTTTTTAAAGGTAAAAACAAACTGTAATTTTATCCAATATGACAATGGTTTTAGGTTGTATTATAGTTATAGACATTATAATAAATGCTGTGATTTGTCGATAATTTCCAATTAAGAGTACATGGAATGATTTTTATAAAGTTAATTGATCAATTTAGTTGATTTTATAGCATAAATTAAAATGAATATTGTTGTTACTACTTGAAATTATTAACAGATAATATTTAATACTTGTCAGTAGTTAAACCTCTGTATTAATTTCCATATTTCCTACCTGTTATCACTAGTCTATTTATCATTTTCTGGAGTACTTGATCGTCCTCGTATTTCACTGTTCTTATAATCCTTCCTCTGATTTAGAAATCTCCCATGGCTTCTAACGGTTCCTGCATTAGCCTCTCTCCATATATATTGAATAGAATCGGCGATAGACAGCAGCCCTGTCTTACTTCTCTACCGATATGTACTCCGCTGGTATCCGCATTCTCCAACCTGACTTTTACCAGTTGATTTACGTATAGATTCCCGATCAGCCTCCTGTCTTTCCAGTCTACACCTATATCCTTTAATATCCTCATCAGCAGTACCCAATTTACTCTTACCAAAGGCCTTCTGCCAGTCGAGGAAACATACACAGCAATCTTGACTGTATTCTATTGCCCTTTCTGATATGATTCTCACTACACCGATAGCATCTCTGGTTCCTCGTCCTTTTCTGAAGCCGAATTGATCTTCCCCTAGCATTTCTTCGGCATTTTTCTCTAGTCTTTTATTAAGAATCCTCGTGATGATCTTCGAAGTGTGTGACAGTAGGGATATCGTTCTGTAGTCCTTACACTGCATTGCCTTTGGCTTCTTCTTTAGAGGGATCATTGTCACATCTAAGAAATCCTGAGGCCTCTTTCCCGAGTTGTAAAGCTTGTTAATTAGTTTCGTAATCACTTTTAGTCCTTCCGATCCCATGACTTTAAGTACCTCTGCCTGTATTCCATCGCTGCCTGTAGCTTTCCCTTTATCCAGTTCCAGAATTGCCTTTTGTACTTAGCTTTCCATATTACTTGTTCCCAAGTTTGTCTTCTTCAATGTTATCCTCTTCTTCCGTTCTATTTGTGCTGATCCTGCCTGCTTGCTGTATAGTTCCTTAATGTATACTTCTCATACCTGTGCTACATCCTTTGGTTCTGCGACTATTTTTCCATCTGCGTTCATAATTGCTTTACCACAAATCCCATTAGACTTCTAATCTTCTAACTCCAGTGCCCTAGCATACATCATATCATACCGTCCTAACTTCTCAGTTGTATTTCCTCACATTTTCCTTTTATTCAAATTTCCCTAGCTTTATCTGTTACCCTTCTCGACTCATTGTTTGTGCATCTATAGTTGGCTCTACCTTCTTCACTGTTAACATTTTTTTCCATTTTTTTCTCTCATCCATTATCTCCAGCATTTCCTTAGTGATCCATGGGTTTCTGATTTTCTTCTCTTGTTTCCCAATCTCTTTATTCAAGGTGTCTTTGATGCTGGCTTTAATTTCTTCCCATTCTGTATTCACGGTCTCTGGTTTGTTTTCCAAATTTCTAAGGCGACCTTCCGACTTCATGCTGAAAGCATTCTGCCTTTCTTTCAGTTTTTTTAGGTCCCAAGTCTGTCTTTCTCTTCTCGTTTTCCTTATTTGTTTCAGCTTTGTGGTTACATCGAGTATTAGAAGGATGTGATCTGAATCAATGTTTGCTCCTGGTAATGTCTTAGTATTTTTTATGCTGTTCCTGAATCTTTGTTTTACTAGGATGTAATCTATTTGGCATCTCATTTTATCTCCTGGGCTTTTCCAACTGTGTTGTTCCAATCTCCCATTATTGTGCAGTTCTACTTCATAAATGTCATTCTTTTGCTCATACATCTCCCTGATTTATTCTTCTTCAATAGCGGTTGTTGGCATATATACCTGGATTATCAACATGTTAACTGGGACAACTTTTAGCTTTATTGCCATCAACCTATCGTTCGTTGCTGTTATTTTTGTCACGCTATTCATCATATCTTTTAAGTACCAGAGCTACTCCCCTTGCCTCACTATTTCCTCCGGTGTAAACTACCGTGAATTCTTCCGAGCGGATCTGCCCTTCTCCTTCCCATCTGACTTCGCTCAGCCCTATGACGTCAATCCTATTTCATTTTTCAGGTTCTCTAGCTTTTCTGCCTTCCTCGTGGTTTTTAAATTCTAAGTATCTTTGCATAAGTTACCTTCGACAGTTGCTTTCCTCAAGGCAGTCCATGCCCGGAGATCTGATTGGGGGACTATTTTACCTCCGGAATATTATATAATATAATCATTATTAGGGAAATGTAATGTGGTAGTTTCCCTCTTGCTTTCCACATCGCAGTACTGTAGCCGTTCAAATCATGCCTACTGTTCTATTGAATACATACCCAACCAACATCATTTGTTTTCATCTCTATACCGTACCGACAGTACTGCTGCCTACTGCCAGACACCAATGATAGTTTTTTATTATTAATTAAGTAATTAATTTTTTTGTGAAAAAAACCTCCATTTGCGGGGATCGCACCCTGCAGCTTTGTAATGGGAAGCTGACACGCTAAGCACTACACCTTATGGAAGGTTAAAATTTTAAAACTAATTGTCAAACGAATCTTTCTTTAAATAATAATTTGAATAAACTCGTAAAGAATTTAAAATTTTAAGATTCTAAATAGACCTTGATAAGTGAATGTGCTCTTTCATGTTGTTTAAGCAAATTAATCTTTTATATTTAGATTTTTTAGTTAATATTTCTTTATTGAATTCACCACAACCATTTTTCCTCTTCATTGTAGGCATTCACAGTTGATGCTGAGTGAAAATGCGATGGTTTGAGGCGTCGAGGAACCATGAATCGAAGAGTACTGCTTTGCTGAGACGACAATTGATACACCTGGGTGCGAGAGTATAGAGGAATCTGAGCTGGAGGCTATACATATGGGATGAGAGAAGGTTTTTATACCTATATGTTGCTATATTCTGGTTTGTTCAATATGTCAGGCGATAAATATCTTGTATAATATGTAGCTGCATCTTACGGAGGATGTAGGAGAGATTGTAAATTATAAGTCCCTTTCAGATGAGCTAAACGCTTCAAATTTGGCATTATTATAGCTTTATGCTCACAACCAATGAAAATAAATACAATACAATAAGAATTCCAATTTTTAGGTTTTTCTCCTGTCATTCAGAATGAGCAGAAATTTACGATAGGATTAAACGATTCCCCAAGAATTTGATTTCTTTTAAAAATATTGTTTAATCAACTTACACTAAAAGTAAGTAAATGGAAAATATAGTGCTACGTCTGAAAAAAAAGTTTTATCTGATATCGTCCGTAAGAGTATTTTATTTCTGAGAATGTAGGGCATCAATTTTCTGTTTGAACTTAAAAACTTTCTGATAACTCAACTTTTTTATAAAATGCATTTAATTTTTTATTATAAATTTACAAGAATATAAGGTGTTGGTTTTCAGTTTGAACTCTGAAAACTTTCTTTAATTTGATTTTATAAAGAATATTCCATTTTGTTTGTAAAGGTTTATTAGCGTACTTCTATAAATTTTAAATTTTTGTTAAATTCACTTCCGTTAATAAGAATCAAATGTAGTAACAAGTTATTTACGAATTTCCGAAGATGTTGAATTTAAAAACTTTAGAAAACTTATAAAATGCCAAGTTTTCGTATTGACTTCTGAGACAGCACTGTATTTGCTCATGTTTGCAGACTTGTCATGTGAATATCGTTCCGCAAATTGGATGTTGGAAAGTAATTAATTAAATTTAATCTTAAAATAGGAGCAGCCATTAAAAAAGATTATTTGTATCGGGATTTTTGGTGTTCTACATTTAATATTTTACCAAGAGGGTTTGTCGTGGTTAAATAATTCCAGATTTAATTTAATAATTTAAAGAAATTTGGAGATGTAGGATCTGCTTGAATTAATTCAGAAAATATTCTTTGGGGTTTTTATTGTTGTTTATTCAAGGCAGAAAAAATTCTGAGGCAATACAAATTCAGTTCATTATTCAAGTTATCAAAATCAGATAAAGAGATAGAATGCAAATGAAATTTCAGTTAGTTTTGCGAGTTTTGATTGAAAATCCAGACTATGTAAAGTATTTTCATTGTGAAAAGTTTATATTCTCCAATTATTAAGCCATGCATCGGGAATGGTAGTTTAATTGTTCTTGATTCTAGACGATATTTAGAAAAAGATTTAACTTTGTGGAGAGTTAAATTTCTTAATTAAGAAAAATTGTGCAGGTTATTTTATTCTTAATTAAAGTCAATGTCCAGAAAAAAGTTCTTTTAATAATTCCATCAATATCCAATTTGCTAGATGTTATTTATTTGTAAATACGTTTCCAAAGTGTTGTGTTATTTATATATTATTCAGAACAATTGCAAATTCTTTTGTCTAAATGTATATAAGCTATTGCTTTTCCATTCTGTATAATTATTGCCATTTTTTTAAATCTGAACAAACCAGAATTAGCAGCGCTTTTGGGTATATATTTATCGTCTCTCATTTCATATTTTTTTCTAAGCCATGCTATTTTTCCTCTGTACTTTCTCACCAATAGAAATGATTAAAGAAATATTATCCTTGCCAAAGTACTTTGTAAAAATGTCCAACTTTTATTCTAGTGCTTGTTATATTTAAAAAATTTTCTGCAGTTCATGAATATTTTTAAATGGCAATTTTGATTTGTGCTAATATTCAGATCTTTTTCAGTCCAGAAATTTTTTAAGTCAGATATTATTCTGTCCAAAATGTAAACAAATTAATTTTTTTCAAGTTCTAATTTCAGAAATCTTTCAAGTCTAGCGTTAAAAATTATTGTCCAGATTGTAAACAAATTACTTTACAAATTGGACAATAGTTTTTAACTCTTAGACTTGAAAGATTTCTGGAATTGGGACTTTTTCAAAAGTTTTTCTAAGTACAAATTGTAAACAAATCAATTTTTTTTCTCAAGTCAAAAATTCTTTTAAGGCCAGTATAA
This sequence comes from Uropetala carovei, assembly GCA_036926305.1. Classification (NCBI taxonomy): domain Eukaryota; kingdom Metazoa; phylum Arthropoda; class Insecta; order Odonata; family Petaluridae; genus Uropetala; species Uropetala carovei. The sequence continues at coordinate 1,795,101 of JAXCHB010000214.1, forward strand.
TTTTTATTTTCAGGTGCAGGATAAAATAAGTAGACAAAAATGTATTATTTCAGATTGTAAAATTTTTATTGAACTTGTATGTATACACTGTACATTTTAATTGCAATAAAGACATTTTATTATGATCAAAACCTGTTGACTCCTTTTAGATAGGAATAATTTCTTTTTCTCGGAGCCTCTTTTAGGTATCGTTGGACTTAAGGGGTTTTTAAGGTATATTTTTGCTAAATTTAGCACATTTTTAACCTAAAAATGACATTTTTGACCATCAATTCAGCCAAATTTTGCTGATTATTGAACAAATTATTCAACATTATGACAATTTATCTGCATTTCAACTATTCAACAACTGACATATTACATATAACACAATATTTTCAACTGTTGTTCAACAGCTGACATAAATACATATAACATGAAAAAATAAACCATCAAACACATTTTGTGTCTCAATTATGGGAATTACTCCCACGTCTGATGACGAGTATAAGTTAGAATGCATATGTACAGTAAAACCTCAATCATCCATGAGTGGATAAACCGGACATTCTGAAGTGAGTTTGAATATTTCCACATAATGGAAAATGAAGAAGACACGAACTTCACTGATATATTAACCATCCACTTATATATCAGATCAATCAAACAAAACCTGATTCAACAAAAGAGACAAGTTCTTTCACAAAAAAATGTAAAATGATTTACCTAACACTTTTATCCCAGGTGTAGTTTTCTCCTTTATTTGATAGAGTTTCTTATAAATAAATCTTAAATTTTCAGTGATGTTAAATTATTCTATGGGTGAGAGAATGCTTTGTAACATTTTTATCTTCCTGTCTCATCTTTTTTATGCTTACACTTACAAGGGGAAGGCACTACTGACCCCCAACCGATTTGGCTGAAACTTCGTAGAGATAATGTCCATGACGTCCAATTAACGAAAATATATACATATCAGGGCCAATACTCAGCCGTTTTTATTTTATTAGTAAAAATAAGTTCATATTTTCCGAGCCATTACATAACTACCATACACGGTAACGTAATTCCTAAGAAGTGGCGCTTGCGTAGTGGGTAGCACGCTCGGCTGAAAATGTCAAGATCTGTTGTTCGAGTCCCTGTTCCGAAACTTTTTTTGATTTTTTCCCACATTTTCACTTTCATCATTTAAAGTATTTATTACCTAATTTTCTAATATTGCTTTAAGTTTAAATACCCATTTATTTCTAAATAAAATTTCTAATCACAATGATAATATCTCTATGGGCAATGACAAATAAAACTCGTCCGGTTTGCGATAACATTAATTACATATTTTATGCATTCACTTTCTTTTTATTTTTTGCTGAACCCTCCTCCACCCCCGCCGTTCATTAGTGTTTCCGTTATATCGACGGTTAGCAATTCTGTTTTTAATTCATTTAAATATCAGGTATCGATATGAAAGTTTATCTTTACGGTTGGTTTTTAAGTAGGTAGTCCGACAGCACTTTCACAGGTTCTGGGGTGGTACTGATCATAAAAACAATGGAAACAATACGTATTAAAGCACCACGAACATTTCACGAATGCTTGTTCCCCGCAGTCGCATGTCAATGTTCGCAGGGATTCTGGGAAAGATACTTGATTAACATTGAAAAAGATGCGTCTTTCGTCAGTCAATTTTGAAGCAAACCATGCATATTGAAGCATGTTCACATACCTTGGGGCCGACAGCTGGTTATGAACCAACGCATGAATTTTCACCATGTCCTTCCTGCTTGTGGTCTCGCGTTGATTTTGCAGTAGGTAAGTTGCATTTTGCAACCGCCATTACAACACTATGGCCACATTCACTTTCGGGTACTTCTTTATCCGACATCAATCCATTTTTTCGGAGGAGCTTCATGCAGTAATGCATGGCGGTGTTCAACACGTCTTTCGCCGTTTCGTCGTCCAAAGTAGGAGATGTAAAAGATGTAACATTTTTGCTCGTTACAGGATATCCCGCTGAAGATGTTGAAGCAGTATATTCCATTTTTGAAACAGCAAAAACAGCAGTATGTTAAAAATACACTTCGAAACACGCTAGATAACTTACAATGCTCTGATGAAAGAAGCAATACTGATATTGTAGCACTTGAAATCGCTCCTCTCCGATCCTTTTCTAAATGCTTACAATGTATTTATCGACAATGCCATGACTGTGAAACAATACGTGCAAGACAATAAGTTTCTTTTCATTGTATATTCATGGGGAGGAGAAACTAATAAATCGCTTTACAATGAAAAATTTATTGACGAGGATGACCAACCGCTATGTCCGCTACAAATAATTCTTCAAAACTGCACATCAATATATTAAAAATATTAACTATTAAAAAATAAAAATATACTATTTTAGCGTTATTAAGAAATAAGCATTTAAATTGAGGAAAATGAATATTAGGGAAAAATGAAAAAAAGTTCCCGAACATGGACTCGAACAACATATCTTCACATTTTCAGCCGAGCGCGCTACCCACTATGCAAGCGCCACTTCTTAGGAATTATGTTACTGTGTATGGTAGTTATGTAATAGCTCGGAAAATGTGAACTTATTTTTACTAATAAAATAAAAACGGCTGAGTATTGGCCCTGATATGTATATATTTTCATTAATCGGACGTCATGGACATTATCTCTAAGAAGTTTCGGCTAAATCGGTTGGGGGTCAGTAGTGCCTTCCCCTTGTTAGCAGCGATCATTACATCAGGCAGAATAGTCAGTGGCAAAAACATATTAAAATGTTCTGTCCATATATTGTACCCTAATTACATTTTCTTGTTTAATTGATAGCTTTTTATTTGCTATGTAAATTAATCAGCAATTTATTTATGTAATACATTAATAAGCAACAGTAATAAAAAGTATTATTGGTAGTAATAATGCAACTATGTATTTACTGGTGAAGCTTTCTGCATTAAGTGAGGTTAGGTTGAACTATGGTTAGAAACAGTTAAAGGGTCAGAACATTTTGTGAAAAAATCCACCCTGATACTACTTATTCAGGACTGCTTTTATTTGTATGAATTTTGTAGTCCAGTTGTAAGTTCATTTTATATCCCAAGATTATTGTATGTTTACACCTTGTGATATGTTTCTTATGTAAATAAATTTGTGTAAGAGATATTATACCAAAATTTGCCTATGAAAATTTGGATTAACCATGATATTCAATTGTCCATCACTACCCAAGTCCCAATTAACATAGATAATTGAGGTTCTACTGTATTTAGGTTCATATTGATATTGAAACGTGCTTCACTTAATCACATATTGCCTATTGTATTACATCATTTCGTGAAGTATTTTCATGATTTTGTCTTTCCATTTCTTATTTCAGATTAACACCAGTGATCTATATGAGGAAACTCCTTTCATTTGTACATGTGTAAAGGAATTGTGGTTACTCCTTCAAATTCTTTGCGATTCCCTTTCAGATTCTAGATCAGGAAAGGTTTGTGCAATTTTATTTTATGCTTTGATCAATTTTCTTTCATCCCTAGTAATGAAATTTAAAAGGGGCATTTAGCATGAAAAATGACGACTACTTGCAAAAGCACAGAATGTAAATGTGAATAAAGAATTAGAATGTTGTTGTTACCCACTTCATATATTAATTGAATTTTCTATTATAAGTGATAAATTTTAATGGCATATTTAAGGTGATTTGAAAGCGATTCTGACCAAATACTTGACGTATCAATTCCATTTTTCTTATAAGATAATTTGTGAAGGAATAATAATTTTGTAAGATTATTCTACTAAATGTTACAATTCTATTTACTTTTTCTTTGAAGTACCCTTTCTTCAATTAATTTACATGATTTCCAGCTGCAAATCAGTGTACTCTGTAAGATTTCTTCTTTATACCATTCTTGATTACTTAGTTGAAATATATTCAAGAACAAGCACTTTAAAAAATACTTGTCTCGGTATCTCCAATAGCCATAACAAGATTATTATTGGAGATACTTGAGACAAGTATTTTAAAGTGCTTGTTCTTTAATTTTTTTCAGCCATAATATGAGCTCAATGATTTCCTGCTGAATTAGTTGAAAATTGATTTTACAATTTGATATCTTCTGACAAGTTTGTGTTTGAGATGTTTGAATTGATAGTTAAGTTATGTCTGTTTCTCATTATAATTATAATAAAAATTTTCCAGGTAGCCAACAAATTGTGTTTTATATCTGTATGATAAACTAGACTTTTACTTCCCTTTTCTTTTATAAATAATTCAGAATTTAGAAAATAAATATGAGACCGGTTCATTAGTTGGTAACTCACATAATCTTTTTTTTTTAATAATTCTGAATGCTATATATGCATTTCATTTCAGTCATTTTGGATCCAAGTAAATGTTCTCCTTGAAAAAGTCGTGCCAATGTCATCTGCAGCTAGGGACGAAAGTGACTCAGAAAAAACACCTACGATGGAGACATTTCACTGTTCTGACCCTACAGCTTTTTCCCTTTGGATGCTTTTGCACCTCTCGTATCTGTATGGCTATGATCATAATGGAGAATTCCTTGGACGGAAAAGCGGCAGAGTAAGATTTATTTTTGCAATTAATAACTCTTTTCGGAAACAAATACCATTATTAAGGGATTTAAAAGGCCATTAAATTTCTTTTATATTACAGTTTTTACATCACGTTAATGTTGGATAATTCTTATTAATATGTTGTGTTATAATAATACCAAGAGTTTTATGTCTGAGCAATTTTAAAATTGAATTTGAATAGTTAAAATTTGGACAAACTCAGCCTAACCTGGAATGGACCTAAATAGAAGACCATAGTTTATGTATGTTCACTTCGTGGCATATATTTTTTTGTGTCCTGTCTTTATCATTGGTTCATTTTCTAAATGCAGTAAAATAATAAACTTATTCAGTTTACAGGTTATATGTGTCTATTTGATTGCAGGCAAGGAACAATTTCAGCCATTTAGAGAAGTTCCTTTTAACCTTTATCAATCAGAACTCTCAAACTGGCAATGAACATCAGATGGAATGTCAAATGCGACAGTACATATACATGGCTTCTCAAGTGTGTTTGGAGAGGTGGTGGGAGCCAATGAGAGTTGAGCCAATCATGATATTTTGGGAATATTACCATCGAAGATTGAGTGCATCGCTGTTACTTCCTGGAGCGAGTCCTGCCATGCTTCCTATATTAAGGTTAGACTGAAGTGATCTCGGAATGTAAATGTGCAATTAGGGTGCTACTCACAATCGGAGATAATTCAAGTTAAGTGTGGGTGCTGACATATCCTTCATTCATATGTCAGTTAAGGCATTATCAAAGAGTGAATTATATTTATTTTGTTATGCTTTTTATGCATTTCATTTGCATTGGAAGTAGTTCGCAAAGAGGAAATTCCTAAAGTTTAATGTAATCATTGGTAAATAGATATCAATAAAGAATTGGCAGTAATGCGCAAACATGCTGTAATAGTTGCATTTTAACTTTATCCTTATACATATACGTTTATTTTCATTCGGCGGACTAGAGTTTAACTCCATGAGCCAATTTTTAATGTCTATGTTCTTTACATGCAATATACGTGGATGTTTCAAATCATTTTATGACAATTGTTCTAAAAGATAAGAAGGGCTAATAATTACAAGAATGCATGTTTATTTTGCTGATACGCCATTACCAGCAACAATACAATTTCTAGTTTTTCTTCCATCTTAGCAAATCTGCTGTCGGAATTTTGGTGCAAGTAAAGGAAAGGCTTTCTGATCACAAGAAAACTGGATATGAGGAGGATAGCTTTTGTGTTTTTCTAAAATTTTTGGGTAAGAATTAGTTGTAATTTACACTGTGAACATAGTTTACTATGATTCTGTATAATTTATTTATATGACAAACATTAGGATTATTTGAGATAATGTAAGCTGATAATTCAATTGAAAATTGTGAACAATATTAGCCATGAAATATGAGTTTAATGGTCAAGTTAAACAAAAATTATGTACATTGAGGAAGCACAATGCATATTAAGTAGTTAGAGAAGAAAGTATTACTGTAATGTTCATAAAAAAAGTTAAAAATTCTTGGTAGGCATGCAAAAGTTATATTACTATAAGAAGGAACATCTCATTGCAATCAGCGCCTTAATAGATATTGGTTCTTTGGTATGCAAGAAATTACATTACATTTGTTACCAGTGAATATGCTGTACATTTAAGTAATCCATTACTTACCTAGGCCTTTATCTGATGCGCTGCAATAAAGAGGAAAATTCTTCCGAGGGTAGTGGTCTCCGCCAGTGGCAGCAAATGCGGGGACGTATATATTCCAAGCTTGGTTCAGCCAAAGTGAAAGGACTCTCTCAGATGGGCTTTTACAGGCTTATAAGCTTATTTCTGACACTCTCCATCACTGCAGATATTAAGGAAGTGGTAAATAATTGTTTTAGATAAGTTTGAAAATCATAGATTATGGATTTTTTAGCAAAATTTATGACATCATTATATCTCAATAAATTGCTTTTAATCATGGTGAATTCAGGTGATTTTGTTATTAATCTATTACAAATATCTACTATAGCTGAGAAGCATGTTCAAACCAAATTAGTATACTTTTAATAATATTCTAATCATTGGCAATACAGAAATAATTTGTTTCTTACCAGAAACTATTTTATACAATTGCCATGCACCTCTTTTTGCAGTATTAATTTCTGGTCTACAATGAATGAAGCATTATGTCTAACATTTTAGGGTAAAAAATTGCTGGATGTGCTGGCTTTGCTCCGTCCGTGGGATCCAAAGGGACGCGATATGTCCAAGAGGGAGTTGGCTTGGCAAGCACATTTGTGTGTTCTATGTCTACATGTTGAACATGAAATTGACATAGCTCAGGCCGCAGAACCTCTTTTGGAGGAAGTTCAGGTGGTGTGCAATGAGCTGGCTTCCATTTCAAAATCAAACTCCAATTCCATGTTCTCTGAGTCGTGGAAGATTGAAACCAACAATTCGGAAGGTCTTCGCAGGCTTCTTTTGCTATTCACAGAGGGAATGAATGAGATAATCGACTCTAGTCCAAAGTTGTCTCTCTCTGAGTATACTCTCATAGGTAAAACTTTGTCTATTTTTATCCTTATTTATTCGTAGTATAGTAAATGATGTGGTGAACAAATCATTGGAATCGATGAATGTTTAAAATGACATTCCTTTATATAACTTCCTATTAAATATGAATAAATTTCTTATCATTTCAGATGATAAGAACCTTTTTGTAATAACAATGATATGTGATGAGTAATGTCATAGATATGCTTTATCTGTAATTTGCAGCTATGCTCACAGAAAATATGCAAATTGTCGTATAGTTTTGTGTAGTTTACATTTAATGAAACTGAATTAATGGAACAAGTGTAATTTGAAATTTTGCTGTTTCTACAAAATTGTGTGGAAACTACAAAATTTTATATGCCATGTACAATTTATGCCAATTCAAATTACATCCTTTATCATAGAATTTCACCAGATATCAGCAAAGTGTGAATTGTTTTTTAATAGATAGAAAGAAGATAGCATGCAATCAATTAGCTTAATTTATGGCAACAAAAAAGGCTAATGGATAAGGAATTGATCTTCGAAACTGGGGATTATGAGTTTGTGATTACTTAGAGGGGAAGTTAGGGAGTCTGGGTCCCAATATCAGGATGGCGGGTTCAAATCCTGCCCGTGGATTGCTGTGTGTGTCCATTTTTGTCATTGTGAAAGGCAGTCCATGGATGTTTATGAACTTGTTAAAATAATGTAAAATAAAAAATACTTATGTGGGTTAATAATGGTAAACAAATTTTACATAGTTCAGGATAGAAAAATGACTGCTTATTCATATTATAAATCGGTTTTTGGATTTATTCATAACATTTTAATTCTACCAGCCTTAAAAATAGACCCAATCTTGAGTGTATATATGCAATCGATTGCCTTGGTTTACAAACATTTATAACCGCATTGAATTTCAGAAAATAGAAGGCTTTCAAAGAATTTCATACATTCTTATTGTTATATCCATGCACTTTCAAAGCACTTGTACTCGAAAACATACACTTTGTAGAAATGTAAATGCTTTTTTGCTCAAGAGCTTAAACAGGCAAAATAGTGACACAAACAATAACTTGTTAGGTCAGTGCTTTGAAAGAATGTCGTTGCGACCTTTGTGGGCTATACGCAGAATCTCTTTAATTTTTATGTGATTTATATGCATCAACAAATAATTTTCTCTGTACAAACTTTGCTGCGATCATTCAATGGAATTTGTTTTAAAGATCTGAGCTAAAGAGCTATGCTCTACAGCAGTGGTCGGCAAGCTTTTTACCGCTGAGAGCTCATTTCACATTTGGAAATAGATGGCAGGTGCCAATCGGTATGGGGGGGGGAGGTGTGAGACTGGTAAATAAATTAAACTAACTTCAGCAGAAGGTAAAACGTGCACATGCACTTACCCCATTCACTTGTTTATTTAATGGTCTCCTTTTGGCCGGCAGCCAACTGAAAAATGTATTGCATGTCAGTTTTTTTCTCTCGAACGAACTCTCGCTTCTGCGCTCGATAAGGTAAAAGGTCAGTGTCTGATGCAGTGTCCGGATGCATTCGATCGGTGGAGGATATATATAGTATGTTTTACGACTTCAAGTCTGGAGAGGTTTCTCCGCCGTAGTTATGCGGTGCAGAGTAGGTAATGCAGTCGAGACGGAACGATAAAATAAATAATTGGGAACGCCCCTAGATAGTATTTTTTCGCCGCCTCGCGAATATCCATGAATCTCGGCCAATTATAAAATGGAACAGAAGCTTTTGCATCATTCAGCGAGTGTTTATTAGATATAAGTCGCCTTGCAGTCTTAACGGATGTCGGGACCTTGTGATTGATCGATTTTTGTGGGCATGCTTCTTCGCTACATTTCTGAGTTGCCTAGAAGTAATGCTAATACTTGAAAAATAACACAATGTTAAATTATATTTTTCGATTACAAACGGAATTTGACGTTTTTTACTTTCTCCATACGTAGTAATGGGAAAGTATCGTGATCACAAAAAAAATCAACTTCAAGATTTCAATGGAAATACACGTTTTGAGGTCCCTAGAACACGTTTAGACTATTTTCGGAATGATGTCTGTGTGTGTGTATGTGATTGTGGGCGCTCTAACTTAAAAATTACTTGCTATAATGTTACCAAATTTCCTATATAACACTTTAGCATGAGCACAAAGAACTGATTAGTTTTTGGTCAATACTGCTTAACCGGAAGTCGAGGTTTATTCGAAACCCAATTCAGTTTTTGCGATATTTCTCCGTTAAAACATCATTATTGTATACATTGACCATTACAAAAAAATGTAGAAAATATAATTTCCTACATATTTTATTTCAAACAATTTTCCATAGCAGTTATAGTTTAGGAATTATTTATAAATAATTGGTTTTTTCGGTTTCCGTCAAATATCTCCTTAAAAACGTCGTTATTAGTAATCTTCTTGAGGACCAAAGTTGTAGAGAATAATATTTCTTCCAAGTTTTGTTTGAAACAAATTTTCGTAGAACCATCCATTTCAGAGATATTTTGCTTATTCTTAAATTTACTGTATACTTTCAAATCAAAATATTAAATGATGGTATGAATTTATGGAGTATATGAGATTTAATTGATGTTCTAACTTTAGGTCCATGGCTTCCTCATTGGCTGAAGTTATGCTCCTCTTCTGCCGCTCGTAAACTGATGGATGCAATTCTAGCTATTGTTGAAAAGTTAAGAACACTGAGGCGATGCATTTTTCAAAGAAGTGATCACCTCAGTGATTCTTGGGGAGAAACCAATGATGCTGAAATGATCGATGATGGAGAAGAAGCCAAACTTAGTAAGTAAAATGTTGAACTGTCATTTATCTCTTATTGAGCTATATAATTTCCTCAAATTTGAATCAGCACTGAAAAATTTTATCAAAGAAAGTTTTACCAACAGAGAAGATAATTTAAAAATTTTAAGTGCTCTTTTGTTTTTTACTTTCTCCATACGTAGTAATGGGAAAGTATTGTATTCATGAAAAAAATCGACTTCGAGATTTCAACGGAAATACATGTTTTGAGGTCCCTAGAACACGTTTAGACTATTTTCGGAATGATGTCTGTGTGTACGTGTGTGTGTGTGTTATTGTGGGTGCTCTAACTCAAAAAGTACGTGCCATATCGTTACCAAACTTCATATCTAACACTCTTACATGAGCACAAAGAACTGATTAGTTTTTGGATAATAACGGATAACCGGAAGTCGAGGTTTATTCGAAACCCGATTCGGTTTTTGCGATATTTCTTCGTTAAAACATCATTATTGTATATACAATTTTATACAAAAGTTATAGAGAATGTCATTTCCTACAGTTTTCATTTGAAACAATTTTCTATAGGAGTTATTGTTTAGGAGTTATTTATAAATAACCGGTTTTTCGGTTTCCGTTAAATATCTCCCTAAAAACATCGTTACTGGTAATCTTCGTAAGGACCAAAGTTGTAGAGAATAATATTTCTTCCAAGTTTTGTTTGAAACTAATTTTCGTAGAACCATCCATTTTGGATATATTTCGCTTTATCTTAATACCTGTATACAGCGCCAACACCATGTAGCGGTGAATTCTGTAAACATTCAAAATATACGTAATTTACGGCAAGGACGTGTCTTCTTCTACGATACGAAATAATAATTTTGCCTCGTAATATTATTCATAATAATTTAAATATCTATGCCCCAAATATGGAGAAAGTCATGTGTTGGCCACATCAGATTTTTTTACAAATGGTTCGTTATGAAATGTTGTGTACAAATTAAGAGTTAACAAAGCACATTTAAATTTTAAATATAACTTCTTTCACTATAAGACAGTTGGAGAAATATAGACATATCAAATAATAGGTAGCCATAATATGCATTAATTCAATACTTATTCAAAATGAAATGTGAATCAACCCTGACCGTGTGGTAGTTAGAATTTTTAAATTAATTGACCAAATTTGTAATTAGTATGGCAATTTCAGAAGAAATACATATACTGTATGCATCAAAGTCTAAAATGTGAATTCCCAACTTGTGGAAAAAACTTAGTTAGGTTTCATGATACAGAATTCCCTTCCCAGTGTACTGATTTTGCAACAAAGTTGGCTTGATAGAAATTTACCAAAATAATTTTTATTTCCGATTTAATGATCAGTTTTACATCAATATTTTAATGGAAATCTTACAATTAGACACCTGAATTCCAGATGAATTTCAAAAATCTATTTAAATTCTGGTTTGGATTTTCAAGAATCTCAAATGTGAAGCTATACCTAAGTGTTGCATGTTAAATTTCATCTTTCTTCTCTGTAAAATTATGATTGGGGAAGATTAATGCTGTCTTGAAATACATCTTTTTAGTGAAGGAGCAGTGGAATAAGATGGAAGCAGTTCTAGTCGAAAATGTTTTGCCTTCTGTACGCAGTCATTGCCTTGGGACAAATCCTCCATTTCAAGTTGCCGATTTGGCAGTTGCCTTCACACTCTCTGCGTATAGTGGTTCTGGTGAAAATTTCACCCAGTTATTTACTTATTTTGCTGCCTCGGATGCGGTGAACTACAGGTACTTCATTATTCTCTGATAAATTAAAAATTTCTTTTTCTTTTGGTCGCAACTATACAGTTTGTCTAAAAATTTACCTCAAGGGAATATGTTCATTTGCGATATTTTTTTCTTAATACCTATCATAATCAGGATTAGCCGTCGATATCTGTGTCATCTGTTGCCAAATGAGAAATTTATGGAAGCGCTGTCTGCACAACTAAGTGACTATCAGGATGTTATTATCCAGGCTTGGGTCAGGTACGACTGATTTTTTTATTAATAAAATTTCTGTCATAAATGAATAATTTGAAGGGAATTCTCGAAAATAACGATAAGAAGAGATTTTTGCAGCTTGATTATTTTGTGTGCTGCATTGGAAGAAGTGGTGAAATTGTTCAGTAAATTTTTTAATCGATATCAAAAACTGCTCTTATTTATATTCCTTCATGGTTGCAGTATAGTCATGTGTGAAATAGAATTAAATTTTAGCTTCCTGTGAAATTCTAAAAACTTTGACACTGTTCATGTTATTAATGTATCAAACCTTATTTTGTGGCTCATATTAAAAAAATGTCTAACTTCCAGGAGTTCTATGTTGTCATATGAAGAATCTGGTATTGGAGAATTAGAGGAGTTAACGAGAGTTGTTGTTAAACTTAAAAAGATTTCAAGGCTTCTCAGCTCTCCAATAAGTTCATCAAATAGCAGTTTATCATCCATTGATTCATTTGAACAATTACTGAAGGTTGTTGGAGAGAAATATGACACCTTTCAGGTACATGTCAATATAAAAAAAATCATTTTTTCTTGATGTTTCTGTAAGGCAATATAATCATAAAATTGACTCATTCTGCTAATGCATAACGTATTTCATAGTAAACATTGAATGATAATTTTATGTTGTAACGTCGTTTTTAAGGGAAAATGAAATTACTATAATTTGCAATGAAATATGCCTTTGTATTGTTATAGATGATTTGCCATTAGCAGAAATAATTATGTATGTGTTGCAAAAATTCAAGCAGAATCAGCTGTAAAATGTTTAATAGATGAAATTTTTTTACAAAAAGCATCTAAATAAGTGACACATTTCTAAGCTCCCTTGTTACTTTCTCCATACGTAGTATAGTAAAAGTATCGTGATCACAAAAAAATCGACTTCAAGATTTCAATGGAAATACATGTTTTGAGGTCCCTAGAACACGTTTAGACTATTTTCGGAATGATATCTGTGTGTGTGTGTATGTGATTGTGGGCGCTCTAACTCAAAAAGTACTTGCCATATCGTTACCAAATTTCATATATAACACTTTAGCATGAGCACAAAGAACTGATTAGTTTTTGGAAAATACCGGTTAACCAGAATTCAAGGTTTATTCGAAACCAGATTCGGTTTTTGCGATATTTCTCCGTTAAAACGTCATTAGTGTATATACAATTCTATACAAATGTTTTAGAGAATGTAATTTCCTACAACTTTCACTTGAAACAAATTTCCATAGCAGTTATTGTTTAGGAATTATTTATAAATAATCTGTGTTTTCGGTTTCCGTCAAATATCTCCTTAAAAACGTCGTTATTGGTAATCTTCGTGAGGACCAAAGTTGTAAAGAATAATATTTCTTCCAAGTTTTGTTTGAAACAAATTTTCGTAGAACCATCCATTTCGGAGATATTTTGCTTATTCGTAAATTTCCAATATACAGCGCCACCACCATGTAGCGGTGAATTCTGTAAACATATTTAAAATATAATTTACGGCAATATGGACAACTGTATTCACGATAGGAAATAATAATTTTGCCTTATAATACTATTCATATTAATTTAAATATCTATACCCCAAATATGGAGAAAGTCATGTGTTGGCCACATCAGTTTTTTTTAACTGTGGAAATGTGTAATTTTTGTTGAAGATAATATTCATTCTTCTTCCCTATATTAACAGACAGTGTTTGAGAGATCCAAATTTCGAGAGGCGTGTTCTGTATTCTTCACTAAGGTGGATAAGATAATAGGACCACATGTTCGTACTCCATCTTCACCAGAAATTATGATGAGTATATATCATTGCTGTGGCCTTATGGTTCTTCATTGTGGTAACTTAATTTACACGAAGGTTAGCTCGTTAATTTTAACGCTTGTAGGTGCATGCTTATTTATGCTTTTTTCAGGTTTGTTGAGTAAACAATATTTTTTATGTATTTATAGGGGAAACCAAACTGTCTTCTACCTTTTATCATCAGTCAGCTTATACTGCCACCTTTTATTTACAATCCGGATACAAAACTGCATAAATACATCTTGGCTGCTGTCAAAAGAAGCATAGATATGGTGAGGTGTAGTTAAATTTATACAGTTTATGGGCTGCCATGTTGATTTTTATATTTCGTCATTCTCATAGTATATAATCCAGATGTCTGAGTTATGATTTGAAAAAGTATGTTATATTATTGGAGTAGGTTATCTCAGAATCTGTTTTTTCTGAAACATACTTTTCCAAATAACATGTGAGTATGCATACCGCATAGAAGAGATATTACATGTTTAAATTCCAACAAGGTGCCCTGATTTGTATCTTGATCCAAAAGGTCAACTGTATTTTATTTTGTTTATGTATATATTTGCTTCCTCAAAAGAATCAGAAATGAAGGATTGTGTTATGATGCATATACAGGACAATATTTTATCTGCTGTAAAATCCCTCCCATTGCATGGAATCAGATAGTCTGGAAAATTTTGGTATGCACCTGCATAGCATATATAACTATTCCAACAGACAGCATAACATATATTAAACAGAACTTATGAAATATAGAGCCAAGAATGTCAAATTATTGATCTAGAGAACGTTAAAGTATGGGACATTATAAGCAATCGTCAAAGGAACCATCTCAGGAATGGTATTCTTCGTTTAATTGGAAGTAATGGGTATTCTATAGGGTTAGGCTAATATGAGGGCGGATCAGAAAGCCACTTTCATGAATTTATTTGAGACGTCTTCATTTTGATTTGAACAATGAACGTGCCAACATAAACCAGAAGGGCAGAGGTTCATGTGGTAGGCAGTATGTGGCAGCAACTGCCTGCAGAGAGCCACAACGGCAGTTTCAAATTGGCGCTACTGCTGCAGGAGTGGTCTGTATAATGGTTTGATCAGTGATTCGTTTTCTGCTTGCCAAAGGGCTTCTCGAGCAGAAATTCATCGTGAAGTTGTTGCCGTGCCATGGCATTCCAGGGAGTAAGTCACTGGTGCCATGAGTTCGAAACTGGTCGCACGAGAGTTGCAGATTCTCCACAGTCGCTGAGGCTAGCAACATCAAACACTGCACAGCATGTCGATACTGTTATACATGCTGATCGACGGGTGAAGCTGCAAGAACTGTCCACAGAGCTGAGCATCTCATCATCTTCAACATGCAAGCAACAAAGGCATGACTTCAGACACAGGGCACCCAGTTGTTCCAAGATGGCACCTACAAACTGGTGTACTGGTGGGATAAGTGTCTCAATGTGCAGGGCGAATATGTGAAAAAGTGACTTTATTATGAACTAAATGTGCAATATGCAATGTTTCAGCTGTGAGAAATAAATTTATGAAAGTAACTTTCCGATCCACCCTTGTATTTCTGTTTCATAGATTATATAAGATAAATGGTCAAATTTAATAATGTTTATTTGTGAAACCTGCAAAGTTCTTAGTGTGTATCCTTTACATTTCTTAGTCAATTTGAATTTGTTATTACTTTTGATTGTTTAAGGTTATGTCTCAATGCTTGCTTCAGACATTTTTAAATCCACTAAAAACCTATTATGTTCCAAAATTGAACAAATTACTCAAGTTTTTAATCCCAGCTACTGTATTTGATTATGTAGAAAATAGCTCCAAGTGGGTTAGTGGAACTGTAGAAAAAAATCCAATTGGAAAAGATAAATTACATTAATTATGATGACATTCCATTCCCTTTTTTAAGCACCAGAATAGATAACTAATTTTATTTATTTGAAAGCATTTCAGTTATCATTTACATTAGCCAAGTCAGTCAAAAGAAAGTATACTGTTCTCTGGTATAGTAGATTCTGGATATATGAGCACAATAATTTTTAAAAATTGCTTTATAATGTGAATTTTGCAGTAATGAAATCACTGAATTTTTTTAACTATGCTGATATCTATGGTTTCACATAATTAAGATTTACATTTTGTTTTACCAGTATGCCTGTGGATTGGCACGACTCTCTCCTGCAAGTGACCCGTACATAAAGCGCTGTTTAAGAGATACAGTGATGCAGTATCTTCCTTGTCTTTACGAGAAGCATCAGTCTTTTCCATCATTGCCTCATCCACTCCTGGTAAATCAGTTACCTGCTGTACAGTGTGAAATATGCAGTGGTTAAGATTTTATCTGATTATAAAAAGTTATTATTTTAATTTTGCTTGCTTCTGAGCATCACTATAAAAATTGCAGTATACATTTTAAACAGTATAATAAATATGTAGTGGGAACTTCTCCAGTTGTTTAAGATGTTGGAAAAAACAATCATTTTATGTGATTATTCAATAGGATTCATAAATCAGGATTTAAGTTGCAAAAATTATTATTTTTAATGCTGTGAAATGTTATCCATCGTGTAAATAATAATTTAAAAAATACTTTCAGGGTAGCTTTGAGGAAAATAATAATCAAAATGAAACTTTACAAAATGCAGTATTGGATATTCTGACTACTGTATTCCTGACTTTTAGAGAAAAGCAGCCACATCCACATGCATCTAAGGTACCTATTTATGCTATATTGTAATAATAAACACATCAAAGAATATACATTTCATAATCTCTCTATTTCAAACTTTCTTGGCACTGTGAATAATACAAAGTAAATAATGCTTGCAATATTGATGGAAAGAGTATCTTGTTTTTTCATTTAAGCCAGCAAATGAGAATGGGCTTTACCACGTAGCTTACTTTTTCCAGGCTGTATCTCTCCCACTGAAGCATTTATAGACAATCTCTTATAATAATAGAGAATTGTTGGTTGGTTGGTGATCATTTACAAATGTGAATAACTTGATAAAGGATCAAGATACAAGTTCGAAATGTGGCAAGAATGCTTGATTCACATATTTTAAGGTGATGATGAAAAAAAATCTTGAAAAAGTCCTGGATTCAACCCTAAGGAAGACATTTTCATTTCCCATAAAATAACATGTAAAAATCGACTTTTCGATGTGCAGGCTTTCATTCTTTATAGGCGCATTTCGCTTCCAGCGTGAGCGCCTATTATCGTCGGCCTGTCCATCCGGCCGTCTGTCCGCATGTTCGTTCTTGGCTTCTACCAAACGGATACTCATGAAATTTGATATTAAGGACTCACAATCAAAGATAATAAGAAAATCGCAAAAACGAATCGTAATACAATCAGGGGTACCACTTTACTGGTGATAAAAAATGAACTTTCCATCATATCTCGTGAAGTATCGCACATATCAAAATATTTTTCAAATAAAAATTGTAGAACTGGTAAATTAGAGAATTTATTATTTTTTTTATCGTAGGAGTAGTTGTTATCAAGAAAATCGAACGAGAAAGTCTTAAATCAAGTTGAACTTACAAAATTTCTTGCATGGTTACTTATTCATTGTTGCCAACATAAAGAATCTCACAAACAAACGTTTAATTTACGTGTGCATACAATATTTTAAAATAGGAAGAAAATGGATTATTTATGACGAAGAAAAAGCTTGAAAATGCTATTTCCCTTACGTACAGGTATATCATTTCTTTCTAATACTCCGTTGCATGAAACTCACTCATTTGTGATATGTTGTGCACTTTCCTAACTTGTTTTAGATTAGATTAGAAAGAGTTACCTATGATTTTTGGATCTGAACTATTTGAAGAAAAATTATATAGCTTCTTCTTCTGTTCATCTTTTTCTACCTAGAGTTCAAAATTACTCATGTTAAACATTCAATTCACATAGTTTGGGGAAATCTTGCCATTTTAACAGGATGTTGCCTAGCCTACCAGTTACATTGTTAGACCTTGATATCATATTGTTATTTTAATACTTAGGGGTGTAAGTGTGCTTTTAATATGAGAGAGAGAGAAGGAAGGAGAGGGAAATGATTTTCAAAACAATAATTGATGTTTCTGATGTCAATTTGATCTCCATAGCTTGAATGATTGAATCTTTACTCCTGTCATTTTTAACGGGCTATATACTAATACTTTTTATAATTGTACAGTCATTTCCAAAAGTCAAGCGACACGGCTTGGTCACGCCACACATAGGCCGGAGCTGAAAGTTCCGAGTATGTTGGTATCCATTGCTTGAGGGGAAGCAGGAGAGGGGAATGATAGGGAGGGGAGGAAAGAGTGAGGAGGTGGGTTTCGAAGCCTGGGTAGGCTTGCAGGGAGAAACGAACGGAATCAGAGCCGATGAGACAAACGCCATTCAACAGTTCGAGAGCATCCAATCCAACTCGGAAAAAAGGACTCTGAGAGGTTGCCTTCGCATGCCAAGGGTAACAAGAAAACCTCCGAGAGAAGGAGGCGTGTAAACGGTTCGAAGAGAGGGGAACATGAAGAATATTCCGCGTCTAGAAAGCACTTTCGGAAAAGATGCAATATTTTCATCTTTGTGAGCGTTATTAATGCGAAATGCTAGGCTGCACTTCACTTCAGAAAGCGTAAAAAATCATCAATGGGTCAAGGGCAAAAATTATATAATACTCCATAAATTAGGATAACAAAAATGAGAGATGTTGATTTAGTGGAGATCCTGAAAGAGCATCTTCTGCCTATGTCAGGCAGATAGTGCCAGATGGGGAAGACGTGGTAGTAATACAAGATAATTAATTCATCGTTAGATACGACCGGTGTAACTCGACAATTTTTTTGACCAGAACTGGATTATCAATGTTCTGCCCTGGCCAGCTCGCTTGCCGGATATGAATCCCATTGAGAACTTATGGGGTATAATGGTGAATGAGTGGACGGAAGGAAAGTTGAGGACGGCAGCCGCTCTTGAAGAGAATGTTATGGAACTCTGGGGCTCAATCGGACAACGGCCACAAATATGTGAAAATTTAGTACGGTTCATTAACCATCGAATGCAAGGAGTGATCGACTCAGGCTGAGACTTCACTAAATACTAAAATAAAACACTAAATAATCTTTCATTGTTTTCATTGCCTATTAAATGCTGCTAGAATCAAATTTTTATTCGAAAATTTAAATAAAGTCAATATAAAATGTATCCACTATCTGTGAGAAAAGTGCTACGTGTGATAAATTGCCATTTATTAGAGTTTTGGTAAAACTTATTGGATAAAGGATGTAAATATGTCCTAATGTTCTCCCGAAAAAGCAATTTTCGTGCTGACAATTTCTTGACGCTTGAGTGATACAGTACGGTGGAATAAAAATTTTATTCCGGCGAGCGAGCTGGCCAGGGCAGAACGTTGATATTCCAGTTCTGGTCAAAAAAATTGTCGAGTTACACCGGCCGTAACTAACGACGAATTATCTTGGATTACTACCACGTCTTCGCCATCTGGCACTATCTGTCTGACATAGGCAGAAGATGCTCATTCAGGATCTCCACTAAATCAACAGCTCTCATTTTTGTTATCCTAATTTATGGAGTATTATATAATTTTTGCCCTTGACCCATTGATGATTTTTTACACTTTCCGAAGTGAAGTGCAGCCTAGCATTTCGCATTAATAACGCTCACAAAGATGAAAATATTGCATCTTTTCCGAAAGTGCTTTCTAGCCGCGGCATATTCATTTAAGTTTCCCTATCCCGTTGTAAGACATCATTGCGAACTTCGAACCGTTTACACGCCTCCTTCTCTCGGAGGTTTTCTTGTGACCCTTGGCATGCGAAGGAAACCTCTGAGAGGGTCCTTTTTTCCGAGTTGGATTTGATGCCCTCGCACCGTTGAATGGGCTTTGTCTCATAGGCTCTGATTCCGTTCCTTTCTTCCAGCAAGCCAGCCCAGGCTTCGAAACTCACCTCCTCACTCTTCCACCTCACTATCGTTCCCCTCTTCTGCTTCCCCTCAAGCAATGGGTACCAACATACTCGGAACTTTCAGCTCCGGACTATGTGTGGCGTGACCGAGCCGTGTCGCTTGACTTTTGGAAATGAGTGTACAGCAAACCTTTATGATCTAATTGTCCATTAGTGTCATCTATATTAATGGGAATCATTTGTATATTTGGAAGTATATTGCCCCCCAGTAGCTGTTTCTTGTGTTCCAAACTATTCTTCTTGCCATAGTGACAATATTTATAATATACCGTATTCACCTGAATCTAAGACGACCTTTTTTTCCAAATTTTCAGCTGTAAATATCAAGAGTCGTCTTACATTCGAATACGAAGTATATTTAAGCATTTAATCAATGGTTTTACAACAAATGGTATATTAAACAATTCACAACAGCAAATTCAAGTACGTACATAAAGAAGTGAAATAAACAAATAGTAATAACAATAAGAAAAACATGACGGGAATAATAATTATTTAGACTAATAATCATCGTCGACGATCAAACAGACGACGTTCTTTCATCTTGCACGTAATGCCAACCGCAATGTCAAAACAAATGAGAGCGGAAATCATTGGGATTCCCCTTTCAAACGACGCACCGCGATTCAGTAAGTGTGACAGTAATTTTGAGTTGTGCATTCTTGATTTAAATGCACAACCCTTAAGTTAAAATGACAGATCATGTTGAAGTACGTGGCACGAGTGCAAAGGGAAAGTTAACAAAGGAATTAGACGGAGCTAAGATACAAATTTTAAGCTGATCGTGATAAATTACGCCGGAAAACTAATAACTGTGATGCGAGTAGAAAGTTCGGTATCTGAGGCAAATGTGCATCGATGGAAACTCTCAAAACAGGAACTAGAAAAAGCCAAAGCCACAAGGAAGTCGCTCAGTGGTCCAAAATTAGGCCGATTTCATGCATTGAAGAAGAAGTAGTCAAGTTTGTGCGCACCATGAGGAAGAACGGTATGCCTGTTTCGACTGAAAGTATTATACTTAAAGCTAATGAAATTACTAGAGGACTTAATATATCATTGCAGGAATTCAAGGCCAGCAGACGTTGGTGCGTGAGAATGATGTGACGAAATAATTTTTCTTTACGGCGACGAACTTCGCTGTGTGAGAAATTGTCAGAAGACTATGTTGAAAAACTTCTCGCTTACCAGAAATACGTAATTGGACTTAGAAAAACCAATAATTACCTTTTGAGCCAAATAGGAAATGCCGATGAAACTCCGGTTTTCTTCTACATGCCATCTAATTATACTGTGAATGAAAAAGGTGCGAAGTCCGTCCTAATTAAAACTACAGGCAACGAAAAAATGCGAGTCACGGTAATGTTGGCGGTTTTAGCAGATGGGACTAAATTACCACCATATGTGATTCTAAAGCGGAAAACAATGCCTAAGAAACATTTGCCAAGTGGAATAATCGGTGTCAAGAAAAGGGGTGGATGACTAAAGAACTAATGAGAGATTGGTTACATGTGGTGTGGAATAGACGGCCAGGAGCATTACTGATTCAAAGAGCAATGCTTTCACTGGATGCATTCAAGGACACTTATCTCCTGAAATTAAAAACATAATGAGTGCGATGAATATTGATCTTATTGTAATACCTGGAGGAATGACATCGCAACTTCAAGTTTAGATGTTGCTGTCAATAAGTGTCTTAAAAATAATTTAAAGGTTTTGTATTCTGAGTGGTTACAGAGTGGAACTCACACTTTAACACCAAAAGGAAATCTTAAGAAACCTGAAGTTGCAATGCTCTGCCAATGGATCAAGGCATTGTGGCAACAAATAAATGCAAAAGTAATAGTGAAAGGATTTAAGAAATGCTGCTTATCTAATGCCATGGATGGGAGTGAGGATGATGTTTTGTGGGAGACTGATGATGAAGTTGAGAGTGATAAAGACAGTGAGCATGAGGAAAATAGTGAAGGTTGCATAGACAGTGATGATGACTAACACAATAAAATGATTTTATGCAGCACTTGGATTGAAATGTTTTTTTGTTGTCCTGATGAGTGTATTCTTTCAATGTATTTACTTTATTTTTAATGTTATCTTAAAATGAATGCTACCATTTAATTTGTTTGAAAACCTGAATGGTTCTATTTGTGATGTGATCTTATGATTTTAAAATGTTAAAAGACAATGACATTCAAGAAAAGTATAAGAGAAAATAAATATTTCACAAGATTTATAATTTTTGTAGTCATGAAGGTCAATTTGAGCTTTTTTCTCTTTTGGAATCATCAAAATGGGGGGTCGTCTTAGATTCAGGGTCGTCTTGGATTCGGGTGAATACGGTATATCCCACAGGGTAGATACAAAGACAAGGATCTTTTTAGGCACAAAGTCCTGTTTGTCTTAAACAATTTTCAGTGATTTTCTGAATTTTTCCATTATGAGCAAAGAGGACAAGCCACTCTTAAAGCCCTCTAAATAGATACATTCGAAGGGATCCTATAATATTTTTACCCTAAAGCTTGCTAACCCATGAATGATTGGCTGGTCTCGACATTTACAAACCCAATCACCGGACAACAGGGAGGGATACTTTGGTTCTGGGTGAGGCGAAGGGCATGGTAGTGCCTGGAGACGACTACCCATTAAAACAAAGCGAGCTGAAGGCTTGTCAATATATCCTTCCATTTGCGGTGCAACAGTCAAAAGGATATATCCTTTCAATGTTATATCCTTTTGACTGTTGCACCGCAAATGGAAGGATATATTGACAAACCTTCAGCTCGCTTTGTTTTAATGGGTAGTCGTCTCCGGGCGCTACCGCACCCTACGCCTTCCCTGGAACCAAAGTATCCCTCCCCGTTGTCCGGTGATTGAGTTTGTAAATGTCGAAACCGGCCAATCAGTTCTGATATTTAAGTATCAATGCTTGGAAGTTCATCTCCGATGGACTCCTGCCGGGTCATTTAGAGGGGTTTAAGAGTGGCGGGGCTGTTGTACAAAAGAACCACAAAAATGACTTGGATTGATTTTTTCCAGGCAATTGGCTTGCTTCAACAGATTGTAGAAATTACAAGGAGGAAGTCAAAGGGTGAAATACAAGGCAAGGATCTTGTGAGGCTGGTAGCAACACGTTCTCTACCAGGGCTTTTTGACTTTCTTTTGGGTGTTAACGAGAAGTCAGAAGAATGGAAGATGGCTCTCAATCTAATAAATTCAATTGTGTCAGCTCTAAAAGAAATGAGTTCATCAGAAGGATCTATAAATCAAAGGTGAGTAATGTATATACAGACTTGCATACTGTATTTCCTGTATTATACAGTTGGGCTTGAAAATGCATTTTTAACATAATTTACATAAATGCACAGATTATATTGAATAAATCATTGTATACCTTGATCAGATATTGTTAATTTACAAAAAAAAACCACCCAATTTAACTCAAAAAACTTAACTTGTTAAGTCACATTGAAAAGATTATAGCTTTTGGGTCATTAGAGATATAATGATGCAAGTGTAAAAAGAGAAATGAGGTAGTATGCCTAATTTCCAAGAATTTTCAACTTTTAAGTTAAATGTCTCTATACAAGCACAGATAGAGGCTTTCAATTAATTGTGTACATATCTTGCTTAAAACATTCAGTGACGAACTTTTCGGAGGAGATCCTGAGAACTGTAATGAAAAAGCTAACAAAAATGAGATTTGGACAGAAGTGTTATCTTCAGCCACTCAAAGATTTTGTCAGCGACACATGGCCTTTTCTGCACCTGCAGTGTTTCGAATCATGCTGCACTTAATCCATTCTAATCCTGACATAGTGAAATTAGCCCTCTGCCATCTTCAGGCAGAAGTAAGAACTGTAGAGCTTAGGAGAGGTGTGGGATTTGATCCAGTACTAAGGTATGCATTTCATCTTCTTCTCCAGTTATTTTTTTAAAAACCTGGAGCACCTTTACGTCTTTATGATTGAAAAATCAAAATCAAGCATTTTAAGTAATCCTGGTTTGAAATTTTTTCTGGTGATGTCAGTTTGATTTTTGAGATTACTGATTAGGAATTTTATATAATACTAGTTATAACGAAGTCTGTCATGTTTGATTAAAAATCTTCTAGAGGAAAATACAAATAAATATTCTGTAACCACAGTTAAAACATTTATTTAACTCTTATCTTCTTTCAATCAAATTTCAGGAGCTGTCTTAAAAAAATAGAGTCATCTTTAGAAACAGCAACGAAAGCAAATAAATATAACAGCATATATTAAGGCAGTGAAAGAACTTGTTAACTATTTGTACAACTCTTAGCATTAAAGATATTTATTTTTATACCAATTATCATCTCGAAAACGTTACAAAATAGTTTATTTTTACTCAATTCCAGTAATTCTAAATTGAATGAACTGTTTGAGCAAGCAGTCATAGAACTAGAATGATTAGATTGGAATCGTTATTGTCTGTTATGTAAAAACCGATGAGTAAAATTTGAACAGCTAACAATTCCTACCAATTTTTATGTACGTGTAAATGTTGAATGACTTGTATGTTTTATCTGATTCTGCCGACTTGGGATGTTTTAAATTGATAACTGATAAAAATCATTGTATCCTCCTATCAGAATTTTTTAGTTGATTCTGCAGTTTCTCAAATGTATTATTTTCAAATAAGTTCTGATAGTAAGCCAATGGTAATGACCAACGTAAAAGAGCATGCATTGATATTTTCTGATTGCAGATGTATTATATCTTTATCTCATGACTTTGAATGGCAAATGATTTACATTGTAAATATTGGATCTCAAGATTTTGTTTTTTAATAATTATTATGTTAGTGTTACGTCTGACTGGCAGTTTGATGTTAGATAATTTCTCAGGTCATGAACTCAATGGAAGTTATATTATTTGACTGGCCATTAATATGCACAACTATACCTGTAATAAATTGCTTTTAATAGACAAAAATTAATGTGGTGCTTTGTAAATTATTGCTGATATATTTATTTTTAACTTGCATCATAGATATACAAGGTGTTACCCAAAAGTTCTCAGGCTGATGATATACATAAAATCACATGTATGAAATGAGATTTTAACATAACAATACACTGTGAACTATGAAAAATTTTGTGCTGTTTTTTAATGTTATTCAGAGTTGTCAACTTTTTACTTCATCATATATGTAGTACATATATAGAAAATATTGTAATTGTGAAAAATTTGACAGATTTTGAGGGAAACGAACATTTTAGGTATCCTTAAGTCCAAAGAAGTGGTTTTTGCCGTGCCATTTGTCTGTGAGCAGCTGTAGAACTTCAACAGTTGAACAGAATCAAATGATATTTTGTATATAGGCATAATATTATTCAGAATAGAAGAGATATAGCACAACAATAAAGGGTAGTTTATTCTTGTTGGTTTTCACAAAGTCGGTTTATTTAAATGTGGCTCTAATGATTTTTATTAAGATTTACTCACAATCAGATATAAGTCATAAGTAATACTGCATAAGTCATAATCTCAAAAAATAATTATATAGCACAACATTATAATATATCGATTTTTACAACCAGCTCTCTCCAGTTCTCTCAACAATCTTTGTCCATCAGTAATACTTCAGCACCTACGTGCTTTCGCCAATCCACAAAATACTTGATATTTATGTACATATAGTATAACTTTATCGTTTGATTTTCACACATGCATACGTATATGTATGAGAAAGTTTGTGCAATGTATATTGAACAATTTTTTTTGTTCTACTAACTGAAAGTGTTGTTCTTTCAAAGAATTCTTTAACTTGTGGAAAAGGAAGAAGTAACATGAGATGAAGCCAAATTAATGCAGCAGATGTTCAAGCTGAGTGATTCAAATTTTCCAATATTCCATTACTGAGAGAACACTATATGATGGTACATTTGCCATATTGAAGGATCCAGTGATCTTGTCAAAGATTTGGCTGACAAACAGCCTATCTAAGACGTTGAGTATCTTCAAACCTGGTTCACTGTTCAACCCTGGAGAAATTCTGAGTGAACTATACTTCCACTATCAAAGAAATAAATCAGCATTGACTTCACCTTTGATTTTGACATTTGTGCCCTTTTCTTCTTGGTGATCCAGGAATTTTCAACTGAAGACTGACTTTTGGTTCTGGATCGCACTGTAAAACCTACCTCTGCAGATAACCCAATTCAGGAGAATTGCATACTCTCAAATTATATGTTTGAGATGAGGATAGGTTCCTGTCTGTCACAATTTTTTGTTTTCGGGTCATACAATGAGCTCACCAGTGCTGCCAGCTACCCACTCCAACCATAAAGCAGAGGCATGCCTTGACAATATGGTGCCTATGGCAAAATTTTAGGAAACACCTTGGTTATGTAGGGTATAATTTTTTCTTAGTTTTAATAAAGAATAATAGCATTTTTATTATCAGTAGCTCAACGTTTGAGTATTAAAATAACACTTATTTATGGAAAAATTAACTTTTCGCACTTTTTGTGGGGACGTTTGGCACCTTTTTGCAAATGCCACCTTTGCCATACCCTAGTTACGGCACTGCCACAAAGTCCACAAAAAATTCCTAAAACTTTTAGGGCAGACCTTAATGTGAGATATGACATCCCAATACGTATTTGATTTTATTTACCTTTACTCACCATGTGGAATATGGTACTTGTCCTGCCAATTGTATTAATGTGTATTTCCTTTAGAAAACAAAACCATGTAATTCATCAATTTTTTTTACCATAAAATGCTTTTTATTCATGGCATACAAGCTTTTTTCAGAATACAAACAAAAATTATTTGAACACCCCAAATTAAACCGTGCATTTGGACATTTACCTAAACCGACAAATAAAGGTTAAAACCTAAATGTTATGATTCCTACTATATTTTTTATATACCATAACCAAAAGTCATATCTTTTCTTTGTCCCCATTACTGTTATTTTTTCACATACCAAACAAAATATTTTCAAATTCAATGACATGATTTTTCTTGCATAAAAGAAGAAATTTCAGTTTATCCCTTTATAATGATAAGATAGTACGAGTGTTTAACTTTTTATCTTATCAAAAATAAAATACAGTTAAACATTGAAACAGCTATGTTAATAATAACATTAATGTGATCTTTCAGTAATTCTATATTAGTTGACCATTTCTTTCACTTAACAAACATTTGACTCTGCTATTTTTTTAAGCAAAATTGACTTCAAAGTTTTTAATAGCACAGAAATAAATGTCAATTTAATGTATAGGTTAGTTGATAATCCATAAATATGTATGGAATTCTTAACATTCACATGACCTCACATTAATATTCTTTGGTATCTTACCGATATTATGATAGCATTTATCCAAATCAACAAACATAAATATAGGTGTGTTAGATTTTCAAAATTGAAACAACTGTTTCAAAATGGTCATAATTTGTGCCAGATCAATCATCCTTATTGACTTTGGCCAAGAATTAGTTTCAAAATGTATTTTAAGTCAATCCCAAGGGTGTAACTGGGGGGGGGGGGTGCAGCCCACATGGTGCATGGGGGCCCTAAAGAAATGCTTAGAAGATTCATTAAATTGAATGAACACAAAATTAAGTAATGTTCACAAAAATGTATAAGAAGTTTATTGACCAATGCCTTTGTGACAAACTTCTCCCACTACCAACAAACACTGTATTGAAAGATGACACTGAAAATTGTATGAACACCAAGAAACTGTTAGATTTAATAACAATGAAATACAGACTGGCATTAATCTCTAAAGGGCTGGTGCACTGAAAAATGGCACCTGAGGCAAGTGAGACAGTCACCGCCTCCAAAAATAATAAGAAAGAGAAAAAAGTGAAAAATGCTGCCTTAGTAAAATGCCGCCCAAAGCCGTCGTCTCTCTGGCTCACCCCTGGTGCTGGCCCTGAATCAATATCAATGTGCAGCTTCGAAGATATATATAACATTACCAGTAACTGTGTAGTCAAATGAAAGACCTTTTTCAAAATTAAAGTTAATAGAAAGCTACCTCTGCACTTGTATACCCTGAAGTAGATGAAAGTATTATCACTTCTTTCGGTTTGAAAATCATAAGCATGCTAAATGAAAACTGATTAGTAAATCATGACATTTTCAGAGTTGAAATATTAAAAAAATAAAATAATTTTATAACAATTTAACTTTTTAAACTTCAACAATTGCCTTGGATTACTATATTTAAATTCTGGTCAAGAACATAATTTGACAAATGAGAGGAACAATAGGAGAGCAGATGTAGGTATTCAAATATACAAATAAAAAGCTTAGATTTAAAATAAAAATTTTGTGTAAATTATATTAAATTAATGGAAACAAACAAATTTTTATCTTTTCAATATATTTAATTTGAAGATTATGACAAAACTTTGAAAAGTATTGAGAAAAATAAAGTATTCAGAAAGAAAGAAATTTGCAATTAATAAAAATATTGCAGGAATAACTCATTATTTGAATCGTTGATGGAGATTAAATAAAAATCCATGAAATACCAAAGTATTTCTTGGAGAAGTAAATCTTTTAAAAGGCTTTTGTTAAAAAAATCCTCGGTGTCTAAATATCTTACCTTGTAAAATGATTTTTATTGCAAATTTTTAAACATTTCATTTTGGTACTGTGGCATGTATGAGCCTTTTTCCAAAAAACTTCTGATAAATAAACTATCGCTGATATTTTATAACCTTCATGGAAAATCACGGTTATATACATACTATTTCTGGTTGTTTGGTGATACAAATTTGTCTATACTTGATTATTATTTTTGAAATAACAACCTCTAGAGCAGTGGTCTTCAACCTTTTTTGAGTCACCGCCCACTTTTACCATATGTTGTCCTTTGAAATAAGTTCACCGCCCACCCAGTGGCATAGTGAGAGTTTCTGGCGCCCGGGGCAAAGAATAATTTTGCACCCCCAGTAGCAAAGCGATTTACGGAGGTAAGGTAACCCTAATACTAGTGGGAATGTCGTTAGATGAGATTACCGAGTACAGTCTCAGTGGTAATAACAGTGTTTAAAAATTTATGATTTTATATATTTGATAAAATTAAACTTAAATGCTTCGCTACTTCTGCGAGAGACTCTGACCACCCTCATGAGCCTTTCGATTTTACAGCAGCATGGATACATTGTCGCTAGTATAGTATGATATGATACTATAGTTAACGACAAACGAACTGTAATAGTTGTACATAAAATAGTTGTACAGAATATGTGCTTTTTTATAGAATTTTATTTTTCAGTATAAAAATTAGAATAGCATTTGATGAGTTCTTTAACGCCCACCAAAAATCCAAAAACGCCCACTGGTGGGCGCTATCGCCCACCTTGAAGACCACTGCTCTAGAGTAAGCTCGGATGTCAACTCTTTTTCTGCTGGTCAGAGCATTCGCAACTGCAAATGGTTATTAATCGACTCTCCAGTAGATATTTAGTTAATAATTCTGGAAAGAAGGCTGTATATATAGTGATTGTTATTTTTACCGATTTTATTTGAAAAGCTTGTATAACTGGTATAGCTGAGAAAAATATTTGTGTATTTCGATAATCAAAATAGGCCACCATCGTTAGTTATTCACCGTTCACAGACTGAAGTATATTTTGCTGAAATGAGCCGATGGTTTACCACAGGGGTCCCCAAACTATGGCCCGCCAGCCATACCCAACCCAACCACCCCCCTCCCCCTCGAAATAATTTGTAACGGTGAAATTTAATGATAAACCCCCCCCCCCCTTCGAAACTTGCTCTTTGAAGTTTTCACACGGCCCGATCAGTCATTTGAAAAAGTCTAAAGTGGCCCGCGCTGTCGTACATACATAAAGCCTAGTTTACCCGATCGATGTATCGGTTAGAAGCAAACGCTTAGCTCGGAAATTTACTTGAATTTACTTTTGTCCAAAAAGCTTATCATAGTCATCTTTAAAATAATGCTTTCCAAAATATCAATTTTTCGCAAATTGCCTCTCTGTATTCATTTCCTTTATATCTATTTATTATTAACAACCTGTTATAAGTATTGTGGCTTTCTTAAGTTGGCTAGGCTACAATAATTATTTATATGTTGGCAATACAGGTGTAACTCAGCCAGCCCCTGGCAACTCAACTGTTTTCAGAGTTTCAAGTTACGCTCATCTTTGTTGATAGGTGTCACTGGGTGCGCTTCAAAATGAAAGTGGGGGAGGGGATGGGTCTGGGTGTAATTCTACGTCCAGGAAGAGTAGGGTCGTGAACGGGTAAGTAACTTTCCGTTCGTAATTCGCAAGAGATTTACGTCGACCTCGTGTTGCTGTGATTGATTGTCGGTTTTAAATGCTTTAGTTAGAATTAAGCGAAAATTTAATTGTCGTTGTCGGAACGCCGCATCGGGGTAGCATCATCGCATTAATATTACCGTTCAATTTTGTCTCAAGGTCATTATTTCTTCTGATCCTTAGTTCATAGCTTTTGTGAAATTATTTCTTAATTAAACGAAATGGTTGATTTCTTCACTGAATTTTATGTCGGCATAATCTTTACATTAATTAGGAGAGACCTTTACATAAGATATATGTGGATCTATGCAATTATTTTCCTTGGTGAAAGTTAATCACGTGTATTTTGGGTGAACTGAGTCAAGTTGAGACATGAATATGGTTATTAATTTGTCGAGTGGTTGTGTAAGCGTATAGTTTGAAGGTAAAGGTTCGTTTTCTATCAACTTTGATTTTTAGAAATGATATATGTATACGGTGTTAGCCTATGATCAGATTGGCCAACGGTGGGAGTTTGATATGAGTTTCTGAGGTAATCCATCTCATTTTCGTGTATTTTAATCTCGTTAAAGCGTATGTTTGATAAAATAATAATATTTTAATGCGCAACTGAAAATATATTGATAAGGTTTTCTCCTAATTATTCAGTTTTCAGACAGAATTCTCCGTGTGCAGCTGTATTTGATTTTGGCAACCATTATCGAGAAATTCATTCAAAGCAATGCTGTATTTCGTTTATTGAAATGATATTAATTACGTAATCAATACATACTAGTGTCATGGTTTTGAAATAAGTATTAAGCTTAACTTAGCAACTTAAGGAATATAAGTCTTATATTTTACAAATCTTGGAATTTGAGTTACAATACAATATTTTCGAATATTATCGGAGTGATTTAGCATGAGAGACACTACATAATGTAATCAGGTTATCAGAAATAATATTCAGAATTAAAATACAGTAGGTACATATTTTAAGATTTCATTCTCTTGTTTCAGAGGAATGTTTGCAGAAGACGTCACAGAACAGCTGTCATGTTCCCTTGTGTGATATCAAGAAATACATATTAACGGTGAGTACAATCTTTTAAGTAGTTTGCCAATTGCATTTGTATTGGCTGTTACTTGAAGTTTCCAGTGAGAATTATCGACGTATTTTACTGAATAGATAGGATAAATTTAGTCGTGTAACCACGCATGTGTTTTAATTGCGTCTATATATGTGCAGTACTTATTGTACTAATTTTTCCATCTATTAATGGTGAAAGTGTAGTAACTTAAGCTTACATTGGAAAGTGATAAATCTCAATTTATTTTAAGTGAATATTTCATTGGGAGAATAAAATTGATTTTATAATTTCGACTTTGAAAGGTTTGTTAATTATCGTTAACATAAGTGTTATCAATGCTTCAATTTTTGGCATATTTTATGAAATACTTTGTACCTGGGAAATTTTACTTTTCAATCTACTGACATCCATTTCAGCATAAATCAATTAAGTATGCTCTATAAACACGAGATGATTTCATAGAAACAAAATTATTACTTTGTAGTGACAGTGTAACGTGAAATGTTCATTGACTTTTAACTCTTTGGTGAGGTGTAAACTAATGTTGAAATTATGGAGACATTTTGAGGAAAGTAATTAAAATATTTTGCTTGGAAAAGGCTATCTATATGGAAATTGCTAAAGCAATCAATGAAATATTTTGAGGAAAGGGATTTCTTAGTCAAAGTTAGTCGAATTCTTGGAATACATGCAAATTTTTGAAAAGTTTGCTAGGCTAATGAAAGTTTATCGTGACAATTGGTTTTTATTCTGTTTATTTCCACCGGTGGTTGGCTAATCATCAGTTGATCATGCAAAAATTGTACAGGATTTATTCAGATACTATTTTAGTGCATTTTATTTTATAAATATTCAGTCAATCAAATCAAAATAGCAATTAAACTGTAAGAGATAGAAGGCTGAAATGTGGTTATGCCATTTATTACTATGACGAAGGATTTTATTTTAATGAATAATTGAAAGTATATTGACAAGGTTTCTTCCCAAGTATGTATTCAATTTTCGGGCAAACTTCTGTCTAGACTTATTAAATGTTGGAAACCCTTTACCGAAAAATTCATTCAAATCAATGATTTATTTAGTTGATATTCATTTCCGTAATCAATATATGGTAGTCAGGTGGTTTTGAAATAAGTATTGAGCTTAACCAAGCCACTTAAGTAATATAAGTCTTTAATTTCATTACAAATCTTTGAATTTGAGTTACAATAGAAAAGATTCCAATGTTACCTCAGTGATTTAGCACGAGAGACATTACATAATGTAATCTGGAATATTATTCAGCATGAAATTACAGTATATATTTTAAGATTTTATTCTCTTGTTTCATAGGAATGTTTGCAGCAGACATCACAGGACTGAGCTGTTATATTCTCCTGTGTGTGATAACAAGAAATAATAACAGTGAGTATATTCCGTGTGTTTCTTTTAAGTAGTTTGCCTATTGCATTTGACATATTGGTTGTTTTGTGATACTTTTGTTGGCTGTTACCTCAAGAAGTTCCCAGTGAGAATTATCGACCTATTTGAATGAATAGCTAGGAGGAATTTAGTCGTGTAACCACGCATTTGTTTTTTTACTATATGTTCAATACTTATTGTGCTAGTTATTCATCTATTAACGGTGAAAATGTAGTAACTTCAGCGTATATCGGAAAGTGATAAATCTCAACATCTTTTAAGTGGATATTTTGTTGATAGAATAAAATTGATTTTATAATTTAGACCTTCAAAGATTTGCTAATTATCGTTAACATAAGTGTTATCAACGCTTCAATCTTTGGCATATTTTATGAAATACTTTGAGCTGGAGAACTTTTACTTTTCAGTCTACTGACTTCCAATTCAACGTAAATCAATTAAAAATATGAGATAATTTCATAGAAACAAAAATATTAGTTTTGTAGCGACAGTGTAATGTGAAATGTTTATTGGATTTACTCTTTGGTGATGTGTAAACTATTTAATGTTGAAATTATGGAGACATTTTCAGACAGTTGAAAGTGATTAAAATACTTTGGAAAAGGTGTCTGAATGGAAATTGTTGACACAATCAAGGAAATATATTAAGGAAAAAGACTTATTAGTCAAAGTTAGTTGAATTCTTGGAGTACATGCAAATTTTTGGAAAGTGTTTATCGTGACAGTTGGTTTTTATTATGCTTATTTCCATCGGTGGTTGGCTAATCATCAGTTGAGCATCAAAAAATTGTAGAAAATTTATTCAAATACTATTTTAGTGCATTTTATTTTATAAATGTTCAATCAATCAAATCAAAACAGAAATTTAACTGTAAGAGATAGAAGGCTGATGTTTGCGGGGTGTATGTCATGTGTTATGCCATTTATTACTATGACAGAGGATTTTATTTTTGGTGGAACTGGTGTGCGACAAGAGGTCCAATGCTTTTTAAAATGTGAAACATATTTCATAGCATTAACATAACGATTTTTATCTTATTAGCCTGTTATTTACAAAGTATTAAAGACAATGAATAAAGAAGTGAGATCAAGTCAGAAGCGATAATGTCAGTTTTTACCTCTTTAAGTGCAGTCTTGTCACAATGCAAGCTTTAGGAAGATTAGAAATATTTTCTTACTATTCTTTGGCTTAAAATTCAATTCTGAATTCATGTTCTTTGATCGTTTTTAAAGGTAAAAACAAACTGTAATTTTATCCAATATGACAATGGTTTTAGGTTGTATTATAGTTATAGACATTATAATAAATGCTGTGATTTGTCGATAATTTCCAATTAAGAGTACATGGAATGATTTTTATAAAGTTAATTGATCAATTTAGTTGATTTTATAGCATAAATTAAAATGAATATTGTTGTTACTACTTGAAATTATTAACAGATAATATTTAATACTTGTCAGTAGTTAAACCTCTGTATTAATTTCCATATTTCCTACCTGTTATCACTAGTCTATTTATCATTTTCTGGAGTACTTGATCGTCCTCGTATTTCACTGTTCTTATAATCCTTCCTCTGATTTAGAAATCTCCCATGGCTTCTAACGGTTCCTGCATTAGCCTCTCTCCATATATATTGAATAGAATCGGCGATAGACAGCAGCCCTGTCTTACTTCTCTACCGATATGTACTCCGCTGGTATCCGCATTCTCCAACCTGACTTTTACCAGTTGATTTACGTATAGATTCCCGATCAGCCTCCTGTCTTTCCAGTCTACACCTATATCCTTTAATATCCTCATCAGCAGTACCCAATTTACTCTTACCAAAGGCCTTCTGCCAGTCGAGGAAACATACACAGCAATCTTGACTGTATTCTATTGCCCTTTCTGATATGATTCTCACTACACCGATAGCATCTCTGGTTCCTCGTCCTTTTCTGAAGCCGAATTGATCTTCCCCTAGCATTTCTTCGGCATTTTTCTCTAGTCTTTTATTAAGAATCCTCGTGATGATCTTCGAAGTGTGTGACAGTAGGGATATCGTTCTGTAGTCCTTACACTGCATTGCCTTTGGCTTCTTCTTTAGAGGGATCATTGTCACATCTAAGAAATCCTGAGGCCTCTTTCCCGAGTTGTAAAGCTTGTTAATTAGTTTCGTAATCACTTTTAGTCCTTCCGATCCCATGACTTTAAGTACCTCTGCCTGTATTCCATCGCTGCCTGTAGCTTTCCCTTTATCCAGTTCCAGAATTGCCTTTTGTACTTAGCTTTCCATATTACTTGTTCCCAAGTTTGTCTTCTTCAATGTTATCCTCTTCTTCCGTTCTATTTGTGCTGATCCTGCCTGCTTGCTGTATAGTTCCTTAATGTATACTTCTCATACCTGTGCTACATCCTTTGGTTCTGCGACTATTTTTCCATCTGCGTTCATAATTGCTTTACCACAAATCCCATTAGACTTCTAATCTTCTAACTCCAGTGCCCTAGCATACATCATATCATACCGTCCTAACTTCTCAGTTGTATTTCCTCACATTTTCCTTTTATTCAAATTTCCCTAGCTTTATCTGTTACCCTTCTCGACTCATTGTTTGTGCATCTATAGTTGGCTCTACCTTCTTCACTGTTAACATTTTTTTCCATTTTTTTCTCTCATCCATTATCTCCAGCATTTCCTTAGTGATCCATGGGTTTCTGATTTTCTTCTCTTGTTTCCCAATCTCTTTATTCAAGGTGTCTTTGATGCTGGCTTTAATTTCTTCCCATTCTGTATTCACGGTCTCTGGTTTGTTTTCCAAATTTCTAAGGCGACCTTCCGACTTCATGCTGAAAGCATTCTGCCTTTCTTTCAGTTTTTTTAGGTCCCAAGTCTGTCTTTCTCTTCTCGTTTTCCTTATTTGTTTCAGCTTTGTGGTTACATCGAGTATTAGAAGGATGTGATCTGAATCAATGTTTGCTCCTGGTAATGTCTTAGTATTTTTTATGCTGTTCCTGAATCTTTGTTTTACTAGGATGTAATCTATTTGGCATCTCATTTTATCTCCTGGGCTTTTCCAACTGTGTTGTTCCAATCTCCCATTATTGTGCAGTTCTACTTCATAAATGTCATTCTTTTGCTCATACATCTCCCTGATTTATTCTTCTTCAATAGCGGTTGTTGGCATATATACCTGGATTATCAACATGTTAACTGGGACAACTTTTAGCTTTATTGCCATCAACCTATCGTTCGTTGCTGTTATTTTTGTCACGCTATTCATCATATCTTTTAAGTACCAGAGCTACTCCCCTTGCCTCACTATTTCCTCCGGTGTAAACTACCGTGAATTCTTCCGAGCGGATCTGCCCTTCTCCTTCCCATCTGACTTCGCTCAGCCCTATGACGTCAATCCTATTTCATTTTTCAGGTTCTCTAGCTTTTCTGCCTTCCTCGTGGTTTTTAAATTCTAAGTATCTTTGCATAAGTTACCTTCGACAGTTGCTTTCCTCAAGGCAGTCCATGCCCGGAGATCTGATTGGGGGACTATTTTACCTCCGGAATATTATATAATATAATCATTATTAGGGAAATGTAATGTGGTAGTTTCCCTCTTGCTTTCCACATCGCAGTACTGTAGCCGTTCAAATCATGCCTACTGTTCTATTGAATACATACCCAACCAACATCATTTGTTTTCATCTCTATACCGTACCGACAGTACTGCTGCCTACTGCCAGACACCAATGATAGTTTTTTATTATTAATTAAGTAATTAATTTTTTTGTGAAAAAAACCTCCATTTGCGGGGATCGCACCCTGCAGCTTTGTAATGGGAAGCTGACACGCTAAGCACTACACCTTATGGAAGGTTAAAATTTTAAAACTAATTGTCAAACGAATCTTTCTTTAAATAATAATTTGAATAAACTCGTAAAGAATTTAAAATTTTAAGATTCTAAATAGACCTTGATAAGTGAATGTGCTCTTTCATGTTGTTTAAGCAAATTAATCTTTTATATTTAGATTTTTTAGTTAATATTTCTTTATTGAATTCACCACAACCATTTTTCCTCTTCATTGTAGGCATTCACAGTTGATGCTGAGTGAAAATGCGATGGTTTGAGGCGTCGAGGAACCATGAATCGAAGAGTACTGCTTTGCTGAGACGACAATTGATACACCTGGGTGCGAGAGTATAGAGGAATCTGAGCTGGAGGCTATACATATGGGATGAGAGAAGGTTTTTATACCTATATGTTGCTATATTCTGGTTTGTTCAATATGTCAGGCGATAAATATCTTGTATAATATGTAGCTGCATCTTACGGAGGATGTAGGAGAGATTGTAAATTATAAGTCCCTTTCAGATGAGCTAAACGCTTCAAATTTGGCATTATTATAGCTTTATGCTCACAACCAATGAAAATAAATACAATACAATAAGAATTCCAATTTTTAGGTTTTTCTCCTGTCATTCAGAATGAGCAGAAATTTACGATAGGATTAAACGATTCCCCAAGAATTTGATTTCTTTTAAAAATATTGTTTAATCAACTTACACTAAAAGTAAGTAAATGGAAAATATAGTGCTACGTCTGAAAAAAAAGTTTTATCTGATATCGTCCGTAAGAGTATTTTATTTCTGAGAATGTAGGGCATCAATTTTCTGTTTGAACTTAAAAACTTTCTGATAACTCAACTTTTTTATAAAATGCATTTAATTTTTTATTATAAATTTACAAGAATATAAGGTGTTGGTTTTCAGTTTGAACTCTGAAAACTTTCTTTAATTTGATTTTATAAAGAATATTCCATTTTGTTTGTAAAGGTTTATTAGCGTACTTCTATAAATTTTAAATTTTTGTTAAATTCACTTCCGTTAATAAGAATCAAATGTAGTAACAAGTTATTTACGAATTTCCGAAGATGTTGAATTTAAAAACTTTAGAAAACTTATAAAATGCCAAGTTTTCGTATTGACTTCTGAGACAGCACTGTATTTGCTCATGTTTGCAGACTTGTCATGTGAATATCGTTCCGCAAATTGGATGTTGGAAAGTAATTAATTAAATTTAATCTTAAAATAGGAGCAGCCATTAAAAAAGATTATTTGTATCGGGATTTTTGGTGTTCTACATTTAATATTTTACCAAGAGGGTTTGTCGTGGTTAAATAATTCCAGATTTAATTTAATAATTTAAAGAAATTTGGAGATGTAGGATCTGCTTGAATTAATTCAGAAAATATTCTTTGGGGTTTTTATTGTTGTTTATTCAAGGCAGAAAAAATTCTGAGGCAATACAAATTCAGTTCATTATTCAAGTTATCAAAATCAGATAAAGAGATAGAATGCAAATGAAATTTCAGTTAGTTTTGCGAGTTTTGATTGAAAATCCAGACTATGTAAAGTATTTTCATTGTGAAAAGTTTATATTCTCCAATTATTAAGCCATGCATCGGGAATGGTAGTTTAATTGTTCTTGATTCTAGACGATATTTAGAAAAAGATTTAACTTTGTGGAGAGTTAAATTTCTTAATTAAGAAAAATTGTGCAGGTTATTTTATTCTTAATTAAAGTCAATGTCCAGAAAAAAGTTCTTTTAATAATTCCATCAATATCCAATTTGCTAGATGTTATTTATTTGTAAATACGTTTCCAAAGTGTTGTGTTATTTATATATTATTCAGAACAATTGCAAATTCTTTTGTCTAAATGTATATAAGCTATTGCTTTTCCATTCTGTATAATTATTGCCATTTTTTTAAATCTGAACAAACCAGAATTAGCAGCGCTTTTGGGTATATATTTATCGTCTCTCATTTCATATTTTTTTCTAAGCCATGCTATTTTTCCTCTGTACTTTCTCACCAATAGAAATGATTAAAGAAATATTATCCTTGCCAAAGTACTTTGTAAAAATGTCCAACTTTTATTCTAGTGCTTGTTATATTTAAAAAATTTTCTGCAGTTCATGAATATTTTTAAATGGCAATTTTGATTTGTGCTAATATTCAGATCTTTTTCAGTCCAGAAATTTTTTAAGTCAGATATTATTCTGTCCAAAATGTAAACAAATTAATTTTTTTCAAGTTCTAATTTCAGAAATCTTTCAAGTCTAGCGTTAAAAATTATTGTCCAGATTGTAAACAAATTACTTTACAAATTGGACAATAGTTTTTAACTCTTAGACTTGAAAGATTTCTGGAATTGGGACTTTTTCAAAAGTTTTTCTAAGTACAAATTGTAAACAAATCAATTTTTTTTCTCAAGTCAAAAATTCTTTTAAGGCCAGTATAATTTTTATTTTCAGGTGCAGGATAAAATAAGTAGACAAAAATGTATTATTTCAGATTGTAAAATTTTTATTGAACTTGTATGTATACACTGTACATTTTAATTGCAATAAAGACATTTTATTATGATCAAAACCTGTTGACTCCTTTTAGATAGGAATAATTTCTTTTTCTCGGAGCCTCTTTTAGGTATCGTTGGACTTAAGGGGTTTTTAAGGTATATTTTTGCTAAATTTAGCACATTTTTAACCTAAAAATGACATTTTTGACCACCAATTCAGCCAAATTTTGCTGATTATTGAACAAATTATTCAACATTATGACAATTTATCTGCATTTCAACTATTCAACAACTGACATATTACATATAGCACAATATCTTCAACTGTTGTTCAACAGCTGACATAAATACATATATAACATGAAAAAATAAACCATCAAACACATTTTGCAGCTGAAATAAATTATTGAACAAGCACTTGAAGAAGTTACTTGCCTCTGATAAAAATAACTGCGACTGAGCTGTGGAAAAATTAATACAAGCATTTAGACTACAGAACAGCAGTCATCAGTGGCGAAATGCCACTGACGACAACTGCTCTGAAGTCGAAATGCATGTATTAATTTTTTCACTACTCTGTCGCAGCTATTTTTATCTGAGGCAAGCAATCTTTCAAAGTACTTGTTCTGGAAACACTTAAAAAAGAAACATTTCACATTATCAATGACCTTAATTACAATTAACAATGTCTCTTATTGGTCAAGAAATACGTAAAATTGAATGCACGCAACTGATTCCAAATGGGAGCAATGTTTGCATAAATGACGAAAAAATAATGAATCTCGCAAAGCAATGCTTAATTGGAATTACTTAAATGCCAGGATAACATTTTTATAAACTATTCCAAGTCAGAAATAAACTTCAAAAATGCAATATTAAAATTTCATGTCATACCTATTTCAAATGTTAATAAAATTAAACCTTTATATTTGCCAAATTAATTATTGTATAAATGCACAAATTATATTACCTCAATTAGACGTATTACTGTTTTTTGAAAAAGATTAATAGCATAATATAAACAAAGATTTACTTCTGATAGCAATTTAATTTTTATAACAGCAAAGATTGAACTAAATACATTTTGTCTTTAAAAATTATCTTGCATTTAAAAATATAACTGATTAATCAAGGTGAGATTATATTTACAACATCAAAAACATATTTGTTCTAATGTAAAGTTCAGATTCAAAGCTATTATGCAAAATATAACATTTAATCAAAGCAAACACCCTATTTATGAAAAAATATAGCATATTCTCAAAGTTTGTCTTATATTTCCAGGTAATGTACAGTAAGTGCGTAAAATTTAACGACTTGAGGTTAATTTACTTTAAATTTAAGTAGTAATTGCATTGCGTGACTCAACTCACTATCGTTAACAAATCACAGTGCTCCTTATCGATAGCTTAACACTTTCATAGCCAATTTGTCAAATTTAAAAGGAAAATCAGCAAATCAAATCATTAAAAATTTATCAATAATTATATTTTTTAACATTATAAATGTGCAAATTGTAAGTAGCAATACATTATCATTACAAAACATTTATTTAAAAACTTATATTTGAAGAATTTTCAGATTGTAATTTATGAAAGTATTGAGTGCACGAAAAACTAAAGTATTTCATTAAATATTTGTATACAATTGAGTTATTTATGTTAATAAATTTAAAGAATTCCTTTGCTTATGTTAGAATAAGTCAAAATCTCATATGGAGTTTACCAAAATTATCGTTACGATAACTTAATGAAGATATTTTAAACAACAGCCATGAAATTGTTAAGTAATCTAAAATATAACTCAACCAACAAGAGACAACGTTAATATTTACATAGAGACCAACCTGAGAATCAAAAGAATAACTACAAAATTGAGAAACAAAATAAATATCCTATAATTATTATACCAAATAGAACTGAATGAGCTTCCCACAATCTATATATATTTGCAAAAGTTTGTTTGCGTGTCTCATTATGCATGCCATAAACTATAAGACACGAATAACTAAAATTTGGTACAATTATTATTAACATCTTAACTTGATGAATGTATAAAAGGTTTGGTCAATTGGTTAATTATAGTCAGTGCTATAATAATAATAATATAGGGGAATATAACATTTTACAATTCCACTAGAGATGCCTGCATTTCAAATTTGAAATGTTGACAGAATTTTTTACAATAAACAAAGAAGCTTCAAAGTTTATTGTATATTAGGATTAGCTATGATGCTGGTCAACACAGACATCCATGACATTTGACGGTGCGATGAGACACTATTACAACGCCAACCTTCATAACAGCCTACTTAGTTAGACAACAAACCCATACAGCGGCCGGGTTACGCAATCTTACTTTCGATACTACACAATTTATACAAGTGAAAACATTTACCACTTACTTTATTTGCTCACATTACACTGTGTTGGATGTGGTTTGGTTAATACAACACGACAAACAACAGATGAACAAACAAAAAGAATTAATGCAACGAAAAACAAAAACAGTAGAAAAGAGAATTAAAATCACACAGGAATTCAATGCTCTGACTCTTAGAACGATTCTCTAAGCAAAGAGTTTTGTTAAAATAAATTTATGTCAAGTGAATAATACTTTGTTACAATAAGTGGGCAATACCTTTGTTAACACGTTACCAATTGTACTCGACAATGCCTTATCCCCCTCCCTCCCTCTGCTGTTCCCCCCCTTATCCCTCGCTAGGCAATAATATGAATCTCGAGTCTCAACAATGACATTCGTTGTCCAGGAAACTTATCGATAAAAGTCAAAATCTGTCACATATTCGTTAAATGTGAGTAATTTCAAAACATGTGGTGCATTACTTTCTGGGAAACCCTCGTACAATGTTGTGTGAGACAGACGCTCCTTTCTAGGAACCTGGTATTATCTGAATTTTTAAAGAATGTTTATTTTGAACTCCTGAGCATCCCGCATATAACTGTCCATGCATAAAGCAAAGCTACCGTATGGTAACTGACTTAAGAAGTCACCTCTCTACTCTGCGTGCAAGGGGATTTCCCTTCTAGGAAGCGCGCTCACCTTCAATGCCCCTCTATTCTAATGGAATTCGTTCCCCTCCACCCTACATATTACCTCCGATCACTGAGGCGTAAGGTAACTTCTAGTAATTTTCAATTGCTACATTAGGCGGAACTACCTGTACTCTACATGCATGTTCTCTACCGGAAGCTTAGAGAACGAACTCCACCTGGCAAAAAGCATCACCTCACAAAATGAATCGACTGCGTTGTCAATTTTAATTACGAATCCTCAAAATATTTTCCAACTCTTTCATTTATATCAATTAAAATATGAAAAAATTTCCCAAATAAAACTTAATTCAAGCATAGATTAATTTTTTGTTCATAATTATTGCCATAATTTGAAGTCACGATGATTTAAAACATAACCTGAGCAACGCTGGGTAAATTTGCTAGTTATTTATAAGCAAAGAACTTTGCAATACCATTTTAATTTAATTTATTCACCAGAGAACTATATAAAGATGTTTGTGTAGCATCGTAAAATAAATTCCAATAATTACTCCAAGATTTGATGCACAAAAACGATTACAGTGTAATTTTCCTAATAAACGTTTAATGTGACTAAATCTTAGAAGGATATTTTGTAGTTTAATTTACATTCTTCGTTAGAAATAATTTTATGAACTCTGTATTTATCTCAGAATCACTACAAATATGCTGTCAACAATTTGTTGTTAACATACATTAAAGTTATGGTAATTTAATGTTGTGCTTACGCAAACTGTATAATTATAAAATATCAGTTGATTACTTCGTTTAAAAATTAGTACAGGAGTTTAAAATAACACTAATATTTATAATGAGATTTTAAGATATAAACAAGTTAGGAAAGTGTACAACGTAACACAAATGGGTGCGTTTTGTGCATTGGAGTATTTGAAAGAAATTATTTACGTGTTTGGAAGGGAAATAGCATTATAAAGTTCTTTTCTTCATCATAAATAATCCATTTTCTTCCCATTTAAAAATATTACATGCATATGTAAGGAAATTAAACATATTTTCGTGAGATTGTTTACGTTAGCAACAATGAAGAAGTAACCATGCTAGAAAATTTCAAAGTTCAACTCAAATTACGACTCTTGTTCGATTTTCTCGCAAACGGCGACTCCTACGATAAAAATGTAGAGGAAAAGAAATACCCTGCTTTATTAGTTGCACAAGTTTTACTTGATAAATATTTTGATATGACCGATACTTTACGAGATATGAGGGAAAGTTCATATTTTATCACCAGTAAAGTGGTACCCCTGATTGGCTTACGTGACTCATTTATGTGATTTTCTTATTATCTTTGACCGTAAGTCCTTAATATCAAATTTCATGAAAATCTGCTTGGTAGAAGCAGATAACGAACATGCGGACAGACCAGATGGAGACTAATACTAATAGGCGCTTATGCTGGAAGCGAAACGCACCTGACAAATAACCTTGCATGTAATTACATTTACAGATACACATACATTACTAAAAATTGTCTTTAATGACAAGAATGATATGTTACTTATTTGTTCAATATACAAGTAGAAGGTACTTGCATTCTGTAAGCGTTTCAAGTCATTATTTATGGCTTTTGCAAAGTAAAAATTATAAACTAGTTAAATAAATAAAACAACTTCAAGTACTCATT
This sequence comes from Uropetala carovei, assembly GCA_036926305.1. Lineage (NCBI taxonomy): Eukaryota > Metazoa > Arthropoda > Insecta > Odonata > Petaluridae > Uropetala > Uropetala carovei. The sequence continues at coordinate 1,838,590 of JAXCHB010000214.1, forward strand.
AGAATAAACTTCATTAGACCACTGATTCCCAATGAAAAGACAAAACTGATAATGGTTTGATTCCGATGCAAATGAATTGGAATATTTCGAGGCGGTGCTTACTGTAAAAGAGAGACTGACTGATATTATTCACTTCTTTCGGTAAATTGTGATGAGATTAGCCATGAGGAAGTGTATCATCCGAAACAAAAGTACCACGAAGCCAATGAAAAGGAAGAAATCCACAGTACATTGAACCCTCTGCATACTGGACCTTGATGGAACGTACTTAGGATATAACGGACAGAATGTCCGGCGATGCAAAACAGTTAAATGACGCCACTAATACATTGTGTCTCATGCGGACCTATCACATGTGCATTATTTGGAAGGCCTAATGAATACATCGCAACATTATAACTAACGTATATCACGGCGTATAAGTCGACCTTTGAAGCTTAAAAAAATTTTCCTAAAACTTAAAGTCGACTTATACGACAAATATAAAATTGTGAACCTTAAATTACAGATGAATAACATCGATATTTACCAACAAGGGGAGGCCATAACATTAATATTGAAATTCGTAATACCCTTTTAGGAGGTGAAACTAGAACTAAAACATCACCTATATCTCTCTGCGTTTTTGCCAATGGGCCCTTGTTTAAAAGATCTTAACAATTTAAATTCAGGTGTAAGCATGGATGCAACATATACCATTAACCTTAAGGTTACAAACAGAAGCAGCGATAGCTGAATGGGTAGAATGAATGTCTAGTATCGGATGGGCTGGGGTTCGCTCCCAGCAGCCAGCATTTTTTTCTTTCAGAAGTGGTCTGTACATATATTTTAACTAGTAAAATTGTATTATTATTATGTCTTTTTTGTATTTTTGTTTTTTTTCCTCAATTTTTTGTGATTATTTTTTTTGTCTTTTTCACGTACCTTTTTGTACTTAATTTATTTGCACCTTCCACATATAATTATGATATTATAATTATAAATAAATAATAAAATTTAGAATGTTATAATCATTACTTGATTGTTTATTAAAATATCAATTCTTTAATACGACATTTATGAAATGTTTATTACGGACAATTACCTTGTTTTTTTAATTGTATCATCCAAAGTATTGTAATGCTGTAGAAGTAAGTGAGATAGAAGAGGTACACTTCGATCGGAATTAACCATACTAATTGCAAGTTATAATTATATGTGGAATATGCAATTAAATCAAGTACAAAAAAGTACGTGAAAAAAGACAAAAAAAAATAATCAAAAAATATGCGGAAAAAACATTTCCTTTTTTGAAAAGGGGAATAATGTAATTATCAGAACCATCCTCACGCCTGCCAACATGCGATACTTTATTGAATTTCACCACCGTAGATATTGATTGCGATAACTAGGTGCAGTTAATTTTGATAGCATCATTAACAGCCGACATCAATCAAATCATAGGAACCATTATTTAGTTGGTCAAGCTCTCTGAGAATAGCAGTTTCTTATTGGTTGAAATTAAAACACCTGTCAAATGGAAGGCTCAAGAAGAATAGCACGGACCCGAAACAATATTCATCTATTTTTTTATTACTATGTTTATTTCTGTATCTTGTTAAAACTTGGATCGTACAGGACCTTGATTTTGCCTGGCAACGATTTCATGAGAAGTATTTTTAAGTGAAACAAAGGGGGTCGACTTATACTGCGAACATATACCTAATCTGGTATTTTCAAGTTGAAAATTCAAGGTCGACTTATACATCGCAATATATGGATATATATATATACATATTATAATGTATATAATTACTGTATATACTCGTGTATGATGCGTCCCAGTGTATAACTGCCGTGTATAATGCGCACTCGTACTTTATTCCAAAAACTCCCGACTTTTTCTGATACCACGTGTATGACACACATCCTTGATTTTTGGGAGGTATATGAATTTTAAAACGTTTGGACTTGTCCATAAGTGTATTACGTTCAATAAGCTCCATATTATGTCTAAGAGAGACATCGTCAATAATTAAAGCGACTGAGTTGAGATGGCAGCAACCTCACATGGTAAGTTGGGCAAAGTGATGCCGTGTAGAAAACTGCAGCGCCACTGTTGCCAATCCTTTTAAATCAGACAAAAAGGGATCTATAAATTAGTTTTGATTTAAAGTGGACGTTGGTTCTCTCTTTCCTATCTCATTCTAAAACTGTTTAAGAGAAGGAATAACGTAAAAATTTAACAAACAAATCTGGAAACAGGAAACGTGACAGGTATGATTAAGTTCACACACGAGATTCTATGGGTTTTAAATTACTTACGTTGTCAATCGTAGACACTAGAATCATTTACTAAATAAAATTATTTCAATTTGCTTATTCTATGTTTTTTTGTTTTTGATGTGTGTTTTGCGGGAAGACTATCTTGTGATTTTGCAAAAATTACAGCAATCAGCTGATGAGCTAGTGAAATGCGGAATAATTAGAGAGGATGGAATTATAAATGTATAGAAGTAATTAGGTGTTCTATACATATAATTATGTATGTATAACCTGGAGTATCAATAATTATTGTGCTTTTCCCATTAATTAACCCAAAAAGCGTGAATCTGGTGCGAGGTAGGTTCCCATTTTAAGTGCAGAGAAGTGTTACCTGTGTATAACGTGCACCCTACTTTATGACCTGAAAATTTGGTCTTCAAACAGCGCGTTATACACGAGTATATATGGTAGATACAATGTATAATTTATTGGTGTAGCAAATCCGCAAAAATTAATTGTTCCTCCGTTTGACCTTTGTGACTGGTTGAAATTGACTGACTTGCATTACTTGTGGGGTTTGTTTGTCTTAAAACATTCTTTGTATTCATTGTTACTTTCTGCCAATTTCCACCAGGGTCCGGAAAAATCTAAAATCTCGAAAAAGTATCCCAAGTTCCATTCCTAAGAATAATTCCGTTTCAAATAAGAACGCAAGGGAAAATCAATTTTTCTTATGGTCACTATAATTTATTTCATTCTTAATTATGTTCTTATAAAAGTATGCTCCTGCTAGCACACTGCAAGCACCTTTTACTAGTAAAATATAAAAATTAATACGATTCCTATTTTCCTAAATTAATTAGAAAACTCTGTGCTATTATTTCATGCGCTCTTAACAATTTGTATAAATATATAGCAGAGTAAAACACTGTCTTTCATAACATGCGCATTTTAACAATTTAAGGCAACACATACGTTTCCTTCGGATGTTTCGGATATAACAGACAGGCCTTCCCCTCCTTTTAGTCCAATATATCGAGGCTTCACTGTACGTATGTAAAGAATGCGATGTCGGACTGTGTACAATACCACGTTTTGGAATATACCATACACGAAAACGTATCAAGTACAAAATCGCAAGCTCTGGAATAATAAAAATTAAAATAGTTATAACGAATCCAACATATATTTTCAATCCTTTCAAACTTTTACAAACCTATGCCAACAGGTGCTTATAATGGAATCTTAACTTAGTACTTAAAAAGAGTTAAAAATGAAACAATCTTTTGTTATTCTAAAAGCTCCCAATTGCAAGCGCTATCTGAGTTTATATAAACATTTGAAATACAGTTGGACCTCTATAAACATCACCATTGATAATCGTTGTTTTGATCAACCCTCATTTGTCGCCAAATGGTATAAAAAAATTAAAAAGTTCCGATGCCAGTTTTGAATGAAGCAGACAAATGAATGATGATTGCACTGTGACCGAGAGAGAAAGATTCCTGGCATTGCCTCCAATTCAATTAGTGCCAATTAAAGCTTCAAATAAGTGAAAGAATAGTGTTATTCGCTTCACACTTTAAGCATCGAAATTAATGCTGTAGCAATGTCAAACTTTATAGATAGCAACACAAATATTTACGGATAATTATCCAGTTAATAACTGTGTATGGGAAGCATTTCTAGCAATTTAATCAAAGCAATTGATCTTATTTAAAATCATTCGGATGCTGGAATCTTACTTTTTCAGTAAGTAAAACTATTAAACATCTATAATGCTTATTAAGGCAAATTGTCTCATGCGTAAATTTAAAATCAGATGAGAATAGGGACGTACATTATTTTTTAACAAATTGAAAGTTATATGGTTATGTCACCTTCGTAGATAATCTAAATGACAAAGAATGTTAGGCGACGGGCTACGTTTATTCAGGAGCAGCATGAAAACATTTCTTTTAGATTGATAACCTAGAACTCGCCGAAACTTATCTTCTCTTCATTGTTAATCTAAATAAACGGTTGCATTGATTGATATATGAAAAAAAGGACGTATACTTCAATAAAAAGAAACAAAGAAAATTAAAAACATAAAAGTTTGCAATCAATTACTGTGTAGCATTAATTTCCTCTCTAATTTGACTTTTAAAATACAGATTTCTTACTGACTTTGCATAATTAATTGTCAATATGCACACACAGCCTCGCCCTCAGCGAGATTTCTACCCGCTAACCTTACCTATATTGGGGAAATGCATTATCAGAGTTAAATGCGAATTATTGAGTTAAACGTGAAATATTGAGATCAACTTATTCTACACAATTCTTAATTTTTTATAAATTAATTGAAAAAACAGTGAAAACACTGTGTGGGTACAGCTAGTACTCCGTTAATTCATCAAATAGAACTTATAATTTTGTTTGTTTAGTTTACATAACAACGCTTTTACTCATTATTACCTCTGACGGTAAAGCACTATCAATTGCAATTTCCCAGGTTGTTGTTACTATCAGCATTTTAATTACTACAAATATAACTTTTAATTAAAGTTTAAGGCAATAATAGCCCATTAATTCATCAAATGGAAGAAAGAAGAAGATAACGAGGCCTTTGAATCTGTGTAATTTTTACTTATGTACCAATGACGTGAATCTAAATTGATTCTTTCGAAAATTTTAATGTAAATCTGATTCAAACGTACTTTATTGTGTCATTTTATGTTACTTGTCGCCACCTGGCACATCCAGCCACCATGTGACTAAATGAATAAATAAATAAATATTATAGAGACAGAAGAAGATAAAGAACGACGTAGAAGAGAAAGAGTGAGAAGATAAAATACGGACAGATGAGCAAAGGCAAACAGCGAGAGAGACCATAAACGAAATCAGGTAACAAAGAAGAAACGAACAAACTGAAGAAGGGAGTAATATAAGAAGAAGCCAAAACAGAATCGATGCAGCCAACGGCGGAAGACGAAGAAACGACACAAATTTAAACTCAGCAATAGGAAACGGATTAGCTACTCGACGAGATGATTCACATTTAGGAAAAATTAATAAAGAATGTCAATATCGTAGAGCTTTGTTTTTTAATAATTGAGAAAAGCATAACAGATGCTGGTACGAGAAGAGCACTTCCGCAGCTTCCAGATATATTAAAACTGCCGTAGAGAGAAAATACCCCTATGTGTAAAAATACGTAAGACTAATGTAGTTTCTGCACATGCCAGGACATGAAATATATATTTAAAGCGGGAAGCTCATTAGTTCTAATTTGAAATGCAAAATCAATCACACTCACCCATCTTCTTTCTTGACATCGCAAAGCAGAGCTGGCCTGTGGAAGATCTACCATGCTGGCTGCGTTTTCAGACTTCATTCTTCGGAGGCTCGCATCTGAAACGACAGAACCAACTCAGAAATCTCGCACCCAAAGGATAAAAATTCTACAAAACCTTAACAATAACTTTTGATTTGAAGTTTATAAAGTAATGGAAACCGGCTAATAATGTATTATTCATACGTTTTTAAAAACACAGATTCTCATTTTATGAGGTAAACTATAATTTTTACGTTCAAAACACAATATATATTGATAACAAACCCTTAATTAATCCTACGTTAAGAGTGTAACGCCATATCTTGGCTATATTTGCCCATAAACAAATCCGTCCTTGCAAAAAATTTTACCAACTCTTCACAGAAAATGATACTTTACAACGATAAAATCACTCATTAAACATGTTATGCAGTAACAAAATGTTATACATAAGGACTAATTTATAAAAATAATTACTCCATTATACATAAATATGATAAATATAACATTTCCTATATACATATATATACGGTAAAGATATTTCAACTATAAATCAAAGATGAACAGAGAAGTTATTTAAGATTTCCTTACCTTTGTAGATATAAATCCTCGAGGAGATTGACCAGGACAGCTGTATCACACAATAATAACAGTACATTTATTTTCCAGAAGATCAAAGTTACATGGCAAATCAATAAGACAAACTCAATCACAAAAGAAAATACAAAGTAAAACAATATAACAGCACGAGTGGACTAACGAAAAACAATAATACATCAAAACATCACCATAAATTACAATTAAGTGGCAAAGCAGGGCATACTGAATAATTACATATACAAATTCACATATCATTGTATTATAAAATAAGAAATAGTACTATTAAGAGAAGTTAATTAATGTCCAGTAAGCAATGTGAAGATTACACACATTGAAACTATAAAAAAACTTTAGATAATACTTCACTTCGCTTAAAGTGTCTTAAAACGTACACAAATCAAACTAAAAGTACATAATTAAAAACTGATGTCAAAATGCGTCACATGCACCACTGTTTTCGAAGAATAAACGGCCAAAATTTTGTCAAGATCAAAACTATCGACATTAAATTTCGAATACAATAAAAAGGATTAGTTTTTTACTTGTAAAAAGTTCTGGTGTAAACACATAAAATAACCAAAAGTATTAAAACTCTGCTGTCAAAATGATTATCACGTGGACCAGTTTTCGAAGAACACACGGCCAAACATATATCACTATCAACATTAAATTTCGAATACAATAAAAAGGTCTAGTTTTTTCCTTCTAAAAAGGTCTGATGGAAACAAAATAAATTTCGAACTGTATTACGCACATAACAGACAACCCCGTCAGCCATTTTAAGATTTCTACGAAGTAACCAGAAGTAACGCGCAGGCGCGCAGGCTAACCAACATTTCCCCTTATAAACCTGGATATTTACAATTTCGACAAAAAAACCACAAAAAATAAACAATTCCTTTTTATATCTTGATTTCTCATTTTAGTAGGAACACAATTAGAACTTATTGTAGCATCGATAAAATTTGCTTAAATGTTATAAATTACTTGCAGTAAATCAAATTTATTGGCATTAAACTTTTGCTTTGCAAACCTAAATTTGGATTCGTCATGGAGAGGGGTAAAAATAAGGCATTAAAATATATTTTCAGATTGCTTAATAACCGACAATGTAATTAATTAATTAATAACGAATTTTTGGTCCAAATACGTATGCGTTTTTTTGTAACATTTATTTTTCTGTAGGACGCCTTCATAAACAATTACATGGGTAGTTTCGGCGGCATTTACAAATTATGCGGAAACAATTATTAGTTATTAAAAACTATTCACGAGTGTAATTATAAGAATAGCAATTATACTCCGGAAAATACTTTCAGGTTTTTATCTTATCCATGTACTTTGGAAACCTGTGGTATATTCAATTGATACCGATAAAATATTCGTATAAATTTGAAATGTAGGTACCTACGGTGGCAACAAAGATAAAATGTCAAAAGATTTTAAAGTGAGAAGGAAGGTGTGTTCCGTGAGTGGGTGTGAGGGACGCAGCGATGGGACAAGAAAATTTTTTAATTTCCCGAGGACGGAAAAAGTGTAAGTTAATTTATATTAATGAATATTTTTCTTGTGAATGCTGAAGTGTTTCTGCAAGTTATAAGTGTAGTTTATAAATAGATACAACGGTTGTTTTCAGTGCGAAGATTGTCATTTATAAGCGAAATTTAGAATTTTATTTATTCACTCCGCTTTGAGGAAGTACGTTTAACTAAATGAAGGGATTTGTAAGGCGAACATATATGTGTCATTGGTCTCTCCATTTGTTAAATATGTATAGGTGGTTTGTTTGAAATATACATGAGTTTCGTCAATTAAATCTAGTGGAAAAGTTGCTGCCTAAATTATTACGTTTTGTAAATTATAAATTACATGATTTCAGCTTCAATGTGAATTATTGTATGCTTTTGGAGATTCGTTCCTTACATACTCTTTAGGACGTAGGAATTAAATCATTCTTTCCGTATTTGTTTTTAAAAAACTATGTCGATTCTTCTAGTCTTTTTGCACTTACTATTAACCTCTCAAACTGTGAGAAACTATCTTTAATTTAATAGAAACTTTTACAGCATATGATAGAATACAAAGGGCAGGTAATGTGTATATTGACATTTGCAACATTCTTATATGAGATAAAAGGAAACTGAAAATTTCATGTACAAACAAATGTGGTATGTTTCAAAGCATTAATTTAACTCCAAATATGACAGCAATTCCTAAAATGCATTTATTTCTGCTAATTGTCGTAATGTGATTAATTTGCATTTATAATTTCCAGTGTGAAATATTTTTGTATTATTATTCCTTGACCTTTTATAAAGAAATTAATAAAATGTTCGTGATTACCTTTTATATAAAACCGAGTGCACCTTTGCAATTATGTTAAGAATAACTAACTTAATGTGGGGGTATAATGGCACTATTTGTTCGATGGTACAATTTCCAATGCTTCTTAAATGAGACGGTTTTCCAATTCTTTAAGAAATTTTGTGAACCTTGCAGGTTTTTTTATCTTTCTGGTAATCTATGATTATTCATACCGATTAATGTCTTTATGTGCAGGTGCTTGGAATGGCTTTCATTTTGCCAAAACTGGCAGGTTCGTGACATGTATGAGCGTGGGGGTGTGCGAGCGGTGGTCCACAAGATGGTTTAAAATTTTGTATTTTTTTTATTTTAGGGTATAATTTTCACGTCTTAGTAAATATATTTTATTTTAGTGTATAGGTTTCACATTTCTTTGTCACTGTTTTATTTTAGGGTATAGGTTTTACATTTCTTTGTCAATGTTTTATTTTAGGGTATAGGTTTTACATTTCTTTGTCAATGTTTTATTTTAGGGTATAGGTTTTACATTTCTTTGTTAATATATGTTATTGTAGGGTATAGGCTTTAAATTTTGTAAATATATATATATGTACATATTCATTATTCAATCTTTTAATTTCTATATGCTTTTTGTTGGGGAAATTAACATAATTCAGATATTGTGCGACCTTTTATGTTGCAGTATGTACACATTTTCACTTCTTATGATTTAAAATTATCTGCCTAATATCATTGCCCTCATTAGGTTTGGGAACAGGTATTACATCATGCCTCTTAATGTTAGAGTACATATTTGGATGGTTTCTGTGTGTTGTATGCACTGCTTAGTGTATATATGTTCATTCTTATACTGTTTATTTGGTTACCTTGATATGATATTAAGAACTTGTATATATGTCATGTGAAGGGTGTCACTGTTTATATGCTTGCATGAATTAACACATTTGAGATGTTGCAGTATGTACATACTTTTACCTTCCTGTGATTTCAAATTATCTAATATCAATGCTCTCATTAGCTTTGAGAGAAAGTATGATTTTATATGCATTTTGTGGCATGAACTAGCGCAATGCAGATAATTTGCAACCTTTTATTATTTAGTATGTACCTGCATACATCTTTTTTGTTAATTCATTGTTCATTATGTTCATATTACATTTTTTGTCTATGTTCAATTGCATATTTTCATGGTTTACAGTATTGTCTATACTACTTCGTGTATGTTAAGATTTTCTTATACTTAGTCTCACTTTTTTCTGTTTGTGTAATACCAGTTGAGGATACATTTCCACATATTTTGTACTTTTCCATGTGTGATCTCTGTTGAATTGCTAATGTTTGAATTGAGATTTGGCAACTGTTTGTTTTCATCTGGTACTACTTTGTAATGTAACTGTGCCATCTTTCTGAGTGTATATCGCAAATAATTTGTGATGTTTGCAAAAACCTGTTTGCAATCTCAGCTGAAATGCTACAGAATTGTTTCTCACTTAAAATACGGCATTTACTTGTTATGTGTATATCTAACGAAGCTTAAATAAAGCAATATCAATAACGTACAATAATTTTGTTGTTTTTTCAATTTTATATTTCTATTTAAAATTTTGCGATCATATATATTAAGCATTTTACGAGGAATAAATAACCTGATATTTTAAACGCGCGCGCTTGGTGCGACGGTGGTGCCATCTATGAACAAATGTAGTCGTAACTTGAACCTATTTCCCACAAGAGTAAGATGCACAGGGCTGAACTCAGCGAACTCAGCCAATAAGTGTGAAGTGTATGAGAAACACCGTTAAATCAAAAATTCGTGTAGACAAGCTATTTTGCTTGATATAACATTAAACATATGATTTATGTCTCTAAAGTGAAGTTCCTAATTCATCGGTAACTCATTATTGTGTCTTGTCTAAGAATTTCAGGTATGTTGGCGTTTGTTATTGAAATTTTAGTGGTATAGTAGATGCCGCTTATTATTATCATTTGATATCGTTATCAGCCGGTTACTGTAATCATACACGGAATCCTAGAACCAAATCTAGTTTTGGGAAGGTTTGCATTTACTATTGTCAATTAATCTGAACCCGATATGATTACATTAAACGAAATAGACTACTGACAGCTGTTAAAAACCGAGATCAGTGACTATTCAGCTCGTAAGTCTAAGAGATTGTAAATTACAATAATTTGAAGAACGTTTGAGTATTTATTAACGTCTGACGAAAACGGGGATTCCGACGTTTTGAATAAACTTTCAGTGTGCATGTCAGCATTTAGTTTTTTGTTAACGTAAAGTAGCCGCAAAATTACATCATAAAACTTATTGGCAATATAGTTATGCAGAACCTTGATAAACTATTGCTTTAGTTATATTTACTCCGATTTTCTGTTATTCTCGATTAAAAGATAAACGAATCACTCAACATGTTTACTTGATAATTTTGGTTATGTGTTATGAATGGGTTCCTCATTTACAGAATTTAAATAGCTAGTGAAAAGAACATATAATTTAAATTCCTCAGTAGATTTAGTATGAAGCATCTATTCAAAATGCATTGATTTAATTATATTCTTAGCTGTATTGATTGATTTGTATTATTTTACAAATGGATCTCCTTCCTAAATTAAAAAGGCTTATACTGTCAATGACATATTGCACGTTTATTTCCTTTAGCCATTTGATTTTAATATCTGGCAAGTTAACAATGAAATTAGTGACGTTTTTAATTAATAGATAGTTTAATCAGGGCTAACAAGAGACCATTATTTGTGTTTATGACTGCCTAAGCAATAAAATAACTAGATTAATTAAACGGGGGAAAAACAATTGACTTGTAGTAACTATAGATATTTATCTCAATAAAATCTTAAAATTTTAATCATGTGTACTCTTCATGTTTCAGGTTCATTATATTAAGAATGAGTTCTAAATTAAAAGGTCATGAAAGTCAGAAAACCTCTCAGAGTTCCAAGGTTCTGCAGCATAAAAAGATTGGCAAGACTGGAGAAAATAATATAGATGCATTTACATTTCTCGTTCCCAAAGTACCTCAAAAAACCCTTCAAAATGTTATACCTACAGGAAAACAAATTCCTCGTACACCATTGAAGCCTATTGAGACAGTGCCAGAATCTCCCATCAATGAAAATTTATGTTTGATGTCAACTGATCTTAATGAAACTCATGTTTTGAACATGATCCCCAAGGGAAGAGAAATTCCAAGAACTCCTCCAGTTTATCTCAATTTACCCTTTCGAGAGAGTGGTTGTGTGGCTAATCCACACTCTCAGGTTCCAGACTTAGGTGTTCAACCACTTGGAAACTTAGGTGATGGTGATGAGATTGACTTAAAGATCAAAGAAACTATCAAGGGAGGAATGATTACAATAAGAAAACGTCATCTCCCTAAAGTTGAGAATATAGACATTGTTGAGCTCAAAATGATGGAAGATATTAAGTCCTATGATAAGGAAAATATTTTTGAGCTGTTGACCATAAAAACAAAAAACAATGGTAATAAGATTTCTGATGTAGTACTGAAGAATAAAAATGTTTATGCAGAAAACTCTGAAAAACCTGAATTAATATCGAAGGGCAAGGATAAGGGTACCATAATTATCATGTCGTCTGTGAATTGTGATGAAAACCTTTCTGATGTGCCCCTGAAGAACAAAACTGTTAATAGTGAAAAACTTACTGAACCAATGTCAAAGAGCAGAGGCACACGTGCTACTGGTGCTAAGAGAACCAAATCTATGGTGTCATCCCAAAATCACAATGAAAGCCTTCTTTATGTAAGTAGTGAGAATCCCACTGAGGTAAAAACAAAGAGCAGAGGCAAACGGGCTACTGGTGCTAAGGGTACAAAATCTATGGTATCATCCCAAAATAACAATGAAAGCCTTTCTCATGTGGCTCAGAAGGACAAAAGTGTAAGTAGTGAGAATCCCACTGAGGTAAAAACAAAGAGCAGAGGCAAACGGGCTACTGGTGCTAAGGGTACAAAATCTATGGTATTATCCCAAAATCACAATGAAAGCCTTTCTGATGTGGCTCAGAAGGACGAAATTGTAAGTAACGATAAACCTACCGAGGTAAAAACAAATGGCAGAGGCAAGCGTAGTGCTAGGGCTAAGGGTACCAAATCTATTCTTTCATCTCCAAATCACAACAAAAACCTTTCTGATGTGGCCCCAAAGGACGGAACTGAGAATGGTGAAAAACTTCCTGAAGTAACATCAAAGGGTGCAAATAAGCATAGCACCAAAGCAAAAGGTACAAAACCTATCATTTCATCTCTGAATCAAAATGAAAACCTTACTGCTATATCTCCGAAGAACAAAATCAATAATAAGACTGAAGTACATTCCAAAATACCATCAAAGGGTGCGGATAAGCATAGCACTAAGGCAAATGGTACAAAACCTATAACTTCATCTCTGAATCGAAATGTTAACCTTACTGATATATCTCCAAAGGATGAAATCGTTAATAATACAACCGAAGAGCATTCCGAAGTAACATCAAAGGACAAAAAGAAGCTCGGTAGAAGAGTGAAGGTTACCAAATCTCTCTTCACATCCCCAGATCATGATGAAAACCTTGCAATAAGACGGAACCCACAGAGAAGAGCACGGAATGGAATTAATTACCGGTACTCTCCTTAGTATCATTTTGTAAGTATGTGGAGGTCATTTCATTTTATAATATTGTTTTATCAGGTTTACCTAATGTGAATTTTGGGGGCCGTCTATTCATATGGTTTTAATATTTGGTACCTGGGTTTTGAGTTATTATTTAAGGTAAAATTATTTTTCCTTTGTTGCTGAAGGTTTTAAGATTGTCAAAATTGTGATCGTGTTGATTATAAATTCTAGTCTATTTCCAATAAGAAAGATTTTTCACATGTTCATTTTGTGCAATGTTTGTCATAATGTAAATTATATTACTGTATCTGAATGAAATGTATTTTCAAGTATTATTATAGAAATATTGTAACTACTTGCTGTTGAAAATTTGTCATTAATGGAAATCTTACAAACTTTTTTCTATCACAATTTAATGTGAAATAATGAGTCTGTCACTCTTAGTGATATTGTATTATAGCATCACTTGATAGAGAATTTGCCATGGTGTTCTGTACAAGATGGATTTGTTTGAAAAATTTCATCAAAAATCTTTTTCATTTACATAATTTAACAAACATTTTATTTCCTAGGTTCTTATATCTTCTTCATCTGTTTTTCAAAGAATTTTTTGACTCGATGACACTAGATGGAACGAACTTGTTTTTTCAAGATGAGTAAAACTTAAATGAACACATTGATCTCCATGATGATGAATGTTAAGAAACATCAAGACTTGTGATTTTTGTAATAAAAATTTTGTAATTTTCTTGAGAAAAAATTTTTTAAATAAATTGTACATTGCATTTTATTTACATAGTTTTCATTTTGTTTTGTCCAAGCTTAAATGAATTGCTGGTGTTTCTCAGTGTTCTGTTAATGGTAAAAAAAATATCAAATTTTGGCTGGTGTAGTAATTTTTTTTAAATTCTGACTAGTTACAATGATAAAAAATTCATTGGAGTTGTATGAAAAGTGATAAAATATGGTGAGCTTATAGTCAACTTCAGACTGAAGTTCCTTCCACTGTTAGAATGACCAGTGAAAATAGCTCCCGAGATCAGGGCCACCTCAACCAGGGATGCAAAATGTGCACTTGCACAGGGTGACAAAAATGCAAGGAAACACTTTTTGATAAGCATTACACTAAGGAATTCAAATAAAACTGAACGATCCATGACTTCATCATTTAAATCTTTCTCTACTCTTTTGAAACTCTCCAAATTAAAATCAGCATTGACCAGAAGGATACATATATGACTTATGTCAAACATAATTTGTTAAGTATAAGACTCCCTTAACTATATATTGACAACTCACATGCTATAATTTTGAGATTATTATTGTCTGCTAAGGTACACATCTTTCAACTACTCCATAGAACTCACAAAGGTCCTCTGCTCGCGATTGTTTCACGGACTACCTCATTAATTTTTAATCAAAAGAAACATTTAGGGATATGGCAGACGAATGCGTTCATCCTTTTTGTAAACGTGCCAAGAAGAAAGTTTGGCCGTTTCACTTATTACCTCACACTTTGCTCACATATAAGATGCAACATCTGTTTCTTCATTGATATAAGGTAAAATTTGAAATATTGCATGTTTCCGAGAGTTGTTCATTATTAATATTATTTAAATATGTAGTATGTACTATAAAAGCAATGGGGGAATGAGTGGGAGGCAGCAAAATCAGCATTTGCACAGGGTGGCAAAACTCCTAGTGCCAGCCCTGCCCAAGATGTAATTTATAATTATTGCTCAGGAGAAACTAATTCCACTTATCATTGCACACCACTCGATTTAATTTTTAATAAGAAAGATTGCATGTGCAAATGCCTTGGTCCTAATAAATCCTCAAAGACATTCTTGGAGGTTATAGAGTGAAAGTGACTAAGTTAACTGCTTGACTTAAATGGACTTGCATCAAATTCACCTTCACAATTTAAAAAGCATTTTTGGGCATAATTAAACTGGTATTGAAAGCTTATGGCACATAGATGCATGCAGAGTCACGTGATTTAGGAGAGGGCAGTTGTGGAGGGAGAAGCTTGATACAGCTCTGCAGGATTGCCAACTCAAGAATTGAAGAGAACTTATGCACTGATGCGAAGGGAATATTTCATCTCTTAAGGCATGCGATTGATAAGTATTAAAAAGTAGGTAATTTATAAATTTTAAAAGGCGGAAATGAAAAAATTATTTCCGTAAACATTTATGTATACTATATGCAAAACAACATTGACAGTGTACAATACAATGTGACTGAGCCGCTATTCTGTATTACATCTTATGTTAGCTATACCAAACAAAGCCGTGAATACTGAAAATAATACATAAATAATACTTTTTCATATTTTGTTATTACTGCATTGTCATTTAGTACATGAAACTCATAAAAAAATCGTATAACAGACATACATGATACTGTATCAGACATATCTCTGAGTAATATATGTTGTAACATTTCATATAATGTGAATGATCACGGCCGTCAATGCATCTTAACCACCACCACTTCATATAATGTATAAATTCAGAATCACTTTAGTTATTTTACATAAAATATAAGAACATAAGTTCAAGATACATCTTCTTCACCTTCACCTGAATCTAAATTTATAATAACTTCATTTATGCTATCCATTATGTTTTCAGCTTTGATATATTGCCTTTCTATTTTCTGTACATGTTCACAGACATTTTTCCACTCCTTTACACTAATTTCTGAGCACTTCTCCACTAACCTATTCCCTTCATACATTTTAAAAGTGATATTTCTTGAACCCACCAATCTTTTAAAATTCCCCATACATTCTCAATGGGATTTAACTCTGGATGATATGGCTGGCGGCAGTCTTATAGACGAGTGACCGTATTCGGCAAGCAGTTTATCAACTAAAAATTCTTTCGGAGGCTTGTATTTTTTTATCTTTTCATATAGTTCAATTTTGTTTTTGGCCATGGAGAAGAGCCCTAAATGAACTGATTTGGCCTGAGAAATTAGCGCTTTCCCTCATTTTCGGAAGCAGGGCACCAAGCGTTGGATATTTCTTCTCCGTGGAGTGCAATTCATGCACCTTTCTTCTAACCACTTGGACATCAACATCGTCCACTGTCGATTTTGGACTTTTCTGCAGTTTGGTCTTTCGTGGACTTTTGAGTTTTATTATATTGACTTTCTCTAGTTGTTCTCCTTCCTTCGAAATGCGGATCAAACTGTGACATGTCATACCAGTTGCCACCATTACCTGCTTGTTAACACTTTTAATTGGAAAAGTGATCCCTTCAGCTGCTTTTTTCTTCATAAACATTAGGACATCATAAATTATTTTCCGCAATTGGCTATGGATCATTTTTTATTCCCTAACATCGAAATTGATGGAACGGTATCCATGATAAGTTAAGCAATCAGGGCAAACAACATAACAAATAGAAAATAATGAATTAAACAGTAACAACAAATAACATATATGTGGAAAAAAACAGCAATCAGGTCAACGATGAATAACGAGAAGTAATAATGGGAAAAACACGATAACAAAACAGAAATCAGAACTAATTGTAAGATAAATAAAAATAAGTAATAACGGAAAAGTGAACAAGAAGCAATAACAGCAAATGAACAAAAAAGAAATAACGAATAGGCAATAACGAAACAAAACTGCAGCAGAGCTAAGGTTGGCGGCAAAACCACGTGGCGACAGTTTCGCCTGCAGCAGTAGCAATTCTTTCATGGTTTCTACATATTTCCCTGCGACAAGGTTTCATGCCCAGTAAACGTTGCCTTTGCAGTTTTCGAAGGCGAATTCAGTTGTACACAAAAGAAAATAAACTCTCCATTTTCATGTATCGATGGCTTCGCTACATTGTAGCACTGTCTAGTGAATCTGATGACACTACAACCATGGTTGTGGCAAATATAAACATTGTATAAACACACTGGGAAAAAGGGAACGATGGACTATGCTTTTGACAAAAATAAAAACATTTGTAGTTTGTTGGCTTGACAACTCCGTGGTCACTGTAGCAACAAACGTTGGAACACTGAATCCTCTAGCCCAGGGATGGCAAATGATTTTTGAGTGGCGTGCCAAGAAAGTAATGTGAACCATCAGAATTTTTTTCGCATGCCACTAGTTTATTTCTTCTCTAAGAAACTTCATATTTTATATAGAAAATACAAGCTTACGTGTGCCCAGTAAAATTGCTTGCGTGCCATTTCTAGTATGCGTGCCACGTATTTGCCATCCCTACTCTAGCTTCTGCAAAAAGATACAATCGGCTCGAAAAAAAAAATCAAGCATATATCACAGCCTAATGTGATCTGCAATTATAATAAAGGAATGGGAGGTGTGGACCTCCACAATAATGCGATTGCCAACTACAGGATAAAAGTGAGAGGAAAAAAATGGTGGCGGCCACTTCTTATCAATGCATTGGACAGCTGCATTGTAAATGCATGGAAAATTTACAGGATCACAACTGATTGTGACATTCCTCAACTGGAATTCCGATCAAATTTGGTACTGTCGTTACTCAAAGGTGATGCAAGAATGGAAAGAAATGGAGTGATGAAGATGGAAATAATGATTCAAAGGAAGATGATAGAAAGAGATACCTCAATTTAGGACAACCTTCAAAGGGGAGTTACCCAATGATGTCAGGTGCGATAATGTGGGCCATACTGTTATATCTAGCGATGGCAAAAAAAGGAATAGGTGTAGATTATGTGGTTCCCAAACTATTTTTTATGTAAAAAATGTAAAGTGCCTTTACATACACATTGTTTAGATGATTTTTATAATAAATAATGGTTAGACATGGAAAATGTAACGATAGCTGAGAAAAAATTAATCATTAGACTTATGGGATAAAAATGAGATAAATTTCTAAGTTCATGTAAGTGAAAAGTTGTAATTTTACAAAAAATGTTTTCCTTAAGATGCCTAATTGTTAACTAAGTATTATTTAAGCCACATAAAATAAAATTCATTGCCTGTATTTCAAAAATAAATGTTATGTAAAGATAGAGAGATCATTTTCATTTTTGCTAATCCCTAACGCCCAACATTGCTAAAACATATTTTCTAGGCTGTAACTAAGCACAAATTTTTTTTAAAGGTTCAACATCAATACTCAACTAAAAATTAAGTAAACTGTGTAAAAAAAATTATCAAAAAATATACTTTTTAATGGCTTGGATGGAAATGGATTAATGCAACCTTATCTAAAAAGTAAGTGGATCACCTCTGAAGATGGTTGCTTGGTAGCCAAAACATACTTTTTTCATTTCATGGCCCTTGGTGTTATGTTTAGCATCACCAGAAGGTTATTGTGCCTTAATTTTAAATTTGAAAATATCTACCACAAATTATCATATCAGAAAATATTTCTGAGATGTTGACCATAAAAACAAAAAACAATGGTAATATGATTTCTGATGTTGTACTGAAGGATAAAAATATTTATGCAGAAAACTCTGAAAAACCTTCTGAAGTAATATCAAAGGGCAAGAATAAGGGCACCATAATTATCATGTTGTCTGTGAATTGTGATGAAAACCTTTCTGATGTGCCCCTGAAGAATAAAACTGTTTATAGTGAAAAACCTACTGAGCCAATGTCAAAGAGCAGAGGCAAATGTGCTACTGGTGCTAAGAGAACCAAATCTATGGTGTCATACCAAAATCACAATGAAAGCTTTTCTGATGAGGCTCAGGACAAAATTTAAGTAGTGAGAAACCTACCGAGGTAAAAACAGGCTACTGGTGCTAAGGGTACAAAATCTGTGGTATCATCCCAAAATCACAATGACAGCCTTTCTGATGTGGTCCCAAAGGACAGAACAAAAAATGGTGAAAAACTTCCCGAAGTACCATCAAAAGGTGCAGATAAGCATAGCACTACGGCAAAAGGTACAAACCCTACCATTTCAACTCTGAATCGAAATGAAAACCTTACTGATATATCTCCGAAGGACGAAATCGTTAATAATAAGACTGAAGAACATTCCAAAGTAACATCAGAGGATGCATATAAGCATAGCACTATGGTTATAGAGTGAACGTGACTAAGTTAACTGCTTGATTTAAATGGACTTGCATCAAATACACCTTCACAATTTAAAAAGCATTTTTTGGCATAATTTCAACAATACACTGCTCAAATTAGTGTGTATGGTGATTAGAGGCGTCCGCAATGTAGTCATTAGCACTTGAATCAGATACAATTTTCATGAAATTAGTTTTCCTTTCTGTATTAGGTCATATGTAGTTTTGTTTAATCATTGATTGATTTAAAAAATTTGAAAATGATTAATTTTTCTGATCCAAACCTCCTTTTTGAACCTTCCATTCTCAAGACTTAAATTTTCGGAAAGCAGTAGAACATAGCAAGACATTATAATAGATTTGAATTCTTGCAATGTTAGAGGTAAGACTTCAAAATAATCCTTACACCATAATTTTATGTCAAGTTTTGAGTATCACTGTTGTCTTGTAAAGTTGCATCTTTTCTAAAATTCATCTCCTGTAAGTGTACCATATTGGAAGCAGAAAGCTTAACAATTTTTCCAAGATATAATTTCTAAGCTAGGAATATTTTCAGCAAATAGTATCGCTGGAAAAATGAAACCTGTTGAAGAAAATTCTTATATACGTAAGCTAACTGAAATGATACAAGACAAATAAATAACAAGCAAAAATTTGTAATAAGAGCCAAAGTTCAATGGATCCATCCAGTAAACCATAGACATAAGCATTTGAAGATAATACTAATGCCTGTGGCTGATGTTTGCAGGTGTGGAATGATTTAAATCATCATTTACAGAACAAATTAAGGACTAATAAGCATATTAAACTAATTGGGATCTTAATTGCTAAACACATTGACTTAAAAGAAACTTTTTAAATAATGAATGAAAATTTTCAAATGTTATAAAACTTTGAAAAGAAAATGTTATTTTCTGGCTGTCTTATTAATACTATATTTGCATATTCTTACTAATGAGAAAAATTGGAATACATGTTATATAACTCGCAATCTAATGTAACAACTATTTACGAAGCTTACTAATCCTAATGATAAATACTTTAATTTCACCTCATAAAATGGCTCATTTGCCAATAGAGAGCTGGAAGACAAGACACATGGCTAGATGGTCACTGACAGATATTACTGGTATGACTGTGGTTTCTTTATCCTTTTATTTTCAGGATCCTGGTTCAAGAATTATTTAACTTCAGTAACAACCCACACTATCACAGAGAGAAAGCAAACAAGAAAAATTTATAATAATATAACTTGTATTCATATTTTTGTTGAAAATTAGCTTATAACAGTAAAATTATTGGAAAAATTTAAACTGTGTTGACGTTTATACCTCGTTCGTTTCTAGCACTAAATAAAATTTTCACGAGTAAAGAAATCCAAACAATAAATTAACTCACAGCAACTAATTTTACTACCCATAATTTTTAATACAATCCCGAAATCCTCCTCATTGCTCAGCACACACCGGTGATTAGATGCACTGATAATTTCCACAAAGAATTTATAGTTACATAACATTGTCAGCTGTTTTTGCTAAAATTCATACTGGTAATTTTGAATTAGCTCGGACATTTCGTATCGGTTCCTTAATCTTCACACATTAAATTTAAAAAATCCTTTGTGGTTTCAACAAGTGGTTATTTCTGTATTTTAAGCGCAATCAAATGTGCTATAAGAACGAAATAGATTTTAAATAATCACACAATTTCTGCTTTTACCACTGTCTACCGATTTCATACTATTCCTACTTGAAATTCAAGCAGGTCAACGAATACATTAGGGGCTAATGTTAAACGGCGTTCCTATAATGATAATTCACCTTAATTTATAAAATGAATAGTTGTAAACAAATATACAAAATTTACGACAATTCAGCACAATTCTACATCATAACAAGCATTTACTGCAATATATTTTACAATGACACAGCACTACACATCACAACGTCATCATAGACGTTCGATTTTCAATTATTTTCTCCCGTTCACTCACCTGTTGCTGAAAAGGTCACTGGAAGCGCGCAGTAGAAAATGAATATACAAAGAGATTTGTTTCTAATATATCGGCTATCGTGAGTAACACAGCGGTTCTTTGCCATTTTACATTTTGGATTCTGAGTACATTGAAAGTAATCCTAGTAAAGTAAAATAATTTCATCTGATTGATATTGTGTAAGTTCAGCATATAGATGCACCGAGTTTTGTCTAAGTTAGTGATTGTTTTTCATTACTATAATTCTCGTTTATTTTGTATCAGGTAGACAACAATTTTTGCCCCACGCTTCGGTATGGTTACCCGATATTTAGCTACAAATATCCAAAGAAATTATATTGCATATAGCGGATCACGCGAAACTTCGCTTATATTCAATAATAGATTGACACGCCGATTTTCAAATGCATCTGGCTGTTCAATAAAGGAAAGACCGTTGAAAGATATACCTGGGCCAAAATCTCTCCCAATTATCGGTACACTATGGCAATATTTTCCGATATTTGGTAAGGAATTCGATTGAATATATGAAAATAATTTTCTCATCGATAGTTCCTTAATATATTTACTCGTACATTATATCTTTATTATTTTCAATTATTTTAAGCTATATATTCTGTTACCTTTATAATTAAATGTCTTATTAAAAGAGATTATTAAAATTACCACATATCTGCTTAAATAATGATTTATACATTTATCTTAATTGTGCTGAATAAATTTATTTTTTATATGCTAGGTTCATATTTTTGAGAGAGCAATAAATTTTTAAATTTCAGGAAAGTATCGCATGGATCGTCTCCATCGAAATGGATTTCTTAAGCTTGCAGAATTTGGCAGTGTTGTGAGAGAGGAAATGGTTCCAGGTGTGGTAGTGATTTGGCTTTTTGATCCTACTGATATTGAGCACCTTTTTCGTGTAGAAGGACGTTTTCCCTGTCGTCGCTCTCATCTTGCATTAGAAAAATACCGTTTGGACAGGCCAGGAACTTACAAATCTGGAGGTCTTTTGCCCACGTAAGAAAATTATAAATTCTCTGTTTTAACAATTTATGTAACATTTATTTTTTGGGATATGATATCATTGGCATGTAATTACTGCTTATCATATAAATCAAATCTCCCAAAGAAGAGGCTTGAGTAAAAATATTTCCTGACACATTGGAATGTTTTATGAGTATTGAATCATTGGTTGTAATTAGATTTGATAAGCTGAATTTTAAGCCTAATTAATTGTCGCATATCTCATGCCCTATTGCAATATTTTAGAAAATTATCTCCCTCATTATTGTTTGTTAAAAAGATGCATTTAGAAACAGGAGCAGCCTGAAGAATTTTTAAATGAACCTGAAAATGCATAAGGTGTAAGGTTAATTACATTATCTGGAACTGTAAGAAAGTAACTTTTTTTGACCAACATATATTAGTCTTTTATAATATAAATCGTTATAACTGGATAAGTTTAAGATTCTTTTAATTCATGCATCTGCAAAATCAGAATGCAAAGCCATCTGTGGTGCATCTTTTCCAAACATGATATTTTCCTTTTCCCAATTCTTTCATGAAAGCAGCAATATTGGATATATTAGCATCCAGAGCCATCCATAGAGAGATGCAGAGTCAGGGGCAAATCGACTTGTGCGAGACTTTGTCAACAATTTTCACCAAATTTAACTTAAGTTTTCCTTGAAGTGACATTGAAGCACGGGACCTCCCAATGCAGAGCCTAAATTCACCCTGTTAGTATCAGAGCTGCAAACCACTTCAAAATTTGGGAGTGGTTCGATTCGCGATTAGGTTCTAAATTTTTGGAAGTGTTTCGGTTCTAAATTTTTGGAAGTGGTTCAGTTCATGGTTCGGTTCAGACGGGAATTTTGACAAGTGGTTTGGTTCAACTAAATTAATCATTTGAAATACTATTCAGAAATAATTTATCCAATATAAACATTACACATTCAGTATCAATCTGTTAGTAAATCAATCACCAGTCATTATTATTTTAAATGGAAGAAGAATTTATTTAAAGAAAGAAAAAATTTATATTTTAAATATATTACAATCCCATCATCTTCATTTATTTATATTTTTAAAAAGTGGTATTTTTGATCCTAACATGATTTTTATGTGGATAACAATAGTAGCAGAGAGGAAAGAGACAGGCACTCTTCCCTTTGAAGCAAACCCGCTGGTTTTTCCAATGGAAATTCCTGGTCTTTTTGTTGGTCCGTACTTTGTGGATTGATATCGAACCGAAACCAAACCACTTTTGCAAAAAATTACGGTTCGGTTTTTGGTTCATTGAAAAATTAACCAGTGGTTTCGGTTCGGTTCGCTGTCCAGCAAAATGACTGCGGTTTGGTTCGGTTTGCAGCTCTGATTGGTATATATAATTTTTAAACTGATTATTTGGTTTATTTTAGCAATGGTCATGAATGGTGGCGTTTACGATCATCCTTCCAACGACACCTTAGCCGTCTCTCTAGTGTTCGTGCATACCTTCCAAATACCAACACAGTTCTCCAAGAATTCATCTCTCACATTCTGAATGTTTATATGAATTCGTCTACTAGTGGATCAACCAAAGAAGGACCAGAAGATTTTCTTGAGAGTCTTTCTCATCTCTTTCTAGAGTGTAAGTGAAATGCAGCTTGTTGTTTTGTTTATCATTTATTAGCAATGAAAATTCACTTAGAGTAGTCAACATTTTGGTGAGTATTATTTACAGAAATCTTCTTTTAGATTGTATCTCATTTTAATTTATCTTTGTATATGTAAGATTAAATTCCATAGTTTATTTGGATTATGGAACACTTATCTGAACAGCTGCCACTTTGCAGTGACCTGTCTAGTTGCATTTGATGAAAGATTAGGAAGTCTTTCAGCAACAAATTTTAAGGTAGATTCATTGCCATCCAGACTCGTCAAAGCAGCTCTGGACTCCAACAGCTGCATATTGTCTACTGATAATGGACCACAAATGTGGAGATTTTTTGAGACTCCCTTGTACAAGAAATTAAGGAAATCACAAGAAATCATGGAAGAGTAAGTTTCATTATTAGCATTTTTTTATATTGCAGAAATTCCTTTGCCTACTCACTTTAAATGTTTCTACATTGAGAAATATGCAAATATGCACACATACATTTATATTTTATACATATCTATGCTGTCGCATATGTTTGTCTGTGTAGTTTTGTCAAGATAAACTACAGATGGACCTCATGATAAGCAAATATATTTGTTAAAAAGCTATTAATGATCACAATAATTTTTACTGCAGCTGTACGACTGTCAAATTTTCATTCGGTATAATTTCTTATGTTATTTTTCAGGAGAATTACAAACTTGCAAAAATAGTTATTTTCAATGAAATTTTCGCTTGACATTCAATAGGGTTGCAGTAAAGTTTGTTTCGTCCAAAAAAGCAGAATTGAAAGATAAAAACCCTTCAGAACACAAGTCTCTGCTTGAAATATATCTCTCCAGCCCTGATTTGGATGAAAAAGATGTTGTTGGAATGGCTATGGACATGCTGCTTGCTGGTATTGATACCGTAAGATTGAAAATTTTGTGCCTATATATACATCTTGAAACCTATTACCAATGTGTTATTGTATAATAGTGAGATTAATTTGATATAAAGTCATTATATAGTCAATTGTGCCATGTCATTTTTGCAAATTAAAATTTAATGGTTCAAAAATAAATTACTATATTAAAGGTACTACCATATTTCTTTTGTCTAGGCAACTTTCACCACGGGATTTTGTCTTTACCATTTAGCTATGAATCCTGACAAGCAGGAGCTTTTGCACAAGGAGGCTTTGAAAATTCTTCCATCCAAAGGTTTGTGTTCCTTGTTAATAATTAAAGGATTCTTTTGGAAGCAGAGTAAAAATCATTTTGTGGAATCACACTTATATAAGGTTTAATTTTGAATGTGATACATTTTCTTATTAAAAATTGAACTTTTTATCCTTGTATAAAGCATTGAAATTTATAAATTGTTGTAACATTTTAGCAGCCTTGATGCATAGTTAGGAACTTACTTAACTCAAGGTAATGTTAGTTATTTATTAATGATAGAAATTATTAATTTTTCCTGTAGAAAGTTGTATGTTTTGTAATGATGTATAAAATTTGTCACATAGTCTCTATAAATGTTTCAGCATTAAATGATACAAACAAATTCCCTGTGATAACTGAAGAAGTATTATCTGAAGCTCACTATACAAAAGCTGTACTGAAAGAATCATTGCGCCTAAATCCAGTGTCAGTTGGAGTTGGAAGGATTCTATCTTGTGATGCTGTCTTCTCTGGGTATTCAGTTCCCAAGGGGGTCAGTTTATAATCTGTCTTGACAATTTATTTTTACTTTTTTATTAAACATTTCATCGATTTCAATGAAATGATTTCATCATTTAAGCTTTCCATTCTTACATGACTTTGATGAAAAATTTTGTTCTTTTCAGTACTTTTTTGCAATTTCCATTGCACACGTACTTATTTGTTCATTTCATCAAAATGCAGATTAGATATAAATTTGATTTAGTCAACTTTCCAAAAATGGATAATTGAGATCATCTAATGAACAGAATCTAATCAGTAATATGATATTTTATATTATGCCATAAAAAATTTAGAAAAACCACTGAGTTTGGTTGCAAAACAGCCATTAATGTTCATTTTTATTGATTATCAGTTATAACTTTATCTTCATTCATCTTCTTTCATTCATATGTCAAATTCATTTATTTACTATCTTTTCACCAAAAAATAATCTTTCCGTAAAGGAGTTTATGTCATTGATTTTTTATCAGCTGCATAAGGAAACTTATTCCCTGCTTGATGATGAATTATTTTCGAGCTGGGTCATTAATTTCGTTACGTTTTTTTAATCCTTAATTACTTTTTCCAGACTGTAGTAGTAACCCAGAACCAAGTATCTTGCCGTTTAGAGAAGTATTTTCATGAACCAAATTCATTTTTGCCTGAGCGATGGATCCGTGGTAGTGCTCATTACCAGAAACCACCACCCAGTCCATATCTCTTGTTACCATTTGGTCATGGTCCTCGAACATGCATTGCAAGACGACTAGCTGAACAGAACATACAAGCCCTATTGTTACGAGTGAGTGTGTCACTATTCAACCCTTTATATGCTATTACCACATTTGGTATGACAGTTTGGAGTGTGTAGCAGTGCTGCTGTCGTACTTTGTCTCTGGTCTGAAGTTAATATTTCAACATTGATGTTGATAATGGTTTAGTATAACAGCACAAAGTAAAATAATATTACCACTACTTAATTATAGTTTTACTGTTTTGGTAGACTGTAAATTTCAATATTTAAAATTGAGTGTAAATTAGTGTCAACACCAATACTTTAGAGATGTGAGGGAGATGACTTTGGAATCCATAAGAGCAGTCAACCTATTAAAACAGTTTGAAAGATCCTATTTCTTCAGACATCAAAAGTTAAATTTAACAATTTTGGTGAATTCATTTCCTCAAGTTACCCTAGTTCCTCATTATGTCTAAATAACATTTGTATTCCAGATTGCCCGAGACTTTCACGTTGCATGGAGGGGTAAACCTGACTTGGATTGTTTGTCACTTCTGATCAATAAGCCTGATCAGCCTCTGTTATTCAAGTTTACTAAAAGAGAACTTGGAAATGAGTGATGGATGTATGCATATGGTGAGTCAGAACGAATTTACTTTTACCTCTCCTATGCTCTCCTTTCATGGATGAATTTGATTTTTTTCTGTTTTTTCTGAGGTATCACCTTTACCTAATGTGGAGTTTGATGGATTTTTCAGAGAATGTATCTCACATGTATTATCACGGCTGTTGCCAAAGACAAAATCCTTCATTGGTGTGTATGGTTTACGTAAAATTTATCTAATTTGGCCATTTTACAATCCTGATGCTACTAGCCCTTTTTAATATATATGTATTATATAATGTAACTGGCTTAATGAAATCCAATTAATTTATTTTTATTTCAAATACTAAATTACCATATTTCCCAGCGGGTAAGATGCACTTTCTTTTCCTGAAAAACATCACCTAGAAACAACCTGTGGCTTATGCACCATGGGTAAACATTTGCTCAGTCGTATAGATCGGTGCTAAACATCGCGACATATAAAATCAACCTTATGTAATTTCATCGCTTTAATACATGTTTTTGAAGAAGGATAAAATATTGTTATATTTTTCAATTCATTAAATATTAAAAATCTATTAATTCTTCTCGCAGATTAAGGATAATTTCCTTGGATGATGAAATTTGTGCGATACAAACGCTTTAGTAATAATTAAAATCCTTGGAATTAGGGCACGCTAGTGCCTTCCTCATGGCATACTAATGCGCTGTGACACACCGGTTAAGAAGCTCTGGTAATATTCTGTCGAGTTCTTTCACTGAGGAAAAGAAAGCTTTCCTAAGCCAATATATGTGATTGTTTATTAAACAAACAATACATATTTTAGGTACAAAATTAGATGATCACTTTATGATTGAATTATTTATCAGTATAATGAAAACAATTTTGGAATTGGCTTGCCAGCTATAAATGTTACTTATTGTTAGTATGCATCTGAAGATGATCAGCTGTATGAAAATAGTGAAGATTCATATGACAGTGCTAGTAGTGACGACTGTAGCAGTATTGATGATGATTTTATTGGCTTTTACAGTGAATAAACTTGATTATTTTTATGTAGATCAACCCTGTTTTTGTTCTTGTCAATTTGGTAAGATAAAATCCATGCATATTTTTTTCTGAAATTTCCTCGTCGTTTGTACAAAGAAGGGAATAAGGAAGGAGACAGCCTACTGATATAAAAACTGCTCTGGAAATCCTCCTCTGTATGTTGTACCATGTTTTCAGTGGCGCGTTATACCGTAGGCAAAAAAGTCCCCGATTCTAAGGGGCCCCAAATTAATTTTTTTCAGTTTTTAAAGGGACTAAAATATAATTATTAAAACAGTAAAATCTGTGAGAGGCGGAATCTGTATAAAGCGGAAACCTGTCAAAGCCAGAAATATCGAAGTCATACTGAGTAATGATAACCTTTTTCTTAAGGAAGTTCCTCCGTAAGGCTAAACCCGTGAGATGCGGACGGAAAGCTTATGTCTTGTACTTCTTTTATCAAGAAGTAGAATTTTAATCTGTGAAATGCGGAAAGAAAATTTCTCACAAATGTTTTCAGGTAGTTTGATTCAGGTTTCGAGTTGTTCATTTATAAAAAATTCGGAAACCGATTTTATTGAAGGTGGCCAAATGATCTCCAGAAGACTAAATGAGACTCATTTCTATTTCATTATGGCTAATGGAACTAAACAAAAAAGAGAATGGCTAATATTTTCCGAAACGAAATCAGTATATTGTTTCATCTGTAAATTATTTTCAACAAAACCTAACACACTAATTACAGGATGCTGTGATTGGAAAAATATTGGCGAAATCATAAAGAGACATGATGAATCCAAAGAACATAAATATTGCATGTGTGTTTATGTACGGCATACTAGTACCAGTTGAAGAATTGATTCTGAAATGGTAAAAGAATATAAAAAGCAAACTATTTAGTGATGTGAAGTTTTGAGAAGAGTGGCTGCTATGGTGAAGCTTTTAGCAACATTAGGATTGGGGTTTAGAGGACATGACAGTTCCAAAAAAGGAAATTTTATGAGTTGCATTGAGTATTTAGCAGAATTTGATAGTTTCCTAAAGACCCATCTGGAAAATTATAACCATTGTGGTAAAGGAAATGTAAATTATCTTTCAAATACTACATGCGACGAGTTCATTGGGTTAATGGCCACACATGTAAGGAACACAATTATTAATGACATAAAGGAAGCAAAATATTTTTCGAACATTGTTGATTATACTCTTGATGTAAGTCATAACGACCAACTAGCATTTATCATAAGATATACATATAGATAAACAACATCAAATACAACAAAGTTTCTTGGGTTTCATACAGATAGAAAAACATGATGCAAGTAATTTGGAAAATATTATAGTATCAACGTTAGCTGAAGTATCTCTAGATATTAAAAACTGCCGGGGCCAAAGGTACGATAATGCGGCGAATATGCCGGGTTTGTACAATGGGTTACAGGCAAAACTAAAAAACCACAGTAAAAATGCAGTTTTTATACCATGTGCAGCACATTCTTTAAATCTAATTGGAAATGCAGCTGCAGAATCTTGTTCCAAGGCTATTCATTTTTTTGATTTCATTCAAAATTTATTCGTCTTCTTTTCATCAACATCAACAAAGAGGTGGGATCTTCTAATTAAGACAGAAACAAAATCAAATTTTACATTAAAACGAATCAGTGATACCAGATGGTCTGCAAGGGCGGATGCAATATTAGCTGCTAAGGTAAATTTTGTAGTCATGAAAGAAGCATTATTTGAACTTTCTAATGAACCAAATGAAAAACCTATAACGAAATTAGGAGCAAAAAACTATACAACTGTTTTGAAGATTATGAAACAGCACTTTTGTTGATTTTATGGAATACACTTCTACAACGAATAAATGCCACTAATAAAAATCTGCAAAGCAAAGATTGCAATCTACAAAAAGGTGTAAATCTTCTTAAATCATTGTCCTCATTTATTTTAGAAGTTCGAAAAAGTAACGCGTTTGAAAGTATGGAAACAGAAGCACAATCATTGACAGGTAATAAAGAATACAAATCTGATAAAGGAAGAACCCAAAAAATGAAACTACAATTCGGCGAAAACAGGGATAACGAAGCAATATTAACTGGCAAAAAATTATTTATTGTGAGTTGCCTTAATGTAATATGCAGTAGTCTACTATCAGAAATTAAAAGACGCATTCAGGTGTACGAAGACGTCTTAAAGCATTTCACAATATTTATAAATTTAAATTTACGCAATACATCACCGAATGATTATGACAATTGTATTGCAAATTTAATTTGTAATTATAAAGATGACAATGATGGAATTTTGTTTAGAGATGAAGTAGCCCAATTTCTTCATTTTGCAATGATTGAGAAATTAAATACACCGCTGGAAATGTATATAGCGATTCAGGGGGGGCTAATTTCAACCTTCCCAAATGTTTACATAATTTTAAAAATATTTTTGTCAATGCCGATCGCGAATGCATCTGCGGAAAGGTCATTTTCCTTCTTAGAAAGAGTAAAGAATTATATGAGAAATTCACTTGGGAAAGAAAAATTAAATAATTTAGCAATATTGTGTATTGAAAATGTAATAACAGAACAAATTAATTATGATAGTATAATAGATAGCTTTTCAGCTCAGAAGATAAGGAAAATTAATATACAATATATTGTATGTACCTATGTAAATGTTCATATTTAAATGTAATTTTTAATTTTAAAATATATTTTTTGTAAGCATGAATATACCTATTGTTGATTGAATCGAAATAAAATTAAAATCTGATACTAATTGTGACTTTTTTAAATTATTAGTATGTCTGAATATTACCGAAACAAAATTTGTTTTAAGAAAAAAATCATTCCTGAATTTTTAAACATTATTTAGGTAGGGAGTAGGGCCCCAAATTTATTTTGCCTAGGGCCCCTGAGAGCCATAACGCGCCACTGCATGTTTTGAAATGTACCACACATTATCCAATATTGCAGAATAATGTTGTACGTACAATAGATATTTGAAATTATAAAGTAGAAGTCGAAAAAAATTAATAAACAGCATTCATAATTAATATCACTTATTTTTTTCAGACTTTTATTTTTAATATTTTCTGAGAATTAAATTAAAATACCACAGATTGCATTCTGGAGCATTTAAATACCTGAGGGAGCCATTTTAAAATCATGCTTGAGGAGTTAAAAAGATAAAAATAGTTTCCAAAATAAAATTAACATCATAATTAGAAATCAGATATATATATACACACACACAGTCATGCCTCAATACAAACATTCTCCTTTATATGTTAGATTAGAAGATAATTCAATTAAAAACAACAAATATTTGGTTTCCATGTAAACAAATTAAAATCGTACACAGAAATTGACAAGCGATATTACGTTAAAATTTTTCCCCTATAAATGCATTGAACTCTCAATTTTGGCAACAATGGGAGTTGTCATGGTAGCTTATAATGGGTATTGTAATAAAACTGATAAAATCACGTATTTTATTGATTCTAAATGCATTTTTATTCTAATTCGATCAGGATTCGGATTCTGTCTTCAATAAAAAGAAACTTTCTTTTCTTCGTAGAACCATTCAAGTCTCAAGTTCATACCATGACTCTAAGTAATTTTAAAATTCAAATGAAAAATAAGTTGCACTCCTCCTTATGTTATTCAAATGGAGAAAAAAAAAGAAAATATTTCTGTCTGTCTGTGTGGGGTGGTTGTCGTGGTTCCCGGGTACCCTATGTTACTCGCAGAGTCATATGAAGTCAATTTGCAAAGTTTGGTCCCGATAGCTCAAAGGGCACGGGAATGTATAAGGAACAGACAGACAGATGGACAGACATTCAATTTTATATATAGAGACTATGACAAATTTTACATGCAATTTTTATATGACAAAAAATGAAGTGGCAAACAAATATAATTTACTTACAAATTTTAACTGTATTTTTGATATATGTAAAAGGAATTAACCAGCTGAGTTACTCCCAGCTTCAGTCGGGCCAAACAAACGATGTCAGCAGGCTCCATTTGGCCCGCGGGCAGTGGCGTATTGAAGGTTTCTGGCGCCCGGGGCAAAGAATAATTTCGCGCCCCCAGTAGCAAAGCGATTTACCCGACGGGTGCAAATTTGATAGTTTTGCACCCACCCCTATTTGGCGCCCAGGGCACGTGTCCCACCTGCCCCACCCTAGTTATGCCACTGCCCGCTGGCCGTATGTGTGTGTGTGTATATATATATATATATATATATAATTAGATACAACGCTATGATGTATTCATTATGTTTTCTGCAGCACGCTTGTGTGATAATTCCAGGCCGATGGGTGAGGCAGTGAGGCAACCGCCTCAGGCACCTCTTGAAGGGGAGCGCCAAAATTTGACAGAAATGAAAACCTATCAAAATAAATTCATAAGGCCAGCGAGGCCAGGGGGCGCCATATTATATCTCGCCTCAGGCGGCAAAATGTCTGGGCATGGCCCTGGATAAGTCCATATGAGATACAATGCATTAGTAGTGTTGTTTACCCATGTCACACTGCTTGACATTCTATCCGTTATATCTGAAGTCCATTCCATCGAGGTCTTATATACCAAGGGTTCACTGTATACTGATTTTCTTGATATGTATACCATTCCTTGTAATATCAAGATAAACTTAGCTGTGTGTAAAAACTGCAAAAAAAGTCTAACTTTTTTCAGTGTGTTACCTCTTGATTAATTGAATTTCATTGGAAAATAATTTTTTAAATTAGCACAATGTGTACTGTACCTAAGGAAATCAATAAAATATGCACCACAAAGACTGCATTTTTTTGCTCTTCTCTTAAATTCCTTGAAAACATGCTTTCATTTGTGTAGCAATGAATTGCTTCCCAGTGTCTAGTACTGTTGATACATAAAAATTTGCATTAAAATACTATGACCTTGATGAATGTGGGAAGGTGTTGGAGGAAGGAACTGGTAACATCAGTTATGAAAACTTCAGTATACAATATGCACCACAATATATGCACAGCATAGGGTGTTATGTCTTAAAATCCATCACTTTCAGATTACGTTCAGCTCTGATTCTATTTTATTTCTTATTAGGAAAAGACCCAAGGATGGATATGAATTCCTGTATTTTAGAAGGAATCCATGAAGATGATGAGAACCAGTTGAAAATTTTGAAGAAAAGTTATGAAGAACCATGCAATTAGCTTCAGTAGTTCATGAGATATTGCATTAAGAAGAAAATGTGGAAGGATTATGGGTATCGGACTGAGATGAAGATATTTGTAAAATAGAATTTTTAAATTTGTTGTTTCAAATATATTTCCAATGTATTTGCTTTGCTAGAACATTTTTTATACAAAGTATTTTTTGCATATTGAGCTGAAATGTTATTATATGTATTTCAAATTTTAAGTATATTCCTTAATTTTTAAAATACATACCTTTTATTTACATTAAAGTTAGAATTCAGTTTATTTTGATTTAAAAATATTTGGTTCTAATTTTTTACATCTATACTACTTACATTTCATATGCGAATCCATTCCCCACAACTTTCTAGCCTATCTAATGAATATTGAAGATTTTTATAATATAACCAATTTATTTTTACACATGCTGTACATTTATGAAATTAAATGGTATGCTGGTACGAAAAATTATATATAAAACTGGGAAAGATCAACTTTCACATACATAAAAATATGAAAATAATTCTCAAAATCTGGAAGCATTCTTTTTCCAATAGGAAGGTTACTTCATCGTTTCATCCTCCAATTAAAATTTCAAAAACGATATGAAAGATACATTAAACTATTAAATCACATCAAACTTAATGAGCATTCATTAATAATAGTAACTTTTGCAGTATATGCTTTGATGTTCTGTACACATAATTTTTAAATGACCTAAGCAAGACTTGAGGTCATTGGTAGCAATGTAAATCAATATCTTTTGATTTCTTGAAACTGTCATGTGCTTGTGCATGCGTCCGTCTGGTTTTTTCCTCAATGGATGTGGTCAAAAATCAAGAGAAGACGTGTTGTTGGTAGGAAAATGAGATTTACACATTAGAAACCACTGGAAGGTGGTCACCGACTGGACGGAATCCGTTCTCATCAGCAACATAATTCAGAGTGATGGGCTTTCCTTCTGGACTCGTGTAGGAAAAAGATCCCTTCTTGACAACAACGCTATCCATATTTGGTAACTTTTTCAGGCTTCCAACCTCGTTGAATGAGCTTCCTTCACTGTCTGTGAAGCTGGGAATTGAAAGAACTACCAGTTATCATACATAAAAAATTAGAAGTTTGTAATTACATTAGCATCTTCATCACATGCAATATTAACATCAATTCATGTTGCTTGATGCTTATAGTGTGTGTGTATATACATATACATGCATACAAAAATAAAAGAGATATATACAAACATTATGCACCTAGTAAACCATATGCACATCATATGATTTGCAGGTTACACAGGCATGAAGACAGAATTAATCTGTATCCTTCCAATTTCACTAAAAAGGTTTTTAATTTAACGAAGGCATTATAACTATGAGCAGGTACGTGCAGCAAGAGTAATATATGCACCTAAAACCCTACCGAATTAATGTGAAGTGTATATTGATTATACTTTGGCTACATGTACAAAATATACAAAGATTTTGGAGTAAAATTTATGCGTAGAACAAAAACATTGCACGAAAAATTTTGGCAATCAAATGTTTCATTTAGCAAATTATTCACAGGGGACTCATCCTTAGAAAAAAGAGTGAGAGATAAGATGATTTTTGATTTGATGGTGGCAAGGAAGGAATCGTGAGGTCAATCATGCAAACTGTTTTGTCCGTTAGTTTAACACGGAGGCAGGAAAGCTTGCGAAATGTCTCCTGTCAGCATCTAGTTCCTTAAATCATTGTGACGTACTAAACAGCTTGAGAAACATATGTAATCATCTATTGTTTGCAATATGCAAAAAAAGTCCTTACGACAGGGTTGGTCAAATGTTTTTATGGTGTCCTGAAGGAACAGGATAAAATTATGAAAAGCACATCAATATTAAACCTAACGAACCAGTTGTATGATTACAAGTTACGTGCAGTTTTAGATGTAATGTTGGAATGCCCCCAATGAAATGTCACCTATAGAGTTATAGTAGCATAAACTTACCTCACAGAGAAATCACCGGAGTCATTCGTTGAAAAAGACGATGAGGTGGGCACACCTTTTGTTGACTTAAAGTTGTCAATCTTGGCGATTGTCAGAGGTATAGCATCCAGCATTTGCCTTACCAATGCTGTTGGTGGAATAAAGTCCTTCTTGATTAAAGGAGGTGCACCATATTCTGGCGTTGGTGGAGGTGGTCCGTATTCAACCTTTGGTGGAGGAGGGGGTGGTGGATACGGCTTAGGAGGAGGGGGAGGTGGTGGAGGAGGTGGTGGTGGTCCATATTCTAACACTGGTGGTGCATATGGCTTAGGAGGTGGTGGAGGCGGTGGAGGAGGTGGTGGCGGAGGAGGAGGTGGTCCATATTCTAACACTGGTGGTGCATATGGCTTAGGAGGTGGTGGAGGCGGTGGAGGAGGTGGTGGCGGAGGAGGAGGTGGTCCATATTCTAACACTGGTGGTGCATATGGCTTAGGAGGTGGTGGAGGCGGTGGAGGAGGTGGTGGCGGAGGAGGAGGTGGTCCATATTCTAACACTGGTGGTGCATATGGCTTAGGAGGTGGAGGCGGTGGAGGAGGTGGTGCGTAGATCTTAGGAGGTGGTGGAGGAGGAGGTGGTCCGTATTCTAACACTGGTGGTGCATATGGCTTAGGAGGTGGAGGCGGTGGAGGAGGTGGCGCATAGGGCTTAGGAGGTGGAGGTGGTGGAGGAGGTGGCGGAGGAGGTGGCGGAGGAGGAGGTGGTGGTCCGTATTCTAACACTGGTGGTGCATATGGCTTAGGAGGTGGAGGCGGTGGAGGAGGTGGTGCGTAGGGCTTAGGAGGTGGAGGTGGTGGTCCGTATTCTAACACTGGTGGTGCATATGGCTTAGGAGGTGGAGGCGGTGGAGGAGGTGGTGGTGGAGGAGGTGGTGGTGGAGGAGGTGGCGCGTAGGGCTTAGGAGGTGGAGGTGGCGGAGGAGGAGGTGGTGGTCCGTATTCTAACACTGGTGGTGCATATGGCTTAGGCGGTGGAGGAGGTGGTGGTGGAGGAGGTGGTGGTGGAGGTGGTGGTGGAGGAGGTGGTGGAGGAGGTGGCGCGTAGGGCTTAGGAGGTGGAGGTGGTGGAGGAGGTGGTGGTCCGTATTCTAACACTGGTGGTGCATATGGCTTAGGAGGTGGAGGAGGTGGTGGTGGAGGAGGTGGCGCGTAGGGCTTAGGAGGTGGAGGCGGTGGAGGTGGAGGCGGTGGAGGAGGAGGTGGCGGAGGAGGAGGTGGTGGTCCGTATTCTAACACTGGTGGTGCATATGGCTTAGGAGGTGGAGGCGGTGGAGGAGGTGGTGGTGGAGGAGGTGGCTCGTAGGGCTTAGGAGGTGGAGGTGGCGGAGGAGGAGGTGGTGGTCCGTATTCTAACACTGGTGGTGCATATGGCTTAGGAGGTGGAGGCGGTGGTGGTGGAGGAGGTGGCGCGTAGTGCTTAGGAGGTGGAGGTGGTCCGTATTCTAACACTGGTGGTGCATATGGCTTAGGAGGAGGTGGTGGTGGAGGGGGTGGTGGAAGAGTAGGTGGTGGTCCGTACTCTATCACCGGTGCTGGGTACGGCTTAGAAGGCGGAGCGTATGCGTCGAGAGGAGCTTCTGGGAATGCAGCCGCAAAGGCTGCCGCCGCCAGCAAAAGAACAAGCTGCTGCAGGAGAGAGAAAAAGGTACTTTTTAAGTTTGTCATGAGAAACCGCGTTTTGGTAATAGCTGGTAATCGAATCGCATCCTTTTCCGATATCAAAGAAAAATGTCGCAATTTTTGTCAAGACGGATCCACGGATGAAATTACTGTATAATATCTGTGTATTCAAATCGTGGCGATTACTTGGCAGTCGCTGAATCAAAATCTTTATGGCGATTGTAGGAAAATGTGTCAACTTTTCGCCAATACAAATTCAAAGGCGACATCAATGGAATCTATTTATAATTGTAGGGCATCGCGCTAAACATCGAAACGATTACGCGGAGTAAAAATATCTCACTCGACCGTTCTAAATTTATTTTGAAACAGAAAATGTCCACGAAGAATTGACCTAGATTCTACTAAATGGCGCTGAAGATCCTTAAAATTCAACGGTCTAGAAAAAAAATGGTGATATTTCATTGTAAGAAATCATGGCGGACTGTTAACCTAGTTACTTACTATTCTCATGTTCTCTGCTTTTCTGGTGGCCGTTCACCGGAAACCAGAAGATGAGTCTCTGACCTCTCCGCCATTCTGCACAACCTTTTATACTCCTCACGTGTTCGTCTTCTACATGCTGACTGTCCGGTGTCCCCTCTTCGCCCCTCCACAAAACCCTCTTGACCTCTCTCTCTCTCCCTCGCCAACTTTTGTTGTTTACGAAAATAGCGTCTCCTTAGCCCATGGGCACCCGTGTTTTCCCTTCGTTCCGAAAACCTGCGGGAACTTCGAGGAAGAATTTCACGAAATCCGCTTCTCTCTCCCTTGAGCTCGTTGCCTAAACTTTTTCTCTTATGATTTTAACAGTTCTAAGCCTCACATTCTTCAATTCCTATTCGGTTTTGAGTCATGCCCCCGCTCTCAATAAACCGCTTCCGATTGAATTTTTGTCGCCGAGATCTCGAGGAGGGAATTTTTTTGGAGGAAGGAGGAGGCAGTGTCTAAAAGTCTGTACGCGTCTGAATTAATTTTTCATATTCAAATTCGTGCAGTAAGCTTTCAACTTAGGTTAGTTTCGATCAGGGCATCGAACCGGAACCGAACCGAAAAAAACCGATATTTTTAGCTGGAGTGGAACCGAAACCAATACAATTAAATGTTTCGTACCCGAACCGAAAACCGATATTTATTTCCCTTCTTTTTTGGTTAGCATAAATAGTGGAAGCGAAAGGCGGGGTTTTCCTACAGCTCAGTAATCTTCCATGATTAAATGTTCACTGCCTCCCTTACAGGCCCATAACCTTTCGCCATGAGGTCCAAACCCTTGAGTCGTTTCACGAATACGACCTTAAAGTCTTTTATAAGATATTATCTACCGACTTCCGGCAATTCCATGAGGGGAATTTTTGTATTCTTTTAAAAATCAGTATAGTATTGTAAAAAGGTTCTATTTGCCCCTCATTCTATAATATAAACTTATATATATACTAGTGCAATTACCCGTCAAATTGCCAGGAAATATTCGGGTGAATACATTTGTAATACTTAATTTTAAATACAATCTTAAGCAAATAAAATACATACTAAATATTTAAATTAAAATAATTTATTTTCGTGTTGTGATTATTAGTTTCTTTTTTATAGCGCTAATGTTATAGTGAAGATGTATTTGTTTTAATTAAAAATTACGTGAATTAATAAATCAGTTTCCTAAAAATATTTTAATGTTGGAGCGATAAAAGCCGGTTCACTGATAATTTCCTGAGCGAAACCGGAACCGAAACGAAATTTTGTTTTGAGCGTAACAGAACGAAAACCTGAGCGAAAAAATTATGGTTCGATACCTTGGTTTCGATATTGCCAGGATGCCAAAAGCTACGATTGCATAAGATTTAGGATACTTATGTAAAGCTATTGTTGAAGGAGAATTGTGACACTGATGTCTGCAGTGATAACTTATTGTTAACAGACTTGCAACAAGTTATGCAAAAGTATGTTTAATTTTCGATTAACAAATGACGATGAGCGATGATGCACTGTGACCGGAAGCACAGGCTAGCATTCTTAACTGTAATTTTATGCTTGAAATGATGCACTTAACTGCATCCAAGGGCCCATACATCATTTTTGTATAACTTGCATATATTTGGTAAAGAATTTGAGAAATTAAAAGCGAAAGGAATTTTCTTTACAGTCATTAACATTATGTAAAATTAAATCCAATAATATTGAATTGGTATAGAATCGAAGACTTTTTTTTAAATTAGCCTTTTAAGTCTAAAATTCATAAATAACTAATAAGAAATGAAAATGCCTTCAGTTTTCGACGGGCGCGCAACCAGGGGCCAAAACGATAAATTTTCTGACTTAAGTACATTCAACCGTAAGAGTTTCCATTAACCAGATTTGCTGTTTCGATTTTGTATTTCCCTCACCAAATATTTTATACTAATTATACAGATATCTCTTAAATTACGTGCTGTTTACTTCATTTTGCATCTTGAAATGGATGGATTTTCTAATATATCGTCGAAACGATCCACCGTTCCATGTCTCTCGTTTATTAGAACAGCCTCTACTCCTGCCTGTAAGAGGACATCAAATTGTCCTAATGCTTAATGGAATATTTTTTGTTAGAATTTAGGCCCCCCCACAAGACAAAATCCTGGGTAGGCGACTGGTTTTAGATCATCCTCAGTGTTAAAAGGTGAGATAACTGGTAGTTAAATTAAAATGATTAAATCCCTTTGAAGACACACAATGTCTGGCATTTCAGTTTTTGTCACGCTTGTTCAGTCTAAATTCTCTGTGACTTAAGCTGGGTCTATCAAAACAACCGCAAAAATAGCTTGGGATTTTTTGTTTGTCATTCCTTTTGAGTTAGTTGAAATGTATTTATTTGTGATGAAATATCTGACTTCTTCGAAGTATGTCACCATCGTCGATTTGAGTTTTTATTGCAAAATACATGTATATTTTTCTCCTACACCAGGATTTCATAACTGGAGAAGACATACCCTATGTATTACTTTTCGTTTTTTACTACTCCGCTTATTTTTTTATTCCTACAAGTACAGTAAGATAGCAAATATATTGAAATTCTGTATTATTATATTATTATTGTCTATATCTTTATTTTGGTTTATATATAGCGTTATATTTGTGTAAATTTTAATATATGCAAAATATACTTTTTAGTCTTGGATGTTTGCTCCTAAAATAAAGAATTCGACACATAAACTTCAACTGATAGAAAATTAAGGAAAATGCCTTTTATAAAGCTAAAATTATATTTTGTTTTATAATAGAATAATATTTTTTAAA
This sequence comes from Uropetala carovei, assembly GCA_036926305.1. Classification (NCBI taxonomy): domain Eukaryota; kingdom Metazoa; phylum Arthropoda; class Insecta; order Odonata; family Petaluridae; genus Uropetala; species Uropetala carovei. The sequence goes on from JAXCHB010000214.1 coordinate 1,878,588, forward strand.
CTTTTTATGTAACGTTAACATGACGTGCTCACGAATATATTTTTTCAAACAAGGATTTTCGTGTTTGGTCCTGATCACTCGTACAAAAATAAATGCAATATTTTCCAGCGAAAAATGACGAATTTATAAATTAACGCGTTCCGCATCAATTAAAATTTATTTATGATATTTGACATCAGGAAGAGCTGACATTTTTAACATCGCATAATAGTATAAGATTTGGAAATTAGTCCATATGAATTCCTTTCATTCTTAACTTTACCTTTATCGTTTTTGTTCTATTGCGAGCATGAACCATTTTTTTTAAAAGCAAAAAGAGCGTATTTTATTAGATTGTCGGGGGTTAAAAAAAGCCTTTACGCTAATTGCTCTGCAATTATATCCTCACTTGCTTCGACCGGTAAAGAAAACTGGTAGTTTCTGGGCGCTACAGGCACCAACTCACGCACCGTGGTTTCCTACCGAGGTCAACGAAATGTTAAGCCATTTTCGTACGCGTTAAAGGAATTCAATGTCACGTTAGCCATTCATGTGCCGTTACAATTTTCCTCGTCCATGTCTCTTTCGCCTATTCATGCATCCTCGTCAGACCATTCCGGGACGTCCATCCCCCCCCCCCCCCCCACCTCCCCAAAATACTCCCCCCCCTCCTCACCCCACTCCATCTTCTTCTTCCGGCTCGTTTGCGACCGTCTTAAAAACGGATCACATGACGAATCGTTCGAAAATTTTGTTTTCTCGCGTCCAGTGTCCATTCAACACGCGGTCTTGTTCCCCATGAAAGATTCGCGCCATTGCTCAACCTGCAGACGCTTGTGTCCTCCTCCTTATGGATGTGTTTCGTTTTCGAGGGGGATGGAAAAGGAGGGGGGGGGAGGGATACCCTCCTCGACTCCTCTCCTTCATCCGCTTCAGCGTCATCAGATGGGATCGGTTGACCGTTTCGAACGCGGGCTTTTTTTTTTCGGTACGTGGATTGGAAGTTTTTCTTTTTTTTTGTTTGTTTCCGCCCGATTCTCTGATCGGTGTGCGTCGGTGGGATGAGCGGAGGATCGCGTGAGTAAAAACGAATTTTCTTTTCTTGTTTGGCAGTGGTGCGGTGGTAAGTTAAAAGTCGAGTGACGAGGGAAAAAATTTCAAGAAGTCGTTTCTAGCTCCTTTGCATTTCGGCATGTTCATCTCATATTATTTTTTAAGCGGAGAGAATTGTTTTTTCCACAATCTGTTCTGTTGTATTTTCTTCGCGAATTCCCGCAGTTTTGCAGGGATATAGACTGCGTGAAAGAGGGGCGTCAGACTGTTGCTTTTAATACCCTCGCCTATTTTAGTACAGAAAATACCCGCGTATAAAACGCTGGAAGGGTTTTCGCCTCATATTCAGTGATTTTTACTTTCTCACATACGAAGTATATTGAGAAAGTATTGTTATCGCGAAAAATTCGACCTCGAGATTTTGATGGAAATATACGCTTTAGGTGTACCCGAGTCCGAAAAAGTGGTTTTCGCAATGCCGTCTGTCTGCCTGTTATTGGATCTAGGGCCTAAACGGTAAAGCGAAAAAGAATGCAATCTCGTACTTAGGCATTTTATCATACAGAGTAGAGGCTCTGAAGAAATGGTTGACATTGCTCAATAGTTAAGGGAAGTTTATTCTATGCATTTTTAACAACAATTTGATTTTCTCAAAAACGGCTCTAACGATTTTGATCAAATTTCATACAGTTACTTGAGTTTACGTCTTCAATAATACCAAATCTTATAAATATTTTAGAGTGTATGTGTGTGTGTATGTTCTTTATACGTTTTTACACCGTTGAAGCTATCGAATTCAAAATTTTCATGAGCCAAGGAAGAACTTGGTCTAGGTTTGCAGGCCGTGGGGTCTCTTATACCCCATGGGGTCAGCAAAATACTATTTCCATAAGAATGCATGGGAAATGGTATGGAGAAATCCCAAAATGCCATGCAGCCCTTCACTTATGTGGATATAAATATACCTAAATATTAACTTACGATCACGGAAAATGGTTTATTTTACGCACGAAAGACTGAATATTTTAATTCTGTTCATGTTTTACCGTATTACATGCTAAATCGCTCGAAATTTTCCTTTAAGCGCAAAAAATTTATCGGTTTAGATGTCCATTTTCCAGACGGCAACAAAGCTAAATTCCTTAATTGTTGTCCTCTTCAAAGGGAGATATACACGTAAAGATTAATGCAAGGAAAATCCACGCCGTGCACGCCGCCGCAGGAAAAGAATAGTTAACGCCAAGATATGCCTGAATATAGTCTATGAATACTTTTAAAGTGAGTCAAATGATTTGTAAGGAATATTAGAACATTGTTATCTTTTACCATTAACATTGAAGGATTTATCACAACATAAATCGATACATCTACTTACATTTGTTCGGTAACCAAGATGTTGTTTATTGTTTACGTTTTGGCTAATAGTATTGACATAATCCACATAATTTTATTGCCGCTTTAAAGGCTTCGGTGCATCTATCCATGTGAATATTAAGTAAGACGTTAATGCGTACAATACAATACATAAAATAGTAAATGTTAATGTAAGCATCGCTTGCGTAATTAAGGAATGGGTAACGTTTGCCCCGAACTATAAAAATCGTTTGCCACTCTTTCCCGAGTGAAGCCGGGCGTTTCAGCTAGTAGCTCATATTTCTCAAAAAATGATTATAAGACTAGTTTATTCTAGGCAACTTTAGCAATAACTTGATTTTCTCATAAAACGGATATAACGATTTTGATAGAATTTCGTACAGTTACTTGATTATATTTCTGCAATAATACTACCTATTTCATTTTTCTCGATGAATGAATATAATGATAGTTTATTCTTGGGCAGCTTTAACAAAAATTGGATTTTCTAAAACCGGCTGATACGATTTTCATTTTTTAAAGATAACTAAACGACGCATTAGTATATGAGAAAGTTTGTACAATGTATGTTGTGCCGATTTTTTGAAAAATTCGTGTCGTTCGTCTGCCCTTATTAACCCTTCATTCGGACTTGATAGTCTCGTTTGACTTGCCGATTTTTTCTGAAAATTTCCCATTAATTTATTCGAGACTCATAATGAATGGATTTTTTTTTTTTTATTTTGTGCTTTCTTGTTCCCTATAATTAGTCACATTCGTTGTTTCAGTAGTCGCGTGTCCTGTTTACTGTTGTCGCTACCTCGTCATCTTCAGTTGGCCTTAGGAGAGGTCTATTGCGTCCTAGACGAGATATTTACTCCTTCCTGTTTTGACAGTTTCATTTCTAAATTTTTTCCTGTTCGTGTGCACCCCATAGACCTTGACGAGTTAGAAAATATAGCATTTCTTCACAGGAAACTATCCACAGCATGTCCATCCCAGTCCCCGCTTTTGACATAAAAGTTTCCGCGACGATTTTGTTTACGTTTTCTCGGCGAAGTAAAGGATACCGAAACGCCTTAAGGTCCAGCAGTGTCTGTTTCTATTGTGTGGATGTTACCAAATCACACACAAGAAGGGACCGAATGGAAATGCAGATGCAGCGGTTTTGCACGACGCGGCGTTGCTTTTCAGTGAGCGGCTGGAGTCCTTTTATTTGGGATCACCCGCAACACTCATTTTTCTCGGCATTCGCAGCTCAAGTTAGACTACTCCGACTATTCTTGATGTTTCGCATGGCAGTCAATCTGAATAAATGTTTCTTTTGCGATGTGCTTAATATTTGCTCCGGCAAATAAATACGCTTTCCACATAAATGAAAACGTTAACTTACTTATTCAATTTTACGACTTCCTTTTATTTACAAACTATCGTCGTGTTAATCACCGTTGCGATGAGGTTGCACTTAACACCAAATATATATTTTAAAACACACAATTACGGTTACTCTTACAGTTATAAAGCTGTTTATGTAAGCCATTTCCGCCTTTCAATGCTAACTAGCTGATTTCAGTGGCAATTCCCATTATAGAAAATTTTTATCTTTCTTGTCGTGCTTTCACGAAACATATCTCTATGATGTTAAAACGTGTTTTATGAAGATGGGATTTAGATAATTAACATAGTTACAGCAACTTTTCCAGTTGTTGCTACATTAAATGCTCTGACGCCTTTTGTTTCTGTCGCGGAAACGAATGTAATATCAAAACCTTCATTGGGAAAGGATCATAAATTTCATTCCGAACTCTTGTAGAAAACTTGTGTGAAATTGCTCCATGACAACGCAAAAGAAGTAACAAATAAGATACCCTTGCTACAGCAGAAGGTGGAAGCAGGTTTTCTTAAAAATTTTCAGGGTTATGGATTACCTCTACCTTACGGAAAATCTATAAACTACCGAGAAAATTCGATCGGTGGAAAATTCAAAGAATTATAAGAGCTATCTAATTCAAAAAGAATTTTCCAAACATCTCTTAAAACAAAAATAGTTGTCGACGCACAAACGGACAGGCGGAGTGATCACATTATCTAGTTTTTTTTTCTTTTAGGGAAATCTGCTTTAAAAAAAAGTCAAATTCCGTTTGTAATCGAACAGTATAATTTAACATTGTATTATTTTTCGCGTGTTAGCGTTACTTCTAGGCGACTCAGAAATGTAGCGAATGAGCACGCCCGCAAAAATCGATCAATCACAAGGGCCCGACACCCGTTAAGACTGCAAGGCGACTTATATCCAATAAACACTCGCTGAATGATGCAAAAGCTTCCGTTCCATTTCGTAATTGGCCGAGATTGATGGATATTCGCGAGGCGGCGAAAAAAATACTATCTAGGGGCGTTCCCGATTATTTATTTTATCGTTCCGTCTCGACTGCATTACCCACTCTGCACCGCATAACTACGGAGGAGAAACCTCTCCAGACTTGAAGCCATAAAACATACTATATATATGGACCACCGATCGAATGCATCCGTCGGACACTGACCTTTTACCTTATCGAGCGCAGAAGCGAGAGTTTCATTCGAGAGAAAAAAAACTGACCGCAGTTTGAGCGGACTTAAAGGCATTCGGCGGATAGTGTTCCACAGGTGAAAGTGCCCGGACATAAATCCATCTGGCGTCGAACCGTATCCTTTTAACTGGAGCGACAAAGGAAGCCTTGCGGTGGTTTTGTATGTTTTTCTGCAAACCTAGTTTGCCGCTCTGCGTGTGTGTGTGTGTAGCGACCTGGTTCATATCTCTTGCAAATCCGTCGGGATCTTTTTTTTTTCATCGAAAGTCCTTGAATGACGGGCGGAGAGGCGTGGTTTGCCTTTGATATAGATGGGGCAGTGTTTTTTTTGCCTCATTTTAGGATAAAATACAAAAAACATAGTTATAAAAAATTAAGGCTTAATTAGGCTAGCTGAAAAGAAAGAGTGAGTTTGGACACAATATTGAATAATATAGTATCATACTATTTTACGTCTATAACATTTTATTTGAATGTATGATTACGAAATATCTTTGTGTAGTATATATGAAGCATTTCTATATTGAAATCTTCGATTACAGTAAACTGCTAATTTACGAAGGGATTTCTTTTGCGAAGGGTGCGCTTTTTTACTGGCTTTTGTAAAAAAAAATGCCCGAGATTTTACGAAATACCGGTAACGGTGCAATATTATAAGCTGAAAATGAGCTATCTTTTTCGGTAATCCAAGCAGAACGTGCGTACTTTACAGAGACTCGAAAACTTGGAATAATTCAGCATAATGATCGTTAAATCTGTGCACTTTCTTAATATATTCAGCCCGTCCAAAATTTTCATTGTAAATTTATGAATGAAAATTAAATTTACCCTCATTCCATTATCCGATTTCTCCTAAAATAAAGATAGCTCGCCGTCTTCATGAATGAAATTGTAATCATTCACCTTAAACGTTGCGGGAGATGAAATGTAACCGTGATGGAAAAGGAGTTCCAGACTCACACTGGTCATTGTACCAAATTCGCGGGCCACATTTTAATTTACGGGCTTTCTTTCCCACTCCTCACGCTATTTCATATTCTTTCTCCTTCCGATAGGATGCGCTCCTAAACCGATCCTTTGCAAAAATACGAGATTCTGCGTTGTAGGTTAGGTCCTTATAAAATGCAGGAAGTACGGTGACAGCGGAAAAAAAACATTTTTCTGCACCCCAACCGTGCAGTGTGTCATAAATGGGAATGGGCAATAAAATGCGAATATTTTGAAAATTCCGATTTAATAGTATTCTGAAATTTACTGGATTGCATACAAAGTTTTACGTTAAGTATTTTAGAAGAGATTAATACGAGTTTTGAGTACATTATAATATAAAGTAACTTACATCACTGGCTGCGTATGGCATGCGGACTCCTCTGCTCGAGGACTTTTTGATTGGCTTATTTCTCTTTCATGATCAGTTAAAAAAAAAAGAAAATAAAATTCATGTTTGGGAGATATAGATGACGTGTGCATTGAGCAGCCAAAGTGTATCTGATTTTGTTTGAAACCGCCGGTCACGCTTTCAGTGTCAATTATTATTATTACTTTAACCCTTGCTTGAGATGTTGGTACATTACAACCACGGATTAATTAATAGCCAGGAGAATGTAATTTTTTTCCCAGCCGTGTTCTAAGATTGGTCATTTTATTCACGTGATTAACAGTGTAGTTTTTAGAATTACGATGAGAATAACATGTACATTCAGATTGTAGGCGTGGGCCTGGCTCGAAGAACGACATTATATATTTCTTTTCGTCGAAGCCGAAACTTCCTCCGAGTTTTTAACACTGACATCTACATGACACCCTGCAAGTCACCTTATTGGTGGACGGCAATGGTCACTTAAGAGGGCGGAAAAATCATTCGTCACCCACGTAATTAAGACTTGATGCACCGATCCGGTGCAAAGGTTATATTCATTTCTTTCGTCAAAAAAATTTTGCCTGTTGATTTTTTGTTAGAACATGAGCGAAAGAGCCACGAAATCTCTTAAATGCAGTGGTGTGGCATACTAACAGCGGACCGGTGCAATCAGGGCCGGCCAAAAGGGGGATGCGGCGGATGCGAGATATACCGGTCCCCGAATAATGGAGGCCCCAAAAGTTCTCGATTATTCAAGTATCGAGTGTAAATTCTGCAAAAACGTTTACTAAAAATCACTTTCAAACTGATTTCCAATAAAGAAACACTCTGTAAAAGTTATAATATTAAACTGTGGCTCCATAAATCGTTCGTTATTACTATAAATATTAATATCTTGGGGCCCCCATTGATATTCGCGTCCGGGCCCCCTACAGTGCTTGGGCGACTCTGGTTGCAATGAATTGAGGTCCCTATCCAAGGGGAGAATGCAACAAAGAAACATTTCATCATATACCACTTGTATTTTCTCATGCGAAATTTTTAAAACTCGTTTTTTCTGCAAGTTATTTTTTACCCATTCCAACTCGTATTTCGAGACATCTTCCAGGTAATCGTATTTTTTTCCGTTTGTCGGGAGAGCGCAACATGTAATTGTTTTCAACTGTAGCAATATTTCTGGCGGAACTCGTAAAAATAATTGAAAATCTTTTCATACTGCTGTATCACATTGAAAATTGCATAGTTTTGCTCTACTGGGTGGGTAGTAAATTGAATTCTCATTGAAAGGTTGTTTTTTTTTAATATAAAAAATAATAATATGACGCGCAAAAAATGGATACAGCACTGGTGCCCTCAAAAAATTATCCTGCGCCACTGTCACATTAACACCAGCACAATTTAAAACGGTTGAAACGCAGTGTTATTTGGGTCATGAACTCTTTGCTGCTTCGAGGGAATTCTTCGAATGTTTTTACGCGTTACGGCGGATGGAAAATTGGAAAATGTCTCTTTTTGTTTTTCGCTTCGATTCCGGTGGCCGTTACAAAATCATCTTCGAGGTCGAATTTTCTTGTTTTTTTTTCATTTCTCTTTCCTTGTGACGTCATCTTCCTTGTAATTTTTTTGCATCACCGAATGACTCGAATATATTCGCCAAATTCTGCATTGTGTGCATTCCACGTCGCGTGCTCGAGTTTGTACATTCGTATATTTTTCCAGCCGAGTCAAATCCGTCATGTTTGTTGAAATTCGGGCATGTCCCGAACACTGAAATTATATATATATATATATATATATATATATATTATATATTGCTTACATAAAGTTGGATTTCGATGTCTTTTTGATAGATGTCTCAACGTTCGAAATTATTTCGAGAACGACCAGCTCTATTTTTGTCGCATATACATCGAGGATTGCAAAATATTTTACGAGATTATATAAACGAACAATAACATGTTTTCAGTTGTTACTAGCAACAAAATATGGACAAGTTTTGTCAGCTGTGTGTGCAATCGATATCTTGAAGACAAGTGAGTTTTGAATATAAAATAACTTTAGAGCTCTTTTCTCTCACATACATCGATGACTGTAAGATGTTTTTCGGGATTATATAAACGAACAATGTTCTCAGTTGTTGCACATAACGAAATATACACCGGTTTGGCCGGCTACATATGCAGTCGAAATTATAAAAAAACAAGTGTTTTAAATATAAAAATAGCTATAGTGTGGGCTCTGATTTACCGATAATTTAGTAATTGTTCTTTGACTTGAATAATATTAGCTGGATATCGAAATCAGGATTTTCAGCATCTAGGTAACATTAGAGTCGGATCGTTATAGAGAAGTATACGTGTCACTTTAGTGCCTTAAATTCGTTAAGATAAATCCTTGCCAGCTTTTAGTAATATATTGTGCTTACCTTGAAAATTAACCATATATGACCATGTATCATAGAAATGCAAAAATTTCAATAAAATTGTTTTTGAAAAATTTCATTATTTTCTATACTTTCAATTTGATCTTTAATATTTCTTCGTCATATAAATTTATTTTTCCTCGCTTCTCAATGCATACTGAGTGTTCCCCAGCGATGGAAACACTTCGGAATATATTTATTCGCTTTAAGTTTAATAATATTAACTAGAAATTACGTATTTGATATGTAAAATTACCAGTGTCACCTTTCTAAATTCATTACTTCTCTAATTCATACCATATCTACGCATTTTAAAAAAACTGCCGAAAATATTTAACATCAATGCCGAACTTATACCCATTCGAATGTTCAAGGAATAAATTACATTCACATTTTAACGGATTATAAATCACTTAATTGCAGCGATATGGAGCATGCAGCGCCAACATAGAAAATATAAGGAACAGTTCATAGTTTTACAATTATTCACAAAATTATTCGATTTGAAATCTTTTCATCTTTGTTTTGAATTAATTTTTTTTTAATTAAAAAATAAATTACCACGACTATTACTATTAAATAGTCGACACTTTCTTAGAAGTGCCATTTTACCAAATCGCCTTAACTGAGCAAAACTGCTGTTCCAATCCATACAGAAGATTCGAGGATGCACATCACCATGAATAAAATTTCAAAACACGTTAATTTAAAATATTTATTTACATCAACTCTCAAACACACAGTATCGATTCAACAATCAGAAAATCGGACGAAAGACATTCTCCGTGCTTCTTTTATTTTGCAGTCGGATGTCTTTCGCCGATTGATCTCGAAACCGAAGTACATTCGGACGTGTAAAACGATCATGAAAATGGATGAAAGATGGCCGATGAACTGAAAAAGGGATCGTAAAAAATAAATAGACCTAAGGGGAAAAATATAAGCACCTTCGTGGCAATAAAACTCAACACGATTTTGTCCACGAGTTTCGTTCATCTTAACATTCCTGCACAGATGTTTGTTTAATCCTATTCCTTTGTAAAAAAAAAAAATAATCGATAAAAAAAGGGATAAAAAAACAAAATTTCGAATGTCCAGCGGTTGTCGAGATCAGCGATTCTCAGCGTACGATTTTTTTCACATGGCACAGTAAAATTCGTTAGGTGGATAATAAAAAAAGTGATAGTTATACCGGGGCGGCGGCGACAATGGCATCCGTCGTCCTTCGGGCTTTGCCCGCTACGAGGCGCCACCCGCGACAATGCTTTATTTTTTTCTTACTCCTCTCTTTTTGAGTTTTTCGTTCTTCGTCCATATATATTTTTTCTACCGTCGTTATGTCTTTGTTACTGATTAGAAGTGAAATTTTTTTCACGTATGTATTGCTTACACGCGGGGATAATTTCGCGTCGTCGCCATTGCCCATTCTGCGCGTAAAAAAACCCATAATTTTAATTAAACAAAAAGCGTAATGTTAAAGCTTGCGAGGTTACTGTACTGTCATTTTCACGAAATGTTGTCACAGCGTTGGTAGTTAAAATAATTCGACTGTTATAAAACTATCATAATGGGGTGCGCCAGAAAAATCGCGCCCTTTTTTCTTACAGATCGTATATCGTAAAAATAAAAAGTCGGCGTCCTTTCGGACGGCTACCTATTATCATGTTTCGCATTCGAAACTCACTTCTTTTAGTTCGCCGTCTTTATAAAAGAGATCATATCGATGCTCAAAAATAAATCAAATCTTTTCCCGTCTTTCCATGTTTAGAAGACGGCCATTTCCCTCCAGAACCACTCCGACCATCTTTTCGTTGCACCTTTTGCTTCCCGCGCCGAATAATTTTTTCCCGGCGGTCGCGGTTTCGGAGGTTTTATTATCCCGTAAAAAAATTAAAAATAAAAACAAACTCGTCGTCGGAACTACTCTTCTTTTCCTCTTCGAAAAAACATAGTCTCTTTCTAGTATCTGGGATCGTAGGGCGTAGAGTTGAACCCCACGTATCTGTTGTTCTTCCTGTGCAGGAAACCCGTTCCCGGCGCCGTGTTGTAGTACACCACTCTGCGTATTCCGAAGGGGTCGATGTAACCGAAGCTTCCCGTCCTGACCTCTCCGCCTCCACCAGAAGGCGAAGTCTCCTCTTCGTGGTACTGCCTCGGAAGGTAATACCTGAAACCGTTGTGATAGGTCGACACCCCGTCGTACTGGGGATAAACAGAGTTCTGTTCGTAGTTCTCCTGTTGGTACGTAGGCCTGCCGTAGTAATTTGGCCTGTGGTCGTACTGCGGACTGCTGTCGTAAGTGGGCCGGGCGTGAGGTCTGTAAGTCGTGGGTCCTGTGTTCTGGTAAGTCGGGTAGACGGAGGCGGGAGGGGTATAAACGGGTTGGGCGGTGCTCGGAGGTGCGGCGGTCGTGGCGGGGACTGTTGCTACGGTGGGCGCGGGCGAGGGAGCAACCGTCGCCTCTTTTCCTCCTATTCCCACGAAGATGTTCCTTGTTTTAACGATCCTGTAGCCAGAGTTGTCGGCGACGTAGTCGCGAAGTCTCAAGATTCCGTTCGGGTCGACCCAGCCGTAAGTACCTACCACTGTGCCGTCCTCCAATCTCTTCTCTTTTCGGTATTGGCCAGTCAGCGTCTGCGGAGAAAAGAAAATGGGAGATTGCAGTAATGTCTTAACAGTTCCGTTTTGCGAGGAGAACATCGACGAACATTTGTTATAGGATTGATAGAAAACTATCGAACTCGTCTTATGCCTGAAAAAATTAAAGAACAAGAACATAAAAATGTACTTGTATAAGGTATCTCCGTATGGTTTTTTTTATAAACCTGTTGTGGCTGTCTGAGATAGCTGAGACAAGTACTTTTTTATGTGAATAAAATATTTATTCACCATTTTGCTAATTATTAGGATATGCGGCCAGCAATATATTTCGAAATGAATGTATCAGGCTCGCCATATGTAGTACTAGGATATTATCTATCTCCTCTTCATTTTCAACAGCGGCTTCGATCGCCTTGCACCGCGTATCTAAAGGTACGGATACACGCAAAGGCGAACGAACTACAGCGAACGAACGAATTCATATAGTGTGTACGGTTGAACGAAGGCGAACGAAAGTGAACGAACGCGAACGAATGCATTCCAAGCGGTTCGCTGGCAGGGCGGTACATCAAAGGAAGTTCGTGCGCAGTGTGGTCGGTTAAGCAAACAACTCAGCAACTTCAGCAAGGAACTGTTCAAAGCGTCGAACATCAACGAACGCAAACATTCGGTCTAGCGTAGACGACTGATCAAATACACGGTCCGAATGACAGAAAAACAGCCGAACATTCGTCCGCTGTCGTTCGGATAGCGTATTTGTACCTTAAGAGGAATCGGAAAAGAAAGTCTTCGCTTTGAATCTTGAGGGCGGAAAAGACAACCGTGCTCAACACCAACTGGAACCCTTCTATCCGCAGCCGCGATACCATTCATTATAGCGTTCATGCGATGGCGGGTAATTGTTAGTGTAAGTTGTATGCATCTTTATTTTTCCATACTTCAAATTCAGATAGTAGTTTCATCTTTGTTACGTTCAATTTACCGAAGATTCAGTTTTATACTACTAAAATATTCTTATTTATATATTTATTTAATAGTTTATATATTTTTAAAATGCTTTGCATATTATCTATCAATTTCCAGCAAAAAAGCGAGTTTATCAATAGGACTACTTACGTTGGGAAAATATGAACTGGTTCACTCCTGGAATGACCTTCTTATTAATTTTCTATATGTACTTCGAATTTTATATTATTTTGATCGTATATTAAACCTTTAAGCGAGATGTAGGTCACTAGATATGGTAAATTTACGAAGACAAACAGTTCTTTGTTTTTTAATATTAACACGATAAATTGAGCGATTGACTTTAACATAATTTTGATCGAAGGTTTTCGCAGCGCGGTTGTTCGATGATATTGTCAGCTTTCGGTTTCAGCTGCGTCCGGAACATGATGGAACCGACGTTTCGCGACCGTTGCAGGCCCTCGCTCTGAAGAAGCTACCTGCAACGGTCGCGAAACGTCGGTTCCATCATGTTCCGGACGCAGCTGGAACCGAAAGCTGACAATATCATCGACTTTAATATAAGATAACTAAAATAAGCGGAAGATTTTTACTTTCGATTTTCCTTAAGGAAGCATACATATTTCTTTTTATATCTTTTTTCCTTAGCTAATCATAAATTATTTATGATCCGTATTCTGTTCGTTGCATTAATGTCTTGGCGGAAATGCTTTGTTCTGTGGGGCGCATGTCTTGGCTTATTTTAGAGGCCATTCAAAATTTTGCCAGATTATGGCTACGGGTTAAGTTTTGTTGTCCTCGTCTCTAGGATCAAGATTTCGTAGAATTTCCGTTTATATTTAACGTAATTTCTAATTAAAAATTTGGTAACATTCATTTTAAAAAAACGCAATCGCTTTCCTATCTCGTTTGCCTGGGGACAAGTTAGAGACAACGATAGCCGGTTTCAGGCGCAAGCGACGTAAGCAATCGCTTACAGGCGCCACTTCAGAGGGGCGGCAAAATCAATATTTTGAAGTTTAAAAAATCTAAGAATAAAGTATCTGATAACCCAGAGGATATATTTCGAGCCTTTTTACTACAGATTGTAGATGCTGTAATGTCGCCGGTTACAGCTCAATTCGAGCAGTTAAATGAACAGAATAAGCTGTGGAATTTTAAAAATATGATATATAAATAAACACACATCGACTTGAAAAAGTTGTGTAATGATTTGAAAAAAATCCGTTACAAGCAACGGTTCATCGAAAATTAACGGTATATAGCTATTAGATTAACTTAGAATGCTACAAAGCAGGTTTCCTAAAGAAAATAATAGCTCGATTTTAATTTCGCAGAACCATTTCTGAGACTTATTTACTAATATATTATATATTTGCTAATATTTGTTAATAGGTAACACTTTGTGTACTACTTACAATTCCCGTAACAATTGCAACAGCAGAAAGGAGTTTTTTAAACTCAAATTGATAAAACGTTCTTGCGATCGTCTATTTTGCGAGAGATACTAGCAAATATAGCGATAATGTATATTGATAAGTAGCGAAACAGTGTCAAAATTAAAATAAATAAATGATTTTGCGCAGAAAAGGTAAAAAAAAAATTTTCATTAGATATTTGTGAAAAGTGAATTTTTAAAGTGTCAGTATAACATAAGTTGTTCTATAAATAACTTTTTAGACATTTACCAAATTAAAGTTATGTTAATAATTTTTGTTGCACGTTATTAAGACATTAAAAGATTTTTAAGTTTTCATGGGTTTTCAGACCAAAAATAAGATAACCATACACCGATAATCTCTCGGTTGAAAGTTTTTAAATTTCCATAATAAATATTGGAACTTAATGCCCTTAAAAAGTTTAACTATTTTCTCTACCAACCAGAGGTGCGGAAATATTTCAGCTCACATATATTTTTCAACTGGCGATAGCAGTATGAAGTAATTAGTTGTATTAGGTTTTGGCACGCGTTTTGAACAAATAAAAAAAATTAAAGAAGGAAGCCAGCAAAAAATGGCTTTTCTATCGAGGCTTTAGCGTAATATATATGGTTAGATTTTTAAGGGATGAATGATGATTTTCTTCTAATGCAATACAATTTATGATTTAGCTCTTAGAATTATAATAAAATATTTTTGAGTCAGTAAAAGCTTATTCTCAACCGGATTTTCACAAAAGTCGCTCAAAAACATTAGCTGTTTGTTCATAATAATTAAGTACACGATAAAAATCATGCTTTAGGATAATTCCATTTATTCATTCAGCTACTAGGAAAAAAATCGTAAATATTTCACTCAGGTTTATTAAGCATTTCCTGATAAAAATTTCCCTTAAATGTCATGTCTAATACAAATCAGAATGCATTTATTTATTATGTAAAAATAGCGCGCCGTTAGTTTTTCGCAATTTAAAAGATAGTGTTTAAAAAAAATAAGTAACTTAATTGATTACACATGAATGAATACTGAGACGAATAAGTTAATTCCTAAATATAAATGAATGGCTTCCCTCTCCCACAGCATGTACACTAAATAATTCATATTTCACTTTCATTTTTAGTTTGAATGTCTGGATTGAATTCACATTTGGAGGTGTATAAATTAATGCTGCTAATCGTGGAACTGCAAAATTTGAAACGATTTTTATGATTCCATGTTTGAAACGTATGAACGCGTGGAATTTACGTCCGTCAATCCCTTTGTTCAAATGTTCAATCGGATTCCCGATTGAGGAGAAAAAATATCGTATCCGCTCATTCCGACCACAACGTCGTGTTCTTCGATAATAACCGGTATTATCGACAGGAGAACACGCGAACCATTATTGAAGAGATTTTTGAGGCTGACGCAGTGCCTATCACTCCCTGAGGGCTATTCTAAAAATGCGCATTCCCTTCAATTTCTTCTTTCCGCTCTGCTTCCGTCTGTTCGTAAGCCAAAACCTTTCACTCGTATTAAGAGTGAAAGTAAAAGTGAGCGTCCGAAATAGATTATCCCGGAATGCAGGCGTTGTTCATTTTTCTTAGCATTAGCCTCGTGAATCGGAAGGAAGTTGACTCTGATTATCGGCGTTGGTTCCAAAACGAACCTTTTCGCAAACGACTTTAAAGTAAATCTTTAAGGCATGTTTTCCAATAATTTTGAAACTGCAGGGATTCTACTATTCTATTATGCCAGCGGTTCCCACACTTTTGTTTCGCGGATCACTTTGAAGTTGTTGAGGATCTCGGCGGACCATTTCGTCTATTTCACCATCATTTGTCTGCATTGATCTCCTTTTTAAATATACTACTGTTTCAACCACAAATCCATTTCTAAGCATTTACTAGTACTAATAATTCCTTTAGATTATATTTACTGTTTAGTGTACCGACAATTCAAGAAAGTTAATTTTTACTTGAAAATGCATTAAATTCTGAAACCGTTCCATGAGAACTACATATTGTAACTGCGCGGCGACGCGTTTGTTTCCGTATTGAGTCTATACATATTTATAAAATATTTTATAATTTTGATTTTTTTTTCCCTTATTCTTTATGTATTTTTCATTATTTTTACGTTTTAATATTATTTTTTTATATATATTTTCGATTGTTCTGCTCGGATCACCTAAATGCTCACACTTTGGAAACGTCTGGAGTAAGCTATTAATTTAAAAAAATATAAGATTTTTACAATGTATTCCTATGGATTGTTTTATTGCGTGGGTGATTTTCTTTTCTTTTCAATAAGTTTATCTTTAGTTTTCCGTAAGTTGGCGGTCCTGACCAACCATTTTTTAAATGTATTTTTTTCATTTTTCTATATATAAAGGTGCGTATTAAAATATTCGTCAGAATCTATCAAAACTGTAGCGTAGTAGGTACTCAAGTATATACTTGGGCTTTTGTGCGAATGTTTGGCCTAAAACGTGGTTAAAATTGCATCTGGCCATCGAATTATGGAGGTTATAGTTTCTAGAATATTAGAATATGCTGTAGGATAAACCTGTGGAAGCAAGGAGGCGCTCCCATCTTACCACGAAGCGCAGCATGAAAACCTCCCAAGGGCGAAATTCATAGACAATTATCGCTCTCCTCGTGCGTTTAATGCATTACATTTTATTACAACCCCATTCCCCCTTGTGGGAAAAAATCGCCCTCATCCGTCTACAATTATTATTTCTCCTTTTTAATTCCAGTAGCCATTCCGAGTCATAAACCTGTGAAACTTCCTGTTCGTGGACCTTTCATACCGAACAATTAGTGGCGGTTTAATATAGGAACACCGAGAGAGAGAGAGGATGGGAATTCGGAAAACCCCGTCGAAATCAAGGTGTTTTTTCTTATTTTATTTTTCGGAACTCCGGGGAAAATTTCCGTAAATTTCGAATCCGCATAACGTAAACATTACAATATTTTCATCCCGCGATTCTTTTCCTAAACGGCGTAGTATTACCAACCAAGGTCTTATCTGACTATCTGAATTCTTTAGCGATATTACGATCGAGGAAGATGGGATGAGGAGGATATTTTGTTGATAAAATGGGCAAACCTCGCCGGATTGATCACGAAACATTTGTTCGGATTCCTAACTTGACGGCCTTGTTATTCATACTTTTTTTCGGGAAGGATGTTCGGATTTAATTCCAGGTTTCCGTTCGCGTCTCCTCTCCGCCTTCTCATGCCGAAAGGCTGCTTCTACAACGTTACGATAGCTTCCGCGGGCGACCTCGCGGAACACGCGCGAGTATAATCGTTCCGTTTCGACATCAACGTACCGGAAGGACGTTCCTCACACGCGATACAGTTCGTGTCAAATTTTGTCCGCCTTCGTATAAATAAGCTTTTAAACTCGCCGAGGCAATATTTCACGAGTGAACGAGGGCTGGATTTGAGATTTTAAGAAATTTTTGACATAAAATTGAATGGAAAACGTAGGTACGCATCAGAGTTATTTTCTTTGGATTCCTCGGATATATCTCATTTTACGAAAAACATTTATGCGAAAATTACAATTTACTGTAGTATCGTAATTTGGCATCATTTTATAATTAGGAAACTCTTCGGTTGAAGATTAGTCCTGTTATGCACCTATTGAGAATATGTTTTTAAAGAAATATTTTGTAGTAAACTTATCGGCTTAAATGTTTAAAGCGGTGGTTCTCAAACTGTGTGCCGCGGCACACTGGGGTGCTGTAGCTGATTTTTAGAGGTGCCGGGAATAACTCGGTTTAGTAAACAAAATTAACGATTTAGATGTTTTGGTAGGTAAATAGGGTAATAAATTTTCTAAAAAAAATGAGTATGGTGCGGCAACAACAAAAGAATAAGTCCAAATGTTTTAATACTCCTATGCACAAATGTAAAAACCTCGTTTCAAGGATGGAGCGCCGCGAAATTCTGTTTATCTCTGAAAGGGTGCCACGCCCATAAAAAGTTTGGGAACCACTAGTTATAAACGATTAAATAGATCTGAATTTGTCTCGTTCAATTTCAAGTGATTTCTAAAAGCGCTCGCTCGGTGTTTCGAGGGTCTAGTACAGCAGTACCCACACTTTTTGTAAGCACGGCACCCTTTCAAAGACGAACAGAACTTCACGGGGCCGTCCTTTTTTTTTTTTAATTCTTAGATACGAGTATTACAAACTTCGGACGCATCCACTTGTTGGTAATACACCATAATCAATTTGATAGGGGACAGATTATTACCCTAATTACCTATTTACACATCAAAGTCATTGGGTTAGTTACCAGACAAAGTTTATCGGGTCACCCTTCATAATAATCAGCTGTGGCATCCCAGTGTGCCCCGGCGCAGAGATTGGGAACCATGGTATTATTAATTTTCTCGCTGGACGTCCGACACGACACCTGGGAAACTCGCCGCGATAAAATAAGGCTGCGTAATTAATTTATACATTCGGATCGGCAGAATTGGACGCGAAACGTCTTCTAAGATGCTTACGCAGTTTTTTTCCATGGGAATAGATAAGGTTACATTTGAAGGTCATCTTGAATCCAAAATGCTACAATTTAATATTCAGCAATTCTTCCTTTATCCTTTCCCATAATCTCTGAGTCGATGTGGACAGTTTGCCCCTTTTGAAAGCTCGGAGACCATTCTAAAACGCGCTAAAGTGAATTCGACAGCCATGAAATTCGAGGTAACTCTCTCTCTCTCCCTAAAAAAAAAAGAAAACCGTACCAAACCGAAAAAGTTTAAAGCGAAACCGCCCAATTCGAGGGATGGTTGTATATCTTCTTTATTGTGCTTGTTTTCCTTTATTATATGGATGTGGCTCAATCGCAACCAACTCGTATATTTAACCTTTCGCTCTTTCTTTCAGGGTGGATGCAGAACCGACTTCGCTTGGACGGCTGATATTAAATTGTTACCAAATTCAGCAACTATAATGAAGCCATTTTCCTTATCCCATAATAGGTTCACCTTCTTCCAGTTATATTACCTGGTATCTGAAGAACCTCTCTGGTCCCTCGTCAGTCTGTATGTGATACTGGGTCGGCTTGTCACTCCAACCGCCCTTGCCAGACGCCCCAGCAGCCCCTCCGAACATCAACGCCGCAGCCGACAGCACCTGCGAGAGGAAGAGGAAAATAATAAGGAAATTAAAAAAAAATACAAGCTTAAATTACTCTATCCCGTATTGATTAAAAAGGTATAGGATTAATTATTTCGCATAACGTTGATAGGGTTTATTTGTTACTTCATTGTCATTCAAGAGAGAATTATCGAGCTAAGTTTATAGCTGAAATCGAATTGTCAAACTATGTATCTTCAATTGCCATAAGAAAAGGTTGGAAAAACCACGGGAAATTTAGGTCCAAAAGCAGCCGTCATTAATGGTGATTCACCGGTAGAACCCATTGTCTGTTAATTACCAAAGCATATGGTTTTTCCAACCTTTTTTATGGATACTGAAGAGACATGGTTTGTCAACTTCCTTGTCCTTTTGGGAAAGCTAGCTTATTTGCTACTATTATTTTTAGGACAAAGGGCACCTTTAATTAGGAGTTTGACGCCCGCCAATGGAAATAGAGTTGTGTTGAATGAACTATGAGGTTGGAGAGATGGTAACAGATTTTTTTATCATTAATATGCCCGATCTCGGAAGTTTAATTGTAATTTTGATTTTCATTCACGTTAATTAAAATTCCTCCTGAATCCATTTTAAGGAAAAATTATTGCGGATCTCGATCCAAAAGTGTAGCCATCACGAGACTCAGTTTCAATCTTCACATTTTTATACGAATCATTATAAATTTTTTCGCGGATAAATTCACAAACGGGAAAAGTAAAATTCACCGATCTCAGTAATCGGCAAAAAAAAAAAAAAATACAAGTGCCTAATCTGTATTCATAAATTAAGCCGAAAAAAAAAACTGAAAAACTAATTATAATTTTCAAATTCACTCTTTCCTGTTAGATTTCCCGCAAGGATTCGCAATTACTAATTTATTTCTCTTAAAAAAATAGCGCAAATTTTTCATACGTTCAACGTATTCGTGGGATTTTTTTTACGAATTTCAAACAATCCGTGCTTCTTGCTATTTAAATTCCAACGATCGCGTGACGCCCGTTTCGTTCCTAGCTGCATGATATGAGTGTTGGATAAAATAAAATAAAAAACTCGTTTGGTAAACAATGGCGGAAATTTCTGAGGTAATTTTGAACATTATAATCGATTTGTAAGCAACGGGAAACGCTAAGTTTCTTGCTACTTCGTCACAACTGAGAAGCTTTAAGTTATTTCTAATGGAAAAAAATTGGAGGTTGTTGCACAGGCGTGTCAAGGATGCGGCAATGGAAATGGCATAAAAGGATGAGATAGAAGATTAAAATCTCATGACTTAGTTAAGACCTTATCGTCCTTTCAGTTTTTCTCATAGTTTTTCGAAACTGATAAAACCGCTTTCTTGAGTTCTTTGATTTCCGAAAATATTTTTCCTACTTTAAGAATAACCCCTGTGAACGTGTTAATTTAATTGCTAACACGTTCAAAAAATTTTATCCAACGATTATTGATACGAAAGACGTTCGCATGCCTTGTTATAGCTCTTAATGTTTATTGGAGATTTAAAAATTTCTCATTTAATCAATATACCGTACATTTTCTTGGGAGACTTAAGTTAGCGCGTTACTTGGACAAGCAATGCAACAATGCTTTAAGTTGTAGTTTTTTTTTTTTAGTTTGTACATCATTTTGATACGAGAGATCTTTAACTTCTAATTTTGGCGCTTGAGTAAAATACGAGATCATCTATGTAGTACTTCTTTGTTCGGTTTGAAATATAAATGAAGTATTTCCATCGCTGTGTTTGTGCAACTTTGATATTAATATTCAAGTGACGTTTTTAGAAAAACATTATAATTAAGACCGCAATTTTTTTAAAGATAAATCATGCTCCAGTATGAATATATTGCGTCGAATTTTTGTTCGGGACTGTTTCCAGCGTTTTTTATTTGATCCGCTATAGTTTGTAACCATCCGTCCGTCACACTTCCGTGTTCGGTGAACCACTTCTACGCCGTTCGGATTAGACCAACCAAAATTTGAGAGATTGTTCACTGACATAAGTTCTTCCAACGGTTGAAATTTGTAGACTCCAGGGACGGCTTAAGAGGTTTAATTTATATTTAAAAAAAAAACGCCATTAATATCTGATTCATTCGGTCCTTTCCTTACTTGTTCAAAGTCGTTATCGTTTCAATGCCACGGGCGATCCAAACTAAAAGAATGAATCGATTATTTTTCTTTATTTGAGTCAATACAGACAGTTATTGGAACCTGTCGACGCCGGAGCTTTTCTTCCGATGAAATTTGTATCTCTTTTCGTGCAGTCATCATAATCAACACATCGTCCTTATCAGACCGTGACCGAAGAAAAGAGAGAATTTCCTAACTCTCACTCGACGAGAGGAAACTGGACGCGAGCGTCCATTCCGAGAGGCCAAGACGCGAACAGAAAAGCGCTCGCGTACGAAATGGAAAGGCTGAGCGATATTTTGGGGACGGGAAAAAATTTTTTCATGCGGTTTTGTCTTTCTTTCGACGAAAAGATTAACGATACCTCCAAATCGGCGGCGGGGAATGACCGGAAAGCGAGAAAGTGAATGTGGAGGTAATGAAACGGGGCCAACAGGCGCCCTCTCGCTCTAGTTGCAAACGCCCGCCGCCAGAATGCGTTGCTGTCTCCGGTCCCCCACCGGGTGGGACCCAAACCTCGCTCCTTTCACCTTTAGTTCTTTCACTAATTGTACCCTACCCCTCTGTGGAAGGAATTAAAAGAGTAATAGCCCTCCACTATACTGTAATCCCTTCCAGTGCCTGTCAAATGTTTATTACAGAATGACCAATGAAAAAACTCCACAACAAAATTACATGCGGATTGCTATATATGGATAGTAAATGCAAATAAAAGAAGTACAGAAAACTACCGTTAAAAAATTTTCAGGTACAATGTGTGAAAAAACAAATAATAGTACAATAATAATACAATTTTACTAGTTAAAATACATATGCAGACTAGTTCTGATGAGTGCATTATGTAAAAAAAATACCGGCAACTGGGATCGAACCCCGGCCCATTCTATTACTAGACATTCATTCCATCCATTCGGCTATCGTCTCTTCTTATTGAAATTTTAACGTTCATGGTGTATGACGCATCCATGCTTAAACCTGAGTTTTAAATTGTTAATATCATTTAAACAAAGGCCCATTGGCAAAAACGCCGAGAGATATATTTGATATTTTAGTTCTAGTTTTACCTCCTAAAAGGGTTTCACGAATTTCGATATTAATGTTATGGCCTACCCTCGTTAGTTAAATTCCACAATTTTTTATTTCACGACCGGTTTCGCTAGATGACTAGCATCATCACCTGAAATAAAAAATCGTGGAATTTAACTAAGATATTTTTCTTTATCAACTACCACAAAGTTCAGACAAATTCCTTGGATTTTATTACGATTAGGTACTATATAGTAAGGTAACCATATTCACACAAAGGAAAAACAGGACAGTTACCAGAGTTCTTCAGGGAAAAATGGAACAAAGCAGAGGACATCTTTTATTCAAATTTGTTTTTTATGATGAAGTTTTTTAAACTTTAACAATACACGATTCGAGTACATTTCTGTAGATATAAAAAAATTCATGTTAATAAGGCGACTAAATTTTCTTTCGTCTAAACAGTTGTCCTGCTTTATTTTAAAATAAAACTTTGGTACGTTATTTCAATGTGAGGGCAGAAATTAAAATAATAGCTTCCCTCTCCGGAGAAACAAGTGAAATAATATCAAATCATGCAATGGAAATTTTGAATAATGAATCCCTTACAGAAAAAAATTATTGCATTAAGTGCAGATAACACAAATATGAATTTCGGAGGATTGATGAGAAAATAAGGGAAGAACGTTTATAGAAAACTAGAGGCAGTAAGGCATGATATCAAAACTGCTAATTTCGTTAGAATTTTTATTGGTGCCTCCGACCATAAAAATATCCTGTTTTATTATCAACAAAAAAGATTTTTGGGCTATATTCTTATTTTGAAATTCTGTTTGCGTAATTCATAAACATATGCGTACTATATGATAATATTAAAAAAAAAAAAGGACGCAGCAGGACAAGAAAAAAAGCGGGACGTCTGGTCACCTTACGTAATAGGCCATTTTGTTAATAAACCAAAGAAGTCGTCCTTCGGCGGGCCGCATTGGAAGTTGTAATTCTTCTGCGGGCCGAAATATAAATTAAACCGGAAGTTGCCTAATATATTCTGGTGTGCCATTTAAGTGAAAATCAAGTCTATATGAGGTTTTCAGGATAGACATCCCTATATTAAAAATTTCATTATCAAAATTTTCATAAAAATCCATGAATTTGTGTGTTACATTTTTCGGATTGCTGCTTCATCATGGCTTCGCGGGTCGCACAAAAACCCTTCTCGGGCCTTAGGTCGGACATCTCTGTTATATAACAATATGCGGGCCGAATTCGACATTTCAAGGGATTGATCAGGCCCTGTGTAAATTTGAGATTATATCGTGTCTGCCGACAAATAAACGGAAATGCATGTATTAGAGATTGAGGTATGAAGGGCCCGATAAAATCAATCCTGGGGCCGGACATGGGTCCTGGGCGGTAGTTTGGATACCCCTGCACTTAAAGATTCGATTTTTCCATGTCAGATAATAAAGAAAGGATACTTTACATGGATTTTCATTAATAATAATCTCTAATGGACATGATTTATACGCGTACCGGGCGGCTTTAGATAAAATTATAGACAGAAAAAAACAAACAGCAATCTCTCGGTTGCGCAACAGAAATCTGCATTTTAATCGTGTGGCAGCCCCCAATATTTCGATCTCATTACCTTTCCGATCCCTCCGGGGCTACTTTCCTTATCGTATTTCATGCGCTACCAGAAGAACTCGTTCCGCTCGAATTCTGAACAGCTATCGTTTTTTTTCCTCTCTCTCTCTTTCGTTCGCGTGTCGGATCTTTTGCGGTAGGTCGCTGTCTGTCCCAAGGCACTAGGTTTAGTGAGAGTAACCCGCTAGGCCGGCCGAGATATGAGTTTTTTTTATCCACATTGTAATGGATTTGGCATTTAATTTTTGCTCGTTTGGTACCTCCGGTTTTTTTCTCTCTCTCGAGTGACTAACCTTTTGCGTGCGATTCCTTTCGATTTTGCTGATGAGGTTGATTTGTGTTAATTGATTCAATTTCAAATTAAGGTAATTTAACTTTTTTTTTACTACTGAGGTGCGGTCTGTGAGACACCACCTAAGTTATAGATAGTATCAGATTACCCCGCTACTTTACTTTCCCCTCTTTTTTATTCCACAAAGGAATAAAGCGAATATAAACACTTTTAACTCTCATTACAGATTATTAAACCTGGTAAATTCAAGTGGAGATATAGCTAGTAAATAATTAGTTATCGGTCTGGGAGCCCACACCTACAATGTCGTCATAATTTCCCCTCACTAGGTAAAGGTTGATAAATTTATACGGTTATATAGGAACTGAAAAGGTTAATCATAATCTGTAGAGCTTCAAAAAAAGAAGTAAACCAGCATTAGTCAACTGAAACGCGGGCAGAAAAACGATAAAACACTCAATTTTTTGCTAAACCCCCAAAAATGTTGGGAATATGTAATTTGGAAACAGGAGAAAAATTCTGCCACGTCCGAGAGTCAAATCCTGGTCTTCCACAATTTTTAAAATAATTATTCTCATATAGTCAATGGACCTAGTTAGGAGGTGTATACAGTTTTCTTTTGTGAAAGTAGCTTATCGAAATGTTCGTAATTAGTCCTCGCAAAAAAGTAGTAGGTAAACCACAAATCTACGAAAGGAATCGTTAGGGTTTCTCATAAAGTCATAAAATGACAGCAAAAAAGTTCGTTTCCTTTGAAAGTAAATGAGAAAGTTGTCTTTGCTTCACTTTTGAAGGGTGGGAAGAAAACGAATGTCATACTTTCCAACAGTACATTTTTACCACCCTTATAAGAATTTAATTTATGTAATGATATTGATGTTTTTATTTCTCGGGACGTGAACCAATCAGCCATTATTTTTTGAAAATTTCTTTGTTCAGGCGGAGTTAAAATATAGTTTACTACTGGAGATTATTTTCTGTTTGACCGCGGATATACGTACTTTCATTACTTATTTTTTTCCAATTCATTAGTGGAGGTCACGATTTCAGCTTAGAATCCAAGAATTACGTAGGAAAACTGATGCATTAACGGCTATTCATTCAAAATTTGCATATCTAACCGAATATCACGAGCGAAGTGTAAAATGAGTAATGGATTGCAAATTGATAAATTACAAATTAATTAATCAGCCAAAAAACTTACTGTGGTTTTACATAAACACGATGTGGTGGCAAGGGCGGATCTATAAATTTCCCAAGGGAGGAGGGGGGGCGATTATTGACTATTTTTCAATGGGGGTGGGGAATACTTTTAATTTGTAAACTAAATTTTTGTCAAAATTATTTTATATTAATAAACCATGGTACACGATAGAATAGTATGATAATTATCACAGTGAAGCCTATTGGGGAAAAAGGATCCGCCACCGTATGGTGGCAATCAAGAAACAATTAATTATATCTCCCATTTCATTCACAGGCTTCATTGAGTTAAGATAAGGATGCTTTCACGGCTACCGTAATAAATTCTCTCGATGACGCCACTTTCTCAATACTACTCGGGTTTAATACAACTCTCGTTTAAAGGCGATAGTCTATCGTTTTTTCCCTCCAATTGATCGACGCGTTTCCTTCCATATCCGACACGAAAAGAGTGGCGTCTTTTGTCTTCTACGACGGTTAAGACTCTTTTGCGGAAGTCAAATGTCATGGGTGTATTTAATTTTTTACATGAAAACGGCAGGTCGATGTGCCCTCTATCGTCCGTTTGGCATCCTCAACGTCACGCCCAATCACATCTCTTTCCTGTCTGCTTTTCTCGTTCTATCGCAGTGGGAAAAATAGACAAACGTCCTCGGCATGGAAATATTTGCCTCCTAGATAATTCGATATCACAACGTGGCAAATGAGGTAAATTACCCGAAATAAAAAACATTTTATAAAAAAATTCAGAAAAAAGCAAAAGTATAAGCGTAACTATATAGCAAAAGAATAGACGAATATCGTTACTGTTTTTTTTATTTTTACATCATTTTAAAATGTTTTATACAGAAGAAGCTGTACTGCTCGTTATTAAAATTACATAATTCACCTGAGTGAACGAAGCAGGTGTCTCCATCTATTATTAATGATAATTTAGAGGCACTAGCTCCGAAGAAAGTGGGTAATTTCCTCTGATTTTAATAATTAATATTTTTAAGAGAAGAGAAATGTAACTCAAGCCGTTTAAGTAATAAAAATGTCGCCAGAGCCATTAACTAGTGCAATTTGTTTACTGAATACTGCGCAAAATATGAATCCTTTAAATGTGAATAAATAAAGTTATTATTTGTTATGCCTTAAAAATTCCTGCTTATGCTATCAGTGCTTCAGAGAGTTTTCAACTTACGTCTAACAAATGGAATTAAAAAGTAATGACTACGGCTAGGAAATGAAAATAATAACTTCGATGTCCTTTTAAGGTAGAAATGTTAAATTGAGTATAAATAGGAACCGAACCCTAACTGGTCGGCATAAACAAACGGTAATTTTTGAACTCAGAAAAATACGAATTTGAAAGTAAGAAATTTCCGCAATTTTAAAGGACTGTTTTTTTTACTGGGGTAATCCCATTAAATTTTGCAATATTTAAGATCTACATAATTTGTAACTTACTTTTCACGCGGATGACATACGTGAAAGGAATGACGCACGCGTTGCAGAGCGGAGGTTATAATTAACGATTGCGCCATAACATGAGTGAACTGCTTGAAGTTGACGGAATGTGAGATTGGAACTAGCAGAGAAGATAAACTAGTGAATCAGCAGTTGGCAAGTTATCCGTTCATAATAATCTCATCTTAAACGGTCTACTTATCGCTTATTTCTTCATTTGCTTCATAAACGCGAAGCGATGAAGGTGAACTCGAAGGAAAGAAATGTTGCATTACTCAAAGACGCAGATCGAATGTTCATTTCCTCACTTGGTATTCCAAAAGCGCCGAGTTCATTTTCTACTCAATTAATTTTCCTATTGATATGGAAGAGGAATTTTTTCCGTATTCCTATTAAATTAATTTATCGAAATCGATTCCCCAAGTTCCCAATTAACGAAAACTCGAAAAATATAATACGAAATACTATTATTTTATACCAATAAATAAATAATATTGCGATAAAAATCGAGAATTTTTGTGCCTAAATTTAAAATGTAAACACAACTTCGTCGGGTGAAACACTGAGAAATTGTTTTTTACGAGATGGCGCTATAATGAGACAAAATGACGGTGTTAGCTCGTTTAAGACCATTTTTAACAAGATAATAAAACAATTTCATCACGAAATTTCGAAGGTCTAATCAATTATAATAACTTCTCACGCTTCAGAAAAAGATTTTTAAGTGGAAGAACTTTTTTTAACAAACCTAAGGATTCGTAATTAAATAAACCACGCCCAAATTTTTAACGAAGCTGCAAAAAGTTAACGATTAATTATTAAAAAAATCTTTGATGGGCTCTTTGTCGAATAACTCCTTTCGTTTTCCAATTATCTTTATTGGTTTCCCTTTCCGTCACGCCGCGCAGATTGATTTTCGCTTTTGAAATCCATTTTTTTCCTACGTCACTTCTCGCGCCAACGATTAAGCTGTAGAGTACTCCGTCTATCTCTCTCTTTTCCTCTCTTACTTTCTCCCTCTACCACACTATTCCACTTTCAATCCTCTAAATTTAGCCCTCCGTGAATTACAACGTAAAAGTGTGCCTCAATAGGAATTAAGGTTTATACTATTTGTTTCGCGTTTTGCTTTGTGGGAGATCAATTTTTATTTTCGAAGAAATCCACATCCACATAATTATTTATGTTAAAAAATTGGTTCATCTGCTATATTAATTTTGTTTGCGTAAGCTGCTTATTTACAATTTTTTTAAATGTCACGGTTAACTAGTTTTGTGTCACTTTTCAAATTTCTCTATCTCGTTCCTCGTGAAGGAATAGTTTTTCTTCATATTCCTTGAAGCAAGACGCTTGCAAGGGGCTTACGCTTCTTCCTATAGAATTGGGGAGATAGATCGAAGCCTCGTGCGTTTTTTCTTCAAAAAAAACCCAATCTCTTACAAAAAAAATCCACGGACCGTTATGTGACAATCTTTTCCTCGAAATAAAAATAAACGAAACTAGGGTAATCGGAGAAAGTATTAAATCCGAGCGGAACGATAAATGCATCCGGTATTACTCTGCCTTTTGTTTCGTCCTCCTCAATCGACATACAATTCCGTACATTTCACTATGTGACCATTGCGTGCGACATATTTTCTAAGGCAGCGTTTCCCAACACTTTGAACTCCGCGGACCACTTCAACGACCCTTCCAGGCCCTGCGGACCACCTCAATTATTACGCTAACCTACTTGCTGTATCTACGTTTAAGAAAAGGTGTTAATTGGTTACGTATTTTATTTGACAAGTTTCAAATATATTACACACGTTTCTGCCTGTTTGAGGATCACCTAATTTTTTGTATTATTCCAAAACCTGTTTTCAACATCTGCAAAGAAGAAATTATTGAAATGTGTTACACTTTTACAAACGTCGTTAATAACAATATTCAATAGTTGTGATAGTGTAAAACTTGCTTTATTTTCCCGAAATAATCCAACTAAATATGAGATGCGGCCTAAAAAAAAACTACATCTTGGAAACCTCCGCGGACCACCAAAAAAGACCTTCGCGGACCACAAGTGGCCCGCGGACCATGGGTTGGAAAACGCTTTTCTAAGGGGTTTGTCTCTCTTTTTAAATCCTCTGATTTTAGTTTTGATAACGCGAAATAGTTAATCATAGTGTAAAATAAATAATGTATTAATATAAAATTATTATTATTTATATTGTGAAAAGAACGAACAAGATTCTAGGAGTTTAAGCTCCGAAAGATTGCATTACGAATATAAACAATGAACGTATCGAGTTGAAAATTTCTTCATGTTCCATAAAAGTATAAACTGAAATTTAGCTTAACTGTCAACACTTTTTCAATCCTGTTACCTATCTCTTAAACGGTAATACCCAACCCAAAAGTTACTTTGTTTAACTATTATTATATATATATATTTATTTTATCGTTAAACCCATCAAAATATTCACAATTTAATTACCGAAACGGTTAAGACCGCCGAAAAAAAATTGATAATCGAATCTCCTCAAGGTTCCCGTCTTTCAATGTCACGTCCAATAACGTCTCAGAGGTTTCTTTCGCATCTTTCACTGATGGCATTTTTTTAAACTAACATAAGTCACCTTCCCCTTCGCCTCCCGTCTCTATCCGCCCTTCGCCTTCACTCATTCATCTAACCTTCCCCTCTCCTCAACAGCGGAATGTCCTTACCTTCCACACCCAGTCAACCTTTAAAAAGAACCGGAATCCAATTTTGGACGATTGTGTGCTAATGCGACGCCTCCACGCGGCAATTCCTCACGACGCTCACGCGGGATGAGAGACCATTATTTGTTGTCTCTTCCCTTTCGATTAAAAAAAAAAAAAAAAACTCTCGGGCCTTTCCCTTATCGTGTGTTTTCGATTTCTCGAAACGCCGACTTTTATCGGGGCAGCTCCTTGTGCCTATAAAAAGGTCTGGATAATGAGGATGAGCATTCAACCCATAACGACTATACTGAACGTCTGTGCGGCAAATTCCGCGCAAGACATGGGAGTCGCAGAGAGGATGAGCATTCA
Organism: Uropetala carovei; assembly: GCA_036926305.1. Classification (NCBI taxonomy): domain Eukaryota; kingdom Metazoa; phylum Arthropoda; class Insecta; order Odonata; family Petaluridae; genus Uropetala; species Uropetala carovei. The sequence goes on from JAXCHB010000214.1 coordinate 1,908,275, forward strand.
ACTTACGAATTAGATGTCTTCGGTGGTGATTAGCCTTTCTCTTTATTTTTCGGAGAAACCTGCGAGAGTTACCTTGACCGTCGATCTGATTTAAGCCGCGAGGTTGAGTTAATGTTTTTTAAACTGCTGGCGAAACGCCACTTCTTTGCCACGATTTAAACCCGCTCTGGAACTAAGCAAGTTCAAATCTACGACCGTAAACCGTTATGAGCGACCGTCGCTAAACTGAAGCCTTAAATTTGCGATTGTAATTTAATTGACGAAAATGTGTCGGTGCTTCTATGAATCGAAACAGCAGAGTCGTTTATGGGACGTGAACGAGTATAGCAGGTTAACTTTTAGATTATTAAAACGATTGATTTAAATATATAAAAATAAAGTGGCAATTCTACGTATATAAGCAAATATTATGTTAAAGAATTTAAAAAATGGTCGCGTTTCCATGTATTTATTGAAATTATCTACTTATTGTATTATGATAACCTTTCAAGATATAGATTAAATTATTTTTTATTAAATGCGAAGTTTGGGCATATATATATATATATATATATCTGTAAATGAACGCTTTTTCTAATATCCAAAGCTTTGATAAATGGTAGAATTATTTCTATAGTTTTTACCAAATTTATAACAGGATTTAGGTTCAGTTTTTAATGCTTTTTATTACATTATCCTGGGATTATACGTCACTCAGGGAATAAACGTGTATTTTATAACTTGCGTACCTATATATTTTTCATACATTTAATTTCAACGAAGATTACTGTATACAGGACCGGCCCAATGAACCGGCGAACCGGGCGCCAAAATCTTGGGGGCGCTATTCCGACCATCTATCTACGCATTACTTGCAAGTGAATAAATGCTGGATACCGATTTATACCGCCGAACAGGGCGGAATCTTTGTGCTATTCATTCCGTTTTTTATTTATCTATAATCTTTAGAGGGCGATGAATAAATAAACATGTACTTCGAAAATATGTATAAATATTTACGGAGGGAGTGCTATCTCTCCCGGGGCGCCAAAATTCCTCGGGCCGCCCCTGACTGTATACAACTCATTAAACAATGGACAGGCAAATTGCCGCTTTAAGAAATAATTTCCGTCAGTCTTCACAATTTTCGTCTGAGATGCATGGGACAGTACGAATTAAAAACCTCTCCCAGGATTTTGCGTGAAAACTTGCGACATTTTAAAACTATTCGCACCGAGTCAGCTCTAACGCACGGGTGAACCAGGAAATTCCAAACGGATTATTATCGTTATTATTTTTTCTCGAAGTTCAAGGATGGCAATTAACGAATTTTGAATTCCGGGAAATTTTGGAAAGGGAGAGAGAACGCGAGCGCCGCCAATTTTATATTTTGTTTCGGAGCGTCGCTGGTGCTCCACTTTTTAAGACTCTTTGGCAGCTCTAAGGCTGGATCGGAGAATGGGCTTGGCACCGGAAGAGACAGTCACGCGCTCGCGTCTGGGCGACGGGGGCACCCACTCGCCCAACCCCTCTCTCCCTCTCTCTCGCCCCCCACCCCACCGCCACGCCTCCCCTCCCACGCCTACGAAACCATCGAAAAATATCAAGTGCTCCACCTTGTGAATTCCACGCGATCGACAGCTGACGCAACGCGCTCTCCAGACACGCCCCTTAAGGCATTATCTTCCGGGGATGGAAGCGAAAAAAATTAAGAGGAAGAATCAGAAAGAACCTTGAAAGTATTGAGTTTTTTGATTGCCACGGTCAGATCGGAGGAGTTTTGCATAAGAAGATTTTTTTCTTCGAGAAGCGGTAACCTTCTTGCAAAGGGAGAGAGCGCCTTCGAGGCGCGTGACGAGTTAGTTGGGATCGCGGTCACGGCGCCCAAAATTTAAAACGGGGCACGGCCCGGCGAGCGTAAAATGCGTTATACAATTGAATTTGGAAATTTGTTTGAAGATCGAATAAATAATCGTCGAACTTAATCGCTGATAATTTTTTGCTCTTCGGTTAGAAGAATACGATTTCAAACGTTTGAGTTGCGTAGAAAAAGGAAAATTTTTCGTGAATTTTTATTAGATTAAGAAGATTTTACGTAAGACATGATAAGAAATAAAAAAGATGCCTATATAAAAATTAAAACCTAAAAATACCGTTTTATCTTGCTCAAGTTTCGCAACCATTGACAAATTATGCCTCTCCAACAGAAGCAACACTAGATATTCTGTCGCCCCGGGCGAGAATACATTTCAGCGCATCCTTCAAATAATAATTTTAATAGGACATTTAAACGTAGAATATGTTCATTTGTTTATGCCTCCTTCAAAGGTGAAACAGTGACTGCGAAAAACTGAAAGAATGTTTGGGAAAACCGGATACTTATTTTTTATACAAAGCAACCATCATCATTGGTGACCCACCGATGGGAGGTTACAATAGAAGAAAAACAGCTTGCCAATTTTATCTTTCCCATAAAGCCGGATCGATTTTGAATGTCAACTAATGCGAATTTATTCATCGCTCACCATGAAACAATCGTCAGGAGAGTTTAGCTTCCTCAAGCTTTAGCTTCTTAAGTGACAGAATGACGTAATTCGGCATTCTTCTTTTTTTTTTGTTCTTACTGTCACTACCAAAAACACAATGAGCGAATTAAGAATGGAAAACACAGTCACGCCATTATACCGTCGTATTCTCCCGCCGGAGTCTTGGTGAGCAAAGACCGAAAGTTGCACAAAACAAGCTCGGCAATTGGTAAGACTTAAAACCTTCTACGGGGATAACCGTATATCCCATAGTCAAACGCGAGGTCGAATTTTACTTATTTTTTATCCCATTACATTTCCGATACGCCGCATAATATCGTTAATCTCCTTTAGCCCTCGCTGTCCTTAACGGACGACAAAAAAAATATAAGAAAAGCGTTCTCCTTAGACGGTGAAGTGAATAGGTGAAGGACGAAAGACTCATCCAAAGAACAAAGGCGCCGCCTCTTGAGAAAATAGCAAAGCGGTAATATATATATCTCTCTCTAGGTGCGGTGCACCTGCGCATTCTGTATACTTTATTAAAATGGAATTCAACTGATTAACTGCATAAAGGTTCAGGAGGAATTACTACGAACTATATTAAGAAATACGCTAGGAAGAAATACGACGGAATTCTATGATTTTATAAGCATTCTTCATGCGAATAAAAGTCGATAAAGGCGAGTGCGATACTTATATCGAAATTCGATCCGGATGTCATCCCTGATTTCAAACCTATTTGAAGTTCCATATCTTTGGCACGTTTGATGAGATTTGATTTCGCCACACGAATATGTTAATTAGCTAGAGGGACTTTTAAACAAAATGATAAGAAAAAGAATTGTAATCCAATCACTACAAATATAGAGTTACATTTATTCCACAAAAAATATGTTACGAGTGTGAGCTAGGCTATAATATATTTTTAGGAGTTCCTAGCATATGGGGTTAGACTAAATAATGTTTCCACTACAGTTTGAGAAAACATAGAATCCAGTATTTTTTTGTTAAATATTTCAAGTGGCTTGATATGCATTTTTTAGTCTGACTTGATACTTATGCTTGATAATACAAGGAATGAATGATTAACTTAAAGAGTTTTTGTTTCAAATTTGAAAACAGTTTAGCTCCAAACAACCGCCGCATTCTGAGTATTTTTCTGTGAAATATCTCATAGTATCATTCAACCTCCCCTATCATATATAATGAAAGAGTTCTGCCTATGTTTATAAAAGAACATATTAAAATTCAACTATAAAATCAATCAGTCATTTTGGGCGAGAAATTTAAATTAAAAAACCAATATGGTACTTTTGTATAAAAGCCCCGTCACTTATTTGTTTACGTTACTGCTAGAGAGCAGATACGTATATAAATAATGTTCTTCATGAGAGAAAGTGGCGGGGCTTTTATACAAAAGTACCACATTTTCCGTATTATTTAAGCTCGAATTTAATCTTTCCAGTTACATTTTCTAGCGGGATTTTCAAGAAAGATTTCGCAATATTAAAGAAAAAAAAACCGCATAATTTTTCAATTTCCTGTGCAACGCTACCCGCAAAACGAACCGGCGGAATGAAACGACCGTCGTCAGAAACTGAAACACGGCCGCCGACTAGGCTAGAGCTCCAAGAATACCGAAGTTTCGCGGCAGCGAACGAAAGTAAGTAAAACACCAGGGGAGCGTGTGCCATTATCCCGATTACGTCACCGCCTTCGATCCGTTGGGCAAGATGTTGACCCTTTATAACGCGCCTGATTCACATCACCCCCCCCCCCCCTCCTTCACCCTTCTCCTAAATCTCCCGAGATCAACCTGACCATTACGTGCAACTTTTCCCGTCCGGGGTTTCGTATTCACGGCGAAGAACCCTTCCGTCATCGCCTCGTGGACGGTGCTTATAGTGCATGAGAGTTCGTCCAGCCTTGGACCGTGGGAAGATTTTCCATAGGCTCTGAGATAGGAGAAGGAAAGAGAAAATGGAAGGAGGGATGTAACGGTCATTTCCTGCGTGGAGGACGGAGAACGGACTCTTTATGTAGTTCTGTGGGACGAAACTTGGGGGAGTCACGTGGTTTGGAAAGAGAGAGAGAGGAGGAGGAGGGGGTTACGGAAGAAGGGAGAGTTGGTTCTTGAGACCATTACTGACTTGGTTTCTGAACTGAAAGGGTGCTATAACCGGTCTTGACCCTGTATAAGTGCTCCATATATAAAATCCTCGTGATTCCTTGTCGAAACTTTTCCGAATTCGAATCATCCTAGTCTAATATGAGGTTTATTGATATCTATAATATATATAGCCGCTTTTTACACGTGATATATGCAATAGTGGACGGTGCTCGCATTCTGCATGCATTTTTAAAGTTTAGAATTCTCACCATTTCGAATTTTTCCCATCGATTTTGTCCAAAATCACATATAACCGTGACAAATTTCAAGTCTGCAGCTCCTATAGAAGGTCATAATTTTTATCCTCGTATTGGGCAATAATGGGGCAAACCAGCCCCTTAAAAATTGGAGTTTTTACAATTTCGGATTATTTCCTTCGGTTGTGACCAAAATTCTATAATCGTGCCAAATTTCAAGTCTCTAGCTAATCTGAATGTTCCTTATGATTTGTGTAGTCGTATAGGCGCAAAACAGCCATCAAAATTTCGAATTTCTTCCATTGGTTCTAATTTAATATTAATGGCAGTATAATATAAGCCTCTGATTCCATTTAAGAGCTTACCCATAAAAAGCATTGAGCTCATTGCCATGAGAGTGAATTGTTGGAACCCAGAAAAATTCCCATTTTTTTTCGATAAAACCTTAATATTTACGCTAATTCTACTCGGATTTGAATTCAGTTTTCAAAAATAAGAAATTAGAATTATTAATCTTTACGATAGTTCAAGTCCGGAGTTCGAATCTTGAGAGGAAATATTTTTAAAATGCAAATATAAAAACCACTACACCGAATTATGTGTTTTCTTATGGGGCAAAAAGGGTCAAAAAGTGCCCAAAATGGTTCTTCAAAATTTTAATTTCAACAATTTCGGATTTTTTCCTTCGGTTGTGACCAAAAACCTATAACCTATAACTAATTTCAAGTTTCTAGCTCATCTGGAAGTGCCTTATAATTTTGTATCCTCCTCCTATATCCTATATCTGAAGCATCTATCATTCTATAAGCTCTCTTCTTACAGAGGAAGAGGAGGATATAGGAGGATACTTATGTCTAGCCCAAACTACAACAGCTGGAGAGCTGGAATTTTCAGAAACTGTAGATGGCATGGAGAAACCGCCAGAAAAAATGAGATCTCCAAACTAAATGTCATGGGTTCGACTCCATAAATTTTGATAGTTGCGTTTTTTCCCATAAGAAAAGCATTGCGGCATTTTTGAAAATTAATTTCCGGCACTTACCCATAAGATAGAGAATTGAAACTTGGAAGATTGTTAGATATCCACGAGGCATATTGGAAACCGTTATTACTTTTACCGCAAGTGTCCTGGGATCGACTCCAGACGACCCGATATATCTCCCATAAGCATGGAAAAAATTAATTCCTGCATATAGACGATACTAAGAGGAATAAAGAGCTAATATTTTTGATATTTGTAGATGTCACGAGATTATCTCCATGACATTTGTGAACTCCTGCATAGGTGTCAAAGGTTCTACTCCAGGCAGCTTTAAATTTGAGATTATTTCCCATAAGAAAAGCATTGAAATTGGTGCAGGACACTTTTGCGTTTAAAATTTATTTGTCGGCTCTTACTCTTTATAATAAGAATAGATAAATGCAGAATGCAAGCACACATTCATTAGTATATTATAGATATATAGGAGGATACAATATTATGAGACACTTCCAGATGAGCTAGAAACTTGATAGTTTGCACGATTATAGGTTTTTGGTAACAACCGAAGGAAAAAATCCAAAATTGTTGAAATTACAATTTTAAAGGGCCATTTTGGTCCCATTATTGCCCCATAAGAAAAGCACGTAAGTCGGTGTAGAGGTTTTTATATTTGCATTTTAAAATTATTTTCCTTCAAGATTCGAACTCGGGACTTAAACTATCAGGAAGTATAGAAATTGTAGTTTCTTATTTTTGAAGACAGAATTCAAATTCGAGTAGAATTTGTGTAAATTTATAGTTTGTATCGGAAAAAAGTGTTAATTTTTCTGGGTCGCAACAATCGGTTGCCGTGAGAACGAGCTCAATGTTTTCATGTAGGTAAGTTTTATATTATAATGTCATTAATATTAAACTACGACTAATGAAAGTAATCCGATATTGATATAATACCCATTTTTGGGGCTGTTTTGCCCCATTCTTGTCCCATACGAGAACAAAAATGATGAGGCAGCTCCATATGAGTTTGAGACATGAAATTTGGCACGATTATAGGAATTTCGTCACTACCGAAGGAAAAATCAGACATTGTAAAAATTTCAATATTTGGGAGCTGTTTTGCCCCATTTCTGCCCCATACAAGTGTGAATATTATAAGGCACTTCTCAATGAGCTACAAACTTGAAATTGGGCATAATTATAGACTTTTGGTTACAACAGAAGGAGAAAATTCCGATATTGTAATAATTCGAAATCTTAGGGGTTGTTTTGCCCCATTACTGTCCCATGCGAGGATTAAAATTATAACGCACTTCTAAATGACCTATAGACTTTAAATTTGGCACGGTTATATGATTTTGAACATAATCGATTCGATTGGGAAAAATTCGAAATTGTACCGTCTACTAGTGTGTATGTATGTATGTATGTATGTATGTGTGTGTATGTGTATATATATATATACACATACATACATACACACACATATATAACATATATACTGCAAGCTTATTCATCCTTTTTGAATTTTAAAACAGAAGTTCTATTTTTGAGGTTAAAGGGAAAAAATCATCCAGAAAATAATCGAATAATGAAAACAAAACAAAATTATGCCTATTGTCGTGTTCATACATTAATTTTATTCTTATTGTTAGTTTTATTCTCAGTAAAGAATTAAAATTACATTATTTTATATGAGTTAGGGAATCGGCTCAAAGATAAAGATTGTTTGAAATTTCCCATAGTAAAATACAGACTGTCCTGCTATAAACATTTTCTGTAATCTTGCAATGGCATTTTCAACTGAATAACACCACATCATTAAAGGTATTTCGTTACACGGCCTTGATATTTCTCCTATTATCAGACAACAATGCGAGCCCTCTTGATTAATTCATCCTCCCCTTGACAACATTCGCACAGTCCCCATTGTGTACGAACCTCAAGAATTTTTTATCGTTTCCTTCGAATGTGGTACGGAAGTCGAAGACAATTTGACCGGTTAGATGAGTCAATCCGTTTTCCAATCCCTATTTAATTTCTTACTTTTTCTGTGAAAAGCATTGGGAAAGAAATGTCTCAATTCTGGATGAATTAATCTTTTTGAAATGCGGCTAAAAGGTAAGATTCAAACCATTTAATTTCCATTTACCGTTTATCTTTCGTCGATGTGTTACGGCTGTATGGCTGAGGAACTATTCCATTGAAATCGATTATGCGTTGCCGTACGCATTTTTGCCAAAGAATGTTTATGAACGAAGAGTAACTTCAAATCACAGGGTTATTGAGCCAGCAAATTAATCTCATTTACAAGTAGCAAGCGGCGTTTTTATTAACACCAGGAATAATTATTATTTATTTTTTTGAAAACGATTTTGTTTTGTCACCGCCTCAGAGAGAATTTGTACAAAATATTTTAATGCTTATTAATTTGAGTTATTCCTTAAGTATTTACGTATCTAATTCACTGCAGATGCGTTAAAAAAGTACTTTCTGGGTTTTTCTTTACCAGTGTAGCCTCGTTGACACATCTCGTCCGTCTGTCGCATCTTTCGTCCCTTGGACCGCTGACAGATATTTATTAAACTCATTATTAGAGATCCTCATTAAAATTCAACAGACAAATATAGTTTTGGGCTCATCAGTTAATTAGAAATATCATTTTACTTAAGGGCTTAAATAAACTTTTACTCGTATCTTGTTGGATTTCAACAAAAGCCTTGAGGGGTTGATCGTTGAAGACCGTTGGCACGGTGGACCATGCACCTCAATTATCACTTTTAACAGGCCAATTTGGTTAAGATTTTGAATGCATACACGAATTATGTCTTTTACTATACAATGCAGGAATATAACATAGTAAAAACGCCTGTGATATAGCTCTTCTACTCCTTTATGAAGCGTTAAAGGATGAATATAAGTATGCCACTCGGATTCATATTTGATCTTCAAACTGTGTGCAGGCGAAGGAAATTGCACGAGAAATAATATTTTTTTAATGCAATATTTTTCCTGTACACGGTTATATAAAACGGTGTCCTCATTAAAAATTCTCGATTGATTGCGACGTTTCTAACGCAGCGAAGCTTCACGGTCGGTCACTTGAATCTTGGCAAAGAACATAAAGCAAAGTTGACATGTCATTGGAAGCGACGGCGACTCATACGAGAATTGTGATTCCATCTTGTGCTAGGCTCGCGTGAACTTGATCGTCGAATGAATCACGCGTGATTTTGGGTCACCTGCATTTCCCTGCCTTTTGCCGGTATACTTTCTGGCAGGTTTACAACCGCGCCATTTAAGAGTTCTGTCATTGTTCTTCAGGGTCAAGCTTGGATCTGTATCTTGTTTTTTTTTAAAGCATTATTTATACTGCGTGGCGACGAGGTAAGTAGTCTTCCGAGAGATGAATCAGCTTATAAGGGGAAACATATATAATTCTTTTTTCAGGAAAAACTAATTATTTCTTCGGATAAGAAATGACGGTCTGAGAGATTATACTCATGTGCCGAGTTTCGGATTAAGAAAAAAAACAAAAAAAGCATCTTTTTAAACAACTCTTTCAACAACCACTCTCTAAATATCAGTGCTACTGTGGTCTCATTTTCGATGCAATTAAGATTAATCTTTAACGAATTATATGAAATACAATAGCCATAATTATACGTCAGAGGTCTTATAAAGCCTTCTTTAATAGCTTGAAGAAGCCGAGCAAAAAGGTCTTTAGACGTACGGAGGACCTCACCAAATTTCGTAATTTTTTAAAAAAGCTTTCGTTTTCATTCACTTTCTTTCCTTAGCGGAAGAATATGCACATCCTGTGCATTGGCAGGATATCTCTCACGGCTAGATAGATAACATCTCTCAGAGACAATGAGAGGCTCTTGATTACAGCGGAAGAAGGTTTGAGTGCGTGAGAGGGATAGTAAAAGGCGAAACGACACATTTTCTAAGAGTGAAACACAAAAGACAGAAAAAACAGAGGTCCTACATTCAGTTTGAGCACTCAGATATATACAGTCGAACCTCGATTTAGCGACACCATTTGTTCGCCTCTGACATTGGCACTAAAGCGGGGGTGGCGCTAAATCGAGGAACTCCAAACCATAGGAATTACACATAGTAATTATTTTGGCATTAAGAAATTGAAGAATTATGACATTATTTTCCCTAGAGAAAAAAGGGAATATCAAATATATTTGTGCATATGAACGATATAAAGATATATAATGCAGATAGAAAAATATTTAGGGATTACCCGGATGTGCAAAGTAAAGGTTAATAATAATTACGAGAAATAAAATTTGTAAGACGGAGCCCCTACTATGTGTATACCTTTAATAAAAAAAGAGGCAGACTGGTATGTAGTTTGGCGTTAAATGGGTTCATTTGCAATGCAAAATCGTGCATTTAGTAATTCACAGATATGGCGGCATGCGGGGGTGGGTGGCGCTTTACCGAGGGATTCCCATATTTAATATTTATGGAGAAGATCCGTTCACAAGTATTCATTGGCGCTTTACGGGGGTGGCGCTATATAGGAGGGCGCTATATCGAGGTTTGACTGTACATGTATGCACATATTAAAATTCGTGTTCTTAAAAATTTCAAAGACTTAATTATTTCATAGATTAAATTGCACCTCCCTAAAGCGGTCATCTAAAGGTTTAGTATATTAATGGCAGATTTAACGGACGTAATGACATCATTCGAATGTGCATCACGCACTAGTTCCGTAATTTCTATCTTTGTGATACGAATTTGGTATCGTGGCAATCGATTCACTAGAGGATTATCGGGGTCGTCTTATGGTTGAAAACGAACGCAAGAATACTTTAGCAATGAAAATTTTAAAACTAAATATGTACTTGTCTTAGGTATCTCCAACGGCCATGAAAAGTTCATGAAAAACCAAATTCGCATTTCGGCTACTGAAGTCGGCCGTGTTTTTTTATTCTTCAAAATTTGATATACAAGTATTTATCCTCGAATCATAGCAATTGCTTATCATTCGGAAAAATATCATTAAAGTCTTAAATAAATTCCTCTAACATATCAACTACGAAAAACTACAGCTGACAAAGATAAATCCATCCGCTATAAAACCGTTGGAAAAATTTATATATAGTGTATATTGTACTTTCGTACCTCATCCATTAAAAGCCATTGATTTTATTGACTGAAATAATTTAAGGAGTTAGACTGGAGCAAGAAGAAATTAAAAAAAAGAAATTCCAGCGTCGAAATAAACGGTTTGACAAAATCAAATAATTAACCAAAACTGCTGCAAATGAAAAGCAGTTTCCAAATGTCATAATTTCACTAGATATCAAAATCGCTGAATCAGTTCACAGTTCTCTTTCGAGAGAACTGATCGCTAAAAAAAAAAAAAAAACGCACGCACTCCGGATTATTATTTTTTTATAATTAAAAAAAAAAACATCCGACTGCGGCGCGTGTTTTGAAATCCTCTCGAACATCCTTCCGCTTTCATTTTCCGAAAACATCCGTATTTTTCTCTCTTTCTCGAAAACAGAGTTCCGTCGACGTTCCTTGACCTACTGCACCCATGCGCTCCCGGAATTCCTCAGCGTCTGTTACGCAACAATCGAAAACGTCATCGGGAGGCAGAGAGTGCCGCTGCCACCCTCGCTCCCAGACGTTAACTATTAAGTCGCTTTACGTGATCTGTTTTCGAATCGCTGCACCACTCACGCACGCACGCGGCTAACTGCTTGAAAATCGCAGTTATGGCTGTCGATAGAAGGTTAAAAAAGTATACTCTTAGCAGATGATAACGCAAAGGCTGATTGAAGCTGATTGCATTGAAAATTTTTACTTTTATGTATTTGGAAAATATTAAATTTTATTACTGTCCTCGGTAATTATATCTTTCTTTTTCGGAACAAAATCTTTTAGAATATATATTTCTTTAGTTCTCTGTCTGATAATTTTAAAAACGTTATTAAAGATTTGACTCTGCGTTGGTTATATGTGTCAATGAGGGAAAACTTCTTAATTTTCGCGGTTCACGTTTTCGCGTAGAAACTATAGGGCCAGATAATGCAGACTCAGAAATTTTATAATTTTTCTTCCTACACTGAACATATGCAAATCATGTCATTATGCCGGCGAGTGATACGCATCCTTTTGGAAAAGATTTAATAAAGAAAAATGCCGTCCGAAGTTTTACTGTGTTCATTCGATGAAAAATAAATTTATTTATAAATATCCGGGGCTGGATAAAATGCTTCCGCAGATCATTGATTAATGTAGAAAAAATGAAAAAAATACTTAAGGTTTTAGAGTATGAATTCCGAATTTTAATAAAGAAATATATCTTCTGGAAGGCACGTTGGATAGTTGGGTATGTATTGGATAATTTGTAGGCATAAAAAGTTTATGAAAACCATGTATACATGTCTGCCACAAAGCAACCGTCATCAATGGTATCCATTGATTCTGGTTATCATTAACTTTCCATGGCTACTGGAAATATCTATTGCGCCAATTTAATTTTTGCCTGACGACGAAACTTACGCGAGAATTTCCGTTGTTTTCTTTGTTCATTAAACCAATAAAGCAAAACAACGATTTATTTTTACTATCCACGTTAAAAAAGCGTTGAAATTATGTAAAATTACAAAATTCCGCGAATTTTCTACACGATACGAATGCAATCGCCCTGCGTGTCGCCGAACTCATCGATCGACAAAAAAAAAACGCAAATACGTCTTCCTTAAAACGCGGCGCTTCGAGCGAAAAATAATTAAACCTAACAATTTCACAGCCGAACACCCAAAACACGGGTTCAACAAACCCTATCCGTCTCTAAAGGGATGGCGACGCTTACAAATGAAAAAAAAGAGCAGAGATCTTCCGCGGGGAGTAAGAAAAGATCGTCGCATTTGATCGAAGGCCGTGAAAATCGCTCCGCTTTGAAAAGAGTTTGAAAAGAGATAGAGAGAGTCTTCGCGGCCAATCCACTTTCAACAAAAGACTGGCAAAGACCGTCTCGATTCGCCCAATCATCTCCCTAACCCAAGCCTCAATCTTTATACACGAAGAAGGAGAAATAACTTTTTTAAATTTACTTCCGACCTCATCTCCATGGAGATTTTTTCTACCTAGTACATAACATTCGCGCGTATTGGCGGCGTTCTTAACAGCGTGACAAGACCCCCTTCTCAAAAGCGATGGGTACGTACGCGTACGTATTTTTTATTATTATTATTTATTCGAGGCCATCGCCACGCGTATTTCATCGCCTCTCTCGTGCGAGCGGGCACGACTCGAGGTGTAGCTGTTAGCGAGTGGAGGTCTATTGAAATAAAAAAAAAGAACATCGCCTTCGAAGACCTCAACTCAAATAGGCTGGGCTTCATCCTTAAAGGGAGCAATGGGGAAAATGCCTCACGTTTCGCTCGCAACTCGATAAAGAGGGTACCTATCTTGTGTCACGGCGTGAGGCAGGGAAAGCGCGCATCGAAAAATAAATGGGGGTCAATGTATTGCGGCGCACGTATCGAAGAGACTCCATTAGTTTAAGAGGGGAGAACTGGGTTATGGATTAGAAAATTGCGGTATGAACTCGATCGATCTCTCGCGATCCGTCAGTGTCGGTGAAGGCTGACTTGAGCTCCGACATCCGAGAAAAATAACGAGGAGAAGGTTTCAAAAAGGGTTCCAGCCAATCACCGAACGCCAGAGTTGCCACACCACGTACAACAGCTGTGTCTGTCTCTACTTTCGGTGACTTCCTGTGCGCGATTTGGCAAAATCGCTCCCTCTTCTGATTTGTCAGGGTTCAAGTCAAATTTCTACTTCGGCTACTTCGATTTCGACCACTTAGAATTCGACTACTATGACTTATACTACTCCTATTTCGAATTCCTAACATGAATTGTCACTGCTCAAGTTAGTCTATGACCATTTAGACTACTTCGACTTATTGTTAGATTACTTCGACTTCGATTACTTCGAATTCGATTACTTCGACTTCGATTATTTCGACTTCGATTACTTCGACTTACATTACTTCTACTTAGATTACTTCGACGTCGTATTCCTCCCCTGAATTGTCACTGCTCAAGTTAAATTTCGACCACTTGGGCATCCACCACTTCGAATCCGACTATTTCCACTTCGACTATTACGTCTTCGACCATTTCGAATTTTATCGCTTCGATTTTTGTACTGCAATAAAAACATCGCCGTCGTTTCCGAGCGTCCGTTCGAGATCCCGATTCGTTTTTTTTATTACCGCGCGACGGTGTGGCGTCATTGGCGAGCGAAAGGGTGAGATCGCGGATGCGAATTCCGAAGAGGATATATAACGCAATCTCGAGTTCACCCGATTAGAGAAGTCTTGCGTAAGACTTCACTACTTATCGCACGCATTCGTGGCTTCGTCCAGGATTTCGAGAAAAAAAAACGAATCGATTTAATTCTCTGCGTTTTTTAAAATCCGCATCCGTTTTCTCAAGGTTCCACGCTCGCATGAGTTTTCTTATTTAAATGTCTTTATCATTTGATGTTGAGCATAATTTCTGTCATTTACTTTAGCTATTGCTCGCTATTTTATACAAATCTAATATTTTAAGGTAGCTTTAATATGTATTATTTGGTTATATTTAATTATGTATAATATCGTATAAATTTAATATAACCAATAAATTTAACTAGACGGAATCAATTACAGAATTAGACGACATTATGTTATTTCATCGTGTCATTTTAATAAATATTGCTCGTATTTTCGCAAAATCAAGCCTATATGTACTTCGTCGCAAGGAATATCAACTACGTACCGTATTGACTTCGTTGAAAACACAATATCGGATTTTATGGGAGAGATGTCCCTAAGGATTTTTCTTTCTCGAAAAGTATAACAAATTATATTATATTAACCCTTAAGCAGCCGCGTGAAACACTAGATATTTCATGGATCATTAGATCATAAATCACTTTCACTAATTTCTTGTTATTTTTGCTCAAAAACCTATATGGAAGTGTTTTACTCTCATACGTCATTTTAGTATATTTTACATAACTGTAAATCAGTAAATAAATAAACAAAATTATGATGATTAACAGAAAAACATATTATGGGGTCACACAAACCTCAGCCGCCCACTTGCATGAGCGCGCATTCTTAAGAGTTAAATAAACTCTGGAAGAGAATTTATGAGAAAGTTGACGAGTTACAGATGGATTCAAATGTTTACTTATAACGACAGCTGGCACACCAAAAAAACTCATATTTGCAATTTTAAAACAGTTTCATTTTCCCAGGAGTGAAAGGCTGGAAATTGAACTTCTACGCGCTAGTGCAAAAGACTGACCACAAACGTAAAGATAGAGAAGGAGGAGAAAAATTCAGAATTTTTCTCCTCCATGTAAGAACTCCATCCCAGGAAGGAAATCAGATCATAAATAAGTATCGACCAAAAAAAAACATAATCCGATACACTCGGACGCACTTGGCCCCTTCGATGTCCCTCTCCTTTTTAAGTCACTCGGACTCTGTAAGGGGAGTCGTCGCGTCAGAAGTCGTCGCGTCAAAAGTCGTCGCGTGTAGCCCAACCCTCTTCTCTCCTGGATTCTGCTGAGAGAGAGACAGACCGTCCGACGGTCGAATGACCAGATTGAGTGAGATGAGGGCGCGCAAAGGGGAAGAGGAAGGAGGGAGGATATGGTCGGCATGTCCTTCTTGAGATCACAGCCGCGAGCTCTTTTGTGGAGACTTCGTGGGCGGATTGAGAGAGAGTGAGGGGGGGGGGGGGAGGAGGGTGTTGGGCGCTGTTCTAAGTAAGAGGGAAAGAAGGGAGGGGTGAGAGTGGGGTGGGAAGTGTATGGGAGCAAGTATGAAGGTTGGGTTGGAAAAGAGGAGAGGAGTGGAGGGAACCTGAGGGGCACCTTCTTCCGTGGCCTTATATAGGAACGGAGGAGTCGTCGCATCGGCGCGGCGTCACACACAGACGTAACAAGTTGTTACGACGATGTTAATAAGTCTTCTTCTTTCCTTATCCTCTACCCCTTTGGCAGACACAAACGCAAAAGGAAAAAACTTGAAGTTTTACTTCCCTTTTTCCCTCTCTCCCCCCCCTATACACGTTTTGTGACACGGGTGTGCTATCGTGCAAACCGTTTTCACTTTCCGCGGTCAGGATTGTCTCTTTAAGTTGGACTGTATGTATTTTTAAAAAGGATATCCACTAGAGTCTACACTGTAGACTCTACAGCCAAGAGAATAATATGGAGACGTTTGTAATGTCTGGGAGTTGGATAATGTATCGTTCAGATGGGATGTTTATACATAAACACACACACACATAAACATACATATACATACATATATATATATACTACGGAAGAGGAAAGGTGAGGATATTTAGGGCAACTAGATGTTGAAGCAAACCCAGTGAACACTTACCGGAAGGAGAACCGCTGGGGTGTTGGAGCGACACATCTGTATGTGTATATATATTTTTATATATAAATACTAAGGAAGAGGAAAGGTAAGTAAGGATATTAAAATATTTTTATATATATATATATATAACCTGCATGTCTTAAGTGCAGCCATTTAAAAGAGTTGGATTCTAATTAAAATACTATCGGAGTAAATTTTTCAGGTAAGCTATTTCATCAACGCAAAGGTATATGAGCATAATTCTTTTATTCTTCACATTAAAAGGGCTCCTATTACACTAAAACTCACACTATCAATAAGAATCACTCGGTTAAAATGTTAAATGTTATTTTCAATACGTTTTATTCTATCACATACAAATAATATAGATGTGATCTGTAAAATATTCGAATTATTTTTTATCAATGTGCGCCTTTTAGGTGTCCTTAAATTTTTTTTTTTAAATCTGTCTCTTTTTGTGGCTGGTCTTCTGTAATCTGTGCGCGGATCCGAGGGCTAAAAAGTCGAACTGAATTTGACGACATCTCGTATTCATTTAAGGTATCACACCGAATTTACGATTTGTTGAAAAGAACCACATGGCTTAAAAATTGATGGTAGTCTTCTTTAGTCGATTTTCACAAATTTCCCATTTAATTAAAAATGGTTTAAAAAGAATTTTAATAAAAATGTATCCGGTTATGGGGCCATGTGACTATATAGCTCCCGGTGACCTAACAATACATGGAGTATAGAAGCCCGGCTGCCGCCCACACATTAAGATAACCACTGGCTTTGAAAATATAATCGTATTACCAACTAAATTGGAAGTTTCTGAATGAAATCGATACGCGTTGCTAAAAAGCCTTTCGCTGAAGAAAAAACCGGAACACGCTTTCCAACGCAAATGTGCTGGACTCTTAAAATTGTCTACCTGTGCTATTACCTATATAACTCCTTGATGTTATCGAAGAATCCACTTGGGCAGCGGTTCACTGACATGACCCATTGGTTTTATGCGGCACGAAGGCGCCGCCGTAATTCATTCCTCAGCCACCAAGTGGCGTTCCGTGACCGAAGGGGGCGCGAGAAGCGAAAGTATTTCAGAGATGGCCGGATAAGGGCGTTCTCTTAAAAAGCGTTTCACGCGGAAGCGGATTGTTTTCCGACAACGTCATACTCTTGAAAAATGGTTCCTTTTCTTTCTCTATCGGCTGACTTCAGAGTGGGAGCTGATACCGCGGGGGATTCTTATCGCGTGAGTGAAATTTTCCTTTTATGTTTTTATTTTCGCAATATGGAGCAAACTATCCTAAGAGGATCAGATACGCATGGGTCCCATCTTTTATTGTGAAAAAAAAACTCCTCACTGGAAGGAATTTTTACATTTACTAAGCATATAGGTGCTTCCGACAGTTGCCATGCCTACCAGTGCCCTGCAACTCAAAATTCTTCTGAACCCGAATATATATATATATATACTTTTTCCCCTGCACCCGAACCCGACTGTCCACTCGGACTCGCCATACCTGACAATTAGCAAATTGAATGAAATAAAAGTAAATACTATATGACAGGTCAAAATGAAAAGAAATAATTTGCGAAATGGGCAGTTTGAGGTTTAATTAAGACAAATCCAAGGTGCTGTGCATGTCAATAAAAATACTTTTTTCGTATATATTTTTCGGGTGACCCGAAATTTTAAAATCCTGACCCGGTCGGGTCGGGCCACGGGTTCGGCCACCCGAAGCAGGGCTCTGTGGCCTACCCACATACTACATCGATCCAGAATCAAGTTTGTAAAATCGATGGTGGCAACTTTAAAATGGCGAATTTATGTAACGGTTCAAAGAAAAAATATAAAATTTCGAAAACATTTTTAATTTTTCTTCCAAACTCTCCTTTCAAGGTGTTACTGTTGCGAAATAAATGCAATGCACAATTATATGTTGACAAGCATAGAAAGACTTTTGCTAAAATTCATGAGTTTTTAGCAAAAATCGTGACAGTATTTACATTTAAATAGGATCAAAGAATAAATTCGCCATAAGAAAGCTAAGAAATAATTAATCCAATGTCAGAGATTATGAATAAATATTTAGTCATTTCAACAGATCATGATAGTTGGAAAAAATATAGGATGAATTAAAAAGTCCGGAAAAAATCTGACCGCGAATATTTCTTAATTTCTAACCATCTTAACCCTTTGATTCCCAGTGATTTCTTGGTGAAACTACCATTTGATGTGCTTATATAGCACATTCCCAGTGATCTAACGTCGGAACCACATGTAAGCCTGTTTAATGCTGCCATATAGCGCCGTATAGTTAAATTTGTGACTCGTTTTTGTATATCTTTTGTCTTTTTCTTGCAAGTCACCTATGTGTGTTTGTTACATTGGCCATAGTAAACTTTTGCTTCTGTACTTTAATTTGATTGCCGCTGATTATTTTGAAAAACGAGGTGAGTTTAATGTTAATACCACAATTTACATATGATATTCAATTATTCTATGCAACGTTGAAAGCACTTTGTTTGCCAATTGTTAACCAATAATGATAAATTATAGTGGTGATACCACATATTAATTTCCATTATTGTTCAATAAATCACATTCCTTTTAACTGGAATTAGGTGTACATTTTTTCGTTTAAATAAGCAATAAAAATATTAATAAATTTAACAAAGTGAAACTATTTGGGAAGGAAAAAGCTAAATAGAAAGATAAAAAATACAGGTTAACGACCTAAAATATAATCGAATTTTTCGAATCTCTTATTTTATTTGGGTTTCAATCACCAAATAAACCTTAGCCTGTCTCAATTATTTTTGTTGCCAGAAAAAAAAAACTCTTTGAGCTTCTTCTCGGGAATCGAAATGAAGTTTGAGGTCTTTAAATAATCTGATGCAGAGTCGATTAGGGGAGTGCCCCGAATAAGATATTCCATTTTTTTGTGCGCACGCGAAAATCGATTACGTGTAATTGTTCTCCTTTAAATGCCACGTCAGAAGAAAATATCGATCTTCGATTTTTTCGCAACTCATCTTCACTTCGATGTAAATTAAGACGCTTTCTGGGAATAGATTCAAAAGAAGATGAATCAGCAAAGGGCATTGACTTTTTTTCACCGAACATTGTTAAACTTACTTACTTACTTAAGGGAAATTGTATAAAGTAGACTGATTTTTTTTGCGAAAAAATTCTTAGAATAGTTCTTTCGGTAAATCATTTGCTGAAAAATACTTTTACGGGTTTATTTAAGCTCAAGTAATTTTATATAAAAGTGTAAAATGTTGCAATATACAGTTTGCGGCGTAGCGTAATTAAAAAAAGCAAAATGACAGCGATATTGGAATTTAATTTCTTATAAAAGTTGTGACGTCGTTTTTTAATAGTGGTGCAATGTAGCAGGGAAAAAATTCCATTTTAAATAGGTACAATGGCGAAAAATCCAATTTTTCTTATGTAATAGGCTAGATTTCGAATGCGAACTTCTTACCTAACTCGAGTTGGATGTTCTTCAAAACACGCCCATTACCTAAAGATTCAACTCATATAGTAAAGATTACGAAAGAGTCCGATACCGTCCACAGTTATCGTAACATCTATATTTTTTCCTAAAAAAACTCGAGCGTAGGAAGTGCCCAACGAGGTCAATGCTGGTCTCCAACGAAACCCACGCGGACTCGACGAATAAATGGACGTCATCGATGATTCTGACGCCCGGTCTCCAGGGCGTCGCTATATAACAACTGGCCAATTTCGAGCAGGGAGCAGAAAAAAAAATTGCGTGAAAAAGGAATTTATCTCGCGACTCTTTCGTTGCGTATTATTGATGCCTACGTACACACGTGTCGCGAAGAACCGTTCCAGACAAAAGAACGCTGAAAATTTCGTTTTTATTATTTCGACTTGGGATCCGTATTGAATCGCTCAATAGGTCAGGGCAATTATACATCCGAGTGCGATGAAATGTCACCGAGGCGCGGTTCGATGCGTAAACTACGCGCCAGTCAGTTGTTTGTTACTTAAGTCCTTCCCAAAGGGCACTTTTCACCTTTCCCTTTTTGTGTTTCGAAAGTTTTCCTTCAAAATTCCCCACGATGATGAGTCGTCGATCGCTGAATGCGTATTTGGAAACAGTGCGGTTCCCTGTAATCGATAAGTATTTGGTATCGTCGTAGGATGATTTTTGAGTATCTAATTTTTGTGACGGAATCGTTAAAATAATGTATTGAAAAACATGAATGTGGTTCAGAAGCATATGGATGATTTCTGTTTTATTATTTCATGTTTTTAAATTACTTATAATTCTTTTCCTCTAAATAACGGAATTTATTTTCAAAAGTTTTAAGATTTATTATACTAAATGTATTTTTAAGAAGACCTGTGTATTTCCGTTATACTATTTTAATTAAATTAAATTATATTTTTATCCATCCTATTCCGAGGAGAGAACTCAAGTCTACAATTAAATTCTAAACACGTAATTGATCTTATCTTCCCAGAAGTATAGCACCCTCTTGTATCGATAATTTCTTCAATTATCCATTAGAACGTTTTCCACATTTATCTTTGAAAAATTTAAGTTTTTCGGAAAATTCAGATATTTAAAAACAAAGAGCTCTATATTTTACAACATGAACTTGCTAAAAATGATCCGAAAACGAGAAATTTAGTGAACAGCCGCGAATAGGAAGCTGAACATACTGGCAGACGGGGATTAAAGGGTCAAGCATTAACCTGACTGCTTAAAAAAAGACGAAAATCCACGCAAAGCGGTTTTACATGTTATCGACCATATTTATTGTTTCTAATAACGATGAATCTCCAAAATCACGCCTAAAGAAATCAAAAGAATCTGGTTTGATGCGGTTATATTGCACTGAATCGGCAAGGACGTATTTTCAAGGCTTCTCAAGTAATGAATCACCTTTGACCTCCACTGCCCACGCGGAGACCAAAACTTGGCTGAGGGTAGCACTAAAGGGTGTATACACGCCGTTCCGCTGAAAAAAAAAATGATAAGAGAAAGGAATTTTCGACGCGTGGGTGGATATTACCTAAAGCTGAATCATCCCATTTCTTTCTCGCGCAGAGGAAAGCGAATCTAAATATCAGAGAAGATGCGTTAGAATTCATGAGTTTGTTTTCCCTTTGAGTGGGATGGAAATGCATTCCTGTTAACACCTCCGTTATTCGTCGTCTCTCGTAAAGGTGAGATCATCTCTACAGGTGGGTTGCTGTAATAATAAGAGAAACTAATCACGGAGGAAAAATTCGTCGGATGTAAAGATGTCATTTTTAAATGGCTTCGGTTACGAAACAAATTCTGTATATAAAAATCAGTCAATTTTTAACTTCAAAAACAAAATGATTACTCCAAGGTTTGATTAAACATTTTCTTGCAAAACTAGGATGAGAATACGGATACGAAACTAACTGTACACTGCCTGGGCGCTGTTAATAAAAAAATTATTTTAACTACGATAAAAAACATTAATGAAGAAATAGTAAGAGAACATGGCATTTCTTTGCAGTAACCCTTTCCAGAAAAATTTCATCGACATATCGTAAATAGTGTAAAGGTAAATTACATTTAAACAGTCTATTTCCAGTTTGATTCACCCGAAGTTAAGGCATGCAAAATTAAAATAGCATTAATGCTACCCTCTAACATTAATGTGTGCAGCAGTAAACCCACTGAATGAAATGTAAATAATACCGTCAAAACCAAATGCTAATAACAAACCGTATTCATTCGCTGTATGAGTTAATTAAAATTTGACTGTCTGTAAAAAAAAATAATTTATTTTTGTTGGTCTTACCGATTGTATCTTTCAAAAGAATAACGCCCTGATGCATCTGCAAACATAACAGAACAATAATCTTAAAGGGCTTGGGTGTTATCTTACTTTACAAACATATGACAGTATTCTCGTGAAATTTAGACTAGTTACAAATTAATAATCTTAATAGAAGAATTTAAAAATTAGAACTGGAATGGACAACGGACAAATTAAGCAATTTAAGGGTAAAAAAAATTAAACTGACCATCTTAGGTGGGGCAAAAAAGCTTTGATCTAACCATAAAAGTAACATTTAGAAGATTAATTTTGCATAGTCAAAAAGTAAAAAAACATGTTAGACGTACAGCAACGCTTGGATCCTTGGAAACAAATTCATCGAACGCAGTTGAGGCAGAAAATTTGTTAAATCTGTCGAAATATCCCGAAAAAAGGAACCATATGTCCTCGTCTTGTCGATTTGCCAGAAACCAACTGTCCCAAGGGTAGAATTGTTAGTGCAGCATTGGAACAGCCGTCTGAACCTTAACTTGATAAACTAGTCACCTTTGATTTTTTCCTATTGAAGCGATTTCGACACACTGATGAGTTGATTCCATGGAAAACGATCTAATACGTTTAGAAAATAGGTTGCCTCGTTTAATTTCCTTTGCCCAATCTGGAGAACTGGTTTTTATTTTTAACTCTATCGAGCGAAAGGCCAACCAGTTCCAAACCGACCGATACCGTCAGATCCGAGAATTCGCGCGAATTATTATTTATTTTAAAACCTTCCTTTCGATTTATTTTCTTCAAAAAGCTCTAATAAGATGACGCGATAAATCAGTCCAATCCATACAGCTGGGTTCTGTTATCAAGGAACGCACTTCCGGTTTTTTCTTCCAGAGATGAAAAACATAACTCTCTGTAACGAATGCTTTCACTTTCTTCCCCGGAGAGGAATGGAATGAGAGAGACAGAGAGAAGTGGGCGCGGTCCGGATTTTTTAAAAAAAAGCAGGCGATGTTTATCACTTGTAAGGATAAGAAGTCGTTTCGTCATTTTCGCTCGTTAATGGATCCGCGCGCTTGACTGAGCAACGCGCGCGCGCGGTATCCGTGGAATCGGGAGGTTAAAAACGTCTCGAGGGAGGGATATCTGGTCATTCTTGCGAACTTATAGTCTGTTCACTATCTAAAGTCTCTTGACCTTGAAGATGGGGAGTACGCCACTTAGCAGCAGCCAATAGGAGACGGTTCGTTTGGGAAGGTAGTGGTTGGAACTCAGTGTTACTCTTGATTTCGAAGCGTTCACATCGGTCTGCGTTGCTATTTCTACCGCCGTTTCCTTGCTGTTCGTGATTAGGTATCTGTCCTCCCGCGCGAAAGTTGTGAGGGACGATGGAAGGGGAAACGCTCGTGATTGGCTACTTGCTCTATGAAGGTCAAGAGACTTAAGAAAGTGAACAGACTATAGGAAGAGGTGATGGGGAGGGAGTGGAAAGGGGGTTTCTAACAGGTATGCCGTCTTCCCTCCCCAGCGCGTGGGTGCCCTCCTCTCTTCTCTGTCTGTGCGTCCCTGTTTTCTCTCTCTTTCTTTCTCTCTCTCTCCCTCCCGTGTTCTCTCAATTTCTCCCTCCATCTCCCATAAAGTCGTTTGTCTGTCTGTCTGTCTGTATGTCTCTTCCTCACCCCATCTCTCCTTTCTCCTCCAACTCTCTATCTCTCTCCTTTCCCCTTATCACTCCGTCTGTCTGTCTCTCTCTTATTATCCCCTTACTCTCACATTCTCTCTCCTCCTCATTCTCTCTCTCTCTCTTCCACTCTCCCTGCCTTTCTCTCTCTCCCTATCTTTTCCCCTCCCCTCCCCTTTCTTCTTTCCACTTCCTTTCTCCACTTTCAATTCCCCCTTTTCACCTCTCTGCCGTCCTCCACCCCAAAAGCGGATCGAAAAACTTCTCAAGGGGAGGAAGGCGATCGCCCCTCCACCTATCGAATCCGCCCCTGCCAACTGCCCTATATTTTGAAAATCTCTACCCCTATAAGAATCCTTCTTTCCCTTGCTATACAGACCTAATCAGCGGCGTATAATTGTGGATTTTTGGGCGGAATGAATTTAAGAAAGCGCCCAGTGGAATGCAATGGGGTTATCCAAGGAGGGGGAGATCGCCCCCTCCTCCCTTGGATCCGCCACTGCTCCACCCTCCTCTCTCTCTCTCTCCATTCCCCATCTCTCTCGCTCCTCTCTCTCTCTCTCTCTCCCGACTCCTTCGTAACGTGGACGTTATACCGTATAACGTCCACGTTACGAGTACAACCTTTATAACGAAGAAGGTATTTTACAAAAAATACACTCTTCAGAAAAATATCACACGTAAAAAAGTGTATAAAATGTATTTAATTTCTATGCTGTTCTTGTTATAATACTCGAGCTATTCTTGGCCTTTTATAGTAGTATACTATGTGGCATATTTTGTTCAATTTTATACGTTTTTTCTAATAAATTCTATGGCATGTAATAAATATCGCATGGAAAATAAAAGATTTATTTTTCTTGGATTACTAAAATAACATGTTATTGTCGATACCTATCGTAATAAGGCCAGAGGATTATCAAATCTTGACATTGTCAAACTTCAAATTTGGGGGACATTGAGGAACCCAAAACGGTGTCCTGTCCACGAAAAATGGTCACCTTAGTTATACGCGTCTTTCTCCATCCCCTATCTTCCTTCTTTCCTCTTCCTCTCTCCTTCCTCTATCTCATTGTTTCCCAACCCTTTTAGAGTCGCGGCACCCTTAAGTGACTTTTCAGAATTTGTCGGCACCCCTCCTTATCCACCATCAGTAATAATGGTGCTGAGGTTGAACCCCTAACTCCAATCTCCGTATCTTCTTTCATTTCGAAGTGTCTGCGACGAAATGAAGGTCGACTTAACTCTGGTTTGCATTTTTTTGAAAGCCGACGATGCAAAATGAGGCTAAAAATGGGAAAACAGTACCTATATTTTTTGTGGCACCCTTCAGAACACTTCACGGCACAACAAGGTGCCGCGGCACCCAGGTTGGGAAACACTGCCTATCTCTTTCCTTTCAATTCTCCCTCTCCTCCCTCTCTACCACCTCTATTTTCCTCCCTTCCCTATCCCCCTCTCTCCATTCCTCTCACTCTCTCCATCCGTCTCTCTCTCTTCCTCATCTCTCTGCCTCCACTCTCTCTCTCCCTATCTCAGTTCCTCCCTTCCTCCACACTCTCTCCCTCCTCTCTCTCTCCCCTTGGCTCCCTCGCAACGTGGACGTTATACGCGTCACGCGTACGTACAACGCGCAGTCACTGACACGCCCTCGAAAGTCGCCTGCGTGGTATCACTTTTGACGTCCTTCGCGCCAACTGTTAACTACAGTGCCCGTATTTTCACGCATTAGCTTCCCACGCGTCGCGTGTCCCTCTCCGCGTTTTGTTGTCGCGCCAAGTCGACTTGCAAATATTGGTCACATCTCTTTCAATGCGTGAAAACCTTGCGATCAGTTGGAACGGTTGGATGGCGAAGGTTTAGGCGTGCGTCGGACTAACTCGCTCTAACTTTTTAAATCTAGAGGGAATTCTGTTTTATCTGATTGTCTTTATCATATACATCCATCCCTCGCATAGCACGATTCTGCTTTACACGTTCTTGGATTAGCTTGATTTTCTTTTTAAAGAACTGCCTCAAATTGTATGACCATCAGTTTCGCTTTAGTACGGTTTTTAAAAAAAATGATAATAAAACGTTCCAGTTCGATTCAAGAGTTTACAATAAAGAATAAAGAAAGCATTTCTGAATGCAATATAACTACATTGTTTTACGTTTGACTCAAGACGGCGCTCATATAATTATAAGGGGAAATCTATCTCACTTTGCACGGTTTTCCAGGAACGATGGATGGATGTCTATTATCACGGATTTCTCATTTATGTCGACCAATCGATCGTTTCCAAATTTGCGTTGGAGTGTAATGTTTTCATCATAGAAAGCAGGTGAAAAAAATTTCCGTAAGGTAATTTGTTTCTTCCACTTGGTTTTGACGTCAAATTATCATTTCATCCGTAAAGCTTCATCACATACACGAGCTAAAAACTCGGCCGAATTCCCTTAATGGAAATCCCACGGCGGAAAAAACATACGCCTTTGAGTTTCAACCGTTTCGCTGTCGTTTCATGCATCCCACACGATCGTGACCGCCGCGAGTAACGTTACGGTATGAAATATGAAATCGTGACGGAGTTTCCTGCGCTAGCTCTAGCAATCATAAAATATATGGTAAAAATCTCCCCCATCACTCTATATTCGAGGGAAACAAAAAAATTATCAAGTTAACATTTCCCGGATAAGTCGGCACTAACGTCGAAATTGTCTTGTTAAAAATTGAGAATAATTGACTGTACAAGATCTGACCTATTCAACGTAATCATTCATTATGTCAATGTTACGGAGAAATCACGCAATTTGATTGTTTTCCGTGAAAGTTTGAAACGCGGAGGTCGTTGGATGCTTGTCTCTTGATTGTGTGCTGGAGGTAAAACGCGGGATTATCTAATTCACCTCGGTAACCCCGCGCTCATTGATGGATCGAAGGGATTTTGTATCCTAGCAACCAGGAAACTGCTCGCTCTACTGGTTAAAAAAAAAAAAACCTCCTTCTATATCACGCGAACAAAATAAGCAGCTCGAGGCGACGCGAAAATGTCGAGAAGTAGGCTGAGAGGTCTCCGGTAGGAGCGAAATGACGAATGAAACGTAATGAAAAAAAACCGTGATTCACAGGATCGTGCTAGCTCCTCCCTGCATTCTCATCTTCTTCGTCTCGGGTCGTAACTCGGGCCACTAGGTCCCGCTCGTCTTAAAATAAATAAAAAATGAATAAAAAAATAGACTCTTTCGGGGTGCTCTCCGCTCCGCATAGCTCGCGTTATGCGTCCGTGTGAGCCATTTTTTTATTTACCGTTGCCACTATCAACGGTCTCGATACGTGTGACGCATGCGTCGCGTGGGGCAAAGTAGGAGGAGAAGCCACTCAACCGGGCGACTCATAAAAGACCGCTTTATTTTTGGCGATGCGGCATTTCGTCGCTCGTTTGTTTTTTATTTTCCTCTCGCTCCGATCAAATCCATCTCCGAGTCAATGGACCGAGTAAGTCACGCATACCTCTCTTCTCTTTCCCTCTGTGGAAGTTTTCACTTTCGCAACTGCAAATCGATGTGCGATTTTTAAGTGTTTTCCTCCCCCGAGAGAAAAAACCTCAAGAGAGGATCGAGTTATTCGCTCGCTTTTAGAAAACTAGGCCATGTTCCCTGGAGTGCGTTTTTGTGATCCAGTTCTCGCTTCGATAGGAGGCAAAGGAACGCGGAGTAATAAGTACTTCGGGACGTGCGTTCGTGAGGTTGGTTCGAGCTTTTCGAAGCAGGGCCGGCGCGAGGTGTGTTCAGTCGGTTCCCCCGAACAGGGCCCCGCGCTTTATTAGGGACCCCGCACAAGGCTCCATTTTCATGAGATTTAGTTTTTGTTATGTAATAATAATTAAAAAATTAATTTAAATAATAACTTTTTTATTTAAAAAATTAACGTAGTTTTTAAAACGTCATTTTTTGCGCCACCTGGTAGATATAGATAAATAAATAGGCCCCGCTCAATATCGAACTAGGCCCCGCAAATAATCACTCCGGCCCTGTTTTGAAGTCGATGACTATGGAAGGAAGGATTGCTTTCGATCTATCAATCTCCGTGTCCGTTATTCTTTTAGCGAATTTCTCAACTCTTGATACGTTTTCGCTGAAACTCTTTTTGGAAGATGTCGACAAAAAATATTAAATGCTATTTGCGAGGTTAAAGAAATTCCAGTTCCCTACTAACCGAGTTAAGACCCACGAAAAAATTTTCAGATAAAATTTCGTTTTTTCGCTTTATTTTATTATAAAATCAGGTGATATTTCCTCATTGCATATGTATAATAGATGAACCGGTATATTAGTAAAATAACTTTAAGGATTCATTTAACAATATCTCCATATGCAGATTGATAACACAAACGCAAAATTCATTTAACATAGTCCTGAAAGGTGTCTGATTCCTATTTCTTAATGTTATTGCAATTACAGCGACAAGTACGGAATAATAATAAAAAAATACTCTTTTGCCAATCTTAGGAGGGCTCTACTTTTGCAGATATCACTTTTACCCCATAAAAAGACTCATATGTCGAAGTGGTACATGGAAAAACAAAATTTTGTAAGGCACTGAAACGAGAATGGTGCTTCGAAAATTGGGCCCTATCACTTCACATACGTCAGCGAAACATCGAAGAATTATATTTTTTTCGTAAAATCTCTCCCTCGCAATTTATTCTTTAACATATCCTGCAACTGACACAGGATTACGTGGAAAAAACCCGTTGCCCTTTCAAAGTCTGTGTTTTGAATGGATAATAACCCCTCATTCACGAATCAACACGCAACCCTTATGCAGCTTCATCCTTTTTGTTCGCCGAGATCGAAAAGCCCGTTCCCATGGGAACCGACCATCTTCACTAAAAACACCTGGGACATACGTATCACCTCATACACATTGATATCGATTACAGCTTTTACCTTCTCTCTTTCATATTACGTAATTGCACGATTTTACTCCATAATTATATTATTAAGTAATTTCCTCGCATCTCTGGTGTTGAGAACCTATAAATTAAATCATTCGCCCATATCCTTCATTTTTGCTCACTCCTGCAAACGTATAATTTAATTTTTTTCTTGGCGTTCGCACAAATCGTATAAGATGCACACGACACGGACATTTTTATTCATCCGTTATTTATTTGATACAACAACGATTACCCTAATTAATAATACCCTAGTTTTATGCATCGATTGAATTAAATAGTATAATTTGTAATTATTATTATCTTAAATTATCCTAAAAACTTTTTAGAATTGAATTGTTTATTCGAAAAGACGTCCTTGTGAATGGATACTTTTTTGAAATCTTATATCATTAATTTATTTTAATTAGTATTTTTTACGTGTCTCTATTACACCGGTACATTTTAGCCTATAGGAAACTTTTTGCTTCAGTTAGCAAGTAGTCAACTTTATTCTTTTAAGAGAAATTGTTGAAACCTCCCATGGAACCTTAAAATTGCTGGTTATTAACTATTTAAGTGGGTCAAAGTCTTTAAAAATTCAAACGAATACTATAATGAACTATGATGATGTTTTACGAACCTTATTGTCCTTTTCACAATATAATTATTATCTAGCGTAATTTTCTTACCTGCACTAATTGCAATATTTTTCAATGTTCTCTTATTCTAAATAGAAGTCCGATTTATAGGGGATTTCAAAAAGAGTAAAATGTACTAATTTTTGCCATTCGTTCAGCCTTTCTAGCATGACAAAACAAAACATTTAAATTCCATCTGTACGAAATATTTAGCGCGCAATGCGAGCTTTCTCAACAGACACGAAAACTTACAGAGATGCCGCACTGCGTGGAATGCGAAGTTTTATTATTTTTTTGTGATCCTTTATGACCGAAAAGGCGTAAAAAAAACTTTTCCCACATCACTTTCACATCCTACCCTGGAACCGCCGTTGTCTCGCTTGCGCATGCGCGCCACCCGCCAGCGACTAACGAAGGCGAAAGTTTTCGAAAACGGTTCGGTTGGCGGTGACGCCGTAATATCCTCCGCTGGACCAGAGTCGGAAATCATCTGTCCTGGTTTTACGTCTCTATTTTAATCGGTAATGGTACAGGATGTCTGAATGAACGGAACGAGAGGGAAAGAGGTACTGTGTAAGGAACGCCTTTTTCTAGTTCATCCAGCTCAACCGGATAAGCGGCTATATACACTCTTTTTTGCGTCGTGTCCACCATATGGCGAGTGTATCAAAGCGCGATTGCAGTCAAGGAATTCATCAAGTCTTCCTGTGCAATTTTCAGTGTTTCCTGAATCGAAAATAAAGATCGACTCAGGGGTTATTATCAGAAAATAACTTAATACTGCTAAACTACCGCTAGGTATATATTGCAAGATTGCGCAATATCTGACCCTGAGAATAAAGAACTGTCATTACTTCATTGATATCGTTTTCACAGGTACTTAACAAGGCGTTAAGCATTGTTAAAAGTGTGACAAATTTTCGCCTTGTAGAATAAATATACTAATCTTCTTAATATATAATTTAGTGTGTTTGTATGTATGCCCGTTTATAACTTAAGAGCCAAAAGTTCCACAACTTTCAAAATTTGCACATTATTTTATATCATCCCTGAAAAGATTTTAGGCAACTTTGTTTCCCCCCTATAACCCCCCGCTCTCTCGGAATTTTTTGTTTAATTTTCATATTTTTTTCAATTTTTTTACTAAAACCGTACATTATCCCTTCTACATGTGTATACAAAATTTGGGTGGCCTATGTCTCCCCGTTCCCCCATAATTTTGATTTAAAGTTACCCAATCCTTAGACAAATTGACCCGGGCAACGCCGGGTACTGCAGCTAGTAGTTTATAAAGCAATAATTCTTTGTCAAGGAGCGTTAACGTTGTTTTATTTCATAAACAATAAAGGGATAACTCCCTATTGAACATTTCCTTAAGCCAGCCATCCAGTAAAATAGTAGCTTGTCACCGGTATCTTTTTGTAGCCAATCTAATCTGTTTTACAGAACAAATCAAGAGTCCGAAAACTCGTCTGGGTGTGTTTCACCATCTCTCCACGTTTCTCGCGACACGATGCACTTCGACCGATACAACCCCGCTTCACATTCTCATTCTCCCACGACTTTAACCTCCACTGACCAATGTTCAGCTGATCGAAGGAGGCGTCCACAAGGCGGACGACCTTCGTCCATCCCACACACGCGCCGGAGAGCAGAGGCGGCAGCAAGGAGAGCATTTATGCGTCTTACCTCTCGGGGAGGAGAGAGTCGCGTCCCGGGTGGAGACTTCAACGCCTGCGGTCAAAAATTTGCTGTGCGCGGCGGGGGACGATAAAGGGGCAGGAGAGGGGAGACTAGGGAATGACTCTGATGGTATGTCGGAAGAATTGGAATCTGCATCTTAATATATTTACATGTGCTACTTTTGGTTAAGCGCTACTCTTTTTTATAGCTCTGATTTTAATTGTGTTTCACAACTTCATCGGACAATGTGTCCAGCGAAGTGTGTAAAATGGAGTGTTACATTCAGAATCAATTAAAATGGAGGATTCGGGGTAGTAAGTAGAAAGTTATCGTAGAAAGGTGGGTGATAGCAATCAGAGGGATACGAGCAAGTATAATTTAATTGGAAATTCAAATTTGACACACTTTCATCGGCATTTTAAATTTACGTTAAAACTCGACTAAAATTCCGAGTGTGTAACGGAACACCTTTAATGAAATAAATGTTTATCTTAAAATTTCAATTGCATTTGCAATGATATTACTAAAATAAGACAAAAATGAATTATTCAAACATTTTTTTCGAATAATAAGGAAAATAAAACCTTTAGGGTGTATTATATGGTTTCATAAAAATATGCGTTGATTTCGCAATAAGAGAACGAAATAAAAATTTCATTGATATTCATCGTTATACTTATTGTGTGATAAATAATAAATTGGATGTTTTCCTCTCGCGTGTTACTCTTCGCAAGCTGTGTTGTGTTATTAATTCCCTTTTACTTTTGCCTCGTGCATCACCGAATCGTATTTTTTTTACAAAAGAAAGGGATACAAATCAAGACTTTAACGACTTAAATATTTACGGCATTGCGTACGTATGAATTTCATTTGAGCCATGAATTCTCTTCAACAGAAAGGCATGTGATAGGTATTAAATATTTAAATTATTTGACCTATTTATTTGGATCGATTTCAACACTGTAGTTGCGATTTTAATGAAAATTCAATTATATTTTGCGCCCATGCTTTTCGTCGTACTTTGTAGCTACCGTTGACTTATACGATATATCAACTGATGTGTTTAAAATTCATAAATGCGAGAACTGGGTACGTTATCCTCTGTGACCTTTAGATATTGGGGAACGTTGTGAAACAGGGTTTAAAATTTTGTTTCGGACGAGGTCGCGTGCCTTATGTGCGGTAAAGGATTGAGTTTATAATTAAAGTTTTACAAGCTATTTTTTCATTAAAATTATTATCAATCTATTAGGATTAATATGCAACTTTAGTAAAGAGAGGTGAATATATTTCTAGCAAATAAAATGGAAAACAATCCATCCAAAATAGCTCATGTATACCTATATTTATACATAGAGATAATTTATAATTACTTATATAAAATATTATTCCAATTTGACTAGAGAAGAGATCATAATTGCATATTATTTTTTTATTCTCAGAAAATTAATCAACGACTATACAACCAAAATAACACTGGATTATGCTCCTCAGTTTTTTGTCGAGACAGAAAATGCTTACTATGCAATATCATTCCCGAATTCGAGCATTGTTCCTTTCCGAGACGGATGAATCATTGAATCTATTTTCGGATTTTCCATGAATTTCCATAATACGCCAACGATTACAAATACAAGATCAGTCTAGATTTTGTAGTTTTAATTGGACTCATATGATAAACGCTCTGTCCGCTTTGGAAAGGGAGTCTGAACGCGCGGAGCTCCGTTGCTTTCTTCTAACAACGCCTTCTTTCAAGGTCCCGACCTCCTTTTAAGGAGAAAGGAAGTGCACGCGCTCCCTTATTATGCTGGAACCGGTCATCAGTTGGAATAAATTAATCGAGAGATGTAAGCCATTGATTATGGAACGGTATCTTCTTATCTGCAGGTTACCCTGTATGAAAAAGGAAGACTATTGAAAAAAAACCTGGAGCAATTTGGCAACTGTTGACCTTTTAAAAACGGCAAACACAAGCTCGCGTCTGAACCTTAATGTTTAAAGAACGAATATATGGCATTCGGAGAAATATTTTCAAAAGCTAGGAAACTGACAACTCGGTTTTATAGTTCAGTCTCTCTGTGTATAAAATGGAAATAACGATTATCAAATTATGCGGTACTGCTTAAACATTTACCTGCCCAACACCATTTTCCCAGTGGCAGAGTGTCGATTCGCCACTAAATTTTTGGCGCACCATAAACGTATGTGTATTAATAATAAATCGTACTTTTTTACTCACCAACAAATTGTGTGAAGCAAAATGAGTCATAGGTTGAGCGACCCTGAAGATGAAAAAAAGATATAAACAAGAATTATTACGACTCTGGAAAACGTTCGATAAGGCATAAGTCAGTGCTCCGCCCTTCGGAAGGGACGTTAAGCAGTTGGTCCCCTTTGGTGCTCTTCGTATAGACCAGTGTTTCTCAAACGTAGGGTCGCGAGACAATTTTGGGAGGGTCGCGAGCAGTCTTTGATGCCAACTGATTTGTCATCATTCTATCAATCCTTCAATTTTAATTTATAGGATTTAAGTCCAATTTTTGTTTGTTTGAGGGTCGGAATCTTCAGTAAATTTTAATATATTTATATTTAATCTAAGAAATATAATTCAATAGTAAATATGGAAACAAGTGAAAATATTCTATGACCGGGAATTCGAACCCGGGTCTTCCACTTGCCGGGCGGATATTCTACCACTGGACTACCGTAGTCATCCTCCTGTAGTCATCCGTGTGCAACAACAACAATATTCCAGACTATTTATAATGTAGTGCATAATTTAATCAGCATATGTCATACACAACGTCTTCTTTTTTAAATAGAACCTTGATAATATACAATGGAAATTTTCCTTAAGATCCAGGTATTTTCTTGAACCCAAAATTGATTTTATACTTGATAAAAAAAAGTATAAATGAAGAAAGTTTTTTATTAATTTTTCTTCTCAAAAAATCACGGGGGGTCGCGGAGACCGAATATCCGCACGGAGGAGGTCGCATTGCAGATCTGCCTGAGAACCACTGGTATAGGCTAATGGAAGGATGTGTGGCTATAACAATCCAAGAGGCTGATAAGTCAGAAAACAAAACAAAAATCTATGAAAAGTTCGTGCTGCCAGTGTAAAAAAATTAATAATGGAAATTATAATAATTCGATTATACAAAATAAACTTTATGCACTATTTTTTGAACAAAGTGAAAAGCGTTATTTTTATAGTCATTAGTCTACGCGTGCTAATTGAAAATACACGGATAAGTCGCATTTACATTTTGACGGAGATCATATTAAATTTTATCAACTTTTATCGTTCTTATTCTTATGTATCTCCCCTTATTATGCAGATTTTTCTTTCGTAATTATGGGTTGAGAATGTAACCAACTAGGTAAAGTGAATATCCCTGAATAAAGGCAAAGAAAAAAGTGAATTCGCATTACGTGAATGTCAAATGGGATATTAAAACGAACCGGACCCAAATATTTCATCACAATAACTGCTTTGAAATATCGTCCAGTTCTTGATATCCTTGTACCTTTGCTATTTTAAATCGAGTAAGAAGAAAATGCCAGCAGTAATGTTTTTTTTTTCGAAAATACCAATATAAAAAAATTTCACACTGGATAAAATGCGTCCATTAAAAAAATAACGTTGACTGGGCCTTTAAGGTGTAACCAGACGACCTTGGCGATCGGAATTTTTTTTCGAAATAATTTATTTTTAAGCCACCTCTTTTTGCGTAAGAGTAACATTCTGGTCGAAGTCCTCATTTTTTTGTGCTTTCGAAAGAACTGGACAGATTCGGAAAGATGTCTGTTTCGTCTCTTTTTCTAACTCAAATTTTATTTTTTTGTTTATATGAATTATATATTTTGTAAGCCTCGGTCACGTGATCATTTAGTCACACTCGTATTTTTACAGAAGGATTGTAATTATTGTTCTTCGCCTCTAAATTTGCTTGGTTTAAAAATGTTCCATTTTTAATTATTTCGAAATAAAGAAAAAATTGGCAACAAAAAATCGCAAAAAAT
Organism: Uropetala carovei; assembly: GCA_036926305.1. Lineage (NCBI taxonomy): Eukaryota > Metazoa > Arthropoda > Insecta > Odonata > Petaluridae > Uropetala > Uropetala carovei. The sequence goes on from JAXCHB010000214.1 coordinate 1,943,291, forward strand.
GAGGTAAAATTCACAACTCAAGTTAACGTACATTTTCTATTTATGCTCTTATATATATATATATATATAGCTCTCATCATTTTAGCTCGCCGATTTTTAATTCAATGTAGAATCAATTATCGGTACATTTCCGCCGAAATGCATATCTGCATTTTTCAAAAATTTTACCCCAATAAAAGTTATCGGCCTGAACCACTCAAAGGTTTAATTATACCCGTTGGAAAAGAACATAAATATAATCATCAATGTGTATTTTGAAACAGGTAAAAAAACAATGAAATTCTTTTAATATTGAAGCATTATTTATGTTTTTACAGAGAGGGTCGCACCAAACTTAAATTATGATAAAGGCTTATCACCGCTTATCACTGCTTGCCTAGCATTTAATAATTAACGATCACTTTGACGTTCTTCTGAAATTTATGCAATGATACATTTTATAAGAATGACCGTTATTACTAAAATTATTTCCAGAATAGAAGATGAATAAAAGGTTGACTAAACTTATTTTAAAATGACACGCAAAAATGTATAGCAATCTTTCAAATATATAACGGCGAATAATGATCAATCATCAAACACACTTCAATAAATTCTCATGCCACACCTTAGTAGTTTGAACCTTGCAAAAGCTTCAAGCATAAAATAAGAGCGATGAAAACGCAATGAAACCATTCCCACGGCTGTCCGATCGACCACATGACCAGGAGGCAAGTACAATACTCCTCGTTCACCGAGACCGGCTTTGCACGCTCTTTGCGGTCAAAACGATAAGATCGCCTCCTCCCGCACCGCTTCTCATATGGTTAGTCTTCGACTCCGTCACTCCCTCGCATGTTCCCATAATCTCCCGTGGAAAAGCGCACGCTTCCTTTCACAGGTCGACCTGAGGTAAAGATCGGCCGCGGGACGAACGTTCAGGAACGCAGAACGTCGTGTTTGTTTATGCCCGTTCTTTTGTTTTTTGTTTTGCCTCGCTTCGCTTACCCTTGAAATGCGCGCGAATGAGAAAGTCCTCTGCGCTCGCCAGCTGGACAACGATTTGTTATAGTTTATAAGAGAACGTTACGCAGCGACTAGCGGATGAGGTAATCCTATTAGTATGTAGGTACTCCTTTTTGTCGTCTATAATTGTGAAGAAACTCAAACGATTGGACTTCTCTTTAGCTTTCAATTCTATGTATTCGTGATTTGTGCTTTCTTGGAAAATGCTTTTATGCTTTTCTGACATTGAAAGCAAAAGATATCCGCCTGGTATGATAAGTACTCTTGAAAGAGAAAGAGGAAATACGACAGTAGAGTTATCCAAAAGGCGAAAAAAATTGAAATGAAAAGGTAGTCGCGATTTTGGCGTGCTCAGTATGTTTCAACTGATATTACGCACTGGATTAGGCACGTAATGGCTACTGTTAATCATGTTCTAAGGGAAATATTAAGTTAAAAATTATTTTCCGATGAATAAATCCAAAGAACATTAAGAGTCTAGCACGAGTATATGAGTAAATACCACCGTAATAAATTACATTTAAATAAATTTAAAAAATGTGTAATAAACGGAATTTTCGTACGACACTCGGTGTGTTAGAATTTGGTATTCGGACTGATATAATTTCTGTTGTGTTTCGTTCTATAATTCGCAACGCGAGGAATGCTTTGGAATTTTCATGACTGGAAAAGCTTGTTACGCTCGTCCAAGCAAGCGCTCTCCGCTAACATAAAAAAATGTTCTTTTTTTAAATTAGCACCATTCACACGGGACTGAGTCGTAGTTTTTCTTCTCCTTTCCCTCGAGTTTTCATATGAAGAAATGGTCAGTAAAAATGCACGCGGAACGCTACGTGAGAAGCAGTTTCATTAACCCTATGAAATCGCGGGGCCGTGAAATATTTTCTCAATTTCGTGTAAACTATGATGGGAATGGAATCCTCATTTAAATGTCGAGAATCGTTGCATTGCATTTCGTTCCAGGAATATCGCTGAAATTTAAATAAAAAAGTTTTTAACATGTTACTCCTTTATTTTAAAGGTTATAAATTTACTGTCAGATATTTTATTAGCCTAATAATCTTGGCATGTATAAAAACACAGATACGTATATCAAGATTACTATACTGCTTAAATTATATGGACGAATCAATACGGTTCGTATTATTTTTTTAACTAAACTACTCTTTTAGATTTGGTTTAAAATCGTAGAAAATGGACGTAGTGATAAAAATAAATAAAAATTGCGAAGTCAATTATTCAAAACTTGTTATGATAATTTCATGTGAATTCAGTATTTTATCGTTTAGAGAGCGCAAAATGATTGAACGTGAAAATATTGGTATTGTCAATTCCGTATGATATAAACAATCTTCTGTCAAAAGCTATTATCGCTGAGTAAGAAATACAATAATATAATTCTTATAATAAGATTATTTTACCTAACCACATATCTTATAACTGAGTTGAAATCGCTACATAATCGTTATGTCCGTTAGATCATTTCATAAATGCCATGTAATTCTTTCTCCGTGGTCCCTGTTCTTTACATAAGCACACGCAGGAGTCCTTCACCTTCCAGAAACAATGATGTACAACCATTTTTTCGAGGCTAAAGGGCGCGCAAATTCCGTAACGCTTACAGTGAGGTTGACAGAGAGACCTTCCGTGGAATGTCTTCCACGTCCTTGACACGCAAAAAATGAGGAACTCGAGAAGTATTTTCTTGGAGACCAGCTAGCTGAATTTAAATTTGCAAAAGTGCGCAATAAATAATCCATGCTAACGACGACGTGCCAAGGTACAACTGCCTTTAGGTAAGTGAAAAGTTATTTACGACTTTCGATAAACTATTTGCGTTAAGAACACTTTTTGTTGATATTTTTGTGAATGCGATTTTATCGTGAAAATGACGAAGCTTATTCTCGAGGAAGGGAGAGACAATTTACAATAACCTGCTATTATTCACACAGTATTAATAAATATTTTCGAATGATGTCTGAATTTTTTTCGTGATATCAATTTTTGATCTTGAAAGATATGAAATACTTCGAATATAAAACTGATATTTAAGAGAAATTTTAAGCAGGAATAAAACTGATATCATAAAAAGTTATCATTTAATATTTGTGTAAAACTGAAAGTTTTATAATTTCATATTATTTTCCTGTATTATTAATATTGGATATTAAAGAATTTTAAAACATACACTATCACGATTTTGTTAAAAAATTAGAAAAAACTTTGTCATACCTTCAATAATATATTGGTAATAATTAAAACTTTTCATGAAATTCGGCAATTTATTGTATTAGTTAATAAATAATTTTTGCGACTCAAAAGATAAAATTATCGAAATTTTCGCAATTGAGATATGCTACAGAGGACGCCGATAGGATCCAAAATTTCGTGCGTTTGACTCCTTGAATACATCAATATATAAATGTAAATTACGCAAGATACGCAAGGAACAGAGAGCATTCGTAACGTAAGCAGCTCGATTTCTCGCACCTTCCTCTGAAGTTTAATCGTGAAGTCCGCCCCTTCACGCGAGACGTCGTAATTCACAAAAACCATCACAGCATCATATATTATACACGTGTGACTCCGCCTTGAGACCGCATCAAGAGATTGTTCCTTTTTTAAAATATCACGTTCCCTTCAGTCCGCTGAAGTTTCCCAAGGATGAAATTCGCCCGTTGAAGTCTCCCAAGGATGAAATCGTCTTTTTCGCCTCCTACTTCCTCTTGGCCTGTTTTATTTTACGGACCCCACCCTCTCTCTCACTCTCTTTCTATAAGACGTTACGAAAAGCCTGATAAAAACCGATCCGCCTGGAAAACATCGACATGGGAAAAGTTTCATAATACAACCTTCGTTCTTCCTGCCTTAAGATCTCCTTGTCGTCGTTTTAATCCTGGAAGGTATTCAAAAGACTTGCTTTGATCCTTATTCTCTTTTCTAGATATTTTTCCCCTGCGTTTATTTCTTTTACCACCGATATTAAACGCTTCTTGCTCGTTAGAAGATAAAAAAAACAGTTCCAAGAGAAAAGGCATCTTCCAGCAATTAGACATTATTGTTTCTACGGTGACGTCTATAGACAGTAGATGCGTGACAATTTTCGTGCTTTCAAACGAAGTTGCGTGTTCCATCGTTCAGTTCAAAGTAACGTACTCGGAAGACATGCTCTTTGTTGTTTGCGAGAAGCCATGCATGTGTCAAAAAAAACAACTGTTTTGACGCCTTTGTGTTTCGGTAGCACAACTCTTTTCGTAACAACCTGCTAAAAACAATACATAAATCCTCTAATGGAGCGAGCGGTTCGACGCGAAGTCACGCTCAGGAAGAAATTCAGTTGCAACACAATAGAGCAGAAGTCTCAGATATGTGGCCCGTCAGTTCAGAAACAGCGGCCAACTCATTATTTTTTATTCTATTATCGGTAGGTTGCAGAGAGTGTGATCATTGGATGACATGGCGATGCCAAACAATAATAAAACGTTTTATGGTAGAGAATTGCGCGGTGGTTTATTTTTATAAATAAATAAACACACGTGTGTGTATGTGATAAACAGACTTAATTTATACAATTGACTATTAAGAATCAACAAATTCTAGATTATTTCAAATAATTATCTGCATGTAATGAGGGATTACGAATCGAAATTTATATCATAACGACAGAAACCGGAAAAAGGACTAAAAAGCGTGTGTTAATACTTCTTGACAATATATTGTTCGAACAAAAGAAAAAATCTACTATTATATTCAAAAGGTAAAAAAAATCTACTATTTTTACATTGAAAATAAAAAACAAAAGTTCTACAATTTCATACATAAAAGCAATAGGAAAATTATAATATCTTTTTATGGTCATACGATACGAAAATTCCATTTTTTATATTCATCGAGGACATATGTATTTGTCTCTAAAACGAAAAAAATGACGACCGTATTTTAATCTTACGGAACGAACGATTTTTTTTTCAAACTAAACCTCGATTCGTGCGCAGTAAAAAAAACACGACACGCGCGCGCGCTCCCTGGCGTCTAGAATAAGTGGAACAAACAGTTGTCAAAGGCAATCAATCCTTTGTCATACCCGTTCCGATAGTATTTTCACAGCACTTAAAAAAAAGAGAATTTTCCCTGCCTTCCCTGCGTTCCTCCGCAACGCTGCCATAACCGTTGGACACGACGCGACACTTGATGGACGATCGCGACCGCACATTGGAACTGAGCTCATTGGAATTCCGAGCGTGTCCGCATGGCAACTGGTCACCAGGCTACGCTGGGGAGCCCAAGAACTTTGACCCGTTGTATGAGGTTTTCCGTATCCCGCAGGAATCGTTTCCTCGGTTTAGTGTTACATGGCTTTGAACGTGTGCTCCTGAGCGTGCATTACTATAAATATTTTAAAGATGAATCTAAAAAATCATTGCTCTTTTCGACTAAGAACTTCTGAGAATGTAATTAATGTCATATATGGGGAAAACTGCTTCGTGATGAATCGATTTAATTAGGAAACTCTAATTGATACACGAAATCACAGTTTGTATGAAAGATTACCTGATCTTCTTCAATGTCCAATGTCTTGTAGTCATCGAACGGTCTTTATCCTATCGTCTCCCCAGCCTTTATAACTCTTTGCTAAAGCTCTCTTCCTCAACAAAATCTCTCTATCCAAATAAACTTTCTCCCAAACTCCCCTCATACCCTGCTAAATTGTTATCGCTACACCGTGTATCATTACATTATTTGTTAATATATTATGTTATAGTTTTTAAAGATAATTTATCCCTCTTCTGTTGCGTTGTTTTGATGTTCAATGTAAAAAGCCCGTGTGCTGTTTTTGAATGTCTTCATCAAATAAATAATACTAGCCTAAAGAAAAAATCTAGAGATGACACAACTTTAATAAAGTGACATAAATGCATTAAATGCTCTCCTTTATTATTTATTTTTTATAATCCTATTTGATAATATCTGACGAATTTTTAATATATATATATATATATATATATATATATATATATATATATACACACACACACAAAGATTTAATTCTCGCATATCTGATACATCAATTTGTGTGTAAATATTATTTTTTCTTCCTGAATGTACGATATTTCAACGAAATAATTCTTTTGCCAAGTCTGTTTTCGGAGAGAAAAGGCAAAAGAATTTCACGTTCCGTAGAAGAGCTAAACGTTCCAATCATGAATGACGATCGAATTAATTAGCGGAGAATAATTAAAATTTCTCACTGTTATGGAAAAGAACTATATTTTTTTAAACCCTTAATAATCAAGTGGCTCGAATATTTCGTCCGAGTGGTCTCCATGGATACTCCGCTTTCTTACGGATGGGAAGATTTTCACGCAGGACTCAATCCAATGTCCAGGAATAGGGTGTCAGACAAAAATATCATCACTTAACCGCGAGATAATTCTTTTAACAGAATTCGTGATCCGGAAGCTTCTTAACCTCTTAAGGTGAGGTGAAGGGGGAGAGAAACGCACTATGCTATTCTTCTCAAGGGGAAAGGAGTAATCTCGCTCTCAAGACAAAAGAAGGGAGAATATCATTTGTCCCTGTCTCGCCTCTGCGAATCCAGCGACTTTTTCGCATCCACCTAACCGTCGTTTACTCCCACGGATGCAAGTCACCTCTTTATTTTTTAAAGGGTTTTTTTAAAGAAAAACGAACCAGCGCACGCTTCCTTCTTCGGTCGGAGCTCTCTGCCAACGCTCCCATTGTAACGGCGGAAAACCATTTTAGGTCTCTCTCCCAGAAAGCGAAAAGGAAACAATTGAATTACGGAAGCCTACATGCTGTATTGTGTCTGGCGATGTCTCTTTTTATTTTCATGGTACTAACGCAGCCTTGGATGTCTGTGGAGTAAAGTGAATCATTCAAGTGATCCAGTGAGTCATGACACCAGTGAAAAAGTTTAAGGCACGAGAGATGTTCGTCTTGTCTTACGAACAGTGGAAACGTTTTATCCGTTGTTTAGTATAATCGACATCGAGACGTTAGTTATTCGAAAAACGCCATAAATACATTAATGTACCTAAAATATTGTAAATTATATATTGTATTAATAATCGATTTATTTTAAGATTCGACTTCTTAACGATTACATTTAACGAGCCTGAGGAAAATTTTCACTTTGTTGAGAAACTTATGAAAAATAATAATAATAAAGATTTTAATTTATGAATCTGGGTTTTTTTAATGAGATTTAGAAATAATTTTTCCGGTTTAAAATAGAGTGACAACCTCTCCTAGTTCGTTTTATCAATTAATTACTTCTTTTTAGCAATAGCGAATCGCATTTAAGGTAAAATAAGTAATATGTATCATGACAAATATACCATCAGTTAACAACAATTTCAAACCGCGAATCCATAACTATAATAATGTTGCGTATTATTACAATGAGATATATCGATATTCTAACGGGCAGATTACCCGGAAACTGATCGAATGGTCTGACTCCAATTTGGTTGAAACTTGCGTCGAAGGCATGATAATTAAATGCATCGTTCTTGTACACGCAAAATAAACCCTTTAAAAATTCTAAACTTGGTTTGGTGATTAACTGAAATAGACCATTGGTAAATGTGTATTCGAACCACGTTATTTTATCCTCGTGTGCACTTAAGCTGTATTTTGTGCCTCTATCAAAAGTAATAAAAAACGTGGCGTACTAATCGAATATTAGAAAAAAACAATCGTTCCACAAAAGCCCAAAATAAAGACGGCGGTCACTATTATGTCATTGAAAAAAAAACGATTTTTATTGATATTTATGCAACATTTAGCCTGTTTCAAAAACATAGGTGTCCAACAGAAAAAAATATTTTATATCTGGAGTATGGCTGTGAAACATTTTGCATAATTTTATAAGAATAGGAAGAAAACAGAAAATGAAAATTTCTCGAACATGTAATTAACGAAACATTTTTATTGAAATATATTCCTTGACTGGAGGGCAAAACTTAATTTTACTTGCTATATACTATACTATCGAATCGTAGCCATTCGTTATTTCATAGCGTTACTTTTGAAGGCAACATCGAGATAATCAATTCACATAACAACATGAGACGGATCTTAAAAAGTTTTGCAATTTACGCTCGTATTTTTAGGAACCATAAATTTTGATAGCATTACATTTATTACGGCTATATATATATATATATATATATATATATATATATATATATATATATATATATATATATGTGTGTGTGTGTGTGTGTGTGTGTGTGTGTGTGTGTGTGTATACACACACACACGCATATTACATATCTATAGCCAGAGCAATAAACGAAGCCTAAAATACGAGACTAAAAATAAATTTTCGGCTAACACCCTTCAGCGAGATACTGAACCCCTTAAAAGTGGATTGAGCAAGAACCATTTCACTTTTTATTTTCAAACAGCCGGACGCGCGTGATCTTATATCGAAAAATAAAAAAAAACAAGAACGAAGCAATTTACCAGCGTGGGCCTGCACGATACATAAAAAAAAACCGTGCTACGTCCGCAGAAAATCACTTGCTCCGCGATTTCGTACCTGTCAAAAACGAAAGGCATTTGGGTTATTCGGAGCGAAGTGCATTTAGTTCGGACATTCTCCTCGCTCGAGTAGCGATTGGAAAGGAAGGAGACGCGGACGGGAGCCTTGAGGGCGTGGGCGGTACATGGGCGGGACTGGAAGAAAGATGGCGTAGGAGGAGGGCGGGTGAGAGGGCGAAGAGGTGGTCAAGGGGCAACGGAAAGGATTGCGGGAGTAGGGGGGGAGGGGGGGAGGCGAAGGAGCGAATGGAGGGAGACCTCCTGATGCGAAAGTGGGACGCAACGTAGAGTGCGTGGGTGCGTCGAAGTTTCTCCTGGCTCCCGTAAAGGGGCGCTAGTTCAAAAATGTAAATCTTTGTGAATAAGCGCGATTAGGAGAAATAAATGGAATCGAGTAATCTGCGATTAAAAAAAAATAAGATAAAAAATGTTGAATGTTAATGCGAAAAGGCAACGGATTTTTTTAAACGCATTTTCGCTCGTAAACTTCAGGTTACGCGAGTTGATTTTTTGAACTTATTGCCCATGGGCTTAATTTATCGAGCCAGTACGTTTTGCTCGAAAGTCCCGAAACGTCATAAATTTTAATGACGCCGAAATTACAACTTGAAATAAAAAATGTCTCTATATGCAGCATGAAAAGTAAAAAAATCTCTATTTTTATACGAGCGTTCGTATAAATTTTACGCTAAAGAGAAAGGATTGTGTTTTTCACACGGCTATTGAGATGACTAAGGTTTCCGTTAATAATTTATAAATAATGAAACAAAAAGGTTAATGTGTGATAGTGACTGCAAACATATTTAATCCTAGGAAGATATTAAACAAAAGTTTAGAAACCAAAAGATTTTTACTGTGAGAGAAATCAGGAATGCATAAAAACATCACATTTCCAAAATATTGATCGTATGACGTCACCTTTCGTATAGCCTCAAACGAAAAGTAACTCATTTTTTGTTAAAGATAAATAAATAATTTATTATTTGACAATGAATTTATCTTGATAACATCACTTACAGAACTAAAACAAATTATATTTATTTTAATCATGAAACAAATAACCTAATATTTAAAAAAAAATAGTGATCCCTTAAATAATTGCAAAATTGATCTTAAAATTTGGTTACGATTCCTGATGAGAACAAAACGGAAAAATATAAACATTCAACAAGACTGCCATTATTATCCATGGTAATCTTTACTGGTGTCATCGAAAACGATTCCATAACAATACCGTTCTGGTCAACTACAAAATACAATTTTCACCATCAGTTAATTTTTCTGCCTTTATACGTTAAACACATCATTAATTTCTTCGAAACTATCATCGATTTAATCCGCTCGCTCGATTAATATATAGGTTCCCAATCTTTTCGTTACATTTTTCGAGCGATTTTTTTATATTTTCGTGAACGCACGGACAGCGTGAAAATTATATGGTATTGTAAATAATTGAAGTTCGATCCTTGGCTTCGACAATAACTTTAATCATGCGTGCAAAAGTCTAACGGACGGTACGACGCGCGGTGCCAACATAACTCCGAACCCTCCAATATTGGACCCACGATTGACTCCGTCATAAAAAAATACAAACGAACAAAAAAAAGACTAACTCGCGTACGAAAACGAACGCGAGAGAGGCGTCCCAGCATCCGTCATCACTCTCCCCCTCCTCCTCCTCCTCTCGCCTGCTACCTCACACTACTACTCCCCCTCTTTTTCCCCATCCCCAATCCCTTTTCGATCTTTTATAGCTCTCTAAGCTGCGAGAGTGACTTTCACTTCTTTCCATCGCCGCGAAACGGCGCGCGGCCGTTGCCATGGATATGTGGTCCGAGCTTTGTCATCCACTCCCCTGCCTCAAACAGTTGATTAGGAACGTTCGCCTTTTTTTAAAAAAATAACCTTCCGTGACCCGGATTTAATTATTCGTGTCGGTGGTTCTTCTTTATTTTTGTAACTGGTGTTCATTCTTATGGTGGATTGCGGAGTAAGCTGCAGATCATCCGGATAAACTGAATTTCGATCAAGCGGAATTAAAAATAAAACTTTCGAATTAAGGTTTTTAAAAACGTATGTGGCATATTTACTTGCCCTATATTCAGTAACATTGTCGACACCCAGCACATTATTATTTGAGTTATTAAAAAGCTAACTTATTTATCCTTAAACGCTTCCTTTGTGATTTTTTTCTATTATCATTTCTATTAGGTGTGTGTGCGATCAACCGGAATACCACATAAACTGAAATATCCGAAGAACAGGAATATTCGATTAACCGGAACATTCGATTTACCGGCATATTAGATTAACCGGCATATTCGATTAACCGGAATATTCGATTTACCGGTATATTCGATTAACCGGAACATTAGATTAACCTGAATACTCGATTAAGTGAAGTAGTTCGTTCCCAAAAATTGGCTTACCGTAAATTAGGAATTCGCCATACTCGACACATTTTAAATCAGTGGGAATTTTCAGTCCTATCATTAAGTACAGGATTGAGGAGATTAATTTTTGTGCACGCCGAATTTTCCCACGTCTCCATCGGAAGACAAACATTCCTCACTCAAAAGAACGGACATTTTTCACGACGTCAGAGTCGGAACGATGTACCTAAGGAAGAGAGTGCGAAAGAAGAGCATATGTGCGAACCAATTTCCTCCGGGCCTTTTGAAGTGAGGTAAAAACTATGAAACGCACCCCCCTTTTCTTTTTAGAGAAAGAGACTGTTCTCTTTCCTTTCTTCCCCACCCTATCTCACAATTTCTCCTCTCTTTCTTTATCAACCAGATACCCCAGACCCCTTCCATCATCTTGGGACCTCCATCTCCCCACCCTTCTGAACCGTCGCTTTCTCCTCCAAACAAACACGTCTCCTCTCTCTCTCCCTTTCCCGCCCCCTACAACTCCTATTTCTCTTGTGGCACGTCGGAGGATAGGAAAAAAACACGCATGAAGGAGGCTTTGTGATGTTGTGCGTGTTCGAAGAGAGAGGGAAGGAAAAAAAGGTAATGGTACTAGCGCGGTATCTATTCTCTGCTGTTTTCTCTCAAGTACTACCCCTTTCTCCCTCACCCTCTTTCGGTCGTCGCCTCGAAAAAGGAACGTGGATACTCGATTCGCTCCCGTTTGTAAGACGTGCGAGCGTTCCCGGAGATGACACGTGATGCGCGTGTTGTTACTTGCGTTTTTCCGTTTCCTTTCTATCTATATCTCTGCTTCCTCCCTCTCTATCGCTATTTCTATGCGGATATTTAACATTTTCCGGTAAAAGTTAAAAGGGAAGTGGAGTACCAATTTCGGTTTTCTCCATCCTGCGGTTTTCCGTTTCATTTTCTATGGACAAAAAAAAAACGAGCGAGTTTTTTTTAATGGGCTGTTTGTTCTTTTCGAGGAGGAAGAGTGATTCGTCTAAAAATACCTCGCTTCCGACTCGAATGGAGGTACATATGTTGTATTCGCGTTCCGTACGGCTCGATTTTTGTGACGTTCAATGCATTTCGGAACTACAAAAGTTTTAATGATCACTTGTCGGAAATAATATTTACGAAATACTATCGCGAATTTGATGTTTGAGGAATGGAATTCACAGATAATGAACTGAACGCTTCAATTCACGAATAGTAAAGCATTGCAAATCGATTGAAAATTTATTTTTAAAACATAAATTTAGAAAAATGCTCCAAAAGTTAACTTAAATGGACATTTACGTGTTAATTACACACGAGCAAAATTACCTAATATTTCTTCGACGAATAAATTCAACTTGAAAATGTCCCATTAAGAAATTGCTATTTGGTGTTCCAAAAAATGCGAATTGTCTTAACCCAATACGAAGTAATATTTTATATCGCTGGGTAATGCTTTAATGTTTAAGATCGAAGTATTTGAGACATACCGCAGGACGAGTTAAATTCTGCTCTCGATATTATTTCCAAGGTCCAATCTGACGTTTACCGGGATTAGAAGATGCTCTCTGCTACATTGGGACTGAAAACCGCTAAAGCCCGGTCAATCCTTCGGGGGGAGAAAAAGTATGACTAAATCCTCTGCTCGAAAGGTGTCTTTAATTTCAAAACGTAGCATATTTATTAAAAGGATTCTCTTATATCAGATGGAGCGATTTTTCTTTTGCGCAGAGAGAACTGTGGAAAACCGCTCTGTCATTTTTCCGCCATCGAGCCAAAGCAAAAAAGGATAGGTTGAAGACCTCTCCGCTTGTATAAAATTTATAGTGTACATTGTGAGTAATACTGTTCACGTTTTTTCTTTATGGGGAGCAGGGCCGGCGTGAGGCGGGTGCAGTCGGTTCCCCAGAACAGGGCCCCGCTCTTTATTAGGGGCCCCGCACAAGGCTGAATCCTCATGTATTGAGATTTAGACATTTTTTATTATATATTAATACATTCCGAACGGAGAGCCCTTATGGCGGGCTATATTAAACAAAAATTTCACAACAAAAGGAGTCCATCACCACAGGGGAAGGAGGGAGGCACTACATGCGTCATTATTTAGCGCCACCCGGTATATAAATATATAAATAAGCCCCGCTCACTATAGAACTAGGCTCCGCAAATAATCACGCCGGCCCTGATGGGGAGTCAAGAGAAGAGAGAGAGACAGACAGACAAATACTTTATTACATGAGAAATTTATATCAAAACAGTCCTGCCTAATATTTAAAGATATAGGGCGAGAGAGAGAAAGAGAGATGCAAAGAAAGAAAGATTTTTTTTCGGCGAAGAAGTTGCAGGCCAACGCGGCTATTCCCTCGAGGCAATTAAAAAGAAAGAGGATTGCTCTTGAAATTCTTCAGCTTCTCGCAGAAAAAAAAACAGAAACGGAAGAGAAATTCTTTAAATAGTTTCTCCTTGTTCATTTCCAATCGTCTCGATAAGGAGTCGGCGTAAAAGTTGTTTTGAAATTCCCTACTCATCTTTGGGAAAACCCAAGCTAGAAAAATGAGGTTTATTCGAGACGTTTTGGGAAATTTAAGGTTCGTTTTCTTTTAATTTATAATTCAAGTGCGCGTTCCCTTCCACGGGCCTGAGCCTGTATGTACGCAACAAGGTGGGAATTACGTTCGAGAAAGTAGTTCAACGGATCTCTGTTTTTACTCGGAATACACGTCGCGAGAAATTATTCACCGGCATCGCGGGCATGATCTCGTTAAACCTCGTCACCTAGTTCACATGGAGGTAAAAATCGCAAATAAATAAAGAAGGATATTTTCAATATTAAAAGCAACTAAGTGCGTAAAAAAAAGGGTCGATACTAATGTAGTTCATTGAAAGATTTTTGCCCAACTTCGAACCTTATGAAGGATATTTATGTAGCACCTGTTTTCTTATATTATAACTGGTCAAAGAAAAACGCGGTAAAATAGCAAAGTTAAGACAACTTTATTGAATAAAATACAATCGCAACCCAGGGTTGAACTTACAAATGGATCGCCAGGTTAAGTTAAAGGTCAAAACACGGGTCGTGATTATATTTGCTCAAGAAAGTTGTTATTTTTTACATGTTTTCCATGGGTTAATTCCAAAGATATAGGCCACCAAAGATGTATTATAATATTGCCGGTGTTGAAGTTGAAGATAATGCGTACATTCATATAGAAATACGTGACTTGCATTATAATACAATTACTTTGATTAAGCACATTGTTCGAACTTCGTTAGTAATATGAAACCGTCTAAAATAAAATTTTCGATTATGTGACCAGTTATTCAAAAGGAGTATACGCGGTGTCAGTCATACAAAACTACTTTCATAATCGTTCTTAACTTTCGATCCCTCTCCCCCTTCCAATCATTGCCTTATTATTTATAAAAAAAGATATGTATTCATTCAATCGGTGCCACACGGATTTCCCGCCCTCACAAAATTCTCGATTTTTATCACGACCCGCCAAGCGGGTGCCGCCCCGGTCCAGTTAAGGCGCCCTTCTCCCCCTCCCCCTCACATTTTTTTGAGAAAGGGACCCTCTTTGTCTTCGATATTCATTTATTTTTACGCGGTTATAAAGCACGCATTGTCCACGTCATCCAATCGCTCGACACATATCGAATTTACCTGCGTTTAAGCCCGAGTAACAGGCACTATAAGGAAGTTTAAAGAGGAACCCAATTCTTCTGACGAGAGAGTTGCGTTGTTCCGTGTTACTAGGGAAACGCAATCTACCCGCGGCCTTGCGGTGCCTAACCCAAACATGCTACATCATTTCTGTCTCTCTCTTTCCTCCTAGTAGTACATACATCTCATTCACTTTTATGTTTCTTCTCTTTAAGGGGCGTAGTCCAGTCTCTTACGAGGGCCTCTTGTAATAGCGGCGGAGAAGTCAAGTCTGACCCTCAAACCATTCCCTTATCTTCCGCAGAGGGAATTTGGTGGTGGGATTGGATGGTAGACCGGGGTAGTGGAACGGAGTGGAGGTATGAGGGGATGTAAGAGGGTGATGGAATGGTGTGGTGGTATGAAATTGTGTGGTGGAATGGTGTGGTGGTATGGGGTGGTGGTGTGGGGTGGTGGTGTGGGGTGGTGGTGTGGGGTGGTTGAAAGGGTTGGTGGAACGGGGTGGTGGAGGTTGGAGGGCAGGGAAAAATCCTGGCGTGGGAGTGTCGTTGACAGGAAGAGGAGAGGCGGCCCTGTACTTTGTAATGACAAGAGGTAAGCGGAGAGCCCTAGAAATGTCGGGAGAAAAAAAAAGACGATCGCTCCTTTGCCTTGGAAGTGTGCGCGACTTCAAAGCGAGGAAGCTCTTTATCTTGTGTAAGGCAATTTGACGGCAGAAGGTCACGAGGGAAAAAGTTATCTCCTAATGTTTTTCAGCTGTCAGTCGCTTTAAAGTCAGAATACGTACAATCTGATCGAAATAAAGTTTCCATGTCATCCGAATTCATGCGTTAATTTTAAAAAATTACGACAATTAAAGAGGGAAATTAAAAATCCTTGCAATACATAAAAGACAATCCTCGGCATTTTCATCGTAACATTTTTATATTTTTACATAATTTCGATAATTTGTCTACGATTGATTAATCAAGACTAACAAATTCCATAAGTTACTATTGAATAAGTCTCAATTAGTTTTCTAGATACTATATTAATGTAAAAAATTTTCATGCCTTAACAATATTTTGTTTCATAATTTATATTTTAAAAGGGAATGCGAGCAAAACTGAATTAATTCAACAAATATCCGATTTATGAGATTTATTACGTATCTTTTAAGATAAATTTTATTATTGTTAACTGACTCTGGCGTAACTTGATGGAATTTCTTCATATTGTAGAAATAAAAGAGACTTACTTGGTAATTCCACATAAACATTTATTTTTATACGACCTAGGTTTCGTTGCTGTCCTAACCTGACCTAGGTCGTATAAAAATGTTTATGTGGAATTACCAAGTCAATCTTTTTTATTTTGACAATACATTTTATTGCTTAAGACCAATTTAATTCTCCACAAAGGTTTTGAATGCGTCTATAGGCAAAAAATAAGTACCTGCCACTAAAACAAATGGAAAAGTAGACCGAAAGTTGTCAAGAATCTGGACTCGGAAAATCGATGAAGTATTTCAGGTCAATCGAAGAATGCGATACGACTTTTGAAGAAAAAACAACGTATGAGCCGTCTACATTACTCCGGGCGACTTCGGTTGGAAATGCTAACGGGGGGAGTGCCTGAGTTTTAACTCACAGGTGTACCCGTATTTTTAAACCTGATCCCGTACCCCACTTAGGCTTTGCGGGTTGAATACGCTATTACCGAATTCCGTACCTCGGTGCATTTCGTCAAAATTTCGTCACGCGTTCGCTCCCCTCTGCTCGATGGCGCGCGTGGAGCTATGCGTGGACGTTCGAATTTGAGGTTGGCACCGAATTGGAAATCCGCGCTCAGACGTCTCAGAAATTGATTTAATGTAATATGAATACAAAATGACTAATTAAAGGAGCCAGAGAATGACAAAACTGAACCTTTTTTCATGAATTATTCGACTGCATCTGTGAAAACCTTGTAATAACGAGAAAGAAACAATATGAGAGCCTTCGTATTTGATAACAACGTAAAATGTCCCTTTTGTACACTGTGGAATTGACTGAAAATTAGTGATTCCGTACTCCTTTTCGTATTATGACTGGTTTAGATTGATTATTTTTATTAATTTCTACAAACATAAATTTTACCTTCCAAATATAATGTTATTTAATAGACATTACGAAGCGATCGAATGAGGCATGAAATACTAATAATCCGTTGAGAGTTGAGGTAAGTATGATTAGGAGTTATTCGGACTTATTTAGTGACTGACTTGTTCCTCGGTATAGCTATTGACATTATCCCGATTATCAGATACCCTATCCCAAGTCTTATCATCTTCAGGTATTCTTCAGCCCTTTATCCACTCCTCAACCATTTTTTCTCAATCGGCCGTTGAAATCATTCCAATAAAACCATACGTCACCGTAACAAAAAATTTCTGCATAGTTTTCCCGATCATTTCTCGATCCATTCATTAGTCATTTCTGAGATATGTTCAAATAAATTAAACTGCTGGTACATTTTTGAGGATTTTGACGAAAGAAAACATTAACGTCTAAGCATGCGATGATTGTTATCGAACAATAATTTTTTCACGCAATTACATTATTATGTTGAGAAAGAAAAATACTTTGTTCGTTGCATTTCTGAATGCTCGCAAGGTCTTCGGAAAATGAACGCAAGTTCGAATACATTCATCGCGTGTTCATTTTGTCCCTCATCGCGAAATTAGCATGGCAGAAGTTTTCCATATTCATGAAGGCATAAATCATACTATACTTTTGGAGGTTGGAATACAAAGGAATTTTATTAAAAGAGATGCTTAAAATTTATAATTGTTGATGGCTTAAAAATAATTATACCTTTAAAGATATGATTGGTGGATGTGAAGATTTCCATTTATGAATTCAAATGATGGTATTCCGCGATTGTTTGTAAGATCAAGATTGTCCAAAACTAAATCTTTGCTGAAAAAAAAACATTGAAATATTTGTAGCTAACTTGGAAATTTTTTCTAGATGTTACCTAGTTACCTAATTATTTTAGAGATATTTAATAAATCAGTTTTTATTTCTCAACCGGAAATAAAAGGGTTTATATTTATTGCCTTAACTAATGCTTCTGCGGAATCTGAGTGTCAGATAATGCCACTGGCTGCGAGAGTGTTGGTATTATATGTCAATTACCCATGTTTGATCAAACCTTAACTTAAAATATACCGTATCTATGAAAATTATCTATCTCCACAATGTCTCCCAAACAAAAACAATCGTTAATAAAAGGCGTGTGGTAAGTGAAACCCTTAGAAACATAAAATTCAACCATAAGTTTATTTAAACTTCATATAGTTGCAGTTTTCCGAGAGTTAACTCTAAAAAAATACCGAAAGGAACCTTCACTGATCACGGATGCCCTGCAGTTTATATACAACCATATCGATGTGGATTTTCCTGACATTTTATTGCCATAAAAAATCCTCCTATCAACTAATAGCCGAGCTAATAAGCAGAGTTCGTTTATTCGATTCGTAACGACTGGACGTGACAATGACATGACACTTCGTTTCTGCTTCTGACACGGATCGAATGCGATTAATTCCTCTATGCCTCTCTCCGACGTCAATCAAAAGAGAGAGAATGCCGAAACGAAGTTACCGAGGTAACGTGGTGCGTTTTGAACTGACGAAGATTGCGGGGTATCATCTGGCATCTCTCCCCTCTAGGCTCATATAGTCTTTTCAAACTCTTTCGTGGGTTTTCGGGCGATATAAATATCACTTTCACACTAAATTATACATTTTCAACAGTTTACCACTTCCTACACTTTGCATGGTACCATCTACGCTGGATATCAAGGAACTTTTTAAAAAATACCTAGTGAAATATCACTCACATTTCTACTTATGCTGAATTATTATTATGACGTATAGTAGAAATTTTGACCTTTTCTCGACTTTTCTTGCATACACTTCGTAAACTTGTCATAAATCACTTAAACGTATCAAAATATTTTGTTAAATATTATAGTTTCTATTCCACATTATATTTTTCTAAATAATATTTTTAAATTATTTACATATCGATTTAAAAATATTTTGTGATTCCTAATTCATTTGCATAAATAATTAGCACATTTTTTAAAATATAGACTACACAACGTCAAAAAATAAAATTAATAAAGATTCGTAATTATCTATCTAGTTTTATAATAATAATAACTATTTTTAGGCGCGTTTCGCTTTCAGCGTGAGCGCCTATTATCGTCGGTCTGTCCGTCCGTCCGCATGTTCGTTCTCGGCTTCTACTTAACGGATTTTCATGAAATTTGATATTAAGGACTTACAATAAAATATAATAAGAAAATCGCAAAAATTAATCACGTACGACAATCAGGGGTACCACTTTACTGGTGACAAAAAATGCAATTTTCCTCATATCTCGTAAAGTATTGCTCATATCAAAATATTTTTCAAATAAAACTTGTATAATTGGTAAAGAAGAGTATTTATTTTTCTATACATTTTTATCTTTATCTAGAAAATCGAACAAGAAAGTGTTAAATCGAGTTTAACTTAGAAAATTTCTTGCATGGTTACTTCTTCATTGTTGTTAACGTAAACAATCTCACAAACGTGTGCATGTGCAATTTTGAATAGGAAGAAAATGGATTATTTATGATGAAGAAAGAGGAACTTTAAAACGCTATTTCCCTTACACAGAGGTATATAATTTCTTTTTAATACTCCGTTGCACGAAATGCGCCCATTTGTGATACTTTGTACACTTTCCTAACTTGTTTTAATTTTTCTAAAATTAACAATTTGCCCTTGAGAGGGTTAATGCGGTCGTAGGGAAAGCCACCATCCTCTGGTGCTAATTTACGGTTTAAGGGATCTCTCTATGTTCGTCCCGTTGGTCACGTCTCTTACCAAGGGAATCGAGGGATTAACCCACGCACGCTTTGCGGACCAGTGGGAGGCTTAATGTGGGAGAACTTGAATACGCTCTGGAGAGATAAATAAAGCCGCCCACTTATTGTTAGTCCGTTCGTTTCATGCGTCCTCTATTGGAAGGTCGGAGATTTAGGTTCTATGTTAACTTCCGAGGAAATTTAAAACCGATGGCGATCATTTTGTGGAAAAGATGAACGTCGGAAACCTCAATAGTCGTTTGGAGTGATTCAAAAGCGCTACCAAGAAGCTTCCCGCCAATATTTCGCAATGTTTTGTGTGTTATGTGACGACAAGCAGACGTATTTTCAGAGATTTTACCTTGGCGCTTTTTGCGTCGAGACGGAAATAAATATTTATTTGCTCCCTATCACTTGCCGTTCTTTGGTTATAAGACTTTAAAATAATCTTTAAAAACCTAAATAATATTATTTATCGAAGTTCTAAAGTGTTAAACGTCCTTTTCCTGAAATGTTTATCCTAAAAACATTTTAAATTCAGAAGGCTAAGAATGGAATAAAATGAATGCATAAACGGTATAATTTTAATATTCTGGATGTCTCATTTACAACATGAATTAAAAATAATGATTGGAAATAACGGGGGATGGATTTGTCTCAGTGTTTTGAAAAGATTTAAGAACAGATAGACTTTCATAATATTCCGGTAGCCCTGCCAAAAAGATTTATCCTGAAGAGTTGGATGATTAAGTCTTTGAGCGCATTTCATAAGCGTCTTGTCAAGTCAGGTGGGAGGTACATTGTGAACCATGGCTTACGTAAGTTTACCGCGAGACTTTTCCATTTCCATAAGGTTTTGACACCTACTCTTTCGATTACTCGAAACCTGCTCAGGAAAGCGAACTGTCACGGGGTTACTGTTAAAAAAGTATGGATAATCTGTGACGCAACATTAATTGTTGCCCACACTCGCGGACCGTATAATAAAAAGTGAACGTGTTTAGTGGCGAATTGGAGGATTTTTAGAGGCACAGGGCTAACGTCATTAGGGGATCTTTAACATAAATAACGAAAATTAAGATGAACATAAAGAGGGAACTTTTTAAAATGGAAAACAAGTTATTTACATAATAAGTTTAGTTTCTTCCTATGTTTCGCATGTATTTTGTGAAGCTGAGGCTCTTCGACCCCGAGGACCCAGGAGGCTGCAGCCTTGTTAACTGATCCAAAGATCCGCCTCTGAATGCATCTCATAAACGCTTCAATTAGGTACTAATTTAAAGGGAATTTGCAGTAAAAAGGAAAAGTCCGCCACAATTTATGCAGTACATTTAAGTAATGCATATTAATTAGTGCTGCGATTTAATAAATTATTCAATTGAATTTTTATGACGAGCGACTATGATTTGCACAACGTTGCCATAAAATGGATCGAGGAAAACATGATTTAAAACATCTTTTTCGTTTTTTTAATTTTAAAATTCAATCATAGGTCTTAGTTTTCTCACTCTGTTTAAGGAAACATAACGCTGTGTAAGTTTTTATATTTTTTAATTTAATTATTATTGTCATTTATCTTGCAGTTGTCGATCAAAAATTGCAGGATACATATTAAGTTGCTACGGAGACTAATTTATTATTATTATTTATTTAACTAATTTATTTATCCATCACTGATACGTTTTATACGCGGCTTTGAAACGAATAAATCGCAATCCTCTTAAGTTTTTCAACGTCACCACCTGCTTACGTTTTCCACTTCCCTCATTAACGTCTCTTCGACCTTCCTCTTAATTTCACCCACCCTCCTTACGCCGAGCCGCCAAAACGACGAAAGCAAATACAACGACACCGCGTCACAACCTCAGAGCGCGACTCTTTAAGGTATAGGAACAAACCGGAAAAAGAGAAAAAAAAATCCCCGAAAAAATCCCTCCCGACACCCTCGTCTCCACGAGACACCGCCTCCCACTTTAATTTCCCTCCGACGCGCATTTAACGACCGACGTATCCCCAAGAGTGGAGGCTCACGCACATCATCTCTCCCTCGAACTTAACTGAGAAATAAAACCGCAAAACACGCAGAGATGTACTCACCACCAGGGTTGCCGCGGTCAGCGACAGGTGTCCCGCCATCCTGGGACCCTCCCTTTATATTAAAAAAAAAACGACCTCCTTTATATTTCGCCGGACTCCCTCTCTTCTTCTCTAGGTACCTTTATTTTTCCGTAAGAAAAATATAAAGAGCTTCCAACCCTTCCTAGGCGAAGTGGTTCTTCTTGCTCGCCTGATCGACGAACCGGGAGTGAGAAGCCCCGTGAGGTACTTATCGAAAATGAAACGGCGGAGTAGAGAGAGGGAGAGAAAACGATTTTCACGCACTCCTGTTACGGAGGTTGGTTGTCGACTGCCCGATGGGGAGCGAGAGCTGCCAGCCATGAGGAGGAACCGTGGGCTAGGTGGGGGAGAGCGGAGGGAGAGAGAGAGAGAGAGAGAGAGAGAGAGTGGGAGAGGAGGGGAAGGAGGGAGGGGGTGTTCTGATATCGCGGGCCGTTGGTGGGCGTCAGTCTCGCGAGACCGAAGGACTCTTTTTAAGTCGTCCTCTTCGGAGGAAGTGTTTCTCATCCTTCCGCAGGACCGAGTTGTTTTTTTTTTTTTTTACGGACGCAACTGCGGAAGTTTGGAATCTTCTGCCGCGATTTGCGCAAGTTTTCCGGATTCTCTATTGTATGTAGAAGGAGTTACAACTCATATCCGTGTGTTTTAGGCAAACAGACTCGGCGATGAATGTTATCTATGTAGGAAGGAGGCGAGGATTAAACCGTAACACGCAAAATACTTAACTTATGCATGAAACGGGAAAATACGTATCATCGTCAGCAAAGTTGGAAGCTCTCGAGTTATTTTAGTGATTACGACTCATTGTGGCATATGGTCTTATACCGAGTCACTTTTTCGTTAGTGTTTGTATTTTTTAACGCAGTTTTTAAATATATAGTATCAGAATTATAGTAAATCAATGGTGTCTTATATCGAGTCACTTTTTCATTAGTGTTTGTATTTTTTAACCCAGTTTTTAAATATATAGTTTCAGAATGATAATAAATGAATGGTGTGTAAGCCTCCGAAAACAACTGGTTGCAGGAATTTCAAAATTTTCCAACGTTTATTGTGCTTAAGATTTATCTTCACGAAGAGAATCCTCAGAAAACGAACGATTTTAGCCTAATTACTCAATGGGTTTTGTTCAATAATCACATATTTAAATTGAATGTTGTTTTTAGATTAGTTAAAACCGTACTGTCGTAATATGAATCATTGGAAAGAGTATTTCGGGATCGTTATACTGGGTAAAGATTTAAGGAGCCAGGTGAAATGAAAGGATGAGGAGAAAATGATCCGTAGCTAAGCGATCAATCTGTTTCTTACATGAAAGAAGGAAAACACTGAAAAGGCAACCCACTGCAGCCATTCAAACAAAAACTGAAATTGGAAACGATTGGCCACGTCTTCAGGAAGAGCTAAGTACAGCTATAAAAAAATTAAATTATATATATATATATATGTATATATGTATATATATATAAATACTTAAGGAAAAGGAAAGGTAATAATAAGGGTAGCAACAAGGTGTTGGAGGAAGCCCAGTGGACACTTACCTAGAATGAAGAGCCGCTGGGGGTGCTGAGGACACACGAAAAACACAAAAGAACAAAAACTACACAAAAATGGAGCTTTCGGGCTGATGCCCTTCTTCAGCGACGGAGAAACAATAGCTGTTAAATAATCTTAAAACGCGGTTTTAATTTCGAAGCATGTTACATGGTGAAAATCTGAAAAAATTATGATAAATTTCGTTTCAGGTGTGATTGTTCTACGAAGTCATGCATCCATAAGGCGAAAACGTATTATTAATCCTTGTGTACCTTTTTAACAGTGTCTTATTTTTTGGAACTATCCGTCAAGTATCACTGAAGGAAAAATGCGAATCGAAAAGATTTATCTAATTAACGCTTGATTATCGCAACTACACACCGTTTCCACATGTTGGAATGCCAAGCTCAAAGATACATGATAATGAGCCCGATCTCTAAAAAGGCTAACGAGTAAAAAAGACAAATTTTGTCATTTTGACGGTTTTAAATAATTACCCATTTATTCAGCGGATCTTAGTTTTAATACTTAATTATTTTTATCTATACAGAAAAAACCCAAAATATAAAGCAATTATCATTCATCTTCCTTTTGTCCTTCTAAAAGACTGACCCTTGGCGAAAATAATTACAGACTCTTCCCTCTTGGAACCGTTCGGGTATTAGATTTCAGATTGTAGCGTTTTCATATCTTTCAATGCAAATAGCATGCATTCATTTAATTTTTTTTGAGAGAATGGCCTTAAAGCGCTGGGCAATTTCGCACGCAAATAAGCGCCAATTAAATGAGTGGATTCGAATATTAAAGAGGTGAGTCTTTCCACGACAGCCGTGGTCCTAAATATGAAAAAATGATGATATATAAGGAAGAATTTTTAAAGAGAATTTCATCCATTCATACGCGAGAGAACAGCAATTATTCACTTTTTATCTCGCCAGAGATCGCGGGGAATTGTCTCAGCAGGAAACGCTCGAACACTTTTATCTCATGACCGAGGAAAACGCCGAGATTTAGATAGGAATCGGAACAGACGCATCAGCAATTAATCTTTTGTCGCGCTAGTCTAAATTTTTACTAAAATAAAGTTCGTACATTATCTTACTCCCTTTTGATGGCTGTTTCTGTATCTCGGGCCGTGTCATACATTAAGCGCTCTCGTGAGTAGAAAAAAAGGTAACGAAAGGGATATACAAGGAGTGTATAAAAAGTGCGAGGTACAGTGGAACCACTTAACACGGAATCGGATAACGCGAAATATCGGTTAACACGAATTGCATACTCGATCCGTTAAAGGCACCTATATTTATCAGTGAGTAATCATTCGCTTAACGCGAAACGCTTTACACGAAATACCGTTTAACGCGAAAATTAATCTCGGACCCAAAAATACGATTCAACATTAATTCCTTTCGATAACGCGAAATGGCAATTAAGAGTGCCTCACCCGTTTCTTCTTTCAACTACCATTTTATATTGTCACCAAACCAAATTTGACAGACAATGACACTGTGGATTCTGTTAGACTGGATACGGCAGTCGATACTGAAAATGAGGAAACTGATTACGGTAATATCAGAGTGGTGTCCTTACAAAGTGCCGCAGATGTCCGTGTGATGCTTAAAAAGTATTAACCATTTTTTTGGAGGTTCAGCAGATGGAGAAAAAATGCGACCGAGTGGGAAATGTCTGCAGCACAGAAAATTATTTTTAACGAAGGACAAAATAAAATTACGGATACTGTTAATAAAAAGTAGAGACTAATACTACAATAATGAAACATACGGTACATTTTTAATTAAATTTACTATTTTTTCTAAATGTTAGAGACAAATATTATAATAAAGTATTGTAATATACGAAATAAATCAATTCACTGAAATAAATTAGTGTCAATTTCTCACCATTAACATGTGTCGTAGATTAACCAATGTGTTCACTTCCGTATTTTTTTTAAATGAAAATATTAGCATTAAAACTTCTTATCATGCAATTCAGTTAACACGAAATGTTTGGTACCCCACATTTCGTGTTAACCTGTTTCCACCAAACGTACATATATATTTCCCCCAAGTATTCCGGTTATCTGCCCATGTAAACACGGGAGGAATGCCCGATCCCGTTATCAACACAGATAATCCGATCTCTTTTAAAATAAAAAGGTATTCGTATCGGGAAGTTGGTCGGTATTCGTTTCTAATAAAACCGCACGTTTTCGCGTGTCGTTTGACGGCTGCGGACTGCTCGAAGGAGAACGCGAGTCTAAGATGACGGAAGAACTTGGAGAACGGGTCTTTCTAACTCGGTTGTATTCCCTCTCTCTCTCTCTCTCTGCTCCAAATGGAAGCTTTGTGCACTTTCACGCGCCCGCTGAAAAAGGAGTTTGGACTGTGGGAAAGAAAAAGAAAACAAAAGGGAAAGAGGCGTTAGATTTTACGGAGGCTAGGTGATTTGAACGCTCGTCAGTCAGTAGAAGAAAAATTGCTCCAGTTAAAAAAGACTAGCGACGAAGGTCGCGCGAATGAAAATCGTTTTGCTATCCTTCTATTTTCTTTAGTTTTATGATATTTCATTTCCACAGAATAATAAAAAAAATTTATAGCTCATAAAATGGGAATTTTATTTTCATTTTTTTATCTTTCCTCCTTGGAAAATTTCAAATATTCCTCTAAGTGCTAGAAAATAGATAAGTTTACAAGGACATTCTCTACAATGTCGCGTGTAAATATCCTAGAAAGTTGAAGTATGCTTGTCATATTTAAAAAAACATATCGCTGCTGTGATGACGCATTTTATAAGTTCTTTTTTAGAATATCAGTCAATTTTAAATTAAATAAATACCACGTGTCTGTTGAGATAGAAAACAGAAACAATAAAAAAATATGGAGAATTAATAGGAGTAAATTAACGCTTAAGTTGTTCGATAAATACATCAACACGAATATTCCATATTTTAATCTTACAAGGAATAGAAAAAAATGTTTCGACAATTTTGTCTTGGGATACATTTTATATTGGAGTATGAGGATCTTGTTTTATTGGCCCGGGAAGTATCCAAGTATTTCCATTCCAGTTTTCGGTAATAGTGACGTGATTGTTACATAAAAATCGAATAAGATGCATTTTCAAAAATTAAATTAAACGAAAATTAATATTTTTGAATCGCTTTACGGGGGTAATTTTACTCTAGGCAATAGCAGCATTGCATTCATTGAATTAACCTCAAATTGACAAGTAATGGCTGCCGATATTTTATATTCAATGAAAAAGGCGACATTTATTCATAAGCGTTGCGTAACCTGGACCTCGACGAATCAAAATACGACCACCGCAAAAATAACTGCCCGGGAAAAGGTTGCGGGAGAGACGGAGTAAAAAATTATCCCATTATCATGAAGCCGCATGATTTCAAAACGTTTGATATTTCTCATTCTAAAATTATTGCTCGACCATTTTGTAGCTAACAAGTTCCTCTTTCCTTCTTCAAACGAATAAAAACATAATTCAATGAGGGAAGAGGAGTATATACGTTTAGGATCCACAGGGGATCGCCAAGGATAACGAGAAGAGATATATCAATAGATAGGTATTTAGATCTTAAATTCCATCCTATGCATTTTAGAGATCCTGAAAAATATCTCCAGTTCAGTTTTGTGCAATACTTTTTACAAAATTATTTCTGGAGCGGAACTTATCGATCAATAACGGCGGACGGTTTCAAGGAAATTCAATAATAATTAATCTCTGAAATTCGTACTATAAGCGAGACGCTGGAAATTGCTGTTCCTATTTTTTTCTGGCAGTCCGTATGATTAGCCTCAGTACAAAGACTTGATTAAAGGTGTGACTATTTTTGCTACAATAAAGCCATGGGAATCATTAGATAATTTTTAACTTGGAGCGATAATCATTTAAAGTTTTAATTCGGACTCGGATTTTAGGCACGCAATGGGCAAAGTAATTATATATATATATAAATAATTTCTAGAACATTATATTAAATCCTGGTCAAAGAACCCTTAACCCTTCGGCACACGCAATGGTTCTGAGAGATACATGACTCATATTTTTGTTTACTACTCGTG
This sequence comes from Uropetala carovei, assembly GCA_036926305.1. Taxonomy (NCBI): domain Eukaryota; kingdom Metazoa; phylum Arthropoda; class Insecta; order Odonata; family Petaluridae; genus Uropetala; species Uropetala carovei. Next base: position 1,970,563 of record JAXCHB010000214.1, read on the forward strand.
ACTCATTATCTTGTGGACGCTGTGAGTCATAGTACCTTTCACCTACTTCTCTATGCATCTCTTAGCAACGTTTGGTCAGTTTAACTCAATTCGTGTTACTGTTAGTGTCGGTTTTCCACTGCAGCGTCTCGGATCGTATCTCTCAGATACGTTGCGTGCTCTTACGTTAGTGTTGAAGTAGGGTGAAAATTTTCGGAGTCTTCGGATAAACGTGTTTTCAACCTTGAAAATGAACAAGATATTGAGTTGATTAGAGAAATTTGTTTTTCAAATGGGCAAGATGAAGATTATTTTGGTCCTCATCCCACCCTGCTTTATTTCATCCAAAAATCGGAATGAAAGAAGTAGTTTATTTGGGTTCAACAATGATACTAATCTTGTTTCATACGTTCCTAAAAAAGGGAAAACAGTAGTATTGATTTCAAGCATGCATTTGGATAACGCTATTGACAAAAACACAGGAAATTTGGAGAAACCAGAAATAATAACTCATTATAACAATACAAAATCCGGAGTCGATGTTCTAGATGAAATGACTGAGACCTATAATATTGCACGAAACAGCAGAAGATGGCCAATGGTCATATTCTATTCTATTCTGAATATTAGTGCCGTAAATGCTCAGGTGATTTATCTTGGAAATAAAAATGAAATAAAAAACAGACAGCTGCAAAGATTTCAGCCTACAAGATGAAGAAGACCCACAACAAAGTAAAAAAAGAAAGCGCTGCATCCGCTGCAACATAACGAAAAGAACTAGGTTGACGAAATATTGTTGTAAATTTTGATTCATATATTTGTTTAGAACATACCAATATGATTTGCTCAAGTTGCTGTGAAAATTGAACATGTGGTTCAGGCTCTGATTCTGACAAATTTTATATCACTAAACAATTAAACAATTTTTTTTAAATTAAACAAAGTACATTTAGTAATGATATTTCTTTAGTTCTTACATTGATTAATTTTTGTCTTAATAAAAAATAATTAAATATACCATCACTCAAAATGCAATAATTAATTAATACTTGGAAACATTTTCTATATAACTGCAATTAATCAAAAATAAGCAAAAACTGGAGATTTAATATTTTATTATTTCCAACGGATATCTGAGAGGGTAAAAAAATAAAATCAGGAACTTTGACAAGTGTAAAAACATTATAATTTGCATTAGAAACATAATGTATCTCACAGATACATGCGTGTGCTAATGCCTCTGAGGCATTGCGTGTGCCGAAGGGTTAAAATATCACATAATCACATAAACCAAGTGAAAAATATCTTTCACCTAATAAATAGAACATTTTGCTTAACAAAGCTGTTAAAAAATCTGTAACCACATCTTGGCAAAAAATATTCTTCGGTATCCATTAAAATCAGGAAAGAATAATAATAACACTTGGTAAATTCCACTTTATATAGATTTCCACCACGTGAAGGCTGCATCCGCCGAGTTAATCCATTAATATCGTTGACACCTCCGTTTCGACCGCCATATTGTAAAAGAAATAGGTCAGCGACAACAGCGCCTCTTTTCGTCACCAATTTCCCGAGGTGGTCAACTTTAGGAGTTTTTCTTTTAAAGCGTGTTGCGTGTAAAAGGCTCCCTTCGTTTATAGTTCCAACCTACGGAGTCCCATTTCCATAACATCCGCCACTTAGTCGTCGTCCTTAAGAAACATCTCGATGCTTGCAATAACGGATTGACCGATGGGCGCGTCCCATTCCATTTCTCTCGGAGACCTTGCCGCATAATCACGGAAAGTCGTGATACGTAACTTTACAATCTTTTCCGTGACCTCAAAGGGCGCGTTCAAGCGTAACGTGTTTGTATACTACATATGGGATGATGATAGGAATTGGAGATCGATGCTTTGGAATAATTTCTTCGCTTTCAAAAATCCAAATTAAACTGGTCGCTAATCGCTACCGGATAAATTGCATTGAGGTAGGTTGCGAGGCTTAAATATGTGGCAATAGAGGCGAAGATTGGAAAATATAGGGAGAAACGTAAGTTATGACAGAGACGCGTTCTGAAGATACCCGTTTTTTCGCAATATTGTATAGGAAAAGACGTTATTAAGCTTGCGTACCTATGCGCAAGCCTTATATTGAAGATTTTTTGTCAATAAATATTTTTCCGAGTATAGAGACTCAATTTTAAATTAACGGCAAGATATTGCAGCAGATTTTAAATGCAGAGATTTAGCGGTAAAAAAATTAAAATTTATTAAAGTGTTATGTATTACGTTTAGATCAATCTCTTTCATAATTTGACCGTGCTTATGAATTAAAATGAAAACGTTCATATATTTGTATTCGAAATCCTAGAAGTTTTAAAAGTAATTTAGTGCGTCTAACAATACTAGCAATTTGTGATTTTTATAACGGCGCATGATTTTTTACGATAACACAGACATCGTTTGAATTTTTTTCAAATTCTCGGCTCTTTGTGGTAATTAATACCCAGGTTTATTGATTAAAGAACCTGTTATATTACAGTTAAACGATTTTTATTCGTTTGTAGCTCTAAACTGATCACCGATTATTTTTCATTTAAAAAAATAGACACGAGTGAATTTTACGTCAAAAACGAATAAATACACGCTTTGAGTTTCGTAAATGAGGGAACTCCATTTTTTTGCGATCGTTTCCAAAATTCAACTTGTCAATTAAAACATTTTTTTCCATTTTCGTTGCATCGAAAAATTTAAAGGTCAATTGCAATTTCTTTTCGGACTTAATTAATGGCACAAATTATTTATCGAGAAAAATTCCAAGTTAAGCGCGATGTTTTTCTTTTTTTGTTATATGAAGGTCCTGCTGCTGTCGGAATGTGAGAGCTGCTGTGAGGCGGCATTTACCCCTTCGCAAACTGGAAGGAGAGGGGGTTGCTATGCACTTTCTTTTTCTATATTAGTATTTAACACTTTTTTCGTTCATAGGGGTAACAAATAAAACTAGTTTCTATTATAGACATCTGACTGATAGTTGGCGAGCCTCCCTTTCTAATGTCTCGAGTTCGAAATCCGTGATTGTCTTTGTTACAGTTTAAAATTCCATTCTGCAGGGCAACCCATTATGCCCAATCGGTTATAATGAAGCAAAACTGCGGAAAAACTCAAAGTAAAAATATTTAAAATAAGTTCAGAAATGTTTGTTGATTGTCCTAAATAGAGTATCCCAACAAATATTTCTAAACTTATCTTTAAAATTTTACTTTCATTGTTTTTCTGTGTTTTCGCTTCATTACAACCCTGTATTTAGGACATGGATGTGATGTACAAGAGCTAACAAAATTAAATATCGGTAAAACTCTCCCAGATTTTTTAAATTATCTCGTGGAGTCGAAAAATAAGCACTTAAAAATGAAAATTGAAAAAAATAATTACTTAGGTACCTCCAGTAGCTATCATACGGTTATGAAAATCAAAATGAGCATTTTGACTACAGACCAGCCATCTTCAGTGGCGATTCACGGAAAGTAAATCCTAAAATGAACATTAAATAAAATACGTTTTAGCCATAAGACGAGCTCGATAACTTCCTTTAATGTGTCTTACTTCGGAATTTTTATTATTTATCGAATTTATGCTTATAAATATGTTACATGTTTATATTAAGTGGTAATATGTTTATGTTTACAATTTTCCATCGACTGTATACATCATCGCTATACCTACGATTTTTCACTCATTGTCAGACTTTTAGCTCTTGTATGCTGTTTTAAATTTTAAATATAGGTAATGTAATACAGTCTATGGTTTTCGCAGGTTTTTCACACTCTCCTTCTCTGTGGATGTTTTCTTGCTTGGGTTTTTTAATAGAGAGATCAATCATGTTCCTACGTAGGTTTTCCCCACAAATATAAATCTTTCTTAGGATATTTTCATTTGTATTTTATCACTTTGTGTTTTATGTAATGCAATGTAATTTAGCGTAACGTAATTCAATTTAACGTATCATAGACGAAGGTTGATATGCAAGAGCGGACCTTATGGTCTAAATTTCGCCCGAATAAAAACGCTTATCTGCATATCTATGGATTTATGTTGTAGATAACCACGCTTTAACGTTTCGACAGAGAACTCTGAAAAATAATTACTCCAACCCTTTCTATATGAACCCTTCACCGTGAAGTGGAAAATATGTAGCCGTTACCTATGGCGCACGAGCAATACCGGTTAGCAATTAGTTCATTAACCGAATGACTACCACCACCAAAATAGTCATGATCGCCATCTCGAAATAATCGCACGACGAAATAGATGCTTGGCCGCAGTCCAGTGGCCGACTGAATACATTTAGAAAAAAAAACCACAACAATGAAAGGAACACTCCCGCTTGCGCAGCCACGCCCACCAAGAAGGGAGAAGGTAGTTTCGCCCGTCCCCATTCTTGACCGAAATGAGGTCACGCTTGCCCTCTAGGTCGCTTGAAGACGTGCGGATTCCGCTCGGTCTTCCAGAAGATGACGCGTCTCCGTCGCGGTTTCGTAAGAAAAGGATTAAAAAATGAAGGGGACTACCGCCTCCTCGTTTCCTCCTCCAATTTTTTAAATTTTACTTCGGTCGCGAGAGAGAATGAAAAAAAAAACAAATGAAATATTTCCATAGGCCTTGGAATCTTCATATTCGTCCGAGCGCATTGTCAACCGACTAAGGCGGTCTCAAGAGGAAGTAATAATGACGAGCGTGTGTGCTGCTTTGTTTCGACGCCTACTCTGCGTTAACCCTTAGCACGCTTGGCCTTACTACGAAGACTTCTTGCGTGGCTGATTCACACGTGCGTAAATCCCCTTCGTTACCTCACACGCCCTGCTGCTCGCTGTGTGTCTTTTGAGAGCGTTTCGTGAGTTCTCGTCGAATGCGAGTATGCAAAGTTTCATGCGATGCAAATTTTATGGTACGGTATTTTACTTTTAAATTTTCTATGTAATACTGCAAACTTTAAAGTCGATTTAGCTAAATAAAATTCAGTGATAGTCTATAGCATTATATAATAATTTAATTAATTAATTAACTTAATATAACTTTGATAATATTTTGACATAATTTTACAGAGCTCAGTGGGCATTAATAATATATTTTGACGATTTGAACAGATTTATAAATTATTTTACTTAAGTAAAGATCTTACTTTGCAACAAATTAAGTGAATTCTGTTAATTAAGATGTTATTTCACATTGTTGCTTATCAATTAACAAGAAATTTCTGTAGCCACTAAATGTCTGGAAAAACCATATTTGAACTTCGGCTGCAAAGAAATAGCCCTAAAAGGTTATTCTAAAATTGTTTTTTATATTTGTTATCAAAATGATTCCAGCCATTAAGTGAGATAGACAATTAAATTTTAAAACTTGATTACATTTTGTAAATTTAACAAAAAATAATTCCGAAGTAATTTTTAACAATTTTCACACGATTGCATTCGATTTCAACTTTAGACCAGGAATATACTAAAATATAATATTAACTTTTTATTGACAAAATTAATATAAATTGAGCTTAGGCAGCGGCAGTTTATCCTTTACCAGCCGCTGCAGCAATCACTAGAATGTTGAATATGCATGACTGGTATGAGCTCTCTGACATGTGGGCGACTTCAATGGTCGATTGCGTAAACTCATTTCTTGACGTAACAGGAAGGAATGCGTCACTGGTGAAATATCGGTAGGGTGAAGAGTCACAGTGCGGATGAAGCACCTAACGCGCTCTCCCGTAATGTAAGTTTAAGTGTTAAAGAGAAACGCCGTGAGAGGATATCATAACTCAAAGGTAGCAAATAATACTGTTTAACATCTCCCAGTCATTTAATATGTATTGTAGGGCGGGACGATACAAAGAATCTTTCTTTTCCAGGACGATTAGAAATTACAATAGAAAAACGATAAATCAAAGTTGCTATGGACATAGTTGATGAACTGCGCTCCCTGCCATCCACCACTATTTAGGTGACTTGCCTCGAAAACGCTGGAATCAAGAGGCTAACTATAGCTAAATGTTGCCGTAGTTTGTTTAGAAATCCGATCCGAAGATCTAGGCATAACTAATATGATTATAATTATTTGAGGTGATTAAGTGCTGTGATATTTTATGAGCGCTTTAATCATTAATATAGCGATTGTGATAATTCTTGAGTTTTTCACTAGTTAATAAATTATCTTTAGCATATCTTTATTTGTTACATTAATACATTCCCATAAGATCAAATTCTCGAATTATCAACTAAAACATATTTTCATTTTGGGTTGATATAGTATTACGGCGGAATTTATTTCATTATTAAAAGTACTAATTTTAACATTAATGATGGAATTGACACCAATAAATTGCGATCTTATGACGCACTTAACAACTCCTCGACTAATTTTTCAGTGTGACGGAAAGTGACGCAACTTTTTTCAACTTTTCCCTCCTTTAACGACGTCACACGTTAAAGTTTCCGGTCATTGTATTTGAGAAAACTCCCATGCAGTTTAGGGACCTTTTATCTGCTTCCTAATGACTCTTCTTGCATCCTAAGAACGTGAGATAGAAGTAGATAAAACCAGAAGGCGGCGGCTATATGGCACTTACAATCCAAGGCGAGAGCATTTGCAGCATGACTCTAATTCCCTTTAGGTGCCAAGGGCGCGACAAATGGAGATCAGCTGAGAAAAGAAACGAGGAAGTTACGCATTTGTACGCACACACACACACCGCTTAATTCATTTTCAACGCCGGAGGCTTCTCGGAAAGGACGCCCTTACACCCGGGAGAGATTTTAACGCGCGTCGCTGCGTCACTCGAGCGATCGCATGCTGCATGTCGCTTCGATCGATTTCGTCACATCCCGATAGATGAATGGGAGGATAGGATGTATGAGATATTTGTTCCTCTTATATTATAATGGATCCGGTAAGCTATGCGGGAAACAAAGCGTCGCGTCATCGCGTAAGGAATGCCAGCCGGGGAATTCTGCGCGTAGAAAAGAGCAGATGAGGGATTTATAGAGTTTCGACGCGTTAAAAAAAAAGATGAGGAATCACGAGGACAACACACGAGAAATAGGCGAAACCGCTAAGATATCCCGTGATTTATTATTTATTGTTTTAAGTTTAGACCTTTGTGTTGATGTAGGTGTAGGAAGACTTCCAAAGATAGATTTCAAACTCCGGCTCTTAAAATTATATGTTTGGTTATTAAAAAAATAATTTGGCGCTTGTTTTGATGGGATTGGTTGTAGCTGTAGTTATAATTATTTTTAGATATCATTCTGGGAAAAAATATCTATTTATCAAAAATTACTTGGCAGGAGTATAAATTTATAATAATACTTTGCTCAAGAATGTTAATAGAACGAAGGACGAATTTTACGGAAAAAATCAAAAACACCAGATCGATGAGGCGCAGAAGGTTAAGTGAACCACATCATCACTAAAAGCTTACTAGTATCACTATCTTTTTGCTAAGATTTGCGTATTCACCATAAGTTCATGCGCAGCACTTTATTTAACTTTAAATGAATTCAAATACAGCTTTAATTGATGTATGATTAATCATAATAGAGAAAATTCAGGGGCTCGTTTTAGTTAAAAAGCAGCTGTACTCATTGGCGATACATAGGTTAAAAGAGTAAAAAAATATCTATATTAACCAGAGGCGGATTTAGGCCTTCCGGTGTCCGTGGCGCCAAAACATTCGGGGCCCTCAATATTATGGTACTCATATAACTCATTTAACCTATTCCTTCAAACCCTCATATTTATTTTTGGTTTTTCTATGGAAATACAGATTTTTCTCTTTAAGAAGAAAGAAGAATCACTAACAAATAAGATGGAATGTTTATAAGAAGTTGACAAAATTTATATAAAATCATATTTTGCAAAATTTAATACATTAATAGAAATACTGCATACATATGAAAAAATCTGTGAAGAATCCATTTAATTTCATGTAAAAATTACATTTTTTCAAAAGAAGTACTAATAAATTTCTTAAAATATTATCCAAAATTGTTATTGTGCAACTGATAAAAATAAAGCATATAATTACAACAGGTATAATTACTATATGAAAGGTACTAGCAATTCATAAATTTGTTTTCCTAGATTTATCTTTTGCGAAAATATCTACATATTATTACGCTCGGATCAATATTATTTAAAAAATAATTCTCAATGCAAAGTAAAGCTAAACAATTCAAACGATTGTCACTCGCTGTATCACTCTGATAATTTTTCACACGCTTTAATGATCTTTCCTCAGAAGCATTTGAAATTGGCATTGTTAATAAAAATTTTTTAAATAATTTCTATATTAGTAAAAGTTGAGTTTATAATGGAAACCGATGTATTCATTCCAGCAACGCTCTATGATTTGTCTTCTTCTTTCGCAAATAATAAAAAGTCATCTAATTCACCTTAAAAATTTATGGAATCAATGTCATCCTTGTAATAGTCGCTAGAACCGAAAAATACTACAGATTATTTTCCAGACACAGAAGCATTATTTCATTTGGTGCTGTGACACCCTCTGCCAAACGCTTCTGACGGCTTGCAGGGTATTCATGTAAATGTAATATTAGAACTGAAATTACACAAACTTTCGTGGGTCCCCTATTGCACGTGGCTTTACGGGGTCCCTGGCGCAGGCCATGTTCCCCCTCATAAATCCGCCACTGATATTAGCATCAAAGACGTGAATCTCCAAATAGAATGACTGCTTTGCAGTCGAAATACACATGATTTAAAAACATTCAAGAGCGAGCACTTAAAAAAATACTTGTCTCGGGTATCTTCAATAGCCACAACAAGGTTATATAAAAAACAAATGCACATTTCGGATACAAAGCAGCCGTCTTCAGAGGTAATTCACCGAAAATAGATTCTACTCGTAAATTAGGAATCTATTTTTGGCGAATTTCAGCCATAAGACGAGATTGATAATTCTCTGTTGAATTACGCTTGGTTTAATCAAACGTTATATGGCTACTGGAGTTTCCTTGAGCATCAATTGGATTCGATCCGCAAGCATAGATCGTTAACTCACTTTCATAGAAGGTAAAATGACTACCGCAGACCTCCATGCTCATGCTAACAAATTAAACTTTCAACATTACCGTTGAAATGCATTTATTTAATATTTTCATTCACTCCGCTGCCATTGAAAAGTAGAATTTGACGACGATTATTATAATAATTTAAAAAATATAATGTGAGCCAATTTTTTTCGTAAGCTTTCAACTAATCGAATAAATGACGGAAAATGAAATTCTACTTCAGACTCTTTTCGATATTTCAGAATCGACCTTTCTGAAGGAGACAAATGAAGATGGCGGGGAAATATTCTTTACCGCGTAGCTGAAAGAGCTCTTGGGTTCCCCGATTCAAGCGATTCATATAAAGAGCTATACCGGGTAGTCCTTGAAATTACGCTACTTCATGCGACATACGACTTGTCCCAAGTTCTTCTCGCTACAGACTTCTCATCCTAGTCAATGCGAACTTCTCCCCTAAAACGTCGACCCTTCCTCTGACGTTCTCCTTCCTTGCATTCCAAACACATTCATCCTTATCTCCTCACCCAAATGTCCCCGCCCGTCCCGTTCCTTCTCGTATGTACACTCCCATCCCTTAAACTTGAAGGCAAAATGTAAACAATCCATCCGAAAATGTTTCGCCGAGTCATCGCCAAGTCAAGTACAAGATTGAGTGCGCATTATAAAGACGGTAGAGAGCAGTTAAGGGAAAAATACCTACACGTTCTGCGAAATCATTACGTGAGCGTTACGTAATTCCCAGAAATATTCCCTTTTCGGAAGGTTTTTGCTTGGCACGGCCCATTCGCGAAATTTTATCTGATCTTCGGTGACATCTGAAACACGTTTGGAGGAATGTTAATGTTTTTTGAAGAATGGATAGTTTTGGTTACGCATGCATGATTTTGAACTGTCGCATGTGACCCTAACGCATTGTATATTTATGAAACGGTCGTGTTCTTTTTCCTGGGTAGATTTTATGTAACACGTGAATTATTATACTGTATTAGCCCGAATATAAGGCGAGGTTTTTTTCAAAAATTGTCTTTCAGGAAAGTAGGGGTCGCCTTATATTCGGGTCCTAAAGTATGAAGAAGTTACTTTTTTGGATTTTCTCATTGGGAAAATGAGTCGCCTTATATTCCGGTTAATACGGTAAGTCCCTATTCTGTTTGGGGACTTTTTGCTAGAGGATAATATGGGTAGAATTTATATAAACTGCGAATTAATATTATAAAAATAAATCTCACTTATGTCTGGAGACTTTACTAAAAATGGTAAGGAATTGATATATCCAACAAATGGAATGCGAACGTATTAAAAAAACTTCCGTATATGAATAGAGAAATTATTGATGTCGGCTTTAAGGTAATTTCAGTACACTATATATATCATCATCAGCCTTTTTCAATCCACTGACGGATGAAGGCCTCCCCCAGACTCTTCCAGTTTTCCCTGTAAACTGCCTCCCTCCTCCAAGTTTGCCCCAAGAACTTAACAAACTCTCTGTCCCACCTGTCTTTCGGTCTTCTTTTCGGTCTCTTGATGTTTCTTGGGATCCATTCGATGACACTGGACGTCCAACGCTGGTCATTTCTTCTAGCAATGTGGCCCGCCCACTGCCATTTTAGCACCTTCACTCTTCTAATCACGTCACAGACTCCCGTCTTCTTTCTTACCCAGTCGTTCCTCTTGCGGTCTCTTCGGGTGATCCCTAACATGCATCTCTCCATGCTCCTCTGTGTTGTTTGCAGGCGCTGTATCATTCTGGCATTCATGGTCCATGTTTCACAGCCATATGTCAGAACAGGCTGAACACAATGGTCATACAGTCTCCTTTTTAGCAAGACTAGAATATTTGATTTAAAGATAGTTGCATTCTTGCCAAAAGCACTCCATGCCATCTTCACTCTCCGGTTGATTTCTCCAAGAAGCGAACCATCAGTAGTGATGAGTTGACCTAAGTAAACATAGCTGGTTACTTCTCTGAGTTCTGCTCCGTTGATATGTATCTTCTCAGAATTTGTACATAACCTTCGTTTTATAAAGATTCATCTTAAGTCCAGCTTCTCGGCTGGCTTGCTCAAGCTCTTCAGTTCTTCTACGGAGCTCTTCTGGGCTTCCTGCGAACAAAATGATGTCATCTGCAAAGCACAGGTGACTCAGATGTTCTCCATTTACCTTTATGCCTTTTTCCTCCCAGTCTACGTTTTGAATACTTCCTCTAGAGCTGCTGTAAATAACTTAGGGGACATAGTATCTCCTTGTCTCACTCCCTTTTCTGTTTTAAAGGCACTCGTTTCTTCATGCAGCTGGACAGATGTTGTCGCATTTTCGTAGATATTCTTGATCAAGGTTATGTACGTTTCTTCTACCCCTTGTTTCTTGAGTACACGTAACACCGACTAAATTCGGACAGAGTCGAATGCTTTCTCGTAGTCGATGAAGCACATACATAGAGGTAGTTCGTACTCGTTAGTCCGACTGATTACCTCTCTCACGACTTGGATGTGGTCCATCGTCTTACACCCACTGCGAAATCCAGCTTGCTCCAGGGGTTGGGAAGAATCAAAATGGTTTTGAAGGCGCATAGTGAGAATTTTGGTTAATATTTTGTAGACTGTTGGGAGTAGGCTGATCGGTCTGTAGTTATTCAAGTTTTCTTTGGAACCTTTTTTGTGCAGAAGGATAATACACTATATATATATACACACACACACATATATATATATATATATATATATATATATATATATATACACACACTTATATATATATATATATATACTTATATATATATATACTTTTATATATATATATAAAACTATCAAAATTATCCGGCGTTGCTCGGAATAGCATGTGAAATCAGTTACTTTTTAAAAGCATTGATCTCGTTCCCATGGTATTAACCATTCTCCATTGTTACAAAACTATAAAAACACTTTTTTCATGTTTAAAAACTAAATTTTAGATTAAATCGGCTTAGATTCAGAATTCTGTATTTAAAAAAAAATAAAGGTGATTCTTTCAGTGTAATGCATGTTTTTGTGTCGAGTTTGTATCTTCATTATAAGTAATTTAAATTTGAAAAAGAATAAAAGCCTGCACGTCGAAAACAATAGATTTTTTCGTGTCATCTTATGAAAAAATATTAATCCTCTATGTATTGGCAGCAATGACAAATCCCGGTTGACCAAAACTTGTCCATTCACTACAATAAGACGCAAGTAAGAACCGTACCAAATTTGATCGTTTTAGGCCTTATAGTTTGGGCGTGCATAATGAGACACACAAACAAACTTTCGTAACTATATATAAGGTATTGATGAAGGGAGGTTTGTGGCATCTGTTTTTCATATAAATTTTTACAGCTATTGGAGGCATCGTGTCAACAACGTCATTACTCAAAATCCTCAAAGAACGCCGTAAAATCCATCCGAATATCGCATCGAATCGACACGATGACGCAGAACGAGTACGTATGTCGCATTTCCTTTAAAATATCACTCCACCGACAACATCACTCTCGACTTCTAGAACGGATTCCAGCTCCCGATCTCGTTGCCAGCGTGACGACCCAACAACAATGCAACTCACGCCTTTCGTAGAAACATCTTTAGCAGCACGTCGGGTGAAGTCATTAAAGGGCATAGGCATCGGTTGTCGCTTTACAGTCAGTGCCATTGTCACGTCGATTCTTCGCAGGCGAAGGCCAAAAAATCTTTTACGTCTCCTCTCCTCTCTCTCCCTTTTACACTACCTTTTTCCCTTCTCCTTTCTCTCCATCCCTCCCACGACACGATAAAGAAACAGGAGAATAGCGGAATTCGAGTCACGCCCTCAGTGCGTCCGTGATTCAGACTTGTCTTTTTTCTCTCTCTCTCTTTCTTTTTTTTCCTCTCCCACTATGCTTTGTGTCTTTACCCTGGAAACAGACAGGGGAGGGGCGAGAGAGAGAGTGGGGAATCTTGGGCGCTGACGTAATGATACCCTTCCGGATTTGCGCTCTAATGGAAGGAGGTGCGTAGTGCTGCAATGCTTTGTCGTGTGTGATAAAGCGTCTTCGGTCAAGAAAAGACGGCATACATTTATCGTACAAATCGTGACGCTTTTTTTCTAACGTGCACAAACAAACTTTCAGAATATTGAGATTTGGCAGAAATACTTCAATCACGCATTAAAAGTCAATGACAAAAAAAATCGTCCGCCGTCGTGGTAACCATAATTGTTCGATTTTTCCCGAAGTTACGTAATCCTAATGTAACTGGATTTGATTGATTGTACTTATTTAAAATTTGATTATTTTAAATAAACAGCCAAGTTATTAGGTGATTAGTAATTTAAAGTAATTATCATCGTGATTGTAATGTTGCTAGCGGAAGTGCCCGTTGAATTTCAACGGATTTAGTGAATCTAAAACTTCGATCTTTTAACATGTAAACATTGCAAGAATAAGATAGTACACAGTCTCAACCGTCGAATAAAGCAAAAACGAAGAAAATCGGCACCAGATGAAAAAAAAGCATTTATTGAATTAAGAACCCGCTATTTTTATCGGGTGCATGTTATTGAACTCTTTAGTATGTCACGCAATTACAAAATGGCTTTCCCCAGTGGTAATTAACCGACTTTCCATTATGGAAATCAGTTATTGATCGATCCTGACGTTTTGTAGCAGTTTGGATTACCTACTTTTTTCACCTGTCGCAATCCATAAGGTGAACTTGTTAATTTGTTTTCGATTTACTAAAAAAGGTTCCATGTGGCATACATACTACCAATGAAATTACCATAAATTTTGTCTGAATTAATCTTTTTTTCGGGGATATAAGCCTTTCATGTCCTTATTACTTCGTGCTAATCTCATTTTCCCTTTTTATCCTTCGTACTTACGATTCGCCGCTGATTATTTTCGACTAACTCGCTTGGATGTTCTTGAAGTATCATCATGAATTAGAGAATTGTTCAAGTAACGGCGAAAATTATGAATACTGATAGGTTTCAACGTTTGTCTCATCCAATCCAACTTGTTTACGGGCGATTTCTGGCTATCCTGCAAATGCAGGTCTTTTGCCACACGTTTTTTAACGTAAACAATACATGTTTTTGGTTGAGATCCTCGATTGATTGATTCTTTAGTTCACTTGTGCATAGTAATTCATTTTGTCTTTCTGTAGGCTAAAATGTGAATATGCCTTTATCTAAGCGCAATTTCTCTGTTAGATGTTTAACACCTTTTAAGTATTTTGATATAACGACCTCGTACATCATTATACACAACTGCTTAAGGCTGTATGGTAACACAAGATGATGATATTCTTCTTATGCATAACTCTGAACCATTAGAATAAGGACTACCTTGGGCTCAAAATCTCAAAAATATTTTTGGCAAGAGATTTGGGAAAATAAAACAAAAGTCGCGCCAGACATGACAAAAACAACCTAACTCGGAATTTGGATGATTTCCCTGTGACACTTTTGCTTCAAGAACCGCAGTTGCGGGAATTATCCAAATGAAAGAATTGGAAAACTGTGGTTACATCCGTTTTCATTAAAGTTGCAGCGAAAACCTTTTAACTAGAGAGCAACCGGCGTCATTGTTTGTCCCTTCCTAGAATCTATTTAGTATCGGTGAATCACCACTGATGACGGATGCTTTGTAGCCGAAATGCTAATAGCTTTACCAAACTTTTTATAGCAATTTGAGAGGCATAGTTAGTCGAGTTGACTTCCGCGTTAAGCTGAGCTCGGTAATTTTTCCATGAATTAAATCCAACAAAATCGAATTGCAATATAGACTAGAAATAAATGAAAATGCTTAAAAATACGCTTTGTTTTCTGAAGCGATATATACCTACTGTACTTCTTTAAAATTTGTTTTTTCCTAAATGAAATCGCGATTTTACGAACCAAGGATTAGCACCGAGGAATTCATTAGAGAATATTGACCTCGTCGTATGGCTGAAAACATAGTCAAGTGTGAGCACTTAGGTACCAAAAAACTGAGATGCTAAATGCATACTAAAGCATTTCCAATAACCATAACAGCATTATTGGTTCTTTTTGTAGAATCAATTTTCGGAGAATCGCCACTGAAGAGGGCTGCAATGTAACCGAAATGCGCATCTGGTTTTTCACAACCTTGCTGTGGCTATTAGAGATATCTACGATAAGCACTAATCTTCTCATTTTTTAAATACGAAAGTGCTTCTTATTGAATTACCAATGAGGAAGTCTACCACGTATACGAAATGCTCTACTGGTTTCTTTACCCGTTTTACGGCTGTGGGAAGTGTCTTGGTTATCAAAAGAATTTTTAATAAGTCTGAGTCTGTTTAATCCCAACACAACAACGTTGTTTATTTATGTTTAAGTTGTTGTTTTAATTTTCCCACAGAATCACAACCTGGATTCGAGACGAATTTTAAATCTCCACTCGTTTTCTTTTTTTTCCCCCAAAATTTGTAACTCGAAAGTGAGCAGCGGATACCGCTATTTCATCCGAAACGGCATCGAGTTGAATTTATTTATATATAAAAAAACAGAAACGAGGTTTCGTGGTTGAAACTGTCACTTTGAGTGCTGCGTGTGGAAGCGGGGGTGTTTAGAATTAAAAAAAAATAAAAATCAAAACCTTTTATGTTAGTCGCCTCCGTTGCATCACCGGACGCGAAAAAATAAACGAGCCGGCAATTGTTTCGCCGTATAAAGGTCGTTAAATAGGAGTATATAGGTATGGTGGCAGATATCAATGACAAGAGCTTTTAATCTTTCCTTTTCACCATTACTAAGTGTATCGGCTCATGTGTAGCGTTTTCGCAAGACGTGGTCCATATATATTTCAGTAGGTTATCGAATGCATGGCGTGAAAAAATTAAGGCAATGAGATACGTCAAATGACTGGAATACTTCCAAAGCTCGCATTCCGAGGCTACTTTCACTTGAATACGTACATACATAAGTTTCTTTCAACTTCATTAGAGTAGAAACTGAATAAGATAACCATACATCAAGGCCGTTTCAAGAGCGAGAGCACATCTGAATTTATATTATATATATATATATATATATATATATATATATATATATATATATCCTTCCGGAAGAGGTGAGACACGCAATCAGAAGTATGAAGAATGGAAAAGCATCTGGAATGGATGGTATCACAGCGGAAGTATTCAAAGCAATGGGGAATCATACGGAAACAATTCTCGCTAAGATTTTTAATTCCTGTCTGAGGAAGAAAAAGATACCAGAAACATGGAACCACGCATGTATTATCCTTCTGCACAAGAAAGGTTCCAAAGAAGACTTGAATAACTACAGACCGATCAGCCTACTCCCAACAGTCTACAAAATATTCACCAAAATACTCACTATGCGCCTTCAAAACCATCTTGATGCTGCCCAACCCAGAGAGCAAGCTGGATTTCGCAGTGGGTATAGCACGATGGACCACATCCAAGTCGTGAGAGAGGTAATCAGTCGGACCAACGAGTATGAATTACCTCTATGTATGTGCTTTATCGACTACGAGAAAGCATTCGACTCTGTCCGAACTTCGTCGGTGTTACGTGCACTAAAGAAACAAGGAGTAGAAGAAACGTACATAACCTTGATCAAGAATATCTACGAAAATGCGACAACATCTGTCCAGCTGCATGAAGAGACGAGTGCCTTTAAGGCCGAAAAGGGAGTGAGACAAGGAGATACTATGTCCCCTAAGTTATTTACAGCAGCTCTAGAGGAAGTATTCAAAAGGCTAGACTGGGAGGAAAAAGGCATAAAGGTAAATGGAGAATATCTGAGTCACCTGCGCTTTGCAGATGATATCATACTGTTCGCAGGGAGCCCAGAAGAGCTCCTTAGAAGAACTGAAGAGCTTGAGCAAGCAAGCCGAGAAGCTGGACTTAAGATGAATCTTAATAAATCAAAGGTTATGTACAACTCCTTCACAAATTCTGAGAAGATACATATCAACGGAGCAGAACTTGGAGAAGTAACCAGCTATGTTTACTTAGGTCAACTCATCACTACTGATGGTTCGCTTCTTGGAGAAATCAACCGGAGAGTGAAGATGGCATGGAGTGCATTTGGCAAGAATGCGAACATCTTTAAATCAAATATTCCAGTCTTCCTAAAAAGGAGACTGTATGACCAATGTGTTCTGCCTGTTCTGACATATGGTTGTGAAACATGGACCATGAATGCCAGAATGATACAGCGCCTGCAAACAACACAGAGGGGCATGGAGAGATGCATGTTAGGGATCACCCGAAGAGACCGCAAGAGGAACGACTGGGTAAGAAAGAAGACGGGAGTCTGTGACGTGATTAGAAGAGTGAAGGTGTTAAAATGGCAGTGGGCAGGCCACATTGCTAGAAGAAATGACCAGCGTTGGACGTCCAGTGTCATCGAATGGATCCCAAGAAACATCAAGAGACCGAAAAGAAGACCGAAAGACAGGTGGGACAGAGAGCTTGTTAAGTTCTTGGGGCAAACTTGGAGGAGGGAGGCAGTTGACAGGGAAAACTGGAAGAGTCTGGGGGAGGCCTTCGTCCGTCAGTGGACTGAAAAAGGCTGATGATGATGATGATGATGATATATATATATATATAATAACTTCTACAAATGTGTCTCTCCAACACCCGAGCGGCTCTCCTTCCGGTAAGTGCTCACTGGGTTTCCTTCAACACCTAGTTGCCCTAAATATCCTGATTTACCTTTCCTCTTCCGTAAGTTTATATATACATACATACATACATATATATATAGAGAGAGAGAGAGACGGTAGGGAAAACTGGAGGAGTCTGGGAGAGGCCTTCATCCGTCCGCATGTTTTATAATTCTCATTAGTACAGAATGTGAGAGATGAGATGAAATAAATATCAATGCCAGGGCCCACTACGAGGTCAATATTGTAGGAAGATGGATTATTGGGCGAAGAGAAAGTTTGGAGTAATGGGCCACTGTCTTAACGCCGCCGACTTTCTAATGGCAAGGTAAACTGCTTCTACGCACATTACTGTCACCGCCAATCATTATTATTATTATTTCGAATGATGCGATCCGTTGATGCATAAATATATCAATATTTTGTACAATATATCGAAATGTATTTTTTAATAAATATACCCATACGTTAAGATCTATAGCACCAACGAAGAAGTGGTATGAAAGCGATCTGTATAACTTTGAACGTATAATTTCGTATTTGTCAATCAAATTTGCCGGTAAAACTATAAATAAAATAATTAAATATAAAAACTATAACTGTGGCCTGTCGAGAAAGAAAAGTTTACCGAATTCTGAATTAAAATCGATCACATTTCAGCATCAGAATTTCGCATTTTCAGAAAATTTTCTCTCCCTAGTATATTTTTCTCAAGCTCGTGCGTTGTAATCTTTTTATACCTAGCTAATGGCGAGTGAGTGTTTTGCGCGCTTGGAGTAATTAAATTATTTTTACTCGGAAAACATCTCGTACGTTATCCGTGTGCCCTGTTTACATTTACCTTCGCCCATACGCGGCGATGATTTCGATCCTAGCTGAATGCAGCGTAAACGTTTATTATTTGAAGGGTTCTAGAGGGAGATGTCTTTAATTTAACCTACTCCGAGCAAAAACAAAGATTTCTTTAAAAATCCGACCAAGTTGTTGCATTCCCAACTACTAGGAAGGCTTCCGATTCCGCTCCGTCACACGGACCATCTGCCATTTCCGCGGGCCGCATTTTGCACGCAGTTGGACGCGTGCAAATCCGCGCCCACGGAAGCACACGCGCGCACGCTAAAAAGACCTTCAAAACCTCGCCTCTTTCCCCTCTCTCTTCTCGCTCTTATCCCTTCAGTTCAAGGGCCCACTCCATTCTCTCCGCCTCTCTCTCGTTCATAATATCTGCCCCTCCCCCTCTCTCTCGCGACTCTTCCTCTTACTTCTTTCTTTACTCCCTTCCCGGTTCCATTCTCTTCCTCTTACTGATGTTTACATATAATCTCATTCCTCCCTTCTCTCATTTAGCCCTGTGCAATTTCCATGACCCTCTGCCCAGACCTCTCTCTCACTCGTTTATGTAAACCTGAGGTGTGTTCAAGCGTTTATTAAGTGCTGGGTTCTTTATTTAATGGCGAATTCTTAGGTGAAATAGATAAATAGTAAACACGAGGGACGCGAAACCTACGACCCGCGATGTTTTGGTGACGATACGATGTTATATTTGATACAGATAATTTTGTATGTTTTAAACGCATTTGATACCATAAAATTAAGCGTTAAAAAAATTGTTTATGCGTTATTTTCATTTGTAGCGCAACATGTGATCTCTCCTTTAGGCTCCGATTGTAAACTCTCACTTGGCCCGCCGAGGCGCTCGCGATTGCTAATCACACCTAAGAATGCCACGCAAAAAAGTTGCACAAACGCCTGGTTTACGTCCTAAGTCAGTAGACGTGTATTTTGCGGGCATCGCACAAGCGGAATCTAATCTGAAATAATTTTTTTAGAATTACAGTATCATAATACTGTCAAGGTATCACACAGTTATCATAATTTCGATAAATTAATATAAAGTGCCCAGTGTTATATTATAGTTTTGGTCGATAGCTTTTATTTTAAAGCATCGTGGATCGAATAAAAACTGCAGTTTCAGGTTGCTAAAGGCATACATTTTCTCGGCGATTTCTCACGCCTCTTATTGTTAAATGTCCTGCCTAGGATTTATTCCCGAGAGGAAATTAGAATTAAAATAATAAAATAAGAAAACAATTTCACTATTAACTTTTTATTTAAACACTAATTTTCACTGAGTTAAAACTTACTCAGTGATTTGCATTAATATTAATTATACTTCATTAGTCTTTCCCTCAAATACCATGCTCATTTCCTTTTCAGTCATTTAATTTAATGCATGTGAATGCTAGGAGAATGAGTGTAATTTGAAAAAATCGGTACAACATACATTGTACAAACTTTCTCATATATTAATGCGTCGTTTAGTTATCTTTAGAAAATGAAAATCGTATCAACCGGTTTTTAGAAAATGTAATTTTTGTTAAGATGCCCAAGAATAAACCAGCCTTATATTCATTCATTGAGAAAAATGAAATGCGTAGTATTATTGTAGATGTATACTCAAGTAACTGTACGAAATTTTATCAAAATCGTTCTGGCCGTTTTTGAGAAAATCAAATTATTGTAAAAGCTGCCTAGAATAAACAAGCCTTATATTCATTTTTTGAGAAATATGAACTGTCCAATATTATTGAAGACGTAAACTCGAGTAACTGTACGAAATTTAATCAAAATCGTTACAGCCGTTTTTGAGAAAATCAAATTGTTGTTTAAAAAAACGTAGAATAAACTTCCCTTAATTATTGAGTAATGTCAACCATTTTTTCATATACTCTGCTCAGTATGATAAAATGCCTAAGTACGATATTTCATTCATTTTTGCTCTGCCGTTTAGGCTCTAGCTCCAGTAACAGGCAGACAGACAGACAGCATTGCGAAAACCAGTCTCGGATTCATCGACACCTAAAATGTGTATTTTCATAAAAATCTCGAGGTCGAATTTTTTCGAGATGACAATACTTTCTCAATATACTGCGTATATGAGAAAGTAAAGAATTAATCAAATTGCACATTTTTTACCTTTTACTAATTCCACCTAAATACGACGCACGATCACTAGTTCGAAACCGGTCGTGCATCGCATTACTGTAGAAATAGTATAAAATTTAAAAATTAAATAGTGTCAAAATTACATCCATTCCAATACCATGAAGTTCCACCAAACATCGGCCTCTTCGCTAAATTATGCACGTAGATACTGTTTTAATGTGTTAAGACTGGATTAGATGTAAGAGACTCTATCCTCATTCTCGTCCTTATTAGGATCTTTAATCAGGAATCTCCCAAGAGGGA
The DNA here is from genome assembly GCA_036926305.1 of Uropetala carovei. Lineage (NCBI taxonomy): Eukaryota > Metazoa > Arthropoda > Insecta > Odonata > Petaluridae > Uropetala > Uropetala carovei. The sequence goes on from JAXCHB010000214.1 coordinate 1,991,511, forward strand.
TACGAGTGTCTCCTTAAGATTAACCGACAAATTAAACTTTCTTTCCGGTGACGTTGAAGCTTTGGACCCCTACGAGACCCGCACCGATTCGCTTTACACTAGGGACCGTCTCCTGGCATTATCTCTGTATCTATCACTGCAAACGTCGTGTAAAATTTCTCTTATCTCTTTACTCTCTCTCTCTCTCTTTCTCTCTCTCGTGCACTATATGTACACCCCCTTTTCTTATCTCTTCTCCCAGTTTCCTAGCTTCCCTTTTGTCTTGCACGCTAAGAAGCCATTCCCTCTTTTTGCGTATTTCATTTCCTCGTATTCTCATCCGTCTCATCTTCGTCTATGTTTATTCCGTTACCCTTTCGTTTAAAAATATTTTTTTATTTGTCCGCACGTCACCTCTTTCTATTCTTAGCATGCTAATAAGTCTCCTAAGTTGTGACCAATAGACATAGATCGACTCTCTCTCTCTCTCTAGCCTTAATTTTTTGGCCTATTTTTTTCGTGCCGCCGGGAGTACATACTACCCGCAAACCAATCTTAAAATAATAAACTTTCACGCCAAGGCGGGGATGAAACTTCCCTTGGATGTTAAGCTCTTAATTATAGAAAGGTTCCGATAAGGTTAATGAGGCTTAACATACTCATCTTTCACGGATGGAGAACGGGTTAACTTTCGTGTCGTCCTAATTAGTATAGTATGCTGCAATTTGTTTGGATAAAAAAAATACTCCACCCTCACTTAATAAAGGCTACTCACCATATACCTTTCTCTTCATTCCGATTCCATATGTCTAACCCCTTTCTTTCTACTTTCACCGTTCTCTCGCTCTCCATTTCTCCCTGCAATCCTATTGTCGTTCTCTTTCTTCGTTTCGAGCCTATCCCAGTGACGAAAGATGAACGCTCGAGACGGATTCAAGGTGTCGCTTTTATTTCAACCTCTAGCGGAAGACGTACATAAAACAACTGAATTCTATGCATTAATTTTCTGTTTGTAAGGGTCGGAATAATTTAATTCCGTTGCTCAGAATTTAATCTAGTGATTGGTAAAAGTTATGGTCAATACTGGGTTTCATTCGTTTTTGAAAAAATCGGTATGACATACAATGCGCAAAGTTTCTCATATACTAATGCGTCTTTTAGTTATCTTTTGAAAAATATGAACTATGTGGAATCATTATAAACATCAACTTAAATAACTATACGGAATTTGATGAAAATCGTATCAGCCGTTTTTTAGAAAATCCAATTGTTGTTAAAGTTGCCTAAGAGTAAACTAGCCTTATATTCATTTTTTGAGAAATATGAACTATTTAGTATTATTGATTACGTAAGCTCAAGTAACTGTACGAAATTTGATCAAAATCGTTCGAGCCGTTTTTGAGAAAATCAACTTGTTAAAAATTCGCAAATAAACTACCCTTAATTATTGTGCAATTTCAACAATTTCTTCGTATCTTCTATTATGTATGATAAAATGCCTAAGTACGAGATTTCATTCTTTTTCGCTCTATCGTTTAGGCTCTAGAGCCAATAACAGACAGACAGACGGCAATGCGAAAACCAATTTTTCGGACTCGGGTACGCCTAAAATGTATATTTCTATCAAAATCGCGAGGTAGAATTTTTCGCGAATACAATACTTTCACAATATACTACGTATATGAGAAACTAAAAAGATAAAGAAATTGAAAAACTCTCATCAGCAACCGCTTATATAACAAAACGTAAAATTTTGTTCGGATCTTCAAGTAGAGGGGATGCTCTCATTAAATGAGATTAAATTTTAATCTTTGGAGTAGATTTACCGAACCATAACTCATATAAATCAGTAAAGTGACTCACGAGATAAAAGATGAGGAAGCTCTCACCTTGTGAAATGCGAGCAAAGAACGCATAAAAATGCAATAAACCACGATTATCTTTGTGTGGACGTTCTGAGGCGAGTTTGAATTAATTTTCCCAGTTGTATGAAAAATTGTGCAGGCAAGACCTTTCGCTGATTTATTAACCTTCCACCAATATATCATGCAGAACAAAAAAAAACTGTTTCAGCAAAAGAGACAAATTTTTACAGAGTTAAATGACAAAAATGTCATTTAACTATGTTTTCCCTTTTTATTTTAGAGAGTTTCTTACAAACGAGTAAATTAATTAATTAAATTCACAAATATTTTAAATTACTCTTTGTGAATGCTTCAGAAACATTTTTATTTCCCTCTTCTATCTTTTTTTATGTGCACGCACAGCTGTGATTTGTTGGTCAGACAGAATAGTCACTGTTAAACAAAACAAATTTTAATTGTTTTACATACCCTAATTAATTACTGGTTTAATAGAAAGCTTTTTTTTCCTGCGACCTGCTTTTGCGTAAATTAATCTCAACAATCTGTGACATACATTATACCAAAAGTTGCGCTTAAAAATTGTGGATTATCCACGTTATACAGTTACCTAGGTATATATAACACTGATAATCTGAATCTGTAGTTGTATCGTTAGAGAAATTTCAAATCATAACCACGCAGTGTGAACATGCGTTTGTTTGTTTGTGAGAGGTGTTTGTCTATGTATGGGAAGACTTCCTAAAAGTATTGTCAGCTGATAAAAAAACTTTGGCTTGGCAAAGTTTTGCGTACAATAGTATCGTATACACAATTCTAACGCTTTTCCAATGGTAATGCATTTTATGGATATTAATTAATTTTATTCCAATTAAACTAAACGCTCTCTAAGGTGCGCAGTTTAATTTCTCCTCTTAATAAAAAGTCATGCAATGCGAAAAAATACTCTTGTAACGCTAATGGTGAAAGTGTTGACACGAAAGTTCACTCCCCAATAATTAGCCCACTGAATGGCGTTGCTTGAGCAAAATTCAACGCAGCTGAGATTCCTTTCGAAAGTTTCGGGTAATGAGAGTGCAGCGACGAACACAATGTGATGCGGTTCGTTTCGTTTGGCGTCAGTTATACTTATTCCCACGTCGTCGCTGCTCTGGAAACAAAGAAGAGTCCTTTTTGCTCGGGCTCTAGGGAACGACTGCCTCGTGTGTATTTAATTCGCTTCCGACACGTGACATATTATATTTTACTAATATTTTTGAAAAACGTGCTTGCCAAATGTATTTGAAATTTCTGAATTATGAATGCCATGTTAATTAATTTGTTATGGGTATGTAAGAAAAACCGTCCGTGCTTTTTAATTGCGCAAATATTGCCAAAAGGCAAGTTAGAGTATTATTATCGGTAGTAGAGTAATGAGTGCTGATTTTGGTAACAATTAGAGAGGCAGCCTTGAATATTATTTCTTAATATTGTTGCGTGTTCAGCCAAGAAAAAAATTTTTAATCCAAAAACTTTCCATTTTAATTATTTCGCATTTTCGTAATGTCGACCGTTAATTTATGTTTTGGAACCATGCGAAAACTGTTTCATCGAGAAAAATAAGCTCATAAGTGCTAAATAATAGTATACACTGCTAAATAATTACCTAGATATTTCAAACACATTGTATATACATAATCCAAATACGTCGAATAAATCGAAAGATTCGTTAGAAAAATCTTCATTCTCCGACCTAGAGTGATACTATACATTATTATGCGCTTTACCTTGGTGCTATTGCACCCCCTGCCACACACCATTGCGGTGGCTTGCAGGGTGAACTGTAGATATAGATAATTAACGCTGCTAGCATTATATTTGAAATGATGATGAGAATAAAATAACTTTGTAAATTCTCCATAAATATATCTCAAACAAGCATTTATGGGGAATTTATAACGTTTTTTTTTATTATCACGAAGCAGATCCACCTAGTTACGTCTGAAACTATTACATTTTATTTGAAATCTGGGAATTAAAATTTTCTTTATGATTAAATTACAACAAAAATGGGTACGCTACACTATACTTCAGGAGAAATAAGTTGGCCTCCCAGATGCTCACGCCCACAAAATAGAGGGGGAGCTGCGTTGTCGGATTTACGCTTACAGTTCACGCCCGCAACCCAAAGGCTACTGAATGAGAAAAGGAAGCGACGCTACTAAAGCACAGTATGGCAACGTCGCAAGGCTCTGATAGACCCAAGCCTGAAAAGTACCTTTCTAATGCTCCCACGCACCGCTTCCTCAGAGGTCAACTTACGTCTCGTCTGCTATATCAAAACTCAGTATTATTGGTGGTACTCAAAAGAATGTTTATTGAGCGAGCATATTTTATAACTTCTTGTGCATTCGTATTATTTTTCGCTGTAAAACACTAGTCATTCGATAATAATTTCGCATTTTTTTCCTCTCGATTTAATTTAATTTTTTTAAAAACATATTTTGAACTTCGTTTCGATTTTTGGAAAATTGAAATATACCCTTTAAAATTTTGAATTTTTTTCGAACAAAAACATATTAACTTGCATTTATAAGGCAAAAAAAACTACTCGAGTAGAGCGAACCGTTCATCAGCACGCGATACCGCTTCCCTAAAACAATAAGAGAGCATAATAGGAGAATAAGATGATAGGTCGGAGATAATCTCCCCCTACCACGCACCAATTGCGATAGCATGCACAAGGTATTTATTCAGAGTCAGAACAAAGCGGAGGATTCCGACTCTTCAACAAGGCTATCAGACCTCACACCCTATGGCGTATTACCGCCTAAGCCGACAAAGACCAGGCCTAGGGTGGCAGAATTTGTAGGGGCGGCAATTTTGTCTGAAAGTCCACTAGTTGAAATTATTATTTAATATTAAAAATGTAAACGATAAAAGAATGAGAAGGATAACTTAGTAAAACTTAGTCAATGATAAGAATTTATATGGCAATACTGGAGAAAGCACGTTCGTGCGTGCCGGTGTCGGTTCTCACCGCGTACACACACTACGCAAAAAGCACAAGCTCAAAAATCACAGTTATGCTTACCAAGGCGATTTAGAGGAATCGTCATTCGTGAATGAGTGTCCACATTTTCGATCGTATACGGAAAGCGTCGAAGTCGCTGAAAACGAAAGGAAGTCAATTTTAAGTTTTTTGCTGCCTTCTTCGAAATCGAAACATTCATTCGGTATATCCGAATCTTGTTCAGAATGTTCGTTTGCACACCTGCTACAGATTCCTCAGCGGAACGACCATTTTCGGCGTTGAATCGAGTAAAAAGCTATTTGAGGGCTAATCTCAGTGAAGACAAATTAAACGCCCCTTCTCTATTGTCAATCGAAAAGGATTTAACAACTTCTCTGGATTATTCAGAATAATTCTGCCGACCAAAAGTGTAGACGTAAAAATATGTAATTAGTTACAATAAACATAACGTACGAGTGTTTCGATATATAATAAAACTTATAAATGTTCAATTATAATGATTTTTAGTTTCAAATTTAGTTCATGCTATAATTCGTATATACCAAAATAAGTTCATATGGGGCGGCCAGGGCCGGCCCGAGGTACCGGCGAACCGGGCGGCTGCCCGGGGCGCCAAAATCTTGGGACCGCTATTCCGACAATCTTTCTATGCATTACTTGCAAGTGAATAAATACTGGATACCGATTTATAACGCCGAACAGGCTGGAATCTTTATGGCATTCATTCTGTTTTTCTTTATCTATAAACTTTACAGAGCGATGAATACTAAGTAAACATGTACTTCGTAATTATCTCAACAAACATTTATGGAAGGTGGCGCTAGAGTGCTATCTCGCCCGGGACGCCAAATTTCCTCGAGCCGCTCCTGGGGGTGGCAATTATTTCATGGCCTAGGGGTGACATGAATCCTTAGTCCGCCACTGCTCACACCTAACTACTACGGCCGGGAGGAAAGATTATCGTCGCGCGTTACCTTCTCCTCTACCAGTCCAATTATCGAATATTAACAGACGTGCAAGGAAAATGGGGTACCTACCCCAGAGCCATTGCGACCGCCGACGGCGTCGGCGTGAGAAGTTAGACGCGTTACTTTCATAAGTACATTAAATCCACACACACACACACTAGACACGTCGCCGAGTTTCGCGTGTGGTCGCCTGGAGCCTAGAGATAAATGATTATTAGCCATTGTTGCGAAGAAGATCCCAAAATCGGATTAATAACCCACCGCTCGGAGAGGGAGTGCTGGGAGGATGGGAGGAAGAGGGAGGTGAACAAACACATTAATTCGATTCATCGAGATCTGTAGGAGGATGAGGAGGACGGTACACATCCTCTTCGCGTTACCGTGCTTCATCCGACGCTAGAATAAGGTCGAATTCGCCGTCAGCGAATATTTCGAGCCTTTCTTGCGTGATGTACTGACAGGCTTTTTAGCGCTTTTTTATGTTTTTCAATGTCTGTGCAATCTATCAAATCAAAATAGGAAGTAAACGGTAAGATACATAAGGCTGAATTTTTCAGGGTTTTATGTGATCTATGATTCCATTTATTAAACTGCAAAAATAAATGTTTTTTGATAAATCGATGGGTGGCAGGGGATGCCTTTAAATTATTCAAATTGAGATTATGAGCGAATGGTTAACGACAGAAAGTTAAATTTTTTACTATTCGTGTGACCTTTAATGCCATCTGTAACACTACAGAGAAAAGTTGCTTTGAAAAATCGGAAGGAGGCAGGGGGTGCCTTCATAATTTTCAATTTCAGTTTCTCGGCAAATGGTTAAACAAAAGTTAAATTTTTAAATTAATTATTGAATACTTCGCCACAGAATTGCATCACTAACTTACAAAGAATTTTAAGTTTGCAATTCTCAATAAACCTCAATAAACACAACGCGCCCTTTCATATTAAGTGAGCAGATGGAGCTCCAGTTTTTTTTTTAACATCTGTATCGAAGAAGTGAACGTAAAAAAGATAGGCCGGAGGAAGTCGAAACGAAGTGACCTTGGCCATCTCGATATTGCTCGAGATATATTATTGAGAGTGAAAGGAATCATGCGTCATGAACTCGAATAACGGATCGAATAAGAATACAAAGTTACGTCATTGAATCACACGATTTTAAAGTTCACCGTCAAATATCCCACCTATGAAATCACACGTTACATATTTTTCCGATTTCGACGTGATTATTTCAGGGTTTGAAATTTAATTAAAGGAAAACGGAAACGTAGTATTTTGGACTTTGATTTTCAAAAATAATAAAATAAACAGTGGCTTATTGCGCAAACCTGCAACGAGCGTGGAAAATCCCTACAGTTTTGCTGGTTAATAAACTTACATGGAAAATCATTTTCTCCAAGAATAATTTTTCATTGTACAGTGAAGAAAGATATAGTATGCGCAACACGCATCGCACCAACTTTACTCGTCTGGTTTATACAACTGTCATTTCGTACGTAATTGCATAGGTTGCAGGTAGATCAGAGTAAAACTTGATGCATTGTAATATCATCGGACGCTATGTAGTTGTTTTTTCAGAGATGTGGTTTTGGTAGTGTTATTTATCGCGTCAATTTGTTGCAATGGATTAATTATAACCAAAATCCCTTCGGCCATTTTTTTTAGCAAAACTACATTTTGAGAAAATGGACAATAATAAAGCATCCTCCATTTTTGCTCGATGCAGTTCATTTCAATAAGGTTGCTATATTTCGGGTGATCTCCGAGCAACCAAATTTCATCAAGTGGAAGGCTATTGTTTTCAATCAATTCCAAGGTCTCGAGTTTGATTCCAGGAGCTTTTTTATCTCATTAGTATAGCATTTTCTCGGACACTGCAAAAGGAAACGCAGCCAAATTTTGCACGCAGTACACTTTCATCCAGAGGAAGGTCGAGGGCTGTTTTAGGTCAATTCCAAGGTCCCGAGTTCGAATCCAAGGGCATTCTCCTTTTTCCCATTAGAATAGCGTGGGAATGAGTGCACCGTACTTTTGCTTTGCGTCTTATAATTACTTATAACCATCGTAGATACTCGGGACTTGAGAAAACGTATAAAAATTTTGTTTTGGTTTTCATACCTTTGATTTTTTAAATGCGCAAAGTTTGTTATGACGCGAAAGTTCGACGTTTTTTTTTTAGCCGTAAAACTTTAGCCCACACGTCAACCATCAAATTGGCTGAGATTCTGGCACTGTTTTGTTATTCCTTTCGAGCCAAAGGGCATTAACAATTCTCTGAATAATCACAGTTCGTGTCCAGACGCAATTTTTCCTTCGTCCACTGGATTTGCGTGTTAAGCAGTCCGGAGAAATTATAGAATTTTCATCTCCGGATAAATTCTTTATTCGCTACCTCACGCATCTCCCTATGTATAGTTTGCTTGCTGACGTCGTGATGTTTTAAGACGCTCTATGGAGTTATATGGGAGAATGGGAAAAAACCGCCCTAACTCAAAACCTTTTCTTTCTTTTTCGATCAAACATTCAGGAATCACTTGGCCTTTCAACTTTTCAATTTGAAACTGCTGGTCATATAAGACTCGTGAAGAGGACAGTGTTCTTTTTACTTTCTCATACGAAGTATCGAGAAAGTATTGTTTTCGCGAAAAAATTCGACCTCGAGATTTTTACGGAAATAGACGTTTTAGGTGTCGCTGAATCCGAAAAAGCGGTTTTCGCAATGCCTTCTGTCTGTCTGTCTGTTACTGGCGCTGGAGCCTAGACGGTAGAGCGAAAATGAATGAAATCTCGTACTTAGGCATTTTATCATACTGAACACAGTATACGTAGAAATGGTTGACATTGATTAATAATTAAGAGTAGTTTATTCTACGCATTTTTAACAACAATCCGATTTTCTCAAAAACGGCTATAACGATTTTGATCAAATTTCGTACAGTTACTTGAGTTTACGTCTTCAATAATACCGTATAGTTCACATTTCTCAAAAAATGAATATAAGGCTAGTTTATTCTGGGCAACTTTAACAACAATTCGATTTTCTGAAAACTGGCTCTTACGATTTTCATTTTCTAAAGATAACTAAACGACGAATTAGTAGCCATATGTGAGAAAGTTTGTGCAATGTATGTTGTACCGAATTTTTTATTGCGGGCACCAAAGTAATAACGATATAGACAAAATGCCAAATGGCATGTGTGACACTTTATCGCATTTATACCTCGGAAACTTAAAGTTGCAATTATGGGCCCTCACTGACTTTTTGAGGAAAACGCTGCACTATAAAAACAATATCCTGAACGGCGCTTCACAGATCTATCTATCTATCTATCAGGGAGTTTGTCATACATGGAGTATAAATATTGGTCTCAATGGCACCTATAACGTGCACATTCATGAAAATCTCGAACTTTTCACGATCACGGCATTTTCTCTACATACCTTGCAAGTATAAAGCACGAAGCGAAAAAACATGCTTATGTGGCCACTCTGTCCGTCCGTCCGTTTGTGGACAGCCAACTTTTTGTCTCAAGAGATATGCGTAAAGTTAAAATATCCATATATTATTTTTCTTTCATTGAATTTTCCCGGTAGTTAATAAATTTTCCGCTAGGGGGATTCAAATTAAGAAAATTCAAAATTTTAAAATGGTATTGCAGCCAAACTACAGGAGCTTGAGAAGTGAAGGCTTAGTGAGGATCTCTATTCCAACGGTACTGGTTGTCCCCTTCTCTAAAGGAGACAAAATATTAAAGAAAACGTGCTTCCATTTTGTTACTTTAGAAAGGGTGTCTTACTTGTTCCTAAATAATAGAGAATAAATTAGTATGGATTATAATAAAGTTAATAGCGACGAACCTTCACATGATTCCGTGATTTTCTCAGCATACTGACTCTAATATATAGGGTTTCCAACAACACGATTGGACGCTAATATGCACAATCAACCGCCCATCGGTCTCACGAAAGGCATTTCGTGCCCATTAACATTATTACCATATAAACCCCTTAACAGTGAACCTTCAACGGAAGCACGACGTTTCCGTGACGACTCGCATTATCCGTGTATTTTGGAGTTCGTAATTAACTTCTGCGAACATTTTTCAGCGTTTTCCTCGTTCGAATCGCGTCCCTTTTTGACGCATCCTTTCTCAATACGCCTCGGAGCAACTGTTATGCTAGGGAAGAGTTTTCTTATTTGGAGATCTCGAAATAAAAAAAACATCGGCGACGGACACCAGGCAGACGTGAGATGAAATGTCAAGGAAACATTTCTTGGAAACAACCATCATCAATTCAATGCGTATGAGGAAAGGTCCATAAAAGGTAGCGAAAAAGTCGGTGATTTATCGGTGACCAAGATTTTGAGCGTGATGAAATGGTGAATCCCGCCAAGTTAAGGGGATCCTCTTTAAGGGTTTCTCAAATTGGTCCGTTTCCCGTGAGAACGCCGTCGAAAATCTCGTTGATGTAAGTAAATCTAAACTAAGTATTTATCGGTCGGTGTTATCGGGAAGTGCATAGTCATACAGTGACGTGCGTGTGAATTGGCGTAGAATTGATTAAAATAATACAGAAAAAATGACGCATCGAACTCACCGCTTGGCTGAAATTCAGTCGACGGGAAAGGTAACCACAATTGGCCATAAAACGTTCCGGGAAGTTCTGATTCGTAATTCGGTCACAAAGAAGGCATCATAAGTCGTGGTTCACCAATGGTTGGTTCTGAAAATGAAAGAGAAAGAAGCTTTTTTATTTATACTATAAGCTATATGTATTATTATATTTCTAGTTTCGGTCACATTTTGAGAATTTCTCATTGTAAAAAAGTAACAACTTCGTAAATTTTATGAACACCTTAAACTCATGATGTTCTTCGCACATTCATTGTATCCTTGTTTCACTTCGGATACTTTATGAAAATAGGATACAGTTAATTTTGAGGAAGACTTATTAAACTAACTGTTATTTTATTAGTGACATAACTTTCAAACACTGTTAGGTATGCGGAGAGTAATTCAGATTCAGACCTTATAGAGAGTTCTCAAAGTTTCATTTCAATAGGGTTATCAAAACTTTCACGAGCAAAACTAACCTTATTTATGCATGTAAAAGTATATTTCGTTATTATGTATTATTATTATTATTACTATTATTATTATTTATTATTATTATCATTATTATTATGTATAAAGGATAAAGTAATTGGGTGTAAAAAGGGCTTTAAAGAAATACTCGTTAACCTAATAACTACCTATGTTAAACCATGGAAAAATTGATTATAACAATTAATTTAATAATATCTACCATATTATTAGTTATGTGGGTATTTATATAATGAATCGAAACTCTATTTCTATATTTTTAATGCAAAATTATAGGCCTTGTAGAGCCTGAAGTGAAAAAATTCTCTTAAATCAGGGGTGCACTGAGTGCGTCCCTCCGTTGATATTTGTGCGGCCCGCGGAAGATTTTGCATCATAAGGTTAATATTGAACAATGTTTAGGTTAGGTTGAGTTGGTAAATCACAAAGTGAAAATTATAAGAGAATACAAAATGCTAAGGTTAACCAAACGCACTACTTTTAGCAACTTTGTACTCCTGACAAATTCTACTCATATAGGTACTGCTTCTTTCAAAAGTTGTACACCTTTAAACTCGCACTGCATTGTATATTTGTGATAATTTTGCGTTTGATTATTGATAAGTAAAAATGCTTTAACCTGTTATCTAAAATGTTATTATTGTTTAATTTACATTATTCAGATTTTAATTAAGTGCGGCCCTCGGATAAGTAAAAACCATCAAATGCGGCCAGTGGGTGTGAAAAGTTTGTGTACCACTGTCTTAAATGGTTTTAAGGGACTAAGTTCTTGTACGTACGAAATCGCAACCGCTAAATTGGATCCGAATTTAGGTTCAATATTAATTCACGTCGCAGTACCTAAAACTTCCACACTTGCTCCGGAATTGATTAGTACTAATTCTAAAAACCACTACACAACCAATTTTCTTGGCACTTTACGCAAAAAGATGAAAGGTTAATTCGGCCGCTCACATTTTTTTAGCTGATTCATTCAAAAGAATGCTTCGCGCTATATCATTTATTAAACGAACAATAGAGAGATGGAGACTGCCCTAGTAAATTGATCCCGGTCACAATAAGGCTAGGTCAGGCGTAATTTAATTTCCCTTTTCGAGCGGATGACAATGAGGCCTTTAAGAACGGAGACCACCGCCCACGTTTTGTAACCCGAGATTAGAAGTGCTTCGATTGTACTCCGTCCGCTTCATCATCAGGTATAGGAAGAAGAAAACAGAATTTCAAAAGCGTCTTGGTCCTCCACTTAGGAAAGGAATATCCATCGACTCCGTTCGATAATTAGATTATTAAGCACACGATGTTGTTTTTTCCCTTATTTAATCATTAATTTTGATTTCACGCACAAATTGAGCATACATAATTACCGAATCTCCATTTTTCGTCATTGTCGAGTCTTTTTTTTTTAATTGAAAATTTGAACAACGGAGGTCGCTGAATTTTCGCATATTTTTTTCATCGCCAGAATTGCGCGATTCTTTTTTTTTATTTGAAATTTTTTCTAATAGTAACACCACCCGTCCCGACACTCCCTATAAGTTTCCTTCTGCTCGCCACGCCCTCGAAATCGCCGACTCCGTCCATGTGTCACTCTTTTGTATGGCGGGAGTTCTTCCTAAAAAGAGCCTCTGTACTTATTTTTTCTGGTCCACTCCCATGCGCTACGTTGAAAGGTTTTTGTTTTTTTGGAGAGAAAGTGGGCAGTGCGAATCGCGGCGGAACCATAGCTACCAAGGATGATTTAGGCAAAATATTGGTTTATTTTTATTTTTTTGAGACTTAAAAAAGATCATATTTGGTATATTGTTGCCTAGTATTAGGATTCGGGTCGTTAATTATAATAATTGAAAAAAAAACATTTCATAATTACGCCAACTTATTGTTTATTTATTAATGAGTGGAGAGACTTGTAAATGGTTGCGAATCACGTTTCAAGGCATTGTTTCTGGCAGCTGTCCAATGTACTGCATTTTTACTGAGTAATGCTGGATTTTTTTATAAAAATCGATTGAGTAAGACGATTTCCTTGGAGGACGCCTACATGTCGCAGTTGAAAGCGAAACGGAACCATATTGTTTTATTGAGTCATTTTCTTTGTTATGAATAAGCTTTCGCCCCATAAACAAAATCGGATCTTATGTGTTTTTGAGTAAAAATTATTCCGAGACCGCCGAAATCATTTTTCTCGTAAAATTAGTAGATTAAAGCGACATATGGCGGCAACTTTTTGGTACTTAGCAAAATGGCAAAGGCTACCACATCCTCATATCTGATCGCAGAAAGAGATCGAAAGGATTGAATCGCAGATAAATAGCCGTGACCAAGGTGACATTTTCCACTGTCGCCCCTCCTAAAGGGCGCCTCCCATTAAAGTTGCGAATTATATCTTTTGGTTTCAATAAATATCGAGTTGATTCCAAGATATGACATTTATTTTAATTAAAACGGAATTTTATCAAGTACAACGTTGTAACAATGATGAACCAAAATTGTTTTTGCTGTAAGTAAGGCCGTATTTAGGGCGTACTTTTTTTACTAAAAAAATTTCGACCTCGCAATAATGCAAATGTGCAACGGTGGATAATTCTTCTAAATAATCAAAAATAAAAAACTCTCATATATTAATCGCAAAAAACTTATGTAATATCATGAAAGTCAATAAAATCACGCATAACTTTTATAAAAAATAAAATTATAAGCGGAACGCACTATAGAGAGTTTCAAGAAAAGGAGTATTTAAATTTGGAAATTGTGCATATTATATATATTCGCATGCAACGGGAACACATTTTAGGACCACTTGTCAAAATTACTGAAGATTTTTCTTTGAGGCCCTTTACAGGCGCCTTTTGCGCCTAGTGAGTGGCAAATTTTCTGAAATATTATATCAAAAACTCCCAGCTCCCCATACATGACAGCGTCCTAAACACTGGTATATAAATTACTTTAAATCTGCCATAGTCGCCGAACGTCTCAGCTAAGACTGTTGCTGATACAACATTTATCTTACTAAAATCTCAATGTTATACGAATGATATTAAAGGGGACCAACTTTTAGCGCTCAAGCACCAATGAACGCAATGCGTGTTACCGTAAAAATAAGGTTAACCCGTTTCGAATATAACTTAAATGACATTTTTATCGCTTAAGACTTTCAGCCCCTTAAATCTCCGATAAATGTGCCATATGCATTGGCGATATTTTTACTCACGTGAAATTTTCAAAACACAGTGGGCGTTATTCTTTTTGGCAGTGATGTCGCACGTTCAATCGCTGGAGTTGGCGCGCATGTGTAACATTGTGGGCGAGAGAAACATTAACGCCAACACTCAACTGCACCGGTAAATAAGTTGCCAAGTGGACAGCTACGTGTCTTTCAAAAGTTTTATTTTGTAGGAGTAACAAGAACGAGTCAATTGCATCAGTAGTGTAAGAGGAAACTAGATAAAAATTCTCCATTAAAGTAGTCCTCGCTTGAGCGTTACTGTCCTTTAATTTCCTGAATTTCAAGGAAAAACATCTATTGATCTTACCGCTAATTAGATGCAGACGGAAGCGAAAGTAGGATTTTCAAAGCGCTATTCAATTTTAAAGAAACCGAACACTTCAATGAGCGGATAGATACTCCAAGAAATAGACATTTTAAAATTTAACTTTCAGATTTTTTATCGGAATCAATTAACTTAAGCTAGCCATTACTAATTCAATAACAAGTATATAAAAACGTCTCAGGTATCTCCAATAGCCAAACAGGGTTATTAAAAAAAACCAGACGCGCATTTCGGCTACAAATCAGCCGTCTTCAGTGGCGTCTCCAGGTGCACCTTCAATAGACACCCACCCAGCGCTTCTTCTTAATTTCTTTTTCAGACGTAGATCGATAATTCTCTGGTGAATTAGCCATTACTACTTGCCATACGAATTTGTATCGTTTCATTGAAATATTATTTTCTAATGCATTACCTCAGCACAATAGTAATTTATGCCGTGGTATCCAGCGTGTGATACTGCAACCTTATACATTTCCGAATGCAGTGCCAACATTGTTCATGAAAATCTCTGATAAGTGTTGGGAACAACAAACTTTCGAGCCGTCTTACGAAAATAATCGCGGACTCTGCGGTATTATAGTTCTGCTACAGCCTCTGATTGATAAAACGAGTTATATCCAATAAATAAATCAATAGCTTATGATCGCATTAGCTCCAAAGACTAAATTGGAGTATTCAATAAACCATGCAAAATTACTCAATCCGAAAAGACGAGAAATAGAAGAGTGAATTTATATTATATAAATATAAATTATAAATTTCAAAACCTAAAATTCATGCTATCCCAAAGAAAAATTCATTTCAGGCCCTAGGTAATTCTAAAATTAAAAAGTCGACCAGAAATAAATGACTTGCGCGTTTTAGATTCATGTGCACGTGACTTAAAGTTAATTAAACGCAAACGTAATAAAAATTACTGCGTCGATACGACGATATTATTGGCAAAAAAAAACTAAAGATAAATGAAACGTGAAATGCGACCCGCAGTCTAAAGGAATTGCATTCTTAATCGGGATAGTCCTGATTTGAAACGTTCAATCCTCCTCGTAACGAGACATCTGAAGTACGTATTTCCTTTCCATGCTTGCCATCTCGTCACGATTAGCAGTACACGCGTTTAACGAGGCGTGAACGGCCCAGACCTCGGATACGCGCGATTTTGTTTCGGAACTGATTTGGTAGTCGCTCTATGCGCATCATCATGACTCCTCCATCCCCGTCCAGGAGGATCTTTTCTATCCGTCAAACGCCCATAAACAACGCCACGCCTTACGTATGACTAATGATCCCGTCGAGGCGCCAAAAATACTTTAATAACTAACGCGAGTCCTTGCGGCTATGTAAATCATGGCGATGAATATTCGTCGCGCTTCCTGATTGTGAAATTAGTAATATTTGAAATTCCTCTTATAAATGCTAAATAACATATGGCCACGTCTTTAGACGATTTAAGAGCAAATAAAGAAGAGCAAGAACATTAGAGACGGAATCGAAGAAGATTATGTCTGCACGAGTTTACTAGTTAACGTTTAACCATTAGGTGTGCAACACATTGCATTTGTATACAACTTTTATTATAACGACCTGTATGTACATATGTATTCAAATCCCAATAACTAATATATTTTGAGCTCTTCCATATGAGCTAGGAATATGAAATTTTGACTCTTTTGTAGGTTATGGTATAACTCCTGCGAAAAAATTCGAAAATCTAAGAAAAAAGTCCCGGATTCAGCGGCAGAGGATACTTTCCATTTTCCATAAGATAACACGTAAAAATCGATTTTTCGAAGTGCAACCTTCAATTCTTTTGCAAATTTAAATTGGAAGAAATTGACCTACGATCTTCGGACGCAGACTGCTAATGAAAAGTGAATCTAGTATATTATTTAAATTTATATTTTAAATTGTTACGAGGGGCAGTCCAAAATTCGCCAATTGCTGAGAGCAGTAAAGCAAACGTTAATAACACAAGAGGCAACAAGAGTGCATTAGCAACGAGTTGCGATGTGGAGCGTGACTTAGCTTTATAATAAACGTACTTTAGACATCGTTATGGAACGGAGTCGTTCAACTCGCGCAGAGGGGGGCCACAATTCGAATGTCTCCTAACCCACGGACCAGTGAGAAACTTTTAGAAAGACAATTCAGAATTGTCCACTTATTTTCTTATAGAGCGATTACAAATTATCGTTTTATATCGCTAAGCACTACCGCAACCGTAACTTTATAATTTTTTTCACTCAGTTAAACACTGATTTTACTTACCCGGGATATAATTTTAGTTTTTCTTAAAGGAATGAATGCTTTCCGTTTGGTTTCATTTCTGAATACTGATTTTTACCTGCACAGATTATAAAAGGGAGCCGGATAAATATCCTTTGGCGGGCCGGATACTTGCCCGCAGGCCGCATGTTGGACAAGCCTACTCTAGAACAACGATTTTCCCCGTTATAAAGCGGCATTCTTCGACAAAATTCCTTGACATTCGCCGCAAACTGATTAATATTGGAAACGCGGACGACGGATTGTGTGGAATTCAGCATTCATCGAAGACGGCGTTCGGTGCGGCAATTTATCAGGGATCAATTCATGCCTCTGAAGCGGTGCCATTATCAGATGTAATTAAGTGACCATTTTACGTGTGACGCCACGACGACACTGACAAGATACGAGAAATTGATTGTAGGACGGATAGACGAAAGGGAAGCATATTTTCCCCTAAGTCTATAAGAGAGCATGACAGGAGAAAAACGTGATAGGTCCCTGCAACACACACCAATTGCGATGGCTTGCATGGTACATATTCAAATTCAGATTCAAACTTTTTCTTAGGTCCCCTTAGTAAAAAAACGCTTTGGTATCCAAACTCCTTTTTATCATTAATTAACTCCCTTTGAAACACAGCAAATCATATTCGTTGGTACAGTCCAAAAGCAAGAAATTTTAAAAGCCGAACGATCTATTTATAAAACTCAAGAAAAATGACTGGATATGATTGAAGATCAAGATGATCATTTTTGTGATAAAAAATTTTGGAAAACTAGGTGCGAATTTTAGCCACAAAACAGCTTTCTTTGTGGTTTTCTACGATCGCCGATTCCCGCTTTTTTTAGACTTCGTATCCCTGGGAGCATTTTCAATCCCACTGTCGCATAACCCTGGATCTCTACAGAAACCCTCGAAAACAGGGGCGGGCGAACTTTTTTACGCTGCGAGCCGCATTGGCAGTTGCGAGTCCTTAGGCCGATATAAATGCCACACGGCAGTTACTTGAGATGATGCAAAGGAATCTATTAATTAAAATGAAGGATTAATAATATTTTAGCCTCATAACTTACTAAAAAATGTTTTCCGGCCATAATTTTAATAAACAAATATGAAATGAACTATACTACATGCTACGGTTCGCTTTCATAATGCCATCGTGGGTCGTTGTTTGCTCACTTATGGCATAAAATTTTTCTCCTTTTATATTCTTATCAATTTTGTTTTCAATTCCTTTCCATGCAATTCCTCAATATACTCTTTAAAACTTTTTCTTACATCTTCCGGACCAGTTCTAAGTTTTCCGTTTCAGCCCTTAATAATTACGCATTTTCCTTCTTGTGTCACTTATCCTGATAACAATCAAGCTGAGCTAGCTGTTTAATTTTGCGAATTCAGAATCTTTTCCAAACTATTTACGTTCACAAGTCGTGTCCATTCAATCATATGGGCACATGGCCGTTCATATAATATTTTTTAAAAATATTTTTGCTTCCGTGGTGGCACTTATATCGAAGGCAATATAATTGCAGCTTAAAATATATAATGTGCATTTCCCTGAGATTTAAGTAAAACATTTCGTTGACATTTGGAAGTATGCTTGCGTATCCGTGTGGGCTTATTGCCTTTGTAGTTCCAATATTCAACCCACAGTTTTCCTCTCTGATAGCTAAAATAATTATCATTAATGCCTTTCCTTTTGCAGATTCGGAAATAGCGTGGATCGCGAAGTTCCAAACGTTTTCACTAAAATATTATGAGAAAAGAAAGGCCTGCTTCGAGTTGGCTCCCATTCATTTTCAGGCCCAGAGCAATTTATATTATAATTAATACTAAATATCTACTAAACTAGAGTAGACCGCAGCGTGGAGAGTTGTTCCCACGAGGCAATTAAGATTTGAGGATTAAGTGACTCCCTTTCTGTCTACGCGGGGATATTCCCGGATAGACACCGCGTGTGGGAGGAACTCCCTCTCGCTTTATCGCCACATTGCCTCGGCTTATCAGCCCACGGCGTAACCGCAAACAGCACGTGAGAGAGAGAGAGAGGGAGAGAGAGAGAGAGATAGAGAGAGAGGGAGAGAGAGAAAGAGAGAGGGAGAGAGAGAAAGAGAGGGAGAGAGAGAGGGAGAGATAGAGAGAGAGGGAAGGAGAGAGAGAGAGGAGATGAGAGAAGGACGCGATCAACAAGGACGGCGTCCAACATCCCACGTAGAATCGAATTTCACATTACTTATTTTAAACAAATTTAATATGTACTTTATTTCGTTACTAGCGTAATTGCCGGTCAATATGACGGGGTATCTTTAGTTAACCTTACTTCCCTCTCTCTCCCTCCTTATCTCGTATTAAAAACATTCAAAGCACGCTTACACCCATAAGGATTGATTTAACAAATATGATTTTGTGGTCTAACAATATAATTAGTCACCATGGCAACATACAGTTAAAATGGCAAGATTTCCATAAAATATGTAAATTAAACGTTTAACATGGGATATTTCGAACTGTGGGCGAAAAAAGATGAACAGAATAAGAAACTTTATAATTTTTTCTTAAAAATGGTTCAAATCCGAAGGTCGTAAGTTAATTCCTTCTAATTTTAATTTCCAAATGAATAAAAGCCTGCACGTCGAAAAATCGCGTTTTACATGTTAAGTAATGGGAAATGGAAATGCCTCCATCGGAGTCGAACCAAGGAATTTTTTCGTGATTTAAATTCGTCATCACCTGAAAACGTGTTAATCAAGCATCACTGCCAAATTTTGACTTTCTATCTTCATTACTACTCGAGTTATTAGCGTTTAAGTTAGCGTTATAGACAGAGAATTGCTTTTTATTATATACGATTACTCACCTTTGTTAATTATTTCAAAAGAAATCAGCTTCTGCAATCGTCACTATAATTGCATCTCAAATTATCTAAAATCGACCTGTAAATTGAACGATTTAAAAAAATATATATGTGGCTTAAGCATTTGTTTCTTTTTCCATCATTTTGAAATGTCAACTATTTTGACTGATATTAGTGCTTTAAATTGCATTCTGTAACAGATTGCAACACGGTAGGACGAAAGAGGGGACTTTATAGCCTCGATAAGAAATAACGTCTGGAGCGAAAGAGATATCGGGAAGAAAGGGAAAAGGAGAAAAAAAAGAGGGAGGGAGTGAGATACAGAGACGGAATGAATGAGAGAGACAGGCAGAGAGAGAGAGGAAGAGCAAGAGAGAAAGGAAGACAGATGCGCAGAGAAACAGAGAAATGAAGAAAAATGTATCCAATGGCGGGGTTGAGGTTATAAAGTCCCCTCTTTCGTCCTACCTTGTTACAATCTGTTACCAGTGCCGTATTTACGCACAGGCAACATAGGCTACTGCCTACGGCGTCAAATTACGAAAGGCGCCAAAATATGAAAGGTACCAATTTATGAAAGGTACCAAATATGAAAGACGCAAAATATCGAAGTTTTCTTTAAATAAGAAACATATTTTGAACTATATATCCTCATTTAAGAATACACTAGCGTAATGTCCGTCAAAAATTATTTTAATTTAATGGGAAAAGTCGCATCGAAAATAGTGCCTATGGGCACCAAAAACTTAAATCCAGCCCTGTCTGTTACATTTACTGCATGAATTTGCAGAATTCAATTTAAAGCACAAATATTTGACATTTCAAAATTATGGAAAAAAACAAATGCTTAAGCCATATATTTTTTTTTAATTGTTGAATTTACAGAGCGATTTTTATATAATTTGAGATGCAATTAGTATAGTGACGATTGCAGAAGTTGATTTCTTTTGAAATAATTGACAAAGGTGAGCAATAACGAAAATAAAGTACATATTAAATTTCTTTCAAATTTAAGTAATATGAAATGGAAGCACAATAGGTAAATGGAGGAAATGAAGGGGGGGGGGGAGGGAGGAAATGAAGGGGGGGGGGGGAGAGAGGGAGGAAAAGAGAGAGAGATACAGACAGAAAGGTTCAGTGCGAGGAAAGGAGGAAATGAGCAAGAGAAACGTGCAAACAAAGAGAGAAAGGGGAGAAAAAGATGCCGGAGGATAGAAAATAATCAGTTCTGGGAGAAACCAAAAGGAAAAGGGAAAAAAGCGAGAGAAAACATAAGAACATAGGATAAGGCAGAAGGAAACACTAGAAAAAGAGGAAGTGAAATGAAGAGGGGTGTGTGAAAAAAAGAGAACGGGATAGAGATCGAATTATTGAAATGAAAGTGAAAGAGAAGAGAAAAAGAGAGAGAGAGAGAGAAAAGAATTAACGAAAGAGAAATGCAGAGAAGTAAATGGTGAGAAAGGATTATATGGAGAAATTGAGAGAAAAGGAAAGAAAATAAGGGAGAATGGAAGAAACTAAAAGATAACAGAGAAAAACTAAGAGAGAGAGAGAGAATTAGCGAAAGAGAGCGAGAGAGATGGAGAGAAATATACAGCGAAATAAGAGAGGGTAAATTAGAGAAATAAATAAGTTAAATAAAAGGGAATGGTGGAATAGGAAGGCAGGAAAAGGGTATGCGAGGCATATGTTCAACTTATTTGATTAGTTCAACTCGACGGAGGGCCAATCTAAAAAGATTAAAGGAGCTCAGCAGAGCGACCGGATGTAGGCAGCCCTTTTAGTATAGGACGAGAGCAAGTGGTTAACGTACGATTTTTGCCTGGGTCTCCTTATCTACTACCCTACACGCTCTCTCCCTATGTATGTGTGTGTATGTATGTGTATATATATATATATATATATATATATAATGAAACCTTTCGACCTTATAATTGGATTTGAGAAGGCAGTGCCAAAGGATCGATTCCGAACCGCTGCCTTTTGGCCTGGAAATGTCTCTTCCCTAATTCTCCTTCACTTACGTATACCGATGTAAACAAGCAACACAAAAACGAAGAGGATGATTTTTTTATTTATTTACGACATAACCTCGAATAATCGACTCGTGTAGGGGAGAAAGAAGGGCGGGTCGGATGCACCGATAAGTCGGATATTCGAGGGGGAAATCGCAGCTGGAGGTAGGGATCGGAAATACGGTCTTATTTTAAACAGCAAAGAAAATGGAAACAAAAAATTGGAGATGAAGCTAGAAGAGAAACGGAATAGAAAAGATTGAACGATCAAAACAAACGAAAAGCGAGGCAAAGAGCTAATGAGTCACCAGAAGCAACAGTAAAGCAACAGATTTATAGTTGCAAGAAAACGAGCAAATGAAATTTCATTACAATCTGAATAGTGATTATTGTAGATTAGGTTATTTATATTTATGTAACAAAATTCTTACGGAATTAATTATTAAGTTTAACGAATAAATCTTCATTAACTTATATCTTTGACAAACAACTTTTATATGCCCGTGACTATTATTATTTTCTGAAATATTCGGTTATGTGGATTTTATATTAATTTTTTACGTTTTGGTGCATTTAAAAAGTTGGTTTCGTTAATTTTTATTTTATTTTAACGTAATACTTAATTCACGCATAACCGTCGTATTTGACGGGCAATTACGCTAGTTTCATTATATTTTTTTTCTTTTCTTAAGATCTTCAACAGTGTTCATGCCGATGCTATACTCATCAGCAATTCTAGCGACTGAAACACCAGATTCTAATTTCAATTAAATTTGTTAATTTTTCACCAATACTAAGTAAATCACTCTTTCTCTTCATTTCACCTTAAGTGGCAGGTGTGATCACTTAGATCTTTTGATCAATCTTTCCTATCAAGAAAAACGAACTACTGAAGCACAAATCGCGCGAGACCATTTCATAACGGTGTCCAGAAGTAGTATTAAGCCTTGCGGGATGCCAGGAAGCGTAGCGTGGTACCGTCCAAAATCCAACAGTCAACCGACTTTTGGTCGGTTAAACCGATAGTCAGATAACCGAAGGCCGACGTTAAAACTTTTAAAGATAAAGTTAGATATGACAATGTAAAAGATATTCGTTACTTGTAGTGTTAATTTAATTAAACCAAACATACCGTTAATTTAAATTGTAAGACCAAGGGAGGTGGAGGAAGTAGATGGACCGCTTGGTAGGGTGATGTACGGTGGGGACTTCGAGGGCCCCGGGACCGCTACGGTAGCCGTGAAGGCCTGCCATGAACCTCGAAAACTCTAAGCTCCCAAGGTTAAGTATATATAGTTTAGAAAAATTGTATATGGTATAGAAAAAACTGTATGGTATAAAATGTAATAAGTCTGTAACCTTGCCACCGGGCCAGGCGCCCAACTGCATTGTAAAAGAAATAATATATGAATTGACAACTAGTGGCTGAGAAGGATAGTAGGGAGCCAGTGGACCTACACGGTTTTTTTTTGTTTAAGGTTTCCGGACTATAAATACAATAAATTTATGTGCATAACCTACCCATGAAATAGAAACAATAAAATAAAATTCATATATAGTAAGGAAAGCAAAAGAAAACATGAAAAAACTATCTTATTTTCTTACGGCAACATATATTTTTTCTCCGCTTATAAAAAGAAGCATACGCACAAGGGCTGCGTGATGATAATTTACTTGTCGTCGTAGGTTGAACTGTTAGCAATTAGATTTCCCATAAAATAATACGCACTATGAGAAGGTAAATTATAATAATCTTTTCCAATGAGTTGGATAGATCTGCTCAGATGAATATATGCTACAAGGAACGTGGTTGTCGTCAACTGTTGGCGTTATTCGATTACGTCTTGGTGTCTAAATATTCCATGTGTTCTGCGTACTAATTGTTAATGAGGGTTGAGAGAGATTTTCGCCGCTCGTGTTCTACGCAAATTTCGAGGAAACCTGATTGGTTGGCACCTCTCGAAAAGGAGACTGTCTCCTTAAAAAAAAAAACAAAAAAGCTACTGGTTGCGCGGTTGGGCGGTTCATGGTCACGGAGATACAACTGTCCTATCCGCCGAACGTAACCTTCGGTGATGAAAGTTTTTCGGTAATCTGGTTTACGAAAACATCGCGGTTCGTTTCTCAATTCTGCCTGCAACGACCTACATCATGAATCCAGTAGCGAAATGAGAACGGCGATATTCTGCAATAGTTTGAAATAATTTAAAATTTCGCAGAAGCGTTATTTCCTCGTAGATTTTAGACTCTCCGAAGTTACATGAATGTCACTGATTTGAAAATACCCTTTCCTAATTTTTCTTAGAGGTTTATTTCCAAGCTAGAATAGTTAGGGGCATAAAGTCTCAAACCCGGCTGCCCGAAAACCGGATGATTTCGAATTGAAATTCCAGAAATCTCCAATTCTGATCCCAACATTTGGCGGATGACGTATTCATTAAGTGCACTAGAAGACTCCGTATTAAGAGGCCCAAACTAAACGCTTCCCATCAGGAGCGGCCGGAGGAATTTTGGCGCCCCGGGCGAGATAGCACACCAGCGTCCCACTCCGTAAGAGTTTTTGAGATATTTACAGAATATAGGTAAATTTATTAATCGCTCTATAAATAAAAGGAATTTCGTCATGATTCTATCCTGTTTCACGGTATAAATTGGTGTCCAACATTCATTCATTTGCAAACAATGCATATATAGAGGATCAGGATAGCGCCCCCAACAATTAGGCGCCCCGGGCAGCCGCCCGGTTCGCCCGTACCTCGGGTCGGCCCTGCTTCCCATGTGCATAGATTGTCGCCAGTTGTCAAACCAAGCCTGGATTCCATAATTCCTTTCTCATATCCACTATTGTTTGAGTTTTTGTTTTCATTTCACGCAATAAATATTTCCGGTTCACCAGAGTTTTCGAAATCACTGCATAAATCTTATCCATTATCTTCTACCTGTCTTGTTAATCAGAATGGGCCTCCAATAGGCTATTTGACTTTATTGTCCGTATTACGATCTCGATATTTCCGGAAATCATGTCGAATGAAAAGAAAGCCTCTTATGCGAATAGCAATTGTTTCTGACGAATGAGTATTTATTAGTTTTTCGTTTTGAGGTTAAATTTATCGAAGACGGAAAAATGAAATATTAAAGTTCTGAAGACTCACGGAGAGGTAATAATTGCGCTCCTTTAACCATTACTCTATATAAATTAAGTTAAGATATCTGTCATATAACCTCCGTTTATAGCAACCTTCAAAAGATTCTTTAACTTTACAAGATGCAAGATTCAAAAATAATTTAATATAAACTAAACAATGTCATAATACAAGCAAAAGTTTGATAATGAGACAACATTATAGACTGAAAACTCCTCCCTATAAGAATCGTATAGGTAGCTTATTAATGAGAGTTTTCATTGTTACATTGCATTTTAAGGTTGTAGTTATCCATTCATGAGCATTTCAAGCGAAGATTTTTTGAGGGATAAATTAAAATATCAGCTTATATTGCTCTCACTGGAAACCTCGAGACCTCTGCGATGAAATTAATGGAATAAATGTTAAGTTTCCTTTAAAGATTATCTCCATGAAATCACTCATATTGCGCTAAATAATAAAAATTTAAATAGTAGCTAAATATTAAAAATCCTAATCAATAAAGTCGGAAAGAGTAGTTCTTTCAATTAAAATATCAAAATTTTATGTTGAAATTAAAGTCTTTGAATCTTTAATTGTAGAGATTTCTATTTGGTGGTAATAATACCGTTTTTTTTACGAGGTTCTGTAATATTCCAGTGATATTTATTTCTTTTGAGAATTTATTGACTACAATTTTCAAACACTGCACTGTTTACCATATTTCTGACATACAAGAAAATTATGCAAGTAAATTCCATCATGTCAGTTTTCATGTATTATAAAATAAAATGAGTCATATTAATCGAATATACGTTTTCCCTCGCTTGCCCATGCATTTACTCTATCATTTGTTAAAATTATCGCCTCCTCGACTTGCAATGCTTTCAGAGGCGTACAGAGGAGTAACTCCTTAAATAATAGTTCTTTTTAGCGAGAAAAAGCGATCTCTTTGTCACCGTAAACCCACTCTACCTCTTGTTCCATTTAAGAGTCATGGCTAGCGTCATTGGACACTGCTTCTGCAAATGACCTCTAGAGAGCAGCATTGAACCAGTTTCTCCGGTGATATCATCGGCTGTCGAGCTCATGTGACATTGTTCCTCTTTAGAAACGGTCAAATTCTAGGAAATTGTGGAACTGGATGGATCCAAATGAGATATTACATATATCTGGATTATAACACTGAATAGCACAATACTTATCACTCCACAAATCTCCTCGAAAATGCATTATGAATCATTCTAAATATTTTTCACACTTTGTAAATATGCAAGATGGTTTTATAGAGTTAAAAAAATATTTATACAAAATTTAATTCATTTTTTTTAATTGATAGTTTTCATGAATTTATGCTTCTGAAAATTGCGGGCACTAAAAGAAAATCTTGGTTGGTATTTTTCTGCTGCTCTTGGTGCTTTTCCACTTACGAATGAAGCGTTACTTTTATGCTAACAAATTACATTTAAGACGTCTTTTTCTGACGAATTAAAAATTTTCCGGCGTTTTCATTAATCGATATGGTGCAATTTTGGCATTTCACCACTCAGAATTGTATTTTTCACAGACTTTAGCGACAGCAAAAAAGGTTTTTGTTTGGTTATGATATGCAGCGTTCTTTTCACCAGTAAACATACGCGTTTAAATCAAAATGCGATTAGATTATGAAAATAACAGATGACGCGTACTAAAGACTCATAAAGTGAATAAATAAATCATAAAATCAACAAAAAACAAAAAAAGCTCCTTTAAACAGCCTGACGCAGTCTGAGTGAGAGGTTAAACTTAACAGGGTCGTCTTTAATGAAGTTTCCAGTCGAGATATACATATTTGCAGTCGCTGACTCGCCGAGTTTTCCTTTCGTACTCTCACAGGGAATCTTGCTGTACGAATCGAAAAATTCCGTACGCTGGAATGTACATCATCCTAATCAGAAGGATAACGTCAATGTACCATCATTTTTTTATAATTTCCAAAAAGAACATGTTCGCATCTCTTATCAACGGTAAAGGGTGGCGCACGAAAAGATCCCTTATTTTTTTTTTCTTAACAATGAAACGGCAACTATGATACGGACGGAGACTGAATCGGATTGGGTGAATGCACCAGTTTGCGGATATACCGCTAGGAGGCACATGAGTCCCCCGCGTATCTAACGCGAGGATGGATGGCGCGAGTTTTCCCTCCAGTACGCAAGATGTATTTAACCAGGAGTATGGGACGTGCGAACGTTCCGCTACATTTGTGACAAGCGTGATTCCAAAAAAAAAAGAAGGATAGCTACCTGCAATCAAAAACCTCGTCACGTTTCCGAAAGAGGAATTCCGATACGGTTGTTCGGCGGTTGCCATCCACGGCTCCCAAAAAATGTTCCATCTCACTCTCTCTCTCTCTCTCTCTATCTGTTAACACGCGACTCCCTTAACAATAAACTTCGACTTTTGTTGCCTGGATGCGGTCGAATTCGTGACGTGAGTTATTTTTTTACGAGGAAAGAGAGAGAGAGAGAGAGACAGAGAAAGATAGAGGTGTGTAAAAAGGAAAAGGAGTTTCTAATGAGCTTGTGCTTTTATTAAAAGGAATCCTTCCTTCCCCTCTCTCTCTCTCTCTATATATATACATATATATATATATATATATATATATATATATATAATGCTTAAAGAAAAGGAGAGGTAATAATAAAGGTGGCAACAAGGTGTTGGAGGAAGCCCAGTGGACACTTACCTAGATCGGAGAGCCGCTGGGGCTGCAGAGGACACACGAAAAACACAAAAAACATGTCTCTCCGTCGCCGAAGAAGGGCTTCAGTGCGAAAGCTCCATATTTGTGTTGTTTTTTGTGTTTTTCCTGTGTCCTCAGCACCCCCAGCGTCTCTCCGATCTAGGTAAGTGTCCATTGGGCTTCCTCCAACACCTTGTTGCCACCTTTATATATATATCCCTCGGCTCGGTTTTCCACCGAATCATCCGGCCACCATCTTCTTAACTCCTACGTGTGTGTAGTTGCCCACACGTCAGAATTCCATTCTCGTTTTTTTCCTCTCTCTCTCTCTCCTCTTCCTTTTTCGACCTCCGTTTCGTCGCTTCCTCCTTTCTTTCCCCTATCCTGCGCACCTGCCTCCTGCTCTCTCTCTCTCTCCCGCTCTCCTTTTCCTCCCTTTATTCCTACGTTAAAAAGAAAAACTAGGGACGATTTTCTCGGAATGAGGATAGTAAAACAATTTTAAACGTGATTAAATTCCCAAATTCCAGGATTTTTAATCTCACGGTCGAAGGTTTATTTAATTGGTATTTTAACAAAGTAGATTGCTCCAAAGTAGTAGGTATGCTCCGCTGGGTACCTGTTCTCAGAGATACACGTAATGGAGGAGTGGGGAAATAATGCCCTTCATTCACGCCACAGAAATAAATAAGCGAAAGTTAGATTTAAAAAATAACTAAGCAAAAGAAGATAAAAATTAATAAATAATAAAAAAGATGACAAAAATAAATACACTAATGAAGTAGGAAAAAATAAAAGTTTAAACCATTTTTTCGTTATTTATTTCACTGATGTGGGTATTTAGCGAAAGGTATGGCAAAAGATACCTTGATTTTTCAACGTCATTTTTTTTTAGATTTGGATCTCCCTCGAGAAAATCCTGCGTGCGTTGTGGGGTTGCGAAAGTACTGATATATTAATTTTAAATGTGTTGTTTTTATTCATAACTCGCTTCTCTCCGTCGAGCGTATTTTTACCTACGACAAACGATTCTGATAATATTTTTTTCGCCACTAACTTTCAACTTTGTTTTTCATTATTCTTTGTAGCTCCGTTTACGAGCGGTGCGCAATAAAAATGATAATTAGCGCCAATGAAATGATTGCCATCGCCGAATGAGGCCACAAATATTAATTTCTCGAGTAAATTATCGAACTATTATTGACGCGTCGCTGTACAAAATTTTAAATCCGTTCGCCACGCATTTTAAAAATATATAGGTATGTAATTCATAAAATTTGTCAAATTAGAAAATGTAAATGTCAAATGTAAAAAAATAACTGCAAAATAAGGGCTTTTTAGTTATTAATTAACGGAGAGGTATAGTAATAATAATTCGTGATTGAAATTCGATAGTGGCATATTTTTAGAAGAATCATTTGCAAATATACAGTAGACCTTCTATAAGCCGAACCTTTTATATGTATCTCGAATTTTTCATAGCTCGAAGTGAATTCATTATACAGGACAAAATCTTTTTCACGTTATTTTTCTTCTATGAATCGAATTTTCTACAACTCGAATGTTTTTTATTCCCTTGAGATTCGACTTATAGAGGTTCCACTGTACTAGTTAAAAATTACTTTCGAGGGATAGGAGACGATTTCATTCAGGAAGGGCCTTATATTTTATGAAGTTAAAAATATTCGAAGAACGTCATAATTTAACTTTTAATTTAAATTCTCGGTAGCTATGTGTTATTTAAACAATTAAGAAAGTGTACAGCGTATCAAAAGTGGACACGTTTCGTGCAATAGGGTAGTTGAAAGAAATGATATACCTGTACATAAGGGAAATAGCGTTTTAAAATTCTTTTCTTCGTCATAAATAATCCATTTTCCTCCTATCTAGAAATATTGCATGCACAGTTAAGGCACTGAATTGCATTTTCGTGACATTGTTTATGTTAGCAACAATGAAGAAGTATCCATGCAAGAAATTTTCTAAGTTCCACTCGAATTAAGACATTCTTGTTTGATTTTATTGATGACGGTTACTCCTACGATAAAGGTGCATAATAAAAGAAATACTCCACTTTACTAGTTATATAAGTTTTATTTGAAAACTATTTTGATATGACTAATACTTTACGAGATATGATGGAAAGTTCATTTTTGTCACCTGTAAAGTTGTACCTACCCGATTGGATTAGTGATTTTCTTATTGTCTTTTACTGAAAATCCTTAATATCAAATTTCATGAAAATCCGTTTCGCAGAGGCCGAGAACGAACACGCGGACGGACAGACAGACAGACAAACGACTTTATTTAGGGCGAAATTGAGACTGTGAAATCCCTTCTTACATTTAACAGATGGACGGACGGACAGATCGACGCTAATAGGCGCCCACGCTGGAAGCGAAACGCACCTAAAAACGTCCCCACTTAAGTCCAAGGATCAATACGAGTACGAAAACTGAGACATTTCTATCGTTTAATAACAATATTAAATATTTTAATTAATCATCTTTGGGTGTCTTGAACATGATTGCTCCATTAACGCTTGCCATCTCTACAATTGTTTTGGAAAAATTGTAATTATTTATTTGTATACACTGCTACAGACCGACGCTAATAGGCGTTTATGCTGGAAGCGAAACGCGCCTAAAAATAATCACGTGAATTGTTTGTCCAATAAGAAAAGGCAAAAAAAAATACTTGGCGACGTTCCGCAAAAAAAAATGTTTCCTTGCGTGGCGTAATAAGTTGGTCAGTGTTTATTTTCTATCGGCAGTCCAAATTTGAATTTTCTTATGTTCTTTGAAAATTTCACAGAAGTTCATAGAGCGATTAGTTTCTCAAAACAGATCGAAACAGTGACCTTTGGGCATGCGGATGGTTTAAGAAACTAAGTACTGCAAGAATAGTTAATTCGATCTTGAGTCACGTGTTTTATATAGATGGAAACTTTCAGGAAAAACATTTTTATTTCAAAAGTGTTAATAGTACAGTGGGACCTCAAGGGAAACAAATAAATATTTGACTTATATAGAAAATTCGAGTTACAGGAGAAAAATAACATGTAAAAGATTTTGTCCTGTAAAATGAATTAATTTCGAGTTACGGAATAATCGTTTTATAGGGGTCCGACCGTACTTACACGTATGATTAAAGAGGTTTTTCGCATAGCAAAATTTAGTGGAAAGTGGCATACTCAAAAAAAAATTCTGATACTTTTTTAAAGAAGACATGACCTGGATGAATCTTACGATATTCATCTTATCTGTGGATTCGTGCATTTGTTCTGCTATTTAGCGTAAAATAAACGCAACTTCATTCAAAGCTTTAAAAATTCCCGATCTCTTTTTTTTGCCGACATATGGTTCTCCCATATTCACGGTTGTGTACACAAATCAAGAAGCTTTCATTGTTCCGAATTTCAACACGAAATCCTAAAAAGAAACCGTAGAAAAACTTTTTTTTTTAATGGAGTAGAATGAAAAACTACCTACTAAGAAGAATAATAGTCATTTTGCCTTTCGTAAATTACTCTGCGACGAAAAAGGTATTTAAAAAGAAAAAAGGAAATCACGCTTCGATCACGGAATGGAGAAACGGCGACGTTCCATTTTAATTTCTGTCTGTCCATTTAATCAAGCGTATAAATATTGAATCGCCGAAAATGTTGACCTTATTGGGTCATGTTTTTTTTTGGCAATTAACATTGGCATAGAAATTTTCATATTTGTTCTTATCTCTCTCACTCAATATCTGCCTTTTCATTTTTACTTTCTCATTTACGAGGTATATTGAGAAAGTATTGTAATCGCGAAAAAACGACCTCAAGATTTTGACGGAAATATAAGTTTTAGGTGTAGCTGAGACCGAAAAAGTGGTTTTCGCAATGCCGTCGTCTGTCTGTTATTGACTCTAGGGCCTAAACGGTAGAGCGAAAATGAAGGAAATCTCCTACTTAGTCATTTTATCATACAGAGTAGAAGCTATGAAGAAATGGTTGACATTGCTCAATAATTAAGAGTAGTTTATTCTGCGCAGTTTTAACAACAATTCGATTTTCTCGAAAACGGCTGTAACGATTTTGATCAAATTTCGTACAGTTACTTGAGAATACATCTACAATAATACTACGCATTTCATTTTCTCAAGGAATGAATATAAGGCTAGTTTATTCTTGGGCAACTTGAACAAAAATTGGATTTTCTAAAAACAGGCTCATACGATTTTCATTTTCTAAAGATGACTAAACGACGCATTATTATATGAGAAAGTTTGTGCAATGCATGTTGTATCGATTTTTTTTCTAAAAAACAGGCTCATAAGATTTTCATTTTCTAAAGGTGACTAAACGACGCATTATTATATGAGAAAGTTTGTACAATGCATGTTGTACCGATTTTTTTTCTAAAAAACAGGCTCAGACGATTTTCATTTTCTAAAGATGACTAAACGACGCATTATTACATGAGAAAGTTTGTGCAATGCATCTTGTATCGATTTTTTTTCTAAAAAACAGGCTCATACGATTTTCATTTTCTAAAGATGACTAAACGACCCATTATTATATGAGAAAGTTTGTACAATGCATGTTGTACCGATTTTTTTTCTAAAAAACAGGCTCAGACGATTTTCATTTTCTAAAGATGACTAAACGACGCATTATTATATGAGAAAGTTTGTACAGTGTATGTTGTACCGATTTTTTTTCTAAAAAACAGGCTCATACGATTTTCATTTTCTAAAGATGACTAAACGACGCATTATTATATGAGAAAGTTTGTACAATGCATGTTGTACCGATTTTTTTTTCTAAAAAACAGGTTCATACGATTTTCATTTTCTAAAGATAACTAACGACGCATTATTGTATGAGAAAGTTTGTACAATGTATGTTGTACCGATTTTTTCGCACGTCCTTCCTCTGTCTCACTCTTTCTCTCTCTCTCTCTCTCTTCCATTCCGTTTCGTCCCTCTTTTCCTATTCTTCCCACTCGACATTCGCCCACACGTGACCTTCGTGTCCCAAAGGTTCAACGAATCTTTCCCTTTTTTCTCCGCCACCCTGGCCCCTTGGGTGACTCTCTCTCTATATCTCTCTCTCCTATCCTTTTCTCCCTTTCATGTCTCTCCCACTCCTTTTCCTCACTCGTTCTCCTTCTTCTCTTCCTCCTCCGCCCCTTACCATCCGTCAGCCGTATTAAGCTCTCTGCCTACGCGTACCCTTATGGCTTCAAAAGGGTGGAGTCACGAGGCGAGGAATAACTGCACTGGGTCTATAGAGGTGTGTTACAGCCCAAATTCAGAGCGCATTGAGGAGGAGTTCTTTATTTCTCTCTTGAAGAAATGTACGGGCGTTAAAATCTTCCAAAATTTAGCAAGGCCATAAGGATTTGGATAGTTTTGTTTTTTTCCTTTTTCGGAGAAATAAACGTGGCGAGATTAAAAAAAAAGAAAAAGATCTCGGTTTGAAAAAGTGCGCGGGAGTTGATGTCCGTTGCAAAATTTTAAGCGAGAGCGGTTGTTGCGAAAATGTTATAGATTATTAACGCTTGCGTCTTTAAGAGAGGAGAATCGCAGAAAGAAAGGATATCTATTATTAATGTGACCTCAAATTTGATATATTTATGGGTCAAGAATGGAATATCTTAGTAACATTAAAGAATATCTCTATCGTTCTTGTGGTTACCCTGAATTTGCATGTATCCTTTTTTTTACCTGTCGACAAATTAAAAATTCGCTGGTTTAGGACGAGCGAATGCAAATTATACATCGTGATTATGCAATGGTCGTAATTCGCGCTAGAAATTTTCTCAGTTTATGGTCACTTATTGAGCGACGTCCATTTTTCCTGAAATTCAAAGGAAAACGTGCAGATTTTTTTCACTTCCAAGTTTTGCCGGATAATTTGCCCAATACAATACACGACTATTGTTTACACGAAAAGAAATATTTCTTTTCGTAAAGACCTTTTCTGCGATTTTTTAATATTATCTCAACTTGAGAAAAACTTTTTCCTTTCAGTAGGAGCAAGGTACTCAGTATGACATAAATGGTCTTTGCCTAAATGAAATCTAAAGTAAAAAAAAGCAACGTTCCGTGTAACGAAATCGTAAATGTTTTTCGGATGAAAAAATCAAATAAAAATATTATAGAATGAACAACTTAATTCTTACTTAACTCTATCGATATGCATTATTTTAGTGAGCTTTATAAGAAACAAGTCGGAGTACCCGGCGTTTCCTGGTATCAAATGAAAAACAGCATTTAGTGAATGAAGAACCATTCAATTTTTTATCGCCATATAGCGTATGTTACTCGGTGTAAAATAAATTATATATCTATGCGAAGTTTCGTGACGAAATTTTCAACGGTGTGGATTTGTATAGAGAACAAACATAATCTGAATTTCACTTTTATATGTATAGATTTATCAAATTTTGTTTAAGATAGCATTAAATAATGGACATTTTTAGATAATCAAATATAGTAGATGCAATTAATGAAGTCCTATTGGAATTCATCTAATCTTTAAATAACGAAATCGACGTGATTCTCCTTCGCCCCTTCGCAAGATATCAGGAATCCATTACCTGCAAATATAAAAGGAACTTTACTACTCAATCAATGGCTAGCGATCGTTGTCGGCATGGGAGTCGTGTTTCTCTCCGTCGGAATGAATACACCGCAAATAAAACGAGCTATTTCGTCTGCCTTCTTAGTAAAAGATTTTTTATCGTTAATTCCAAGTATAGGTACTTTCATTATCTTCTGTTTACTCAGAATTCTTTTTTCCTTCCCACTTCCACCCCACCCCCCTCTCCCTTTCCCCTCTCAGAGGTCTCATTTATTCATCCAATGCTTCCTCTTTTTCTTTTACCATGTCTTCGGGTCCTTGACACTTTAAAAAGAGTTGCTGACCTCTTGAGAATCTTCTCGGCGTGGGAGGGTGAGATATACGGTTCTCTTAATAATCTGCTCCAAATTCGGAGAGCGAGTGGAATCCAATCGAAGCGCTGCAATTTTTTTTGCGTCTTCCTCATCTTCTCCTCTCTCACTCATTCACCGCCTCCTCCCTCCCTCCCTCTATCTCTCTATCTCCCATTTTCATTTCGCTGCTCCTTTCTCCGGCCTCTTCCTCCCATCACTCCATGCAAATCCGATAGGAATCATAACAACATGCAAATTTTCTTCCCGTATAATGTCCCCCTTAATACAGCAGACCTATAAGTAAAGTATATTGGGATTTTTTTACCTAAGCCTCTTCGGTTTCCATTATCATTCCCAATATTTCAGATTTCTCCTCCAATTTTCTCCTCCTCGCGTTTAACAGCTTGTCCGTTAATGGTAAGAATGGACGACGCGAGCGCAGGAGCATTTCCCTGCGGGATGAGGCGATTGGCATTCACAAAAAAAATCCAGATTCTTCGTTTCCTCCGCGATTCAATCGACGAAAGTGTCGAATTATGAGTTATCAATATTTCATTTTCCCCGAGTAAACATGTGGAGAATGTCAGGGGGGTAACTTGGGGGTACAGGCCCACGCGATGCTTTCAGAGGTCCCGAAAATAATCCTCAGATGACTCTCCTAAATCTAATGAACGAGAAATTAAAGAATAATCACAAAAGTTTATAAGCAACTTATCGATCGTGGCCTTTGGGGCGAATTTCTCTCGCTATAAAAAAAATCGATGCGACATACATTGTAGAAACTTTCTCATATATGTACCTACTAATGCGTCGCTTATTTATCTTTTGAAACAGATAAACTAGTACTATCATTATAAACATCAACTTAAATAACTATACGAAATTTTATGAAAATCGTATTAGCCGTTTTTACGAAAATCCAATTGTTATTAAAGTTGCCCAAGAATAAACTAGCCTTACATTCATTCTTTGAGAAATATGAAATATTTACTATTATTGCAGACGTGAAATCAAGTAACTGTACGAAATTTGATCAAAATCATTGTAGTGGTTTTTAAGAAAATCAAATTGTTGTTACAGTTGCCTAGAATAAATTAGCCTTATATTCACTTTTTGATGAATATGAACTATGTAGTATTATTTAAGATGAAAACTCAAGTAACTGTACTTAGGCATTTTACCATACATAATTGAAGCTATGAAAAAATGGTTGACATTACACAATAATTAAGGGCAGTTTATTCTATGCAATTTTAACAACAATTTGATTTTCTCAAAAACGGCTACAGCGATTTTGATCAAATTTCGTACAGTAACTTGAGTTTACGTCAGCAATAATACTACATACTTCATATTTATGAAAAATTAATATAAGGCTACTTTATTCTTGGAAACTTTCTGAAAAACGGCTCGTGCGATGTTCATCAAATTTCGTATAGTTATTTAAGTTCATGTTTATAATGATAGTATGTAGTTTATATGTTTCAAAAGATAACTAAACGACGCATTAGTATATGAGAAAGTTTGTACAATGTATGTTGTACCGATTTTTTTTTCATAAGTGGCCTCCCAAAAAAAAGTCGCATTTGGGCTCCAAAACATTTAGTTGCATAGATGTCCCAAAATCATAGTTATGCCCCTGGTTCACGTTATAACGTGAAACATCAAATTATATTGAGTGGATGACTAATACTATTATTATTTATTAAGGAAATTAACTCTCGCGCTGTTAAGTTATTCGACATCTCAACGCTGAATTTTTTCGAGAAAAATAATACGGGAGTTTCAAATCGGGCATATAATAATAATAAGACGTCTTTATTTAGATCGATATTTATATATTAATGTCTATTCTTACATATAAACCTGACGAACACAAACATCCATGCCCTACGCGGGATTCGAACTGGCGACCTTAGCAACCGTCGGCAGAAAATCTAACCATCCGTCTACCAACGCCGACTATTAGGGTGTAGCAAATGAAATGTCAAGGGTTCTCTGCCGAATTAAATATTAATATTGATTTATTATTTAAGTTATTTCCTTAATTAAAAAATAATATTATAGAGGAACTATTAAGTTTAAGAAAATATTTTTCTAAAATGATATAACCTCGCTCTATAAGGATAACATTCAACGGGTTATATTAAATTGTTGAATTTCCTGTTAAACAACGTGCAGAGATATCATCAACTAAGAATAATCTCCTGATTGTTTTTAATTAGTCAAAATGCATTTACTTGAAATAATGACGTGTAGTATGTTGGATAGAAATATTTTAAACGACTCTCAATGGACAGAATTAATTTATATTACAACTGCCATTAGATGAAATACATAAATACCTTCACGTCGGAAGCGAGTGCAAAAGTTCGTTAGCATAAATTAACTTTTTGGTTCTAATTTTTAAAATTCATTAGTAATCATCGCGTATTAGAAATCACTACGCGCCATCATTTTTCTTAACTCATTAATAATCTTCGCGTAGTGGAAATAACCGCACGCCGTTCTAACACAACATGCGCGTAATTTAAATGAAACGCGGTCTCAATCAATCCAGTGGAGTCCTTTAACGTTAATCAAGCCGAGTGTAATGACAGAGGAGTGATGCATTGGTTAAAAAAACATGACTAATCCCTGTGCCTCTAGCGCACTCCGTTACGCCCGCTATCTCCGCCAAACTCCCACGTCCTATGAAAAATTTCCTCCGCCACGTTCTGCCCACGAAACGCTAACAGTTTTTTTCTCCATCCGCCTATACTCCTACGATCATTTCCTCCCCAACAGTCACCTCCCTCTCTCTCCGTTAGTTCAACAACTTGGCCTCGCTTTAGTGCTTAGTGAGGTGGAGGTAACCGCGGTTACGCGCCCTCGTTACTCATCTGTTTTATATTTTTTCCCCCTCACTCGGGATATCACCACTGGACGTTTTATTGGCAACAATTCAGTCGGAGGTCGCGTTAAATTTCACCGTCAGATCGTACGAGGGTGATTTTTAAAATATTGCCGAATGCATATATGACCACGCCGCCGTATGTTCTGTATAGATATTTTGCTGGATCAGTATTTGTTGAAGTGGATTATTAACGAGATGCTGAACATAGTGTCGAGATTAAAACAATCAGATGCCATGTAAAGGAAATCTGAGACAAAATTTTAATCGAGCGAAGTGAATAATGTCTCTTCGTGAATGGTATTGGAACAAATAAGTAAAGGTTCCTACTGAACATGGCCGGACGTTATACCGACAAGACCGTATGCAGACAGGACGTTATGCCTACAGAAGTTATCCCGACGGAAGTTAAGCCGACAGGGCATTATGCTGAGAGGACGTTATGCCGACAGGTGTTATGGGACAGGGACAATTTATTTAAATATATAACTATTATTTAATTAAATTATTTATAAGAAAATTGTTTGAATTTTCCAGGAGGAATAAAGGTTGTATGCTGGAAAATATTCATCAAAATAGGAAATTAAGCGATTACAGACTGGAAGTTTCGAATAGTATGTCGGCATAACGTTCGGGTACTTTTGCTGAATCTCTGCTGCCGATTTCCATTTGGATCTTTACATAAATTTTACGTAAATGAGTGAAAAATCTATCATATATCAAAACGTGGAACGTGACTTCATGGACAATGTGAACTGTTCCGACTTTTTTCCATATCATAATATATTAGTTCACGTGCGCGTTTATTGAATCATGGATCGATGGATTAATCTATATTTTTGGAAACTGAGTCAGTCTTTAAAAATGCTTTGCAGCCGTTAAAATCCGAATCGTACCCGTAAGCGGCTGAAATTTTTAGCGTTATCGCCCTTTAATTTTCTAAATCGAGTTTTGAAATACGTTCTGACAATAAATACATATCATCATTGGAGTAACGAAACTTAAAAATTTGGAAATGAATTCATAGTTTAAATATTTCATGTTTTTTTTTTAAAGATGAAAAATATCATCTGAATTAATTTCAAAATGGAATGTATAGAAGTAAAAAGGAACACCTCTCATTTAACGAGCAATTGTATAGCTAAGGAGCTTCCAAACCTCATGAAGCCGCAGAACACGTAATTTTAATATATTTCCCGGAACGGTGACAAACAGGGGCGCCACTAAAATGTAAGACAAATGGTAATAAACCTCAATCTTTCATGGAACCACATCAAAATTTTCGGGAACCGAAGGCTCCGCTGAATACAGCTTGAAAATCCACAGTATAGTCGATGAAAATTACGAATACGTTTTGGTGTCACTTTTTAAGTCAATTATACTAGCAATTCAAATTCATGACGACAGTAACCTATGGCAATTATTCAAGAAAATAATTAAACTCTATTTACTTCGATTCTGTTAAGAATAATTATAACTTTCACAAATTTTGGAATGCAAGTAAATCATGCTATTACGCACGGCCACATATAGGCTTAACATAAATGTTAACGTATAGAAGGAGAAAAATGACATATTCGAAATTTTTTCCTCCTTCGCCAGATTGACATTCACACGTTTTGACGGTAAGATTCTCCTTGGTTACATAAAAACAAAAACTGTCTTCCCATTGAGACGAAAAATTGAGATGAAAAATTGCACATCGACGTTACATATTCTTCTCATCGTAATTGTTTTATTCGCCATAATTATTTTTTGTATTGGATTAAAATGGGAATTCCTCACATTCTGAATCGAAAGCATGCGTTAGTGATTTTTTTCCTGAAAATTTTTTTTCCGCTGCACATCGTGTAGTACGAGGTTACGATCTTCGGTTCCAGTTCGGGAAAGAGAAGAACGCTCTTAGAGTGGGAAGTGAGTTCTCTTCCGCAAACAATTATTTCCCCCGCACGTACAAATAAACTTTGACAGCACGCATGAACACGGAGTCTTCGATTTCGCATCGCTTTAACGTGGTTGGTAGGTGTCAACGACTGGTCTTTTTAACAGTGAACGGAGCTATCTCACCGATCGCCCACGAGAGGCCCTCGCACTCGCCATCTGCAACATATCTCGTCGTCGCAGGGGGGCTAAACGACATTTTTGCTTTGAGTTATTGCTCCCGAAAATGTTTTAATAGTTTTGATTATCGAAACTAATATACAGCCGGTATTGTTTTGCTACTTTAGGTGACACCTTTTCACTTCAAGTTTGCTGAACTGACCTAATTGCCTGCAAGTATATTTTATGTCGGTTTATTTAATAAACAGAATTTAAAAAAATATCAGTCAATTAACGTTATTTACGTCGGCTGCTTATCATAGGAGTGAAGTAACTAATAGAAGTATTTATAAGGAATATAATTAATGATTCAGTGAAACCTTGATGCCTAATCAAAATTTGCTCATTTATAAACTTTATTATAGGATATAATGTAATTACAAAACTTTCAAACACATGCATACCTAAGTTAGTTTAATAAGTTTTAGCTATAAAATATAACGGGAAAAAATTTTTAAGAAACATTTTTCTTTCAACTTTATAAATATCACGTAATAAAAAGCCATAGTAGTGGACAAATAAGTCAATAACCTATGAAAAATGGCTCAAATGTGTCCAACAACGCTATATAAGCTGACTCAAGTAAACATACATTTAATAAATATCGAGTCAAATGTAAACAAAATTCTATCAATAGCTGTTTGGATGTAATGAAATAAAATTCACAGGGTCAAGGAATACCGTATTTTTTTAATCTATACCACTCGCTGTCATTTGTTTAAGCCATGAATTTCAGGCTCGATATAGATATATGTACCGTATTTACCCGATTATAATTATTATTATTTCATAGAGGTTACAATTTGGTCATTAGGCCAGGTGGCAACTTTACACTCTCTGATATATTAACAAATATTTTTACAACATACCACGATACATTTACAGTTTACGTCTTCCAAATCCTTCCCAAATATTACAATATTATATTACTTCCAAATGACATTTAGAATTTCAAAAACTACTAAAAGTAAATCTAAATTTGTACCATATGCATCAAAACCCTTAAGACCTTATAATCGTGACAAAAGTTGTCTTTCATTCCACCTATCCCTTTCACCCACACTAAAATTCAATCCTCTTATGTCAGTGGTGCGCAAACTGGGGGTGCGCGCCCCTTTCCGGGGGTCGCGAACGATTTGACGGGGACCGCGAATCGCTGTTTCCTTTTTAAATGAGAGACGCGAATTTACCCGGCCTGGCGCAGGCTACCGATGATAAAGTGGCAGGTCAATCTAACGCAATGTAACAATGTTACGCCCTGGCATTTATAGATTCTTCGTAGAGCTACACAACTATTAAAGCATAAGTACAGTTGACCCCCGCGGAACGCGGGGATTACTTCCGCGTGATATTGGTAAAATGGCAAAAATGAAATTACGTTCCAGGACCTTGGATGTTAGACCTAAAAGGTTTTTAGTAAAAACTTATAACCCTTGCGCCATTCAATGTAAAATTGCTTGTCGGCTTCATGAACCTTAGACCGATAGAATGCCTACGGAAGGTTCGGCCTGAGTCACAAATATTCTTTCACTATAATAGTGTAATGCCCGTTGAAATATCAACGGAAGAATTATAGATAGATTGATTATTAATATTTGCATTTAAAATAATTATTAGCACACTTTTACATATGAAATATTTCATCATATATTTCAGTTCTAGTGAATATTCTGTTGTCATTTAGTAAATGCCTTTGGTTTTTATTTTCTGCTATAAAATTCTGATATTCTTCTACCACCTTGTTCTCGTCAATGCTACATATAATTGTCGGTTTGCAAAGACAGGGAAATAATTATATGTATACATATATAACGTAGGGAAAATAATTAAATTTCGTGCATTTAACATTATAATTGTTTTAAAATTGTACTCTGTACTTACGAAGAAAGAAAGCTTACTCGAATCCTCAGTAATGTTCTCCGTCGTTATGTAAATAAAACTCTTTAAAATATTTAAATTAAAAACTAACTAATTAATCAATCAGCGGAATAATTTCTTTGAATACTATCTGAACAAAAACAAATCAATTTATTTCAACATTTTAAACTATTCCCTTGGCGATTGAATGGATTGTTGTATTGGAGATCCTTATTGACAAAAAAATAAACTAATTGTTTATCGTAGAAACCGTTACATAAACATACATAAGTGTTTATTATATAGGATTCCCGTCGCCTGACCGTCTTCTGAAAACTCCTAGCAGTTATAATAACTGCCGCAAGGTGGCAGCAGAAATCGACGATGTGAAATCTTATTTGCAAAGACAGACAAAAAGACAGAAACTGCCCCTTCTTATTATTTGGATGAGTACTTTCATTTGTTCGTATTCTTCAATCGCTTAGTAGATTTACTCTAATATTATTATTTTTCCCTTGAATATGGATAAGTGCACTAGTAAGGGTGGTGAAAAACGTGGTGCTGCTGCTACGTGCTCATCTGACGAATATGCTGCTGCAAATAAAATACAGAAGATACGTGAAGAATAAGTATCTGACGAAACAACTCTGTGTACAAGTAAAGAAATTTCATCTTCAAATCGTAAAATAAGAAAATACAAATAATTTATCAAATTTGGATTTTCGTGGACTTTAGTTAAGAATGAGCAAAGACCCCAGTGCGTCATTTGTTCTGAAGTGATAAAATTTCTTCCCTTGCGTATACCAAAACGCCAGTTATGTCGTGTTATTGAACTAATGTGAAATTCTTTTTGTGTATAATGTCAACAAATGTTTTCCGATTGAAATTGGGGTTGCCATCCTTTACGTGGATCAAAAGGGGAGCGCGACCTGAAAAGTTTGCGCACCACTGCTCTATGTCCTACAAAGACGGCATCCATCTGCACATCGCTGCATTTAAAACTGTCTCTTATAGTAGCCCTTATTTGTCTTTCATTCGCAATGCAATGAAATATACAAGGCGGTACGTTTACAACGTTTCCT
Source organism: Uropetala carovei (assembly GCA_036926305.1). Classification (NCBI taxonomy): domain Eukaryota; kingdom Metazoa; phylum Arthropoda; class Insecta; order Odonata; family Petaluridae; genus Uropetala; species Uropetala carovei. The sequence continues at coordinate 2,033,826 of JAXCHB010000214.1, forward strand.
CGCGCGTCATAAGTTTTTTTAGTTTCTTTTCTGGTGATTTAACCCTCAGCAAAAACGAGTGACCACTTTGAAAGAGAAAGGGCCAGATTAATAAAGGACTGCGAAGGAATTATGATGACAACGTAAAAATTATGGTGGTTCGTGAGGCAGATAATAAAAAACAAATAACTGAGCAGCCACTAGAAAATTTGGTGTAACTGAAAATAATGTGAGGCGTTGGCGGAACCAAAAGAATGAACTCCTAAATGCACATTCTACAAGAAAGGAACAAAATTTAAATTGTATACAGGTAGTCTCTTCATGTGTTCTTAAATGATGTTTTGTTTTCCGTCATCATTTGCACTGGAAATTAAGTGTAACCGATCAGGTATTTTGAAATCAAAATTTAGTATGTATTTGTTTTCTTTCGCGTGGCTTCTAAAATAAGTGGTCGGCTTATATTATTCGCGGTCCCGCTGTAATCGGGCAAATACGGCAACATAGGACTGCGACCAATGAATGGTATACCAATCCGTTTGACATGAGCTGTTCCACGAGTTAAAAAAAAATTTCTCGACTCAAAAAGACCGCTAAAGTGACTCGCGTCAAAATTTCTATGCGCGAACAAAGACGGGGAATAAAAAAACGTGATGTGGCCAACACATGACTTTCTCCATATTTGGGGTAATAGATATTTAAATTATTATGAATAGCATTATAAGGCAAAATCATTATTTCGTATCGTAAAAGAATACAGTCTTCCTTATTAGCGTAAATTAGGTATATTTTGAATATGTTTACAGAATTCACCGCTACATGGTTGTGCCGCTGTATACTGGAAATTACGAGTAAGTTAAATATCTCCGAAATGGATGGTTCTACGAAAATTTGTTTCAAACAAAACGTGGAATAAATATTATTCTCTACAACTTTGGTCCTCACGAAGATTACGGATAACGACGTTTTTAAGGAGATATTTGACAGAAACAAAAAAAACCGATTATTGTTTATAAATAATTCCTAAACAATAACTGCTATGGAAAATTCTTTCAAATTAAAGTTGTAGGAAATTACATTCTCTATAACCCTTGTATAGAATTGTATATACAATAATGATGTTTTAACGGAGAAATATCGCAAAAACCGAATCTGGTTTCGAATAAACCAAGACTTCCGATTAACCGTTATTGTCCAAAAACTAATCAGTTCTTTGTGCTCATGCTAAAGTGCTATATATGAAGTTTGGTAACGATATGGCAAGTACTTTTTGAGTTAGAGCGCCCACACATACACACACAGACCATTCCGAAAATAGTCTAAACGTGTTCTAGGGACCACAAAACGTGTTTCCGTTGAAATCTCGAAGTCGATTTTTTTCATGAACACAATACTTTCCCATTACTACGTAAGGAGAAAGTAAAATTACAAATTACGGGTGAATTTGACGTGTATGAGTGAAATAGTGTGAGAGAAAAGAAGTCAAGTGCCGCTCGGCGACATTGAAAGCAAGGCTTGGGTCAGCGTTAATTGGCGAGCGAAGCCGATGTCCTTCGGAATATTCAATAACGCCGCGCCGTAATCGGCGTCGTTTTTCTTTTCACCGTTTCGATCCCGGATGCTGTCAGGCGCGTGCGACTTTACGAGTAGTTTTTTATTATCCTCACCATCTTCTTCCCACGCGATATAATTGAATCGATTACGCGAGATAACCGCCGCCGTTCCCATTATCCCCGCGGTTGAGGTTCGAAACCACAATATCACGCTTTTATTTGTACGCTAATATTTCCATATTTGGTTATCTTCGTACCGATACTTAAAAGGGCGTTTTTAACGCAAATAAGATCTGGAGAAATCGCTTTGACGTCAGTTTATAATTAAAATGCGCACAAAGTAAATTTCGGTTAAATTGATCTCCATAGTGCTGCTGAGAACCTTTCCATATAATAGAAATGTTAAGATTTTTAAAAATTAGAATGATTTAATTGGATCGTCGAAAAGAAATTTTCGATTATGGAAATATTTTTTTTACTTTTACATCACATATATATATATTTTCTTTATGGATAAAATAATTAAATTTTAATCAGATTTAAACGTAAAAATTATAAAAAATAATCGGAATCACTGTGAAAGGACGGTCACAGAAATTTGTTTCGGTATCGAATCCTTACGATTTGGATCAAAGCATACTAATATTACACCTTTAAGGTGTGATACGTTGAATTCTTCGGGTTAGGACCCAAAACTTTTATGACTTTCTAGGAACTGATTGAGCGATCACCATGTATGCAATATGCCTGTAATTTAAACGAATACAAACCTTGTTTATTCGCATATTCCTTATCATATACCAACTAGTATCACCGCTTACTTTGTCCATTTTTGTTTGCTATAAGTCGACATACTCCCGCTATTTATCGCATAATCGATTTTTCTTGGCGTTAAATCGGTATTATAAGGAAAAAATGCTCCTTTTTCGTACCTAAGTCCGTACTAACTTTGCTGCCCTATTTCCAGGCAACGCAACGGTCGAAGATGCACGGGAAAGCGTAATTATTATGCACCAACCCGTCACTTTTCAGAATGATTTTTAAACATTTTCACGGAACTTGGCAAAGATTCATCTACATATTAGTAACACAATAGTTGGATTTACAGATATATTGGATATCTAGGCCTAAAACTTTTAATAATTGGAATACTTTCAGGGAGAAAAAAAACAAATTTAGATTTCACCTTTATGAACAAAAGGAAAACAAACCTTTATTGACAATATTGTTATTTTTTAGACAAACGACACAAAAATTTATAGCGGAATTGATATTTCGTTTTTAGTATTAGAGTCCGCTGATGATCTGCTGATCTTAACAAAGTTCTTAAAGTGGAAGGGCGTTGCCACTTTAATAGCCTTCCTGAAAAGCGCTTCGCACTGACCGCGCGCTTTTTTGCCACGGAAAAGTAAGAACTAGATAAGCGACCCCTCGAGTTAAATTCTTTCTTCCTCCGCCTCTTATGCCTAGCTTTTTTTTCTGCACAAAACCAACGACCTCTCTCCATACCTCCAACGCCGGTCTCCATAGGTACGGAGCTATGCCTTTTTTAGAGCGTTTTATATTTTTAATAATGCGCTCATGTTTTCGCTCTGCCTATCCGTCTGAGCAGTCAATTAAACCAAAATAGCAAGTAAACGGTAAGGGATATATATATATATAAGACTGAAATTTGCGGGGTTTATGTGATTTATAATTCCATCTGTTACGCTGCAGAATGAATATTTTTGAAAAATCGGTGGGCGGCAGAGGTGGTGACTACGAAAATTTCAAATTAAGATTCCGAGCAAATGGTTAGGGATAGAAAGCTGAAATTTTCATTATTTTCGTTGCCTTTATTTTTTTTAACCCTACCGAAGAAAGATTTTTTGAAAAACTGGAAGGCGGCAAAGGGAGGGGAGAGCTTTCAAATAGTTAAAAATGTTAAAATTAACCAATGAATAACTTACTTTGTGTCGTGTCATTATATCACTAAATTTAGAACGAGTTTTTATTCTAGAATCCTAAATAAACAAATAAAACGCGCCTTTTCATATCGCGTCAGCAAATAAAGCTACAGTATATTATTGGTGTATTTTCCTACCCCGTGCTTATCCAACGTAGATAGAGATGTCCCTAGCCGCCTCTTCGGCAGTGTGTTAGACAGCAGTGACCTTATATGGAGCCTCTCCCAATGCACGCATTCTCCGCCACATTTTGCGACAGGTCAGATTAAGCCGCTCGACTCCAGTGCGCTCTCTCTCTCTCCCTCTCTCTCTCTCTTTAGAGTGGTCAATAAACTCTCTTCCTTTATAGTTGTCGGCGAACTCTCGAGGGAATCGTTGCCCTCAACACTTAACTCTTTTTTTCTCTGCCTCTCTCTTCCCAGAGGGCAAATCCAACCCTTTTCGATTTTATTATTCCGACCGTCTTCCCCCTTTAGGAGTCATCCCTCTCGGAGTCTCGTGGGAGACGGACGCGCATTGGCTTAACCCTGGCTCTTAGCACTGGCAGGATGGCAAACTAGGGTGGGAGGTTGGGTTGGGTGACGTCCGGTTGAAAGAAATTACGCCGACGCTATTGGCTCGCTGGGCGATGGCTGAGAAATCACTCGTGCGGAGTTTTTCGGGATGGGATGAAACAAATCAGCGAGACGCCATCTTTTTTTTCGCAAGAAGTGCTATAATCTTTTAAGGAAAACTTTTATACTGGCTTAGGTTGTGACTTAGAAGTAGGCAAGTCGATTGATCTAAAAAATATTTTAAAAGAAACTTTAAGCACTCCTAGAATAATTCAACAGAGAATTATCAAGCTCGTCTTACGGATTAAATGAAATTCCAGAACAAGCACTTGTTATTGCTATTGCAAATGCCTAAGACAAATCATGGTTTTCCCATTTTTGACGCTGAAGTGCTTATTCTGGAATTTACTCCTAGAATAGTTTATATTTTCTTTAAACTTTTTAATAACCGATAGCAGTTTAAGGATTAATATTTCAGGACTTATCATCAGCTTTGCATATAGCAAAAGCACACTAAATGTTTATAAAATTACATTTTTCCTACAGTGAAAATTTTAAAATTTGAAATAGAACGTTAACATTTTTAAATACTAGTTTCAATTATAAATTCTGTTTAATATTTAGCAATAATTGACATCACGTATTGTGTGGTATTTCTAAAATGGCCAAAAAAGTCGAAAATTATATGATTTTACAGCATGTACCACATAAACTCGTAAACTTATAATGATAAGATCGTACCTATACGAAAAGGGTGAGGTAATTGATTAAAAATTTTACAAAAAACTTAAGTTTATATAAAAATTAATCTTAGAGAGAACTTTTACGTTATAACAAGTATTGCATTACGTTTAATACGTGTCCAAGACACAAGATTTAATTTGGCGCAATAGGGAATTCTTTTGGACACCCTTGTTCCATCCGTGGCTCTCGGAAGCTATTGGACCGATTCTAAACCAATTTTGGAATACGTGCTAATGGGCCCACGAAAGTTCAGTTCTGTGGGCAAAGAACTGGAACGAAATTCCCCACGGCGGAGATCAAGGACTATTACTGTTCCCATGATAGAGAGAAACTTGCCTCAGTTCTGTCGAAACCTTGTAATAACATTATGCGTATATTTATATGGCAATAATAAAAAATGCCCATCCTCTTTCAAAATTCTTTATGCTTCACAATTACTATATCAGAAAGAAACAGTTATTGCCCTGGGAAAGAAATATCCTTTTTAGGCAATAAGCGGAAGAATACGTTTCGAACAACATTACATGACAGGAGCAGGAGCTAAGAAGATTCACGTTATGACGAAACTTTAAGACTAGGAAAATCGATACCCAATTAAGAATCTACAGAATAACTGGATAAAAACTGAAGATTTTATACGTTAAAGGGTAAAATGAGGGGAGTGAGGCAAAAAAAAAGGTAACCCACATACCTACTTGTCTATTTGGAGCTAGGTTGCGTACAGAAAAGAAAAAAACTTCAATTATTATTTTGAATATTTGTTTGTCATTTGTTGTAGTTCATATTTTGTAACTTGCATTGATTTCTGATGAAAATATGATTTTGAACCAATAAAATGTCAATTTTCTCAAAACATTTTTGCCTCACAGCACTCAAATCACGAATTGTGTTTATGCCGCCAGGAAGACATTATATGAATACGAATTACACCAAACGAATAGCTTGATAGGAGCGTAGGATGAAGGAAAGTAACGCGGAAATGATTTATAAATCGGGTCCTACGCCTAGCGGAAGTTGGTAAGATTGAATTGGGAGGACAAGACGTTATACTCTGATAGGAAAAGGGAGGGAAGGAAAGGGGGAAGAAAGGGAAAGGAAAGGAGACTGAGAAGTAAGTGAGAGAGAAAGAGGAAGGAGAGTGGGAAGAAAGGGAGAGATGAAGGAATGGAGGGAAGGAAAGGAGGGAGAGAGGGGAGGAAGAAAGAGAGGGAAGGAAGGCAGGAAGAGAAAAATGGAGAGAGGGACGGAGAGGGTAGGAAGAGAGAGAGGGGGGGGAGGAGCGAGAGAGAACGGAATGGAAAAAGCGAGGAGATAAAAAGAGAGGATGAGAGAGAGAGGGAGATAATGGCAGGAAGGAGGCGTCGGCTGGTCGCTAGGAGAGGAGACTGCGTGGGAGGAGGACGCGAGGAGGGAAAAGGCGAACACTCCCTCCTCCCCCCCTCCCATCCCATCCCCCGCCCGACGCAGGAGACCGCTCCAAGTGCAGGGAGATATGCAGGGGAGAGAACAAGAGTTGCATGAATGGAGAAATTGAGGAAGGAGAGGGAAGATATGGAATTATAATGGGCTTAAGGTGGAGCTTCGGGAGCACCTGAGAGGAAGTGGAATATAGAGAGAATCAGAGGAGGGAGATCTCATATACAGAGACAGAGAGAAAGGGAATAGCAGAAACAGGGAGAAACCGATGGACGTGAACAGGTTAAAATGATAAAGGGACGGAGGCAACGCTAGCGATGCGTGAAGATGAGGAGGTATACAATGAAGAAAGAGACCGAAACAGACAAAACATAGATATGGAATAATAGTAAGGCAAATTACTCCGATGGATGAGGAATGGATGAAAAGAAATAATAATAATATTTACGATTGGAAGGCAAAAGAGAAGATAGGGAATGAAAGGAGAGGAGGAGGAGAAGGGAGAATCGGAGGTGGAGAGGCAAGAGAGAAAGAACGCAATCCAAGAACATGTTCAGAGGTAACAAATGAATCAGAAGTGATACGGTTGCTTATTACTCACGACGCTGATGTCGTTCCGCAATAAGTATACCATTGCGACTGCTCCACACCCAAGCGAGTACCGAGACACGTGTGGACGCAGGTGTTGTAAGCAGAGTTATTTTCCGGATGAGACCGGAAGAGGAATTTTTAATGTTTTGCAGCTTTCTAGATTTCGATCAGAGGTTTTCATAAAACCAACCAAAATTCCACGACATCCTCAGTAAATTCAACCTTTTAAATATTTTTTATAACATCGGATGAATTTAATTCCATATATACAGCAGCACTTCTATAAATCGAAAGTCTATAAATCGAATTTTCCAGAACTCGAAGTGAATTCACTTTTACAGGACAAAATCTTTTCTTGTTATTTCTCTTCTGTAGCTCGAATTTTCTAAATTTTCGAATATATTTTTTTGTTACCCTTGAGGATCGACTTATAGAAATTCCACTGTATATGTATATAGGGAGTCTGGAGTCAGAAAATAGTTATCGAAGGGAATAGTTTTGATGGTTAAATCCTACATTTTGCATAAAAACAATGGCAAGAATTATGACATTCTTTCTAGAGCGGCAGTATTTAAAGTAAGTTAATTAGACGAAGCATAACGATCGCTAGCGAAACCTAGCAAATCATTCAATAGACGAACCATTTAAGTCTCAAGGAACCTTTATCCCTAACGAATAAAAAACTAGGTAAATCCGCGTAAAAAAACTCTTCGCCAAAACCTATTATGTATGTCCTCTGTTTCCACCCTTTTTTCCAAACTTTTTTCTCCCCTTTACAATCTACTTTGCGGCAGACGCTCCCTTTCATAGCAGAGGCGCAATAAAAAAAATCTTTTCAGTAACGACTCTCCGTGTAACTCGTGTTTTCTCTCCTTCCCTACCTCCCGTCCTTGATCGAGACAATGCTCGCCAGTTGCTTGGAAACCTCGCCGCGCAGACAATGAGGAGATCATATGAATACAAGGGTTTTTAGGAAAGAGAGAGCCACCCTCTTCCTCTCCTTTCTCCTTATACTTCGATTTAGCCTTTACGCCATCCCTACAATTACCCGGGGTTCCGCGTTGTATTTTTTTCCGCCTCGTAAGCGGCGAGTTATTAAAGCTGCCGTCGAAGGATTTCCAATTTCCTCATTCGAAACTCGCTCTTTTTTTTATTATTATCATCCTCTTTCTGCGGGATAGCCGGTGCATGTATGCAGTCGGCGGGTGTTCCCGCCTTTCTTGTTCCCCAGTGCCAATTTGACGGCTTCCCTGTGCCAATTTGACGGTTAACCCCTTTTTTGCGCCACTGCGAGGAGGATGAGGCGTGAAAAATGACCGACGGGTAGCGAAAGGAATGGCGAAGGAGAGAGAAAAAAGAGAGGGTGAGGATAACGAGCGAGATGGGGAGAGGAAATGAAAAAACTTGGATGTTCTGGGTGGGAATTGAATAGTAAATCGGATGCGTTATGGTGAAGAGGGACGGACTGTTGCGTCTTCACGGTGGTAAGTCCTACGTCTTTCGTGCACCGTGGCGTTAATGGGTGCCGAATCTTTTCTTCTATGAGATGGAGGTGTGCTTCGCAGGAAAAGCGAATGCTTTTGCGCTTTCCTTCCCCGGCGTCGCGTGTGACAGCTCCTAAAGAGTTTCCGCGAATATGGTGTTTTGATGCTGAACCGTTGCGAATTTTATGTGGAAAGCTTTGTTTCGAATCGGATGTGAAATACGTGGGACTTTAATAATGTTTTGCTACGTAAGCGGAGCTGAACAAATGTCGGCTTAGGTCACTTGTAAAACGTAAATGCTACCAATGAGAGTACGTTGTATTTATTGCGGATAACTGTTAGCATAAGCGGGGGGTAAATATACCTAAATTATTCTCTTTCTGAAATAATAAATAAACTTTAAGAACTTGGACAAAAATTAACTAGAAGCGTCGATTATTTTTCCACTTGCCATCGTTAATTTTTCCTCGCCAATTTTTTTGTTCGTTCCTGAACATAAGTCAAATACGTACGATGATAGATGTAATATAAAAACTATAATGTTCGAGGCAATGCGCCAGACGAACCTTTCGATAAAGTTTCATTTCGGTGGAAAATTCTCACTATAAAATCTTTTATATGCGTTCGTCCGATATTTATCTTATAAATACTTGTCAATGTTGGTTTGTTTGTTTTTCTTTCACTCTGCCCCCATGAAAGCCAGTGCAACCAAAGTTTTTCACAGGCTTACTTATATGCAGTAGCAGGTTTTAGGCTATACGGCGTTCCAAAATTTTAATTTGGGGGAGCGCTACACTGGTGGGGGGAGCGGAGGGGGGCGAAAAGTTTTTTGCACTACGTTGAGTAGCACATCATTTAAAAGCTCTTTTTATACTGATAATGTTGGTTTAAAAATGTTGAACTTTTTCATAAGACAACAACTCGTAATCAGTAAATGGTTCCTTTGGGAATGTATTTTTATTCATCACGCTGCGGTAGATAGCTTCTGGGTAGAAAAGTATCTTCGAAATTTTAAAACTTGCAAAATGGGGTGAGTGCTACGCTGAGCATAACCGTTGAAAACCTGCGATAGTTGCATTTTTCAATAGATCTTACGGCCCCCTATTTCCGTGTTTATAGGAGAACACGCGAATCAACGCTTCATCCTACGGAAGGGACATAAAGCCGTTGGTCCTCCTTGGTGATTTTCGAAAAGAGTAGGCTAATGCCGGAGCCGGGTTTCTCATCTCATTTGCTTTGTGATTTAAATTGACAATCCTACAAGCGCTAGAGTCGTTTGAAGTCGCACCTTCTACAAATCAAAAACTTTGACATAAATCATTGTAGGAAAGCGACTGACGTAAATTATTTATGTTCGTTATTTTTCATTGAATGTTATTCATTTTCGCACTTACAAGATGAAAACAAGTAAGAATTTAAAAAAATCAAAAATAAAATCTTTTTCTTTATAAAATGGGCGACCTTAAAAGGATAAAACAATAAAATGTTCAGATTATTTGTTCGTTATAAAAGATTTTGGTGTCATGTCATTACTATAACTTTACATATCATTTACGTAATAATCTCATACCATAAGCTGGAGTAAATGGATTTTGAATATAAAGTTAATAGGAAAACAGTTTTTGAGGGAAGCTCAACCTTGAAAAGCTCCTATCAAAGCGAAATTATTACGTAGACGATATGTAAAGCACCAGTAATGAAAAGAATATGACGCCAAAATCTTTTATAACGAACAAATCATCTGTTTTATCCTTTTAAGGCCGCCTATTTTATAAAGCAAAAAGATTTTATTTTTGAATTTTTTTTAAATTCTTTTTTTGAAGTTGATAAATTAATTTGTCAGAATTGATGCTTCGATGCCAGTGAATTTTCCCCTCAAAGCTTGATTTTAGATTGAAGGATTATTTCCGTAGCTTAGAAATTGCCAGTTATTTCGAAAAAGCTTGCTGATTTAAATTCAATTTTATTGCTTTTTAATCAACTCGAGTGAATCAGAGTAAGAGATTGAATCAATTTGCCACTTCAGGACTGGTGTCCAATCAGCAGGACACATTATCTCAATTTTTCTACCGTTTTATGAAAGAATCGGAGCAATCAAAGCCTTTTGTAAAGCTGGCCGGACACTTATAGCAGAGTATAGAATAAAAGATTTCGTCGTTCGAATTTTAAAATTTTTAGCTAAGATTAAAAAACTCTAGAAAAATCAAAATCAGTTATTTCGAATGTACTTTGGGAATAAATTTTCAGCCTGCGTTATGCGTCCTAACTTAGTGGAAAGCGCATTTGATTGGATAACTTTCGATATATAAAAGAAAAATATTCCATTTAACTGGATTGTTGATACGCAGGCTTAAGATACAATGTTGGAATTTCAAATGGTATATGGGTATATTTTAACAATTTTAATATAGTTTTAAAATGAATATGTTCTTGACATAAGGAGAAAAATGTTTGATTTAAATACGATATTTAGAATTAATTTTAATCAAACTAAGGACCTTTTAAAAACAAAATTTCCCCGAAATTGTCTCTCACAGTACCATCGCGCAACTGGTAATTTCATGTGTTGACAGGCAGATATGTGGACTTAGAGGCATTTTAAGCAAGCGGTCACGCTTGCAGGTAGGCTGATAGACAAGATAGTCTCAAGGACAGGCACTATGATACACTCAGGAAGATAGACAGGCAGAAAATCAGCACCAAATGAAATTCATAATAGAAAAAATGGCTTCAAAAATACGAAAAAAGAGAAGTTAGATTTATTCGTCTTCAATTAGTCGACCCATCTAAGTACGTTTTTTAAAAATGGTATACACACTTGTCAGCGCTATGATTCAGAAGTCTCGCGACGGACGAGACCACGTCCCCCCCCCCCCCCCCCCAAAAAAAACCGCCGAAAAATTCGCGTAGGAGGGATCGGCGAAAAATTACCCGCCCGCGGGTTGTACCCGGATGGAAAGTTATCGTCCTCTGTTGCCAAGGTCACCCTCCTCCCTGCTACGGAGAGCGGTGCGTGGGTGCGCACCCAATGGTGGCGCTGCTGGCAACCGACCTTATCTTACAATTAGAGTGAGAATCTACCAGCAAAAAAATCCCCGAGGGAAACAGTCGGAAGGTAGGAAATACCGAAATAATAACAAGACCTCGTTTGGGGCGGGAACTGGCGCTTTGGAAAACCTGAAGAGGCCGCCAAGTCTTCCATCAATTCCGGTGCCTTTTTTTTTTTAAAAAAAAAGAAGCTATCGCGAAAGGCCATTTGTTCCTTTCGACCCTGCAATCTCTCGGTCGTCTAGAAAGAAAATATGCCCGTTAAAACCTGTGAAATATTCTCGGTACGATGCAATAGGTCCAAGCAAAGTTGTTTTTTACCCTAATAAACATTTTATGTGGAACGGACTCTTTCGTCGAGTCTACTCCTCATTAACAGGATTACTTTAAAAAAACAAATCGTCCGCTCTACGGTTTAATATCGGTGACGTATTTCCTTTTATTAGCTTAAATACGATTATTATCGTCTTTCAAATTGGTTAAAGTGAAATTCTTTGTTGATCTGAAAAAATATTGTAAGGGAAATATTTTACTAACGAATACTAATGAATTTCAGAGGATATAGAGCTATAAACCTCCAAGCCGATTAAATGAATAACGAAACGTTTTCAGAATACGAAATTTGTAATTAATCTTGTCTTGAGAACGTGCAATTTTATGACACACATTCGTAAAATACATCGATAATGAATTAATTTTACAATGATGGTATAAGAAAAGCTTTAAATAGAGAAAATAAGTGCCAGGAGATGGAATTCCGAGTTTCATAAGAGGGCACAAATGAAAAACGAATCATATTGGTATAATCATAACTCCGTAAAGCATTGAGCAAATCGATAGGCAAATTACCAATCACGGCGAATAATTTGCGCTTGAAATGGTTTCCTGAACCATTTTATAGCTCTATATGTTATTTATATTACGTATCTGGATATAGAACAGTGGCACAGCCGGGAATTTGCAAATAATTTAAGCTGCAACTGCTTTCGCATTTAATTTCAACTTTAACATGAAAATTAATATATTTATTTAATGGCCACTGGGCCGGCCCCGGTGGAGGAAGGGGTAGCGTATTGGTCTACCATCACTAAGGTCGCAGGTTCGAATCCCGCCAGGGGCATGGTGTTTGTATGTCGTTTTCATAATTTCATATTTCATCAACCATGTGTGCGTGTCCGATGTGGAAGGCGACGGGAAACCACCACATCATATGTGTTTATTCCCTAGTCATGTCAAACCAATCTTAGGATTGAAAACCATGAATGAATGAATGGCCATTATGATTTTTTTAATTATAGAGATATTTATGAGTTATTATCAGAAATTACCAAACTAAAAACAAGAGGGCAATCTCTTTATGAAAAAAATGCCGTTTATTATTTGCCACCCCAAAAATAAATTCCTAGCTACGCCACTTATATAGAACAATCATTATTTGTTACTATTTTTACTGCTCTGGGTATTAGGTTTATTATATATATATATATATATATATATATATGAAACGACAAGATAAAGAGGGTTGCAGTGTGACAATCCCTTTTCATTTAAATAATTATTTGGCGCAATCAAGCTATTACAGGGGAGGTGGATTCCAGGTAATTACGTTATAATTTTTTCGACAAAGTAAACACAGTCTTATACACGCATACACTCCTTACATCCATTCTTGTGTGTACGTGTTCCTCGAAGGATAAAAAAGAGAGTTTAATAATACAGGCTAACCTTGGCTTTGAGATTGAGGTATGTGAGTAGGCAGATCTGCAGACGGAAAATCTTAAATATCTCGATGAGGAAATTCGGAACTGGTTATAAAGAGAAGCGGAAGATTGAGATTTCAGATCCTGCTACAAATATAATACAAGCTCAAGGCAACTGTGTTAAATGCATGAGCATTTTAAATCGACGAATACGGTTATTATTCAAGCCATATTTACACAAGAGGTTAAAGATATGAAAACTTAACCAATACGGTTGATTCGGAATGGTTCGGTGGTTTTCGAGAATATCATCGATTATGCTTTTTTAATAATTAGCATTAATTTTTCATAGAAAACACCAATTTTCAATATTTTTTTACCTCATATTAAAAATGAAATGTTTTGGCTTAATAGTTGTTTGGTACATATAGTACATACCTACTGATTGGATGATATAAGTTTAATTAACGGCTGCGTATGTAATATTCATATTAATTTAGTTAGAGGCGAACAGTTAGTCATCGTTCACAATGCTTACAGTTCTATCCATAGGTATTTATTATTTTTCAATGTAATAATATATTATTATTTATACGCTATTTCAATTCTGATTAACTGTTTAGGATCAATGAAGCAAAGCTGATTAAAGTGTCACTTATGTCGAAATATTACAAATTCATGTAAAGTTGCTCAAGATATCGACCAAGTCTAAATCTGCAGACAAAATTCATCTATTTTAACCCATCGAGCCTCAGTCAATAGGCGCAAATTGAACTTTTGACTGTCCTGGAATATTCCCGTAGTCAATATTATAAACTACCCCTCCCGTGGGAGTCGATTGTGATAAGCAATAGCAAAGTGTTTTTTTTTCCGAGTGCGGAGGTGGCATAAACAGGAGAGAGCGTTCTTCCTTGTCTGCAGAGGGCACGACGGTCGTGCCTCTGGTTAAAGTCGCCCCTTAACGTTTTCACATGCGAACGTAGGCTATCGAAACGGAAGGAGATGGGATGCGTGGAAAGGAGAATTTGAGCGCTGTAGGCGTGGTACTGGTAGCTGTATACTCGCCTTTCCTGAAAAGGTGATGGACGGGGGCGGAGCAAGGTTGGAAGGAAAAAAGGGGGAGGTGAGGCAGGGGAAGAGGGGAAGGGAGAGATGAAAGGTGGAGGGATGAAAAAGAGCAGAAGAAACCAGCAATACATGGGTGCTTTCTCTGTGTGTGTGTGTGCATGTGTTTTTTTTTAAAGTTCATTGCCACCAATATGATTATCGTATTAATGTGATGTCATATGCTATATAGAGAGGAAATAATCCAGCAGCTTTATGCTGTTCTTACATTACGCAGGAATAAAAGAGATGGTTTATAATATGCCTAAATCGTTTTAAAAATTAACGTAATTTTTACAACAACCCAAGCACCTTGTTGTTTTTTGATGCTAACGTATTTTAGGAGATTTTATTATTTTCAACTCTGCCAGTTATTTTTGTGCAGATAAATCAGTGTAGGTATGGACGCATGATGAAATATACAGAAATAATTATTTTATGCATAATAAATTTAAGGAGAGGGTACTATGGTGCCATGAATGAAACTGCATCAAGTTCATTAAAATTGTAACATTAAAATTACGATAAATGGCCTTCTACGCTCATCAAAAGCGTTCTATAATGGCAATATTAATATAGAGTTATTTTTACACAAGCACGTGAAATTTTATACTTGAAAGAAAATGTTAGACTGAAAAGTTACAGCCGGCCGGGTTAGACTGGTAGGCAGTGCGCCTGCCTTCTAACCCTAAAGGTCGCGGGTTCGAATCCCGCTTCGGGCATGGATGTTGTGATGTATGTTGATTTTCTCTAAGAGAATTCGACGGTTCAAAATAACCTTAGCTGTTGACGCACCTCAAAACCCAATTACTACTACTGAAAAGTTATAGTTTGCGGGACAATATTTTTGATTTAAAATAGTGAACAGATTACGTCGCTGACCTTCTAACGAATTCGTAGCTTCCGGCAAGAAATCGACAAATTGCTTTGACCATCTGGTTTCTCCAACATCGCATGAAAGGATCAAAATTAGTTCCTACCGCAAATTTGAATCTAAATAACATTAATCAAAAACTATCATCTCAGATCAATTCATTCCATAGCTCGCAGACGGTGGGTAATTTTCATTTTTGAATCATTCAATCGCAGTTTACTCAAAAAATATATTTTTTTTGCAGATTTAAGAGCTGAAAACGGCTTTCTTCGTTTATCCGCCAATCGAGATGGCCACTTGAAAGTGAAGGAGAGCGAAAGCAACACGTGCGACACAGCAAAATCAAAACCAAGTCGAGTTTTCGCGTGGAGAGATCCCGCCAAGGTCGCTCATTCATTTGATCAGATTTAGGTTTTTGCGCCGTCTCGCGCTATTTACGTAGGATGTTGTCCAGGCGACCACGCCCTTGGAGAATCCTTGCTCCAGCCAATGCCTTCCCTTACGAGTTACCCCCCTCTGTAAGACGGATGGGGGTCTTGAGTGGAACAATGAGAGTCATAATGCTTATTCATGACGTTCCTTTACTATATGAGAAATTACCGCGACCGTGTTCGCGCGTTGCATCCGATAGATTTAGTTCAATAGAATGTTGTTGAATTTTCGAAATTTTGGTAGAGGTATAATGCATCACACGGGCCTATTAGCTTATGGTATCCATATTTAAGTTAAAACTTCAAAAATTCCTGTCGTATTTATTATTATACTAGAACAGGGGTGCTCATTACGTCTCCCATGGGCGACCGGTCGCCCTTTAGGAGGATCTGTGTCGCCCACGCATCCATCAAGGCCTATTAGCTTATGGTATCCATATTTAAGTTAAAACTTCAAAAATTCCTGTCGTATTTATTATTATACTAGAACAGGGGTGCTCATTACGTCTCCCATGGGCGACCGGTCGCCCTTTAGGAGGATCTGTGTCGCCCACGCATCCATCAAGGCCTATTAGCTTATGGTATCCATATTTAAGTTAAAACTTCAAAAATTCCTGTCGTATTTATTATTATACTAGAACAGGGGTGCTCATTACGTCTCCCATGGGCGACCGGTCGCCCTTTAGGAGGATCTGTGTCGCCCACGCATCCATCAAGGCATTATATGCCTCAGTAAGGAGTTCTATTTTCTAATATGAATTTAATTAAATCAGAAATGCTCTCGCTAATGAACATCTCGAAGACTGTTTACTTCTCTCTGTTTCTAGTTACATGCCCAATTACCATTCACTAGCTGAAGATATGAAGTGTAAACGTGCCCACAATCGCGAAAATCAAGATTAAATTTAATTAAATTAATCACTTGTATAATGTTGTTTGATGTACGTATAATGTATAATAAATGCATTTTGCGGTAAATTTGTAGTCTAATTCATTCTTAAAATCCCTTTTTATACATTGAAAAAATAAGTAGCCCGCAAGACAATTACCAGGATAAAAATAGCCCATGATATGAAAAAGTCTGGGCACCCCTGTACTAGAATATTGCCCGTCATAAAATGACGGGTTTTTATTGATAAGAAACCAAAGGAAGTCGATATTATTTTTATTTCAAATCACCCAAAGGCATTTAAAAGCACACAATATTAAACGTGCTTCTGCTTATGAACATTTTATAAATTTAGAGAATGGCAAATGAACTGAAAATATTGAACGTAAGTAATTAAGGAATCCTAATTCTCATTATTGTCATAACATATGATTTAACTGTTGAGCTTTAACGGTGCTAAACAATTTCATTTTAACTTTTGCAGCGCAGGTAGTAATACTTCACGTTAGTTTTTGGTCAAGTAAATCCTTTATCTTAATTCAATTTGATTTACGTATATAGGATAATTGACCATTAAGCCCTAACCCTTTTTCGTAATTCAATTAAAATTATTAATCTGCGCTTTCATACAGTTATTTATGCTTATCATAGTAATTAAAATCAATTACATTGAATGATAATCAAAACAGGAAATATATAGCTGAAAAAGTGCAGATGGACTCCTGTAAATCACGATTTCGAGAAATCAAGCGTTACCGATAAAGAGACAAAATGGCAAACTGAGCAACACTGGGTTGCTATAGATCTAACTTTCTATGGCTATAGGATATTGCTATATTATTTAATTTTGAATGTTATTTAGAAACATCAGCCAACGATCTCTTTCCCGCCAACAATGTAAGGATCGCTTGCCTGACCGCGTACGGCCCCGCGCTTTCATACATAAATCAGTATCATGAAAACTATTAAAGTTATTTGTATTGAATCTTTTTCAAAAACATATTTCAATATTTTCGAACGTTTCATTTGAATTATGAACCCACCTAAAGCAAATAGAAAACGCGCCTAAAAAAAGGTTTGTCGAATGTCAACTTTTTCATATCTCGACTAAAAATTTGAGATGAATGTTACGTTTGTTAAATTTTTTAAAGGCACATCATAAATTTTATGTTTTTCAGTTACAGAAACGTCAGTAGGAATCATTAAAGAAGTTATATAAAAATAATTGACATTTTTCGATCAATATAAGCCGAGATATGATGTTGTATGTTTTAAAAAGGATGACATAGGTACGCGGAATACAAAAATTTCAAATAATTTTAATTTTAAGGTAGTTTCCGATTTTTCAGAAATTTTAAACATACATAATGCGATTCAGCATGGAATTTACTATAAGAAAACGAACTTTTTTCAAATGAATGCCCACACTGAATATTTTTGCGGTTTCAGAGCGCGACAGAGGGGGTGACAAAGGGACAGAATAAGGCTTTTATGTATTACCGATCCCACACAATAGTTTTATCCAACGGTATTGCGTGACTATGAGTTTTCTTCGCAAGAAAACCATCGAGATCGTCTTACGGCTGAGAACAATTTACAGAATAAGCACACAATAAGTATAAAAATAGGAGTATATGGAGAACCACGGACCTGTCTACGGACAGACTACCTATGATGATGATGAAGTATAAAAAAATTAGAGTCTACTTTCATTGTTCTGAAAATAATGCATCTTTGATTTGTAGCAAAGCATTTTCGCAGATTCAAGAGCTTTTAGACTCTAAGATGACTAGAAAAATTTTAAAAAATCTTTTAAAAATATTTCCTATTTTCTCGAATAAAAATTGTTTGGAATATTTCGCTTGTGTAACAAATAGAGCGGAATTAAAACAATCAGGCGCCTTCTTAAGATGAATTTATTGTTTCGGATCATTGGAGGCATTTGAAAATAGATTTGACGCAATACCAAATACTACTGACTCCATTTTAAGAAAACATGATAAATAAATAAGAACACCACATACGTATTAGTGTTACATACTTAATGAGATTGATATTAAACTGATAGTTAACATTTATCTGCAAGTGAAGACGTTAGGATGTTTAATGACAAAGATCTTGCGGTGTATATTTTTCTTTCAAAATATAAGCGAGAAAGTATTCATTTTTTTTTAATATGGGCTTAATGAATTATTGAAAGGATAAAAAATTCTCAAGGATAAAATGTAAAAGTTTATGAAAAACTATGGGGTTGGTTTCTATCGATGAGATACATTCTTTGCGCATCTGTAAAGAGATTTGCCGAATAAAACAAAGTTTTCTTTGTTTGGCATCCACGACCGGTTATAGGCTATACCTATTTTCCTCCATCAGTCTCGATTTTTCCTCTTTCAATCTAAAATGACTCTGGAGAAGAAACCATACAGTCCTCTGAAATCAAAGCCAGAAAGCTCATGTAATTAAGAAAAACACCAAGTTAGATTTTTCGCTTCCACTAAAAACTTTTTCTAATGAGGTAAGGTTTTTTGGAATCCTTTCTTGTTTGGCGGAGGTGAAGAAGTAAAGATGTATAATGTGGGACCACTACAAAAACGAATAGAATAAAATTCCACTCAGCGTGTTGTATTATATGTTTTACGACCAATAATAGTGTTTCGTGCTTGGAGCAGAGTGAAAAAACAAAAGGGTAAGCTGATTTGAATTCATTTCTCACCCTTCGTTATTGAGATTTTTTAAAAATCTGGGGAAAACTATTATAAACAGATATTTCCATTCTACGAAGCATAATGAATTTTATTAAAATTTCATATTTTGCTTTATGTACTTCAATTCTTTAATTTAAGCGAAATAAAAACGCTTATATAGCATTAAAGATCTTCCAAAACAAGTTTTTTAATTTTTTGTATTTTCCACTCTGTACATTTAAATATGTGGAAGTTTGGACGCAGATTTAAACGCTTCGCATTAAATATTTCATTCGAAATATTAAGGATATATATGTTAACTATCAAGTCTTTTTTTTAATGCCTCAAATTATAGTTTTCAATAAAAAAGATTTTTCGCAAAAGAGAATTATATGCATTACTTTAAAGAGCTATTACAGCCGATTTAACATCAACTGCAAGATCCGCGCGCAATTACCGTCTCAGAAAACCCATAAAAACGCAACTCTTTAAGTGAGATAATTTACTGTCGGTTATTCACCCAGTCCTTTCCGCCATTCTGAATCTGCAGTCGCAGCAGCTTTCTAAGAATTCATTCACCTTTCACCGCGACGGGATTTAAAAGGCGCTTCGATCCGAACACGGACCGTAAAACAAATAGTATTCTATCGACTTCCGACTCCTTGTCTAGTCGAATGAATCTCCGATTGCTCCATCTTGCGGGTGGGTGGTTAGGACAAACATTTCCGAATAAATTATGACGAGAGTCTTTCCCACTACTGTATGCCCCGTACTTAGAGATTCGGACGAAAAGGAACAGCTATGACATCAAAAGTGACGCAAGTTCTCACGCCCACAGAGCTGAACCCACGCGCGTTTGTACAATTTTTTTTAATGGACGACCGAAGCGGGATCTCGCGGCAAAAGTGGAAAACTATGGCGCCAGCGGACATTTTTATTTAAGGAAAGTTAAGGGTTGACCATGTTAGCTGTTTGGAAACCGCTCCGTATAAGGAATCTTAAAAGAAAACGAGACCCTGTTTTGAAACGAGGATCGCTATTACTTTTGGTTTTTAGAAAGAGCCAGAAGAAAGGTACCTTTGGTGTTCTATTTCATTTCGTGAAAGAAACTTTTGAGAACTGTTCCGAAGAACGCGCGTAAAGGGGTTTTGAGAGTGAAATTTAACTTCTCATAGGCGGATTCCGAACTTGTTGAAGTGACTGATTATTTAAACCTTCGTTTCTTATATGTTTTTTAAACGTTAAATACGATTTTATACAATATTTCAATTCCTTTGGCATCTGAGACCGACCAGGATATTATTTATGTTTAAACTTTCACCGAGTGAATATAACATGCGCTTCTCCATTAATTATTTCAGTGTACGTGTAAGATCCCTTAAGCCTCCGCCCAACTCTTGCTCATCCCCGTCTTTTTCTTTTCACTTTCTCCTTTAATATTTTCCACTGCTTCCTTATTTTAATTTCACCTTTACACCCACGTTCCAAAAGAGAAGGAAGGCCTGCACATATTTGTATGCATCGGAATTTTTTAAAAAGCGAAATTCATCGATTTATCATGCGATCGATTATTTGCTGCGAATATATAAAGAAGTTGAAGTGTAACAAGAAATTATACTCGCAATATATTAGACGGGGTGTTAAAGAGAAGAAGTTGTTCCTACAGTTTTAATCTTTAAGCACTGTACCGATGAAAAAGCGGCGTTGAATAAAATAGCCACAAAAATAATGTATTCTACAAAAATATTAGTTTAAAAATAAATTCCACTTCTGATTATTTAAACGGATGATAAACTTATGACAAGTGCTGTAGTACTGTGGAAAATAACTCGACTTCAGCCTGAATAGCTATGTCTAATTTCGTGTCAATTACTTTTTACAACGTTAAAAATGGCTAAAAAATTTCCACACTATAAAAGTGCGTCGCGGAATTAATCAAATACTAAATGAATCGTTTTTCGGCCGAAAAGTACGTTTTATTTCTGAAAATCTTCTCAGATAAAAGGCAATTATTATAAAAAATAAGTAACCGTTAAACTGTTCTTATGTTATTAACACTAGATATTTTGAGAAAAGTTTTGGAAAATAATTCAGCGAATTAAAAGCGATCGTAAATCGTATATTAATAATGCCAGGGATTTTTTTCATGAGGATGTGTAATATATCTTTAATGGGAGGAAGAAAAATGCAAGCTCGAAAGATCGAGATTAACT
Source organism: Uropetala carovei (assembly GCA_036926305.1). NCBI lineage: Eukaryota > Metazoa > Arthropoda > Insecta > Odonata > Petaluridae > Uropetala > Uropetala carovei. Next base: position 2,055,033 of record JAXCHB010000214.1, read on the forward strand.
CCACTAAACCGCGTATTTAGGGTTAATATGCGTTATTTTCTTGGCGATGCCGCTTTTTAAAAACTTTGATATGGAAGTTAAGATATTTCTTCGGTCGATCGACAGGAAAAACTTTCGTGCATGATTAGGCCGAGTTTCGCTTCCTCGTTTCCAGATAAACAGTGTCTTCCAATGATTCAGGATCATTTATGACATTCCAATAACGCAAATGCGGCGAAAAAATTGCAAAATTTTACTGCGAAAGATGCTCGAATATTTGGTCGTTCGTAGTAGTAGTAGTAATTACGTTTTTAGGTGCGTCGACGGCTAAGGTCATTTTGCACCGTCAAATTCTGTTAGAGAAAATCAACATATACCACAACATCCATGCCCGAAGCGGGATTCGAAACCGCGACCTTTGGGTTAGAAGTGGTTAGAAGGCAGGCGCACTGCCTACTAGTCTAATCCGGCCGGCTTGGTCGTTCGTAATTTTCGGGTAAACAATTACCGATATTCTCTAAGTCAACTGGACACCGAATTCGCTTAATTATAATTTTTGGCAATGTTTACTCTTCACCTGTTAGCTTTGATTTCCCCATTCAGGGCTTTCTCATTCCTTGAATTTCTCGAGTCAATAAGGATTCGCTTTCTTTCTCCGTTTGATTCAATTGTCATGGATTCCTTATGTCAAAAGAGCTTACGAAAAATCTTTCAAAATTTCAAGAAGAAATATGCACGATAGGCTTTTCTTGCTACCATATCTCGTTAATGTTCTTTGCCATGTATTTAAGTCGGCTATTCCAGATATTTTATAATAATATTTATTTATATTATTCCTTTCCTATCCGATGATTGTTTCAATGATTTTACGGAACACGTCAACAGTGCGTACTTTAATTTTATTAATATATATTCATATAATGCAGTCCAACCTCAGGAGAAGACGATAATACAAGTTATTCGAGCAAAACATCAGAAAATATGTTAGTTTTCCTTCAATTCGACTTAAATTTAAGTTGTATAGGCTCGATTTTATCGGAGTTAACTCTTTGTAGGAAGAAAAAAAATCTATTCTTACGTTATCTTGCATCGTTTTGGAATAGCTTTAGACCATGGGTGTCCAGATACAGAAGCTCATGTAGCCTTATAGTGGCCAGAAAAAGTCTTGAGTGGCTGCACTAGAAGGAGGGGGGGGGGGGGGGGGGGGGGGTGTCTGTAGGATTTGTTTGCTAAAACAATTATTCATTTTTCTGCTATTTTTTATAATGCATATTTCTTTAATAAAGTTTAATTTTTACAAAGTATTTTAAATTAATTTAATTCCAAAGATCATCAATTTGTAAATCCTTTAATTTTGTGGATGATAATCTGAGCTGATGAGTTTCATCGGTAAAATTATACCGGTATTAAGAAACTTTAGTTGGCCATATTGCTAAAAACAATATGAATATATATTTAAACAGAAAATAAAATTACGACAATTGAAAATATTATGGAATTTCTTCTCTCTAAAACTGCCGCAAGTACATTAAAAATTAAAATCATTCAGCGGGCGGCATGAAAACGTGAAAGTGACCGCAGTTTGGACACTCATTCTTCCATTCTTTAGACGAAAAATATATTGCATTTTTGGCAAACATTAGCTACTTTATTATGAAGTCAAAATCTCAGCTTAAATAACGCGTCATTGATTCATATTTGAAGTCATATTTCTAGTAACAAAACCGATACCTTAGGCGCCTAATAGATCAAAACTGGTTCCCTAAATTCTCCGGCCTAGATTGCCATACTAATCGATTTGGTAATTATAAATGTTGCAGATGAAATAAATGATGAAATTGATCCTGTTTATTTGGTATCTCTTGTGCAAAAACTGAAAAGCTAAACTATGCGTATCGTTCAAAAAAATCACAGCGAAAAAGGCATTATTTTAGAAACTCCATGTAGCCAAGAGGGGAACATGTTACAGGAAATGCGCAACACAAAGAATCCCCGACAACACGAAATAAATCGATTTATACACAACCTTCTGTCTCTCGGCCAGTACCCTTGAGGGCTACCGCATGTTTTCGCCCAACACTCTCTCCTTAATTAACTACTAAAGATCACACAAAGTTACGCGTAGTCGCATGTTCTTGGATGGCGCGCACACAGCTCAGTCAACCTTCTCCTGACTAAAGGAGCCGCTCTTTTAATGTTAGCCACAGTCTCCCGGTTGTCCGACTTTGAAAGCGAAAAAAAAGCAGACCACTTCGAGAAGATTCTCTTTTTAATGAAACAATTCAACTTTTAACTGGAATCGATTGGAATGCCTATCCAAAGAGTCTCGAACAAGTGAACCGCCGACCGCATGCGGTCCGTCAGATGAAAAGGTGCGGCATTCTCATTTCACTTTAAATGTCACTGCAAATGCGAGAAAGAGAAAGCGCTGTCTATTCTATAATGGTATGAAACTATATAACGTTTTCCAATATTTAGGATTCGCGTGATAATTCATTGTTAACTAAAACATTTACCGTTTTGACTCCTGTGCTTTAAAGTTTCAACAAACTGCTCATGCTCTGACATGTGGGCCATCATATATCATATATTGGAATAATCACATGCGGCCCGCCAAATATGTGGAAATTGTCCGTGTGGCCTCCGTGCAGTTTGAAACTCCTGATCTATTTAGGACCTACGAAAAGGTAGAGAGAGAGATCGATTTCATTCCAGTCATAGGCGATCTCGATATCTCGATAATCCGATTTTGAACTTTCGAGTTATATATTTACGAGGTTCTCATTTATTTTACATACCGTCTTCTGTGCCATGCTTTGTTTGTAGTTTATATAAGTTTACATGATCGCTTACTTCATATTCATTGCGTTTAACTTAAATTATACCGTTTTTTATATATTGAGTGTAATTTAATGATATTTTTGGGTATCGCACTTTTATTTTAGTGTGGAATCCTATCAAAAATTCATTGTTTCAAATGTATAATATAGTTTTAAATAAACAAATGCTAAACTGCTAAAAAGAGACAAGCTAAACTTGTTACATTTTTATTCGTAAACGTAAATGCATCTTTTATACGGACGAAAGCTATGAAATTCCCTATCTTTTAAATTCGTCACATTACAATGAATTCTGTAGTTTAACAACCAAACAAATTGAAATTATAAATAGTAGTAAGGTAATACGATTTCAACTCCAGACCACATACGTTTCCCTCGTTGCTTTGAAACGTGTTTAAAAAAAATCGATCATTAAAACACCGTACGTTTAAACCGAAAGTCTCGAGAAAATTTTAATTTGACGCTGCCTATTAATTGCAACGATTATACGGCAAGAAGGTTAAAAAAAACAGTTGTCGTACACGATCATAGAGCAACGGAAACATAATAAAAAATGTAATTGTTTCATATGTTAGAAAATAGGATATTTTAAATTTTTCATCGAAGGCATATTTATTTTAGATTCCATTTAATAAAGGTATATGCACAATATAATCACACTCGTTTCTGCTCAAATATAACATCCAGACATCCGTGCATTCTGAAATCATCTATTTGGCCCGGTGCTAATTAAAATTAAAGAGCCCGATTCGCTTTTGAAACGTTTCGTCCAATCTGCCTTTATTTTCATTTTGTTGACAGCTTATTTCACCTGCCGGGAAAGTTGAAAACTCTTCATACTGACGCATCCCACGTGGGAGAGATATTCCTTATTATTTTCCTTTTAACCTTCTTCCGGGATTAACCGTTACATCACAGACATACACGCACGCACACACACAAGAGTTATCCGACACACGCCCGCACGACGCCGCACGAAATCCATCCCTCTTCTCTCAAGTCGGGTTCGCCCACTGAGGGCCGAACTTGCGATCCTCTTGAAACGGTCATAAGTGACGACGGCCATATTCCCAAAAGGTTCCTCAACCTCTTTTTAATATCCACCTTCCGAAACGCCCACTCCCTTCACCATATATGAGCCCAATCCAGCAGGTTTTTTAGTTTAGAGAGAGCATGACTAATAGGCTAAACGTCTTTTTCTCCAACCCTACAAAGTTCGACATTCGTTTTCTCCCTCACACATACACAAATCTCCCTTTCTCCACTTTTTTTCCCACCCTATCACGCAACTCCTAGCCACCTCTCCTTCTCTACCAACGTCCTATTTAAAAAAATCCTTTCACCCGAGGCATCTGTCCGTCCTCTTCCTTCCTTCCTCAAGAATGCCTTCCGGTTAAAAAAAAAAAAAAGGCGCCACTATTGCGCAGTCTGACTCGAAAGGAAATGGATTTTCGACCGGGAATTAAAAAAAAAAAAAGAAAAAACTTCCGGGCGCTCTTGTCGCCTGGGTTCCTTTTTTCTTCCCTTCCTCGATCGTAAATATGTATCGCCAGGTGACCACCTTGACGTCGCTACGCGCTTCCTAGTTCCGGTGAACGTGTTGCAAGCGAGGTGTTGATCGCAACGTTTATAATTGATTCGCTCTTTTAACTTCTTGAGATGGACGAAGTAGCAGGTAAATCCAAAACATTTTTAAAAAATCCAAATAAAAGTTTCAGGATCGAAATTTTTAATAATTCATTGCTAATACTGGGAAATGTCGGGAGATTACTACATTCTAAGGTACAAACGACTAAAATCCTATATTTGTCATAATAAGGAATGGATTAGAAATGATTAGGAATTGCTTATGAATAGGATTTCTCAATACGATGAATTTAAATAAATATATATTCTTAATACAACCTGATTATATGATTATTTCTGCAGCATTTCAATAGCACTTTTAAATAATCCTTGTGGTAAAAATAGAACTCCCGCGACCATTTATATTTTTCTCGCTAGAAACACCGATTATTAGTAATTATCTTGGTCCGAATTGTAAAAAAATACGGTTACTTCAGGTCATATTTGTCGTACTTCGAACGGAGCCCTCTATGTGTAGGACATATAACCAAATTAATCGTACACGCAGTTTCATTGTCTTGAAACCGATGCAAATCTGATCAACATCACTGTTACAGACACAAATATAATTCATACACTACTATCAACTATTTAGGAAAAAATTACTCTTAATTCGGGTTGACGAAATAAATTGATCATATTGCAGACATGCATAAAATGGAAAGATGGGAATAATATTCTTCTCTTAATTATGGCACTAAAAAGAAAATTTAGAATGACAACACAGAAATTAATCAATAATAATTTGAGTATAATTATTGTTTTCAAAATAACCTATTAAATGCTAGTGTGTGGTGGTGAATGTGTGGTTTCCCAAAAAAAACACAATCTTATCGACTGCGATCACCCTAATCTTGGGAATAATCTTATATTATAATAAAATTGAATGTCTGTCCGTGTGTTCCTTATACATTTCCACGCCCTTTGAGCTATCGGGACCAAACTTTGCAAATTGACTTCATATGACTCTACGAGTAGCATAGGGTAACTGGGATTTCCAACATCGACCCGGGTTCGATTCCAGGGGACAATTTTATTTTCCCATAAGTTTACACGGGATTTTCGATTTTTCAAAGTGTAAGGTTTTTTTCCTTCATTCGTTAAAATACGTAAATACGGACTTATTTTCTTCGTTTTTGCTTTATTCGACGGCTAAAACTCTATACTATCTTATTCTTGCGATTTTTACATGTTATACGGTCGAATCATTTAGAAATACGCAGTTGTTTTAGAAATTTTACGGATATTTCGTACTCTTTCCGACGTTGTCAAGGCGACCGTAATTGTTGCCTCCGATTCAATTAATGCCAATTAAACCTTCAAATAGGTGAAAGAATAGCGTTTTCGCTTCGAATTGTTGTTTAAGCATCGAAATTAATGATGTATAGCAACGTACATAGTTAAGGATAATTATTCTGTTGACTGCGTATGGGAAGCGTTTATAACGACAATTCATCGTGTGTATGCTGGAATCCTACCATTTAGTAAGTAAAACCTTTATATTATACATCTGTAACGCTTACTAACGCACATTTATAATACTCTCCATAGAAGTCACTCGTCATCAATTTGTGGTTGTGAATAAAACGTCTAATCTACACAAGTTTTTCTAGGACGCCAACATTTCCCCAGAAAGTGACAAATGCTTCTTTGGTTCGTAAATGACACACATACCCCACAGAAATATATGGGGCATCTGCTGTAATTAGTAGGTAAGTATGCCTTATTAAAGATTCGATCCCATTTTAAATATTCTTAAAAGTTAAAATTCTTAAGATTTATGGATTACAGTGTAAAGGCGACTTTCTCTTGGTCACTTGGTTACGTGTTTGGCAGAACCCGGGCATCGCCGGGTACTTTCAGCTAGTAATTAATAATAGGGATAATGGGCATATGTGGAGATGAACAAAGGAAATGAGGCTAGTCTTGATTCGGGAAGATTATTTGCAATTGGTCCCAAGGGAAGAATATTTGCAGATCAGAATCCGCCAAAAGGCTTTCACTCAACCTTAGGTCCACTTATTGCAGATGATCAGCACAAATAATCTAATGATGGTATTTGCTAATTTGAAAAAGATATATATTAGAAGATTCAAAGTGAAATTAGAATATGTGTACTTGATATCTGCCCCAAGGCAGAAAATATGCGCGGATGTAAACATTTTCATATGTATTTCATTATTCTTTGCAGAAAATTCCCGCAGGTTATTGTTCGCCCATCTTCTAATTGGCCTACTTAAGGTGCATGTGTCCTATCTTAAAATTACCTCATTTTTCTCGGCAACGTGTGATACAAATACCTAAACTGTAAATGTAAATTGCATAATATGAGGAAAGGTTAAACGTTAGGAGGGACCTTACGTTCTCGATTTCACCGAATAAAGTCGCTTGTTTTTCTGTCTTCTCCATCGCAGTAGAACAAGGGTTTTAAACATTTTTTAGCTGACGTACCCATTAGAGCAGACGTCGGCAACCTATGGTACGCATGCTAAGAGGTGGCACGCAAAGTGATTTTAAGTGGCACGATATTTCAGAGAATAATTACGAAAAGTAAGTATTTTTAAATGTATTTCAATTTATTTTAATTTTATACTGTATTTTAAAGATACTGCATTATATTCAGGATTCTTTATAATATAAAAACAGCTTTTCGTAATCGTAACGGACAAAACGAATTTAACGGTTGGCACGTGCAGAGTGGCTCGTGTTATGATTATTGATAAAGAGTGGCACCCAATAGAAAAACATCGCCGACCCCTTCCTTAGAACATTTTTTTAAATGTTCGCGTACCCCTTAGTACATTTGAAGTCATAATCAATGAATAACACTTGTTTTAAGATGGAAAATTGACGTTTATAATGTTAAAATTCACCGCTTTTGGTTCCTGTTTTACAACCTTATACTTACAATTAGTCGTAAAATCGCACTGTTTGATTCCGAAGTCATACGAGAAAGACGAAGTAAAAAGAAAAATCAGGAAATACCAAGATAAAACAAAAATTGTCCATTAACATTCACGCTTGACGAAAGTTCCATCATAATCTATGACTTCTTGAAATAAATCATGATCTTATTCAAGCGATTTAATTTTTATCAGGGCCGCAGCGCTAGGTGAGTTTGAAAGACAGGCGTCGCTTTTCTAAGGGATTCGTTACAGCACTGTAGCCATCGATCTGTGACTATTTTGTCATGATCCGGAGCGGTATTTTCTTTTGGTCTCAATCTGTACGTTTTCGCACCGCGCTAATTATTTTTATATACAAAGCTAAAGAAATTAACAGCGTAGTATCTGTAATGTACGAAAATGTGAGTTTTTGTATGATGCACGGAGAATTTGGTTTAGTATTTACCAAAGAATTTAAAAACCAATCTCGTATAAGACAGCGATTCGAATACTCAAAATTCCAAAAAATCTGACGCTGAAGGGATCGTATCAGGACCGCTTCAGGTCCCACTTTTAAAGGGGTCCCATTTTTTCAGTGACTACCTAGGTTTTGTGTCGACTTTTCACACACTACCGCCATTATTTAACAAAAGTATATTTGTGAAGAACTAGTATTTTACTACATATAATAAAAATGTCTGTAATCCTATATAAATAAATATATAAATTAAACGTGTTTTCTTTGTCGTCAAAATTTTCAGGAAGGGAGGGGCCCATTTTAACCCTTCCGCTTCAGGCCCCAAAATATATAGATCCGGCCCTGGAACATATGGTAAAAAGACCTAATAGAATCCCAGGTTAGCGGTTCCCAAACTTTTATGCACCTGCGACTCCCCTCTCACGGAAGCCGAACTTGTCGTGACCCTCCTATTAAGGCAACTGACCTTATCGCGATCCCATTAACCCAATCCAGCTAACAACATGTACAATATGTGATCGAAATATTTAGAGAAAGTCAGGATTTTTGACAAGATTAATAATGTAATAAAAATCACGCAATCAAATTTAACGAAAAAATAAAACATTGAAAACATTCAGCTGAGAATTAAATTCTTTAGAATCTATTTTCGGTGGAGGTAGATGTGCTTCGAAGCCGAAATGCGAAATGGTTTTTTTTTAATCACCATATTGCGACTATTGGATATACTTGAAACGTGTATTTTTTCGAAGTGGTTGTTGTGGATACTTGCGTAATTTTGTAAACGTCGAAAAACGTAACAGACCAGAGATGAGCGAAAACTCCCTTTGCTGGATTAATACAGCGTGTAATTGTTCGGCAAACTCGTGTCTTCCTCCTATGTGCCTTTGACACTCTTGACCAGAGTTTTTGGTCCTTTCCAGGAAGGGACGGTCGACCGCGTTTTCCATTATTTTAAAAGGCTCCCTCCACCGCACCCTTTGCCTCCCACTTTCGACGTCATAAAAGGAAACTCTTATTCAGGCTCCCCGGGTTAAAATATAAGAATTCGGCTTTCGGTCCCGACCTAAAGTTGTTAGCTATCCCTGTGACGGAGCCAAGTTATGAGTTTATGAACTTTTGATGAATCCGGAACATCGCATATTCCTTTGTAGTTTTACGAATATTTGGATTGATGAGAGAGGGGGTGAGAGAGAGGGAGAGAGAGAGGGAGAGAGAGAAAGAGAGGGTTGCAGAAAATTTTTAATGAGTTTACCGGCGCACAGGCTTCCGAAAGCAGATCAATAAACTTATATACTCATTTATTTGGAATTTATTAACCAATGATAGAGAAAGCCAGTTATTTAATACCTCACCATTTTCTCTCACTACATATCATCTGTTTTAAATATTTTTCGTTAAATCCTTATCATCTTGAGCTAACTAAAATTTTACGGACGTGAGTTCTACGAGGAAAACATTTCCCGTAAAATCGTGCATATCTGAAAGCCTCCTTTGATTTCTATATTCTGTTTTGGTTGCTAAGTTTGATTAACACGCCTCTATATAGTCGTTCTTTCGAGCAAATATTGTGGTACGACCACGCCACCCTGATAACGTCGCATTTACAGTCGATTTAATCGAAACTTCAATCTATCCTTAAATTATTATCGATAATATTAAGCGAACATACCATATAGGAAGATCTTCCACAAAATCAGCCGAGGAAATTAGTTTACTAAAAAATATTTCTGGATAAGAAATAAAGTGCTTCAGGAACTACGCCAATTATTTATTTTAAAATAAAATTTAAGTTTTTATTGAAAATATATTCACAGGTGCGTTATCACACTGAGTATGCGACCTTAATACATTCGGCAAAAAAAGATGTACCACCAACGACAAACTTTTCGTCATTACAAACAGTCGCGTCATAGATTTTGCGCACAATTTTATAACTCGAAAAAAACGATATTCCGATTGAAAACTTGGTTGGGAGAACAGGATTTGGCAACCGAGAATTTTAACCCAAACGATAAACATTAATAAGATTATATTCCTTGTTCGACAAGAGTTAACTCACGTGAACTCGTTTGCATCTAACCGCAAATGCTCCGAATCTTTCGAGGTTGTCAGGAAAATGATTAATTTATACTTGAGGTGAAAGTAAAAATGGAACGTAATATCTGTCTACAAACTTACACAAATCTTCGAGGTCCTCGGGTTATAAACACGTATAGGTAGCAGTTCTCAATATATATGCAGGCGTTGAACCCTTTGGAAGACAAAACGATTTCGTGACATCTCAACCTTTGAACAAGGTTGCGTAACTATGCTTACAGTTTTTAATAACGCTTGGACGCATTCACTTATCGTTATCCACTTATTAAAGGAAAAATCATTTTACAATGACTCATAAACACTTCCAAGCAGTCGATATACTTGGGTAATAAAATTTTATCGTGGCGACATCTCTACCAAACAGCCGCAGCACCTCGGCGTGTTTGGAAACCACTGCGTATAGACACATACGAGAAGAAATTTTCAAATTTAGTTTGAAATCTTCTTCGGGGTCAAGCTTGTTTACCCACTGTCGGAGTAGGCGATTTCGTGCATGAAATAGAATTGCCCTTCACAATAAGAATTTTTAATTCTTCAACTCATGTCACTCAATATTCTTCTCTCGCAGAGCAATTGATTTCGCCAAGGATGACAGTACTTGTTCTATTCGACCCCATACATTCAACCATTTGACCTTCGCGCGCTTCTTTTTATGTCAGTTGCATCATTTGCTCGTAGAGCCATAAAGATTTGCAATCGATATTTCCATTCGGGTTTTACTGTTCTCCGTCAATATCCTAAGCGTTCGGCGTAAAATCATCACGAATAAATCTTATTTAAATACAAAGTTGTACATAAAAAACGAAACGTGAATGAAATCCATCTACATTTCCTGTAAGCAAACGTCACCGCCCTTCTGGAATAAAAAGATTCATCTATATAGATTGGGAAAACCAAATGCGTACTTCAGCCATATAGTAGGGTGCAATCGGCGGCGATTCACCGATCGTTTATGTATTATAAAATGAAGTTTTAAAAAATCTATTTGAGATTCGAATCGATTTTGTAAATAATTTCAGACAATGTTTATTTCTACTTGACTGCAATTTATCTGTGTATTCAACTGCTTTCAAAGGGAAATACTAACGAACGCACAAGATCGGAAAACACATCAATATGTGCTGCGGACATTTGACGGATCTCTACAAAATGGCGATTCTACTGAATTTTCAGAAAATTCTAGAATTGTGCAGAAAATGTCCTAAAAATCTATTACGTGAAATTAAGATATCCACTGCACAAGCTGTGAATACATGCAAAATACATGCACATGTAAGAATTCTTAAAGAAAATTTCTAATCTGTTTAGTAACTATAAGAATAACTCGGCTTATCATCGAGCAATATAAAATGCTGTAGGACTTGAGTCAAGGATAATAGTATGTATGAAATATTGCGATAAATTATATGTACTTGGTAAGGAAGCAAAATTGATGTTGACACAAATTAATTACAATTGGACTGTAACGTTCAAAAATATGTTTTATGCTAAAAAAAACACATTTCATCGCACTAAGGAGAAAACAACAAGAATTTCCTGAAATTATACATAGTCTATCTTATAAGATTTGTGCGGCACAGAATATAAATCCGAGAAACACTTAAAATGATAATCTTGGTTTTATTTCTTAACGTTTGAGTGCGACGAAATATTAACGTTGACTAACAAATTTAAAAAACGAAATTTTATTCAATTACGTTTTTCTACGTGGAAACGAAGACACGTGCCGTGACCGAACTTGGGAGAAACATAAGACATTCATAATTTCGAGATTCCGCCGCGATTAGCTTTTCCAATGGGTTTAAAACTCCTTACGCGCACGTCTTCGGGAAGGAAGGGTTACGTATACGATTCAGAATCTCAGATACGGGAGGTTTCTGCGAGTAGGAGTCGCTCCGCTTCATCGCGTATTCAGATTAGATATCCATCTTTGTTAGTCACCGGAAACGTCGGAGACATTAATTTTCCGCCATATATGTAGATCACGTAAGAAGGTTAGGGCCAAGAGGCAAGCTTTTGCTAAAGGAATTCATCGTTCGACATTGCCAAGAAGTGACGAGAGAATAAGCCGTCCTTGGTCTATAATATGGTCGGAGAGAAATTGTACTTGACCATGTATAGACATGCCAACAAGCGATGGATGTTTTAAGTGAAATATTAAACTGAAGCATATTCGATGTCTACCTTCCTTCAGCCGGCATTTTTAGGTAAAGTTAGGATTAAAGAAAATTTTTTGGAATATTTCGCATCACAGAATATTAGCGTTCATTTTATATCTGTCGTGTTAATCAGAGCAGCGGTGGATTTTTTGACAACTAAATATTATAAAACTACTTGAAGGTATTTTTTTATTATACCGCATCTGCCTGTTGGAAGCTGTTCCATTTGGAATGTGAAAAAAGGTTTCTATTTGCATTCACCAATTAAATTTTCCATAAAAATTTGAGAAAAACCTTAATCTGACCCATTTTTCTATCTTTCTTAAACGCGAGATTCGTTTTTAAATTACAATAAAGGATTGACGTTTAGAAAAATGTTAACGAATTTTTGTTGTTTTTATTAACTACATAAGTATTTTTTAATCTGGCGGTTATTTCACCTCAAAGCTTGAAATTATTTTCGTGTGAAAGCAGGAGGTTTTCCACAAAAAATAAGCCACCCTGCGCGAGATCATTAAATAGTTTAATGTAATGTTTTCATCAACCGCCGAAATAATAAATTTTTAAAAAAACAATAAAAAAATTTTTTGGCTCCAAGTAAACAGATAATTTTTGGAAACCCCGTGATTTTTGACGCGCGCCAATCCCGACTTCGTTGATTCGACTCCGTAAAGAAAACTCTCTCGCTCACATTTTCCACGCGTGTGTCACAGCCCGTTACTTTTACTTCTTCTGCGTGGTCCCCACTCCGTTATACGCGAGAGATTCGAGAACGAGAGAGGAGCCAATACTATTTCCCTATGCGTTCATCCTCCTCCTTTGGCGTTTGGTGAAAGCTGGGTAAACCCCCTAATACGGGGTTATAAATTTAAAAAAAAGCCGTCTCGCCTAAAGAGAAAAAAATACGGAAAATGTTCGGGTTGTATAGGTGTCAATAAATGGATAAGAAGGCGGGTTTTAGACGATGCCTACTGCTGGGACGGATCGAAAGGGAATCTCCGTTCCCGACGTCATACGAACAACTCAGTTTACGAGGTCACGGCACGGGTGTAGGCGATGATTAGGAAGATGATTTGTTTTTTTTTAAATCAGAAGGGGAGTAAAACGTGGTTGGAACAGGAAGCAAATGTAACGCAGGAATGATGTACAATGTACTCGCTCCAAAAGAGCGAAAACCATGCTTAAGTAATTTAACTGAGAAACATTTTGTGCACGGAGTGCTTCGCTGACAGGCAATGAAATAACATAAGCAGTCTCAGCAATTTCGCAAATGCGTAAACAGCAGTGAAACGACTTGAAACTTTCACAACCAGCTCATTACGGTAACATTTTGCTTGAAAATTCCGCAGTTCACGAGTTTCAACCGAATTCGTTTGTACTGTATAACAATACCTTATTACTCAATTTGTTTCGATTTGAAAAACGGCACGACTACAGCCTAGGTAACGACGTAATCCATAAACTCTCACTTACTATTTTAAAGTGCCCACGTTCCGATCTAAATTATAGCTTAGCATAGACGATAGTTTGTAACCCAATTTCCCTCCAAGCTCTCTGTTATTGTTAGCTATCACTAGCAGTGTTTCCAAAACGTTCAAACAAATTCGAAGAAACTTTTACTTTAAGAGCTTTAAACGGAGGGTAATTTGAAGAGTACTGATATTTGAGTCACAAATGACTAACCCTACGGCGTCGTTAACCGCATCTGAGACTGCACAAGTGTCCAATATATATAACCAACTTTATGCTAAACTTTTGTAAAGTTATATGTTATTATCGATAGAATGGTTTGTTTGTCAACATCAATTCGTTCAAGTTCACGCACTTCTTGTCGCTTTTTATAATAAACGTTAGTTTGAACTTCTGTCCTTAGTCAAATTTCTGCTTCGTAGAAAAAAAATTGTGAGCGAATGGGTTAAAATTTGTCCCATTTTATACAGCTACGATTTAAAAACGTATATCTTGCCCTTTGCGCTTGTTTTATTTTTCGGGCATACCTTCGAAGAATTTAACCCTCTAAATCGAGAGCAGGCTAAAGACGAAACATTCAAAGGGTCATTTCACTTATGAATAATGCATTTCTGATTTAATTTCATCCTGTTATATTTTGTGCGCTTCCTTTCCATTTTATTAACCCAAAAAATCAAGTTTTCTGCTTGGTATCCAAAAAAATTCTGAAAATCTTTATGCATTCAGCTCCGCCGGAAAAAAGATAAATTTTCGCTTCAAAAACATTAATTTTCCTGCGCTGAAAACGTGAAATATTATTATTATTGCTTATTTTGAGCATTTTTCATACATTAGTTCATATTTTCTTAATGTATCAGATCTTACTCCCTGCAGACAATGTAGCCGATGCATGGACAACGTATCGGCGCACATTCGATTCGGAATGTTAACCGGGATTCGCCTCAAATATATAAATAATATTCGTTCGTAAAAATTACAAATAGATGCACGTTCTCCATACGAATAATAATAAAAATAAACTCGCGGTTGCCATTTATTTTAAATAATCCGCGTTAAGTAACGCATCATTAAATTTAAAATTGCATGATGTCATTAGCTAGAACTCGAAGTGCTTTGAATAAATCGATCAAAAATGAATTCGTTTGCACAAAAATATAAATTTCAGTAAAAAATATTTAAAATTTCACATATTTTACAGAAAGACACTACCAGTTTCCGCGATTTATTGCCATCATTAGGTGACCAAATTGAATCATCAAAGCTCTTTATAGACTACAAGAGTAAAAGTTTGACTAATATTTGCACTGCAAAAGGAATAAATTATTTTCGAATGGGGGTTCCAGCAACTAGCGCCAACCGTTATCGATTATGAATTAACATATGACGGAAATGACATTTTATCCGACGAAATCATCCCGCTTGGAACATATTTTGAAAAATTAAAAAAATCAACTTCCGTGAAACGCTGAGCACTTCAGTTAAAAAATAAAAAGTCGCGCGTGGGATAAAATGTGAGACGCTCCTCGCTGCAAGTCGTGCGCGCGCGTGTGTTATGTCATCCCCCTTTACTTTTTCCCCATCCTTAAGCGGTCGTTCGCGTACGGGAATCCGGAAACTCATTTCGTCCCGATAAATCGTCTGACGTTACCCTTCTTCCTCGGGTTACTCCTCGCCATTCGTCCCACGGGAGACATTACGGAGACGTGTGCAGCATTCCGCTTCCTCCTCCATCCCTCATCCTCCTCCGCATTCCTAGTTTTGGGCAATTCGTAGGCGGTCATATGATCCAGCCCTCATCTTTCGAATAGCATCACTTCCTAGTGCCTTTCCCTTTGAGACACAATAACCGTTAAGAGTGTAGGCATATGTAATCACGCGTGAGTGTTTGTGTATACGCCTGTGCACGAGTGCCAATATATTTGTTAACTATTCTGTTATTACGTTATATACTCCCTCGAGAAATGTGCTCTATCTGTGGGGATATTTTCCGACGAAAATAAAATGCTAAAAAAAACTAAATTATCTATTTTGCATTGTAAACAACCATCTGAAAATAGTAATTTTTCAGTTGCAACGAAATTAGTACCACCACTAATTGGAAATAGCGGTGGGTGGCAGGGGGTGTATATCCAAGTTAATATTCCGAGCTAATGAATTTAGATTTTAAATTTAAATTTTTACATTAACTATTGGATAAATTGCTTTTATCATATTACCAAGGTTATAAAGAATCTTAAGCTTACAATTCTAAATACACCTAAAAAAAAAGAAAACGTTAGTTTTCATAATGCGTTTCCATCACCGAATATTTTTTATCGAAGAAGTCATTATTATAAGATATTTATCATCCTTGAATGCGTAACAACAGTTAGCAGGAGGATAGAAATGAAATGTAGCAGAGCAGATTTCAGCTCAGGATATACTCCATTGTAAAGTTTGTGCGACGCCAACGAGATTTAACCCCCGAAGTGACTAAGTGTGTGTTACACTTCGTCACTTCGGGGGTTGGTTACGCAAAATAAAAATTAACTAACTTGTTGACGATCTCATGACGCGATTAATGCAGCTTTGGGATGACACTTTCGTACGTCTGGCGTGCCTCCCGCACGGCCAAACTTAGTGTAATAATCCGATCCGGCGTGCTCAATCTAGAGTTGACGGAAGCCTTTCTTCTTCGGCCACCGCGCGCGCGTGACTCGAGATTAACCACGTGGATTAGGGAGGACGTGACTCGGTTTAGCTTCTCCAGACTTGAAGTGAACTGTTGCAAGCAAGCAGTGTTGTTGGGAAAGTTTTTTAATCGAACTATCGTTATGCCGCGTGTAAAATGACGGGAGTTTAATCCAGCGGTTCTCAAACTTTCAACTGTCGCGTCCCCCTTGAATTTCATACGGCCTCCTTTGAATTGAAAAATAATAAAAATAATAAACTTCAATACGAATTCTTTTATTTTATATAACTGTTAATAATTTTTATCACATCGTATTTCCTAAAATTTCCCGATGAAATTTTATTATTCGCGAATATTTTATATTTCAGCATTTCACCTAAAATCTTAACTAATTTTGCGGCCTCATAAGGGGGACCGCGGCCCACAGTTTGATAAACACTGGTTTAATCAAAGCTTCCTTTGGGATTTCCCACCCAAAATGTTACGCAAGCCTAACATTCTCATTCAAAAGTCGTCTTCAAAGTTAAGTCCCAATTATAAGATGGAAATATTTTCGAGGGGTAAACAAAAGCAGTATATAAACAAGTTAGGAAAGTGTACAACGTATCATAAATGGGCGCGTTTCGTGCAATGGAGTATTAGAAAGCAATTATATACCTGTACGTAAGGGAAATAGCGTTTTAAAGTCCCTTTCTTCATCATAAATAATCCATTTTCTTCCTTTTTAATAGTATTACATGTAAACGTAAGGAAATTAAACGTTTGTTTGGGAGATTGTTTATGTTAGTAACAATGAAGTACCCATGCAAGAAATTTTCAAAGTTCAACTCGATATAAGACTTTCTTGTTTGATTTTCTCGATAACGACTACTCCTACGATAAAATTATATAGGAAAGGAAATACTCTACTTTATCAGTTCTACAACTTTTATTTGAAAAATATTTTGATATGAGCAGTACTTTACGAGATATGACGAAAATTTAATTTTTTGTCACCAGTAAAGTGGTACCCCTGATTGGCGTACGTGATTCATTTTTGCTGTTTTCTTATTATATTTGATTGAAAGTCCTTAATATCAAATTTCATAAAAATCCGTTCGGTAGAAGCCGAGAACGAACATGCGGACCGACGATAATAGGCGCTCACGCTGTAAGCGAAACGCGCCTAAAAATGAGATGTGTCTGAGTGTAATGAAAAATGTTCTCCAAATAAGTTTTGTTTCCTTGATTTGGTTATTTTAGTGTTATGCTTTCCTGAGGTTTACTCTCTTCTTGCTAAAGATGCTGCCGACGTGATAGGATAATGGATAGGAACCCTCTTTGAAGCGAATCCATTGGAGAGACTTTCATCCTCACGCGTTATAGGCAGGCGGTGATAAAATAATAAATCATCCCTTGAAATCCCGTCAGCGTTTTCAAATTTTTAGAGGCAAAAAACATTTTTGTTAGCCATAGGTTGATGCAACGAGAATCACGAGTATGAAAACATTAATCATCCCTCTCGGCATGAGCCTTACGCCATTGTTTTTTAGAGTAACGTTTTCTATGTTGCTGCAAACATAAAACATTTTTCTTACTCTTATGTAGTAATGCCCTAATATCCGTTTAGAGATGGAATGATTGATTGATTTCGACCATTTATTGGCGAGGTTAAGCCCTATTTGTCCTCTGTAACACCTAACCTCGTACGTAGGTTGATATAAAGTTAGTCATAAGTTGCAAGAAGAAAATAAGTAAACGACAAATACGAATGATAAAAATAACGTAAAGAGCAAAACATTTTTAAAAACAGGAAAACACAAATAAGGGAAAGGAATGCAAAAAAACGACGATATTATATACAAGGAAAATACATAGATTATAAAAATCAAGAAAAAAAAAAGAATATTGTGGGGAAGGATTTCAAATGACAGTTGTCGAAACACAGTTCTAGAAACGGAACATTGAAGATATTACGGCAGAACTTTGTGATAGATCACCATATCGACGTTAATAGGAAAAATAAAATTGCTGTGAAAAGACCATAGGATTTTTTTTAGATGTTGCATAAACGCCTCCGATATACGATTAGGGCGTGGGTTACGTTTAACACGATAAAGTGCGCCGGAAATCGAATAAAATGACGCTTTTCATCGGTAATAGTGCAGCTGTGATAAAATGAAGTTGAGTAAATGATCTCAACAAAAGACGAGTCGCAGAATATGAATAGATGTGCCAGTAGGTGTGTCACAATAGACGCAGATTTCTAAGAAGCGGTTGAATATTGTAACATAAACGAAACTTTAACGTAATACGAGTGAAAAAAATATTCGATAGTAACCTTATTGTCACGCGTCTTGGAATTTGCATTTTCGTAGCGTGTGGATCGCCGGAATTATCGCGAGAAGCGTCCGTTAGATCAACACATCCTCATTTAATTCAATTGTTTTTCTTGTATGACGTAAAGATACCGGTCAGGTCATTTGCAAGACGAAACACGCGAAGGGTCAGATGTCACATACGAAATTCCTATAGTCCTTCACATTCCAATAGTACGCACTTAAATGACCAATTTTTTCTCGCGCGGGAGACTTATTTTCTATTTTCTTGATATATTTCATATAAATTGCGCTACGCCATCATATTCGCGGTCGCTTATTTTGCGCTATTCAGTAAAATATCTCTTTTCTTTACTAAAAAATACTGTTCATGTGATCTAGGATACTAGGTATTAAATATCATTTATTTCAATTGAGAATTATAGCGGCAATAAAAATTGCTGTATTAGGTAACACCGCTAGCCAAATAAAAACGTCAGACGCCCCTTTCGCCTACAAATCAGCCGTCATCAAGGGCATTCATCGATGGCAGGTTGTGAAAAATAAAAGACTAGAGCAAGTAGATTCTAAAACTTGTTTGAGAATTTACTCTCTGGTTTTTCACAACTCCTTCATGTATATTTGGAGACAGATGAATCGATTTGATTTTTTTTAAATGTACAGCGGAACGTCTATAAGTCAAACCTCAAGAGAAACGAAAAAAATATTCGATCTGTAGAAAATTGGAGAAAAATAACACGAAAAAAGATTTTGTCCTGTAAAAACGAATTCACTTCGAGTTATGGAAAACTAGAGTTGTAGACGTTCGACTTAAATTTACTTAATATTTTCCGAGTTTTTTTTAACTTAAAAGTATATGAAGCATATTGCCGATCATCTTTTTTTTTTACCGAGTTTTCCGTTTAAAAAAAAAAAAAACTCGGAAATCGAAAACGAACGTAATAAAGGTGCTCGCTTGAATGGAAGTTAGGCTATATCTTTTGAACACGATGCTATTTTCGGTCGATGCGCGGCTTTAACGCCTCTCGTCGTCACCCAGACGTTTTAAGGCTCACAGACATTTCGCTCCGAAAACTTCCACGTCAAACGTTCATCCCTCCGTTTAAAATTATGCCGACCCATCACGGAAATTATTTCGGAGACATTTTTAGCTGAGGGTGAACGAGCGTCTGGTGGCATCGCTATGACGACGAAACGCTAAAATGAGTCTCCGTTGCTAACAACAAAGTTACGCTTTACGTCATGTATACTTTCGTGATTGTTGGGGTATTTTTTGTTGAGAATACGTCGATCTCACTCTCTTTTATCTGTGTGAATACTTGTAAAATCGGTAAAATAATAATAATAACTTTGGTAGCGTCGAATTTAATTCTAGCATTCGTTTACCCCATGTAAACCCTCGTCATAGTTTAGACGTTCGAAGTTTTAGAGTGGACCTTTTTTTCGCCTTGGCGTAGGAATTTTTTTAATGCATGGAACATACATTGGGAGAAGGAAATTCAACAACAGGCCGTCAAATCTAAAAGAATTATTCGGCGCAGAAAAAGCTGCTCCATCTAAATTCTATGTTCATAAAA
Source organism: Uropetala carovei (assembly GCA_036926305.1). Taxonomy (NCBI): domain Eukaryota; kingdom Metazoa; phylum Arthropoda; class Insecta; order Odonata; family Petaluridae; genus Uropetala; species Uropetala carovei. Next base: position 2,075,136 of record JAXCHB010000214.1, read on the forward strand.
ATACAAAATAATATATTTTATTATAAATTTAGGTGTAATCAGTACGGTAAAATTTTATCCAAAGATAATACGGGCATAAAATTTCGCGCCTGCCAGAATTTCGTGGGATTTTCGTCAAATAATACGGACAAAAAAAATTACGCAAAGATACTCCGCTATTTCTTTCAATATAAATTCATAGCCCCGGGATTCATTATTTCTCGGGAAATCAATTTTCTTTCCGATGAATAACACGTCGGAATAATTTTTCTCACGCGATTCCGCGTGAGAGTAACGATAAAAATCGGAAAATTGTTCGTCGAACTCCCTCATCCTATTGAATACATATAATACTTTCCATATTTAGATTGCTTGATATAATTTGCGCAGATTTTTTTTGTTCCGGATTTCTCCGCAATCCCGAAAAATCTCTTTTAATCTTTATTCTCATTTATAAGCGATTTCGCAAATACTTTCATTTTGACGAAACCGCCAACGTATTCGCGCGTGTGGCTTAAGATTTAAATAAAAAAGAGCAACCTAATCTTCTCGGTTCCATCCAGAGAGCAAGGATATTATTTTTCCGTTTTTCTGCAGGCATTTGTTTCGGTCATGGAGGATTATATCCGAGCTTCTTGTGGGTTTTCCCAATTTACTTGGTGCGTTCAGCTATGTCGATGATGTTTGCCAGCCGTGGAACGGCGCGCCGTTTAAAATTATTGCTTCGCTGATCGCGTGATTCATTTCGGCTGTTTCCCATTTTAAACGCTTCGTGAAAAAAGCGTGATCGGAGAAAGATCTAAAAATTTCACGGCACATAAATCAGGTCCAATACATAAAAAAAAGACCTCAGCAGAAAATCTGTCGTCAAATTTTCGATCCTTTCGACAAGAAGCCTATTTTGATTGGATTTCAGAGTTTGAATTTTCAATGCTGATGGAAGAAGACTGGAAGTAAGGATATACGTTTTTATGGTCGGTTATTTTTGATGTGGCAGTAATGCCAGTCATATAAAACTTTTGTACAATGTGGAGTATGATCTACACCAGTGGTTCTCAAACTTTTGCCTCTTGCGTCCCACCTACCAACTTTTCACCCACCTTGATATAAAGAAAAACTTCCCTTTTTCTAATGAACGTTTTTCTACGTTTATAAGCATATAATTAGTAAATTAATAATAGGTAGAAACAAAGAAGAAGGTCAAAATAAAAAAGATTTACTTGGTAAATCCACAAAAATTTATTAATTTTCTTAAAATAATTTTTGTGGAATTACCAAGGATTTGACGTATGTATGTCTCAGTTATTTATCCGAAACTCAAGTAAAGCAAGCTTGAAACAATTTTCTTGGGATAAATTAGCAAAGCGGCCATAATAACCGATGTATTACAACTACGTCCTAATAATCTAATTATCGAGGCCTAATACGAATAAATGGTGCCGAAAAATATTATCCTTAATTAGGCCTGCATTATTTAAAATAAGAAAACTTCAACTCGATTCTCGGTCAAGTTCAGAATTTTTTCATCTTTTTCAACGGCACATATCTTTCTATTTGTCTTTAAGTAAATATCTTATACCGGAATTAACAGTACCATGATTCAAAATAATGTTTGAAATTTTTTTTAAGTAAATGGTTTTTAAGTAAAAATAACAGTTTAATACTTCTGAGTTGAATGCCGGCTTACGTCCCATCTATTGGACAAAAAACTTTCACGTAGAACGTGGATTGAATATTCATTTTTGCGTTCCTAACAGAATTTTGAGCCACGTTCAAGCGCCATATCAACCGGATATATCACGAAAGCGTATGTACCAGTGATGGCGAACCTTTTCTCGTCCGCGTGCCAACATTACTAAAATTGTCGAATCTTTTCTGCCTCGCGTGCCACAAAAAGTCCTTGATTTTTTTTTGCGTGCCAACTAAATTAAATTCATGATCAAGACATAAGATTGTAACCGTAAAACTAACGTTTACAATAGTTAATTAATAACAAATGTTTTTGCAACGCTTAATTAATACGATAAATGCTTTCATTGGTTTTCGCCTTTCGTTGGCGTGCCAACCAAACTCGTCTTGCGTGCCACTTTTGGCACGCGCGCCATAGGTTCGCCGTCACTGGTATATATACTATTACATCAAAAGCGCCCTTTTTGGTTTTTTTTTATTAACAATTCGAAAACGAGATAGGTACAGCGTGTCACTCGATAACTTCTGCTTCTGTTAGTCGGAAGCAGAACCTTTCCGCTGTTCACGCCTCCGCGAACCTAGAGAGGCGCCAGTATCGCACGGTTTCGTTAGCCTGTTAACTCGCGTGCATCGTCTCACAAATTTCGCAATTTCGCCTGCACATTCGCTCTGCTTCCCTTCCTCCGCCTTCCGCCCTCGGTCTGCCTGTCCGCCCGTCAGGATGCATCGGACCGATCATTTGAGAGAGGCGGTCGCCCGTTTCCATGGCACCTGGACGGATGTGTGTGACTGCGCCTCTAAGCCTTTCGACCGTCAAATTGCTCTCCGATTCCCACCAATTACGTCCCAAGGATGACGCGAAAGATGGATTTTCATCTTCTTCTCTTTCTTTTTTTTTTCTACACCCGCTGCCGCCTTTGCTATTTTCTCAACGGCCTTCACGGACGGGTGCTCGGTACCAAAGAACCCATCATCTCTCTTCCCACTACCTGTGTCACTCTCTCGGAACAGTCTGACTCCATTTATGTAGCCTGGGAAAAGGAAGCGAGGCGATTTTTTTATTTTTCCTCGTATGGTCCCTAATGCTGAATAAAAAAAATTGCATAATTTCCTCCCGAGTGTGTTTTTTTTAAGAGATGTCGATGAGAAGGCGCTGTTGAAGGGTTTCCCGAAAGGGAATCGGCGTTTTTTTAAAAAAAGAAGGTAGCTTTGTACGTGACGTCTGTTTAAATTCTTATCATTCTACATATTTATCCTAATTTTGAGTTTTTTAATTAATTATACAAACATTTATTAAAAACTCAGCGTAAAAATTATCATTTTATAGAATAATTATTTGACTGCGTGTCATTTTTTATTTCAATAATCTTACATGATACATGTTGTGTAGTAAAATAAAAAGCAACAATGACATCGATCCTAAAGGAAAAATAAATAAAAACTTTTTAAATGCTAGTCGTAGATTAATGTTAAACGTACGTGTCATGGACTTGTTTGTTTGTTTTTTCTTTACTGGCTTATCCTTGGATCATTACAGCGTCTTTAGAATACATACTTATAATTTACCTTTGGTCCAATTAAATAATATTTGTTACAGGATAGAAGTCGCGATACCATCCTTGGGTGCGACTTTGCTAAAGCGGCGTAACACTAGAGCAGTGTTTCCCAACCTGGGTGCCGCGGAACCCTGGGATGCCGTGAAGTGTTCTGAAGGGTGCCGCAAAAAATATTCTGTTTTCCCATTTTTAGCCTCATTTTGCATCGTCGGCTTTAAAAAATGCAAATCAGAGTTAAGTCGACCTTCATTTCGTCGCAAAGGCACTTCAAAATGAAAGGAGATACGGAGTTTGGGGCTAGGGGTCCAACTTCACCAAGATTATTACTGATGGTGGATAGGGAGGGGTGCCGCCAAATTCTGAAAAGTCACTTAAGGGTGCCGCGACTCTAAAAAGGTTGGACTAGACAGTGCCAGCCAGAGATCCGGGGCGCCAAAATCTTGGGAGCGCTATACCGACCATCTATCTATGCATTACTTGCAAGTGAATAAATACTGGACACCAATTGACATCGCGTCCAAGAGGTAAAAACGTAACATAAAAATAAAAAAATGGAACAGAAATAATAAATGAAGACCGAGTTAGTCGAAGGCCCAAGTTGCATTCTCGAGCACTCACTCTACTCAGACCTAGCCGGGTAAGCATTCCGATCTCCAAACGGTATTTCAAATATGAGTTCTCAAGCTGTCTCCGTAGGACTTTCTTTATAAGTGAGGATGTAACATTTTTATTAAGTTTCTTACGAATGGCAATGTTTTTATTGCATTTTCGTGAAGGATGAGTTGTACTTCAAAGTATATTAACTTCATTGTAATCCCTGAACAGAGGTAAGAATACACTCTTTAATAAATATACAACTTGGCGTTGGTTAATATGAAACGTACAGGTCGCCGGCTTTGAATTTGTTTTTATTTGTACAAATTTAAGGAGGGCTCCGCATAGACTGCTTCGCCCTGGACCCCGCACTCCTCTAGGGACGGCGCTGCTTGTCGTAGGCATCCCCAATAGCCGTAACAATTGATTATTTATCCTGGATTAAATACATGATATTCAATCACATATTGATTAAACAAGCACGAGAAAGAAAGTTTATATTTTCATCAGTCCGTAATCTTGTAAAAATAAAATTTCCTGCTTTATTGGATAAATTCAAGAATTGGTAAATTTTATCTTTTTTTTATAGAAATAAGAATATTATTTCTAAAATGTTGGGTTATCGAGTCATGAAAAATAATCGTACTTAAATTTTACGAATAACGCGTTCTTTGAGAGAGTACCGACAGTATTACATCTTTACTTATCTCTCTATGTCATAAAATCGTAATGCTAACCATGATGAGTAACGCTCTAATTTTGTGAAAAACTCAATTAGAAATAAACTTAAAAGACTGAAATTTCTCAGGATTTCAGTGATGATGAATCTTTACGGTATGATTAAAAAAATTTCGAAAAAGGTCACGGGTTCGACTCCAGAGGATGAATGTCGTTTCTCATAAGATAACACGTAAAAATCACCTTTTTGGTTTGAAGGATTACATTCATTTACTCTTTAAATATCTTAAAATTAAGTTATCGACGCGAAATTTGCGCTAAAACACATCAAATGAATGAGGATTCTTATTATTACCGTCTAATACTCAATCTCATTCGATGACGCTCATATTTTTAATTTATACTCGAGTTTTGGTAAATTTTTTAACATTCCAATAATAAGATTCCATGGTTACCGGTCTTGTTGTCCTCGGTAATTTCCGTGAATATGCACTTAAATAAAGGCTTCAATATCGAAAATAAGATTAAAACTTGCTCTAAATGACCAAAGATATAAATTTAATGCAAATAAATCGAACGCAGTATTCATATTATTTATCTATATTACTAAAATCCTATTTCTGGTTGTCTCTCTCTCTCTCTTTAACGCTCTATCACTCAGCCACTTTTAATCTCCCGGAATTTTAGCCCTCCAAGTTTATTTTTTATCGAGTTATTCAACTAATTTTCTTAATTTTTTATTAAAAGCCAAACATACATCCCTTATAAAATATATTCATTAAACTCATATTCAAAACATATTCCCGTTAAACTAATTTAAATCCAATAGGTAGATGGTAGGAACGAAGACACAGCGAGCAAATGGAAGGGGTGGGAGGTGTCGAGCGTCAGCGAGCAGGGGGCTTGTCCCCTAGTATCAATTTAAAAATAGAATTTCACCACGACAACTATCGAACAAATAAAACAAATAGTTAATTATTACGGCAATAATGTCGTGATTATATTTAAATCGGTGTAAGAAATTCGGGCAAGATGCCTTTCTCTGCTGAGATACGTTAACCTTTTCGTATGATTGAATCCTAAAAACACACCGAATATCTTTTCTTTTGGCCTTAACACAAAAAAGCGCGCCTCGTTTGGTTTCTTTCTTCTACAAGTGTAATCAACAGCCACTAGAGGTCCGCGGCTACGGTTAAAAAAAATTCCTCACGGGTCGTATCGCCATCTCACAGCTGGCTAAGGAAACTGATCAGACGAAAACGTTCCAATTGCGAAAATATCTTTCTTCTTCTTATTTTAAATGTTGCTAGCTGTTACATGTGAATTCTCTGAGGAGTACAGAATTATTTCAAGTTATCACGGAAACGTCTTCTATGAAGTTTTGAGGTACGAAAGCTTTGTATATTATCGGATAATTTCTTTTAATCAGCAATCATCTTATGCGATTCAAATTAGTATAAAAACAATATACTGTTCCGCTAACTTTATTTGCGAACACTATAGCATTATTATATATTATGGCATTACAGAGAGCCATTAATTGCAAAGATAGCTTGAGTGGATAAGTTGAAAGTTATTAAAACCTAATATGTACTTACAATTAGGTACTCGGATTTTTGTAGTACCAGATGATGACAAGACGTAGGTAATAATTACAAAGTGAACGAAATATACCAATGAATTATTAAGTTCTTCGCGTTTCTAGTGCGATACAGTTATTGATTAATTAATTTTAACTTAATTAATTTAACTTAGCAAAAGTTGCGGACTTCATGGAAACACGCATACCTAATAATCTAAATAATGACGAGTATTTGCAGCGCGAAATCTGATTGGCTTTCGTAGTTAATGTTACTTAGAATAATTTACCGTCTATGTTCCTTGGAAATATCATTAAACAAAAGATGTTAAATTATATTTTAATCGCGCTCCATTTTAGCGAATGACAGAGTACATATATCAACATATACACTGCAGCAGGGGCGGATTGGGAGCAAAAATCGGCCCGGGCAAATACTCGGATATCGGCCCACCTAACAACTAAAATAATGTTGCGGCCCCCCTGGGAGGCCACGGCCCATAGTTTGAGAAACACTACTTTAGAATACGGAAAATCAACAGCTCCTGGCCAAGGCATCAACCACTCAAACAGCCCCGGCCCAGGAGCAGCATCGGCCCACCGGGACTTTGCCCGGTGTCCCGGCGGCCCAATCCGCCCCTGCACCGCAGTCATTGGCATTTATAAACGGTATTGTTTGTATAACGACGTAGTTCTTTGTTTTTAGATACAATCTGTTTAGCATATGAGATTTAGCGAAATGGCGTGCATTGGTATGCTAAAAAAAACAGTAAATATTATTACTTTCTGGGATTGTTGTTGAATTTTTATTTTATAGTATAAATGTGAGAATACAAATCTTGGTCAAAGTAGCTTTTAAATCGGATATTTTGGAAAAGCAAACGTAATTTAAATTACGGACTTTTAAAAATTCTTTTATTGAAATAGTTGAGTAATCATCGAAATTAAAATTATAAATCGTATTATTTTTCGGCAAAAAAGATTGTAATAAGGTTTAAAATGTAAAACGTCCACTGCATTGAAATATCTATAAAAACAATAAATATCACGTTAGTTACTGAAATAGATGTTAAATTTGTTAACGAGACACGCAGGGGCTGAAACTGACCGGAAACGAAATTACTGGGACTCAAATTACCGGTACTCAAATTACCGGGACCGAAATTACACGGAACAATTTAATTCACAAAAGAAATCCTAAAGTATGCGGAAAGTATGACACCAAACGTGGTTTCCACGTAGTAAAAATATGCGACCGACTCGGAGTAGTTTTTAGAGATTTTTGGCCGATATTTTCACACATTAAAAGCACAGAAAGGCAGTCAAAATTCAAGCGACGATGTAACGAACTTTCTTTCCGAAAGAATCAAAATTAAAAAATAAAAATACAGAATATTTTCGACGGAGTATCGACCGCACCCCATCAGATGTCTCTTTGTCGAAGTGGCGGACAATGGAGCGTTTGATTGCTGCTATTCCAATCCAACCCTTGCACCCGAAAACGCTTTCAAAGTCTTCCGCAAGAAAGAGCTCTGTATTTCTGGCGTGGAAAATGAAACTGGTGACGGTGTTTTGGACGTCGAAGGATCTTTTGGTTGTAAAATTTTTTTTTGCTTTGAGAACTCTTGAAGAAAACTTGGTTTTTGGATGGGAAAGTAAAGGGCATATATTCGAAACTAAGTTCCCTTTATTCTACTGCCAGAGAGTCATCTGACGCGTTAAATAAAAAAATAACTCCTATCCTTTTCGAGTCGGAAGTTAGGCTCTTAGCTCTGTTCGACTAAAAATCGTACATCGCGAGCAGCTGGTATTTTTGTACTAGGGTGTTTTATTATCGCCCGCAAATATCGAGCGTGGTTTCTGCAAATTACGCTCTTGGTTCATTACCAAGTGTCGCGAAGTGATCTATGTAGCCATCGATAACAAGTAATGTAGATGCAAGTCACGTAATGGGCTGACATTACGTGAGGAAAAAGTTTGATGCCGCCTGAATCTAAATGAAAATATGAATTTTAATTAGTATTATTTTTTTAAATCTAAAAAATTTACCCCCGCGTCTTTTCGAATAATTTTTCAATAATACAAGAGTAATAGTCCAACGACAAATTATTTTTATTTTTGACCTTGACTAGGTTCACTATGTTTAAAATGAAGATTTCTAAAATATTAATGCAGTCTATAAATGATTCAACGTCGCAATCACAATAGTTCAATACGTAGACGTTGCCTAAAGTTGAATGCACTTTAGCAAATTAGTAAACAAATACATATCCTATTGTCAACACTTAATTAATCTTACAAAATAAACGTTCATTATATCATCATTATTATTCTGATTTGACGACTGAGGCAGCAGCTTCATCAAAATATTGTCGCAGATACCCACCGATTTTATTTTAAATCAGCATGTTCTTTTTCCCGTAATATAAATAGAATCAAGTTGCTGGTTCATAAAGAGGTTCGGATTTGATTCGCGATAAAAGGGCACCATTTCGAAATTGGAACGAAAAAAACATTCGGTACTTACGTATTATCGGGTAAGTACCCAAAGTTATTGTTCCATACATTTCGAACTTTCGTGACTTTAATTTACATGCCATAACATTTTTTTTTAAATCTCGCAATTTACAATAAGGAATGAAGTGTTTTCCGTTGATTTACGAAAGACATCGAGAAAGTTCCGAGATATAACCACTCTGCGAATATAAGGTTGTCAACTTTAAGAATCCTGGTTTGATATCGAGACATGATTTTTGGCGTGGAATAATTAATCACGATAATTTCCACGGCGAGAGGAAGGAAGGTCGGATCAATTTAAAGAATTAAACCACGACGGGAACCGCAAATTAATTTCGCTTTAATTTGCGTACCAGTGCCTAATTGACGAGAGAGGAAGGTCGGGAGGATTGGTTTTCGTCGCAATTAGCGATGCCTGAAGAGGATCTTCCATTTTCTGTATGGTTAAATTAATTCGAAAGTAATGTAATTTAGAGAAAATTTAGTGAAATGAGGTTGGAAAATAAAAATACGTGCATCTAAGATGAGTTAGTTCTCAAATGCTCCTTCTTCCATAATACGATATATAGGAACTACAAAATCTGCAAACAGTGGTGCCTGATCATGCTCACATTATGATCCCAGATGAATCATATTTACTAAGCGTACAATTACCTACACATGAATACTTTATTTTAAAACATAAAAAGACATAAATACGGTGAAACCACACACAGCAAAGAAAAATTCTCCCTCGTGAATGTTTCATGTTGTAGTTTTGACGCCGTAGATTATTTTGGACATGAAACACTTCTCAGTATAAAAACTCATATGGCCCATTGAAGCTTTCAATTAATTAACTACAGAAATAAATTTTACCTCTTCGTTATTCTAAAATAACGAAGAACACTGGCACTATCATATATTGTAAGTAAACGTCGAATCATTAAAAAATCTTATTTATTTATAAAATAAGCTGGTGTTTAAATACTACCATATATGAAAAATTAATATGAAATTCGCGCTCTCACCTGTTTAAAATTCCTTCAATATGGAATGAGGTTCTTGGCTCAGGTCGAAGCGGAATTCATGGACATGCGTGGATAGGCCAAATTAAAAAAAAAGTGTCTCTGAAAACTGGAATTGAATGGACTCTTTTTAATTGGCTGCGCATAGTTTTAAAACAGGTTACATCAAAGATATTAAGTCAATGTAATACAATTACCTTTTTATAATCTGCGTCGGGTGTTCAATTTCCTAGTCAGCGGTCCTTCATTCAGGGATGCGTCGGGGGAAAATATATTATTTTGATCAAAGGATTAACAACATAACATGCACACGTGTTAGTAAAATGTTAGTGCTTGGCAACCTAAAATCAACTTACAAAACTCGAATAAAATCACGAGGTCGTCTTCCTAACTATTGATGCTTAACACGATAGCAATTCGTGGCAAACAAACTCGCAAAAAAGAAAACGACGGAAGTCGACGCGAACAGCTGTTCTGTCGCATCTGCTATGCAATTATTCTACACTACTAAACTACTACGTTAGTCAAGCGTTAGTTAAACGTTAGTCACAGAAAAAAATTTTCTACCGTTTTAAGTTGAGGCGTGAACATCATCGTCCGTAGTCCATCGTTGGGAGAGCCATCTGCGTTGAGTAATCACGTACTTTAGGGAATTTATATAATCCATCGGCGGATCCTTTAATACACCTGGAAGTCCTTGTAACAGCATGGGCCTCAGTTGTGGGTTCCTGATTTCGACACAAGTCTCGACGTTGCTCCGGAAAATCACTCCGCGTAATCTTTCGTTAACCAACTTGCGATCGAAAGGGCATTTGCTGAAACTGCTGCTGATTTACACTTATTAACTCCTTTAAAATTTTCATAACATCTCACATCGCGAGACATGGTAATCCGGATGTAACCAAGTATCCACACCATCATGTCAGCTTAAAAACTTTGTGACACTTTCGATAAATCTTATCTCTTTGAGGCATCCGCTAGCAGAATACGTTTTTAACTTATAGTGAAAAACAACAACCAAGTTCTACCCTTCATCACAGATTTCTTACTATTCTATATTGCCAATATCCCTCGATATAACCTTCATTTTTGCTCAGTTCACGTTAACGAAGTTTTCTGACAGTCACCAAAACATGCACGGCACTCCTGGTTGCATTCCATCTGGAGATGAAAAGAGACAAAAATTATTTAACAGTGGAACAGAAATGTGTCAAACGCCATAATTTTTTGAATTTGGATTAGGGTATAATTGGCAAAAAGATTCCTTAACTAGTGGATTAAAATTCAAAATAATAAATTTTCCTGCTGTTTAGGAGAATCGCCTTTCTGCAAATTCGTAAATTCAATAAAGACCGTTCATTTTAGCGTGAAAAATGAGCATATTTCAATGATTTTTTAACCCACAGTATTATATTAATGTTAAATGACTCCTTATGACATTAAATAACCACTCTGTAAAATGAATCCACAAAAAATAGCGCATTTAAGCATACACAAATATTTAAATCCAGAATGCTACTTTATAAATATTTTATTAATCAAGAAATTACTGAGTTGAAGTTAAAACTAAAGAAATAATAACATATTTAAAGAAAACTGGTATATCGTACATAGTACAGCTGCTAGGTTGCTCTTGGATTTAGTGCAGAAATTTAAAAAATCCTAATTTTAAATTTTACGTAGAGAATAAATTTGGTTAACAATATGTATCGCGTTTTGGCGAATTCAAGACCTCCTTAATCGTGTTAAAGTTTCACTGTGTAAACAAACCTTCGTAATTTCTATTATTGTATTTCAGAGGAAAAGAATAGTGTTAACTTCCACATTTTTTTATTTCACAACCTGTTTCGCTAAATAAGGAGAGGAAATAAAAAATCGTGGAAGTTAACACAGTTCTTCTTTTCCTCTGAAATATGAGTATCATTTACCACAATGTTGAGTCAAATTTCTTGGATATTATTCTATTATTAGTGTACCTGCCCGTCCTAGGAGTGAAGAAATGTAGACATCTATTGAAGAATTAATTTAAAACGGAACAAAACTAAAACTAAAATATATACGACAGATCAAAAACATTCTATGTAATATATTATTGTGCTCTACATATGTATGATTAAAATACCGGTGAAGATATGATAACAGGAAACGAAATATCATTCTAAACTAAGGTTATGTTTAAAATTTAAAAACAAAACTGCCCAAACATTGTCTTGTGAACTTTTTTCACCATATCAACAAAAATTCGCATACGAAAAAGTCTGCGACGAAAGCATTAAAATGTGGTAATACGTTTATCAGGAAAACAGTAAAAAAAAACTAATAAAAACAAATATCGCTTTCTAAAAGTAAAATATTCATTGACTTTCTTTAATTTTAATTAAGATCTTATTTTAGTCTTTATTACACAAACACATCAAAATTTTTACACAAATAATGTTCCGATACTTTTATATTTAAATTTAAATTTAAAATTGGCCTTTCAAAATTTGTTAAGCTGCAGTTTACCATGCAAAATAACTGTTTTAATGCCTTCGAACAGTCATGATTTTTTTACGAAAGTGAGATTTTTTCTAATTCTGTTGCGTTTATCATATCAATGTCAAAAAAATACAAAGATAAAGAGAATAGACCGTACCTTATCTAATTTTTCTAATCTAATGGAAAAAAACTTAAATTTTGTACACTTACTTTATAGCAGTTTTAAACATATATGTATCCGCTCAACAGTTTACGTAACAAAGGTAAACATATCATTTATGATTTCTCAAAAATGAATGATTCGTCGCAACGTTATAAATTAATATTCACATTTCAAAACATATCATAGCTGTTACATCTGTTTAATAAATTAAGTCGATAAATTTAATTTAAAGATTTAACGTTAATGTTTTATTACTGTGATTTTACCGTAAAGGGAACTGATTGTAGATAATTTCGCTAATATAAGGGAAAAGAATAAAATTTCGTGCACTTAATTTTCAACTGTATCCGCTCGCGTTAAACAGTTACCGTAACGAAGGTAAACATATTCCTCAATGATCATATCCCGAACCCTGATTGTCTTGCCATTCAACCAATGAAAACGCTCAAAAAACTGTGCAAACATTCAAACAGAAATAGGCTATTATATGAGACGATTGTCTTAATTTGAGTTCTGTCGGCTAAGATCCCAAAAATAATCCTAAGATCAACGGTACGTAAAATTATTTTTGTTTCGTTATTCCTGCAAACGGATTGCAAAAGCGGACGCATATAAATTACGGTTTTGTCCCGTTCACGAGGACAATAAACTGGACATGTTTTTTATAAAAATATTCTCAAAATTTCTTTTTTGAAAATATTTCCACCGTACACAAATCTGACATTTTCTTTTCATTCTCTTTACAAAGAAGTTCATTTTTATGATCCCTTATTAAGTAACTAACGTGAGAATTGAACGTGTTAAAATTATGTTTATATTTGTGCCGGAATAATGTTAATTTATCTGCGGATAGACTATCGAATTTGGCGAAAAAAATGATTTTACAAAGAACAAGCAATTATATTTATCCATTGAAGCGAGAAAATAGTGGTTTCCTTTTATGTAAATGGAACGGGAATGACTGAATAAAATTAAGAACTTGTAAAAGTTTTAAATTCGATTTTAAAATTGGAAATTCACGATCCGAATTGCTATATCCGAAAAATTCGATTTTCTCCGGGAATTAAACTTCTACTTTTCTATGGCAACGCTAGATGGCAGCTTCGGGAATGTAGTGAAGGAAAACTTGTTCTTGCTTGACGACACCAAGTGCTTTTCCTTTCATCGCATTGATTTCCTGTTATTTATGTTACCGAAAATAAGGAAATTTAAAAAATTTCGGATAAGCAGAAGTTTCCTGACAAATAACTACTAACTAGGTTTTATTTGGTTGGCAGGAAAGAAAATTATATGTGCACAAAAATCATTTATATTTACTATCATTATAAAGCTTTGACAGATTAAGATTTTATTCCATATAATTTCTTTATATGTATCTTTATATGTATACTTTCTCGCTGCCTTTTAAGCTAACATCATAATAACGGAATTGTACAACCTAATTAAAGGTATTCATAGAAAAACAGATATTTATACTAGTGAAGATCACCACGGAAAATGAATAAGAATGATTATTGAGCAGTAACCATTCTTTATCAAAATATGTAACTATATGTGAAAATGAAAACCACTAGGATATACAGGATTTAGTATATTCTGGGCCATTAACGAGGAAAACTTTCAAATTCATAAAGTATTTTGATCTATATCTCGCGATAACTATCCTAAATATACATTCGTGCTCAGTAAACACCTTTTCAAACGTTTATTTTGCTCGTTAATTTATAAACAGTATCAAAAAATCTACCATAACAAACGTACATTTTTATTAATTCAATACTTCTCGGCGAGAATAGCTAAGTATCCAATAAAAAAATTTATTTACTAAATATCATTTTATTTCTTCATGAATAAATTAATTGTAAGGAATAATTTAAAATACGCGGGATTTGTTTTAATTATTACGAAATCAATTATCTAGTGCATATTATATTTTAAATATTTTTCACTTATTCCAAATTCTTTTCCCATTAAAAGACAGTGTGATTAAAATACCTACACGATGTAAGCTATAAAGAGACGTTGGTCGAGGGTTTTAAGAACGAGAAAAGTCCCGTTTCGTAAATTAAAAATGAAAATCACTGTTACTGAACAAATGCACATACACTTTGTATAATCAATATAAGTAAAGTATATCGAGCCTTCCTTGTAAAATTTTATGTTCCAAATAAATCGAGAAGACAAATAAAGTAAATGTTCACGAATCCAAATACTCTGTTTAAAGATAAATGTTCTACAATTATAGAGATGCAGTTTACTTAAAATACAGTAACTTGTTCGTTAGCTCAGCCGGTGTGCTTTATGTTGTGTTGCCACATATTGCCAATTTTAAACACGTTTTCTGAGGAAACTATGCGCCTTCCAAAATTTTTACAAAGAACATTTTCGACTTAAAATTTCGCAAGGATTCGCACGGTTACGTCCGTAGGCGCGAATTCTGAGACACCCTGTATAATAAATAGGAATTTATTAATGTTCTCATTCCTCAAACGCCCCTCATCCTTTTAAATACGCTAGTAAAATAAGATCTTTCGCTCTAATCACCACCCATTTCCATAGTCTTTACATTTAATTTCAAAAATGTTATCAACTGTACGCAGATTTATTGTCCAAAAAGTATTTCTGTCATAACGTGTGTGGAAAATATTTAGTCTTTTCGGGAGCGAGTTTCGACAGGCCTACCCTTCACCCCCTGTCGCCCAGGGGGTTAGTAAATCTTTTATCATATTATTATTTGGGGCCTCACTTGTTATTCACACCGTAAACATTTATAGAATCAACGGCGGTTCGAAAAAGTCACCTTAAACAAATCTTTCGCTCTTTTTTTCTGGAATCTAAACTTTCTTTATTTTCTGTACGCGTTTAAACGATCGAGCGGAAGCATTAAAGAAACGTTTGGATTCCGAGAAATTTCCGTGAAATAATAATGCACAAATAGTTTGAAAATTTCTGCGCGAACACGTATTTCGAATGGACATTCCTAGTGTCGAATTCGCTACACGGGCATCTTCGCTTCTCGTGTCCTAGCGGTTGTGACACTTTTTTATGGGATTTCTATCAAAGGTCTTCACTCAAAAGTCCCGAGAAGACATTCGCCCCCTTCGGTTCCGAAGGCAATAAAAATCTTAGGCAATTTTACGCACATTCCCGCGTGACTCAGAATGTCGATGAGCGGCCTTTGACGTCACTCAACATTTTCCTAAAAATAACTGTCGGGTTGCACGCATTGCGAATCCTCAAATTTTCTCAAAATGGCTACACTGGGATCGATTGCAAGTTAGGTTTCACGTACATTGGACGGATAATCGATTTTTTTTAACACGTCGGGGAAGCGACTTTGAAAAAAAATATATATATATAGCCGCTCTCTTCAAGTTGATTCTCCTGGAATTTTTGATTGTGAGGTAACAGGCTGGCATATGATCATCGCATCAATCCCTAATTCCTGAAATCCTACCCTTTAGAATTATAAAAAAATCGGTACAACATACATTGTACAAATTTTCTCATATATGGGTCGTTTAGTGATTTTTAGAAAATGAAAATCGTATGAGCCTGTTTTTAGGAAATCAATTTTTGTTAAAGTTGCCCAAGAATAAACTAGCCTTTTATTAATTCATTGAGAAAAATGAAATACGTAGTCTTATTGTAGATGTATACTTAAGTAACTGTACGAAATTTGATCAAAATCGTTAGAGCCGTTATTGAGAAAATCGAATTATTGTTAAAGTTGCCTAGAATAAACTAGCCTTATATTCATTTTTTAGAAATATGAATTATACAGTATTATCGAAGACGTAAATTCAAGTAACTGTACGAAATTTTATCAAAATTGTTAGAGCCGTTTTTGAGAAAATCAAATTGTTGTTAAAAATACGTAGAATAAACTTCCCTTAATTATTGAGCAATGTCAACCATTTCCACATATACTCTGCTCAGTATGATAAAATGCTTAAGTACGAGATTTCATTCATTTTCGGTCTACTGTTTAGGCCCTAGAGCCAACAACATACAGAGAGACGGCATTGCGAAAACCACTTTTTCGGATTCAGTGACACCTAAAACGTATATTTCCGTAAAAATCTCGAGGTCGAATTTTTTCGTGATAACAATACTTTCTCAACATACTTCGTATATGATAAAGTAAAAATTTAACCTTTATTAGATGACAGATAAATGATACTTTGCCGATCGTAAATTGGCTTCCTTCGATCGAAAAATCACCTCGCTAAAAATAACCACCGGATTAAAGTAGGTAATTATTCTGTTTTCGACGGGTTATTAAAGCATTCGTACTTTATGTACTTAAAGAGCTCTCCGAAGAAAGTCCTTGATCCTTCTTAAATAAGCCAACGTGCCTCGCAACGGTGAAGGCAGTTGTAGATGTACATACAGATAGATATCCACATAAAAAAGAAGAAGAGCTCCTTCTTCTGCACGTTATTTTACGAGAAGTTCAAGGAAAGTGAGAAACTTAAAAATAAAAAAATACTCGCTACCAGAGAATGACTGCACTTACTCCGTTCAGAAACCTTGACCTATATCAAAATATAAGTGACGCTAGGGTGAATCATTTTTTATTATATCCAGTGTCCCACTCGTCCCCCTTCCTTTTATCAACCGTTCAGACGCGTGAATCGCGTCACTTTCGCGTGAACTCGGTTGCATAAGTGATTTTCTAAGCGGATATTTTTGTGTGTTCCCATAAAAAATATTTGGTCAAACCATTTAAAGAACCAATTTAGCGGATCCCTCCGAATTGTCGTTGTGAAGATGGCATAGTTAAATGTCCATTCACGGCGTATGCATATTATGTAAAAGCCTATTTGTCAATTAAAAAATATTCAACAAAGCAGATTTTAAAAAAAATCTGATGTGGGCAGCATGACTTTCTCCATATTTGGGGTATAGATATTTAAATTATTATTTCGTATCGTAAAAGAATACAGTCGTCCTTATTGCCGTCAATTATATTTTGAATATGTTTACAGAATTCACCGCTACATGGTGGTGGCGCTGTATACAGGACATTTACGAATAAGCAAAATATCTCCCAAATGGATGGCTCTACGAAAATTTGTTTCAAACAAAACTTGGAAGAAATATTATTCTCTACAACTTTGGTCCTAACGAAGATTACCAATAACGACGTTTTTAAGGAGATATTTGACGGAAACCGATTATTTATAAATAATTCCTAAACAATAACTGCTATGGAAAATTGTTTCAAATGAAAGCTGTAGGAAATTACATTCTCTATAACCTTTGTATCGAATTATATATGTACAATAATGAAGTTTTAACGGAGATATTTTGCCAAAACCGAATCGGGTTTCCAATAAACCTCGACCTCCGGGTAACCGGTATTCTCCAAAAACTATTATACCAAAGTGTTATATATGAAATTTGGTAATGACATGGCAAGTACTTTTCGAGTTAGAGCGCCCACAATCTCATACACAAACACAGACATTATTCCTAAAATAGTCTAAGCGTGTTCTATGGACTTCAAAACATGTATTTCCGTTGAAATCTCGAAGTCGATTTTTTTCATGAAAACAATTCTTTCTCTATATCGTACTACGTACATGGTGCAAGTAAAAATTCGCATGTAATTACTTTACCCATAATATATAGCTGCTTCTTACATAGGATATAGGAGGAGGATACAAATTATGAAGCGCTTCCAGACGAGTTAGTAACTTGAAATTTGGTAAGATAGTAAATAAGAAACTAATTTTTCTTCAAAAAGTTTCAGACCCGAAGGTACAGTCATGAATATTATTGTGAATTTCATGACACAAGTCATAAATCACAAAACTCATTATAACTGACAAACCTATTCATTTTGTCCCCATTTTCTCGAGCTCAAATCTTTGTTTTTCCCAATTTTACTTAAGGATTGGTTAAAATCGTTAAAATCACTTGACTTCTTTGAATCATAACTCTTGGTGTTTAAATGAATGCAATGAGCAAATAGCATTTGAAAATAATTTCAAAATTAGCTACGCCTTTACTAAAAACAACAAATTATTCAGAAAAACATACAAATTCAATAAAAAAAATATACGCTTCGGTGTCAGAAAACGAATAAAAATTGCGACCATTCAGAAGCAATTTGTTAACCATTTTGACAAATGTGCTAAAGAAGCGGTCTATTTGTAACATAAATCAGATTCTTTGGCTAATGGCGCCATCTAGTAGTAGGATGAAGAGTGTAATGTTACCAAATGTGAAAAAATATCACGGGGACTAGTAAACATTATGAAAACAATGAACGAAATTAGTTTCTACTGATTTACTAATAAGAGATCCATAATAATTTGGTCATGACTGTAGTGGGTTAACGTTTTATAATATTAATTTCCAAAATAATAAAAGCCTGCGCGTCGAAAAGTCGATTTTTACGTGTTACCTTACGGAAATGACTTAATTGGGGTCGAACTCAGAATTTTTCAGAGATTTTCTTTCATCACCTTATAATATTATAATCGAGAATTCCTGCCAAATTTACAGTTTCTATCTTGATTCTTTCTCGAGTTATTCGCGTTCAACCATAATTCGCCTCCAGACGCCCGACCTATACAATAGCTTGACCGACCAACGGACGGACAGACGTGGGCTATTATTAGTATTAATAATTCCAGAATTAAGAGCGAGGAGAACTCTAGTGCTTTGTTTATAGGCTTAGATAACCGGCAACGACACCAAATATATATACAAATATATATATATATATATAAAACAATCGCAAACAAATCATTAAAAACATTATATAACATGGAGGATTCGTTATGAAAAAGTTTAATGTAAATCTGTGTTATATGAACCTGACTTCTGATACTCAATGGATGGTTGCATTTCTTACACCTTTAGGCACCCTCTTCCCTTCTCAAAGTTCCCGCACCTCTTTCAGATGTATATAGTATATATTTGGTGTCGTTGCCGGTTATCTAAGCCTATAAACAAAGCACTAGAGTTGATTATATATATATATATATATATATATATATATATTGTTATTTTTGTTTGTTTATTATATGCCAATGTAAAAGGCCTGATACGGTTGTTTTTAGATATTAATAAATAAAATAAACAAGTTAGGAAAGTGTACAGCATATCACAAATGGGCGCGTTTCGTGCAATGGAGTACGTGAAAGAAAAGATATGCGTCTACGTAAAGGAAATAGCGTTCTAACGTTCTTTTCTTCGATAAAAATACTTCATTATCTTCCTATTTAAAAAATATTGCATGCACAAGTAAGGAAATTAAACGTATAATACGTATTTGTGAGATTGTTTATGTTAGAAACAATGAAGATATAACCATACAAGAAGTTCAACTCGAATGAAGGCATTCTTCTTTGATTTTATTGGTAACGGTGACTCCTACGATAAATATGTACAGGGAAAAAATATTTTATTAGCTTTTATTTGAAAAGTATTTTGATATGACCAACACTTTACGAGATAAGACGGAACGTTCACTTTTTGCCACCAGTCAAGTGGTACCCCTGATTCATTTAAGTGATTTTCTTATTATCTTTGACAGCAAGACTTTAATATTAAATTTCATTAAAATCCGTTCCGTAAAAGACGAGAACAAACATGCGGACGGACGGACGGAGACCGACGCTAATTGGCGCTGATGCTGGCAGCGAAAAGCGCCTGAAAATACAAAAAATAAATAAATATAAGGACCGGGTGTACACCGTTTGCATTAAGTACCAGCATAATAAAACACAGACTTTTCTTAGAGCGTTCAGTAAATGTATATACTTATGTGGGAGTAGTACATAAATTTATCCCGGACCAAAGACGATTATCCAACCCATCCAGGTTTCCTCGAAGAAGTTTCCCGGCGAAAAAGTGGAAGTTCCCGGTGACGTTAAAAA
Source organism: Uropetala carovei (assembly GCA_036926305.1). NCBI lineage: Eukaryota > Metazoa > Arthropoda > Insecta > Odonata > Petaluridae > Uropetala > Uropetala carovei. The sequence continues at coordinate 2,095,271 of JAXCHB010000214.1, forward strand.
AAATCTCATTGTAGACGGAGAACGTGCATGACGCAGGACTACCATAAGAGAAAGATGGCGAAAGGAGAGATGGATGAGAAAGCAGATTAGAACTACTAGCAAAGTGAAGAGAGAGAGAAAATAAAGGAATGCCGGTGATGTCTATGCGAGTGGGCGTAAGAGGAAGAGAGGCCGACGGGGTGAAAACCACAAAGGCCTTACAAGGACGCGGACGCTGACGTGGGTGACGTCACCACGGATAGGATGCGTCTCGGAGTTGAAAGGAGGTTTTGGAGTAGGCGGGAAGGAGAGAGAGACAGAGAGAGGATTTAAGCCTGTACAGCGCGAGATTATTTAAGTCGACGTATTACATAAAAAAAAATCATGTATATCGTTTTCATATATTTTTTTAAATTTAATTTATTTTTCACTAGCTCATAAACATTTTACGGCCTTTGCAATGAGCGTAACAACAATAAGGAGGACGAAACAAATGCGACCGTGCCCTCGGCAGGATTCGAACATGCGACCCACTGGCCCTGGGAGTTTGATACAATAACCACTAGTCTACCGAGGCTGGCAAAATAAAATTGCGTCGGGCGAGAATCGAACCCAGCCTGTCCCCGTGGCAGTCGAGCATTTTACCACAGGGGTGGTCAATGGCGGATCCAGGGGGGGGAGGGGGGGGGACCGGGGCACGTGCCCCCCTCCCCTGTCGTCACACCCCCCAAATATTTAATTGAAAATTTATTAAATTATATATTACGTAGTATTAATTTATAGCATTCATTCCCAACCACGTAGTATAAATGTTGTTTCGACTTCTGTATGAGTAACAAAAGAGTAACTGAGCTTAACCTTTTTCGTACTGACTTTTAAATGTATGGTTATCCCTCTCCGTACTAAGCCGGCCGAAACTGGCCGCTCCACTTCAATTCAGCTTAAACACTTTGCTACATTGAAAACGTTTATGAATTTTTTGCTTAAGTATACGTTCGTCTAATTTTGGTGTTTAAGCTGAATTGATGTTGGGTTGCACGGTAACATTTTTCTCAGCGTTCTCATTGAAAGCAGATCGAGTAAACAACTTTGTTACAAATTAAAGTCTTGTCTTATCATACCTCGTCTCAGGCGGCAGATGTTTGGGAACGGTCCTACACTTGAGATGTTCCTTTCTATACACTCAGTCATCAATTCTTCATAAAATATTAAGATAGTTTCTTTAATCATACGTAAATACTCAACATTTTCCACATAAATCGAATCAAATTTAGAAAGTTACAGATTTTCGTAAAATTTGACACTACATATATACTCGCAGTTACTTTTTAAGCCTACTTCGGCACGCCAACGAAAGGCGAAAACCAATCGAAACATTTATAAAATCCAAGGAATTAGACTGAACTTTGAGGTAATTGATACTCATATTAACGAAGAAAAATAACTTAGTTTGTGGAATTTAACTAGCAATAAGTTATTTTTCTTCGTTAATACAAAGCAGTGCCGCAAAAACATTTGTGCTACTTAAGTTAACTATTGCAAACATTATTTTTTTAGTTACAAATTTCAATCTCTTATGTCTTGATAACGAATTTAAATCAAGGACTTTTTGCGGCACGCGAAGCGGAAAAAATTCGACAAATTCAGTAATATTGGCACGTGGGCAATATAAGGTTCACCATCACTGGCCTAGGAGATTTAAAAAAAATCGGTTCCGCAGTTATCTCGTTTATGAGAGTATTATCGAGAATATTTTTTTTACGGTTGTAAATTTTCTCGTGTTTCATTTTTTTAAAGGAAAAAAAGGCTTATAGAATATTGATTCAATCTCTGATGCGTTCTCTCTCTCATTTTTTTAAACCTACTTGGGCGCATCTAAGGCGATTATATATTTTTTTGGAAACTCCTCTTTTATTTTTTTTAAATAAAAAAGGGGATGAGGTATAAAGCTATTTTCATGCAAGAGGCATTTCCACAGAAGAGCATCCGTTTCTGAAACGATGCGTGGAAAGTGGCCTATGTTAAATTCATGCCGCTACCTTCACCGAAGAATTCAGTAGCATGTTTCTAAAGTTTTTATATTATTACCGTCTATAAGATACATATTTAAAATGCATTTCTGAAAATTTTTAACGTCGAAGATTGCGTTTGTAATCAAAGATATGCGATTTAATATGTATCGTTTAATTTTGAAATATGTTCACTTAAAATTCAAAACACTTGAAAAAAGTACTTATTTTAGATGTTAGGTATATCCAATAGCCACGGCAAAGTTTACGAAAAAACCATATGAAATACCTGAGATAAGTAGGTTTTTTTTTCTCAATATTTCGAATTTTAACCGCCAATTCTTGAATATTTTCAGCCATAAGACAAGCTCGACAAGTCTCTGTTGAATATTTTGCTTTATTCAATGCATTTATCTTTAAATAGAAATTTTGACTTACAATTAGTCTTGAAGAGATTTGCATTAAAATACGTCAAGTATCGTGAGTTCTGAACACGAAATTGTATTAAAACTCTTTCACACGCTTTGTTTTTATGGATGAGATTATTCCAGATAACGCAGTTTAAGGCAATAATTTGCATTCCCTTTTTACAACAGAAAGCTTGATTCCGAACTACGTAACGGATAAATTTCGCAAAAGTCTAATCCTTTACCCCAGCCACCCACCAATCTGGTGATTTGCAGGATATCATGTAGATGTAGTGAGCGTTAAGACTTTGCGTCAATCGCTATATAGACCGTTTTTTTTTCGTTGCTTAAGAGATTTTTCCTTTGCGGAAAGTCGCTACATACCCCTTCGCGTGCTGCCATCTGTGGAGCGAGACGAGGCACTTGTTCGCGTTTTAAGTTGAAGGAACTACGCCAACTTTCCTCATTATCGGACATTTTTGTTTAACGCCAGCGCCAATGTTTTAATTCCCATCCTCACTGCAACTCTGCGTTAACTTTTAATTAATTTATTATCAATAGTTTCGGATATCTGCCGATATAAGCTTACGAAATATTTTGCGCGGATTTAGAAAAATTCGCTTATTTTCTTTTTGATGTCGGTCATATTCATGTTTGCACGTGTCATTAATTAAAAACTTTTTAATGAAATAAATTTTCTCTGAAATTATTATCTATTACATGGTACTTTTTAAGTTCATATAGATTTTTGCTGATTTGAAACTCATAAATTCGAAATACGTTTAAAAATGGTCTCTCATTTTCCTTTAGGGAAAGTATTTTATTACTATCATATGCTTGTTTTTCTAATATCTAAGGGATTTTAAATACTCGGATACAGTATTCCGTCATCTTTTCTTTTTATGCCCATTATTCGTTTTTATCCGCCCCCGGTATGATTTGCTGACATTTCATTTTAGCCGAATTGTCTCATTGTTAACCAATTTCTAAGAATGTTTTAAGATAAACCATTTGGCATAGCAGTAGATTAATCTCCCAAATTTTATAGGAAACTTATTCAAATATTTTTCAAGTGAACATTAAGCTTACATTTTTTAAGTAAAACGTTTCATTTTTAAACGTAAATATTAAAAGTAAGTAAATTTCAGTGTTACCTACTAAAAACTAGAGAAAAGTTCGAGAGGTTTTTCTACACATTTTTTACAAGCATTTTTTCCTGAAATTTCAATTATCTTGGTATTGCAGCAATGAACACCAAATGCAAATTTATTTTCATCCTGTTTCGAAAGAGCTAAATGAGTGCATAGAGTTCGAGGTGTGCACCTTTCTGAAAATTTTCATATTTTATACGCAGATCAAGAGTAATATCACAAGATAGAACTTTTACAAAGGAGAAATTTCGTATAACAAGAGGATAAAAACCAACCTCGATGTTAATAATCATTGTACATAAAAAATAACTAGAGTGGAAAGAGATTTGAATTGAAATTACAATAAAACATTTAGTTCTAATATATTATCAATTATTAAGATATTATTATATTGAAATATACGTTATCGATGGAAAAAGAGGGATGTTTAAATATGAGATAAGCTTCAATTCGCAGTTTGGCTTTTTTCGATATTTCTAATTGCTAAAAAAATATAGCTTCTTAAAATACCGGAGAGATTAAATGGACATCCTGTATTTAAGTGCTCATTAGTATGGTCTAATATGGAATTTACATGATAATCAGTATTATTTATAAACTGTACCTGCAATTTAGTGTATTCTTCCCTAATAAAAAAACAAGGCGTAATTTGAATATCAAGGGAGAATATTTTTAGACTCTTACAAGCGTCAAATCCGTCATATAGTCGCTATTTTCCGCGAGAAAAGGTTAATGCCGCCGCCTTACCGACCTCTACCATTCAAGTCAGAATGAGTCATCGAGCGTAGGCGTTGGAGCCAACGTTCGCGGCCGACGACGGACTGAACATCCGGTCACGAAGGAAAAAAAGTCCTCCATCGAGGCGATTGAACCTTTATTGCTCCGTTTAGGGAAAAGGGGAACAACTAGAATTATTCATATTATTTACGAAAATAACTACTAAAAAAAATCATAAAATAAATTTTATGACGGATGGGTTAACGTGCCCGCTTTCCAGCGGCAGGGTCACTGGTTCGAATACAGTATTGGGCGTGATCATACGCAACAATAGCGTACGCAGGCGGGAGGGGGAGGTGTCCATGGGGTCTGGACCCCCCCCCCCCTCTTTAAGAAGTAAGTCAAACGTCAATAAATTAATTAACCGTTCGATATTAGTTCTGTCACTTTAAAATTCACTTCTATAATCCCCATTTATAATCCTTCATTTTTAGTTACTAATTATTAATAATGACAAAAATTATTTCAGCTTTTTAAAATTGAGTTTAATTTTTGTTCCGTAAGGACAGAATTTGGTACCCTCCCCACCCCCCTTAGGATAATTTTGCGTACGGCGCTGGTAATTTTCATTCGATCATTGCAAAATGTCGTCAAGTGCTGCTCGTGAAATTGTTAATAAATAAATTAGATCGGAGGCTAATACTTACGAAAATTTTGGCATATTTTCTCCTAAATAAACAACACGTAGAATTACAATAAATAAACTTCGCGTTTGGTAAGGAGGCTCCCCTTATGCCCGAGCTCAATCTAAAAGTTATTATCGAACAACAAACAGTAGATTTACTCGTTTCAACGAAAACAGCCGTCGGTTTTCAACAGATCGGCCTAAATAAATACCCGGATATAAAAAAGATAAAACCTTAGTGACCCTAAAAAAAAGATAGAAGGGCATTCAGCGAAGGGATACTAAATGGATAGAGATATTGGTTCGAAGAAAAAAACAGGAAAAAAAGGAACTTTCGTTTTCCATATCTAAAAGTAGATTGGATCTGTTACAAGCCACGTGTTCAAAGATAGAGAGAGAGGCCTCAGAACCCCACGAACCGTATGAAGACCCGACGATACGTAATATTGCCCTTTTGTATGCCAGCGGTTATAACGTCCTCTTTTTGTGGGGAAAACTCTCTTTTTCCTTCACCGGTACGTTGAGCCGAAGGGCCGAAGAGAGAGAGAGAGAAGGAACGATGACAAAACCGCACATCCCGTTCCACGAAACGCATCGCTCCTTTTCCCCGTCTCAAGGTCGGGCTAAGTTAGTCACGGAAACGGCTAATGTCAGGAGCTCGCTGTTTTTCTTTTTATTATTTGAAGCGTTTTTTTCCCCCCCTTCTTTTGCGGTAGTGAAGATATCACGGACGATGCCTCGCGGCTCCGCTTTCGCAATTAACGAGGATCGTTGTATCAGGTTCTGTCGGTTTTTTTTTCTTTACGAATACATGAATGAATGCACGCATTCGCGAATTCATCAAACGCCTCGAGTTAAAGGGCAGAAAATCTGCGGCGCAAGAAATGAATGGAATTTAATGGAAATGAAATGGTAAAATTCACCAAAATGTCTTGTTTTTTCTTATATTTTCACTGCTGAACAGTCTCGAAAACATTTAAGGCAAAAATATCTCCGTAAGTTTACGTACAAAAAGGAAATGCGATAACCACTTTCCAATTTCATAAAAATGTTAACACGACCTATGTCCCGCCTAATAAAGGCATCTACAAGAGAAGATATTAATATTTGTAGGTACTTAATCTAGGCGTTAAATGATAAAAATTTTCGGAAAGTGACTTTCTTTTTTTGTCGTTTCACAAAATATTCCCTGAAACTCTCAGTTTAATTGAAAACCACATTTAAACGAAGACTTGAAGTTTATAAAATAAAAAATCAAGAAAAATAATACATTAGAGGAAAAATACCTAGGTATTCGCGAGGACGTATGCTTTCAAAATAACGATCGTCTGAGTTGATTTTTAAAAAATGTCCGAGACGGGATATTTCTGCTATTGTTTTTTAAAAATATTTTACTCCATCTTAATCTACTTCCGCATTTGCGCGACGCGTGCTCGTTTTTCCACGCCATTAATCAAAGTCAATCCTGGGTAAAGACCGGCAGAAAATTCGAATTGACTTGTTTTGTTTAAATATCTCGGAATCTTTTGATTGGAACAGCCAGCCGCGGAAAAAAACACAAGGGGTACGTAATTCGTCATGCAACACGCGAGTTCGTCGTTAAACAATTTCTTTACAAGGTTTGAAATTCGAGGAGAAATGTTGCCTAGCTCAAAGGATTAGAAGTTTCTTTAAAGATGAGTTTCAATTCATATAAAGAAGTTAAGTACTTAAAATCCGCATTTACACGTTTTCATTTCCATCTTTTTAAGTTCGTGAAAGGGTTTTTCCTTTCAACCTTTAGAGAAACACTAATATTTCAATGAATTTTATGATACCGTTTCCACTTTGATTATAAAGAACAAAAGTAGAAAGTATTAAGGTACCACCAAACTTTTCCGGATTTACCTTAAGGCAATTTAGGCAACTGCCTAAGGCGCATTAAAAAATCCCATTTGCACAGTATTTCTTCATTCTTTCTCATGCTAACTTGGCCTAGAGCTCCATCCATAGCCTTATTTAATCTATGGGTGTACCTAACCATTTCATGCAAAAAGACGCAATGTAACATAATTGCCTAAAGCGCTAATACCTTTAACTCCGGCCCTGCCAACAAATCTGAAATTTTCATATGATTTTCAGCGGTGATTCAACATATTTGTCCTGACAAAATAATTAGAATCGCTAGTCATTATTCCATGAAATTAAGATTGTGATCGTTATATAATTTAAAACTATTTTTCCTTTTGAGTAATGAATTTTGATAAAAGAATCGCTCGCTGTTTCTGCTGGGTGTTTCAGGAAACGTACCATATTAATTTTATTTAACTTATGTTATATATAATTTATTATTTTTATTATATTTTGTGAGCCTGGATATAACCGGAGAGGGGCGAAAAAATGAGGATGGGGCGAAGTTTTAGACACGTGAATATGCTCCAATAATGAAATTCAATGCAGGAATTTTACACCTTCAAAAAACATGTTTTTCTTATTGACGATTAAAATATACCTAATTCTGAGAATTCCACTCAACATATATAACCAGAAATTAGAAATTCTCGAGATATTATTAGGCAAATTTTATATTCTTTCCTTTTTGTAGGCTGCCAGCGTGCATTTCCTGAGTTCACTCTGGCCTCGAGGAGTTTTTTTTTATCCCTTGTTCATGCTGGATAGAGCAATTTTTCGAGTCCATTTGTTTGTTCTCCAAAAGCGACGATCACTTGTTCTGAAAATGTCCATATTTGAGGTAGCCTATTTATAATCTACGTAATGCTTCCAGAAATTGAATGTTATCATTTTGAACCCTTTCAGAAATGGTTTCTAATAATACATATTAGCCATTCTGCCTGTCGGTTTTTGGGGCTTACAATCCAATTTCTATAATCTAACGGACGTAAAAATCAATCGGCTATAAAGATTTTTGATGCATACTATAGGGACAGTCAAGATTTTTCATTTGATTGAATTTTATTTTCGTTCATAATACTGGTTTGTAGACAGGATGGCAATTTATGTTTTTATACTAACATCACATACGATAATTTGCTTCATAAAATGGTATAGATAGATGAATATGTTCATGCAATACATTTTTTAATACCTGAGAAACCATCCGATACCACATAGACATTCTAATTGTTATAGTCATACTAAACTTTAGTTATTTAATGCTGTCAAATTTCTGAATGGTTTCGTTATGTGTATCCGAAAGTGACACGAAATAAAAAAACAAGATAAAATATAATAAATACCTTTTTATGCTAGTTTGCCATTATTTTCCATCCCATTAATAACATTCTCCCTGAAAGTTTTTACACTCTTCTACCGTTTCCAAAAACTAGTGATAGCTAAAAATCGCAGCAAAAAGTTGACGTTAATGTATGTATAATATATCTCGAAAAGTTTGTGATCGAAACCAGTTCGGCTAAAAATACATATTCACAAAATAGATTTTCTCCGAAAAGATACAACGCTTTTCTCAGAAAAAACAACTAAACTGCTCCATTACGGAATAAAAATGGTTCATATCGCGTTTCAATCCCCATAAAAACATTCGACGGTAAATTCCCATATTGCATAAGTTTATTTTTAAAAAAAACTTCCTTTATTTCGGATAAGTACAGGCACGTCTGAGATAAAAACACTTAGATCGTGTTTTTATTTGCTTGTGAAATGTACATCTACTAAACAAACGTAAGATTTTAAAATATATATCCTCTCTTATCTAATGTTTTCCAAACATTTTCTTTCCTAAATTTATTTCATTAAATGGACTATTGCTTACTCTTTCATCGTCCCTTAAAAAGAGATTTCATGGCCCTTTTACAAAGTATGTACTTTAAAGCGCACCGCACACATCCAATCCCACAGCAGGACTCGAACCCGTGATTTCGGGGGAGGGGGGGAGACCCGGTAACAACCTCTCTACCGTGTAGGGAAAGCAACGATTTCGTGTGCCGTGTTATCCACGAAAGTGGATGTATGTAGTACATACATGCTGGCGACCTGTCCGCATAAAACACGGCTAACAAAGCAATGGCTCCATGAGTTAAATCGTGGACAGGCAATCGCTGAAAACAGTGGAAAGCGGCTAGGAAAGAGGAAGCTGCTAGTTTTCGAAATGCAGAAAGGTAATTATTATTTTTTTAAATGCAACTGAGTGCAACGGTTATTTAAATAAAAAAATCTGCGATTCTTTTAATTACATTGATTTTGTTGACTACGAACGACGTAACCTAGGCAAACAAAATCGTTACCGCGAAATTGTTTTAGAAAAAACTCCTTGACGCAAAAGGTTTAATCACGGGTGAGTTTCTGACTTAATCGGAACTTTCGTGATTTTCTTTCTTTTTTTCGCTGTAAAGTTAATTTTGCTTGTGGCAAACTAGTTTTAATTAAAGGAAAAATATAAATTATGGGGGAAATTATGGAAATTTATATGCGTGAGTACTGAGTTATCCCTTAGACTAGTTTCATAGCTTAGTTGTTTAAAGGATCTACTCCTCCCTTTGTAAAAAAAGGGTTCGAGTCCCGGGTCATGTTCAGAATATTTCTCCTCCTTTATCTTCCTATAAACTATGAGCCCTATGGTTGGTCTTTTTTGATCGGCCTACTGAGGATGGAATCTTTGACTCCGAAAGGCGCATTTAAGCATTTTTAGGCGCGTTTCGCTTACAGCGTGAGCGCCTATTATCGTCGGTCGGTCCGTCCGTCCGCATGTTCGTTCTCGGCTTCTACCGAACGGACTTTCATGAAATTTGATATTAAGGACTTTCAATCAAATATAATAAGAAAATCGCAAAAATGAATCACGTACGCCAATCAGGGGTACCACTTTACTGGGGACAAAAAATTAAATTTTCGTCATATCTCGTAAAATATTGATTATATCAAAATATTTTTCAAATAAAACTTGTAGAACTAGTAAAGTGGAGTCTTTCCTTTTCTATATATTTTTATCGTAGGAGTAGCCGTTATCGAGAAAATCAAACAAGAAAGTCTTATATCGAGTTGAACTTAGAAAATTTCTTGCATGGTTACTTCATTGTTGCTAACATAAACAATCTCCCAAACAAACGTTTAATTTCCCTACGTGTGCATGTAATATTATTAAATAGGAAGAAAATGGATTATTTATGATGAAGAAAAGAACTTGAAAACGCTATTTCCCTTAAGTACAGGTATACTATAATTGCTTTCTAATACTCCATTGCACGAAACGCGCCCATTTGTGATACGATGTACACTTTCCTAACTTGTTGTATAAAGGAAGTATGTACTCTTGTGTGGTTTTTGGTTTGCGCGTATCTGCGTGTGTGTGAAAAAAAGGGTCCCTGACGCTGGAGTAATTCCCCCTAAACCCTGAGTGAGATTACGTGAGTCTCTGGCATGGAGTAAATTCCCCTAAACAAGTGTGTGATTGTACTTTGCTTTTTAAATAATTTTTATGGTTAGGGTTCTCCAGAATAATATGCATATTCATGCCAACTTTGACTCAAACTCCTTAACAGTAAAATATTTAAATACGTTACGGTTAAGGAGTTATCGGTATTAACATCACCCTAGTCTCCATCCCGTTTTATTTTATGCGTATGATTTTTGTTCTCTAGTTCCGAAATTAAGTAAAGTATTTTATTCAATATATTAACGAACAAACTTTAACTATCCAAAGTTTTATTTCTTCACCGACTTATGCATGGAATAGCAGAGAAATTGCGTTTGATGGATGTGGAATGCCTAAGGGGTTTCGAAAATACAACGAAATCGCGAGGAAGCTTTTGCATCACAGGAGTGACCACCCACAGTGCCGTAACTAGGGCGGGGCAAGCGGAGCATCCGCCTCGGGTGCAACTAAGCGAGGGGGGCAAAAAATCCAAATAGTAACTAAATAAACGAGAGAAAATAATTTCTTAAAGGGGAAGAGGGCGCATATTTAGTAGTTTGACCAGGGCGATAAAATAACTAGCTACGGGGCTGAACACTCACGTATAATATATCAACATTGCAAATTGGTGCATACGTCCACGTTAAAGCCGCGATGTTCTTCGACCTTCCTCGTAGACGTGCGTCTATCTATTTCTCTCTCTCTCAGCCTCCTCCTTCCTGTTAGCTGAAAACTGGGTCAAAACATTAGCGTGAAAGGCGATAATGTTACAGCGACGCCGATATCTTCCAACTGATTCCTATGTCACGATTTTTTTTCTTTCTTCCGCCTCCTACATACCTTTCCGCCTGCACTCTGAATTATTCCTATGCTAATTGACCAAACAAACCAAGTTCAGGCAGTTTCCTATTTCCCAGGACTATAGGCAAACTTTATCCGGAGGTAGAGAGAGAGAGAGAGAAGATAGAGCAGAATATGGGACTTTAGGAAATCGGGACGGATACAGAATATCATAAATTCCTTCGTAAGAGAAAACAGTGGAACTTCTCCTGAAGGTTAGGAGAAACAAAAAGCGATCGAACTTCCCTTCGAAGTTAACCCTGCAAAAAAATGGCGGGTTCTGTAATGTTCTTTAAGATCTGTATCGAGCATATTCTCTGAGAAGAAAAAGCGCAAAATGAGAACTTATTCTTGCGACAGAGAGCCGAACCATTTCCAAGAACCTGCGCCTTAACTTAATTGGAGCTTTAAATGTGGAATTCCTGATTCCGCATCTATTTCAAATTAAAGAAGTAAACTTTACCGTTATATGGAATGCTTAGCTAGGCTTGCTATACCATGCCGAAGTAATCAATATTTCTTTCCAAAGGTGTGATGCGAAATTTCTCTAATTTAACCTATGGACGAAATACAATATTTATGAAGTGACGTAGGGAAAGAATAGAGTGTTATTTATTTTTAGCGACAAATTTGTTCAAACTAGCGTAATTTCCCGTCAAAAAACGAGAGGTTTGCATCACTTAAATATTAAATAATATCTTTAGTCACTCTGTGGTTTTTACGTCTTCTTCTTTCTCCTGGCGTTTCTTCAGCCATTTCCTTAATTAGGGTTCTAGAATCAATTATTTAATTCAGGTCTTTTGTATTCTATCATGACAACGTACATCTGAGTGTCTCGTTAACAATTTTCCAACTACAAATGCAGTAAATGAAAGCGTAATATTTATCATTTTGTAGATATTTCGATGTAATGGACGTGATTACGCCAAGTTTCACATTTTAAATCTGCTTAAACCTGCGCATAATCTTTTTATCGAAAAATTATACTATTTACAATTTTAATTTCGACGATCTATAAACTATTTTATTAAATCAATTTTTAGAAGTGCGTAATTTAAAATACTTTTGAGTTTGGAATAAACGCCAATTAAAACTCTACACAGACAACAAATTTTATCATCGCATTTAATCTCTCGAGGAAATTTTCAACGGTAATGGCTGTAATTATTACCTACTATTTACCATTATGTTAGCATTATAATGCCATGCGCATAATTTCGCTAAATCTCATACGCTACACCAACCTGCAAAGAAAGATCTTCGTCTTTCTGTAAACAAAACAATTTATAAATGCCGATGAATGCAGTGTAAAAGTTGATGTATTTTGTCATTCGATTAAAATAAAATTCGATTAAAATATTACAAATGCATGAAATTTGCCATTATTTATTTATTGCCGTTACCAAGGGAAAAAACTTTAATTTACTCTAATTTCTTTCGTCATTTAGCTTCTGAAAAATTCACTTCCACACTATGTTTTAGTAAGTCTGTCTGTCTATCTATCTGTCTGTTACTTTATGAACCCCACATTTACTAACCGATCCCGACCAAATTTGGCAAGATTATAGGGGACAGCAAGGGGAAGGTCATCGCAGGATTTCGTTACTGGCTGCCTGTTCGCCTACATCAAACGAAAATACCAGTTAAAAAGCACGTTCAGTTAGAAATTTATGAATTTTTATCGCGTTTAAAAAAATAAACTCTCAACTGAAGCAAAGTTTAACTTCCGATAAGATTTTGACGGGAAACGTTTCCTTGCGTCAAATGCAACGCCTGAACAAAATGGACGTGGGTTTTGTTTTCCTTCCGGAATTTGAAATTCTCAACGCCAAAGTATCGACATTCTCAAGGTCGGGCAAGCATTTCTCGACAAAAAATTCGGTACAATATACGTTGTGCATACAAACTTTCTCATATACTAATGCGTTGTTTAGTTATCTTTTGAAAAATATGAACTATGTAGAATCATTACAAACATCAACTTAAATAATTACCTATACGAAATTTGATGAAAATCGTATGAGTCGTATTTTCCAAAATCCAATTGTTATTAAAGTTGTCCAAGAATATACGAGCCTTATATTCATTTTTTGAGAAATATGAACCATGTATGTAATATTATTGAAGACGTAAACTCAAGTAACTGTACGAAATTTGTTCAAAATCGTTAGAGCCGTTTTTTGATAAAACCAAATAGTTTTTTAAAATGCGCAGAATAAACTTCCCTTAATTATTGAGAAATGTCAATCATTTCTTCATAGCTTCTATTCTTTGTGATAAAATGCCAAAGTACGAGATTTCATTGATTTCCGCTCTAACGTTTAGGCTCTTGACGGCATTGCGGAAACCACTTTTTCGGACTCGGATACTCCTAAAACGTATATTTCCATCAAAATCTCGAGACCGAATTTTTTCGCAGTTACAATGCTTTCTCGATATACTTGGTATATGAGAAAATAAAAATAGCGAGGCATTATATTCCCCGTAGGACCTGCTGCAGAGAATAAAAATAGGCACCATATGGATTCGCGGAAAGCGAGAAAAAGAGTGTGTCTGACCTCTCGGGCGTTGCTGTGGCAGCGAAAATAAACATTTCCTCCGTATCCTCCAATCCTCACCCTCACCCCATCTCTATTCTCAAACATTTGCTGCCTATCACTTCTCCAACAGATATACCCTCACGAACACACCGCATCTCCTGCTCCTAGGTCCGACACCCATAACGCGCCGTTTCCCACCCACATCTCCCCGAAAGTCCCTCTCACATCCCTCCGCCTCACACCTCCAATCCTCCCGCACTCCGTACCATCTTTACCTCGCACTCTATCGCCTCTCTCCGAAAACATACAACGCCATCACCAAACTCTCCGACCCTGTGACTACCTCCCACAACACCTAAGCAACAAAAAAAAACATGCCACAAAAAACCCTTACGTGTCTATCTTCTACCTTCGTATCATCCCCAATCTGCATCACCCACACTCATTGCCGCTTTGCAAACTCTAAATTCCTGACATATCCGGAATTCATCCGACACGTGTGTATTTTTCTTTCCCCAATGGTTCTTCCCATAGAAAGAGGGAGAATGGAATAGGAAGGAGGGAAGAGGGAGGAGAAGGAGAGAGAGAGGGGAAAGGGAAAGAGAGAGGAATGGAGAGAGTGGGAGGAAGAGAGAGAGAGAGATGGAGGGAGTTAGGAAGTGAAATAGACAGACAGACAGACAAACGACTTTATTGAGGGCGAAATTGAGACAATATAGTCCCATCTTACATTTAACCCTACGTTAGTAATTACAAATGATAATAAAAAATAATAACATAAAAACACATTGGCAGAAAACAAAAACCTAAAACTAAACAAAAGAAAAAAAACAAAAGAGAGTGAAGGGAGGAGTAAACTTTCTTACAGATTTCTATAACGTGGTGATTCCAAGTAAGAGTACCAAAGATTGAGAGAGGTGTAATTTCTTTAGAGAGGAGTTAGAAGCAAGGAGTTTAGGATAGCCTATTAATACTGCCTGAGATTTTTGCGGGTTGAGGCTTGGAAAATTATCTTTGCTCCAGTCAGCGAGCACTGATAGGTCATTATTGACTTTCTCTAATGACTTCTCTAATTTTAAGCGAACTGCGGTGGTGCTTAGATAAATTCGCAGATCGTCGGTATACAAGTGATATCTGCAGTGTTTAAGAACGCGCGAGCAGTCATTTATGTAAAGGGAGAATAATAATGGACCCAAAATTGAGCCTTGTGGGACACCTCCGGCTAATTTAATCCAAGAAGAGGAAAGTTTATCAGGTATTACCTTCTAATATCTGTCGGTTAGATATGACGAGATCCAATTTATGAACATCGGTGAGAATCTTAAGTAACTTACTGTTAGCTTAGCTGACAATATATCTTTATCTAAAAGTCAAGATTTATCTAAATTCAAGAAGGACTAGAACAGTCAATTCCCTCTTGTCCACGGAGAGCCGAATGTCGCCCGTGGCATTCAGTAAGGCTGCAGTTGTGCTATGTGTTTTACGAAATCCTGACTGCATGGGATCAAATAAACATACAGACAGTGGCGTAGCATTAGGGCGGCAGTGGTGGCAAAAAGCCACGAGCCTAGGGCTCCTGGGGGCCCACTCATTTAATTAAGTAGTGGAGGTAGGGGGGCCCACAGGAAAATTTTGCCACGAGCCCTTCGGCTCCTAGTTCAGCCACTGCCTTCAGACTCAAGAAATGATATTATTTGCTCATGTACCAGTCTTTCAAAAGACTTGGATAGAATAGGTAAGAAACTAATCGGGGAGAGGAATGGAGGGAGGAAAAGCGCGGAAGGGAGACAGACAGACAGACAAACGACTTTATTTAGGAGGAAATTGAGACTGTGAAGTCCCTTCTTAAATTTAACCCTTTCGTCAGGGCGGAAAAAATGTTCCTGCGCGCGCAAACACGCGGAAGAGAGTACGGGTGCGAAGTGCCACATGTTTGCAATTTGGCGCCGACGTCGCCAGCGAGGGAAGGAGAGATGGAATCTGTTTGTGCGTTCATGCGCAAGAGCGCTAGAATGCGCTATGCACAACAATTCAACCGTAGACGTCCACAAGGCGGAAATGGCGTCCACGCGCACGCACGAACCGATGAGAACTGCGATATTTATTTCTTCACGAAAAAGACGTCGGAAACCTGTAACGGAATCAATAAACGAAACAGACGGGAGGATGCAAAGGGACAGATTGATTGGAAACTTCCGGGTAAGGAAATCAACCAATTAAGACGGGTGAAACCACACACAGCGTTGTCAAAACGGGTACAACAAAGTTGAACAAAATACGGAGAGAATAACATTTAAAAAGGAGTTTTTATTATATTGCTAGTGTATAGTCCGTCAAAAATGGCGGGAGGAAAGATACGATCGCTCAAACTATTTAGGGAGATCATATTAACATAAGAAACTTCAACTGTGTTAAAAATCGTTTCCCCCTCCCTCCCTCACCCCTCTCTCTCTTTCTCCCCATCTCTCCCCCCTCCCTCTCCCCACTCTCTCTCCCTCTATCTCGTATTAAAAGCATTCAGAGCACGTTTATACCCATAAGGGTTGCGATAACAATATGATATAGAGGTCTAACGATGGAATAGGTAGGCAAGGTAACATCCCGTTAAAAATGGCAAGATTTTCTCAAACTGTGTGAATTAAACGTTTAAATTGATCGATTTCGAACTGTAGGCGGAAAAAAAGATGAAAATAATACGAAACTTTATAATGCTTTCTTCAAAATGATTTATATCCGAAGATTGTTGGTCAATTATTTCTAATTTTAATCTAAAAAAGAATGAAATCCTGCGCGCCGAAATGTCCATTTTTACGTGTTACCTTATGGGAAATGGAAATTGTCCCCTGAAGTCGAACCGAGGACTTTAATCTCGAATTCGATACATTAAAACGTTTTGTTATTATATCATAATGCTATCCTGAAAATTTCATCAAATTCGGTTCAGTCGTTTGCGAGATATTAACGTTCCAAAAGCATTACTGACAAAGTGACACTGTCTTTTATATAGTTTGGATACGGAAGGAGGGAAGGTATATTAGATGCACTAAAACAGGGGTACGCGTATCTCAAAGAGTTTTCAAGGGGCACGCGAAAGTGTTAAAGATTATAATTTTGCTTCTAACTTTGTCTTTCGTGGGTGACATCGGAATCAAAATATGCAATGTGACGTCATAAAACAGGGAAACACGCCAAATCTGTGTGTTAACCTTGTAAACACGGGTTATCTAAACTAATACAAGGTTCATCGTCACTTTAAATGTATTTTTGGGTACGCGATCATACAGGAAAAAACTGCTGTAAGGGGTACGAGAGCATTAAAACAAGTTCTAAGAGGGTACGCGAGTAAAAAAAGGTTGAAAAACCTTCGTTAAAAAGAAGGAATTGGGTATGAGATCTTTGTGAGAAAGGCTTTGGATAACACAGATTTAGTTGGGTGTTCCCAAAAACCTACCGGTGGAATTACAATGGATGAAAAAATCTAATAAATTAATCTACAGGTCGCAGAAAAATATGCACCTTACTTCTTGGGGACGAGATCTGGTAACTTAAATTTACGCCCAGGGTAGAAGTCGCGGAAAAATTAAACGCGAAAACTTTATCTTCCCATTAAGAAAAATATTTCTCCGACCAAGCGTTTTCTCGAGTCCATCTCTCGCCTTTACGCTTCCACGCCTTCTGTTTACGGAAGTCGTGTTGTTCCGCTGTTTTATGGCGTGCGTTCGTTCAAATTATATATCGTTTAGTTACAACTAATCCAGGATTATTAGTGATAAACCTTACACTTTCATATATTTTTTTCTAATTCTCTTCCATACACTTACATGCCTCTCTCTCTCTCTTCTAATCTCCGTTTCGCATCTCATCCTTTTCAAGGAATTATCCTCTTAAGTGCGTCCTCCTTTATCCTTCCTCTCGTTTTCCTCAGCTCCTCTTCCACTTCCTTCTCTTCCTCCTCGTCCGACTCCTATTTCCTCTCTCTCTCTTTCTCTTGGGATCTCTCTAGTTTCTACCTCGCAGGAGAGTGGCGCGGTGAAGGGTCCTTTGATCTGTGGGATTACAAGCGTATAAAATGTTCTCGAAAAGATAAGGAGAGGAAGTTTCTCTCTCTCCCCCTATCTCTCTCCCCCCCCCCCCTCTCCCTCTCTAGGAGCTGCTTATGAATCCACTTTACCTTTTATTTTGTAGTGCATGAAATAACTCCCTCAAGAGCTTTGTTAGAATCAAGAGCGTCGTCATGGGGCGTGGATTTCACGCCAACGGTCATGAACGGAATGCCTTCAGAAAGAAATATTACTAGAATTATTGTATTATTTTTCGATATCATGAATTTAAAGTAACACTAAACAGTTTCTGCGACACGACTAAGGGCACATGTTAACTTAATGTTACTACGATATTGCTCTGGAGAGCAAACGCCGCTGCAATGAAGACTCCAGAGATAAGTAGTATAGCTCGCATATTTCTTTCCTGGCGCGAATGTGAAAAAAAATATATTTTACGTAAACTGCGACCTTTCAGCATATAGCACAATCGCGCATTTTCCTTTATTTGGTGAAAATACGAGTAGAGATTAATCCCTCAGGTATATTTACATTTTTATAATTTTTTTATTTTGCTGAATACTCTGCGCCTGCATCGTGACTTTTTATCGTTAAGTTTCACGGCCAAACATGTTGTGACCTACTTCACGTGGACGATTTTTAGTAAAGCTTATATCAAAGGGGGATATTCCTTCTTTCGCCTTGGAATAACTGCTATGGAAGATCTAGCCCAATGATTATGCACCAGCATGGCAGTAGTGAGCTTATATACGCCCATTAATTTTTAGTTCTACGTTTATCTCGGATAATATAAGATTAGTGCACAACTTTTTCCATAAAAAATAGAAATGTAACGAAAAATCTTGGGCACTAAATCAGAAGTGGTCCAAAACATTCAAAATACAGTAAAAACCTCGCTGCGCTGGTCTGAATAAATTGGTGGATGGGTATTCAGATTAGGCGAAAGTTTGGGCTATCCGAAATATGTATTATGTAGAAATATACGCAACTAAATGAATCATAATAAACTTATAAAATACGAAGCATTATATACTTACATTAATTTTGTAAATGATCGATAGTTAATTTAATTTACGGGATTGCGTATTGCACTATACAAAGGTTACTGCTTTGTTTACTTTTATTATCTACTTTTACTTTTTTCTTGTAAAAAAATTAAAAAATCTTTTCATATTTTTTCACATTTAAAAAATTCTCTTCATCCGTAATACAATTTATTCTTAGACACCAGTGTAATATTGACAAAGGTGGATCACTCCGCCCTTAGGCTAGATTAACCCAAGTCCGGACCAGCAAATCCCAAATTAGCAATGTTTAACTTTACGTTGATAATAGATAATCTATAGGAGTATACATCGTATTATCCGTGTATGGATTAACCGATAAATAGATCAAGCGGGTTTTCCGAAGTGTGTGAATTTTCGCCAATAATATCTACTCTGATGAGCTACATTTTCTTTTTCACACTTTTCTATCCCTTGTATGTGCTCATTTATTTTTATGACTAACTTAATAGAGAACACTGTAAATCCAAACATGTACTGTCTCAGTCATTATTCCAACAAGTTAACGTAGAATCTCCATATTCAATGCAATAATTAAAGTTACTATATAGGCATCGTCTCGCTTAGTTCAAATAAAATACGGGATGTAGCCCTTTATTTACGCGAATAAATTACAAAATATATTTAACAGATATTCCGCCGAAAATTTTTCTTCCATCGCATTTTTTCCGTGTGTACACCCAAACATCAAGGATATTCTGGGTTTTATGGCACGATGATGGAAATTCATGTTTCGTTCACTACTCAAAAATGTATCGAACGTAAGCTTCGACATATAGTACTTTGGTTTTTTTCTCATCCACCGGAAAAAATAAAGTTACCTCTGTCGGAAGGAATGGCGGAATCGAACCTTCTGGACAGAATGGAATCCTCCGTATCTTTAAGTAGGGTCGACCCTAACAAAGTCCGCTTGCAATGAAAAAAAAAACTGCGTAGGCGTCTGAAGGGCTGCGGTGGAGCGATACCACACTCGCGTGCAAATCAATATATCGCAGACGCGACCGAATACTACACACAAGCGCGCACGCACACGTGCAAGTAACGGCGGGAAAGCCATCTTTCGAATTGGTTACCATAGCAAATCGGAACAGAAGTTACGCGGATGAAAAAGGAGTAAAAGGAATTGGAGCGGTAGAAGTAATGTTTGAATATTCTTGAATAGGTTAAAAAAAAAAATATACCTATATTTGCGAGAAAGAGATCTAGATGCATAGCGCCAAAAAATAACTTTTGCAGAAAGTTGCGAATGCAAATATTATGCAGTTTATTGAGGTATGTTCGCTAGATAACATTGACTGGAAGGGAAAGGTTCTATCATTTTTTAACAGTTGATTTTTTTTAAATCTCGCCTGAACGAGTTTTTTTCTTGCGTATGCAGTTTGGAGTATAAAGGAGATTTCCAAAAGTTATTCTTCTGAACTTTTTCAGTAAGACATCCATGTGCGAAATACGAGATAAAATAGGACATATATTAATACAGAATACTACAATATATTGAAATATTTTCCCGTTGCCGCCTTTCAAATAATAGCGATGCTACGATATATTACATCACGCATCGTTGATACTTGATACAAGAATTTCACGAAAACTTCACCAAAAAAAAAGCAAGTCGATTGCATTTTGTTTACTGGAACGGACGTATCCGCACGACCTTTGAACTCTGCGTCCCTTTTTTTACGCTTGAAACTTTCTCCAAAAAAAAAGGTAAAGCAAACCCTCTCAATATGTGGCGGCTTCTGTCTTTGCCCTCGGAGGCACATATACTGCGTCGAACGCATAGGGGAAATAAAGGAGAATAGGAAGATTGGTAGTATAGCTTTCGGGTTTATTCCAAAGGATATGGAAGAAGAGATCTCGTATGTATTCGTTACAGGAGCCGGCAGTTGCTGGGCGACCCGGAGGAATTGGAATGAGTTTCAACATCTCTCCTCGCAGGCTCGCCCGAATATTTTCCCACCCTTCCCCTCTTGTCCACTCCCTCGCCCAATCGGCCCATTTCAAATGGCAAACATCGATATTGCGCCGAAGGCTGAGAATTCAAAGCGAGCCTTCAAAAAAAATAAATAAATAAAAGCTTTCACTGAGTATCACGCCTGGCAGTTTCCGAGAGAAGGGGATTGTTATAGATATTTTCTTTACGCGTCCTGGCTTCCGTAAGACGGTCTTGTGTATATTTTCTCTCGTGATATCTGCCAAGCAGGCAGACAAAAGTTTTTATCCCCGTGAAAAATGGCTTCGTCCAGGGAGACGAGTATATTTTTTCGTGCAAACCCGACGGTGCGTTTAAAAAAAAAAGATAACGCGAAAGTTACGTGCTCAGAGATTTGATTTTAGTAAGAATGCGGGCGCGTATAAAAGGTACAGTATTATATTTCCTGTGATAGCGTTTCTCGTATACAAATATCATCTAATATAATTTTAAAACATCAAAAGGAAGAGTGATTATTTTGTATGATTAATAATAATATCTCTGAAGACAAAACTGCTTAGGGTTTCCGTGAATTACTTGGCCTGTTAAATTATTCTATAATAGGTGATTTCATTTCACTAAAAATTAATACTTCGCAAATTATTTTGAGAGTGGCAAAATATTATGCATGTAAAAATTGTTGGTTTGACTTTCGCTATAACTCAATCAGGTTAATTCTTTCTCGGATAAAAATGCATCGACACTATGGCGGGAAATCTTGAGAAACCGTTATCAGAACATGGTCTTCGATTAAATTCTTGGCAACAAAGCTATGTTACTCCTTGAACTCGCCCAATACGCGGCAGAATTTCGGAACTTTAATTTTTGTCGTATCGACATCGAGGCAACACGAGAACCTTGAAAACAAGTGTTCCCATGTAACAAAGGCCGAACGCTTTATTTTCAGAGAAGTTTTGTAAGAAACTCTTACCCCTCAGTGTCGGAATTCTAGTGAGCTTTGGAAGAATAGAATTCAATTAGTTAATGCCTAATTTTCTACATTTACTGGTGATAAAAACTGTAGACTGAAAAGTGACCCAGGTTGGATTTCAGGGACCTTTTTCGTTTTTCCGACACATTAATATGTGTACTTATCATTAGTAACTTTTAAAATGGATATTACCTATATAAATACGAACACAAAACTCGAACGACCAGTTATGAAAAAAACAATTTTTCTGCTTGACAGGACTTAAAGATGCTACGATTTAACCTAAAAATTAGTTTAATCTTTCAAAACCGTTAATAATAAGAAATCTATTTACTTCGACTACATACCGCGCTTTTGCCGAAAAGTTTTGTTTGCGTTCAAACGTTTTTTGGGGCAACATCCAAACAAAAAACAGGTATACATATACGTTTTATGCGATTATACTTAAACATGTTCTTATATTTTCAACCGATTTCCTTACTCAATCGCAGTCTTAAGGGAAAGTCAAAGATACTCAACAAAACCTTTTACCCCATTCCTAAAAACGGCTTTACGGAGGTTTCATTGCATTTATTCCATTCTGTCTTACCAACATATTTATTTTAATACGATATCTTACTAACAAAATCGAATGCTTACTCGTATCGTTCGCAGTCGTCTCGTACGAAATAAAAAAATCGCCTCTTCAAAAAAAAAACAAAAACAAAGCTTTACAAACGTTATCACTGGCTTTACCTTATAACAAAGGAGCCGAGCAATTTAAATCCCTCCCCTTTACATACAAATCCTATTAGGACCTCCCCCTTCCTAGGCAACACAGCCGAGGTGATTCGTCGGCACCAACTTCATCCATCAATTAAGGCATAATAGGATGCAAGAGGATCAGGATACGCTTAAGACTAACTCGCCGATCTTCCCACCAGCCCACACCCGTTTTCGCCTCGACGTTCCTTCGCGCATTCACCTTTGCCACCATAGGACGGTTCTTAACTGGCGTAGGACTCTTCTTGTTAGCGCAGCTTTTCATCCAACACGCTTTCTGAGTGGTTTCATCGGAAACGCAACCTTATTCCAAGGCAAGGGATGTTTGTATTACGGACTATATAGAAAGGGGGATTAAAACGGGATTGCCCTCCGAGCTAGCAAGTGGAGAGAGAGAGAGAGAGAGAGGGAGACTAACTGAACTCTCAAGTCTTCCTAAATCGTCCATCTTCAAACCCTAACGCGTAAGATCCTATTACGGAATCTCTCTTAAAGTTCCATCTTCTACGGTTTTTTTTGTTGCGCGGGAGTTCCCCTTTGTTTGCTCATTTTTTTTTTAAATGAGCTTATATCGTAGTTTCCTTTTGGCGTCCGTCTTTTCGCCTGTGCACTTGTTTAAATTGAAGTTGTGACCAGGGGTTCCAAACCTGGTGCTCGCCAGCACCGCCGTGATCTTTGGAAGCCTGACTGTGCTCTTATACGGGTGCTTAATATCCAATTTCTTAGAAGCAATAATGTAATTTTCTCGGTCTGTTTCTTTCTAAACGTATTCAAGATCGTTGATAGTAACGTTGATGTTGGTTTGATTTCATTCACGATCATTCATATTTTTCAGAAATATAGTGGTGCTCGCTTGATATTCCAGGATACCACTTAGTGCTCGCTTTAAAGCTGGAATTTTGAACGCGCATTTCCACACTGATGCCACCTACAAACGAGGCTGTAGTGGCAGAATGTGTGTGGCGGTATGACTATACAAAAAGTAAATTAAGACAATATGTATAAATTTAACAGGTGGTCAAATTCCAAATAGGAAGAAACCTTAATAGCGAACACAAAACACATTATCGAACAGTTGGCAACAAAATAAAAGCAGACTTCGTGCTTTCCACGCTCCTCGTGCTGGGGAGTGGTCGCTGCTGTCCAGCTCTTTGTTGGCTCTTAAGCAGCTGAGCAATTATTGAAAATTACCCCTTACAGGGTATTGTAGGCCCTTACGGCCTTAGGTCCTCTGGCTTTCAGGAGGAGGCAGGTCATCTTCCTCTCCAGTTGAGGCTCTCTGGGACGACGGTGTATATCCCACGGCATGGTTCGGGATTTCACAGTTTGGAGGATGATTTCAATCCTCTTTTTTTCCAGCACGTAGGAAGAATCTCTGGGCAGGCCTCTTGAATTCTTCATCAATGGTGGAGATCTGGAGCCGTTCGTAGAGATCGCTGTGTCGCAAACCTCTGACGTATCCGTGGATAGAGCGCAGGCAGGCGCGCTCGGCTACTTCTAGGCAGTAGTTGCCTGTTGCGCAAACTCTACTGCTCCAGGCTGGTGACGCGTACGTGAGCATCTGAAGGATGATAGCACGATACAGGATGTGTTTCCGCTCCGTTGAGATCAAGTTGCTCCTGAGTAAAGGGACAAGACGGATAATTTAATCGGGCGTAGATAAATTGCGGACCGATACGAAATCTCAATCCTCTTGAGGAAGGTTAGTGGGAAAAGGGAACCTGTAAATTACGGATTAACCGAGGCAAACAACAGGGAAGGAGTGGGCTAGTAGTAAATTGCGGACTAACCGAGGCAAAAAATAGGTACGGACAATCCAAAGGGGAGTCATAGGGAATCCCAATTAGGTAGGCTAGTGAATTTCTGTCATTCGTGCAGCAGTTCCCGCGCAGTGTTATACGGTGTTGCTAGTTCAGTGATGGAAGTTCATCAATCAGTTTCCTAAAAAGGAAAGGATTTATTGTTTGTGGATGGGTTCATGTTTTGTAAGAAGAAACTTCTGAAAAGTGGCGAGATTTTCTGTAATTGTAGTAAAATGAAATCGTGTAGAGCGAAAATCTTTTCATTTGGAGAGAGAGAGAGAGAGGTCATAATATCGCGAAGTGATACAAATCGTTCTCACGAAAAAAAATGTGAAAGTTAAACAGAAAAATTGTGTGCAGTCACTGCAAAGAGGAATAGGATTTGTCTCAGCGGCCATAAAAAATCATGAATGCAGCGATCAAAGAGAACGAACGTGTTTTGGAGACTATTTCAAAAATTGTTCTATATATATACATATATATATATATACATATATATATATATATATATGAATGACTATATATATATATATATATGAATGACTATACAGTATATGACTATTTATGCATGATATCTGGAATTAAAATATACTTTCAATATGTCTCACAGTCAGTACAAAGAATCCTAACTTGGTTCCATAATCATCATATAGTCTCCTTATATGGATCCATATATTTAACATATATATGTGCTTTCTTGGCTCCACTTATTTTCCATATATTGCCCATATATGGCTCAATATATGTGAATATATATGAAATGGTCCAATTTCTAACAGAATCCATATATTTTAAAATATATGTATAAATATATTACTTCCCATATATTGGCCATATATGGGATTTTAGTGTGGGTATTATTCTATTTGTATCATCCTTTTTTTTTCTTCCCATTTCCTGGCACTTGGAATGTTTTTCTATGTTTTCTTTTATTTCATTCCACTCCTCCTTTTCCTTCTTCCGCCTCTATTTCTCCGCCGCTTTCCTCTTCTATCCGTGAGCGTGTCCATCCATCCGCTCCTTCTCTTTCCTCCATCGTATTCGGGGAAATACGAGGCGCCGTTATCTGACGCTTTAACGGACACCATCTCGGATTCCCTACTTTCTTTCTTCTTCCGTTATAAATCTCTCTCTCGCTCATCAATTCTCATCCTCACCAATTCTCATCCACTTTTACAATCTCTCTCTCTCTCTCTCTCTCTATCTATCTATCTCTCTCTTCCTTTCTCTACGCACGGAGCCGGGACTAGGTATTTGGGCGCCCGGGGCAATGAACGTGAACCGCGCCCCTGTGTTTTATGACATGTAAAAAATATTAATTATAATTACTGTCTGCCCGTCGACGCTAACCTCACTTTATTACGTCATTTCAATTAATTTCATGGTTGCAAATATATATGTTTATATAAAATACATGTAATCACAATTTCGGCGCCCCCTACAATAATGCGCCCGGGGAAAGAGCCCCGCTCGCCCCACCCTAGTCCCGGCTCTGTTTACGCCTACCCAGAGAAACCACGTATGTAAATAAAATAGAAAAGGTCCAAAGAAAAGCAGCACGATATGTTATTAATAAATTCAAAAGAAAAGATAGTGTATCAAAGATGATAGAATTATTGGGGTGGGAATCATTACAAACAAGAAGGAAATTAAATAGGCTGAGTGGAATGTACAGGATTGTAAGTAACGAGGGGGGATGGAAAAAAAAAATTTCAGTAGTAGTTTAGAAACTCCAAATTTTTTCAGTAAAAATGATCATAAATTTAAAATCAGATACAAACCTCAAAGACTAGAAGTTGTAAAAAACTCCTTTCTGAACAGAGGTATTCAAGAATGGAATGAATTACCTGGAGATATCTTTGACCCCTATCCTAAAAACCTGAAAGACTTTAGGAAGAAGTGCAAAAAGTACCTATTTGGTCTAATTGATAAAAATCATGAAATGAGTTATTAAATTGACATGGTGTTAATGTATCGTTACCACCAGGCCAAGAGCCTAATTGTAGCGTGGATACGTAAATAAAAAATATAATGCTATATATATTTCAGTTCAACGAACATCACAGAGCTCATCCAAGTTCTTGGATGCATAAAAGCATTAAAATAAAAAAATGGAAGCACCAGCGTTGCCTAGGCGCAAAGATTCGTGTTTTTTTTTAAAGCTTAACATGGTTACCGCTTAGTAAATGTGATGGTGTTCTTCCTACGGCTGTCAATCGATTCGATAAGACGTTCTACTCCGAGAGATTAAGCATTTCGCTTCCTTGCTGAAGAGGGAGCTCTTTAAAATAGCTGAGATTTTTTTTTAGTAATGTTGCCGATCTGAGTCAGTTGCGCCGTCAAATAATATGATTGTCATTTATTTGCGAGTAGTTCTTGCAGAAAACGCATTGAATGGTGATGCAAATCGCGCGAAAACGGCTCTCGCGCGTCATTAGCTGCTCCTGAATCATATTTCAAATTAAAACGATCCAAAAAGAGTATGCTGTAACTTGATCCAATAGCGCATGAAATTGTCTCATATCTCTGTATTGCTAACGGAATTATTTTATTAGAATTAATTGCTGATTTATGTCGATACATTTTTTGAAAATTTTCCTGTAGTCCGTGTTATTAACCTCCTTCGCCTTGAAAAAAAAAACTTCTCTTGAAACTGGTCTTTCGCTAATGGTAGGGGTCATTCGCAATTATAATTTCTACCTCGTCGTATACGTGACCACTTTCATTTTCCGTATGACAGATTTCGCAGATATATTTTTAAGAAACTCGCTTGTGGAATTTCGAGAAACGTCAACGAAATCAAGCCGTGTAAATACGCATCCATTGAGACGGAAACGACAGCGAATCAACGCTTCGTATGGATGTATCTTTCTCTGAAATGAAATTCCCACGGACCCATCACTCTCTTTTTTATATTGGGTACCTTTTCCATTAAAATTACGTATTTTTTTAATTAGAAAAACAGTAATTGCGACTTCACATTAACTAAAGATAATTGAAAGGGAGTTAACGAGCGACGGAAAAATTTATTATTTTCTGTCGCCTTTTTAGTGGAATTTTTCATATTTCATTATTAACTCCATCTGTTTTTTCCCCGTGATAAATAATGCAATGGTGTTATGACCATCGCAATAAATATTTTACGGGAAACTCGAACAATTACGAAGAAAAATAATTTCATATAAGTAAACTTGTCGGACTGTCGATGTGGAAAGAATTTCAATGGCAAAGGTCAAACCGCCATTTTTTTCAACGCGCATTGTTTCGAATGTTTTCGCCGTTACTAAAAAAAATTAATTATCCATGATAAATGCTGGCTCTCCTACCATGGCGGAAAATTAAATAATCGGCCGCGTTCTTTTGGGACCGAGGGATACCATATGGAATGTTTTCATAATTAAATTAGGCGGCGCCTTAAAAAAAAAGAAATCTATTATGTCTAATTCCACATGGGCCTCACACAAATACAACGAACACAATTATATTGCACTTGGAAAGTTCATTGCATGTTGGCGATATGTACCTTTTTAGCGCGTTTCGCTACCAGCCTAAGTTCCTATTGGCGTTGGTCTGTCCGCATGTTCGTTCTCGTCTTCAACCGAACGGATTTTCATGAAATTTGATATTAAGGACTTACAGTGAAAGATAATAAGAAAGGCACGTAAATGAATCAAGTAATCCAATCAGGGATACCACTTTCCTGGTGATAAAAACGAACTTTTCGTCATATCTCGTTAAGTATTGGCCATTTCAAAATAGTTTTCAAATAAAACTTTTAGAACTAGTATAGTAGAGTATTTATTTACCTATACATTTTTATAGTAGGGGTAGCCGTCATCAAGAAAATCAAACTCAAAGTCGAACTTGAATTTCTTGCATGGTTACTTCATCATTGTTGCTAACATAAACAATCTCACAAAAATACGTTTCATTGCCTTACCTGTGCAATGTTTAAATAGGAAGAAAACATTATTTATTGTGAATAAAAGAACTTTAAAACGCTATTTCCCTAACGTACACGCATATCATTTCTTTAAAATACTCCATTTCACGAAACGCGCCCATTTGTGATACGCTATAGATACACTTTCCTAACTTGTTTCTGCATAGGCACCGTCTTCATTCTCGTGGATGCGAGAGTGTCGCCCTTTTTTCTGCGCAAATGAATTTCTCCAGTATTTACATGATATTTTAAACACCTTCGCCTATAATATTCAATCCTTCGGATTATCCGCGCGCGCGCAAGCACTCACACGCACATTTCTTACTAAATGCTCGGGAGTTTCAAAAACTCAATTTTCTAGAAATCGAGTGGCTATGCACACACACTCCCTGAAGTTTTATAAACTCGAGAACACAAATCAAATTAGTACGTTCATTTAAAACCACGAAACTCCAGATAGTAGAAAATCCCAGGTGCTCCCTTCGGCGATGCAGTTGCTAAAAAAAAAAAGCACCGTGTTTTTTTTTTCTCTCTTGAGACCGCAGTATAGCGTCGGATTTTACGTATCCTTTTTTCACATTCTTTGGTCGTGCGACACGAAAGTGCTCGCAAATCCTTTCAGGATTATTTTTTCGTGGCGCGTACTTTAAGGCGCGTTTTATTCACGGCGTACTTTATAAAGGGCGTGGCCGCACCGAGAATTTTCGCCATTTCAAACCTTGGCAAAAAAAACTCTTTTCTTATCCGATAGGAAATTGGCGAGCCGTTCATTTCACGCTGAAGTTCAGGGCACTTTATGCACGGATCGTGTGCACTTCCCTAAACAAGTTAGGAAAGCGTACAACGTATCACAAATGGGGCGCGTTTCGTGCAATGGAGTATTAGAAAGCAATTATATACCTGTACGTAAGGGAAATAGCGTTTTAAAGTCCTTTTCTTCATCATAAATAATCCATTTTCTTCCTTTTTAATAGTATTACATGCACACGTAAGGAAATTAAACGTTTATTTGGGAGATTGTTTATGTTAGCAACAATGAAGTAACCATGCAAGAAATTTTCTAAGTTCAACTCGATTTAAGACTTTCTTGTTTGATTTTCTCGATAACGGCTACTCCTACGATGAAAATATATAGAGAAGGAAATACTCTACTTTATCAGTTCTACAACTTTTATTTGAAAAATATTTTGATATGAACAATAGTTTACGAGATATGACGAAAATTTAATTTTTTGTCTCTAGTAAAGTGGTACCCCTGATTGGCGTACGTGATTCATGTATGCGATTTTCTTATTATATTTTATTGAAAGTCCTTAATATCAAATTTCATAAAAATCCGTTCTGTAGAAGCCGAGAACGAACATGCGAACGGACGGACGGACGGACGGACGGACGGACGGACGGACCGACCGACGATAATAGGCGCTCACGCTGTTAGCGAAACGCGCCTAAAAAGGGCAAGAAGACCGTTAGGTATACTATTAGGCCATCGCCTCTCGTCTTCCATAAACTTTTACTGGGGTGGTGGCATAATTCGGGTGCCTAAAAGCATCCAAAGCAGTCGAGAGTCGTAACTTTACCTTTGGTAAGACATAAGGGTCGATTAAACGAAAATCCCGATAGATGTCTCTTTTCCGAAAATGGGATTAAGATTACCGTGTATCATTTCACCAGATTTCTCTCACGACCTCCCGATATTTTATCGCAAACATAAAAAACTAATTTCTGTCCAATATTGAAAGTCGAATAGGAAATTTTCGTCTGGGAAGATCGAAGCATGAGGGACGGTGATAACATATTACGATTGGATAATGTAAGAAAACGAGGTACGAAGGTTGATAAACGGAAGAATTCGAAGGTTTTTTCTGAAATTATTCGGTTTCTTTGTTATGATACAGTTGACGGCGCTTTATGAAACAGTCAGAGTGCTATAATGGTTTTTCTATATGTATTGCTCGCAATATATGCTCTCAATAAGACAAACCGCGAAGAGAATAATATATGTACCTGTACAGCGTTGAATTATTTTTTCTCTTAATTTGCGTACATATCATTAATTTTTACCGACTTCATGGTGGTGAAAGTATTATTATCTTACAATTAGATACGAACTTCTCTGAAAAGTTTTTTTTTATTTCTAAGAAGAACTTCCTATTTTCCATTGGCTTAGGACTTCAGAAAACGCGATTTAAGGAGGATTTTTTCAAGAACTCGTTTGTCGCGTTATAAAAGGTTTTACAGCATTTGTTTTCACAGCATATCAGTGTATTGGCAAATTATTGCACTGTAAAATTATTCGATTATAAACGGCGCTTCATCGACGTTAGGGAATCGGAGCTCGATGCGAAATTTGACGTAGATCGGGTGAATCACGCTTCGTGATTTCGTGAACCCACGTGAAATTATTTCGGAGGACGCAAAGTTACGTTCGCTCGCTGGAATGTGTATTATCGAAGGATGACACGAAGATGGAGTGGCTCAAGGCCGCGGCGAAAGTTGGCATAAAGATGCCCTTTCGACGGAAAGAACTACATCCCTTCATCTCTGCGTATGACGCGGTACATATTGAAAAATCTTTATCTTATTTATTCACGCTCACTTCTCGTTAAAAATAAACTGCCAATTAAAAAAAAATAAAACTCAAAAGGGGATTGAGATTCGGTTCAATCTACATTTTTAATGCCTTTTTAAATAAATGCTCCCTCCTCTATCCATTTACGGATACCTAACAGTTCTAGGAAGAGGAAGATATAATCTTTAAATTGTAATTTATGAACAAAATCTTCTCTATTATAATGCCTTTAATGCTTATGATGCAATTGATGTCAGACAACTACGTAAACCACGTGCATAGGTGCATTTCATATTTCAAGTATTTTTTAAATTCATGAAAAATTAGTTAGTTTGGAAATAATAGGCCAGCGTCAGACGGGGTTTGGCCTCGTAAGAAGCATTTCCTAATACCTCGCCCCTATCGAGTGTAAACAATTTTCCTATCGAAGTCTCATATTTTAATCGTCGATAACATAACAAGTTTCCAGCAGTCTTGCTGTAGGAAATTCGAAATACCGTTAAGCATGTTTAAAAGCTGAACGTTTCCGTCCGAACGAATAAACTCGTCAAAGATACATCACGAGAACCTTCGATTCAGCTTCCCTACTACGGTAAAGACGTCCCCAGGTTGGGAAATATGGTTTCGTTTGTGCTCCGTTCGCGAGACTGACTTTCTTCAGCCGCAAATCGATACAGCTGACGTCTCGGAGGTAGTTTTGGGAGAGATAAGGTTGGGGAGTAAGATATTGCCCAAGTTCAGTTTCGCTCGCCAATTGTTATTTTCTTTCAACCCCGTTATAAACGGACCCGACCGTAACACACGAACGAAAAGACGTATACGATCTAGGTGAGTCCCATTTTCTAATGTCCGAACGCCTTAAACACTCGATAGGGACGAGGTATTAGGAAATGCAAGGAGAAAATCAACCAAGACTCGAGATTCTAAAAAAAAGATTACTAACGAAATTTCTACCTTGAGTTAGTGAGAAGGGGTGGGGAAAACGATTATACAGCGCCCTCTGTTGTTGTACCGTTGCTAGGGAATACTCATCATCGCCGCCATTAAAGCGTGAAGATCGCGTATCTAGCGCCCGAGCTCAGTCTTCCCTCTCTCATTTGGTTGCACGTCTAACATCCCGTTTGACGCTCTCTTTTTATCTTTATATATATATATATATACATATATACATATATACATATATACATATATACATATATACATACATATACACACACACACATACATACATACATATATATATATATTTCTTTATTATATATACAGTGGAACTTCTACAAGTCAAACTTCAAGGGAAACAAAAAAATATTCGACTAATAGAAAGTACGACTTATAGTAGAAAAATATTTTGCCCCGTAAAAAGAATTCAGTTCGAGTTATGGAAAATTCGCGGTATTAGACGATCGACTTATAAAAGTTCGATCGTTATATTTATATTTATACATCTCGCTCTACCTCTTCTACTCTCAAAAACCACTACCGCCTTTCTCCCCGCCCTTTGCGTCATGTTATGTTGTCGCAAATATTTATCCTCCCAATATCCCTCACTCCCGCACTTTCGCCTCCTCGCCTTTCCGAATGCTTCGAGTGTTAAAGAGGCGTTGGTTTTTTTTTCCACCCCCGCATATCGAAATGCCACCGCGAGATGGAGGTAGAGAGAGAGAGAGAGCCGCGCTCTGTGCGTATATGCATTCCTAGAGGGTTAAAAAAAAACGAGAGAGAGAGAGAGAGAATACGTGTTTGTTCCTCTCTTTCCGTATACAGTAAACTCCCGATTTACGAACGTTCAGTTTACGAACTTTCGGTATTACGAACAAGAATTTTTACCCCACAAATTTGACTTACAACCTCAAAACTCGATCGTACGAAGATGAATTCAGTCAACTACTATTTTAAAACGTACGAAAAAGTAACGTACGAAAAAGTAACATTTATTCCTGGTATACATAAATAAATTGTTGTTGGACTCTTTCAAAGGCTATTAAAAGATTTTTTCATTGCTTTGCGTCGGCATACTTCCTTGGATGCGTCTATCATTCCTTCGCAGCACAACTCTTCTCATATACCTAAATGCTGAAAGTTCTGCACATTCTTCCAAATCCCTGCTAATCTGTCCTCACATCCGTAAGAGTCCTAACCAAAACCTCCGCTTAGTGTGAAAAATGACGCCAAATTCAAAGATTGCCTAAGTTATGATTATGATGCATCTCTTAAAATCTATTATAATTTGTTCCGTTCTCCTTTTTCTTGCACGTCTAGGAGGAAAAATAGGTTTTCGAACACATTCCACGATTTTAACATTGCATTAATGGGGAAAATCTCTCCTGATTTACGATCTTTCGGTATACGAATTACTATTCAGGAACACATGGTGTTCGTAAATCGGGAGTTTACTGTGTCTATATATATATCTAACCGTTGGTATGCCTTAAGTGTTGTTTATTCGGAGCTTTGAATTTAAAGCGTTCCAGAATTAATACGCTAGAAGGTGTAAACATTTTGGTTGCGTGCAATGTTCCCGGTAGGAAATTATTTCCTCCGGCAATATTTCTCTGGACGAAAATGTTTGCGATGGCAGGTTGTTGGGAATGATCGAGCGTGATTCGGTCCGATGCGTGGCGGATTTCCCTCCGTTGAGCGTAATTGAGATATAAGGTTGCGTGAATTGCGTGACGTGGATCATGCGAGTAACTACGGTATTATTTATGCCGGTCGCAAAATTATTCCTAAAAAATGTAGAAAATATGAGATTCAAGAGCCTAACTAACAGCGGCACAACCATGTAGCGGTGAATTCTGTAAACATATTCAAAATATACCTAATTTACGCCAATAAGGAAGACTGTATTCTTTTACGATACGAAACAATGATTTTGCCTTATAATGCTATTCATAATAATTTAAATATCTATACCCCAAATATGGAGAAAGTCATGTGTTGGCCACATCAGGTTTTTTCTTCTTCCCTTGCGGCCACTAACACGAATCGAAATGGCGTTAAATTGTCAGCGTCGGAAGAGAGATAGTTAAGGGGAAAAAAAGGAGGTATGCGGACCGTTCTATCGAAGAGAAGCAGTCTATACGAGTAAAACCCACACGCACATACTCTTCCCCTGCTTGAGATCCCTTAAGAAAAAATAAGTTTCCATCTCCCATAATTCAACCCTTCCTCCTCATACCACTCTCTTCGCTCACCTCTGGACGTCCTTGAGAGAGAGAGGAGAGGGAGATTTTTTGAAACACGATAGAAAAAAGGGAGGAAAAAAACGATCGTCTTTTACCCTACCCCCTTCTCCTCTTTCAACTGGTATTTCGACTCCGACGCTACGGAAAGGGGTTTTATATACATATATTTTTTGGTTCTTATACAAAAGAACGAAAATGGGCATTTACGGAGGGAAAAAGCGGAGTTCTGGTTTTTGCGGTCTTTAGGCGTCGTAAGGTATTGGAATCTGCGGGATGGAAACGGGAGAGTGAAAGAAAAAGGACGGGAAGTTGAGAAAGGGGAGGAGGAATGAGAGAGAGGGGGGGGAGGGAGAGAGAGGGAATGAAAAGAGGAAGGTAAAAATGAAAGGGATGGAAAAACACGAAGAGGTGAAGATTAATTAAAAAAAAAGAGGCGGTTATATTTAGCGTGGGATGATGATGAGTGTAGGAATTATTTTCTTTTTTATATAAAAAACGGAGATCCTTTAATTTGGCCAAAATTTAAACTCAGGGGAGTTAAAAACGAGTGAAGCAAGAATTCAACTTCAATTCAAACGACACTTTTAATATTTTTATACGTTTCACATTAGATAAGTGCACAGAATTGGGTGTTTTTGATGTAACTGAATAGTATCTCTAATACAGTACAGTCATTCTTAAACTAGGCGCGGGAACTATTCAAAGATAAAGATAATTACGTGACACCCAATCCTCGAACCAAGTTCTTATTTTTTTACTTACGTTTATTACAACCTTCGGACGCATCCGTTGTTATTACTAAACCACAATAAATTTATTAGGAAACTATTATAACCCTGTTTATATATCAAAACATCAAAATCGTTGGCTTATTCAGTAAACGAAGTTCTTCGCGGCATCACCAATAATAAACTGAGGCATCCAGTTTGGAAATCACCGCTCTGATGAAAATGTTCACTCGCTGATCTTATCGCATATTGGAAATAATGCCCATTAATATCTTCGGGCTCTTATGATTCTTTCGACATATTTTCCTTTTCATTTATTTTTCGGTCGCAAACCAGCACCAGGAGGTACAGCAACGCATCCCACACCAATAAATTCTGGACTAGTCGAGTTTATACTCTCGATTCTTCTGGACTTTAAAGACTTCCTACGGAAATCTCACAAAAACACTGATATGCTCATAGCATTATATCAGTAATGCCCTTAGCACGAAACGAGTCTGTCTTCGCCGGACCATTTCCAGCCCCCCCCCCCCTCCTCTAGACAACTACGGCACGAACATAATACGCAGGCGAAAGACCAGAGAGAGAGGAAGAGAAAAAACATGCTTTATTTGAAAACAAAGCCCAAACAAGAAGAAGTTCCCGTTGAGGGAAGGGGTGAAAGAACATGTAGGAAAGGCAGGAAACGCGAAGGAACAAAAGAAAACAAGAGAGGGAAAGATTAGATATAGCGAGAGGGAATGGGTGGTACCATAGGCGAGCGGAAGAATGGGGAAGTTATTGGAGGAAGGGAAATGGAGCAAAGAGCAAGTGAGAGAGAGAGATAGAGAGAGGTGTTTGAGGAGGTGTCTGAGAGAGGTGGGGGTGGGAGAGATCGAGAGGAAATGGGAGTTGAAAAGGCAAGCCGTGAGAGGGAAGAGCTAGGCTGTCGGTAGGAACGTAAGTTATAGAAGGAAAGGGATTGGAGAGGAAGGAGGGGAGAGAGAGAGAGAGGAAGCGGAGGGCTGGAACGACGAGGATGAGGGAGATAGAGGAATGAGAAGACAAGAGAGTGCGGGTGGTAGATGTTCCTATCATGAGCAGTAGGGAGGAAGTCAAAGGAAATGAAATGAAAGGGGTAAAGGAGGAGGGGGGGAGATAAGGGGATAAATAGAGGAAACGGATGAGGGTAGAGCAAATCCCATTCTACGCGTCGGAGATACGTTCCCGATAACGAAACGACCTATACACCCAAGACTAATTTTCCCACTACACAATGGTAAGAATTGAGTATTGCGTTCCTGGCGGAATTTTTTGTGACGGTAATGCACTATTTGTAAACCAAATTAAAGATGACAAGAAAACTAATGAGAGAACTTATATTTTAAAAAAAACATGCAAATGAAATAGATGAAATCGATACTAGTAAAAAACCTGGGATTATTCTGAATCTTATTTTAGGAGGTTTTTTTTGTGCGACGAGGGGTGAGGTGGTAGCATTAGACAGACAAAGGGACGTTCTTACTTCAGCGGCATTGTATACTATGCGGCATTATTCCGTGAAGTCTGAAGAATTTATGTATCAATCTAGTTTTACAAGTAAATGAACGAGGAAAAGTATTCATCCACGAAGAACAAAGGCTGAAGTTAGCAAGAACTCCCTGGTCCAACCGTCGTCGGTTCTATTTTCCGCATGCGGCTCTTTGAGAGTTGATATGCTGCTCTTTGAATCTTTGGCTGCCTTACGCATACCTTAATTTGTAATGTTTAAGGGAACTGTATAAGTGATGTTTGCCAGAAAATCCAATGAATAAAAGAATAAGTTTTTGTTACTATTATTACAATACAGCAGCTACATTTCGTGCTAATTTTTTTATCAGCTCATTACATGCCAATGCGGCTCTTAGGATATGTCCATTGCAATATTGTAGCTACTGCTAAGGACCAAGTTGGCCCACCCTGCCCTGGTCGAACAAAATCAGGGGAACGATTGCATCGATTTTGCGTCTGTAATCTCGGCTAGATACAGATATAAATTAACACGTTTTCGTTACACGGAAAATCGAAATGTCAATTCATAAAATTCAGATTTGAAAAATAAGTAAAAGTCTGAGAATAAGGGAGCTAGAAAGGCAATTTCTAAATATTTAAACAATTTCCGTGCGATAATTAAAGTATTTCCACACTGGTAACAGAGCGAACGTTAGATTCACAACGTGCTTTTCGTATGTTTGTGTTTATTTACATGAGTCTGAGAGAATTTTCAAGCTTACTTATGCCTTATATCAAAGTGATATATGAAACTCCAATATCCTTAAAAACGGTAAAAAACAGACACGTATATCTAGCGATATGCGCTCCTTCTCTTTTGTGATCCTTAAAAATAGCGTCTTAGAAACAGGGTACCAAACAGAATTTTTTTCCTTTCCGTTTTCGCTCTGCTTCACACAAAACACTTAGCCTCAAACTTTTGCAATAACGAGCGATTGGAACGCCACATATCGAGCTATACTTACGCATATCCAGGATCGATAAAAACATCGATACGCTCGTGCCTCGCTGTGAGAACTGATATCGAGACATATCTGCATTATTTGATTTATTCATTCCAGTTGCTCTCAATTTTTGAACGATTATAAAATCACCTGCATAGCTCCATAAAAACGTTCCAACTGTAAGTTCAAATATATATATATATATATCGGCTCAACCCTTCTCACTTGATTCAATAAAATGTAATAGCACTGAGGCAATAATTGGACAAAACAGACCCTAAAATTTCGAATTGTTACAATATCGGATTTCTTCCATCGGTTGTGACAAAAAAATCTAAATCCTTGCCAAAGTTCATGTCTTTAATTCATCTAGAAGTTCTGCATTATTTCTATTCAATTTTGGGACAATAATGAGGCAAAATAGCCCCTAACAAAGAGAATTTTTACAATTTCGGATTTTTTACATTGGTTGTGACCGAATATCTATAACCGTGCCATATATATTAAGTCTCTAGCTCATCAAGTGGTGAATAATAATTTTTAGCCTCGTATGGGACAATAATGGTGCAAAACAGTCCCTAAATTTGGAATTTTTATAATTTCGGATTTGTTCCTTTGGTTGTGACCAAAAGCCTCTAGCTTTTCTAAAAGTGCCTTATAATTTTATCTTCGTATATGGTAAAAATGGGGTGAAACATCCCCTAAAATTTCGAATTTTTACAACATAGGATTTCTTCCAATAGCCGTAGTTTAATATTAATGGCGTTATGATCTTAATCCTTGCCAAAGTATGATATTGCTCTCTGATTCCCTTTAAAAGCTTTCCCATATAAAAGTATTGAGCTCTTTACCATGGCAGTCGATTGTTGGGACCCAGAAAACTTTCGACTTTTCCCCAATAAAAATACAAATTTAGGTACGCTAAATCTACACGGACTTTAATTCCGTCTTCAAAAATAATAAACTACAATTTCTAATCTTTCCGACTTTATAACATATCCCTCATACCATTTGACGACGTAAAAACGAAACTGGGCGACGTATATCGAGGACTCTCCGCACTGAGATTATAAGAGAGGAGGAGGAGGCGGAGTAGAAGCGTGTCGCAAGAAAGAGAGGTCCAGCCTCTCTCCTTCGAGAGCGTGGGAGTATAACGGTTTGGGAACCGGTATAAGTTATACGTCCAAAAAGGTGGTTGAACATAAGAGTTACGAGGGATTTTCGAGGCAGAATAGGAGAACACGGAGCGGGTACAATAGGATCTTATATGAATAAGAGGTGGAAAAAAGTGGGAGGGTTGAAAAAGGAGTGAGAGAGGAAGGATATCAAAAGGGAGTTGGTATAACCGTTAAAAAGGAGGTTGGGGGGGGTCAAAAGATGTCTAGAACACGGCTTTTAGAACGATCCGTGAAGGTTTACGAAAAGTACGGTATGCTCGATAGAGAGGAGGGCAGGAGGGAAGGAAATTTCAAAGAGTAGCGATAGAAAGGGGAAAAAGGCGTGAGGGAAATTCGAGGAGCGCATAATACGTACCAAGGAGGGTGGCTTCGTGGCAGCACCGTCGAATGAATCGGAGTCGAGCTGGAGAGAGAGAGAGAAAAAAGTTAAATGTGTGTATGTATATATATATATATATATATATATATATATATAAGACGAAAGGGGTTGGGTTGGAGGGTGAGTTGAAGTGAATTGAGTGGGTTAAAAGATGGGAACGTCACGGGTATATGGGAGGAGGAGAGGGAGGTTTTTGAGGCAGCTATCTTTCTGCAACCTCAGCCTGCGAAATGGGTCCGGAATGATTAATGGACTTCCCCCCTCTCCCTCCCCCCCTCGCCCCCCAGGGGAGGAGGGAAAGGCAGTAAGGATTAGCGGGAAACGCCGTGTACGGTTGAATGTTTTCAAGGGGATAGGCCGACGGGAGGAAAAAAGAAAGCGAAGGAAAGAGACCGATATTTGTTGTGATGCGCTATATTTTTTCACATTATTTTTCTCTCTCCCTCCCTTCGTGAATAAATCGCGCTATTTTTAGAATTCTTCCTTCGGTTTTTTAAATTTATTTTTGTTTTCGAAAGAAAAATATTTTCCTTTTTTTTTTTGATGCTCCGATAATTGAAACAACAGATTTTTGGAATCGCCGAAAGTTTTTCATTTTAAGGGATTAATTTTTTTTATCGAACGTCGTTGCGCGCACATGTAAGTAAAGGGGAACGCATTCTCTGCGCATTTCTTTTTCCTCGAAAAACTATTCAATGTCACCTTCTTTTTTTTTTAGTGAAAAAGAGGCATTTGTAAAAATTTTCGAAAAGGACCACCCTCTTACTGTTAGAGTGATGCCTTAAAAAGTTAATCTTTCGCCTTTGAGAAGTTTGAATAATAAAAGGCTTCAGAACTTTATCTTCCGCTGCTAATGGGCATCCTGTTATTTAAAAAAAGTTTGTATGTCATTCACAAGAAAATTTCCTATAAGCTGTCCATTGTCATGTAATAATATGATAATAATTAATAATTATTATTAATAATTAATAATAATTAATAGCAATTAATATCAATTTTAATTTGAAATTTAATTAAAATAATTCAAAAAGTTATTAAGCGCTAGGGATGTACTTTAAACTAGCCTAAAATTCCTTAAACAAACAATTGCGTATGCTACATTTTACCGTTACACTAATATGGATCTTTAATTTATTATATTATAGAAAAAAATTTTCTTTCATTTATCCCTAAATTATATTTCCTGGAAATTTAATAAACTTATTGAAATCGACATGGAATATAAATCTAAGAAGAATGTCATCGAAATAACCGGTTTATAATGCAAACGGTATTTGCAAAGCGAATCGATATTTATAGCCTAAGAAATCATCACGTGGCACAAAGCCAAACCATTAAAAAAATACGAATCGATCGCGAAACACCTGAATTACCAAAGGAATGATTTAAAGGTCCGCTTTTTCCCCAAAACTTATATATCTTCCATAATCATCGGTGGTAACAGGAAACAAGTTGAAGGGAAAATTAGCCTCTCAAATTCTGTCCCTTTTCGTCCTTTCTTATATTGCTAAGAAACCTCTTGTGAGGAGAAAATTGGTGCGAGACGGAAAAGTTAAACATTAATCAACATCTCCGGTCTTCCGGAAACACATGGAGAAGTTTTAATGCATAAAATGCAAACAAGCAGAAATTTCTATCAGAATCGACGAATTTTCGATTGGAACTGTTGTACACGAGTTTACGATTCGATTAAGTCAAACGATCTTTATTTTTATTTCCATCTGTAGATGATTAAATAATCAAACTTTATGTTATTCGACGGATCGTTAAATTTTCGCGATCTTTTTTATAGGTAGGCTAATGCCATCCGTAGGTTACAGTTTTCAGTGCTTAAAAAAATCGTTTATAGATTCGGTTTCTCTGTATTTCCTAAGTTTTTTCCACAAATTCTCTGTTTTTTAGAAGTTTTCCGAATTCGTAATTGGACATTTTGCTTGCATGTTCTTCTATTTGTTTACTTTCAGGTTCTTTTCTGTGAAATTGTCTGTAGGTGTGCATATATAATCATTATTATATATTTTTTTAAATTCTCCTTTGTAGTTGTTGACGTACGGTTGAATGTCAGAAGTCTCAATTTCGCCCTTAATAAATTCGTTTGTCTGTCTGTACGGGAAACATCTCTTGAATTCTGCAACTTGGAGAAGTCAAATTCTCAGGAGAAATTGGTATATATAAGAGATATACGCGATAGAAGTACGGTGGATATACAAGAATCTGCTGGGGAGTAATAGGAAAAAAATCGTTAAAAGGTAAATGCTGCTACATATGCAGGCAACCAACAATACAACGCATCTGCGATTCTTTACTCGGATGAAAAGGTAGCAGTCGTTGGGAAAAACCGCCTTATTTAATTTGCTATACAATTCTTCCCTAACTCGTTCTTCTCTGTGAACAATCCGTGAATCAATCTGTTGGTTTTAAGTGTCTAATTTAAGTGGTACGGTAAGGAACGGGAAGGGCGACGTTCCACTGAAACGGCCGAATTTACCAAAGGATGTCGAATATTGAGCGAATATTTGATCTGCCTATAATCCGAGGCAAGAGGGTACAGACGATGAATTTTTTATGTTTTTAGACGCATTCCGTTGGGTATTTTAAGATTCTTGCGGTTTTATTACTAAAGTATTGCAATCTTATTACTATGGTAATAAAAAATTTCAAGATTTTACGATACTCAATGAAATCCGTAACGAAGCGTATAAAAACCTCATAAAAATCTTTCTTGTGTCCATAACTTTCCTGTTGGCATACCATGTAATAAAAGAAAGGTCAATCCATAAGACAATTCGATATACGACGACTGATTTCTATCCTTTTTCATAACCTTTCCCATTCCCTTCGACGTACGGTTTATTACCCGCGTTAAATTTCCTTAAACTCCTTTTATTTTTCCCCTCATATCTTTACCAATATTACCGAAGGGTCGCATCCAGGCCTCCTTTGTGGGGCGGCCTTCTTCCCTCCGAGATCTTTTATTTAAACCACTTTTTGATGCGGCTAGTCGATTCTGTCAATAGCAAAAGCCCTACTTTGGTAAACTCGGTCGCCTCCATTTCCTTCTCTCTCTCTCTCTCAGGGTGACCCGTAGGGAAATAACATGCTGCTAAGCCGCGCGCTTCTTCGAAGACACTTATGCATACAAACGACACGTTGGAGCGAAGTCCTTGGACTGATACAACGTGTTTCTTCTTTTTTTGTTGCAGACGAGGTCGTGCTGCGTACTCCTGGACTCGAGCTGCCAAGTTGGGAGGTTTTGCTTATCAATTCAGTACTCCTTCTTATGCTTACATCTGGCGATGTTTAACTTTAATAAGTTGGCGTGGTTTAACAAAGAAGTCGATCGACCGGAATGACTCTCGTTCGAAACGAAGGACGTGCTGGAGCATACGTTAAACTCTTAAAAGATGAACTTTTATTTTTTTACGGATATTTCATATGCGGTAAATACCGTCAAAGACGTTTCCAAGATGAATTTTTTATATTGAAAATGTCCGCCAGAGAAAAATTGATCTAGATAAGAAAAATGCGATGGAATTTCATGAAGCGCTTAGTGAGTAAATAATAGTTTCAAGACAAGTATCTACATCCTTCATATTATTTTTAATAAAATGATTCTGAAGGAAAATCACAGCAACACGTGATGGACGAGCGATCTTGCATACATTCCTAGCCAATCAAAAAAAATACTTTTATTGTTCACTGAAATTTTAGGGACTAACTGATTCGAGTACAAATAATTTTTATTATTTTTGTTGCGGGTAGGTCGAACAGGCGAGTTTGTATCTTACAGTTAGTTTTAATTTTTCAATTTTTACTACGACGAATTTAAAAAGTAAGAATAACTACCTACACACTCTAATACAGCTACACGTCTAAAGCAAATGATTAATTTACATTCATCGAGTTTGAAGCTTTGATAACGTTGGAAGTTGCCTGGCCTTTTAACCTTGGGAATAATAAACATGAATACGAAAACAATTGAGCAAAACGTGAAAGAATTCCAACCAAAAATTGACCGCTTCATTTGCTTCTCTTATTTTGGTTCTACTAAATATCTAACAAAAATAACAAAGAGAAACGTCACAGAATACATCTTCCTTGTGCAGGGGCGGATTGGGAGCAAAAATAGACCCGGGCAAATTCTCGGATATCGGCCCACCTAACAACTAAAATAATGTTGCTGCCCCCTAGGAGGCCGCGGCCCACAGTTTGATAAACACTACTTTAGAATACGGAAGAGCAACAGATCCTGGCCGAGGCATCAACCACTCAAAGCAGCCCCGGCCCAGGAGCAGCATCGGCCAACCGGAACTTTGCCCGGTGTCCCGGCGGCCCAATCCGCACCTGTCCTCGTGGATGAAATATGTATTACGGTCACCCGTTTAAAAAGCTAAACGGGTTGCCCGCAAAATTCTTTTTTTTAACAAATCCTAAGTAGAGCTGGATAAATCATTATTTTAAAATATGAACTGTCAGCTAAAATGCGCAGTGTTTAAAAAAAAACAACATCCAAAATATGAAGAACCACCCCTATAAATACCAGTTTAAACAAAAGCAACTCTTTATCAATCTCTTCCCTCGAGAACAG
The DNA here is from genome assembly GCA_036926305.1 of Uropetala carovei. Classification (NCBI taxonomy): domain Eukaryota; kingdom Metazoa; phylum Arthropoda; class Insecta; order Odonata; family Petaluridae; genus Uropetala; species Uropetala carovei. The sequence goes on from JAXCHB010000214.1 coordinate 2,138,606, forward strand.
GAACTTCAATTCCCAGTATTCTAAAAAAAACGTCAGCATACAATACAAACTAATTAACGGCACTTAAAAATTCCTTTTTTCTTCGCCCGTAGGAGAGCCCGTAAATATCCTTGGCGTGGTGTCGAAAAATTAATTTCGCGCCCATGAAAAGGAATGTTTGGACAGGCTCCCAACGAAATAAAAGGGAAAATTGACTGACGATTACGTCAAATATGAAAGTCCTTCTCTCGGAGGAAACTACTAGGGTTCGCGAATTTCTAACGAATTCATGAATAATTACCCGATCTGCAAACAATGGCGGGAGAAGGGATGGGAGAGATATTTAAAGTTATGACAGTTTTCCTTGAGGTCAAGGTCACAGGTAGGTAGAAAAGAAGGAAAAAAAGTATGTCGCTACAAATTCGATGGAAAATTTATGCTCGAATTAAACGCGCCTCAACCATCTTATAGCTTTATCTCTAAAATTCCACCCCTAAAAAAATAAATAAATATGCCCCGGTAAGTACCCTTCACGCCCTTCTTCCGAGAAACGCGGTGTTTTTCCCTTTACATATCTTCAATAATCCGTGACTAATCCGTTATGTAAGCGAAATCACGCCATAGTTTATTGTCTGCTTCAATCTTACTCGCTATGCATTTTAATCACCCCCTCGAGATAAGTGGGGAATTCGCAAAAAATCAAATGTAGTCGATTATTATAAATGCGTTACTGAAAATTAAAAATCTGATGTGGCCAACACGACTTTCTCCATATTTGGGGTATAGATATTTAAATTATTATGAATAATATTACGAGGCAAAATTATTATTTCGTATCGCAAAAGAAGACACGTCCTTGTTGCCGTAAATTACGTATATTTTGAATGTTTACAGAATTCACCGCTACATGGTGTTGGCGCTGTATGCTGGTATTAAGATAAAGCGAAATATATCCGAAATGGATGGTTCTACGAAAATTAGTTTCAAACAAAACTTGGAAGAAATATTATTCTCTACAACTTTGGTCCTTACAAAGATTAACAATAACGATGTTTTTAAGGAGATATTTAACGGAAACCGAAAAACCGGTTATTTATAAATAACTCCTAAACAATAACTCCTATAGAAAATTGTTTCAAATGAAAACTGTAGGAAATTACATTCTCTACATCCCTTGTATAGAATTGTATATACAATAATGATGTTTTAACGGAGAAAAATCGCAAAAACCGAATCGGGTTTCGAATAAACCTCGACTTTCGCTTAACCGTTATTGTCCAAAAACTAATCAGTTCTTTGTGCTCATGTTAAAGTGTTATATATGAAGTTTGGTAACGATATGGCACGTACTTTTTGAATTAGAGCGCCCACAATAACATACACACACAGACATCATTCCGAAAATAGTCTAAACGTGTTCTAGGGACCTCAAAACATGTATTTCCGTTGAAATCTCGAAGTCGATTTTTTTCATGAATACAATACTTCCCCATTACTACGTATGGAGAAAGTAAAAAGGAAGTGACACAAAATTTAATCGGTAATTTTCTGATGATAATCGTAGCTTCATGTTTTTTGTAATATGTACTATTTTAAGATCGTTTATATACGAACGCAATTTTAAAGGTTCATCCTTTATACATGAAGACACATAAGAAGACACTCGAGGTAATGCTTTCATACAGATCCAAATTCGACTGCTGCCAATTCCTGACCCTACTCAAAGCCCTTTTAAAAAATACTGTTTTAATTACGCAAGTTTCTCTGTAGTTAATATTTATTTCCAATTTTTTTGCGATTTTGTTCTAAAAAAATCGCTCGGAATTCGGTTTATCCGTCTGTCTGTCCGACCGTGCGCAAACTAACGCCAGGATAGGTAGTTACACATTGGAGCTATATACATATATTATAAGTTTGATTAATCAGCATCTGGGAAGTAAATGACAAAAAACATCATTTATTAAGTCGTCGAAAAGAGCGCCTTATGCTAATTGCTCTGAAATTCTTTTCTCGCTCCTTTTATGCACGATTTTTTATATGTTTAAATTTCTGTGTTGTATTCTATGAGCATCTCATCGCAAACCGTCAATATTTGTCGGCACCAATGTTGTATTTCATATCAATGTGAGATAGTTGGATTATGACGTAAAGTGCAGATCTTAGATCTTCATGCAAACAGAAATATACTGGAATTTAGTAATGTCTAGAAACAAAAAGAAAAATATTGTCATGACTGTAAATGCCTAAGGCGCAGGATTTGTAAATCCGCTACTACTAATAACAGTGCGAAATATCTTCAAGGAGTCGCAGAAAAAACGTAATTTTCGAGAAATTTCTTCTCTGCACACAAACAGCATACCAAATTAGCGTTCAGTGGCACGGAAATTGTCTGTAAATAGTATTTTGATTAAAATTTAGAAGCATTAATTTCGTTATCGCCTCATTGATCTTTGACAATGACTCCAATGTCAAGGTCGTGAGGTGGAACAGGATGTGCGGAATTCCAAAGAGATCCCATACTAATTTCTGGAATAATTCCCACCAGGAATCCGACTCGGAGGCGGAACATTTCTCCGAAGCAAACACTTTGATTCGAGTCTTATTATTTAATGATTTTTCAAGATTCACCCACAATTTTTACAATTTGCCGAGGTCGACCTTCGCTATAATTTCCAATTGTCTCCATTTCGCAATATCTAAAAGAGATTACATACTCGATAAAATCATGAGTTCCCACGCCAGCGCCCACGATGTTTATGATTTCAATCCAATGTTAATGGTCTGTTCTCATAAAGTGACATACGGGAATAGAGGAGCCATATTACTACGAAAGTTTTATTTTTTAATTGGTTTTAATCGAGATTTGTTTCAAACTACAATTTGCTACTAAAATAAATAAATCCCAGAAGTCAGGGGCGGGGAACCTTCGAACCCCACGAGAATTTTATGCCACCCGCGAAGCTGTGACGAAAAATATATCCTTAAAATTTTACAAACAAATTCATATTTAAAAAATACAAATTATGGTAATTAAACATTTAACGTTTTATGTTAAACCTAAAACACTCAGAATTGATTTTCACTCCTGATATATAAGAGTTTCCCGATAGATTCCGGTCTGCAGAAGCATTTAAAACTCTCAATGCGCCCCCCCGAAGGATTCGCTAGTAGGGTATGTTTCGCACCCCTAACATAAGGGACCGCGGAAAAAAGATTGAAATTTTGTTAAATCTGTCAGATTTTCATTATACGTGTATTACATCGAAATGTCAAATACACTATCTTCAGAAAATCTACGCACTAACATGAGACAGCAACCCCTGATTACCGACAATATAACATTTCTGGGAAATTTTTTCGCACTATTTCTAAAAAAACTCCTCAATATTTATAGCCTTTTGTTATCTTTTCAAAAATTAATAATAATAATAATAGTAACCTTAAAGTATACTACTCTTTAAAAAAGTTAATATAAGGACGAACTGAGTTTTATTAATATGTTTGTATCTATCAGAAAATTCCCATTTACTTTTTTAAGCTTTTGTATTCCATCTTTCGTATATTTTTAACTAGGGTGTTTAAAAAATAAAAAAAACGTAATTTACGGTTAAAGGAAACAATTTTACAAATGAAAGATCGAGCAATTCATCATAGATCTACGTTTTTCATATTAATACAAATTTAGCAATAAATTCTCATCCAATATGCAATTTTCCTGGAAGAAGAAAAGTTGCCAATAAAATACATTTTTTAAGTTTTTTTAAATATTGCGGCCAATAACTTATGCGCGAGAATACATTTAAAATGGTCAATATTGTGTTGTAAGGGGACAACTTTATTGAAAAGCGGCCTAAATATGATTCGCGGAATCGAAATAAAAAAACATTATGAAAACGTATATTGAACTTTGACGCGGGACCATAAAAACGAGGGAATATATATATTTCTGCCGGCATAAAAAGAACGTTTACGATAGGAAAGCGACATTTTTTTACGATCGTGAATCGATGTCTTTCCGATAACTCACTTTTTCTATCTAATATTTCATCCCTACATCTTCACAGAATATTTTTTTTAAATATCCGTTCACCACCCTGCTATACCCACTGGTCCCTTCGGCTTTGGCAACATTTCTTTCTATTTGCGTTTCATTTCAACTTTTTAAAACGTCTGATGGCTGAACTTTAACGTCTCAGTGGAAATCTATAAATGCCAGAATCTCCCGAGAATTACAGGCAGAAAATATCTGATTGATCTTCGGTTGCCTATCAGCTCAGTATATTATTGGTTGAATTTCTTATTGCTGTCCGAAAAACATGATACCTTGGCATTAAAAGGAATACCTCCAACTCCATGCCTTCATTTAAATCTGCGTCATTCTATTCATCACGCATAATTGTCCTATTCCAGAATTTAATAAACATCCTGCATCGCTTTTACAATATGCATAATCCGGTATTGTCTATTGGTTAATATACCCGGCTCTCACCCGAGAGGCCCAGGTTCGATTCCCGGATTTTTTTCAAGCTTTGTTAGTGGAAACTAGCAAAATCACTGTGGACGTAGTCCTATGTGCTTATTACCGTCATTGATGATATACATTTGTAGAAGGCCGTAGAAATGCTATTTATGAGTTAACTAGCTTTTCGTACCCGGCTTCGCCCGGGTGCATTTCGGACTGCAAATAGTTATACTTTTTCCCGCTTAGAAGACAGCTTGAGAAAATGATACATACTAAAACTTCTCCTCTCCTTTCTGTAAATTACATTAGGAGTCTTGAAATAAAGTGGAAAGAACACGAAACGAACCAATACGAAAACTACAAAAACCACCATGAAAAAATAAATGAATTAAACGCTAACCAATACCCGGTAGAAAAGGATGTAAACCGACAAACAAATAATCGTGGAACATAAATTAAGAGTACAACCAAAGAATATAAGTTCAATGTAAAAACCACCAAGAAAAAAGAAATGAATTAAACTCTAACCAATAGCCGGCATAAAAGGTAATCAAGGAACAAAAATCAAGAGCACAACCAAAGAAGATAAACATAGACTACAAAATGAACAACTAAGAACGAAAACAAAGAAAACAAACAAAGAACACAAAAAATGGAAACGAAACGAAAGCAAATGAAAACAACAAACTAACCGAAACCATCCAACGAATAATCTCCTAAAGCTCAATGTATCTGATGATGGCGACTGACGCTTTCTATTCAGTTGCTAAATAAACAACCAACAATCACAAAATAGCGTGTCGTAGTGATGAGTAAATATTGATTACGCGGAATATGAGTTTGTATGTCAACATAATAACAGGAGAAACTAAATAAGAATACCTATTATTACTCTAAATAGATATAAAATTATTAATCTTAATTGTGTTTTCCATCGTAATTAATTGAATAATAGATTGAGATATTCGAACGAATCGATTTTAAATAATGTAGTAAAATGTTTTACTTTTCTAACCTAATTAATTACGTGAGTGTATCGGTAGTGTTTACATTTTACCCATGGAACCGCAGACACGAATTCTTAATTTTAGTTCAGAAGACATAGGTAATAAAGTTCAACAAAAGTATTATTCAAATAAAATCTTTCGAAATTCACTGCGTTACGTGTTCAAAATGTTAATCTAATTTAGTTCTCGTATTAAAATAACAATTACTCAAGAGTGAACCTTATTTCCAATTCATAAAACTCTTTTAATTCAAAACGATATTATATATTACAAAAAAGTATCTAATTATTATTGAAATGCAAAATGGATGAGCATAGGAAAAAACTTGCATGTTAGCATGAAATGCTCAATTCAGTTTTTATTGATAAACTGATAAAACAAAACAAAAACTTTAACGTAGTAATTTAATCATATTTCTTCAGTAATTTTCACTTAAAATATGAAATAAAATAAGACAAAAGGCATATAAAAACAATTTAACTTATATCCAAACATACCTATAATGCGAATGACACGATTACAGAAAAAGAAACAGTTCACTAATGTTTATTCGCAGAATTAACCTGTGTATAGAAGACCATAGATAATGAAAGAAAAACATACAATCAAATCAGAAGATATTAGATGAGAATTTCATCAACTATTCTACGTTTACGATATGTTTATAGTTCAAACGTAATTTGTTTACATCGGTTGCTAAGTATATCCAAATGCTGAGCAATAATGAAAAATAAGATTTTCCCTTCAATTCGTCTTATTTGATCTGTAAGCCCCTCTTTTAAAAAATTATTCCAAAAGAGGAGATAATTTACCACAAAAAAGTCTGCGAGAGCATATGTCTGCGATATATATGTAAGGAGTTAAAAATTCGAGAAATTTACGAAAAAATTTTAAATGGAAATCCCATATAAACGAAAATATTTTATTATAATTAAATAGTACACCGAATCGGTTTAAAAACCTTACTACACCACCGTACACATGATAACGGTTAATATGACACCTTCCTCTTTTTTCTGCGTGTTGTAGTTTCTGAGCCTTAGCAGAACATACATACATACATACATACATACATACATACATACATACATACATACATACATACATACAAACACCTTACTTTATAGATATGTATAGATTACCATAAACAAAAAATTAAATTATGTATTTTGAAAAAAATTCCATGGGTCATAAGGCAGCTTTATCGATGTAAGGAGTTTTCCCATAGGCTTTCGCATCGCAATGCTATATGGAATAACATTCCCAATGTACAGCACCATTTGAAAAATGTCGATTATGTGCAAGAAGGTTCAATGGTATTTTCTTTTAGATGTAGAAGATACCAAATAATGGTACTCCTCAATTAAAAAATACAAAATATTCATTCTTATTGCAATCCAATATCACGAAAAAGCATACCTTCTGACAAAGACAGTGCATTAAAAACCGATAAAATTTTACTTTTCGACTTAAAACTAAAGATTTAGAAATATAAGAATATTAGGATAGAAGGATTTAAAGTTGCCGTTGCCATAAAGTAATTCTATTGCGGTATAGTATTACCGGTATAATTGGCAATCCTGAAACACATCCCGCACAAACCGAACCTTTCAAACCCATCTCCCAATCGGACATAATAGCATTCTCTCCCTCGGAAGTTCATTCCATTGCGAAATAATTTCGTTCCTCGGGATTTCGTGCTTCCCTCTCCAATCAGTTTCTTGGTTCTTCTTCCTACCTAGATCCTTATATGGACGCTGTGGAACTAATTTTCCTCCAAGTTGTTTACAAACAGTTTCTCCTTACTCTCACGATAATGCTTATCTAAATCTCGAACACTCTTATCCGTGAATCATCTGTTATCGATTCTCATTTCTTTTCCAAAGAGCATCCAAAAATCCAGACTCTAATGCGGGTTTACCTCAATGGGGCTCACGCCAGAAGATTTCCTACATAAGATAGGAAATCCTCGGTTTTGAGGCTCTTTCATGAAAAACTAACGGAAAACCGTTCCCTTTGTTTGGCAAGATTATTTTCTACCTTGATATTATATACAGGGTGTTCAAAAAGACTCTATACAGTAGGTAAATAAAATTACATGTTGGCAACGCTGATGTCTACTACTGTCATAACCTCACTTGCAAAAATTGTTTTATCTCTAGAGGAAAGATTTTTTTAGCGCAAGTTAGATTTGACAATAGTAAACATCAGTGTTGCCAACATGTGATTTTTATATATCTACTGTATAGAGACTTTTTGAACACCGTGTATTACATTCGGTCAGTTGCCCTAGCAAACCTCAAAGGAGCTAAACACAGAGAAATGAACTATTGTGAACAAATAGAATTCTGGGAAACTAATTATTAGATCGAAAAATTAATAAGAATAGATTTTATGTTGCCCAAATATCGATACGCGAACCTTTAAAAAATAAAATGGAAACTCCGATCTGATTGGCAATCTATCCCTATCCTTTAGCCATGAAGACGTTTACATTCCTCTTTATGGCTATCGGAGGGAACTAGTTAAAGAATTTGATTGTTCCCATAAGGTTGGCTCGATAATTCCCTTTTGAATCCAGCTTTGGGCAATCAGATTTATGGTGTCATTTTTTTAGAACCAAACACCGCATTCATAATAAAATAACGAAAGCGATTCGTTAGAGAAAGAAAGTTTCTAACCTATTTTTACAATGAGTTTCAGAAAGTTTAGACAGACCTTTCCTTTAACTGGATAAAAATTAATGTACTTACCTTCCAGCGATTTCGTCAATAATAATTACGTCATATAATTTTACGTAACAATATTATTTTATTTTTGGAGGGAAACCGCCGCGAAAATAACACGTGCGGAGAAATCCCCACTAAATGTCAAATCGGTCAATATTTCTCGCAGTGTTTTCACATCAAAATTATGCAATAACAGACACGAGAGTTTTTTTTAAAAATGGGTATCATAAACGTACAAACTTTCTCATATATTAATGCGTAGTTTAGTTATCTTTTGAAAAATATGAACTACGTGGAATCATTACAAACATCAACTTAAATAACTATACGAAATTTGATGAAAATCGTATCAGCCGTTTTTTAGAAAATCCAATTGATGTTCAAGTTGCCTAGAATAAACTAGCCTTTTATTCATTTTTTTTGAGAAATGTGAACTATGTAGTATTATTGTAGACGTAAACTCAAGTAACTGTACGAAATTTGATCAAAATCGTTCGAGCCGTTTCTGAGAAAATCAAATTGATGTTAAAGTTTCTTTGAATACACTGTCCTTAATTATTGTGCAATTTCAACAAGTTCTTCATATCTTCTATTATGTATGATAAAATGCCTAAGTACGAGATTTCATTCATTTTAGTTCTAACGTTTAGGCTCTAGAGCCGCAAACAGACAGACGACTTGGCGAAAATCACTTATTCTGACTCATGTAGACCTAAAACGTATATTTCCATCAAAATCTCGAGGTTGAATATTTTTCCTATTGCAATACTTCCTCAGTACACTACGTACACGAGAAAGTAAAAATATATTGCTCCCCTTTAATAAAATATTACTCTACTAGATCATTCGAGACACTCGGATCGGGCGAACTTTTTGACATCTGTCCAACGAACCGTTATTTTTTGCGCAAGAGACAATGAGCTTCATGCTCTTCCTCCAATTGCCGAGACGCAAAAAAAAAAACTACGTATTATACACAGCATTATTCCCTTTTCCGTGGGAACACTCGTGGCATCCACGAACATCGCCTGAAATACGTCTCGCAACGCTTTGACCGAAATGGGAATAAATCGTGAAGTGGGAAGATGAGAAACATACCGCAATGAATTAATGTCAACGCCACTCACCCGGAGTGACTAAAAATAAAAACAAAACGATAATTAACGGGGATCATTCGTCACGAATGAGGTCTCGGTTTTTGCGTTCCCAGCATGCTGGTAAATGTCTCACAGTGCCTTCTCCCATTCCACCAATCTCTTATGTAACGCAAAATGCGCTCGAAAAGGAAAATTAGTCGAGTCGTAGCTTCCTTTCGTCTAGATGGTATTAGGATAAATGTAATCGGTATTCCAAATGAAGACTCAAAAAATAAAAATGATAAATCCCTGTTTCATTAAAGCATCTGAAAAGGTCGGATAAAAAATATTATTTTAGACACTTTGAGAGTAAAATGTTTCACGTTTATATACGGTCATTGGTTTCACTGTGATCGTAAGCATTTTTTTAAATTTCAATTTTAGGATTTTCGGCCTTGATCGCTTTCCTACGGCGCCGTTATTCACGTTAGTGCCGGGTAAGCACTTGTAACCAATTGATGGGCAAAAATTGCGATTTTATATTTTCTCCCAAGTTTGTTGCGAATGACGCACATTTCTGCCAAATTTTAATGATGCATTTATGTTGATTTAATTGTTTAAACTTTGTCAATTTTAACGGCCACGATAATAACTTCATAGTAATTGTGAATGTTAATTGCCTCTGGAATACCGATCTCTAACTTTCTGAAAAAATTTCAGCTCCCTACCTCGAACGAAAGTCCATAAACATTTGTCCGTTTGTTTAACGTTTATGAATTTTTAACGGCCAAAAAAATAAACATATTTAAATTTCTACAATCCCGTGCTGGTTATTTAGACTTTAGAAAAAGTTCAGATTTGTAGCACACTTGGAAAACGTAAACAATGAAATATCTGTTTAAGGTTTATGAATTTTTAACGGCCAAATAAGTAAACATATTTTAATTTCTATATTCCAGTGCTGGTTATTTAGACTTTAGAGAAAGTTCAGATTTGTAGCACACTTAGAAAACGTAAACAATTAAATATTCGTTTACATTTTGGGATTTTTTTAACTGCCAAAAAAATAAATATTTTTGTAATTTTCGATTTCTCTCGTCGGTTTTACCAGTAGTCCTACCTAAATACCAAATTTCAAGTTTGTATCTCGTGTGGAAGTGCTTCACAATTTGTATCCACCTCCTCATTCTACTATATACTATGCAAGAAGCATTTAAATATTATAGATGCCTATATAAAAGTGATAAAGTTCTCTTTCAGACAGTATTCGCATTCAAAGAGCACTATGATTCGATGAGAAATTTACCTCAGAGAGGCTCGATAAGATCCATGTAATTTTCCTCCCACTTCAACGTCACCAACACGCCTATATTAACGCACTACATTTTCTCTCAGAAGTGTAACTTAATAGAATTGAAGTCACTTTTATCGCGAATCACATGTGTTTTGCTTAAATTAAGCCGTTGTTGCATTTGAACACGAAATGAAAGTCCAGAAAAAGCACGTTAAAATAAAAAAAAATAAAAATGAAGCACCTATCTTAGCTTGAAAAAGGTTAAGTCATTTCTATTCTTGAAAATTGTCCATATTCAGGAATTTATTCAGTGAAATGATACCTAAATCTCTTATCTTATGTTAGTTATATTCCTATATCTAACTTTAAGTGTGAAAATTAATAATCCTCAAATTCTTTCTTATTTTTCAGTAATAACGTATATATCCAAAAGTTTGATAACACCGTACTACTCGTTAAACTTGAGTAAACAATTGCTTGATGAGAAAACTATTCCGTTATGAAAATTAAATAAACTCGATTTATCGAAAAAATAAACCTTTCATATGGATACAATTATTAATTTGGCAACTCCGTCTCTTGTTGTACCGATGTCGTCGCTGCTGTAAAACGAAAAAGGCAAATAAAAACAATTCCGTTTTCTCGGCTAAGAATACGATTCTATAGAAAAAAATACGCATATCCACTTTTTGACAACGGCGCGATAAATTTACAGACACATCAGCTCGACTCGCGATAAAAAAACCGTAAAAAAGATACACCCAACTCCTTACAATGGAAGTATCACGCGTGGAGTGATAAAGACATGAGAGCAAAAGTAACAGGCTGGAGGTGTGACAACAAGAGAATCAAACCACTTTCTCCGCGAAATTGCAGCTGTTGATATCACGAAGGGTAAACATACGCCTCCATCAAACTTTATTACCCTCGTAAGACTTCGCCACCCTTGTCTCAGGAGGAGCGAAAAAACAACAGCCCGTTTCGAACGCTAGGTTCATTGGCGCACATAAACTTAAACTATGAGACGTGACAACATTATCGATGACAACACCCTCTAAAAATTCCCTGTGGAAGAGGAGGAGGAGTTATGCTTCACTCGAATACCACGAGTTCTTTCAATAAAAACTTGGCAGACTATTTTAGCGGCGAGAGAGAAAGGAAAATAAAAAGTCACGTAACCTATCAATGGATTTTTTTTCCTCGGGACAAGTCACGTGTCCGCCGTGCCTGCAAAGGACGGGGAGGCGAATGCAACGGCGGAGAGGGGGTTTCTGGGGAATCGTTACATAATCCTTACCCCAGAGGCACAAGGAGTGTGGGTTTGATACGCTTGTCTCGAATCTCAAGAGAAGTTCGTCGACCTGGATATTCCCCATTCGACGTGGATACATATATTCCCCATTCGACGCAGACACCGACACCTCACAACTTGTAAGAATCGGACAATTTTATTTTTTGAGACGTCACCGACTGCGTCAATCACCTCGGCTGACGTTGTAACTCTTTTGCGTGTGTCCGAACTTCCAGATTTTTTAGGATGGTATCCGTCACGTGAATCTTCCCGGCAAAAAATAAAATAAATGCGATGTTTTCCAGGGGAATATATTTTTGGCAAGTGGCGGAATTGGCAAACTGAACGGCTGCTGTGGAAATGACGTAAGGAAACTATCCAAATGGAAGGAGATACTGGCTCTCGCTTAGCCTTTTGGAAGTCCCTCTCTTCCATTCCAAGATCCTCTCATTGACCCAATCCTTATGCTTTTTCGAATTTACGCCGCAGATTAGTTCTTCCTGAGAATGGCAAACAAGCCTTGCAGAGCGAGAGATACCGAAATCGTGGTCGTCCCAAGCAGCGTGTCTGAGAGGATCGCTCTTATTGAATAATACATATCGCCTCCCTCTTGAGAATTTTCTGTTTCCGCCATCAGATGTGAGTTTACTCTCGAGTTCTGTAAACATATTCTAGAAACAAAGTCGATTCCTGCTCAATAATGGGAGACACGTGAACACTGGAAGCTGGGGAAACCCCTCTATTACAGCGGTGTCCAACCTCCCTGATTAGGCTCAAAAACATCTGTAATATTTTTCTAAAAAAGTATTGCGACTTGGGATGTAAGGGAAATACCCCTATGATTCTCCTTGACTGATATGGGACTCACATCAGCAGGCAGTCACTCAGTAAATTGTGAGTGAGAGTCGGTAGGTGATTTTTGGTGGCATCAGGAACCAGCAGTAGCAGTTAATAAAGTACATAATTGCAGACACATTTCATAACAATCATTTCTTATCATTTTTATTACTTGTATTAATGATTTTACTCTCATTATTTGTCGTTCCTGAATTAATTTTACAATCTTACTCTGTATTGCTTGTACACTTTGATTATTATTTTTTGGTACGCATGAAGCATACTGAGGTCCGGTTTGAACCGCAATGAGTTTGACACCGCTGTGCTAGGAAGTATTATTACGTGTGCTGATGTAAAATGTAGTAGAGTGGCCAGAAGGTCTCTCTTATAGAGAACATATTATTTTTGATCCGATCTTTTTCACTTTAATGAAGAAACATTCTTTTTTATCTTTTTAATTACTAATGAAAATGTTACTTTTTACGATTTGATCACAAGGTTTAAAAATGTTAAAAAATTCAAAACAATAGAAAACCACTAACGGTAAAATCAAATACATAGGCGATTTTCGTTCCACCTGGGGTGAAAAATCACTTTAAAAGAAAAAAACCTTCCTCTTTTTTGACAATAATGTTTTAATTTTTTGTCTTAACTATATGGCCGCCTTATGTAGGAGGCGTTGGGATTTTTTAAGTTTGAGGTAGAAAATGCAATGCATTCTGGAAATATTGGTGGCCACCTGCACTTATTCTCAGTAAGATTGATTAAGTCTCGTAAGTAACATCGAATATTTTGGTGCCTTTAACATACTTTGTGTATTTAAATTGAAAATTTGATTATATTTTTCATGTAATATTAGTCATTTTAATTTTTCTGTCATGCTGGCTAAAACCTATTTGCTAACCCTGGTCTACGATTTCGTTGAAAGATTGATCTGGAGGGAGAGAAAGAGGGAGATAAAAGTATGGGGAGAGAGGAAAATAAAAAGGACGGATTAACACATTGAAGCCGACGACGCTCGGGACTTTGCCGAGATCCGAGCGCTATCAATAGATCACGGGCAACTACGAAGTTCCGCTTTGGCTTTCAAACTCTCGTCTCCTCCCATTTCTGCGGTTAGAACTCTCGAACCTTCACAGCGGTCACATTTGAGGCCTGCCTTTCGTGTGCTGTGTGTCGGTTCTCGGTCCGAGTTTTTATTTTTTTGTAACAGAGGCATTTTTTAATAGGCGTTTCTGTCGAGCTGTTTTATTTCTCCGTATTTTCCTAACTTTTACTGTTGTTTTAATATTCCCTTTTTTGTTGATAAAAGCTTTCAATATTTTCTTTAATTTTTCATTTCAGTGATGTTAATAAATTATCCTGTGCAAAAAATTCAGTTATTATTATAACTGAATTTTTTGTAAGAATACATATTGTCCATCATAGACGCCCATGCAAAGGAAACTACTCAGCAGAATTAGTCCGTATTTTGGAGACACACTATAATATCAATAGATTCAAAATTTCCAAAATACCGTGAAAAAATAAATGATAGGAGGGTCCAAAAGAGGTGTAGGCACTGTTCAAAAAACAAAAGAAAGAGTGAGAATTTCGGCAAAAAACGGTTACTTTCAACAAAAAAGTAATTTGCATTCGATTAGGATAAGTAGACTATTAAGAAGGAAAATCACAGAAAAAAAATCCTCGGATTTCAGAAATTCTCGGAAAATACTATTCGGGCTGAAAGTGTTAAAAGCGAAAGATAAGTTGGGAGTGTAAAAGAGAGAAGCAGAGTGAGAGGGAGGGAGGGTGAAAAGGAGGGAAGGGGGAGATAGGAAGGTGGAGATTTAGGGAGTGGGAGGCAGAAGGCGGGGGTGGAAGAGGGAGGAAGACAGAAAGGGAGAAAATGACCATCGTTTTCGCCTTTACGATTCCCTTTTATTGCTATTTTATACCGGCTCTTATTCCAGAAGTATAGTTATGAAATACTTCTAAGTTTCCCGATGAATTTCAACTGGCATTAACTCTAGTAATTAATAAATTTCAATCCAATCGTAATTCACATATATTTTAATACAGAAAAAGGAAATATATAACTTTTTGTACAGCAAAATGAATGTAGTTAAATGTTATATTTTATTATAATACATATTTCACATTATTTAGCAACTCCTCTAGTTCAAAAATCGGAGACACAATAGCGTGGGAGAAGGGCTCGCAATAATGTTTCAAAGTAAAAATAATTAATTTTAAATTAATCGTCCTCTCAGACATCTGTAGACCAACGAAAATCCTATCAGAATAACTCTCACTCAGCAACGATATTTATTTGCTTAGAACTAACCTGCGGCGCAAATTCGAGATATTTTGTATTGGATGCATGTAGAGCGCATTTTGCTCAGCACGTAGGACGAGGTTCAGGGGTCAATTTTTTCTAGTGTTCAGAAATCTTGGGGGTTGGATAATTACCTCCTTTGTCCCCCTCCCCCCCATCCTTCCCCCCACCCTGTATCCGCCCTTGTGAATCGCCCTCCCCCTAAAGACATTTTCTGGATCCGCAGCTGGGCTATATACCGATAACATCACTTATCAAGAGGGTAAAAAAGCATCGGGTATTATTTTGAATCAACTTCTTGGCCATACAATTACGGCTGTCAATTTTTTGCAGCATCTAGAAAATCGATTTTTAAAGAATGTTAACAATATAAATACGGAACACGCTATCTTAATATCTCCAAGATGTATTATATAACTCACCTCATGGCAAGAATTTGTTTAAAAATCATAGAAATACAATAGTTTCTAGTCTACCGAGATTACCTTCATTAACGATTATTATCCTAATTTTTATAAGCAGACGGATGACTGCTCAACTATTTTTATTTTAGCAATCACCATAATCCTTTTAACAATTAGTCAAATAATATAACCATAACAATCATAATACCTTTGGAATACATTGCTTGATTATAATCACGTGAACGTTCGTCCACAGAAATTTTCTGGTTTCACGAATATGAGAAATTTTCAGACCGTAGATACATTTTTGGTGCCCTAAAATACAGGACTTTAGCCAGTAAGGTTCAAGTCACCTCCCCAAAAGTAGTTCGACGCGTTTGACACCCCATTTATATTCGCCGACGCAGGGGGGAGGAAAAAAACGGCTAAGATGATACATGCCGATAAAAAGGGACCATTTATTTTTTTTTTAAGCTCGGAGAACATTTTCAGAAAAAGGGTTCGCATTCTGACGGATTTAAAGAGTGGCGAACAGAGTCGGAATCGAGCGAGGCGTGGACAAGAAATGGGAAAGAGAGAAAGGCAGGGAGAGAAAGAGAGAAAGGCAGGGAGAGAAAGAGAGAAAGGCAGGGAGAGAAAGAGACAGAAGGTTAACGGCGCGAGGTGAATTTAGTGGGCGTGAGCGGAGAAATTGAGGAGGGGTTTTCTTAAAGAAGGGAGAGAGAGAGAGAGAGACGCAGAGGAGAGGAAAAAAATGCCCGAAAAATTCTTAGGACCGGAGGTCGAAAAGGTTCAAGGCAAAGGAAAGAAGAAGAAGAAGGCGATTCAAACGGGTCTCGCCCTTGGAAACCAGTCTCCTTCCGCGGGGGAAGGGGGGGGGGGGGGGTCCAAGACGTCAAAAGATTTATATCTCCGCTCCTCACTTCTAGCGAAGGGAAGATATTCCTTTTAAGACATCGTCTCTTATCTAGAGCACTCCCGTAATCTCTCTGTACACACTTTTACTCTCACTTTGAGCAAATCTCTCTCATACTCTTTCAATTCCCCGTCTTACTCGTCGGATTTGCTTAATGCGTCCGGTCGTTTTTGATTCTTTTTTTTTTTAGCGCTTCTTTTATCTAAAAAAAAAAATATCGTTAACTTATTCGGTTTGTTTGTCCGTCTGTGTGGGCTATATCTTAAGAATCCTGCGACGTGGAATAGTCAAGTTTTTAGGATAAGTTGGTCTACAGAAGGTCTGAAAACGGTGGAAATTCGGTGGATCTAAAGGTAGTAATGGAAAATAAAAAAGCGCCATATTTAGTTTGCTAATTAGTCCCTCACTCGTTCGTCATCTGCAAAAGTACTTTTTGTTGGGAAAATTCATCCATTATTTCCATCCAAACCATTCGTTCCCATTTTCCCCACTTACGGTGCGTTTCCTTGAGACATTTGTTGCAATAAATCGGATTTAATCTTCGTTGATTCGCTTTCAGTTCCTTTTTCCTTTGACCCATCCATCTTTTCAGAACTTCGATCAATTTCTGCTAATTCCAAATCGCGATTAAATCTTTTATAGTATATACACACACATATCTTATTCCCAATTTTTATTCCTCCATCTCTCTCACCTATTTCGCCGTACGTATTCCATGTTCTCTGGTTCGCCAATATTCCTATCTCTCTCTTCAAAGTATCATTTAATATCTTCGGACCTAAACTCCTCAGTATACACACAAACACACTCTCTCTCTCTTAAATGTAAGAAGGGACTTTACAGTCTCAATTTCGCCCTAAATAAAGTCGTTTGTCTGTCTGTCTGTCTGTCTCTGTCCTTTTTCTAACTTTCGTCACTATCTTCACTTCCCTCCAACATTCGCCTCTAATCCCCTTTCCTCAAGCTTAATCCTCTCTCTGTATTTCTCTCTCTAGTATCCCTCTTTGATCCCTCTCCCTTTCTCCTCTCATTCCTCTTCCCTTCTCCGTCTCCTACTTCTTCTCGTCCTTCTCCCTTTCCGTTCCTTGATTTTTTTTCTTTCCCAACCTGCACCCTCTTTCGACATTTAGACATACTACCCCCTTCAAACCCCTTTACCCTCTCTCCTTCCTCCTCGCTGCCTCCTTCAATTCCCGTATCTTCAGATATCTGTTCCAGATCGCATTCATTTCACGTCCATTTCAACATCCCCACTCTTTATCTCTCTCTCTCTCTCTTTTTTTATCTCTCTCTCGCTAACGATGCTCCCTTTCAGTCCGTCATTCAGCTTATAATGTGCCATATTTCCTTTGCTTTTTTTCTCTCTATCTTCCTATATCCCTATTTTCTCTACTTTCCACTTTCTCCCCCATCTGTCCTCTTTACCAGTCTCTATCATTCTCTCCTGTAACCCCTGCCTTCTCCTCTTTAAACTTCTGTCTCTCTGGATCTGCTCAATACTTCCCTATCGTACAGGGTGGGCCGATTTAAAAAAGAAATTGCAGGATAACCGCGCAAGATAGGATTGAATAATAAAGTGGATTTATCATGAAAAATTCAACGTTTTCTTTACTGAATCGCCATTTTTGTCGTAGGTTCAAAATAACCTCAGATAATTTTACTACAACGGTTCTAGCCAGGGGCGGATCCACGGAGGGGAGGGAGGGGGGGGGGGGGGCGATCGCCCACTCCTTAGATAACTCCATTGCACTCCACTGGGTGCTTTCTTAAATTCATTCCGAGCAAAAATCCTGAATTATACTCCGAAGATTAGGTCTGTATAGCAAGGGAAAGAAGGATTCTGATAGGGGTAGGGGTTTTCAAAATACAGGGCAGTTGGCAGGGGCGGATTCGCTAGGTGGAGGAGCGATCGCCCCCCCCCCCCCCCCCTCCCCCCCTTGAGAAGTTTCTGGATCCGCTCCGGTTCTAGCCAATGTTAGGCGTGTAACCATACGGGCTGCAATCAGCAATTATACTGCATCCATTTCCGGATTTACCTTAAGGCAATTTAGCCAATTGCCTAAGGCAGGTCTACTCAAACTTTTTGACTTCGCCCCCCCCCCCCCTAAAATAATGCCACATTTTTCGCGACCCTCCCGTGACTAACAATAATATCAGAGAGGAGGTCAATAAAACATATTTACCATACAAACATTTATGTTGCATCGGAACACAGTTTATCTAGTGTTGTACCACTAATGAAATTTCAAACTTAAATTAACTTAAGTTATTTGTCATGAGTTTCCTGGTGGTGATTTTCGATTCCATAATTACTCTTGGGAACTTTGCGACCGCCCTGAAAGGTGCATGGGGACCCCCCCCCCCCCCCCCCCCCCAGGGTCGCAACCCACAGTTTGAGAAGCCCTGGCCTAAGACACAACATCTGAAAAGGCGCATTTAAAACAAATAATCCTTATCTAACCAGTTTCAAGGCGCTAATACCTTTAAATCCGGCCCTGACTGCATCCATTCGCAAGTGCGCTCAAAATGATGGAAGACATTTTGAAAATCCGTATCGATGGAAATAAATTCGAAAGACGCCTCTTACCAGGTTTTTTTTAATTTCACACTCAGATCGCAGCTCATTTACTTTTTTACTTTCTCCATACATAGTATGGGGGAAATATTGTGACCACGAAAAATATCGACTTCGAGAATTCAACGGAAATACACGTTTTGAGGTCCCTAGAACACGTTTCGACTATTTTCGGAATTATGTTTGTGTGTGTTTGTGCATGTGTATGTGATTGTGAGCGCTTTAACTCAAAAAGTACCTGTCACATTAATACCAAGTTTCATATATAACACTTTAGCACAAAGATTAGTTTTTGGACAATAACGGTTAACCGGAAGTCGAAGTTTATTCGAAACCCGATTCGGTTTTTACGATGTTTCTCCGATAATACGTCATTATTGTATACATTGACCATTACAAAAAACGTAGAAAATATAATTTCCTACATCGTTTATTTCAAACAATTTTCCATAGTTATTTTTTAGGAATTATTTATAAATAATCGGGTTTTTCGGTTTCCATCAAATATCTCCTTAAAAACGTCGTTATTCGTAATCTTCGTGAGGACCGAAGTTGTAGAGAATAATATTTCCTCCAACTTTTGTTTGAAACAAATTTTCGTGGAACCATCCATTTCGGAGATATTCAACTTTTTTCGTAATTTTTAGTATACAGCGCCTCCAACTAGCGGTGAATTCTGTGAGCATATTCAAAATATAATTTACGGCACTAAGGACGACTGCATTCTTTTACGATACGAAATAATAATAAATTTAAATATCTATAGCCCAAATATGGAGAAAGTCGTGCGTTGGCCACATCAGATTTTTAATTATTTTAGTAGGTACATTTTATTGGCCCACCCTGTATAATTTTTCTGTCCCTCCTCTCTCCAACTTCTTTCTTTCTCTGCCTCTCTCTCTTCCCCCCTCGCTTTTCTCCTCTCTCTTTGTCCTCTTATCTTTTTTCCATCCTCTGTTACCCGTTTCCCACCTACCTACCTCTAACCGTTTGTTTCTCTTTCACTTCCTTCTATGTCGTCCATCACTCCGTCCCACTGCAATTCCTCCCTCCCTTTCCCCCCTTCTATCACCTTTCTCACTGTCTCTCATTCGTCCGGCCCTTTTTCCTCTTGCGTCTCTCTCCCTTTCCTCCTTTCATCACGCCCGCCATAAGATTCCCCGTCTTATACGACCTTATATAAAAAAACCTTTCTTTCCGCCCACTCTTCCCCATATCCAGAGGCCATCGAACTTCCCTCTACTAAACTCCTTAACCTCCTCCGTATATTTCTCTCGGGGCAGAGAGTGAAGGGGTCATGATCTTTAAGGAACACGTACGTTCACCACCCACACACGCGCGCACCTGTCCCCGGCAACAACCTAGCTCTAAATATAAAAAAAATACCCTCCCTACTTTTCTCCCATGGCGTTTTACGTATACTGTCCAATAAGGTTCATCGGTTAAGACTTTGACGGAACGGGATCCCAGTCCTTTCCTTATTGAAAGGGTTTTACCTCGTTGAAACAATATTTGCGTTCGCGTTCGAGGTGGCATTTCTGGAGCGTGCTAGAGAGAGAGATAGAGACAGAGAGAGAGGGAGAGAGAGAGAGAGAGAGAGAGAGAGAGAGGGAGAGAGATAGTGAGAGAGAGTGAGAGAGAGAGACACGAGTCGGAGGATGTATCGCTTTTTAAATATGCATGAGGTCACGCCGCGCGTGATGCATTCCGTGCTTCGCGTCGAGCGATGCAGTGAAAGGGCTGGATGCGTTCTTAGTTCATTAGCAGTGTCTCTTTCCCGGATGTGAAATGTATCCGAATTGAATTCTGCGAGGGTATTATTTATTTTTTGGCCGGGACGTGGCGCTAATCTTCGAAAAATTATATATATATATATATATATATATATATATATGGAAGACTCTCGTGGAAACGTGTTCGGAATTGAGGTCGGCAGGACAGAAAAAAAACATTCGATGTTAATTTTCAAATTCATCCGTAGTATTTAATACTCGCAGTCTTAACGAGAACGCATTGTAGATCGAAAAAAGATGGCATTAAAATTTGTTATCAATGCGATTAGTTTACGAAGCGATTCTCGGAAGTTCTTCTTTTTTTTTTGCACCGTACTGCCCCAAAAATATAATTCCGATTTATTTATTACGTGCTGCGTCCTAATTGGGCATTCTTTTTGGTGTTCGCAGACCTTTACCACTGCCGTTCTCCCTTTCATATTTTTTGACACTGTTCCGACGTGGGGGGACAATTAAGACAGTGTCTAAATTAATTTCTTAGCGCTGATTCCGTATTTTATGCAAGCGCGTGCATGCCTGAATAAAGTCCGTCCTCCGCGGATGATTCGAATTGTCTTAGGCCTGAGCACATTTTTATCAGGGTATTTTGTACTATTCAATGAAAGGGTAATTTATTTTGCATTTTACTTAAGCATATTACTCGATTAGTCCTTGAGTCAATTTTGAGACGCTTTAATCTTCGTTTTTTCATTCAAATTACTGATCGAAATTGCTGTCGGAACGCTTTCCCTATTAAATTTAACCTTGATTAAAGTCGAAAAGTTTACTTTTTTAATTAAAATTGCGAGAATTTCTTTTCCGAAAATCATATCCGTTCTTTTAAGAGAATGAAAAATAGGAAATGGACGAACTCTCGTGTGATGTCTAATATATATATATATATATATATATATATATATATATATATACGTACCTATTTCACTAGTTCGCGTGCAAAATTATGAAATTTTATCCTCGTGAGAATTCACTATGGATGAGAAACATGGCATGATTTCTATTGAAGTACGCTAAAATAACAACAAAATTCGCGTTAAAATATTAACAATGATTCGAAAAATGAACGAGGTTTTAATTAAAGATGAAATGGCAACCTTTTTACCGAATAAGTTAACCATTTTATCGGATGTTGTTTATACTTGGCTTTAAAAGTTGCATGAATATGATTATTACTTTAAACTTCAATGTATTAATTAGAAATCTCAGAACGTTTGCGATATTTATTTATTTTATATACTTTTAACTAGCTCTTATAAAACACTAAATAGTCTTTTATATTTAACACGACAACAGTAACCTAGAGGTGATATGTTGATCTAAGGTTTTCATTCTTAAATTATGAGAAATTGGAAAAATAATTGTGTGAAAGAACAGCTTCATTCTAGATGGAATGCGTGCATTGGTTCTACTACCTCGTTACTGTGATGAGGATATACGATAATAGCTTTTGATCGATAAACTCCATTTATCAATGGACCATTCTGGAATAAATCGCTATAAAATTCATGTTTTAAGAAATCATTTATCGCGTGTAGATGACATAAATATCACCTAATTCTCTATATTTTTTAATTAAATTACATTTTACCAAATGAATCATATGCTGGGCTGTGTTTAAATGTTAATTAACATTTGAAGTATTCATCGGCCGCCCAGACTGTCATCGTAAATTCGACTTCACCCGTACGGACAAATTTTCGAACAGTTGCGAGAGACATTTCATCACGTTTTACGTGTTTTTCTTTTCGATTAGGTAAACCTTGTTTACTGGTAGAGAAAAGGGTCTAGGATGACGCCTTGCGGTACTATTCCTTTTTTCTTCAGGGTTACCCAACGCATCACACTTTCGTTCATCTTCTTTTTCTTAATAAAAAAAGCTCAAAATTGGATCCCGCCCTCTAAATAAAATTCTTCCTTCGAGGATACGCTTAATATGTTACAAGGGAGATACTCTTGAGAGAGAAAGAAAGAGAGAGAGAGAAGGGGCGCGCTTGTCTTTCTCTCCCTCTAGGAGATGCACGCGGTATGTTGGGAATCCCGAGACCGATGTTTCGACACACGAAGAATTTAAGAACCGCCTAAAATTTGATCGACCTTTACTGAATCCGATGAAAAACCTCCGATAGCATGTGTATATAGACTTGGGAAGTCGACTCGAGGACCGGGCATCTTTCACTCGAACAATGCTCCGTATCGTTTCTCCGAATCGACGTTTTTAAAAGAAAAAATAGACATAATTCGATGCCAGCGGAGCGGAGGCGGAGTAGTATTAGGTATTTTAGAAGAAAGTAGCTAATTTAGCCTCGAAGCGTCTGGAAAGAAGATTTCGAGGAAACGCATCTTTAGATTTATATACATTATTATGTCATGATATATGAGGCCTTGTTGTAACAGCGTTGCGTTTGCATTTCTTTATAACTGATACATCGAACCTTTTTCTCGAACTATTAAAACAATGAAATTTTTTTTAATGCAGGTAAAATATTCGAATGATTGAAGACATAAGAGAGGAAACGGTATACGTTCCCCAAAGAAGAATTTAATCCTGACTGAGAAAACTTCCCAACTTGTCACGAAAAATATAACACCACCAATTTTACTTTACACGTGAGATTCGCAGAAATCATAAGTAATAAATTAATACTTTTTTACTTAGGATAGTCATTTGATTCGATTATCGTTATCTTTTAAGCTCGAATAAAAAGGTATTCTTCTAAAGAAGGTGAATTTCCGTACAAATTATATAATCCACAATTTAACTATGAATTGAGAACGATATAAGCGCCATTTATTATGAGTAAATAAAAAAATAAATTTTCCAGCACTTTTCATTAATGAACCCTATGGTATTGGCCTTAAGTTTGTGGTCTTCCATTTTAATGGATAGTCGGAACCAAATTAATTTTTGAACTGTGGTTTATAGCGAGGTATTGATTATTCGTTAATTTTCACTGAAACGTTGGTGACGCGGTCTTATAAATGGTAGAACCTCGCAAACGAATCTCATGCCATATAATAATCATCAATATTTTTTGTCTAAAAAGATTTTCTCTAAACAATTGTTACTTTATAAGACTTCACATGCTATAACTGCCATTCTAAGAAAATATTATGTGCAAACGTTGCTTAAACTTCCATGGTAACCGGATTGAGAATATTTCTCAAAGTCGATGACATGCCTAAGGAGAGCCCAGAGACGTCGGTACGAACCTATTCCGACATTCTTTGATCATGAATTCTCCCAAGATGTCAGCACCATCCCATCTGTTCCACCTCTTAGAAGTTGACAGAGAAAATAAACCTTTAGATCGAAATGCATATCGTAAAAAAAATAAAACCCTGTCGATGTTTTATCTGGGCCGGATGTTACTGCCCCACATTTCATGCGTAAGGGTGGATGACCCCTCTTTTCTGAAATGCTTTTTTCATATTGGATCAGTTTTGAAAAAAACAACCGAAAGTTTTTGAGATATTCAGACGAGAAAAAAGGCAAAAGGCATAAGATCTAGTTCCAATTCACTCCCGGAAATTGAAGTATTATAGACGATAAATATTAGCGTAGATTATTTTCAGCATTAGATTATTATTATTTTTTCTTTATTAATAAATTGTTAGATTACTATGCTACGAATAAAATACAGTCGAACTTATATGAGTCGAACGTATATAACTCGAATTTTCCATAACTTGAATTGAATTCATTTCACAGGACAAAATCTTTTTCGTGTTAATTTTCTTCCATAATTCGAATTTTCTATAAGCCGAATATTTTTTTGTTTCCCTTGAGGTTCGACTTCCACTGCGCATTTAAAATCAAATTGACGGTTCTATCTACAATAAATATAAAGTGTCTATGAATACCAGATGCGCAAGGCAAACGGCATAATTGGCATTTATTAATAGAAAATTCTCGAATAACTTTTAGAATCTAATGCTCTTGTCTTGTTTTTATACCTGCCATCGATGAACGCCCTTGATGACGGCTGGACGTATAATTCCATTGTATTATCTTTTAATTTTTTAATGCTACTAAAACACGGCTATTGTCGCTGTTGTCGTTACTATCAGTTTTGATACAAATTCATATAAAACGTGAATACCTATGTCTCAATTAGTATAATTTTAGTATTCTATTAAAAACTTTTATTAACTATAAAAAGAAAACACGCATCCCTACAAATCCCAGGAGCTAGTAGGTACATCAGTAAAATCGCCAGTAATTCATTAAATCAGACATCATTGCTGTATTTCACTTAAAAAAACTCGAGAACGACTACTCAATTTTCTCTCTCTAAGGAAATTCACTAATAACGCATTATTTTACACTGTTGACGGTCTAATTTCGTGAATGAATTATTCATCCGCCCTTCCGCCTGCTCTTCCGCCCCTTATACTTAATAAAAATAAATAAAGAACTCGCTTTTTTCCGTTTGTTTCTTTCCGCTTCCAACTTCGGAAAATTATGTCTTCAGTCTACTCCCCCCCCTTCCCTCCCTCCCCCCTTCCCCCCTCCACTTTCACCCTTATCAATCATTCAAGCTGACCGCACGTCCTCTCATTTCCTTCCCAAAAAAGGGGGTCTCCATGGAAACGCATTCTCCCCCTTCCCCACAACCTCTCTCCCTCCCTCCTCCTCCCCACACGTTACTACCCTATTCATCCTTTCCCCTCTCTTCCCCTCAACCTTTTTCTTTCGATTTTTCTCTCTCTATCCCTCTTTCTCCATCATCATCATCCTATTCCCCCTTCTCTCTCTCTCTTTTCCTCACTCCATCTCAAAACTTCAAAACGGACCCCCTTCTCCATTCCACTTCTCCCCTTAGTATTTAAACGAATTCGTTTCGACGAACCAGAATCTCGTTTGCCGCCTTCCGCTTGGCAGTTTTATTCATCGTTTCTCCCTGTACACATTCATAGTTTTTCCTCGCAGTGAGACTTTTTAATTCTTTTTCCCACAGCTTTCCAAATCGTCCTCTCTTTTTTTTTATCAGCTTTTATACCTCAGCTGTCCTTTCATATCCACTTTTCTCTCTTTTTTCCGTATTTACCCCTCTGATTTTTTTTCTCTCGCTCCCAACTTGTGGAGTTTTATTTTTCTTTTCTCGTCTTTAAAAAAAAAAAACTTTTATTATTTTTTCCTATTTCCCCCTTGGGTTTCCAATAGAGAATTATCGTGCTAGGCTTAGGATCAAAATCAATTAGACGCGATGTGTCTCTCCGATATCCGTTAGGAAAACAAACTACACTTGTTTATGCTCAACTTTGTGGAATGATTCCATAATGAATTAAAGAAAATTCTTGTATTTTCCACAGAAATCATAAACGCATTTCGGCTGAAAATAAATCGTCATCCTCTTATACCTATATATTATATATATATATATATATTCGAAAATATGTCTCATTATGCACGCCCAAACTATAACAACCAATCTTCCTACGGTTCTTACATCATAAATGCTATTGCACCCCCTGCCACACACCATTGCGGTGGCTTGCAGGGTGAACTATAGATATAGATAAATTGGTGAATTGTTAATGTTTGGTGAACTGGGACTAGCCAGTGCTGTCAATATAGGGTATTAACATTTTCCCATAAGATAACACGTAAAAATCGATTGCTCGATTGCAAATTTCAATTATTTAAAACGAAGATACGAACTCGGGACGAAAACATCCATTAAGCTGAATGAATTAACTTTATACGTTTTAAGGACATGTTTCGAATCTAAGCCGATTTAGCATACAATTTAATTTTTACTCAAGAAAAAGGTATTTCGATACGTTTGTAATAATGTAAAATCTTAAATACCATAGCAACGAGATCATTGCTTTCTAATGGGAACTGATCTCACATGCTATACCGTTGGACAATTGTACGTAGCAATATCGATAGTTGGAAGTGGACTAAATCTATATCTACTGCATCACAAAGATAAACTAAGAACTTCGTCTACTATCAAGCATTGTCAAATGAATCAACCGCTTTCAACATTCATTTTAACTAAGAATCCTCAAAATATTTTTCTAAAACTGAGATTTTTATAAATTACAATATGATTAAAATCCCCAGATAAAACATCTCAAACAAGGAAATGATTTTTCATTCATAATACGTAACTGTCTTCATTTACAGTCATGTCGATTTGAAAACGTAACCCCCAGCAACGCCGGGCTATTTTGCTAGTTACCTATATTTGCTTCGGATACTTCATCATTACCAAAGACGGCTACTTTGTATACGAAATGCGCATATGGTTTCCAAGAACCGTTACTATTTTTATGGCTATTGGGGATATATATATATTGTCATTTTCATTCTCCAATATTTTTAGTATATTTTTCTCCGCTCCTTCCCTCTGTCCATCGATATTCCTATTTTTGGAATACACTTTTCCGCCATCTTTCCTCTCGTCCCATCAATAACCTCGAGCAGCTCTTTAAAAAAATAATTTCGTCTCTCTTTTGCATTTGTCATAGTGTGTTTGTGTGTTTGTCTTCTCGTTCTCATCCCTTGGCTCTTTCTCCTATTTTTCTTTCTTCCGTTATTTTTTCTCCTTCACTCCCTCTCCCCCCCTCCCTCGTGAATTGGTTTCCTCCATATAATAAATCCACTTTTTCTTTTTTTACTTTCCCCATACGCAGTTTAGGAGCAAGTATAGTTTTCGCGAAAAAAAATCGAAACCGAGATTTCAACGGAAATACGACTTTTAAAGCCCCATGAGTACGTTTTCCCTATTTGTTATTTTTTACAATGGAAGAGAGTATGAAAATTTTATTTCTCAAACTTAACTACTTAGAAAGATCATATGTACGCAGACGGACAAAAAAAAAACGAAAAGCGTTAGCGTTTTTTCTTTTCAAATTTTCCGGAGTTTAGTTGAAATGATATTAGGTGATTAAATATCGGATAATGTTAGTTCAGGAGTGAGATATGCTTACTCCGTGTTCTATATCCCTTACAGACACCAACGACCTATTGAATTCCACCTGGTTTGAGTATTTTTTAACAAGAAATTTAGTGATCCTCCAATGCGCACAAACAGGCATAATCCTGCATTATCTCCTTCGCCATGCAAATATGAAATAAAACAACGAAATTCTGGATGGAGGATATTCCAATTTCAATTTAAAATTAAAAACCGCTCGCGATAATTCACACGCCGTCGATTAAAAAAAAAACAAGACCATGCGAATTAAAGCCGATTCGACGACCGATTTAATGTCAAAAGAACGGTCGATTCAAACAGATTGGCTATGCGTGCAAACATTCCGATTCAATCTATCCCTCACGGATATCCAATCGAACTCGACATTCATTCCCGGTCTGGATTTTTGTTTCTTTGACATCGAATACGTCTGTTTACCCTTATTACTGCGATATAACCGAACTTTCTCTCAGCCTCTCTTCCAGACGCAAATCCTTTAATCTCTTCCATTCCTTTACCAATTACTCCGCGATGAATAGAACATTTTTTGCTTGCCATATCCTTTAATCTCTCTATTACCTTACCCTCATTACGGGCTGCCTTAATTGATCACCTTTTCCTCTCCCCCTTTTATTTTTATAGAAAAAAAACTCCCTTTCACTCCCGTCTTCCCATGTTGAAGTTTTCGGGTCTCCTATCTATCTCATTAGCCCATCTCTACCGTCTCCTACCGACCTTTTTCCTTGTCGTTCAAAATTGCTTTGCCCAAAGAATGCGTCGTTTTTTTTTTCAATTTTATTTTTACATCCGAGGTCCAAAGCAACGCTTTTGTTTCTCTCTCGTCTAAAAATCTTTCGCCTGATTTTTATTTATGACCTTCGCGGTAACTATGCATTCAAATACCCAAAGGAGCGTTGCTTTCGTTTTCTCTTTCGGTGATAATAATAGAATACTTTTGGTGATTATTTTTCGTGGAACCGAAATATTTTTGTCGAATATATCAAAAGAATTACGACAGATACATCTATACAAAGAAGATTCCATGAAAATCGAACAATTACGGCTCGTATTTTAAAGAAATGAATTTTATTTCCCAAGAAAGCGTGGTTCTCTTTAATAGCACCAATTATTTATTGCCTAAGAGTATTAGAAATTATATAGCATATATTCACACATATTTTTCGAGTGCTGAACTATTTGATAACGAACGACAGACGAAGATGCTTGCGTGGAACAAACAATGTGCAATTACCCGATTACATCTATAATGCCGGATATTTCTTCGGATGCATTTTCAATGAGGACGAAGACAATATTTTCAGCTTCTATTCGAAATTTTAATAATTCGTAGATTTGAATTCAAACACTGAAAGAACATCACAGGTGAATAAGAGAATAATTAGCAAGTGGATCGGGGTTCAAAGTTAGTTTATTTAACCAATTCTTTAACCGGATAGGGCAAAAAAACATTTGTCTGTAGACCTTCTAATTTCATCAAATTAAAAATAAGAACTTTAATATCAGATGGAAAAGTACCTACTTATGCAGAAAAGCTCCTAGGCGATATGGCGCCTATGGCAAAATTTTGGGTAACGCCTTGGTTACCTAGGATATAATTTTTTATTTATGTTAATAAAGAATAAAAGCGTTTTTATTATAAATAAATCAACGTTTGAGTATTAAAACAACACTTATTTATGGGAAAATTAACTTTTCGCACTTTCTACGGGGCTTTTGCAAGCGGCGCCTATGGCTAATGCCACCTTCGCCATACCCCAGTTACGGCACTGATCTCATGTATCTCCACTGCTCATAATAAAAGACGATTAAAAACATCATTTCTACCAGGCTCCCGTCATCAGTGGCATTAACCGACAGTGGTTTCTAACAGAACACCTGAGATTAATGCTTATTTTTTCAGTAAGATTTTTAAGGTTTGAATTTGTTTTTAGCCATAAGCATACATCAATGATTCTCTAACGAAGGGATTGAATCCTCTTTAGAAAAGACGCGTGATCGTGTATGCAAACATTAATTTTGGCTCTAGAGGAACTGATTGTCCGGCGCGTGCTCACACTTACCCTCGCTTCTCCATCTTTGATCGAATTCCATATACCGGGGGTCGGCAAACCTTTTTCCTAAGAAAAGCCACTTTTCCAAATTATGTATAAAACGCAACATAAGAAGAGCCGCAGTCATTGGCGGGGGGCGATTCTCACCTCCTTAACCTTGCTGTTGTTTTACTTTTTGGAATTATTTCTGTAAACCAAACTTTTATTCTACGGATTGCGTCCATACGTTTTATAGTTTTCTGCAATTTCTATTAAAAGAATTTACGAAGCGAATTTCTTTCTTGGAGGTTTTATCAGGGAGAGCTGCTGTTGGGAGCCGCGCGCTAATCCTTAAAAGAGCCACTTGCGGCTCAGGAGCCGCAGGTTGCCGACCCCTGCCCTATACGAATCTAATTTTAGAATTCGGGATATAGAGTAGGAAAATTAAAGTTGACGTATTCATCCTCTCTCGGACGGAATTCGAATGTTCAACCCTGCACCGGGAGAGAAGGCCTATTCCTTTTAAACAAGAACAGACTTATGAGTCGCGATTAGCAATCCTTATCCTGCGTGGGAAATGTTGCTTCGAATGGTAGACGGTGCCGAGCGCTCAGCGGAATCCCATTGGGACGCGTCTTTCGTGATTCTCGGTCCTAAATTTCTCCGCATCGTCTTCATCCTCTTCGGCCTCCTTCGAATCAATCCGTATTCCTATCTTTGCCTGCTAAGAGCGTTTGCGGCATCATCTTAAGGATACGCCGGATGGAATCTTTCTCGTGAGACTTAAAAAAGCACACACCCTTACAATTCTCCGCCGTGCAGTAATTCTTTATTTTCGGCTCACTTCCTTTCCTAATGCTATCATTAGTTTTCCTCAAGCAGGGCTGAATACACTTAAGAAATTGCGGTCCAAACAATGTGAAACTTTTACGATTACCCGTGAGGATTGCTTCTAGAATCAATGCTGGTAAAAGACAGTATTTATTTCCAGAATCCGAAAGCGATGCAATAAAATCGATAAGAGATCCACGCTAATTATTACTTGGAATTCAAGCTTTTTGGCAAAATCCTTAATACATTAAAAAAGCCATTCGGATGAAATAATGTACGCACGCACAGTATATCGAAAATCTAAGGCCAATCTTAAAAGAAAACAACTCCAGACTCGAAATTCTTTTAAGTTCGACTGTCAGCAAGGGTTTTTATAACCTGGTACATGGACACACACACACACACGTGTTTGTTTTGTTAGAAAAAACCTTTCAGCGGACATTGTAGGATAGCGTATCCGAACCTTTTATTTGATATATTGTATACTCCGAGTCTCATGCTTTTAAACCGTTTCTCCCAAAAATAGATTATGATATCATTTAGCTTTGTTTATTTCTTCCTTTCGATGCCCCGTATTCTTTTTTAATTCATACGCTCTGCATGAAAACTGTTTTTGTTTCACGTGCCTTAAAAAATGTTTCCAAGCAACTGAGATACCAGTAATTTGACATTTTACGTTGATTTGTTCCGGAAAATTTCAGCACTTTAAAGTGTCATATTATCGAATCATTCGCGATCTAATGATAATTATTTTTAAGATTGATATTAAATGACTATTGAATACTGATTAGAAATAAAATATTCTCCCACAAAAGAATGTAGAAGAACGTAAATTTCATTTTTCCTCTTTCTCAAAACATTTAATCTTAATTAACAAGTTCTGAATATAACACTTAATAAATTGTATTTTCGGGCATTTCTTGGAAAACGTAAATGCGCATCAATTTATCGCCAAAGAAAATGCTGGCAAGAATGACGGACGGAATGAAAATTCAATACCCTGGTCTTTCTAAAGAAGGATAATATAGCCAAGTTCTGCCCATTCTGAATTATGGATGCGAAACATGAACAATGAATGCCAGAATGACACAACGCCTACAAACAACACAAAGGAGAATAGAGAGATGCATGTTAGGGATCACCAGAAGAGACCGCAAAAGAAACGATTGGGTAAGATAGAAGACGGGAGTCTGTGACGTGATTCGAAGAGTGAAGGCGCTAAAATGGCAGTGGGCGGGCCATATTGTTAGAAGAAATGACGAGCGTTGGACGTCCAGTGACATCGAATGGATCCCAAGAAACATCAAGAGACCGAAAAGAAGACCGAAAGACAGGTGGGACAGAGAGCTTGTTAAGTTCTTGGGACTAACATAGAGGGAGAGGGGGGGGGGGGCTGTTGACAGTGAAAACTGGAGGTCTGGGGGAGTCCTTCATCCGTCAATGAATTGAAAAAGGCTGATGATATACATGCATAAATATAAATACGCGCACAATGTTATTGAGAAGTTATTAAATCCTTAACAGAAGTTTTAAATTAAATTTATACCTCTTAACGTTAAATATTTAATTGCGATAAACAGGTTGTACTATTTATTTAACTGCCGATAATTTTTTAGTGATTAGTAATATTGTAAAAAAATATAGGACTTCTTTCCTGTGCCGGAAGTTTTAATAAAAATAAAACCTTCAAAGTACGTAATTACCGAACCGGCAATGAAATCGTTCTGATATCACATAAATTTCAATACTTATTTTAAACTAACTTTGAGTCAATCGAACATTTTTCATCGCCTAAAATGTTTTTCCCGCACGCAGCCTTGGGAACTGCTAGAAGAATTACTCTCGTTCTACTTGGTGAATGCCCTCACACCAATTAACTAATGTGCACACCATTCAGATTCCCTTCAGAACGCTTTTATTGGGCAATGATACAGCAAAAGGCAAACTTTCCAATTCTTTCGTCTTCAGGACGAATTCAATTACTTAAATGGAACCAATAACTGTAATTGATCTCCGGATACGTTTCCTTAATTGAAGCAAACGTCTATATCATTGCGTGTAAAATTGCAGTGGTAGAGTGCGAAGATTTTTAAATACCTTTGGCGCGCTATGTTTTTGGCAATTTTGAAAAGTGCTTTCGGCAGAAACGATAGGCTGTCAAAATCGTTCACATTTATCGCTGGAATTTTTTTTTCTCTTGTGCGAATTTCATTGCATAACTCCTAATACCTAAATGGCAACTATTATCAACGTGACAAACCACTTATTCGCTTAATTAGTCGGACGTTCTACAAAACTTTCAATTTGCGTTTACAAGCACAAATCTGAAGGTGGCTCCGGCGAAGTAGAGGAGACGT
This sequence comes from Uropetala carovei, assembly GCA_036926305.1. Lineage (NCBI taxonomy): Eukaryota > Metazoa > Arthropoda > Insecta > Odonata > Petaluridae > Uropetala > Uropetala carovei. The sequence goes on from JAXCHB010000214.1 coordinate 2,171,451, forward strand.
CTATCGAAACTAATGCGTGACCAGGGTTATCATCTTACCGGAATTAATAATGATACTGGAAAACTAAAATTAGGCTTCTAACTAATTTAACACGGCGTTGAAAACTTTCTAGGATTTAACTAGTGCCTTTTATAAATTTCACAATTTAAATAATGAAAAAACTTTGTACGCATTGATTCATATCAATATCGTATCTAGAAATATCGCTCCAACATATTATGAAAATGACAAAAGTTACATAGCTATTGGAAATTTCGCATTCTCCTTCCTTATGTATCCATCTCAGGGATGACGTGATAGATCTCGCAAAGTCAGCGCTCCGTCCTTCAGAAGGGACTTTAAGCAGTTGACTCCCTTGGTGCTCTTCGTAAAGATAAATAGCGGCACTGGGTTTCCCTCCTCCCTTCTGTGTTTGTTCGGTGTCAAAAGGATTATGACTATAATCAGGGGCGGCACGAGGAATTTTGGCTCCCCGGGCGAGTTAGCACTCTAGCGCCCCCCCCCCCTTCGTAAATGTTTGTTGATATAATTACGAAGTACATGTTAATTTATTCAGCACAGAATGGATGCCATTCCAGCTCGATTCGGCGATATAAATCGGTATCCAATATTTATTCACTTGCAAGTAATGCATAGATACATGGCCGGAATAACGGCCCCAAGATTTTGGTGCCTCGGACAGTCGCCCGGTTCGCCGGTACCTCGCGCCGGCCCTGTCTATAATAATCCGAAAGGTTGATTATATAGATAAACAAATAAACAAACAAACAATCCGTACATAAGACCCAGCATTTGGGATTTATAAACAATATAGAGCATAAATTTTAAAGATGATATTTTAATCAATTTTGGTTTACATCGGAAGGTACATTTCAAGTTGTTTTTTTTTGTTAAATTAATTACAGAAACAATATCCATGTTACCAGGTTTTCAGCGTGAGTCGCCCTCTACGTTTGTAAAAAAAAAACTCGTGCAACGTTTCACCAATTATGCATGCGTGCCGGGGATTAGGAAAATTACAAATTTATCCCCTAAATTGATTAATTCCGGAAACTTCGTAAATCTGACATAATCCTATAGGAGCCTCGAATCTCATTTCCCGCGAATCCGGCCCGGAACCGTAGAGGGTGGCGGCTCTGCCAGGAATACAATTAGAGCTTTTGACACGGTTAATCTCACTATTAGAGGCCTCATCAGTATCACTTAAATATAACGCCTCCTCGCTGTATAATGCGAATGCGTACTATCGGCCTCTAGGCGACCCGGGAAAGTGATGACGTGCTTGAAGAATTTTCTCTTAATCGAGAATAACTCCGGGTAAATCCGTCGTTTACCTGCGGTATTTCGCTGTTAACAGTCACTTTCAGTCTAAACTAAAGAACTTCAACGTTTGACTTGAGTTCTCCTATCCGTTGGATTATGATCTATGTAAATAAAAAGAGAAGGAGTTGCTGTGGCAACGAAAACAAACAAAACCTACAAACCTACCTCATAATATTTTAGTGTATTAGTTGACGTATTTTGTCACTTGGTAAAATGAAAGAGGGATTACAACATTTATAATAGATAAGATTTATTATTTGTTCATTTGCGTTATAGTATATAAATTAATCCAGCAAAAAATTATGAAAAATGAATGAATGGCCGAAGAGTTTCGCAAAAAAATAGTGAGAATCAACTTTAATTTCAGTTAATACGACGACGGTTTTTCCCATTGTTCCTGCATTTTCCATCACTATAAATAAATCAGAAGGACAAACCTTTGAGGAAGTTGGAATATTTCTTCCTGAACCACTTTTCTATCACGGTCAACTCTATGCAGCCTTATCGAGATGTACCGACGTCCCAAGAAAAATTAAAAATGCACAATAACTGATAGCCAACAACAAGGCAAGTTAACAAGAACATGCTAATGATATTTCCACTGTGAACGTAGTCTATAAAAAAGTCTTACGAAATAAATGAAAATTATGAGTTTTGATAAACATTTGGAATGTTAGATTTCGAAACAATAAAATTTTCCGTCATTTTTGACGGGCGTTTGCTAGTATTTCCATAATTTCCTTTTACAATCTTACAAGCATTTATGATGATTAGATTTTTCGTACCGCTTCCTACTCGAATTCAAAGACTTCAATTAATATTCTGATTGTTACCTTCGCTACAGACTTTTAACATCGTTTGAAATGTCTTTTCAATTAAAATTTTCCATCGGCACCTTCACCGTTACCCCATTTAACTGACAAAATTACAATACACGCCAATCAAGGAAACGGTATATCATTTTCTACTGCATCGGCAATGTTTGCGCAATCAAATATCTCTATTCGCTGAGGCTTGCGAGCTCACCAAATATGACAATACCTCAAAGCATACGAAATATCGATAGATACACGCCGAGAATACCTCAGTAATCTTTGCGTAAAAATGAAACCCAGTAGGACAACAAAGGGGCTTTGTTGGTTTACTGAAACGTGTTAACGCATCAGTGGTCGCTTAGATCTTCAAAGTAAAGCTTACAATTAGAGGAAACTAACTAGAGATGCCAACTTCATGAAATGACGCAATTATCATTTTCAAAGTCTATGGAATGAGTCTGAACTTAGTACGTATATGATTTTCTGTATTGTGCGGATTGTCCATAAAAGCGTGAATGAAGATGAAACGTTATCAAATTATAATAAACATGCTCGACAGAGATGGCGAAAAGCAGTCTATGAACACGGGTGCACAAACAGCGGCCCGCAGCCCGCATCCGGCTTGCTGAGCGTTTTCATCCTATTCGCCGAGATTTAAACTATTTCGTATTTCCCTTTGTTCGCGTAGTGGATAAATGAGAATTTAAAACAAATCGGGTAAGATTAAACTACCAGCAGTTCTTTTGTTTTGTGTGAAATCACTAGTGTAGTGCCCGTTGAAATATCAACGGAAGAATTGTAGCTAGATAAATAGATTATTATTATTTTCATTTAAAATAATTAATATCACACTTTTACATATGAAATATTTTGTCATATACAACATTTCCAGTGAATATTCTGTTGTTGACGGGCTTTCTTTAGTTAAACTTAAAATAGTTGCCTCTCTTTCCCTCCCTCTCCCATCCCTCTCTCTCGTATTAAAAGCATTCAAAGCACGTTTATACCCCTAAGGATTGAATTAACAATATGATATAGAGGTCTAACAATGGAATTGGTAGGCAAGGCAACATCCCGTTAAAATGGCTAGATTTCCTCAAACTGTGTGAATTAAACGTTTAAATTGATCGATTTCGAACTGTAGGCGGAAAAAAAGATGAAAATAATACGAAACGTTATAACGTTTTCTTCAAAATGATTTATATCCCAAGATTGTTGGTCAATTCTTTCTAATTTTAATCTAAAAAAGAATGAAATCCTGCACGTCGAAATGTCCATTTTTACGTGTTACCTTATGGGAAATGGAAATTGTCCCCTGAAGTCGAACCGGGGACTTTGATCTAGAATTCGATACACTAAAACGTTTTGTTATTATATCATAATGCTATCCTGAAAATTTCATCAAATTCGGTTCAGTCGTTTGCGAGATATTAAGCTTCAAAAAGCATTAGATGACAAAGTGACATTGTGACACTGTCTTTTATTATTGTAGATTCTTTTGTATTGTAATGCGGCTCGCGATGTGTGCGGAAGTGATAAATATGACAACCGAGGCGAATGGATTAGGCAGCGCTGGTCCAAAGCATAGATTTATCTGTCAATCCTTCTCTTCAACCAGGAAACAATTTTTGCGGTCCATCGAAATTCATTTCGATACTACTGTGTTAATTATGCAGTTGATATTTGTTCCATTGAAAATTAAGTTTTGACTATAAAACAGTGATGATTTGGACATGTAAATGATAAAATTAGGAGTTTATATTCCGGGAAATAATTTAACGAAACTTTAGTGGGAAAAAACACATTTTGAGTATCTACGCATAACGGTATATTTTATACTTATCGTGGCCGACAATTGTCTGAGGCTCGCCTAGAAATATTTATGTATATTCGAACCTCAAAGGAAACAAAAAAAATTCGACTTATAGAAAATATGGGTTATAGAAGAAAAATCACACGAGAAAGACTTTGTCCTGTAAAATGAACTCGCTTCGAGTTATGAAAAATTCGAGTTATAAACGTTCGACTGTATATAAACAAATAAATGTACATATTCTTCAATAAATATCTTTAAAAAATTTCGAGCCTGAAAATCAGCCGTGTTTACGTAACTAGCACAAGCTATGGCGTTTTAAAAGCCTTTTTTGTCTCACCACTTCTTAAAATGGGACTTAATGCAATTCATTTCCTGTAAAATGTCATCTTAAGTTTCTGAATCTGAGAATATGGACCGCATGCATATGTAGCATAAAAAAATAAATTCCAAGACTAAAACCACCTTGAATGAAAATTTGCCAAAACTTTTAAAGAATAAAAGAAAAAGTAAAATTAGAATGGAAATATAGAGAGAAATACCAAACGTTCTGAACTTACTGTTAGTAAAAATATACCGGAATAAAGAAAGGCGTGGCGCGCAATATTGGACGGATTCTGAAGAAGGAGAATTTGAGTCGATTAAAAGCTTTGGAGACAAGGGTTACGACAAAAGAAGGAGAAGAAAACAGAAGAGAAAGCATTTAATACACTCAAAGAAGAGAGAGAACTTTAATTAAACATGTCAAAGATAGAGAGATGGAATAGACAGAAAGGATTTTAATTAGGAAAGGAATTTCGTTGGAGGTTATATCAAAGGTAGAACCCACGCTAAAAATCAAAGGTTGCGTAAGTATATGTTATAGCTATGAGGAGATAAGGGAAGGCATTGAAACGGAGGCATTTTACGATTCATCAATAGAAATGAGATGAAAGCCTTTTTACTTTCTCCATACGTAGGATAGGGAAAGTATTGTGATAACGAAAATAATCGACTTCGAGATTTCAACGGAAATACACGTTTTCAGGTCCCTAGAACACGTTTAGACTATTTTCGGAATGATATATGTGTGTGTGTGGATGGATGTGATTGTGGGCGCTCTAACTCAGAAAGTACTTGCCATATCCTTACCAAACTTCATACATAACACTTTAGCATGAGCACAAAGAACTGATTAGTTTTTGGACAATAACGGTTAACCGAAAGTCGAGGTTTACTCGAAATCCGATTCGGTTTTTCCGATATTTCTCCGTTAAAACATCATTATTCAATATACAATTCTATACAAAGGTTCTAGAGAATGTAATTTCCTACAACTTTCATTTGAAACAATTTTCCAAATAATATTACGCCTTAAAATGCCACTAAATTGCCAAAATAAAAATTTTACCAGATATAATTACATCCCAATATTTGGATGATTTTATAATTCAAAAAATACAGTTTTGTTCATCACGTGATACAAGTGAACTTATCACTAAATTTATCGGCGGAATAAATAAATACGTTCATTCACATTTGGATGATTATATAACGTAAGAAAAAACTAAATAGTTTTATTCATCGTATGATACAAGTAAACATATCATCCACCAAATTCATTAAGGACAAAAATTTCATTTAAACCAATTAGAGATTCGAAACATTTTCATCTTGTTATCTCAATTCCTAGCTCACTTGTTTTAATGAAACACCCATGTACGTATTCACATTCCCTCCCACGTGGAAGATCCGAAAATATATGTAATCATACGCTTGAACATCGCGCAGCTCTTTCATTTAAGACGGAAATGCGATTTTCAAACGCCTGAAAAATTACGGACTCCAGAAGGAAGGAACGCCATGGCCTCAAGGGTTGAAGAAGAAAGCACGCAAGGTCGTGTGGCACAAGCCCAAAGGTAAGTGAAAGCGCCCTCCCAGGAAATTGCTATTATTATTGTTAGGAAGGGAGATGGGGGGAGAGGTTCTTGCCGCGTGCCTCGACTGTTTTGGAACTCTTTATCCTCTTTATAGAAGCAGGAATGCGGACACACGCAGTTACGAAGGAGGAGGTAGGGAGAGGGAAGGTGGGGGGGAGGTAGAAGTGAAAATGCCCCTTTTGTAATGCTACCCCCGATTTTTACCTCCACCTCCTCACACACCCTTTTCGCTACTCTTTTGCTGTCGGTTCCATTTCGAGACTGCGGGTGGGGCGATGTGGGTGTTTGTCGGGATCCTGTGAAAGTATCCCGATGGTCTAAAGGAGGATGGGTGGGAGAGAAGGACAGGGCCGGATTAAGAGATCTATGGCTCCCACGCGCAACGCGTATAAGACCCCACCGAAATCGTATTTTTTTAAAAAGTAAAATACTGTGCAAGGTTTGTGATCTGATCGGCAACACTTGTAAAGGATTTCGGCAAGACGGGGTAGGGTCAGCCCCCTTGTCCTCGCGTCTTTTGCATGCCGCCTAATCCGACCCTGTAATCAAGTATGCTAGAATAAATCCAATTCTCAGGGACGTCAACTTCGTCAACAGCCATACCATGATGAAAACACCGGTTCTAGTCCGATCACCGAAGTTAATAAATCATAGGGCCCGGATAGTGACTTGGATGGGTGACCGCGTGACGTCATTTTTGCAAAATTTTCCGTCGCGTTTTGCGGATTCTGTCGGAACGATTGCTATTTCTCCGACTTACATCATTTCTATTTTCTTTCCTCGAGTGCGTTTTGCCGAACTGGATCCGAAAAAAGTATATTCGATTTAAAAAATCGGCCTGTTTAATATCTACTGGAATTTTATATTCTTTTAAATAAAAATTGTGGAAACCTTTCTGATGACGTTTAAACGTTTAAAAAATTGGTAATAAGCTCCGTTGAAAACCGTTATTCGGCCCACCGTGAACCGAAATTGTTAATGACTAAATAAAAAGGTTCCACACTCATTTAATATAATATGTCGAAGTAGCTGATGCTTTGCAGTATTTCAACAATTTGAGGAAAATGGAAGAAACTAACTGAAACGCCCGGCTTCGCTCGGGAAAGAGTTTTCTTTTAAGCAGACAACGATTTTTATTGCTCGGGGCAAACGTTCCCCATACGTTAATTACGCAAGCGATGCTTACATTACCATTTACTATTTTGTATTGTATTGTAAAGTTTTACCATAAAAATAATTACGCATTAACGTCTCACTTAATATTCACATGGATAGATGCACCGAAGTCTTTAAATCAGCAATAAAATTACGTGGATTATGTCATTACTATTATCCAAAACGTAAACAATAAACAACATCTTTTTTATCGAACAAATGTAAGTAGATGTATCGATTTATGTTGCGATAAATCTTTCAATGTTAATGGTAAAATATAACAATGTTCTAATATTCCTTAAAAATCATTTGACTCACTTTAAAAGTATCCATAGACTATATTTAGGCATGAATCCATTTGTACCTTTTATCTTGACGTTAGCTATTCTTACTCTACGGCGCGCCACGGCGTGGATTTTCCTTGCATTAATCTTTACGTGGATATCTCTCCCTTTGAAGGGGACAACAATTAAGAAATTTAGCTTTGTTGCCGCCTGAAAAATGATCATTTAATCCGATAAATTTTGCGCTTAAAGGAAACATTCGAGAGATTTAGCATGTAATACGACAAAACATGAACAGAATTAAAGTATTCAGTCTTTCGTGCGTAAAATAAGCCATTTTCCGTGATCGTAAGTTAATATTTAGGTATATTTATATCCAAATCAGTGAAAGGCTACATGGCATTTTGGGATTTCTCCACACCATTTCACATGCATTCTTATGGAAATAGTATTTTGTTGACACCATGGGGTATAAGTAAAGTGACCAGACGTACTGATTTAATCAGTACAGTACCTACTGATTTTAGATATTGTGTACTGATTTCAAATATGTACTGAATTTTGTACTGAATTTTAAAGCTGTACTGATTTCAAAAGAAGAAAAAATCTATAATTATTTAGTTCATTTACTGTGGGATTGACGGTTGAGGTGACTCGGGTGCGATGTTGCCAGGATGTGTAAAGAGGACTTGCGGCAACGCTGAGTAGTTCCCCCTAGCAAACATTACCTGCCCTCCACCTATGATTGGCTGTGAGGGAGGGGAGTTTTTCAGTCTTTCCTTCCAAACCCCCACCCCTTCTCTACAACTAACAATAAGTCTCAATTCCAAAGTAATGTCGTCCAGACAATAGTAATTATGGTTGTGTATGTCATGTTGGTAGTATAATATTTTAATGCTGTTTAGTAAAGTAACATTATTCTCAGAATAGATTATTAATATTCTTATTTAATTATATTTAAAGATCCTGCCATAAATAGAAGAAAAAACATTTTCTGATCGACTTCAGCAAGAGTATCCGATATATATATATATATATATATATAACAATAGTGTTATATACCTATGTATACTGTATAAAATTTCAATATATAAAGTATTATATTGAAATGTAGTTTTCTGTCATGGATATAAGAAATTTAAAAAATGTACTGATTTTACATCTAGAAAATCTGGTCACTTTAGGTATAAGAGACCCCACGGCCTGCAAACCTAGACCAAGTTCTTCCTTTGCACCATAGCATGGCCCATGAAACTTTTGAATTCGATAGCTTCAACGGTGTAAAAACGTATAAAGACCATAAACACACATACACTCTAAAATATTTTTAAGATAACAGTTCGATGAACGGGGAAAATTATGGTTTGGGAGTCAGGAGCGTGATTTAATAATTCTCTCCACGATTAAGAGATCCATGGGCTCCACAACACAACACATTTAAGGCTCCACCCAAGTCGTAAATTTGTAACAAGTAACAGTTATTTTAAAGTTTGTGATCCGTGCGGCAGCACTTTGGAAGGGCGATACGAGACACGTTCGGCCCGCAGTGGGGTGTAGGACAGTTCGGCACGACCGGTTCGGCGACGGACTATTCGGCGATGGGACTGTTCGGCGCCAGCCGTCTTCCGCACTGCAAAAATCCAATATATTTTGGAGGGAATGGCGTCATGGTAATATTAATATCGCAACTATTAAGTTACTCAATCTATTACGTAGAAATAAAAAAGACTATACTTAAAGGAAAATAGATTTAAATTCTTTAAAAATATCATTTTTATTTAAACAGTATTGGCTCGATGAAATTAAGTAAGCTAATTTAACTTAACAGTAACATTTGTATTAAATTAACATTGATATAATTAATTAATTGCGCAAATCATTACGCACATCATCCGGTGATTTTTCGTCGTATAATTTGAATCTTGTACTTTTTATCACGGAAGTTAATTTGAATCTATTTTCCTTTAAATACAGTCATTTTTATTTCTACGTAACTGATTCTGTAACGTAATAGTTGCAATGTTATTATTATCATGACGCCATTCCCTCCCAAAATATATTGGAATTGTGCCGTGCGGAACACGGCTGGCGCCGTACGCTTCATCCGACCCTGGAGGAGGAAAAGTGGAAGGGAAAAGAACGTTAGATAAAGAGAGAAGCAAATGAACGACCTACCATGTGCATAAACCGCCTCAAAGTGGAAGGTATAATCCATTTTTAAAAATGTCGCCCACCTTGAATTCACATTCTTGGTTTTTTTTAATGGTCGTAAGAATTTATCGCATAATTTATCTAATGGCTTAGCCTGATCTCTAGTTAATTTGATTCTGAACTCTCTCTCTCGTTGCGTGGGAACAGCTTGTTTTTGCCACCGGAAGGTCAGTAGTTCGAACTTTGACCTTAGTCGTCATAAATGTCAAAATCCGGAAATTGTCAGAAATGCGGAAGATTGTGTGTTTATTTTTCCTAACGACGTAGACCTATTCAAATTACGTTTCCTTTGGAGTTTATTATGCATGAGAAAATTAAGCAGGAAAGGAACCGAAACGGAAAATTAACGGATTAATTTCTAATGCTAAAAATTCCTTTCATTTCGGCAGATGTTAAACCCACGGTGGAATTTTATAGGGATAATTTAAAACGCCCTTACTTGTAACTCCACCTACATTATGAGAGATGGAAGCAATTATATCATTTGGTGTTTTCATTGGAAAAGACTTTCATGCAGAGAGATTTTCAGTTTTAATATACTCTTAGGCCCACTAAGCAATTTTATGCCGCCCACCGCCAATGGTAGGCAGTGTGCCTGCCTTCTAATCCAAAGGTCGCGGGTTCGAATCCCGCTTAGGGAATGGATATTGTGATTCGTCTTGGGGTTTTTCCCCTATCTGTAGCCAAGCATTTGGCTTTGTGGGGAAGGCATCATTACAAATAATAATAATAATTTACCTACCAAATATTATTTTTAACTAGCAAAATCTGTAGCAATTTATGGCTTTAAATTCGGATTCATTAGCTGATATTTCTCTATTCATATAAGATATTTTTAACGTTGCTTTACATCTTTTCTCAAAGATTGATTTCAATCATGCTTTTAAATATCGAATTTTTAAAGCTAAGAAACCTAATTTTAACTTGATTTTCAATCATACGGTACTTAAGAATCTCTAAATAACTTTCGATTTCACTTTTATCCAATCCGCCGAAGCATTGGAAATTTTCAATGCGGCCCACCGAAAGATTCCCTGCCATCGATGCGGCATTGACTTCGTGTTTTCCACACTCCTCGTGCTGGGGGTGTGGTCGCTGCTGCCAGCTCTTTGTTGGCTCCTAAGCAGCTGAACAAATATTGAAAATTACCCCTTACAGGGTATGTAGGCCCTTCCGGTCTTAGGTCCTCTGACTTTCAGGAGGAGGCAGGTCATCTTCCTCTCCAGTTGAGGCTCTCTGGGACGACGGTATATATCCCACGGCATGGTTCGGGATTCCGCAATTTGGCGGATGATTTCAATCCTCTTTCTTCCTATACATAGGAAGAATCTCTGGGCAGGCCTCTTGAATTCTACATCAATGGTGGCGATCTGGAGCCGTTCGTAGAGATCGCTGTCTCGCAAACCTCTAACGTATCCGTGGATATAGCGCAGGCAGGCGCGCTCGGCTACTCCTAGGCAGTATTTGCCTGTTGCGCAAACTCTACCGCTCCAGGCTGGTGACGCGTACGTGAGAATCAGAAGGACGATAGCACGATACGGGAGGTGTTTCCACTCCGTTAAGATCAAGTTGCTCCTGAGTAAAGGGGAAAGACGGATCTTGCATCGTATGGCACGGTGTGCCAGGCCTGTTTCGTGCTTGCGGAAGGCGAGGGTCCTATCCAGTGTCACTCCTAGATATGTGAACTCCGTTTTCCATGGAGATTCTTCAGTGCCAATGAGGATGCCGTCCGGATCCTCCGTCCTGCCGTTGGTGAAGAAGACGGTTTGCGTTTTCCTGGGATTTACTCGAAGTTTGCACAATACGGAACGATTGCGACGTTGAAGAGAAAGACATTCCGCGAGAAAGGCCCCTCGATCTGCTGTGTAATAACCCCGAATAACCGAACGCGTTATTTCTTCTCCCTTCAGGCTATGGAGGGGGATAAAAAGGCTCCGTTAACGGATGGATGAAATAACAACAACAAAAAAGTTATATCGATCGACAACGAACGAAAACAAAACACGGCGCATTCCCGTTGGTTTTATTTCGATTCCTAGGAGATTGTCATTGTTTGTTTGCGCTTTCTGTCAGCGGGGAAACCGCCGCTGCCAACGAAACGACGAATTTATTAATTAGACGGAGCATCGTGAAAAATGCAAGCAAATTGAGCAGGTAACCGCCGTTTACAAAGAGGCGCGATGAAAGAGTGATATATTTTTTCATTATGTAAGAGAGAATCGATATAGACTCCCTGTCCCTTTCGCCTGCTATTCCAACTCCCTATTGTTTTTTTTCCATAAGATAAAACTTTTCACTCGCCTCTTTCGAAAAGTACCCTCTTTTGAAATAATAAAGGAGTGAAAATAGTGGCCGATGGTCGTTGGGGACTTGATTATTCTAGCGTTTTACTGCTCCGCTCATTTTACAGAAAGAAATATATCAACAACAGGGAGCAGTGAAATTGGTGCCAATTAATTAAAGAATGGATCTCCAATCTTTCAACACCCAAGATCTTCACATTCACAACGTGTTTCTCGTATGTTTGTGTTTATTTATATCAGTCTGAAAGAATTTTCGATCTTACTTACGCCTTATATCAATGTGATATATGAAACTCCCATGTCATTAAAAATCGGAAAAAACAGACAGGTATGTACATCTAGTGATATGCGCTCCTTCTATTTTGTGATCCTTAAAAATACCTTCTTAGAAACAGGCTACCAAACAGAATTTTTTTCCTTTACGTTTTCGCTCTGCTTCACACAAAACAAATTTCTCCCAAACTTTAAGAGACATCGAAACCAGCGTTATAACATGAAATGTCCTGCTTAATACGTCAATCTAATTTAATCGGAAACAACTTTTTATCCGAGATAAACAAGCTCGAACAAAGTTTTATTCGAGTTTTCATACTGTACAAGAGAATATTTTTGTTCAAATAAATTTGATTAAAATTTTATTCACCAGGATAATTAGGTAATTGTGTAAATAAGTGTTAAGCTATTAGAAGTTTAAGAAAAAGGATATTAAATAAATACATATACAGACGGAATAAATCAACCGAAACATAACTTGAATTAGTTAATAAAGTTACACATTAAGTCGCAGTTAGTCTCAAACTTTTGCAATAATGAGCGATTGGAACACCAAGCATCGAGCTACACTGAAGCATACTCAGGATCGATAAATATCGAAACGCTCCTGTCTCCCTGCGAGAACTGATATCGAGATATATCTTTATTATTTGATTTGTTAATTCCAATTGCTCCTAATTTATGAACGATTATAAAATCACCTGCACAGCTCGATAAAAAAAGTTCCAACTATAAGTTCTAAATCTATATCGGCTCAATATTTGATTCAATAAAAAGTAGGTAAGTAGGCAAGATTCATCGATCGACTTTAAAAAGAGCCAAAGATCGACCGTCCGATCGCGATCGACTGGTTGGAGACCCCTGTAATTAAAGCGTACGAGAAAACTTGACTCTTCAATGCAAATCGGTGTTTGGAGAGAGTGTTTGGAGAGAGAAATAAGTAATTTTCTTTCAATCCTCGTTAAAATTCTTCCACCTCTTTCGATACGTTTATTTGCACATAAATTAAGCCTTGAAACGGTTTGTGTAAAGGTGGGATTAGACCAAGGCAGCAACGTGCGACATTGCCGCATGCCTCACATAGACGCGTGCCTCATTCAGCGGCATGCTGTTGAATGCAACAACGTGCAATATTTTATGCTTGCCTCATGACCATTTAAACCAAAGCAGCAGATTTTCTTTCAGTTAACCCTTTATAGGGCAAGAAGTCAAGGAATGAAAGTCAAATTTTATTTTAATCTATAACTACTAAATATCATATTATATTATGGAAAAGCTTAATTTATTTTAATTGGAGACCTCATGGCCTCAGAAACTGGTGGTACATATGTGTACCAATGTCCTATAACGATGACTGAAAATTCCTTTTGAGCACTGGTACCCATTTGTACCACTTGAAATTTTTTGAGTTTGTGCACTGAAATAGGAAGTGGTCATTTACATAAAACACAATTTAAAAAAATAGTATAATTTCAAAAAATCAGAAATGAATGAATAGCGGATAGCTGGAAAAAGACTTCGAGCCTCAGTGCGCGGCGGCGGGCGTCAGGGGTAAGCGGGTCGGGTTGGGCAGTCTAGCTAGTCTAGCATAAAACCTGGATTGGAGACCATGCGCTTTTACAAATATGTATACTGAGATTAAAATTAAATTGTTATTTATTTCTGCAATTTTTAAAAATATGTATAAAACAATAATAAAAATACGAGAGAAACATATATACGTATACATATATAAGTATACATATATATATATGCTCACAAACCATAAGATATGTTACTTAACGATGTGAAAATATCTGTTGGAGAGGGAGGTTTCTGGGTTTGTTTATTTTGCGCCATGTATTTTCTTGAAAAACTGGTTTCCTGTCACAATTCGTCACAAATGCCGCGTGCAACACTCCTTTCTTCCCGCCTCCTTCGACAAGCCTTGCAACAACGTGCTGCATCGGTATTTTTGTGGCATGCGGCATATTTGTTTTAAGGGGTACGAGAAAGTGTTAAAGATTACAACTTTTTTCCTTACTTCGTCTGTCATGCGTGACTTTGGGAATCAAAAGTTGCGATGATACGACTGAGAATAACGTTTTAAAACGGAAAAAATACGCCAAAACTGTAAATTTTAACGCTACAAAAATGAGTTATCTATCTTAATACATGTGTTATTCATTTCATTAACACTTTAAAAGGTACTAAAGGGTAGGCGAACATTAAAAAAATTCTCTACGGAGCACGCGATTATTAAAAATGTTCCAAGGAGTATGTCAGCAAAAAAAAAGTTGAAAATCTTTAGGTTAAACATTATATATTCACGTGGCCTTCCTTCGATTCTTTTACTTGCGCAGGTGTTTGAAGACTGTTTCCTTTGAAAACCAGTGGCTTATAGTAACAGTAGCGACGTATGGTTAGCGGAGGGACATCTTTGATAGACATTTTGGTTAGCCATATGCGCGTTAAAGGCCTTCCAGAATAAAAAACATCTGAGAAAATAACTCTACTAATAATCTATCTGACATAAGGGAAAATCCTTGTTTTTCGAAGTTCTTTTCCTCGAGCGATGAAAAATTCCTCCGTCACTCGTAAAAAATAAAAACATTAAAAATCCCTTTCCTTCAACGTCCTTCCCATCAAATGACGAGGACGATCCTTCCTAGATCCGAAAATAGTCTTCCATTCATCAGTGACGCACACGACTTTGTAACAAAAACGAAGAAAATCGCGGGTGAGAAAAAATAATTTACGTCTTTATCTACCGTTTCCATGACATTCTTCAAATGCCGCGCAATTGGAGGAAAAACGCGAAACATTTTTTTCTTATTTTTTTTTACTCTGAGGAGGGTTGTTTAACGCCTGAAGCGACTCGTGCGTTGACGTATTATATTGCCTATAAAGATGAGATGAGCGAATCACGCTTGTTACCATTGTTCTCGGGAGATACAGAGAGAGAGAGAGACTCAGAAAAAGGATAGAAGATGGTGGGCGATAGAAGGAGATGCGAACTCGCGTCTCCGGGGGAGGGGAAACCAACAATGGAATTTATTTGCGCAGCGATTTTCATATCTCTTCCGTAGGGACGGCAACGACTCCCAACTTTCCTCGTATCTCGGTAACGGAAACCGGCAGGGGAAATTGTTTTGATTTCAATTCCATCCCTCGCTTGCCGTTTTGAGGGGAATCACGAGGCGAAGGACGCAAAAGCGAGAATAATCGCGGTCGGATTAAGCGAGAAAATAATTACGCTCGATAAATCTCGAGCATTACAAACATTCAAGAACGTTCGTCGGAGTTGATGCTAAAATCAAGGAATCTCATTCATTTTATGCATTCATCTTTCCATGAGTGGTTCACTTAAATACAAAACATAATACCTCTGAATCATAGGGCGCACGTACAACTGCAACGATTAATTCTACGATCACGGTGACATTCAGAATCTTAGGAAAACTAGACAGGTGTTCTCCGAACGCGTTCTTCAAGGCCGAAGGCTCGAGAAAGCGTAATGGGTTTCAGAATACATGAAGTTTAGGATTTTATGTGATTGTGCGCCATTGATCATAAGATAATAATAATAATCGCGGATAAAATTTACGTGTGTGTCTCGTCGGGATTTAAGATTATTGTATAAATCAAGAAAAGGAGTTTATTAGACAAAATAAAACTTGCGTATAAATGCTATGGGCATGAACAGCCGTTAAATATTACTCGAAAACTTCACGCAGACATTTCGAGATATTATACTATATATTTCTCTCGTAAATCACGGCGCGAGTATACTACGAGAGTATTTCTGGTTGAATTGAGAAATAAATTTTTTGCGAGACAGTTCAAGCGGATGCAGAATATTACGGCGAATGTATGACGTCATATTTAAAACGGCAACAGTAGTAATATGACCGTTGTTATGTTCCCGTTTTGATATATGCGGGCGCGTAGAGGATTCATAAATAGGAGAAACGTGTTTTTAAAAATTTGATGCGAAAAGTTTTTCGGATGTGAAAGGATAACCGTAAGATTTTCGCCCAAATGGCACTCCTGAAGAACATACGAAAATTACATCATACGAAAGGTTTGTTGCGCGAAATTGGCTAAAATACGAAGAAACATTTGTAACCTTATGATGACGCTGTGCGTCGAAACTGGTCGCTAGGTGCAATTTATAAATGTAAATCAGTTTATGTACGTATATTAAATGTAAAACATATCCACTTCTATCATTTTTATGCATCTCAGCAGTGGATTAAATATCTAACTATTCTACTCATCTATGACATTCCAACAGTGGCGGCACTATGCTACCACAGACCGCAGGGGAGACGATAGATCTAGGGGGTGATCCAGGCCTTTCTATATCTGTACTATAATAAAAAATCTGATTTGTCCAGCGCATGAATTTCTCCATAGAGAACAATGAATACGACTGCTCTCGACATTATTGTCCTCAGGAACAATTATCAGCAATTAGTACAGACGTGAATACTATTAAAATATTTTCAAAAAAAATTTAAATAAAAAAAAATCTGATGTGGCCAACACATGACTTTCTCCATATTTGGGGTACAGATATTTAAATTATTATGAATAGCATTATAAGGCAAAAGTATTATTTCGTATCGTAAAAGAACACAGTCATCCTTATTGCCGTAAATTATATTTTGAATATGTTTACAGAATTCACCGCTACATGGTGGTGGCGCTGTGTACTGGAAATTTAAGAATAAGTTAAATATCTCCGAAATGGATGGTTCTACGAAAATTTGTTTCAAACAAAACTTTGAAGAAATATTATTCTCTGCAACTTTGGTCCTCACAAAGATTACCAATAACGATGTTTTTAAGGAGATATTTGACGGAAACCGAAAAAAACCAATTATTTATAAATAATTCCTAAACAATAACTGCTATGGAAAATTGGCTGAAATAAAAGATGTCGGAAATTATATTTTCTACATTTTTTGTAATGGTCAATGTATACAATAATGATGTATTATCGGAGAAATATCGCAAAAACCGAATCGAGTTTCGAATAAACCTCGACTTTCGTTTAACCGTTATTGTCCAAAAACTAATCAGTTCTTTGTGCTCATGCTAAAGTGTTATATATGAAGTTTGGTAAGGATATGGCAAGTACTTTTTTAGTTAGAGCGCCCACAATCACATACATCCATCCACACACATACACACACACACAGACATCATTCCGAACGTGTTCTAGGGAACTCAAAACGTGTATTTCCGTTGAAATCTCGAAGTCGATTTTTTTTCGTGATCACAATACTTTCCCATTACTACGTATGGAGAAAGTAAAAATGAAAATGTCTCATTAACTATTGGTTTTATGAAAAATGTTTCAAACAAAACTTATAGAAAATTACGTTCTGCAATTTTAATTATAACAAATATTTACGTAAATTGGGTTTTAAAGGAGATATATGAAAGAATATCTCCCGGCTCTGATTCAAGTAACAAGTTCTCGGGATACAAACCAAACGCGTTTAATGATGCGCTACATTAATCCAAGTGTGTGTGTATATATATAATTAAATATAAAGAAGTAACAATCCTCGCCACATCAATCGATCCAGCGAATGTACCTAACAAGAAAATAGGCCGAATAAACAAAACACAAATTCAACAAAAACCAATGAACGACGGGCCGAAAAACAAAATTGTCCGTTACTAATTTATCAAACGTTGGGGATCTCGAGATTTCCTAATCAAATAGCAATGGCGGCTTAGAAATGCGGAGAAAATCCTTTCAGATGCTTACTGCTGAAAACCGTAGCCGATAGAAGTATTTAAGCGGTATCCATGAGAACAGTGGTTCAAATCGATTTTTGTAGGCTTGTCGCACTTTCAAATACATTTTAACAAGGTATCGTATAACATTTGGTATTAAAGCCACAATGAAATTTATTAGTGGAAATTTTGTTGCACTAGGTCAGGATCTTTTCAAAGTAGAGGCCGCAAAACGTTAAGGCTCAAAGAAGGGTCAATCCAAGATATTTTTATGCAAAATTTAGGCTAAAATGTTGCCAAGATATTAACAATCAGCTAATAAAATGTTAAAAGGTTATTTAATTGTACTGTTTTGATTTTAAATACATCCTTAGAAATTCTTACTTGACTATATTTTATTAGGTATCATTTTGATGGGAGAATAACATATTTTCCTATTATGATTGGAGAAAAAAGTTTGAAATACCCCCTGCACTAAGCAGTGACCTACCAACAATTACAAATCATTACTATCCTTGCTTAACAGATTTTCTCGCGGCGCCCCTAAAAAAATAAACTACGACTCCCCAGCGTGTGACGGCAGCGGTTTTTAGAAACACAGCATTAAGGTAAAATTATATATATATATGTATATGTGTGTGTGTATATATATAAACACACACCTGAGGAGAGAGTGCATGATTAAAGAAGTGTTAGAAGGAAAACTGGATGGAAAAAGAGAAAGAGGTAGGAAAAGGTTTCAGCTGGTAGACGACTTGAAGGGAAAGAGAGCTATCAAGACATGAAGAAAACTGCGGAAAATAGGAGTATACTAGTAAAGGTCTGCTTGCATTCTGCAAGCATTTTCCCTCACCCTAAAGTAAAGAGTATGAGCCGACAAATAATTTTTAAACGCAACAGTTTGCACCTTCTCGCCGATTTACGTGTTTTTCCTTATGGTCAATACTGGGGTAAAAACAATGCCTAAAATTGATAATTATAAAACATTTATAGGTTTTTAGTATTTGTTACGAGCACCTCACATTTATGCAAAATTTCATCGATATAGCGCCTCTAGAAGTGCATTTATATGAATTTCATTGTTTAAAATTTATGAATTTTTAACAGCCATAATATAAAACTTTTATGAAATTTTCAATGTTATTTACCATCGGAACATTATTTCCTAACTTTGTTAAAATTTTCAGCTTCATGGATCTTCAGAAAGCACATAAACAGTAGTCTATTTGTTTAACATTTAAAAATTTATTACGGCCGATCGAATAAAAATTTTCAAATTTCTATAATCCCGTTTTCATTATATGGAAAATTCTACAAAAAGAAAAAATTCAGCTTCACAGCACCTGTAGAAGTACCTAAACCATGAAAAGTTAGTAAAATTGTTTATAATTTTTAACGGCCAAGAAAATAAACAATGTTGCAATTTTGCAATTTTTCCTCCTATTATTTTTTTCGATTCGCCTATGTATTAAATTTCAGCTCTCCATCTATTGTAGTTTGGGCCAGACGTTAGTATCCTCCTATATCCTCCTCCTCTGTAAGAAGAACGATGGAGAATCAAGTTTAACCATGAATAATCACGGACCTGTCAACGGACAGACTACCTATGATGATATATATATATGACTGATTTGGCACGTAAAACAGTAATGGAGCTCTGTGTATTTTTGAAATTCGACACTTCCGTAACCATGAAGTCTGAATGTTGGAACGAGGTCGGTCCTCATGAATTGTTCGCATTTAGATTAGTGACGCTCTTTTTCACTGCTAGGATAATACTACAAAATTTTGGTACGAACAGACTTGCTTTTTTCTCAAAGTTACTAATCCTCACGCACATGTAACATCATGATGTCAAATAATTTAGCGCCATTATCTTGATGTATAGGACATAAAAAAGGATTTACCGCCGCATGCGGCCCCCGAGAGAGTTTTGTGCGGCCCGCGAAGCGTGATGAAAACGAGATCCGTAAAATTTAACACATAAACTCATATTTTTTTATCCAAATAATGATACTAAAGCATTTAATACTGAAATTTTAATCCTAAATATGCTAATTTAGAATTGATTTCCACATATATGATACTTTATAATCACTCATTGTCAGTAACTTCAATTTCCACTTATATGATACTTTATAATCACTCAGTAACTTCAATTTAAACTTTAATCAGGCCCGCCAATAATTGACAACTTCCACTGCGGCACCTTCGAAGGATTCGCCGCCACTTATGCAATGTGAAAAAGGCTTCTCACCCTTGGCATATACGATTAATTTATTTACTCAATATTGGTAGTTCCAATTTTCCCTTAATACTTCTCTATGAACGTTCTACTATCTGGAGGTCGGCTTACATATTAAACTCTAGGATAATTTAGGTTGCTCCATCTTTTACTCAACTTATCGTACAACCTCCTTTTTTCGTGCATACACGGTTCACACACACATGAATTCACTTCAACCTGCTCTTTGCGACGAACACCGAGTTGTCAGCCTGCTTAACGTACCTTCCGATTCATAGTACTGGATCGCTACCCGTACTTTGAAAAACACTAGTGTTTCGTCACAACGTATATAAGTAAATTTAGTATGTAGCATTAAAATTATTAAATTAAGTCAAGGAAGAAAATTTCGATGGAAGTATGAGAATAGCTTTGACGAAATATGTTCCTTCACACACCGAGTTAGCTGGTAAATCCATTGTCAAATTTTACATTATGATTCTAAAAAATAAGTTACTTCTAATTTTCTGTAAATACATTCTTTTTTTAGATAAAATTTTAAAAACAATATTAACATTTTGAAACGAATAAATGCAATATGTTATACCCACGCCTTATAAATTTTGGTTGAAGTAGCCTGCTGACATTAAAAGTTTGGATAGGCGTTAAAGGAAGGGAATGGACTTGATTGATATAGATAAGTCTGGGCCAATCACAAACCTACCGTTAAATTTAGAATAACTATAAAAAAAATTAGATGTCTGAAAAGTCACTCCCTAAAATTTTTATCAACATTACTCCTTAACTAAAGGCAAGCTAAATCATTTCATTAACTGAAGTGAAGAAAGTACAGACGCTACATTAAGGTTCTAAAAAAATTATTATTTATTTACACAAATTTAATTTTTTACAATATTCATGTTTAATAAACGCAATGTATGTTACCTACACCTTGAAATATTTTAGGTGAAGTTACCCTCTGTCCTTAAAAATTTGGACAAGCCTGCCCGTGCTTCAACACGGCCTACTAACTGTTCAAACAAGGCATGAAAACGAAGAGAAATTAATGCAACTTTACCTTATAGTTGGGGAAGTAACGTCTCAAAAGTCGGACGAACTCCTGTTTTCAGCAGGCGACTCCTCTTGAAGCCACTTGAATCGACGTAGAACACACGCAACTTCCACTCGCAAAAATACACGTAACAGGCATCACTCGAACGAATGCTGGACCAGCGATGGGCAAATTATAAAATGAACAATTAAAAGTCAAAAGTAAATTACGTGTTTAAATGTAAAACTGGTGAACATACTGCTTAACTTTGGAGTTTTAGTTGTAGCAACTGAAAATTAAAATAAAGTTAATAATAAATAATGTAATTTAAATGAGCCATACATAGCGTAATATTTAAAAATAAAAAAATTCTCGGAGAAATAACAACGGAAATGCGTCAGAATAATGAAAATCGCAAAAAATACGATTTTTTAAATTTTAATATAAAAACTAAGAATGAAGAAGAGCCGCCATATTGACACCGACAACAACGTTACCGGTATATTAAATTTAACAATGGCAAACAAAATATAAAAAATATACATTCGACTGCGCAAAGACCCAGGACGAAATACGTACCGAAATTTCATTGTATCTGATAGATTCTCTCTCAGGCGTATCAGATTTTTCTCCGAAAATCAACAGAGAAACACGGTATCTCCATATCTTTGCTCGCTTCCAGACGACATTCTATAGCTACTGACGCATTGACTTATGGGTAAATAAAAAGGTGAAGAAGGCGAGAGAGGGGGTAAAGGATAAAGCCTGGCCAACCCCTACTGTGATCGGAACAGTTTCGTTTTTTACTACCCGCATCACCTTATCTATAACAGGCCCTTCACCTTTTAGCTGAAGTTCACTTTCGTTCCGACAGTCACCGTCGTCACCGTCAAGAAGCGCCACCTGCAGGGGATTAGTAACAAGTGCTGGGATTTCTAATGTAAGATTGCTAGCGAAGTAAACATTTCTGTACATAATCCGAATGTTTCTTGCGATAAAATACATTGTATTAATTCCTTTTCAGGTATATTTTATTCATCTTATGCGACGTCTATTCTTCGTCAAGTATCGTGAGGAAGGTAGTCCGGTCATGATGGGAGATGCCACAGGCGTTGCTGCAGTGACTTGGATTATCCGTAAGCCCAACATTACTCACTTTATTCATCAATCGCTTTCTTCATAACAATTGCTCAGTTACGAAATAAGATGCCAGAATAATCTTAAGAAGTTCGTATTCACCAGAACTTTGCTCGAAAACTTCTTCATACTATACTTCAAGATGGCTGCCCAAAATTTCTCGTAATTTCTTATAATAGTACGTAATTAATTTTAAATTAAATTTTCACGTGATAACGCAACTTATTGCAAAATCAAGTGTATATATTTCGAGTTTTAAGGATTTTTTTGGTTTGTCGTGTTTAAGTCGTTTTCTCCGAGCTATGTGCTAAAAGTGAATCGTCGTAATTTAAGATCGGACTGGCGTTCCGTCGTTTAAGGAATGGTCGCCATTTTAATATCGTTCCAGCATTTGGACTTGGACTTTTAGAAGGTCGCAGCAAGTTTCATGCATTATTGCTGGATGGAATAATGTAAATTTCGGTCATTCCGCGACATAACGTAGCGAAATAAGCGAATTATCCATGAAAATTGTTTACATCACGTCATTACCACGCAATACATCGAAAGCGTATGGAAGAGGAAGTCATTCCACCCACCCTAACCTGTAATAATAATCTTAATTATATTCCTAATAATTTATTTAACACGTCGACGTTTCCCCAATTACATTCATATAATAGATTTACGACAAGTGCATACGAACATGCCCTCAGCAGGATTAAAACCCGCGACCCTTGCACTGGGAGCTAGATATGCTAACCGCCCCTCCACCAAAGCAGCAAAGAATTCCGGTATTGGGAATCGAACCCGGGCCTCTCGGGTGAGAGCCGGGTATCTTAACCTACCGGAGTTATTGCTAACATGCGTAAGAGAGGCTAATATATATATCTTTTATTAGAGGGTAGGCGCGAGGCTTTATTTTTCAAAGCGGCTAGCTGGGCGTCTCAGAGCACGTGTACCGGTCTCCCTCCTGTCTCGGACATATCCGATTACGCGATTTTGCCTTTCCGATGACTCATCGGCGAGCTTAACCATGCTATCGTTGACAAATTCCCGCATTCTTTTCCAGTGAGCGCAGTTGACACAACAGATGCCATGCAAATCCACAGGCTGTTAACTTTTTTAGTCTCTCGTTTTATTTACTTATTCTGGTATGTGTGTGTATGTATGTATGTGTGTGTATATATATGTGTGTATATATATGTGTGTGTGTGTATATATGTGTGTGTGTACACACATATTTGTATTTATTTTACACTTACAATTAGAACGGCAAAGCCAAGGCTACGTAGCCCCTCCTTATACCGAACCGTAAACAGTTTGGCAATGAGTATAAAAAAATACAAGAAATTTGATTTAAAGGAATTATTGCATTGACGAATTGACGTCATAATAAAATAACTCTGATAATAAACCTTACAAGGGAAGGACCCGAATCACCCTCGGCCGATTTTCGTGAAAATATTTTCCTAGGCTAATTTTGGGTCGAGGATCACGAAAATCGTAGTCATTCAGTGCGCAAATGCGTGCGTCAACTTCCCGAGGGAAACATTTCAGCTCATTATTAGCTACACATCAATGCCTGCTTCAGCAGTTATTTTGTCTGCTAGTGCTGCCAACATATGGAAATGGTTATACATACAACGTCGTTGCATATCAATACAGCTGATATTATAAGGCGATTAAAAATTTTCTTGCATCGGTCGTTGTCGAATATTAATGTTATTATAATATAGCCCTCTGATTCCCATTAAAGGCTTACCCATATAAAAGCATTGAGATCGTTGTCATTGTAGTCGATTGTTGAGATCCAGAAAAATTACCGCTTTTTTCCGATAAAAGCTAATTCTACAGGGATTTGAATTCCGTCTTCAAAAATAAGAAACTACAATTTCTAAACTTTCAAATAGTTCGTGTTGAGTTCGAATCTTTAGGGAAAATAATTATAAAAAGCAAATATAATAAAAATATAAGTAAAAATAATATTTTTTAAAAGCCACTTTTACTTCAAATGCACTAAAAATTTAAAAAAATAAAATTTTCTTCATCAATATGGTTGGCTCATGAATGCAACAAATGAATTTGCATGATGAAGATGTTTAAGGAGTTGTTCATCCTGAAAGATAATAATTCCCTAACCTAAAATCTGAATGCCAACGTTCACATCTCAATTATCTATTGTGGGTACAATTTTCTTCATTAAAGTGATTGACTCACTCCTTAAACATCTCGATCATGCAAATTCATTTGCTGCATTCATGAGCCAACCACATTTACGTGGGCAACTTTAATAACAATTGGATTTTCGAAAAAACGGCTCATACGATTTTCTTCAAATTTCGTACAGTTAGTTAAGTTGGTGTTTATAGCGATTCTCTGTATTTCATATTTTTCAAAAGATAACTAAACGACGCATTAGTATGTGAGAAAGTTTGTACAATGTACATATGTTGTACCGATTATTTGCTTAAAAGCGTGGATAAGAAACCTACTTAAACCTGATCGTGTTAAAGAGGCATGTTCGAACCTTTTAAAGCAGGGACGGAAAACATCTCCACGCGTTGATGAATGCGATACTCTCACCTCGGTTGCTGCGATACACTTTAGTAGTAGATGAATCTGTAACAAGGAAAATAAATCGTCGGTGAGTTTGAGCTTTCGTGTAAATGTTTTTTTTTTTAATCTTAAGACTTAGTTTAGAAGTTGTGTGGATGGCGTTTTGGATCGAAGAGAAGAGGCAAAAAATCTGTGGTAATGGACTCTTATCCAACGTGATATTTAGGCGTAAATAATTCCATGTTAGCAAGTAACCTTTCAATCTTCTCACGAGGGGGACTCCTGTAAGCGGAAGGCTATTCTCTATATAGATACAAAGTCACTTCAAGAGGATTTTTGCCCCTGCGTCTGAACATTATATGTATTTAAGATGAAGGCAGGAAACGAGAACGTCGGCCATGTTTTGTAAAGATGGAAAGAGATGAAGCGTGTCGTGAAACCTTTCGATCAGGAATTAGTATTTGCGAGCGAAAATATTTCAAACTTGGAGTACGGAATGATTGTCGTAGTTTTTTTTCCATACGTAGTAAGGTGATAAAGTACTGTGTTCACGAAAAAAATCTAATTCGGGATTTCAACGAAATTACGCATTTTTGAGGTCCCCTGCGTGCATTTTTACTATTGTGGGCTCTATAACACAAAAACTTATACCTACTCACAGACTAGCGCAAAACTTCAGAACACAATATATGTAAATATTTGTTACTATAAAAGTTACAGACAATGTAATTTCCACAAGTTTTGTGTTTTAAAACGTTTCTCTATAAAGCGGATTGCTTAAGAGATTATTCGTTTGGATTTATGTTAAGCGCGTCGCTAAGCGATGGAATTTTTTCCGTTACTATGGTAAAATTTTCAAATTATTGGATAGCGATGTGTACGATGCCAAGAATAATTTTTTAAAATGTGCATCGGTATTTTGTTATCCATAGCAACAGCTAGCAATTTTTTCCTTTTTGTCTTTTAAATTTGGAAAGTGATTCAAAGTATTTGTCAATGTGATTATTATTCAGAAGTGTAATTGCAGATAATTATTCTTGAGGACGCTGATGTAGAGAGCAATCGTATTCATTACTTTGTATGGAAAAAGTCATGTGCTGGACACATGAGATTTTTTGGCGTCAAAGTATAGCCTGTGAAATCTATATTTTTATTTATTTTATGTGGTAGGAAAAAGATAAGTATCTATGCAAAAAGGTTCACTATCTCACAAAATACTAGGATATCCTTTTAGGTGTTGCGATGTCAGAAATAAATTTGTGATTTTTAGAATGATATTAATACGGAGGGATGCAGTCCTACGAAGCAATGCGTTACTTATTCTTGAGCATTTGATAAAAAAACAGTGATTATGATAAAATTGCCATTGTGGGAGAATGATCATGGATGAAAATATTTAGTCCAGTTCCAACAATTTGTTGCCGGTTATAACGGCCTCGGTTAATGCGAAAACTTGGATATAACGACATATTCTTCAGGTCCCATCCCCGTTTCTACAATATTGCGATATATCCACCTCGGTAATAACGTATTAACGCACTCGGTTATAGCGACAATGGAAGTTAGTAAGTAACAAATATTTGTATGCTTAAGGTCGGCACAACACATTTTTGTATGTGTGGGTGAGAAGGAGAGAACTAATCTACTATAATATATTTTGAAGCGTGTGTTTGTTGGTTTGTGTGCTTGTTCATGGAACTCCTCCTAAACGATAAAAGCTAGATAAACCAAATGTGATACGATTCTTCCTTACATCCCAACTTAGTGAATGGTCAAGGTTTGGTCAACCGGGATTAATCAGTGCTGCCAATATAGGGGATTAACATTTTCCCATAAGATAACACGAATGAATCAATTTCTTGACTTGCAAGGTATTCTTCCTTCAAGCATTAAAATACGTAAATATGGACCGATCTTTTTCGTTTTTGCTTTATTCGACGAATAAAACTCTATACTATCTTATTCCTGCGAAGTTTTCATGTTACACGGTCGAAGTTTTCAGAAATATGCTATTTGTTTCGAAATTTTGTGGATTTTTCAGTCTTTCCGGGCGTTTCCAAGACGGCCGTCATTGTTACCTCCGATTCTATTAGCTTCAATGAAGCTTACAAATAGACGAAAGTTTATCGTTATTCGCTTCGCACTTTTCTTTAAGCAACGAAACGATCGATGTTTATGGATAGCAAGGTAAATAGTTACTGATTATTATTCAGGAAGCGTTTATTTATGAAAGTAATTGAACCTTCTTTCGTCTACCGAATAATGGATTCTTACATTTTTGTAAGTAAAATCATTATATTCTATATTATAATGTTTATTAACGTAAAGAGGCTCACGTAGACATCGACGGATTTTAATATATAAGATGATATAATGTACTTTGTATTATCATAATATAATATAAAGTTTAATGTAGTTATTAGATCATAATATAAAATTTAGAATCTGGAAACTGATTCTATGTTTCCATGCACCTCGGTTATAAAGACAGTACATTTCCAGTCACTTGAATGCCGTTATAACCGAGTTCTACTGCATTTTAAATAGTCAAGAACGGTCCAATGGCCATGAATCTTCGCCTTTTAATTGGTTTCTCCTCTAAAATAATTTGTTACATAATATGATTGCTTATTTTCTCCATTATATTTAAGGAATATTCAACTGTGTAAAATTAACTGAGCGAGCCGAAACTTCGATAAAATTCATAATCATGAGAAAATATAAAAAAAAGAAAAAGATTTTAGGATGGAGTTCCATTAAAAAAATCTACGGCCCCTAGTTTTCTCTTACTCTAATCGCGCATTTGATTGCGATTTTAAAGTTATAACTGCTTTTAAAAAAAAAATCATCATTCTCAACCTATACTTAGCAGAAGAACTAATTACACTTTCTCCTGTGAGGAAAATGGAATCAATTCTGATTGCCAAAATCAGCTTTTAAATACGGAGAGAGAGAAAAACAGTTTTCCAGGTTTGACTTATGAAGCTTTATTTAGGATAAATGGATTTTTAACAATAGAATGGCATTTTTACAGTCGAATTGCTGTGTAGTTAACAATGTTTTATGAATGAAAACTCGTCGTAAGAGATTTCAATGCATTAGCAAAAGTGCGTGCAAAAATGAAAATTCATTCTTTTTTGATTTCTCAAGCGGGCGAGTTTAAATTACTGCGCGTTTTCCTCGGGAAAGCAAAGAAAAAAGGTCTCGCGGGTCTCCTTTTAAACACTTTCCCTAGAGAAGATAGGAAACTTTTTCCTAGAGCAGGATAGAATCTCACGAGAAACGTAGAAAAATAAGGAGACTCGTCCAGTCTTTGAAAGTTACTTTTCTCTAGCGTAAAGCGACTCGTTAAATTATTTGAGAAATTGATGCAGTCAGCCATTTGCAGCGATCGCAGACAGGAAGGGTAATTTTTCGTTCCGAAAGACGCCCATGAATTCTTTAACTCTTCGTGTCGACGCAGAGTTTAATAGATTATCATCAACGTATCGCAATCTCGAGAATGCTTCGCTACTTGACGTTAACTTAACGAGCCGAGGTTTTATTTAAGCGACATCACGGTCTCGGGATATGACATGTCAGAAGATATGAATCTCTCGAGAAGCACTTAACTTATCTGATGATTAAACTTACGTGTGTGTGTATATATATTTATATTGATATAAAGGATTGAAGTTGAGATAATCCCGAAAGATAACAGATATATCTTGAACGAGAACAGATTTAAAATAGCGCGATATATAAAACTTTTTAATTTAAATTATTTGAAAGAGTTAAATTTATCAACCATGCGCAAAGATCAGGATTTCATAGCGCCCATTAGTCTGTCACTATAAAATTTACGTTCGACTTTAATATTGTTATATATAACATATAAAAGGAATATCCTCATTTGCTTTCCTTGAATCGTATTCGTAACATTTTAAGCAGCTGCTTAAATATTAAATATTACTCGATTGAAAACCATCGAATATTATTACTACAACTCGAGATATCTTATTTATAGGCTGTGCGATAAACGATAAAAAAAAAAGCTTAATGTTCGGGCGAAAAAAAAATGAGAAACTTTTTGTCTCTTTTCGGAGACGCGCACATAAAAAAAACTCGATCTCAATTCTTAATTTAAAAAAGTCACGGATCCCGTTTTCGTTTTAGAAATTAAAAAGAAAATATCGCATGTCCTCAAAAATGAAATCGAAATGCCATTTTAAAACAATCCTATTAAAAAAAACGGCGACTATCTCTTCGGTAAAAGGAATTCTGTTTACACGTTTTATCTTCCTCTCCTCCAAAAGTGTCGCGCGGCGACATTTGAAAACTCACGTAGCGCGTGGGATGCGGGAGATATCTTCAAGGTCAAACAAGAAGAGAGAGAGAGAGAGATGAAAGCAAGAAATGTGGGCTCATGATGCGAGCAGAGGGGGTAGGAGAAAGATAAATAGATTGTGAGAGGTTTCTGAAGACGGTGCAGGAAAATGGATGCATGCAAGTTCAAATGGGAGTTTTCTACGCCAATGCGAAGCGGAAGGCGTATTTTATATCGCGAGCTGGGAAAGAGCGAAGAGACGAAGCGCGATGATAAAAAGATGGATTTTTTTCCGTCTTGAGATTTTCGGGATGCAGTAAAACGCGGATTGGGTTTTCTGAAGACGACGCTCTCTCCCAATGGAAATCCATCTCGTAATTTCGCGGGACGATGAGCCCGTCTCCTTTTAGCCCTCCGTGTCTTGTTAGCATATTTATGAGGGCGTTTAAACGCGCAGGAGAGGTGGATGTATTTTATCAACCGCGTCTGATTTCGGAAGACAAGAGGGATTTATAGCGGAAGGTTATTAAACCTGACATTAAGTATACAGAATTTGTGTATAATATATTCTTCTTAAAAATTAATTGCGAATTTTTATAGGAATTTATATTTAATCTATTTTTTTTTAATTCTCATAGCTACATATAGGATCGTTTACAAATTCAATTTAAATTATTTATTTTTGGAATTCGGTTTTCTTGTAAACGAGACGGAAATGGCTTATGCAAGGGGAACAATTCCGAATCATTTGTATGAATTTCAGATTCGAAAAAAACGTGCATTCATGCACAACACGTAAGCAGACTTACTTATGTGGCTCGATACTTAAAATCCTACCATATGACTTCCGTGAACATTTTCATGTTCATAACAATTATACCGCTCTGTTGCCCACTGGCCAGTTACCGTACTCGTAAAATATTGGTTAATAATAATATAGTAATAATCACTGATTATACTTCTCTGAAATAGGCATCTTTCGTAAAAGTTGCCAACAACCGCTGGGGGAAAACTTTTTTCAACGTTTTGCGTTATACGTCATACTGAATTCATAGTATTTCATCTACAGCAGCAATGTTAGGCTTGATCATTAAATAACTTCATTCGAAAGTGTTTCAATTTATTAGCATAACAGTTTCCAAATCGAATCGACTGTTGACAAATTCATAATGATATATTATCTTAATCAAGTGACAATATTTAATTTAATTGGAGTACTACCTCTACTATAATAAGGCGTACATTTTAAAATTAACACAAATATAATGTAACGTGATGTAATGGAACATAGAAACATTAGGTGAATATATTAATAGTGTGCCGTTTCTATGAAGTTATAGATAGTTAGTGGTTTGATCGATAAACATCCGCAGATCGTTCTAAATTTCTTTCATGCCATTCCAATCCTTCATCATCTCCTGCAAAGCAGCAGAAAAAGCTTGAGATCTTCTGGTTGTTTTAGCACGGTTAATGTGTCGTTCCCTTGAGGAGTTTTGTAATGAAAATTGGTTGATTTATTACCGCTTTAATACCCTACCATAAATGGATTGATGAATCTATCGTGGTCGAAACCTTTACGTATGGTATTATAACTCGCAGAAAAATTCCAAGAGCCAATCACTTTTTGCCCTATAAAGGGTTAATCCTCCAGCTATTTCCTACGGCAGTTTTTTTTTAAAAGAGAACCTTGAGAGATTGAGGTAGGTAAAGAACTCAGAGAAACGTGGACAAATGATCGCATAGGACGAGGATCGCGGAAATGGCCCCAGGCAATAAATGCCAGCAGTACTTACCAAGGATGTTTATTTTTTTTGCATGCACAAGCTTAAACACAACCATGTTTTTCTCGACCAACGCAGTCGTTTCTATTTTTGAAAGTTTTTTATGTGATAACAACGTTTTTAGTCAATTATTTGATCGAATTCACTTTGTAAATATTTCATTTGCAAGATAACCTCGTATATTTTAACAGTGGCATAAAATTTTGGTTTGTGAGTCAAAACTATGGTCGGAACGAAATTTTATCTTGCTCCTGGAATGTTGTACAAAGCACAATTGAAAAATAAATGCCATATCTTCTCAGTAAATACCCCTTAATGTGATTACTTCTGGATTCAGTTATGTTGATTAAGTTAAGCGGCTCATAACAACAAAGGACAGCCTTAAATCTTAAAACAGATTTCGTTCCGAAATTACACGTTTCATTACAATAACCTGCTTATAAAAGGTAATCAGCGATGATAAAGAGCGGTATCTTCTGTATTAATTTCTCTTTTGTACCACAGTAAAATCATATATATATATATATCGGGGTAATTTCATCAAGATGGCCAACCATAGACGGACAGATCCGTAATTCTCATGTCCATTTTTACGAATCAATTAATATTTCACGAGAAAATTTTGAATTAATTAAAAAATAAAAATTTTGCGTTGAAGTTACTGTTCTATTCCACACAAAAGTGGTCATCTAATAAATTCTCTTTGAAAATCGTGCCATTTTATATAAAAATTTCAGCTGATTCACAACCTACCGTGCAAGATTTGTAATGTCATATCAGTGTCCATTTAGAATCTGAATCTGAATAATTTACATTTACATTTACATCAATACCCTGCAAGTCGCTAGAAGCGTTTGGCGGGGGGTGTCATAACACCAAGTGAACTCTAACTAATTCCTCTGCTGGACTGTCTTATCGCGTCTGGGAAAAAGGATCTGTAGTATTTCTCTGTTATAGCGATTGTTTCGACATATTTTCTCCTGTACCCTGATCTAACATTACGTTCACTAACACCGATGGGGACGACTATGCCGCGTACGTCTTCAACGAATTCGGAGCTTTCGAATTTTTCAAATAGTTTCCTTTTGTAATCGATTCTTCTACTCTTCAACGTCTGCCATTTCGGATCCCTCAATATCTCTGATACACCCTCCAAGCCACCGCAATTGGTGTGTGGCAGGGGGATATTATCTCTGGCCTATCATACTGTTCTCCTATTGTGCTCTCTTATCGTCCTAGGAAAGAAGGATCCCTTGTGTATATATCGGTCCTACAATCGATTTCTCGAATCTAGCCAGTGTGGTCGTGGCGTCCTACGTAACTTGGGCTCTTAATTACGCCTGATAATTCATCATAAAAATCTTCCTATCTAAATCTCTGTAATACCTGATAGACTAATATATGTAAAGTTTAAAAGAGTTCGCATTTATGTGGATAAGATGGTGATATTCAAATAGGAAAAAAAATCGCGCAGAGGATGCTTGACGAAAGCCTCGTGCAGGCGTCAATGGGTTTATTGTACTTGGCTAAAACAATTTTCCCAAACTAGTTTCCGAGGGTCGCCGTGCAATCGGGTACGCCAGCGACACATTTGCAGGCCATATGCGCCGCCCACGGAGTGAGACGCTTCATGAATAAGTATCAGTGTTAAAAAAAAGAAAATTACTTTTGGAGGGAATGAAACCCGAACGTGGTCATGGTAATAAAAAGGAGAGGATTAGAGATGGGGAGATAATTAACCGAAACCCACGATATTAGAGATTATATATGTGTGTGTGTGCATTCGTGTGTTTCTAGAAAACAAAACAATGAAAACATGTTTCATGCATCAAGTCGATAAGAAAAGTAGGTATAGCACTATATTCCTAACAGGATCATTTCAGTAGATAAGAGGCGGATCTAGCTGCATAGCTTGGGAGAGGGGGGATAATAAGAAAACAAATATATTTACTGATACATATTTATGTAAAATAATAACGTCTCATTATAATAAATACACAGTGCATATTATTCATTGTTGTTTATAATTACCTATATAAAAATTATTTGTAATGCAAAACAAGTGAAATGTGCAGTTAGGTTCCCATAGTAACAAACCAGCATCTTGTACATAAAATTAAATGATAGAGAATGAAGAGTGCCAGAAAGAGCATCAAGTAAACATCAACGGATCAAAAAAGAAAAAAAAAGATTTCGGCTTAGATTTGATATAATACACCCACGACGACAGTGCCTCTGTGTATGGAATCACGAACTAACATGTAAACAAATGGAATCGCTTGAATTTTGTGGTTCTGCGAATATGGATTGAAGTTGAATTAATTACGACTGTTGGGTCCCATTCATTTCTTAAAATAATACAATATAAACCTCACCGGTACTTACGTATTATCTCCAGGACTTTAATGACGTACAGCATTAACAGAAACTGATTGGTCTGTCTCCACATTTACAAACCCAGTCACCGGACAACGGGGAGGGTTTTTTTGGTTGGCGAAGGGTGCGGTCAATATATCCTTTCAGTGTTATATCCTCTTGACCCAGCGCGACTCGATCTCCAAACCAAGCGACTGTTTACAATAGTTCATGATTCCGTTCACAGAGGCATTTCCGGTGCTGCGGTCGTGGGTGTCTTATATCAAATCTGTTCCAAGATTTCAAAATAGGTTTTGCAGTGAGAGAGAGAGATACAGACAGACAGATACGTTCCGACCAACGTGAAAAAAAACATAAAGGACAAAATGAACAGAAACGGAGCGGGAGGAGAAAAAGAAGAAATGAAAAAAACGAACGCGAAAATAAGAGCGGGATTATGTACGAGGCAGAAAAGAGACACGTAGAGGAAGAGGAAGGCAACTGAACGAAAACGGGTGGATTTCGGTGTAGAAGCGAGTTGAGAAGAGAGAGAAAGATGGGGAGAGAAAAAAATAGAGGAATCTTAACGCAGAGGGCGGATCCGGAGCCTGTTAAAAGAAGAGCGGAAAATAATTTCCTAGACACGCCTCTAAAAGGTTGCCAAAATGGCATCGGTAAGGCTTTGCTCTCCGAGACAGAGGAGTTAATGAGAGGAGTCAAGGAGAGAGAAAGTTATACAGGGAGATTTTTTTGGGGTTGATGGGTAAAATACGCTTATCACGGGATAAGTTTAAACGAAATATTTTTAGGAGAGCGAGTCGACGATGTAATATACGCAAGCTAGTTGAAATCGAGTGTGATATCTTGGCGCAGCTGTTCCGCGGAGAGTCTTTTGAGGTTAATTGGAGTGGAAAACCTTACGTTGAATGGAACTGGGGACGTTAATGAAGACGTTTTTCTCTCGCTGCGCTAGAAGGAATGGGACGCAAAACATTCGTGGTTCACTTCCGTTTCAGAAATGATGAAAAAAATGGGAGCTTCGTTTGATGACGCAATACGAAAAAGTGTGTTTTATTTAACGAGGTGTATTCAGAATTGTAAACTTAAACTTTTGTATAAATTTAGCAATGTAATTATATAACAAAGTAAGTTATTCAACGATGAAGTTTAAAAAATAACATTCTCTGTATAGCTATTTGCTCAGAATCTTAATTTGAAATAATCTTAAGGCACCCCCTGCCACCCACTAATTTTTTTAAAAAGAAGTTCTGCAGTTTTATAGATGACGTGAAAGGTCACATTTACCCTGAAAATTTCAGTCTTCTATCTCTTATCGTAAACTTGCTATTTGGATTTAATCGATTGCGCAGACGAACAAGACAGCGAAAACAAGCGCATTTATTAAATAAAACTTACAAAAAATTGGATATATAGTATGTGTGCATGCATAGCTTAATTTATGTTTTTTAAAATCTTCGCTTATAGTTTCACTTTGGAGTCTGTCTGTCAATTGAAATGGTGACGAAACAGTAAACAATAGAGAGCTGAAACTTGGAATGTAGATTTTTGTACTGCTGCCATTTGTTTTTCTTTATGTTGAGTTTTGAAAAATAAATAAGGTCGGATAGGGGTATATTAATTTTTTAAAAATATCATCGGAATTTATGAGATGGAAAGCTGAAATTTTGGTCTTACAATTCCACATTGATGCCACTGGGATAAGGTCACTTTCCCCAACGCCAATTTCCCTAACGCCACTTTCCCGAATGGGCTCAGTTTTCCGAATGCCACCTTCCCGAAAGCCATTTTCCCGAAAGCCACTTTCCCGAATGCTCTTCTTTCAAGAAAATGATCTAATCAGACCCTTTCCAGAGAATGATACTATGATCCTTCTTTAATAGAATACCAAGTATTATTATTTCATAAAGGTGAAAAGGAAAAAAATAGAGCGATGTTTTCATATTGCATACAAGTATATTTCAATAAACAAAAATTATGATCCTTCATGTATATTAGAAGAATACTAAGTATTGTGGGCAAAAGCAGGCAGCAAGTCTTCTGTTGTCGAATCTTCTCGAAATTGATGCAGCCTTAATATTTTTTCTTCTCTCTTTCTGGATTCTCTTGGGATAGAAACTCGAACGCCTCTATTGATGTATTCCATCTTTCTTCTAATAAAATGCTCTTCCTCTCTTAATCCACTAATAAAAGGAATGTTCTAGATTTTCATATACCGACCAGAGAGACGGGTTAAACATCGTTTTGGAATAATACACCCTTCCTCTTGTACTTTGCCTTCGAACCCTGCCTTTCACATAGTATTCCCCGAACCATTCCCACACTTTTAACACCTTGCCATTATCTGGGCTTCGATAACTTCCATCTATAATGTCATACGCTGCTTTTATCTCACATGATGGAAGGAATGCTAAAGCGGAGATCTTACGCTTGAGGAGTCATATCTTTTCATCTTCACCGTACAGGGCAGCAAGGCCTACTTTCAGAACCTGCCGCCAAATGACCTAAGGTGGTAAAAGGATACTTTATGCGCTACTGATGGTAATTTCTCTTTGATTGCTGTAATATCTCTAGTTTTATCCATTTCATGGGTAATACTCTATTTGTTTATGTATTGATTTCAGTTAGTGTCTGTTGAGTTGAAACTTGCGATTATATCTCAAGTGCCATTATTCCAAAATTTTAAATATTTTTCCGACTTGCCGATTAACTAGTTGTTTAAAGAATAAATGCTTTCATAAATTTGGTTGCAACAAGAAATTTTAGTTTAAATTATTATTATTTAAAAAAAAAATGATCCTTAAAACTTTCGGCAGGTTTAGCGTTCATTCTTTAAAATCAGCCTACCGCGACTTTTTTTTTAGAGAGATGGAACATAGACAAGAAAGCGGTCATATCTTAATATATCCCTCGCGAAAGAAGCTTGAAGAAGTGTATCCCAATAAAAAAAACAGGTAGAGCAAACATTGTACAAACTTTCTCATATACTAATGCGTCGTTTATTTATCTTTAGAAAAGTATGAACTATGTAGATTTGTTATAAACATCAACTTAAATAACTATACGAAATTTGATGAAAATCGTGTCTTTTTTAGAAAATCCAATTGTTTTTAAATTTGCCCAAGAATAAATTAGCCTTATATTCATTTTTTGAGAAATATGAAGTATGTAGTATTATTACAAACGTATACTCAAGTATCGGTACGAAGTTTTATCAAAATCGTTAGATCCGTTTTAGAGAAAATCAAATTAATGTTAAAGTTACCTAGAATAAACTAGCCTTATATTCATTTTTGAGATTTATGAACTATTTGCTATTATTGAAGAGGTAAACTCAAGTAACTGCACGAAATTTGATCAAAATCGTTGTGGCCGTTTTTGTGAAAATCAAATGTTACCTAGAATAAACTGCCCTTAATTATTGTGCAATGTCATAGCTTCTATTCTGTAAGAAAAAATCCTTAAGTACGAGATTTCATTCATTTTCGCTCTACCTTTTAGGCTCTAAAGCCAATAACAGATAGACTGACGACATTGCGAAAACCACTTTTTCGGATTCAGCGACACCTAAAACGTATATTTCCGTAAAAATCTCGAGGTCGAATTCTTTCGCAATAACAATACTTTCTCAATATACTTCGTATATGAGAAAGTAAAAACTTACAGTTTTCGAATGTGAGCACACTAGATGAGTAAGAGTAAATATTATTAATATTCATTCGAGTGGATAGGAGTCGAGATTATAGGATCCACGAAATATACCAAGCGCGCCGAGGGTAAAAGATAAACATTTGCCGTTCTATCATGAGAGTCAAAATGTTAATAACTGTTTCACCGCTAAAACGTTATTACAGTAATTATCTCAGTTTTTTTGGTAAGGATAACAGGTGTTTTTAAGGTTGATCGGTCTTCGTAAATGAAGTAGATTTTACGGTTGCGTAAGGTGATATTTTAGATGATGATTCAATAACCCGTTTTATAAATCCATAATTTAAGATTTTTTTCGGCCGATTATCAAGCGCACAAAAAGGCATTTGCAATTTTGTACAGTGAAGCCGACCATTACATTAAATCTATCGCGTGGCTTTCGGCGTTGCTTAGTGCATCCCACGAGATTGTCGTGGAAGTTGTTTAATATCTTTTCTAGTATATAGAACGACATGAAATAAACAGGATTAATATATTATAAATTAATCAGTGCATTTTAAGTTTGTCGTTTCAGTGGTCATTATGATTCATCTGTTCATTCACTGCAACCAAATTTAAAAAAAATACGTGTCATAGTTTCTAAGGTACAAAAAATACTTAGGTTTGCATAATGCGATTCGTGAATCGGAAGGATAATGCACGATACGACCACATTTCCAGCGATTCGAACCCCTCGGTACCTTGCACAGGTTTACATTGTTCGAATGCAGATAGCACGATATTTATTTTCCCATGTACCCGAATGAAAATGGAAACGAATCTTAATCTTTGTCTGTGAGCTGAGTAATTTCGTCAAGAAGATATTATCCGTATCCTTGCAACTTTAGTCATTATAGCCGAGTATAACTTTAAAAGCCTCTGAACCAAAAGATAACAAACTTCTGTCTACGACGCTTTAACTTTAACAGTTAAACCTCGAAATAATGCAGAATAATTGCTTTTTTTTAATCCCCGTTCTAATAAACACAGGAAAATGTCTCGGGAAGATAACGCGAACGTTGGGGTTGGTTCGCGGTTAGGCTATTAGAGCGCCAGTGCGGCGTCGACCAGAAACATTCAAAGCGGTTTGCGTCTACAAAATAAAAGAAAAAAAAATTGGACTTGAAGCCAACCGGGGGGGGGGGGGGGGGGGGGGGGGGGGTTTCCCTTAATTTAGGTGGAAAGGGATGACAAGGGAGTTAGAGAACGTCTGGGAGAGAGGAGGAAAGCGGAAATAATTGAGTTTGGAAAGAGAAGAAAAGGTGGAAGAGTTTAAAGGGGAAGGAGGAGGATGGTGATGATGGAACGGAGGATTATGTAAATAATAGGTAATAGGAGATGGGCTTGGGGTCGCCTAGGTGATTACGCTTGCGTCGTTCTGATGTGCGCGCGAAAAATTAAAGGGATGGGGAGGGGGGTGTCAAAGGTGTAAGGATGGGGAAACATAATTTTCCAAAATTACCGAATTTGGAGTTCATTTCGAAGTCGACGGCTTCGTTGTCAATATTTAGCAATTCGGCACGTCAGGAAGGAGATGGAAAACGGGGGTTATAGTATATCTTACGGAATGGACTTCAATCGAAAAATTTCATCATCTCCTCACATTTAGGATATGACAGAGAAAATTGGAGACGTGCATCGATCGAGTTGCGTAACCGTAAGAAGAAACTCTCGAGAATGACGTCATCGAAACAGAAAGATGCAATAAAGCTTCGGAGAAATGTGCGTTTATTCCAGATTTCGAAACCTCTCGCATTTCTTTTGTTTCCGCCGTAATCGAGGAAAAAGGTTATGTGGGTCGATTTCGAAAATGGGGTTAATTTAATATACTTCTTTCTTTTTTTTATTTTGCTTCGGGATGGTTGGGGAATACAATGGAGGTATTAATATCATTGTAAGATTGGATCGAGTAATCTTTTTCTCTTGCCGTCCGTTTTAGAAACGTGTCCGTTTGGGGATTTTTTCTGACGAAAGACGTTCTACTATACTTCAAATAAATAGCGAAGAAATTAGAAGTTTGTTAAAAAAACAGGGAAAATATTTAAGGCCTTAGGAAGAATATTGCATCTTGCAAGGACGTAGGAGCTGGGTTGGTAACTGAGCTGACGGTGTGGCAACTGAGGAAGTAATGCACGCTTAAGTCCTAACATTTTCGTTTAGATGCAAAAACTGTAGCAATATAATTTCGGAAAGGTACGCTCATGGAAATTTAAGAAATCGGTACAACATACGTTACACGAACTTTCTCATATACTGCGTGTGCATCTGGCACCATTGCACTCTTTCCTGGCTGGAAGGAACTCCTATTGCTACAAAAACAACTATACCGCTGAAGCTTTTTTGGCTTAAAATGTATTAACATATTGATTAACTCATATATGTGATAATCCAACTTGATAATTTATCATATCATACATAAATATCGAGTATTATGTGGATTGGCGAAGGCATATAGGAATTGAAGCATTATTTCTGGACAAAGATAGTTGAGAGAACTGGGGTGATCTGGGCGTATATAATTAATATATTATAATGTTGCTGGACGCTATATAGTTATTTTTGAGATATATGATTTATGTGTTATTGTTTACGACACCAGTCTCTATAACTGAGTGAATTTTAATCAAAATCCTTATAGCCAATTTTATAATACATCGAACATTTGTGAAAATCAACAAGAAGAAACTACCCTTCATATTTGCACTGTATCGTTCTTATCTTCTTACTTTCTATTCTGAATAATGTTATGCCAAAATATGTAATATAATTCTATTAAATTGAATATTTTAGGCTCTAGAGCCGCACACAGACAGACAGCGAAAAATTTCGAGGCCGATTTTTTTCGCGACTACAATACCTGCTTTGCATAATATGTACGTATATGAGAAATTAAAAAGTAAAAAAAAAAGATCAATAACAATTTGTTAAAGTATTGATTATTATGCTTGCATTTTACGCATTATACCTATCGATAGGAATCGATTTTGTGAGACCATTTAATGGAACAGATCGATGAACAAAACTATTTTTTCCTTGATTGACATCTAATTCGCCAAATAATTTCATTACTCAACAACGAAATTGGACGGTTTTTCAGATCTTTTACGTGCCCCACAATCAGGCACGGTCGCGAAAGGAGGGCTCCAATTCGAAGCAAGGAAATTAGTCGGGATGAGAAGGAATTTTTTTGGGGGGGAGGGGGGGGGGATAGAGCCGGAAAAGTGAAAGTGAAAAGTAAAGGGAAAATGGATGAAAAAGGGCCGGATAAGGACGGAACAGTAGAGAGAGAGATAGACAATTACCTTCTCTTTCTATGTGCTGTAACTTTATTCCCTCTCATTCAAACTACTCGTCCGAAGTCGAAATTGAGAAGGGAGGTAGGGGGAAAGGGGTGGGAATTGTCTGGGTAGGAAAAGATAAAACTTGTTAGGGACGAAGGAAGGGCGCTAAGAAGAGCGGAGATCTTCAGCCACCTTGTATTCCGGCTGTTATTACGTTAACAGAGGATCCAAGGTTTTTTTAACGAGTATTTTAGGGAGAGGTATAACGATAGATCGAGAGTGACGTCGATATATATATATATATATATATATATATATAGACACACACACAAATGACGATTTTTTTTCTAATGCCTGTTTCCAACCGATAAAATTTAATCCGGCATCATTATTCCTTAGGAGATCTAAAAAAGAAACCATGGTGAAATTAATTAAAAAATAATCACGAATATGCCAGAATTCCTGATTTATTGAAGACGCTTAATTATATAAATTTGGGCGTTTCCTTAAAAAAATCACCAGAGTTTTTGGGTGGGAGCACCAATGTGTAGCTTACAATGTTTCGTTGCTGCCTTTGATCTCTTATAAATGATCCGATATTGACCTAGAAAAAAAACCGAACCACGGGATAGTTGTCTTACAGTCGATGTCACGTATTTTGTCTTTGTGTCAGCCCCTTTCGATAAAGGTAGGAAAATCGACTGGTCCTAGAACCTCGTCAGTTAGTCTTTCAAAAACCTTGGAAGTTCAGAAACTTCAGTCTAGCTTTAAAGTGGGAGGTTCTCTATGGGTAACCAATATTAAATCCTCCATTATTAACTTGAGGCTCTGATTTGTTGTCATAGCTTCTTTTCTTAATATTCTACCTACGCAGAAATATTCGTGACTGGATGATGCAGTTTGACATAAATGTTTTATGGTTCATTGTCAAAAACGTACTCCTATTCCTTTGCCATGCAAATGCAGTCAAATAAGGGACTGTTGACGTTCCCGTTCGTATAGAGAGCATCCTACACGTACAAAATACGAAAGCCTGGTTTTTAAATGTATTTTCTATTATCCGATGAATGGCGACGTCTCCTTGGAATCATTCTCGTCCATAAGGGTCAGCAAGAACCCGGAGGGAAAATCATATCGATTTCAAGCACTTGTTTCGGAGGCAAATTGATTGTGTCGCGGTAGCCAGAGGGATAGGTGGAGAGAGGGTCTTTATCCAGTTAAGATCTGGGTGGAATGAGTGAGTGGAAAGGAAATTATGGAGTCAGACAACCCACCGCTTAAATTTCATTGGTTATATCCGAAAGAAATGCCGATAATGCATTTACAGGAAGTATTGAGACGATTTTTTAAGTAACGGTGATGAATGCTTACTGTATGTTGATGATGAAATATGTCGTTCGGAAGCATGCCATGTTGCATCAACTCCAAGATATAATCGCGAATCCGAGTCATAAAAATTAATGTCGAAACTGTCATTCTTCGTCCGCTGGATGTATCATTATTCTAATATCTATCTTTCTCTGATTGAATTAAGGCTTATAATTCTGATTCTTCTAGGAATGGACTTTAAAGAGTAGCAAAAAAAGTTAATTTGGGTTAAAACACTTTTGTCAGGCATGCTAAAATTTAAAATAAAAATTATTTTATCCTAATCGCAGGCTAGCGTTTGATAGGCGTGTATGCAAAATATAGAGTCTAAAACTATTTTACGTTGCACTAATGTAAATTTTAATCGTTTTCCATCGGAAAATTATTTTTTCCCCTTATGATCACTAAGAGACAGTATGCTGTTTTTCATATGTGATTATTTCCTTTCTTATAAATACAATTTTCACTATCGTCGGCAAAATTAACGCGAATTCTAAAATGTAAACAAACATTAGCACGAATGTGCCCACTGTTACCAAGCGATCATTTTTACCAGAGCCGGTTCCATACTCAATGCTGCAGAACAAAAAAAATCGCACTTTACGCAACACAATTCGCGACGGGGCTGTTTATTCGTTTGTCGAAAAAAAAATCAAAACAAACGCGTCCGTAAACAGAATTAACAAAAAAAATGGTTCTGAAATTTATCGAGAGAGGGAGAGAGAGTTTTGTCACCCTGAAAGGACCCTTAAAGCTTTAAACGCTACCTGACATAATCCTCGTAACTCGAATATGCAAAGTGAGCAAACAAGAAATTGCACGTGTTCAATATAGGAAAAAATACAGTATTCCCCCATAAACCTCCATGTCTGTGGTACACATTTTTTGGCGATGACCGTATAGTATATCTTAACCAAAATCCAGATACACCGGTGACAGCCTTTAAAAACGAGGAGGAAAAAAAACGTAATGATATCCATTTCCAGCCGCCAGAAATGGTCCAGGAGAATTTTTTTACGAGCTTCTTTCGACGCGGGTCCTTGAGGAAAAATAATTATAACCTGGGGGGAAAGGCATTTTCAGTAATGGAAACGTAGGGAAATTGGAAAAACGTGGGGAATGGGATGATCAAAGATAATAGAGAAAGGGAAAAGAATAGAGAGAGAGAGAGAAAACAGGAGTCGGACGAGGAGGAAGAGAAGGAAGTGGAAGAGGAGATGAGGAAAACGAAAGGAAGGATAAAGGAGGATGAGATGCGAAACGGAGATTAGAAGAGAGAGAGAGAGACTGAGAGAGAGTGAAAGAGAGAGAGAGTGAGAGAGAGTGTGTGAGAGAGAGAGAGAGAGAGAGAGAGAGAGAGAGAGAGAGAGAGAGAGAGAGAGAGAGAGAGAGAGAGAGAGAGAGAGAGAGTGAGAGAGAGAGAGACTGAGAGAGAGAGAGTGAGATAGAGAGAGTGAGTGAGAGAGAGACTGAGAGAGAGAGAGACAGAGAGTGAGAGAGAGAGGGTGAGAGAGAGAGAGAGGTAGAGAGAGAGAGGCATATAATTGGATGGAGGAGAATTTGAAAAAAATATGTAATTGTAAGGTTTGCCACTAATAATCCTGGATTAGTCGTAACTAAACGATGTATAATTTGAACGAACGCACGCCATAAAACAGCGAAACAACACGACTTGACTGTGTGTTTAATAATGTCGGTGCGTTAATAAACGTATAGTACTATACGTAATTTTAGTATATATGGCGTAAAAACACTTTACAACAGTATGCTACCAGAAATAGTACATTTTTATTTACCGATTTATACGTATGAACTTTCATTTATTGTACCTTTTCTGAAAGATTAAGATCCGGGGCATTAAAGTATACCAGCACGTTCAAAAACATATATTTTGCTAATAAAATTTAACAAGTTGGGTAAGTGTACAGCCTATGGAGTAGCTTTATATATTTGAAAGAAATGATATACGCCTACGTAAGGGAAATAGCGTTTTGAAGTTCTTTTCTTCGTCATTTCCTATTTTAAAGTAGGTACTGTAAGGAAATTAAACGTATTTTTGTGAGATTGTTTATGTTAGCAACATTGAAGAAGTAACCATGCAAG
Organism: Uropetala carovei; assembly: GCA_036926305.1. Lineage (NCBI taxonomy): Eukaryota > Metazoa > Arthropoda > Insecta > Odonata > Petaluridae > Uropetala > Uropetala carovei. The sequence goes on from JAXCHB010000214.1 coordinate 2,215,129, forward strand.
TAATTTTCAAAGTTCAACTCGAATTAAAGCATTCTCGTATGATTTTCTTGATAACGGCCATTCCTACAATAAAAATGTATAGGAAAGGAAATACTAATTTTCTAGTTCTTCAAGTTTTATTTGAAAACTATTTTGATATGACCAATACTTTACGAGATATGACGGAAAGTTCATTTTTTGCCACCAGTAAAGTGGCGCCCCTGATTAGCTTACGTGATTCATTTATCCGATTTTCTTATATATAAAATTTCATGAAAATCCGTTCTGTAGAAGCCGAGAACGAACATGAGGACGGACAGACAGACGGACGGACAGACAGACAGACGGACGGATAGACCGACGCTAATAGGCGCCCACGCTGGAAGAAAAACGCACCTAAAAACGTTCCCAATAACGAAAAGTGAGACATTTCTATCGTTTAATAAAATTTTTAAATATTTCAATTAATCATCTTTGGGTGTCTTGAACATGATTGCTCCATTGAAGCTTGCTATCTCTACAATTGTTTTGGAAAAATTGTAACTATTTATTTGTATACACTGTTTTACTCGTAGTTAAACATCATCGTGAACATTTAATTTTAAATCCTTTTGGGTGGAATTGAATGAATATTGTATTCTAATTTTCTTTATTTCCCATCTACAAAATCCCACCTTCACATGACGGGAGATTGCACAAGTAGATTGCTCGTATGCGAACAGGGGAGCAATGTTATTATTATTTTATTAAATTAAATTGACAATGAAATATAATGCTAGGAATTTAATTGATTTTAGTTGTGAGATCAAAAGGAAAAACGCGTTATAGAGAGGCACATTTAAAGTAAGAAAACGGGGAAAATTTTAAATCAGATGGCGGGATGGGCAAAAGGCCTACCCTTTTGTGTTCCCCACCAAAGAAGTAGATCAAAGTTCCTGGTTGCTATGATGAAGCAGGTGCTTCCAATAACTAGCGGAAAGGTATTGCAGAGCGAGAAGTGACGATTAAGTAAAGGGAAGGTAGCGAACGTTGTAAAGAGCTCGAGTCGCAACTTTAATTGGCCGAATATAGTGCAAGAAAAATTATTTAATCGCCGGTTTACGTGTTAATGCGTCGTCTGAGAACATTAATAGGCTGATATTACGTTAACTACCCCTGTTAAATACTCACCCAATTGCCATCCATGTCTTTGGCTTTGTACACCGCACTGCCCCCGTATAATTAAATTGCCCTTAACATTCCGCATAGCAAGATTAAATTAATCCGACCACTTCTGAAGGTTTTCACTGGTCGATATTAGCGGGAAGAATTGCAGCTTATTTCTCAATATCCTCTTTGATCGTGAAGATTAAGTTGCTTGCTCAAGTAGCCATTTTAAGCGGCAAAGCGGCGTTCCTTATAGGCAGTTTACTGATCGTTAGCTGTAATAAGCTTCTATTGCTACTGGAGGTAATTAGATGGTGTATTGGATTCAAAGTCAACCTTTGGTTTTGTGTATTTTTTAATGTTTATTACTATTTTGACCATAGATGACATTTAATTAAAATGGGTGTTATGATTCATACGCAAACATAATGTGAGAAATAAGTGTGAAGCAATACAATTGAAAACAAGTTAGGAAAGTGTACAGCGTATTACAAATGGCGCGTTCCGTGCAAAGGAGCATTAGAAAGAAATGATATATCTGTTAAGGAAATTAAACGTATTTTTGTGAGATCGTTTATGTTAGCAACAATGAAGAAGTTACCATGCAAGAAAATTCCTGTTCAACTCGAATTAAAACATTCTTGTTTGATTTTCTCGATAATGGCTACTTCTACGATAAAAATGTATAGGAAGGGATATACTCGACTTTACCAGTTCTACAACTTTTATTTGAAAAATATTTTGATATGAGCAATACTTTACGAGATATGACGAAAATTTAATTTTTTGTCACCAGTAAAGTGGTACCCGTGATTGTCGTACGTGATTAATTTTTGTGATTTTCTTATTATCTTTGATTGTGTCCTTACTATCAAATTTCATAAAAATCCGTTCGGTAGAAGCCGAGAACGAACATTCGGACGGACGGACGGACAGACCAACCACAATAGGCGCTCACGCTGGGAGCGAAACACGCCTAAAAAGGAAATACAATTTTCGAAATAATGAAAATTATTTTCTCTAACGAAAAATATATGAAAATGACATTAATATTTCCTGCTTGGTTTTAACATAAAAAGCTCAATACGTCATAACATAAGCCGGTTAGCATATCTCTCAATACGTCAACTCAAATAGTATACTTGCACAAAGATTTATTATCATTATTTAAGTGGAGGTGTCAAAAAAAGTTTGTCAGAAGTGGGATTCGAACCCACGCCCGGAGAACCGGACTGCGACCTGAACGCAGCGCCTTAGACCGCTCGGCCATCCTGACACACGTCGAAGCCTGCGGTAACGGTTTATCTAATTATACGCTCGTCGACCGCAACAGGAACGACGCGTATGAATCATGGGAGGTCTTATGCAACCGACAGCACACGCACGAACCGAAGTACATTCCAAGCAGCTTATCTAAAAATAGATACCACGTTCTGAGAGAGCGGTGACGCGCCGAATATTGTTCTCGTACGTTTTAAATTCATTAAGGTATATATGTATATATATATATTCTATGTGGAGGTTTTCCAGATACCGACACGTGATTTTTAAAGAAGAGTTCTTATTAAAATGGTCGCTGGTCAAGTGGAATCTAATAGGGACGCATTGGAAGAATGAATTTATCGTTTCTGAAACAGGATAACTTGAGTTAGACATTGGCGTAGGTATTTCGTAAATTAATGTTATTTATCGATCAGCTAAAGAAAATGAAACTTTAAATCCTATTAAATTGCCTTCTTGTTTTTGAGTCAAGTTACATTTTGAAATAACTGCTTTTAATCACAACTGATAACAAAATAATTCGCCTAATACGTTACAATTTATTATTTTTTAAAGTGTTAAATAAATTAATGACCCAGGTTCGATTCCCGGTCATGGAACATTTTCTCACCTGTTTCCACGTTTCTCATCGTTAAATAAATGTTTGATTTCTACGTCATTGATCATGGATATTTTTTTTTACTGATCGCTATGCGTAAGTAGTTCAATTTAACCTTCTATGCATTTAAATTAATACGTAACGGTAAAAATATCTGTTATTTCCTTCAAATAGATCTCGAAAATTTATAACCTTAGAGCGAAGTTTTAAGGTATCGTTTAAAAATGTAGAAAAAAAGTCATAGGGCAGATAGATATATTTTAAGCTAAAAATCGAAGTAATGTGGCCATTAAAATTTATTTTATTTAAGGCGACATCGGTGGATTTTAAAATGAATTAAACCCTAATACGTTTAGGCATTACTAGTACATAGAGTTATTTTCCGCAGAATTTTTAAAGCATGTGTACGCTTTGACTTTATGGACATTTGATAATGCTATATATTATGTGGTTCGCTGGTAGCTTTAAATTTCATCTATGGCTATTGTGTTACATGAAAACTGATTCCAGGGAAATATTTTGTTCTTATTTTCGAGGTAATTTTAAAGAGATTTTTTATTGATACCATCTCTAATATGGATAATATGCTAGCCTACTATATTTCCGAAGTGCCTAGAAAAAATAACGAAGATATATTTTCTGAGTTTTTATGTAAGCCTTACTTTTTACTAACGAAATATTCTGCTGGTTTCTTTCACGAACGGAGAAAAATTCCTGCTAAGGAATTGCTACCTCCATTAGCTGAGAGTAGTTATCCGAAAGATCGTCTTAATATCTAATATCACAACGAATTCCTGTCGGGTTTGGGCGTAAGGTCGAATGGTCAGTTAATGTAGATGTAGATTTAAAGAAACGCTTGATACAGTATTAACGAAGAGGAAGAGATATACCTCGTTTTTTTATGTTTTTCCTTATCTGTATTAAACTTCGATTCGATCCGGAGTTTATAGAATATGCGTTTTTTCTCTGAGCGCCATTCTTTTTAGCTTATTTAAATCTGGTAGAGAAAGAGTGGTTCCATATGTTAAGGTCGCGGTATCGAATTTTGCCACACACATCTTTGTGCATTCTCTTCTATGTTATTGCTCGTTTTAAAAGGCCTCCAAGCGCTGTTTTATAGACACTTAATATAAATAATAACTATTATTTAGAGAAACATGGTTAGATATACCATTTCGTCAAATCAAAGCGGTAGGATGCAAATTTTAATGCTATCTGACATTTTCATCGCCTGTAATTTTCGTAAAAGCATGAAACTTGTTTACAAATGCACGTTTGCAAGTCAAGTAAAGCACCTTACCGCGTAAACTTATGTAACTGGAAAAGGGACGGATAAACATTTTACGAGCTCAGACGCATCGGCAGTTGCGTTTCGTTTTTGTCGTGGCTTCGCGGGTCGCATTGAATGGTGTTCATTCGTCTCGGAGGCAGTAGTTTTTCACTAAAAATATAACACAAGTCATTCTACTCTTCTGCAAGCATTAGTCTCGCCCTACCAATCTGTCCCAGCAGAAGCCATTCTCGTCGGCATCTTATAGATACACTTTTTTTTTTAATTATTCCAATTGGAAATGTACAGTAGTAGGTATACTATGGACTATCTCTGGGGAGAAATCATACTCATTAAAAAATATCTCATAATAACATTCTTTTACAAAATCCCTCAAGTACAGAAAACGAAAAGCATTGCAACGAGCTTCTACTCAATCATATCTTAAAAGTCGACTTATGTGTCCGATTTAGTAGTTTCGCAGACGAATAAGGAACATATTTCTTTGGCTAAATGGGCTTCTCAGATATTACAGTCGCAGTGGACACAATTTTCGTTATGCATATTCGGATATAACTTTTATATGAAATGAAGATAATTTAATTGCGCGGAGAAACGGGTCACGTGCAAATTTCAAGGTAAACTTTAAGTGAAACTTTCAACGTTAGTTATTTATATTCGTAAAATTCATTCCGAAAAATGAATAAATAAAACCTCTAAAAAAAAAATACCTCAACTCCGACTCTCATTCCAAAGTTTTCCACGAGGCGCTCATATATTCTTCCGATTTTCCGAAAGGGCATGGGTCTCGCAGTTGACTGGACGTTTTAAAAGCCTTTTAACGTTTTCTTCCCGATTAAAAATAATAATAAAAAAACCTTTGGATTTCTGTTTCTTCTGATCGCTACCGTGGGTGAAAAGTGGCCTCTTTGAAAGCACACGTTATAAACCCCCTTCCAAGAGCTGTCAGTGAGCGGACATAGAACACCTGTTTGTTTATGGGTATAACTAAGTTATAACGCCCCTTAGTCCTTAATAGTCTTTTTACAAACCTCTGAGGAATCACCGCCGACCTTTCCAACCCTTTTACTTTTCCACGTACCAATAACTTCTCCGAAGGGAGTTATTTTTTAAAAAGTTATTTACGATTGGGAGTGTTTCATCGGGAACGGTATCCCGTAGGGGCTGGATGGAGCCATTTTGGTGCAATGGACCGAAAATCGTGTCGACGTTATTCGGGAGTAAATTTAAACGCGAACGGAAATATTAGCTCGTCGGTGTCGTCTTGAATTTTTAAAAAAGTTGTGTAAAAATTGGACATTCATTTGCTGACGCAATGTGAATATTTTATCGAGGTCTATTTATAATCTTAAACTTAAAATCGTTTATATGTTTAGTACTATAATTATATGGGAAAACAATTTATTCTATAAATAAATCCAATAAATAAAAAATCTTCTACACTAGAAGAAAGTTTTTTTTTACATGGCGGTAAAGGTCATAAAAATAGTGAAAATTTTAGCCCTCTATCTGTAACCATTTGCTCGTAATCTTAAATTTAAAGCTTTTAAGGCACTCCCTGGCACCCATGGATTACTCTAAAAATATTCTGGTGATAATGCAATAAATGGCATCATGGATCACATACACCCTGCAAATTTCAACCCTCTTTCTCTTGCCGTTTACTTGCTATTTTAAATTAATCGATTTCACAGACAGACAGAGCGAAAACATAAGCGCTAAAATGCAGAATTTAAAATAGCATTTTAATTAAAAACATCTGATAAAGAGGAAAACTGTGTAAAAATATTACACCGAAGTGTAAAGATGTTTAGTCATATAATTTTCCGAATGAGTTCGATGTTTTCAAAAGTTAAATATCGTAGATTTTTTCATCAAATTGAATTGTTAAACGTACTGTGATCTTGAACAGTCCCGCGAACAACCAAGCACCCACGAGAAAACCAGTTACTCCACCAACTCCTCTTCTTATAAGGAAATATAGGAGAGACTGAAGTATCACATTAGGTTATTTAAGTCACGTATGCAACGCACGCAGGAACATTAAGGCAATGGATAGAACAATCGAGACAAATAAAATGTCAAGTGCTCGTTGCAACAAATAACGATTCCCCAACCTCGCAGTGATTGCCGTTTAGATATAAACTTGAAGCAGTCATTTAGAATTTTAACTAGGTTTTTCCTTTCATATTCTTAAATTAACATTTGTTTTTAGAGTATGTTAAATCAGAGTTCACGACAAACCTCAGCCTGACACCGAATCTGAAATAATGCGAAAAAAGAGCGCATGTTTCTTTGAAATTGAACCTTTTACTGACACAATAAATCGTTTTATTAACTTATGGGGTTCATTTTTTTAACCAAGTTTATAGATGCATTGAGAATATTGAAATTGAATTTTAATTATCTCTAATTACTCTTGACGAAATTTCGTAGTGCTTGAGTTAGCTAACGTCATTGCTCTTTCGAAACTTCCTTGAGTCATCGAGTTTGGAAAGACTTTATTAATATTATATATGTTGTGGTGCATTTAAAAGAAAATAATCAAGTGTTTCACGTAATATTACTTGGATTTCAAATTAAGTTTTGAAAATATCATTTTTAATGTATTACTAAACAAGAAACTTAAAAGCGATGATAAATTGTCCTCAAAGTGATTTCTTTAGTTCATTACCGGCAATTCATTTACCAATAGGCTAATAAAATGTTACTTTAAGGGTGTTATTTTAACTCATTCGTATGGATTCGAAAATTATTTAATGTTATTTTGTTTTAGTGCCAACAAACTTGATCCATAAAATATATTATTTGGCATGTTATTAAATCAGGATAAAATATAATAATTTATATTTTTCACTATTTTAATACATCAGTGAGGAGGATGATATTTTTTATATAAATCCGAGCCCAAAGTTAAGATTAAATTTACAGTGGCCGCGTGTAATTTTTTAGTACTAGGAGTCTGAGAATTTCTACCAAGAACGTCTACGATGAAATATGCACCTCGTTTACCTTACCTATTTACGGCTGTACGATTTACCGTAGAATCTCTATCGAATACAGGTCATACCTCAAGCTTGATGCATTGCTGTTTAACGGTGAATTTTTATTCCACTCTCCCTTCATGGGAAGCGTGCTGAATATTTGATCGGCACGAACACAGTATAAAATTTAGAATTTTCTTTTTTTAAAACTCTTGCCAGAATCAACCATGGTGAATTTACACCAAGGATTGCTATTTTGCGTGTTGAAACGCGCACATGGATTTCTATTTTTTTTTATCGAAAGACTTATCCATACTATTGATAACAAGTGACGAAAGAATTGCAGAGCAGATTACATAAGACCCTTTTTAAGAATACTAAAATAAAAACCTATCTGGAAAATTTTGCATCTTACATTAATTATGTAAATACATTTTTAGACCTATGTAATTTCACTTTCGTTTGGAAAAGTTAGTTAACTAATCTTACAGCAATGCATTTTAACATGAAAATGTTAAGCAGTATATCACGTAAACATTTCTTCAATTAAAAACAATTGACATTAAATAACAACAACAAAATATTTCATAGAATAAAATTTTAGAACTGTGTAATTTCACTTCCTTTCGCTTAATAGCATAATTGTTTATTTACATTCGTTGCTGTGAATGCGGCCAACAATACGAAAGCCATAATGTACGGGTATAGATAGTTCGTAAGGGGGTTTTCTAATATACTGATAAAAGGCAAACGGACAGACGGACGGACTCCAAATTTTCTCCACATCTAGTTCGAATGTAGGTAGAACTATATATCCTGAAAATTTGGTGTTTGTAGATTACGTAACTTTTGAACTATTTTATACGCGGTCAGTCAGACAGACGGATGGACCGAATACATATGTAGCTCTTTTTTATAATAAATTGATGTGTCCAACACATGACTTTCTCCATACGTAAGTTGTCAAATAAAATCAAATAAATACCTCTATGGGAACAGTTCAACTTATACGCTTCAGCGCTAGCGATTCAAATGTTGTCCCTACCACGCGCGCGAGCTGCCCACTAACCGTCAATTTCGAAGAAAATTGAATATCTCTGAAATATTTCTCATATAAAAATTTAGTTCAAACAAAAGTTGTAGAAAAAAATAATATCTACAAGTTTTATATATATATATATATGTTAAGAAAAATTCAGTTTTAAACGAAATATTTAAGAAAAACTAAAATTAGACAGGAGTAAACCGCTACTTTCGGCTGACCGATTGTTATCAAAATCTTTCAAAATCTCAAGAATTTATATAAAATTACAATCATAGATTTTCATGCTGATCTGATGAATAGTTTTTGAGTTATAGCGCACGAAAAATTTCTGTCACACACACACACGGACACACACACAGACGTCATCGAGAAAACGGTCAAAACGTGTTCAGGGGACCTCAAAACGTGTACGTATTTCCGTTGAAATCTCGAATTCGGTATTTTCATGAAAACAATATTTTCTCTATACTATGTATATAGTGAAAGTAAAAAAGCGCTAAAAAAGGCGTGGAAATATGAAACGCAGAGATGTATTCACAATCCCATTCGAATCTTCCGTTTGCCCAAGGTAAAAATCCACCCCTTTCTAAGAATTCGTCTGCTCTCTAACAGGCTGAAATTTCATCACTGTTCCATTTCCCCCCCCCCCCTAAGTAAAAAAAGGAAAGGAAGATGAGAGATGGGGAAAAGGAGCAAAATACCAACGTCGACGCCCTTAACCAAACGGAGATGAGCCGCGGATGAGTAGACACCCTCCCCATCCGCGAACACGTGGAGAGGCAATTGGAACAGGATATGAGAGGGAGAGGTTCATAACCTTGACAGAAAGGAATCGTGAGATTCACTTTCATCTCCTCGACACTCTCCGTCCGAACACTTCGAAGTTCCAACAGTCACACTTCTGCCGAGTTAATTTCCATGTAAAAACCTCTTTAAGGTTATAGCATCACCCTCCTCTTACTCATAAAAAGGAGGAGCACGTACATATGAATATGCATGTATAAGTGTATATATGTGTATATATATATATATATATATCATAAAACATATAGAAGACAGTGTCACTTTGTCCCTATGTCCCTTTGTCATGTAATGCTTTTTGAAGCTTAATATCACGCAAACGACTGAACCAAATTTGATGAAATTTTCAAGATAGCATTACGATATAATAACAAAACGTTTTAATGTATCGGTAATATATAAAAGCCTCATTTTGTTCCTTTGTCCTTTCGTCACTCCCTCTGTCACGCTCTGAAACCCAGAAATATACCTGACAAGAGGGAACTGAGGTCAGCTTTTGAAGCGCAATAGGTACTCGCGGCGAGGGTTTCGAACCTTCGTTCGGATCGAAGGCAACCCTCTGAGCAGGAGGTATGATTACAGGTCAAAGAAGACTGCCTAAATTTTATTTCAGAATAATCGATCATCCCCGTCATTTTTGACAGGCACCTATACTAGTATATATATATATATATATATATATATATATATACCATGTCTGTTAGTTTATCGTTTTATCATTTGAGATGGCCGAATTATATGCCGCATTTTTGCTGGAATTTATATATCTATAATTAGTAAAACTAGGTTCAGCAATAGGAATTTTCATTTTTCAATCATCGATTTGAATGGAGAAAATGATATTTTCTACAGGATGGTCAGTACTAATGCTTGTTTATACTAAAAGTATTTTAGTAAAATTATGCCAATTAGCTTCAATAACGCACATTTTTCAGATTTCTATCGTAATGTTAAATTCATGTAAAAGACCCATGAAAAACGAGGATTTTCCTCGAATAAACGGGTTGAAACTAAAGCAGAAACTAGGTAATATTGTATTTTGATGGCTTTCTTAAAATTTCAGACTTTCGCCAGTGCAAAATAATTTCTTTTTGTTTCTCCAAGATGTTTATAACACTGGGCAAATTATGAATTTCAACATATAATAGCACTTTTATAGTGGTATTTATTGAGTTTACAGTCGAATTTCTGTAACTCGAATTTTCCATAACTCGAAGTGAATTAATTTTACAGGAAAAATTTTTCGTATTAGTTTTCTTTTTTAACTCGAATTTTCTATAAGTCGAATATTTTTTGTCGAATATTGTTTTGTTTCGGTTGAGGTTCGACTTATAGAAGTCCCACTGTAATTGTATTTGTTCCCTAGGTATATAAAAATTTCACTTATATTTTAGAAAAAGTTTCGACAGTCCCGTTATCTATGTATTGAACGAATTTAGAAAGACTGGTATATTGACTGTAGTAAAAAGAAAACTTACCATTTTGTGTCTTTTAAAGTGTATTACGTATCGTCTGGAAAATAAAATTCGCACACTTCTTTCTAAACGCGAGAATATTACGAAGGTGTTCGCGCTTTTATATAACTAAAGAAATGTTATATAAAACATCTGGCAAAAATCGCAACTTGGATTGCTCTGCAAGGGCGTAAACTTTCAAAACCAGATTTGAAAGCATAAATTATGTATGCGGCTGGAAGCGACAGTCGTTTCTTTAAAAGAAAAAGTATCGAGGAAAAAGCGCCATCTGTTGATGCAGAAATGCGAAGCATCTGGCTGATGCGATAATGGGAGGAAAAAATTTGCAGGAGTAATATCGCCAAGGTAACGACGGTTGCTCCAACGACCACAAAGCGGTTACGAAAAAAAAACGCGCATTTCGACAAAATAAAGTGCCCTCCTCAGAGGTGATCCACTCTGCAAGATTCTTAAAAAAAAGAAGAGTCAAAGATCGGTTTATCGCAGCAGAGCATTCCTCCGTAGGCCGCCGAGGGCGGGTCTTGTTTCTCAAACCGCTTCGTGAGGTTTGGAATTATCTTCATCGCCAACTGAGTTCCGACTGTTGTTGTCGGAACATCCCCGAAGCGTACGAGGTCTGTCAAGTTCGCCATAATGGCATAAAAGAAGTAATGCTCGAATTGGGCGGGAGCATATGGGACCACCGTTCCGCTCGATGCAAAACGATGCCCATAGCACTCCCGTTTTTTTTTTAAGGAATCGGATGAGAATGTACCGCACGTTAAAATATTTCAAAAAGTCGCGTTCGCCCGTTAAAGATTTGAATTTATGTTCTATCAGTTTCGTAGGCAAACGCAATGTCCGAATGTGTGTACCGATGAGAATTGGTGTTTGCTCTTGTCAATTGCAGAGTTGAACTTTAATGTAGTTTATACGTGTTTTACTACTCGGTAAGTTATGTCAAATTAATGAAGTAGTATTTTTAAACAACTTTCAGTTGTCAAATTCACGCTTGTTGAATTAAAATAATGAATCAAATTCAAGTAACTTGAACTTAAGAACTAGCGTTCCCGTTGTTAAAATTTTTCGAACCGAGCACAGATTAAAGGATAATTAGAGAAAAAATAATCTGAAAAACTGTCATGCATGCGGCTCAGGACCAAAATAGTGTAATTCGCGAGGTTAAATTGCAAAAATAATATTATCAAGTTGATGTGACTAAATCGGCAATAAAATCTTAAACAACGCTAGTTCGTACAGTAGTAGTAGTAATTAGGTTTTTAGGGTGCTTCGACAGCTAAGGTCATTTTGCACCGTCAGATTCTGTTAGAGAAAATCAACATACATCACAACATCCATGCCCGAAGCGGGATTCGAACCCGCGACCTTTGGGTTAAGAAAGCAGGCGCACTGCCTACCAGTCTAACCCGGCCGGCGTTCGTACAGTATCCACCATTTTGCCCCCAAAGAGCGTCAGTTCATCAAACCACGCGTTTTCCTTCCTCTGAATTAGAATTGATTGAAAAGGACCTCAAATTCGCACTGCCATCTCTTCTAATAATATATTTAGATGGTTTAAATCGTAAAATGTTGTGTTGTTTCGCATTTTATTATAATGCAATTCCAGCGAGTTACACCTTGAATAGCGAATTATAACTAAATCAGCTTTGCTCCAATATAAAACGACACGGGGAATTCCTATGGCGACGGAATGTTCGGGACGGCAACGTGTGAAATACGCATCCACTTTAGTTTGCCGCACATCTCATTGGGTTTCGATTCTAGGACGCTCTTCGCCGCGGGCCAATGTCCAACCGAGATAGAGAGAGAGATATATGGGGACATTTAGTGAACAAATTCATTCACAAGTGCACCGGGCAGTTTGGGACACCCATTTATCTTGATACTCTTACGAAACGGATCTGGGAGCCGCATGGCTTGACATCCCGTCCGAAGGATCGAGCGGAGTAGTACATACTTGCGTGTTCTGATCGCGGGATGCAAGAATGTGGCACACACACACGCGGGAAGGGGCTCGAAGCATTGGCCTGTGCGGTGTAAGGCCGTTTCAATGTCGGTCTCATTTTCCTATCTGGGTCACTTTTATTCAGAAATTATCGAACGAGCTCAGATTATGAGTCGTATCGCAATGAATAACATCGGTTATTCCTCAAGCCATAAAACGGGTGAATGGTGGACCGTACTTGCATTACAGAAATTGCAAATTAAACTTGTTTTTTATCGTTCTTTTTTGGAATGAACGATTGGTAAGTCATTATAGAAGGCGTACACTTTAAAGTTGAAACGCGACGTGCTTATATAATTTATTGTTCAGTCAGTGATAAGTATATGGGGAAGAAATAATTCATAATTTTGCGCAATTTCCAAATTCTACGACACAGATTCGTTTCATATTACAGCGGTCGATTTAGTATTATGTTATCAACCCTAGCATATTTGCTCTTAATATTTGCTTTTGTAGGGTTTATCGCATATTACCCGACCTTTTTATTTGTTAAATAAGAAAAACACATTTTTTATGACCTGAGGACTTGTTTCGAATCGTGAGCTTTAAACGCTTATATCGACCCGTGAGTTTTCCGAAGAAGAGATTTTTTAAAACAGGAAAATTTATTGTCAACATACCAACATCGTCACGCTACTGGGATCATTTAAAAATAATGAACAATAACATTACAACAAGAAACAAAGTCGGCAGCACTAACACGACGTTTCAGGAGCTAAAAAAAACAGGACACACCTATTTATTTTCAATAAATTAATAATACGAACGAATAATGCAACAAAACTATGTAATAATTTCACTATATTACCACTATCATTATAAAATAGTGCAATTACATACTTTTGTTCCATTATTTTTGCCTAATTATGGAACTCCACTAAATTGTGGCTTCCTTAGTGGATTATAAATTAACAATAAATCAACCGATCGTGGATTGGTAGAAATCGTACCGTTTTCTTCTTTTCACTCAAACACGCTTATATCACCGCATAATTTGGGCACTTTGTCGACTCGGGGCAATCACAATAAAGCAATCGAACGATTTCTCAACCTTATTGCAAAAATAAAAACGACACCATTTGTGTAGTAGTCTCAATTATTATATCCTGGGCACATATCTGTGGTCACTTCAGTCACCTGGCAGTGTGCCAGGTATGGGGGCAGTTCGTACACCGGCGAGCCATGTGGAGGTGGCTGAGTGACCCTTAACCTTCATTGTTCCGCACGTGGCTCCTCAAGCTTGCGTCCTGGTACAGGACGGAATCCGTTTTCGTCCGCGACGTATGCGAGGTGAAACACTTTTCCCTCCGGACTCGTGTAGCTGTAAGAGCCTTCCTTAACGAGTATTCTGTCCTTACCGTCGGCGCTTTGCTTGAACTTTCCCACTTCCGTGAGAGTGATTCCGTCTCCAGTGACGTACCTAGAGGAACGAGGAAATGAGAGAAAGAGGTCGTTTCGAATTAGTTCGAAAATAAGAGTTGGAATATATGCGTGGGAATCAAGAGGAAAGGGAATGGACAAATTGGTGTGTTTTTTACCGTCTAAAATTTAAGTTGTTTCATCGAAGAAACAACCGGCTTATTTAAAGAACGCCGAAGATTGATGCACGCATTTTAAAAAAAAAATCGGCGTGTCCATGCAGAGTATGAATGATCTCGACGTCAGCGTCCTCCAAAATAATTTTCGGTATTTGCACTCGAGAATAATTTTTAAACTCTTTGAATAACTTTCACAGTGAAAAAACCATAAGTAAACTAGATATTTAAATGTTGGTGTGGATAACAAAATAGCGATGTGCAAACAATCGCTTTTATGAAAAAACGTTTTAAAAAAATTAGATAATTATATTTTCTGCAACTTAAATAAGGGCAAGTGTTTACATAAATGACATTCTAAATGAGACATTTTTGGGAGAAAAACGGATATCTCTGTTTGTTACGTTATAAATATTTGTTTTACTTTAGTACTTTCCTAAGGCGTTTCATTTTTTTTTTACTTATTTATAAGTAGCTCATACGTAGCACTCAACGGTCTCATAAAACAGTGTTTTTCAAACTTATTCTATCGCGACCCAGTCGAAGAGAAGGAAACACGAAGAAAAATATGTTCTTCTCTGAGTTTTAATTAGTTCTCGATAAAAAGTAACTCATACTAAAATATTGGTATTTATATAATAAGAGCATTTAGTTCCGTGCCATTTTTGATACGTTTCAGGTGCTTATGCATCGAGCGCTCAGATTTTCCTCATGAATCTCGCGACCCGGTAATGGGTCGCGACCCGTACTTTGAAAAACACTGTCATAAAATGAGTGTATCAACGTTATAAAAGTTGATCATTTAGGGCGATTCTCACGGTGGGTCTAGGATTATCCCTCCATCGAGATCTACGAATTACGTTCGATGTATCCCTTGATTGAAATTCATATTTCGCTTCAAACATGTAACGTCAATTCCTTTGATTGACATTCTGGTTATATTTACCTGAGAGAGAATTGTCCCGAATCGTCTCTATATTCGTCCCTCTGAAGCAATGGCACTACCTTTCTCTTGGAAGATTGAGGCATGGTAAACGCATAAGGAACTGCCACGGCCAGGAATACAAACAAAGTTATCTGCGAAGAGAATATTAAATAACATGAAAAAGCGCGTTTATTTATTGAGGCTTATTTAGAACTGCTAGCTTAAAATTATTTATAAATTTAGCACAACAATTGTATGACAAATTATTTTATTCAATAATTAATTAAGAAATATTAGACTCTCTATCTAAAGACATTTAATCAGAATCTTAATTTGAAAACATTAAAAGCGCCCCATCCGCCCATCTATTTCTCCAAAAACATTCCTTGACAGCGTAATAAATGGTATCATAGATCACAAATGTCGGCCTTCTATTTTTATTTAATCGATTGCACAGACGGACAACCAAAGCGAAAAACATAAGCGCGTTTATAAAAAATAAAACGTGCTAAGAAAAATTAGCTACCCATCTAACTTTATGACTTTTTAAAATTATAAACGGGGTAACACTGAGCATATTTCTTGTCAAGGTTCTGCATAGTGATCGAAAAATTATACATTTAAGCTTTAAGAATATTAATAATATTTTTAATTATGGCCCCGTAACTGTTTTTTATAAATAACTACTAATTTTATTTTGCGCGGGAGCGAGGCTGCTTGCGGTATTTTCAAATACTCATCGATTCAGTATCATCGCTGAAAAAGTTCTTTGTTTATACAAAGCGGGCAAACGATTGTCGCGCATAGAGTTTTCAGAAACCGATTTATTTATTTGAGGGCATCATATTACGAAAACCCTCAGCGAACACTAGTTTTTTAACACAAAAATTTCACGAAATATCAGCTATGTACGTCAGAAACAAATAGTGATCAATAGACAAATGAATACTCACCGAATCCATAACGGATATGTTTACGGCAATTTTTTTCCTTTCCGGAAAATCGACAATTGTCGTCCTTCTAACTCTGAGAAATGCCGGATGAGTGCTGGCTGTTTTTGGTCTACGCGGTCCTTTTATATATATACACGATATATAAGAGACATTCGAATCCTTCTCTCCCTCTCGCCTCAAGGGGCGTCGCCGTCAATTTTCGGTCGAAAATTTTTCAAACTTCGGGAAAAGATATTTACGCGCGGTCGCAAACAGAATTCACAAACTTTTCCTCGCTCTCGGCGTATCGCTACCGCGGGAAGAAAAGGCTCTCTCTCTCCCCCTCGCGCTTCCAGTGGAAGAAGCTTCGAGAAGAGAGAGAGAAAGTGAAAAAATCCTTCGCGGTCGAAAACAAACCCGCTAAAATGTTTTTTCTCTCTGCGCAGCGGATGGTTATTAAAAGGAGGTCTCGACACGGGGAAACGCGCTTTTTAAGTAGCCATTAAAACTGGTTAAAGGAGTGGTGCTCATTGCCAAACTGGTCGTAAGTCACACTTTGAGTCGCTCATAACGCTACGCGAAAATAAAATATTTGCGGGATCGTTTAGCGTCAGTTAAAAAAAAAAAACTTCCATTCTCAACAACACGAGGGCTTCTGCAAGTACCATCTCGATATATTATTTTTTTGCAATTATTTTTTCAAATAACTCGTTAAAACGTCGTTGCGCGTCGAATGTTATTTTCCACGTGTGTACGTTTTTTTTTTTAGACTCGCAGAGTCGGATATTTTGTTCCAGGAAAATCTCTCGCGATAGTAAAGGCAAGTAAGAAAGGCGCAAAGTAAGATAGTACTCGACGATAATCTCTTTTTTAATAAATTGGTGTGTCCAACACGACTTTCTCCATACGTAAGTTGTCAAGTAAAATCAAATAAATACGGCGATGGGAACAGTTCAACTGACACGCTTCAGCGCTAGCGATTTAATTGTTGTCGCAACCACGCGCGCGAGTTGCCCACTAACCGTCAATTTCGAAGAAAATTGAATATCTCTTGAAATATTTCTCATATAAAAATTTAGTTCAGACAAAAGTTGTAGAAAAAAATAATATCTACAAGTTTTATACATATATGTATGTTAAAAAAATCAGTTTTAAGCGAAATATTTAAGAAAAACTAAAATTAGACAGGAGTAAACCGCTACTTCCGGCTGACCAATTGTTATCAAAATATTATCAAATTTTAACAGCATACATAAAATCACAAATATAGAATTTCGTGCTGATCTGATGAATAGTTTTTGATTTAGAACGCACGCAAAATTTGTCACACATACATCATCGAGAAAACGGTCAAAACGTGTTCAGGGGACCTCAAAACGTGTATTTCCGTTAAAATCTAGAATTAGATTTTTTCATGAAAACGATATGTACCTTCTCTATACTACGCATATGGAGGAAGTAAAAAGGGTCAAAGATATACAGCATAACGCCTATAAACCGAACCTCGAGGAAAATTTTTAAAAAATATTGGACTTATAGATAATTCGAGTTATGGAAGAAAAATAATACGAAAAAGGTTTCGTCCTGCAAAATGAAACCATTTCGAGTTATAGACTTTCGACTTTATAGAAATTCGATGGAATTTTAGATGAGTTAAAATTCGACCTTGAATCCTAATCATAATAATTCGATTTTATTTTCAAGAGCGATATTTAGACTATACAGTCCACTCTTACATACACCCCATTACGACGAACACAAACACCCATGCCCTCGGCGGGATTCGAACCCGCGACCTTAATATTCGGCGGCAGATGCTCTAACCATCCTTCTACCAAGGCCCCCCCGCGAACCACGTGGAGCGAACGTGATCACAAAAAACTACGTATCGCTATCAAAGATAATTAAATGATCGAGGCGAGAACGAGGGCGATTTGAAATCACCAAATTTGCGATAAACTACATTAATGCCGTCATTAATCCTGCAGCGCACGTTTTTCCCCCCTCACGCCATTAACTCTTGTTACAAACGACTGTAATGGGACTTTAAAAAAAATTTTTTTTAATCTCACTCACTTGTTAATAAAACACCTCCGTATATTTTTATCCCTCTTCACCTCTCCTATCTCTCTCTCTCTGCACGCACACCCTTGTTTTCTCTCTCTCTCTCCAAACTCCTGACCCCTTACAAAACCAACTTCTGTTATTGCCTGCCCAACCCTTTTACAACGTTCCTAATGGGTAAGGACGTGTAGTGCTCAAACACTGTCTGTTTCCCATCTCTCGAGCTTCGAAACTTATCTTTACGCGTCTCTAGCCTCATTCTACCAAACTTACCCCCTCCCTCTCTCCCTATTTTTTCATCCCTTCCTTCTCCGCTCTCACTTTCAACTCCCATCAACTCCTTGCCCTCCTCTCTCTCTCTCCCTCCCCCTCTCTCTCTCCCTCCCCCTCTCCCTCTCCAACTTTTCCGCTGTCTGTCCCTGCTCTCCGCTCCGTCTCACCCTATTTTCGAAATATCGTCAGTCGCACGACGTCGAAAAGATCTTTTTATCTTGTCTCGTAACATGCAGATGTTCCTATCGTCGGTGCTTATATTTTTCGCCCGTTCTTTTCGTTACGTTTTTTTTTCTCATGTCCGAACTTTTTTTTAAATAAATTACTACCGAAATTTTCCTGAGGATTTTTGTCGTTCGTTCTGTGTTACTTTTTACTTTCTCATATTCATAGTATACTGAGAAAGTATTGTAATAGCGAAAAAATTCGACCTCGAGATTTTGATGGGAATATGCGTTTTAGGTGTACATGAAGGGTACCTGCAAACAACATTTGAATGGCATTGGTTTAGATGATAGCTGTTTAACTTAAATATATCGTTATTTAACTAAATGTTGGAGGAAATAGTTAAATTTACGACTGTAATTTTCAGTGACATTAATACTAACATTTTATATCCAAATTTTGGGGAATAATGATGTTATGTATTTTTTTTGGAATATATTGCTCAGAAAAATGTCTTATTGTGTCTTGAATTCTAACCTCAATTTTTTAGTGTATAATTATTCTGTTTAGGAATGTTCATAAATTCTGTGAACGTCAGTGCTAGAGATGGAAATTTTCTCCTGTTTCTACGATGTAATCATCAAATGGTAATAGGATGACACATTTAGTAGTATCACAAGCTGGTGTAATTCATTTTCCTCGTTTTCAATTTTCTGAATGGGAAGAAATCTAATTTCCCCTTACAGGATCTCTTTGCTATTTAATCCAGGCACTTCAAAATTGTCGTGGTAAATGTCACAGCATATGCATTTAATCACGATAGAAGTGAAAACTCATAACAAAATTTTATAGTTAAAATATGACGTAGAAGCTCTATGTCCAATAAGGATTATAAATTGCTTTACTATATGAATTAAACAGTTCCGGCATTACAAATTGGAAAAGCCATGACAAGGACTCTGTAATTCATTTTTGAACTATTCATACTGAAGAAAATTTTTAATTTCCACGTCGGAATAAGGAGAAAGGCTTGATTTATATTGCATTTGGTACGCGTACCGTACTTTCGACTTAAGCGTACCTGAAAACCGTGCGAAGTCTCTTTCTCATTAACGGGAAGAAATTCAGTAGGGGGAAAACCGTTCCCTCGTTGCTCTCTTCCTAAAACATTATTTTTCTATTAAAATCATACTCACAAATGCCGCTTACAGTCTCAGTCTTCATGCGTACGAATTCTCTTTTACCCTCAATTTTATTATTCCTTTTTGTTCCTTATCTCCCGTTCACGAAACGTTACTCTGACTGTACGAAAACCACCTCTCCTTCCTTTCTCCCTTTCACTATTCCTAGCCGTCCTCCCTTTCTCCTCCCTCTTCGCCTCTCTGTTTACCCCCTCATCCCAACTTCCGTTAATTAAATTCCTTTTAATTTTCCCTGCCTTCCACTGGCAACCATCCGTCCTCTCTCCTTTCCCAGTTTTCCAGCATGGCTTTCTCCTATCTCGTCCTCTCTCTCTCTCACTTCCGTCCGCCATTTTACCCCAAAACTTCGCCCTGTCCGCCCTCTTTCTTTCACTCTCTCTGACCTAGGAGGGCTTTCACTCCAGTAAAGGCGCCTCGCCCGAGATAGAGATAAAAGAACAGACGAGAGATACCTACCTATCGGCCGGTTCGTGTCCTTCCCTTGCATTTTAAAAGGCCTGAAAAACAACAGGGTGGGACGGGTTAAAAAAAAATAAATAAATAAAAACGTGCGCAGCCTCCAGGTTACGCCCTCAACAGGCAGGACGAGGAAATAAAAGGGACGCTCCCTCGTGTAATTGGCGGTCGTTAAAAGGGTATAATGCCGTAATTCGGGCAATCACTCCATCTTGGGGAAAAATTAAAAAGAAAAACTATTTCTGGCGTTACACGAGTAGGGGAATTTTGGGTTTATTTTTGTTTTAATTGCGATGGTGGTACGGGCGTAACAGCTAAAGAACTGTGTTTGGATATGCGTAATTAAGTACGGGATATTCAAATACGGCGCCGTATTCATGAGCGTTTCTTTGCGCGCGCGTATTTTTCCTTCGGTTCTACAGTTGGTGCTCGAAAACGCAATCTGGAAACCACGGAGCGTCCGCTTAAAATATTTACTTTTAGAGACCTTTAGAGTATACAATTGAATCGAAATTATGCGTTGCTAAGAAACGGTAAGTCCCTTTCTCTCTCTCTCCCTCGTTCTTGTATTTTCAACAATGAGGGAACTTCCTCTCGGTATTTGTTAGCTGTCGTGGTAAGTCAGCTCTTTCGAAAAAATCAACCGTTCTTTTTTTTTTAATAAAAATGAGCGTGTACATACGTTGAACAGGAAAAAACAGAAGAGTAAATTGAAATGGAATGGCAGAGAAAAGTAACAAAGATTGTTCTTTTTATATAAAAAATAAGCGTTTACATTCGTTGAATAGGAAAAAACAGAGGAGTAAATTGAAATGGAATGACAGACAATATTAACAAAGATTGTTCTTTTTTCATAAAAAAATAAGCGTGTACATACGTTGAACAGGAAAAAACAGAGGAGTAAATTGAAATGGAATGACAGACAATATTAACAAAGATTATGTTTATCTAAAAAAAAATCTCGCATGCGAATTCAAAATGTAATCAAAAGTGTTTTTTTGTGGAGGAATGATATGGGTATCTGTTCTGGTATTGGAAAACGGTTAGGTTGCATAGTTACGAAATAAAGCTTAAAGGCCCTCACACACACACGATCATATTGGATGTCAGTTGGAACATATATCTAATCCAGCGCCGTAACTAGGGTATGGCGAAGGTAGCATTTGCCTTAGGCGCCGCTTGCAAAAGGCGACAAACGTTCCCGAAAAAAAGTGCCAAAAGTTCGTTTTCCCATAAATATTATTTTAATGCTAAAACGTTAATTTATATGAAATAAAAACGGTATAATTCTTTACTGAAAAATATTATATCCTACATAACTAAAGTGTTTCCTATAATTCTGCCATTGGCGCCATATCGCCTAGGTACCTACATACATACATACGTCTCTGATCTAATCAGATATGAATTTGAAAGGGAAAGAGAGTTGTCAAGACATGAAGAAGACTGCGGAAAATAGGAGTATGTGGAGAACCAGGTTTAACCCTGAGTAATCACGGAACTGTCCACGGATAGACTACCTTTGATGATGATGCAAGGGAGCATAAGATACCTATACAGTACCCTAAACGTCTCGACTATTCGCGGGTTGCCCCGGAAGAGAGTAGATTCCGCATAGCGGTAGATGCTGTAGGACAGGGGTGCACAAACTTTTGACACCCGCGGGCCGCATTTGATGGTTTATACTTATCCGAAGGCCGCGCTTAATTAAATGCTGAATAATGTAAATTAAATCACAGTTTAGATAACAAGTTAAAGCATTTTCACTTATCATTAATCAAACGCAAAATTATCTCAAATATACAATGCAGTGCGAGTTTGGAAAGGTGTACAACTCTTTTGAAAGAAGCAGTAAAAATTTGCAGGAGTACAAATTTGCTAAACGTAGCGGTTGGTTAACCTTGGCATTTTACATTCTCTTATAATTTTCAGTTTATGATTTATCAAATTAATTTAACCTAAACATTGTTCAATATTAACTTTATGATGAAAAATCTGCGGAGGGCCGCACTTTGTGCACCCCTTCTGTAGGATATTATTCCACTGGCGTAGTTGTTATTGTAGCATGATACAACTCGTAAATTATACATGCTTAAAAATTAATCATAATCAAAACAGTTCTAAGCAATAGATGAACTTTTAAAAGACGCTATTTGCAACATTTTCGCGAGTTTTGGTGACCCTTTATGGTCGCCCGTCGTAATATGCGCAGGCTTTTGCGTCACTTCAGATCTGTGTTATAATTCTCTCGCGTATTTTTAAAAATATATAATAGCAATTCAGTTGTGTTGTATTCTGAATTGCTTTCTTTATTCATGGTTACAACCTATGAGTCGAATTGAAATATTTAATTATTTTTTTATGTTTGGAGATCGTTCCGAAACCTTGTTAAGTGAAATCGATTGCCGTGTAATTCCAGGAGGTTCTCTGAAGTGAAGACCATGCAATTCGAAAGATGAGTGCACTGATGGAATCTTTGGAGAAATGCAATTTCGAAAGACCATTATGAGTTTCAACCCGAACTTGGAAACAAGGTAGGCTTACGCAGAGGAAATTTTAAAATACCGAGTACTTATTTTCATTTTACTTATTTGTTGGCCTGAATTTTCAATCAGTTTTTCGCGCCGACATATATTCCATGCCACCAATATATCCACTTTTTTAACTTATTCATCTGGAAGATTTAATAGCAGCTTCGCTCTATGACGGTAACCTGAGTTTATGAGTACGGGAATATACCTCTTAATGAATTTGTTAACATGGGTCTCCTATGTTTACATGTATTTATTTTAACATTCAATGTGATTTTTTCGGTGATTTGTATTACATTATCTTTTATAAGTTCAAACCTTTGATGCGATACGTCAACGGCCTTTAGTTTTTAAAAAATAAATAAATATCTCTTTCATTAATCGCTCGGACGAGAGCTTTTGCCCCGAAACATTCACATTCGCGCGGCCAAGTATTTAGAAATAAACGCAGCGGAAAACGGGAAAATACGGAGCAATTAAAAGAGACGGCTCCGGATCAAGCTTTCAATCAAACGTCAAAACGCTGGGAAAATTTTTCCGTTTTTTTTTCTTCAACGAGCGCCTTTCGTGCCCCAAACGGTAGCGTGCGGCTTATTGGTTCCGAAAAAGAGAAGGAAATAAAACAAGCACGATGACTCCTTTGACGAGAGGATTGACCGATTAATTACCTTCGGAATCGATCATTCGCGAACACAGTCAGTAGGGTCGTTGTGTTTCCAAACCTTCCCACGGAGTGACCGAAGTGCGCATTCCCTTTTTGGACGTGGATGGTAATGTAATTATTTTATTCTTTCAAAGCAATCCTTTTGTCTTTTCTCTCTCCAGTTCTTTACAGTGTAGAGATCGAGTCACATCGCTGGTTTAGAACCGCCGAACTTTACGACCGTAGAAAAAAAAAACACTCGCGGCATAGCGTAGTTGAAACCAGTGTGAAAAATCTAATTAACGGCACGATGCGCGTGAGGCACAAATCCCCGTACCCTTCGTCATACTGCGTACCTCGCTCTCTCCCTCTCTCTTGTCCTACTTTCGCGTGACAGCATCATTATTAAAAAAAAATAAAAGAAAACAAACGTCAACGATTTTGTTTTTAAAGGGAGGCTAGTTACAGAGGGTCGAGTTCGCCGCCGCAGTTTTGCGCGATTTATGTTTACGGCAGTGAGGAATTTATAGCTTCGAAAAATCTTTTTTTGTGCCACTCCTTCCTTTACGGACCTGCTGGTGATAAACAGGCGGTCTGGGGTAGTGAGAGAAGCGGACCTCATTCGATTCGGGATTGAACGACGCGGTGAAAAGAATGGTTTAAATTCAAGGGTGAATGGACCTTTATGGAGTTGGAACAAATAATTTATCAAGATGTCGGAGTTTTTTCCTTCTTCTTTTTTTTTACGGGGTGATTCCGGAAGATAATTAAGGGTAGATTTATGACGTCGTGGTGGGAATCTGTTTTAACGACGGCATGATATGGATTATAACGGAGTCCGTTTTGCACGTGAGGGTTGTGAAGTTACTTTGCCGAGAATTGAGGAAATCATCGCGCTTAAAATTTATGTTATAGGGTGTAAATAATGAACGCGTTTATTTCCCGTTTAGTACAAAATTTTATACAGATGCCTGAAACCGTCTCGGCATTATTTTATGCCGATAATTAGTCTATTACTATGTCGTCGAGCCTGAGTTGACGTATTCATCAGAACTCTATAAAGGAGTTTAATAGTTTATCAAATTTCTTTCGTTTTCCGTTAAAGATATTTTTAAGCCGCGTGCAACCTCATATTTTTTACGAATCCAACTTTAAATAAACATTTCATTTTAGGATTCTCCTTTAAAAAAACGGATGTTTATTGCTTTCGAGTATACGTATAGGACTCATTTATCATCGAAATCGAAATTTGTTAGCGACAATTTTGCTTATATGTATCTGGATCGTATTGGTTCATGCTTATATGCTCTTCGAAACGCGAAAAGGGTAGGATATACGTAAAAATAATTTTCTAACGTCAACGGATACCAGCCGGCAATGACCGCCATTTTAGCCTACGACCGAGATGTTTGAGAACAATAATTCAAAGCTCTTGCATGTAAACTTTCGTCACATAATGTTCTTTGCGAACCATGTTTTACAATGCATCGCTAATACATTTTGGAGGCTGTTTAACTTGAAAATATTAAATCTGCAGTTCGTGCGTAACAACCTATTGAGATGCGTATTAATTGTCCATCAAATACTTTTTGGACGTTCGGTAATTGTAAAACCTGCGATATATATATATATATGTGATATTCTAAAATACCAAGCTTGTCTGTGTCTGTCAGTAACCCCCAGATCACCACGGGTGACATAAGATCCAGGTGCATTTTGGTAACTCCCATTCGACTCATACTTTCAGGATTTACATGAACTTATTTATCCCTTTTAAATTTTTAGCTGCTCACCGTCTACATTGAAGTCATGGGTTGGACACTAGGAGCGTTATTTTCTCCATTTGGTTAACACAGATAATTCACCGAAGGATATTTAACGATCCCTTTGAATTCCTACGATGTGGAGTTCGTCTTTAAAAGGGACGTCAAAGTCATAGCACACACACTCACCGTCATTCTCTCTCACGGAGGCCTCTGCTCTTTTTTAAATTTTGCCAGAACCCTTGTGTGAACGTGCGGGTCGTTTTTGAGGGTCAAAGGCCGAAGGACGCGAGGGGTGCAGGCACGTGTGAGCCTTCACGCACCAGCACGTGGACGTGACGTCATGAAAAAATATGGCGGGCGGGTTGCGCAATCCTGTGATCATTTTTTTTGTTGAGGGATGTGGCATCAGGCGAGAAGATGTGTCACTTTAAAGGGATCGTCCCGCCTGTCCACCTTGAGGTCATTCATCCTTCCTATCAAAGCCATCTCAAGGTCCGTTCTTACTACTACTACCGGGAAACCTCGCCACGGGGTCGTGTTATTTTTTCTATAATGAGGCTCTCCGTGGGAAGTCGTCAGGGAGAGATTGAGAAGTTATTATTTTTACTACCCTTGGATATTCGGAAGTAATTGGAAACGTTGCGTAAGATATGTATATTTTTAAATATAAAAATACTATACATATCTCATATAGTGGAGTTTGTCTTTATGTTGTTTAAAACCGTTGATTAACTTGTTTAATGCATTTATTAGTCAAAATTCACGTTTCGGTTGGTTTTTGTTCCTTCATTTTAATAAAATTTTGGCGGTTTGTCGTTTGTTGTTATGCTTGGTTCGTTTCTACCTATTGGCGGCACCTCTTTCAATATTCGATTATTGATCGAAAGAACGGATCGAAGAAAAATTGAAAAAAATGGTAGTGCTAAATCCTAGTTCATAAACCATAAAGTTGCAAATTTAAAGGGTCATTGTCGCCGAAGTTCCCATTTTTTTAGTACTGTGGAACTTCTATAAGTCGAACCTTAAGGGAAACAAAAAATACTCGAGTTATAGAAGAAACAACACGAAAAAGATCTTTTTATGTGAAACGAATTTACTTCGAGCTATGGAGAATTCTAGTTATAGACGTATTCAGAATTAGTCAAGTTTCACATAGCAGTAGCATTATTTATGGAATCATTATTATTAAGGCATAAAGGTGTAAATTAT
Source organism: Uropetala carovei (assembly GCA_036926305.1). Taxonomy (NCBI): domain Eukaryota; kingdom Metazoa; phylum Arthropoda; class Insecta; order Odonata; family Petaluridae; genus Uropetala; species Uropetala carovei. The sequence goes on from JAXCHB010000214.1 coordinate 2,241,435, forward strand.
GAGGATAGATAGATGAATATCGTTTTATATTTTATAGTACAACAAACGAAAACTAGCGATTCAAAAGGTTTAACTGGAAGAATAATACCATAAATCTCTTCGCTTTTCTATATAAATCGTGGAATCGAATGTATTCCGTATTTGATACATGATTTTTAGTTGTACATTCGGATATACGTTTCCGTTAAAAAATGTTAGGGCGATCGTTTATACATGAAAGAAGGATATAGAGAACCATTACAGCGACATCGTTCGATAGACGACGCAAACATATAATAGTACGGTTCGTGGGAAAAAATGATGCACGCTCCGACCCAATCGATCTATTTCGAGATCGCAATCCTTTACTCCTCTCTCTCTCTCTTAACGCGTGACGTCACTTCTGAAGACGTACGCCATTTGTAATCCGAGATGGATTTATTGCTGCCGAAACAGCGGGAGGTTCGTTAAGACATTTGTCACGGGTCTCCATACCCTCGAGACGCCGGGGAATATTAAAGGAAGACTACGTATTTTTTTTTTATTCGGAGCAAAGGCATCCAGGAGGTTGGAAAATTCCGTATGTGGCCGGCGTTTGTCAACCGCCGGTAGCGGTCAGCTGAGGAGCTGCGTATGGGGTGCGCGTGCCCAGTCGTCAATCACCCAGCGCTAGGGGAATGGGGCTGATGCGTGACGAACACGCTGGACCGACGAGGCCGTTGAGATACGGCCGTCCCACGCGTGTTGTGTGTAGGTATGTTTATGCATACAAGGAGAATTCCTCCGAGAACGGTGATCCCGATCCGCTTCTGGGCGCCTCCGTCGCGATATCTGCCCAAATCCGATATCGGACCGCATCCGAAGAACAAGCAAAATGACGCGCTTAGAGAATGAGACCTTTTTCTTTTTTAGTTGGCTCGAAAAGTCTTCGGATGGAGTGTCGCGGGACATGACTGGGGTTTTCTCTCTCGGTTATCTCTTTTAAAGGGGTTGCTGTTTTATTTTTTTCTTCTCTGAATCCGACGGAGATTTATCGTGTCGTCAAGGGGACAGTGGAAGTTGTTTTCTTTTTTTCTCCTCGGTGAGATACGAAGTATGTATCGTATGTGGTATTTTTTGTAGAAGCTCGATTTTTGGCCAGTATTAAAGATGAGATTCTTGGATAAGGATAAATAATTCTTTTAAGGCATATTAGTGACTTATAAAAATTTCACGTCGACTCGTAAGTTGAAACGTGCATTTCTCGATAAAACCATATAGAAGATAGTTTTAATCAGCGATTGAGAAGATCACCGTCAGAATTGAATTTTTTCAAAATGCCGGAAAGAAAATTTATTTTTTTAAAACGCGTCGAAATATTTTTTAGGTGATGAGTATTATGTTCAAATTCGCACGTAAAAAGATGTGACACCTCAATATTTTAAGTCCATTTTAGTCAATTATTATATTTAAGCCTAGAGAGAATATATTGTGTTAGATGTGTGACTTTAAGTACGCAAAGATTTTCTATAAATTAAGCAATTGAAAATGAGGGTACCAAGGGGTTTATGAATGAATCTAATCAATAAAAGTGAAAATCCAGGTATTTTTTAATTTAGTAGTTAGTTTCATGAACTAATTTTGCAGTGGAAGAATTGCGCCGTACAATTCCTCGCTCAAATTAATATCGTTCATTAAATGCACGTCTATACTTTAGTAGTTCATGTAATTTTCACATCAATCGGCTGTTATAATGGCATTTCGCTGGTATTCGTGTAGGAGGTGAGAATATCGACCGCTTATGGTTGATGAATTTAATCAGCGTGTGTTAGGTTTACATCCTGCCACATCCAGTATCTATCAGGGTATATTATCCGCTGTTTTTTTAAAATATAGTTGTTTTTATTAGGTCGCACGCGTGTGGCGGTAATGCATTTATCGATCCATCGAAACTGGGTCGGTCATAAAACAAAGCGAGGCCTATCAGGCCATAGGACATCGATAGCCAATTCGGTTTTACCGTTTAATCGTGCGTTGCTGCGTATTTTCTTCTGGCGTTAACGTGCTTTAAAGGGGGAAACAACTCTTTTAAAAAATTGATCATTTTTTAAAAATTATGCTGTTCGTCATGAGTGAATTGATAGCGTTGTGTTCCTCTCTCTCTCTCTGCTGAATGCAGCGAATAAAACAATAATAATAACACCGGTGAAGGAGGAAGAGGTTGTAAAAGAAAAGGTAGACCTTTAAAAGTGATTACGACGTGTAATTTTAGATAAAACTTAACGTCTTTATTTGCACAGCAAAAGCCGAATATACATCATTGTACGCTTTTATATATATATATATATATATATATATATATATATATATATATATATATATATATATATATATATATATATATATATATATATATATATATATATATATATATATATATATATATATATTTTTACATGAAAACAAGGGAGATGAGGTATGAGTATTAAACAAAAAGCACGCTATGCCCATAAACCATTTAACAAATATTTTTTATGAAGATGTCTCCTGCGTTCGTATAACCGGACGCGTGAGAGATAGAGAGGGTGAAAAATCCGCCTTTCTTCCATTCGGGTTTAGAAGTCAGGAGTGGATTTACTAGTACATAAATGCAGCGGCCATAAATTAAGCCACGGGCGCGACCGGGATGTCGTCGCCGGCTGCCCTGAATCCGTAAGCGTCAGCTACGTAAGTGACGACCACCCTCTTGCCTTCTGGGCTGGTGTATTCGTATGAACCTTCCTTGACCAGCACGTAGTCGGTTCCGTCGTTGTTGGGCACGAGCTTTCCTAGTTCCGTGATGATGGTGCCGTCTCCTGTGATATACCTGGAATTAAACGAAAAACAAAACAAAATCGATAAGAGAAGGTGCATTTTGAAGACCATGCGGATCTTTAAATCGATGGATTTATTTCGCACGTGTGTAACGGAAGTGATTGAAACAGGGTATTTAACAGAAATGATGAGCGTAGGTCTCTCCCTATAAAGTTAAATAACGCTTTTGGATTGTTTTTTTTTTTAAACCTTGAAAGATGTGTTGTAGAAACATCCACGATGTTAGAAGACAGACTTTTCGGTTAGATCTGTCATTTATTGTTAAGGTCTAAAGGTTTAAATTGTATCTGAGAAAAAACTGTTTTTATATAGATGCTGGAGTTACGATGGTAATGAATGTAAAATTTTTTGTTGAGGCAACCAATTCACGTAAGAAAAACATAAGGAGTTTGTAAACCGCTAACAATAGCTCTCAAAATGTATACATTTTTCTTTGTAAATGCAAGTTGAGTTTTTCACTAAGTGTCTTGGGACTGTTTTTAATTAAAATTATTTCGCTTCACTTCACCTGAGGGAGTACTGTCCACGTTCGTCCATAACCTCGTATTTCTCCACTATCGGAACCGGAGGACCCCCAAACTGAGGTCTTGAGGCGACGCAGGCGATGGCCACAGCCACGAAGACATACAGAGTCATCTGTAGGAGAGAGAAAAATTTATCTTTCGATTAGAAGAATTTTCTGCATCAAAGAATTTTTCTTTATATATTATTATTGCTCGATAAAGGAAATCAGCTGGAACATTCTCTCGATTTAAACTAGAATATACTTTATCGAATAAAACTTCCGATTCAGTCAGGATTTTATATTATATTCGGAAGTATCTAAACGTATGCCGTGGTTACGAAAACGACATATGAAAAAATGAGAATTTTACAGCCTGAAGGTAGACGTGATGGGACTTATGGAACTTATTCTTTTGATGATCGGTATATCTGAGAAACATATTCCACAAAGGATTTTAGAAATTTAAATTAAAATAATTAATCCTGTTTTTCCCGCTTCGATATGGAGGAAAAGGGTGGAAAAACCGCTCAGCCACTTTATATAAAGACTATGGGTGTCATCTCAAAAGTTAGACAACAAATTGCTATAGTCCGTCAAAGAATGTTTCTTAAAGTTCTGAGTTAGTCAACCTATGCCAGATAAAATACGAACGATAAAAACTTTGAAAAATAATATTCCGGAGGTTATCCTTCGCAAAAAAAACAAAGCTGCCGAAAAAAATCTTTAAGAGAATATGTTAAAATAAAGGGGGAAAATTAGCACTATTTCTAGGGGAATCGCAAGTAAAAAAAATCTCAATTTCTTTAAAAAGAATCGAGATTAGAGAGCACGGAGGAACCAGGCATCGCACGAACGACCGATGAAAGTTGCATCCACCCCCGAAATACGTGGAGACGCGAGGAGGATAATCCAAATGATGAAAACGTCTCCATAACTACTTCCTCCTGACGCGTCGATCCGATTGGAACGTTAAAAAAAATTCCAGGAACCGCAACACGTGGACCGGATTTACTTACGGAGTTCATGATGTTCTAGTTTGCGGTCGCGATTTGGCCGTGGAACAAGAAAAAGGCTCTTTGACTTTTGTTGGGATTCTTCGGCTGTGGAATGATGACCATTTCTCGCTCCTGTGTCCTTATATACCATCTGTCTCTGGACTGAGACTGGTTCCGAAACGAAGAATCACTTCCTACTTCTATTTCCAGCCACTTCCTAAATACCCATTTTCTCTCAGTTTCTCGCCCTCTTCCGTCGCCGGTCGCATCCCAACGCGCCGGAAAAGCTTTGTGTGGTGAAATCGGGGAAGTGAGAAAAGGCTTATCGACGGCGATCGGCAAAAGTTCAATACCAGCGAGCGAGTTGCTCTAGTACGAAGCGAGGTGCAATGGAACGTTTTTCTGTGAACAACTATCTTGAAAAATAGCTTGTGTTGGTATTTGCCATTTTTCAAGAAATTCTTTGTGGCAGTTGTGATAAACGCCGAAAAATAAGTTTAAAATATAAATAAGTACTAGCATGTGTCAAAGGATACGTTTTCTATGTTTAAAAAATCCAAAACTTCAAAGGATGTAGTCATTAAACTTGATATATGCTCGCCTTAATTGAAATATTTGGAAATTCGAGAAATATATTTTATTTTATAGTACTTTCATTGCTTTAGTTATTTTTTGTAGCGATTAATTTGGAAAGAACAAATTTTGAGAACGTTCTAATGGCAGATTTAATTTCTATGTATTTGTATATCGTATTATATTTCCATAATAACCTATTTCTGTTTTTATGTATGTACAGCTTTTGGAGCGTTTTAATTGGTTGAATGGCAAGCCAATGAGGGTTCGGGATATCATTATTGAGGAATATGTTTACCTTCGTTACGTAAACTGTTTAACGCGAGCGAATACATTAAAAAGTGCACGAAATTTTATTCTTCTCCCTTATAATAGCAAAATTATCTACAGTCAGTTCCCTTTACGATGAAATCACAGTAGTAAAACATTAACATTAACTCGTTAAATTAAATTTATCGTCTTAATTTATTAAACAGGTGTAACAGTTATATTATGTTTTGAAATGTGAATATTAATTTATAACGTTGCGACGAATCATTCATTGTTGAGAAATCATAAATCATATGTTTATCTTCGTTACGTAAACTGTTTAATTAACGTGAGAAAAACATTGTCTTATAAATTTGACGCGGAACTTTTTTCTGTTTCTTTTGTTATGATTATCTCGAGATTTTTTAATCGAACGATGAATTATCCAGAACATAGCAATGTGAAATCAAGCGAACTTGAAAATGACATCTCTACATCTGAAGATTTACTAAAATTATCTATTTGGAAGACACTGTAACTTCACGCCATTACCAGGCGTATTTCGGTGAAATTTCAAAAGGCGAAGTTTGACATGAACCCTGCACACGTAAATTCTAATTCTAAGGATTTCTCCCGTATCCATTAAAATTTTTTAATGAATCCGAATATTCAAGGTGGTTTGTGCTAATTATATGTCTTTGAGTAGGTAGTTCAAAAAATCGTGTTTTGGTTTTTCATGGTTCAGAATGGAATCAATAAATCTCGCATGCTCTATAACAAATATACACGCAGTTACGAATGAGAAGTTTTACACTAAAATTGAAGCTTCCGTTCAGTGAATAGCGTCATTTTTTAGTTAGTTTGTTTATTTTATGTAAATATAAGAAATATTTTCAGCTGCATAATGAAGTATTTCACTTCTCTATGAAACCCTGCTTGACTTTAACCAGTCGAAGTTTTCGATACCATTAATAAGTTAACTATAAGTAGTACTGGTGTATTTATTATTCCAATACATAGGTATTGGTTAATTTTCAAAATCTTGAAACAGTAAATTTCGTAAAAGTATGAGATGGGAACATCGGTTAATTCAACATATACATACAGCTGTTCTGTTAATCTCAGTTTTGTATATAGCCTCATAGACGTATGGACGAAGAGCTTACCAGAAATTTCAACACGACTGATTACATCAAAAGAGGTCGACTAGTCATTTTAGGCCAGTTTTATGTAGGAAAGGTATCCTAGGTTTAGTCTGTGAAAATTTCTTTCCACAGTCTTAATCTCGTTCTGAAAGACTATAAAATTATAAAACTTTTGAAGTTCGCCCGACCAGTTTGTGGCTACGGGAATTAATGAGGGAGTAATTTGTATTCAGGGCATAAATGTAGGCTCGGTTGGTTATTTTTTGAACTACTCTTTTATGCCATTATTAAAAAAATATAACTTGACGCGAAAGAGCTAGGAACAATGATTTTTTTAGCAAAATAAAGCGGGTTTGCTAAAAATAATGACTTATTCAACAGCTTCCGATGTTAGAGCCCCTTTTTAATGGACAGGCACTTTAAATACGAAAGTATGGTAACAGCTGAGAAGAATACGGGCGAGGGATTAGAGCGGTCCGCTCTCTCTGATGATCAAGTTAATTTTTAAAAACAATATCGATTTGGCAATATTCTCATTTCAATATATGACGTAGCTATGGAAGATTGCTATGGTAATATCACCCCTCTTTACCTTGTGAATTTCCGAATATGTATTTTCTCGGCGGTAGTTATTGCTTGTTAAAATTTAAAGTAATTTGCCCCTTGTCTTAACGTGTTTTATATATTTGCTCATTTCCTGCCATTACTGTATTAAAATATTACTATTATTTAGAATGTACAAATTAAAATAAACGTTCTGCGTTAAATTTTTAACTAAAACAATTTTTGGTTCGAGAAATTACAGGTTATAAGAAATTATTTCAGTCTAATAATGTGCAGTTTTGCTCAATATGTTTCCTGTAATTTTTGCTTAATTTGGGTCATATGAAATTCTTACTCTTGTAAGAATATATTTCGCAACTAAATATGCGCAAAAATGGTTAAAAATAAGATTGTCGCGTGTGATGTTTTACGCGAAATGAATTTTTCCCTTGACTTCTGTTTTGAAGGTTAATGTCATCTGAATGAAGTAAACGGTTTAAAGGGAAAGCGTTAAGTAAACGAGAGAAAGGAAAAGTGCCAGTCTGTTGAGGAAACTGCTTCGTCAATCCGTAATACGGATTCTGCCGAAAAGTTCAACGTCCGGTGGGCGTAAACATCGAAAGAAATCGGCATTCGTTTTTTTTTTTTTTAAGAGTAGGAATTTCTACCGATGGATCGATTTTTTTCATAAAAGTTAAGCGGAATTAGGAGGAGTAGTTCGGAAGAAAAAAATATCAGCCTGAACTCCGTGACAATTGCAGTTTCGTATTTATCCAGGAGATGAAGCTGAAAATTCTGTTTCTCGTGAAGTAAACAAATCGAAAGAAAAACTTTCTTTGCTAACAAGCCGATGTCTCCATGCGTAGGAAAGAAAAAATATGAATAGATATTGTTTTTCTCGCTGTTTAAGATAATTCCTGTGTGGTTGACGTAGAATAGAACACTTCGGAATTTCAACGGAATTTTACTGCTCTAGAAATAGGTAGGAGGGGGAGCCGTGGCGTAGTGGTGCGGGCGCTGGCCTGCTACGCTCAGCAAACTCGGTAACCGGGATGTCCGGCCTCCCATTTGCGTGGTTATGAGGAAAACACGCAAATCAACCCCGTCCTTCGGAAAGGAAGTAAAGCCGTTGGCTCTCTTGGTGTTTCTCGTTAAGAGTAGGCTAATGCCGGCACCGGGTTTGTCTCCTCCCTTGCTTTTTGATTTAGACTGAGAAGCCTTCTAGCGCTGGAGTCGTTTGAAGTCGCAAGCAGAGGCGTCGGCAGAAAATTTTGCAGGGAGGGGGAAAAACAAAAATGCCTATTACCCAGGGGCGGACGTAATTTTTTTCAACCCGGGAAAATTTTACTTAACCGTCCCCCATCTGACCACAAATGAATAACTATGAATTATATTATCACTGTACTGAATATCCTCTTGAAATTAACTTGAAGTATATTTTAAATGACTAATTTATTCCGCGCGTGATGAACTTTCCCTTGAAGCAGGTTAAAATCCATTCCAATCGGCTAAATACTTTGACACAAATAACTAATATATATTAATCTTTTATTCGCCTTAATTTTCAGGAAACGATTAACGTCCAATACAAATATTACATGTTTATAATATATTAAATATACCCATCTTTAACAAACGACAACGAATGTTCTGGCACACGAAAACTTTTTTCGAACAGTTTTTTGGATGATTTTGCATGTACTTTGATTATGTTTAATTACATGGAACGAAAATAGTCCTTCTGCTGTTGCTAATTGTCTATCATTTTCACCGAAATTAGTTTTTCGGAATAATTCTTCTAAAAGCAGAAAGCGGCATTACAAAGGCTCTCTTATGCTTTTCTGTTGCTAAATGTTTTGTGATATCATATCTGCCACCATGGGAGACAGAAAACTCACCGTTACATTTATCGCAACGAACAGTATCTTCTATTTTAGTTCTTTTCAGGAAAGGAAAATCTTTCGCCAAAAGTTCATTGAACATACAATTTCTCTTTTTCTTACATTTTTTTCCATTCCTATAGGTAAAAGGAAAGAACTTAATTTTAAAAAAGCTTTTACATTTTAAAAGTATTACAACACCTTATATGTTCACAAAATAACTCACTGAAAAGTTACGCGAGAGCACTTGTCAATATCCTATCAAACTATTTTATTAAAAACGAAGCTTACACCAGGATTCCGCTACTGACAGCTGGTAGCGAACGAGCTAAAGGGAATCACAGAAATGAGTCATATTACGATAAAATACAGTACCTAACCCCTCTTGCGTACTGCTGAAGAAGAAAGTGCTACCAAACTATAATGGCATTTCCAAAGGAAAAGTTAAAACCTAATGCGCAACAGAGGCTAAGTATCACAGCTACAAAGTTAAAGTCATGTTTGAATCAAACAATACAACCAGCTCCCGCCCCTCCTTTTCGCCCAGGAAATAGGAAAATATACAAAGAGATTACTTGCTTGTTAACTGCTACTGCATCTTCCTGACACCGCCAAAAGAGACCTTATTGTCTTCACTCGCAATTCTTTACTGAATACCCAGCTACCGATAAGCTGACTAGCTCTGCAATCATGAGGGTTTTCACATTGAATCTCGAAGCGTAAGGACAGCCAACCTGCTCTATTGGACTAATATTACCGATGACTGCGACCACAATATAGACGATTATTGATGACGAAGTTTATCGATGTCCTATTGTCCTTTTGTGACTGCTAGAAAGAGGGACATTTTATGGATCGGGTGGGCAGCGGGACAGATTGTCAAAAAGTAGGACTGCCCCGCCTAAAGAGGGACGTCTGGCACCTTAATCCAAGAAAATCGGGGTCCCTATGAGGAGGAGACCCCGATACGATAAGATATATGGCGATAAAAATTTTTGGGGGAAGGGTGCTTAGTTCAAAAATTATTTTTCATAAGTTCACAGGTAATTTTCGATTTTTCAGAGTGCATGGTATTTTCATCGAAATACGTAATATGGACCGATTTTCTTCGTTTTTGTTTTATTCGACGCTTACAACTGTGTACATACTATTTTATTCTTTCGATGTTTAGATGTTACAAGGTCGAAGTTTTAGATTCACTAATTCCGTTTAAATTCAACGGGCACTTCTGCTAGTATCTAATATAATATTTAGATTTGTACACATTTCCACACTGCCCCCCCCTTGCCCCTTCATGCCGACGCCCATGGTCACAAGGTCCCCCCCATTTGGTGGTAGAAATAGGTTTCTTATTCTCATGCTATTAGGAGATTTGGCGTAAGTTTAATATCAAAGCAGATAGATATTACCTTCTTTTGGTTTTTCAGAATTTATTGTCAATGGTTACGGAATAGCGGATCTTACCGTTTATTCATGTCGAAAAACCTTCCGTGTTGAGAGAGACGAAAGAATCCGAATCCAAATTTTACTCTTTATGTATTTGCTTTTACTTACATTTATCATTTTATAGTATTTTTCTTTGTTACCCTCATTGCGCAATGACTCGTTTTTGCACCAGATGACTCTCGATATTTATGTTGAGTAAGACAACTATAAATATTGCCAGAAAACGAAACATTAATAACTATATAATCCGGTGTGAACTTAATAAGTAATTTTCCTGTTTAGGTATTTAAGCGACGATGACACCACCGCAACTAAACTTGGAATGCTTAAGCCGACCACAGAGAGAAACGACTACGTACGTACATGTCTAGGAGTGAAAATACACTGTCACTACACCCGAAGGCAGAATACGAGAATGGATTCAATCCTGACGGTGACCATCTCACAGTTGCAGTTTGAGTTTTTTTTAATTGCCACCATTGGGGAATTTTAAATTTGTACAAGAAAAAAAAACGTAAATGGCGCTTTATGACATTTAGAAAACAATCTTTTTTCTTTTTTTATCCTGCTCCAATTTTTGAAGCATGAATGGACTTGAAGGAAACTGTCATTTACATTTTAGTTCTATTGGTATCTTTTTTTTCTTCAGAATTTGTGGGTCACTACTCACAGTCAGTACTGGAGCTGAATCGCCAGCATGTTAGCGTATTTTGAGAATCTCTTAATTTATTGCAGAGTAGAGTATTTTATGGACGAAGGAAGCGTGTTTCGGAGGGAGGAGCGTTTTTTCTCTCTTCTGCCCCGTTTTTAAATAAGAAATCTTCACAACCGGATTGAGGTATGGCACTTATAATGACCTTGATTTTAGGATTAAACCAGGAAAATTAGTATTGAATAATTTTTGGTGATAGAGAATGCAGCCACTACATGACAAAAAAGAGGAAATCATGGCGTAAAAAGCGAAGGAAAAAAACCAGACGCATTGAGATTCGTGAGAGATCATTCGGATGGACTTTCAGGGAACATAAAAAAAGCATACGATGTAGAATATTGTGAAGCGAGACAATAAATAACCTAAAGTTATATGTTGAGCATGTGCAGAAAACAATTAGGAAAGATAATAGATATACTTAATTTTTTTGCGTGGATCTGCTACGCAAGGAGAAATGCTTTAATCTCTACATAACCATTACAAATGAAGAGCATTGGTAGGCGAAACGTTCGGATTCCATCGAAAAACACTGAAATTTTAAAGGTTGCGATATGTTCAAAGCATTTTCGTTACGTTGAGAAACGAGACACCAAAGGCCGCGCTGGATATACGTAAAACCTCGGTCACCAGCGTGCTAGGATACGAAATTAAGGCTCTGGCCGCCGCAAGCAAAGCCCAGGGATCCATGCTATTGAACGTAAAGAAAAAGGCTCTACCCCCAAGAGGTGAAGTCGGAACCTTCCCTCTCACTAAGAATGCAAAACATCCTAATAAAAGCGAAGAGCACGTGACTACCCGATGATGATGCCAAAGATCAAAAACGCAAAATTAGATCCCTGCATAGAATAGTCCTCGGACTGAAAGCTGAGTCGGGTCGGCATTAGCATCAACTTCCAGCGAATCATAAAACTGGAAAAAACACTGCTGTAGTGGATACTTAATTGAACACTTCCTTTAAAATTTTATTGGTACTTTAAGAGCAATGTTGAAGTTGAAATTTTGGGTAAATTCTAGCTACCTTTTTAAATTCCAAATAGTAACTAAATAAACCAGAGAAAATAATTCCTCTATTGGGGAGAGGGCGTATATTTAGTAGTTTGCCCCGGGAGCTAAAATACCTAGTTACGGGGCTGCTGGTAACTATTGGTTTCGTCAGAAAAATGACGTGAAAATGTAGGTTTAATTTATGAGAAACCATGGTTTCAGTTTTGGTATTAAAACTTTGATTCCTCCCTTTTCTAATACTTTTAATCTCATCATTGAACTAATGCACTTCACTATCTCAATTATCTGTGTGTCTTACCATTAAAGCTAAATTCACTGCGGTGCAAACATCTCCAGTAAATTTTCAATTAAAAAAATTATTTTGTTCGCTAGGTCTTATGACATTTCTATTCGTATGATTACAACTCCACAAGTTATAGCGCTTTTGCAAGGATAATCAGACAAGCCACGTGTTCTATATTAATTAACATGTAGTTGTAACATAATTATTTCAAGTCAGGTGTCACGTTTCATTCTTATTACAATAATAATGTTAAAGCTTATTTAAGTAGCCCTCTTTAGAGTTATCACATAAGTCGAATTTCATCCAGTTTTATAGATAATGGCGCGTTGGTGTAATTCTGTGTGCTTAATCTAATACATACCCCGTTCCCATCTCAAGGTAATAGTTTTTTATTTTTACATAGCTAAATTTTCAACATAAGCAGTTTCCAATTGCATGTAGAGCACATTAACCAACACTTTATCTACTTAGTAAAGTGTAACAATTCTTAACTTTTGAGACAATAGGTGTCGAAAATGTCAACAGGCGAGTTTCAAGTTATCCAAAAATATACCCAGAATCTCATCCGTTGTTACTTATAGGGCTGAAATGAAACGGGTTATTTCGTGAAGTATTTCTGGTGGATATTTTGTGATTAAGGACAGGGTAAAGAGTGAATGAAAATTCAAAATTAAACCCCAAATGGCGTTTGACGCCAATAATTTCTTTAATTCATCGATGAAAACGATCCGATAATAGGGTATAATGTGTGTTCCATGAGTACGTTAGAAAGCATTGTTCATACCCGCATATTATTTTTATATTCAGGAGCTTTTCAACGTCACTCTCGTGCGATTCGACCTGTTTCGCATCCGCCAAGCAGTTTCGTAGTTTTCTCAATGGTGGCAGTTAAAATAAATTAATTTATTTTTAAAAAAATTAAACAGCGAATGGAAGATGGTCACCGACTGGACGGAATCCATTCTCGTCAGCTACGTATTCGACGGTCAGCGTTTGGCCTTCGGGGGTAGTGAAAGTGTATTTTCCCTCCTTGACGAGTACGTAGTCGGTTCCATCTGCGTTCGGCTTAAGACGTCCTTGCTCGTCGACGGTGGTGCCATCTCCGGTTACGTACCTAAATTGATCAATAGACGGAAAATCGTCAATTACTTATGGAACAAGATATAGTTCCATTAAAAAAGATATATAATTTTTTTACCCAGAAGGGTATCAAATAGTATAACGTAATTTTGCCATTTATTTTTCCAGGTACAATGAACGTAAAAAAAAAGATTTATTGAAAAATGTTATTTATATATTTTAAATAATTACATGTTCAATGGCAGACTTCAAAGAAACAACCATTCTTTATTTTTAAGCTCATGCAAGTATATTTTAACTGTTAATTAATTTAGCGTCTACTGTCAGGTTTAGGGGTAGACAGGTTAAATCCGATAATTATGCTGGCAAATCAAGATACTCTGCGTAGAAAATTTTTGTTATTTTTGTTCCCGTGAAATGTGGTAATTAATAAAAATCCACCGTTAAACTTAACAAAACATTAAAAGTATTCAGAATATGGAAGCTTTTTATGACTCTTAAAGCTCAATCGTCATGCATTTACTGTCGTATGCGCAGTTCCCCATACATACCTAAGGGAGTACTGACCAGCCTCATCTCTGGCGTCGTGCAATTGGAGGATGGGAACGGCAGGCTTTGTTTCGAATTGCGCGCTGACGACGGCAATGGCAAAAGCGAAAAACAGTACGAGGGTCGTCTGGATGAATGATAAAAAACATTAATTTAAAAGTAACTAATGTATTTGGAGAATAATTAAAAGTAAGTTATTTTCACTTGCAGATTGGAATTTAAGCTTTAATTAGTTTTACTGAATAAGTTTTCAATTTGGGTGGAATTCCATTAAAAACTATATATTTATACTGGATATTCAACCAAAAATGGAATGACTATTTAAAACATTTTAAGAAGCAAAATTTACATTTAAAAAGTGAGGATGCATACCAAATTACCAGTATTCTGCTATTTTTTATCATTTCTAATACAATATATAATAACATAATTTTACGTGCGTTTCAAGAGCATTATGTTGATAAATTAATAATTATTTCTTAAATTAAAATATATGGTTAAAATACTACAAAGGCCAAGTAATGGAATACCAAATGGGATACTTCTTTTTTTAAACAGACTAGTATTTTATGCGATTTATTATTCAATATAAGATTTGATAATTTATCGATCGTTTTCTCCCTGGTATTTTTGTAATGTTTTTTGCATTAAACCACGCTATTACTAATTCTTTTATGCTAACAGATTAAAACTTACTGCTATTTATTATAAAAGTATCACTTTAAAGTTTTTGGACCGCTAAAGAAATGGATTTTTTAAGGTATAAAACGCAAAGCACGATACCACAATACTAACCGAGTTCATTTTGGATGTATTTCCTCCGACGTATTACCCCTTGAAACGTTGAAATACGAGTGACACATGCATTTTGCATCACCGAGCATTTATACTTCAAGAGTTGGCCCATCGAAAAAGAGTCGTTTCCCTCGGAGGGCATTTATGCTCTCCAAAAACCAAAAGGACAAATTCGTGAATCGTCTTTCAACACTGTACACCCTGCGGGTGGACAAAATTAGTTTCCTAAGCGTTTACTTTCTCTCCTTTACTATGAGCCATTTGAAGGTCGAATACCAACAGTTTAATTTTTTTGTAATAAACGTGAAAAATGCGTGAGGAATAAACATGTATATCTTTTCCGCTACCTTGTCTTTCATGGAAATGATCTAGGAAGCGGATTTTGAAGGCGCTCCTAGCGCATTTTCTGGGCAAAGGAAATAAGAGTAATCACTTCATGTCTTACCGTTGAAGAATGAAGGAGTGTATTTTACTAAATTCTCCATTAGCACCTACTTTCGTCAAAGATAAACTTCCCCTTGGTCTTTAGTCTAGAGATCCTCGTGTATGTTTTACATGTGTACTTTATGAGATCGCTAAAATTCCCAAATGTCCATCTTAAATCTTTAACATCTTTTTCTCTATTTTTCAGGGAAAGGATTTCATATAAAGGAACAGAAGGAAAAAACCGTGAATGAAGGCATCAAGCGAAGACAGAAAGTGAACGAAAGTGGATCTTGTGCAAAGCTTGTGGTAGGAAGCGTTTATTAAGCACAGGTTGGAGAGGAATGTAATTGGTCGACCGCAATGAACTACAGGCCGTAGTGTGGTTGTAACATCCGGGCAGTCCTTGATGAGACTATTGAAACCTCCTATTCAGCAGTCGGTGAGTAGTCTGCCTCTAGTTTTTCTAGCGTAAGGCGCTTATATTTCAATTGACATAGCGTTCAGGGCATTAGAGTAGACCGTTACAGCTTATGTAATGCAAGCAACATCATTTTTAATATAAGCAACATATCATTTGCAATTAGCCGATTTCATTCTTTTCTATATATAAATAACAATTGTAATAATGACAGCCTTGGTATTTCAACTCAGCCAACATCGTTAGAAATTATTTTTCGGTGAGCATATTCAGTTGTAATTGCTTCGCGAATTATTCGTAGAGAAAGAATTCGAATGGAAATGAAATAGAGGAGGAGAGGCAAGGATAGCTGCACAAAAGAATGATTCTGCAGAACTATCCAAAACCACCACGCATATTGTTAACTTTTTATATCTCCTTTTTCTATGAACGATTTAATCAATGATTATGGAAATATTTAGCAAGTAATCCGAGTACATTTTGATATGAAAATTAAATAAGTCACTGAAGGAAAAATCAATTAATTTTACTGAAAAATGGCCGACTGTACAACTGGAACCTCCAATACTTATGTACGAAGATATTATTCAAATATTTCTGTTGCATAATTCTGGTTTAATATTTTTTGTGCCCCCTCTTTGGGTAGTTTATATTAAGAAATAGCGAGGAAATCTTAAACAAAAGAATTGAGAGAGAATGGGAAGAATACACAGAGAAAGAGAGAGAGGTAGAGAAAGCAGAGGGAACGAGCAACGAGAGGGATGGGCATGCATTGGATGGATGGTGAAAGGAAGCGGAAGTGATTTACGGCGGAGCGCACGTCAAAATGTATTTGAAACCATTTTTATCTCGTGATGGAAGGGCTTCCAATTGAAGGCGCAACGTTTGGATGTGATGTGGACTGAAACGGTCGTGTATTGATCTCTCCGGGTCCGAGGTTTGACCTAAGACACTATTCACCGGAAAATGAAATTCGCTTTGGGAAAATTTATTTTTTTAGTCACATCGCAGTATTTTACCGCCAGCATAAAATCCGTTCTTAAAGAATATTTATTTCAATTATTAATTCTAGGCCGTTCTTGAAACTAGAGAAGACCATAATGACTATCATCATTGAAGAAGTTTAAGGTTGTGATAGGTTCCCATAATGTGATAGTAAAAGATTTTGTTTAAAATCACTAAATATGAATATTGCTTTTATTTTGTTCTCGGAAGCAAGAGAATGGACTACATTTTATGTTGACTTGCCATCTTTCCAAATCAAATTTCGTTATTTCGTTTTGCTGCACATCAGACTTTTAAATAAAAAATATTTTTAGCTGCACTTGAGTAATAATATTTTTATTTATTTATTTAGATCCATCGGCATCTTATGATTTTGAAATTTTTACCTGATAAAAATATCAACAAAAATGTGATATCGTACTGTTGTTTTATACAACATCTCTTGGTTATGATATAATTATATTATGTTATGAAATTCGTCTTGAATCAAAGAGACAAATTAATTAACGTCATTTGGAAGTGGTTTTCAAGAGATCAGTTACTCCATAACAAAAATTATGGTTACCTGCAATAGTTCTGTTATTTACATAAATTGAAAATCAAGCACTATATATTCGCATTGCCTTAAATTATATTTCACAGAAAGGAGGATTATTTTTTTTTGGATAAAATACTTGGAAGAGGCAAGGAAGGAAAACGAGCCAAAAAAGCTCAATTTTCGTCGTATTCTCCATTTCACGTATTCCCCCGCAGAAAATTAGCCACTGATGCACGATTCGCTTCCCTTTGCTTGGGTGAAAACAGGACGAGAGATGAGGACCCAACAGCTCCATCCGTAAGTTTATTTTAACCACAAGGCGACGCTGTCCAGTGACCGGAATACGGGCGAAACTTTTTGGGGCTCCCGATAGGGCAATACTTGGCAAACTCGATTATGTTAAACCGTCGAAGAACAAACTTGGGAGTTCTCCGATTAGTTGGGATCCGTTCTAATTCTAGGCGTGCTCCGTACTTCACAGTCTTTCGCTTGGTCTGTTTACAAAAGGACCTCGGTGCCCTGGAAGCCCCAGCAGGTTCCACCAGCAATCGCCTTCGTAATTGGCAGAGATCTGTGGCTTGGAGATTCGACTCGGCCGTTCATAATATAGGGAAAACATTGAGTGGCCAATGTACGATTAGTCTTTTTTATCTGTGGGGTAATTTTTAATATGCTTGATTTTCTAATAACTGAACGGTAATTCCGCTACATTCGTCGATCAGACAGTTGAAATTTAGACAGATTGCGGAAAATGGCTTATGAAAATGTCTACGGAATGCAGTAATACCTCACTTTACGCCGGGTTTATGTTCAAAGAGGGCACTGTCGCAAAGTGAAGCGGTGCAAATTGAGGTAAAATTGTAATGAATTTGAATGAGATAGGTTCCTAGAATGTTCCTAGAATACCAATAGTGACAGCTAAAAGTACTTTTTGGTAATTTAAATGCTGAAAATGAAATATTAATATTTTGTATGCAAGTAATCAATTACAGTACAGTAAATAATAATAATAAAACTGGAATAATAAAATAAAAATTTCACTTTGGTCCTTCGGAGCCACTGCTGGAGCGACAACGCCACTGTCTGGCCCCTACGTTGATCTTCTTCGGCAGCGGCGTTCTGTGGCGGCGTTAATGAGACGGGCCTGGCGAAGGCTCATCTGGGTCAATAGCTTCTCTGAGTTCAGGTTCCTTCTTTTTAAGAAAATGCAGCAATGATGTCTGGGATTAGCAGAGACACCTGCGTAATCTTGCGTTTTTCAGAACATTTTCGCCGTAAATTTCTTGACAAAAGGTGAGTGAATACTGTAAATGTCTAATGTTGCGAAACGAAAATAAAATTTTATCGTTTAGCTTACGTCATTCTCATTAATAGGATATTTGACGACAGCACTGGGATGAGGATTTCATTCACTTTGGCTGTGTAACCAATAAAATTCGGCAACCCTGTATTTTAGAACGCTAAATTATTCTACCAATGTTCATGGTGCAAAATTAGGCAGACGGTCTCAAATATACAAAAGAACTCGTAACTATAAATTTATCGCAAAAGAACGGAAATTAAAAAATAACTACATATTTATTAAATTTAATAAATGTATTGCAAAAGAAAGGAAAATAAGTAAATTACACGTTTAACATGGGAGATTTCGAAATGTGGGCGAAAAAAGATGAACGGAATAAGAAACTATATTTTTTTCTTCAAAATGGTTCATATCCGAAGGTCGTAGGTTAATTACTTCTAATTTTAATTTCCGAAACGACAAAAGCCTGCACGTAAAAAAATCGTGTTTTACATGTTAACTGATGTAAAATGGAAATGCCTTCCTTGGAGTCGAACTCAGGAATTTTTTCGAGATTTAAATTCGCGCGGGATTTCGCGATATCACATTAGGTGTTAGGATGTAATTAAATTAACCCTTTCGATATAGATAAGGGGATTGAACGTGATTCAACTCCATTGCGAGACAACTGTTGACGAAAGCAAAATGGCTTATTGCTGGGATCGTTTGTGCGGTTGGCTACTGCAGTGATAAAAGTCCCAAGGGCCTCTTTGTCGGCGAGTAACCTGATGGACAATTGCCCAGGTTCGTCCATGATGTCATCCGTCACGTGGAATGTCACGGTTGGAGGAGTTGCGATGTGGTTGACATCAACAGAGAGAACTGCCAAGACGACGACTGTCATTTGTCGGATATAAACTTATATTGTGCCACTCGAAGCAAATATGAGCAGTGCGGAGAGTGTCGTTTTGGCAAGAAAGCAAGTTGAGTTTTGCGACTTTAAAAGAACGCGAAAACTATAAAATAACATCACATATGCTGAAACCTAATGCGAAGAGATTAATTAAGTGGTGCTGATGTCGTTGTATCACTTGCTTTGAATACCGAGGATAAAAGTTAAGAGGAATTTTGATGTGGAAATAGATCCGAACTGAATATTGTGTTACACACTTGCATCATTCACTAGCATCGACAACCGGTGGTTGTTGTAAAAATTGTTTCGTGTTGTAAAATATACAAAGAAGCTAGAGGAGATGATAAATGGTGGATGTGCCGTTATTTAAAAAAAAAAGATACACCGACAGTCTTCTACCGTGACCTCATAAACGTCCTTCTGTGGGACAATACGTTGTTTCTCCCTCTACAACGGTGCATGACAAATGAAAGATGATTCATATCATCCTCCGCAAGGAATTATGCCCCACTGGCGTTCATACGGAGAATACGAAAAGAAAATAATCGGCGTTCCTCTGGATTTGCTCATTATATACGTACTACTGTTTGACTTTGTTGTGTTTTAAATTGGACACGTCACATCATCTACGGCATTCACGGGGCTATTTAATTTAGAATAGATACCTACTTTACCGATACCAAAAAATAACTGAAATAAATGCTAGTATTTCACGATCTCTAAGAGATATGTCGGATGATTGAAGTGGCACATGTCTGAATCATGAATAGTTCGAAATAAAACACAAAGAGATAAGTAGGACCGGCCCGAATTTTTTGTCGCCCCGGGCGAGAATGTATTTCATCCTCCCGTTCCGATTATTTTAAAAAACTATTTCAGGTACATAGTAATTTATGAATCAATCTTTAAAAAATAAACATCGACTAACTGTAAGTTGAAGGGACATAATCGAGATCTCTCCTGTTCACCTTTATATTCTATATGCTAGCCACAATTTATATACCGGGATAGTTCGTCAGGAAATCGCCCTCTAGATCATAGTACCCAGTGCAGATTGACCTGTGATTAATGTTTAGACTTTATGGCGGATAAAGGTCGCACGAGTGTTATGTAGGATATTATATAAATGATGAAAATTATGAGCAAAATAAGTCATATTAAGTGCATCGTCTCGGCTTTAGTAAATTATTTTCCAAGGACGAGAAAAATCGGAAGACGGCAATTTTTTATAGCCATTAGCATTCCCTAAATGCATCAACGATTATGATGCAAATGGAAGAATACTGATGGAAGATGCTTTAAATAATCTGTCCAAAACGTAGCTATGGATCTTCTGAACGAGGAAAATCCCACCCAGGGGCACGCCGCGACGTGCCTCGCGACCGCCCATGTGCAAGTCTCTCATTTTCCGCCCTTTTTTAGGCGTTCTTCACATAAATTTAAAAAACGCCTTATGGTTTGATAAATTTCCGTAGCCAATGAATATGAAAGAATAATATACGGCGTATTATAATGCAATCTGCATTACTGTTTTTAAAAAAATACTACGCGTCTGACGATAAATCGGCCGCCCTCGGTGTGTTTGGCCGCCTCCACACCGTTTTAGCATCGCAGTCGAGAACAAAAAAGAAATTTTCAAGCTTGAAAGGTTTTATTTTATTTAGCCTATAAATTCCCCAAGAGGAGTGCCACTTTACAATGTCAATCCCGATAACATTTAAACATTAAGTGGTAAGGTTGAGAAAGCATAGGTTGCCAAGGATACATGGCCTATCTTATAATGTCGGCAGCGCCAGCTCCTGATGGGGATGGAAAAGACGCCGTCTTTGAAAAACGTGACCAATGGTTTTTGCTACCGACCTTCTGAAATGCCACACGCCGTAGCAATTTAATCTCTTGTTTAGACGAGTGCGGAAGAACGTTTTACACCGGTCACGATCCATGGAAAAACGCTCGCCTTCAAGTGAGACGGAGTATAAAGAGCAGATGTACGATTGCATCATGAAAATGGAGCATGGATGGAAAAGTGATGTTTCAATTACGTTCAGATTACGTTAAATCGTTTTGTTCTTATTATTAGCCGTTATATATATATATATATATATATATATATATATATATATATATATATATATATATATATATATATATTGTCGGAATGTTTCCAATCAGAATTTTTTGTCGTTGGATTTTCAAATAACCGTACAATTAATTTGGAAATAAGGTACGATTTATTTCTGGAAAGATAACGAACTAGAGAACCAACCATTTTAGCTTAAGCGGTAAATGAAATTATTTTGATTATACTACTGCCTCATATTATTTTAAATTTAAATTCTCTAAACTTCACTTAATGAAATTATATGTGTCTTCTGTCGTTATGCCTGAACTATTATGATTTTTAATGAGAATTTTTAATTATTTTATTTAATATAGTACTTATATTATTAGAAGTAATTTAAAATATAATGGCATCTTTTTAGGTTTGAATTTTGCGCCGTTAGTACATATAAGTAAAAATTCAAAGGGAGAAAATCCTTTTGAATGAGATTAACACGTATTTTATCTGTTAATTAAAAGCGTTTATATTCCTCAAAACTTATTTCCATTGCCGTCACAAATACCGTGGCATTATATATTGTGTGTGTGTGTGTGTATGCGTATATATATATATATATATACACACACACACACATCTATATATATATACCTATATATATATATATATATACCTATATATATATATATATATACCTATATATATATATACACACGTATTTACTCAGCCGTACATTTTAAGTGCATAAGAAGCGATCTGCTCATTAAAGCATGAAGTGACCTCATTTCCTTTTCTGCAGACACTGTTTCGGAATAGCATTGAAAAGACCCTAAGATGGGGTAGGACGCCTAGTTGCCTACTTTTAGCATTCATTCCCTGATTTTTAAGTGCGAACGACGGTGTTGTTTGATCATTACATACCGAATAACGAAGCTATACAAATAAAACCTTTCATACGTCTTCGTCAATGCATTATTTTGCTGTTTTTAGGCGCGTTTCGCTTACAGCGTGAGCGCCTATTATCGTCGGTCGGTCCGTCCGTCCGTCTGTCCGTCCGTCCGTCCGTCCGTCCGTCCGTCCGTCCGTCCGCATGTTCGTTCTCGGCTTCTACTGAACGGATTTTTATGAAATTTGACATTAAGGACTTTCAATCAAATATAATAAGAAAATCGCAAAAATGAATCACGTACGCCAATCAGGGGTACCACTTTACTAGAGACAAAAAATTAAATTTTCGTCATATCTCGTAAACTATTGTTCATATCAAAATATTTTTCAAATAAAAGTTGTAGAACTGATAAAGTAGAGTATTTCCTTTTCTATATATTTTCATCGTAGGAGTAGCCGTTATCGAGAAAATCAAACAAGAAAGTCTTATATGGAGTTGAACTTAGAAAATTTCTTGCATGGTTACTTCATTGTTACTAACATAAACAATCTCCCAAACAAACGTTTAATTTCCTTACGTGTGCATGTAATACTATTAAATAGGAAGAAAATGGATTATTTATGATGAAGAAAAGGACCTTAAAACGCTATTTCCCTTACGTACAGGTATGTAATTGCTTTCTAATACTCCATTGCACGAAACGCGCCCCATTTGTGATACGTTGTACGCTTTCCTAACTTGTTTAGAATAATCATGAATTTTACATTATCTATTTTTGTAAAAAATGTTGTTTTTCGTTCCTGAGAACAACACATGGGAACATATTCCACTTTTTCTCATCAGTATTCGCGGTTTTCTCAGGAATGGACCTATACCTCGCGAATGTTTGCTATTTTTGTATAATTATAAGTTAAAATATTTTAAATTTGTAACGCATATCATAGTATGCGTAATGTGTCGGATAAATGCTGCATCGGATTTGACTCAAAGAATGAACG
This sequence comes from Uropetala carovei, assembly GCA_036926305.1. Classification (NCBI taxonomy): domain Eukaryota; kingdom Metazoa; phylum Arthropoda; class Insecta; order Odonata; family Petaluridae; genus Uropetala; species Uropetala carovei. The sequence continues at coordinate 2,264,555 of JAXCHB010000214.1, forward strand.
TAAATTGCAGTGCTATGTGAAATAGACTCGGATTCAGTAAACGTAGCTTTAATACTTGATCGTGTTAGGCGCTCTACGTGAATTTAAATATTTTTTTTACCGGTTGCTCGTAAAATAGAATCGCTTTGGTGAAAACTGTTCCAGGAATAAAAATTGAAGCGTTTCGTGCATGGAATTTATGTTAAACGCAAAATAACATATTTGCATCGCAAACAAAAGCTCATTTATGAATTTATATCGCCTCTTAATGAGATATGCGCCATCTCTTAGCGATAAAATCTAAGCCCCGGCTTCCATTTGCACCATATAAAAGCTTATATATGGGTTAATACAATTTAGACGATATTAAAGTCCTACTCATAGTAATTGCGATTTATAGATTTTTATATAAGTGTACGCATGTTTTTTTTTAGGATATCTAGCCACGTTATTTACTGATTTGTTAATACCGTGAGTCTATCACAGTAATTGGTTTGCTATACATTTAGCTCTCAAACTATGCATGTTGACTCGAGAGGCAAAAGAAATTTAGCTAGGGTTTTGTTCTGTCGTTTACGGATGTCTATCCATAGAGGAATGTTTGAGAATCATTGTGTTACGTATAGGAAATGTAAGAAATTAACTGCTGAAGTTATCCTTCAAATTTCCTCATAAACTTTTACAATAGAGGATATGACGCGTTTAGCAAAATTTAATCTTTTAAGTAATGTCATAAAACTTTTTATACAATTTGGGCGATGGTACTGGCTAGGCCAGGTGTCAGCAACGTTTTCTACATGGCGGCCCACATTCGTTTTTGTGAATGCTACGGTAGGCCGCATAGGAAATCACGAGAGCTTCGGCGGGCCGGAAGGGTATCAGAGGATACCTAGAGATTTTGTGATCTCATATTAGTGAAACTCAATTCTAATTAGTTTATTAGCATTAAAAATCCACCAGAAAAGGTCTTGAGACAATAATTTCACTGCAAAATATGAAATTGTCTGAGTTAAATTGTACAGTTCATGGTTTCGCGGGCCACATAAAGCGCCCTCGGTAGCCGCATGGGCAGTCAAATGGTCGAAACGCCGAGGGTCTTTGAAAATTTACCATTATGTTGTTTAAATTTTAAAGCAATAACTACTTTAATTACCTGAGTGCGATAATTTAATTTTAAATGAAAATTTACCAAGTGTTAGAATATAATTAAAATAACCGATGGAATAATTTGTTTGCTAAAGCAACCATTTACGTCATTATTCGCCATGTAATTAGTTGAAATTACGATTTATTGATATAAAATTGTAATACGCTAATTTAAATTTAGCTTTTTAAAAGTATCCTCATGGAATAAAAGGGTGGATTATGCATGGTCTCTCTGTTGAGTAAACTTGCGCAGTTGCAGCAGGTCGATGCCAAATTATATTCCTGTTATATATGGCGCGTGCAATATGCGGAATAACTGATTTTTTCCCTCTTCATCTGCTCACCAAGAAGGGATATACGTATTTCTGGTGTTGTATATATTTAAATTTGACATAATCTCCCGCATACCTAAATTATAACTTGTAGCGCACAGACACAATTGTAGGGGTAAAAGAAAGACAGACATGTTGTTACCTCAACGTGAAGACGAATGTTTTGTAATCTCGCATTTCAGAATATGAAGACATTTCGAAGTATGTCCATATTTTATCATTGAAGTTAAAGAAAACTCGGTATTTTCCGCCAATTCAATACGCCGAGCATATATCTCTGTATATTATAAAATCTTAATGGTCATGATGAACGCTATAATTTTGTGAATAACTCGATTAGAAATAAATTTAGAGGCCTGAAATTTCTAAATATTTCACTGTTGATGAATCTTTACGATATGACTACAAATATATTACGTGATAACACGTAAGAATCACCTTTTTGGTTTGAAGGCTTTCATTCTTTTACTCTTTAAAATATCTTAAAATTAAGTAACCGTAACGAAATTTGCGCTAAAACGCCAAAATGAACAAGGATTCTTATTCTTACCGTCGAATACTCAATCTCATTCGAATTCGCTCATGTTTTGAATTTATACTCAAGTTTTGATGAATTTTTTAACATTTCAACCATAAGATTTCATGGTTACCGATATTGTTGCCCTCGGTAATTTCCGTGCATATGAAAATAAGATTAAAACTTGCTCGAAATGACCGAAGATATGAATTTAATTCAAATAAATCGAACGCAGTATTCATGTTATTTATATTTTTTATCTATATTACTAAAATCCTTTTTCTGGTTTCTCTCTCTTTCTTTAACGCTGTACACCTCAGCCATTTTTAATCTCCGGAAATTTCAGCTCTCGAAGTTTGTTTTTTGTCGAGTTATTCAATTAATTTTCTTAATTTGTTATTGAAAACAAAACATACATCCCTTATAACATATATTAATTAAACTCATATTCAAAACATATTCCCCGTTAAACTAATCTAAATCCAATAGGCACATGTTAGGAACGAAGATACAGCGAGCGAAGAGGTGGGGGGGGGGGGGGGGGGGTTGACGAGCGTGAGCGAGCAGGGGGCTTGTCCCCCTAGTTCAGTGCTCTCCAACCGGTGTGGATCTGAGGATATTTAATTTTCACAAAAACGTTTGGAACAAACAAATTCGCACACATTTTATCATCCAAAGAATTTATCCTGAAACTACGAGAGGAAATGATAGACCTTAGCAAGGATCATACAACTTAAAATTAGTATGCTACCTTGAGATGTATTTTGGATGAAAGCTAAAGAAGAACATCTTTCAATATCTGAATATGCCATCGATATGACGTTCCAAATTCAACAATGTATTTACCGTCAACGGTCTACATTATAAATATTAAAAGGGTCCTTTTAAAGAAACTAGATGAAGTTCTTTCTATTAGCGAGTCAAGTATAAAGCGTCTTTGTACCAAATACTAGGTAAGGCTAAATTTTGATTTGAATTACGTATGTATATAATTCACAATAAAATTACACCATTATTTGAATAACACTTTAGCATTCTTAATAATCTAATATAATTGCGACTTTTACCCGTTTTATGCCAGTTTTTTCTTTTAAAATGTGTGTTTTAAGCATGCATAAAGGTGTGCCGTGGAGCAAAAAAGTTTGGAGAGCACTGCCATAGTTAATACATATTTGTGAAGCGTTTAAATCCGATGAAAACGCCGAATCGGCTGATCATAAATCATTCCACACAAAATGACGAACAAACGAGAATTTTGTTTTTATAGACATTTTAATATGAGGATGTAAAACTTGAAGGAACCAGATGGATATTATATTATTTATTATATTGTTAACATAAATTTAATTTATAGTAAGCATTTATTTTGTCAGTTAGGTCACATGTATACTGTCAAATTAGTACCCTTAACAATCCTTGGGTTGTATCCTTTTTAAAGGAAATTTCTAACCGCGAAAAACGCTAGACCAAACCACGCGTAACAATTATGTGGCCATTTAATCGCACCTTAATCGTTTTTGGAATATACGTATAGGCAGGTGATAATTCAAATAATATATCTGCATTCTTGTGTATTGTGTAAAAGAATTTTCTAGCAATTTTAGTCATTTTAAAATTATTGGAACGTACTTACTGAAATATTCCTAGAACCAACTTTGTAGTTTTGCGGCTAAAAATGGGGTGCGAGAATTACGCCATAATCGACCAAACCCGAGACTTTCTCTACCCAATTATCACATATATTCGCAATGAAACCTCGCATTTCATCGTAAAAGGCTATACGGTGTCCAATACGGTATCAATTTTCACGGCGTGTGCGTTCCTGGAAAAGCCTGTGTAAAGCGAAACCGTGAAAGGTGGGAATACGTGAAGTAACACTTGAGATCAACATGCTACAATTTAGCCATTCTCAGAATTTCTTCCTTTCAGTGGAGAAACAAAGTTTTTGTGGTCTCCAGGGCAAAATTCATTTTGCTGGGCCTTATAATAATTTCTATTAAAAAAACACCTTCTTTTAAGGAGAAACTAACTTGGTATCCATCGATAAGAGCAATATTTTGGTTATAAAACGGTGGTGGCGAATAAATTTCAATCATTTTGACGAGCCTCTTCAGAAATATTAGGAAATTTGAAAATAATACATGCTTTCCCAACAAAGGGAAATAATTAGCTGACATGGGAGATACCCCAATGGTTAAAAGTAGTTTATAGAAAATAACGTGTCAAAATATTAATATGACAAAACAAATAATTGTTTATTAAATGTTTTTTCTCGCAAGGGCTCCGGTTAATTGCACCGGTTAGTTATTAGTACGCTACGCCGCTGCTTCCTTTATTCTTTACTGTAGCCACTGAGTTGAACTGAAGCATTTTATGAATTTCAATGCTTGAACACCGTTCTGAAACCGTGTTGAAGTGAAATTGATGGCGGTGCGATTCGAGTCAGTTCTCCAAAGTGAAAACCGTGCTAACCCGAAAATGGATTGTGGAATCGTCTACCTGACTGCATGTTGCCACGTTTCTCTCCCTCGGATTATATTCCCCTTGAAAATTTATTTGTCATTTTTTCGCTCAAACTGTCTTTTGTAGTAACAAAATTGGGTGCTGACTGGGCGAGGATTATGCAAATAAATGCATTGAATTGTATTGTTATTTATGTCTGTTTTGTGTCCCGATTTAGGAATTGTTAGTTGAATAGCATAATTTCGAGAGATGTGTTAGAATAGTGTCCAAATGCAGAGAGACTGCATTTCCTCTGTATTTATTTTTTCCAATAGATCTCATTTCCGATTGCAATTGATAGAAAAATGGCGTTCAAGAGGCTGTTTTCGGAATTTAGTAATTGCATCACCGTGCAAAAATCTTGTTTTGCCGAAGAATGTGGTTATTTTAGAGAATATTTCCAAAAGAATTGTATAACAAGACGATTGCCTTGGGTCAATCATTATGTAAATTTTATATGATGTTTTCGTGGCTGAAGCCTCATCAAATCAGAAAACAAGCAAACAACACTGCAGACATATAAAAGTCGATGGATAATATATAACGTAATTGATTCACGTTGCGTTTTTTAATATAAGAAAAATTCTTTCTGAAAATCATGCGGGCACGGACGTGGTTAGATAGCACGTGTAGCTAGATGCATTGCATACTCGAAAGGAACTTGCCAAAGTTAAAAAATTGTACCAGGGACAAAAAATAATATCTGAAATATTGTTTGGGAAAAATTAAAAATTTATGACGGGAATAACAACTTTTTAAGTAGAAGAAAACAGCGACTATAAAGTTACCCAGAAATATATAACTCATTAGTTACTTACAATGCTGTTTGCGAAGTTGCCCACACTAATTCTCCTTTTAGTTCAGATTGAAGATTTTTAAAGAAAGTAAGGGGTTTGAAGAAAACTAAAAGAAATTCAGAAAATATTTACAAAATAAATTTTAATCAAATTGATTTCATCTGTAATCTATCTGGATGAATCGTAAAAGATTTTCCGTTGACATAAAATCATGAGATTGGATCTATTTTGACAGGTGGAGCTAGAACCTAAAGTGGTTCGTTAACAAAATCTCTGCTACTATTTCCTTATGGTAAAATATGTCGTGATCCTCCAGAGGGCCCCACAGAAGATATCTCTTCATACAGCCTAAGCGATTTTCTTAGGCTACTGGTGCGACTGGAAGGTGGTCACCGGTTGGCTGGAATCCATTCTTGTCGGCTACGTAGTTAAGGGTGTAGGTGGTTCCTTCCGGTGAGGTGAAGGTGTAAGATCCTTCCTTGACGAGTACGTGGCCGTCACCTTCGTCGTTGGGAACGAGCTTTCCAACTTCGGTGTAAGAGGTACCGTCTCCAGAGACGACCCTAAAGGAAAATAAACGAGTGCATGTTAGCTAAGCAAAATCCACCAATACTCTTTTTAAAAAATATTTTAGTGAAAAAAATCAGCAACTGAAAATATTAAAAGTGTTAAATACCTCAGAGAGAACTGTCCTACTTCATCCCTGACCTCATCCTTTTGAAGGATAGGGACCACCTTGCTCCTTACTCCGTTGGACTGAGGATACGAGCTGACTGCAACTATGGCGAGGGCCAATACAAGAGCGAAAGTCATCTGCGGAGGAGAGATTTCACAGCTATTAGAAAGGTCTCATGAATCGCAAGTTTTTTATTGGTGTGCTATCGGAACCAGGGATGACAAATAGATTAAAATGAGGAATTATAGGATAATAGTGCTTCTACGTAACTAAGAGGCTTAATGTAGAATGCAAAAATCTTAATTCATGTGAAAAAATAAACGGTGGATGAAAGTTTTTTTGTGTAGATAGACTACCAGAAGTCAAGGTTCGTGGTGCAAGAAAATTTGTTGATTTAAATTGAGATGCATTAGCTATTTTTTATTTTGACTCTGCGCAAATACGACATAATTCATTTTCGCGAAAAATCCGGGTTCGAGAATCATCTGTGTATCGCTCGACATGTTTCTGTTGATGTGCCATCAGCAGCCACGGACAATGAATCGATTAAAATGAGAATTTATAGCACGGATGATCTTGCTTCTACAATGCATAATTTTCAAAAAACAACAACTTAATTCAAGTGGAGAAACCGGTTGATGAAAGCTATTTTTTTAGGTTGATTTTAAGAAGCCATGATTCGTGATGCAAGAAAATTGCCCGATTGAAATTGCTTTGCAGTTCAATTTCTTTTTTTAAATTTTGGCTAAATGTGACTGGATAATTAATTTTCACGAAAAACCCGTTCGTTTTACGGTGAAGATCGGGTCAAAGCACTTAATTTCACTCTCGCTTGAGACACGGTTTTCACTTTGTAGAGAGAATAGAGAACGGTATTCTGGAAGCGCAATACGTGGTCTTCTTTTGTTACTTACGGACTTCATGTTGTGGTTTTCTGCGGCGAGAAGCTTTCTATATCCTTCTATGAAATACTCCCTGGCGAATGATGCTTCTTTTGGCGGAGGACGGTCCTTTTATACAAATTTTACTTTCCGAGGTGTCGCCGCTCCTTCCCCCCCCCCCCCCCCCCATACCATTCGCGTATTTTTAGTTTGCCTCTCCTAGTAACGACGGTGGACAGCGAAATATGCCCGATGCGTATTCTTGTGGTCATCTGCCACTGTTTTTCTCCTCTGGTGCTTGCGCTTTCCTGATGGGGCAAAAACATTTTCTTGACCTTTACCGGCAACCCATTCTATTTTCTGATCTGAAAACGTGTAAATAGTGCCTCGTCATTTTTCTTCTCGAGAGAAGATTTTTGGTATTAATTAATACGTAGCATTTTAGTTTTTCGGTCTTTTTTTTTTGCTACGGCGAATCCACAGGTTTTCTTTAGCATGTTTTGTACTGTATGTAGGTGCGAGATATTCATAACTTTCATCTGAAATTTGTCATTTTAAAGACAAATCACGAAGTATTAATTGAAGTGTAAATACCGAAGCGAATTTATCTTTAACTCTAATTGGCTATGAAAATCAAATGTTCAAGCCCAGATTTATTATTTATTCTTCATTTTCATAAAAAATATTTTCATTCTTATTTATTCATAAATGGGAAAAATGTGCTATAAATCATGGTTTATCGAAATTGTCTCATCAAATACTCCATTGCTTCGCAATATTTTGAACAAGTACCCCAAACCAATATTCACGATTCTTTTAATTTTGTATTTACAGACAGAGAAAACGGGTTTTCTCCAGATTAGATTAAATAAGCCGTCTTTGTGATTTGTTGTTTGTTATTTCAAACGATATCACATTATAAGGCAAAGTGTTATTGTCAAACAGAGATTGACTCTATCTCACGTGCTCGCCGATAAAATTTTTTAAATGGCGATTGTTTAAAGATCAGGATATAATGCCCGTCAATACTCGATGCCGCGTGTTGTCGTAGGATTAAAATATTTTAAGAATCCGTATGCAAACACCGAGACGTCGCAATTCAGCGAGCACTTTTACTTGTTCCCCCACAAGCAAAAACAACCTCCACGCTTACGGTACTGTGTGGGGTTTAAAATTGACCACAAGCGCTAATGAATGTCAGGAGAAACTTTGTGAAGGTTTACGCGTGCTCGGCTTCGTCTCATTAAAGTTTTTGGATCTAGTCTGTTATAACACCACACTTTATTGAAATCTATTAATCCAACAATAACAATGAAATCAAAGCGAGCCGAAGCATACGGGGGTTTGGGGGCAGAGCTTCATATTGCGGCTGAGGATATTGGCGAGCCTTCGGCTCGCTTTCATTTTAGGTTTTAATGCATTTTATATCGGGTGTAGCCGTCTCCGGGCGCTACCGCGCCCTTCGCCTCTCTGGAACGAAACTATCCCTCCCCATTGTCTGGTGGTCGGGTGGGTAAATGTCGCCACAGGCAGATCAGTCATGGGTTTGCAAGCTTTCGTTTTGCGTGAAAGGGTTATCTCAAAAAATTATCTGATCTGCCTGTGGCGACATTTGCCCATCAGATCACCGGCTAATGGGGAGGGATAGTTTCGTTCTAGAGCAGGGGTCCCCTAAACTACGGCCCGCGCAGTGATTTATTCCGGCCCGCCTGCCTTACGTCATATATTTCTGTAAGTTTTGTGTATTCACCAACAGCAATTTTCATCAAGTATCATTCGATCGCCAACTCGTTTTTTAAGTAGATACCTGAAACTTTTTTCTCGACACCCCCCGCTCAAAATCATTTTTAACGGTGAAGTTGGGCGGTCGAAACTTGCTCTTTGAAGTTTTCACAAGGCCCGATCAGTCATTTGAAAAGTCTTAAGCGGCCCGCGCTGTCGTACATAAAGCCTAATGTGGCCCTTTCAATAAAAAATTTGGTGACCTCTGTTCTAGAGAGACAAAGGTCGCGATAGCGCCCGAAGACGGCTACACCCGATATAAAAGGCATTATAATCTAAAAAGTAAGCGAGCCGAAGCTTCGCGAAGGCTCGTCAATATCCTCGGTTACTTGTAATTAAAAATTCCAACTATACATAATCTCGCAAAATAAATATTTACATAGCGATCCCATGAGTCTCTAGACAATAAATATTGCGCGAGTTGTTGTGCTATAACCAAAGATTTCTGAGTGGTGGTGCTATAACAGGCTAGATCCAAGCTTTGTTTCTTTACCAAACAACCTCGAACGCTCCTTTAATTGCTAACGGTTGGTTTAGTAAAAACCTTTTTCCTCCTTAACGTGAATTTGTGAATGGTTTTTAAAGCCGATTGCGCGAGCGCGTGATCAGATTCGCAGGTCTGATCATTTTCGACGACATAACTCCGCTCGCTTTTCTCGATAATAAATTTGAATTCAGATATGTGAGAGGAGACCCGGGTTTGATTCTCGGTCAAGTTCAGAGTTTTTCCCCTTCTCCAACTTCACATTTGTGATTAAGTCTATGTACATACGCATAAAAAGTCATACGTATTTCCATCCTTTCCATCTTGAAAGAGAATATATTCATGGAAATTGTGAATAGTGTCTAGGTCTATTTTTGTAACATTAAATTAAATACATATCTGAATAAATTGAACAATTTCATTGAAAGTGAAGAAATTGCCGAAGCAGTTGCAGTATGGGTGATTGTGTTTTGAGTGGAGGCATAAAAAAGAATAACTTGGAAATTATTTCCTCCAGAGGGATTTATTTCGATAAGCAGCTTACATAATATAGCAACGAAACTCGAAATGTTTTCACTTAAATCTTGCTTAAATCTACCTTTAGTAAATGTTCTTGAAAAATTTCATTTTTTGGTGAACTGTTTCCGTAAATATTTTATGCTTTAACGGACATTTTGGTCCAGCTTGCGGTGATTAGTTTTTAAAATATTAACTTCTTTTCGTAATATTTAGCAAAAACTGCGACATATATCGGTTGTAAATAGCATAGCAACAAATATTTACCACTTCGTCGAAACGGACTAGCTAGTGCACCGACTTCAATTAGTATATATCTAAGTGATTCCTCTCCAAAACAACAATCCGTATCGTTCAGTTGTTTCGTTGGCATGCGAAGATAAAGTTGCATGACGTCTCGTAAGTAAAGCGACATGAAATGGACATATCTCAAAAAATTATTCTTGGAAAGCGAAGGGATATAAATATATGTGCCATTAAAATGATACATTGATGCTATTAACTTTCGTTCGTGGCTTGAAAATACCCGTTGTACGTAATGCGGCTTGATTGATGTGTCCCTAACTGGGAAATTATTAATTAAAATAATGGAGGAAGGTGAGTGAACGTCCCGCGGCGAACTGTCCCATTCTCTTAAGCACCCACTCTTCACATTGCATTCGTACTTCCAACGAATAAACATTATTAAACAAGAAACCCTATAGGCCACGAAAAAAACATATTCTCCTTTAAGGCTGTTAATAATCTGTAAACTTAAACGGATCCTCTTTCAATAATTTCAGTGAAAAAATAGGTACAACGTACACGGTACAAACTTTCTCACATAATAATACGTCGTTTAGCTATCTTTTCAAAAATATGAAATATGTAGAATCGTTATAAACATCAACTTAAATAACTGTACGAAATTTTATGAAATTTGTTGAGGCCGTTTTTTTCGAAAATCCAATTGTTATTCAAGTTGCCCAAGAATAAACTATCCTTATATCCATTCTTTGAGAAATATGAAACGTGTAGTATTATTTCAGACACTATACGAAATTTGATCAAAATCGTTGTAGCCGTTTTTAAGTAAATCACATTGTTGTTAAAGATGCCTAGATTAAACTAGCCTTATATTCATTTTTTGAGGAATATGAAGTATGTAGTATTATTGAAGACGTAAACAAAAGTAACTGGACGAAATTTGATCAAAATCGTTAAAGTCGTTTTCGAGAAAATCAAATTGTTGTTAGAAAAAAGCGTAGAATAAACTTCCCTTAATTATTGAGCAATGCCAACCATTTCTTCGTAGTTTCTACTATAAATGATAAAATGCCTAAGTACGAGATTTCGTTCATTTTCGCTCTACCGTTTATGCTCTAGAGCCAATAACAGACAGACAGACGACATAGCGAAAACCACTTAATATTCTCATATCTTCACGTGAATTTTCTCATAGTTTTATGACCGTCATCGCGTCTACTATTAAAAGCGGATGTCACAGGAGACCGTGAAGACGTGAGCACTTGTCCCACTTTAACGGGACCCGGTTACCCGAGTGACTTCCTCCAAGGATACGGTTTAGCTTAAACGAATCAACGAAATAATCCTTTCTCGGAATTCACCAAAGTTTCGTACAACTCCTGATCTCGGCGCCGCATTGCGGTCGGGCAAGATTACGGGACGGTAGACAGGAACAAAACTTCGTTCCGGTCTTATTTTCTCCGAAGTATAAGGGTACGTGATGCTCAAGGGGACGTAAGCAACAAGTGGTTCACAAAGTTTTTCTTTTAAGTTCCTCTTCCTTCCATTATAACGCCTTCAAAACTTAAGAGTTACGGAGTAATGCTGGACGCTTAGGGTTAACCGAATAGATTGTCATTGAATCGTGAAGAAATTTTCCTCCAAATATTACGATTTCCTTTCTGGTTGTTTTAAGGGTATATGTATGTATACAGAACATTAGGAATAACAAATGTTTTATATCGAGGCATGAAATTTTGAGTTTTTCTCGCCAGTTATCATGAGCATCGCCTAAATTGCAGTTGTAACTAACAACTGGAAATATGCTACATCATTAAGACTTTCACCGACATTTTCAGCCACAGTATGGAATAATTTTTAATTGACTACTCTTTACCGATTTTAGTAGTACATAACGTCATATCATCTTTCACGTTGTTAACTCTAACAAAAATAACTCGGAACGGAAGTGGCATTTCCACTTATAAATAATAAAATTATCTTGTGTTAAGTGTTTATACCTGCATGTTACCTATTTAACACTCTTGTTGATGTAAACAAAGAAACCAAAACTTAAAAATGGATGGTTAATCATAAACATTCAAATAATAAGTTCATATCAGCTAATGTCGACTCACAGCTAAATCCTTAATTTCCTTAAGTGTTTCTTAAGCACTATTTTCGACTGGGTGTGGCCCGAGAAGAGTACGAAATTGAACTGTGTGTCTCGCGATGAGTGTGGTAATTGGTTATGTGGCCTTCGGGCTGAAAAGTTTGGGCATCACTGATGTAGTGTTCAAAAACTTTGAAATAAAATAAAAGTTTCTCGTCGAAATTACTGGTTTTGCCGTCATTAGAAAGCTTGTTTAATTATTTAATTTATTCACTATAATTCCAAGAGGAACCTACATTCCACAAATTAACAAAACCTTGGATTTAAGGTATTTATCAAGTATTCTCGTTTCAGGAAACCCGGTTAGTAAAATATCCCGGTTTTATTTATCGAACCGATTCATTGAGGCATATGAAACACGCTGTTGATTAATGACTAAGAGGGCAACACATCCTAATTTACCGATCTATCCTTGCTCTAACCTTATCCGACCCTTGAGCTGGACCAAATCAATCTTTATCCATATTCGGATGCGGAGGCAAAAGGACGCGATGAGTCATTACTCTCTTCCTTATTTGGAACGATTTAAAAAATTAAATAAAAAGTTGCGGATTCCATTTTGACGTGCGTTCCTGCCATAAATCACCCTCGTTCCCTTTCAGAAACAGCTGCGATTCCGAGCTCTCAGGTAGTGTAACACTTCTACTACATTTTCCCTTTACTTTCTCTCTCTCTCATCTATTTCACCCTCATCCTCTCACACGCACCCAATAGCCATTTATCATCGTCCTTCAGCAAGTGTACGTTTTTGCCAAATGTACGAACCCCAGATTTTTTAAAGCTGATGTGTACGATCGTTTCCGTAATCATTGTATTGATGCACGGATAACGTATTTGCTGGCATGATTCTCGCAGCCTACTTTTTGTGCGTGAAAATAGGGTCGCCAAATTTTAGTTCTGTGAAGACGGGAAGCGTAAGTAAAGTCTTCGTTTAAAGTGCGGGGCATATGCGGGACAGTTAAAAGATTCGAAAAAAAGGCCTGGACGAGAATGTGGGATTTATAAAAAAATGTCTGTTTTTCATTTTAAGAATTTATAAACAGAAATAAACGCAAGAGCAAGTCGTATATACGTATATACTGTAAAATGAGTGTTACATGTTCAAACTTTGATTTAAAAAACGGAACACGCAGTTTTAGAAGGATAGAAAAATAAATATTCGCTAAATTTCATTTGAAAATTTGACATTTAACATTCGAACGAAAAAAAGAAATAAAATAGTTATTGTTAATTGGAAAAATTACATTTGTCTAATGCATTTACGTATTTATTTATTGGCATGAATTCAGAGACAGCACAGGGCCAATTATTCTGAATATCGTAACAACAATGACAAGGACGAACACACACGACCATGCCCTCGGCGGGATTCGAACCTGCGACCCTAGCATTGGGAGCTAGACACGCTAACCACCCCTCTACCAAGGTCGGCATAGTAACAGCTGAGCGAAGTTTTTAAAAATCGTTTAAACAATTATTGTTATTTATTTAGCAAGTTATATTTAACAGGCCTTGGCGTCTCGCAGTTGTTTGTTTTGAAGTATAACGGTAAAATTCGCGGCACGTTGATGTTTATCAAGCACTGCAAAATCGACTCTTCAGTAAATATATTCAGTGGCTGGAGATGTTATTGTTCCGCCCGCTTAAATACAGATGGATCTTTAATACGTTTTCAGTAATATAGCGCATTCGCTGGAGGATAACGGTTAAATTTTAAATACTGGAAAATAGCATCCCAATTAGATATCGGACAGGACGCGGAAAAAATATTGAAAATAAGGAAAATCGCGGCCATTATTTGACGGTTGTCAACCCTATGTAAAAATGCAATAGGTCTGCACGCCATGAATTCGCCATGCTCTACTTAAATAAGCGCTTACATAAGAAGTTACCTCCGATAGAGAGATTGTGGTCCCATGTCGGATAAAATTAAGTCTAAATAATATACTAGCGTCAAGATTACACCAGAAAGATTTCTGAGACCACAATTTTAACGAAACAATGTTAATTGTCCATACTATTGAATTTTATCGATTAGTTTTTACTTTCTCAAATACGAAGTATATTGAGAAAGTATTGTTATCGCGAAAAAATTCGACCTCGAGATTTTGATGAAAATATACGTTTTAGGTGTACCCGAGTCCGAAAAAGTGGTTTTCGCAATGCCGTCTGTCTGTCTGTGGGTCTATCCGTTCGCGTCTCTGTTCCGTCTATTCCTGGCTCTAGAGCAGGGGTGGGCAAACTTTTCTGCATGGCGGGCCACATCGGTGTTTGCGAATTCTTCAGCGGGCCACATTGAAAGATGTCAATGCTTAGTCGGGCCAGATTAGAGATTAAATCGGAAATTGCTTAGATTCTTAGGCATCATACATATCTACATCTACATCTACATCTACATGATACCCTGCAAATCACCAGACTGGTGGGTGGCAGGGGGTGCAGCACACCGAAACCTACCTAATAACGTCCCTCGTGGGAATCACTCCTGTTATGATCCCGTATGGTCCTTGGGAAAAACGAGCTCTGATATCGCTCGGTCCTACAGTCGATCTCTCGTATTTTATTCTCGTGATCGTGCCTGCCCATGTACGTAGGTGCCTCTAATATTCCTGAGACCTCCTCTAAGAGAACTTCCGACCTAAATTTCTCCAGAAGCCTTAACCTAGCGCTAATTCTGCGATCCTCTAGCGATATCCAATTCAACTCCTTCAAGAGTGATGTGACGCTTAGTTTTTGCTCATATTTTTGCTTTACGAATCTGGCTGCTCTGCGTTGGATTCTTTCTAACTCCAGTATTTGTCCCTTTTCGTACGGATCCCATATGCTGGAAGCGTATTCGACCTGAGATCTGACCAATGATAAATAACACGTTTCTCGTACCTGTTCTGTGCTACTTCTTACTATTCTGCCTACGAAGCCCAATTTCTTATTAGCTGCGCCTACGATCCTTCGAATATGCATATTCCATGATAGATCACGACAAATGGTGACTCCTAAATATTTAACGTACTCTGCAGATTGGATATTCAATCTATCAATTCTGTACTCCGAGTCTAATTCATTGTTCTTACTCTTCCAGAAACTCAATAGCGAACATTTGCTGTGATTAACTTCGATTTTCCAATCTTGACACCATGCTGAAAGGGCGTTTAAATCTTCCTGGAGCGATTTTTGGTCATCCTGACTCGTTATCTCCTTATATAAAACGGTGTCATCTGCGAAAAGTCTTATTTTGCAGCGAACTACCGAGCAGATATCGTTTATATATATCAGGAATAGTAGTGGGCCTATGACACTTCCCTGTGGAACACCTGATGCGACTTTTACCGGGTATGAAGATTTCCCATCAATAACTACTATCTGTTTTCTGTCTGAGAGGAAGTCTTTTACCCAACTCACGATATTAGGGTTTATGCCGTACTTTCCTAGTTTTCCTATTAATTTATTATGGGGTACTTTGTCAAACGCTTTTTTAAAATCAATGAAAATGGCATCAACCTGAGTGTTTTTCTCTCCGCATTGTAACAATTCGTTTACGAACAGGGCGAGCTGCGTTTCGCATGACCTACCTTTCCGAAACCCGTGTTGGTTTTTGCTTAGTGAAGAACGACCGTCTAAATAACGCAGAACAGAGCTAACAATTATATGTTCTAGAATCTTACACGATAATGACGTCAAGGAAATCGGTCTATAATTTTCGGGGTTCTCTTTATCACCGCCTTTGTGGATGGGCGTTACGTATGCTAGCTTCCAGTCTTTTGGAACGGTACCATGTGCAACGGATTTTTCGAATATTATTTTCAAGTAAGGTGCGATTACCGAGGCTAGCTCTTTCAACACACGCGCGGGTAAGTGAAAAACAAGCACAAACTAGGATTGTAGGGCTAAATTTTCAAAACTAAAGGTTTTATTGTCATAATTTTACCAAAAGTAATGTAAAATTGTGTTAAATTTTACAGGTTGCTTTTTCACCAAAGCTTCGCGGGCCACGTTAAATGCTCTCGAGGGCCACATATGGCCCGCGGGCCACGGTTTGCCCACCCCTGCTATAGAGCCTAAACTGTAGAGCGAAAGTGAGTGAAATCTTGTACTTAGGGAATTTTATCATACAGAGTAGAAGCTATGAAGAAATGGTTGACATTGTTCAATAATTAAGGGAAGTTTATTCTAGGCAGCTTAAACAAGAATTTGATTTTCTCAAAAACGGCTCAAACGATTTTGGTAAAATTTTGTACCGTTACTTGAGTATACGTCTGCAATAATACTATATACTTCATATTTCTCAAAAAATGAATATTAGGCTAGTTTGTTCTTGGGCAACTTTAACAAAAATTTGATTTTCTTAAAACCGGCTCATACGATTTTCATTTTCTAAAGATAACTGAACGACGCATTAGTATATGAGAAGGTTTGTACAATGTATGTTGTACCGATTTTTGTATCATAGCTACGCGTGCAAGGTGGGATAGGCTTCTACGAGGTTAAATTTGTGCGTGTGTAACTCAGTTTCCAACGATTTAGTGAATGTATTCCGCTTCGCTCTCCTCTATCCTGCGTTACAACTTCCTAGCGAACTGAATCATTTTGTGCTTCTTTAACCTTCAGATACAGTTTCAAAACCTCGCTAAAATGAAATAGATGGCCGTGGGATTCGAGCTATTCCTCCAAAACAAAACCGTTCTAAACAAAAAGCGTAATAGGTGAATCCGTGCAATTCGGTGGATAGGAGCGACAGCAGAAAGTTACTATATATTAAATGTTTGAAAAGTCGATTTTTTATATTAATACAAAGTATCCCTATTCCGTATATATAGTTTTTTTCTGATAAAATGCGCAACTGTATCTTGTAAGTGTACGCTAATAGTGAATAGAAAATCTCGCGTTCGGTCAAAGCCGACGTTATTCAATATATTCCGCATAATTTATTTTGAGTTTTTCACATATACAGGTGTCTTCTGACTACCCTTTCTCTATATTCTTCGCCCAAGTAAAGTCTTAATTTTTATAATAATCGTTCTGATATAGCATGCATGAACTGTTACAATATTTTCTGGTGTAGTCTATTTTCGTGGCTACGAAATGGTTTCAGAATTTCAGTAACCATTCAAATCTTGCGTGTGTCGTAAGTTGAACCGCATATTTCAGTTTTTGAACTGCTTTTTCTCCGAGTAGTTACAATTAATGCGAATGTCTAGTCGCACATTTATTATCCATCGTCGAAATTTTAAGCTGATTTAGCCTTTCTGAAATAACTTGCAAAATAGGGTTATTAAGTCGTATTAAACACACTAGAGTTAATCTTTTTGGCTCTAACTTTGTTAGAGTGAACGATATCTAGTTTTACATGGATTTAAACTCTCTAAATTCTCTTTTAGCTACTACCTATCACCTAAAAAAATATGTCAACCTACTTATTTCTACCTTATTTATAGAGAAGTTCGTGTATGTAAAGGACAAGGTTTGGATAATTTGAAACTAAATCGATTTTTTTGTAAAATTATCTTTAATTCACTCAATTTTCAATGGACAAAAACATTTTTCTATCGCCGTCGAAATGGGTACATACAAACATTTCAACTAGCGAAGGGAGAAAATGGCGTTATATTTAAACATTTGGTGCGCCTGGCAGGTGGTCACCGGTTGGTTGGAATCCATTCTTGTCGGCTACGTAGTTAACGGTGTAGGCGGTTCCTTCCGGTGAGGTGAAGGTGTAAGATCCTTCCTTGACGAGGACGTGGCCGTCACCTTCGTCGTTGGGAACAAGCTTTCCTACTTCGGTGAGAGTGGTGCCATCTCCACTGGTATACCTAATGAAGAAAAAACAAGTTAGGAAAGTGTACAGCGTATCACAAATGGGCGAGTGTCCTGCAATGGAGTATTAGAAAGAAATTATATACCTGTACGTAAGGGAAATAGCGTTTTAAAGTTCTTTTCTTCATCATAAATAATCCATTTTCTTCCTATTTAATAATATTACATCCACACGTAAGGAAATTAAACGTTTGTTTGTGAGATTGTTTATGTTAGCAGCAATGAAGAAGTAACCATGCAAGAAATTTTCTAAGTTCAACTCGATTTAAGACGTTTTTGTTTGATTTTCTCGATAATGGCTACTTCTACGATAAAAATGTACAGGTAAGGATATACTCGACTTTACTAGTTCTACAACTTTTATTTGAAAAATATTTTGATATGAGCAATACTTTACGGGATATGACGAAAATTTAATTTTTTGTGCCCAGTAAAGTGGTACCCCTGATTGGCGTACGTGATTCATTTTTGCGATTTTCCTAATATATTTGATTGTAAGTCCTTAATATCAAATTTCATGAAAATCCGTTTTATAGAAGCCGAGAACGAACATGCGGACGGACGGACGGACCGACCGACGATAATAGGCGCTCACGCTGTAAGCGAAACGTGCCTAAAAACGGAAAGCGATAAGCGTAGAGACAAGTCTGAGGGAACACTATCGGAATCGTAGAGTAATAATAATTTACAGTCAATTTTATTTTTTTAAATATGTAATTAATTATAATTATAATTAGGATTTTTCACATTTTTTGCATTATAAACTTTTGTGACGATGAGCCAAGAAATTGTGAATTGGAAATATATTTTATCGGATCATTGCGACATTGTTTTATGTGTTACCTGAGGGAATACTGTCCAGCTTCATCTCTGACTTCGTCATGCTGCAGAATTGGGATCACAGGCTTGGATACTTGGGCGCTGACTGCAGCCACGGCGGTGGCCACGAACAAGGCAATTGCCATCTGTTGGAAGGGAATTGGACAAAACTAATGCGACCGTTATGGCTAAGTAGAAGCAAACGAAATAATTCCTGTTGGATTACAATATTTTTCAGTTAGACAATCGTCGTAGTGGAAATTGAATCTGCTTAATAGTTTCGAAATTTGCACAGTTATGCGTTCCCTGATTAATAGTGACGTTAAATTAAACCGTAATATAATAGTATATTAAAGGTCAAGAAAACTATTATTTTTCTCTTCTTTGGTTGGTCATTTTTTAAAAGAATTATTAACGCCATAACCGGTCAATTATAGTAAATCAGGGTATTACCGAGTCTGTGAATAAAAAATTCAGCGTTAATCAGTTGGTAAATGGTGTCATATGAAAGTCATATTGCAGAAAATTTCCAACGCGTATGTCTTAAGTTTTTTTTATGAAGACTTTAATTACGCTTTAGTTTTAGAGAAACTTTCTCAAATTTAAAATGGTAATTATGGTATTTAATGGTTACAGAGAGTACCATGAGCTTTTCTTTATGCACAGGGAAAATGTTATTTTTAAGTATTTTAAATTGCACGAGGCTTTTAGAGCCTCTCGTTACTCACGGATTTCATGGTGACGTTTTTTATTTTGGCTGATCAATTGGCTGCTGAGACGAAGGACGGTTGGTTGACACTTGGATACCAGTTGGGAGCGAATGGTGTCTTTCTAGGCCCCACGTCGTTCTTTTATACCGCCCCAACCTTCTCATAACCTTTTGAGAATTTCCGTCTAACCCCGGTCCGCATATTATGTTCTCATGCTTCTCCCCATCTTGGAAGGGAGTCTCCCCCTTGAGGCACTTGTCCAGAAACTTTCGTAACGCTCTCAGGAGGATAAAACAATATCCCTCCGACTCGTAAACACGGGGTTCCAGAGCGGGACCAATTTTTCCGTCGGAGAATGGCCGTACGGTTGACCAGGGGGGTCAACACCCGGAACGTCTGACTTCGGGAGCGCATATTTTCCCCTCAGAAAGTTTGCGCGGACAAAAATCCGCTTTTTCTCGTTCTAAGAGTAGAATCCCGCTGTTACTACCGAAACGCGCGCCTATTTTTACGCTCGAATTGTGTCGGACGAATAAGACGGGCTTTCAGAATCTTTTTGAAACAAGTTTTCTCGCATATGCAGTGAACCCTTGTCCGATGCGGACTTGATGATACGGGTTGTAATCATAGAGTTACTAATGTACACTATATATATATATATATAAAATCTGATGTGGCCAACACATGACTTTCTCCATATTTGGGGTATAGATATTTAAATTATTATGAGTAGCATTATAAGGCAAAATTATTATTTCGTATCGTAAAAGAAGACACGTCCTTGCCGTAAATGACGTATATTTTGAATGTTTACAGAATTCACCGCTACATGGTGTTGGCGCTGTAGGCTGGTATTAAATTAAGCGAAATATATCCGAAATGGATGGTTCTACGAAAATTAGTTACAAACAAAACTTGGAAGAAATAATATTCTCTACAACTTTGGTCCTTACGAAGATTACCAATAACGATGTTGTTAAGGAGGTATTTAACGGAAACCGAAAAACCGGTTATTTATAAATAACTCCTAAACAATAACTCCTATAGAAAATTGTTTCAAATGAAAACTGTAGGAAATTACATTCTCTATAACTTTTGTTTAGAATTGTATATACAATAATGATGTTTTAACAAAGAAATATCGCAAAAACCGAATCGGGTTTCGAATAAACCGCGACTTCCGCTTATCCGTTATTGTCCAAAAACTAATCAGTTCTTTGTGCTCATGTTAAAGTGTTATATATGAAGTTTGGTAACGATATGGCACGTACTTTTTGAGTTAGAGCGCCCACACTAACATACACACACACACAGAGACATCATCCGAAAATAGTCTAAACGTGTTCTAGGGACCTCAAAACATGTACTTCCGTTGAAATCTCGAAGTCGATTTTTTTCATGAATACAATACTTTCCCATTACTACGTATGAGAAAGTAATAAATACTACAGAAGAGGAAAGGTAAGTAAGGATATTTAGGGCAACTAGGTGTTGAAGGAAACCCAGTGAACACTTACCGGAAGTAGAGCCGCTGGGGTGTTGGAGAGACACATTTGTAGAGGTTAGAGCTTTCGGGATGATCCCTTCGTCAGCACATATACACATATATATACACATACTTATATATACTAGCGCCAGTGTTCCCTCTAGTGTATATTAATAACTCTATGGTTGAAATAAATGCGACGCACGTTTGCTCAACACGCATAAAATTTCATTATACTAGGTCCTGAATATGGCTCGAGCCGTACTTCACGCTTGCATGTGGCAAACCTAAACGAGCGCAATTTTTTCAATGAAGTACATCGAATTGGTAACAGCACGATTTTACCCAACGCGATATTTTACGAGAATTTAAACCCCGCGTTGCGCAAGGGACTACTGCATTTATACTCTGATAAAACTAAGGGAAATTATCGTGTGGGTACACGACGAGGATGTTTTTACTTTCTCCATACGTAGTATAGGGAAAGTATTGTGATCATGAAAAAAATCGACTTCGGGATTTCAACGAAAATACACGTTTTGAGGTCCCCAGAACACGTTTAGACTATTTTCGGAATGATGTCTGTGTGGATGTATGTGATTGCGGGCGCTCTAACTCAAAAAGTACTTGCTATATCGTTACCAAATTTCATATAAAACACTTTAGCATGAGCGCAAAGAACTGATTAGTTTTTGGACAATACCGGTTAAACGGAAGTCGAGGTTTATTCAAAACCCGATTCGGTTTTTGCGATATTTCTCCGATAATACTGCATTATTGTAAGCATAAACCATCACAAACAATGTAGAAAATATAATTTCCTACATCTTTTATTTAAAACAATTTTTCATAGCAGTTATTGTTTAGGAATTATTTATAAATAATCGGTGTTTTCGGTTTTCATCGAATATGTTCGTTAAAACGCTGTTATTTACAATCTTTATAAGGAAAGAAGTTATAGAAAATAACATTCCTTCCAACTTTTGTTTGAAATAATTTTTGGTAGAACCATCCACTTCGGAGATATTTAACTTATTCATAACTAGCAGAAATACCCGGCGTTGCCCTGGGAAATTTGGTTCAAATCCGACGGGAATTCTAGATGATACATGGTATTTAAGAATTCATTCGGCCGCCGCGGCGCGCCGTTGTGAATAAAACAGGCAGAGAGAAACAATAAACACGTATGAATTATTTCTGGGAGCCCTCCACAATCGTACAAAATTTTATTCAAATCAATAATAGGACTTGGGAAAATACGCGTAGTTTAATCAATCCCCGCCGTACAATTACTGATAAGGAAGTAGTCATTTCCCACCTTCCTCACCGTGTATAAGATGTAGAGTTACCTGTTCTTTGAGAACAGGAAGTTTATGAGAACAGTTATTTTATAGAACAATTTAGGCATCCGAACAGTTCGAAAAGAACTGTCCCGTTCTTTCTGACCCATATCTAGATGACAATGCATTATCATACAAAGTTATTTTGCTTTTTGTACAATTATTATAAAACATTTGGGATTAAAAAGTAGCCTACGACCTTCCTATATGTGAAGAAAGTATTTGTTGAAAGTTTGATTATTCAAGCTTTAACGGTGTGGAAATGCATCTACTATAATATATTTTGAAGGGCGGGTTTGTTGGGTTGTTCATGGAACTCCTCCTAAACGATAAAAGCTAGAATAACCAAATTTGGTACGATTCTTCCTTACATCCTAACGTAGTGAATGGTCAAGGTTTTGCTTCTGTCCGTCACTTTTCTTCGAAATGGCGAACGATTTAATTATCGAACGTCACATATCTTGCCGCGTCCTGCAACTGAAATACAGGGATGAGTGTAGACTACTTTGAATTTGCACTTCAAAATTACATACTTAAAATCACGGTACGAACTTGAGACTTGGATACTTTGCGGGAAAGAACAAAGTTTATTTTTATTGAAGACAGATTCCGAATTCTGGTCGATTTCGCGTAGAAATGCGGTTAGAATCAATAAAATACGTGATTTTATCAGTTTCATTACGATACCAATTATAAGCTACCATGACAACTCCCATTGTAGCCAAAATTGAGAGTTAAATGCATTTATATTGAGATTATTATATAGGCCCTTCATACATTTAAGAGAGAGAGAGGGAGGGAGAGGAAGTAAGGGGAAGGGAGGGCGGGAGAGGGAGCGAGCCGTAGGGAGGGCGGGAGAGGGAGCGAGCGGGAGAGAGGGGAGGGAGGGGGAGAAGGGAAGGAGAGGGTGGAAGGGAGTGGGAGGGAGTTTACACGTTATTTTCGATTTTTCACAGTGCAAGATTTTCTTCCTTCATTCATCTAAATTAGAAAATGCGGAGCGGTTTTCTTCATTTTTGCTTTATTCGACGGTTATAACTGTGTACTATCTTATTCTTGCTAAGTTTTAGTTTCACTAAATCCGTTGAAATTCAACGGGCACTCCAGCTAGTAGCCTATATTATAAGCTGGACCAGTCTAAAGATACGCTGCAAGTTTCATAAAAATTCGACCAGCCGTTTTTGCGTGATACGGTAACAAACAAACAAACAGACAGACTTTTTCCTAAAATATTTTTCTTAAAATATTTACCCAAAATGTTTTCCTAAAATATATCATATTTATACTTCTTCGATGTAATCAACCCTTACCTTGAAATCAGCGATTTCTCTTACGGGTGCCCCCCCCCCCCCCCTCCCCTCCCCTTGCTCTGATTTTGCTCATCTACAAACTTGATCTCATACTTGTATTGAAAGTGGTAAATATCAAATTTGAACTTCCTACGTTAATTCACTCGAGAGTTATCGTCGAAAAACCAAATCGGTGACACCCCCAAACCCCCACTTAAAATTTTTTTTGAGATACACCGCATAGCCTATATTTTAAGCTGGAGCAGTCTAAAGATACGCTGCAAGTTTCATAAAAATTCGACCAGCCTTTTTTGCGTGATGCGGTAACTAACAAACAGACAGACAACAATTCTGCAAATTATATTCGGGTCTGAATGTATAAAGTTAAAACATTGTCAGTGTTATTCCGTGCAGTAAAAAATATAATAACCGTACAAGATATTATGTTAAAGATGTTAATGAATATAGTTTAGGATGCGTGGAATTAAGATAGAACTACATTGAATTGTTTTATTTGTATATTCGATAAAACGATCATCTTTGAAGATAGTTATGATGGTGCTTAAATTTATGCTGCCTAAAACAATCTTGATTTTATTCGGTTAAAATGTATGTTTACAGAATTTATACATATAAGTTATGCATACTGAAATGAGTCGATCCTGAAATGCCATCATTGAACATTGTTTTTAGAAGGTCTATATTCCCAAAAGAATTCATCCAGCGATGGTTTGGAATATTCGAAATGATAGGACCTATGAAAACATTTTGACTATCTGGGATGGGCGGATTGCATTTTGTGTAACTTATAAATTCAGAACAAATTTCATTCGAAAATTTATCAAATTAAACTACACCATGAAAATTAAACAGCTGGAACCGTTGATTTCATTTTGGGAGCACCGCTGCCAGGTTTTGACGTGGAATGTCAGCATCAGGCAAGTAGACGTTGATATGGCTTATTCAGTCAGTTTTATAACCCTACTTCATGTGAAAAAGCAACGACTTCATGAATGGAATATGGAAGCAACAAATTTCCGTAGAATAAAATTTCATAAAAAAGTATTCCAAGTCGAAAGAAATCCCCTCAGTTGTTGAAATAGTACAGAGGTCAGTTGGAGTTGTGTGAATGTTATCAAAGTAGTCAGACTGTAATTGAGTAGCGATAGGGATACGTGGTACATTGCATCTCTTACCATCCTTGAATCCGGTAAACTGAAAGGTGATAAATATTCTCAGGCGATTTTTGTAATGAATCATTTTTCTACTTATGTAATTACTATCTCACTGTCCTTTAGATTGTATTATTTAAGAGGTTTTTGGGCACTAAAATCATTTATTTATCATTAGATTTATAAAACACTACATTCATATTTTTAGCCCTTTACACCTTTTCAAGTATACTTAAAATTTGCATCCAAACATACGGAAGTACCTAATTTCCTATAAGTTGGAACAGGATTTTAAAATTTCAGCTCAGTCGACGAACCCTAGTTGATCGACCGTAATCGAGTATTAAGAACTTTGTAAAGTTTTGCTTATTGGTGTGATAAGTTAGAGCTCAGGAAGATGGTGATTTTCTCAAATAAATTTTAGGAATTGCAATCTTTTATGATTCGTCGACTGGGAGTTTGATTAAAAAAAATGAATTTAGATGATATTCTGCACAATATTAAGGTGCATAATACAATTTTCTACGATTATTTGATCTTTCTGCTGTTGCTCGCTTAATCCAGTCACTTAAAAATGAACCGTGAATGCCCGCAAGTCGCATGAATTAGAGCGTACTCATTTTATTTTATCTCGAATTAACATAAATTGTATATACGACCGACTGATCCGGGCTTCGTCCATGGGAGTGGGGTGGGGTAATCATGAATGAAAAAATAAACCATTTGAAGAAATCGTGTATCACATATTTTAATACAGAAGAACTAAATATATAACTTTTTGTACAGCAAAATGAATGTAATAAAACGGAATAGTTCTCTCCTTACGTTCTCAGCACGTAGGGCGAGGTTTGGGGGTTAATATTTTCCAGTGTTCAGAAATATTTGGTGGAGGTAATTACCCG
Organism: Uropetala carovei; assembly: GCA_036926305.1. Taxonomy (NCBI): domain Eukaryota; kingdom Metazoa; phylum Arthropoda; class Insecta; order Odonata; family Petaluridae; genus Uropetala; species Uropetala carovei. Next base: position 2,290,094 of record JAXCHB010000214.1, read on the forward strand.
TTTACCCCTGTATCCGCCCTTGAAGTCATCATTGAATCAACAACAAACAGCTTATTTTTCATTTTATTTCGGATGTTTTCGTAGCGGCGAATGTTTCAAAGCTATCGTTTACAAGAAGGAGTGTAAATGTTTCCCAAGCGGAATTCTTTACATCCGTCCTTTAAGTCAATGGATTATATTCAGAGTAATGCTGTTTGATTATCACACATTTCGTTTTAATCCCAAGGTCTCGAATAATTTTTAAGGAAAACATAGGTAAATAGTCAACTCAAACTATGCGATAAACATGACAATTTGATTGGTCTGCTGAAGATGGAATCATTGATCCGAAATGCGTATTTAGGCATTTTTAAAGAAAGTACACACGTGGGGTTCATTGAATATGTGTTTCGTGCGTACGGATTTTGTGAGATTGTATGAGTGTTTGGAACATGGCGTGTGAGTACTTTCTTTTTATTATTTTTTAAAAGGTTTTTAGGGAAGTTTCCCTGTTCTTTATTAATTGTAATCGACCATAGGGCTCTAATATTATCCTTTCTACGACAATATGGTTTCAACAAACACAAGCATTTGAGTACAACTCGAATCGAACCACAAATATTTAATGGAAGAAGTGCCTATAATTACTATTTTCCATGATTTCATTAAATAATATAACCCGTTACTAACATCAAAGTTTGAACAGGATATATATATGATCCAGGAGTTCATTGCGCGTTTTGCGGCCCTCTTGAGCTTTTTCATATCGTCGTGCGATATATTTTCTGGGGAGAGGTGAGACAGAACAGACAACTCAGTTAAACAGTATTTTTCATCGTCTCCTCTGAACTATGTAGTTGACTATTTATTATTTTATAATTAAGTAAACGCTAGTTATTATTTTATTAAAATTACAAAATTCGTTATTACTATACTATTTTAAATTATTTAGTTGAGAATAAAAGAGGTTAACCCTTAAATAGTTAACCGTAGGATTTAAAATAAAACAAACTACGCGATTTTTAGAAAGACTTTCTACCACTTCTACAAACTTAAGTAACGCGTCCGGTTTATACGAATGTTCATCTGGTAATTCGTCATAATTCTACGAACGCGGTCGTATGACTAAAATTTGCGGAAATACATAGTACAAATTCTAAAAATATCGTGCACAGCTTGTTCTGGTTCAAATTACACTCATTTCTCCAGGTGATGTCGGCCTATTTTGTAAATTACTTATATCAGTTGAAAGCACTTCCGTGGAATTGATATGAGGCGCAAAACTGAAAAATTAACAGCGTTAAATTTCACTGTTTATTCTTAATGTATTTTTCATTTTGATGGTGATTTTGTTGTGTGAAACCTTTTCCTAAATAAACAGTGGAATTTTATCATTTCCTCTGTGTTATTTTTTAATTTCTTTCGCCCAATCAAATGCGCTGAAAGGAAAATAGGTAGAATTCAGCCTCCAATCACTGCAACTCTTCGATTACCTTAGGATAAAGGGACTATCAATGGACATTGAGGAAAAACATAAGTTATTTGTAAATTAATTTTTATTCAAAACCATGAACAATAAGAGAATTTTCTCGTACACTTCTGAGAGGCTGTAAGGTACAGCTATACAATCACTTTGGTTAGGTTGAAGAGAAAACTGACCACTAGGAGACTCGGTTGTTGCCCTGCTGTAGGATGACTGAGTTCGATGGCGTGCACTTGTTTTCATCCGTCCCAACAGATGTGTTTCTTTAAAACCATTGGTGCGACTTAGATGTGATCACCAGTTGCTCTGTAACCATTTTGGTCGGCTACGTAGTTGACCGTGAATCTCTGTCCCTCGGGTGAGGTGAAGGTGTAAGATCCTTCCTTGACGAGGACGCTGTCGTCTCCCTGTGCGTTAGGAACCAGCTTGCCAACTTCGGAAACGGTGGTGCCGTCTTCTGACACGTATCTGAAAAAACATTTTTAATGTTTATATGACGTAATCATTTACATGTACATAATATTCAGATTGGAATCTGCGGGAAAATAGCGAAGGATGGCGGGTGTTGGTTAGAATGTGAGATTATGATTGACAGCTATGGCTATAATGCTGTTGAGAATTGCGATCGTGCATTTGTTGTAGCCGTAATCTAACTTGAGCTCTGACAGCCTTAAATAATTATAGTGGGGGAACAGTCAAAAAGAGTTGCAGCTAATCACTGAACAGCGGAGTTGGCACATGCAAAACCACTCCCACGGGTTCTATAGTCTGTTCACTATCTAAAGTCTCTTGGCCTTCATAGAGCAAGTAGCCAATCACGAACGTTTCCCCTTCCATCGCCCATCACAACTTTCGCGCGGGAGGAGAGAAAACCAATCACGAACAGCAACAGCAAGGAAACGGCGGTGGAAATGGCAACGCAGACCGATGTGAACGCTTCGAAATCAAGAGTAACACCTTCCCAAACGAACCGTCTCCTATTGGCTGCTGCTAAGTGGCGTACGCCCGTCTTCAAGGCCAAGAGACTTTAGATAGTGAACAGACTATAATGTGTTATTCGGTCACGGTTCCTCCGACCATGCTTTATGCCACATCTCATGTTAGACTTCACCTACTATAAACCGTTATCTTACAAATCTCCTATTATGCGGTTTAAATTTGTGAATAAGTTACTAATTGTAAGACCGTGGAGGTTAATCAATACCTCTATCTCCTTTATCGATAAGATTCGACTTTCAATTCAAATTTAAAACGAGATTCTCTATTTAATGAAGCATTAACAAAATTCCAATAAATATTATATCGCGACGTCTTCGACGGGACGTAGACTTAACGTGAATTCCAATTCATTGATGTTTACGTCATTTATTTATTTGGGTTGAGGAGTGGAAGGGATGAACTTACCTCAGAGAGAACTGGCCTGCCACATCTCTAGTTACATCCTTCTGGACGAGCCCTACTACTACTTTGGATGCGCCAAACCTTGGTGTAACGAACTTAGGGACGTCTTTGAATACAGGGATGTTGAAGACCTTAGGAGTCGCGGGGATCTTGAAGTTGGGTACCTTTGAGGGTGTGCCCAAAATATGGGCGTCTTTGAATACAGGGATGTTGAAGACCTTAGGAACCGTGGGGATCTTGAAGTTGGGTAACTTTGGGGGTGTGCCGAAAACAGGGGCGTCTTTGGATACAGGGATGTTGAAGACCTTAGGAGCCGCGGCGAGCTTGAAGGTGGGGAACTTAGGGGGTGTACCAAAAACAGGGGCGTCTGGTATGCCGGATACGGCGACGGTCACGACCAAGAGGTAGGCGGGAATCAACTGAAGGAGAGATTAAGTTATTAATACGTGTTAAAGGGATTGTAGATGCACTGAATGACGATCTTACAAGTAAATGAAAATAGAGCGACACTGATCGTACGATTAAGTGTGAGACAAGCAATTACTCTTCGAAAAAACAAGTATGACGTACTTATTCTTCAGGAAGATAGATGAAATTGGAAATTCAAACTTTAGGGGAGATGCTCTATACAATGCACAGATTGGCTTAGAATAAGTAAGACTTAAGTTAAAGCGCACTGATCTACGTTGCACATAAAATATTCAAATAATTGCTCTTCTTCAAGGCAATTGAAATTGTAGAAAAACTTGGCCGATTTATGTGTTGAATATCTTCAATTAATTAAATGGTAAAATTATTAATAAACTCAGATTCTCCTGCCACTTTTCTACAAAAATTGAAAGGGACAAACGATGTTGCCTAATGAAATGGTACGCATGTGAAAGTACGTGTGGTGTTTATATTCACATCAGATAGTACATTGCTCTAATGTTCTTTATTTCGTGCAGAACAATAGTTATCTGAAAATAGCAAATTTGCATAAATTGAAATGCTGAGTGTTAACGATCTTGTAACGCGGACATGCAAATACCATTTTGAGCAAGGAGATGACAGCCAATTTTTTAACGTCTCGTTTGATGGGCAATGGGATAACCAGGGGTTTATAAAAGTAACGATTATAAAATTAGGAAATTTTAAGCGGTAAAATTGCAGAAGAAGGTGTACTGAATGAAGAATATTATATGGTACTAAAGCTCGAGATAGCTACAGAGGCACAGCATTCTAAAATTTCAGTATTTATATCAAAAACTTACTTGGTTCATGCTGGTGGATTTCTGTTGTGGTTTCCACGAACTCCGAAAGATGAGTGATGTCTGCCGTGAATCTCCGCTCACCTTTTATACAAAAATAGATGTTCCACTTTAAACTACCGCTCCATAAAATAGTAGAAAAACAACAACCAAATTCGCCACCTCCCACCACCCCATGGTGCCCGAATTCCTTTCCGTTTGTCAGCATTTACGATTTGACCCGAAGCGCTTAGCTGTTAGTTAGGTCGAATTTGCATGGAAAAACAGAAGAGCTTTCTCGGAGGCATTCTAATGAATTCTTAAGGCTTATAAATTTATGCTTTCACTCGATTTTTTCAGTGGACGTTCGCGTTTTTCTGCACTTGAGTCGAGATCTAGAGTTTTTAATTAAATATTTTTCTGGAAATTAATATCACCGTAGCATTAAAAAGTGTATCGTTGGAAATATATATATATATATATATATATATATATATATATATTCGTTTCTTTCTTTACTTTTAATATATTTTAGGCATTCCAGCTAACGTTAATTTTCATATATTCTAAATTATGAATTATTTCTCCATCATACAAGCATAGCATCTGGCAAATATTGTTTTACCAATGCGACTCCTGCGGTTTTTTGGGCGAATAACTCTATATAAAAGGCCAGGTTTGTGCATCTGTATTAAACGATCTGCTTACATAGTAACGCAGAATCGGTACTTTTTTGTTCACATAGCGACTGAGTTTCATTGTTATAACGTACAGTATTCATCGAAGTTTGATTTATTGTTTTAGATATCGGTAAGTCTAATATTTTATTTTGATTTGTTTAGAATAAAAGTAGTAATATGTTGTGATGATTGCTTTGTAATCCTAGCTCTAATATATTGTCTGTATTATTACGCAAAGTCAACTTTATTCAGAATAGATTACAAATCAATTTTTCTTCGATAAATTCTTCACTGAAATTTACATTTTTAAGCAAATTAAAGCATTTGAAAGACATTTAGGTAAGTTTGATGCGTTAACAGTTTACAGTGTTGAAATAAATTGGTAATTTGTTTTCTTTAAGATAGTTTTCAAAGAAATTATTCCGCTGATTGATGAATTAGTAAGCTCAATTTTTATTTCACTGTCTCCAAAAATTAAGCTTTATTCATTTATAGCAATGGATGGAAATGATGAGACACAAGCAGATAGAAAACGAAGATTAGCTAGAGAAAGGAGACAGCGTATAGGTTGTAAGGCAAAGTCAGGCGACGTTAGAAAGGACCAGAAGAGAGAACGCTCACGGAATGCATTGAACGGTGCAAATTCAAGTCAGCAAGCAACCGATGAACGACGAAGATTGGGTGCTGAAAGGCATGCAGTTGCTACAAGAAAGATTTCACAGCACCTCTGTTTTCAAAGAAATGTTCAGTTAATTATATAAAAAATGTGAAAACCGCCGTTTGAATAGCGCGTCGTTCAAATGAAAAGGAGCATCAAAACAATTTCGGAGTCCAGGAAGGATTTTCACAGTGCGGAAGACTATGAAAGGAAGCGGCTCTGTATGTGCATTGTCCGAATTTATGCCCATTCAATACATTTTTATTTAATGTGTACCGTGCCAAATCACTCCCCGTCATTTTTGACGGGTACTTATACTGGTAATATTATGAAGGTTCATTACAAACAAATACCGCTCTTTGACCGAAAAACATTTTTGTTTTGCCTAGTTATAGAAACTACGTGTCTGAAATTTCTCAGGATTTCAATTTTAATGAATCTATACGTTAAAACTAAAAAAAAATTTGAATGAAGTAACGGGTTTGACCTTCACAGGATGAATGTCGTTTCCCATAAGATAACACGTAAATATCACATTTTTGGTTTGAAGGCTTTCATTCTTTTACTTTTTCAAATATCTTAGAATTAACTTATCGATACGAAATTTACGCTAAAACACGGCAAAATAAATGAGGATTCTTATTCTTATCGTCGAATACTCATACTCTCATGCGTATTCTCTAATATTTTGAATTTATACTCGAGATTTTGTAATTTTTTTATCATTTCAATACTGATTCCATGGTTACGTGTCTTGTTGTCCCCGATAATTTCAGTGCATATGCACTTAAATGAACGCTTAAAGATCGAAAATATGATTAAAACTTACTCGAAATGACCGAAGATATGAATTTAATGCAAATAAACCGAACGCAGTATTCATGTTATTTATATTTTTTATCTATATTACTAAAATCCTTTTTTCTGGTTTCTCTATCTCTCTCTTTAACGCTCTATACCTCAGCCATTTTAGCCATCTAAGTTTATTTTTTATCGAGTTATTCAACTAAATTCTTAATTTGTTATTAAAAACCAAACATACATCCTTTATGAAATATATTCATTAAACTCATATTCAAAACATATTCCCGATAAGCTAATCTAAATCCACAAGGGATCGGCGAGCGCCAGCGAGCAGGGGGCTTGCTCCCTAGTGTATATATGTATATATATGCATATCTACTAAAAGTAAAAAATAAATCTAAATTTCGAATAACTAAATGTTACAAAAAGTAAATGCAGTTTTGTTCACATAACAGTTGTGTGGCATAATGTTTAACGAATAAATTTTCATTAATACTTCCTTGCCACGGAGCTTTTAATTGCCAAAACTATTTTTACTTTCTGAAACATTCATTCACGTGAAGTTTTACATTTATTGTTAGCATTTATCGGGTATAAAAGGTGGTTTCCATAATTTTGTATTTAAATTTCGTTTTAACTCAATACTTCGCTCACGCATACCCGACATTTTTGACGGGAAATTATAAGTTTTAACATATTAACCAATTATTTTATAAACGATTAGTGCTTTCCATTCCTCTAAAATATATTCAGAATGTTTTTATTTATTATTTTATTTGACTCCATATAGTATATGAAATTACATGTATACAAATCTTTTACACTAAGGATAAATTTGGTCAAGGGAGGAAACGGGAAACTACGTCAGTTACATTTTTCATGTAAAACTGTTTAGAGAGTTAGAATAATGTGCAACACCATGCAAGGTACTCAGCCCAATATCAAGGGCTCCGTTTTTGCCATCGATGGAAGAGAGGCCAACTCGATCGTCATTTCACAAACATATTAAAAGCTCACTATTATTCATAGTGCGGGGACACGGAAATTTTTTGGTCGATAATGTTAGAGAAATTTGTTATGACAAGATAAAAATGCTACAGGAGAGTAGAATTAGTTTTAGGTAATGTTTTGTTAACATAAAAATAGGCGAGTGACAGTTTGACTGCTGCATAAATAATATTTACATAGGAAGACGTTTTAAATAAAAGAACTCATTTCTTTTGCGAGGGAGTTTTAATGCGTTTATATTTTCAACTCAATTTGACATTCATTATTTATTTTATAAATTGGTTATTTATTAAAAATAACTTTCTAAATATCAATGTTTTTCAATGTAGTGGTTTTGATTAATAAAAATTTACATTTTCGCATAAAAATTCTGGGTATTCGTAATAAATGTATCATTTCCATTTAATATTATCGACCAAAACTGCTGTTTTTTTTGTTGAGTACGATAAATTCCCTTGTTGACTTCAGAACCTATTTAAAAATCTCGTACTTATACTTGGATTTTCCCCACTCTACCCGGTGATTTTATATCATTCCTTGCCTATTTCCGAGGTATGTACTCTCATTTTCCTCCCCTTGGGATCTTTAACACCTAATAGTACTGTAGAACGCAATGGAAAGGCCCTGTTTGTAGTTTCGTTGCCTTCGCCCTCCGTTAGTTACCGCCTCATGGATTGCCGGCCTGATAGGAAGTGAGTTTGTAAATCCGACATTGTCGGGTGGGAATGGTGAAAGGAAAAAGAATGATTAGCCGCCGATCCATATTTTCGGCCGCCAAGTTTACCCAAACATGACTATGCTCGCATTTCCACGTAGTTTCGATTCTAGCGGAGGCGCTAGTTCAGGGGTCGGTGACCATTTTCCTAAGAAGAGCCACTTTTTCAAATCATATAAATAAAAGCCTTAGTAAACGTTGTGTGTAATGCTTTTTGAAGCTTAATATCTCGCAAAAGACTGAACCGAATTTGATGAAATTTTCAGGATAACATTATGATATAATGAAAAAAAAACGTTTTAATGTATCGGTAATGTATAAAAGCCTTATCCTGTCCCTTTGTCCTTTTGTCACACCATCTGTCACGCTCTGAAAAACAGAATTATACCTGGCAATAGGGGACTAAGGTCAGTTTTTAAAGCACAATAGATACTCGCGGCGAGGGTTTCGAACTTTTGCTCGGATCGAAGGCAACCCTCTGAGCAGGAGGTACGCTTTCAGGTCAAAGAATACTGCCTTAATTTTATTTCAGAACTAGCAGAAATTCCCGGCGTTGCCCGGAAAATTTGTTTCAAATCCGATCGGAATTCTCGTTCATATATGGTATTTAAGTAATCAGCCGGGCAGAAAGAAACAAAAACTACGTATGAATTATTTCGGGGAGCCCTCCACAATCGTACCAAATTTGATTCAACTCTACTTGGGAAAATACGCGTAGTTTAATCAGTACCCGCCGTCTAATTACAGATAAGGAAGTAGTCCTTTCCCACCTTTCTCACTGTGTATAAGATGTAGATAATAAAGAAAATCAGGATATTCTGGAAAATCAGGAAATTCATGTAAATCACGAAAATTAGGAAATTCAGGTAAATCCGGAAATTCAGGATAATTAGGAAAATCAGGAAGTTCAGGAAAATCAGCAAATTCAGGAAAATCAGAAAATTCAGGAAACTCAGGAAATTCAGGTAAGTCAGGAAATAGAGGAAAATTAGGAAATTCAGGAAAATCAGGTAAATCAGGAAATTCAGAAAATTCATGAAAATCAGGAAATTCAGGAAAATCAGGAAATTCAGTAGAATCAGGAAATTCAGGAAAATCAGGAAATTCAGGAAAATCAGGGATTTCAGGTAAATAAGGATTTTCAGGAAAATCAGCAAATTCAGGAATTTCCTGATTTTCCTTAATTTGCTGATTTTCCTGAATTTGCTGATTTTCCTGTATTTCCTGATTTTCCTGAATTTCCTGATATTCCTGATTTTCCTGATTTTCCTGAATTTATTGATTTTCCTGACTTTCCTGATGTTCCTGATATCAGGAAATTCAGGAAAATCAGCAAATTCAGGAAAATCAGCAAATTCAGGAAAATCAGAAAATTCAGGTAAATCAGGAAATAGAGGAAAATCAGGAATTTCAGGAAAATCAGGAAATTCAGTTAAATCAGGAAATTCAGGATAATTAGGAAAATCAGGAAATACAGGAAAATCAGCAAATTCAGGAAAATCAGAAAATTCAGGAAAAACAGCAAATTCAGGAAAATCAGGAAATTCAGGAATATCAGGAAATTCAGGAAAATCAGGAAATTCAGGAATATCACGAAATTCAGGAAAATCAGCAAATTCAGGAAAATCAGAAAATTCAGGAAATTTGCTGATTTTCCTGATTTACCTGAATTTCCTGATATTCCTGAATTTCCTGATTTTCCTGAATTTCCTGATATTCCTGAATTTCCTGAATTGGCTGATTTACCTGAATTTGCTGATTTTCCTGAATTTCCTGATATTCCTGAATATCCTGATTTTCCTGAATTTGCTGATTTACCTGAATTTGCTGATTTTCCTGAATTTGCTGATTTACCTGAATTTCCTGATTTTTCTGAATTTCCTGATTTTCCTGAATTTCCTGATTTTCCTGAATTTCTTGATTTTCCTGACTTTCCTGATGTTCCTGATATCAGGAAATTCAGGAAAATCAGCAAATTCAGGAAAATCAGAAAATTCAGGAGTCAGGAAATTCAGGGAAATCAGCAAATTCAGGAAAATCATGAAATTCAGGTAAATCAGGAAATAGAGGAAAATCAGGAATTTCAGGAAATCAGGAAATTCAGGTAAATCAGGAAATTCAGGATAATTAGGAAAATCAGGAAATACAGGAAAATCAGCAAATTCAGGAAAATCAGAAAATTCAGGAAAGTCAGGAAATTCAGGAAAAACAGCAAATTCAGGAAATTCAGGAATATCAGGAAAATCAGGAAATTCAGGAATATCAGAAAATTCAGGAAAATCAGGAAATTCAGGTAAATCAGGCAAATCAACAAATTCAGGAAATTTGCTGATTTTCCTGATTTACCTGAATTTCCTGATATTCCTGAATTTCCTGATTTTCCTGAATTTCCTGATTTTCCTGAATTTCCTGATTTTCCTGAATTTGCTGATTTTCCTGAATTTCCTGATTTTCCTGAATTTGCTGATTTACCTGAATTTGCTGATTTTCCTGATTTTCCTGTATTTGCTGATTTACCTGAATTTCCTGATTTTTCTGAATTTCCTGATTTTCCTGAATTTCCTGATTTTCCTCAATATCCCGATTTTCCTGATTTACCTGATTTTCCTGAATTTCCTGATTTTCCTGAATTTACTGATTTTGCTGATTTTCCTGAATTTCCTGATTTACCTCAATTTCCTGATTTTGCTGAATTTCCTGATTTACCTGAATTTCCTAATTTTCCTGAATTTTCTGATTTTCCTGAATTTCCCGATTTTCCTGATTTACGTGAACTTCCTCATTTTCCTGAATTTCTTTTTATTTTTCTGAATTTCCCTATTTTCCTGAATTTCCTGATGTTCCTGAATTTCCTGAGTTTCCTGATTTTCCTGTATTTCCTGATTTTCTTACATCCTTTACTTCAATCAATTTAATAAGTAAAATCATGTAAATCAGGAAATTGAGAAATTTAGATAAATCAGGAAAATCAAAATAATCAGGTAAGTAAGGAAATTGTGGAAACTCAGGAACATCAGGAAATTCAGGAATTTCAGGAAAATCAGTAATTCAAGATAATCAGGAAATTCAGGAAAATCGGAAAAATCAGGAAATCATTCAACAGCTTGAAATCAGCGATTTCTCTTACGGGTGCCCTCCCTCCTTGACCCCCCTACCCTGGTCTTATTTTGCTCATCTACAAACTTGATCTCATACTTGTATTGAAAGTGGCAAATATCAAATTTGAACTTCCTCAGTTTATTCACTCGAGAGTTATCGTCGTAAAACCAAATCGGTGACACCCCCAAACCCCCATTTAAATTTTTATTTGAGATACACCTCATAGCCTATACGTTAAGCTGCAATTTTCATAAAAATGCGACCAGCCGTTTTTGCGTGATGTGGTAACAAACAAACAAACAGACAGACAGACAACATTTGTGCAAACCGGTTAAAATATCTTCTTGTGATGCAAACACACAAAAAAAGTAAAACCCCGACAAAAAAACAAATGGTCAGACAGAGGTTACAATTTTATTTATATAGATAATAGATCAGCCCCGTCAATCTTGACGGACACTTAAACTATTTATGTTTAACACACAAGAAGATGATCCGCAGTCGACGGATCCACGAGGGTATGATTCTCTCCTCCTTAACTTTGCCGCTGGTTTACTTTTTTTGCTATTATCTCTGTAAAAACAAACGTTTATTCGACGTAATGCCTCCATACATTTTAGCTTTCTGAAATTTCTATTAAAATAATTTAAGAAGCCAATTTATTTTTCGAAGGTTTTATGAAGGAAAGTTGCTGTTGGGAGCCACACGCAAGTCTGAGGTCCTTAATAAGTTAATGATTACCATTACATATACAGTTTGTGAATTATAATTGGCGAAGATATTATTGGAAAAGACGAAAGATATATAAAAGATACATTACGGTTCGGAGAAAATGCAGATATATATCATAAACGCTGTTTGAGAGAGTTCTTGATATTTTATAATAGTAAAAAATCCAAAAGATGCGTTTGAGACGCCGGTGAAAAGATACAAGATGCGTCGGGTTTGAATTACTTAGGTAGTATTGTGAAATATCGTATTTGGAGACGTAAAATAAACTAAATTTGTGTAAATACAGGGTGCGTCAAATAAATATATGTACCCGATTTCAAAATGAAATTACAGTACATATAACCATACAAGATAGGACTGAATTATAAAGTGGATTAATCAAGAAAAAGTCAAAAATATTTGTACTAAATGACACATTTTGTCACAAGTTCACAGTGTCTCAAATAAGCTCACAACAACAGCTATAGCCAATATTAGGCGTGAAATCCTACAACCTGTAATCAACAACTGTACTGCACCCATTCGCTTGTGTGCTCAGAATGACGGAAGACATTTTGAAAATTTTTATCAAATGGAAATAAATTTGAAAAAATTGGTTTCTGATTCACACTCGTATCACAGTTCATTTATTTATTTCGAAATTGGGTGCATATTTTTGGCCTATCCTATAGATGAAGGTATTTTCACACAGGAGAAGTATGATAATAATCATCAAAATGTACATCGCGAAATTCCCAATACTACTATTACCGATTTTAAATAGCACGGCTGCTACATAGTTTATACTTGATTGATTAAAAGTAGAAACTCTAGTGAACCTGAGCAGTCTGTTCAAAGAAAAAAGGCGTTTTCTCTTTTTCACAATCGAGAATTATCTAACAATTTTTCCATAATCATAGAGCATATGAGGAACTGAATTATTAGGGGGGCCAGGGAAGAAAAAATAATAAATAATAGTGCTTTGTTGCTGATTTTCTTTATTCGCAAATATATAAAATTATAAAAATGTTCTTATCCATAGGATAAGATATATCGAGGCACATGCCTTCGCATTCGTTTCTATGGATACGAATAGGAAGCGATGGCTAAAACTCTTAACTTATGGGTATTGAGTGAAATAAAGTCCATTGTTTTCTTTTTCATCTCAATAAAGGTTTTCATCATTAGGGTGAAACTTGACTTAGACTGTCGGATGCCCTAAATCCATCCTGGTCGGACTCGTAGTTGATGGTGTGCCTCATGCCTTTAGGGTTGTTGTAGGAATAGGATCCTTTAATGATCAGAACATTGCCTTTGCCAGCGTCGTTTTCAACGACCTTTCCTGATTCGGAGACGGTAGTTCCATCCTTGGACACGTATCTATTAAAAATACCGAAAGAAAACATCGGTTGAGGAGATCATTCGTACATATTGCACAATTAAATTACATCTTACCAATACATGCCTTTTTATATTTAAAGCGAAGGTGTAGTTTTTATTGGATAGTCAATAATTGTGTAGTTAGTACGAATAAAAATTAAATTTCTGTTCATAGTGTGCATCTCGCGATTCATTAAATTTCCACCAAAACAATTTTTCTCGTATTTTATAACTAATAATCCGTCCAAATCAGATTGATCCTCTGTGGTAAGCACAAAGCTGAATAAATAGTATAAATTAATTAGCAATGAATTGCATTGAACAACTTTTAACCGAGGATGACTATTTTAAAATTTAAATGTGCAGGTGTCTCATAGAAAAAAACGTTCGTTCGTGTCTTTTATTGCCCAAGGAAGTTTAAGACGAGTTGAGAAGACATAGATTTTTCAGTATTACGCCACAAAATAAATTACAGTTTAATAAATCACTACCTCAACATGATATTGATTTTATGGAAATTTGTTATTTAGTTCATAGTATTGGTTTTTTGGGAGCTTACCTTAGGGAATATTGGCTGGATTCTTCCATAACTCCGTCCATCTGAAGGATCGAAATCAACTTATGGCCGTCTTGAACCGTTAGAGAGGCGAACAGAGGTCGTGCTGTCAACGTAGGTGCTTGTGGAATCTTAGGAACGTCGACTGACATCGGCACATCCTCAACTTTAAGGATTGAGAAGTTGGGAACATGAGGCATAGTTGTTTCGTCAGCGGCATTAGGTGCAACGTCCTTTGGAACTTCGGCAACAGTGGAACCTTCGACGACCGTTGACGTTCCTTCAGCATTAGGGATCGTAAAATTGGAAGCACGGACAAACTTTGAAACGTTGTCAATAGTTGGTACAATGACCTCTGGACCTATGAGGAGTTGTAGATTCTCTTCAACCTTAGGTATGGCAAAACTATGAACGTCGTGGTCAGTCGGGGTGACGAATTTGGGATATTTTCGATCATCTACCGTGGAAACAGCAGAAATTTGTGTTGCAACGAACTTAGTGGCCGCGTCAACTGCTAGGACGGCTGGTGTTGTAGTTTCTACGGATTTATGGGGTTCGTGAACCGTGGTGATGGCATGAATTGGCACTTCTACAAATGCAGAGGTGTCCCCACTTTTTTGGATGGAAATCTTAGGTGTTGGGACGAATTTTTTGTCATTGCCAGTCGTGGTGGTGATAGACTTTGATGCTTCCACGACTTTAGAAACGTCCTCGAGCGTGGGAACGGCAGGATTTGGTGCTTCAACGAACTCATGGGCGTCGTCAGTAGTGGGAATGAGAGGCTTCATTACTTTGCCGTTGTTAGGGACTTGGCCGACCTTAGTGTTAGGGAAATTGGAAGTGTGGACTAATTTCGGAATGTCGTCGGCAGTAGGTACTTCGAGATGATGGGTTTCTTCAACTTTGCGGATAGAGATGCTAGGATCTTCGATGAACATAGAAACGCCATCGGCCGTGGGTACGACGTACTTTTGGTCTTCGCCGTGTACAGTGGGGGCGACGAATTCGGAAGATTTCATCAACTTGGGGACGCCCTCTGCCATGGGGAATGCAGGGGCGTCGCTGACTTTAATGTCTACTTTTACGATTTTAGCAGTATCCTCTTCTGTGCGGATGGCAGGGCTTGTTGTTTCGCCGAATTTAGGGACGTTAACCATAGTCGAGATGACAGGCACGGGTATTTTGTCGAACTTTGGAGCGGTGAAGAAATTGGTGAAAACTGGAGCGTAGAGCAACATTGGAGTGTGATCGACAGTAGGATTATGAGACATGATGGATTTCACGAACTTTGGGAGGTCCTCCACTTTTGGTACGGCAGCATTTGTATCCCTTACGGACTCCGGTGTGCCGCTCATTTTCTGATCCGCGAGTTTCGGCGTTACGGAAAATGTTGGGACGTCTTTGATTGTTGACATGGTAGGCATTGGTACTACAGTGAATTTAAATCCACCGCCATCATCGTGGGCGATAAGTTTTGGTACTTCATCAAATGCAGCGGCATCGCCATGTCTGTAGAGGATAGTCTTTGGCGTTTCAATTAACTTATGGTCGTCTTTGACCGTAGTGGTAAAAGTCTCTGGTATTTCTATGTGTTCAGAAGCTTCCCCGACCGTGGTAACGGCAGGCATTGGATTTTCGACCAACTTAGGAGCGTCGTCGACCGTGGTGATGCTAGGCTTTGGTGCTTCGTTGATCTCTGGAGTGCCCACGACCTTAGATGTGTGATAATTGTGAACCTGGGTTATCTTTGGTGTGCCGTCGGCAGTAGGGACGATAAACTTGGGAAATTTTACGAACTTTGGGATGTATTTGCCTGGAGAGGTGGCAGGAATTGATCCCTCTAGGAATTTAAGGGCCTCTTCGACTGTGGAAGCGGCGGGTTTTAGTGCTTCTACAAACTTACATAGGACTTCTACCTTATGTCCGGCAACCTTTTGAGCTTCAATGAAATGGCCGTTGACCATGGATGCCAGAGATTTCGGTGCTTCGACACGTTCAGGTGCTCTCTTTTCCGTGGAGTGGACAGAAATTGATGTTTCGACGTATTTATTGACGTCTTCGGCCATGGAAACGTCAGATTTCGCTGCTTCGACTATCTTAGGGTCCTCTTCGGCAATATGGGCCGCAGAAGTTATTGATCTAGAGTCGTCTTCTACCGAAACGATGATAGCGCGTTGTACTTCTGCCAACTTATAGTCGTCACCTACTTTGGAGGTGACCACCTCAGTAGCTTCCGCAAATTTAAGATCGTCGTCGTCCGTCAAGGTTGAAGTATGGGTTGCTTCGAAGAGCTGAACTGTGAGTCGTGGTGCTTCGAAAAACTTGGTTCCATCGACATCGACGGCCCTGTGACGAATGAACTTTGGTGCCTCGACGATCTTCGGAGTGTCGTTGAGCTTAGAACCAGAAGGATTTTCTTTGTTGTACAATTTAGCAGCGGCGAAATTTTGCGCGTCGATTATCTCAGCTGCTTCTTCTTCCGTAATGACGGTGTCTCGCTGCGGCATGGCGTATCCGGCGACAGCAAGACACAGGAATAGGGCGAAGGTCACCTGTTGTTGAAAAGTGTTCATTAAATCATGAGAATCGCATTATAGCGTCAATCAACGTAAACTTTATGTGTTAATAGCTTTTCATAATCATTTGTGATGAAAAATTTTCGGGAAAAAATTCTTCAATAAAGATTTCATTAAAAAAGTAATGGTCATCTTAGAGAAGGAAGTAATACTGCAGTGATATATCATGCTGTTATTATAAAAATATTATTGATATATAAGTTCGCAAAACATGCCCTTAACTGGTTTGCAAGAAATTTTCTGCGTAAAGGCAGATAATTAGTATCGATATGGAAAGCCAAATTTTGAAAGGGGCAGTTATTAAAAACTTCGCGGAATCGAGTATTAATTAATTAATCAATCTGCCTTATCCTACTTGATTCTGTAAGTCCCATTAAATGAGGGGCAAGTCGGACGCATCTTTCAAGTTGTACAATTAATAGAAAACATACATATATAAACATACCTCCATTCCTGCTTGCGTTAAATGTGAGTCAAACTAAGAATTTAACTCGCTTGTGTAGAGCCATATTGCAGGAATATTTCTCTCGAAATACAAAATTTTGCTATTAACCATACATTTAAAATTGTGTTACATTTAATAATATTGGTTTAACAGTTGAGGGAGTATGTGTGTTTGTGTGCCTTTGGTATGTGTTTCTGTGATCTTGTTTGTATGTGTATTTGTGTTTGTGTTGTTTACGTATTTGCATGCATCACAGCCGGGACTAGGTATTTTGGCGCCCGGGACAAAGGACGTGAATCGCGCCCCTAGCCCAAACCCTGTATTTTATGTCATGTAAAAAGTAATTATTATAATTAGCCTCTGCCCGTCGCTGCAAATCTCACTGTCTCACGCCACTTCAATAAATTTTATGGTTGTAAATATATATGTTTATGTAAAATACTTATACATATAATCACAATTTTGGCGACCCCTACAAGGGTGCGCCCGGAGCAAGAGACCCGCTCGCCCCACCCTCGCCCCAGCCCTGGCGTGCCTTTGTGTTCACTAGCATAAATGTGAATCTTAAGTATCATAATGAGATGACGGAGAAAAATTTTTGTAATGACTTATACAATATAGATTTAGAAAAGTATAAGACTTATAATTACATAATTGTATGTCGTCAAATTGCAATTATCTCGCAATATTTTTTTAATACTATATATACGGAGAAAACCCCGGAACAGAAGCCAACGGACAGAAATGGAAAATATTTCATATACTCACCCGTTTCATCTTGGCGACTTTCTACGCTCGCTTCATGGAGGTGACCTTTCGAACACCCGAGTGTCTAGTGACACCCGTAGAGGATATTCGCCAAACTTTTATACTAAAATCGGCGGTTTACACTGCGCTGTGATCTATTACGCATCAAAGGCCCCACCCTAAAATGGGTGAAATCTTCCGCGCTCTCAGTCACTACGTTTATTCCTTTGGCTACTGGCAGCGATTTTCTCCCAACTGCGTAAACAGAGAGCGCCCTCACGGGTGAAACCATTAACCCAAAAGACTGTATTCTCTGCTTGCCGGATGTTTGGATAAAATGCCGCGCATTCCGATGTTTTTCATTTTTCGGTTCTTTATGCCTCGCCAACCTATGCTTACCAAAAAGAAATATTTTTTTTAATACCAACTTTTTTACCGGAAGTTCGTGAAAAAGTCGGCGCCGAAGGGGTTTAAGCTTCCGAAATCACATTTCCTCGTTTTTGTTTACTTCACGGGATTATATTACTTGTATGCTACGATAATCAAAAGTCCGTTTGGTTAAGTTTTTTACTTTATGTTACTTCCAGATGAAAACTCTTGGCAAACACAAAATAAAATTTTCGACGGCGCTCTCCTTAGAACTGCGATTGACAACGAAGCGATGTGTAGCGAAACCAATTTTCATTTACGGAGACATTACCTGACATATTTGCACATATTTTACCGTATTAAAAACATTATAATGCAGTTCATAAGAAGCACGTTAAAATTAGAGAAATTTAGTAGGATAAAAAATGCACATAAAAACACCCATTCACTGGCAATTAACATCGTCTTTTGAGGCTTGTATGGATTACATTAGGCGAAAGGGCACGTTTATTTATGTCGTATACTTTACAGCAATATTGCACAAAAAGATTAAGAATTTATATGTTAATAGTGAATAACGTTAATATTTGTATATATAAGGAATATGATTAATTTAAAGATGACTAAAACTACATTTAGCTAGTACGTCATGGTCTAACGCGATCGCGGGCTAGACTAAATCGTTTTAGCGTTGACATTCCTGACAATCTACTCAGTTATACGTCAGCCACTGAAATAGCCACAAGGGGATAATGTGAAAACGAGCTCCTGTTTGTGAAAGTTATAGAATTTCGCTTTTGTTTCCCCGTGAGCGAAATGTGTTCGGCGAGACCTCTATAGCTGTATGTTCCGAATTTCTTTGTCCTCGCATAAGAGAAACGATGAATAAAGGAACGAACTGAGACGTACTCTATTCAATGAGTTTATGCAGAGCGGCGCAGTAAATGTAGCGAGAAGGAGCGAACATCGAGTTGCGAGTTTACCATAGGTGTACTACAGAAATTCAACGAAGTATTATCGGGCTCGCATTTAAGCTATAGTAATCAAATTGACACAGTATGTAGGTTGAGATAACCATGTGCGAATTTCCTCTACCTAGCAGAGATAATCGGTGGTGATTGACTGAGTAATAAATTACTGTAGGTGGTTCGCCGCTGATGACTGATGATTTGTTATTGCGGTTAATGCGGATCTCTTTTTCCCAAAATTTTTACGATGATAAGAGAGACGTAGAATGTCAGTAACGATAGAGTACTTCGAGAAATAGAAGTTAAAAGTTTAATTGACAGCATAGCTGTCGTAACATAATAGCTCTTTCTGTAAACAAGTGAATTATTGTTTGGAGTCCATAAAATGTTGTAGCCACATATCGGAAATAGATTGATTGTTTCATATTAAATTGACATATTTGTCGACCGATGAGTCACGCCTGGATTTTAAAATGTATTTTCAGGAAAATAAATTTCAGTGCACGTGTGAATTATTGTTTGGAGTCCATAAAATGTTATAGCCACATATCGGAAATAGATTGATTGTTTCATATTAAATTGACATATTTGTCGGCCGAAAAGTCACGCCTGGATTTTAAAATGTATTTTCGGGAAAAGAAATTTCAGTGCACGTGTTAAAATTTGGTTATTCATAGAGATGAGAAAGAAATGCAGCACACTAAAAAAAATGCACCAGTGCAACGAGTTTAAACGTGTATGAAACACATCCAAATCATTTTTATTGATAATGTGGGAGATCATCCAATGTCTTCTTACCTGGGAATTCTTAGATTTCCTTATTTTATGCTGATATTCTCTCCTATTTTCTTTCGGTGAAACTGGAGTTCACAAATTTCAATTTAAACAGCCAGGAAAGGAAAGCAGCCATATAACATTTGTGTTAATAATGAGAATTACAAGTGTCCGATTCAGAGTAGCACAACTTTTTCATATTTCCTTCAATCAAAAATTTCCGATAAAGTTAAGAGGAGGAGAATGAAGATCGATTTATTTTGAGTAACGAAAAAGAATGCGAAATGAAACACATTTTTTATAAGTGCGTTTTTATTCAAAACAAACAACGCTGAGAAGGTTTCCTCTTCCTCTGAGTGATAATCTACTTTATGTACAGTCAGTTCACTCAAATCTTGGAGAATTGAGTTCGGTAGCGGATTTTTTTAAATAGCGAATAGTAGCGAATTTAAAAAAAAAAACTTTGGGTGCGACTTAAATGTGATCACCGGTTGCTCTGTAACCATTCTCGTCGGCCACGTAATTGACAGTGTACGTCTTTCCTTCTGGGGTGGTGAAGGTGTAAGACCCTTCCTTCACGAGGACGTTGTCGTCACCCTTTGCGTTAGGGATCAGCTTGCCAACTTCGGACACGGTGGTTCCGTCTTCGGACACGTATCTGAAAAAAAAGTTTAATATTTGTACGACGTTATTATTCACATGCCTCGCACGATATACATTTTCTTCGTCATATGTAGAGTTTTTGAGATCGAGGAGACATCCAGCGCGAATCCATTTCACACGTATTAAAATAAAAATAAAATTCGCCGATAAACGTAAAAGGAATCTCAGCTCCGTGATACTGCAAGTGGAAATACCATGTGTCGAATTCATAGAAATTCCTATGAACTTTCAGAATATCTAGTGCAGTATTAGGATCGGCAATTTATGCGGAATTTGTAGATTTTTTAATATTTTTAACCGCAAGGTGTTTTACTGATGTAATCGAGACCATGGACTTATTTTAATTTTTTATTTAGCATTTTTAATTACAGTAACATCTGAAATCTTGGAGGTTGAGATGCATTCGTTAGCACTTTCCTCGAGAAATTTTACAGCCTAGTGACTGTGCACGTTTATAGCGTTTTGCTAAGGGAGAAATTTAAAATGATCTAGTTTTTTGAGGTAACTTACCTGAGAGAGAACTGGCCAGCATCGTCCCTGACCTCATCCTTTTGAGCAATTGCGATGAACTTAGACACGGTGCGGGACTGCGGCCTAGCGGAGACAACGACGGCCAGTGCCAAGACGAGGACGAGAGTCATCTGTTGGAGAGATTAGTTAGTAAGCTCCGTGGATAGCAATCATATGAGTTCATGAAAAGGGAGATCCAACGATATTGTAGAATGTCCATAAATCATCTAATGACGGTACAAGTACTAATGTATGTGAAGTATCGAGAACGCGAAAGTGTTTATTACCTGATGAATTTCGCGTTGTGAAGACGTGAAATAATGAAAATGTGACGCGAAATAATGGAAAGGGATACCAAATTATTAATCAAATTGGACGTCCAAATTGTAAGCGAAAATAAAATTCCAATGAAATGTTTCGTAGTGATAATCAACTCGTTATATTCATTTCTTTCGAAATATTACATTCATTGCTTTAACACAAATATTTATCAAACGCCCATCTATGGATTTTGAGACACAATAAATTAACAAACGAGTTGAAACGGCGTGCATTATAAGCTATTGACACATTCTACGTATTCTCCAAAACTTTGCTACAGATAGAGAATTATCAGTTATATTGAGTTCGTACTGCAGTTAAATTTAATTCCCTTGCTTAATAAGTGTGTGTGTTGATAAGAAGTTACCAATCTCTTCGGAAAACTGTAAAATGAGTGAAATGTAATGTATTGTTTTTGTTGGAGTACGTACTTTCTTCATCAGGTAGAGGCGGAGCGTGTGTTTTAGCGACTCGTTCGAAAGAATAAATGTAAAAAACAGATTTTTAATAGTGAGTAGAACTAAAACTCTCACGATGAATTGTTGAAAGTAATTACATGTCGTGTAAATTTTAAATTATTCTATGACAATTTTGGCTGCTGAAGAACCTGACTTGCACGATGCGAAGTACTTAAGGTACTTACGTATTTCATGTTGGTGGATTTCTTGCGGGCTATTGAAGGAATGGACTTTGAAACACCGTGAGTTTTACTGATACCTTTTGAAGATCTCGGCCCTGCTTTTATACAAAAGTAGATGGACCGCGTTGCCACGCGACTCCGTAACGCGTCAAAAAACAAGGGCTAACGTCATTCACTCGAACGTTTGTCAGTGCGAACACCGACGCGTCACGTATCGCCACGTCGCGACGTGGCGATACGTGACGGGGTCCACTACGCGCGCGAAAACATTTGCTCCTCTGTAGGAGTTAATCCGCAAAGTCTCCTTTCTCGCACGCACGACGGTGAACGATTTTGTGACCTTAAAAGCAAGAAAAGCGGAGTCAGGGTCGCGTTATTTCGGAGGCACGTTTTTCTGAAAACTTTCACTCGCTTTGCTATTCGCTAGGCGTTAATTTTGGGAGTTTGTTTATTTTTTAGACTAAGACTAGCGTAAATTGCATGTTGCTTGTTTGATTACTTTTCTTGTTTCTTTTTTAAAGATAAATCATAGGATCAACGATACGAGATGGGGTCCACTTCGCGCGCAAAAACATTTGCTCCTCCGTAGGAGTTAATCTGCAGTCTCCTTTCTCACACGTACGACGGTGAACGATTTTGTGACCTTATAAGCAAGAAAATCAGAGTCAGGGTCGCGTTATTTCGTAGGCATGTTTTTGCTATTCGGAAGTTTATTTTTTAAACTAAGACTCACGTAAATTGCATGTGCTTGTTTGGTTAATTTTCTTGTTTCTTTTTTTAAAGATATATCGTCGGATCAGAGCTGAGGAATGACGCTTTGTAGCTTAAATTCGCATCTGGTTTTCCCAAGATTTTTGTGGTTACTGAAGACGACGTCATGGATTGGATTCAAGGCATATGGTGAGCTCAATATGTTGTTATTTATACGACTGCTTTTCGTTTTGGAAATATATGTGTCATTGTCAATAACTTAATAATAAGCGTTTAAGTAGGAAAAAGTTTATTAACAAGTGCTTACCTTATGTACCTCAAATGGTCATAATAATGTTATGAAAAAACCAACTTTATTTAGGCTAATAGATAAGCACTTGATTTTAAAAATGTATACACTTAAAGTCTAAATATGCATTGAAATGCAAATAATGATGCTTGTTAGTTAATGATGAAATATAGATTATGCGTATAAATGTGAACTTAGCACAAATAAGCGATATTTCGTTAACTATATCAAGCCATAACGTCGATGTTATAAGAAAAGTTAAAAATTTGAGCATCGATTCAGAAAGTGTGTATCGGATATACTAACTAACTAACACATATCGATATACATTTCTCTCGGCTTGTATATCATTCATACGGTTACCTGAGACCTTATATTAATTATATTTATAATAAAACATACTTCTTCGTATTGTGCAGGATATCGTGAGTCCACGTGTAAGTTTAAAACCACTTAACAATGAAATTTATTCCTGTGTAAATTAGTATCGCTATTTATCTTATAAAAATCGAATTGATGTCATTAACGTACATTTAAGACATTTTAGTTATCATACTTTAGCTGGAAAAATTACAAAATTAGAGCAAACGGAACGAATGCTAAAACTTCGGAAAGTATTAATTTTGTAAGGGAGTAACTCAGCTAAAAAAAACAATTAAAATTTGTAAGTAAATTATACTTGTTTACCACATAATTTTTTGTCACATAAAAAATAGCAAGTAAAATTTCTTATGGTAATTAATAACTCTGCAGTAGTGTATTCAAATTTTTATTATGATTATGAACAAATATTTTGTAGTGCGGCTGGCTTGGTATCAATCAAGTTCGATATTGACCAGTGACAACTTTTGCGTTGTGCACCCCTTGCATAGACCCTCATTAAAAATAATGAGTTGTCATCGCGAAATTTCCGCGTTGTGTGCGGAAATCGATCATCTGGACGTAAAATTACAGCGATTTTGTTTTGTTTCACCCTTTCATCGTTTTAGTGCTCTTTCTTAAAATCTGCTACAGTGTGTTTTACCCCGCAATCTACGATCCATCGCAACTGTGTTGAGTAAGTGCAATCTTTGATTTTATGTTTGTTCGCTCATCGCGATGGAAAACGAGTAATACACCAACGTGAATAATGCATTATTAAAATGCCTTCCGAACAATGGGATTGCGCCACGTTCCGGTTATTAAGGACCTTGGCTTAACGAACCACAACATAAAGGATTGAAATGGAAGCCGATAAATCGTGATGCGAAATTCCTTACTGTTTACGATAAACATTTTGCTGTAAAATCGCTTTTATGGTGATCGAAATATGAAAACTTTATTAACACGCTGTGATGCACAGTACAAATTTGTATTCTGATTCAGGAACAAACTACCCAATTAAAATTTGTAATACTCCTTCTTTATTTTTTGCGGGGAAGGATAATCTTAGCATGAAAAGCCAGGTAATAAAAAGTGTACTTTACTCGAGTATGCATTCAGTAAAAGTTTAGATAAAAATCCACTCAACCTGAGAGTCGCTTATGTTTAAACGTGCACAAGATAAAGGTATAACACACCGTTGGTAGATATACTTGAGGTTTTTAAAAATATATTTTCTACTAATCTACGATTATTTAGATATTCTAATCAATGCGCGATTAAAAATTAAAGGACTCTTGTTGCAATCCTACGCTATTGTTTTCATTTTTTCAGAATCGGCCGGGTAAATTAAATGCGAATATTTATAATTACGGTCCAATATAATTCATTAAACTGCGTAAACTAACCCCATTTTTACTTGGTTTTAAAAATGTTTACGGAAATTTTCCTGCATCGAATTTTCCTCAGGTTAGTTCATTTCATCTCGAGTGTTCCCAAAAGCGATTACTAGACGGTACTAAAATTTTTGAGAAAATGTCATTTTTCGTTATTTTCGAAGGTAACTTCGACAAATAGGGAACTATATAGAATGTCATTGATGTTTATATTATACATTTTCAGTCGAAGTTAAATATTAGTATTTTAATTATTAGTACGAATTGTATTTATTTACTCGCTAAAACGACAACTGTGATAAAAACTTTAATAACAGTAGAATAATTACAAAAATAATAAATGGTAAAAGGGTTTCCTACAGCCATAGCCTAACAGTCGAGTAGAACAAATCCGCACTTCATCTTACAAGTTGTCGTGTTCAGCGATAATATCCGCCAACCGTTGATAAATTATTATCGAACACCCGACATGCTGGCAGTTTATCATTTATCGTTCGACGATCATTTTTCATCATCGCGCTAGCAAGGAACTCCTTAACCGGGTGCAACGCTGAGGAAAACTCGCTTGCTTACTCTTATCCCGCATTGACCTTTTCAAACGTTAGGACAAGGCCGTTGGTCTCGAGGGATTCCACGACTGCGTCACGATCGAAATCGCATTCCTCGATGAACTTCTATCACTGTCGGTGATGACGGACTCGACAATCACCTGGGTAATTAAATTTTATTAAAACTTATCGCAGCGCAACTTCGGAACTGGTATATCGTTTTAATCCCTAGATTCCCCCCTCATATGTCGAAGGGGATGGCAATTAACTTACAAAATTGTGATGGCTTATCAAATACATGGCGGGCCAAAAAATGTATCCGATTTCAAAATGAAATTATGGGAGAGCCATACAGGATGGGATAGATTAATAAAAAACGATTAATCAAATAAAAGTTAAAAAAATACTAAATAACCCTTTTTGTCGTAGGATCAAATGCCTAACATAATTTTACAACAAGAGCTATAGAAAGTATTAGGCGTATAAACTTGAGGAGTGTAATCAGCAACTGTACTGAGTGCTCAGAATGATGGGTGACATTTTGAAAATCTGTATTGATGGAAATATATTTGAAAGATCCTTCTATTAATTGGTTTTTGTCTCACATTCATATCACAGTTAATTTACTTATTTTAAAACTGGCAGAATTTCCGTTGAATTTCAACGGATTTAGTGAAGCTACTACAGCACAACATACAAACTCTTTAAAATACCTATATAGTAGATACTTTTTAAATTACAATTAGCTTTTCTTAACAATTAATCATATTTGCTTGCAACAATCCGTTTCCGAGCCTATTGCATTCAAATATAACGATAATTTTATTTCCTGTCATATTACTTTCGCCAAATACAGCTTCATTTCTTGTGCAATTATGCCTCGCTGAAATATTTACTTTTATGGCTTGAAAAAGCAACGTAGAGTTGTCCATGGTTGAACACTGACTGGTAAATGTACACCAGATACGTGGGCTTATTTACGTTAGTAAACATTATAATGTAGACTATAATTATTTTACTTACAAAAAATGTAAGATTCCGGTATTCAATGGACGAAAGAAGGTTCAATTACTTTCATCAATCGTTATAAACGCTTCCTGAATAATAATCAGTATCTATTTACGTTGCTATCCATAAACATCGATCGTTTCGTTGCTTAAACAAAAGTGCGAATCGAATAACGCTAAACTTTCGTCTATTTATAAGCTTCATTGAAGCTAATTGAATCGGAGGTACCAATGACGGCCGCCTTGGTTACGCCCGGAAAGAGTAGGTACGAAAAAGCCACAAAATTTCGAAACAAAAAGCGTATTTCTGAAAACTTGGACCGTGTAACACGTAAACTTGGCAGGAATAAGATAGTATAGAGTTTTATTTGTCGAATAAAGCGAAAACGAAAAAAATTGGCCATATTTACGTATTTTACTGGTTGAAGGAAGAATACCTTGCAAGTCAAGAAATGGATTCATACGTGTTATCTTATGGAAAAATGTTAATCCCCTGTATTGGCAGTACTGATTAATCCCGGTTGACCAAACCTTAACAATTCACTAAGTTAGGATGTAAGGAAGAATCGTACCAAATTTGGTTATTCTAGTTTTTATCGTTTAGGAGGAGTTCCATGAACAAACACACAAACCAACAAACACGCTTCAAAATATATTATAGTAGATTTGAAACCGGGTACATATTTTGGTACACCCTGTACTAAATATATTGCCAGTGTGCTTCCAAGAATTACTGTTATAAATATTTATTTTTTAACTACAGAAATCAGCGCACTTCATAAGTAAATTATAATATATCCAAATAATTCCAAAACACAGGATATAAATTGCAGGGGTAAGCTATTAAGGAAGTTGAATTAAATTTTAATTTTCGAGTAAGGTAGATACTAATTAAATAAAAAGAAAATATCTCTCGAAATAGATTTAAGGTTTTGATAAACAAAAGATACAAAATAAATACAGACAGAAAGACTTAGGGGCAAAGGGATATAATTAAATCTTCCATCCTACATCCCTCCGTTGGAAAAATCTCTTTTCGCGAACCAAAAGCTCGTACTAAATCCCACATATATTATAGGGAAAAAATAACTCGCAAACAAAATATCACTTTCACCCAGGAGCGAAGACAACCGCGTAAATCGTAGGAGGAAATTAAATTACTCTTTCGGATTCCTTCGGAATTCCTTCAGGCAGCGTTTGTTAGATCGCACGAAAATCTTCCGTGAAATATGCCTCACGTAGTGCTTAATAACTCAGGGAAGGTTGTCCTTTTATGCGGCAGAACGGCAATCCAAAGAGCTTCTAAGAGAAAGATCGAGAATAATGCGATAGACGTCGTGTCCTCATTTCAGTAACACCGAATAAAGCGGAGTACCGCATACAGTAAAAAGTGAATGTTTCGGAATAATATTTTTTTAAAATCTTATCGCCCGCTGTCTTTTGCTCTTTCGAGATAAAAAAAGACGAGGATGCCATATCACGTACACTAGTGTAAGTTACGTATTAAACTCAGCGTAGGAAATCCATGTCGGATCTGTGTCATCAGAACGTTTTCACCGTCGAATATTTCGATTATTCACTGATGTGTGGATGTTCGTTGATCTGTGAATGAGCCAATAAACTTGTAAGAATGTGACAGTAGATTTAAAATACCATATCGTTCGGAATTTAACC
Source organism: Uropetala carovei (assembly GCA_036926305.1). Classification (NCBI taxonomy): domain Eukaryota; kingdom Metazoa; phylum Arthropoda; class Insecta; order Odonata; family Petaluridae; genus Uropetala; species Uropetala carovei. The sequence goes on from JAXCHB010000214.1 coordinate 2,317,796, forward strand.
TCCTGAAGGGAAAAAAGGAAACAGTAACAAACGAAATTTCGTTATTTGTTTCTTATGATAAGGTTTACATGAGTTTTGGAACATTCGTGTAGATTAAACTCGAGTTTTACATGAAAATTACTGGTGAGTGATGGAAGACGATTGTTCGTCAGAGATGTCTGACCTACTCCATGATTCAAGAGAAAGCACACAAAAAATCAAAAGTATAAAAAAGGTCTTATCTCAGGTATTGCCAATAGTCACAATAAGGTTGTGACGTACCAGATTCGCATTTCGGCCACGAAGCAACCGTCTTCAGTGGTAATTCTCCGAAAGTAGCTTCTAAAGGTACACGCGTGCGATGTTGTTATTTGTATGAGGAAAGGGAAGAGAAAAATACTACAGCACACGTTCTTTTATAATCTGCTTTCGTCGAATTACCTTTGCAGACGAAATTCGTATCTGCTTTTTCATAACCTTGCTGTGGCTATTGGAGGTAATTGTTTTTTTTTTTTAATCTTTTGATCTTCAATTGCTCGTTCTTGATTATTTTTTCAGCCATAAGACAGAGCTCGATAATTCTCTGTTATACTTATTCCATGATTGCTAAGAATAATCGGCCCTGAATAAGGTGGCGCATGTTTCTCCCGCGTCTCGCGTGAATTTATCATTGTCCTCCATCGGTAGTCGAACTTTCCTGAGTCACCTTGGCAACGAATCTTTTGCAACTCTTATGTTCTGAAGTTATTATTAGGAAAAATAAAAAAATGCTCCCATAGACGGCCGTTTAAAAGGATATGAAATAATACTAAAGTATAAGCTATTTAATTGTAACTTAATATAATATCTAAGCATTTTAAGATTTTTATGAATCATGAAATAGCTATTATTCCCGTTATCGCACAGTAATTATTAGAGATTTTTCGGTGATTTATTTAAACGGTGGAAAATATATTTTGAGCGATGAACTTTAGGGTAACTTTCAATCTGTTTTTTCCATGAAATATACGGAATGGAATTAATCGACAATCACTACTTATATTAATTAACTATATTTCATGAAAAAAACAGATATCGCCCATTGAAAGTTACCCTAAAGTTAATCGCTCGAAAGATATTTTTCGCCGTGTAAATAAATCGCCTCAAAATCTCTAATAATTATTGTGCGATAACGGGAATAATAGCTTTTTATGATTCACAAAAATCTTAAAATACTTCGATATTATATTAAGTTACAATTCAATAACTTATACTTTAGTATTATTTCATATCCTTTTTAACCGACTATCTATGGAAGCATTTTTTATTTTTCCTAATAATAACTTCAGTACATAACATTTACAAAATATTCATTGCCATTTATTTACATAGAATGGAATTAATCGACAATCACCATATTAATTAAATAAAAATAAAAATTTAGTATAACTTGGAGGTGAGCATCCCTCCAAGGTTCAAGAAAAAGTTAAAATTATAGATGATTTTATTGTATGAGATTGTATGATTTGAGTTAAATTAAATTAAATTATGATTTTTTTCTTGGATTTTTCCTTTTTGTAAGTTTTGACGGATAAACACACCTACCATAAAATATGATATATTTAGAGGCGATAATTAATGTCCCGTTAAGTATTTCTAATAAACATTCTTACAAATTCTGATTTTTGTGGAATCAACCTGGAAAACACTTCATAACAAATGCTTTTGTGTAAGTCGTTCTTCAAGTTACTAGGAGCATGTACTGTCTTCGTTTGATTTTATTGATGAAGTAGATTCCGAACAATCAACGGCAAAAATATAAAACTAGGAAATATTTTCAGCCCTGGTTGTTTTTAAATAAACATGAATACACAGTTATAATAGAATCAAGTGATATTTATGAAAAATTCCATCGATGAAATGTTTTTTAAGCTAAATTTTTGTCGGAATTCCTTTAATTTTCGAACACTGTTTTGGCGAGAGATATAAAATCTGATGGACGTAATCATTGATAAGAACGCGAAGCGATATTAAATTAATTCAGGTAATCGGATCGCTTTTTCTGGGGCATTTTCAACGGAAAAGTAATTATCATAGCCGAACCGAGCAATCGGAGCATCTTAAGCCTCAGGTGACGTAACATTCAAAGTTCCACCTTCATTACACCGTATTCTGTATACTGTGCAGTCTAAACTTTTGCCTCGCCTGTGAATGTACTGGATAATAAATCTTCTTAGAAGGCATTTCGAAGCGCACGGCAAGCATTTCTAATCTTATCCCTGCACCTGCTTCAGTTCCAACGCGGAACAGCCACGCGTTCTCATATTCTTAGCCTTTTAGCCTACGCTCTATACTTTCAACCTCACCTTCGCCGCTTTGTAGGCAATGCACTCGATCCTCTTTGCTCCTATATCGAATACCGACGTTCTCCAAACACACACACACTCTCTCTCGCATACAAACCCGCTATACTTCACGAGAAATAAGTTGGCCTCTGAGGGCTGGAGCATTTGAAGGGTACTTTTCAGACTTGGGCCTATCAAAACCTTGCGACGTTGCCATACTTTGCCTTAGTGGCGTCGCTTCGTTTTCTCATTCGTTAGCGGGCGTGGACTGTAAGCGTAAATCCAACAACGTAGCTCCCCCCCTCTACTTTGTGCGCGTAAACATCTGGGAGGCCAACGTATTTCTGGCGAAGTATAGCCAAAGAGGGAAGTAGCTAATATATAAATGGAAGAATTTCCCAGGCACCCTTCTCCAGTCTAAACCTCTCTTCGCCTTGGCCTAGGAAGTCTCGCGCGTTTTTGCGCAGAGAGAAAAAAACAAAGGCGCTTCTCCTCCTCCTACGTAACGAAAACTTTGCTCGTTAAGGGGAATGCATCTGCGGGGCAAACTCCCCCGCTTGATCTATCTACGGTTTTTCGACGGAAGATATAGTGTGAGACGCATAAAAGGGTAGGAGTGGTTTCTTCTTTCCGCGCGGGATCCATTATTCTTCGTCACAAACAAAGCGTGACTCGGCGAAAGCTGAGAGGAAGATGTTTGTTTGCCATTCCTTTACAGCAGTGTATCGGTGGTGGCGTTACTGCCGTAAGTCGTTTACACACACACACACACACACACACACACACACACACATATATATATATATATATATATGTATGTATGTATGTATGTATGTATGTATGTATATGGTTTTGCAGTTTTGGGTTATTTTTTGCGGCACGCCTTCTCTGAGAGTGATGCGTCATAGCTAGCGTTATCCGAAAACCAAATTTTAAAAAAATGCACGTCTTTATGTTTGGGTCATATTTAGAGTGCCTACCAAAATCCCTACGTTCGATATTTTGACCAAACAGCGATTATGCTTAGTGGATTTTTTTTTGTAAAATTCCACGAAAGGAGGATTTTAAAAATAAATTCCGTGGTCATACTGCGGTAATGTTGTCATTTTTTGCCTCCTCGAAATTGAGTTTCCCATAGTTATGCTTTTTTCCACGACTTTCCCGAAATTTGTGTGCAATTACAAACGGAAATCATCCTATTTATTTCCTGAAATCAATGCGTAAAATCTGATTTAAAATAAAATTGGGATTTGTCAGCTAGTAGTCGAGTTTAACGGTTACCAAAAATTCCAGAGGACCAACTTAAATTGCTTTGGTCCTCTTATTTCTATTTCAAACACTAAATACTTTTTGACGGGTTAGTAATTACTATGGTGACAACAGCCTAGTATGATTAATCGAAATTGTTCTTAAGGCATTGCTTATCCATAGCAATCTATAAACTTGAACTATCCGCCCTCATTGGAAAATCGATTCAAGTAAGAAACTGACTAGCAAACATTTGAACTGATAATTTTAAATTAAAGAAACAATCAACGAGCACATTTTAGACATTATAAATTATGTCTGATAATGTATTCTTCTTCATGAGGAGTCTAAAACAAAGGTGCACAACTCAAAACTTGACGCGGGCCAAAATCGACGTTGATTGAACCTAAGCGGACCACGCTGAAAATTTTGTCCATAATAAAAACTTAAGTACACTATTGTCGATGTATTAATTACCATAACAAATTTGACATGCAATTTTTATGTTACAAAAAATGAAGTTACAAAAAAATATAATTCACTTACAAATTTCAATCGTATTTTTGATATAAAAGGAATTAATCAGTTGAGTTACTCGCTGCTTCGATCTGACCAAACAAAATGTGTAGGCGGGCCACATTTGGTCCGCGGGCCGTATGTTGTGCACCCCTGCTCTAAAATGAACTCCCACGCGTAAATAAGGAAAATGTATAAATTCCATTTTCCTCTCGAAAACTTAACGCGTGCATCACCTAAGGTCACGTTTCTTAGCCCTTAATTAATTGGAATTTAATTTCCGTTTGAAACGATGAAACCTGTCACTCATTTCAAATGGAAGATCGCTAGGAGAAAGGACGCTTTCCGCGTCAAAATCCCGCGGAATTTTCTATGTTATTCTGGGAGATACAAATTACCACGTTGCGCACAGTTGCCTGGGTAGGTGATGATATACTACGTAGTCCGCCGTTCGTTTTTTTTCACACACACGTCTGTTTCGAAGCGTGCCTGAGGAGCGATTCTTTCGTTTTTTTCGCTTTTTTTTTGCTTTCGCCGACGTTGGAGAATGACACGTAATTTTCCCTCGAAAAAATATGTAGGGATCGAGTCGATTTTCGCGATAAAATCGTTATTCGAACACGTACTTCTCGTTAAATAATAGCATACGAGGTTTAAAAAATAAAACAAATAAATCAAACACTTGTTTTTTTTAAATACGCGAGCGAGTCTTTAAACCGCACGAATAGAACTACAAACGATGCCGAAACACGACGGAACGCACCAGAAAAGGAAAATTCTTGGCGATTTCTTAAGGTGTTTTATTATTTCCCCATTGGAGGAGTCTATTTTAAAGCAGCTCGAGTCCGCCTAAGGAACCACTCTCGCTTCATTCCGTTTCGGACGTTTTAAATAATCGGCTTCGGGCCGCACGAGAGCACTTTAAGGGCTCCCCTCCCTCTGGCGAACTTCCACGCAACTTTAACCCTCCGCATATAAAACTCGCCTTCACCAGCTCCTTTCATTATCACTATAAGCGGAAAATAAGAAGCTTTAGCAATTCAAGGTAGAAGCGATGAAACGCTTCGCGATTGAAATGTCGTTTTTTTGGGTAAGGACCAAATGCAGTGTTTCTGATACTCTTTAATTTTTATTCGTTTATTTTGCGATCGTGAAAAAAATATTAAACTGGAAAATCGATGGTGGTTATACGTTACAAGTAAATGTGTGCTTGCATTCTGCAAGCATTTTCTCTAACCTTAAAGTAAAAATAAAAGCTGAAAAATAATTTTCAATGCTTAAAGTTGCAACTCCGCTCCGAATTACTTGTTTTTCTGTTTTGAAAATATTGGGGTAAAAACAACCCCTAAAATTTATAATTATAAAATATTTATAGGTTTTTATCATTTGTTATGAATACCTCACATTTATACGAAATTTCATCAATGTAGCACCTCTAGAAGTGCATTTATATGAATTTCATTGTTTAAAGGTTTTTAATTTTTAACAGCCACAGCAATAAATATTTCCAAAATTTTCAATGCTATTTACCACCGGGACATTATTTCCTAACTCTGTTAAAATTTTCAGCTTCCTGGATCTACAGAAAGTACATAAACATTAGTCAGTTTGTTAAACATTTGAGAATTTATTACGGCCGAACGAATAAAAAATTTCAAATTTCTATATTCCCGTTTTCATTATTTGGCGAATTCTACAGGTAGAAAAAATTTCAGCTCGATAGCGCATTTGGAAATACCTAAACCACGAAATGTTAGTAAAATTGTTTATAATTTTTAGCGGCCAAAATAATGCACATTGTTACAATTTTGCAATTATTCCTCCGATTATTTTTCTTTGTTCACCACGGTATTAAATTGCAGCTCTCCAAGTATAGTAGTTTGGGCCAGACATTAGTATCCTCCTATATCCTATATATATCCTATATCCTACAAGTGAATGTGTGCTTGCATTCTGCAAGCATTTTCTCTCATTTAATAAAAAAGACTAAAAGCCGACAAAAAATTCTAAATGCAAAAGAGCCCTGCACCTATTTCAATGCTTTCCTTTAGGGAAATTATCTCAAATTTGAGGCTACCTGGAATCGAACCGGTGACACCTACGCAGGAGTTGTCAAATACTATGGAGATATACTCATGACATCTACAAACCCTGAAAATATCATTTATTTATTCCTCTTTGTTTGGTCTATATGAAGGAATTCATTTTTTCCATGCTTTCTTATGGGAGATATACCGGGTCATCCGGAGTCGAACCCAGGACACTTTCGGTTAAAGCGATAACGGTTCCCTATAGATCTCCTGGGTATCTAACAACCCTCCAAGTTTGAATTCTCTACCTTGTCGGAAAGTGCCATAAATTAATTTTCAAATATGTCGCAATGCTTTTCTTATGGGAAAAAATGGAAATTTAGGAATTTCTGGAGTCGAACCCATGACACCTAGGTATGAGATCTCAATTTTTCTGGCGGTTTCTCCATGCCATCTACAATTACTGAAAATTGCAGCTCTCCATCTATTGTAGTTTGGGCCAGACATTAGTATCCTCCTATATCCTCCTCTGTAAGAAGAGTGCTTATAGAATGATAGCAACTGAGACGTGGAATTTGGAAATTTTAATGCCGGCAGTTTGACAACCTTGATGGAATTATTTGGCATAATTTTCAGCCCGTATATTAATATAGGTTAAATTATGCAGTCCAAGTTAAGTGATATAACATCGATGCGGCATTTTTCTATTGTGTTATAATAAATTAATCAAATGCAAAATTAAAAAAATAATGCTTTCATATAAATGATGTGCGACTGAAAATGTCGGTGGTTTTATAAAAAAAACTGCGAATTCTATAAAAATATACGTAAAAATAAATTTTAATTTATTTTTTATCTGTAAAAATACCTTAAGGCAAATACTTCGTGAATTAAAACACTTATTTTTTTCTCTTTAAAGTAGCCCTTATCCATTTGAAGCGCAATATGAAAATAAATTTAAATGGTAAATGTATCTTATGAAATTAAAAATACAGGGGATTTCTTGTGAAAGTAGCATTTTTTAATGCAGTAATAAAATAAAATTAGCAAGTCAAAGTGGTTTTAATCGAATTCACCGTGACTGAGAGGGTTTTATTTTTAACATTTGAAAGCTAGTGTAATTTCCGCCTCCTACTTCGACGAACATCTTAAATACCAAAATCGAACGTCGCTATAATCGTATGATGCGTGCCAGTTAAAGACGCACGGTCGGGATATGAAAGAGAAATTCCTTAAAAAAATGAATCGCGCCTCGATCTCTTTCAATTCGGACGGAGCATCAGGAGGTGGAAATGAATGCTAGAGGAGAGTATTTTAGTCTCCAAAAATTTTCCTTTCACACTCTCTTCCTCTCTCTCTCTATCTATCTCTCTCTATCTCTTTGTCTCTATCTCTCTCTCTCTATCTGTCTCTCTCTCTCTATCTCTCTCTTTTTCTCTATCTATCTCTCTCTCTCTATCTCTCTCTATCTCTCTCTCTCTATCTCTCTCTCTATCTCTCTCTCTATCTCTCTCTCTATCTCTCTCTCTATCTCTCTCTCTATCTCTCTCTCTTTATTTCTCCTTGGAGAATAACTCGTAGATGTCGTTCGGCAAATTGAATAATAAAAAAAGAACAGACAGAAGGCGAAAGTTTGAGAGAAACTCTCCTTTTTTATTTCTTGCACGTAATTGAGTGAAGTTTATTGTGTGTGGGGAACGAGATAGAGAGAGCGATAAATATGCATGAAAATAGGAAAGGAAAGTGAAAGGAATGGAGGGAGAATATGCTAAGGCGGGAGAGCTTGGAAAAAATAAGTAAAATGGAAGCGGCGCAAACAGGAAGTATATTTAAAAAGACAGATATTTGTTTAATGGTTTGGGGAAAATAGCGAACAGTAGTTTTATTCTCCTCCATTGAGATTATATTCGAAATAGGAATAGCGAATTAAAATAAACCCATTGTAACGTTCGCGGTTGTCACGTTCGAGATTTTTAGTTACTCGCAAATGGGTTTCTGTGTACCCCCATTTGACACTTGCGGCATATAAACTGGTGTATTCGCGTCATATGTGAGTTGTTGCTATCAATACCCGAGCAGAGGAGTTCCAACAATCGCGAATTTCCCATATCTGCGGTGATTTTCAATAGCGCAACGAGCGCGAATGTTAAGGGCATGCTGTATGTACATACATATATGATTTTAGTGCGAGAGAAATATCCGTGAATATAATTGTGGTACTAAGCTTAAACGACAAATGAGCAGGATAAGGAGGTAGTAGATAAGTAGAATATTATAAGGTTAAGACAGAAGGAAAACATGAGTGGTTTACCAAGGATCACAAAAATTATTTTGTCGATTGCATCGGTAATTATATATTAAGTTTAAGAATTGCCTCAAACATTTTCAATATACGAAAAAATATAAATAAAGAAAGACATAGAGATAAGCATTCAGATCGAGGTGGTATTTAAACCTAAGTAGCTGTCTTTCTCATCTATTGACCCGTTTTGTTTATCCGATTTCTATAGTGTCAGTGCTCATTGTTTACTTAACGTGCAATATTTAAATCAAGGGTGCTGCTTGAATATATAATCTAACCATTAATTTTTACTTGCGTATTTATTGTGCATCCAATAATTTCCTTTTATAGATTTATGCGTTTCCAAATTAAAGACCAGGTTTAATACATCGCTGACTTATTTTATTATGCCATAAATAAATTTGTCGGTTTACTTTCTAAAATTGAAAACGTCCCATGCTAGTCGCACCTTCTTGATACCATTTAAGGATATATTTATTTCCCTTCCAGTTTTATTCTTATATAATGTAAGATCGTCGAACTTCAACTGGAGATAGATGATTTATATTCTTCCGAGTTTGCGCGCGTAGGAATGAGTCTACGCACCGATTTGACTAATTTCATGCAGAGGGCTATGGGAGGCTTCCGATGAAATATATACGGCGCAGCAGGACCCCCAGGGAATTTATGGGGGCAATTCCGAAATGTCACGCTGCATGGGATGGAGCACTTCGTGAGAGAGGCTGCAGGTGGACCGCATTCCTCCTGCCAAAACAGAAAAGGTCGTAAAACACTTTTTGTTTTGCGTTTGATATACGCGAAAGGCAAAAGACGTAACGTCGCATGCAGTCTGGACGAGACGCGTTAATAATTAAGGCCATATCGATCCGTCGGGAAACATGTAAAAGGTTTGAACAATTACTACTTCAGGTTCCGCGCACCTGCAAGTTCTCGAGGTCGTTGAGGAAGTTTGCAATGGTTAGGAGAGAGGAATCGATGGTTTTTATTTTTTTATGGTAAAAATGTTGCATGTTCTAGAATGAGCGGCTCATTTTTTACGACCTCCAAACGATATCGCTAGTAGTTACGGCATGTAACTCATCTTTTAAATCTTACTTGTTTTTAACTTACAATTAGATGCCAAATTTAAGTGTATTCTTTCGATATACTTTTGAATCTCTCTACGTATCATATCACCGAAGCAGACCTATCCTTTTATGCGTCTTAACATTTAGTTCATATTTCGGTTATTGTATTATATTATGTTTTTATTTTAATTATTGCTATACTAAAGTCCGCTATGTGAAGTAAACAGTTCATCGCAAATTGCATGACCGAGTGCCAATTAATTTTGTCCGATCGATGCATAAAGCCTGTTGCAAAGCACTTGACGCCTTCCCACACAAATGAATGTCCATAAAGATCACTTTTTATAGTAAATTAGCAGCACATAAGTGATTGGGCCATATACTCGTATTTCACGGCGATAGTCAAACCTTTAAAGGTCCCCAGATAAAATCCGATTGATTTTTGTTGTCGCTTACGTTATGGCGTTTCAAAAGGATGAATCTATGGGGAAAACTCGATAGGGCCTCCTATTGCATTGGCTTACCTTGCACTCCGCGATGTTATAGAATTATCGCTCGCAGGAGAAATGGCCACTTGCCAGTTAATAGTGGAATTTTATTATTCCTGTTTAGTTACGTTATAGTCCACTCTATGAATGGACCCTGTCACTGCAAACAATTTATTATTCCACGTACTTTATTATTTTGTCGTTGAGGCCACCAGATGACGTACCGAATATCATATTCGTGTTTCTACAACTTATACTTTTATATCCCTATTATTTTGTATTGTGATCGATAATTTTTCCCACTTAAAGTTCTATAAAATTATACTTTTTTGTTATGTGGATTGTATTTCTTTTAACAGGTGAATATATTAAATATGCGCATGCAGGTGTACATTTAAATGCTATGTCATAATGAAACTATGCAGTCAGTAGCATTCTCGCGTTCCGTCTTTGGTTGGTATAATATTTTTTTATTTTGACTGTTTTATTTTACATTTTGAAGCAGATCTGTAAATTTTCAACGGAAACCACCAAATTTTGAGGTTTCTTATTTTTCAGCGCCTATTTCCTTTCATTATTTCCCTTATTTTTAAGACTATACCCCTTTAAACTGCCCAAGAATTTTATGCGTTTAACTCCCCGTTATTACACAATAGACTCTCGGATAACACATCCTCCCCTATTTTCTTCGGCAACCGTGAGTGACCATTGGTGAGGTAATTCATAGGTGGCGCTTCTTCAACCATCCCGTGTTTTTTTTTCCCGAACCCGATCATTACCCGTGAGAACGCACGAACCCGCTTTCCGTGATCATTTTATCATTTATTTTATTTTTCCCGAACGTCCCAACCCATTCTTCTTCTTACTTATTTCTGTAAGCGATCTGATGTTTTATTTTGTCTTCTTGCATGCGCCCGAGAAACATATCACGCCGTCCAATCGTGCGAAACTATTCTTTATTTTTACGCGCGAGGTGGTGGTTCCTGGGATCGTATATAAAAAAAAGCGAGGAACAGGAAAAGGAAAGAGGCGATAGATGGTTGTTTTTTTTTGGAAAATCGGAAAGGAAGTCGAATTCGGGAAAGGAAAAAGGAGGCTTGCCTAAGAGTGTGTGTGTGTGAGACAGAGAGAGAAGGGGGGGGGGGGGAGGAAATTCCGCAAAAGTTCGCAGTATTAAATGGGACGGAGTGCTGTTGCGAAGGGAAAGAGGAGAAGAGAGGTCGGTTTGAAATTGGAATTACGTGAAGCCGTTGAGCGGTGAAAGGTCGAAACTGCGTGGCCCTCTTTGAAAAAGATCCTCTAAAGATGCAGTTGATGCGGTCGGTATTTTTGAAGAAGAAAAAAGCTGAAAGGAGGAATCTCTTCGGTGTTTTATTTTCTTATTTTTTCACGGAACGAAAATCGTGACGCAAAGGCGAGAATTTGAGGAATGACGTCGCCAATTAGAACTAGAACCCTTCTTACTACTTTTTGCCTATAGAATCCTCTAGAAATCGTCAAAGGAGACGGGAAGTCTAATTGAATTACGATTTAACGCGAATGCCCTTTCTTTATATTGCGTAGTTTGACGATGTGGTGGCGTGCTTATAATCGACTGACTTGGCCGTTACTTTGCAGAAATCCACGTATGGCGATAAAAATTTAGTTAATTTTCAAAAAGATTAATTTTTTACTCTCGCTAGATCAGGGGTCTCATACTCGCATTGGTGTGCGGGCCGCGTGACGGCTCTCTGACGATCCGCGGGCTGCATTCATTACTTTCGCAGTCTTCACATATTTTCGTATTCTTTGTATTATATTCACTCTCCATTTCCACATGAGAGGAATCACTCTATTACGCGTCTTACACGCAGTCATTACAAAAATGCTAGATTTGGCGTCGAGGGTTAAGTCCTGATACGCAAGAAACTCGCTGGCAGTGAGATAAACATTCTTCAGTAACTCAACCCTAAAACTTTATTTGAATATGAAACCCAGTTTTTTGATAATATATTCCGTGATAGCATTGAAATTTTTATGATGTATACTTCAGATGGACGCAAAATAGTTCTACGAAAAGGTACGTTTTGTTACCTTCGCAGAGGCACGCCAATAACGAATATCTATGCGAACCTTTTTTCGATTTAAAAAAACCTTTAAAATTTTTTAAATGTTACGAGAAACCTATTTCAGGGACTGTGGAAAAAATTAGTCCAAGGCTAACAAAATTTTAGAATGTAGTATAAAAAGTTACCTACTCCGATTGCTTGCAACTTTTCGCATTAATTTAAATATTCAAAATATTTAGACGTATATACTGTAGCGATATGTTTTCATCGGATATAATAATAGCTTCTCAGATATTTTTTCTCTTTTTTGAAGTCATATAGCGATATGTAATCCCTGTGCAGCGTTTTAACGAGGCATCCATGTACCATTAAAGAGGCCATGATCCGGCCTGATGTTAATATAGAAGCATACCGAAGATGTCGACGACTTAAATGGATATGAAGTAAAGTAGTGGCGATATTTTTAGCTGAAGTCATTTTTTTCCGTTCATTAATATAGGTCAATCGATTTATTTATTTTTTACTTTTAACGCTGACTCGTTGCATCCCCGATGGTCAATCTGCCACCTAAAATATCCACTCCTTCGTACTTTATTTCTGCCCATCACCTTTAAAGATGCCTCGAGTCTACTTTTCAACGCATTCCAAAATTCAGAACGCAGCGCAAACATTTGAAGGACGTTGGCAAAACTTTCTCCTCGAGTGCTTTTCGGCAGTTCTTTGCTGTTTTTGACGTCAGACGCTGCAAACCTTCTAGGATACATGTATGCGTTTTCGTGTTTAACTTCCAAAAGCTCGATTAATTACCGTGTTGCGTCCTTTACTTTAATGAGCTATAAATCAGTCAAGCTGTTAAATTTTTTTAAAAAACCATTAACTTAACGCGAAACTCCTTGAAAGTGATTCTCTAAAATTGTGGATGAGGCAACATTTTTATGGCTCATTTAAAAAAAATTAAAATGAGCAATTTTATGTAATTATCAAGGTGGTGTATTAAGTATCAGTGAAGTAAACTCAAATGCCAGGTAGTGAAAATATTCATTATAAACGAAACGCAATTTTATCGCAACAACCCGCATCTTCTTATTTAATGACTTTTATTGGATCATTATCCCTGCGTGCGTTGAAGCCTGCATAAACCCATATAGAGCAACGCGAGTCCATACCTCACATAAGTTACATACGTGATTTATGTGCACAAATGCGCTTCAGTGGGCGAGAACTGTGACCTTATATTTTATGTCTTGAATATAGTCCATAAGGATGGGGAATACTGATATTTAATTTATGACGGGTAATTTCCCTTGTGTCAAGGAGATACGACAAATGACACAATCTGTCGGAAGGGCCTTATGTGATGGTCTTCTTATTACATTGGCGCTTTGGTGGCCTTATGGATTTTCTCTTCAGGAGCAGCGGGCTCGCGCTTCATCAAGAGAAAAATTTACTCGATCTGGTGTTCCAAAGCGACGCGCAGGAAAGCTGAGGCGGATAAAATGTATGAAATTCACTCATCCAGCATAAAGAAGTACCGTGTCTTAACTAAGTCCATTTTTTCCATATTTATCTATCCGAAGTTACATAAACATTAACCTTTTCTTCTCGTTATTAACTTAATTGTGACCCAGAAAAACTTAAAAATATATATTCAGAGTAGACACATCAATGCCAATATGTATTTTCAATATAAAAGATGTGCAAAAAGCCATTAACTTTCGATTTATATTAATAATCAATTAATATGAAATTTTGATAACTGACATAGAATTAGACTAAAAATTCTAAATAGAATTTCTTTTATTCTTTGATAGGTAATGTTTTTCAGAATATTATTATAGCGCTATCTCAATGAACGCAGAAAGAGTACATTTTCCACTAACATCTTCTAACGAATTTCCTTTATAAATCGTGAAGCATATTTTCTGCCTTATACAGTCACCCTAATGTAACTGTCACCAAGGAACTTCCACTTCTTTAATTCCCTCCGTCTTCGCGTCCTTTCCTATTATACCCAGAAATCTTAAAACGCGGCGCCAAACTACTGAGAAAGGAAATACTTTTGCCTAGTAGAAAATGAGAGAGAGAGAGAAATCCTCCATCTAAAACCTTGGCACTTCGCTTCCGATGTCTTATTTCGTCTCCCTCTCTCTCTCTTCAATTTTCCTTTATAACCGAAAGACTGCTGCTTTCTTCCTCCCTCCTCCTTTCAATACGTCACTCACTTTCCCTTTTATTTTCCCTCTTGGAGCTCAGCATTATTCACGCTCGCTTTATTCAAAGTGAGGTTGCCCAAAACATCCCACATTCTTTATCAGACCCCAAAATCACCATAGCGTAAAACATCCCACATTTTCTGACCGCGGGAAAGGTTGGGTTGGGTAGCGCGATTGGGTTTAATGAGGGACGGATTTCAGTTGTAAAATGTCCATTCATGCAGCTTTAGTTTCAAAGGTGATATAACGAAACTAAATAGTAAAGTATAATAGTATATCAATCAAATGTGTATTTTTGTCTGTGTCTTTGCAAATAAGATTTCACCGCGCCGATTGGTGCTGCCACCTTGCGGCAGTTATTATAACTGCTAGGAGCTTTCAGAAGACGGTCAGGCTATTTCCTCATTGTTTTATATTTAAATGCAAATATTAATAATCAATTTTTCTATAATTCTTCCGTTGCTATTTCAACGGGAATTACACTAGTAACACAAATAATACATGCAATGTTAAATATTATGTTTTACTGCAGTAAAGTTATTTACCATAAAATACTTAATAACAATTTAACAAATCGATTAAATTGAACATGGTAGCACTGTTAAGTGAATTACATTGAGGGACCTTCGTAATATAACTGTATATGTGGGATGTTTTGGACTAGGAAATGTGGGATGTTTTGGGCTACTTCAATTCAAAGGAATCTCACCCAAAGCCCCATAGTGTCTTTCGCCCCCTCCTTTTTCGCGAGACTTCCATCAAAGAGGTTCATCAGGAACTTCCCTTTCACTCCTCTGTTTCCTTATGTATTTCCTCACTGACTCCTCTGTTGGATGAGAGAGACAATGGAGAAAGACGCGATATGCTCCCAAGGAAACTTGTTTCACGAGATGCTTCACGAAACTGCGGCCGTTCCGGCGAGGATAGACACACACTGCCCCGGAATCCACTGCGGAAGAGACAAAAACAAAAAGGTTTCCGGGAATAGGGAAGGGAAAGTCGCCGGAAGAAAGGAAAATGGCAGGGCTTGCTTCCATTTCATTGCGGACACAGTACTAGAAAATGGCGCAGGCAAACGAGGGATGCCACTGGGGGGATGGGTTAATCGCAATTCGCGCTCTCGAAGAAAATTAAAGAGGTCTTCAATCGATTTTCATAATCGCATTTATGCCTGATGATACGAATTCGATGCTGCATTAACCAATAAACTCAAACAACTCGCCGAAAACCGATGTTGGCAGTTGACATTAGTTCAAAGTTCCGCTTATATTGAAGTAAGACTTGACCAGGTTGAATGGATTTTTATCAAATTTTAATAAGATTGAATTTTATTGTTTTTTTACTATGTAACAATATTTCTGTAAAAATCATTAACAATAATTAAATGTCAATATCATTAATTCAACCTTTTGCGATAAAAGTGGTTGGAAAGTTATTCTTATGCGTACAAATGGCGACATAATTTGTCGCTAATTGCCGATAATTCCGCCTTGGATTCAATTTACAACGTAAATAGAGTGTACGCAATTTGATCCTTATTAATGCAATATATACAAACGTCATAAAGTTGAGTAGTTTTACTTGTTACAAATTGAATTGGTTGATGGTGAATATCTCATTTTCTCAGGGTACACTCAAACTGCTTATAGGATAAAACCAACATACATCGATATTGTAATTTCATTCTTGAATTTTTAGAAAAAATAATGATTAGCCAAGGATCTTATATTACCCTTTGAAAATTTTTATAGCACATAATTTTGAACTACATTTACGAAATAAACTTGCATCAAATTCTGGAGTAGGCTAAAGAAAAACATTTACATATATCGTACATTCATCTGAATATTATTCGTCGTATGCTACCCATAAAACATTTTTAATGTCATTCAATGTTTAATAAGTATATTACAATTACAATTTATTACAAATACTTTTTAATTGGCCGACCGGGTTAGACTGGTAGGCAGTGCGCCTGCCTTCTAAGCCAAAAGTCGCGGGTTGGAATCCCGCTTCGGGCATGGATGTTGTGATGTATGTTGATTTTCTCTAAGAGAATTTGACGGTACAAAATAACCTTAGCTGTTGACGCACCTAAAAACCTAATTACTACTACTACTACTTTTTAATTGTGCATCAGGTATACGATTAATCATTTCATTAACGATACTGAACATTTGAAAAAACAATCTTACATTAGATTAACAAGAACATACGATGGTCTCACAACTAAACTCAGGGTATCATCATATCACCAAAGGATTCTTTAAAAATAAATTCAGCTCTTTTTTGAATTAGTAAAGAACTAGAATTTGGTATAGTTAGAACAGGAGTGGGGAAATTACTGCCCACTGGCCGCATGAAGCCCGTGAGTACATTTAGGAATTCAACCATTGGAATTGAAAACGGATAATTTTATAATTGCACGTCATGACCGTAAAATCTTTTACAGTAGATTTCTAACGCTATAAATTGTTTTCCATTGCTTTTCACTGATAGGACGCCTCAAAACTTCTAAAGTAACTTTTGTATGTGAACTCTAATCCGACCCGACGAAGCTCTTGCAACTTCTAATTCGGTCCACCTCGTGGAAAGTTTGCCCGCCCCTAAGTAAGAGAAACGCCGGCCTAAAGCGAAAGGTTGAAGTGACCAGAGATAAGTATGGGTAAAGCTGAGGAGGTTTTGGGAGCAGTTGAAATCTCCATAAAACATCGAAATTCAAGGACGCGATGACCCGTCCCGAGATCGACTAAAAAGACGGAGGAGCATTGATGTTCATTTTTACTTTTTCGTACGAAGTATCGAGAAAGTAGTTTTCGCGAAAAAATTCGACCTCGAGATTTTTACGGAAATACACGTTTTAGGCGTCGCTGAATCCGAAAAAGTGGTTTTCGCAATGCCGTCTGTCTGTCTGTTACTGGCGCTGGAGCCTAGACGGTAGAGCGAAAATGAATGAAATCTCGTACTTAGGCATTTTATCATACTGAGCAGAGTATACGTAGAAAGGTTGGCATTGATCAATAATTAAGAGTAGTTTATTCTACGCATTTTTAACAACAATCCGATTTTCTCGAAGACGGCTCAACGATTTTGATCAAATTTCGAATAGTTACTCGAGTTTACGTCTACAATAATACTGTATAGTTCATATTTCTCAAAAAATGAATATAAGGCTAGTTTATTCTAGGCAACTTGAACAATAATTTGATTTTCTCAAAAACGGCTCAAACGATTTTCATCAAATTCCGTATAGTTATTTAAGTTGATGTTTGTAATAATTCTACATAGTTCATATTTTTATAAAGATAACTAAACGACGCATTAGTATACAAGAATTTTTGTACAATGTAATTGGATTTTCTCAAAAACGGCTGTAACGATTTTGATCATATTTCGTGCAGTTACTTGAGTATACATCTGCAATAATACTACGTATTTCATTTTTCTCAACGAATGAATATAAGCCTAGTTTGTTCTTGGGCAACTTTAACAAAAATTGGATTTTCTAAAAACAGGCTCATACGATTTTCATTTTCTAAAGATAACTAAACGGCGCATTAGTATATGAGAAAGTTTGTGCAATGTATGTTGTACCGATTTTTTCTTTTGTAATAATAGGAGAATCAATCCTATAAATGGAAAAGTGAGTATGTACCGCATCACTTGCCGTTTACCAATATTGTGAAGAGCAGGATGATATGTAGAAGTAATTGAAATGATATGCATATTTAGTCATAAATATCAGATAAAAATACGCCAATATTAACTCAATAAAAAACTAAGGTACCATTGCTAAAACAAAGGTTGGAAGCAAGATTCCTTATAAATTTTCAGGGTTCTGGTTTAAGGGAGCAACCCCGCACTGTTGGAATGTAGATCCTTATTAGACCTCCTCACCCGTGAAAAGCTTCATCCCTTTAGCTTTATTAGTTTGCCTACAGTACCATTTCAAAATTTGGAATTTTCCGACTTTGAAGGCATATGGCGGAAAATCTACGAACTTCTGGGAAAATTCATAGACTCATAGGAGTTATCATAGTTCATATAGAATTTTCCAAGTGTCTCTTTTAAATGTTTTTACTTTTAAGAAAACGTGCCAAAAATTAATAACATTACACACAGAAATATTCCGTGTATCATGAGTAAATTCCACATAATTTTGCATGATTTCATTAATGCGATTAATAACATTAATTTAATTAAAATAATAATAATTATTAGATTTGCATAATTTATGATTTGTAGAGAAGAATTTAAGTTGAAAAAAAAATTTTGAGATACCTAAGATGAGTAACATGGGGCTCCGCCAGCCGCTTATGAAACAAACCCTATTTAAAATGTATCACCCGTCATCATCTACCGCGACTCCCGCTGGAGGCGAAACGACGGCTCGTGTGTCATAGTGGAGAGGTAGCGGTTGACAGTCCTTTTACGTCCAAGAACATGGCTGAAACAAATTGGAGAGCATTGGCCCGTGAGTGGAAGCCGCCAAACAAAACTCCCATTCATGTCCCATTGTTCACCGTACAAACGACCGCCAGCGTTGAAATCATAAACATGACAAATTCAGCGTTTAGTCATCTCCGGGATAGTTTTAACAACACGGCGCGCACGCGGGGTTGGGCGAAGCATCAGACCGAAATGACGGGTGCGGTTTGCGCACTTAAAATCGTCCGAGCGCCGGACTTACGGAAATATAAATCCAGTTAGGACGATTGCAGATAGTGCCGCTCTCACTATTTTGGACGTAATCCCTAATCCGCGGGAGATTATTGTCGCGTTGCATGGCACCTCGTTTTACGATCATATTTTACGTAACGCGACACATCGGGCGTGTAAAATATCCTTCGATGGTGGTTGTACATATTGCGTTCTGGACGTTTGCCGCGAATATGTTTTGCGGTCTATTAATGACGGAAACGGATGAAAATTCATCGCGAAATATTGGACGAGATGTTCACCGTGATCTTGTTATTTATCGTATCTTGAAAGTTAATTCCGCTTAAATTATTCTATTGATTGGCATATCCTTTTTGAAAGGGGAATTGTTTTGTAAGCAAATCGTTCGTTTAGTGGCTTATTTATAAGGTTGAGGGTTTTGTTTTGGAAAATTTGTGATGAATGCTTTCTTCTTCTGTTTTGTCTTATTTATTTATTACATGTATATTACGGTAATTTTAGATAAATAAACTTTTGAATGGGCTTCATCCGGATTCTGGCTAGGGGATTGTGACAAACTCTTATTTCAAAAGTTAGAGACCTATATAATCCAATCATTTTCCCGAATATTTCAATTTCCCGAAAATAATTTATTTTGTTGTATTTATTCTGATAAAAACAAAATTTATTATTCATGGAAGCTTGATTTTGTTAATTACATTTTTGGACACAGAACGGAATAATAATGATGGCAAATTTATACTTATTTGGATAATATATCGTAAATACTAAATAATAAATACAAGTGAAACAAGCAATATAGGTGTCCATAGAAATAACATGTAGTTCAAGATTATGCATTAAATTAGCAACGTTAGATAACGAAGTTAGGGGAGGGGGAGCACAAAACACAAGCAATATAGGTATCTATCGAATGGAAATAACATGTAGTTCATGATTATGCAATACATTAGGAAATTTAGATAACGAAGTTGGGGGAGGGTGGGAGAAATAATAATAATGATAGACCGGTATAATGAAACAATTTTTAAGGTGTAAAATTTCGAATAATTAGGCTAACAGGGAACCTAAAGCCTTGACAGCAGTATCTTCAATAAATATGCTATAAAATGGCGTTGAGTAAATTGAGTATAATCTACCTCTTTGGGAGAAAGTCGATAGGAACCCATCCAAATCATAATAGGCAGAAAAAGATTTTCGAAAAATAGCTTGGAATTTTACTTTTGTATATGTCCAGTGATAATAAACTATATCACCATCTTCAATGAAGTAATGGAGGTAGAATTTTCCATAAATTATTAAGCATCTCATTAATTTATCTTTATTTAACTATTGCTACTTTTTCATTATTTAATAGATAGGTAGATATTTAAAAGTTAATATTATAAAATAAACACCATTACCGTCGTAAAATGCTGTAACGCTTCAAATGTGATTGACAAAAAATAACATTCTCCTGGTAAAACTCCATCGCAATCAATAATCGGAAATCACTTTAAAAATAAGAAATGTAACAAGAAAGCACCTTCAAACGTATGGACGGAAAAAGTTAACGTGATAGTGCCAATCAGCTTCTGTTTTACGAGCAATTTAATGGAATAAAACAGGATTATATAGATTAAGAAGTAAAGACTTATTACTACTGCATTTCAAAGTTGAAAATAGTGTCTCACCGCGTCGGACGAGTGAGAATAAAACAGCAAGAAAAAATTACGGACGATACCAAACATATATATATATATATAGAGAGAGAGAGAGATACCCTAAATATATATATATATATTTGGTATCGTCCGTAATTTATATATATATATATATATATTTAGGGTATAGTCCGTAATTTTTTCTTGCCGTTTTATTCTCACTCGTTCGACGCGGTGAGACACTAGAATGATTGATAAATGAAGGAAATAAATTTATTATCGACGGGGAAGACAAAATCGAAAAAAAACTAAGGAATTTACTTGTTTGTTTGCTTATTTTTCTTCCTCCGGAGCTCCCGGATTGATACTCTAAGAATGTGGAACTGATGTTGATCGAGCGAGGCGAGAAATGGGGATGGAACGCAGAAAAGAGGGATTTGAGGAGAAATCGAAGGGAAAAGACGGATGAGAGAAGTGAGGCTGAAGACGACACTAGAGAGAGTGGAAAGGATTAGGAAGATAGAGTATAAACCCGTCGGATCCACGATTGGAGCAGGATTTTTTATTTATTTTCGAATATCTTTTTTTTTAAAGCGCCGATGATTCTAGAGGAAGGGTTAGGGGAGTAGGATTCACCTTTAGAAGAATTTACATGTGCGTGATCGTGTATTAGTGCTGTAATGCAGTAATACCACTCAAACTTCTTTTTTTTTTATGTACCTTGTGGGCAATTTCATCCACTACCTGGTACCACCGCATGAATTCTTAAAAGAGAAATTGACCTGAAAAAATGTCATCAAAATCATCGCGCCTAAGCGGAAAATGTACACTTACCTTTATTTAATCAATTTAATGAAAGTGAAATTCGAAGTAGATGAGCGACGGTGGTACGTGAGGTAACTAAGGTAACGCCAAGACTTTGCTTGTATCACTTTCAGATCCTTCTGGTACCACACTTTGAATACTAACACTTGCCATAATAGTCCATAATAGTTATAAGGGCGTCTTGAGTCGTTTATCTAATTAGAAAGCTTCTTGTCGGCGATGATATGGCCATCATAGGCTAACGGAGTTGTTGATGTTTGGGATTTATGAGACCGTGTAAGGTTTTTGTAAACGGCCCTGAGAAAGTTATGGAGTGTCTGCAAACATGCAAAATATCTCCATCGGTTTTCTTTACGTGCTTATATGGCAAGGGAAGCAATGCTGCAAAACTTTCATTAGTATGCGTGGAACGCATTCTAGTAAAAAAAACAGAGCTTTTGAATTGATAAATCTAGCCCAGAGACACGCGCACACACGTACACTGTTTCCTATAAATCACTCCCTATTTTAAAAGTGTTATTTTATTTAAAAATAGGGAGTTATTTGTCAGATACCCTGTATATAAACATATCTTAGTATTTTGTACGCCCATCATGCGGTCCATAATTATTTCTGTTCATCTGCATATGTAGGCATAAAAATATGAATATTATATTTCAAAGGAGAATATAGATACATAATTGTATGCTGCCATTGTTATTTTAGAAATGTCTTTTGAAGTTAAAATAATAACTTATAGATTCGTATTTCATTTTTAAAAAGGGGGAAATCTTTCATTTTCTATAGACCACAGTCTTAGTATTTTGTACGCCCATCATGCGGTCTATAATTATTTCTGTTCATCTCCATATGTAGGCAGAAAAATATAAATGTTATATTTCAAAGGAGAATATAGATACATAATTGTATGCTGCCATTGTTATTTTAGAAATGTCTTCTGAAGTAAAAATAATAACTTATAGATTCATATTTCATTTTTAAAAAGGGGGAAATCTTTCATTTTCTATAGACCACTGTCTTAAAATTATAGAATTATGCGGCACCGCCATTTTTATAAACTTAGCTATACTTTTCCGAGATGCTCTTTAAGGTTTTCGGGCAACCAAATTGGTTGATTTATCGAAAAAATCATCGATGCTGTGGATATTACCTGCTGTCTTTGATCTCGAGTCGTTATGTAAACACTCAATACCCTAAGGCTCCAGATGCCACGAAGCGAAATGCATAGTCAATGATCTCGCCCGAGAATATCACCTAAGAAACTCGATTCGCTTAGGAAACAGTGAGTAATTTTTATCCGATGTTCATGGTTTTATTTTATGAGGACCACATTTGTTTCCTTTCACAATGCCAGGAGAAGAGTTATTGGATCGTTCAAAGCAACGAACCGGATTTTATGCATAAAGAGTCCATGGAATATAAAGACTCAAGGGATTATCGTTCGAAATTATCAAAATTTGTTTTGGTTAAAAAAAACAGGCTCTGCTTTCAGTTACGTCATAGACTGTCCGTGAGAAAAACACTATAAATCTGCATTGTGTGAATTTTGAAACCATGGAATGCCCATGGATGATTGGTTTATTTATTTCACTCTTAAAAATAACTACAGCCCATGCATAATTGGAACGTCGCCGATGAAGGCAGCAAACACGTCAATTCTCAAGTCTAGATTTGGTTTAAATGGAATTAACCTAGTATACTACCATTAACTATATGTACTACCAAATGAGTAATTACCTCAATTTTTCCCTAAAATTTTATTCTGAAATTATCTAAGATAGTACATGAAATTTCTTAATATATTGGTGAAATACCAGAAATTGTTTATGTAAATCCACTATGATTATCCCTTAAAATTATTCCATCATAAGTTTCTTATATGACTGTACTCACAACTTGATTACGAAACGTATTTCTCATCCTAAGTTCAGAGAATAGAAAAAAAATCCGCTTTTTTAATCTCATTAAAATTGGATAGAACTCCAACTTTTTAGGATGTTAAACTCATGGCGACTACGTTATCTATTATACGACGATGAAAGGAAAAAAATCATCCAGATGACGCATCGACGACGAGGTGAACAACCAACTTCGGCTTCTTTTAATCGGTTTATTTTTTTTTTAATTTTCTTGATGGAAAAAATTCAATTTCTTAAGAAAACACTTTCATTTCATCGACGACGAATTTCTCTCAGAAACCGTTTTAGAATTGCAAATAACGTCGCAAAGCTCGCAGTGTGAATAACCGGTTCCACGCATTTATGGATGGGCACTGATAAAAAATATACTAATAACAAAAACGCAATTTGAGGAGAATAGGAAATCTTGAGGGAAGGGAAAAGGAGGCGGGAGGAGAGCGATGGGCAAGTGTTACAAAAAGCATAATCGGCGGATGGAAATGGAGGATAGAAATACAGCGTAACAGTGGAGCAGCCAATGGGGTGTAGCCGGGCGTTATCCCCCGCCCACTATATCTTAAATAATTTGAGCTGCGACTGCTTTCGCATTAATTTCAACTGTTACCTGAAAATAAATATATTTATTACATGATCGTTGTAACTCTTTACTTTCTCATAGGTATACGAAGTGAATTGAGAAAGTATCGTAATCGCGAAAAAATTCGATCTCGAGATTTTATTGGAAATATACGTTTTAGGTGTACCTGAGTCCAAAAAAGTGATTTTCGCAATGCCGTCTCTGTCCGCCTGTCGGTCTGTTCGCGGTTCTAAAGCCTACACGGTAGAGCGAAAATGAATGAAATCTCGGACTTCGGCATTCTATCATACAGAGTAGAAGCTATGAAAAAATGGTTGACATTGCACAACAATTAAGGGCAAATGAAAAGATGGAGAAGGAGGAAAAAAAACCCTCTCCTTCTCAATATTTTCATTTGTGACCAGTACTATGCACTCACGCGTATAAGTTAACTTCCACCATTTTAACTCCTATTAATTAAGAGCAGTTTATTCTATGCAATTTTAACAAAACTTTGATTTGTTCGAAAACGGCTCCCACGATTTTGTTCAAATTTCCTACAGTTACTTGAGTTTACGTCTTAAATAATACTACATAGTTCATAGGTAGTTCATTCGTATTTCTCAAAAAATGAATATAAGGCTTGTTTATTCTAGGCAACTTTATCAGCAATTACATTTTCTCAAAAACAGCTGCAAGTATTATGAACAAATTTCGTACAGTTACTTGAGTTTACGTCTTCAGCAATAGTACTACATAGTTCATATTTATCAAAAAATAAAAATAAGGCTAGCTTGTTCTTGTGAAACTTTAATAACAATTGGATTTTCTAAAAAACGGCTGTTACGATTTTCATCAAAATTAAGTTGATGTTTATAATAATTATACACAGTTTATATTTTTCAAAAGATAACTAAACGACGCATTAATATATGAGAAAGTTTGTACAATGTTTATTGCGCCGATGTTTTATTTTTATACTGAAAAAATTAATGAAAAAAGAAGAAGGTAGTCTTTTTACGAAAAATGTCATTTATTATTTGGGACTCTCGTAGTGAATTCCTGGCTGTAGGATAGAATTCGGCACATAACGAGAACTTGATTATAGTGAGCGAAAATTCCATGGCCTCGTCTAACAATAAGAGATGGCAGGCGCTCAGGGCAGGCCCGTCTTATGGGGGGAAGGGGGGGGGGGGGGGGCTGGGTGGGCAGCAGCCCAGGGCCCCGCGCCTTACCCTGGATAAGTGAAGGGAAGGGGTGCCCCGCGGCAGTCGCCTCGCCCGGGCCCCCGCGGATCCTCGAGACGGGCCTGGCTCAGGGTCCCGCACCTACGGGACTCGGCGCTTGAAGTCAGCTTACTTACTACTCTTTGTAGAATGACCTAACATGCGTGGAACATGAAAAAATCGCTCCAAATATTTGTAAAAGATATAATTTTTCTGTGGATAGAGGGGGCCCCTGGTTTCGCCTTTCCTCGAAAGATGAGAATATTTCGGAACAAATGAAGTTTTCGGACGAAAACTTTAAAGAGGAAGGAAAGAGTCAGTTCTGTCGGGAATGTATAGTGAGAGATAGAGAGGAGAAAAAGGTGGGAGAGAAACTCGAGGATTAAAGCAAGAGAGAGAGAGTTTGTGGAAGAGTTGTAGGCGTAGGACAAAGAAATAGATCGAGTGGGAGTTGAGGATAGGGCAGGGGTCGGCAACCTGCGGCTCCTGAGCCGCAAGTGTCTATTTAAGGATTTGCGTGCAACTCCCAACAGCAACTCTCCCTGATAAAACCTCCAAGAAAGAAATTGGCTTGGTAAAGTATTTTAATAGAAATTGCAGAAAACTAAAAACGTATGGACGCAATCCGTAGAATAAACGTTTGGTTTACAGAAATAATTCCAAAAAGTAAAACAACAGCAAGGTTAAGGAGGTGAGAATCGCCCCCCCCCCCCCCCCCCCCCCAATCAATGACTGCGGCTCTTCTTATGTTGCGTTTTATACATAATTTGAAAAAGTGGCTCTTCTTAGGAAAAAGGTTGCCGTCCCCTGGGATAGGGTTAGGGAGAGCGGGAAAAAATCCGTTAACTTCCCATTATGCCTGGGGAATGGAGAACGAAATGGAGAGAACGCGAGAGTCGATGCAAGACCCTTTACTTAAAAAGAATCTGATGTGGCCAACACATGACTTTCTCCATATTTGGGGTATAGATATTTAAATTACTATGAATACCATTATAAGGCAAAATTATGATTTCGTATCGTAAAAGAATGCAGTCCTCCTTATTTCCGTAAATTAGGTATATTTTGAATATGTTTACAGAATTCACCGCTACATGGTGGTGGCGCTGTATACTGGAAATTAAGAAAAAGCAAAATATCTCCGAAATGGATGGTTCTACGAAAATTTGTTTCAAACAAAACTTGGAAGAAATATTATTCTTCACAACTTTGGTCCTCACGAAGATGACCAATTACGACGTTTTTAAGGAGATATTTGACGGAAACCGAAAAACCGATTATTTTTTATAAATAATTCTTAAACAATAACTTCTATGGAAAATTGTTTGAAATAAAAGATGTAGGAAATTATATTTTCTACATTTTTTGTAATGGTCAATGTATACAATAATGACGTATTATCGGAGAAATATCGCAAAAACCGAATCAGGTTTTGAATAAACCTCGAATTCCGGTTAACCGTTATTGTCCAAAAACTAAACAGTTCTTTGTGCTCATGAAAAAAGTGTTATATATGAAGTTTGGTAAAGATATGGCAAGTACTTTTTGAGTTAGAGCGTCCACAATCACATACAGACACACACACAGACATCATTCCGAAAATAGTCTAAACGTGTTCTAGGGACCTCAAAACGTGTATTTCCGTTGAAATTCGAAGTCGATTTTTTTTCGTGATCACAATACTTTCCCATTACTACGTATGGTGAAAGTAAAAAGGAAGGAGTAGGAAAAGGAACTCGGAGACAGTCGTTAAGCAGGTGTCTGGGAGAGCTAGACGTAATAGGGATAGAAAGGGGTAAGGGTGTTAGGGTGACATTACGAGCGTTGAGGAAAATGGTGTTGTTTGTGTCGGTTATCGCGATAAACGCGTGAGAAATGGTGTTGAGCAGGAGGGAAAGGAGGATGTGGCGGATCCTCGCAAATTTCTCCCAAACTTTAAGAGACATCGAAGCCAGCGTCCTACCATGAAATGCCCTTCCTAACACGTCAATCCAATTTAATCGGAAACGACTTTTCATTAGAGTTAAACAAGCCCGAATAAAGTTTTATTCGAGTTTTAGTTCTGTACAAGGGAATATTTTAGTTTAAATAAAATTGATTAAAATTGTATCTACCAGGATAATCCAATGGTTTATTAAGTTTTTAGCTATCAGGAGTTGAAGAAAAAGGATATTAAATAAAGATAGAGACGAAAGAAATCAACTAAAACATAATTTGAATTAGTTAATTAGGGCCGATTAACATCGATACGCTCGTATCTCGCTGCGAGAACTGATATCGAGAGATATCTGTATTATTTGATTTATGCATTCCACTTGCTCATAATTTTTTAAGGATTATATAATCACCTGCACAGCTCGATAAAAAAGTTCAAACTGTAAGTTAAGAATCGATATCGGCTCAACATTCTTCACTTTATTCAATAAAAAGTAATAGCGCTGAGGAAAGATTAAGCGATCGACTTTAAAAGGGCCAAAGATCGACAGGTCGATCGCGATTAGGGAATCCAAATACTCGGATTTTGAACTACCCGGGTAATCGAGTACTTCTTTTGTGAAATACCCGGGTAGCCGAGTATCCGGGGTAATTAAAAAAATATAATTAAAAAAATTATTTATTTTTTATTCATGAAATAATATTTAAGAAATGCAAGGCCATTTAAGGTATACATTTTTAAGTTGTTTCGGATCTTAGTAATGAAGTTTGAAGCTACTGAGAAAACTATCTCGCTAAATGTTGAAGTAGGTTGAATTGTTATCAAAGCCTGGAACAATTTTTCTGTGCGATATCCTCTTTTGCCATGATTCCTTCAATCAATTTTAGTTCCTTGTCCAATGCTGATTTTGTTGAAGTTTCTTTCGGAATAGCCATAACAGATTGTATTGTTTTCTGCAGCTCACCTTACACAGAACTAACAGAACCTTCATTTTCCGTAGCTGGTTCTTCTTGCTCATTTTCATGTTCATCTTCACCAAACACCCTCTGGAATGTATCTTTTGCCAATGATTTGATTACATTTTTTGAAGAATATATAAAATGATCATTAAAGTGGGAGTTAGGATAATTGCCACTTTGCAAAATAAGCAACAACGACACAATATCTTTGTTTCGTCTTTCATCAATTCTTTTTTTTAAGGCATCCATCATTTCAGTAGCGAGATCCGTATCTGCTTGTTGTAATTTATTTATTCAAAAGAAAGATGCAAACTCCTTCAGCTTTCAGTAAATTGCAGTCCTCTTTGCATAACTCTTTGACAGAAAGCTCGACAGGTTGCAGAACTTCCGATATATTCTTTAAAACATTGATATTTGTATCTTTACATTTTTGCTGGTCGAACACCATCAAAGCCTTGTTTATGCAGTTATTCAATTTTTAAAAATGATTCATCATAGAAATAATGGAGTTCCATCGGGTCTTGCAATCAAGTAACAATCGTAGTTTCTTTCCCTTCTTGTGCCAGCGCATGCTTTTGAAGAACACTGTTTCTTACAGCAGATTTTTTGAAAAATTAAATATGTTTACAGAGCTCAAGAGTATCCTCACCTCCGAGGGCGGAAACAAAATTCTCAAGAGAGAATATGCAACTCGATACTCGATCAAATTACCCGGGTATTCGAGCACTCAAAAATGGCTTCCAAATTCCGAGTACCCGGGTACTCGATACTCGAGCTTGGACTCCCTAATCGCGATCGACTGGTTGAAGACCCGTGCTTTCCGATCAGAATATCCCCGTTTTTTTTTAAGACGAGATATTGTTATCTTACGATTTATTTCAAAAATATTTTTCAAAACCCACGATAGTAAAAAATTGAAGTTTTTAGTAATTTCTGTATAAAATAGTGAGATTCATAATCCGACGTTATAACGAAGTTTCACTGTGTTCATATTTTCAATTCATTTCTTTTAACATTACGGCGTCAGTCAGTATTACTCCTTTATTTATTACGTTTAATGAATTTTTCTCTTACCTAGATCCCCAAACACGGTACTCGTCGGTTTATATTCGTTTTATTATCTCATTATTTTTTCTATGAATGTTTTATTCATTTTTTTAGCTATATTTTTAATTTGCAGTTAACCGGTACCTTATGGAACCAATTTCGCCCCGATAATAAAGACGTTCATCCATCTGTCATTTTCTCTTATTCCCTTCTTTCTCTTCTTTAACATTGGTTCGTCATGTTTCATCTTCATCCATCGATGTACGTTTTCATCGTTTCCTTCTTTAAAAAAAATAATAATTTCATTTTTTTTACATCCTCGCCGTTCATGGTGATTTAACTTCTCGGTTTTTCTTTATGGATGACCTTCCTGTCACCCTCTCGACCCCCAGTCACAGTTTTATTTTTCTTCTATCAATCCATGACGTTTTTCCTTCGACGTGGTTTTCAGAAGAAGAAGGAAAAAAACTAATCCCGATACTTTTTGATATTTTTTCCCTCTTTCACGTTTCCATTCGATTTTATTTATCCTTTCCGCCCGCCTACATTTTTCCCTTTCTCGTTCGGATGGCCTTTTTATCACCTCGCCTGCGAATGTCTCTGCAATCTTTTCCCATTCATATATTATGTACTTGCTCCGATCCAACTTTTTCCATGTAACACATCTGTGATCCGTTGCGCTTTCACTTTTTCACGACTCTTCGTGCTATATTACACTGTTATAACGAAATGTTGGAGTTAGTGTAAATCTATAAATACTGGCTAACACGGTCATTGCTTCATTCCGAAAAAGAAAAGATCAATTATTTATTAAAATATAAAGGTTCGTAATCTTATTAAAAGGAAGTGATTGTGATATTCACCTCATTCCAAGTAAATATCAGCGTTAAATGCTTGAGACTGCGAAAAAAAGACTTCCGAGTCCGTAATGATAAATGTTCTTCTGCTATCAGAAATCGGCCAGGTCCTGACAAATATTTTCCGTCGTGGTGAAATTCTCGTTGTAACAATTATTGGTCGAACCGGGGTTTTCTTTGTATAACGTATAAAATATATATAAATCCACTTATTATCATCCCTCCATCCGCCTCTTATCCCTTTTCCTTCTCATCCATTTTCTGATTCCTCTGTCTCTATCATCCTCCCGTCTTTTATATCCCGTCAAATCGTCTCTTTTCGATATAACATACTTTCTCGAATCTCCTCCTCCTTTTTTAGGTCTCTTTTTCACGTTTTTTCACCTTTACGGTCTTATGATTTTTTTCCATATTTATTTCTCTCCCGCCAATTTCGAGGGGCGCTTCAGAGGATCCAGACGGCATCCAGAGCGAGGCGATTCGCACATAAAAAAGACTCGCGTTTATGTATTCTCGAGATCATCCGTTTCCGCGCCAGTTTTCAGTTATTTTATTTTCCTTTCCTTATCTAATCCTCCCACTCTCACTTACACCTTTCATCCCACACGCAATTATATCCCATATATATATATATAATTTAGTGTGTTTGTATGTATGTCTGTTTATAACTTAAGAACCAAAAGTTCCACAACTTTCAAACTTTGCACATGATTTTATATCATCCCTAAAAAGATTTTAGGCAACTTTGTTTTCCCCCTATAACCCCCACTCTCTTGGAATTTTTTTTTTAATTTTCATATTTTTAAAATTTTGTATATTGAGGAAGTATTGTTATCGCGAAAAAATTCGACCTCGAGATTTTTATGGAAATATACGTTTTAGGTGTAGCTGAATCTCTTAAAGTGGTTTTTCGCAATGCCGCCTGTCTGTTATGGGCTTCGGAGCCTAAACGGTAGAGCAAAAATGAATGAAATCTCGTACTTAAGAATTTTATCATACTGAGAAGTTTAGAATTTTTCTCCTTCTCAATCTTTTCATTAGAGTATATGAAGAAATGGTTGACATTGCTCAATAATTAAGGGAAGTTTATTCTAAGCATTTTTAACAACAATTTGATTTTCTCAAGTACGGCTCAAACGGTTTTGATCAAATTTAGTACAGTTACTTGACTTTATGTCTGTAATAATGCTGTGTAGTTCATATTTCTCAAAAAATGAATATAAGGCTAGTTTATTCTAGGCGACTTTTGCAATAATTTGATTTTCTCAAAAACGGCTCAAACGATTTTGATCAAATTTCGTACAGTTACTTGACTTTATGTCTGTAATAATGCTGTGTAGTTCATATTTCTCAAAAATGAATATAAGGCTAGTTTATTCTAGGCGACTTTTGCAATAATTTGATTTTCTCAAAAACGGCTCAAACGATTTTGATCAAATTTCGCACAGTTACTTGAGTATACGTCTGCAATATTACTACGTATTTCATTTTTCTCAAAGAATGAATATATAAGGCTAGTTTAATCTTGGGTAACTTTAACAAAAATTGGATTTTCTAAAAACCGGCTCATACGATTTTCATTATTATATGAGAAAATTTGTACAATGTATGTTGTACCGATTTTTTTTACTTAAGTCGTGTATTATCCCTTCTAGAATGTGTATACAACATTTGGGGGGGGGCTATGTCTCCCCGTTCCCCCATAATTTTGATTTAAATTTACCCAATCCTCAGACAAATTGAACCGGGCAACGCCGGGTACTGCAGCTAGTATGTGTGTGCATATATATATATATATTCACGGCTTTTTTAGCGCACTTTCCTTGTTTAAGGAACTTCTAAAAGTTCCTCTTTTTTATCGAAGGATCTTTCTCCACTTCCATATTCCTATCTCGCTCTCTCTGTCCATTCTTCTTTCCCCCCCTTTCTCTCTCACTCCCTTTATCCCTCTCTCTCTCTTCTTCTCTCCCCTTGCCTTTCTCCTTCCTTCTTCCCTCACTCCCTCCCTCTCTCTCTCTCTCTCTCTCTCCTTTCCCTCCTTCGCTCTCTTTTCTCCTTCCATCTGCCTCTCTCTCTCTCATCCTTCTCCCGCAACCCCTGCAATGCGACGGGGCCCGAGATTTAGGGGCCCCCCAATCGATCAAACCTTACTGACTAAGATATCCATAGGGGGGCCCCAATCGATCAAACCTTACTGACTAACATGTCCATAGGGGGGCCCCATATTATTTGCTGCGGGGGGGGTCCTCCAGATTTTCAGGTACACCACTGGGACACTGTCTTTTATATTGGTTTTGTGATTGTGATGACGGAGCGGGATTTGTAGTGTTGTAGGGGCAAAATATAAATATAAACTTTTAAATATATAGCATTAGAAATAACATTTCAAGTGCGTGTTCGTAAAATTTGATACTGTTGTACGTATACTATGCTCTTATGCTATAAGAAATCTTCTGGGACCAATGAAATATTTACGTCGCACGGAGATTCCACTGTTTATATCCCCATCTGCATTTCGATACATCTTTCCTTGATCCTTCACAGATTTTTGGAGCTGAACTAATTTCAAAGTTTCCACGCAAAATATTTCACACAAAACACCCCAATTTATCCAAAGCCAGACTATATTTTTTCCCTGCGATAAAATGTTTCCTTAAAATATCCTCTCTCCCTCTCAACCAGCCCTCGCCATTTTCGTCAACAAAACAATAACATATCCGCTCGATAAGAAGATTTATATCGTCATCAACCACTTGTCGTATGCTATATAATACCTTACAGCAGCGCCATGCCTTCGAGACTACTTTTTTTAGGAGTAGAAAAAACAAGTTAGGAAAGTGTACAACGTATCACAAATGGGTGCGGTTCGTGCAATGGTGTATTAGAAAGAACTTATATACCTGTATTTAAGGGAAATTGCGTTTTAAAGTTCTTTTCTTCATCATAAATAATCCATTTTCTTCCTATTTAATAATATTACATGCACACGTTTGTGAGATTGTTTATGTTAGCAACAATGAAGAAGTAACCATGAAACATTTTCTAAGTTCAACTCGAATTAAGACATTTTTGTTTGATTTTCTCAATAACGGCTACTCCTGCGATAAAAATGTATAGAAAAGGAAATACTCTAATTTACTGGTTCTACAACTTTTATTTGAAAAATATTTTGATATAAGCAATACTTTACGAGATATGACGAAAATTTAATTTTTTGTAACCAGTAAAGTGGTACCCCTGATTGGCTTACGTGATTCATTTTTGCGATTTTCTTATTATATTTGATTGTAATATCAAATTTCATGAAAATCCATTCGGTTGAAGCCGAGAACGAACATGCGGACGGACGGACGGACAGACCGACTATAATAGGCGCTCACGCTGGAAGCGAAACGCGCCTGAAAAACGGAAACGAAATACATAAAGTTCCTCTTCTCTGTCTACTTCGGGAAAGGATGAGTACGCGATGGGCACAAAAAAGAGCATCTGCTCTTTCCAAAGTAAGCCAAATCTCTCCCCGATATTAGACCCGTGTCTACACGATTGGTCTGTAGAACGAGCTTTCCTCATGGTATTCCAATCCTTCGCCTCCTCCGAAATACCAGAGAGTCTTACGGATTTTATATTATTTTTTTGACGATCACTTTCCTTCCTATCAAGTTCTTTATTACCATACTTTCGCGCGTACTTTTTCCTTGATGCTCACAAATCGATTCTTATTGTCCTTACGTATTTATTGTTTTACTAGGGGGAAGGCACCCTGCTCAATGACGCTCGCCAACCCCCCTCCCCCTCTTTCTTCGTTGTTTCTTCGTTCCTACCATGTACCCATTGCATTTAGATTAGTTTAACGGGAATATGTTTTGAATATGAGTTTAATGAATATATTTTATAAGGGATGTTTGGTTTTTAATAACAAATTAAAAAAATTAGTTGAATAACTCGATAAAAAATTAACTTAGAGGACTGAAATTCCAGGAGATTAAAAATGGCTTAGGTGTAGAACGTTAAAGAGAGAGAGAGAGAGAGACAACCAGAAATAGGATTTTAGTAATATAGATAAAAAATATAAATAACATGAATATTGCGTTCGATTTATTTGCATTAAATTCATATCTTCGGTCATTTCGAGCAATTTTTAATCTTATTTTCGATTTTTAAGCCTTTATTTAAGTGCATATGCACGGAAAATACCGAGAGCAACAATTCCGGTAACCAGGGAATCTTATTATTGAAATGTTAAAATAATTTACCAAAACTCGAGTATAAATTCAAAAAATGAGCGAATTCGAGCGAGGTTGGGTATTCGACGGTAATAATAAGACCCCTCATACATTTTGGCGTGTTTTAGCGCAAATTTCGTGATGATAATTTAATTTAAGATATTTGAAAGAGTAAAAGAATTAAATTCTTCAAACCAAAAAGGTGATTTTTACGTGTTATCTTATGGGAGTCGACATTCATCCTCTGGAGTCGAACCGGTAACCTCTTTCGAAATTTTTTTAGTCATAACGTAAAGATTTATCAACACTGAAATCCTGAAAAATTTCAGGCTTCTAAATTTATTTCTAATCGAGTTATTCACAAAATTATAGGGTTACGCATCGTGATGACCATTACGATTTTATAACATAGAGAGATAAGTACGCGATCTTAGTTCGCAATTTTATTATTATCCTAGCTGAAAAGACCGTTAAAAACGGGTCGGAAAATTTCTTAAACAAAACAATGTTTTTAAAAAAATCATTCGATAACAATGTAATCACCATGTTCTATAACATGTTTTCCAAATAACAAGAGTGAAATGATGGAAATTTAACTTATATCCGTGTGTGCATAATACTGATCACAAATGTGAAGACAGAAAAAAAAAATTCTGGACTTGTTTTCGAAAGTTTGGATGTTTGTCCCGGTATAGATAAACAACTACAGGACGTATTAACTTGGCTATGCCAATTTATTAAATAATGAAATTGTAAATAAATATATATACAATGAATTTCATACCCATTAAGGTTGGGTATTTTCGCGAAAAATCTTCCAGTTATTGGTTGCCATGACAGCGAACGTTTTTTATTTCAATACAACGTGAAATGTTGGCGTTAAAACGAGTTTGTGGACATAAATTCGAAAATCGTCGGTAGGGAAAAAATATTTATTTTTTTAGGTGCTCTTTGGTTCAAGTCTCGAGTTTGCACGATGATTATAAATAATTTTAATATGGTAAAGAATAAAGTACACTACGTTTCAGATTTTCCTATTTTATTCAAAAGGAAAGAATAAACGCTCCTGGATTCGAACCCCGATATTTTTTCGGGTTTGTTTTTCGTCGTTTATTTTTAATGCGTGATTGAAAGCATTCCTGCCTAATATGAATCTTCTACATAGTCGGGAAGTTTGCCAAAACACATTTCGAAAAGCGTCATAAACAAAAGGACAAAAAGGATTAAGCCGTTTATATTTGACGACAAATCTTGGAAAAAACAATTGATTATTACGACTAACTCCATGGACGTGGTTTAATATGGGCTCACCGACCGATTTACCGCATCATTGCCTGCATTTTGGAGTTTAAAAAAAGAAAGATTTGATATGGGTGCATTAAACCAACGTTTTTAGATTTATTCAATTAATTAGATCGGAATTGCCATATGTGAGCAGATTTTGAGCGTAACGTAATATATGAAACTGCAAGCTTTAATTGAGAGTGCCGTTAATACATTTGATGTCCAATTTTAAAAACTTTTATAAATTATTCTAACTGTACTTTGCAATTAACGTTGAGCGGACGAGTCCGAGCGACCCTTCACATTAATACTTATTTCACGTTAAATATATTGTTTCGTGTAATTATTTTGGTAGAAAAATGTTTCCATTTACAGGATTTGGGATTTATCGCCATCCTCCTTTCTGCTCGTTTCCGCGATTCGGAAGTTACGGGCGAAATAATATATGACGCATTCATTCGAGTTCTATTGTATTTTATTGCTATATAAAGGGGTGTAGTCCATTCACATTTTTCTTTTGTAAAGGTTCATTTTATTCTGTTTTGCGCTTTCAATTTTAACCGCAAAGAAAAAAAAAAGGGACCGCATTCATCAAATTATGGAGTAAATTATGTTCTCGTTCTCTCTTTTACCGGACCGCGTTTTCACGTAGAAATAACGCTTTTGGGATTTTCGCGGTCTCTCTCAACATTTCAGTTCGGCTCATGACCTTCAGTAAATCATCTCTTTATGATTTGGTCGACCAGTGGGCGAAACGGCTTCTTTTTTTTATGCACAATCCCAGTACCCTTTGTAGGAGTGGTATTATTATTTTCCCGCGATATTTTTCGACGTTGCGGCCAAAACATTTCTTCGACGATTAAGGCGTATTACGTGGACTGTCTGGAGTTTTACTTTCTCATATACGAAGTATATTGAGAAAGTACAGTAATCGCGAAAAAATTCGACCTCGAGATTTTGACGGAAAAATACGTTCTAGGTGTACCTGAGTCCGAAAAAGTGGTTTTCGCAATGTCTGTCTATCTGTTTGTTCTCGGCTCTAGAGCTTATACGGTATAGCGAAAATGAATGAAATCTCGTAGTTAGTCATTTTATCATGCAGAATAGAATCTATGAAGAAATGGTTGACATTGCTCAATAAGTAAGGGAAGTTTATTCTACGCATTTTTAACAATTTTATTTTCTCAAAAACGGCTGTCACGATTTTGATCAAATTTTGTACAGTTACTTGAGTATACGTCTACATTAATATTACATATTTCATTTTTCTCAATGACTTAATATAAGGCTAGTTTATTCTTGGGCAACTTTAACAAAAATTGAATTTTCTAAAAACCGGCTGATACGATTTTCATTTCCTAAAGATAAATAAACGACGCATTAGTATATGAGAAAGTTTGTACAATGTATGCTGTACCGATTTTTTTAAAGCATGAGAGGTTTAAATTTCTCTTGGCGAATTATTATTAGAAATAAACGTCTATGGAAACGAAATTCAAATTGAAGGATACGAAAACTATCAGATGATTTTATCTCATTTTAAACTTTAAAAAGCTCTTACACATTATAAGCACAAGGAGCGTCGAAACAAGTCTGATTAAGTTATTAAGGAGCAGGAAATAATATTTTTCCGTTTACATTTAATGGTGCCGAATTAGTTATTTAAGTTTTTATTTTGTTGTGTCAAACAAGTCGTTCATCTGGTTGTGCGCGGAAAAGCAGGATCTTCTGTATGCAGTTTTCTGTCTATACATACATTTAAAACACGAGGAATGTTTTCCATTAAATCAAGCGATAATTTTTGCAAAATGAAGAGGTAAACTTTACCGAAAAGTCGTGTTAATTTTTACGTATAACTGAAAAATACTGGGGTACAAGGAATGAAAGATTTTGGAACTGTTAGTAAACCCGGACGACGGTAAACTACGGAGTTTTACACTAATATTTCCAAGGAAAAGAAGCGGAAAACAAAGGAGTATGAAAGTTTCAGTGATACCACTCAAACCACCAAATTCTTGCTTGAAAATTGTAAGGTTTTTTTGTATTTCTTTGCTTTTAGGATACCTATATAAAAGTTGGTAATCTAAAAAGTAACTTTTAAACTGTTTTATTTACTCTTCTATTTTTTCAAGACATCCCTTACTTCAAATGCATTTATCTTCACCAGAAATAACCGAGGTCACTGGAAAAAACTGTGTTCCATCAAAAATCATATATATTTCTTTTATAGATGTTTCCAATTTAACGAATGTATTCATTATTCATTCCCGGAATGAAGCCTCATCATTATAGGTTTTTTCTTGAAAAATCTTCTAAAATTAATGAGGGTATCCTGCGTATCTCCTCCTTCTTCGAGCGCCCTTATAAATTAACAAAATAAACAATGTAAATAAAATACCGACGCAAGCGGAATTCTGACAAAAGTAAGCATTTTGATAATAGGTCAACTTCCGCGTACTGGAACAAGTACATACGTATAGTATAGACAAAATAACTTTTTAATTTAAACAACTTTTAGGAAGTGTTTATAGGAAAAATGAGGCAACAACCTAACGGTTTGATTCGATGATTTTACTGTCAATTAAAAACTGTTCTCGCTTTTCTTCGTCTCCAAGAAACATTCGCGTAAATTCTTCGAGAGTCGGAATCATTTTTAAGGGTTGACTGTAGGACGTAGTTACATATGTGGCGGCACCACAGTCAAGAGACACCATTTCCGTCAGGCCAACAATAAGAAATCCATATTGTATTCTCCCTTTCCCTTACATGATCTGTAAGGTATCGATTAATAAATTGAGTCGGATGGAGGACAACATTTGCAACAACAAGTACGCAAGGGCATATAGTAATTACTACTTACAGTTTAGGACAGGCCTGTGCGGCCCACAAACTTCTTATGACTTTCCACACAAAAGTGGCCCATTTATTGCAAATCGTCTATTTTCGATTGACGTGGATGCAAGCACAGCACCAGCACTATTGCAGCTGGAGATAATTTATTTGCAATGCAATACTGAATTAAAATTCATTATATATTATCATTTAATAATAATTATTGAATTATTCAATTTTGCTGTTTTCATTTGAACCACCCTCGTATTTTTGAGTAGTAAAACAAGATTTTTCCATCAGAACTATAATACAATTAGAACCAGAAGAAATTAGCGCTGTAAAAGTTTCTGTAATAAAATTAACTGGAGCAGCAACTCACGTGGAAAAGTTATAATGTTATAAGCTTTCCTATAAAATTTTTCAATGAGAAAAAAAGTTTTGAATGTATTTGGTTTTAACCATTGTTGGTATTATCTCAGATATAAACCTAGGAATCGGTAATAGTTGGAAATATAGTTTAAAAGATGACACATGAACAACGGTTATCATAAACATACACATGTCGTCGTATGATCACGTTGTTTTGGGAGCTCAAAAAACTTGTTTGTATTTATTTGTCACTCAGTCTCTCACTTCAACAGTGCTATTTCGTTTTTGGTTTTAATTTATTTTTTCTATAGCGTTTCTCGTCTTATCATCAGTTTCTAAGAAGTTCAAATTTCAGGTGATTTATGTGAACGCTGAAAATTAAGAACTTCAATATAACTTTTTTTCCAAAAAAAACGTAATGTAGCAGGATATCAACTCCTTATGATGCCAAGATCTTAAAGGCTTTAATAATACGTATTAAGGCGGTCTTGTTTCATCCATTAGGAGCCGCAAAAAAGAATCCTTATTTCGTTTCCGCCCACGTTAGCGCTACATAGGTAAGATAGAATGGAGGATGGGTTGGAATTGACGTAGATAATAAGTTGTAGAATGCCTGAAAATGGGAAGGATAATTCATCGCGAATGATTAAAACGTAATCGAACAAATGAAATCGAATGTTGCGACGTTAGACAGGAGTGGTGGAAAAGAGTATAAAAGAAAGATATCGGGAAGCGATGGAATGAAAATGACAGGAGAACGTATTGGATTCCTTTGAGCGCGGAGTGGCTCCAATACATCCATATATTTTGAGAGGGATGACGGTCTAGATAGGAGGAGATATGAGGTTTCCCCGTTGACACGTCAGGTGAAGCAACGGCATTGAAATCGCTTGAGAAAAGTTTATTTCTTAATATGATTCGTTTCCTTTGTACAGAACAGATACTTAAGATAAATCTTCAAGGCCGTCATTTTAAATAATAAATAAAATTTAAGGTATTTTTATCTATCACCGAAATAATAAATAAAATTTAAGGTATTTCATTTATCACCGAAGCTATTAGTATAAACTACAAGGCACGAGCTATTTTAAATACAAGGAACTATTTTCTACAGCGATATTTTTTACCTTATTTATTTGTTGTTCGATACTGTATCAAATTTCTTCATTAGTCGGATCTAATCATCAAAAACATCGTAAAAAAGAAACATTTAAAACTAAATGGCATCATAGATCGCATGCATTCTGCAAATTTCAGTCATATCTCTTACCGTTTATTTGCTAATGTGATTGATTGTACAGACGGACAACCGGACAGACACAGCGAAAACATAAGCTCGTTTATGACATAAAACGCGGTAAAAATCACATTTGTCATTAGCTCTATGGGCTAGCCTAAGTAACTAGCCTTTTAGAATTTTTCTAACAGTCATATATAATTTTTAAAATAAAATTTTCACAAAATTTTCTTGGAAAGAAATATTCGACTGGTAGATCAAATATGAATTCATTTATTTTTCGCTACATTCTATATAAAAATTTTCACCGCCAAGAGGAAAATGCCTATTACAATTTTAAGTTGGGACATATAGAACATTAGAAAATATTTTTTTCTCGATTAGAAGACTTATTCGCCTATATTTCAAACAAAATCGGTCAAGAGCGAGACTCGTAAGATTGACAAATGGGTCAATCATTAACAACAACTTAACCGATAATGATTAAAATGATCGAAGGATGTTACCAAGGGTTTTCATCGCCGATCAAGGTGATATCGACGATTATTTTTCATGCGTACGAACAAGAGGTTCAAGGTAAGACGGCCTCGTTTCCCCACAGCAAAATAAAAACCTTGGCGTGAGATAAATGCGTCGACCGTGGAGGTGTCGATATTAAACGACCAACCATCTCTTTCGAGTTTCGATTCCCAAGACCGTCATCCCCCGACAATAAGGCGATGGTCGATAGCCTAAAAAAGAGAAACCGCAACAAACTTCACCAATTTGGAAAATTAAAGGTCCCGAACCACTGAAGCGATTTTACTAAGTGAGTGACAAAAAAGGCTGGAATCTTTCCAACAACGGTCGCGTTGGCAACCGCGTCGTTTAAAATAAAATTACGATTTAGGCAAAAAACCTCACGAGATGCTTCTAATTGCCTTCGTGATGTATAAAAAAAAGAAGGAAAATGCCACGCAATCGATCAATTCGCGATAAAATATGGCTCTTATCTCCTAAAAGAAATATTCCATAAAATATGGCTGTAAAAAAATTCTACGGTTCTTTTTACTTCGGCCGAAGCGTGGGTGGGTGGTTTTTTTAAAAAGGGAATATGGGGAGGAGAATGGGGGAAAAAAGAGAATAGTTGGCCCCTATCTAGCTGTTGGATTCATTCCAGAATGGAAGCGACCAACCCAGCCGAATAACGCAAAACGCGAGGGAGAACAAGCGAAGAGACAAGCGAGGAAGGATAACTTGGCCGAGAAAATATATGTACGCCAAAATAAAATCTGGTTGTGTGACTGCGACGATGGTTCTGCGAGAGGCGTGCGAGTTTTTGTAAGCGTTTTTTACTGTAAGTTTTTTTAC
The DNA here is from genome assembly GCA_036926305.1 of Uropetala carovei. Lineage (NCBI taxonomy): Eukaryota > Metazoa > Arthropoda > Insecta > Odonata > Petaluridae > Uropetala > Uropetala carovei. The sequence goes on from JAXCHB010000214.1 coordinate 2,358,954, forward strand.
GTCTTTTTACCGTTGTAATGGGTGCGCGAAACGTTCTCGAAAAGGTCAGGTCGGTAGTTTTTAAAGGTAGGGCAAGAGTCGACTTGAGAGTGAGGAGGTATTAAAAACCTCTTGCGAGAAAACTTTATGGCAATTAAAGGTTCACTTTTTAAAGGATGAACTTGTACGACGTACATGCGACGTACAATGTACGGTTAAGACGATATCTTCCCCGTTATGACGAGCTCGTCTGTCCTCTGTTTCGTTCCTTTGGTTTATTCAGATAGCGGTATGTGTATATGAGACATTCTGTTCCGGAGGTGCGTGTAGGCAGGGCCGGATTAAAGTCTTTTTAGGCCCACAATGTAATCGTAGATCTATATAATATATGACTATGATACTTTGTTACTATGACTATAGTATTTTGTCCTAAAAATGTTTAGTAGGCCCTGGGCATTGTGCCCAGTGGATAATCCAGGCCTGCGTTTAGACTACGTAATTTATTTTATAAAGTAGTGGTTCGGTTATCTTTTTGACAAACATTTGCAGTTATTTTGTTGAAAAGCGAAATTTTCCCCACTCATCTAAAAAACGAATGCGTGCATATTATATTAGGTGTCTTTAATAGCCGTAGAAATATTGTTGTATTCTGTCCATGAGCTCGATGATTATTTTTTGTACGCAAAATCATGTTAATTCAATTAGATTTTATATCTATTAATTAGCATCACCGAAATTTCATTTCGTTTCCGAATGTCTGAACCAGTATTTGGGTCCCAACGCTTTTGTAGGCGCGAAACCTTTTCAAAATAAACAGAGTTTTGCGCAATCCCATCTTGAAACAATGTTGTATATTTATACATAACGGAGAACCTCAACGTTTGGAATCGTTAATTTGTTAGCATTACATCACCATCAATTTATTAAAGTGATTTGTTGTCCTAATGTTGTATAAATATTACCAGGTCCTCTATGTAAAAGCAATTTTCGCGATATCCCTCACAGTGGCAGCCACACTTTTCGGGTCTAGGGCCTAGCAGCACACTTCCGCGGGCCACAGGCAAGTCGTGAGTACAATTGAAGAATAAATTAAGGAAACTAAACTGTTAAGTTGGAGAGTATTATTACGTGTTATATTTTAAATGCATTTGTCTATTATGTATTGGAATAGAGCAGGGATGGCCAGCAGGCGGCTCCCGAGCCGCATACATCTCTTCGATTGTCAATATGCGTCTTCTTGAATCTTTGAACTACGCATAGTGAAAAGGGGGAATCGGCGTAATTTGCACGAAATCGAAATAAATTGCACTCTCTTTATTCAAATTTTGTGTGAATTCATCGTCGTAATCATCCGATGATGACTATCACTCATCGAAACCGGTCGCATTTCCTTTCAATTTTCTCTTTTAGATAAATGTTTGCGCGAGGTTTTCATAACACTCAATTTTTTAAAGAATTATTTAGCCATTTATATTGTGGTCTAATTCTTTGGCACACGCATCATTTTTCATCCCGTGTGTTCTGACATAATCCTCTTGCAAGGAGAGGAAAATAAATATCACAGCAGGAGGCAGGATAAAGCAATTTCGTGCGTCTCAAAAACGAAATAAACAGCACGTGTAGTATTTTTTACAAGTCATTCACGAAAAAGCGATTTTATAAATTTAATGCCTACATCACTGACAGGGAACAACCGCAACCCGAGTGGCTTAGAACACGTGGCCTCAAGCCAGCGCTCTCAAGCGAATTGAATCTTTGCTTTTCGTATAAAAGGCCAAGACGACTACTCGGGCGTATTATACCAGATCGCATGATGAAAATTCACGTACACGCATGGGGTTTACGGTCTGAGGGTCGGGTTTGAATAAGGAAAGTTGAATTGTTGCTCTTGGAGCTGGACCATCGTGAGTAGGGGCGTGATTGTTCGGTGCCAAAGACCGAAAGCGACGGCCGTCTTTTTTTCTCGTAATTGCGACTGGAGATACTTGACAGAGCCGTTGTTTCACGCGACCTTGTTGATCGAAGGAGATTTTTTTTTTATTTTCAATTTTACGACATTCAGGAGTGAGACGTTTGTGTTTTGGTTTTATATACGTTCGAGGCAGGTACGCGAACTGTTTTTTTTTATTGTTTCTCTCTCTCCCTACGAGGATCATACTCCTTTTAAGGGTAAGTAGGAGCTCCCGTCGAATAAACGCCTCGAACTACGCCGGATAAATCGCTCCTTAAAGATTGTGTACGACCTGTCGTAAACGTTTTTAACTCAGTAAGGGGTATGGGATTTACGGCCGCTGCATACGGACTGAACGCGGATATATAAAATCGCTTACGGTATGGGAATCATTCTCGCGATCAAATTTCGCGGAAGTCGTAAAATGATTCCCTGGGAAGGCTACCATTGAAACATATTTCGTTGTTTTTATTTATGTATTCTACAGTATTTTAAACGAGTTATTGGATCGTTTATTTAGCGTTAAAATTGCTTATAAGCATGCGAAAGCTAAGAGAAATTTTTCTTGACGAACTTGTGACAGGTGATACAAATAATTTTGAGCTCTATCACCATTTGAAAATGCAAATGTCATTGTTTTTTATTGTCGCAGAAATAGGTCGCCGTATTTATGTGTGCGCCATTTGTATTTAAGTATAATATCAAGACATATGAATTACAGGTTGATCCTCGGTAACTTTTAACTTGGACGGCGAGGATACGTTTAATGGTTCTTATAGAAAAAATAGTTTCTTTTTGCTTTAATTTCCTGAACGGATGTCTATTAGACAAGTTTAAACTCGATTTTTTTAAAGCATTAGATTGACTAATATCTTGTCTCTCTAACAAAAACGAAGATAGCAAGACGTAGCTTTACCGAGAATTTGACATGTTTGTAATTTTTATGCGGAAGCCTTGAAATGTTTAAGGAAATATAGGACACACAGTTACCGCAGAAAACGGCTTTGGATAAAAATATGTTATAACTAAAAATATACCAAAAATTTTCTCAGAAAATTAAATTATTTTTAGATTTTGTGCAAAACATCAAGGATTTTGTGTACGTTGTATTAACCATTTCCTCGAGTCAGAGAGAGATTAATTATTTGACGTCGAGAGGCAATTTCGTTATGGTTTTGATATAAAAAAATCCATAGCAATAAAAAATTCGAAATATTTTAAATATTTATTTGCATTTCACATTAGAAAAGCAGCAGATAGCTACATAATTAAAATGGATGACATTAGGAGTGGCCATGAAGGTCCCCTTGATAGATACCAGTGATTTTCATAATCGAAATCGCGACTCAGCAGTAGATTACCGTGTATGACAAGTGAGGTCGTAAGGATCATGACAAGTTGAGCATTCCTAGTACGATTAATTATCAAAGCATATAGAGAATTGACTTCGGCTAGTTAGGTAATCAGCTTTCTTCTATGAATGATTACTTCATATTGCTTTTCAAAACTTGTATCAAAATAATTTTTCGTGAGTCGCGGTGGCAGTGTCGTAACTAGGAGCGGAAGGTGTTCGGCAAAATGTTGGTGACCTCTCTTCTCCTCGCCCAACAAATACATATGCTCAATTGAAAATTAAACCTTTTTTTAAGGCCTATCACTATCATACTTGCACTTGCTAACAAATTATCAGGAATATGCTTAAAAAGTTAGGCCTTTTAAAAATACTCATTGTCAGTCCAAAAATAACGATTAACTGGAAAGTCTTTCATATACCAGGATAAGAGAGGGAGAAATCGCTAAAATAAATCTTAGCTTATTCTGCATTCGGAAAAAATCTAGGGTCCCAATGGTGGCCCTCGGACCCTTAACATTTGGACACCCACGCCACCTTATTGCTACGCCACTGCGCAGGGGTAAACGCTGTCTTCCTCCGGGTCGCGAGAAAAAAAAGGTAAAATACAAACGCCTTTAAAAAAACCGAAGAAAGTCTTCACAAGAGAACCACAGATATGTTCACGAGAGCTAGGCAGAGGATTCTAATGAGATCTTAAGCCCTTAGAATATAGGGTTTCAAAGTGGCGTAGGTTGCGTCGAATCGAATCTCGACGGGGTAATTTATCGGTAACACGGCAATTCCCGTACCTTAATCTCCGTAATGGATGCCAACACGTTCCCACAATGGCCGCGGAGCCCTAGTTTGGGCTAAAGCTCGGGCAGCAATAACGGAAGCATGTCACACAAATGAATCATGACCCTCAAAGCAGCAAACAAAAAAAATCGGTACAATATACATTGTACAAAAATTCTCGTATACTAATGCGTCGTTTAGTTATCTTTATAAAAATATGAACTATGTAGAATTATTATAAACATCAACTTAAGTAACTATACGAAATTTGATGAAAATCGTATGAGCCGTTTTTTGGAAAATCCAATTTTTGTTAAAGTTGCCCAAGAATAAATTAGCCTTATATTCATTTTTTGAGAAATATGATGTATAAAGTATTATTGCAGATGTAAACTCAAGTAACGGTAAGAAATTTGATCAAAACCGTTGGAGCCGTTTTTGAGAAAATCAAATTATTGTTAAAGTTGCCCATAATAAACTAGCCTTATATTAATTTTTTGATGAATATGAACGATGTAGTATTATTGAAGACGTAAACTCAAGTAACTGTACGAGATTTGATTAAAAAACCGTTGGTGCCGTTTTTGAGAAAATCTAATTTTTGTTAAATTTTCCTAGAATAAACTGCCCGTAATTATTGTGCAATTTCAACCATTTCATCGTAGCTTCTATTCTGTATGATGAAATGCCTAATTACGAGATTTCAATCATTTTCGCTCTACCATGTAGGCTCTAGAGCCGTGAACACACAGACCTACGGACAGACGGCAATGTGAAAACCACTTTTTCGGACTCATGTACACTTAAAACGTATATTTCCGTCAAAATCTCGAGATGGCATTTTTTCGCGTTTACAATACTTTCTCAATATACTTCGTATATGAAAATGTAAAAATCGGGAGGCTGAACGCACGTGTTCCGAATGTCATATCGCTATGGCGTAGCGGGAAAGAACGAAGAGATTAAGAATACTTCCTCGGAGTCGGATGTCAAAAAAGAAAGAAAAAATCTTTAATAATGGGTCTATGAAAACTTCCGCCGCGACGTTCATTCGTCGTAACGTTATTCGGCCCCCGCCCCCTATTTTCACATCAGGGATATGATTTATAGGACGGCATTACCGTTTGAATCGGAGGCGAACGGATGAGGCATTATCGCTCAAGTTTCTCGACCGTCACCACGGAATTCGATAGTTAATTATCGAGTTTGTCGAATCTGTGGTTAAAAAGAAAAACAAATTCTAAAAAATCAAGTGCTGAAGAAACGAATTAAAATAAATGTGTACTTAAAATCAACGGAAGAAGCCTTTACTTGGTGGAACTCCATCATGAATAAAATGAGAAAAAATCCCGTGGTATAAGTTCCACTTTATTAAAATAGATGCGACCGGTTTCGATAAATATTTAGTCATCATCAGGTACAAAAACAAATATATACAAAAACAGATATATACTTTTCTCAGGTATCTCCAGCATGTATATAAATCACGAAAAAATAACAGTAACGTCCATGAAAAATGTATATTTTTTTTGAGGTTATGATGGGTAAATTCTATTTTATAGATTTGATATGCATAAAAATGGTACGAAAAGCTATACATGCACTTTGGCAACCAGGCATTCGCCGATATCAGATTATATGTGATATTTTTCGTTTGTTTTTTTAGTTCTTATTTTATGAATCGGTAAAGGAGTTCAAAACTTTCACTGGGCTTCGAATGAAATTAATTGGAGAAGCTTACCTGTTTTTTTTTAAAGAAGCTTAATATTTAAGTGGTATTATAAATGTTAACGAGAAAAATACATTTTTAGTTGCAAAAAATATGCAGCTGTCAGATAGAAATATTATAGAATAGAGAATGTTTGTTTAAACATTTGTGTGACTTCGGTACGCGATTGTCGGTTAATTGGACGAGGGAGACGGGATTGATTGAAAATACCTGCAGTTCTGGCGGAGCTGATGTTAAAACGTTCTTCAAAAGCGGACCGTTTTCTCCGAAATTTCGGAATTGCCCATCGCTTTGCATTTCGCGGTGACATAAGTCATCGAGGGAAGGAAATAAGGGTTTGTGACGTCGGCCGAAATAAAAAAAAACAAAGAAATAACAAACGAATAACTCCTCCCGAAATCGTTGCGTTTCACGGCCGCGTTTTGAATCTCCCGACAGATGAGTAATGGTCATTATGGATACGGTTTCGTTATCCCAGAAACAATGGCGAATGGGAGATGAGCGGCCCACTCGGCAAAAGAACGCTTGGACGAAATCTCTAATTAGGGTGGATTTGTTTGTTCGGGACCGTCGACTGGAAGAAGACTTCACCAAGCTTTAACACGGGAGATGGGATGTTACGTTTCAAATGGAAAGGAATAACTCGTACATGATTCATCGGGCTTGTCATTATTTTTTTTAGCTTCGCTGTAAATATCAAGGAGCGCTCTTTAGCGGCCATTATTAAAAAAAAATAAATATAGTGAAATTTATCGTGGCACTCCTCGCGGAATTTTTATTGTTTTGGGTTATATAGTTGCGTCATCATACCTTTTCTAACGCTAGATTTATTATTATATTTTATTTTATGAAACTGAATGAGAATAAGGCCATAATTTCATATATATATAATCTCTATTAATAGTAATGCACACTTTTTAATAATAGCCATTGTTTTATCAAGACATATTTATTAACGCCGCGGAGCTTATGGGAGAGATGAATTCGGGAGATTTTTTTCGAGGAACAAAAATGAAAACTTTCAACTTAACCTTTAAATTCCAAATATTTGCCTTAAACGGCAGAAAAACCAAACTTTGTAGGAATTGCTTTGGAAGAATTTCTTTTTCAAACACATTTTTAGAAAATACGTTATCGTACGTTCATTTTAAATTCTTCTTAGATTTGGAGAAATAGTTATTTCTTTCACAGATTCCGAATATTACAACCGGAGATAGTTTAATGAATCACAAAGACCAGAATAGGTTTTAAAGAAATCATCCTTTTAGCGAAACAACTTATGTGCTGATTTTTGAATAAAATTAAGAAAACGGCTTATATACATGTCTTACAATTAGGTATCTCCATTTGTCGTAAGAAAGGTTATAAAAACCACATGCGCAATCCGGCTACAATCCAGCCGTTTTCAGTGGTCATTCACCGAAATTAGATTCTTTTTTTATTGGAGAAACCTAAGATAAAAACTTCTTTCCCAGTTCTTATGCTTTAAATTGTTTTCTGCCACAGGACGAGAGCGATGTATCTCCAGGGAATTAAACAATTATTGCCTTTAAAAAAACAATTTAATATCATTGCGTGAGTTGTGGCCTCCATAGCACACTGATAAATTCTGCCATGTATCAGAATAAATAAAATGCACATCGTTCGAAGCCCGCTCTACAGAGAAAGGGTAAAATAATTACGCAATCCTACAAGGAACATTATCATTGAATTTAGAAAGGTTATCTGAGGCTAAAACAATAAAAAAATAAAATTGTGTATAAAACTCCATATAAGTTTTATTTTCCCCAGTGAGGCTCTTTAGACCCCAGGTTACCCTTAGTGTAACACTTTATAAGGATTACATATTTACGGTTAATCGAAGATTAATTTTCGTTATCCTTATTATCTCCCTCCGAAAGTAATTTTCGCGTGGATTTTTAAAAAATGCTACAACAAATTCATGCTTCATTTGTTCGACGTTCGCCGCACGCAGTTCGGTATCGCATCCCCGACCAAAACCCAGATTCGAGTCAAATCGGATTGCGCCAACTCGGGCGGAAGAGCCTCACGCAGTCGGGAAGCGGGATGGATCCTGCGGGAATGTTTCACGCACGACGGCTTCGATTTTTTTCCCCCACGTCTATCATGCGATCCACGTCCGTAGTTTTGAGCGTTTTCAGATTCACTCGCTCTCCGAGGAGAATGTTCTTTTGATGGCATCACGTTCTCTTTTTCCCAGACGTCATCCGCGTCGTGTTTGAAGTGACACTGTAACGGCGTTCGCCCCTCCCTTGTACCGCGATACGTCATCGGTTCGGATAACGCGTGGAATGCTCGGGATAGCGCGCGTGGAGTGACACTGGGGGAGCCCTCTTTCGGGAGGTGTTCCAAACAGGATGCCTTCACAAGAATTCTCTCTCTCTCTGTATCTACGGAATGTTGTCACTCGAAGCTCGTCTTTTTTATTTTCGTTCTCTTTATTTCGCTGTTATATTTATCAAATGCGTTGATTACTCTTTCGCGTTCGCGGAACACCTAAGAAAATGAAATATAAACAGGGAACGGTATCAGGTATATTTCTTCCAGGTATTAATCCTTTAGGGCGATTTGTTTAGCACCACGGTCGCTCCTATATATTAATTTTGTTTTTTTTTACTTTCCCCATACGCATAAGTATAAGGTATTGTATTCGTGAAAAAAGTCGAATTAGAGATTTCAATAAAAATAAAAGTTTTGAGGTTCCCTTAGTACGTTTTTCTATATTTTTTTATGATCTTTGTGTGTGACAGAATTTTATGGGCGCTCTAAATCAAAAACTAACAATCAGATCGGCACAAAACTTGATATTTAACATTTATTTTAGTGCGTAAATGAAGATCTCTTCCCTATCGTTCTCTCTCTGCTATTAAACTAAATATAATCACTGGTGAACTCAGCAGTAGTTCCTTTAATCTTAATTGTATACTAAATTGATACGAAAAATATGTAGCCTATAATCATGTACCGATATGTATTAGTATTCACTACTGTACATGTAACAAGCATATTTGTGTAGGAAAGAGATGAGAATTTATTAAAAAGAAGTTTACAACCGTTCTCTGGCGATGTCGTCAGATAATTATTTTTTGTCCATCGTTTCGCATTTAAGGAACGAAATGCATTTTCCTCTAAAAATTATACAAAATAAGAAGATAAATTATGTTTTACTTTTGTCATACACACACACACATATATATATTAGTGTGAGGAATGGAATATAGTATTTATTGGGTAAATATTTACAGTTGATCTTACTCCTGCCCTTTACAGATAATTTACTGCAGAAAGCGAACGTTTGGAAAGTCTTTACTTTGGAGATCAAAATCTATTGATATTTTAAGCTGATGGAAAATGGACTCATACTAGCTGCTTAAATCATTCTAGCACATTGAGAAAACAGAGAATAGGCTTGAGAAAACAGAGAATAGGCTATATGTTTAGGTTCCATTTATGAAAAAATGAGGAAATCTTTCTCCATTAATAAAAAAACTGAAAAAATGATAAAATATATTCGTGCCCAAAATAAAAATATTACACGGTTATTCGGTTAAAAGTTTTAGTATATGAAATAATTTTATTGGTTATCAAAGCTAATAAAATTCATTTACATGTATTATTTAATAAAGTATTTATAAAACGATAGGTAATGAAATAAACGCATGTATAGAAAACTATTAAAGCATTCCTCCGCTAATATTTTCCACGTTGTTCATCATCAAATAAACATTTATATAGTTTGAAGTATAACAAAAATATCATGGTACATAATTTCATAGAAATTTACTTTAAAATGTATCGTAAACGACCATTAACACAATTAATTCTGGATAATTTTGCATTGTGATGTGTTGTCGGTTTTCAAGTAATGAGACGAACTTAACCGATTTTGATAGATCCAACGTTAGGAACACACAATTATCCCGTCAATCGAAGATGAAATGGCATTCCTTCATCGCGGAAATCGTCTATCCTCATTTCGTTCTCCTGCGTAAATGACACCATCTATCGGGTCGCGTCAAAATCGCCTTTTCCCTTTCTCTTCCGCGTACATCATTGAGTGTCTCAATACACGACACACCTACTGACTTTGACAAACCTCTCCTCTCCTATATGACAGATAATCCGTGTGAAGCCGCATCCGTGCAGGTCGCAGTCGCCTATTACCATCGACCGACCTCTCCTTTCGCTCGCCTGATCCAAATAGTCGCCGTATATCATTGGAGGACTTCCATTAAATTTTTAAGCGGTTCAAACTGGTCCAGGAAGCTTTCTCTCTCGCGAGTTACCTAATAATGGAACGAAATTTATGAGTTTCAAGAGGGCCTGAACGTCCTAGCACCACCCCGATCATATTCACACGCACGTTCATTTAATACAGGGGTTCCTAACCTGGGGTACAAGTAGCCCCAAGAGGTACGTGAAGTCCAATCAGGGGGTAGGATAAAGTATTCTTTTTACATATTCAACAAGTAACAATTAAAAAATTCAAAAATAAAATCTTTTCGCTTTATAAAGTACGCGGCCTTAAAAGGATAAAACAAGAAAAATTTCAGATTATTTGTTCGTTATAAAAGATTTTGGTGCCCTATTCTTTTCGTTACTCTTGCTTTACATATCATTTACGTAATAATTTCGCTCTGATAGGAGGTTTTCAACGTTGAGCTTCATTTAAAAAATGTGTTTTGCTATTAACTTTGTATTCAAAATCAATTTACTCCAGTTTGTGTAATGAGATTATTACGTAAATGATATTTAAAGTTATAGTAATGACAATTACATGACACCAAAATCTTGTATAACGAACAAATAATCTGAAAAGTTTCTTGTTTTATCCTTTTAAGGTCGCCTATTTTGTAGAGCAAAAAGATTTTATTTTTTAATTTCTTTTTAATTCTTACCTGTTTTCATCTTTTAAGTGCGAAAATGAATAACATTCAATGAAAAATGACGAACAAATAATTTACGTCAATCGCTTTCTTACAATGATTTATGTCAAAGTTTGTGATTTGTGGAACGTTGTGACTTCAAACGACTCTAGTGCTAGTAAGCTCATCAGTTTAAATCGCAAAGCAAATAAGTTGAGAAACCCGGTACTGGCATGAGCCTACTCTTTTCGAAAATCCCCAAGGATGATAAACGGCTTTATGCCCCTTCCGAAATATGAAGCGTTGATCCGCGTGCTCTCCTCTAAACACGCAAATAGGGGGCCGCAAGTACTATTTAAAAAATGCGACTTTCGCAGGTTTTCAGCAAGTATGCTCAGCGTAAGAGGCTAACGCCCTCGCCACTACGCCACGGCACCCCATTTCGCAAGTTTTGAAATTTCGAAGATACTTTTCTACCCAGAAGCTCTCTACCGCAGCGTGATGAATAAAAATACATTCCCAAAGGAACCATCCACTGATAACTAGTTACTTGTTTAATGAAAAAGTTCAAAATTTTTAAACCAATAGTGAACATTATAGAGGTATAAAATGACATAATAGAAATAAGCTAAAATTTACGTACAAGTAAGCGTTATAACTTCTCTCGCCATATATTGGTCAAAATGACAACTCACGCTGAAATCCGTATTTCCCGCTATCATTTCTAACGTTGGGTCACAGAATGCTGTGAATATGTAGTAGTTCAATTTCTTGCTGCTAACGCCCCCGGACTCAACCACAGAGCCACCGCAACCAAATAGACTTTTGGAAAGTTTGAACATTCACTTCTAGGTGAGATACGAAATTGTTTTTGGGCTAAAAACCATCTGCAAGCCATAGATTTTCAAACAGTGTAACATTCTGTAGAATCCGATCATTCGTTCAAGTGATACGAGGGAGAAAGAAATGGTCTACCCCAAAATATATAAATAAATAAATATCGAACGAACGCATGTAAAAGATTTTATAAAAAATACAAAAGAGCTTACACGATGTCTTTCAAAATTGAAAACGAGTGGCTATCCGGGTCCTCATTGAATACGTGGAGACCGTATGATAAGTTGCAGATGATGCCGTCAAGGCCACGGAGGGAAAGCCTGGGAATTTTTGTTTAACTTACGAGTGGAGTTGTTTGGATGAAAAAGTGCCGGTAGACAGGTCCGCAGCTAGGCAGTTAGTCGCTGTTGTTCAAGTAGAAAATAACCCCTCCCCCCCCATTAAAGTAAGATTTTATATGCAAAATACATTTATCTAACTCTTTAGATATCACACCATGGACAACTACCAATTATGGTGTGGTAGGGAGTCCATTACATTACAGTGCATTTCTACAGAACACACATTTATTTCTCTGTCATAATTGGAATTACTGCATATTCGCCTTTGCCTCTTTAAGAGCAACGCATTTGCGTTGACGTGCAACACGTAAATCGATTCAATGACGACATATAGCTGGGACTTACTATAGATAATGTTTTTTATGCTGCTTATTTCGGAATGATGAAAATAGCCGAAAGGAATTTTATGTGCCAAATCATCCTCATGTTTCCGCCTAAGTCGCCGTTATAAAATTCACATCCCCATCAAGCTTTTACGAAATAAGGACGAATTCATTGAGAAATAAACGAGCGGTTAAACGTGATTATACGTCTGCGTGAAAATCGCCCGTTGCGACCTTCGCGACTGAATCACGGAGATTGCCCCTCTCAGCCGTGGCACACTTTACGTCGTCGAAAATTCCTTTAAAGAAATTTCGGAGATGGTTGTCTCACTCATTTTGCTAAAAACGAGCGGAAAGTCTTTTTATCTAATTTCCTTCCCTAAAAGGCCTTTAAATTTTCCTATTCCGGCAACGCACGACACCTTAACCTCTTTGATCTTTAAGATCCTCGGTTACACAATTTTTGTGATAACCTTGAATTTTTTGCTATAAATGTTACGGTTAAGAGCAAAAATCTTGATTTTTTTTCATAGAATATGGGAAATCTTGTAAATCAGGATAAATTTTAATAAGAAAGATTTTTTCTATTTATGTAACAGCTTTGATTAAAATTTATGTCGTTTACGAAGTTTTCATTTTCGCTTTCCTTTGATGCACATTTGTGGAAGGAGAGAATTTGTTAAACGCGTTTTAATTTTATAACTTTCCGCTCACGCTATTTAATATTAATCAGTATGATTAATGATGCGAGAGTGATTTATTTATTTTGCTTTGTTTTTTATTACTTTCTCCATACGCAGTTTAGGGAAAGTATTGTGATCACTAAAAAAATCGACTTCAAGATTTCAACGGAAATACACGTTTTGAGATCCCTAGAACACGTTTAGACTATTTTCGGAAAGATGTGTTTGTGTGTAGATGGATGGAACTCTGTATGTGATTGTGGGCGCTCTAACTTAAAAAGTATTTGTCATATTAATACCAAATTTCTACATAACACTTTAGCATGAGCACAAAGAACTGATTAGTTTTTGAACAATACCGGTTAAGCGGAAATCGAGGTTTATTCGAAACCCAATTCGGTTATGGCGAAATATCTCCGTTAAAACATCATTATTGTATATGCAACTCGATACAAATATTATAGAGAATGTAATTTACTACAACTTTTATTTGAAACAATTTTCCACGGCAGTTATTGTTTAGGAATTATTTATAAATAATCGGGTTTTTCGGTTTCCGTCAAATATCTCCTTGTAAAAACGTCGTTAATGTTAATCTTCGTGAAGACCAAAGTTGTAGAGAATAATATATTCTCCAAGTTTTGTTTGAAACAAATTTTCGTAGAACCATCCATTTCGGAGATATTGAACTTTTTCGTCATTTCCAGTATACAGCGCCACCACCATGTAGCAGTGAATTCTGTAAATATATTCAAAATATAATTTACGGCAATAAAGACGACTGTATTGTTTTATGATACGAAATAATAATTTTGCCTTATAATGCTATTCATAATATGTACTTAATTGAAATATCTATACCCCAAATATGGAGAAAGTCATGTGTTGACAAGACCAGATTTTTTCTTCTATTTATAAAAGGTGAGAAAAACGATGAATTCATCAAATATAAAATTCAGTTTTGAACTCCTTGGTCAATAATTTAAGAAGACAAAAATCTATCCATACCTATATGTATATACAAGGCCGTAGTGAACACTTTTGGCGCCCTGGGCAGAGGATTTTTTGTCGGCCCAAAATTATCTAATAAAATGACAACTGCATACCTTTAAAGGGGTGTTTAACTAAAGATTTATATTTTGGGATTTACTTGCAGCAAACATTGTTATTGAAATTTATATTTTTAGCTGTATCATATTCAGTAGATAAGATGGCTAGACCAAAAAGTCTCTCTTGGTTCACTGCTGACCGTAGGTCATTTTTGATCAACTTCAGTTTACTAAAAGAACGCTCTCCACTTTAAATTGATGTGGCGAATGCCAAGAAACTCTCAGCAAAATTTCCACATTGGGAAATGAACTTAAAAGTTCATATTGGTGAATAAATTCCAAAATTTCTTCCTGCGTAATTTTACGTTTTTATACATACTAGCAGAACTTTTATAGGAAATTATCATTTCATCATCAGTTTTATATAATATATTATTTTATATAAAGCATAACTTAAAAATTGAACATCTTTATCAATTTCGTATAGAGATGTAAAGTTGCCTTTGAAGAGAATTTATTGACTGATATACTGCATCGTAGACGGTATTTTCTGTTGTTTCAGGTAATGAGTGTGCTTCAGTTTCTATCGTGTCATGAAATTTCCTTTTTCTTCCTCTTATTTTCGGGAGCACAGCAGGTATTTCCACTCATCGCAAAATTCATTTGCTTCTTTCATATACTCTTCCAGTAGTGAAATTTTTGTTTGGTACCATTTCGCGGATCGGCACCCTGAAGAGATTTAGTGACGCTGTTGATCTTTTGGAAGCAATCGTCCCAAAATAATAAATAAATATAAATTGCACATCCATTTGTTTTAGCAAATCTTCAGCATCTGTGCATTCATGTTCATTCTTTAATTTTATTAACACCCTATAAACTTGCTTCAATTGTAACCTTAATTAATTCATGTTATTTCTTCTCGATGGCCATCGTATTGTGCCATATTTTTTCAACGTCACCTTAAGGACCACCATTAGTGTAATCTATCTCGATGTGGAACAAGCGAAATAAAGGAGGTTTCTCTACCTTTGCAAAAAATTTCCTATTTTGACGGTTAGTTTTTTTCAGTGGAATGATAAAACTATTTTTCGATTATATTTGACGCGATTTCGTCTCCCTTTTTCAATTAAAATCATTAACGGTCTCCTTAATAATTACTTTTTTATCAACGACTTGGATGAAAATTCTGCTCGACTAGTGCAATGCAATACGGCGCACACATTTTTTGGGACGAGGTTAAATAAAAGAAATTACGTAAAGAGTAGAGGCAGCCGAAAAGCCGCCAATTAAGTTTGTACATGTGAACCTATGACTGGGTACAGTCATTGACCTTCAGATGAACCTCGGTCTGGACTTTATAAGCTGCATGAAGATCGAAAAAACAAAACTGTACCTACATTTTATCTAGCGTATAATACTTCCATTTGGCGCCCCATTACGAAGCACGTGCTCCGGTTGCCCCATCCTCACTACGGCTCTGTGTATGTCCATCGTCTCTGCCGCAAACACGGTTAATCTTCTTTGAGTAACAAATTTGAAAGGTGATGTCTACCTCGCTTTTGACCCATTTTAGGCAAACAGAATTAAACTCATCGCTGACTTTACCTTCGAGACATACACCGCAAATCCAATCATTGAAAACCAATTGCCTCCAGTTTGCTCATCAACGTTCGGTTCGTTTCCATCCTACTACCATTCAAAACCGCCGACTGTAACGTGGGAGTTCGAATGCTTTCGGATTAATTAACACTTGCAAATCCTGAATCGGAACTGTGTTTACAAATGAGGCCGCAATTTAACCATCGTTGCATCATCACATCGTTATAACGCAACGATAGCATTTTGATGCTGTTGACACGTACTGAATTTTTGAATGTTTGAAGGAGGTAATGCCTCATCTCATGAAAGGGATGAATTTGGTAGAAACATAAACGACAAAAATGGCTCCTATAGTTGTTAAACGGTCCACGAAATATTAAGCTCACATGTAACAAAAACAAATTTTCCGTCGTCATGGTTTAGTCGATGAACGTCTACAAACTGCTGGGATATCCTGTCGGTTATAATTGCTACTGACGCCGGCAACATTGGTTGAAATAGGAATTTTTTTTAACACTGGAATGATCAGTTGCATAAGAGAAGCGTTATCGTTTTATTACAAAAGCAAAATATTGTGGATTTTCAGATAAGACAAGTAAAGCGAATGTATTTTTTATGTTTGAAGGTAAACGAGGCCTGCAAAATACATTTTTGAGTTAATTTCGTTCTTGAATTTAATACGAAACAAAATTTTCTTTGCGCCATAAGATATCTGAGATCATGTTTCACGTGAGTTTCAGTGGAGATTAATAACAACATTTTTGCATTCTGTGAACACGTTACGCTTCTTTTCGTTATATTTCGACCTCGTGTAACTTGGCGATATAAAGGGTTCAAAGAGGCAAATGTCCTTTACTTGTTTTTTTTCGTAGTTCGCGATTTCAACGCACCGCTGCACCGAAAATTACTTCGCGCAATTTTAAGTTGATTTTATAATAACTTTCGTTTTTTGTTTAGTTTTTAACGACGTCATGAATCCGTTTGAATTAATCGCGAACCCCATGGGTCGCCAAACCTTTTGACCAAAATTTTTTATATACAATTGAGTGAGTCACGTTACATCCCAAACTAAAGTTCGAGCCGCGTTAAATTTTCAGTTTGTTATTTTTATAGGATTTTGCAAGGTGTCTCGTAAACCTACACATAATTTCCATGTACCTGATAAATATCTTTTAGATATTTACTGTAATTTAATGACACCACTTGGCAGCTATGGATACGCGATTTCTCTGAAGAAATTGATAAAGGATAAGTCGCGCTGAGTGAAATCACCGAAAATGTCCCACGGGTCGTTGCTTAGGTAATCAACGGAAGAGGATTTTTCATTCAATGCCCTACAGTAGGCATTATTAAAACTACCGTAATTTCCCGCCAGTTATGACGGGTACCTATTCGTAGCAAATTCCACTACGTTTCATATGGGTTGCATATTTTATTAATAACTTACGCTTTTCAACCACAAACCAGACTACACGCGTCTTATTTACGGTAAATAATCTTACTAAAGGTTCTCGAATTAAATCATATTCGTAATGTGCTCTTTCGTAGTTATATTTGGATTGAGACAGCAATAGGAGCGCATACGTCGGAAAATTGATTGTCTCTCGCTCCATGATATTATGAGATGATGATGTCCCTTGGGGGTTGGATGAGGCATAATTTTCTTCCGCTGACACTATTATGAGAAGGCGATCTTTGTTATTTTAAAATGAATGTTCGCAACACCTTTTAATAATACGATTATAAATATTCTTTGATTAATTTATAATGATTGATAAGTATCGTAATTAAATACGGATCATCTGTTGAAGTATTTTTCTGTGATCAGCTTTCTTTTAGAATCAAGGTCTGCGGTTCGCCATTTAAGACGAAATGAGCAGCATATGTTTTTTTCCGAACGTTTTGAGTGTATTGGATTTATATATGTACATATTGAACCAGATAACAGCAATTAGGTAAGCTAGACTTCTTACTTGTGAAATAAGCAGCAAAATAATTACATCGTTGACGAAAAATGGTAGGTGTCTCCTCTGGCAAAAATATTGATAACTTTGCTTTTAAAAATTTCTTCTGGTAATTTGCTTGCATTCAATTGATTTCTGCGGTCTTTTGATATTAATTCTTCTTGCTTCTACTGTATTAGAAATTAAAGATTTTAATATTTAAGTCCACCTACGTATAACTTCAGATACATTTCACTGTCTGTCCCACCGTAATATTTATCTACTTCTAAAGAATCCTACCTCGTAGAAACTTCTCAATTCCGAAAATAGGATTTCTTCTACATAACACGAAAACAGTGAGCTCTCGTGGGACTATTCTTCTAAAATAAATCCAACTTTTGTTTATTTTGTCAGAGATTTACTCTAAATAAAGTCCTTTTTCAACATTTATGTGATTTTTTTCTTAACCCAATTTCATTTAATTTTTTTAAAAATCGTTATTCATTTTACTAACAACATTTCTAATAGAAGTTTGCGGCGATAGGTTTGTTACCGGGATGAGAATTATCCATATCGAATGTAGATATGGGTTATACCAATTATAAAAATATCGACTAAAATTGAAGGCTTTAAACGAAGATGAACGAAATTATCAAAATCTGCGTCAGAGTAAGAGGAATAATCCAAAAATTACAAATCTGCACACAAACAAGGCTTTGTGGGCGAGTAAAATAGATTGAAAAGCTCTTCGAGATCGGTGACTAATTCTCAGATGAAATTTTTTTAATGGGAGTTAATGGGAAAATGAAACTCTTTGATAGAAATTTTCGCCCGGTGATGTTTGTTGTTATCGGGCGACAGACTGAAAAAGATCATGCTGATTAAATGCTTATTTTTTCCTCGAAATGTGGCCAAGTCGTGAAAGGTTTCATTTTCATCGCTGACCGCGAAAAATTAAAGGCCGTCGCATTTCGGATAATCGAAAAACGATCGGAAAGGCTGATCTCCATGGCTACGGAACGATTGATCAACGTTTTCATGTTTTTCTGCAAAATTGTTGTTAAAATTATTTTTGTTGTTTAAATGCACTTGAATGAAGAAATGCACTTTTTCAAGCAAATTTAAGTGCTCATGTATTACTAGTTGCGATAATTTTTATCGATAAAGTTTGACTAACTAAAAAGTTTGAATAAAAACTTTATGTATAACGGGTGAAGTTTTATTTAAGGTGGTATGACATTTTAATAGGCCCACCAAAAATCTTTCGTCATCTTTCGACCAAATTAAATCGCGAGATTTTTCCATTTGCCGTATTTACTCGTGTAATTGCGTTCATCACGCATTCGCCCCGCCTGAATCATGTGGAGGAAATGAAAGATAAATTTTTATCACCGCATTCATATCAATAACCGTTGCCGTATAGAAATTATATTGCTGTATGCTGTATACACGATCGATTCGATTTATTTCGGAATTGGTTTCCTGTTTAATAGGTTTCGGAAAGCTGCAATTTTTTTCGAAATGGCTATGGGAGCACGTGCTTATTGAAAACCTGTTTCCATAGCATATTAAAGCTCACACTATTCTCGACTCGGTGTTGCCCTTTCACTGGAATCACATTTTACGGAATTAATTCCCGAAACTGACTCTTTTTCTGATTTCGGAATATTTCATTGTTCTTTTCAAATCAGTATTTTACCATAATACAAAATTTAATATAATATTTATATAAAAGTAATAGGCATGTGTAATGTTAATGAATTTTATAATAAATAAGGTAATCGTACAGTCATTATCCGATTCGGTTGAATCAGAATCGGTTTAACTAGAAAAAATAAAAATGAAAAGAGCTCAAGTAAATCGCATTCCAACGCTTACCATGACTATTTGTCATGAACGAAATTAGATAATAATGTTTACGTCCCTGATGGAACGCAGCATCGATTTTCAGGTAATTAAATTTAGCTCAGCTCTGTAGATATGACCCTGATTTTCAATATAGATAGGAATAACAATTCATTATCCAGTAACAAAAATGATTTTCTCTTATTGAATGAAATTATAGTTGAGATTAAAAATTCTTAGTTTAACTTCGCATTCCAAAGCTTATCAAGACTAATTGTCATAAACGAAATTAGAAAATAATGTTTACGTCCCTGATGGAACGCTGAATCGATTTTCAGGTAATTAAATTTAGCTCAGCTCTGTAGATATGACCCTGATTTTAAATATAGATAGGAATGACAATCCATCATCCAGTAGCAAAAATGATTTTCGCTTATTGAATGAAATTATAGTTGAGAGTAAAGATTCTTAGTTTAACTTCCGGAATTTAATTAAAAAATATGTCGTCATTGCGATTGATAAAGTTTTTAGTCACTATCATCAGCCTAGTGAGGAGTTGAGCACCTATAGTTCAAATTCCTGGGATTTAATTGTAATGCGGCCCGCTTGAGAATCCTCTGCCGAATGTGTAGGCATTCACAGGGGGAATGAGGTGGGAAATTCGGTGCTGGTGTTAAACCTGCTCTTGCGAAAAGCCCTAAGGAGGAGGCACACTGATTAACGTCTCTCTTACTAAGGACGGAGTGCTGTTTTTGCCTGTCGCCCTCGCGACTATCATGTCGGAGCGGGGCACGCCCACGTTGAAGGAACCCAATATCCTAACCCTTGCCCATTATGTGGAAGGCAAGTGCTCGACGCTCCTTACTCCTGTCATTCCCCTTATGTTTTTCATCGTTTAATGTTTAACCATTGGTTTTCCAACAGAAGCGTCACATGTCAAATTTATAGAAGCTGCCTTCACGTCCCTTTTAATTCGAGAAGAAAAAGACAATTGCTATACATTGATATGTCTTTTGGGAACGATAATAATTTATAGCCTCGGTGGCGCAGTAGTTATCGCGTAAGTCTATATTGTAAAAGGCAGCGAAGTGCTTTTTACCACATAATCATGATATAAAAACATGTAACATGTAACTAAAAAACATAATATTACAATAGTTTCCCACTTACTACGTAAATAATGATAATGAGAACATCACACAATGGGATTTTTAATAGAATCCATTCAATATCCATTTATTCGATGGCATAGCTCTCGAATGTCAGGATACGAAGGGGTGGATTCTAAAAATATGGATAAACAGCATTAAACAATTTATTTTTAAAAAACGCCTCACCGACCACATTAAAGGCGCTTCAGAGTAACGCCAACAGCACAACTTGATTTCTGCGTTCATACCGGCAATGGACTCGAGAATTATCGATAAAATTCTGTTGCACCATCTCACTCTCTTCTTCCGTCCCATTCTTCCTCCCAGAGTCCTATTCAGTCAAAAGAAAAACCCTCTTTTTATATCGCAGTATTGGATTTCTATCTATTTCTTCTGGCACTTCCCAATCTTTTTTTTTTCTTCTCTCTCTCTATCGAATTTCTGGGATTCCTTGTGGCGGACACGATCACGTTCTTACTCCAAAACGCGTCCCTTTTCAAACTCAATGGTAACTCACTTTCCCGTTTGTTTCCATTCGTTCCTTCCCCCCCCCCTTCCCCCCCCCCTTCCCCCCCCCCACCATTCCGTAGCCATTTCTCTCCCTTTTGTTTAATTTCTCTTCTTTCCATCCCTCTTTCTCCACATTTTCTTTTCACTACATCTCCTTTTTACTTTCTGTTATACGAAGTATATTGAGAAAGTATTGTTATAGCGAAAAAAATCGACCTCGACACTTTGACGGAAATATACGTTTTTGTTGTAGCCGAGTCCGAAAAAGTGGTTTTCGCAATGCCGTCTGTTTGTTACTGTTTCTAGAATTTAAAGGGTAGAGCGAAAATGAATGAAATCTCGTACATAGTCATTTTATCGTACAGAATAGAAGCTATGAAGAAATGGTTTACATTGCTCAATAATTAAGGGAAGTTTATTCTACGCATTTTTAAAAACGATTTGATTTTCTCAAAAATGGCTCTAACGATTTTGATCAAATTTCGTACATTTGCTCGAGCTTACGTCTTCAATAATACTGCATAGATCATATTTCTCAAATAAATTGATGTGTCCAACACACGACTTTCTCCATACGTAAGTTGTCAACTAAAATCAAATAAATACGACTATAGAAAGAGTTCAACTTACATGCTTCGACGCTACCTCGCGCGCGAGCTGCCCACTAACCGTCAATTTCGAAGAAAATTTAATATCTCTTGAAATATTCCTGATATGAAAATTTAGTTCAAACAAAAGTTGTAGGAAAAAGTAATACCTACAACTTTTATATAAGTGTATGTTAACAAAAATTCATTTTAAGTGAAATATTTAAGAAAAACAAAAAGTTTGCAAGAGTAAACCGCTCTTTTCGTTTGACCGATTGTTATCAAAATCTTTTAAAATCTTAAGAATATATATAAAATCACAAATAAAGAATTTCATGCTGATCTGATTAATAGTTATTGAGTTAGAGCGCACGCAAAATTTCTGCCACAGACAGACAGCATCGAGAAAATGGTCAAGACGTGTTCAGGGGACCTCAAAGCGTATATTTCCGTTGAAATCTCGAATTCGATTTTTTTCATAAAACAATACATTATACTAAGTATATGGAGAAGGTAAAACTGAATATAATGTTGGTTTATTCTAGGCATCTTTAAAAACGTGATTTTATTAAAAACGGCTACAACGATTTTGAGCAAATTACGTACAGTTACTTGAGTTTACGTCTGAAATAATACTCCATATTTCATATTTCTCATAGAATGAATATAAGGCTAGTTTATTCTTGGGCAATTTCAATAACAATTGGATTTTCGAAAAAACGAATAATACGATTTTCATAAAATTTCGTATAGTTATTGAAGTTGATCTTTATAACGACTCTACATAGTTTATATTTTTCAAAAGATAACTAAACGACGCATTAGTATATGAGAAAGTTTTTGTACAATGTGCATACGTTGTACCGATTTTTTGTCTTTTATTTGTTCTCCGTCACTTCCCATCGTACACTTCTCCCTAGCTCTATCACTCTTAACTTAGAAGGCGAGATACTGTACAAATGTATGTCGTTGCACTACATAACACTCGACGTTTCCTTAAAGGTCGCATAAAGGATGCTCCAAGCAATTCAAGCCCAAGCGAAATGTTTGCGATGGGAATTTCTTCCGGGATGACGGAAGGAAGGAGATTATAACGCCGAGAAATGTGTTGAACCGGTGTGGTATTTAATCGGAAGTACTCGTACTCCAAGGTGGAGGGATACGTGAAGAGTTTTTAACCTTGCGTTATGGTGCTATTTGGATTCGCTGAAACCATTCGCTGCTAACATTTAGTTCGTATCACAGACGCCTGTAGCGCGTAATCTTCGTGGACTATTTTAATGCTGTACATAGAGCAGTCATCGCTGTGTTTACACAGTTCCCGCTTATACGCCAGGTTGCGTTCCTGAAAAATGCGACGAAAAGCGGATCGACGAAAGCGGATCACTATTTTCCATATACATACAAAAGATTAAATTGAGGGATAAAATTCACTGTCCCTGGGGTAACTGCGTGAAATTTTTCCATTAAAAAATGAAGCAATGTTGTTTGTCACTTGGGCGAAAGAACAAAAGCAGGAACGAGGAAAAGCGTCAATGTGTCGAATAAACGGATCATGAGGACGGAAGAATGAAACAGTGTTGTTAATTAGGAACTTACGTATGAGCGAAACAACGAAAAGCAGGGACTGCCTGTAATGATATGACTAATTGATGTTCGTATGTAACTGATAATTGTACATATTTGGAAAATCATTTGATGTAAATGTCACGCGGGGTTTAAAAATCTCTCCACCGCCCTAACATAGGGATAAAGGAGCAAGCGAACATATATTTACATAACATTTACATAAATACCCTGCAAGCCGCTAGAAGCGTTTGGCAGGGGGTGTCACAACACCAAGTGATGTCTAGCTAATTCCTCTGTTGGATTGTCTTATCGCGTCTGGGAAAAAGGATCGGTAGTATTTCTCTGTTCTAGCGGTAATTTCGAGATATTTTCTCCTGCACTGTGATCTAACATTACGTTCACTAACACCGATGGGGACGACTATGCCGCGTACGTCTTCAACGAATTCGGAACTTTCAAATTTTTCAAATAGTTTCCTCTTGTATTCAATTCTTCTACTCTTCAACGTCTGCCATTTCAGATCTCTCAATAACTCTGATACACTCGCATCATACCGATATTCTCCTTTTACAAATCTAGCCGCTCTACGCTGAACCATTTCGAGCTCTCTAGTTAGGCCCTCCTCGAAAGGGTCCCAGACGGCGCAACAGTATTCCACGATGGGTCGTATTAGGGAAAAGTATGCGATTTCCTTCACATTCGAGGGGCATCCCCGCAGGACTCTAGAGGAAAGCCCTTGAATTCTGTTTGTCGATGCTATAACGGATTTGATATGCTCTCTACTAGACAAATTGCTACTGAGAATTACTCCTAGGTATTTGTAGCTATTGACGTATTTTAGCTTTAGTTCGGATATTTGGTACGGGTAACGGTTGAAATTCGTGGAGCGCGTGAAGTTCATTGCGGCGCATTTCTTTATATTCAGATCGAGTTGCCAATCTTTACACCATTTCGTGATAGCCTGAAGGTCCTTTTGCAAATTCTCCTGATCGTGTATTGTGTTGATTTCTCCATACACAAGTGTGTCATCCGCGAAGAGTTAATACAGCTCTTTGGTTGGTGGTCAAAAAGGCACGAGTCATTTTTTTATGTATTGGGTATGTTTGTTTGTAGTTGAGATGAATTTACATTTTTCGATTGGTTTAAACGGCATAAGTCAGTCTCGTTCACTTAGTAAGATATAAACATGTTACAAAGGCTATAAGTATTTCTTTTTTCCGATTTGTAGTAGATGTTTTTTACGGGCATCTAAAATCTCTCCTGAAAAATGTCAGTTTTTTGACCGCGCGTCAAAGAATTCTTATCCTCATTTCGGCATTCATACGTGCCTTTGGAATCAAAAGGATGTGAAGTTTCGCACGCGATAGATTCATTTAACTTTGTATGGACATTTGCACACACGAATGCATTCATTTGAATAGAAACATATTTCAATGTTATGACGTAGAGTAAACTCCCGATTTACGAACATTCATTCGGTTTACGAACAAGAATTTTTACAGTACAAATTTGACTTACGACCTCAAATGATTTTCGACGAACTCGTACCTCAACAAACATGCTCTTCGATGAAGAAATGTTAATGAAAATGATTTGCATGCGAGTTTTAATGGATTCCCCAGCATTCGCTGTTTCGGTATGCGCGACCATTTTCTGGTACGTAACCCCCGCGAATAACGGGAACCCACTATATTCATGACTGCTTTCAATACAATCCTGTCCTAAAAACTCTTAAGAGGTTAGTATTCCTAGACGTCCAGATAAGATGTGAGCGTAAATATCTTATTATTAATCGTAGAATTATGTTTAAAAATTATGTTTAAAAACGCTATTAATCAGCGCATTCACCCGAATTTGATATCTGAGTCACTATCGCACTAAGTTAACAACATAAAATAGTTTAAATTTTATTGCAAAAGATGTGCGGGATAGTGCTCCCCTGCTACGAGGGTAGAGGTACCTGAACTCGGATTTCGGTCTGTCTCTCGAGGGTCGGGCTTTTAATCCGAGTTAATGAGGGTCGAGTGATCTGCGGCGCGGTCAGTTTTGGAGAGGATCCCACTTAGGGCGTAGGTAAATTGCGGACCAAGCTGAGGGGATCCAGAAAGGGTACTTGTAAATGGCGGGCCAACTCCTTGAGAACCCATATGTAAATTGCGGACTATGGAAAGATTCCCTTCCCACTTGGTTGAAGTGATAATTATAACCAGGAAAATCAACTTCTGGGAAAGTTGATTTTAGAGAGAACATTGCAGCTTCTTCAAAATCCATTATCATCTCCTTAGGTGTCCAATTTGGCAGCCGTATTTTCATTTTTGAAAGCAATCTTTTGTACGTTTGTCACTTCTTATTCGGTAGCTTGTCTCCTCTGAAGTGCTTCCAATGTCTACTTGGACTGAATAAATTTGAGTCAACTGTTTGCTGCAGCTTTTAATAGTATCGTCCATAAAAATGTGTCGTAGTTCTCAAGTGCTTCTCTTCGCTTGAGGCTGGAAAATACGATGATCCTGCCTTCAGTAGCGTCGTCTGGAAATAGGAAGCTCGATCTATCAGCCATCTTTAACTCATCTTCGTTTAAAATTGTCTTGCCCTTGTATGGGTTCCTGCGTTGGTGTATATGGCTGTCCTCCGTGAATAGTTGAGGTTACCTGCTAATGATGCGTAGGTGGGAATTTCAGTTACTAGTTCGCAGCCACGACTGAATAGAGAGCCGAGTTCTTCACGATAAATTGTTGCTATCGGTTCTTTTCCTTCCCTGGCCTTCTTCTTCGCAGAATTCACATGGCTTCTCGCATCGCTTTTGGCCATATCAGGTCTGCACTTGCGTTCAAAAACGTACAACACACACGCCCGTCTTTTGTGACATGGGTGAATCCCAGACAACAGACTCAGGTAGGAACCTCGACCCGGTCGCATTTCGAACCACTTAATGACACTCGCCGCATTTCAACTATATTCCTTTTCCATAGATTCGGCTTTCGAAGGTATTGACGCGCGCGAGTTTATGGCTCCCTAAAGTTGAAGAAGGGATATAAACCCAAAAAATGAGACGAGACCCTTACGATCGAAAAGGGTCCTCCACATCGTAATGGGAGCGCTGTTACACGTCACATAAAACGTGAAACGAACCTCTCTCTCATAGTCTTGTCTGTTCGCTCTCTCTCTCTCTGGATCAATACGCTCTCCATGCAAAGGGCGCTTTAAAAGGGATAGTGGAAGCGCATGCGAGGGAGGGCTTATCGACTCCTTCCCACCAACATTCATGAGGATGTGCCGCTTGGGGGATAAAAACTGTCCCACTCCTGCGGGTGTCCTTTCTGGAATTTCCCGCACCTCTACTCAAGCGCTCGCCATTAAAATAAAAATATCCGTACAACATACATTGTACAAACTTTCTCTTATATCAATGCGTCGTTTAGTTATCTTTTGAAAAATATGAACTACGTAGAATATCTATAAACAACAACTTTAATAATCATACGAAATTTGATGAAAATGAGCTTTTAATGGGAATCAGAGAGATATATTATAATGCCGCTAGATAATATTAAACTACGAGTAAAGGAATAAATCCGATGTTGTAAAAATTCAAATTTTTACGGGCTGCCCCATTATTGCCCCATAAGAGGATAAAATTTATAAGCGCTTCCAGATGAGCTGGATACTAGATATTTGGCAAGATTACGGGTTTCTTGTCACAACAGATGGCAGAAATCCGATATTGAAAAAATTCGAAACTTAAAGGCTTCTTTGCCCCATTTTCGTCGCATACGAAGATAAAAATTATAAGGCACTTCCAGGTGAGCTAGAAGCTTGAAATTTGGCAAGACTAGTTTTTTGTCACAACCGATGGAAAAAAATACGATATTAAAGAGAATTCCATTTTTTTGGGCTGTTTTTCCGCATCATTGCCCCATGCGAGGTTTAAAATAAGGCATTTTCGGATGAGCTAGAGACTTGAAATTTGGCAGGACTATAGATTTTTTTTCATAACCGATTGAAAAAATCTGATATTATAAAATATCCCATTATTGCCCCATACGAGGATAAAAATTATAAGGCACTTCCAGATGAGCTAGAGACTTTAAGGCACGATTATACGATTTCGGTCATAACGATTGGGAAAAATCCGACGTCGCTGAAATTCTAATTCTTAGAATGCAAATTCAAATAGGTATATCCAGAGTCGGCCATACACTGAAGGGGACCAGGATGCGAATATCAATGGGGGCCCCACGATATTAATATTTATAGTAATAACCTACGGTTTATGGAGTCCCAGTTTAATATTATAATTTTTACGGAGTACATATATCAATATTATAAATCAGTTTGCAAGTAATTTTTAATAGAAGTTTTGCAGTTTTTACGCTCAATACTTGAATAATTGAGAACTTCTGGGACCCGAATCATTATTCGGGGGCCCGGATGCCTCACATCCTCTCTCCCCACCCCTTTTAGCCAGCTCTGGGTATATCACAGTCAACTAGATGCTGAGGAAAGGAAACCCCATGGACACCAGCAGCCGTTGGCGCGTCGCAGAGACACATTTACGCACGTAAAGTGGAGCTTTCGGGACGATCCGTTTGATAGCACAAGGCACAAAAATATTGCCCTCCTCTATATATCCAATGCTTGACAATAATTCTTCAATAATATATCGATTTGGATTTTTCTGTTCGCTACTGACGACGAAGATACTTGAGTTGAAATTTAATTTTCGATTTTTAAAAACTTTCATTCTCGCAGTTCGACTACACGCATGCAAAATTAAAGTAAAATTAAATATTATTTAAGGAATATTCTTTTGACAACATCCTCTTAGGTTTTTTTTTTTGCTCGCTCAATCTAATCTGTACCATTCAAGGCCTTTCTCTTCATCTCGTCGTAACCATTTCCTTATTTCAATGCATCTAATATTCCTTACCTCTTTTCTCCCATCTACGACTTTGTTCAACAGATCATTTCCTTTCAAACTTTGTCCTACCAACTTCTTCTGTCTTTCCCTTATTACTCTAATTAAGCTCCTTCTCTTCTCCTGCTGTATTTAAAACTTCCTTACTTGTTTTTTTCCAGTCTACACCAATCAACATCTCACGCACTTCTAACTCCCTTACACATTTTCTTCTCGTTCTCCACTTTTTAAAAACAACTTCATTAATGTTTTTCTCGTTTTCTTTGTAATTCAATTTTACTTGTGTTGTTTCGCGGAATCAGCGCCTATCGTTGACGGCGAAATTTTTTTACGCAAGAAAACAAAATTTTCTGTTTCAAAACAAATTTTCGGATCGATTCGCGGCGAAATAAAAATGGACGATAGGAAAATGAATTTTCATATTTTATGGCGTACTTTAGTTCGAGTCCAGAATTTGTTGGACGATTAGAAGTGATTTTAAATTCAAATAAAAAAAGTCATGTACCCATTCCCAAGCTATTCAAATGGAGGAATCGAACACTCCCGGAATTTAAGTAGGACAGATGTTGTACTACTATTTCTACACGGACATTAGGAGTAAATCATAACTAACTGAAATTCACCAGTAAATGGGAAAAAAAGGCAAGTGAAAATGTAGGTTCTTGAACGTGACAGACAGAATGACATAGAAACAAACGAAGCAAATTATTCATTAATATATAATGTGTAACTTGGCTATAAAAAGGCAATTTTCCTGTCCAATTTTCGTCGGAGTATGCCCGGATGAATTTCAATTTACGATTAGAAGGTAAACATTTCCTGTGTAACGACTGTTTACGCCTCGAATGAATTCCATGGGACCTTTACCGTATTTTGAAGCCCTCTGGTTAGCGTTGCCGGTTACATCTTTTTCAGAAACTAATAAAAACGCCGCTGATGTGTTTCAATTGGGGAACTGGCTTTTATGAACCGGAAGTCTTAATGACCATTCCGTGCCCTCAGTCCATACGGATGGATAACCGAGGGGAGAATGGCCAATTACGTCGGCTAACTCTCCGCATGAGGACATTAAAACCTCGCGGTAGATTGTTTAATTTAATTGAGAGGTGGCCAGTGCCTGAAACTGGTCTTTGGTCATTTCATTCTGCGCGTATTCGGTAGCCTGAGGTAGCCTATGGGACGGAAAATGATGCACCGAATATTTGGCACGAAAGTAAAACAAAGGATCGAAAGTGTCTTGAGAGATATGATAAGAAATTGGTTCATTGGTTAATTAATGACGTTATTCCATGAGCGATAGGCTTTTTAAAGGATTTTTAGTAAACATTCTATCATGTTACTAACATCTACATGGCGGGCCGCATCGGTGGTTGTGAATCCTTCGGCGGGCCGCATTTGAAGTTGCCAATTACTAGGTTGGTCGGATTAGAGTTTTAATAAGAAGTTATCTATATGATCTGAGATGCCATTTTATTGCAAATCAAATTTAAATGAGTTTTTTATGGTAAACATTCCAATGTTAAAAGTTTTATTACTAAAATTTTCATAAGAATGTATGAATTTGTGTGTAAAATTTTTCGGATTGCTTTTTCATCATGGCTTCGCTGGTCGCATAAAAACCCTTCGCGGGCCGTAGATTGGGCACTACCGTCCTAATAGATTACGATCAAAGAAAATGTGAAATGATAAAATATATAACTTTTGTTTAATTTAACGCCTTTTGATTCCTAAAAATCTGCTGTTTTATTCTTTGCCTCTGCTGTTGAATCTCTCACGGCAAAGCCAAATTTAGCCGCGAGCCCATGAAATATGTGCTGCGATTCGCGCGTAAATCCTCCGATGAATTGTCGAGCGAGGAGCAAAACATCCGGAAACAGATGAATAATCACGTGACTGACAGGGAATTGCGTTGCACGACACATAGGCATTCAGTTGGATGTGGAAGAGGTATAGAGCGTCTTTTACAAAATCGGGAATGGATTCTGAAGAGCATTCGATGGAGCCACATGCTCGGTCTTTCATTTTCTTAAAATATACGACAATATCTTTCACAAGAATGAGACCTCGGTTGCACGAGTCCTATTAGAATTTCTGTCATCCTGTCTTAGGCGAGTTTGCCAAATCGGCTGAAAAGCATAGGTAAAGGAGTGACTAGGACATCTGTCTGAGAAAATAACTACGTATTCTGACATTTTGTAATGTTCGTCAGAGTTTACGTCTTGTTTTGCTTGATTTTTTCCACTGTGTTGTGGATTGTGTTCATTTCAAGCAGTTTTCGAACACGTGGAATAAGAGCCAGTCATATATTTGTAGGCAGTTACTTTGCGTTGGAGCGATATAATGAATGTTAGCTAGTGCAAACCTCCTTTGGGCAGAAATGAAAGAGAACTAGGCGCGATTTCGTTGATTAAAAAAATATTTCAACGAAAAAATCCAGTGAATTGGCGTTTATTTTTAAATATTATTTTTATTCCAAATGTCATAATTGGGGGAAATGAAACGCGGATATCGACGAAGAATTTTCTCCTCCATTTATGTATTCCGCGGGCGGAAATTGGAAAAAATATTAACCTCCTTCCAAGAATTTCATGCCTGCGAGGTTTATTTCAAGATTTTCCACACTATAGTGCGTTTCAATAGGTCGTCCGTCTGGGACTCGCATTCGGGTTATTTCGCTTAGGCTACGACGCAATGTTGCCAAGTTTCTAATTTCGCTCAGTTCAACAGTAGCTGCGGACGAGTGAAGTTCTATGCTCCGATAGTCCGATTGAAGCACGTTCGTGCTTTCTGCCGTCGCCGAGAAAAGCGTGAGCAATCATGTCAACAGCGCTTGTCGATAAATTTTGAAAAGTGAAGGAAATTTAAGACCTCTTATTGGCTGACACTTCTTCCCCTCACCATACGGATCTAATCGTAGACATTCCACAGGCACACGAAATGCTTAAACGCATTATAGCACCAAATCCCGCTTTCCTAACGGTCTCGACGTTCGTCATAAGATTCGCCACCCACTCTCATTTTGTTTCGCTGCTTTTTACAAGTCTAAAAGCGATGCATCAGCTGCACACTCAACCTACGTAATTTCTCGAGCTTATATTTATATTTTTTTGTAAAGCTCCTGGCATTTCGTTCGCCAACGTTAAACTTCGCCCACGTGACAAAACCCTTAAATTTCGTCTGAATCCACCTCGAACCCTCCCATATATATTCCAACCAACACACCCAACTCCCACGCGAAGCCGTATCAAACTCCCATTTCTTTGGAAAAATTTAAGGTAGCCGAGTCGATTATTTGTAAGACGCAAAGTATTCTAAAGCTGGAGCATGTTTCTCTGTGGTCGTGCACTCTTCATTTTTCAATATAGAGATGCCATATCGTTCAGTACTTTCTGAAAAATTAAAGGAATTCAACATGAAACTATGTTAATATGTATGTCTTTTTTATGTTAATTCCGCTCCGTTTTCTCTCTTTCGGCTGAGAGGCGAGAGAAATGCTTCCGAAACCGAGGCCAAAATGTAATGGAAATTTAAACCTTGTATTTCTGCCACTCTTTAATCCAGTGTTTCCCAACCTTTTTAGAGTGGCGGCACCCTTAAGTGGCCTTTCAGAATGTGGCGGCACCCCTTCCTATCCACCGTCAGGAATAATCGTCGTGAAGTTGAACCCCTAACTCCAATCTCCATATCGCCTTTCATTTCAAAGTGCCTTTGCGACGAAATGAAGGTCAGCCTAACTCTGGTTTGCATTTTTGAAAGTCGACGATGCAAAATGAGGCTAAAAATAGGAAAACAGTATTTTTTACGGCACCCTTCAGAACACTTCACTGCACCCAGGTTGGGAAACAATGCTTTAATGGCTGGGATGTCGAAGAAACGTGGAAAAAATGCCGAGAACGATATTAATTTTCAAGTTATAAAGGTGAAAGTATGTTTGAGAATCCATGAATGTAAAAACGTGAAATTTTCAGTAAAATATTTAATAAAATTTAGAGAAAAATTTACTTAGAAACTAAAAAGAAACATTTACCGAATAAATGAAATGTACGTTTTCTTTTACTGATGGGTAAACTAACTGAAAATGTCCAATGGAGACTAAATAATAAATGTAGCCTTGTTGCTGAAAATAACTTTTGAAATAAGCGTTTTAAAAACAGAAACTTGAAAAAATAATCACCTAAGTATCTCCAATGTACCTATATAACAAGTTCTTATTTTTTATCTACCTGATAATTTATTATTTGTTAGAATGTGAAAACCGTCTACGACGTTCCTTTGTAAGGAAACCTCGATAATGGCAAACTAATGAGCCTGAAAAAAATTAAGCTATAAGATGAACAAGCTTTGTTGTGAGTAGCTCTAAAAGGTCGATAAAAAATTAAAAAATATATATTTAAATATGTACAAAATGCGTATAAAAATAGGAAGCTTAACAAAATCAGCTATAATGGAGACATTACATAAATAGTTAATAAATGTGAAAAATTACTAAGTTCTTCTTGGAAAAATTGTTTGTGCAGGAATGAATTTAAAAAATGTATGTTGCAACGGTGAAATAATAGAATAACGATTTTTCTCCCAAACATTTAATGTAATGACTTCGTAAACATGAGTATTAAAGAAAATAAGTATGTATGTATGTATGTTTTGCTATTCTGAAATCAATTGCAAAATTTTACCGTCGAAACTGGGTAATATACGGATCGTAAGCTTTTAAAAATAAATCTCAAACAAAAAAAAACATTCTTTGTTATTCTCACGTCTATTTTTCTTAACATGAAAATATTTTCAAACTTTTTTATTCGATTTTTCTCTTACACAGCGCCATTACCAGGGTTCGGCGAATCGGGACGGCGTCTTCGAGCCACTCCGCCATGGGAGAGGAAGGTGGATTTCAAGGGTATATACGACGCAGCGACGAACGCGATTGGTGAGTTGATTTTGTTTGTCAACCACGCGAATTTCTTATAATTATTACGCAAAAATTATTAAGACTGTTTAAACCACGGATCCCCTCACAGGGTTCGGAAACATTCTTACCGTCGCGTCGGTGAAATCAAACCGAGTTGCGAACCTAACTTGGAAACCGATCCAGCGCGGTTAAGCGACAGAGTGACGCGTAATAATCGTAACCAAGGCGTGGAATCATTTTTCGAATTTCTCGGAATAGAAATACATTACAGTGAAGAATGCGGTAATCATGTTTATTATTGCAATTCTGAAGCTATTTCCCCTTCCGCGGAATTACACACGCACGGCGATGATGAGTCGCGTTGTCGCGGGTGATTATTCTTCGACCTTCGTGCTTTACAGTGTGTGTGAGTGGCCTTCAAGCCAACGTCCAAACGAACATAGTGAAACGTACATGCGTTAGTACACGTGTATTCCGTTGGTGAGAAACAATGTGGGCGCCCATATAGCAACTTTAGACTTGGAAAATCTGGGGATTACCATAGATAGGAATTTCGATATCAACATCCCACGCGCACTTATCGATGTTGAACCTTTTTTTCGCGTTTCGCCAATAGCATTTTCGGAATGGAAAAGAACCAACGGTGGAATACATACTATTCCAATGTTTACGGGTCTATAGTTGTGGCATTCTCTCTTGCTGCGCCAATATTACAAATGGTACAGTGATGAAAATGGAATGTGTTATGTCTTCCTTTTCAGGCTGAGATTTCGTCTTATTTTTCTTCTACACCTCGATTTTCCTATAAGTCGAATATTTTTTTGTTTCCCTTGAAGTTAGACTCATAGAAGTTCTACTGTGTGTAGTATTTTAGACTTTCTGAAGCTATCCATAGCAATATTAATTATTATTTTACTCGTTATGGCTGAAAATAAATTCCGAAATAAAATCTCAAGTATCGAAAATTGAAGAATTGAGTACTTTTTTTTAGGTATCTCTTGTTACCTAAGAAAAGTACTTAATTTTTCAATTTTCGACACTTAAGTGTTTGTTCTGGCATTAATAAGTTATTATGTACGTATGTTCGCGAGAAACTACTTTCCTAATCTCCAATTTGAAGGCATCTAACGACGTCCCTTTTCCTTTCTCCGTGGAATGTACAACTATTATCCTTGAGATTCCCGCATCCTTCAAATATAAGTCACATCATAAAAAAATATGGCACGTCATCTTTTAAGAGTCCGTAAGCCTTTCGCCGTTTATAACAAACGACATCTCGAAAATTCTTTCAAGCCGCAGTAAAGCGATAATTCGCCTCTTTCCCGCGGTGATATTAAAGAGCTGGAAGAAGGGTAGACTCCCGATTTACCGGATTCCTCGGTGTCGAGCCCATTCCGGTTGATCATACCTATTCATACGGGCCATAATGCGCGAAATTGAAAAATGTTAGTGAACATAGACGTAGTAAAGGAAAACTTAAGAAAAAGCAAGTTAACCGTTAAAGAACTCATGTTAAGGTATGGTATGTAACATTAAATGGTATAGGAGAAGGAACTATCGTATATACCAGTGGTGAAGCCTTTTGGACCAAAATAATTTTTTCATAAAATCAGCAAGGATTTTTTACGCAATTTGTGCCTATCGAGAAAGCATAATATTGTGTGTCAACAGCGTGTCTGACCGCCTCACGAGTTGACCGACTTGAAGTTGCCACGAGTGATTACTGGCATAATCCTGTCTAATTGCCAAAATATTATTGTTTTATGTTAAGCTGGGAAGTGTTTGCAAGGTAAGTTGGTACAAAAATATGCCTAATTCAGAAAAATGATTCGTTTTCGATTATTTTAATCTTGTTTTCGGTTGATCTCGGTAAAAAAAATAAAACAAAAATTACCAATATTTTTTTGATAGGACCCTTACAAACATTAAAGAAAATTGGGGTTTTAGGAGATCAAAAGGGGAGCACGAGACGATAAAAGTTAAGAACCACTGATATATGCAGTCAAACTTCTATAATTCGAACATCTGTAACTCTAATTTTTCACAACGAAGTGATTTTATTTTAAGGATTATAACTTTTTCATGTTATTTTTATTCTATAATTTTTCTTTGAGTCGAATGTTTTTTTTTGTTTTCCTTAAGGTTCGACTTATAGTAGTTCCACTGTATTTAAATATCTTTGAAAAACTTTCAAGTTGTAAGTACATACATCTCTTGACGGCTAATCAAAATTCCGGTCATCCATATCCGGCAAATCGAAGGTCCACAGCAGTTTTTCTTTTAGAATTCGATCGTTCAAAAAACTAATTTAAAAAAATTACCATTGCGTCTCTTATACTACGGTGATGGAAAATAAGAGAAATTTTTTCCATCGTTATTGAAGCTTCGTAAGATTTTAAGTAGTGCATCCATCATTTTAAATACATTTTAATCTCTTCAATAGAATTATTTAGCTGATTTTATCGCCTCATATGGATTAGCACCTATTTTGGAATGAATAAAATTCGCGACATAAATGCACACTCAGTTTGCGGTGCACCTTTAATGAACGTGGGCGGATGACATTTTGACGAAACGCGCATCCGCCTTTAACCTCTGTCTAGAGGTATATTTTTAGGAATTCGCGACGAATCGCGGAAACTGTCGACCTACTTCTATCACACCTGTCTCGCGTGTGTGTTTAAATGGGTTCGCAAACAGAAAACTTCCGGGACTATTCAATCAAACAGCGACATCGCTAAAACCGCAGCCAATGCACTTTCCGTGACGTCAATGCTCTTCTTAGCCCCGATATTATGGATCGTCGTGTGCTCCAGGCTTGCATCGCGGAGGGTTTCGGTACGGCGGTGTAGGCAGGAAAGAAAGAGAGAGAGAGAGAGAGAATGAGATAAGCGGTAGAGATATACGAAGTAGATTTTGCGGCAAAACGACCGTCAAATCGCTCGTTTCCCTAGCGACGAGAGCAATTTCCGCCTTTAATGGCTTCCGCGTAGATGGCGTCCTGCACCTCCCACGCCTATCTAGACCTCCGTCCTTATACGCTAATTTTTTATTTTGTTTTTTTTTTAAACACTGTCATTCAAACGGAAGCGCTCGTTTCAACGGTTCGCCTTCATCTTCTGCAGCCGCGCGATTATTTCCGCCTGGGATTTGAATAAACGGTCAAACACCTTTGCGCTCCGGGGAAGGGGGAGGGGTGGATAGGATGGAAAATAAAAAAGAAAATGGTACGAATCGTTAAAAAAAAAAGGGAAAAATTTATCGTCTTCTCAGGACAGCTGGTGTTATACGGGCGGTAAAGACATGCCTCCAACATCCAATTTCGATTCGGTTTATTTATTTCTTTCTTTTTTGTAATCGGCTTATTCTTTCGCAGTACCGGTTCGGGGAGGCGTTAAACAGAGCGAATCGACCATCCATGTGTACATATATAGCTAAAGGACTGATTACATGGATCAGGGGATGAAGTCATGAAAATCGGCGATTCCATCGAGATTTTTGCATGCGGAATGATCGATTTAATGAGGACGGTATTTTTTTCCGAGGATTTTCACGGCGCTCATGTCGGACTTTGCGGATGTAAGAGGGATTTATGCCGATTACGCTCGCAGCAGAAAACGAATGGATTGGTTTGTTGAACCGTGAACAGAGTCGTGAGTTCCTGATGAATGCATTTTAATGAATAATTTTTGTAAACCTATTTATGCTCAAAGCGGTATAGTATATTGGCACAAAAAGACACACACGATACAAAATTATGATTTATATGCGAAAGTAAGATCGGAGCCCTATGGATAAATACGTACAACTAATAAGGAATGAAGAAATTCTATTCCTTATGGAGTATATGATGTATATGATTAATAATAAAACTCCATGAATGTTGGATTAATATCCTACCCATAGACCGCCAGGAATCTAATTTCTGGAGGACACTTAAATTTGGTTTTGTGTGCGTGTGTGTATAAGTACATGGGTCGATGGCTAAAGAAAAATAGTAGAGTAAGACCAAATTCCGAAACGCAAGAAACAAGTCATTTCAAGGTTTAAGATACAGAAATAAATAATTTCTGCATTAAATCATTTGATAATTAAAACACATGTTTCTGCTTGAAAGGCGTGTATGGATAATAATAAATTCGTGGCGCTGTAAAAATATTTTATCTGAAATTAGGCTTGTAATCCAATAAATACATGTGTTACGCCGGCTCCACACATGCGTTGTTCGTACACGAATATTTGATGTTCGCGGGAATGTACGCAAGTGTGGATAGAATGTTCGTGTTCGTGTACGAATATTTGGTGTTTGTGCCGAATAGCGAACATGTTTCCGTCTCGAGTCGGTAAATGAGCACACATCAAAGTCCACGAACATTCGCTGTGACTCATACTCGTTGCCCCTCCACACTTCGTTTACGAACATTGTATTAATTTCTGTGTGAAATAACCTGATGTAACCTTCTTTGGCGTGTAACCTTCGTTGATTAAGTGGTTTACTTGTATCTTGTGCGAGTGTCTTGTTTGAAAAGAAGTTGTTGTACCATTTCGGTGAAGTTAGAAAAGTATAAATGGAGTGGACAAATGAAGCTTTATTCCAGTTTTTAGAAGCCTTCGAAATGGAACCCTGCATCTGGAACCCAATTCATGATCTTCATAAAAACCGAAACGAGGTTGCAGATGCATTCTTTTCTTTTCTTCTTTTCATTTTTAGAAAGTAGTAACACATTAGAAAATAAGCTGCAGTCGCAATAATAGTGTCGTCGTCAGAGCTCATATTCGTACGAACACTGGTTACTTTCCCGCAACTTGTCACAAATAATGAATAATCGGTATCAAAGGATGAATATGTGGAGGCTGTGTTCGACAAACAATCGTGGACAAACATGCGACCACAAATATTCGTGAATATCTGCGAATATTCGTGGACGCATGAGTGGAGCCGGCGTTACAATGTTGTCGAAACAATTCAGCTCTGATATTATTGCAGGAAATATGGAGATTGTATTTAAGCAACCTCTAAAAAAAAGAGATTTATCGAGCTCACCTTATTGTTCAAATCAAATTAACAAAACCATACTCCCGTAATAAACAAAAAATTTGGGTAGGTTTTAGAATCTGCTATCGGCGAATCATTACTGTTGACGGTTGCCTTATAGCAGAAAGCCCATCGGGTTTTGTCAACCTTTCTGTTGCTATTGGAAAAACATAATAATTTTGCAAACCATTTTCAAGGCTTTAAAAGCGAATTATAACAAACAGATCCATAAAATCAGCAGTCAAAGATAAGGCAGGCAATTGATACGACGGGGAAAAAACGTTTCATTAACGAGTATTTGAATTTTAAACCCCAATTTAGAGCAATTTTTACTCCCGCCGAGGTGATTTCGAAAGTAGTAGCTGTCAAGAATATAATACATAAACGGTAATAAACGGCTAATATCCTATCTATAGTTCTCACTTACCTCTCCTTTCCTATAATGAAAAAATTTTTTTTAAAATTCTTAAAGAAAATTAGCCCTTCAAGACGTAAATAAAAACATTCCTTCCGTAATCGCAATCAATACTTTAAAAGGTCCATCTCCCATATTTACAAGCGTTAATTAATCCGGTTCTCTCTCTCTCTCTTTTCCTTACTCTTTAAGGATAGGCACTCAAAAGGTAGATATATCACACGCACCTTTTTCTTGAAGAGGGGGCGAAGAGAGAGAGATAAAGAGAAAAGAGGTCAAACTCATTTCCGCGTCCATCCTACATTTTTTTTTTAACCGATAGTTACGTCCAACTCAACGACTTCGAGTGGTCGCTTTAGAGCACGTGGGATGTAACTCGAATAAAAAAGATAAAAAAGCAATAAAAAAGGAAAGGAAGTCATCGACCTCGTAGTCACGCGGTTTTCAATATACGCGTTGAGCCTTCTTTTTTTTTAATAAAAAAATCTCGATGTCGAATTTTTTCGCGATAACAATACTTCGTATGAGAAAGTAAAAAAATAAAAAATCGCTCGCGCGCTTGCTATTGGAACCGCTCTATAACGCGACATCCGTAGTCGTCAAGGAAACGCTTTTAAGTTCCCTAGAGCAGAGTTGTGGAAACTACGGCCCGCGGGCCACATCAGGCCCGCGTGAGCATTTTATACGGCCCGCGATGTCATTACGAAAGCGTACACGGACAATTTCGTACGTTTTTGGTTAAAATTCAAAAAGAAAAACCTTTTCTTGTGGAGTTGAGACGATAAAATGTTATTAGATACGTATAAATTTTCACAAATAGAAACTTTCGCATTCTCTCAAGTAAGTTCTGATGTGGCCCCTAATGTGGCCCGCCGAAGCAACCGTCTCGTCAAAAGTTTCCCCACCCCTGCTCTAGAGTCACGTATGGACTAACAATAAGTAAGATTAGCGATGTTGACGGGACGAGTTTTCTGGCCGCGTAATCCTCAAAGAGAAACAGGAGTTTGGAAAGTTTAAAAGTATGAAAAGTTTAAAGGTATGAAAAGCTTAAATGTTTTTTGTTAATGTTTACTTTTCGTATTTGCTCCCTTCCTTATTAATGCGGTCCCCGAAACAAAATTCGTTAATTTTCGCACTTCGAAAGAGAAGAAGGGCGGGGTGGGGGGTTCGCGTTATTGACGGAAGAAGCCGTTTCTGCTGGGTCGCGATGAAAATCCGAATATCCGCCTGCGTCATCGTAACCTAACGCAAGGTTTATTTTTTTCCAAAAATCTTTCGGTGTTGCCTCGCCTCGGCGTTTTTCTTTCGCGAATTTTCCCAAATGAGATTAGTACGCCTCGGCGGGGAGCCAGGAAACTAATAATGTCGAGTGACACTCGGAACGAAATTAAGATTTCTTGACGGGATACGTCCCTAGAATTTTAAATTGACGCCGTCTAAGTTTTTTTAATGGCGACGGTTAGGTGTACCGACTCCGGAGTTCTCTTTTTCTTATCGCTGTCAAGTTAGATTGGTTTTTCGTTATTTGGAGTTTTTTTTAATGGTGTCTTTAGACTTATTCTTAAAGAAAGTGTATTAAGGAACCTCCGACGAGTTAACTCTCGGATGATCGCGTTCTGAGAAATTTATTCACATTTATGTTAATGTCGGCGAGAGTTTTTAACGGCGACGTAACCCGTCCGTGAACTTGAATTTCTTTCGCGTTAGGAGGTAGGTCGTAGGGTGACGCGTCACCAATGGGTGCTGCTCCTGTCAGGTGAATCGCATGGAATGTAAAAATTTCTTCGTTTGCATCGGCTGCTTCGTAGCCTAGGGAGAATCAAGTGACATATTCGATATTGTCTTCTGGCGGATCATTTCTCGTATCTAAATGCTTCCGAAAGTAATTAAAACTTTCACCATTAAAACATCCATTTAAATATGTAATAACAGATTTTATCAAACTTTTTCGTTTATAAGTCTTTAGACTTTAACTTTTGATGATTCGCATTGTATCAGAGTTCAAAAGATTTTTATTAACTCTGCCTTGATTTTAATATGAAAGGAACGAAGTGTATTTTATGGTTAAAGTACGATAAAACTAGCGAATTTGTTCGTAAATTTAGTTTATTATTAGCCGGTTTTAGGACAGTTTAATTCGGCCATATTTGATGTGACATTAAAGCACTTCATTATCATTTAGAAGGTAAAAAAACCGACGTTTGAAGGAAATACATATTTAATACGATCATCATCTTTATCGCGAGATTCTGCGAAATTCGTGTTACATTGCTTTTAAGGTTTTAAATGTTTAACAGAGCAGGTTTTTAAGAAATAAATATCCCTCATGATAATTTCAGAAATACAATAGAACTTCTTAAGGTCTAACGTCAGTGGAAAAAAAATATTCTACTTATAGAAAATTCGCGTTATAGGAGAAAAATAACGCGAAAAAATGTTGTCCTGTAAAATGAGTTCACTTCGAGATATGGAAAATTCTAGTTATGGACTTATAACAGTTCAG
Source organism: Uropetala carovei (assembly GCA_036926305.1). Taxonomy (NCBI): domain Eukaryota; kingdom Metazoa; phylum Arthropoda; class Insecta; order Odonata; family Petaluridae; genus Uropetala; species Uropetala carovei. Next base: position 2,399,841 of record JAXCHB010000214.1, read on the forward strand.
CTGCATGACGTTATATGCATGGTGTATACTTTTTTTATCGAGACTTTTCTCCGTAAACTTACGTACATACGTCAGTAGGTTGTTTCGCGAAGTAACAATATCTCTCCCGGAGCGACAGATGGGATTCTCGCTGAAGAGGGGCGGACGAAACCCGGAAAATGCCCATAAAACAAGAGCCCGTATTTTCTAGGACTTTGAACCCGGGTGAAAATCTCATCAGGTGTGACCAGATGTGATTTGGGAATAGCAATCGCGCTGCAAAGAAACCGCTCGCGATCGACATCTGCGGACGTCTGTGAGTGACGGAAAGAGTGGAGAGCTTTTTCACGGAAGGATAAAGGGAGGGAAATTTCAGAGAGGATGGGGTTGATGGGGGAAAAGGTCAAGATGAGGTGAGAGCAGATTTGACTAAGGTGAGGGACAGGGCATCGACCGGAATTTTTTTCGCTCCGATTTTTGTTCCGGTTCACTCAAAACACAAAATTTCGGTTCGGTTCCGGATTCGCTCCGGCAATCATCAGCGAACCGTTGTTTTTTTTCGCTCCGACCTTAAAATATTTTTAGGAAACTTTCAATAACTGATTTATTAATTTACGTAATTTTCTAATTAAATCAAATAAATCTTCACTACAACAACAGCGATAACAAAAAACTGATATTAAAACACGAAAACAAATTATTTAAATGTAAATATTTAGCAAGTATTTTTTTTATTTAAAATTTATTTAGAATTGAATAACTACAAACCATACATGCGTCGAAAATGATTTCAACGGGTTAGGAAAGTGTAAGGTGAATTACAAATAAGCACGTTTCCTGCGATATAGTATTCTAAAGTTATTATATTATGCAAACCATTCGTCTCATTTTCTAATTTACTGTGCGTAGTCTTTAGCACTAAATTTTAATAAAATCCCCTGAATAGCTGCGAAAAAAAGAATTGCATTCGGATAGAAGGACGGACAAACCGAAGCTAATATGCGCTAAAGCTGGAATGCCTGATAATGAATTATTAACATTTTTATTCGCAAATCGTGCGGAAAAATAAGAGACCGCGTTGTCTCAATAGTGGCAGTAAGTTGAATAAGACATTAAGTTATTTACATTAACAATTTGTAGATCAAGTAAACTGCCCATATTATAAAAACTATAAATGCACGGATTTATTTTTTCATTCAAAGATCACGCCAATGCATGAAAAAATGTATAAAATTTTTATGAGGAAGAAGCCCGCGGAAATTTAGGGTCCGAGAATCCAGAATGGCTGAGGAATGATTATTAACATGATACAACTTTACCATGACGGAATTTTGCGCCTCCTTATATGTCATATTACATGGCAAATGATACGCCTTAGCCACTTGAGAGATAGAATTCGGCGATTGCATACTGTACGTCTCACGATTGTGACAGGTAAAACTACAGTAAATACAATGTGAAGTCTTTTTGCGTCCCCTTGATCTACCCACCTATCCCCACAGTTTGCAAACAACTGCATTAGATAAATCTTTTGTTATGTATTGATTGTTATTAAGAGTTAATGAAAATCCAAGTCAGGACATACCTCACCAGATGTTGCCTTAGCTTCGACTGAGTCCGAGACATTCCACTGGGTGTCGATACAGAAAGTTTGAAAACCACGTTTGGTCTCGAGCTTCTGGGAGCCTCCCACCTCCCACCTTTTTCAATGTAGCGAGCATCAAGTTACTTTCAAGATCGATATCGAATCTTAACCAATATGCTGCAATATATATATATATATCAAAATAATAACAATAATAATTTTCAGTTTGTGACTTTTTGTCTGTGTCTTTGCAAATAACATTTCACCTCATCGATCGGTGCTGCCACCTTGCGGCAGTTATTATAACTGCTAGGAGCTTTCAGAAGACGGTCAGGCTATTTCCTCATTGTTTTATGACCATCAACAAAGCACAAGGTCAAACGTTTGATAATGTAGGACTTTATTTACCAGAAAGAGTTTTCGCGCATGGTCAACTGTATGTCGCTTTAACTCGAACAAAATTTAAAAATTATGGTGTTGGATGATGAAAACCAAGGAAGATTGCTTCGAAACAGTGATAGAATATTCACCAGAAATGCTGTCTTACATGAACTATTGCAATAATTTTTTTAAGTCAAAATATTTGTGTAGTTTATTATAATACCTTAAGTTGTTCCGTCATTTTTGACGGGTTATATACTAATGTGTGTGTGTGTGTATGTATATATATATATATATATATATATATATATATATATATATATATATATAAGCTTAAAGAAAAGGAAAGGTAATAATAAAGGTGGCAACAAGGTGTTGGAGGAAGCCCAATGGCCACTTACCTAGACTGGAGAGCCGCTGGGGTTGCTGAGGACACACGTGTGTCCTCAGCACCCCCAGCGGCTCTCCAGTCTAGGTAAGTGTCCACTGGGCTTCCTCCAACACCTTGTTGCCACCTTTATATATGTGTGTGTGTGTGTGTGCGAACTAAATTGTTAAGGATTTGATAGCCTCTTTTCATCCGCTACTGTATACTGGAATTACGAATCGTGGGCCCAAAAATCAGCTCCTGAGAGGGAGGGCTGTGTAAAGGGAGTAATTAATGGAAAGAGTGGAAAAGATAGATTGTGGGTCGAGTAGATACAAGGGATCCTTATTTTTCTATGACAATAAGAGAGAATTACAGCAGAATAAACACGATTGGTCGTAGGTTAACCTCCCCCATGCCACACACCAATGGCTTGCGGGGAATTTATTGAGAATAAGATAATAAAGGAGAGAGAGGGGGGGGGGGAGAAGGGGAGAGGTTGGCGGGAGACAGGAAAGTATAGAGAAAGAGAAAAGAGGGACGGAGGGAGAAAGAGAGAGAGAGAGAAATGGGAAGGAGGGAATTAAACATTGGGGGAGAGTGATACAAGTTTGAGGGGTTGAGTGCAAGGAGTTGCCTTCTCTCCCGTCAAGGAAAGAGGCAGCAGTGGAAGTAATGAAAGAAATACCAAACGATGATAGCTATCGAATAAAGGAGAAGAGACTGTGGGCAGCGTGATGAAATCAGTGTTGTTGGGTGGAAAGGAAAAAGAGGACATGTGAAAAGAAAAAGGAGTTGACGGAGGAGAAGAAGTAGGGGAGAGAGAGAGAGGTTGAAGGAACGGTTGTTATAAGGGAGAACGATGAGAGAGAGAGAGAAAGAGAGAGAGAGAGAGAGAGACGGAAAGCAATCAAGTAAGCGGTCAGAGCAATAAAAGCGAAGAATGATACGAGGCCAAATAAGACGACGATATATTTTGGCGGAAGAGGTTGAAATAGTGATTGAAAAGGAAAACGGATGAGATGGAAGGCTTTCAATCCGACGCGAGAACGGATTTTTTTTCCCTATCTAGAAATCGAAAGTTGGAGGCGGTTTTTTTTTTGTTTCTGTTGATTTTGTTATCGTTTAACCTGAGGTGTCTAGCAGTCCTTGACAACCGGAGAGGTGTGGAGACGGGGGCCTTTTCCAATAAATCGTTGCGCAAAGGAGAGTCGAAAAAGTTCACGAATGAAGTTACGCGAATTGTGTGAGCTCCTTCAATGCTGCATGTTACGTGCGACTTTGGTAGATTAGGCTGGCTGGCTCCGGACGTTAATGTTACGGGTTGAAATCTTGCAGATGATCGAATGTGAGACTCTTTGCTATCGATATCGATATATGCTGATTATGAACACTGTAAAGAAAAAACAAATAATACAAAAATTAAAATAAGTTAGCCACGGCTAAAAAAAATGAATTTCATGAATATGATCGTGCCAAAATAGATTGGAAATCAACGATTACAATGAAGAGGGAGAAAACATAAGTAAATCGAATTTTACATAGTAACCGATATTTCTTTAAACATTGAGCAAATATGTGATTTTAAATTTGTTGCCATGATCACATGCATACTAATATAATTGTTTCATTATTGAAATTAATTCTACATAGCACACGTAAATATTAAATTTGATCGCGATTTTAACATGAAGGTTATATTTAACTAATGAGGACTCGATAAATAACAAACAAGAAAAACTTTATATCTAAGAGTGCGAAACATTCCCGTTGCCTTTCTACATTCACCCAAAAGTACAAGTTATAATCTATTACTGTGACATTTATCGTTTTTATTAAAAAGGTGTTCTTGCATGTCATATATTCTCTATTGTCATGAAATGAATTTTTTTATTTATTAATTTAATTATATGGCTATGGTAAAAATTCAGTTTCGCTATTTTATCGGTGTTTTATCATACCTGATTGTGAGGCAAGATTAAAAACAAGTTAGGAAAGTGTACAACGTATCACAAATTGGCGTGTTTCGTACAATGGAGTATTAGAAAGAAATAATTATATACTTGTACGTAAGGGAAATAGCGTATTAAAGTTCTTTTCTTCCTCATAAATAATCCATTTTCTTCCTACTTAATAATATTACATGCACACGTAAGGAAATTAAACGTTTGTTTGTGAGATTGTTTATGTTAGCAACAACGTAGAAGTAACCATGCAAGAAATTCAAGTGCAAGTTCAACCCGAATTAAGACATTATCGTTCGATTTTCTCGATAACGGCAACTCCTACAATAAAAATGTATTGGAAATAAAATACTCTTCTTTACCAGTTCTACAACTTTTATTTGAAAAATATTTTGATATGAGCAATATTTTACGAGATATGACGAAAATTTAATTTTTTGTCACCAGTAAAGTGGTATCCCCGATTGGCGTACGTGATTCATTTTTTGCAATTTTCTTATTATATTTGATTGTATGTCCTTAATATCAAATTTCATGAAAATCCGTTATGTAGAAGCCGAGAACGAACATGCGGACGGAGAGGACGGACGGACCGACGATAATAGGCGCTCACGCTGGAAGCGAAACGCGCCTAAAAATACAAAAACTTTAAAAAAGTAATAGAAAATTCAGGTGGCAGACAAAAAGGAAAAATAGCGTAAACTGACATTTATGACGCTAAATGCGGAAAAATTACATTACGCGAAAATATTAACACATTTTTGGGATTTTATAAATATAGGTACTTTTGAATTTTGAAGATGAATCTGTAGATTATTTTTATCTCTCGCAAAAGAAAAAATAGCAATCATGATTCGAATAAGAAAAGAATTCTTACGTAAAGTAAGCTGACACTGTGAAATTTCTCTCCTGGAAGAATCAATTATCCGGTGCCGAATTGGATCGAAGCCATTGGCGTGATCTTTTCACGAAATTGTCGAAATCGTCAGGTTTGTGTGAAGGAGATTATCGACTCCAGTTGCGCGGCGTAGGTGAGGTGTGTCGAAACGTAGAATTGATAAATAAAGCGAACGGGCTGATATATTCTTATAAGGGAACCACGGATTTTTACAGTTCAATATTTAGAAATATCTGGAGTGGAAAGATGGATACGCGAGGAAAAACCTATCTTGAGAAAACTCTGGCTTACGCAAGGACAGGGTGGGGTATCTTGACCTTTCAGCGTGGAATTCTATCCAGACAAATCCAGATGTTATGGAGTTTCACAATAGTCAATATTCTAGGTTAGAAATAAACTGTTGTCTAGAACTGTGGAAAACATTTTTGAAGCTTTATATGCCAAATGTTTCCGTTCTGATTTTATGCGCAAAGTGGCTACGATTCCATTTTAATTTCTCCATATGGACAGACAGACAAACGACTTCATTTAGGGCGGAATTGAGACTGTGAATTCCCTTCTTACATTTAACCCTCTATACGTAGTATAGAGAAAGTATTGTTTTCACGAAAAAAATCGATTTCGAGATCTCAACGGAAATACACGTTTTGAGGTCCCTAGAACACGTTTAGACTATTTTCTCGATGATTTCTGTGCGTACGTGATAGAAATTTTGTGGGAGCTTTAACTCAAAAACTAATTATCAAATCAGCACAAGGCTCTATGCTTAAGATTTTAATTAGAAAATGAAGATTTGAAAAGGTTTTGGCTAAAACTGACCCACCGGAAGTGGATGTTTATTATAGACATTATTCCACTATTTTCCTCCAAATATCTCCTTTCAAACTCAATTTCCATAAATAATTGTTATTATAAAAGTTGTAGATAATGTAATTTTTACAATTTTTGTTTGAAACAATTTTCTTAAAACTGATAGCTTAAGAGATATTTTGATTATTCTCTAAACTTATGTTAAATACGTCGCTAAGTGATACCATTGTTTCCGATAATTTTTTTAACTGTTGATAACGATGCGTACGCTTCCAAGGGTAATTTTATTTGCGCATCGAAATTTTGTTATCCATGGAAAAATCTAGCAATTTTCCTTACTAATTGTTTTTCTTAAATAAATACTATTGAAATTGTTATAAAATGATTCTCTAACGTAATAGCTGATAGTTATTTCTGAGGACGCCATTGTCGAGGGCAATCATATTCATTGCTCTGTATGGAGAAAGTCACGTGTTGGTCACATCAGATTTTTTTTCTATATTGTTTATTATCAACTACGAACTAAAAGTAACTTCCTAGAATAAATAAAATAAATAACTCAAAACACGGTGAAGACAAGATAAATAAAATTGGAAATAATAACTCCAAATCACCGTAAAGGCGGTACCTACGTGGCAGAGCACAGAAGACTCGCGTCCTGGTTGATTCTGCGAGTCATCTGTGCCCTGCCACGTAAGTACCGTCTTTACCGTGATTTGGAGTTATTATTTCAAATTTGATTTAACTTCCTAGAAATTCTACTTGCCGTGGATTATAACTATTCAATCTCAAAATAAAAACGTCTTCCATGGCGATCGTTCGAGAGGAACTGATACGGACCGAGATTGGGAAGCGAAAGGGACATGGACGCGAGACGAGAACGAAATGGAATCCGTTGAGTGGAGAATTTGAATTAACAAGGAGGAGAAGGGAAAAAGAGGGCGTGGGTTTCGGTGTGACCGCGGTTTCCGGGGGAACCACGGGAGAGAAAATTAAAAAAATCGTTACAACATACATTGTGCAAACTTTCTCATATACTAATGCGTCGTTTAGTTACCTCTAGAAATTGAATATCGTATCAGCCGGTTTTTAGAAGATCCAATTTTTGTTTAAATTGCCCAAGAATAAACTAGCTTTATATTCATTCATCGAGAAAAATGAAATACGCTGTATTATTGTAGGCGTATACTCAAGTAACTGTACGAAATTTGATCAAAATCGTTCGATCCGTTTTTGAGAAAATCAAATTGAGGTTAAAAATGCGTAGAATAAACTTCCATTAATTATCAACCATTTCTTCACAGCCTCTATTCTGTATGATAAAATGCCTAAGTATGAGATTTAATTCATTTTCGCTCTACAGTTTAGGCTCTAGAGCCGCGAACAGACCGACAGACAGACGGCATTGCGAAAACCACTTTTACGGTTCTGCTACACCTAAAACGTATATTTCAGTCAAAATCTCGAGGTCGAATTTTTTCGCAATTACAATACTTTCTCAATATACTTCGTATATGAGAAAGTAAAAAAGAAGGAAAGGGTTTTGATTGCTACGTGAAAGGATTTGAAATTTAAAACAGTTCAATAAAAAAAGTAAAATAAGATAAGAACGAGAGAGAGAGAGATAGAGATGGAAAAGGGACAATTAAGAGTTAAGAGGGGAAATAAAAAAATAACGAAAGAAAGAGATGTATATTGCGGGTAAAAAGGGTTGAAATCCTGCTAGAGGGACATGAAAGTGTTTGCGGTAAAGAGACGGATTATTGGAATAGGGTAAAATGAGTTTCGAATGGTGAGCTTCAGAAAAAATGATCAGGGAGTGAGAGAGATGGGCGGATGGGGGGAGAGGGAAAGGAGTGAGAAATACAGATGAGGAAGAGATACAGAGGAGGGAGAGAGGGGCTAGGAGGGGGAGAGAGAGAGAGGAAAATGGCGGGGAAAAGGGAAGGAGGTGAAAACAGATGAGGAAGAAAGGATAAGAAGGAAATCTAATATATAAAATTGACTTCGTCGTCGTCGTCGGTGGGAAACTCTGCCTCTGTTGGACTGCATTATCGCGCCTGTAGTGTTTCTCGATTTTAGCGATAGTTTCGACATATTTTCTCGTACGCTCTGATCTAACATTACGTTCACTAACACCGATGGGTACAACTATGCCGCGTACGTCTTGAAAGAATTCGGAACTTTTAAACTTTTCAAATAGTTTCCTTTTGTATTCAGTTCTTCTACTCTTCAACGTCTGCCATTTCAGGTCCCTTAAGATCTTTGATACACTCGCATCCTACCGATATTCTCCCTTTACAAATCTAGCCGCTCTACGCTGAACCATTTCGAGCTCCGATGTGTGGAGAAACCCTCGCAGGTAGCGGGGGACGAGGGATCTGCTTAGGCTGGCCGCACACTGCGGTCTTAAGGCCCATACACACGTCAGTTAATTGCCGGACGGCGGCCTCAAGGCGGCCTGAACGGATGAAATCCGGACGAAAAACCGACGTGTGTACACTCGCTGGCGGCCTTACGGCCGCCGGATAGAACCTCTGGATGGATAGTGTTTTTCCATCCGGACTTCGTCCGGCCAAATCTTGCGCATGCGCAGTAGACTTTTCAACCCCCTCTCCTAGCTACACATGCTCTCATTGTCAGAGAACACGTGGATTTGGGTGATGCATGGTAGTTTCGTATTGTTGTTCACGTTCCCCTTTTGTGAGATCGCCCCGGTACTTTTTTATACTATAAAGCAGTGGTGCACAACCTTTTTCTATTTCACATTTTTTCCGAGTCCGCGGGCTGCATTATGGAAAAAATTACATGGAATTCGTAAATTTAAGGAAAATCTTAATTAAAACATTTTATTCCATTTTATGGGATTTACGTGGGGCATCATCACTCACAACATTGTCAGTCTTCCATTGGAGAGGTTAGTTTGAATGTAACGAATTGTTACTGTTTATATTAAACTTCTTTTAGTAATCTGACTTATTTCGAGAGATTTACTTCAATTATTTCTCGGTGTATTGTGACATTTCTCGGCATAATAAGTATTATTAATATTAGCCGATGTCGGCATTTTCGCCTTGTCATAATGACCCCTATGTTATTGACGATTCCTATAATAACTTGCAAGTTCAAATCAGTCATTCAAGTAAAAATCTCAAAAGTTGAAAAACTATACCCTAACCCTAATATTTAGGATGATCGTTTTTCGAATAAATTTCCCACCCCGTTATTCGCTAAACCCTTTGTTGTGAGGAAATCCTACCACAGGCCGCCTTGAGGCCGCCCGAAGGAAACGGCCTCACGTGTGTATGCTTGAATCTGAACGGATCAGGCCGCCTTAAGACCGCCGTCCGGCCATTAACTGACGTGTGTATGGGCTATTAGACCGTCGAAGACGAAGGAATTTTGTCAGAGACAGCCGGAACGGTTGTCGTTGCAGGGTTTTAAATGGCACTACATCTGACAGTCGTCTAAGACGCTCTTCGACACGTTTCGACGGTTTTCGACCATCCGACATTTGTCAGACGGTGAACCCTGCCACGACGTCGTACGGTTCGACACCGTAGGACAAAACGCTGTGCGCATGCGCAATCTCTTTCCCTCCTCACGCTCTCCCATCAACAAACGCTGTCTTGTAGTATGTTTGCCGAATTTGATGCAGACAGAGTGGTTTTGATTCACGATGGCTGCAAAAATTGACGCAGATAAACTAGTGGTGTTAGTTCAAGCAAGGCCACCCGGAGAAATAATCTTCCTGAAGTTGGTATTTTTCTTCTTTATCTTCTCCCCTACAAGCTCCAGAAGGTAAAGAAAACTATCAACACTCATTCGAGTAAAATTATGAAATTTCCTTTTACCCTGCATCAGTTCCTTCAGAAAACTAGTGACGTCCCTTTTTTCGTTGATTGGATGAACCCAGAAAGGACGATTTTTTCACTGTCTTCCTCAGCACACAGAAGGTAACAAGGCACAATCAAAATTTCATCGTCAAAACTGCTCGCCATCTTGGTAAAAACTGCAGAAAAAGTCCGATATCGACATCTGCCTGAGACCGTCTTCGACATATGTCAAAGGCCGTCTAAGACCGCTTTAGACGAATTGTCGTACGACAAAATGACAGAAGCAAAAATGTCGTTGCTTTAGATAGTTTGTCGCACGCGGTGTGCGGCCAGCCTTAGTGGGTCTGGTTCGAGCCCCAATCGAAGAGGCGGGGATGAAATCACACGGTAGGGATTAGCGACCCTTGAGGCACCTCCTGACCGGGGACGAAATTACACTTGCTCATTGGAAGAGAAAGGACCACAGGGTGAAAAGAGTTGGAGGAATGAAATAATGAAAGAAGGACAAAGAAGAAAATTACGTCGGTGAGAAAGGTTGGGAACAGGGAAGGAGGCGAGGAATTAGTAGAAATGTAAGGGGGGGAGGGGGGGGGGGTAAGAGAGGTGGGCGTAATGAAAGGAAAGGAGAAGTAAGCAACAGGAGCTTAAGCTTAAGAAAAGGTTGGCTACGAGGGAGAAGAGAACGGAAGGGGGATAATTAAGTGGGAGAAAGAAGAGAAAGGGATGGAATGGACTTAAAGACGGGGAATTTGAGAAGGGGTAAGTTATAAAAAAGATAAAGAGGCGAAGGATGGCAGAAAAAAAAGAAAGAATTTCAGGAGAGATTATGGCAGGCAAGCACGTCAAACTAGATGATGCATCACGACCGCATTAAACGCGATTGTGGCTAGGCGAGTCCCATCGACCTTTTTGATGCTTCGGAGGTAAAGAGACTTTGGTCTTTATGATCGAACGATTTGTCAAGAAGATTAATTACGAGAGAAAGCGTTTTGCTGTGACTGAATAATAACAGCTGCGAGGAAAACCCTTCCGTCTTACGGGAGAACAGAATTTTATGAATACTATAACATCGAACGATTTTTTTGATAGAAATAAAGGAGGTAATGCGGTTCGCAGAAGAACGCCGTCACTTCAACTTGTCCGAATTATTAATGGGCGATTTGAAGGAAAAGCAAAAGAAAGGGAGGATAGAAAGAGAGATAGGTAATGTATCTGGGCGATGTTGAGTCCATACAGTCTGTTCTTCCATCTTACTCTTCATCAAGTGCGAAAAAACAATGCAATACAGGTGATGAAACAACATTAACCTGGGTGGAAGAGAAAATAGAAGTGTACTTGTATGGAAAAATTAAGAAAAATTGTGAAAATGTGGGAAGAAAGCAACAGCAGGAAACTACTCCTGAAAGGGGATGAAAAAAAACTGCAGGGCCTACTAATGACGTTTATAAAGGATAGAAAGCAACACGATAATGAATTACGTTCGCAAAAAATCTTTATATAGGGGAAACTAGGCTAATTCCGTGGTAGTTTTAATAAAGCTGATCCACGAAATTAAACCAGCGTCTGGGAGCGGTTGTGATGCATGATACTTGTTGTATGGGAGGTAATGCAGAACGCGCTGGTGTAATTTCTTGATAATGCACCCTAGCGACGACAAAATGTTTACATGCGTTTTAAGTCTTTCTGTTTCTTAATATCATGGAATTAGCCACGTTTCCCCTACATGGGTATGTATAAACATATAATAATGAAAAAAATAAAAAATAAAGCTATAATACGAAGTAATAATGTTTAATATAAATGAAAATTAAAGGAGAAGAATGGTCCTTATTATAGGAGCGCACTTATGTATATAGTAATGCATATAAAAATTAATTTTTAAAAAATCCAAAGCAATTAACAAGTAGCATTAATTCGTTTAGTATAAGAAGACAAGGTATATTAAGAGGAATATGAGATTGGAAAGGTCAAAAGGAACGAGATAGCCGAAAAATAAAACTAAACGAGCGTGAAAAAAGAGGGATAGGGAGGTGTTAGAAGCGGATTAACAAGGAAGAGATAAAGTACTAAAACCTTCAGAAAGGCCGAGGCGAAGAGAAACGGGAAGAGGGATAGCTAGAGGTAATGAGGGAGACGTTATTCACCACGGAATCTCTCTCTCTCTCAAATCCTTTCTCTTCTACATCCCAAGAGGGTCATTGAAAGAAAAAGGGGACCGTCTCTATCTCCTCTCCCTCCCTCGTCCAACTCCTTCTTTTCTCCGTTTTCTCTGCCTCTCTCTCGCTCCGGGAGAACGATATCCTGACGCCATCTACGTAGATACGTGACCTCGCGGCTAAAGGGGAGGAGAGGGAAGCTCATTCACAGGTTGGACACGAGAATGGGTTTAGGAGGAGATTGAAGGAGAGAGGAGGGTTAAATTGCAGTAAAGGATGGCGGAATGAAAGAAAAAAAAGGTATGGGTGGGTGAGCGAGGGAAAAGCGGACGCAGGAAAAAAGAATAGAGGGGGAAAAAAGGGTGCGGAAGAGGTGGCTTGAAGTGGAGTGAAAACAGAGGGTATTATATACGAATGGGTAATGAGGTAACGATTTGCATTGCAGAGAAATTCATGGGAAAAGTTACTTGAAATTTGCCGAATTCACGGAGAAACCGCCTTTAAAATTTAATAACGTAAATCTGCACATAAAAATAATATCAAAATTATTTATATATTTACTTACATATAAATATTCACATACATGCTCCACCTTAGCAAATGAATTCTGACCACATTTGACCGGTTAATACCGGTCATTATAACGAAATAAAATATTCGGGTCGCAGTAGGTTTAGTTGAAAGTTAAAAAAAAAATATTCGACGTATTTTTAACGGCATCATTAGCTAATGGGAATTTCCGTGTAGGTTTCAGTACCTCTGACTTTATACAAGGAAAATTTTGATGACGGCGTACTTCCATTTTATGACGTCTAGCAGAGGGAATGGAGGTTTTATAGACAGGGATAGGAGTTGGGGATAATGAGTAAAGAACCTTCTTGCGGTGACAGCTGATGCTTCGGGGGAGTCGTGGCTGCCAGAAGCACCCACTGTTTGAAAGATAGACGTGATTCATATCGCCCTTACCGAGAATAGACACCCACCAAAAACCTTTCAAGACTTTCTACGTCTCACTTTGCATTAGTATTCTTTAATATTTAATTTCAAATTTAATTTAACATGCTAATTTTGGTTTAAGCAGTTGAAAACGATTGTAATTCAATGCAAAAAAAAATCGAAGTGACATTCTTAATAGATTGATGAAATAAGTGGAGATAAAGAATGAAATGATTCCGAATAATGAAATAGGGATTGTTATAAATAGGGCATAAGAGGCTAACATTTTTAATTATGGCGTATGGGAGAGAATAAGAAGAACTAGAAAGGCGAAAAGGTTAGTTTTCACGAATGCAATAATAATTTGTGTGTGTGTGTGTGTATGTATATATGTATGTATGCACTATGTGTGTATATATATGTGTATAGGCATGTGTGTGTATGTGTTTTTTCTTTTAATCTAAAAAAATTCAGTGTATTATTCAATTATGTGTGGGAAAGTTCAGTTTCAGTTTAAAGGTTTTTATTTCCTTATTTATGTTACTTTATATTGAATTATAGTGTTGCCACCTGGCTCTATGGCTAACTTATAAAAATGTGATTAATAATAATAACAATGTCCATTAGGAATATAATCGTGTTTGAAGATCCGGTAAGTTTAACTCTTCGATTAATTTCAAGACACACTTTAATGCTTGCTCGACCCTGGCGGAGAAGGGAATTCCTTGAGATTTTGTGGAACATTTTTATCACTCAGTAGTGGACTACAAGAGGGGTTGAGCAAATGATGGCCCAAAGCTATATTTTCAAATCACGTAAATCAGTGTTGTCTAACATTTTCTATAGGCCGGCCAGCATCGGTTAAGGTTTTAATCGGAAGATGCCTGTATAATCCGTGGTGCCGTATAAGTGAAAACAAAATTTAAATAAAAAATTTTATGATTAACATTTCAATATTAAAAGTTTTATTATAAAATGTTCACGAAAATGTATGAATTTCTGTGTTAAATTTTTTGATTGCCTTTCATCGCAGCTTCGAGGGCTTGAGTTTGGATACTCTTTGTTTATATATCTCAGTTGATGATAATTCCATCATAAAAACCGCCGATTTCCCAATTGAGAAGCAAATTTAGTTTCAGTTCCGAGTAACCGAAACAATTCATCGAATTCGAACGTAAGTTGAATTACCGCTCTTTACGAGAAATTCCTTTTATGATGTCTTACAATTAGTCGAATAAATATAAGACAGAGTCATATTTTTCTCTTCCTTATAGTTCCAGGTGTATCGCACCACATTAAGAACTCCTTCGCTTGGGAAGCATTTATTTATAGTATTTGGATCAAGGATTATGCGGAGAGTATACAGGGCTTATATAACATAGGAAAAGAGCGGCTTATAAAATTAGAATATTTCACGAGAATAGGGATGTTCTGAAGGAAATAGGGTATTTCTAGACACTTTCAAAAGACTTTTCCGTGATTAATTCCGCGTATTCCGTAAATCTGTTGCCGATCCTCTTATTATCCTCCGTTTTGAATATTAAACTCCGCGCGTCTTCCCCACACCACTCTCTACCTACGCTATACATGACCCGTCGACCCTTACCGGATAGAAATTGAAAAATCTATTCCTGGACTAATCCTTTCCTAGATTCTGCGTGAGTGTATTCATCTCGGCCTCGTCTTCCGAATTCACGTACGGCGATCCTTTCCGGCCGTACACTCTCGGAGAGGCGGGAAATCCCTCGTGATGTGCAGATAACCCGCGGATAGATCCATCGTTCGTGACCTACGTATATAAATTCCTTTGTTGAGGATCCGAGCACAGGAGATCGTTGTGCCGAAACTCGTTCGAAGAGTAGGTTGCAGGAAATTAGCTGTCACGGGCAGGTAAACGATCCATTAAAACTGACTCTTTAAGCTCCCGTCGGGAAAATGTCGAAATATTACATTAACCTTGGGTTTTTAATGAAATTTCGGTCATAACAGGGATTAGGTATTGTTTGAATTTTGCAACACTAAAACCACGAACGAATTCGACAGGTTATGGGCTTAGCGAATTATTTTATGCTAGAAATATGAATAAGGATTTTTCAAATGCGAGTTTAAATTATAGCTATTCACCATATATCATGGGAAATCATACCTTAGCACTGGTTTAATAATATATTCTTAAAAAGTTATTTAACTTATACATTAAATAAAACATCAACAATGAGTTACCAAAGTTAAGATAGATAAGTCTCATCGGATATTTTACTGTTAATGATTGACAAAAGCAAAGTGCATTTTGGTTATCCAATTAATGAATAATTTAATGTATCTGTGATAATTTATGAGATATGGATTAATTGAACCCTAAAGCATATAACACAGCTTGTTTTCCGTTTGATCTTTGTAGTGTCTCCGTTTAGTTCGTTGTCCTGTTAGATTAGGAGTCATTTGCATAACAACGTATGAGTAATTATTTACGCAAAGATATGGAAGTAATCATTTCCAATGTCGCTATACCGTTTCTACAGGTTTATTAATTGCGTAAATTCACGAGAAATAAATACCTACACTAATCAGCGCTCAAAGGATAACCAATTATTTTAAGGCTTTGGTTTGCCACTATTGATGCTTCCATCTAACTAATCGAATAAGTTTGTGTATATTTGAACAGGTTATGGTGGGATCTTGTTGAGGATATTATTATTCATTATGAATTAAATTTCTAATTAGATCGGGTATATGTAAATTACCTTGCAATAAACAAAAGAAAAATGCTATGAAATAAAACAATTTTGAAATAAATCAATAAAATTATATATATATATATATATATATATATATATATATATATATATATATTACTACCATAGTTTGTTCCCAAAGAAGCAATTTTCTAGTAACCTACACTACCACGCCAAATTCCGTCGTTTCCAGAGAAATACGCAGTTATTTCAGTGGCTTAGCGTGCCAATAGCAAACAGGTACAATGGACTGGAGGCCCTCCAGTTAAGGGTAGCCCTACAGCAAAGAAGCATTTCGGAAAAAATTATTTGTAGTATTTTGACATATTAACTTTTTAAACTCGCCATTTTCTGTGAATTGTTTCTAACCATTCCAACTCGCAGTTGGTGGATTTCCGATAAGATAATAAATATTACTGGCGAGAGTCATAAAAATAATTTAAACTTAATGGCTACCACAGTCTCATATTGAAATCTGCATAGTCTTCCTTCTAACCGACTGATAGCAAATAGGTTTAAAATTGAATAGGTGTTTTTTTTTAAACAAAATACAATTATATGGAGCACCATGAATGAGTTTGTATTGGGTTTGCTACGCCAGTTATTTCTTTAAAAATATATTTGACGCAGTTTTCGATCCCCATAGAACCTCGGGGAGATTCTATTACCCACGTCTTCTTCTTTTTTTATAAATTTGAAGCGCTTCTAGACGCATCGAGTCCCTTGTTAGACCCACCCTTTCGGAAGCCGGTATTTTCATAGTCTGAAATGAGACGGAAAAACTACGTCACCCTTTCACTCCAGCGCCGTCTGCCACCCTCGGCAGAAAATTCCCTTACCGGAAAAGAAGGGAAGCGTTTGTTTTTTTTATCCCTTTTCTTTGCATTCCCCAGTCTCGGATGCGTTTAACATGCAAAATTCGAAACGTCGGAGAAATACCTCCCTCCCTCCTGAGCCACTCCTTACCGCGCGAGCAATTTCTACCGTTTTAGCACGCGAGGATGTTACAGAGGTCGAAGGCCTCTAGGATGGTGACGCGTTCCCTTTAAGGCCCTTCGTTTTTTACTTTCTCATATACGAAGTATACTGAGCAAGTATTGTAATCGCGAAAAAATTCGAGATTTTTACGGAAATACACGTTTTAGGTGTATCTGAGCCCGAAAAAGTGGTTTTCTATAAGGCTAGTTTATTCTTAGGCAACTTTAACAAAAATTGGATTTTCTGAAAACGGGCTGATACGATTTTCATTTTATAAAGCTAACTTAGCGACGCGTTAGTATAAGAGAAAGTTTGCAGTATGTATTTTGTACCGATTTTTTCTGCAAAGGAAGAACGTAATGGATCGAGCAACACCTTCCGCGTCTTGTAAAAGGGTGGATGAGAAAATGGAGGAAAATATTTTTGAAGGCGTGAAATGGTAGGGAGGAAAGATCGAGAGAGGTCGAGTAAGGGGAGAAGTTTAAAAGGAATATACGGAGTGAAGAAGAAGAGTCGCGTTGCATAAAACGTAAATGTAGACAGAGAGAGAGAGAGAGTTGGGAGAGGGTTTATTCGGGTTATCTTGTCGCAAAGGGGGTTGGAGAAGGAGGTTGTTGAGATGTGAAACTTCAGGAGCGAGTCGTTAAAAATGTCTCGGTGGTTCATCTCGAGAGGGTATACACAAGTCTGTTTCCACGGGTTACCGGTTGGTTTCATTTATAATGGAAGGAAGGAAGATAACGAAACAAGATTTCCATCGTTGATTTAAAGTTTATTCAAATCTTCCAAGCTTTAAAAAAAAATTAATGACCGTAACTTGTCTAACCTCGTACGAATTAAAAAAAGTCATTTTCTTTGATCGTTAATTTATTACCTCCCCCTTTTTACGCCCACTCGTATTTCCAACCGATTTTCTTTTTATGTTACGTATCAACGTCATTCGTTAAGTCGTACTCCTGGAGTGCTTAATGCTGCCGTTATGTATGCGATTTTAACCGGTTTAATGCACAATATATCACACAAATATTTTTTTCGCCCAATACGGCTATAACGTCCAGGAGAGTGGTCGAGGGAGTGGTTATGGCGTCGTTGGGATTTACCGCAAGTCGATAGAGGGTGGGACGAAAGAAAAGACTTGGTCGTATAAGAAGAGAGGGATGGAATGGCTCGCGAATCCTGTCTCAGAAAGTGGCCCCTATAAAATACCAAACCAGTCCCCACCTTAGTGGCTATTCCTCCGTCAATAACTTCTTTAAACCCTCATTATCGTTAATTTTGAAAGATGGTAACCGCAAATCCGTATTGAAGACACTGCGGTCCAAAGGATAAAATTGGTGTGTCCTCATGGATGTTTACATTTTATTATTAAACAGAAAAAGTAATAATACTCTTATATTTTCGTGCATATAAGGTACATAGAAATGAAAAAAATTGGTACAATATACATTGTACAAATTTTCTCATATACTAATGCTTCATTTAGTTATCTTTTGAAAAATATGAACTATGTAGAATCATCATAAACATCAACTTAAATAACTATACGAAATTTGATGAAAATCATGAGCAGTTTTTTTAGAAAATCCAATCGATATTAAAGCTGTCCAAGAATAAACTAGCCTTATATTCATTTTTTGAGAAATATGAACTACGTAGCATTATTGAAGACGTAAACTTAAGTAACTGTACGGAATTTGATAAAAATCGTTGTAGCCGTTTTTGAGAAAATTAAATTGTTGTTAAAATTGTCTAGTATAAACTGCCCTTAATTATTGTGCAATGTCAACCATTTCTTATGATGAAACGCCTAATTACGAGATTTCATTAATTTTCGCTTTACCGTTTAGGCTCTAGAGCCGCGAACAGACCGACAGACAGACGGCATTGCGAAAACCACTTTTTCGGAATCAGGTACACCTAAAACGTATATTTCCATCAAAATCTCGAGATCGATTTTTTTCGTGATTACAATACTTTCTCAATATACTTATTGTTAGTATATGAGAATGTGAAAATTAAAAGAGCCTGTTAATGTCCAACGTTTTAATGGTGATTTTCTTCCATCTGTTAAAATTAACAATGTATTGCTGGCAGGGGCGGATCCAGAAACTTCTCAAGGGGGTGGGGGGCGATCGCCGCCCCACCTATCGAATCCGCCCCTGCCAACGCCCCTATATTTTGAAAGTCCCTACCCCTATCAGAATCTTTCTTTCCCTTGCTGTACAAACCTAATCTGCGGCGTACGATTGAGGAAATCTGCGCGGAATGAATTTAAGAAAGCACCCATTGGAGTGCAATGGGTTTAACCAAAGGGGGGGGGCGATCGTCCCCCCCCCCCTGGATTCGCCACGGATTTATGGTGTTAATCTGCACTCTAAAAAATTATAATCTATAGTTAAGAAGTATAGTGTAGAGCAGCGGTATTCAACCTGGGGTACGCGAAGGCTTTTCGAGTGATACGCGGAACGTTTAAAGGTTAAAAGTTTTATAATTTGCCAGTGAAAAAAACTGGATGCTACCTATACCTACGTAACCCATATAAATAACTGACTATTAATGATAAAAATATTGGGTGTTAATTTTAAAATATACCAGGGGGTACGTAGTAATTTTTAAAAAATCTTATAGAGGGCACACTAGAGAAAAAGGTTGACTACTACTGGTGTAGAGAAATAACAAAAATAAATTATCAGTTTTGAAATTTATAAAAAAATATTAACAAATGTTTCAGTTTTTACTGCTGGGCGTTAATGGGTTAAGCTTGGGGTAAGCATATTTCTGGTTATAATATCTTTGAGGGTACATAAAGCGAAGCTTTTTAATCAATCACCCTCGGGGCACGTGCAGTTTTCACTTAGTGTAATTCATTTTTCGCTATTTAATGTGCTCCGCGAACATTAGAAAAGAAAGTTCCCTGCCATAAAGCGTGATGAATTCTTTTAGATCAATAACAATGTTATAATAAATTACAGTGATGCATTTTTAAGCGCGCATTTTAACAGCTAATCAGTATGGTGGATGGAATACGATCAATTATTCCGTTCCTCAGGATTGTAACTCCGTGCATCGAGGTAATTAACCCCGGGATGGGCATTGCAGGGAATCAATGACCTTTTGGTTTTGGAATGCATTTTTTCTCTTTATGTTTGCAATTTTTTGACAGAAAATCATTAGTTATTGAAATATTAACGGCGTTAAATTTTAGCCTAATTACATTAAATTTGAATATGTATTCTTTTTTGAAATACTTTTCAAATCTCTTACTTTTTAAATATTTAGAATTGTCCAACATAAACTGTGGAGCAGATACGTCAAACTAGATGATTCATCGGGAAATCAATGACCTGACCATCCTTATAAGATGACCATTGCGAGCATTTAAGGTCCTCGATGGCGAAACCTGACTCCATTTAGACAGTGATAAAATACTCACGAACAGAAATAATTCAGATGCGAGTTGAATTATGACTCGTCGAGTAAGAAACAAAACTCGCGTAACGTTCAAGAATAATAATACGTATTAATCTTTTAATATTATTTATCGCACAGGAATCAGAACCGCAGAAAGGCGTAGATATAGACCGCTGACCTCTTGAACTTGACTTGACAGCAAAGGGTAAAACACTCCACTCGACGGTTGCCAGGAGACTAAAACGTCCGAAATAAGGCGAATATGAGCGTGAGGAAGAAAGGGAGAGAGATAGAGAGAAGTTTTTGAGTGGAAAGAAGAAACGTAGACTGCACGAAAAAATATAAAAATCTGATGTGGCCAACACATGACTTTCTCCATATTTGGGGCATAGATATTTAAATTATTATGAATAGCATTATGAGGCAAAGTTATTATTTCGTATCGTAAAAGAATACAGTCGTCCTTACTGCAGCAAATTACGTATATTTTGAATGTTTACCGAATTCACCGCTACATGGTTGTGGCGTTGTATACTGAAAATTTACGAATAAAGCAAAATATCTCCGAAATGCATACTTCTACGAAAATTTGTTTCAGACGAAACTTGGAAGAAATATTATTCTCTACAACTTTGGTCCTCACGAAGATTACCAATAACGACGTTTTTAAGGAGATATTTGACGGAAACCGAAAAAACCGATTATTTATGAATAATTCCTAAAAAATAACTGCTATGGAAAATTGTTCCAAATGACCTTTTTAAAGAATTGTATATACAATAATGATGTTTTAACGGAGAAATATCGCAAACACCGAATCGGGTTTCGAAAAACCTCGACTTCCGGTTAACCGTTATTGTCCAACAACTAATCAGTTCTTTGTGCTCATGCTAAAGTGTTATATATGAAGTCTGGTAACGATATGGCAAGTACTTTTTGAGTTAGAGCGCCCACAATACACACACAAACCATTCCGAAAATAGTCTAAACGTGTTCTAGGGACCTCAAAACGTGTATTTCCGTTGAAATCTCGAAGTCGATTTTTTTCGTGATCACAATACTTTCCCATTACTACGTATGGAGAAAGTAATAATGGAAAGAAGACTGGACCGAGAAATAGATAGTCAAACACCCTTCAGGTATAAGAAATTGGCAAAGTTTAAACGCCAAAAATGGTAGAAATCGTCATGGAAAATAAAAAAAAACAATACGAGTGCTAAGCGACGGAAAAATTTACCCGTAGATTTTTACGTGCTTCATAAAGTATTTCTGTTTTTACTTTCTCATACGAAGTATTGAGAAAGTAATGTTATCGCGAAAAAAAATCAACTTCGACATTTTGACGGAAATATACGTTTTAGGTGTCGCTGAATCCGAAAAAGTGGTTTTTGCATTTCCGTCTGTCTGTCTGTCTGTTACTAGCTCTGGAGCCTAAACGGTAGAGCAAAAATGAATGAAATCTCGTACTTAGACATTTTATCACACTGAGCAGAGTATATATAGAAATGGTTGACATTGCTCAATAATTAAGGGTATTTTATTCTACGCATTTTTAACAACAATTGGATTTTCTCAAAAACGACTCTAACAGTTTTGATAAAGTTTCGTACAGTTACTTAAATTTATGTCTTTAATAATACTACTTATTTCATTTTTCTCAATGAATGAGTATAAGGCTAGTTTATTCTTGGGCAACTTTAACAAAAATTGGATTTTCTTAAAACAGGCTCATACGATTTTCATTTTCTAAAGATAACTAAACGACGCATTATTATACGAGAAAGTTTGTACAATGTATGTTGTACCGATTTTTTAGGGATTGGAGGAAGCACGTTGAGGTAAAACTGGCGTCTGTGAAAGAATAACATATGGAGGTTGAGGGGGAGAGAGAGTGAAAGGAAGAGATAAAAACGAGCAAAAGTTTTGGGTGAATAGATGAAAGGGAAATACCAAAGAGTGACGTGAAAAAGAAGTAGTATGTTCGATACAGGCAAATGGAAGAAGGGAAGGCGGGCGGGAACTGCCGCGAAAACAGTTCGGAAAGTAAGTTATAAAGACGGAAAAGCATTTTTCCCTTTTAAACAACTTTTGCGTCGGCCTTTGGGGTGGCTAAGCGAGAGAGGGTGCCTCGTTTGCGGAAGTTGGCTTTTATCTTTCATTTTTTTTTTAGATCTACCCTTTCTGAGAACTTTCAAGTGGAATTTTTTTTCTCTCTCTCTCTCTCTAACAAAGTAGATTTAGATGCCGTCCTCTATTACCTGGAAGTATAATATCTCATTGTGTGGTTCGCCGTGAATTCTCTTTGTAATAAGCGAAATAGAGTATTGCTCGTTTGAGCTACTTTGTGATGAGAGGAAATGCGTTAGAGGAGACTTGAATGAAGAAATTTTCGTTTATTTTTTTAATGGCGCGAAATATTCATAGCACATTGTGTTAAATTAAATTAAAATTACCTGGAACTTCAGAACGGTATAAGAGTAAAAAGTGAGTTATTAAAAAAGTTTATGCTGAGAAAATGATTTCTAGCTTTGAAAATATCAAACAAAATTTAATCAAAATTTCTTGCCATGTATTTTCAAATAACGTGCAAAATATTTTAATGTAATAGCAGGCAATAGGTGATCTCGTAGAAAATACCTCAAATCTTCGTTAATTTAATATGTAAAATTAAAAAGTCATCGAAGTTAACCAAAGTGTATTATACGCACCTTTGAGTGATACTGAATGCGGTTATTCAAATGAATTCTCAGTAATATATTTTTTAAATAAACTTCCAATCACGTCATATAAAATAAAAAAGTCATCAACATCAAAAAGTGTGGACGTCTCAAAACATTTGCGATTTAACATTTAAATGATGTTAATGATTGACAAAATTGCACTAAGAATGACGGAAATTTGAAAACGCCCCTTTGTAACCAGTTGGACACGCCTCCTCTCTCCTTTCAAATGTCATTTCCAAGTGTTTCTGACACTTCCAGGTATGTAATATATTCGGAATTGGTCGAATAAGCGATAACACGCGTTTTCATAGTGATTTGCCGATAAATGTGCCTGTCATGTATGTCGATCCGTTGTTCCATTTATCACTTTCAGTCTCTATTCGAATTTTTATCTTTTAGCCATGAAAAATGATATGTTTTCACTTATTTTTTATTGTTTGGATAATCCACGCCTTCCTTTATAGTATATGAATAATATAACGTTGACAGTATTAATTATGAAATCTTTATTATAATGAATCAAGTTTCAATGAGATAATAGTCTTGTTGTGGGTGTTATTTTATAGGATGCCTTGGTTTGCCATTATCATCCAAAAGAAAATCTGAAAACTCAAATATGATACTAGCAGAAATTGTTAAACATCCTTGTCTCTATGCCCGAGACTTTGATAATTATAAATTTTCTCAAATTATAATTTTTCTTATAGCTCGTAGAAAAATTAACGGTTTAATTAATTATGGGTTTGCTATCGGCTACTCCGCTTTTGGTTATTGCTACTAGCCATTTGTCAGAGCAAATCTGACGTCGAGGCGCCAAATAATCGCGAGTTTTAATTCGATTTATGACGAGAGGTCAAGAGTCTGGGCAAGACGTTTTTGCGCCGTGAGAAAGGTTTGAAATGAATTGAAAGTATACAATACCAAATTTAATTTCTCAAAACTAATTAATTTACGTTTCAAAGCTACGTTGAATCATATAAAATACATTCATAATACAAAAAGTTACACTTGAAATTTCATTTGTCATACGTCTCGCCCCTTGCGTGCTTCACTCTAGGCGGGTGTCGTCGCCCGTCGCCCTGATCCTTGTCCCGGCTCGGGGGGAGGTGATACGAGCAAATAAAGCTTTCTCCTAGCCTAAAATCGATTTAAACCACCAACTTGACCTTATTTTATTCATCCAAGTTTTCCGATACGCCGATGCGTCAAACATCCCCATTCACCGTGCCTTTAAATCGAGGGCGAGACGGTTTTTGTCACGGCGAGGAGGGGAGGTGGTGGGAATGTCGTGAAACGTGAATGTGGGCAAGAGGCGAGAAAGACAACGCGGGATAATGAATGCGAGGCCGTCCGAGATTGATGAAACGAGGGAGTTTGAAGAAGAGGAGGAAGAGGGGAAAGGGAGGGGGGGAAGGAGGTTGGGAGAAATAAGGGCGAGGAGAAAGACTATTGAATAAAAAGGTGGCAAACGAAGGGAAAAGAAAAAGGAAAGGGTTTTTTAACACGCGAAGGGAAACGCTCTCCGAAAAAAGGAAAGAATGGAGGACGGATAATGAACGGGATGATGAAAGAAAAAAAATCTGAGATTGATGAAGGTCTTTGCGAGGGAAGAGAGTGGTAGAGAGGCAAAGAGAGAGGGAGAGAGAGAGGGGGGAGGGAGAGAGAGAGAGAGGGAGAGGGGGAGAGAGGGAGAGGGAGAGAGAGGGAGAGGGAGAGACAAAGATGGGGCGTAATAGTGATTAAAATCTGTAAGAGGATAGCGGAAAAAGATGGAGTGAGCGGCGTGGTAGGTCTGAAAAGGGACAAGGAGAAAGGACGAATGTGACCGAGAGGGCCATCGAGCTTCTAAAAGGTATTCGAAAATGGCTGCGGTGTGATTTGTCTGTGGTGCGTGCGGGTGTGTGTGTGTGTCGCTTTTTTTCTTGCTATAATAGGAGCCAGTGGTGTCAAGCGTTTTCTTATTCTACGAAGCGTCCTATAAATTCGCGCACGAGGGAAATGTCTTGCCCCTTTCGAGGGCCTGTTGCGAACTGCTTTCAAGCATTCTTTATATTGAAGAGGTAAAAAAAAATGTGCAATTTCGACGAGTGGCGGAAATGCCGCCGAAGCAAGCTGGTCATGGCCCCCGGGGGCCCACCGTCACACGTGGCCCAAGGACGAATTTAACGGTTGTTATTTCCCCACTCGACCCTTATTTAGCGATACATAGAAATTTTAAGTCCGTCGCTATCGAAATATTTTCATTTTTTCACTGCGGCCACACACGATTACAACTGTGGATATTTTTATCAAAATAAATGGACCATTAAAAAGATAGAATCCTTTATTTGAAGGGAGGGTGGTCATCTCTGCAGAAAATTATACCCGAATTGTTTCATTTAATTTAATTGTAAAGTGCTCTCAGTTAAATATTTGAATGCGAAGATACCCAAAAATCATGTTTGCCCCGCAACTTAAGATATGCTAGTTTCTCCGCCCATACAAGGAAATTTCAACGTAATCTTTAACTCCGTCTTACAAATTAGTCGCTTTGAAGCGTCAAAGGGCGAGCTTGTGGGATGACGAGTTGGTATCTTTTGATAGCAGATTTGTTGTCCCGTTTCCAAATTTCCCATAAATAAGCAGGCTAACTTCGACATGGAGGGGGGAATAACATTCATACCTTTCTCGCCAGCCAGAAAATCGTTAAACAGGTACAATAAATGGTAAATGTGACGTCGTATTGAAAACTAAACAGTAAAGACAATAATTTCTTGGTAGCAACAGAATGACAAAAAGAAGAAAACGTTTAAACACCTATTCTGTCAGGGAAGAAATACGATTTGGAAATTCTTAGGGGGTCCTTCTTAGAATTGCGGAATGGGAAAAGTTTTCCACACGCTTCCGATTTGCGCCGCAGATAAGAGGAGGAGGAGGGGGGAAGGAGACGGGCGGAATAGCCGACGAAAGGAGAGAATTTTCGGGCGGCGGTCCGGTGTCATGGCGTCCATTAGTGCCAATATAGTAGGGGAAGGAATTTTTAGAGGAACCGAAAAGAGGGGAACATAAATAAAAAGAGAGATAGTGAGATAGAGATAGAGAGAGGCGTAAGTGAAGTTCGCAGGTTTAAGGGAAAAAAATAAAGATTCACGGTCGCTCCCAAGAGCAAACCACCCCCCAAGGATCGGCAAATTTATATATCTGACTTTTTAAAAAAAACACTTATAAGCACAATGAATAATGGGATATTTATTCATTTTTGTTGTCGTCGTATACTAAGGTACAGTTTAAACTACGAAAATAGCGTCGAAATGCCTTGAATATGTGGATAGATGCGACGGGAATTAATGCTCCCAGTCACTCATTCGTAATTGAGCGAAATCGGAAACAATGAAAATCACCTCGACAGCGAAAGATTTTCTCGTAAAAATACGTCAGATTTTCGTGTAAAAAAACGCTGATTTTTTTTACCGATTCTACGGCAGGAAAACGAAATTTCGT
Source organism: Uropetala carovei (assembly GCA_036926305.1). NCBI lineage: Eukaryota > Metazoa > Arthropoda > Insecta > Odonata > Petaluridae > Uropetala > Uropetala carovei. Next base: position 2,426,080 of record JAXCHB010000214.1, read on the forward strand.
TTCTTTAAAAGAGATCTTTGGTTCGAGTTCCGAGTTCGTACGATGAGAAAACTATCGTTATTTTCATGTAAGTTATTTGAATTGCCATGCATCTCAGATTTGCGGAAAATTGTAAATATTTGGAATAACCACAACTTTTATGTGTTTAGAATTTTAATTCTGAGATGAAAAATTAATTTTGACTTAATAGTTCATCTCATAATTTTAGCTGTAACGTATTTTTAATGATAAATCTGAAATTTTCTATAAAGAAACAAAGATAACGATCTGCGAATCTATTTCATTTTCTCGGAAACTCATATTAGGGTATACATTGGACCCCTAGTATGTTCGCTAAATTTAAATGCAAATATCTCGCGAATGCTTGAGAGGTGCGTCTTCTTGCTTTGGCGTTTTTCATCAATAGGTGTGTGCTACATGCTCACCAAGTTTCAACCGAATCGGCGACGAACATGTCGTAAGGTCCCCTTGTAAGTAACTTTAAAGTGCAAATGATTAATATGCTATGCTCATATCGCAGCGTGATGGATTCCCGGAGTAAGCGACGATAACATGCCTGTACCATATATTATGACCACCCGAAATCCGGCAAGGTTTAGGGTTCCGGAAATTTTTATGGACACCCTGGGAATGTTTCAGGAAGTTTTGAAAAGGAAGGTTTAAAAAGTTTGCGGGATTATAAATAAAACAAGAAATAAGGCCCACCCGCCGTCACCACCACGATAAGGGACTTCCCTTCTTCCTTCTCTTTTTTTTCCATTCAGATCTCGCCTCATCCTCAATGCACATTCGGGTTAGCCACCTCTCTGCCGAGCGGGGAGAATGTAAACTAGTGAACATCGATCAGTTTGAGACGAATTTTGTTTCGCAAGCGATTCTCTTATGCCGTCTCTTTCTCGATGCCAAATTCTTCCTTCTTCTTTTCTTGTTTTTCAAGACCCGTTGAGATGCATCAAAATCCTCTCGTCTTTTCTTTTTAACGTACATACGTACGTAGGTTACATTTAAAAAAAAAAGATTTCTGTTTACCTCTATCCAAATTTCGTAGGTGGAGCTGCGTGCGTCCGCATGCTAAAGGAGGATGCGAAGTTTCGGTCGGTTTTCGTCCAGTTGTTTCATCTCAGTTCTGCTGCTTTTTTTTTTTTGGTAGCTCCTTTTCTAGTTCGATGCTTCCTCTCCCTGTGTTAGTTCTAGGCGACGATAAATATTTATTCGCCGTGGAAATCTTATATTTGTCGAAGACTTAGATGGGAGTGAGATTTGGAGCGAGAGAAGACTAGGTTTAAATGTAATAAGGGCGGAGAGAACTGGTGAAAGAAATCGCGTAATTTTTTAAATTAAATTGTGTCCGGGAAGGATTAAGGGAAAATTCGGAGGAAGTCGTGGGGACAAGGGGTAAATATTGTCGTGTCAGATAAGCGCCAAATAGAGGGTTCGTTTATGTTAGGTCAGCGAAATACTATGAGAGTTGTTGATTTTTTGCAGTCATTTCCCAAACTAAGTAAACATTCGTGTTTTAGGAGCATGATGAAACAATAGCAAGTGGAAAGGATTAGGGTTGAGCACATCTCCAATATTTGTGGAAAGAAATTGAAACCACAGCGAAGTTTCTCACGGAGACTATTTGAAAATGTTGTTGTTAAAACTCGGATTTCTCTTTTTTTTTCGAATAAAGCGTTTTTTTTTTAATCAACATTTTTGGATCGTAACTGATTTTCGTTTTATCATCAATAAAAACATCGTTTATCACCTCAGAAAAAACTTGGTCAGCTAAAATACCATTTAGTCAATACTTTTTCATTTTAAATGTAATTTTCAAATCACTGCAATTGCAGTCGAATTTCAAAAGGTCGAACGTCTATAACTCGAATTTTCCATAACTCGAAGTTAATTCGTTTTACAGGACAAAATGTTTTTCATATTGTTTTTCGTCTATAACTTGAATTTTCTATAAGTCGAATATGTTTTGTTTTCCTTCAGGTTCGACTTATAGAAGTTCCACAGTATTTATTGATTAAGGCACCACTGTTATCGGTCATGAGAATATTTGATTTTATGTTTTTTCGGTCCGGTTGTTTAGTTTACGCATTTGCGCGATACACATTTTTGCAATAAAAATACAGAGCATTTCTGCAGCACATTTAAAAACTGCAAGTAGGTACGCACACGTGCTCCAATGGATCATAAAGGAATCTAACGTAATTTACGTACGAAAGGTTGTTTCTTTTTGTAACAGTCGACATGTAATTGAACTATTATTTAAAACGCAACTTTCGTTTTTGCAACAGATAACGCTGTTAATATCGAAAGATATGAGTGAAATTTTTGCCGTTAGAGGGAAGCACTTATTGCTTCTCGTGACGAGCCGAGAGTTTTTTTTTTTTTTTTGTCTTTCTGGTGCTGCTCTTACTTTGGCTATCTTCGACCTCATTGGTCGATGGCTGCGATATCTATAAGCAAGTTGTTCTCTCCTCCGGGGAGTGGGGGTGGTTAATGCGTATTTCCCAACTCGTTTCCACTCCGAACCACTCGACCAAAACGTCCAAAAAGTTGCTTCGCAGTCAACGTCCTTCTCAGTTGCGAAATCTTGGATTAGTTCCATGCAGCTACTATACACATCTTGAAACGCATCCGTATGGTTGATTGCACGACAATTTCCAAAATACCTAATTAAAATTCAGCGTTACATGAAAATTAAATTAATCGTCCATAATATGGTAATTAAACTGAGATATAATGAATGCATTACGAAGTATTATTCGCGATTATGTATATTACAAATTTAGTTTGTATAGCTTCTTGACTTAAATCGTTTTCATTTGTTTATCTCTGTTGCCTGATTAATAATTAGGACATGTCGCATTAATAAAGCACTTCAAGAGCTGCAGTTGCCGTTTTATAATTAATACATCACGTTTTTGTTCCGGAATGAGCGTTTTTACGTGACATATTTTATTTAAACAACTACTAGTTTGAGTTATCCCTCTAAAACAACAAAAACTGTTCGGTGTTTTATTTGTATTATTAGCCCTTTCGTCGAGTAAATCAATCTTTGTGTTTAAGCTTATTATGAAACAGCTTTACATTTGCAGATAGTAAAGTGCGGTTTAAAAGAAACAAATGGCCTCGTCTGTAGAAAATAATCTTAATTTCTGCGGTGATTTTTACGAAAATATGGGGTTTAAATGCACATGTATTTAAATACCAAAAGGATGCGGTTAATTATCAGTCAATCGAGCGATTATTTTTGCATTGGTAATTAATTTTCATTAGATATCATCCAATATATAGTAACGCTGATATTATTATATACATATAACCACGGAAGGAAGTAAATTTTACTTTTACATGAATCGTAAGAAATTTTCTATTTATAATTTATATTCACTTTATATTCCATCATATGACAAACATGCATGCGATACAAACGAGATGAAAGGGACAGTTTTATAAGCATTATTTACTGACTCTTTTCATCATCCTTTAACCCAGTGGTTCTCAGGCAGGTCTGCTATGCGACCCCCTCCGTGCGGATGTTCGGTCGCCGCGACCCTCCGAGATTTTTTGAGAAGTAATAAAAATATACAAAAACTTTTTTCATTTATACTTTTTTTTATAAAGCGCACCGAAAAATATATAATAAATTTTGGGTTCAAGAAATATTTGGATCTTTAGGATAATTTTCATTATATATTATCATGAAGCTCTTTAAAAAAGACGCATGGCATGTGTTGATTAAATTATTCACTACATTATAAAGAGTCTGGGATATTCTTGTTGTTGCACACAACTGACCACAGCAGAATTAGTCTGCTACGGTAGATCAGTGGTAGAATATCTGACCGGTAAATGAAAGACACGGGTTCGATTCCTTGTCATGGCAGATTTTTTCTCGTTTCCACATTTCCCAAAAAGAAATTCAGATATCGCCATGAATTAAAATAAATATGAGAAATATGAGGAATAAGAAAATGAGCGAGGTATAAAGTTTTATCATTAAATTATATTTCTTATATTAAATATAAAGTTATTAAAATTAACAAATGTTTTATTTTGGAGATTCCTACCCTCAATCAAATATAAAAATTAGACTTATTACCTATAAATTAAAATTTAAGGATTGACAGAATGAGGAAAAAAATCAGTTGGCATAGCATAGACTGCTCGCGACCCTACATTTGAGAATCACTGCTTTAACCAGAGAATTAACTTTAATTTCTCCCGCAACATTTAAGAATTAAATGCTTCCATTTTCCAAGTAAAAATATTTAAATTTGGTAAAGAATGCTCATGAAGCGTTTCCACTGTGATTCGAAATTACAGTGTAAATTACTCTGCTGAATTTTTATGAAATCCCAGACGAACGATACCCATGGTTAACGTCTGATTTATTAGTTAACGGCAATCGTTCACGGAAGTGTTTGTTAAAAGGGTCCGTGAGTTGAAAAATAAAGTTAGTCGACGCGATACTCGCTTTACACTTCAACTACATGAATTACAAATAAACGATGAAGTGAAATTACTATTTAGCCATTGCAGCAACAGGAGAAACAGTAAAATAAAATATGCGATCGCTGTCTTATTTGAATAACGTACGCATTAATCATTACCATAATACAAAAGCTGGGAAATATTTCCGTCGATATGTTCCTACAACTTCAAAAAAAGCACGTTTCTGAATTGTAATATAGAAAAATGCACGCGAATTTCCAAATAAACCATCGAGAAATATTTTGCCTTCATAATTTTTTTTTCGAATTTTAAAAGTCGGAAACCTGGTCCAAAATACGAACGAGTACGGGATGTATGCGGGAAAAAATCATTCGCGAAACAATGGAAGAATTTCCTCCTACTCCTACCTGCTTCATTCCTTTCCAAAAAGCGACTCGGATATTTTATCCTCCGAGACGTCCCTTGCCTCGACCTTCCTCGTTCCGCCGAAATACGTTAGCTCGTTCGTTTATTTTTCCACGTCCCCCCCTCCCCCGGAAACAAAAGAATGCTGCTCGTGCGCTTGCACCGCTCCCGCACGTGATCTCCACACGAAAATGGCACCCGGATGCCCAAAAGAGCCGCGCGAATCGTTTTGGCGACCGTCTGGAGGGAGGGGAGGGGGACGCACCTTGCGAAAAGGGGCGCGTCCCGATCCTCGCTTGTTTTTTTCCTCCTCTCTCCTCCGGCTCCTCCTTTATCTTTCCACGGGCTCCTTCCTTATCCTTCCTCCTCGCTCCAGCGCCAACATAAATTTTGAAAACGCCATCTAGGAATTTATTCTGAAGAGGGAGGAGGCTCTCTTACGTCCCCGGTGAGAAGAGTAGAGGAAGTAATCCTTCTAATCCATGACCGACGACTATTCAGACAGATGGCAGTAAAATCCGCGGTTTTATACATAAGAGCCTAGCCCGTTGAAGGACGAGGGAGAATGCTAACGGGTCTCTTTCTTGTCCTCATGGGAGGTTTTTTTTTTGGCCAATGCGTCCGTTCGAGATTATTTCTTTCCTCATCCCCTCTGCGGGAGAAAACCGTCCGGTCTTTGCCCCGGCGACCTCAGGGCGACCGCTGGACAAACGCACCTTCGGCGGCGAAACGAATCTTCTTCGAAAGATCGACGTGGGATGCTATGAGGGTGGGGTGGAGAGAATTCCTTATTCCTTTTCCATCCACCAGCGAAGACATGACTTCTGGCTAATGTTTCGCGTCAAAATAGGGAATTTTTGTGCGACGAACGTCACCTCCCGGAACTTCGCTCTCACTTTGTTTTATATATATACGTATATGTGTGTTTGTTCTGGAACTTGATATTTTCCCGCGTCCAGTCTATAGGAATGCACCGCGCATCGTTCGGAGAAGCTCGGTTATTTATTCGCGTCGCTTTTTTTACCGATATTTCAACGTATAAGTTCAAGGAGAAAAAAGTAGGAAGGAAAGAGATGTGAGTCTGGGGGAGGGTAGTGATTTTTTGACGGAGGTAGGGATGAATAAAGAAATTTCTGAATGCTTTTTGAAGGTGAAGGGCGCAGTCTCTAAATTTCGGAAATTTGTCATTTTTCCCGTCATTTCCTGCAATTTAATGCAGAAGTCATCCAGGTGCTACGAAACATGCTCTGTACAGTGTAACTTCTACATGTCGAACCTCTCAAAGGAACCAAAAAAAAATGTTCGACTTATAGAAAATTCGAGTTATAGAAGAAAAAATAACACGATATAGATTTTGTCCTGTAAAATGAATTAAATTCGAGTTACGGAATATTCGAGGTCGAATTAGTGAAGTTCCACTGTAATTTGTGGCTAAATCTGATAGTTCGATAAAGCGTGGAATATTTGACTGTCGGGTTCCTCACGAATGTAATTACAAGGAAATCTTATTTAATCTACGTTAGTTTCTTGACAAGGTTTTTACCTCCAAACTTTACGTTCTTTTTGATCTCAGAATTAGTTTTTCAAATAACGATAGATTTACGCTATTATCAATTTAATTCGTTTTCAGTTACTTGTTTAAACGAAAAAGTATTTTTAGTGCATTTGAAAGGAAATGTATTTACTTCACCTCGTGTTTATCAACATTAAATTCTACGTGTCCACGTGTACTTACGATGCCAAATTATGACTGTGACATTGGCATCCAATTCAGTCGATATTATTAATTTGACATGAAAATGTCGTTATTATCGATTTTATCGGACACTAATAAAAGTTGCCGCGACATTTTCCTTTACACTAAACCTTAACGGAGAGACTATTTGTTATTTTAACATCTACAAATCATCATCATAAAAAGTAGGAATCAACGTGTCGAAGCAGATGGTTTTTTCAAGGATGTCGATTACTTAGCCTTCCTGTTTAATATTGCGTGTTGATTTTTAATTGCCACCAAACGAAATATAATTTAGTAGATATAAAATATTATTGGGGCATACACTCACTCCCATCAGAGTTGCCGTTAATTAGTAAGTTATTTAGGATATAATATTATGGGAGTTTTCTCCCATGCCTATCGAATCTGCTGTTAATTGGCAAGTTTTTCCATCAACAAGAAACTAAAATTTTCTCACAAAAAACTTAATACCAAAGAGTACAAAGAGTTCATAAATAACCAGCCTCTTCACGCATCAACGAAAGTGAATATCGCAGAGATAACAAAACGAGCTTCATCTTCCCTCAGGAGAATAGACTGAACCCATACACAGTCGAACGGGGCATAAATATTCAGTCACGCCGGAGGAGAAAATGCCGGTTATTTTTTTTAATACCGAAGCTATACCGACGCGAAACACCTCAGTTATTACCCCCGCAAATGAGCCCCTTTAAACATCCTCTCGAGAAGCTATGCAGAAAGATGCCAGAGAATTTAAAAAAAAACGAGAGGGATAATTAAAACTCCTTCTCCAAGATGGCTCTGAATTACTATATCTACCCTCCTCCTCTCACGGACGAAAACACGCGAACATCCATCTCAGGCGGCGGACACATTCCCATTTCTGCGATGCGCAAACACGCATTCGTACAGGTTCCCCCCTCTCGAATTTGAATAATAATACACGCGAGGCGTATTTCGCTTGTTATTCACGCGATGGTTCGTCCTCATCTCTTCGCTGAGGAAGAAGAATCCTTCGAAGAGTGGGCGTTTGGTGTTTGGTTCGTCCGAAGGTGATCTCTTGACACTTCTCGCCTACTACTTCCCACAGCACCACGCAATACGCTATGTACAACGGGCGTCTTTTATTACCTGACCTAACGCAAATAGCCCGTGTCACCAACCCTGAGTGGGCGGTCAGAGACATGGCGGCTCTCCTTCGGATGACTTACCCTTAATTCGAGAGAAGGTGTCATGAAATAGCAGGGCGTTGGCGGGAGTGAAGAATTTCGATATGCGTGACTTTCGTTGGGAACCGGTCAATTAATGCGATGTAAGGGTCCTTAAAAGCGTGTACATATAATAATATAATTTCCCGCCATAATAAAGACCTTTGATAAAAAATTATATTTTTTAAGCCGCGTGTTTGATTAATGGTTTGGCCACCTAATTAACGTGTTGAAGTGTTCCTAAATGCTTTCCAAATTTCGAGGTGGATGCGTGTTAAATATTTCCCGGAAGAGGTCATCGCCGAATTTAACGTATTCAAATATCTTGATCCGTTAAAATGGGCTTTGAACTCAAGCGAAAAATTATAAGTTAGCGTTCAACATCCACCGCGATAAATTGGACGAATGAAAGCTGTGAGAGTAACGCTTGATGTGGCGAAATTGCGAAATTTTAATGTTTTTTTAATTGTTAAATTGATAATTTATGTGTTGTCACTCCTACACCAGGCATGTCAAACCATGGCATCGAACCGTAATTTTTTTCGCTCCGGTTTTCGTTCCGGTTCACTCAAAACACAAAATTTCGGTTCGGTTCCGGTTCCGCTCCGGCAACCATCAGTGAACCGTTTCGAACCGATTTTTTTCGCTCCGACCTTAAAATATTTTAAAGAAAGTTTCAAGAACTTATAAATTAATTTACGTAATTTTCTATTTAAATCAAATACATCTTCACTATAACAATAGTGTTATTTAAAAAAGCTAATAATCAAAATACGATAATAAATTATTTAAATGTAAATATTTAGTATGTATTTTATTTATTTATTTAATATTTATTTAGAATTGAATAATTACAAACCATACATGCGTCGCAAATGATTTCAACAAGTTAGGATAGTGTGAAGTAATCTTTTCTCAACTTTTTACCATTTCTCGTAGTGAACTTGGTCAGGGTTTGGACCCCATGACGATATGGTATAGGGTAGCGTGAGGGAGGTGATGACCACTTGAATATGGAAGGTTACTGAGGGGTGAGAAAATTCCGCCTTTCGCTTACACTGTTTATGCGAACCAAAATAAAGGAGCGAAATAAATTTCGGTTTTCTGTTTCGGTTCGGGTTCAAGACATTTAGTTTTTCGGTTCGAGTTCGGTTCCACCAGGTCACCAGGTCAAAAATATCGGTTTTTTGGGTTCAGGTTTTCGGTTCGGTTCCTGTTCGATGCCCTTTGTCAAACTCGCAGAAGCTTTAGGGAAAATTGAAGCAATAAATGTTATAGAATAAGATCACAGTCGTTAAGTGAGGATCAGACTTGGGAAAATTGACTTTATCTAGAAGATTGGTCGCCTGTTCCGCTATTAAAAACAATAATATAGGAACCGAGTTCTATTACCTTTCAATAACTAATAAAAATATTGCGTCCTTTACATAAAAAGGTATTTATCAAAAATCGAGAACTATTTCGTTGAGATAAAAATAGCATTCGGAACACAGCTAGGCAGAGAAAGGGCCGCCAGCTCAGCATTGATAGAGGAAATTCTTAGCTTTTGAAAACAGTTTTTTGGTGTGAAGAGTAACAGTATAAATAAATAATTAATTTAAAATTTAAAAAACAATTAAGAATTTTGCAATTTCGTGCGTTAATTAACTAAATAATTACGAAGGTCAAAACAGAAATCTGAATTATTTTATTCGAATTTTAACTGTTTTAAATGCGTATGACTATATGGCATCATATCAGTAAACTTGGCAAAGATTAATAAAATTAAATTAGCCAGCAGCCTCTTCCGATATTTATTATTATTAGTTTTCAATGAGTATGCGTACATTCATTCAAAACCGAATTTTAATTTTAAATTTGCAATTACAGATTAGTTTACATGAATCTCTTTAAAATTTAAAGATAGGATTGTTTGATCAATGTTTACATAAATCATTAAATCATCACTATACATAATGAGAATTTCCCTTGTGTTACTTGTGTGTAGATAGTTTTGTAGATAAATATTAATACGCTTTAATCCTATTAATCAGGGCAGTGTTTGCGCCATCATATGAATATGTAGTTTGCAGCAATTCTATTTTAATTATTACCTTTTGACTCCTCTCATATTGAAATTTATGTATGCATTGCATTAAAAGAGGCAAAAATGTTGGGTAACGAAAATTTGGCGCCGTTGTAACAGAATTTTTAAAGAAACTTTCTAGTTTCAAATGGAATATTGAATGAACGAAATTAATACCACACGGAAGTTTTCAACTTTGATGGTATTCCATAAATATACGCCAAAATCGAAGATGGCCCTTGTTGTAAGTAACCGCCGGAAGCATATCGTCGAGGAGGGCCTAACTAGAGAGCTCGAAATGGTTCAGCGTAGAGCGAGAAGGGAGAATATCGGTACGATGCGAGTGTATCAGAGATCTTGAAGAACCTGAAATGGCAGACCGTGAAGAGTAGAAGAAATGAATACAAAAGGAAACTATTTGAAAGTTTAAAAGCTCCGAATTCGTTGAAGACGTGCGGGGCATAGTTGTACCCATCGGTGTTAGTGAACGTAATCTTAGATCAGAGCGTACGAGAAAATACGTCGAAACACTCGCTAGGACCGAGAAATACTACAGATCCTTTTTCCCCATACGCGATAACACAATCCAACAGAGGAATTAGTTGAAGTTCATTTGGTGCTGTGACACCCTCTGCCAAACGCTTCTGGAGGCTTGCAGGGTATTAATGTAAATGTAAATGCCTCCCTGGGCATGGGTCCATATGAGGGCTCCCTTAAATTTCACGGATTTATTCACATTCCGCTTCAAGCAAATGGATAAATTGAAAATTTAACGTGTAAAAAATGCCATCTATATGTTAACTAACACAGCGATATGCACCAGTTTCCAACGTTCATCTACTTGCAAATAAGGTGTACGTATGTCAGAGTAAGTCTACAGCATCTCGCGCGAAACCAACATGAAAGCGAACGTAGAAATTTAATGCTGATAACTTCATATTTTTATGCGAAATTTGTGGCCGAAAATCCTTTTCTAATGAAGGCATAACGCAAATAAGTGTATTTATTATTGATTTTCGTATGTATGATCCCACGTAGCCTCTCGAGTAATGTCTGATTTCTTGTAAAAAGTTTATCATAGATACATAATTTAGGTAGCGCCCACAAAGATATAGGCGCGTCTGGCACCTGTCCATCTGGTTTGCGCTTCGAGTCGACCCTGTCTGTTGACAATTTTAAATATTTGATACGGAATTTTTTTTTTTTTTTTTTTTAAGATTTCATCTGGCTAATTATCTGCCTTCTGTAGAATCTGCGGTAGATTATTAATTTCGCCAATTCCTCTTCGAAATATCTTTTCCGCGAATGAATTTCTATAGCGCATTATTGGGCGAATTCTGAAACACTTTCTCTGGCTTTATAGGCGTGACTTTTTGACGACATTTATGTGATACATATAATGAGGAGAAATAGCAAATAAATCGGCTTTCTTCTCCTCCCCTTGCTGAATCCGACGATTGAAAAATTTCTCCGTAATTATATTCGTATCCCGTCGTTCATATTTTCTTCCTTTATGGATAATTTATGTCAATTTATAAAATAGCTTCGTAATATTTTTCTTTCAAAACATGGTTGGGTCTTTTAACCTTTTTTGTCACTATTCACGTTGCTCGTTATTTTTTCTCTTTAATTTTCTCTCGCATTTTTCAAGAATATTTGCTCCTCTTAAACTCCCATTGCGTTTTAAAAACTTAATTTCACTTTGCTGTAATTTTCATTAAGCGTGTTTTAATTTTTTACAGCGTTCGATTTGTTAAATTCCTTTTATTTTCGTTGTAGCGTATATCAGGGGTTTTTCAAACTTTTTTCTCCGCGGCCCAATAATAATAGAAAATAATATGTTATTCGGCCTATCAAAATTATACCTTATAAAATATTGCCAAGTACGAATTTCTAAGGATGGATTTAAAATTAAAACCGTAGAATTTAATAACCTTTAAATCCCATTAGTTGATTTTGATTAGCTTGACAACAATTTATTCTAAATTTTGCGTCAAAATATCTTGGACTGACCCTTCTTTGAGATCCTTATGGAAGATTTTGTGGCCCACCATTGGGCCGTGGCCCATACTTTGAAAAACCCTGGCTTATATTCTCTTTGGATCACGGGATTTCTGTATTCCTTTCTGTAATCAGTGTGAAATGTTTGACTACGGCATTTTCCGCATGCACAGAAGCACATCCACGGTTTATGAAGGAAGACATGGGTCTTGATGAAAACGTTATGAGGCAAACTGACTAATGCATTTGTCATCATGAGGCAATATGGGCTCACGAGTGGGAAACGGAAAAGCCAGTGTGGAAGGATTCGGCATCGGGCCCCATGCGGATAAGATCACCACTCTAGCCACTCCCAAATTCTTAAAGCTATTTAACATTCAACAGGGTGATTAATTCTTCGGAAGCATATCATCAAGCGTTTTCAAATTTATCACTGTCCCGTCGAAGGCATTTCTCTTAATTTTTCTCCAGTGTTGTATTATTGCTTTTTAATTAAGTGATTTTATAAATAAGATTATGTACTGAAAAATGTAAGACCATTATTATATGTTATACTTTGTATTGGCTATTTCATTTTACATACAAATATTTTATTTCTCGTGTACATCAAATTTTATTATCTATGTTTGTTAATACCATTTAGCCATCGTTTCAGCGAGTCTTTAAATTTATTTGATTTTATCGAAGATTTGCTCGTAGGCAATTATTTATAACAAATGTCGTTTAAACCGTTATTGACTGACTTTTAAAGTGGTTTTGAACAACAAATAGGTATTATAGATTTTATATCATAGGAATACGCTTCTGATTTTATATAAATACCTATATCAATAATTTAAACTAAACAATCTTTAATCTGTAGTAAAGATTAAATTTGATAACATACATATGTACATAGGTACATTTTAAACTAAGCAAGAATTTAATCTCTAGTAAAGATAAAAATAAATCTTATAACATATATACACGCAATGGCGAAAATAAATATACAATCGTACGAGCATGACAGCTAACGCTCGAGAGCATCTAAAAAAACACTCATAAATAATTAATATAATTTTTTTCGAGCGCCTAACGAGTTATTCTAATTTCAACCCGGATGGCTCACTCAAAAATCCGCCTACGTCGCCTGCATTCTCGCCAGCCATTCTTTTCGGGAAGCGGGTAATGCCCCTCATTAATAAAAAAAGATACGATGTTTCGTTTGGCCGCCAGAATGAGAGGAGAGGGGAAAAAAACTTTACAAATTGCGGTCATCAGGATGTCAAGAAGCGCGCGCCATTGTCTTTTTCAGGATTTACGACCTCACATATGTGCGAATGGGACCTATTTTCTCTCTCTCTCTTTAGAACAACGCTAAAAAAAAAAAAGCGCTAGGCATGCATCAACTGGCGCAACAAACGTTAAACTAGGACAGTTTACATCTCGCTGCACACCCGTCGATAGTGCACGTGATCCGCGCCGAATTATTCACGCTGGTACAACGGAGAGCGTTATGATAGGAGATGATTATGCCCGCCTCATTCTTTTGTGAGTTCTCTGTTTTTCCTTCGTAATTACGAAAAACATCGCGACTACTCAGTTGTGGGACTTTTATAGCGCAGTCTTTAAAAAAATAATAAATCAGACAAACGGACGAAGCTGAAGGTATTTGTGTTGCCTCATCGCAACACGAGATAAGGTCACTTAGCTCTGAGAATTTAATTTATTACATAATTTTGTATGCAAACTCAATGAAATGGAGTCGATTTTCATTAACTTGATATATATATACGATATATATATATATATATAATTTTCCCATAATTCCAAGGGTATATATTTTTCGACCATTTTCATTCAAGAAAGTGCTGTAACTGTTTTTGGTACAAATTGTGGAGATTTGACTCACTTAGGGATTATAATTCATCTTAAATTAACACAATCATGTCTGAAAAACCTATCAGGGTTTTGTAATATTTTTCAGAACTGTATTGAAATATAAGCTATTATCAGTTTCTCTCGAAACACATATCTGATAAATTGATCCATTCGCAACTTTAAAACAAAGAGTCCCAATGTGTCTGGATTACAGCTTGTTGGTCTAATATAGGGCAAGTCAGACCATACCAATGCTGAAAGATAAATTCGAAGGACTTATTTATTATGAATTTTTAAATATGAGAAATAACTGTGATACAAATTCTCCTCTTAAATTTTCTTCAAAACGTTTTGCAATACTCACCTTTACTTTAAAAACCTTTAAGGATCTATGCGTTTTAAAGATAAATCAAGTAGAATTATCTAAAATCTTTTTTTTTTCACATTTCTCTGTGCGGAAAACAGGAGAATGAATTTCTACTATAGACGAAAATAAAAATAGTTCACTCTTAAATGTAAATTATAGCAAAAATACTATGTATCTCTAGATGCAAAACGAATCACCACGCTTATTTTAAATTACATTCCAAATCTTATACCTATATTCCGGGAAAACCCTCAGACTACCATTTTTTGACGCTTTTGATGCTTTGTTGACGGAACTCGGAAATTTTCAAGTTTCTACGCATAAATGTTTTCTACAATATTTATTTTAAAACCTACAACCTCAATCAGTGAACAACCCTCCTAATAACCGTACAATTATTTAAAAAGGAAAGGTCTTTTTTTGATCGGCCTACTGAGGATGGAATCGTTGATTCCGAAATGTTATTAGGAGGGTTGTTTACTGATTATAGTTAATTAACCATAGGGCTCTTATTTATATATTTCCTTAGACATATAACCTTGTTTACTGCTATTCACCAAGAAAACCCGATGGAACGGCATACTTCCAGTGAAGCATTTCCGCGTAACCTACATTATCGCCAAAATATTTAACTTCAGGCATAAGACTTAAGCAAGCGCACTCAAAAATGCCCTTTCTTATCCAATGAAACGCTTAAATAATAATTTTCTCTAATATCATTCATAAAATTCAAATGCGATAGATCGATTCTTATGTCCTAACTCTATTCAGAGACAGATTATTTTCCTATTAGACAGAAATTTCCATCTTCGATGTGGTTTTTTTTAAAAAAAAAAAAGGCTGTCATCACCACTCACCACGGTACTCTCGATTACTTGGTTAACCGAATTAATCAAGGTTTGTTCGTCAAAATCGTGACGTCAAAGGAATAATTCGATGTTTTTGAAAGAACGCAGTCAAGCCGGGGATAAAAGTAAGAGTGGGTATTTATTTTTAAACATCGGTTGTTACCTCCGCATACAAACTCTTTACAACATTTTTGAGACATTTTCTTTCATAAAGCCACTGAATTAATCTATGCGGATAAATTATTTCTAACGTTTTTGTGTCGAATAGACAGATTATCTGATGGAGGAGGCATTTCGTTTTACGGAACGAAAGTTTTTCATTTTGATGATAGCGCCTTGCAAATATTGTCAAAGGAAGATATTTTAAGCTATTGCTTTTCGATCCATAAAGTTCAAATACATTTTCCGTTTTTAATCCTATTAACATTCAATTTCATGAAATACTTGTAGCTTGCATAATGCTCATTACGATGAATGTTGATTGCAACTTAATCTTTCCAAATTTCATCCGTAGATATTCCGTAAGTCCCTTAATCCCTATTACCCCTCAACTCCCTAGTAAAAACAACTGATATTCACACAATTAGTTAATTGAAATAAGTTCCGTTACCATGCTTGCACATTATGGATTTAAAAAATCCTCTCTAATCCAATTAGTTTAGAAACTTATCGAGAATTAACCTAATTTCATGTTCCAAATTTCTCAAATTCATGCGTAATTTTTTATTGGGATAAATGGATTGAACAAAAAATAAAATTTATTTTTGTTCAATTCAGTTTAAGTCAGAGTCAAAACAGCTGCCCAACCAAAATACGTTTTTCCTTCTATTGAAAATGGAAATTCAGAAAAATCCCAACTGCGTAAAGCCGCGACGAATTTCTTGAAAAATTTAAACTGGTTAAAAGGAGGTACACTCATAAATATAATTTTCGGATACTTATGCTGCAATATTTAGTTATTGTTTTAAAGATTTAAGACATGCTGTCACAACTAATAATTCTCGGTAAAACATTTCTAAAAGAGAAATAAGTGATGCTGGGAAAATACATTGAAATAACGAAGACCTAATGGCCGAAAATGTTTATCTCCTCTGTAGCTAGAATGATGATTCCCTCTGACGAGACGATACCTAACCATCTTACGCTTCGCTTTTACTCTGCGATGCAAAATTGTCATTTTCCCAAACTGTTCCGCAAGGAAGAAGTGTCATTCCCGGAATATATGTAAATATGAACAGTAAATATGCTATATACCTGATGAAAACAAGAGGCTTACGGCTTGCATGCTCATTGTCATTCGTTCGTATCGCATGCGATGAATACGTGTCATTCTTGTGTAACGACCTAGATTTACCTATTTTTAGCAAAAAAATATCTTTTTAGATTTTTGTTCTGTAATGAGAATACATTTGAGCCTTCTTATTTTTTTTCTCTTTGAATCATTCCTTTTAATTATGAAAGATGACAAATCAAACGTTTATGAAGAAACTAATCAGTAAAAATAACATTTATGATAGTAATTTACGCAGAAATCAACGATTTGAAATTTTAATTATTCTTCAGCATGGCAGTTTTCTCAATTTTAGATTAACGTTTAACGATTTTCTCTTTCGCGAATTTCTACCATTACAATCAATAACTCTTGGGTAAGTTTTCCATAATTCAATACGCTTTCACATTCATGGAGCAGCTTTCGGTTTTTTTCTCCCTTTGCAGTTGGAATCGCTGTATTATGACGTTTTCATTTCCCAGTTGCCATTAAATGAGCTTTTTGTTTGCTTATGCACCGTTGTACGTGCCCTTTATTGAGTCATTGTGTCACTACATTGAGCTTTCTTTCGCCCTGGAAGTTGCTTAGCAGCCAACCATTGTTGGAAAGCAGCAGGAGGTCTTCCCACCTGTCTCATGCGTCATTAATATGTAACCGATATCCATTAGTTTTCGCCGACTTCGTGACATTTAACGTCGTCATTATCGCCCTTAATAAACCTATCTGTCGCATTTAAATTTGGCTTGATGCACTTATATCCCGTATCTCGTCTGCAATTTATCATACCAGAATGATCTCGGGTTTGTTTCAATTTATTATTGTCCTCAAGACTAGAAGCTGGATTTCTACTTCGCTATAACTGCACCTTTTCACAGTTGAGTTAAGCATTTTATCGAAAAAGCTATATGGGATAGGGATGGTTAGTATAACAAAATTCGCCCTTTAAAAACATTTTTTATACCTGCAATGTTGTGATTTTAAATGATTTCACTCGGAATATTTACGGGAAAAATAGAAAATTATTGCCTCATCGTCATGCCACAAGTTCTGTTTTATCGGAACATATTAGCAATCGGAAAGTATTGACATACTTTCGTAATCACCATATATTAAAAAAGCAAAAGATGTGATTCTCAAATCATCTTGTCGCTCAGGTTAATCCAATTTGCAAATTCCCTACCTGCAAGCCTGTTGACTCCCATCTCTCCCTCACATTTTCCCCTTCATCGGAATTTCTCCTTCACTAACTGTAGTTGAAACTATTTTCTTTACGAGGATTACCCCAGGATCAAAAATTTTCTCTTATTTTTGCACGCCTAAAAATGAAGATGCTGGAACTATGCCAGTAATCACGTTAACTAATTATATCGTAGAGGCTTCTTAATACTACAATGTAAATTTTCGATGCACTTTTTGGAGAGGTTTCCACTATGATTTAAAATGAAATATCTCCCGCTTCCAATGCAATCCTTTCCGCAATGAGAACCGACCCGCCAGCAAGAGATGAAAGTAAAAGTATTGTTTTGTTAGCACGAACAAATTCCTATTCGTAAATAACACTTCAAATTCGACCGCATCCTATGAGAAACGTTTCTCAAAGGTTAAATATGAAACGTTAAATATGTATGTTTATTCCGATTAGAACATACTCACGGAAAAAAATACCGTTATTATTCCCTTTCTTCACGAAGTTCCAATATATCCTACACACACACAGGGCTAATTTCGAGCATTGTGCCACCAGTTAATTATCCATAATTTACTAGGGATCAAAATCAGGCTTCGAGCCGAGAACATCTTGCAGTTTTTTCGTTAATTCCGATAAAACTGCGCAGTCGGTTCGATGTCTTGTATGATTAAATCTATTTTACTAAAGAGTGGGAGTTTCCGCGAATTGGCCAGCAACTCGTACGTCGAAGTCTCCCATCTCCTCCGGCATATCTAATCCGCTCTCTATGAAATCCGTCAAGTGCTTTTAATGAGAGGTTCGCGGAACCAACATTTGGCGGTTACAGGGTAATCTTAATAGTCAGACTGTACTTCGATCCTTTTTCAATGGCGGAGGGGAAGAAGAGTGGTAGAAGAAGAAATAAAAACTATTTGAAGTTATAGACAGAAGAAGGGGAAACATGTCGAACTGTTATATTTCGTTAAATCGATGCAAATCTGACGCATTGACAGAAAAGGTGAGCGCCGAATATGCTTCCGATGTCAGCGGCGCAGTGTTTTTGCATATGGTAGCTTTTGCAACGAATATTAGACATTCGTCGGTATTTCTATTAGTTATTGATACCAAAATGGTGTGAATATGGAATCGTTAATAGCAATTGCCTAGCGAAAATTTCAAAATGAAATTTATTAGCAGGTGGAAGGCGATTTATATTTATTTTTAGGGAGAAATTTTACATCAATGCAATCACTTTTGATTAAGCAGTGGACTACTTCTACGAAATTCATTTTAACGCAAATATTATCGTCCGCTGGTTAATACAACAAGTTAATACTCAACTTACCATATGTAGTATTTAATACACTCGAGAATATCAGCATTCAGTTTGTTGTCTTAGGGACAGGATTTTTTTGTAGGAATATAGTTTGATTTCCCATTACATGTTAATCCATAGCATAAGAAACTTAAAAATAGTCACTTGTGATTGAAAGTAAATTATTTGCCTTTATGTATATGCCTATATAGCAAGCGTCTCCAATGAAAGACATCCACTTGGGTTGCATAATATACAGGATAAGATTATTTTGACCCTTCATATATGACGCCCATGCTTTTCAAGCAACGGAAAATGAGTCTGTTCACTAGCGTTATTTTTTTCATGGATATATTCCCACAACAGTCACAAAAATGTGATTCAGGCTAAATATTAAAAATATTTTTTACAATTAGCATCCACCCATGAAGATGGATGAGTATCTAACGAGGGCCTTTGAAAATGTGGACAAGCGTTATAGAAATATTAACTATAATAGTCTGAGACACGAAAATTTAAAAATTGTAAAGAAAACAACTTTTGCAGGAGTTACGAATAATAGTGAATAAAATCAAACCAGCCCCATAGCTATTACTAATGTTATTTATAGTCGATCCGAAGTCGGAAGCCTCCTGACCTACTTAGAGCAAGTAGCCAATCACGAACGTTTCCCCTTCCATCGCCCCTCTCAACTTTCGTGCGGGAGAGCAGATACCGATGCGCGCTGCCAGCTCTTGCTCAGCTGATATACTACGCAGTTTCTAAATAAAAAGGAAACGGCGGTAGAAACGGCAACGCAGTACGATGCGATCTCTTCGAGAGCAGGAGTGAGACTGGTTTCCCCCCACTACCTTCCCAAACAAACAGTCTCCTATTGGCTGCTGCTAACTCGTGTCCGCCCCTTTTTAGAGGCCAGGAGTCTTCCGACTTCGGATCGACTATAATGCGTTCATAAAGTTTAAACAAATTTAAATTATTTGTGGTAGAAAACGCGATTTTAAGCATCTAAAAGAAGCCCACACCGATTGTCCAAAAGCACAGCGG
This sequence comes from Uropetala carovei, assembly GCA_036926305.1. Taxonomy (NCBI): domain Eukaryota; kingdom Metazoa; phylum Arthropoda; class Insecta; order Odonata; family Petaluridae; genus Uropetala; species Uropetala carovei. Next base: position 2,445,821 of record JAXCHB010000214.1, read on the forward strand.
TGCATAGCCAGAACGAAAAAAGTAAATAAACAAAATACTCCTTCACCGTAAAAGGAAGAGAATACATTCACGCTACAGGTCGCTGGTAATAACGTCGCGGAGACTAAATCAAAAGGAAAACACAAGCGCGCGCGAAAACATGCAGTCAAAAATCTCTCACACAGTAAACTCTTGCCAAAACTATAATACTATTCACAAATGTTTCGACAGCTAAGCAGTATTTTTGGCCAGAGTTTTACTGTGTGGGTGTTTTTTTTTTACTTTGCATGTTTTTGCGCGTATGTTTTCCCTTTGATTTCTAGTTGCCTGCAGCGTGAATGTTTTATCTTCATTTTATGGTGAAGGAATATTATATTTATTTATTTTTTTGGTTAAATCACCGTGTCTCGCACCCCCAATGTATTACATCGCTAGAACGAGGTTGGCAACCCATTCCCGTTAGAAATTATCGCTAGTCCAAACGAATGTGATTTTATCGTTTCATGTTTTAAATGAACTTGAATTTTGGAAAGTTAATGTTCTTCATTTATTAATTTCGTTGACCGAAACTACGATATCCAAAAATGTGATGAATAGTTCCGGAACCAAGTAATTTTAGGTAATTTGTCTAACCGTTTAAAACAAATAAATAATCATTCTTGATTCAGCGTGGCGACAATTACATTTGGACTAGAATTTCTAATTTAACTTCGACCGTATGTTTAAAAAAAAAACAAGCAGCCATTTCCGGCAATATCCCTGTCTCTTCAACCAAAACCTCAGCGTAACACCTGTATCTGAAATTAAGGAAAATATCTAATGAATAAATAGAGAAATTTAGACTCAGTGGGCGAGGTGACAGTAATGGTTTTTTATTCGCTGCGCTATTTTTATGGCCACTATATAGTTGCATTTTATTTCGTTTTCTAATTGTAAAACTGTGAATGTACTGCTGCATTGGCTTATAAATTCACAAGTTAACGCAAGAGTTAAACAGAACGGAACAACGGGAGAGTTAGTTGCTCACTCGGGGCTTATATTCTCAAACTATACTTCCCGATCGGAAAACAGCTTCGCAGCATTGCCTCGTAAATTCGCAAGTTAGACGAGAGAAAAAGAACGGTATGTACACAGCTATAGAGCGTTACTCGCTCGGGGTTGAAATTCTCATTCTATATCTGCGATCCGGAAACAGAAGTAAAATATTTGTATCTTTAACACGTTCTGGAAGGGCGGGCTATCATGATTCTTTACCCGAGACAGCGAGATCTTATGGTGGGCCCTCTTTTCTTGGAGAGGAATACCATGCGAACGTTTGTTTTTCACGCATCACCAACCCAACCCGACCCTCGGGATTCTTCTATGGGGTGAACAAACATTCTCAATATTATGTTTAAAGCGAATCATTATTTTTTTTATGAAGAAGGCAGACATTTATACTATTGAATTTTTTTTGAAGTGTTTACGTCTTCATCTTTCGTTACTGTAAATGATACGGTTGCTCAGAAATGTTAATCCATTTTCGAGGCTCTTAACTAACGTTTTGATGGATTTCATTTTGATTTATTTGCCGAATTTTTCGGAGGAGCAAAAAAGGTGCCATGGCCCACTTTTAGACCCTTTCATAAGTTTTAAGACCCCTAATTAGTCCTCCGCCTCAAAAAATTCCTGTATTTTTGAAATTTTATCAAATTGCAAGTGTTCCAAAATTTCTATAATAGGAGAAAATCGCATTTGTGATCGCCGTCCGGAATGTTTAAGCCTATGGCCAAATTAAACTCGTGTTTATCTATCGAATGCTGCCTATTCGTCGTAAAAAAAACCCTCAGGTATGGAAGAGCCATTTAACCTGATGTTTCTATTTGATGGACGAATTTCCAGTTAGCTTGCTCTCCTCGACCGCTGCCTCCTTTCATTTCGAGGTCTCTCGCTTCTGCTACGCTGGCTTTCCTATCTGATAAACAAGCCTCTGACCTCACCATCGTCGAGTAAATAATACACTGCTACAACCTTTAAAAAACCTTCCCGAAAACTTAGGAATAACCGAGGCATGGACAAACGAACAAGTACGACGTACTGGGGAAGTGACGTGCACACCCTTCCGATCGATAAATTCCACCCCATTTTACGGGCCCAAAACATGAGTAAGCACTTCCCCATTTACGTGGTTTCTACCACGTGGTGAGACGAGTGGCGACCAAGGGACGACTAGAGACCTCTTCGTAATGACGGGATTTTTATGCAACTTAGCGCAGATTTGCTCGAGTTGTGTTCGTGAACGGTGGTCGTATAGGAACAGGCAGGTGGATTATCTGCGTTCTGGAGAATGAAGCGGTGCGATGTGATAGGTACTGAAGTGCTGAAGAACTTGTGATTAACATTACCGACGTAGAAAATTTGAGACTTTTTAGTGAATTTTTCTTGTGCTAGTAACAATTGAGCGACTATGGTAATTTTATATCTTTACGCCTTTAATATTTGAGCCATTGTTATAATTGTGGTTTGTGTGTCATTTGTTTGTAATTTTACTGTCCCGTATCTCATTCAACGTCTTTAATTTCAATGCAGAACGTGTGTGTCAAGAGGAGCTCCTGCCGTCATGGGAACACGAAAGACTTTCCGCCGATGGAGGATTTAACCCCAGCGAAAGGTAGGGAGACGCTGTTTCTTAGCCACGGAACTACACCTACTCTCCCCCCTCCCGTTCCACGGTTACTTTTTAAGCCTCGCAATCAGCTGAGCATGGCGTAGGTCTTTGTCCCAGCCAAGAAGTCATTTATGAAATATTGTTAGGGTTGTCGCAACTCGCGATACGAAAATGCCGATTTCGAATCTGGTGGGAGGATATCGAAGCATTCTATGAACCGTACCTACCGAAGTTATTGAAAATTACGTCGACGAGAACCCAAATCATATTATCGGTTAGATTTTCTGGAACCGGTTTTTATATTTGTGACGCAAAGGCCTCTTTTAACGTATTCAGTTTGAAGGAAACTTTATGCAGGCGAGTGTGTGACTTAATTTTCAAATTGGTGGCTCGTTGGAAGTTAGGAAGTTGATTTATTCATTCAGAAAGGTTAAACAAATTATCTTTTGAAATGTGGCACAAAGGTGTGACAACTGTGGGCATTTGTGTTTGAATCGTAGACTAGGAAACGGTTTTCAAGATATAAATAGCAACATATGTAAACAAAACTTCGTTATGCATACCTTATCACAAACATTAAGGCAATAAATACCAAAACATGCAAATAAAACACAATTACGGATATCTAAAGTTTATACCTCATCTCATTTTTCACTACATTCGTGATAGCATTTTTCAATAGGGTGGAATTGATAAAGTCACGCTTTAGGAAACGGCCGTCGTTCGTAATAACACGAACAAGAGGAATTTTTGTACTAAATTCCGTTTTCTTCCAGATCATTAATTTTTACTTTCTCATTCGAAGTATCGAGAAAGTATTGTTATCGCGAAAAAATTCAACCTCGAGATTTTTACGGAAGTATACGTTTTAGGTGTCGCTGAATCCGAAAAAGTTGTTTTCGCAATGCCGTCTGTCTGTTACAGGCCCTGGAGCCTAGACCAGTGATGGCGAACCTATGTCACGCGTGCCATAAGTGGCACGCAAGACGATTTTGGTTGGCACGCCAACGAAAGGCGAAAACCATACAAAGCATTTATCGTACTGATTTAACGCCGCAAAAACATTTGTTTTATTTAGTTAACTATTGTAAACTTTGGTTTTACGGTTACAATCTTCTTTATTGATCACGAATTTAATTTAGTTGGCACCCAAAAATAACGAAGGACTTTTTGTGACACGCGAGTCGGATAAGATGCCACAGTTTCGGTAGTATTGGCACGCGGACTATAGAAGGTTCGCCGTCACTGGCCTAGACGGTAGAGCAAAAATGAATGAAATCTCGTACTTTCATTTCATTTCATCATACTGAGCAGAGTATACGTAGAAATGGTTGACACTGCTCAATAATTAAGAGTAGTTTATTCTACACATTTTTAACAACAATTCGATTTTCTCAAAAACGGCTCTAACGATTTTGATCAAATTTCGTACGGTTACTTGAGTCTACGTCTACAACAGTACTGTATAGTTCATATTTCTCAAAAAATGAATATAAGGCTGGTTTATTCTAGGCAACTTTAGCAATCATTTGATTTTCTCAAAAACGGCTCTAGCGATTTTGACCAAATTTCGTACAGTTACTGAAGTATACATCTACAATAATACTACGTATTTCATTTTTCCCAGTGAATGAATAAAAGGCTAGTTTGTTCTTGGGCAACTTGAACAAAAATTGGATTTTCTAAAAACCGGCTGATACTATTTTCATTTTCTAAAGATAATTGTACCGATTTTTAAAAATAGCGACGCATTTAAGGATAGCTAACGCTTTCAATCTTCGCGTGAAGGTTTTGATGTAATTTTCGATATTAAAAATGTTTTGGAACTATAAAGATTGGAGAATTTTCTTCTATTTTACTATGCTGGATTTTTAAGTCTTAAGAGTAGCTGATAACATCATTGAATATTATAAAATTATGCCGTAATTTTTGTGTAGGCATTTGCGACAATTTGGCGGAAGTTTGTTTTTTGTGCATTCTTCGTCGGAAAATATAACGTTTAATTTTTTGGAATGACGTTCTACCAGTGCTTATAACCTTAGGCGTCACCTAGTCATCTAACAAACATGCATAATTAAGAGTAATTTTCAGGTGCATGAGGGCATACAACAGTATATTTTGTGGAGCGATATTATAATAGCGTAGAGAATCTAGGCACCTCATAGACATTTAACAAACGGACCTATATTTTAAGATTATTTTCATGGATTCATTTATTTGAACGAGGAAAGGAAAAACGCTCAAAAATTTTCGGAAATTCCAAAGCATCTATCCCGCATCTAAAGTACGCTGCGCTAGAATGCGAGATGAATTGAGAATATTTTTTGTATATTTCTACTCACTCTAAAATTCCCTCCCTCCCTTTGGTTGCGCTATCGATTCATTTCCTATTAACCTTAATGTATCTCTTTCAGAATTAATGACGGTAATGGTTGGCATTATTTATATAAATGTTGTGTTTTCCTGGTATACATTTCGCGTAATCGCGTGTAATGTAATCAATCTCAGGAAGATCCAAGAGTTTTTCTGAGATTGACACCTCGCTTTATGAGTTGAACATTAAAATCTTACAGATTCGATGGAAATAATTAAGGCTATAGACGGGTTTAGGGTTTTCTAACGTGGATTACGTCCTTTGGTACGGATTATAAGAAGGCTTTTCGTTCATTGATTGTGAAAACCTTGTGCAATCATGTCTAATTACTAGCGTAGGTTTTTTACTTGTTGTCTTGCTGATTATTTTTCTTTACCGCCTCCTATTTTCTCCACTGCTCCTATTTCATTTATCCTACGATGTTATGTTGTTTTGTTGTTAGACCTACATATCTCTATGTAATTTTCATCATCTCCTTAGTTAAAAATTTTCACTTTATTAACTTTGCCCATTCGATAGGAATGCGTGGGAGATTTGATTGTTGATTGCGTCCATGGCGAGGGAATTTGTATCACGAAAATCAGCTTCTTCGAGAGACAGATGGATATTCCTTAAGAAAGCCCTCATTTCTCGACCGACACAGGTCGTCACGTGTTCCAACGTTGCATACCGGTTTTCGTACCAAACGGAGACGGTTCGAAGACCTCGAGTGAACTTCAATTAAAAATTTTTCACGAGCACCCGAATTGTCCGAATATGTTCGACCTTCATTTTTTCTCTTTCGCTTTCCCGTTAATTTTAACCCCACTAAACGCTTCGCCTTCGTTTTAGTTAGTTACTTCGTTGTGACCGCTAGTTTGTTTTCGACGCGAAACCTTTAAATATTTACGGTTTCTGTTGTTTATTTATTTCTGATCTCCACCTGAAATCCCCCAGTCGTTATCGCGTGAAAAATTCTCTTTTAACAGTAACGAAATACATGACATTTCGCAGGATAATATCTCACTTCTTTCCGTTCACAGTTTGTAAAAAAAATGACTATTTTAATGGAAACATTTCAGGTGAAGATGATAGGGAGGTACCTATTATGCTTGTACATTTTTCACATGATCTTTTTTGAGGCATACATTTTAAAATTGTTTTTGACGGCAATAAATGTTCATTTGCCATTGCTGTATTATGGCGTATTATTTCTTTCGTAAAAATCATTGAATTTTATTTCTCGAACCTGTTTAAATGCACCGTTTAGGCGAATTTCTTATTCCGTTTTTGCATTATACATGCCATCTTTTTCTATTGTACATATACATACCATTCTTTGGAGCTCCCATTCGGTAGATGGCTGGAACATATGTAAATTTTAGTGTTAACAACTTAAATCGAGTTTACCCCATTCCTTCGATCGCTTTTTAGAGACGTTAGTGCCAAATAAATAAAATTTTTGCCACATTCACTGAAAAATTGGAAATTCGGGTAGTAAATTTAATAGGGGGTAATTGAAATTTACTGAGTAGTTTGCCTGAAAATGGTTCACGCTATACTTCTCTTATTACTCACACAATTTTATTCCGCTTTCTGATGACATTTCTTCATTCCTAATCCACACCTATTTCGCTGAAAAACGCGAGACATTCCAGATGTTCTTCTCGTAATTAAGAGTTTTTTATAAGGAAATTTTCAGTCTCTCGAAATAATTCATTATAAATGCACTGTTCTTATAATTTACCCTATTTACTCGCGTAATTGTCTCCACCGCCCAGGCGCGCAACTGGGGAGAGGGTCTTAGCCACCCCCCCCCCCCACAAATTGCTAAATTTTCTGACTTAAGAACCTTAAACTCGAAGAGTTTGTATTAACCAGATATGTAGGTACTCGGGAGGAACCTCTTGTTCCTGCCTGTAGTTGGGAGGACCCCAAAATCGTCCAGATGTTTGGTGGGATATGTTTTGTTAGAATTGAGCTTCCCCCAGGAGAAAATCCCGGGGGGGCGCGCCTTCCCACCGCCTAATTTCCGCGCCGAAATTACGAGGAGGTAAAAGATTAGTTTTTGCACAGCGTAATTTTCTCTCTTTTTCTTTGATAAGATGTTTCCATATCTCGAGTTTTGTCTCATTACAAACAAATTTAAGAAGGATAATCTCAAACTTGCCGCACGAAAAAGAGCATTTAAATCGCTCTGTAACAAACTTTCCTCCTAAATACTCGTTATCGTTGCCTACGTTGCGTGACTCACTTGAAGACAGATTTCAATAAAATAAAATAGTGCACTTATCAACCAGTTTGTACGGGGACAAAATACCGGTGAGTGTTTTGAATAGAATTATCGGTATACTTCAATCTGGGGAGGCCACTTTCTTATTATAAATTCCCTACTTTTGTTTTAATGTAAGATGATCTCGCGGAAAAGTTGGGCAATTACGCGAGTAAATACGGTATATGTACGAGGTTCCCAAAGTTAACCAAAAATTTCTCCAAGGATCCTCGATAGCAAACTTCGTCAGTACTTTCTCGAATACTACGGCCGTTATGCTTACAAACGGATGGACGGGCGTAACGAATGTAATCAATGAGGCCATCTAATCGCGGCGAAAACACCTAAATGAGGAATATGCTACGCCTAAGTTCTAAGAATTATTTAAAATTTTAGTTAAAATTTTCCTTCGAGATTATTATTTTATTGAGTTGTTCTAATGATACGGTTTTTTTTACTTGTTTAACCGACCGAGATTTTTGGCTAGGGCGTTTTATTGGAAGCCGCAGTGGTAATGAACGTGTAATCGTAAGAATAAGCGGTGAGCTAATCCTCCTACAGCAAAAACTATATTCCTCTTTTAAAAGATTCAGCCTTGATACTCTTACCTTTTATTTCTAAAATTTTCATTTTTTCCTATTACGTAGCAATTGGATTCAGTTAAGCACCTCGACTTTGAGTAGACGTGTATATTTCGCTTAATCACTTTAGGATTTATGTCATTCCTATATAAAAACCATTCAGTCCTGCGAATTTTAGAGAAGTCATCATCATGTGACATCACCGTTTCTCTTATTTTCGCAAAATGAAAAGTGTATCCTATTTTTTTAGCAAATAGGAATTTTATTCGACTTTAACCACCCCCCCCCCCCTTTCAACCGGTTTTTTCCATGGCAACGATCAGCCTTTTTACTTTCTCATATACGAAGTATATTGAGAAAGTATTGTAATCGCGAAAAAATTCTACCTCGAGATTTTGACGGAAATACACGTTTTAGGCGTAGCTGAATCCGAAAAAGTGGTTTTCGCAAGGCCCTCTACGCCTTCAATAATACTGCATATTTCATTTTACTCAATGAATGAATGTAAGGCTAGTTTATTCTTGGGCAACTTGAACAAAAATTGGATTTTCTAAAAACCGGCTCATACGATTTTCATTTTCTAAAGATAACTAAACGACGCATTGGTATATGAGAAAGTTTTTATAGTGTATGTTGTACCGATTTAAAAAAAATTACGCCGTTGAAACTCGAACGCTTTAACATATTTTCGCTTGAATGTTTGCGCTGATGCGTTTTTGATCGATTGTTTTTGGATAATAATTCTCAGGTTGGAGATGGACTGAAAAAGTTAATATGTTTAGAGACCGATGCTTACATAATGTCCATGATACGGGTTTCCACGAAAAACTACTCGTAGCGTACGGATATCATTTTGTTTTTTCTTGCCCGAGTTCATTTGACTAATTAAATTCTGTCAAATTCCCTCTTTTCCTGAATTTACAGTCCGAACTCCGAGAATTTTTCTCTCCGGGAATGTGCAGAAGAAGCAAACACCTTAGACTCATGAAATTCCATCCTAATTTTTGTAAATTTCGCAATGAAAATCCACGTCTTTAACTTTATGAAAACGTGTTTGATTTTGTGAAATGAGATGTAATTTTCCCCGATGCATTATTGTTTTCAGTTTGTCATTGACATTCCATCCCTTTTCGAATTTACTATGAAACCCCATTTCTTGTCCACTCTGTAAATATAAATTTTTTAATGAGATGAGATATACGCGGTAAATTATTAATTTCAATTATATATTTTTAAACTATTAAAACTTCTTATTTGATGTCAAAACAATGTTGAAAACGCCATATTGAGGGTTATTTTTTTGTAGTATTAGCTTCAGGTCGCGATTGTATTAATCATTACTTAACGAAATGGAATGTTGGGAATGTAGCTCGTATTAAGTAATCCATGTGTCTACATTTATCAAACCTCAAATTCCTAAGAATATTAATATTCATTTGCGAATGATTGTTTTAAGTGTAGAATTTTATTATGAATTACGATTGTGTTTCCGTGTAGTAGAATTCCTAAGAATATTAATATTCATTTGCGAATGATTGTTTTAAGTGTGGAATTTTATTATGAATTACGATTGTGTTTCCGTGTAGTACAATTGTACTATATGCAAACACAGGTATGCTTTGAATGATTAATTGACGGTTGATTTCAAATGAATGACATTACTCAATTGCTAAATGCCGTCTTAGCACAGATTCAGGACGCGTTATATGTGGAAATCCTGGTGCAACATTCGAAGAAGCCACAAAATATAAAATGAAAAGATATATTCGAGGGATAACGATTTTAGAAGGCGGGGAGAGCAAAGGGACGTCAATAACAAAGCTTGCACGACGTCAAGTGACCAGAGAAATGCTTGACGAATTGCCATATCGGAGACGGGATCACGGAATCCAACCGAGAAGGGGATGACTTCGAATTGCGATATTATGAAGTGTCTTCACCTTGAAGAACCTCTTGGAGACGCCATATTTCGTTGAATCCACACGACGGCCTTGTCTACGTGGTTTATAGGCATATTGCCCGGTAGTTCACTAGATTGTTTCCGGCTCATTGCTTACGAGGTAATTAATTACTACGGGAGAGGGATGAATGCGTGCACAATAAGAGCGTGCTTCACCGGAGACGCACGATGCGTCGTGAGTAGGCGAGGAGCCAAAACAATTGCATAATGGGATTGATTGCTGAAAATTATCAAATCAGCCCTAAAATTGAATGCATTAAATTTACTCGGGATAGTCAAAGTATAATTAATCAGTAGTGCATTGAATATTATTATTTCGATTTAGGGATATTCAGGATTTTTTATGGCGGTACCCCTTTTTACTTTCTCATATACGAAGTATATTTAGAACGTATTGTAATCGCGAAAAAATTCGACCTAGAGATTTTTACGGAAATATACGTTTTAGGTGTAGCTGAATCCAAAAAAGTGGTTTTCGCAATGCCGTCTGTCTGTTATTGGCTCTAGGTCCTAAGCGGTAGAGCGAAAATGAATGAAATCTCGTACTTAGACATTTTATCATACAGAGTAGAAGTTATAAAGAAATGGTTGACATTGCTTAATAATTAAGGGAAGTTTATTTTACGCATTTTTAAAAACAATTTGATTTTCTTAAAAACGGCTCTAACGATTTTGATAACATTTCGTACCGTTACTTGAGTATACGTCTGCAATAATACTACATACTTCATATTTCTCAATGAATGAATATAAGGCTAGTTTATTCTTGGGCAACTTTAACAACAATATGATTTTCTAAAAACCGGCTGATACGATTTTCATTTTCTAAAGATAACTAAACGACGCATTAGCATATGATAAAGTTGTACAATGTATGTTGTAAGGATTTTTTTATATACTATTCGTGTACCCCATACAAGGGAGTGAACAAAAATTTGTAATAAAATGCAGTGCTGGTGTTTATAAATGCAAATGATAAATTTATATTTTAAATATAATTAATGACCGTGCTAGACTTCCTGCGTGAAAAATACCTGACACATACCTATCACAATTTCTCTTTGCCTGTAAAATCATTACCTACGAAGTTTCGTAACGTTATTCGTAATCGTAAAATCGCAGCCTTTGATACAGAAGCATGGAAGTTGGAGTACTTAAGAAGAAAAATTGCAATCGTAAAATCTTTTTCGTGTACCCCTTTAAAATGCTGCTCGTAACTCCGGTTTGAAACGCCCGATTTCGATTTACATATTACGTAAGTACAGTTTATATTGGCAAGTTCGACTTATTATCGCCGCAATCAGCAATCCATTTTTTCAGTCATCATTGCCTAGTGCCCTGAATTTCGAAATATATATGGCAAAAAAATTAACGAAATCGTACATGTTTTTCTCACAGTATATATTTTATTTTACTTTTATTTCACATTTAAGTGAAAAATGTGTGATATTCTTAAAAATAAACTAAATTAGTAGCAAAATACAGGTGAAATAAATAAAATGTTCTCTTCAGCTACAAATTTATCGTTTATTATCATAAGAGCTTTCTGCCCAATTGCGCGTCTGGTTTATTCAGCCGTTTTATGTATTCAGAATTTACCCAAGTCGTCTATTGTAGCGGTATCCAAGGGGATCAAGATGTTTGCAACGCTTGCGTCGAAAAGGTTACCATAATAGACACATAGTACGTACAAACTGTATGCAGTATTAATTGCGGATTAAGTTATGTTTGAAATTGTGTTATTCATTATAATCCGTTGTAAATATTGCTGATGTTTTCTGTTATTTACACGGAAATTAATTATCATTATTCATCACGATATATTTTACTATTACTCGTGCAGAAAAAGCATCGAGCACGGTTTATATACAAAAACAGGTAACGTCATAATAGAAAGGTGCTTTATAATTGCAATTTTAAAACTCCTGTGAGAAACTTGTAATAATTTTACCTTAAATAGCTCTTTAGAATGTGGAAAGAAAGTGAAGGAAGGGTTTTAATTTGACCCGTGACTAGTGACGCACGTATTGGGTAATTCTGAGTCAATTGAATTCCATTCGTGAAGAAATCTTGAACTATCTTTTTTGGAAAATTTCATTCACTGGGTATAAATATGTATATCCATACGGGAGGTGTTTGCATACAAGAACGATAATTGTTATTATTCTTCAACCAATCTAAATATTTCTTTGCCCAGTTCTGAACAATAAAGCAAATTGTTAAATAATATTTGCTTTGAAAACAATACAGCTTGACTTATTGTGGCAAAATACGGGCCTACGTTGCTTTGAGCCGATGTTGCATTGAGTAAAAATCAGATGCGCAGCATGTATCGAGTTATTGTAATGTTAAGCGATAAACACTAGGAATAATAGTAAAATTATTGCATTCTGTTAACATTGTCCATTGTTGGTATATAAAAAAATTACATTTATTAAATGCAATTAATTTATGCCATCTCTGTTTAATTAAATCCAATAATACATTATTGAAGTTGCAAAAACGAGTTATGTGACCGGGGCTAAAGCATTGGAATTTTGAAAATAGTTAACTGCTCTGTGGGTAAAAGTGATACGTACACATATCGCCTGACACGAAAAATGTCATATTTTTCTAGTTTATTAAGATGTATATAATAGAATATTTTATTTAGTTGAATACGAAGTATGCACAGTTTAAGGAATTTGAAGCTATTTTAATTGTGCGTTCCTTTTTTATTTATTTTTTTCAAGGGCTCCCAGAATCTATAATGGTTACGGTCGCCTAGAAAAAAAAGTCCCAAAAAATTGCAGCTTAACCACACTTGACCGCCCTTTTATGCTAGAGTGATTCGTTCGCAGATTCTAAATAAGTAGATAATCGAATCGCCCATCTAAAAAGCGCTCGTCGAAGCGTTAACGGGGGAATTTTCCGCTTCCCTTTCTTTTTTTTTTAAAAGCCGCGTTTAAAGCCCATTTTAAAGCACGAAATACCGTAGAGGCGTCGGAAAAAAAGGGCGCGGGTTTATGCCGTTTCTCTACTTCAATATTACTACTCTCATTGCTCTCTCTCTCTCGCCTAACTTTACCTCAGGTGTCAGGCGCCAATCAATCGGAATTTCTGTGAGAAAAATGAAATGAAATGACGCGTTGTTTAGAGGTGTTACCTTGACGATGACTCTTCCCTCTTTTCCTATAGCGTAGACCAGAAGTCGGCAAAGTCATACATACGAACTACTTGAAAAAAATGAGATCTTAAGATAACCTTTTCTTATGACTCGACATTTACTAACCCAATCTCCGGACAACGTGGAGGGTTTCTTTGGTTCCGGGCGAGGCGAAGGGTGCGGTAGCGCCCGGAGCCGGCTGCCCATTAAAACAAAACGAGCCGAAGCCTCGTAAATATATCCTTTCAATGTTATATATATATATATATATATATATATATATATATATATATATAAAAATAAATATATAATTCTTTATTATTCACACCATTTTTTTTAGTTTTTAAGGGACAATAAATTTGCGGGGGTATAACAGTACAGTACCAAATATATTTATTAAGCATTATAAAATAAGTCCTACGCGATCGACCACGACAAGCTTCGAGATCGACCAGTCGATCGCGATCGACCGTTTGCCGACCCCTGGCGTAGACTATATAGGAGGCATTCGGTATAAAGCCAAAAAGGAGTGACGTCGAAGAGGAAGGAGGAGAGATGGAGGGATAGAGAGGGGGAAATAAATTCCATGGGAGCGTGAGTTGCCTAGATACCGCCCCTTATAATATTCCGACGCGGCATAAATAAATTGGCGAATAATAATTTGTTTCCGTTCCGTTTCGTTCGATAATTCTGCTTCGCAGAGGAGGAGCAGAAAATGGCAGTCTCACGCTTGGTCGAATCGAATCGAAGCTCGGCAAACGGAAAAATATTGCGACGACAGGTTTAAATGAATCCGCTATCATTTAAGTGCGTCGAATCGAAGCGAGGAGAAACGCGGAAAATTCTTTCAAATAATACTGTCTTTCATTCAGCTACGGCGATAGGCGATGTTTTTAGTTTCCACATTCTTCTCGACCGTCGCACAGTGGGCCGAAACTGAAAAAAGCTGGCCAAAATTCATATTTTTTTATTTTGACTTAAAATCAGTTTATCTAGGCTATTTTTAAGTTATTTGATCTACTGAATCCATTTCTGACATTATTTTTACCGTAGCTGTTACCTATTACGCTCCAGCGAGAATGAATGACCGAAATATTAATGTTCGAAAATTTGGAGAAAACACAAGAAGAGTAGAAATATTAAATTATATATCAAAATTTCTATATTATATCATAAAATACATATCTGAAAGAGAATGTACATGAAAATATATATAATATGCTTAACTACAAAATAATTTTACTAAAAACAAAACAAATTGGAATCATCATCATCATCACACTCTTCCTCCGGGTCCGTATCACCCTCCATTCTGTCCACATTCGGAAGTTCACAGATATCAGCGGCCAAGTCCTTCGCTTGCCTCTTGGGTATATCAACAAGAGTTGATATGGCAGGATCTCATGTTAAAAGGAGTCTCTGAAAAAGATCCTTATTTACGGTCAACCTTGAAAATTTTCTTTTATGGAACTCCATAATCCTTCGGATGCCCTTATTTCTTGCCTCCTTTGCCTCCTCCGATAGTTAACCTATTGGAAATATAGCCTCTCTCGCAATAGATGCACCATGAGCATGGACTTTATGGATGGTAGTTGGCATGTGGTACCACCCATATAGGCTAACGTAAAGTTCTGCTGTTTCACTGGCATATTTTGAGAATGCGGAATCAATCAATAAATGATCACTGCTTATAGCTTTCGATAGTATCGAAAAGCGATAAATTAGTTCTTCAGTGATATAACGAAGGAAAGTTCCGCATACTCGGTGGAAGAATGCTGGAAGTAAACACAAATTCACAAAACACAAAAAAAAACTCTTGCCTTTCTTCTCGGTGTACACAGCACATGTATATCATTCTTCACTAGTCAAACTGACTATTCTCATTTCTCGCCTCAGTCTTTGCCGGCGCATCGCGGTGGTCCAAGCCACCTGGATGTAATTACCCTTGTGTAAAACCCTAGGGCGTGGTTTATGGAGTGCCAACTTCCTTTCGTGGGGTAGGCCATAAAGATAAGCGTGGGCGCGAAGTGAAATCGACGAGACTTCATCCCTGCCACGCTAGTCTGCAAGGGGGTTCTTTCGTGAAATAACTGTAAGTACGGTAAAATGACCACATGTTCTTTCGAAGTCCAAGGAACGAAAATACGAAATTCTATGAGGGTAACCATCAGTTAAATATTGGATATCAAGTTTCTCCGGTTTTAAAACTTAAGAAATCACGAATTTTGAGGTAATAAGATCGGTAAGTCTCTCTCTAAGATACGCCGCGGCGCGCTTCCCCAGCGCGCCACGCAACCGAAATGTGTGTAGGAACTGCAAATAGGCAAGTATAGGCAAAAATTTTCTTCTGTAAAGTATTGTACGGACTTCAAGCTACATGACTGTACAAATAACTCCGCGGAGCTAAGCGGAACTATAAAAGAGATTTGGCATTTTATCAAAAGATTATTGTAAATTACAGTACTCAGTTAAAATTAATATAGGCTATTTAAATAATGCAAGATACACAATAAAACTGCTCTATAATCTCAATAAAGGTGCATATTACAAAGAAATATAATTTTAAAAGCCAGTTGATGCCCATGAACTTTGCCCCAATGTGATACATTTCGCCAATTTTGCATCGAAAATTACTTCAGCGGGCCATAGCTCGTTTCCTTCAAATTTGGCATTTTATTAACATTATATAGAGAACTTTTAAAAGCAAAATAGTAAGTCATTTTATTAAACACATACCGGAGTATAATAATATCTTATTTTTGGTTCACAAAAGAAAAGTTGAAAATTTGATTTTTGGCCAGCTTTTTTCGATTCCGGCCCAATGTGCGTCGTTAACACGGATTAGAATTTCGAAGCTCGAGGGTTAGACCCGAAACCGAGCTCAGGAACCCCTCTCCTCGCGTTAGGTGGTAACCACGTAGGCGGAAAATTCTTTGCGAATATTATTTCCAATCAATCGTTTCATGCTGTTTAACTTGGTGAGAAATAACTAGAGCGTTGAATCGGGATAATTGTGCTGATTAAGAACGTATTACTACGATAAAGAATAAGATATTTGCGCGGAACCTAAACTGACATGAGATACGCTTCGCGTAGATGTGGTTACATGCGAGCGTAAATACGTTGTTATTTATCGTAAAATTACGCGTAACGGACGCTTTTAATCAGCGCATTTACCCGGATTCGATGCTTGATCCACTTTCTCACCAAGTTAACAATGTATACGTGAAATAATTGAAATTTCGCCTCAAATTACGTTTTCGCTAGTGACCTCCTGCTGCGAGGGGGCATGTCACGTGAGCTCGGTTTTGAGCCTTTAACCTTGAGGTTCAAACTCCTAATCCGAGTTACTGACGGTTTATGAGATCGGTACACAGTCCCAGCTATGGGCCCTTCGCTTCGCCTAGTCGTGGGTCTTGTCTAGAAGTGCGAGCCTGTCGAAATACGGATGATGTGAGGGAGGAAGGGGAAATGGAAAAGGAGGGAATTGGCTTCGCTAACGTGGATATCGATTTCATTATAGGATTTGCCAACTTCGCGTAACGGCAGTGAATGAAGGAAATTACGCGTGAAGCTATTGTTAGCGAATCGAGGAAATGAGAAAATGCGGTTTCGTACGTACGACGTAGCTGAACTCGACTGCGCGTTATGGGTTTAGGAACGGTAATTTCATATTTTTAAGGTTTTCTTCTCTAGCTGAAATGGGGATCTGCCAAGCGTGAAAAATTTCTCTTGTGAAAATCCAGTTAAATACGTCTATTTTAAAGATTTCTTAATTAGCTTTGAATAAACACCAAATATTTGAGAAATAGTTGGGGAGAATGCCACTTACGAAACCCAATGGCATATTCTGTAAATTGCTCGTGTAATCTTTAAATTGCCCAAGTATTTCGTTTCTTCCTATTTTTTTAATATGTAGGAAACTATGATTGGGTAACGAAAAACTAGCAGAATTTTCTCGTTTATGTTAATGGTTGGCTTGATTACATGAGAAGGGTAGCAATGAAACGATTGAATGTCACAACGTAGGTAATTATGCATGTTATTTCCTGTGTAGCATCTAAGATCTAAGGTGATTGATTCGATTAGGAGCATGAAAGTAAACTGTCCACTGTGGAGTTATTTGTATTATATAACCATGAAGTGAACCGTATAGAAGTAGTTTATTAGACAAGGCGTTTGCATTGATTTTAACCGTAAATTCCGATCCTCTCTTACATTGATATATGTAGGTACCTACATATTGAAGACCCTCGAGACATTTTTAAGAGACCGCTTTCCAGGTAAATAGAAAAACTATTTTCTATTCAGTTTGATTGTTTTCATGATTTGTTTTATTAATGGTATTACAAAAGTTTTGTTTTCTACTATTGTTCATCACAAAGACAAATATGGGTTAAATAGGCTTTAGTTGTTTGAGTTGGGACCTAACCACCAATTATATACTATTGTGTTAATGGGAAATTGTGTTCCGAGTTCCGAACAAAAGACGTACGAACTTTTCGAACGCAACCCGTTCGTAACTCGGGGACTTCCCGTATTTCTCTTCTCGGCAACTTTTCTCGCGAGGCAAACAAAGGGTGAGGGGCAAAGGTGTAAGACATCCGTCGAATGGGGCCCTAATAGCTCCTCGAATGGGGGGACAGAGGATCTAACCGCGTGCTCCGAATTCTGAATCCTTTTTTCCACCTTCCCCTCCACTCTCCTCACACTCCCTTTTCACTCCACACCAACGCCATATCTCTCCTCTCCCTTTCCTCTTTCGAGAAGCCATCGCGAGCATCGCAGACAGTCCATCTCTCCTTCTCGAGTCCCCGCGTGGGAACATCTGCTCACGACGTACATTTCGCCAGGAGAAAATCACGTGACCGGGCCTCCCGGTGCCACGCAACACTCGACGGTCCATATTTCACGCACATACACAAATGAAAAAATCTGAGGTGGCCAACACATGACTTTCTCCATATTTGGGGTATAGTTATTTCAATTATTATGAATAGCATAATAAGGCAAAATTATTATTTCCTATCGTAAAAGAATACCGTCGCCCTTATTGCAGTAAATTATATTTTGAATATGTTTACAGAATTCGCCGCCAGTTGTGGCGCTGTATACTGGAAATTACGAAAAAAGTTAAATATCTCCGAAATGGATGGTTCTACGAAAATTTGTTTCAAACAAAACTTGGAAGAAATATTATTCTCTACAACTTTGGTCCTTACGAAGATTGCCGATAACGATGTGTTTAAGGATAAAACCGAAAAACCGGTTATTTATAAATAACTTCTAAACAATAACTACAATAGAAAATTATTTCAAATGACAGTTGTAGGAAATTACATTCTCTATAACTTTTGTATATACAATAATGATGTTTTAACGAAGAAATATCGCAAAAACCGAATCGGGTTTCGAATAAACCTCGACTTCAGGTTACCCGTTATTGTCCAAAAACTAATAAGTTCTTTGTGCTCGTGTTAAAGTGTTATATATGAAGTTTGGTAACGATATGGCACGTACTTTTTGAGTTAGAGCGCCCACAATCACATACACACGCACACACAGACATCATTCCGAAAATAGTCTAAACGTGTTCTAGGGACCTCAAAACGTGTATTTCCATTGAAATCTCGAAGTCGATTTTTTTCGTGAACACACTACTTTCCTATTACTACGTATGGAGAAAGTAAAAAACGCAAACACACCGTGTCCCTTTTCCATTCCAAAGTGGTGGTGGAGTAGGAGATCTTTTATTCAAATTCAGTATAGATATATGTAAAAGTACCCCAACTCCCTATGACGCACTCTTCCCTCTTTCTATACCGTTTTCTTTCTTCTACTGTTATTAAGCCCTCAACTACCGCTAAGCCCGTTCGGTCAGGCAAAGGAGGCCTCTTGGCAAGGGCGTCGGAAGAAAATTTTGCAGGGGGGGGGGGAGACAAATCACAAAAATGCTTATTATTCAGGGGCGGACACAATTGTTTCCAACCCGGGAAAATTTTACTTAACCTGCCCCCATCTGACCACAAATCCACACCAATGAATCACTGTGAATTATATTATCACTGTACTGAATATCCTCCTGAAATTAACTTCAAGTATATTTTAAATGACTGATTTATTCCGCGCGTGATGACTGGCCTTTCCCTTGAAGCAGGTTAAAGTCAATGCCTGAAATGGAGAATGTTACAAAACGGAACGCTTGTATTGGTAGTGGAACGGTTTTACGAAACGGAGCGCTTGTCATAAGCGACGGTATTTCTAAATGTCTGAGGAGCCGGAGCGGCGTTCGGCTCATTCCGAACACGTTAAAATCCACTCCGATCGGCTAAATACTTCGACACAAATAACTCATATGTATTAATCTTTTATTCGCCTTAATTTTCAGGAAACGATTTCCGCCCAATATAAATATTGCATGTTTATAATATATGAAAAATACCTTTAACAAACGACAACGAATGTTCTGGCACATGGAAATTTTTTTTCGAGCAATTTTTGGATGATTTTGAATGTACAGTCCATTGACCGAAAACTGATTATGGTTAATTACGTGGAACGAAAAAAGTCCTTCTGCTGTTGCTAATTGTCTTTCCTTTTCGGCGAAATTAGTTTTTCGGAAGAAATCCTCTAAGTTAGAGCAAGAAGCGGCATTGCTTAAGGCGCTCTTATTCATTTCTGTGGCTAAATGTTTTGTGATATCATATATGGCACAATGGGAGACAGAAACTTCACCGATATATTTATAGGAAGGAACAGTATCTTCTATTTTTGTATTTTTCAGAAAAGGAAAAAGTTCATTGAACTTACAAGTTCTCTTCCTGTTAGATTTTTTCCATTCCTATAGGTAAAAGGAAAGAACTTAATTTAAAAAAAAGATTTTAAATATTTAAATTATTACCACAAAATAATAAGTCGCTGAAAAGTTACGTGAGAGCAATTGTCAATATCCCATCAAACTATTTATTAAAAACCAAGCCTACGTCAGGATTTCGCTACTGACAGCTGGTTACGAACAAGCCATAGGGAATCACAGAAATGAGTCCTATTAAGACAAAATACAGTACTGCTGAAGAAGAAAGTAGTACCAAATTCTAATGGCATTTCCAAAGGAAAAGTTAAAACCTAATGCGCAACAGTGGCTAAGTATCAGAGCTACAAAGTTAAAGTCATGTGCAGCGATTTTCCCCCACAACTCCGCACTTAACGAAAGCACTTGTCGAAATAACGCGACGAAAACGCAGAAAAATCGCAGAATATCGCTGCTTTCTTAAGTGCTTTCGTTAAGTGCGGAGTTGTGGGGGAAAATCGCTGCACATGTTTGAATCAAACAATACAACCAGCTTCCTCCCCTCCTTTTCGCGCAGGGAATAGGAAATATATAAAGAGATTACTTGCTTATTAACTGCTACTGCATCTTCCTGACACCGCCAAAAGAGACCTTATTGCCTTAACCTGCCATTCTTTACTGAATACCTGGCTACCGATTCGCTAACTAGTTCTGTAGTAATGAGGGTTTTCCCATTTTAAATCCCGAAGCGTAAGGACAGCCAACCTGCTCTACTGGACTGATATTACCGATGACTGTATAGACCAGTGGTGCTAAAACTTTTCGGCCCGAGTGCCACATGATCCATTTCTGCAAACATCGCGGGCCACTCCCAGTCGAAAATTGAGATTAAGAACGACTTAAGGAAATTAAGGATTTAGCTGTGAACCGAAATTACCTAATTTGTTTTAAATGCATTTATCCAATATGTAATTAGAAAGGTATGCGCAAAATATATTGTTTCTTAATTTTCTATTTTCTTTTTGTTACATTGTGTCCTTTAATTATTAAACTCATCCTATTGTACTTTTGTGACTGCTAGAAAGCGGGGCATTTATCTTTATACATAGAAACGTAAATAGAAACTGATAACAATTTAGGAAACAGCCTGTGGGAAGCGTTTATAACGATTGACCAAAGTAATTGAACTTTTTTGCACCTATTGAATACTGGAATCTTACCTTTTTCATAAGTAAAATCATTATATTCTACATTTTTAACGTTTATTAACGTAAATAGGCTCACGCATCTGGTGTACATTTACCAGGATGTGTTCAATCATAGACAAATACACGTTCACGGGTGTTCTTGCTTACAAGACATAAAAGTAAACATTTCAGAAAGGCATAATTACACCAAAAATGAAGCTGGATTTGACGAAAGTGATATGATCTATGTATATAAAAGTGAAATTCTGTTTTTTTTTGTCCGCAATAGAAACCCACACCGTCAAAGGTTTCATCACAGAACTTCGCATAGGTATATAATTTTACCCTTCGAGTAACATAAGATATATGGCGATAAAAAATATAGACCGATTTCCATCGTTTTTGCTTTATTCCACGGTTACACCCGTCCATATGTGCGATGCACACGGGCGGCCAAACAACGGGGGCGGCCGATTTATCGTAGGACACGTACAGTATTTTTAGCAGTAATGCGGATTGTATTATAATATGCCTTATATTCTTTCATATTATTTATTGGCTACGGAAATTTATCAAACCATAACGCGTTTTTTTATTTTTGTAAAGAACACCTAAAAATGGTGGCAAATGAGAGAGACTTGCACACTGGCGGCCGTGAAGTTACAACCATGTACTGTTTTATTCTTTCGATGTTTAGATGTTATACGGTCGAAGTTTTAGATTCACTAAATCCGTTGAAATTCAACGGGCACTACCGCTAGTATCTAACATAATATTTAGGTTTTTACACATTTCCAGGGGAGGCAATTGCCTCCTCCCCCCTCCCCCTTCCCCCCTCCCCTTCTTGGTAATCACGTCCGTCGGAAAATTGCGATTGTGTGTTGTTGGGCCGCGTGGAGTTAAATAGATTCCTCGGGGGTTAATTGTTATCCCCATCACGGTGAGATAATAAAGCGAATGCTAACTTCAGGGCAAAGGGCAGCGTGCAGTATAGTCTCGGTAAGAACGGGGCGTTATTCATCGTCTCCAGGGCGACGGTCCGCGGAGGTGGTAATGATAATGTTTTCCTTGAAAAGTAAACAAGAGGCTATTAACAGATTCAAAAATCCAATTATACAATGGTTTAGATTCGTCCTAACAAGAAAGTACCGAGCGGAATTTGCCCTAGGAAAATTGTAGGTCTTTAGGTCTGTTATGGAAGTTACCCCTTTAAAACTAATAACTTCGTCAGTCGTGGATTGAAATGTAAATGCAAACAGATATTATAGCCTCGTAACCAGATATTTTAGCGCCCGGGGCAAACTACTAAATATGCGTCTTCAGGAAATTATTTTCTCTAGTTTATTTGGTTACTATTTGGATTTTTTCGCCCCTTGCTTAGTTGCGCCCGGGGCAGATGCCTCGCTCTAGTTACGGCACTGCATAGGACAGTGATGGCGCGAACCTATGGCACGCGTGCCATAAGTGGCACGCAAGACGATTTTGATTGGCACGCCAACGAATTTCGAAAACCAATCAAAACATTTAGCGTATTGATTTAACGCCGCAAAAACATTTGTGTTATTTAGTTAACTATTGTAAACGTTAGTTTTACGGTTACAATCTTATGTATTCATCACGAATTTAAATAAGTTGGCACCCAATAAAATCAAGGACTTTTTGTGGCACGCGAGGCGGAAAAAATTCGACAATTTCGGTAATGTTGGCACGCGGACAAAAGAAGGTTCGCCATCACTGGTTTAGATATAGGGCTGAAGAAATTAAATTTACTGTTAGCAATTGGATCGTGTTAAGATGTTTACGAAAAGTCAAGAAAATAGTTTTAATTTACCATTGTAAACCACCAAGGTCACTGCCGAAACTTCGGTAAAATGTAAACGTTTTCGTCCACCTTTATTTAGAAAATCGGATTAAAGAATCAATACACATTTCTACATAAAATTATAATATAAAATTTAATTTTGAGATAAATATATTGCATGACATCGGAGCATGAAAGTTCAGTGCAAATAATTGGACGTAAAGGTAAAGCTAGAGATAGCAAACATTATCGCATTAATTTAAATTTTCAATTATTTCGTTTTGTGTCATATGATTAGGGAATGGAGTGATGTGTTTGTTAATCATTATCTCTCGATTTTCTTGCTAATCAGATTAAAATTCTTCGTAAATGCTATCTATTTGTTCCATAAATCAATATTAATAATTAAATAAATCGATTTTAAAGGAGAGAACTAGTAGACTCATTAAATTCAAAATTTAAAAAATATCTTCATATTTTATATATATGGACCTTTAAATGATAGGCTTCTGGAGTTAATGAATATCACTCAAGTGTTTAGAGACAAAATTTAGGCTGATTTAAATCTTTTACGCTGGGTATAAAATAATAGGAGAATAAGGGAATATAAAATCTGGTATTTTAGTCCCGGGAGAACGTCTCAGATTTACATCACATCGGGTAATTAAGGATCCTAATTTTACCCTTTCCAAAAGAAGCGTAATCGATGCTAATAAGGTCTCCCTATAATCAGCACGAGCCATCAACGAAAAAGAATTCCAAAGGAAATGAAATTTCCGAGAAAATTCGCCGTCCTTTGCAATTTTAGTCGGCTGCTAATTCGTTACGGCTAATTAAGAAAAGGTATCCGCAGCTATTTATACGCCAGACTAACTAAAACAAAAGAAGTCCAGTGAATCTTTCTCGGGTTTCACACCGGGTGAAACCCGAGAAAGATTCACTATATAATAATATTCGCCGGGAAAGTTTGAAATCCTTTTTCAAAAGAAGTCCACTTTACGTAATTCGGTTAATCAAATATAAATAATTCTCATTGATTTAAAGGACAATATTATTAGCATTCTCCCATGAATGTTGCCGGTAATATACGATACAAAGGAAACTATTTAATGGAGTTAAGGTGGCATTGTTATAATAATAACAAATATTAAAATAGCTCACAGTTTTAATAACACCGCCTTATTCCACGTAACACTGTATAACAACGAACGGTTTCGATGAATAATCACCTGGTCGTGGAAATTGATGTATATAGCATAGGTGGCCAAACTTACTCCTTACCCTCGGAGCCGCATACGATAATCTTCGTAGGTCCGAGAGCCGCATGGCACATTCTGTGCTAATATATTTACGTACAGTACATAACCTGTATCCGAAGCAATTCAGATATATTACGTGTCCCTCAAGCATCCCCAAAACGTCTCAGATCGCTCCACGTCACTGTATTCTGCGGAGAAAAACGTTGAATGTAAATTTAGAAGAGTCGAAAGATAAATTAAAAGAGCCGCATGTGGCTCGCGACCCGCGGTTTGGCCCTGTTATATAGAGTTATGTGAAATAAGCGGAACTGTTATTAAAACGGTGTGTTGTTTTTATTTTGACGACGCCACGTTTCCTCCACATTACGGGATTCCACGAAGTCTCGGCTTTGTCTATTAATCAATTTTTTTTATTTACGTGTTTAATTATTCCAGTAATTTCACGTCCAGCGCAGCAACGCCATTTTTATATGAAATATAAGTACGACAATATCATAAACATCCTTCTTCTTCCGGCAATAGTACTCGGAAATTGAGGAAGAAATCTACAAAACTCGTTTCAATGGTAAAAAAATAAATTAATTTAAGTTATGCCGATGTATTTTTTTTCAATTCAATGTAAGGAAACCTCATAGGTTATAAATAAGCAATATACGGACGCAAATCATTTTAATGTGAATGTAGACGGTTGGGGGAAATTGAAAATGGTATCGGTTATTATCGCTTCCTCCGTTACGTGAGAATGAATAATTCCTCGGGGTCCTTTAAATGGGACAAAAACTTTAACCGGTAAAAAAATATCGGGTTTCTTTTTTTTTTTATCGAAATAAGTCTCGGTAAATTTTAAATCCTACCGCCTTTGCTTTACTATCATCTTTCCGTTTTCACTCTTTTCATCTGATCGATTATTTGCGATTTCTTTACGCTAAGCATAAAAATTTTCCGCCATCGACGTTTATGCATTTTTATTGGAGAAAGAGTTAAATGGTCAAATGCTCAAGGCACAGATAAGCCCAAATTTATCCCTCCGCGGTAGCCGCCCATAAATTAATATTTTTAATCAGCGATTACGAAAAGGGATTCTCATGTTATAAGTCATCCTGAATATAATGCAGTATAATTTAATTACGGAATACAACTGAATTGTTTTAAAAATGCGAATTTTTGTAATTTTCCCGCCCGAAATATCGTCCATGTGAAAATCTTTTCGCGTGCCACCTTTATACACATACACACACATGCATACTCTCACCTATAATACCCGAGATCGGTTAATTATAGGCAGGTTATTAATGGTAGTAATGTTTACTTTTCTCTTTCATCTACAGTGAACCGTGCTCAATTATTTTTATTTAACCGAAGCCATGTGAGTAATCAACAGCCAATTTTTTATTTTTATCCACACACGTCGATTGTGTAGCTTTTCATTCAATCGATTACTATCTGGCTTTTCGCTCGGGAAAATTTAATTAGAGGATCGTCGTCTGGAAATCACGCGACTCGACACGTTCGAAATTTACGACCAGGATCAAGGTGCAGAAAATCCATCACTTCTCTCTCTATCTCTCTCTCTCTCTATCACAACCACACGCACTCCATGTTGTTATTCCAGCATCAATTACCGTCGAATTAAAAAAATAGTGTTTTAATTGTGGTTCGCAATAGGTACAAGAAACCTTTGCCCAACTCTTGTAAATATACTACAAGTTCCGAAGGTACGCCGATGGGTACCTTGGAGCGCGTCTCGACGCCCTCGCTTTGCTTTCTCGTTTTAATTTAAAAATTACGATCCCCTCTCTTGGCGAAGGGGGACGGTACCGTTTCTTTTCTCCGGTACCGAGTATAAGTTGTCGCTGTGAGATGGAAATGGAGAGAGAGAGAGAGCAGTAAGGAAGAAGAGAGGGGAGTGGCGAGTGATGTTGAGTGGGGTACATCCCCCCGAACCTCATCAGAGTGCAAAGCGTGGTCGCGTTTTTCCGCTACGTAAAATGGAGGTCAAGGGAGGACGATCCCCGGGGGTCAAACGGAGGACTCTCGGGTTTAGTGGCCCTACAACGTCTCCGTAAAGTTCCCCCCCCCCCCGCCTTCAATCCAATGGCACCGTGTCGTGAACCTAGGTTTTTTTTTCTTCGGTTTATCTTTTCGTCTTAAAATTGGTTTTTCGTGAGAAAGCCCGCTGGAGACATCGTCGATATTTATAAATCTTCTAAGGAGTCGGTTGTTTTCGCCAGGGTGAGAATCGTCTTAGAAAGGGAAGGGGGAGGTTACGCGGAGGACTTTCTCTGCGTGTGGTTAACGGGGCATATTTTACGTCTGACGAAGAAATCTATTCTCCTCTTGCACGTGTATGCAGTAAAACTCTTTTCCGAAGACAATCATGTTTTCTTCGGGATAATTAAAATTCCGCGCTGAAGCGACTTTTTTTTTTCGTTCGTTGTGAAACCGATAGGTGCAGCTCCGCAACATTCGATCGTTTTACACTGTAGTGTTAGCTAAGGAAAACGAAAGAGCGAAACAAGAAATGAAAATAAAAAATCAAAATTGAAAATTTGAAGC
This sequence comes from Uropetala carovei, assembly GCA_036926305.1. Taxonomy (NCBI): domain Eukaryota; kingdom Metazoa; phylum Arthropoda; class Insecta; order Odonata; family Petaluridae; genus Uropetala; species Uropetala carovei. The sequence continues at coordinate 2,472,351 of JAXCHB010000214.1, forward strand.
ATGGCAAGATTTTTAGACGAAAGATGCTTAATGTAATTAAGCGGCTGACGTACGCCGTGTTTAAGATACCACACCAACACTAATTATGTCCAATGGGTTAGAATTTCATAGATAGTGTTCATACCGCGAATTCTTGGCACTTTTAAGGGTTTGGGTGCCTTACTTTGGGTAGGCGAATTGGGGTGATTGCCAAGGGCTCCGTGCATGGCAGTGATCCTGATTAAGTCTTTAAGTTCGTGCTCAATTTTAAGGGTGCACGACGATTTTCCCCAGGAACTGCAGCTTTCTAGGGCGTATTATAGTGCTTACATGTTAGCATATTTGGATCTAACAGTTTAGACGTTGATTGAAACTTTTTATAATAAATTGCTCCTGCACTACATGATATATGCTCAACTATTGGGAGCTTTAAATAACACCAAAATCCTTTAAATGGCTGGGAAAACCTTAGTAAACGTTTCATGGCTGTTAAATCTGCCTACATTTTTAAAAATATTCCGACAATATGTAGAGTACAATTAATATTTTTAAATTATTGGAGATATTAGTTAAAGAGGGAAGCATACTTGATAAAAATTGCTCTGTCTGTTAGAGAAAATATTTATTGTATTTTATTCTTTATTGAAATGCGTAGTTGGAAATTAGGTGTTGAAGATGTTTGTACGGAGAACACACGTTTTAAAACAAAATAAATATGCATAAAAATTATTTCAGTGTTTTAAACAAGTAACTTGCTTAGCAAATTATAGAGGCGCACTTGTAGATAAATTAAATTCAGAAAAAGCGAAATAGCAATACATATTGTTCAACCTTCAAATCTTGTTTGTTCTCTTCCGAGTTATGAAATGCTTCGCTAAAATTTAATTTTTTGCATCAGTGATATTAGAAATATAAAATTTGTCTCGATCCTTTCGAATACTATTCCAAAGAAGAACTGAAGATACAAAAAGAACATAACATAACATTGAGCGATGGAATTCACGTTCTTGCATGCGTGCTTTCGAACTACAAAATAATTACGTGCTAGAACACAGGAAAAAAACAATTACCCTCAACTACTGCAAGGTGCTATATACGACAAAAATGCGTCTTCTACCTTCCCTCTCGTTCGATGGAATATCATCCACAATTAATTAAAGTCGACAGCATATCGGATCCGATTTATTTTGATGCGGTCGCAAAAAAAATTAAAAAGGACGCGAAACTCTGAAATTTGCTCAATATTTTTTTTTATTCCCAGCGAATACCTTTGTGTAACGCACACTTCTTTAGATTCGAGGCGATTTTGCTCAGCGTGATGGAAGAAAACATGCGGCTGTAGGGTTATGGAGAAGGGGAGGGTTGGGTTGTAGATTTTGCTGTCGTGTACACACGCATGCGAGTTGAAGGAACGGAAGTTGACGCAAGAGGCAGGAGCAAGTCGACGTTTTTCCATCGTTTCTTTTCCCTCGTGCTCAGATCCTGTGTATATCTTTCACCATGTTGTATATTACTTTCCCCCTCATTTCTCCTTCTCTCCTTACCTTTCATACCATTGTCTATATGCTTCCGCGCCATGTCTTCTGATGTCAACCTTACTCTTATCCACTTCGTACCCTTTCCGAAGTTCCTCGTTTTCTTTTCATTTTCCCCTCCTCCTCTTTATTTTCTTCCTTATTCTTTCATCTTTTTCCGCTTTCACATCTCGTTCTACCTTCCATTTCTCTTCGTCTTGTCTCAAAAAAAACTATCTTTTTGTTCATCTCTTGTGTGTACTATTCGTTTTTATTCTTTAAAAAAAAAACCGACTCTTCTGCTTTTTTATCGGTTTGTCGTTTTCCTTTTACTCTTCCTTATCTTCTCTTCCTTTTTTTCCTTTCTCTTATCTCTTCTTAACGTTTTCCATCTTTCCCAGAAATATCCCCTCCAGCTCTATATTTCCGTTTTATTCTTAGCCTCCGTTTTTTTGGAATTTTTGGGAATGGTTTTACCTAAAACTTTTCCTTGTATGGCATCCGTTAAGCACAAAATTCTCCGTGAGCATACTTATTCTTTTGGTATTACGAAAATGAGCTCATGTTATCAATTTGAGCGAACTTTTCTGTATGTAAGCGTGTATTTTCAAGCTCTTTTTTTTGCGATTTTTAATAAACTACATTAATTTAAGGAATTTCAAGAAATTATTTTCGTAATCCATTATCTTACAAGCGTGTGTAAGGGTGATTTAATGTAATTCATATATTCTGCCGTGTACCTTTGCTACCGTAAAAATTAAAAAGATCTAATGTGGTTCTATTTATAAAAAGAGATTGAGGTTTTGTAACCTGCAGGTTTTTCCAGCCATTATTATGGAAGATATTTTTAAATGTCCATGCGTAGAGAAGGGGTTTTTACGGTTTGATATTTGAATAGTGCTGACATTTGTTTGGATGGTGAAAAATGTCGAGGCTTTGAAAAATAAAAGAAGAAAATTTTTATTAAGAATTCGTTAAAATTTATGCTTAACAGAGATTGCGTAAAGGATGCCTCGTGGATGCGCCCTTGCGACGTAGCGCCCAGGATTTTTATGTTATTATCTCACCGCCAAAAAAAGAATAAATTCCGGTCAATTGAGGATTCGAATGGGATCGATTCTCGATTTTTATTACCCGTTTGAATTCCGTATGAATACCGAAGGAATTTTTTACGCCCAAGATCGTTTCACTAATAAAAAAAGAACGCGGCCCATTCTCGTCTAATTTACCGCCGATTATAAAAAAATATTTTTATACCTCTTCTTTTATTGTCTTTCTTTATTCCTTGTTATTCCTCCATCTCTCTGTCGCCATCTCTCCCTCTCTCAGCTTTCTTCTTTAAAAAATACTTTTCCCCAATGTATTTTCATATTTTCCTTTCCCTTTTTTTATGTTCGCTACCTCCCAATCTCTTATTCACCACCTCACTTCCGGTTTCCACAGCAAAAATTCTTTTCCCTTTCGGCCAATCTCATCGCCGGCAGCGCATCCCCTTTCCTTCTTTAGATATATAGCCTCTTTGCTTTAAACCTTAACCCTTCCTTCTCCTGAACAACCCGGTTTTTCCAGCACCTCATAAGACCGAATAAAAGGGAAGGGACACAGACGCGCGGGAATGTCGGTAGGTTGCGTCGGGTTACGCAAGGTCACCCTAAAAAAAGAATAGAATATGATTAAAATCGAGCGCTTCCTGGTATTATTTTTGTTCGTACCAGTCACAATATAGTATCTCCCGAGTTTTGTAGTACAGGCGTACGAACAAAAATGTTCGAAATAAATTTCTTTGCGGTCCTCACATAAAAAGATCCTAACTTTTGACCGTATTTCACTCGAAAATAGGCAAAAATATTTTAGCCGTATGTTAGATCTCCGTGCAATTTTTCATAATAAAATTAACAATAAAATCAATTATGAGTGCTTAAGTTATCTATTGTGCAGGACTATTACTTATGAATGTTCGAAAACTTTGAGCCATTCAGAAGTGCGCATTATATTGATTTATCCAATTGATATAATATTTACGTAACACGGGAAATAAAATTGTGTTGCAGCTTATTACACAGTAAAAAATTATAAGCTGTTTCAAAATTTGGTTTAATGTGGCACTTGAGTTCCATATTACCGGTCAGATATACGTATCAATTCCCGATGTCGTGATGGAAAAATGTATTGGTCGAGCGGCTGTAATCCTGACACTGAAAATGAAAATAAAAAGTTACTATAAATTGATAAATTAATTCTCTCCGTCGATGATATAAAATGCACATGCTTGATGTTTCTTGAAATTTGTCCACGCACTGACTTTGACTGATCTGGTTTGGAATCATTATGTAAATTTACATAATGATTAACTTAAGTTATAATGGAACTGAAATTTTCGTAGGTGAATGTCAGAAACATCATTAGAGACATATTTAAATTACTATAACATATAAAATACATTCATTTTTTTAAGTAATCACGTTTAAGCCAGGTGAAAATTTAACGGAAATATTCGTTTTTGTTTTGTGACACAGACTATGCTTTCCATCCATCATGTTTCATTGTTTTATTCCTTCGTAATTCCCCAAAGCGAGAACGCTATGCGGTTATTCAAATTTGCATAATCCAATGAAAGCCGTAACACATTTTCTATTGCGCGATCCTTGCAATCATAGCATTTCATTTGCTTTCTAAGAGGCATAACATTACGCATATATTTTTGCCAGAAACTTTCTTTCCGAATGTTGAAACTTGCGCACCGTAATTTCTCGCGGAAGATTGCTTATCCAAGAAGTTCTTGCCTCAAGATGCGCGATGGGAAATTTTCAACGGATGGTCACATCACTTGTTCGCGCATGACGTGGACGGCCGATATACATACATATATATATTTAAATACCCCATCCCTTTAAAATTAGATGAGCCATGAAAAAAAAAACCACGAGCCAAAAATTGTAATTTCTGTCACGCAAGCTGGTAAGGTGGGCTTCCCACCAGGAACAGCTGGAATTGCGCCACTGAGGCGCAGACATCGCAACTAGCATACATCGGCGCGTAACGTGGCCGTAAAATTAGCGCAAAATCTTCTTAAAAGGTTTGTCAAAGCGTTAAATGCGCGTTTGGAAAAGGGCAATAAACCGTAAAGGGTTTTGAGTGCTACCGCGCATCTACTTTCTAATTTGGACCGCGTTATGACCTTCAGTACTGTCAGGAAGCAATCCATTACGGAGACCGAGACGAATCCTCCCGTCGTCCGCTGCACGGAAAATATTATAATTTCAGTCGTGAAATCTGACTTTCACCGTTTAAAAGCGGAAGGTCGCTAGACAAAATTACTTTTCCGTTATCGTTTCTCGAATGAGTTTGGGTGGGGTATTACGTCTTCCGAAAAAAAATAACGGTATTTTATTAATCGGGCGGATAAAATCCGAGCGCGTGGGTCGCAAGATCCGTTACGCAGTAACGAATATTCATTTAATCTTCATCGAGAAAACTTATTTTTTTCTTTTTTTAACCATCATTCTATTCGGCAAGTAAACAGCTTAAAAAATCTCAAATTATGGCGAGCAAGTTTTATTTCGTTCTCTTAGTTAAATTTCTGGTCTATGTTTTTTCTGTAACGTTGCAGTTGGTTTCGATAATATTACTCAGAAATAAGCGATAGGTCGTGCTTCTTTTTCTTTTTTTGGCTCAAGAGTTTTTCCAGGAAAATGTTTCGGGATGAAAGGATAACATCTGAAGAGTTTGTCTAGGGAAATGAAACCGTTACATTGGTCCGACACGGGAGCAAGCGAATAAAAAATAAAACTTTTTTAAAAGACATAAAGTGGGAAGATTAATTCGGACGAGAGTACGTGTGCTGTGGGTATGTCGGATAAAAAAAGTCAACGACTCGACCTTTCACTCTTCTTCCGGAGAATATATATATATATTAAAATGTTAAAGATGTCGGAACGCAATCTCCATGTGATGGTAGAAAGGAAGAGGTTTTCGGAGGGGCGGGGGGAGAGAAGGGGAGGGGGGGGGAATAAAGTTTTGTGAATGAAGGGTATTTGGGTGTTGAATTTAATTTAAAGTGATAAGGAAAAGGATGCATCGCGATGATATATACGGTTCTAGATAGGAACCAGACAATGAGGATGAGAAAGGGATTTATTATTTTTTTTATCTCCGCAGTCGAGTTATATTGGATGTTACAACGGAGGTAGACGGTTTTTCTGCGCGAGGGGAATTAATCGCGGGATGAAATTTACAGATAGCATTATTACTCTTAAAAGAGAAAGGATTTTCGAGTCGAGTCTGGCAATTTGGGAATTTTTTAACTACCGAGATCTAGTATCTCGGCTGTATGCGAGATAAGTGTTGCGATTAAATTAAGGGCCAGGTTTTAATTAAGGGGATATTTAATGGATATTTATTGCGGGTTAAAGTTGCCACAACGGTTTCGACGTAGGCTAGATAGGTAACCCGAGATTATTGCAATCGATTTCGGCGAGGATCGATTCTCAAAGATTCGGGAGAATTCTCAAGAAAAAATTAGATTTCGACCGTGATTCGGAAAAAAAGCAACGAAGGGAAAATAGACGTAGGCGGAATTCCGGGAGCGAAAATTAGTTTTTCATTGGGACGTAAAAACCAGAGTAGAGGAAGACGGGAGGAGTTAAACGTTATGGGAGAGCGGGACGAGGGCGGAATTTGGAAGGTTTTCGTAAAATGGAAAAAGTACGTAATAAGGGATGCTATGGAGAAGGAGATGTTTTTTTTTAATTTGAAACGGCGGATGTGGGTGAAGTGACGAAGCCGGGGACGATCTGATCAATGAGGAAGATAGCTTGATCAGGATAGCGAAGAATTGAAAAAGAAAAAAACCGCGGAGAAAGAGGGGAAAAAGGTTGCCGAACCAATTTAGCAATTGGTTTATGCTTTCATTTAGGCAAGGTTCAGGATTGTTAGTCTTTTCATGAACCCGAAATCATCGTGGCGTGTTTAATAACGAACCATAAAGATATGCGCACATACACAAACAAGTATAAAACAGAAGAAGGGGCGAATGAAAAAAGTGTAAAATATGTAATTAAATATAAAGCCGAATGAGATGGTTTAGGTAATTTAAATGGGAAAAGCTAAATATTAAGGAACATTTCATATTTTATTTATTTATTTTTAACTGGCTCATAAGCAGCCGTTTTCGTCCTTTTACAATGAGCTAATGACGATAAGAAATATCCCGTACAATGATACCCTTAGGCAGGATTCAAACCCTCGACCCGTGAGAGATAGAGAAGGTAACCACTAGTCTATCAAGGCCGGCATGTTTTATGGCACCCAATTGAAGAAAAACACCAGCAGGAAGAGGAAGATGGAGAAATAGCGCAGATCTACAACACATTAGCTAAAGAAACTTCTCAACTAATTATATGTGCATTACGGTCAAAACACGCGCCTTTTGCTGCCAGGCGGCTCAAAAACTTCCTTTAAATTCCAAAAGAACGCCGAAAAAAAAGTTGAAAGAGTCGGCGTCTTGGTGACAAGTGAAAAGAATTCCCATGGTCCGTAACATTAATTTCGAAAAATCGTTCGAGAAGAGCGGAATACATCACCGAAACTGCGTCGTCTTCCGGGAAACTAAAAAAAAAAAACATTTCTAAACGCAAGACTTTCGTAAAAAAATACGTCGAAGCTGTTAAGTTTAAACATTGTTTTTCCGGACCGGGTTTGTAAGAAACAACGAACCCGCGGGTTCAACGCTCTCGGGAATGGAAGTCACGTGATAGTTCGCGTATAAGGCGAAGAGTTGGAGGTTTTTATTGGGCATTAAAAAGAGTGTCGCCCTTAGCTTTGCTCAGGAGCCGCCCACTGGCCACTTTCCCGCCTCCCTCCGTGTTACCGCCTCCTCCTCTTAACGTACCTACCACCCCGCCCCCACCTGTCTCTTTCTCTCCAACTACTTTCCACGCCCCAAAACTGCGGTCGCCTAGCGGTCAAGGCGGGGTCTTGAACTTGTGCGACGCTCAAGGTCGCATCGGCGGAAATCCCAAACCGAAAAAATGTCCTTATCCTCGAATCGTTAAAAAACAAAAAAGAAACGAAAAAGAGAGAGATTTCGGGTTATTTGTTTGGAAAAGAAGAAAAAGAAAGCCGTGACATAGGGTTGAGCAAATTTTGCAAGCGCAGTGGGATTAAAAGTGTCAAGGCACGGATTTCAAATGAGGATATGTGTGTATGTCTATGTGTGTGTGTGCGTGTGCGTGCGTGCGTGTGTATATATATCGTCGCAGTTCTCGCGTTACCTCCGTGTGGGTGTGCGCCACTGCTGCGTGTCTGCGTGACTCCACTTTTTTTTTACGACCAATTTTGTGTTTCGGAAACCTAAGAGGTTGGCAAAGTAAACTCTTTTACTCGGGTAAGGGAAAGAAAACATGCTGCATATAAAATTTTAAATGTGCATTTCGTTGCCCCGCGTGCCTTTCAGAGTGCAGCTTCGAATTGGATCCGTGTCTCTCTCGAAGTCTTCTCCCCGGATCTATTCTAGCGAGAGACGATTCCAATGCATGAAATGTGTAAAGCATCTGGATTCTGAATAACCTTAGACTAACCTAGATTTTATTGGTTCTAGATACAGATATTTTTTCAAATTTATGTTTGAACATATGTTTCTGTCTATGCCACAAGATAAAATGAAAACGGAAATGCACGAAATGACATGCTTCGTTCGGTCTTGGTAGAAGGGTGGTTCTAGTATTTCCTGAAGGTCAGAAAGGTGGCGGGTTCGAATACCGTCTGGGGCATGGATGGTTTTGTTGTTACATCATTATTAGATCTAATCTTCTGTAATTTTGCGCTCTGCTATGGTTACTCTTTGGCAGTAATAAATAAACAAATGTATTTAAGCTGTGCGTCACATGATAATGATTATTTGAAATTCCTTTGAAGCTTGTGTGTGTGTCGAATAAGGAATTACTACTTCGTTTTAACGTGAAAATTAATCATTTGGTTTTAAGATTATCCATCAATCTCATCGTTAATATACCGTAGGAAAGTATAAACTTCTCGATAAAGGTACTTAAGGAAAAATTCGTATCAGCAGAATTTGTGCTTTTCATTAATTTACCCTCTCGGTAAAAAAATTCCTTTCATATAGCGTATAGAAGTGTTTGGAAAACAAAGCTCGAAAAAAAACTTCTGTTTTTGTGACAGTTTCCAAGATTTATTCAAACTTCTGCTTTTACGCACAGCGAGCATGACTGTGCATGTTTTTCCTTATGTGGAAGGAGGAAAGCTTTACGCGCTTAGAGAATTTCTTAGCGTGAGAATGAAATGGCCAACGCAAGAGTATTTCTGGGGGAAACTCGTTTCGTAATCTGATTTACGGTTTTCATTTCTTTTTTCGTCATTCGGAAATGAGTCAGTTTGGTTTTGACATAAAACGAAAACTGGAAAATTTCTTGCCTTACAGGCGCTCCCTAAAAACGAGTTGGGCGAATTTTTATGTATCCAATTACACATCGAAACAACTTCTTTCGGCAAGAGGATATCCTCCGAACATTCAATATATCTTTTAAGGTTAAACACAGCATCGGTCAGTGAAACATTGAAAATATTCCGCATGATTTCTTTCCAAGTAGATAGGCTTCACGATTAATTACATTAGCCTCAGAATTTTGATCGAATGTTGATTTTTAAGAGCTTATTTACTCGATTAATCTAATTGTAATGGGTCAAGCATGTTGAAAAATCTGTGATGCGTTTGAGACACCTGCTGCTGAATATTGACAAAACATGGAAGGGGTCTCAGGAGAAAATACGCGACTGTGAATCTTTAGTTGGCAATCACTCATAACCAGGGGTTTAACTACATTAATTTTACGCTACTGAATGTGTTGCAAAGAGGTAGTCTATGCAAACGAATTATTACTGGAATATTTTATGTATATGTCACATTTCTTGTGCTTATTAATTCCACTGCACTGCCGAAATCTGATTAATAGTAACTTAAGAGTATATAAGTGGTTGGTCTTCCATAAACTTTCTGCAAAAGAGTAAATTATATAAAAGGTAATTCATTCATACGCATGTAGTTAAAGTTTTTTTGTTTTATTTCAGTTTTTACCCTACAGATATTTAATCACATTTTAAATTATTATTATATAAACACTTAGTAGACAATATCCTTAAGCAATCAGTAACATTAAAAATATTTTACTATTTAACATTTTGGAATGCAAAACAAAAACGTTTACGTCTTTCGTTTCGTTTACTTAATCCAACTGTCATAAGCTTCGTAAGAATTAACGTGGCACGGCATGCACAGGTTCCAACAAATTGCTAAAGGAAATTCTAGATAGGCTAGTTGTACGCTTGGTTACCTTCAATTCACGTAGAAGATCGCTATAGACGTCTCTGCGGAACCCGAATGGTCCGGTCATCCCGTGAGTTCTCTCATCCTCCGGATCGAGACTTGTACTTTTCCTCCGTGGGTGGACTCGTTCGAAAGGCATAACAAAGCCTCGATGTCAGATCGAACCAGCCCTCGTTCTATCTCAAGTTACATCAGAGTTTTTGAGAAAAAATGAAATACCTTTCGAGATCGTGCATCCATCGCGCACTCAAAAACTGAGAATAGCATTTTCCTTTGTTGTAATGTTTTGACATAAATAATCCATTTCCTATTTAAATATATTTCACACGTAAGAAAATTAGCGTATTTTTGTGAGATTTTTTATGTTAACAGCAACGACGAAGTAACCATGCAAGAAATGTTCCAAGTTCAACTCGAAGTAAAAGATTCTCGTTTGGTTTTCTTGATAACGGCTTCTCCTACTATAAAAATGTATAGGAAATGAAATGCTCTACTAGTTCTACAAATTTTATTTGAAAACTATTTTGTTATGACCAATACTTAACTAGATATTTCGTCACCAGTAAAGTGGTACCCCTGATTGGCTTACGTGATACATTTACGTGATTTTCTTCTTCGTCTGAAAAGGTTGTCTATTTGAATGCATTGGGGAGTTTCTTCTCTTTCAATGTACTCAGAAGACGGAAAGTGGGCGGGATATATTATGGTTAAATTTGGAGATTATTATTGAGTGTATCATCGAAGATATTTTATGGTAGGAATTTCATGCAGCAGGTGATCTTTTAAAAGATTGCATATCAAAATCTTCTCCTAGATGTTTGTTGTGGAAATCTTGTAAGAAGTTACACCCAATAAGCTTAAAAATATGACCTAATCAGGAAGAAATTTCTTAAGATATGCATATGATACATTTTCCAAATTCGGAAAAAACCGATCAGAGTCTAATATTCCTTGAGTTGGGCAGTTTGCCGACAAAAATATAAATTACAATCCGATTAGTCAAAGACCTGTTCATTAATAAATACATATTCATTCGGCAATTGCTGTTTCTATTTATACAAAATGTTGATCGCAGAATCGCGTGAAGAAATATCTGCTTCCAAAGTGGACGCACGCAATTTTGAGCGCAAATTAGATGCCTACCGTAAACTGATGCACGAATCTCGGGCTTCCTTCAATGGAATAGAACGAAGACTTGAATACGTAAAAAGCGAGGTATTATTCTCCTTTTAATCGGATTCAGGACGCCGATGACTCTTAATCATATTCCGAAAATAAGATTATAGGGTTGGAGTGCCAACTTAAGAGAGAAAGGAGAGAGATTAATTTTAGCTACATAGATTCTTTCCAAAGGTCTTAAAAATAGAATGTTGCCGAATTCGGGAGATATCTCTACACCCACAGATGGCCTCAAGACCTTTGGGGTACACTTGTAAAAGCGAACTTGACTCCTTGAGGGAGTGGTCGAGACCGTTTCTTGGAAAAAAAGCGAGGAAGTTTGGAAGGAGACCTCGAAGGTCGTCGTGATCGTTACCAAAGATGTTGCTGATGAAAAAAAAAAGTTCGTTTCCGGAGCATGCATATCTGAGGTGTCCAGTGTTGCCGCTTTCTTGTATTAACCACTTTTTAAAAAACCGAAATGGTTTTTTCATTTTTTCGTTTTCTGCTCAAAATATATCTATATTTTAGAGTGTGGGATGGAACTATTGTCTGCTGCAAGTGATAAAACAAATCTTTCTTAAATTTCAAACCTCATATTTACTTTAAAATCTGAAAATCGAAGGTTAAAAAAAATGTTTTCCACTATCTACTCAACAAATATATTTTAGTGTACGAGGCGAACCTATTACTTTCTGCAAGTAATACCACAAAACTCAAATTCTCAGAGTTGCGGAACGTTTTCATATTCTGTAATAACTGGAAAATAATAATTTCTTCTATTTTATGATGCTAAGGTACTTGCATGACATCGTGAATGCCCTTTAACCGATTCTTACAGATTCAGGATTATCATACTTGGCGGTTATATAAATGGAAAAAAAAACGTTTTTCTGATCATTTTTGCGCTTTTTGTTGATATGTTCGGAATTATAGGAACATATTTTATTCAGCATAAAATACCGTTGCTAAAATCTAAAAGTACTATCGAGCCTAGTGTCTTGGCTCTAATGAGCTGCGTTACACAATAGACATGTTTCTATTGGACTTTCAAAGCTAAGGATTTATTACGTTTCTCTATGTATTAGAGATATATGCATAAGCATAATTCCACTATACAAAGAAGACTAAAATTTACAAATCTGTTACAAAATATTCAATAATACAGTATTGACTTTACATCCATAAATTTATCGTAATTGACGTTTTGAATAGTTCACGTCCCAATTTCCTTCACAATTTACTTTTCGGGTTATAATTTCATCAGCATTAAAAATAGTTAAAATACTACGATGATTGAAACTCTGACGCAAGGTATATTAAACCAGTAAAAAAGACATAAGGTTTTTATTTTATTTAACGCTGGTTGCTTTATTCAAAGAAAATTATCGAATCAAATGGACAAACTTTGTCTCTCAGATAACCGTAAAACGGTGTAATAAAATATCAGATACACATTTCGGTGAGTCTTGTTACGGCGGCTTTATAGCTGAAGTTCGCGTCTGGTCTTCCCCTTTATATAGCTTTCTGAGGAGAGTAATTTGTCAATGAATGTTATCTAGTTATCACTATGAAGATAAGGTAAATTTTATAAGGAACGAAAAGAAGGATTTATTTTCTCCTTTTTTAAAGAAAATGTGAAATAGATCATAAAAAATTGGAGCATAAATTGTTGACGCAATATGAAAAAGCGTGGTTTATCTATACCTATAGAGTTTTAAACTTAAAATTCTTTGGCAATATGATTGCATGACAATGTATTTTATTTAATGTTTCATTAAGAAATTTTTACTTTCTATCTAAAGCCTCAGAATCTTAATTTGAAAATTTTGATGGCACCCCCTGCCGCCCACTGATTTTAAAAAATTGTCTGTAGTGCTGTAGATGGCATTAAAGGTCACACAAATAGTGAAGATTTTACTTTGTATCTGTAACCATTTCCTTAGAATCTTAATTTTAAAACTTTAAAAGTCGCCCCCTGCCACCCACCGATTTCTCCAAAGACATTCTTTGGCAGCGCAATACATGGCATCATAGATCACATACAGCCTGTTATCTCTTACCGTTTACATGCTATTTTTATGTAATCGGGCAGGCAGAACTAAAACGTGAGTGCATATATAAAATAAAACGCGCTAAAAAGCGATGTATCCGCACACGTTTTTCGCGTGGATACCTTGCCAAATTTTCCACAGATAACGTATTACACCAATTTGCATACACACACACATGAACACATAAATCGGCATCATCATATTCTCCCATAACTACGTAAAACAAACGGGAAAACCGTCAAGCATGTACACATAATAAAACAACAACGAGGCCGCGAAATCGAAAGTGGATGAAAATCTCGCCGATTATCTTCGCTCCTCTTCTCATTTCTCCTTTAACCCGCCATTTTTCTCGGGAGAGGGCATAACTGACGGGGCACTTTCTCTTTCCATTGATTCAGCAGGGTCAGAGAGTGAGCGAGGGAGATGGAGAGGCATCATGGGTGGGAAAGGGTAGGGGAGATGGAGGGAGAAATGGGAGTAAGAGAGAGGCTGGAAAGGAAAGAGAAATATGGAAGAAAAGAGACTGCCCTGACCTACATAACGTGACTTATCGGAGGATGCTTTTTTCTTCTTCTTCTTCTTCTGCTCATCCCTCTTAACATTCCAAAGCGCAGCGAGAAGCGAGAAATCACATACCTACTTATGCGAGCGCACCATGTCCTTTTAAAACCGCATAATGATCTCGTTAAATGGCTCCAGGGTACAGATTTTCTTTTTGTTGTTCATTTATATATTTGCACCAATCTTCATCGAAGCTGTAGTAGAGCGGTGGTTCTCAACCTTTTTTTTTGTCTGCGTCACCCCATGTTAGTTACGCGCGTCACCCCGTTTACAGTTCCATTACCTTCAAGTCAAATTTAAAGATAAATAGGGCTTTCCTTACCTCATAAAGATACAATCACGGCATTTAAATAAGCGTGATTGTTTATTCTCCTGGTTTTATTTATTTTTATAAAGCAGATTACGATAAACTGTGAATTTGCCAAATGTTCGCGTCACCCCCCTCAATAACCCTCGCGTCACCCCGGTGTGTCACGTCACCCCGGCTGAGGACCACTGCTCAAGAGTCTACTTTGGAAAACAAACACCATTGAAAGGATCGGTGATTATTTTAAACTTCCGATTATGTGGGACGAGAATTTCGTTTGTTTTCCTCTGCGCTTTGTTCATAATAAAGTCAGAAATTTTACCATTGAACACACAGCCATAGAATATTGGTGAGTGGTGTGGAATTTAAGAGATAACACGGATAAATAATCCAACAATCTCGCTCAATTCGTAAGCATGCAAAAGTGAATTCACGGAAATCCAAATCCTACATAAGTAGGTTTCACCGCACGAATTTCATCTATAACAGAATAGAAGTACATAAATGTTACTGTCTGATGTGTCGTCATTTGGGAAAAATCCGTAGTAATGATTCCTAAATAGAAATGTACTCATAATATATATTATATGTTTGGAACAACAAGACCAATGAAATTCGAAGGGCCATTGTAAATTAATCAGAGAATATAACACCATGGATAAGAGGTGTAACAATGGCTTCGGCCCCCCGGGGGCCTCAAAAAAGGCAAAACAATATTGTGCTATTATTGTAATATGAAATAAAAATAAAATTTTACATTTGTTAATTTCTAAAATGTAAAATAAAACTTAAAATATGCATAAATACTTAATTCTGTTATGGGGGCCTCATTTTTAATTATTTGCCTTGGGGCCCCAAAACTGAAGTTACGCCTCTGCCATGGACGAATTTTAATATACACTAGACCAGCAGAAAGACAATAATAATAGTAATTTTGGTATTTCACTGTCATTTCTATCGATAAAATATTTGAGATTCTTATCCATCCGTCCCTTCTATAATATTAATATTTTATCTTACGCTTCGCTGAAAACCTTATGCATCTTCGAGATATATACGCTGTTGAAAACGTGGTTAGACTCCGTTTTAAAGATAGATTAGTGGTTTTCAAACCTTATATTTAAATCGACGCGCTTTAAAGTTGATTTTTTCGTAGCCTTTTTGTTATAAGAAGATTTAAGGAAGGAATGATCTAAGAACAATGTTTTTTAGGCGTGATATAATTTAATTGCTCGTGTTGTTCCCTAATGTGCATAATCATGTATTTAAAATTGAAAGAACTGAAATGAAAATGTTGCCATCTATAGGCAACCTCGAAAACTGTCAAAATACAAAATCGTGAAATGCAGAAAAATGAGTATCTAATGTAATGATGTATAAAAGAAGGATAAATAAGTTAAAGATTAAAATAAACAGTTAAATTTCACCCCAATCAAATCCTCGCAAACTCAAAGCTAATTTCGACCGATAAGAACCTGTTTATGAAAAAAGCTCCCATTTATTTAGATCTCGAACAAATATTTTTGCGTTACAAGCAGCGGATTTATAAAAAAAGAAAGATTTAGATCGTTATATTAATCTGAAATAATTAATTTTGTTTACACTCTTTCCGCGACTATCAGTTAAGGATTATGAGTGAAGAGAAATTCCGGGGGACTTCCTCAAGATTTTCGCTGTTTTTGAGAGGCGTTGGAGGATTTAAGAGATGGATGTGGGGACGAATCAAATACTGTAATATCCCATCCGAATTCTTTATTTTTGTTAGCGTCTATCTCTTTGCGTACCGATTGAATTAATCATCGCTACTTCCTCAGCTACCAACGTAAGACTTTTATTTCATGCCTCTCTCCCATTTTCCCTTACCCCCCCTCCCCCCGCTTCCTTTATTATCTCTTTTCTTTCTAATAAATCCCTTTTTAGTTGATTTTTTTCGGATCTGTTCCCATATTCCGTTATCTTCTTCCTTAATCAAAATTCTTTCCTTCTTTTAAAAACTCGCTCTTCCTTCCGCCACTCCCTCTCTTAAATCTCACTTTCTCCACCCATTGTTTCTTTCCAAGGGTACATAACTCCCACGCTCTTTTAATT
Source organism: Uropetala carovei (assembly GCA_036926305.1). Taxonomy (NCBI): domain Eukaryota; kingdom Metazoa; phylum Arthropoda; class Insecta; order Odonata; family Petaluridae; genus Uropetala; species Uropetala carovei. Next base: position 2,488,356 of record JAXCHB010000214.1, read on the forward strand.
TATGTATGTATTTAATTAAAAAAAAAGAAAATAACATTTTTAAACCAACTTCTTCTCACTTGTACACATTTTTTCAAAAATTGTTTCTCTCTCTCTCTCTCTCCATCCCTCCCTCCCTCTCCCTCTCTCTCCCTCCCTCTCTCCCTCCCTCTCTCTCTCTCTCCCTCCCTCTCTCTCCCTCCCTCTCTCTCCCTCCCTCTCTCTCCCTCCCTCTCTCTCCCTCCCTCTCTCTCCCTCCCTCTCTCTCCCTCCCTCTCTCTCCCTCCCTCTCTCTCCCTCCCTCTCTCTCTCTCTCCCTCCCTCTCCCTCTCTCTCTCTCTCCCTCCCTCTCCCTCTCTCCCTCTCCCTCCCTCTCTCCCTCTCCCTCCCTCTCTCTCCCTCCCTCTCTCTCCCTCCCTCTCTCTCCCTCCCTCTCTCTCCCTCCCTCTCTCTCCCTCCCTCTCTCTCCCTCCCTCTCTCTCCCTCCCTCTCTCTCCCTCCCTCTCTCTCCCTCCCTCCCTCTCTCTCCCTCCCTCCCTCTCTCTCCCTCCCTCTCTCTCCCTCCCTCTCTCTCCCTCCCTCTCTCCCTCCCTCTCTCCCTCCCTCTCTCTCCCTCCCTCTCTCTCCCTCCCTCTCTCTCTCCCTCTCTCTCTCCCTCTCTCTTGCCCCCCTCTCCCCCCTCCCTCTCTCTCCCTCTCTCTCTCTCTCTCTCTCCCTCTCTCTCTCTCTCTCTCTCCCTCTCTCTCTCTCTCTCTCTCTCTCTCTCTCTTATTTTCGAGAGTGCGCCAAATTAATTTCCGTGATTTATTGGCGTCCGTTAAATAGTCGGTGTTTGTTTTCTGCACCAGGGTTCTCTTAATGTTTTTCGTGCGAAATTTATTAACCTATTTCCGATTGTACTGTGCACCCTCATTTTTTGATGATGCTGGTTTCAGCTGAGTCGCATTTTGCGAATAATTCACTCTTGGTTGAGGAAGACGAAACGAAAATTTTATTCGAAAGTGTATCCATACTGATGAAAGTTTCGCTCGCAATATGGCGGATGAAAGTATTGGTGTACGCATTACTTTATCTTCAGTCCATTTGAATTAAGACAAACACCGTCCGTATTATGTGAGCCATCGGTTAATACAAAGTAATTTTAAAATGGCGTATGGTAAAATTGCCAAAATCCCAGAATAGATAGTTTTACATTAGAGCTACTAATTCTATAAATTTGGTCTGTCTAGAATTAGAATGCTGGGGAGTCATCGGAAAAAAACCCTAAAAAGTGCATGTTGCTACTGATGTAGGGAACCAACAATATACCGCATCTGCGATTCTTTAACCCGATAAAAATTGTAATTGTTTAATTATTCCAACTCTAAATGAAGCGACCGAGCTCCACGAGAAATTAAATTACTTAAGAAATATATATATTTCGCGTGGTATATTGTCTGCACGTCTTCCTTTTTGTCCGTTGAAACTATGCCGAGCACCAGATAATATTTTGATCTAACACAGGGATCGGCAACCTACGGCCTGTGGGTCTCATGCGGCCCCCGAGAGCAGTTTATGCGGCCAGCGAAACCATGATGAAAAAGTGATTAGTTTAATTGAACACAGTCAATTCCAGTGAAATTATGATCTCAAAAAACTTTTCTGGTGGAGTTTTTTAACGCTATTAAACTAATTAGAATTGATTTTTACTTATATGAGATCACAAAATCTCTAGGAAACTTCTGATTTAAACACCCATCCGGCCCGTCGGAGATCTGGTGATTTCCAATGCGGCCCTCCGAAGCATTCTCAACAACGAATGTGGCCCGCCATATAAAAAAGGTTGCCGACCCCTGATCTAACACACATCTGTAATGAATAACTGCACACTGTTTTAAGTTTCATCTTTCCAGACCGCGCTCCTCGTTTCCAATTTTAGAAGAGACGGATCACGATACGCTCCCGTGCTCTTCGTGGGCCGTTAAAGGTGGACGTTTAAAATTACCACGTGTCGACTTTTGAATGACTCGTTGGCGCTTTTTGTTTCGTTAACGGTGTGCTAATTCCGCTACTGACGTTTCCCTCCCACAGTGACTTGCGCCGAGTGGTTGAACGCGCGGTTGAGATATACATTCTCTCTTCCAGATCATATAATGACAATGAGCTGGACATGAAGTTACACGCCCAAATTTCTTTTCTTTTATTTCTAAGAGCCGCGAGAGTCGGTTACGAAAGGTATTCTTAGGAACGTAATGACACGAAAAGGAATGTGCGATTGTTGTTTGATCTATTTCGGTAGATCACTGGCACAAGGTTGCTTTCTCCGGAGGCGTAGAGAGAAAAAAATAACTGGCAATGAGTTCTATGCGATTGCCATAATCTTCATAAGCCTTAGCATGAATTTGTGATGGGTTAATCTTAACGTCTAATCGTGGAATTTAATATATTTGTGCTGTTAGCGATAAGAATCTGTCAAATCGTCGGCTAATTCACTGGAGAATTTTCGATCTAGTCTTATAAAAATCCAGGTTGAGCGTTCAAGTATTTTAAAAAAATGAAAATTTGAGTGTTTTTTTTTTTGGTTACCTATCTCAGAATCTATTTTCGGTGAATCGCCACTGAAGACGACTGCTTTGTCGCCGAAATGCGCACCTGTTCTTTTTCGTAACCTACTTATTGGCTAATGGAGATGCCTGAAACAAATAGGTACTTAATTTTTCACCTATTTATACTAAGTGCTTATCCTGGAATGTAATTCATAAGCTTATAATTTAATATTTAGTACGCATTTGAAAAAGTATTATTCCAGTTTAACGCAGTTGGTCGCGGATTATCAGTAAAGCATTTTATATAATTCCTCGATAAGTTGGTATTTTTTTCGTGAGAGGAAAAGATTTTTGAAAGATTAAAAAATTAATAAGCAATACTTTAAAAATTATTTTGTATATTTTTATATTGTTATATATTCATTATAAATAAATTATATACATATTCAAAATTAATAAACATTATTTATATTATTATTTTGGTTAATTTTTATTGTTATAAATTACTTACATAATCGTTTTACCAATACTACTCTTACTTCTACAGGCGTATTTTTTTAATAGATAGAAGAGAAAGTGCGATGATCTCACCGTAGAAAACGTGCTAGGTGCTCTATGATTTTCGGAGAAATTCTACTTTTTTTTGTATCGCTTGCGATCACGGCTCCAACTGTTTCGCTTCAGTTGCGTCCATTATCAGACTGCGTGTTATCGATCACGATGCTAAATTAATGTTCGCTTTCACTCTCCATTATTATCTCCCCCCCCTCCCCTTCTATTCATCCGCAGCAGTTCTTGTGTCTCCGAATAATCTCTCTAAGATCCCTTCCCCCCCCCCCCCCCCCCCTCATTAAAAGAACGCGAAACTCTTCCTCGTCCACGCAGTCCGAATTATTTCTCATCTCCCAACAAGTAGGAAGATCAGCGCGACCCAGTTTGATTTTCCAAAAGTGAAAACGTTGCGAAGCTTCGTTAATGAGATCTCGTTTCCTTTTTAACGTAGAGAGCAGAGCTTAAAAGAGGGCTACATCACTGGAGAGAGGGAGAGAGAGATATGGAGGGCAAGAGAAAGAAAGATCGGAGAAAGGTACACTTTCTCTCTCGCTCTTCCGCTGCTATAGCATCTCGCGCCCCTTACCTAATCTGCATAACAGGCGTTTTTTTTTCCTCTCGCCATGTGGCTATTATTTTATTTTTGCATAACTCCCGGGGATCCGTTTAACGGCGCCGTAATGTTGTTTAGGTGGGTGTGGGAGTGTGCCGACCCATTTGGCAAATGGTATAGAATAATGTCTCGTTCATGACGGGGGTGTTTTTAAGGTTTTTTGGGTTCGGTCCTATAAAATGGGTGATCTTAGTTGGCTAACGCGTCGCTAATGTCGCTCAGCCTTTGAAAGCGCGGTTCGACTGATTAAATAAAAAAAAAGAATAACCGAGGAAGCTTTTTTTAAATAGATCTCGCGTTATTGCTGAAATCGAATTGACAGATTATGTAGATTTGGCCCTCCAGTTGGAGAGTAACCGCTGATCTGTTGCCCGAAATTCGCAGTTTGTTTTTCCAATCCTTTTATGAATATTTTAAGAGTTTTTCAATTTGATTCATGCCGTAAGGTGAGCTCTTTGAATTCGTTTTGAATCAAACGCAGTATTTATAGGTTAATCATATTAACAGTCTTGCTTGATCTAAATTCGATTGAGTTGAATCCTTCTTACTTACTTGTTTACGTTAATCTAAAACTGATATTTTTTACGTATGTTAACCTACCAATGTCTGAAAACTTTATTATGGCTATTGGAAAAACGTTTGTCAAAAAAGTAAATGGAGATTTCTGAAAAATCCGGAGAAAAATTCTGCCAATACTGGGAATCGAACTCTGGTCTTCCATTTGTTGGGTTCGATTCCCGGTTCAGGCAGAATTTTTTTCTTTCTTTTTAAGAAATCTTTATGTCCAGAATATGCATATCTGCGTACAAACCTCACCAGCAGTTTCGTTTGTGTTTTCAAAAAAGTTAACGATTTTCATTTTTTGTTTCGCTTTGAAGAAGCAAAAATAATAGAGTAGAATGTGGAAATTACTATTAATAGTTGTAAATTTCAAATAATATTAATACCTTAGGAACGGTTTATAGCGGTTGGTTTAGTGCTTTCGTATTCCGTTCGAATTTCCCGATCCACTTCACTTTCACCGTCGTAGCAGAAGGATCCTTTATTCCCTTGTAACCGCCGAATCGAAAAATCAACAGTTACCGAATTTGTAGGAAACAACGGAAAATCGATTTGTAGAAAGCAGCATTTTTACGTCCAGGGTTTGAACGGCCAGACGTATTCTAAATCTTATTTTGTTTGCGCGAATGTTTTTACGATCGCGTGATTTTTTTTATAAAATTGGCTCGCGTAGAGTAGTTTATAAATCAAGCAAGCGGGATTTTTTAGCGGTATATAACCCACCGAGACCTTCCATGCATTAGCGCTAATTCACGTCCTTCGCCGCGTGTTGTTGAACGCACGGATGAAAACACTGACGCGCACTGCTAAGAATAGCGCCATCCGCCAGCAAGTACAGCTAATCTTCCCCGCAAAAAAAAGATTTTTTTTCAAAAAAATCCATTTCCGTGACTTTTCGCCGAGTTAAACGGCGTTTATCGTTGATGTACGAGTTGGTGGCTCGGAAAAACATGAAAAAATAATTTTTTCGTAATTTTATGTAACAAACGAGCATAGATTGAGTCTAATTTCAAAATGCTTTGATCGTCAAGCGAACGCGAAGCGAGATCTCCCTCCCTCTCATCTAATCATTTATAATGATTCCAAATTGTGGTCATAAACTCATACAGAAATATGTTAATTAATTTGTGTATAAATCTGGTGAACCATGTTAAAGCCAGTAATGTTTGCAAGAAAAATTATTAAGGAAGTGAGAATTTGTATTCCCTGACTTTAAATAATTTCGTCAGGACACTTAAAAAAACCAACCCTGTAATTTTGAGGCCGTGTTAGGTAATTAATAACTTTCTACCTTCACCCGACTTTCCAAGGTAATCCAGGTAAACTCATAAATGATTCGAATCATCTCAACGGTGATTTCATTGATATAGGAAAAATTACGAAAACCTTACTTTTCAATCGTCTGGTGATGTCATAACTGCAAAACGTTGGAACTGTTTGAGTTATACACAATTACAATATAAATGGTTCCTGCAAGCTTAACTACATATTTACCGACTGAAATTAGGAATATCGGACGATTATTTTATTTTCGCATCAAATGGTACCTAAATATATGCGAGTGAACAAATCTTTTAAAATGGAACGATTAATCGCGTCCTTTCCTATTGTTATTTTTTAAACAAAATTAATGGGAAATTGTAATATTTTTGTCAATAGCATCAACTGCGCCTTCAAATATTTGGTATGATTTTGCGACAACATTACCGAATTAGTAAAAATAATTCCTTGGCTCAATTCCTAATCATGGAAATCTGAACTTTTTCGGAAAAGTGGCCGTTTTCATTAATCTAGGCTGAATAAGGTCGAATGTTACTGTGATAAAATCTCTTTAAAAGGTGATTCACGATGAAGTAGCTTTCTATTAAGTTCTTCTTTTGTTAATTATCGGAGTATATTCTGTATAAATAAAAGTAAAAACGTGTAAGCTTAACGTAGTATCTAAAATGCACTTAAAAGTCATTTATTTAATATCGGACGAGATAACTTTCAAGTTGAAAGAGAGAGATAAAATGGTTAGACGATTTAAAAAAAAATTGTACCTATTACGTATGTCTATTATAAATTTCAGTAAACCCTCGCTATTCACGATCTCTTAGTTCGCGGTTTCGACCATTGGTCTTCATCATTTCAATCTATAGTCTGTTCACTTTCTTAAGTCCCTTGACCTTCATAGAGCAAGTAGCCAATCAAGAACGTTTCCCCTTCCATCGCCCCTCACAACTTTCGCGCGGGAGGACAGATACCCAATCACGAACAGCAACAGCAAGGAAACGGCAGTAGAAATGGCAACGCAGACCGATGTGAGCGCTTCGAGAGCAAGAGTAACACTGAGTTCCCCCCACTACCTTCCCAAACGAACCGTCTCCTATTGGCTGCTGCTAAGTCTTCAAGGTCAAGAGACTTCAGATAGTGAACAAACTATAACGATAACGCAACACACCTGAAAAGAGTCTTACTATTATAGGGCGGCACCTCGCCTTTCGCAGTCTCTTCATTCACGGTTTAAGCTATTTGCGGGTAGGATCCTCCCTAAAAACGTTTTCACCTGAACAGCCTATCGCGCACAGACTCGCTTGCCTTTTCCCTTTAACTTATGACGAAAGCAAATAAATCACAGCGTATGCTTTCCTTTATTAAAAAGTCATTTGGTCCGCAAAAACATCAATAAGACTTTAGCTACGTTTCGCTTCGCCCGAATTGACGATATTGATATAACCGTATGGGAGATATCGATCGAAAATGTGGATAAGTTGACATAACTACCGAACGCCAAGAATTAATCAGGATTTCTTTCCGCGGGCGGCAGCAGCACAGGGAAGAGGAGAGAGGGTAGCGGCGGGGGAAATAGGAGAGAGAGAGTCTTTATGGGACGAAGTAGGAGAGAGGAGAGGGGAGGGGGTTGGAGGCCGCGAGGGAGTTGGGACCCCGAGGGTCGAAGAGTATCCGGGACGCGGGAGAGCATCAACTTCGTGACTCTCTCGTCTTGTTGCGTCACAATCCGGCAGCAGCCCCAGTTGTTCTTTTAAAGGCCGCGTAGAGTAGGTGTATGAGGTGGGTGCTTGTTGCATTGGGGGGGGGGGGGGGGGAGGTGGAGGAAAAAGGGTGAGAGTTTTTTGAGAGGGAGAAAGGGATTTTTGAGGATGGAGTGAACCGGGAAGGACTGGGCCGCGTCGGATGGCTTTTCCTTCGAAACTGCTGCGGACGTCCAAACCTACTGTAAAGCTCAATTTTCTTACGGGATAACTCGGCCTTAAGCGGGAGTTCTGATTTGAACTTCCATGTCGACGCTTCGCGCAGTCATAAACATATCGTCTCTTAGCTTCGGAATAGCCCCTTCATATAGTATGTAGAGCATATACAGGAATAAAATGGAACTCTTGCATAGTCATTTATGCTTGCAGTTATAAATGCATACAACGATATGGAAACTGCATTCAAATGGGAGTGTACGAATTGCAGTTTTAATTTATTTACGACGTTTCGGTTTCACATAAATCAATATATATATATATATAGCAGTTACTTAATCGATTAAAATTAATTTATCGGAACGGAGATGCTGTATTTAAACAGTGTAAAGGGAATGGCGGTGACGTGTAAATGGAATTATCATCGTGTAGAAATCGATTAAGTTAATTAATCTGATTAAAAATATAATTATTTTTATCTGCCTTTCAAATAATACAGGTACCCTACAATTCTGGTAAATTTTCAGTATTGATATTTCTGAGTGATAACGCGTCGAGTTATGACAGTATATACTAGGTCTGTCCAACTTGTTGCCCGCGAGATACCTTTAAGTTACTCGCGATTCGGATAAAGTTGCAAGCAATAACAATAAAATGTTCGGCGAAATTCATTGAAAATCATTTTCAAGATGATGCAGCCAGTTAAATATCGTGTATTTTCAGAAATATATATAGTTGAGACCGACATTAAAATGAAATCAGGTTTATCGCAGTCAAAATTTTGATATTTTATGCATAATACGAAATGCCACTTTTAGAATACGCCTCTCTTAGATTGAATCCATATTTTCTTTGCCGTACGTAAGTGAACCTGGTTATTATAGCATAAAAAATATTGAATCAAGACATCCATTCTGACGGTCAAAAATTACAATGACAGTTGACGAAATATTTTTCTTCACATACCACATCAGCTGACAAAATTCAATGTCAGATTTCACGTAAAGGTTCTAAAATATTTTTTTTTAATCCTGTTTTCCGTGAGAATAGTCTTAGATTTAGATACATTTTATATTTTAACGGTATTAATATGTTGATATGAATAAATGTAATGTATGTTACCCGCCCCTTGAAGTTTATTAGTTGAAGTTGTCCGCTGTCCTTAAAATGTTGAACAGGCCTGATATATATATATATATATATATATATATATATATATGTGTGTACTTTAGATTTTAATCTTTTTAGCACCGTAAACAGAGATTATTGAGGAAAATAACAAATAAAATATCAGATTAATTTTTCAGTCTGCAAACCATTCTCCTTTCTCCAGTTGATGTTTTTTACCATTGAGTGGCTAACACGAATGGAGTATTCTTTTGTGTATAATGTACGTCCATTGTTTTTATGAAGTTATTGCTAGGAAATACCAACGAATAACCTTTCTGCTTAGGTCTCATGCCGCAGAGACTCCATACTCTTCCCTATTAGTTTTTTCGAAAGAGTTCGGATCTAATGTCGTTTATCATCACAAAGTAATAGCTCCAGCCACATATATGGCATAAGATGGCCGGAGAGCACAAAAGTTGAGAATGGCACTCGTGCACCCACGTATCAGACACCACCATCGCTACAAATGGCTGTTTTTAAATAAACACATACGATTATGGACAATTTTCCGCCAGTACCGTGGTTTATTTTTTATGGTCAGATTAATATGCAGAAACGCCGAAACCCGCCATTCTGATAGTCCATGAATAAAAGTGGGAAGAAAAGTTAATTTTCTCCTTTCATCCTTGGTAAAACGAAAGGCAAGGTTTTACCACATTAGGTCCGACCACATTAGGCGAAGAACTAGTTTCAATCGAAAATTCATTTAAAAAAATGATTCTGTCTCCATCGAAAGTTTCTCGTCCTCCATTTTGTTTCGCCGCGAAGGCAGAAAAAGGAAATAAAGGTCAGGTTAGCTGAGACAAATGGGGTTCGACGTCTTCTTTTCCTGCTCGTGTGCGTATGTCGGCAATCAATCAGGGGGGGACACTCCGATAAGGAGAGGCAACCCCGAAACCTTTCCCTTCTCCCCTTGACCAGGACATCCTTCGATGACCATCCTGCCATCCGGCGGGGAATGTGGCTGTTTTTATTTCTCCCCCTACGGCGGCGCTATTTTTTTTAGACCCGTCAAAAATCCTATTTAGGAGAGTTGGGGGTTGGTAAGAGAGAGGGGAAAAAACGCAACCCGTATCATGCTTTTCCTAGATCTAGGTAGGGGATCCGGGATCGAGGTTCCAATTGACATTCGTGGCGCGAAGTGTCCTCACAAACAATACCCCATAGCTGAGCCACTACTACGTTTGATGAATAATATGCCTGCCGGCGGAGGGTAAAGAGAAATTCTTCTTTAGCAATACGCCATTTGAGGGATGTGTGGCTGACTATATAGCGATTTGTGCCTTTTTTTCTTTATAATACAAAAGGCTCGAAGGACGTCTTGCTCAGCCTTGCGCATTTCGTTATAATAGGTTGCGCACGTTGAGTTAAAAATGGCGGAGGAAGGTTGAAATGAATAGGCGGGAATTTGTCAAAGGGGGAAATGCCGGCGTCTTGAAGTTAGAAGGTATATCCCTTAAAGCCAACCACAGGGTTGTCTATTTTCGCAATCGCCGTGCAAGGGGTTGTCTGAAGTTCCTGACTAGCGAAGCGTCTCACGATCAAGAAAGTTAAAGCCTGTGAAATTTCTCCATGTTTGTAAAAACTGTGTTTGTGTGTTTATCAAAAATTTATAACCTGCAGTTCAGCGAAAATGGAATATTTAGCTTTCATTTTGGCCTGGTGGATGATGTATAGTGTTGTGATCGTTAAAAATTCGCTTTTTAAAATTAAATTTGGACAATGTTGAGAAAATGTTATAGTATTTCTAGAAGAAATGTGCTCCCTCTTAAATAAGAAACTAATCCAACTTTTTGCGCCTGACAACTTGTAAATGAAAAAAATTCTTGAATTTAAATGATAAGCTCGTCTAAACAACGTGTGTAATTGAAATAAACTATGCCACAATTTAACTACGTATTCCAACAAATACAATGTAACAATGCGTGAGTTTGTAACCTTCATCGTCAGCATTATTCGCAAATATTAAAAGCAACCTATTTTATAATAATTTTTAAAATAATTGATCAAAAGATATAACACCTTAAATTTCGTGCTGATTGAAAACCTCGCATAATTTTGAGTAGTCACATAATTTAATGTTTCCAATTTATTGGTTCGTTTCATAGGATTCTTATTCCGCATTTTTTTTAACTTAATTTAAATATATGAATTTACTACACAAATTGTGGAGGCAGAAGGAGATATAGTTTAGTTGAACAAGGCCTTTCAATTTTCAACCCTCAAATCCATCAGCATCAATCAGCATAATTAAGATGGAAGTTAAGGCGGCCATTATTTTTAGTGATATGCGTGTTATTCTTTGACCAGATATGTATATTAAAAATTAGCATTTCACTATGTAGTGAGATATTGAGGATTAGATATTAATGAGTATTAGATTAAATTATCATAACTATGGTATGTTTTAGTAACTTCCTTAACGACTGAATTAAAATCAAGATGTTTGATGTACAGGTTTAAAGTTTTATTACGCGTGTTTTTAAACGTAAAAAAAAATGAACGAAAAAATGGAAAATTCCCGATGATGTTGCACGGCAACGAAACCTCGGTCGTATAAATAAATTTTTATGCGGAATTACCGAAGTAACCTTTTTTATTTATACGAGAAAATTTACACATTTTACAATCATATAAAGTGTTATTATCCAGAGTAACGTTCGTCATAAAACGACGAGATTCGTGAATTTCTTTTCTCATTCCTCTTTTCATTCACGCATTCTTTTGGGCATGGCAAAATAAGAGACGGCTATTCGCTTTTAATTATTTTATCACTCTTCACATCAAAGGACTCTTTTAACACGGTGCGTACACAGCTAGAAACATCGGGCGACCTAAGTGCTTAGCACCGGAAGTGGGAGGTAATAGCCACGGCGTTAAACTTCCTTAACGGCTGCCTTCGCTAATGGGCTTCGTTTTAAGTAATGAAAATTAAATAGGAAAAAGGAAGGCGAAGGAATTAAAGCCAGGCAGAAGTAAAATGCGTTTTTTCTCCGGATTAATCGGACATTGTGCTGCAGGTTAAAGCCGCCATTGCGTAGCAGACTTGGAGATTTTTAAATGCCACGGATTTAAGTATCTGAAAATCTTAAGATTCCCTGTTAATTGTTTATAAAGAGGTCGTACTCTCAGGGTGAAAAGTAGGAAATGTAACTCCGTACTTCTAATGCATAACATTAAACAAACCTTGAAGGCTTATTCAATACTTAACACCTGGACTCACCCTATCTAGCAGACTCAAGAAGTTTAATTATGTTTTGCAATTTTTTTAGAGTAAACATAATTTTCATGACTTTTAAATTGTATAAGGTTTTAAATAAATTAAATGAGCAAGGTAGAATGAGTTAAAAAAGCACCGAGTGAGACACATTTGCTTTGTTTTTACAAATCGCCTAAGTTGAGTAATAATTGCATTTGGAATTCAATAACTATTTCCTAGATAAAGAATAACGACCAAGGAAAAGGCATATCATAAGCAACCTAGGGTATATTCAATACTCTTATAAGTATTGCTTATCAAAGCGGTAGTGGAAAAAGTAATCGTGAATAGTTTTATTTATAATGTAAGTAAAATACATTGCCTAATTTCTAAATTTTCAAATGTTAGTCACCTACCGTTAGAGGATTCGTAAGAAGGGACGAGAAATAAACTAAATCCCGAATAATTGTAACTTTCATATGACACGTACCTTCCCTGAAATGTTTTCGCGCGTATATAATGAGAGGTTCTTTTTTGTGAGAAGTGGTGACGTAAGTATTTTCAGCATATATGCTGTCGTACGTTTATGGAGGGAAGATTTATATTGGAATGCATGAAATATATCGATGTAAAATATTCTTTTTCCGTAAAATTTTAAATATTAAATTTAAAATCATTCCTCAAGAAACAAGGTGAGGTCCTTAATTTAAAAAAAAACTCGAATGATATGGCGCTTCAGAGTTTTAAAAAAATTCCGTTTCAAAATACATTTTACAAAATCGCATTACCATAAAACTTTTAAAATTCCTTCCTGTAAAAAAAAGAACTTCTATGTATCATTTGATGAAAAGTTAACCCAATGTCAAGCATTCGATAAGCAACTAATAAAGTTATGGTAAATTTTCTCATGCAGATGAGAATATATTACAAAGGCGTTCATTGCGTACGATCCATTTCCAGCGTCTCGTTATTGAAAGTGTAAAGATGAAGCACATTTCAAAGCACTGCATAAACTTTGCCCATAAATGTTACGGCGGGAGAATTTAAATTATTTACAGGAATAAAACTTCTCTTGCGAAGACAGTTGTTTACGGATTTTGAAACACATTTTTATGTCTTAACGATAATTACATACACGGAAAAAACAACAATAGTTCTTCAATAAATTAACAGGAAATAAATTTAAATAAAACGTACATTTCTCGCTGGATGCACTTCTTAAATTTTATTTCAGAAACTCTTTATCTATTTCATTTCGGCCGTCCTGAATTTTCTTCTCTCTTCACAAACACCGTGGATTTATTTTGATATTTTTCGGAACAATTATACGTCAAAATACATCATTTTTGAAAAAATTCTTTTGTTATTCACGAGGCTGTCGTGTTTTTTTCGTCCCGTTACGCAAAGCGAAAATCCGAAAAGTGACTCGAGGAGGCGTCAATCTTTTAGCGTGTTTTTTTTAACGTCCTTCCTTCGAAGGTTCATTTGCGCCACATCATTCGTGATTTCGTTGCGCGTGACGTGTGATTTTCGGCATTTCGTTATCGCCTACGCACGTAAGATCACGGATGTCCGAAAGACTAGTGCAGGGATCGGCAACTTTTTTGACGAGAAGAGCAATTTTTTCAAAATTTGTATAGAATATAGCATAAGAAGAGCCGCAGAAAAAATACGTATTAAATACCGCCAAGCCATATTTAAGGACATGTATCTATTTAAAATCTGAACACATGATGTTTTGGTGATAATTCGTAAAAAGAACTTGAGAAACAAAAGAATATTTTACGTTTTTCTTCGATTTTATATATGTAAATATAATATATATTATATATATATATATATGTATATATATAAATACTACGGAAGAGGAAAGGTAAGTAAGGATATTTAGGGCAACTAGGTGTTGAAGGAAACCCAGTGAACACTTACCGGAAGTAGAGCCGCTGGGATGTTGGAGAGACACATTTGCAGAGGTTAGAGCTTTCGGGATGATCCCTTCGTCAGCACAAGAGAGACACCTAGTTGCCCTAAATATATATGTATATGAATATATATATATATATATATATATATATATATATATATATATATATATATATATATAGGTATAGGTATACATATATACATATACATATATACATACGTACGTACACACACACACACATATATACATACATATATATATATATATATATATACACACATACATATATATATACACACATTCAAATTAAGCAAATAAAAAGATTCTTTCGGAAAATGAATGTAGGACTATAGATGAAAATGAGAAAGTTGAAAGTTAAATTTTTACTCATCAGCCCACACTGGATCCGTCTATTGAAAACGATAATATTATTATATCAATTGAGACTGTCATTGCCGTCTGGTGCGCTTTAAGCGGAAGAGTGGGCGTCGGGAGCCGCAGGTCATTCCCCATGGAGCAGCGGGTTGCCGACCCCTGGGCTAGTGCGTTGAATTCAAGTGATTTTCATTGAGCAATTAACATGCGTGTTGACAAAGTCAGCCATAAAATGTAACGAAACGTTCGTGCGAGTTTTTTTTTTTTTTTAGCAGGGAAGGGAATTATCGCTAATAGTTTCGAATTGTCGCCATTAATTTCTTCTCCTGCGTTTGGTTTAATTGTGAAAGATGCCGAGAGAATTATATATACCTATCTCGCGTGTAACGTGAATGTTTTCCATGAAATTATCGCTTCTCTGGGTAAAAATACGACTTTATTGCCCTAAATAAAAACTGTGTTTTGTTCAAATAAAAAGAAATGATTCCCTTCCCAGAAGTTGTAGTGTGATAAGAAAAAACCTGGAGTTTACTAAAAGAAAAGCAGTCGCGTCAGATTCAGAGCTCCCATTAATTCTGATTATACATCAACTTACTCTTACGTGTGTCTTTTGCAATGACAATATTTTTAAAAAATACTTGGACTTTTTTACGGAGTCATTAACATTTTTCATTTTTTTGAAGCGATTATATATTATTCAGAAAGAACGCCTCTGTGCTGCATGCATGCATATTAAAGATAATACAAATAATGCATCTCGATTCAACCGGATTCAGCGTATTTATTATAGCGTAAGTTATTTTTTCTCTCTCCGGGACTTCAATTTTGTAACCTTTTTGAACTTACGGAAGTTCGCAGTTGAAATTCATCTCTTTTTGCCTCTCACTTTCAACATTTTAGAAATATTTTCACCAGCTCTCCTCTCCTTCGTCATTAAAAAAATCAGTATGACAAACATTGTACAATATTTCTCATATACTAATGCGTCGTTTGGTTGTCTTTAGAAAATGAAAATCGTATCAGCCGGTTTTTAGAAAATCCAAATTTTCTTAAAGTTGCCCAAGAATGAACTAGCCTTATATTCATTCATTGAGAAAAATGAAATATATAGTATTATTGCATACGTATTCTCAAGTAAAAGTACGGAATTTTATCAAAATCGTTCAAGCCATTTTTGAGAAAATCAAATTATTGCTCAAGTTGCCTAGAATAAACTAGCCTTATATTCATTTCTTTAGAAATATGAACTATACAGTATTATTTAAGACGTAAACAAAAATAACTATATGAAATTTGATCAAAGTCATTAAAGCCGTTTTTGAGAAAATCAAATTGTTGTTAAAAATGCGTAGAATAAACTTCCCTTAATTATTGAGCAATGTCAACCATTTCCTCATATACTCTGCTCAGTATGATAAAATGGCGAAGTACGAGATTTCATTGATTTTTGCTCTACCGTTTAGGCTCCAGAGCCAGTAACATACAGACAGACGGCATTGCGAAAACCACCTTTTCGGATTCAGCGACACCTAAAACGTATATTTCGGTAAAAAATCACGAGTTCGATTTTTTTCGCGATAACAATAATTTCTGATCAATATACTCCGTACATGAGAAAGTAAAAAAGGATTATTGCCCTGCTTGCCTGAAAAAAACTCTTGATTTCAAAAGAAAACTTATCGCTTGTATCTTAATTTCTCTTTGAAAAATGTTCGTCATAAAAACAACCTGCGACCTTATAGGCGTTAAAAACAATTCATTTTCCAGTTAACGCTTTTTTTTCAGTACGCCATCGGGGGAGTTAACAAAACCACAGCTTCGGGAAAAGATTTTAATGAACTCGAGGTTTATGAATTTTAATTTGTCTTTTAATTAAATCGTCAAATGGGTTAGAGTTGTGCGCCAAAGGATACTTAATATCTTTCGTCGAAGCGATTTCGAGTTGAAATTAGATATTAAAGAATCGCACCATCGCTTACTCTTCGTTTATTCTTATATAATAGGGTTGAAAGTGAAATTTTTTAAACTTAATTTCCTTATTTACCGTGTAAGTTAATTTTTGTGTGAGTAGACATTTCTTGCGACATAGCGATAATGTATAAGCCATATATATTTTTAAATCAGACAATCGTAAATAATGAAACTATAATTAGAACGTGAAATACGTAGTTCGTAACGGCAAAGGAATCGACGTCGACGCAAATGTAGGGGGCATAAATGTGGCAATTCAAATCTATACCATATAGTTATAACTGAACACATTAATTAATCTATTGATCAATTAGTCTACATTAATGATGGCATTTCATGCCTCGTATCATTTGAGAGTTATCATTTAATATTCGTTCGTAATGGAGCGCTGGTATATTCTTGGATTTATACGTCATGGCATGTTTTAATTTCTCGTCCGCTCTAATTATGCACATTTACAACTGCTCAAAGAATGTTATGCATATATTGGCGTATAGCCCGTCAAAAATGACGGGAGTAAAGAAAATTCAAAATGATCTTATCATACCGAAATTTCCAAAGTGACAACAATTATGTCTTAAACTTAGAATAGTTGCGTATATTCTTCCACGAAAGAGAATGAATTCAATTCAATAATTTACGAATGTTGTTTGCTTTGGTTGCTATGACAGTCATTTCCCTTTTCTCTCTCTCTCGTATTAAAAGCATTTAAGGTGCACTTACACCCATAGGGATTGGAGTAACAATATAATTTCGAGATCTAACAATGTAATTGGTAGGCCAGGCAACATCCTGTTAAAATGGCATGATTTCCCCAAATTATAAACGTTTAACATGAGCGATTTCGAACTGTATGCGGAAATATACGAACAGAATAAGGAACTTTATATTTTTTTTCTTCAAAATGGTTTAGATCCGAATATCGTAGGTTAGTTCTTTCTGGTTTTAATCTACAAACGAATGAAAGTCTGCACGTCGAAATGTCGATTTTTACGTGTTATTTTATGGGAAATGGAAATGTCTTCGGTATTGTCGAACCCAGGACTTTATTCGAGATTTTTTTTCGTCATCACCTTAAAATATGTCAATCGAGCATTCCCGCCAAATTAAGAGTTTCTATCTCTATTCTTTCTCGAGTTATTTGTAGAAGGGTGGCTAGCGTGTCTAGCTCCCAATGCTAGGGTCGCGGGTTTGAATCCTGCCGAGGGAAAGTATAAAAATAAATATTATACGCATTTTTATAGCGAGCGGATGTACCGTTACATCAGACAAACCTACAAACTTACAGATCACCGAAACTATATAGTATAATATATGCCGCAAATTACATTGTAAACTAGGAGTAGTTGAAGAGGGAGCACGAAACACGTTTTTCAGGCTTACGTAATCTGAAGAACAAGGGTACATACTACGGATATTTGTTTTATCAACGTAAAGAGATTGATGACATCTTATCTATGAATCGCACCTTTGATAAATTATTCCTTTAAGATGTTTGCGATCAAAAATAGGTCGGGTTTGTACTATATATTTACCACGTATTTTTAAAACAGGTGCGTCATCGGTATTTTTGTTATAAACTCCACGTTTCTGTCTGCCAAATTAAAGTTTTTCACGTTTCCTCCGAATTTCGGCTTCGTATTTTATTTCCAAATCATGTGTTTTTAAAAATCAGAATAATTCGAACTCTGGTAACTGTCAGGAAATGAATGCAATTTCTTCTTCATATACCTATATATATATATAAATATAAATCGATCGTCTATAACTCGAATTTTCCATAACTCAAAATTAATTAATTTTATAGAACAGAATCTTTTTCATGTTATTTTTCTTCTACGAGACGAATTTTCTATAAGTCGAATGATTCTTATAGTTCGCTTGAGGTTCGACTTACAGAAGTTCCACTGTATATATTTCGCAATGCCGCTTTTTCAGTTGCTCACCCCTCACTTGATTTTCAAAAACCCGCATAGATATCTACGTATTTAATTGCCGTTTATGCCCGTTAAATCCACGATCGCGACAGCGAAAGTTTCAGCACCCTTAAAGAGAATGGCCTCACCCCTGCAAACGGAGTAAAAAATAAATCCCGTGGCTTAAGTAATAAATTCCCGCCCTTCCTCTCTCCTTCCTTTTATCGAACGCCGGAGATAATTAACGCATTCGAAAAACCTTCCCTCCCCGACGTATTATAATGCAACGAAAGGCGTTCCATCTGCGAGATGAACCCTCACGTTTTCCTTCTTTTTTTTCATATTCAAAGCGTCTGGAGCGCAATATGGGGAAAAGTCCTTCCTTTTTGCACAAGCCATAAAGAGGGAGTGAGTCTGAGAGAGATGAGAGAGAAAGAGAGAGAAAGAGAGAGAGAGGTATTGACGAAGGATGATCGATATTCGCATTTACTTCGTGACTCCCAGGCACTAGGGTGAAAGTTCAGCCGTGTTCGAAGGGGTGGGGTGGAAAACGCAGGGTGAAAGATGTAGAGAAAGAGAGAGAGAGAGAGAGATGAACAGTAGTGTCTGAGGGGAAAGTTGGTCTTCTGGGTGCACTACGTGCCGATCCTGACAAGACTTCGTGAGACGTTGAGGTAACCGTTCTTGCCCTTTGATGCCCTTGCTCTCCAATATCTATTAAAAATGCCTATGGCCTCCATCTTCCTGGAACCGCGATCTTTTGTTAAGCCTCTCCCACTCTCCTCTTCCTCCTGTCTTTTTCTTTTTTTTTCATCCTTTTTTTCATTCGCTGGGGCCATCCGTCAAGGCTCGTAGGATTTTTTTCGAGTTGTTTGTCCCAGTATTCCTTAGAAAGTGGGAGAGAAAGAGGGAAGGGAGAGAGAAAGATACAGCCAATAGGTATGCGTGGGCGTGGAAAAATGTATGTAGGCGGGATAGGTTCGACGAAACGATGCACACCGCTAAGAATCTTCCTTCCGTACATCCGCCACTGCCTAAAAAGGAAGGAGAAGAGAGGTGAAAGGACGCATCGGTTTGAGAGGAGATAAGTTTCCTTCCCATTTCTCTCTCTCTCTCTCTCTCTCATTTGCGTTTTAATTGATGGGGTCGGCGTTTTCGGACCGGATTTCTTCAAGCTTACAAATGCGCCTGTACGGTTGGACACGTGTCTGGAACAAGAGACAAGGATCCGTGCGTGGGCTCTATTCGCGCGTGGAATAATGGCTAAGAAGTGGAGCAGAGAGCGTAGAAGAAGGTGACGCTTCCTATGTGTCGTCCGTTCTATTCTTCGGTGATTAAATTTAGATTTATGCGTCGGGATGGACGGTAGGGTGAAATTGGAAACTCTAGCGTATGTGTGCGCTTTCTTTGCTTTCCTCTACTCGACTCGACTTTATTAAAGTTGCATAGTAATACACAAAATTCGTCTCTTATGTAGATTTGTATGTATATTTAGAGGAATTCATAACTGCAAGGCATTCAAGATAGGATTGTTTGAGAGTTGCCTAAACAGGAGGATATGCCCTTTAATTTTAAGCTTTATTATTTGTTTAGTTGGGCTTCCTTACAATTGATAAAAAAGATAGGAGTCTATACTGCAGGTTTATTAGATTGTCAGAATTCGAGTTTGCCAAATGAAATTTACATCTTTCTTCCTGCTTGTGAATGATATTTTGAAAGATAATCGTATATTTATTTATTTTTCACAAGCTCATAAACAGCACTTTACGGTCTATTACAATGAGCGTAACAACAATAACAAAGACGAACACATATGACCATGTCCTAGGTAGGATTCGAACCCGCGACCCTAGTATTGGGAGCTAGACACGCTAACCATCCCTCTGCCAAGGCCGGAAATATAATGTAATTTGTTAGTATAAATTCATAAAGAAATAATAGAAAGATTTAACCATGTTTCATCACGAAAACCTGTACGGTAATAAAGCGACGAGGATGCATCCGAAATCCCACTCGGAAATGTTTTCGCCATTTATGAGGGTTACGTAATCCTCTCTCAAAATAAATATGTAAATTAATTTAAAGTCTTACTTAGCAAACAATCTCCAGCATAAGCCGGTTGAATCCATCAGTCGCATGCCTGAAAATATTATGTACGAGTACCTAGGATTTCTGAAGATGTACATGGAGATAAATTCGTGTTTTTATTTTTTTCGTAATAAATTTTTCAGAAATAATTTCCAGTCAGAAGACGAGGAGCAAAGAAAGCGATGCTGAATAAAACATACAAAACCCAAACATTTGCCAAGCTGGGTGTTTAAATTTAACTAAGAACAACATTACTTCCTTGGACTTAAGCAGATAACACGATATGTATGCTTGTTTGTTGAGGGCTGTTTACACATAAAATATGCTCAGGCATTTCTAAGGAATAGCATTGCTGTGCTAAATCGTGGAATAACATTTAAAAGGAATTACATGCACGTGTAGGTAATAATTTGCAAAACCTTAAATTTGCATTATTTTATTTTGTTGTACATACCGCTAAATGGTTAAATTTTCCCCAGGTTAATCGAAGCATTTAAAAGAAAGTGCGCTGTCTGTTTAAATCGATTGAATTAAATTTGTAAAACAATCTATCCTACGAACAACTCCGGTAAATTGTCGATCGTTGCGTAAATACACGCAAGTGGATATAATATATTTATGTCAGCAAGCGTTGCGAGAACATCATCCTGCGATGTTATTTCCGTTCCATACGTATGAGCAAGGATTTAAAATCTACAAAACGATGAAAGAGAAACATTTTGATCGTCTTCCTCGAAATTTAAAATCGATAAGCCTTCAAATGTAAAACTAACCTTGATTTGATCAAGGATTTTTATATTGCAATCCATCAGGTGTTTTTTTTAGGGTTTTTTCTCTATAAAATAAATTCGCTTGTGTATTCGGTTGAATGTCCGTCCGGCCGCTCGTTTGTACCGGGAATATCCTTGCGACACGACGAATCCAAAATTTCAGGGTAGATTAGATTATATGAGAGTTATCTATCTATACATATCTATAAAGAAAAGTGTGTGTGTTTGTATTCAGACACCCATTTGTATAAAAGAAAAATCGATTTTTCTGGCTTTAAAACAGATTATAATTCAAATGTTTAATTTTTTTATATTTACAATATATTCGTTTAGTGAGTCTAATAGCTTTAATACATTATTTAAATTCTTACGCATTAACAAAAAATTAAACAAATTCGCTTCATACGTACGTCCCAAAAGTATTCATACAGTTAAATGTATAACATTTGACTTGAATATATGTAAAAATTACTATCGTATTCTTTTTGTTTTAATATTTGGTAGGATATCCTTTTGATTTTACAACGGCTTACAGCCTTCTGGGCATAGAAGAAACTAAATTTTGACAGATTTCAGGTGGGATGGCTTCCCATTTGTATTTCAATATCTTCTTCAGGTCTACAAGCTTGATATGCGATGTTTCCTTATTTTTTCTTCTAAATGTGCCCATAGATGTTCAGTTGGATATAAATCAGGTGATTGGGGTGGAGTTTTAAGCATTTTCGGGACGTTTTATGAAAGCCACATCTTAACAAGCTGTATGCTTGGGATCGTTGTCTTGTTGGAATGTGTACGGACCAATAAGACCAAGTTTTTCGTCATTAGTGGCTAAATTATTTTTCAAAATATTTAGGTATACGTTTTTAGCCATTATACCTTTTATTAATACTAAATTTCCGGCGCCAGCAGCCACATACGAGAACTGATCCGCCGCCATGCTTAACAGTTTCTGTTATTAAATGCCTCACCTGGTTTTCACAATACCATCCGTTTACCATCAAGTCCAAAGATGTTAAATTAACTCTCGTCACTGAAAATAATTAAGTTCCAGAAACTTAGTGGCCGATTTAGGTGCTCTTTAGCAAAGGACAATCTTTTCGTTTTATTAACTTCCGAGATCCAAAATTTCTTACTCGCTGATCTGCCATATAAATTATTTTTCCGTAGTGCTATTCTCACAGTTTCGTTGCCAACGGATTTTTCAAACTTCAAGTCAAACTCAGTAGCCAACTGTAGGGCGGACAGATGTGGGCTTTTATTAACTTTTACCAAAATGTTTCGTTTTTCCCTGTTGCTTAGTTTTGGTGGACGGCCACTTCGAGGTTTATTTTCCACTTCATTGGTGACAATATATTTTTTTATTATGCTTGGAACAGTTGAAAATCTCCTTCCTACAGTTTCCACAATATTTCTGTAAGATTTACCTTCTTCAAATAATTTTATAATGATGTTTAGTTCTGCACTTGCTGTTTCTCGCCTTTTTAACGCCATGACAACAAAAGCTAATTTACTTTTAGCATAGTTGTTCACTTTTCAAAGCTAAAATATTACGTGATCAAACTTTACACCACAACAAAAGAATAAATCAAGTTCCCTTATAATTGGAAAAATTTTAATAATATGTATAAATACTTTTGGGACGTACATATCGAGCGAATTTGTTTAATTTTTTTTTGTTAATGCATAAGAAATAAAATATATTAAAGGTATTAGAATCACTAAATGAATATACTGTAAATATAAAAAATAAAACATTTGAACTATAATTTGTTTTAAAGCAAAACAATTTACTTTTCTTTTAAACAGATGTGTATGAACACTTATGGGACTAACTGTATATAATTTTACCCAGCGGGTAACATGGGCTATATGGCGATAAAAAAATGGGAGGAGGGAAAGCTTAATTCTGTAATTATTTTCACATAAGTTTACACGTAATTTTCGATTTTTCACAGTGCAAGATTTTCTTCCTTCATTCATCTGAATAGGTAAATGCGGAGCGGTTTTCTTCATTTTTGCTTTATTCGACGGTTATAACTGTGTACTTTCTTATTCCTGCGGTGTTTACATGTTACACGGTCGAAGTTTTAGATTCACTAAATCCGTTGAAATTCAATGGCCACTTCTGCTAGTATGGTATAAATTTGGTATATCTTGGATTAGACGCTGTGGGGTAATCGGAAAAATAATCGCTAAAAAATTAGGTACATGCAGCTACAGATGTAGAAAACCAGCATCGCATCTGCGATTCTTCGCTCCGATGGAAAAATAGCAGCCTCTGAAGAAAATCGTATTATGTAATTTGCTCAGTAATTCTTCCCTCAATTGCTCTCTCTATTTGGTAAAAATAAATACGTTCCTATATCATAGAACACCGAAAATAATCAAGCACGATGACTTTGCTTTTCGAAATGATGTTAAAGTTTCCTTTTTATGAAGTACATAGGTAAAAGAGTATCTTTTCTGTCTCGTTTATATATTAGGATCATGGGGTCCAACTGCTTCAGGAACGGAAATAAAATTTTTCAAAAAAAAAACGCGAATGACGGCACTGGGGTAACCAGGGAGAAGGGAGGGGGCAGCCGGACATTTGCACCCCTCCCCCTATCATCAAATCATAATAATAGTAAGGGTCAGTTGCTGTCTTTTGTCTGTATCTTTGCAAATAAGATTTCGCCTCATCGATTGGTACTGCCACCTTGCGGCAGTTATTATAACTGATAGGAGCTTTCAGAAGACGGTCAGGCTATTTCCTCATTCTTTTATATTTTTTTCATTATTGTTATATGTTTTCAATTGTTGGTGATAGAAATCTATCACCCAACATTTCTATCTATAATTCTTCCGTTGATATTTCAACGGGCATTACACTAGTATAGCAAATAATTTGAGATGTTACTCCTTTCGCATTAATTTTAACTTTTGGCTTGAAAATAAATGTTATAAATCGTTATTATTTATTAAATGACTTATGATTTTATAGCGACGTTTATGAGTCATTATTGGAAATTATCAGAGAAAAACGATAAGGTAATGAAAAAATTCCTTTTATTATTATAAAATATGCCGCCCTCCCAAAGTAAATTCTCTCTCTCTCTCTCTCTCTCTCTCTCTGCGCAGCTGAATGACGCATTACGTCAAAATTCTCCCTCAACGGTTACAAATAGACGAGATATTATAGTTAGCTGCACTTTTGATGACCAATCATTTTTTAAGGTTTCCCTCCCAACCACCATCTCTCACCCTCTCATTGCCATGGTGTCGTTTTTCGTGATGGATGAGACTGTACGGGGGAGAAAGGAGTTTTCCTTTCGGACATGATGGCGCGTTTCCAGTTTTTTTTATGTTTAGTGCGCAAAACGGTCGATTATGAAAATTTTGGAATCCGCACCGAAGGGACTTAACGGTACGGCCTCTTACCTTAATCGAAAAAATAAAAGAAACGAAGCCATGCGGCGCCTCCGATCCTCTCGAATATGGCGGGGATGTGCACAAAACTCGGAACGCGCTGGTAGTAATCGCGCAAAACGGCATTGCTTGAAGATGTTACAAAATAATTCTATCTCGTGAAACGGGCCAAATAAATGTTTTTTTGCGGAAAGTTATGACGAATAACTTAATATCGTGATGATATAGATCAGGGATAATCGGCCATGGAGAGCATAATTTTTTGAGACCCGCTAGGCTATGATGAACAAATCGGTCCGTAAAAGTTAACACGAGTGATTTCAGATATTTTAAAATTGAAATTATATCGCTAAAAATAGTTGGAATTGATTTTTTTACACTATTGATAAATATCTACGGAACTTCCAAGGTAAACTGTCGATGCATCCCGCCATGTAGAAAACTCATGATGAGAGTGGGATTGTTAAGCCTTTATATTCTTAGGGAACTTATTAATCCAACTCATTCAATAAGCGCAGTAACTTGATAAGGAACAGAGGCAGAGTCATGTTCTGATTCTAACAAGGGCGAATACAGGGGGTAGGTGGGGGGGAGGGGGGTTAAAGGGGGTAATTACCCCTCACCAAGATTTCTTAACACTAGAAAAAATTAACTCCTAAATCTCATCCAACGTGCTGACCACTTCAGGCGATAATTATATCGTTTTACTATATTAATTTTTGTCCGAAAAGTTAATTTTTTATTTCTTTTTCTGTGCTAAAATATTCGTGATTTACGATATTTTCTAATATTTTATTTTTTCATTCTGTATTACTCCCTCCCCCCATTGATGCATGGATCCGCCCTTGGATTCCAAGTCTCGGTATCCATAAATACTCCTGCTCTGCAATGAATTCATAAATATTAACAGTAGCAATATTATCTAGCAGAAAGTTATTCCAGTAAAATCTTTAAAACATCCTGTTTTTTTACGTAAATAGGATTATATTAATTAGAAATTTTTAAAATTGTGGTTTGCAACACTTTAATCGGAGGTGTACATGTACAAGCCAAATTCTAAATCATGATGTAGGATAATAAATACATATAAAATTAAACTATAAATTCATTAAATTTTATTCAGAAAAGAAGCTAAAATATTTTCGCGAAATTGAGCGACAAAAAAAATACAAAAAGAAATCGACCCGCGCTAATTAGATTCATCAGTCGACGCAAGAAAGAGGAGGTGGGGGAAGTTAAAAAGGCAAATCGGCGGCCGAATGATTGATTATAGCCGCTCGATTTTATTTTTTTCTGCGGCCATTCCTATTCGAGTCGTAAACAGGCGTACAAAGAAGGATCGTTTGACGCTCAGAACAAACACCCATGTCCGCGGAAGGATCCGAATACGTCAAACCAACCAGTGAATGGGCTAGCGCATCGTTCCGGCGAGAATTTAAAGGTCGAGAGCTTGAGTGGGAGTGAAAGGTCGAGACTGAAAAAGACATGGGCAAGAATGGATTGAGAGAGGAATAGATGGAGAGAGGAAAAATACATTATGGACAATAAATGGGTTAATAAAGAGATGTGGAGAAGGAAAAAGGTAGGAAAAAGCTTGTACAACGTGGTTTTACGTGTCCGCTAGCGCGTGTTCGTTTCCGTTTCTACGCTCGCTTGTGTGTGTTTTTTTCGCATACGTTTTCGGACGATTACGTTTTCGGGCGATTACGTTTTCGGGTAATTTTTTAAATGCGGTATTTTCCCGCGTAGTATTCCGTACCATTTTCGCCCCTTTAACTAGAATGGAGCAAGGTCATCGGAGATATTTCTTGTTGCGAGAGCGCGCAGGTTTATTTAATAAGAAAAATCGAGTTCCCGAAAGAGTAGCAAGTGTTTCTGATGCCACACATATTATAGCATTTTTATGTTATAGATGCAAAAATGAGAAGAAACGTCTTATGGAAATTTCACCAGTATCACGCAGGCAACTCGCGAGTCCGAGGTATAATCTGTAACTCAGTGGAGTGACATACTAATAGCGAACCGCTGCTGTACAAGGGTTTTACGATCAAGGCTTCTTTTTTTTTAGATAAATGCACAAAATAGTTCACCTCTGTGACATTTCTCCATGTTTGCAAGCATTTATGTGTATATACACAGTGGAACCTCTATCTATAAGTCGAACCTCAAAGGAAATAAAAAATATTCGACTTAAAGAAAATTCTAATTAAAGAAGAAAAAGATTTTGTCCCGTAAAATGAATTCGCTTCAAGTTATACACGTTCGACTTGTTGAAGTCAGACTTTATATTATAAATTTATAAGCTGCGCTTCAATGGATATGGAATGTTTAGCTTTTAATTTGGCCCAGTGGTGAGGTAAAGAAGTTTGATCTTCAAATATCAATGTTTTCTTAGTAAACCTGCGCAAAAAGAAAAGAACTGTCTTTTAGCAATTTCACCAGTACCACGTAGGTATCTCCCCAGTCTTAGGTACAAACTCTAACCCAGTGGAGTGACATACTAATAGAGAACCGCTGCAATGAACTGGGGCTCCCAGGTAAGGGGACCGCTACAACAGAAATTACTTTTTTTGTCGTCTTAATTTTTTTAAATTCGTTATTTTCTGTAAATTATTATTACCCATCCCAACTCGTATTTTGGGTAGTCCCCGACGCAATCAAGATTTTTTTCGTTTTTCGAGAGAGCGCAAGATGCAATAGTTTTCAATTATCGCCATATTTTTGGGGAGACGACAAAACAGTGAAAAATCTTTTGCCGCCACCATGTCACATTGAAAATCGCATATTTTTGCCCAGAGAGATGGGTAGTTCATTCACATTGAAAGGATACTTTTATATAAAAAGAATTATGTGACGCACCAAAAACGCGTTTGCACTTTGGCCCTCAAAAAGTTTGCTACTCCACTGCTCCAGCACTGTTTCAGGGTTTAAAAAGTTGCAATCGAACTAATAAGCTGTAGGAAACACTTATTTTAAATTCTGAATGAGGTTATTTACGATATCCGGAAAGTTAACCGCCGGAAAATTCAACGTCACGGAAAATTCATCGCCAATATTAAATCAACAATTAGTCGTCAAGCCTAGGAATTCTTTGTTAACCGTTTTTGCTGAATTCCATAACTAAAAGATTCATTATGCACTAAATTTTAAATCTGCAATTCCAAGGAATAATTGTAAGTAGTTTAGTCTCTTGGGTTAATTTTATAGCTTAAAATTTAATTACATTTTACGTTGAAAATTTTTGGGATAAATGATTTTTCTAAAATATGTTCTTTGGGTATTCATTTATTCATTGCTCCGACCTCACCCACCGGCGTTATGTTCTGTCAACGATTAAGGATATGAGTGAAAATTTTGAAATTATAAAATATCAGCTGTAAATTTCCACCTCATGCACAATACGTTAACAAAATATTCCATACAAAGCAATGAATTTCCCTTGGCGCTGAATTTTCCGGCGTTGAAATTTCCTAGAACCGTTATGCACGTGTACTTCTTCGAGCGAGACATTTCTACCCAAAATAAATATAGGAATACTATAATCCCCCTGCCCGCTGACGCTCGCCAACCCCCCCCCCCCCCCCCCTTTCCCTTTGCTCGCTGTTTCTTCGTTCCTACCATGTACCTGTTGGATTTAGATTAGTTTAACGGGAATATGTTTTGAATATGATCGTAATGAATATATTTTATGAGGGATGTATGTTTGGTTTTTAATAACAAATTAAGAAAATTACTTGAATTACTCGATAAAAAATAAACTTAGAGAACTGAAATTCCCGGAGATTAAAAATGGCTGAGGTATAGAGCGTTAGAGAGAGATAGATGATTGTCTTTATTTCCAGGGCGAAATTGAGACCATAAGGTCCCCTCTTCCACTTAAGAGAGAGAGAGAGATAACCAGAAATAGGATTTTAGTAATATAGATAAAAAATATAAATAACTTGAATACTGCGTTCGATTTATTTGCATTAAATTCATATCTTCGGTCATTTCGAGCAAGTTTTAATCTTATTTTTGATCTTTAAGCCTTTATTTAAGTGCACATGCACGGAAATTACCGAGGACAACAATACCGGTAACCGTGGAATCTTATTATTGAAATGTTTAAAAAATTACCAAAACTCGAGTATAAATACAAAATATGAGCGTTATCGAATGAGATTGAGTATTCGACGGTAAGAATAGGAATCCTCATTCATTTTGGCGTGTTTTAGCGCAAATTTCCTGACGATAACTTAATTTTAAGATATTTTAAAGAGTAAAAGAATGAAAGCCTTCAAACCAAAAAGGTGATTTTTTACGAGTTATCTTATGGGAAACGACATTCATCTGCTGTAGTCGAACCCGTTACCTTTTTCGAAATATTTTTAGGCATAATGTAAAGATACATCAGCACTGAAATACTGAGAAATTTCAGACTTCCAAGTTTATTTCTAATCGACTTATTCACAAAATTAGAGCGTTAAGCATGACCATGATGATGACCTTTACGATTTCGTAATATAGAGAGATATTCAGCGACTTCATCGGCTCGTGTCGACTATGTGGGACCTTCTCCAAAACTGTCCGCGCCGGAGGGGCCGAGTTTCGAGGGATCGGACTTCTAATCCGGGTTAATGAGGGTCGAGGCGTCTGCGGCGCGGTCAGTCTTTGAGGGTGTCCCACATAGCCGACAAAACCCAATTTATTTGACTTAAAATTACCATCCATAAAATAG
This sequence comes from Uropetala carovei, assembly GCA_036926305.1. NCBI lineage: Eukaryota > Metazoa > Arthropoda > Insecta > Odonata > Petaluridae > Uropetala > Uropetala carovei. The sequence continues at coordinate 2,517,315 of JAXCHB010000214.1, forward strand.
CCTGGGACACAATGCCAAGGAGAAATTTTCACTGGTAGACAGATTATGTGGATATCCTTTCACATAGGTGTTAATTAGTATCCGCATACAAAAATTAAATCTTAGAAAACATCATATATACCTATGTACATATTCTTTTACCTGATAAATCGTAGGAAAATAATGTGGGTATGCCGACGGGGGTCATTGGAAAGGAAAACAAGTCAATACTCGCGTTATGGAACCGGAGATATGAATGAGGTCAAAGGACGGAGAAGAATTATGCGAGGAAAGTGAAGAGCGAAGTTTGCAACGATTTGTCGCATGAGAAAAGGTCATATAAATTGGTCATTTAAAAAAAAAATACGGTGGAACTTCTTCCTATTAGTCGAACCTCAAGAGAAAACAAAAAGATATTCGACTTATAGAAAATTCAAGTTATTGAAGAGAAATTACACGAAAAAGATTTTGTCCTGTAAAATGAATTCACTTCGAGTTATGGAAAATTGGAATTCGACTTATAGGATTTCGAAGTTCGAAAACAAGTTCATTTTTTCCTTTCCGAACTTTGTAATAAAAAAAATTGGAACGATGACGGCGATGTCAGCGGGGGAAATGCGTCATGGGAAGGAAAGCGCTTAAAAATTGTCCTCCGTCGATGGTTGGGTGGGATCAGAGGATTAAAAAAATTTTTAACGAGCTTTTTTCTATTTTACGCAACGACGTTTCGCAACTGTTTTGCTATGCTCCGTATCGAGAACGGGGACGATCTGTTCTCTCGCTCTCCATGTGTGTGTGTGTGCGTGGGATGAAATACCCGAGAACGCGCGGACCGTACCCAGATCATCTTTTATTTTATTTCCCGGGAGATAATTCCTTTTTATCCTCCCGAGTGGGGATGGAGGGGGGGGGGAAGGGCAGGGGAGGGGGAGATTCGACGTGTTTTTGTTTTTTTTTCATTCCGCCGCGGGAGATGAGAGAACGGGGATATGGGACTGCTCCCAATGCTTCTGCGACTTCCACGAAACGCAAACGATAATTGAACTGAGGTATTACCCATTTATACCCCATCAATTGAATTGGGAAGACTTTTTAGTTTTGCTTTTGAAAAACCTGTTTGATTATTAAATATACAAAGAGGCGTTCTATTAAATTGTGTCGACGTGAAATCTCATCAAATAATAAAGAAATGACACCCGAAAGGACAAAAATAATATGTTTATAATAAATGCTCCGAGGTGTGTCATTATCGTACTGTCGAGTTTCAGCCAAACAAAGGGACGTAACGATTTAATTAAATATACAAAGAGGCGTTCTATTAAATTGTGTCGACGTGAAATCTCATCAAATTCTAAAGAAATGATACCCGAAAGGACAAAAATAATATGTTTATAATAAATGCTCCGAGGTGTGTCATTATCGTACTATCGAGTTTCAGCCAAACAAAGGGATTTAGAGATTGTTTTTTCTCTTGTGTGTTTCGACGTGTTGTTGAGTTCTATTAAGACAAACACCTTTGCGACCGTTTAGATTGTTGTTTTATGCCTGTATTTTTACCGGGAAATGTAGTTGCATATATTTTTCTTGAGCTTAATGTACTCGCTCGACGGAGTGAAAAAGGAGAAAATAAAATATTACTGCGACCCAAATTTAAAAAAAAACATCTTTATTGCGCATCTAAAATAGACTGTTATTCATTGGATAATTCGAATATTTAATAACTAGGCTGGTAAGAGTCTAATAAACTCCATAAAGCTCTCCGTGTATATTTAGACATTACGTGAAGCCATTTACTATTAGGGAAATATTTCCTGTTGTGTACGACATAATAAGGGTCTGCCTTTTACCTATAGTTGACAGCTGCTATGTTGACCTTGTATTCCTTTATGATCCATTTAAAAAAAATGCTGTGTGCGAACAATACGCTAGAGGAAACACAAAAAGCCTGACCAAGCCTCCAAGTAGTGTTATTGAAGATCTGCCATATAATGGATCATAAAGTGGGCGGCTCGTTCGACGGAAAATCCTCAAAAAATTTACGGCGCCCGATAAATATAAACGATGATAATAGTGCGGAAATGGTTTCCGATTGCGGTTTACGGCAGGGGTCCCCAAACTACGGCCCGCGCAGTGATTTAATCCGGCCCGCCAGCAAAACCCAACCCCCCCCCCCCCTCGAAACTTGCTCTTTGAAGTCTTCTCACGGCCCGATCAGTCATTTGAAAAAGTCTCAAGTGGCCCGCTCTGTCGTACATAAAGCCTAATGTGGCCCTTTCAATAAAAAGTTTGGGGACCCCTGCTTTACGGCATCCTTCCTCTCCCCCTTACCCCCTCCTCCCCCCCTTACCCCCTCCTCCCCCTGCCCCCCTACAACGACCGATTTTTCCATTCGTCTCTCGGGATGGTTCCGCACCAACGCCGCCAGGGGCGCGGCCGTCGATGGTCGTTTTTTTTTTTTTTTTAAATTTCTTTCGTCGTTTCTCCCGGGTGAAAAAAAATCGAGCCACCCGCACCGCGGCGCTGCGACCGCCCGCGCTCGTTCGATCACACTCGCTCACTCGCGCGCACACGAATACGTCGGTTCCCAAAGCGCTCTCTTCTACGTTCTCGGTCACGCCCATCACGGATGACGACGCGGAATATTCTTACGCCCTGCCAAAAGAAGCGTCCAACACGGAGTTGAGTCTGTTCAAACTCGCGCTCCTACTTTCGATTAACGGGAACAACCGTTAACGTGCACCCGAGCAACTTGCCAAAGTAGAAAGAACGCGACGGATGGAAAAATTACCGAAGCTATGTCGGGAATTTTATTATCACTTCCGCGGCGTTGTGGACGCTTTTTGATCTACGGAAATCGTGATTGTTTTTATTCATTCGCGATTTGGACGTGAGACCTCGCCCGTGTTCGCGAGCTTTTGTGACGAGATGCGATTCGATTCCGAACTGTCATTGATTCTCTCTAATGGGCCGTTGTTTTCAAATGGACGTGATTATTCTGTATACGCAATCGCAATTTAAATTATATCAGAAGAAAAAAAGTTGAATTATGCTGGATTGCGCGATCGAAATGGTAAATCTAAAAAAAATAATTTTATTTTATAAATTATATTTTTTTAAATGTTCTAATCCGATGAAATACAATGTTTCAAGTAATCGCGATTGCATAATAGAATGATTTTCGCCTTAGTTTCGTGCGCGCCTTCGTAAGTTATCGATTTCCGATATTTATGTTATTTTCAATATATTTATATATTCCATTAAAAACAGATTTGAGTTAATCTTTTGTCTGGTTTTTCAATTTCCAAAATGGCTTGCTGAAATAGGAAAATAAGATACTAGCAGAAATACCCAGCGTTGTCCGGGAAAATTTGGTTCAAATCCGATCGGAATTCTGGATGATGCATCTTATTTAAGAATTCAATAGACCGCCGGTTTGAATAAAACGCGCAGAGAGAAACAAAAACCACATAAGGAATTATTCGTGGGAGCCCTCCACAACTGTACCAAATTTGATTCAAATCATTAGTAGGACTCTGGAAAATACGTGGTTTAATGTTTAAATCGGCCGCCATTTTGAATCAGTCGGACAGACGGACACTAAAACCCCGTGTTGACCTTCCCCTTAGTGCCCCCTACAATCATGCAAACTTGGTCGGAATAGGATAAGAAATGTGGGCGAGCATAAGGGAAAAAAGACAATTGGCCGCCATTTTGAATCAAGATGACAGACAGGCACTAAAACCAAACATTAACCTTTTCCTTAGTACCCCCTACAATGTGCCAAATTTGGTCGGAATCGGTTGAGAAATGTGCATAAAGGAGCAGACAAACAGACTAACAGACACTAAAATATAGTGGTGGAGATTATCCGAATAAAAAATTAGTTTGAATTATAAAGCGTGCTTTTATTTCATTTTCGGCATCATTGATTAAAGGGATTCCTAGAAATACCTGTTTATACATAAAGAAAAATAATTATGAAATAGAATGCCTCCTACGCATTAACATTTATTTGGATTTGAAATGTTTTAAATGAAGTCTAATTGGATTTTCCGTAACGCTTCAAAAAATACATATAAATTCGAAAAATGATGCATTTTGTACCAATATTTATGTTCTCAGAAAGATTATCTCCAATACCTCTCCAATAAATAAATATCATCCCTAGTAGTAGTCATATTCAAGTGAATTATAATTCAAATAATGGCATTTTAAAAACATCCAAAATAGCTGAAATTTCACCTGCGTTTGAATTCGGATTTTGCGTCGCATTGCTATGAAAGGAAATAGGTTTAGTTAGGCGGAACAATTTTCTATCTTCAGTAGGAATTATAAATGCGATCTCACTACTTTTAGTGCGTATGGACTACTGAACATTTGACGAAATAAACAATCTATATAATAAAAGCGCTCACGCCCTAGTTGCTTCTCTAAATTAAGCCCCTTTACATTGTCGTCTATTCATTTATGATAATGGAATCAAATAACAGGATCGTTAAAAATAAAGAAAAATGCAATTTTTACCCGAGAGGCATCACATACCAGGCTGCATTCATCGTTTAACTGAACCTAAGTAAACACTCAATATATTGGTTATATCGAGCCTAGTCTATAAAGTATAATGAATTTAGTCTGCATAGCAAATTCGTTCTATGCATATAAACCGAATATTGCGGTAAGTTGAAAAATATTACCTAAGACAAATTACGAACAATTTACATGCACGACAGCCGTGTACGAAATGACGCTCGGGTTGTAAATGATTAAAAATAACCATCGAAATTAAACAGAACTTTTGCTTTTTAACGACAAATGAAATCTTCCCTGATTACATAAATTCTTGCTCCCTATTTTTATTATTGTTTGAGTTGCGGTCACGTGATCAAGCAAACAAAAATAAGCCGTAGTATATGAAGAAAATAAACATCGCAGGAGATCTGCATTAACAAGTAATGCAAATCGGGCAATCATGAATGTGGTTATATTCATCGCTCTGATCTATCGCAGTTCAAACTTGTTTTACTTACATATATCCTATGAGTAAGCACCAGAATTCGAAGGCCACAACAATCCTTGTGCCCTATTTGCAAGATTGTATGGGTTGAAGCAAAAGAAAAATTTGCGAGGAAATTAAACTGGATATAAATTTAGAGTTAACATACATTTTAAGGTGTTCTGATATTCATCGGCATAAGGTGGGCAACATACGGCCCACGCGCTGTATGCAACCACAGAGAGTATTTTGTGAGGCTATGATGAAATAGCGATCCGTAAAATTTTACGCACAAATTCGTGTTTATTTGGTAAAACTGTGACAACAAAACCTTCAATTTTTATATATCCTCATTTAGACTTGATTGTCACCTCGGAATCTCTAAATAACTTAGTTTAATTCGGTCAGCCGATACATTGGTAACTCTCGATGCGGCCCGCCGAAGCATTCGCAACCACCGATGCGGCCCGACATGCAGGGAACCTATCCCTCGTTTAACCTGCTATATTGTCAGAAATAATTTATTTTGGCATATGGTATATTTAATAGGACAAAGTATATATAGTATATTTTAATTAAATATTTCAGGTGTGCTGCCCACAGCACGCTACGAGGTCGCCGAAAGACTTAGCAAATGACTGTGAAAACACTTTACTGCGTTCACATCCATTATTAAGCATTGCATTGCAGGCTTATTGATAGATATTAGCACCATCACCTGCCCCACTTCGATTCTGTTTTTCGCACTCTCATTGCGGAACTTCAAGGTCGCTAAAGCTGATATTATAAGATTTTTTTTTTACAAGCCCCGCGCATCACCAACAGCTGATCTCGGTTTGCACCAAATTCTTGCCACATATAGCTTTCATATGTCGTAACTTATCCTGAAATTTTGGTTTCTCTAGGTGGAACCGTTTAAGAGATATCGCCTGCACAAACGGGCAGACAGACAGACAAAGTGAATACATGTGCGTATTTTTTGTAAAAAAAATCGCTAAAAAGACTATGTACTTGAGTCAAATGATATTAGTGATTTTGCTGAAGTGAAACTTCGCGATAAGGCGTTATTACGTGTCCAATCGAACCGCGATGGAGGAGTTTGGAGTTATATAAACTGCCATCGGGCACGACTTCACCCCTACTCTGGCGCTAAAACACCATCCAGGCTAACCTACTTGTCCCTCCTCATCGGGAGATTCAAGCGTCGGACGAGGGGGCTGCGTTTTAAAATCAGGATGCGTGGGAAAAAATAATACGACTTGGAACCGAGATAAATGCGAAGATGAGCGGATTGGGACAGCCACTTTCACTTCGTGGATACACATACCCGGTTCAAGCAATCCAAAGTGCGCTACTCCGCTCTCGATCTTTTGTACCCATTCCTCTCATCAGACCTTAACACAACCCATCCCTTTCCCTCCGCAGCCAACTATACTTAACTAGTGTAATTCCCGTTGAAATAACGGAAGAATTATAGATAGATTTATTATTAATATTTGCATTTTAATATAAAACAATGAGGAAATAGCATTGACCGTCTTCTGAAAGCTCCTATCAGTTATAATAACTGCCGCAAGGTGGCAGCACAAATAGATGAGGTGAGATCTTATTTGCAAAGACACAGACAAAAGGACAGCAACTGAATTCCTACTCTTATTCTCATCACCTCCCGTCTCATTTTCTCCCATCCTTCTCTCCCCCTCTCAAATGATTATCTATAGTCTGCGTGCCCCAAAATAAATGTTTCTTTCAAGACCATCCGTACTTGCACAATCTCTCCTCATTCACTCTTCTAATCCCAGGCAATCTCCGCGGACAGTCAAAATGAGTGTTTATTTATTCATAGCACTCTCTCGTAGCCAATTGGAAAGATTCCGCTCTCTCCCCTATTCGTTCTTCTCCCCTCTTATCTCTCTTCACACTCTTTATCTCTCTCACACTTACCATTCTCTCCTCTTTCCCCCTTAACCCTCCCTCTTTCTCTCTCCCCCTCTCTCTTTCTCCCACTCCCTTTCTCTCTCCGTCTAACCCCCTCCCTCTCTCCCCCTTCTATTTCTCCTCTCCCATCTCTCCCCTTTCTTCTCTCTCTCTCTTTCTCTTTCACTTTCACTCTCGCCCAGTAGCGTAGCTAGAGGTATCGGGCCCCTAGGCAAGAATCGCTGATGGGCCCCCTAAGCGGAAATATTTTAGTAATGGGGGGCCCTCTTGAGAAAGAGGTGAAAGAATACCAACCACTAGTTTATGATGTAGCACAGGATATATAAGGATTTAAAAAATTAGCTTAAAATAAATAAAAGCGGAAATATTTTAGTAAAAAGATTTTTTAAATATATTTCATTGGTGTTTATTTTTCTCCGTGGTGGGGGCCCTCTTGAGAAAGAGGTGAAAGAATACCAACCACTAGTTTATTATGCGGCACAGGATATATAAGGATTTAAAAAATTAGCTTAAAATAATTAAAAGCGGAAATATTTTAGGAAAAAGATTTTTTTTAAATTTTATTGGTGTTTATTTTTCTCTGTGGTGGGGGGGCCCTCTTGAGAAAGAGATGAAAGAATACCAACCACTAGTTTATTATGCGGCACAGGATATATAAGGATTTAAAAAATTACCTTAAAATGTCTTTTTCCTTGCTTTTGCATTTGCGAAGATATTGACAATTCCAACACAACGTATGGGCCCCTTTTGTTCGAGGGCCCTTAGGCATTGCCTACTCTTGCTATATGAGTAGCTACGCCACTGCTCTCGCACTTTCTTATCTCTCCCCCTCCCCCTCACCTTCTTTCTCTCTCCCTATCTCCCTTCCTTTCTTTCTACCTCTCCCTCCCCTCGTTAAATGCAAGAAGGGACTACATAGTCTCAATTTCGTCCTAATAAATTCGTTTGTCTGTCTGTCTGTATGTATGTCTTTACCTCTCCCTACCTTTTTCACTCTTCCTCTCTCTCTCTCACCCTTAATTGTCTCCCTATCTCTTCTCCTTTCATCTCCTTTTCTCTCTCCCTTCTCTCTTCCGCCATCCCTCTTCATTTCTTCTCTCTCCTTTTCTTATTTTTCTCCCTTTCTCTTTCTTTCTACCTCCCCCTCTCTTGCTTTATCTCTCCCTCTCTTTCTCACTCTATCCCTCTCTCTTTCTCCCGTTCTCTCTCCTCCCTCTCGCTTTGCCTCTCCCCCTCTCCTTCTCATACTCTCAACTCAATTAATTAATTAACCTCCAAATTGATTTTTTTAATGAATGCTCGTCGGCAGTTTTCGAAAATTCTGGCCACCTGCGAATCAATTTCAGCGTTAACGATTAATTTTTATTAATCATTTGTATTTCGTCCGAAGCAGATCCTCTGTAAAGCTTCTGGTTGTTGAAGTTTGAATATTTAAAACGCCCCCCTCCGCGCGTTGTCTTATTTTTCGAGGACATCTTGAGATGTTTTCTGGAACGGAGCGGAATGGATTTAAAGAATTCCTCTCTTGCTCATTAATTAGCTGAGAATCCTTATTTTGGAATTTTTATGGTAAAAATATATATATATAATGAGGTAAAAACCCTCTTCAACTTGAGTCCGCGGCTAGGGAACGACTGGTGAATTCGATGGTTGTCAAGGGAAAAAACAGTTCAAGTTTTGGAATGGATCCTCGTTTTTCGTATAAATTTCTGAGGAAATGGCTTATTGTTAGTCGTCCATAAAATTACAATAGAAAAAAAAGCCCCCTCATGCTTTCCTGGATAAGGTGGTATAAAGCGAAACCCTGTAACGTGTGGTTAGTTTTCGTATAAGAATACGTTCGAACGCCTTATTGAGATCATCGTCCAGAAATTCTGAATTACTTCCTTTTACCATTTATGCTGAAACATTTATGATTTTTGTGCTCGAAGGATGTTTCAAAACCTTGCTGAAGCGGAAATGAGTGGTGCGCAATTCGGGGCATTCCTCCAAAACGAAATCCGAGCTAAACCGCAACTCGAAACCGTGCAATTGGCGGAATGAGTTGAACGCACTAGAACAGGAGTCTGAAACCTACGACCCGCGGGCCTCATGCGGCCCCCGAGATCGTTTTATGCGGCCCGCGAAGCCATGACGAAAAAGTGATAGGTATAATTTAACACAGTGAATTCCATATTTTTTCTGTAAAACTGTGGTCTAAAAATCTTTTCCGGTGTAGTTTTAACGGTAGTAAGCTAATTAGAATTGATTTCGACTAAAATGAGACCACAAAATCTCTAGGTTACTCCTGATTTAAACGCCCATTCGGCCCACCGAAGCTCTCGTGATTTCCAGTGCGGCCCTCCGAAGCATTCACATCAAACGAATGTGACCCCCCCCCATATAGAAAATGTTGCCGACCCTTGCACTAGAATAAAAACTTTCTTGAACCAAGTAAGCATAATTGATGGCCTAATTTTCATCAACGTGGATTTTAATAGATGGACCATTTTGATCCATTCGGTTCCGTAAAAATTTAGGCTGAATCATACAAGATCGTATATAGAGATTAAAGCATGTTAAAATCGATTCCAATGCGTCAGCATAAAAAAATATCAGAGTAGGAGCATTATCTTCGCGTATCATTTCAGTAGTCAACTCGTTGGTCCACTATTGGGTGCCATCTAATTTCAAAAAGAAACAAGTGGCAGTAACCCACGTTCGAGGGTGAAGGGGTAAGGGCGTTGGCCTGCTACGCTGTGCATACCCGGTGCGAACCGGTTACGAATACTGCGAGAGCATGATTTTTACTTTCTCATATACGAAGTATATTGAGAAAGGTATTGTAATCGCGAAAAAATTCGACCTCGAGATTTTGATGGAAATATGTATGTATACGTTTTAGACATAGCTGGGCACGAAAAAGTGGTATTCGCAATGCCGTCTGTCTGTCTGTTACTGGATCTAGAGCCTAAGCGGTAGAGAGGAAAAGAATGAAATCTCGTACTTTATCGTATTTTATAATACATAGCAGAAGCTATGAGGAAATGATCTCTATACGTAGTAATGGGTATGTATTGTGATCACGAAAACAATCGACTTCGAAATTTCAACGGAAATACACGTTTTGAGGTCCCTAGAACACGTTTAGACTATTTTCGGAATGATGTGTGTGTGTGCGTGTGTATGTGATTGTGGGCGCTCTAACTCAAAAAGTACTTGCCATATCGTTACAAAATTTCATATATAACACTTTAACATGATCACAAAGAAATAATTAGTTTTTGGACAATAACGGTTAACCGGAAGTCGAGGTTTATTCGAAACCCGATTCGGTTTTTTCGATATTTCTTCGTTAAAACATCATTATTGTAAATACAATTTATATAAAAGTTATAGATAATGTAATTTCCTACAATTTTCATTTGAAATAATTTTCTACAGCAGTTACTGTTTAGGAGTTATTTATAAATGATCGGTTTTTTCGGTTTCCCTCAAATATCTTCTTAAAAATGTCGTTATTGGTAATCTTCGTAAGGACCAAAGTTGTAGAGAATAATATTTTTTCCAGGTTTTGTTTGAATCAAATTTCCGTAGAACCACCTATTTCGGAGACATTTTGAATTTTCTAGTATACAGCGCCACAGCGGTGAATTCTGTAAACATTCAAAATATACCTAATTTACGGCATTAAGGACGACTGTATTCTTTTACGATAGGTAATAATAATTTTGCCTTATAATGCTATTCATAATAATTTAAATAACTATACCCCAAATATAGAGAGAGTCAAGTGTCGGCCACATCAGATTTGTAACAATAACTTCATTTTCTCAGAAACGGCTGGAAGGATTTTGATAAAATTTCGTACAGTTGCTTGAGTATACGTCTGCAATAATACTACATATTTCATTTACCTCTATGAATGAATATAAGACTAGTTTATCCTTGGGCAACTTCAACAAAAAATCTGATGTGGCCAACACATGACTTTCTCCATATTTGGGGTATAGATATTTGAATTATTATGAATAGCATTATAAGGCAAAATTATTATTTCGTATCGTAAAAGAATACAGTCGTCCTCATTGCCTTAAATTAGGTATATTTTGAATATGTTTACAGAATTCACCGCTACATGGTGGTGGCGCTGTATACAGGATATTACGAAGAAGTTCAATATCTCTGAAATGGATGGTTCTACGAAAATTTGTTTCAAACAAAACTTGGAAGAAATATTATTCTCTAAAACTTTGGTCCTCACGAAGATTACCAATAACGATGTATTTAAGGAGATATTTGACGGAAACCGAAAAACCCGATTATTTATAAATAATTCCTAAACAATAACTGCAATGGAAAATTGTTTGAAATAAAAGACGTAGGAAATTACATTCTCTATAACATTTGTATAGAATTGTATATACAATAATGATGTTTTAACGGAGAAATATCGCAAAAACTGAATCGGGTTTCGAATAAACCTCGACTTCCGATTAACCGTTACTGTCCAAAAACTAATTTGTTTCGTAACGATATGGCAAGTACTTGTTGAGTTAGAGCACCCACAATCACACACACACGCGCGCATACACACACACAGACATAATTTTGAAAATAGTCTAAACGCGTTCTAGGGACCTCAAAACGTGTATTTCCGTTGAAATTTCGAAGTCGATTTTTTTCGTGATCACAATTACTACGTATGGAGAAAGTAAAAACATTGAATTATAGTCGCTCAAGTACATCATTATAAATTTATTCGATAGCATTCGCAGTCATAGAATTATCAAACAAACTTCCCAATTAGGAAATCATTAGGCAAAGAACGTCTTGAAGAATAAACTGATAAAAGGAGAAAGTATTGTCTCTCATAAGTTATGCTAATTTATATCCACGGAAACGTGTTACGTGGTCAGCCTTAAGTCTATTTCTGGCGCAGCATATTTAGAGTTGCCCGAAGCGATGCCTTTTTTTTAGAAAATCGTGAAGGAATTCCTTCGGCGATGATTATAGAGTCAGGAACACATGTTTCGGTTCACTTTCAATTTCCGAAGAAGGCAGGCATGTCCGGAATAGACTTTCCCTGTCGTCTGACCTTCCGCCGGTGAAGTCCCATCGATGATTCAGCTTCCCGGTCGCTGCCCACAGAGTTCGTTCTTTTTTTTTTTTCATTCAGATTTCTGACAGAGGTTTGCTCGTTTCGTCATGCGTCAGTTATGGGAAGTTTATGGAAACGTAATGCGAAAGGAAAACGCGAACGTCATAGGAAAAAGCTCGTGCCCATTCCGCTTTTTCTTGAACCGGTCTTGAAAAATGTGAAGCAAGAACGAAACCGTCTTTCGTAGTCGACCTCTTTATTTTTGGATTCCTGGGAAAAAATGAACGGGGTCTGAAAGTTATTTGCCTGCGTTCAGGAACGTTTGGAACGACTTCTCAGAAGCTTTTGACCTTGGTGAAGGGATGATTCTTTTTAAGTGAAGATTTAAGATGGCGCCACATATGGGTTAGCGCATGAACTTACCTAAAGATGGAATATCTAATCGATTATTCTTATTAACTAAGTTGTTATAATTGAGGGAATATTTTCAGATGTTAATTTAAGAGGTATATTCATAATGATATCGACAAAGAGGTCACAGTTATAAATTTCCACTTTATTTATAAATTTGAAAGTCACAGATGTTTGTTTTTAATTCGCAATAAAATATGACTGGCTGTTGTCTTTGACCACGTTTTTAATTTCTACGAAGAATGTGGATGTTATTTGTAACATTAATTGATTCACATTATAATTAATAAATTAATTGAAAAAAATCCGCTTAAACATTGCGTGGGTACAGCTAGTATATATAAAGACATCATAACGTTTTCGCCAGCAAATATCAACTGTTATCTCAATCTTCCCGTCTTCTCAAAACTATATATATTTCTGTAATGACTTGCATTTCACATTAATTGCATATTTTCGTATATACTCCTATAATTTAATTCGATGAAATCAGTCTCTTAATTTACATTTATTTGCATTTATTAAATATAGTAGTCAATAATAAGATATATAATCCTATTACCTTCGTTTCAAAACAAAAACAGCTTATAATTATACTCATCCACGACATCAAAAGCAAGCAGAAAATCCTTCAGCGTAATTTCGATAGAGGAAAAGAGCCGTGCTTCCACGGTAAATTGCCTCCTTTGTCGCCTACCGAAATAATTGTTTACGTAATAACTATGATGTTTAAATCACCTCACTACCGCTCTCCACAATGCCCGAAGACAGAAGGATGCGTTTAAGTCCACCCCGTCGTGTGCTAATCGGAACACGGGGTCCCGAGAAAAATGCTAAATTCGCGATCGGATTTAAAAATATCTGATGTGGCCAACACATGACTTTCTTCATATTTGGGGTATAGATATTTAAATTATTATGAATAGCATTATAAGGCAAAATTATTATTTCGTATCGTAAAAGAATACAGTCGTCCTCATTGCCTTAAATTAGGTATATTTTGAATATGTTTACAGAATTCACCGCTACATGGTGGTGGCGCTGTATACAGGATATTACGAAGAAGTTATATCTCTGAAATGGATGGTTCTACGAAAATTTGTTTCAAACAAAACTTGGAAGAAATATTATTCTCTACAACTTTGGTCCTCACGAAGATTACCAATAACGATGTATTTAAGGAGATATTTGACGGAAACCGAAAAACCTATTATTTATAAATAATTCCTGAACAATAACTGCAATGGAAAATTGTTTGAAATAAAAGATGTAGGAAATTATATTTTCTACATTTTTTGTGATGGTCAATTTATACAATATTGAAGTATTATCGGAGAAATATCGCAAAAACCGAATAAGGTTTCGGATAAACCTCGACTTCTGGTTAACCGGTATTGTCCAAAAACTAATCAGTTCTTTGTGCTCATGCTAAAGTGTTATATATGAAATTTGGTGTTAATATGACAAGTACTTTTTGAGATAGAGCGCCCACAATCACATACATCCACACAGACACACACAAAGACATAATTCCAAAAATAGTCTGAACGTGTTCTAGAGACCTCAAAACGTGTATTTCCGTTGAAATCTGGAAGTCGTTTTTTTTTTCATGAACACAATACTTTCCCATTACTACGTATGGAGAAAGTAAAAAAGAAAGTTTTGTGACCTGCCGCAAAACCGATGTTCCTTTTTGCGCGAAGGTTACCCTCATAATCGGCCTTTTTTCCCTCCCGTTTTCTCCTTCTCTCACCCTTTTAATTCCCTCCTTCGCGCGACGCCGCGCTCAACTGTTTCAATCTCACGTCTTTACGTTCTCACTATCAAGGACGATCGTGCTAGATTTTTAGCGCACTTCCCGAAATTTCTCGCTCGCGTTCAAAGCGCTTCCTTTACGCGTTGACCAAGTAAGTCCTTCGCCTTTGAGGTCGTTCGTTTCTTTTTTTTTTGTCTTTCGTTCCGTCGGCGAAACTAATGATGGGGCTCCTCAAGGAAAAAAGCAAAACGTTTAATAAATTGGTCTTAAGACTGCTATGCTTAAAGATACGAAAGGTTCGTTGGGTCGTATTCGAAGTTGGTTGCCTCAAATTGGCATTTATAATACCGTTACCTTAAATATTTTCTTCGCTTATTCATCAACTGGCCATTTTTAAACGGCGGAATGAAAAATAAAACCTTCCTATTATCCTGATCGTAAGTAATGCAAAAATTGTGTTGAGAAAATATGCGTTTCTTGCAATAAAACAATCTATTAATTGCATATTATGGTGCCAGGTGTGTAGACTCTGATAAAACCTTTACCATTATGGATGGAATATTTTATCAGGGCGAATTTATCCCGCATTACAACTCATAACGTAAATAGCATTTGTAATGTATGCAAAATACGTGATATGGTTCCAAAGCATTACCAGTTCATAGTTGCATCACTTTCTCTGTAAATTTGCGTTTTATGAGGGGAATTTATTTCAGTGTTGCTAAATTTGAAACTTATTGACAGGGCCGGATTAAGCGGTACGCAAAACACGCAAGTGTGTGGGGCCCAGAGGACAAGAGGGCCCACTGCTGGCCGAACGTGTCTCGTCTCGCCCTTTCTAAGTGCTGCCGCATAGATCGAAAACCTTACAATAACTGTTACTTGTTACAGATTTCCGATTTGGATGGAGCCTTAAATGTGTTGTGCTTGGGGGGCCCATGAGTCTCTTAATCGTGGATAGAATTATTAAATTACGCTACTGACTCCCAATCCACTCCCAAAACATTTCTGTTCATCGAGCTGTTCTTTCTTTTATTTTCTTCGAAATGTTGAAATACTGCAAAGCATCAGCTTCTTCGACATATTATATTAAATGAGTGTGCAACCATTCTATTCACACATTAAAAATTTAGGTTCACGGTGGGCTGAATAACGGTTTTCAACGGAGCTTATTACCAATTTTTTTAACGTTTAAACTTCGCCAGAAAGGTTTGATAACCATAATTCTATTTAAAAGAATATAAAATTGCCAGTATTAAATATAGGCCGATTTTTTAAGTAGGATATAAGCTCCTCGGATCCAGTTCGACAAAATGTAATCGAGGAAAGAAAATAATGTCCGAAAAATAGTAATCCGCAAAACACGAGAAAATTTTGCAAAAATGACAACGACACCCGGTGTTCCCAGGCGGTCACCCATCCAAGTACTATCCGGGCCCTACGATGCTTAACTTCGGTGATCGGACGAGAACCGGTGTTTTCATCGTGGTATGGCCGTTGCCGGAGTAGACCTCCCTGAGAATGGGTTTTATTCTAGCTTACTTGTTTACAGGGCCGGATTAGGCGCTATGCAAAACATGCGAGGACAAGGGGGCTGACCCTACCCCGTCTTGCCGAAACCCTTTCCATGTGTTGCCGCCCAGATCACACACCTTACGTAATGTTACTTTTAAAAAAATCACGTTTTCCGTAGGGTCTTAAACCCGCCGTGCGTGGGGCCCATGGACCTCTTAATCCGGCCCTGCTTATTGAGATATTTTAATTAATTTCTGATTCGGTATTGATTAGTAAAAAATTGTGTTACGTATGAATTTGAAAAAAAGGGACACTAATAATCCCAGTTTCTGATGCAAAATATTCTATACGCGAGCAGTTTCTTCATCCTCAACAACGGAGAAAGCTATCAGAAATCCTAATTCAACGATCCTTATCTCCACCACTATATTTTAATAAATCTGTCTGTCCGATTGTTCCTCTATGCACGCCCACATTTCGCAACCGATTGCCACCAAATTTGGCACGATTTTAGGGGGCACCAAAGGGGAAGGTCAACGCGGGGTCTTAGCGTCTGTCTTGATTCAAAATGGCGGCCAAATTCGACATTAAAATGGTACGCGTATTTTTTCCGAGTCCTACAATTGATTTGAATCAAATTTGGTTCCATTGCGGAAGACTCCCGTAAATAATTCATATGTGGTTTTAGATTCTCTCTGCCCGTTTCATTCAAAACGGCGGCCGATTGAGTTCTTAAATACCACGTGTAATCTAGAATTCCGTTCGGATTTGAACCGAATTCCCCCCGGGCCACCAGGGCCCGCTTCAGCCGGGCGCAGGTGAATCAACCGCTTCCAGACGGCCGACCTCAGGGGCGGCCAAAGAGAAAATTTTTTTTCTTTAATTTTCCTTTTTTATTTATGTATTGGCATTTATTTAAAATTATCTTTATTCAATTCCCAGTTGGCATAGAATGAATTCGGAATGCATGACTTTACAAGGCGAATGTCCGCTTTTTTCGGGCATCTTCGGTAATGTTCGGGATATGCCGAAGTTCAAGCATTCAAAAAGCACGAAAAGTATGTATTCCGAAGCGAAGAAAAAGAATGCTTTCAAAATCCATGCTCAAGAATGCATATGGAATGGATGTAAATTAATGCGCATAGAATGATGGAATAGAAAAGTCTTTTCTTTATAAAACTGTTGATATTTTTTTATTTTAATAAAACTACATACACTTAACTACAAAAATTGTTCGTTTTTAATGCAGAAACAAGTCTTCTTATCCTTATCTTTCAGTATTTAAGTTACTTTCAGAGTTTTTCGTAGCGTACCTACGTGTGCATACTTAATACGAAATTCGACGGGGTCCGAAAATATTAAATTAGTCAGTTTCTTTAAAAAAAGATATGATTATAACTTATACTCGCCCTAAAAATTTTATTTCTTGTTTATGTTGTATTAGTGAACTATTATTTTAATATTTTGTTGGGCATTGATTGCAAGGCTAACGCGAAATTAAAAATTCATAAAATTCTCGTTTTCTCCTGATTAAACGACAAACTTGTTGGTTTTGTTCTTTGGAAATTGACATACGCTATTTAATAATAGATGGCGTCATCGTTTAGTACTAGCGTGATACTCGTCAATAATATTGACGATGAAAATTTCGACCAAAAAAAGTGTTTCTAGCATCTAGCATTTTTTATTTTATCACACAAAAATAATAATACAAAAATTGCTTTATCCCTGTAATAATTCTCTCAGTACGACATTTCTGGTAAAGGTTCTCTCATCATTGAATAATACCAAATTTGAGCTTGACCCATCCACTTTTCATCGAGTTATTGCGAAAATGATTCAAAATTCACTGTTCAGAACGAACTCTTTGTATGGAAGCTACCTGATCCTCTTCACCGATCAAGCGCAAATTTGCGGGTACAGCTATATCTTGTGAGGAAAGCTTATGCTGAAAATTTCAGCTCAATCGGTACAAACCTCTGCCCAAGAGACATGAATTTCCATACAAAACATGTCCCCACTTCAGCTCTTGTAGCAGCTCGAGATGGACCTATTGACCAAACTTTTTTTGCGGATCTAAATTTTAAAAGTTTGACGAATCCAAAATGGATAGAACTTGAAAATCCATCAAGTAGTTCCAGAGATATAAGCATGTCAAAAGCGTTACGTACAGAGAGACAGAGTGACAAACCTAGCTTTTTATATTATAGAATTTTTCGAAAATGTTTAGAATAGGGTTTTTCAAGCGGGATCCCGTACTTAAAATGTAGCAGGAAATTTCCCGAGATATGCGGTGGATTCCCGGGAAACGCAAGAGTTTCTGGCCTTGCAATTTTATCCATAGAACAGAAAATGGTGGAATCACTAATATTTGATGAAGTTGTGGAACAGATTTCGAGCGTTAAAAGTCGCCGCCATAATTTGATAAAATAAATTTCTTACAAAAATAATGTTTGTCTGTTTTATTAATTTATGTATACATAAGGGAGCGGCCAAAATAATTATTGCTTCCGGGCGGTTAAAGGTCTGAAGCGGGCCTTGCGGGCAACGCCGGGTATTTCTGTTAGTTTGTAATAATTCTCACGTGTCTGTCATAGTATATGCACCACCGGTGGCATAAGATACAGGGATACATTCCATCGCTATCCCAAAGAGAGACATACAGATGGGTAAACGATTTTATTAAGGGCGAAATTGAGACGATTACATGGAGAGGGAAAGGGGTGAGACAGAGGGAGAAATGGAAGTGTTTTAATTTAGTTCTTCAGCCACGACTATGTTTTACGGGAAGTTACACTACTATAACTTAAGAATTTCTTAAAATGTTTTGCCTCCTGTCCTTTTAACGGATATTCAATTACTAAAATAATAAAACCATAAAATGCTTTACTCCACCGAGGTTTTAGGAATTCGAGGATGCGCGGATTCATACTCGTTTAACCGCTTTATTGCAGTCGCACATATTTCCCAAGGATTGGGACAACAACAACAAAAAAAAACGTTTTAATACACAGCTATCCTCAACGGGATTCGTCAGAATACATTTAAATATTAATATTCAGAATCCGAAAGGAATAGGAATTTTAAGCCGATGCTTTCAGGAGAGAGAGAGAGAGAGGAACACGGCTTAATTGAAATGCATTATGAAAGCGGTCGCTTAAAATAGCATTTTAAAAGCGATCAGTCCGTCACAGTGATTTTTTCTCTCGGAGAGATTTAAAGTTCCGTATACCCGATTACAAAGGCCGGCGTTCCATTTCCATCTAAATGCCATTTATGATAAATTACGCCGAGGAGAAGTAATGTATAAAAAAAAATTCCCCGTCGTCTGCGATTTAGGAATTAAGGAGAGACAAAAGGGGGCTTCTGCTGGAGAAGATATAAAAGTGAAGGTTTGTTTGTAGTCCAACCCCAATTTAGAAGATTTAGAGAGCAAGATGACACACTCGCTTGCCTTTATATCTCTATTTCTCCCCCTCCTCCCGCAAAAGGAAGGTTTCCTTGTTGTTGTCTCTTGGTTATCCGAAATCGTGACCTCCAGGGTGTGCTAGGTTGCTGTGCTGTCGAGGAAAGGAAAAAATCGGCATCACTCGCCCTTAAGGATCTTTTGTCGCTCAATCACCTCTCCTCTTTTTCCATATCTTATTTCTCTTAAAGGCGTTTGGAGGTAAGGAAGGATGGTGTGGTAAAGGAAGAGACAGGAGCGTCGAGACAGCACCTTGTGGCGAGGAAATTGCAAGGGCAAATGGCGAGGCGGAAGAGTTCAAATGATCATGACTCTTAGGGGAAGGCCTTCTTTCCATAATCCCTTGCTTCTCCTGTATATATACGTCTGCGTCAGGCCACGTTATTGGTGGATGGCAGGGAGTGCAATGCACCAGGCATTCCCAGTGGCGTAACAGTAGGGTGGTGTGGGTGGAAGAATTCCAGAGGTCCGAGGGGGATCTCGAATTTTTCCGAATGTAGAAAATTAAAAATTAGTTTAGGCGATTTCTCTGTTTATCCTAATTGGTTTAATTTTTAATTGAACATGCGCATTTGTTGCCACCAATAATACAGGGTGTCTATAAATGTTCATTACAAGTTCTCATTACTCGGAAAGCATGAAGGATACGATCCTGAAACAAGAAGCATCGTGAAGAGCAGTTCAAAACGTCAGCGTTACGTGCCAGTGCCGACCTCAGTTTACTTAACACTCACTAGGCGTAGCAAAAATCAACAGTCGTGTGATATGCCATCCGGACCAGAAAAGACATTTTGTGTTTTAGCGTACCACAACAAGAGATCATTCATAACAGTTCAGAGACAGTTTCGCATTCGTCGCAGCAGAAATCCTCCAAGTAAGCCGTCGAAACTTGCGTGGTATAAACAAGCTTGTGAACGACGGATGCCTGTGCGAACAGATTGATCAGGACACTCGTGGAAAAGTCTGGCAGGAGGTGGAATGTCGATTTGACATTGCACGGGCCACATGTGGTGTCATATCGGAATTGAGTAGAAGTATTCTAAACATTTTGAGGTGCTATTCGCCATGCTTATTTTTCCAGGCCCATATATACCTTGGAAACATCACAACGAGATAAGCAAAATGTACCGATAAAATCAGGACTAGAATATCGGAAGCAGTAGCTGCTTTCAGAAGAAACTCCTAGTAACGGGGAATATAAAGGAGGATATCCGCAAGAAGTTGATAAAATGCTATGTATGGAGTATAGCTTTATATGGAGCAGAAACATGGACGCTTAGGAAACATGATATAAAATACTTGGAAAGCTTCGAAATGTGGACATGGAGAAGAATGCTGAAGATAAACTGGACATATAGGGTGAAAAACGAGGAAGTAGGTGCTACGAAGAATAGGAGAGGAGCGAACGAATATAAAGACTATCAAAAAGAGGAAGGCAAACTGGATTGGGCATTACCTGAGGAGAGAGAGCATGATTAAAGAAGTGCTAGAAGGAAAACTGGATGGAAAAAGAGAAAGAGGTAGGAAAAGGTTTCAGCTAGTAGACGAGTTGAAAGGGAAAGAGAGCTATCAAGATATGAATAAGACTGCGGATTTATAGGAGTATATGGAGAACCAGGTTTAACTATGAGTAATCACGGACCTGTCTACGGACAGGCTACCTATGATGATATCTTTAATACTTTCCGAGTAATAGTAACTTGTAATGGTAAAGAACATTTATAGACACCCTGCACTTTGCTGCGAACCCTTCTGCTCCTAGTTACGTCACTGCTAGTCACTAACAATTCCCATGTATCTTTTTCAAATTTTAATTTATAATCTTTCTAGGGAAAAACGATCTTTTGTATCGACGCGTTCTACACCAAGTCCCGCGAATTTTATCCTCATTATCGTGCCTTCCGATACATGGATTATTTATATGATTTAAAACCTCGCTCGCTAGTCCTCCCGACATACTTTTCTAACAGTTTAAATCTAGCCTTTAGTCCGCGATTTTCTAAGAAAACCATTTCAAATCTTCTATTAACGACACAGCGCTGTTTTTATCATTATTTCCTTTTACGAATCTAGTGCACTGCGCTGTAACCTCCTCCTTGTATACAGCCGCCGACGCACAGCTGCGTGTAGGTGGAGATAGGCGACTACAAACCATCATCACTTATTTTTATACTTAATTTTCTTTGTAAATCCGACTATGGGGTGTGCGGGTGTGAAATTAAAATTTTCAATTTTTAGACACATATTCTAACCGGATGAGTGGAATATTGTGTCGAAAAAACCACTGAAAATGCTTCACAGTTTGAATATCAAGTAAAATATTTTTCTCTCATCCCTGATTATAGTTTATATTCTTCCCTATCTCTGTAAAAGATCGTCTATTTAACAGTCTTTTCCATTTAATTTTTCGTCATCGATTAATAATTTATATGCTTTTCGAGCGATGTAAATAAAAGCGGGTAATTATGTAACTGCTCCTCGTCTCAATGTAATCGGCATAACTTACTTCATCCACTTCGAGTGGTCCCTAAGAGGGAACCGCTCTAATTAACGAATTTAGTTTGGTGTTTCTACGTTTCAAAGGAACCATCCATCCTTAAAATTGGTCAAAAAAGGGGAAGAAAATATCTATACCCTTACATTCTTTATAGATTTCCTTCATCCAGATTAAGAGTACATAATGAATTTCCTGAAATATTACATATGTTTTTACAAATCAATTTTTGTTTTACAAACTTGAATGCCAATTTTAAATCACAGAGAGAGCCAAGGATCTAATGCAGTGCTCCTCAACCTTTTTTGCTCCACGGCACACCTTCATGCATGTTTAAGAACATCGCGGCACACCAAACCACCCCTAATTAATTTCACTGCGTAAATACTCATTTTTGGAAGATAAAAACTAGCGTAGCATGTAAAAGTCGCAGTTATATTAGATTGTTACGACATGTAAAGCGATAATTGTATAATTTTATTGTACGTTAAATACATACATAATTTAAAAATTAAATATCTTCGGAGTGTGCGGCACACTAGTCCCTTCCTCGCGGAACTCTTAATGTGCCGCGGCACACCGGTTGAGAACCACTGATCTTAGTGACTTGAGAAATCTCCGGAGTACTAAGCGAACAAGGTCGCATGCAAGTTTTCTTTCTTGTTTACAAATTTTATTCGCAGGTGCGTTTACTGTTACGCACGGAGATTGTTCATTCGGATATATAGACAACGTCCACACTCATGGGTTTTACCACAGAAATGTTAATCTTTGAGGAGGTACAGCCAGGAAGATGACTTAACTGCTACTACAAACTTGGGATGACAGTGCCTTTGGCACGGAACCATGTTCTTGACACGGTAACACATTCTTCGTTGACATTTTGTCCTGCAATATAATTAACCGTAGCCTCGGCACGGCAATGCATTCCTTTTTCCGAGGCATTTTGTTTCTCTTTGTGAATCCTCCATGTAACATGAAGGGGAATGTCTTTAGAATAAAGATCGTCAATCATGGCGGTCTGGTTTTAAAAGTTAAGAGAATCTTGGATTAT